>OX422222.1:279769608-284569608 GCA_949130495.1 Sambucus nigra
TGGCATGTTTTTATGGTTAAGTCTAATTTTTTGCAAATTTAGGTCGTACACTCAAACCGGGAGCCCCGTGACTACGCGGTCGGTTCCTACGAGTCACATTGGTCCCGTCCGAGGTGTTCGCGACTCTCACGGGACCGTTTTGTTGCTATTTTACATTTTCACCCTTCAATGGCATGTTTTTATGATTAAGTCTAATTTTTTGAAAATTTAGGTCGTACACTCAAACCGGGAGCCCCGTGACTACGCGGTCAGTTCCTACGAGTCACATTGGTCCCAATAGAGATGTTCGTGACTCTTACGGGAGCATTTTGTGGCTGTTTTACAATTTCACCCTCGATGGCATGTTTTTATTCTCAAGTCTAATTTTTTGCAAATTTACGTCGTACAGTCAAACCGGGATCCCCGTGACTACGTGGTCGATTCCAACGAGTGAAATTGGTCCCGTGCAAGGTGTTCGTGACTCTTACGCGACCGTTCTGCGGATGCTTTACGTTTTCACCCTTCGATGGCATGTTTTTATGATTAAGTCTAATTTTTTGAAAATTTAGGTCGTACACTCAAACCGAGAGCCCCGTGACTAGGCGGTCTGTTCCAACTAGTGACATTGATCCCGTGCGAGGTGTTCGCGACCTTTACGCGACCGTTCTGTGGTTGTTTTACGTTTTCACCCTTCGACGACATGTTTTTATGCTTAAGCCTAATTTCTTACAAATTTATGTCTAACACTCAAACCGGGAGCCCCGGGACTACGCGGTCGATTCTTAGGGGTCACATTGGTCCCAATAGAGGTGCTCGTGACTCTTACGGGACCATTTTGTGGCTGTTTTACAATTTCACCGTCGATGGCATGTTTTTATTCTTAAGTCTAATTTTTTGCAAATTTACGTCGTACACTCAAACCGGGATCCCCGTGACTACGTGGTCGGTTCCAACGAGTGACATTGGTCTCGTGCAAGGTGTTCGTGACTCTTACGCGACCGTTCTGCGGATGCTTTACGTTTTCACCCTTCGATGGCATGTTTTTATGATTAAGTCTAATTTTTTGAAAATTTACGTCCTACACTCAAACCGGGATCCCCGTGACTACGCGGTCGGTTCCTACGAGTCACATTGGTCCCGTGCGAGGTGTTCGTGACTCTTACGCGACCGTTCTGTGTTTGTTTTACGTTTTCACCCTTCGATGGCATGTTTTTATGGTTAAGTCTAATTTTTTGCAAATTTAAGTCTTACACTCAAAGCGGGAGCCGCGGGACTACGCGGTCGGTTCCTACGAGTCACATTGGTCCCGTGCGAGGTGTTCGTGACTCTCACGGGACCGTTTTGTTGATATTTTACGTTTTTACCCTTCGATGCCATGTTTTTATGACTAAGTCTAATTTTTTGAAAATTTATGTCGTACATTCAAACCGGGAGCCCCGTGACTACGCGGTCGGTTCCTACGAGTCACATTGGTCCCGTGCGAGGTGTTCGTGACTCTCACGGGACCGTTTTGTTGCTGTTTTACGTTTTCACCCTTCGATGGCAAGTTTTTATGGTTAAGTCAATTTTTTTGCAAATTTACGTCGTACACTCAAACCGGGAGCCCCGTGACTACGCGGTCGGTTCCTACGAGTCACATTCGTCCCAATAGAGGTGTTCGTGACTCTTACGGGACCATTTTGTGGCTGTTTTATAATTTCACCCTCGATGGCATGTTTTTATTCTTAAGTCTAATTTTTTGCAAATTTAAGTCGTACACTCAAACCGGGATCCCCGTGACTACGCGGTCTGTTCCAACTAGTGACATTGGTCCCGTGCGAGGTGTTCGCGACCTTTACACGACCGTTCTGTGGTTGTTTTACGTTTTCACCCTTCGACGGCATGTTTTAATGCTTAAGTCTAATTTCTTACAAATTTATGTCTTACACTCAAACCGGGAGCCCCGGGACTACGCGGTCGATTCCTACGGGTCACATTGGTCCCGTGCGAGACGTTGGTGACTCTTACGGGGCCGTTATGTGTTTGTTTTACGCTTTAACCCTTCAATGTCATGTTTTTATTCAAAAGTCTCACTTTTGGCAAATTTACGTCGTACACTCAAACCGGGAGCTCCGTGACTACGCGGTCGGTTCCAACGAGTGACATTGGTCCCGTGCGAGCTGTTCGTGACTCTTACGCGACCGTTCTGTGTTTGTTTTACGTTTTCACCCTTCAATGGCATGTTTTTATGATTAAGTCTAATTTTTTGAAAATTTATGTCGTACACTCAAACCGGGGGCCCCGTGACTACAAGGTCGGTTCCTACGAGTCACATTGGTCCCGTGCGAGGTGTTCGTGACTCTTACGCGACCGTTATGTGGCTGCTTTACGTTTTCACCCTTCGATGGCATGTTTTTATACTTAAGTCTAATTTTTTGCAAATTTACGTCGTACACTCAAACCGGGAGCCCCGTGACTACGCGGTCGGTTCCTACGAGTGACATTGGTCCCGTGCGAGGTGTTCGTGACTCTTACGCGACCGTTCTGTGTTTGTTTTACGTTTTCACCCTTCGATGGCATATTTTTATGGTTAAGTCTAATTTTTTGCAAATTTAAGTCTTACACTCAAACCGGGAGCCGCGGGACTACGCGGTCGGTTCCTACGAGTCACATTGGTCCCGTGCGAGGTGTTCGTGACTCTCACGGGACCGTTTTGTTGATATTTTACGTTTTTACCCTTCGATGCCATGTTTTTATGACTAAGTCTAATTTTTTGAAAATTTATGTCGTACATTCAAACCGGGAGCCCCGTGACTACGCGGTCGGTTCCTACGAGTCACATTGGTCCCGTGCGAGGTGTTCGTGACTCTCACGGGACCGTTTTGTTGCTGTTTTACGTTTTCACCCTTCGATGGCAAGTTTTTATGGTTAAGTCAATTTTTTTGCAAATTTACGTCGTACACTCAAACCGGGAGCCCCGTGACTACGCGGTCGGTTCCTACGAGTCACATTCGTCCCAATAGAGGTGTTCGTGACTCTTACGGGACCATTTTGTGGCTGTTTTATAATTTCACCCTCGATGGCATGTTTTTATTCTTAAGTCTAATTTTTTGCAAATTTACGTCGTACACTCAAACCGGGATCCCCGTGACTACGCGGTCTGTTCCAACTAGTGACATTGTTCCCGTGCGAGGTGTTCGCGACCTTTACACGACCGTTCTGTGGTTGTTTTACGTTTTCACCCTTCGACGGCATGTTTTAATGCTTAAGTCTAATTTCTTACAAATTTATGTCTTACACTCAAACCGGGAGCCCCGGGACTACGCGGTCGATTCCTAGGGGTCACATTGGTCCCGTGCGAGACGTTGGTGACTCTTACGGGGCCGTTATGTGTTTGTTTTACGCTTTAACCCTTCAATGTCATGTTTTTATTCAAAAGTCTCACTTTTGGCAAATTTACGTCGTACACTCAAACCGGGAGCTCCGTGACTAAGCGGTCGGTTCCAACGAGTGACATTGGTCCCGTGCGAGCTGTTCGTGACTCTTACGCGACCATTCTGTGTTTGTTTTACGTTTTCACCCTTCAATGGCATGTTTTTATGATTAAGTCTAATTTTTTGAAAATTTATGTCGTACACTCAAACCGGGGTCCCCGTGACTACAAGGTCGGTTCCTACGAGTCACATTGGTCCCGTGCGAGGTGTTCGTGACTCTTACGCGACCGTTATGTGGCTGCTTTACGTTTTCACCCTTCGATGGCATGTTTTTATACTTAAGTCTAATTTTTTGCAAATTTACGTCGTACACTCAAACCGGGAGCCCCGTGACTACGCGGTCGGTTCCTACGAGTGACATTGGTCCCGTGCGAGGTGTTCGTGACTCTTACGCGACCGTTCTGTGTTTGTTTTACGTTTTCACCCTTCGATGGCATGTTTTTATGGTTAAGTCTAATTTTTTGCAAATTTAAGTCTTACACTCAAACCGGGAGCCGCGGGACTACGCGGTCGGTTCCTACGAGTCACATTGGTCCCGTGCGAGGTGTTCGTGACTCTCACGGGACCGTTTTGTTGATATTTTACGTCTTCGATGGCATGTTTTTATGACTAAGTCTAATTTTTTGAAAATTTATGTCGTACACTCAAACCGGGAGCCCCGTGACTACGCGGTCGGTTCCTACGAGTCACATTGGTCCCGTGCGAGGTGTTCGTGACTCTCACGGGACCGTTTTGTTGCTGTTTTATGTTTTCACCCTTCGATGGCAAGTTTTTATGGTTAAGTCAATTTTTTTGCAAATTTACGTCGTACACTCAAACCGGGAGCCCCGTGACTACGTGGTCGGTTCCTACGAGTCACATTTGTCCCAATAGAGGTGTTCGTGACTCTTACGGGACCATTTTGTGGCTGTTTTACAATTTCACCCTCGATGGCATGTTTTTATTCTTAAGTCTAATTTTTTGCAAATTTACGTCGTGCACTCAAACCGGGATCCCCGTGACTACGTGGTCGGTTCCAACGAGTGACATTGGTCCCGTGCAAGGTGTTCGTGACTCTTACGCGACCGTTCTGCGGATGCTTTACGTTTTCACCCTTCCATGGCATGTTTTTATGATTAAGTCTAATTTTTTGAAAATTTACGTCCTACACTCAAACCGGGATCCCCGTGACTACGCGGTCTGTTCCAACTAGTGACATTGGTCCCGTGCGAGGTGTTCGCGACCTTTACGCGACCGTTATGTGGTTGTTTTACGTTTTCACCCTTCGACGGCATGTTTTAATGCTTAAGTCTAATTTCTTACAAATTTATGTCTTACACTCAAACCGGGAGCCCCGGGACTACGCGGTCGATTCCTAGGGGTCACATTGGTCCCGTGCGAGGCGTTGGTGACTCTTACGGGGCCGTTATGTGTTTATTTTACGCTTTAACCCTTCGATGTCATGTTTTTATTCAAAAGTCTCACTTTTGGCAAATTTACGTCGTACACTCAAACCGGGAGCCCCGTGACTACGAGGTCGGTTCCTACGAGTCACATTGGTCCCGTGCGAGGTGTTCGTGACTCTCACGGGACCGTTTTGTTGCTATTTTACGTTTTCACCCTTCGATGGCATGTTTTTATGATTAAGTCTATTTTTTTGAAAATTTAGGTCGTACACTCAAACCGGGAGCCCCGTGACTACGCGGTCGGTTCCTACGAGTCACATTGGTCCCGTCCGAGGTGTTCGTGACTCTCACGGGACCGTTTTGTTGATGTTTTACGTTTTCACTCTTCGATGGCATGTTTTTATGGTTAAGTCTAATTTTTTGCAAATTTAGGTCGTACACTCAAACTGGGAGCCCCGTGACTACGCGGTCGGTTCCTACGAGTCACATTGGTCCCGTGCGAGGTGTTCGTGACTCTCACGGGACCGTTTTTTTGCTATTTTACGTTTTCACACTTCGATGGCATGTTTTTATGATTAAGTCTAATTTTTTGAAAATTTATGTCGTACACTCAAACCGGGAGCCCCGTGACTACGCGGTCGGTTCCTACGAGTCACATTGGTCCCGTGCGAGGTGTTCGTGACTCTCACGGGACCGTTTTGTTGCTGTTTTACGTTTTCACCCTTCGATGGCAAGTTTTTATGGTTAAGTCTAATTTTTTGCAAATTTACGTCGTACACTCAAACCGAGAGCCCCGTGACTACGCGGTCGGTTCCTATGAGTCACATTGGTCCCAATAGAGGTGTTCGTGACTCTTACGGGACCATTTTGTGGCTGTTTTACAATTTCACCCTCGATGGCATGTTTTTATTCTTAAGTCTAATTTTTTGCAAATTTACGTCGTACACTCATACCGGGATCCCCGTGACTACGTGGTCGGTTCCAACGAGTGACATTGGTCCCGTGCAAGGTGTTCGTGACTCTTACGCGACCGTTCTGCGGATACTTTACGTTTTCACCCTTCGATGGCATGTTTTTATGATTAAGTCTAATTTTTTGAAAATTTACGTCCTACACTCAAACCGGGATCCCCGTGACTACGCGGTCTGTTCCAACTAGTGACATTGGTCCCGTGCGAGGTGTTCGTGATCTTTATGCGACCGTTCTGTGGTTGTTTTACGTTTTCACCCTTCGACGGCATGTTTTTATGCTTAAGCCTAATTTCTTACAAATTTATGTCTAACACTCAAACCGGGAGCCCCGGGACTACGCGGTCGATTCCTAGGGGTCACATTGGTCCCGTGCGAGGCGTTGGTGACTCTTACGGGGACGTTATGTGTTTGTTTTACGCTTTAACCCTTGGATGTCTTGTTTTTATTCAAAAGTCTCACTTTTGGCAAATTTACGTCGTACACTCAAACCGGGAGCTCCGTGACTACGTGGTCGGTTCCAACGAGTGACATTGGTCCCGCGCGAGCTGTTCGTGACTCTAACGCGACCGTTCTGTGTTTGTTTTACGTTTTCACCCTTCGATGGCATGTTTTTATGATTAAGTCTAATTTTTTGCAAATTTAGGTCATACACTCAAACCGGGATCCCCGTGACTACGCGGTCGGTTCCTACGAGTCACATTGGTCCCGTGCGAGGTGTTCGTGACTCTTATGCGACCGTTCTGTGTTTGTTTTACCTTTTCACCCTTCGATGGCATGTTTTTATGGTTAAGTCTAATTTTTTGCAAATTTAAGACTTACACTCAAACCGGGAGCCGCGGGACTACGCGGTCGGTTCCTACGAGTCACATTGGTCCCGTGCGAGGTGTTCGTGACTCTCACGGGACCGTTTTGTTGATATTTTACATTTTCACCCTTCGATGGCATGTTTTTATGACTAAGTCTAATTTTTTGAAAATTTATGTCGTACACTCAAACCGGGAGCCCCGTGACTACGCGGTCGGTTCCTACGAGTCACATTGGTCCCGTGCGAGGTGTTCGTGACTCTCACGGGACCGTTTTGTTGCTGTTTTACGTTTTCACCCTTCGATGGCAAGTTTTTATGGTTAAGTCAATTTTTTTGCAAATTTACGTCGTACACTCAAACCGGGAGCCCCGTGACTACGCGGTCGGTTCCTACGAGTCACATTGGTCCCAATAGAGGTGTTCGTGACTCTTACGGGACCATTTTGTGGCTGTTTTACAATTTCACCCTCGATGGCATGTTTTTATTCTTAAGTCTAATTTTTTGCAAATTTACGTCGTACACTCAAACCGGGATCCCCGTGACTACGTGGTCGGTTCCAACGAGTGACATTGGTCCCGTGCAAGGTGTTCGTGACTCTTACGCGACCGTTCTGCGGATGCTTTACGTTTTCACCCTTCGATGGCATGTTTTTATGATTAAGTCTAATTTTCTGAAAATTTACGTCCTACACTCAAACCGGGATCCCCGTGACTACGCGGTCGGTTCCTAGGAGTCACATTGGTCCCGTGCGAGGTGTTCGTGACTCTTACGCGACCGTTCTGTGTTTGTTTTACGTTTTCACCCTTCGATGGCATGTTTTTATGGTTAAGTCTAATTTTTTGCAAATTTAAGTCTTACACTCAAACCGGGAGCCGCGGGACTACGCGGTCAGTTCCTACGAGTCACATTGGTCCCGTGCGAGGTGTTCGTGACTCTCACGGGACCGTTTTGTTAATATTTTACGTTTTCACCCTTCGATGGCATGTTTTTATGACTAAGTCTAATTTTTTGAAAATTTATGTCGTACACTCAAACCGGGAGCCCCGTGACTACGCGGTCGGTTCCTACGAGTCACATTGGTCCCGTGCGAGGTGTTCGTGACTCTCACGGGACCGTTTTGTTGTTGTTTTACGTTTTCACCCTTCGATGGCAAGTTTTTATGGTTAAGTCAATTTTTTTGCAAATTTACGTCGTACACTCAAACCGGGAGCCCCGTGACTACGCGGTCGGTTCCTACGAGTCACATTGGTCCCAATAGAGGTGTTCGTGACTCTTACGTGACCATTTTGTGGCTGTTTTACAATTTCACCCTCGATGGCATGTTTTTATTCTTAAGTCTAATTTTTTGCAAATTTACGTCGTACACTCAAACCGGGATCCCCGTGACTACGTGGTCGGTTCCAACGAGTGACATTGGTCCCGTGCAAGGTGTTCGTGACTCTTACGCGACCGTTCTGCGGATGCTTTACATTTTCACCCTTCGATGGCATGTTTTTATGATTAAGTCTAATTTTTTGAAAATTTACGTCTTACACTCAAACCGGGATCCCCGTGACTACGCGGTCTGTTCCAACTAGTGACATTGGTCCCGTGCGAGGTGTTCGTGACCTTTACGCGACCGTTCTGTGGTTGTTTTACGTTTTCACCCTTCGACGGCATGTTTTAATTCTTAAGTCTAATTTCTTACAAATTTATGTCTTACATTCAAACCGGGAGCCCCGGGACTACGCGGTCGATTCCTAGGGGTCACATTGGTCCCGTGCGAGGCGTTGGTGACTCTTACGGGGCCGTTATGTGTTTGTTTTATGCTTTAACCCTTCAATGTCATGTTTTTATTCAAAAGTCTTACTTTTGGCAAATTTACGTCGTACACTCAAACCGGGAGCTCCGTGACTACTCGGTCGGTTCCAACGAGTGACATTGGTCCCGTGCGAGCTGTTCGTGACTCTTACGCGACCGTTCTGTGTTTGTTTTACGTTTTCACCCTTCAATGGCATGTTTTTATGATTAAGTCTAATTTTTTGAAAATTTATGTCGTACACTCAAACCGGGGCCCCCGTGACTATGCGGTCGGTTCCTACGAGTCACATTGGTCCCGTGCGAGGTGTTCGTGACTCTTACGCGACCGTTATGTGGTTGCTTTACGTTTTCACCCTTCGATGGCATGTTTTTATACTTAAGTCTAATTTTTTGCAAATTTACGTCGTACACTTAAACCGGGAGCCCCGTGACTACGCGGTCGGTTCCTACGAGTGACATTGGTCCCGTGCGAGGTGTTCGTGACTCTTACGGGACCGTTCTGTGTTTGTTTTACGTTTTCACCCTTCGATGGCATGTTTTTATGCTTAAGTCTAATTTTTTGCAAATTTACGTCGTACACTCAAACCGGGAGCCCCGTGACTACGCGGTCGGTTCCTACGAGTCACATTGGTCCCGTGCGAGGTGTTCGTGACTCGTACAGTAATGAGAAAATATAACATAGATCCTTACATAATTTATATAAGATAAATATGGCTTATAAATCACATATCAACACAAATGTTATATGTTATAGCAGCATATGTTATATATATAGTTGTTATAACATAAATGCATATATAACAACATATATGCTGTTATAACAGCATATATGTTGTTATATATATAACAGCATATATGTTATGCATATATAACAACATATATGCTGTTATAACAGCATATATGTTGTTATAATATGCTGTTATAACATATATGCAGCCATATATAACAACATATATGCTGTTATAACAGCTATAACAACATATATGTTGTTATATATGGCTGCATATATGTTATAACAGCATATTATAACAACATATATGCTGTTATAACAGCATATATGTTGTTCTAACAGCTATAACAGCATATATGTTGTTATATATGGCTGCATATATGTTATAACAGCATATTATAACAACATATATGCTGTTATAACAGCATATATGTTGTTATATATATAGCAGATTATAACATATATGCTGCATATATGTTATAACAGCATATTATAACATATATGTTGCTATATATATAACAACATATATGATGTTATAACACCATATATGTTGTTATATATGCATAACGGTGTTGTTATATATGCATAACAGCATATTATAACATATATGATGTTATATATATAACAACATATATGTTGTTATAACAGCATATATGTTGTTATATATGCATATATGTTATAACAGCTATATATATAACATATAAATATATATACTTACCAAATTGATTCGAATTTGGAGATCCTCCGGATACGCTCCCTCGTTCTTGATCCTTACGTATTTTTGCAAACATTTGCATCGTGTATTCTTGGAAATCCTCAAATTTTTTATCTTGGGCCTCTATCTTCTGTTGTTGAGCATCTATCTTCTGTTGTTGGATAGCATTTCTCTCCTCGACTAAAGCCAAATTCTCTCTTAGTAGCCTCACCTCTTCATCACGCACCCTCAATTGTCCTATTGTACTTGAAGCTTTAGAGGGCTTCGGGCCTACCCCCCATCCAACAATATGGCCCGATCTTTTTCCAAAAACTTCTATCGACATCTCCTCTTGTGACATGAAGGGTGCGTTTGGTTGCGAGGATCTCTCTTTAAGCTCCACAAACTTCTCCTGCCATATTTAAAATAGTATAAGCTCATGTTATAATTAGTCAACAAATTGTAAAATAACAATATAAAGAAGTTAGCAATATGGGATCTTTCGCAATATAATTAATTAATCAAAGATGTACATACATATTTTTCCTTGCACTTTGGATCCACCCAGTCATTATTTTTCTCACTCCAATGAGATGATTTAAAGAAGTCAGTAATATGTGGTCTCTCACCACCCTTTTCTTCAGCCTATTCATAAATGGAACCAATGAGAATATGATTTTACATTGATAAGTAATTAAATTCATAATTTACAGAACGCATCACCTCGATTGACATGGCAGCACAAATGATCGTGACCCACAAGTATGATTCCAAGGCAAACCAGCACGTGCTAATTGACCTTTTACTGACCTTGCCTAATTAAAAACATAAAAAAATACTAAATGGATCTCCAATAATGCAATTTTCAAGGAATAGCTAAATTACAAACATAATGAAATACGAATTACTTACCTTGAACTTCTCACCACTCCAAACATCATCTATCATGTACTTCCAATCGCTTGGTGTAACCCCTCCATATGAATTCTTTTTAGGGTCGACTCCATCCTTCAATAATTTCGTGTAATGTATGTACATTTTACTCCTCCAGTCACTGTACCTCCGTGCACACTTCCTATGAATAGCATGTCTGACAAACTCATCCTCATCATAGTTAACAATATCGAATTTATCCAGCAAATTTACTTTAATTAGAAATACACACAATAACATTGAAAGAATATCTAACTGAAAGAATCAAATATAACTACCCGAATCCTAGCGATTACTGCATCTCGTGTCCCAGAATCAATTTCCCCCCAACGAGTCACCCCTTGAAGTGGTGCCGCATTTCGAACCTCAATTCCGATTTGTTGTCCTAGAGAAGGATCATTTACACCCATAGGTGCCCCATCACCTTCCAACACACACACTTCAAGTTTTCCATGTCTTTTTACCGTTTTCTCAACCTTCATTCCACGTGTTAATCCTCGAACTCGCTTTTTGGTTCTACTAGCTGTAGAAAAATAAAATAATATAAATGTCATTGATTGATGTTAAGTATTACATAAAGTAATATAATAAATGTCAAGTATTACATAATAAACTACTAATAAAATACTCAAAATAACTTACATATCAAGGAAACATCCGGAATATCGGCCTGTATATCTTCAACAACATCATTGATTGATGTTCTTTGTTGGAGACGCATCGAGGAGTGACTCGAGCTTCCTGTTTTAATAAAAAGAAAAAGACAATTATACATAAAATAAGTAAATTTAAACAATCTAAACAAAAATGACTTACGCATCATGGAAACGTCAGGAACAGTAACTTGTATATCTTCTACGGGATTATCATTTGATGTTCTCTGTTGAAAGTGCACCGAGGAGTGACTCGAACCTCCTGTTTTAATGCGAAAGTAAGATAATTATATATACAAGAAGTAGATTTAAACAATCTAAACAAGATTTCGAAGAAAAATAAATAAGTTTACATATAAATTGTTTTATATATAAACTGCTTATATATAACAGCTTATATATAAACAGTTATATATAAACTGTTATATATATAAACTGTTATATATAACAGCTTATATATTGCAGTTTATATATAAACTGTTATATATAAATTGTTATATATATAACAGTTTATATATAAACTGCTATATATAAGCTGTTATATATAAGAAGTTTATATATAAACTGGTTATATATAAACTGTTTATATAGCAGTTTATATATATATATATATATATTATGTTATATATATAATATATATATATATAACTTTATATATATTATGTTACCTGCATTGTTGGTCACTGGCGGTACTCGTGACATATTGATTTGGGGGTTGAGTGTCTCCTCAAATGGGGCTTCTCTCGTCGGGGGGAAGGGAGAACGACGAAATAATCGTCGTACGGGCGCCATGTTCGAGACCTGCCAATACAAAATACAGTTTAATTAGTGATGCAAAAAATGTATAGAATCTATATATGTACTTTAAAGTATTTTGAGGTAATGAACATAAACTTAATTTCAATTACACTACCATGCATGCATTACCTTCTCCATTTGAGGATTAGAATACTCATTATTATCATCACTGACATCATCACCACTAGACGAACTAAGATCCTCCTCACCATCGGGCAATCTGTACTCATCATCATCTCGTACATTTACATTAAAATTTTGATTCTTACTGAATCTGATCTCGTTAGGCACCAATGCATTCAGTCGCAATTGATTCTTCTTAATATTATTGAGCCTTTCTTTCTCATATGCTAACATCATACGACCCGTATGTCTAGGTTGAAGCCATATTTTTTCCTTTGGAGGCATATTTTTCGACTAAACACAAAAATTAAATAAAATAAAATGAACATCACACTACATAACGAATTACGCTAGATGGAAACATATAACTTGATTAATAATATTTGATAAAACTAATTTGACACAACACGTAACGAAATAGGAACAAACATTTAACATTACATATCAGTATCAATATCATAATCATAATCCATTTTCTTCGTTATCTCCATTCTCTAATTTGATAAAACTAATTTCGCACAACACGTAACTAATTACACTAGATAGAAACATAAAAAGTTTGTCCACATACAAAACAAAATAGGAACAAAACATTTAACATTACATATCGGTATCAATATCATAATCATAATCCATTTTCTCCCCATCTTCTTCGTTATCTCCATTCTCTAGCATTGTTTCATCATCAACGACATCATCATCATCATCATCAATGTTTTCCCCCATTGGATGCAGAACCCTATCACTAGGGATAACCTCAGGAATTGCATCATTCCTATGAAATTGAGTAGCAGTATCTTCAACGACGATTGGGATAGCATTTGTTGTTTCGACTTGTTGGAACACGTCACCAGATCCATGCAATTCTGCTGCCCCGGTATCATCGTCATCCAACTCCGATACATCCCAGGTTCCCCGATGTTGGACTTTTTGTACGATTTTCCATTGTGCACCTAACTTTGTATCATTGACATAGAAAACTTGTTGAACCTGACTAGGCAAAACAAATGGATCATCTTTATACCACCGACTCTTGACATCAAAACTAATAAAATGTGAATCAGTGCGCATTGTCTTCCTACTACCGGTGTTGAACCATTCGCATTGGAACAAAATGACTTTATTCCCGTAAATATATGTCATCTCATAAATTTTGCTCAAGTAACCGTAAAAGTCAAACTCACGACCCTCGTGTTCCCCTTTGGAGACCAACCCACTATTCTGACTCCTAGGATGCATGTCTCGGTCCCTAGTATGGAATCGAACTCCATTGCAAATGCAACCCGAATACATATTCACTATCACGTTAGGTCCATTTGCTAATGACCAGAGCTCATCATTTGCTTTGGGGGACCCTTGCGCTCGTAAAAGATTCATCTACATAAACAACATATGAAAGTCGTATTAAATTATTGTTAAAGTGATGCAAAGTAACTTTCTTTATATATCTTACCCGTTCTTTAAACCACTTCGGAAATTTTTGGCGTTGAATTTGAAGTATGTCACGTCCATTTGGAATTTGAAGTAGACTTTTGTGTTCCCTAATTAGAGAAATTTAATTTATTAATAAAATGGATAATCAAACAAAAAGATCATGAATATTATAAATTTGAAACACGTACTCTAGATACGGCTCAACCTCAGCATTGTTATACAACACAAACCACTTAGCCATATTGAGCTCCTTTTCAAACACATCAGGAGCCCTTGAGATACATCCGAAAGGACGGACATTTTGGTTAAAGACAACTAGCCCCAAGCCACGTTCGCCACCATCACAATTGCGTTCTTCTCTGTTAAATACGGTTTCAACATGGCTCAAGTACATTGAGCAAAAAGTCAAACACTCTTTCACGATGTACGTCTCCGCAATGGAACCTTCAGGCCGGGCTCGGTTAGATACAAATTCTTTCAAAGTTCCAAGAAACCTTGAAATTAATAATAGTTAGATGAATATTACACATTTTACACATTTTTCAAGATATTAAACTAAATTAACGTTATAATAGTTGCATTTACCTTTCAATTGGAAACATCCATCGATATTGTACTGGTCCAGCAAGTTTGGCCTCACGTGCCAAATGAACCGCCAAATGGACCATTACATCAAAGAATGCCGGGGGGAAAATCTTCTCCATTTTGCAAAGTATCAGAATTATGCGTTCCTCTAATTTCTCCAAATCTGTCCGCACTAATGTTTTGGAGCACAACTCCTGAAACCATTCACCCAACTCAGCCAGTGTAATACAAATATCTTTAGGAAGGTATCCACGCATCCCAATGGCAAGAATTCATTGTAACAAGACATGACAATCATGGATTTTAAGGCCCAATAATTTTCCAGCCTTTGTAGTCACACATCTTGAGATGTTTGCAGCATAGCCATCTGGATACTTAACTGATTTCAAAAAATCATAAAAATACTCCTTCTCCTTTGGGGTTAATGTATATATTGCGGGCGGCTTGACATAAGACCCATCAGAACGCTTTTGTAAGTGCAATTCCGCCCTTATGCCCATATCTTCTAGATCAAGGCGTGCTTTTTCTGTGTCCTTGTTCTTCCCATCCATGTTCAATATTGTTCCAAGTAAATTGTCACATATATTTTTCTCAATGTGCATCACATCAAGGTTGTGATGAAGCTTTAGTGTTTTCCAATACGGGAGCTCGTATAAAATGCTTTTCTTTGTCCAGTTCAATTCTGTTGGGTCACGAGGCCTTTTCTTGTTGCTCGGATGCTTTCCAAACTTGGCATTTGACAAGCAATTCAATTGATTTAGTACTTTTTCCACTGGTAACTCCAAGGATCGAGTTTGATTCTCAGACATACCGTTAAATGCCTTACTCCTTCGCAAAGTATGGTCCTCGGGAAGGTAACGTTGATGGCCCAAGTAGCCAATCTTACTTCGCAGGCGTTGAGATAATGCATCATCATTACATGGGGGACAAGCAAGATAACCTTTCGTACTCCACCCAGATAAGTTACCATAGGCAGGAAAGTCGTTTATCGTCCACATTACAGCTGCATGCATCCGAAACGTTTGTTGAGTAGAGGCATCATAAGTGAGTACGCCATTTTCCCACAACTCGTTCAACTCATCAATCAATGGTCGCATGTAAACATCAATTTCTTTACCGGGGGCATTAGGCCCAGGAATAAGTAAAGTCATCATGAAAAATGGATCCTTCATGCAGTTCCAGGGTTCCATGTTATATGGCATCATTATCATAGGCCACATGCTATAAGAGGTGCTCATGTTCCCAAAAGGGTTGAACCCATCGGTGGCGAGGCCTAGCCTCACATTACGGGGATCCTTAGCAAAATCAGGATAACATCGATCAAAGTCCTTCCACTCCTCACTATCAGCTGGATGCCTCAATATCCCATCATCCACGCGCTTATCACTGTGCCATCTCATGCCTGTAGCCGTCTTCCTTGACATAAACAATCTTTGCAACCTAGGTGTCAATGGAAAGTAGCGTAGTACCTTTTGAGGGATCTTCTTACCATTGCCAAAATTGGGCTTGTATCTAGACTCCCCACATATCGGACAATTATCAAGAGATGCATTCTCCTTCCAAAAGAGAGCGCAATCATGTTGGCATGCGTGGATTGTTTCATATCCCAAGCCCAATTCTCGTAGCAGCTTTTTGGCTTCATAAATCGATTTCGGAACCAAATTCCCTGCAGGCAGAAGATCCACTAATACCTCCATCAACATGTCAAATGACTTATTACTCCATTTACCCACAACCTTCAAATGAAACATTGTAATCACAAATTTCAATAGCGTATATGTTTTGCAGCCCGGGTACACCTCACGTTGGGCAGCCTTTAGTATTTTTTCGATATTTTGCACATCATTCGTTTTGGTGTTATCATACGCTTATTTTGTCCCAAACTCCCCTGAATCACTTCCCGTATAACCCCTACAATAGTCTTCTACTAATTCGGGGAAATCGTCATCCTCGTCTTCATTATCACCAATTTCAACATCCGTGTCATCTTCAGATTCATCGATTTGGTGTTGCAAAATAGATTCCCCATGATGAACCCAGATCTTATAACTTCCCATTATGCCATGTCGTACTAAATGATACATCACAACATAGCCAATGTGCCAATAACGATTACAACAATTATTACACGGGCATTGAATTGTACCATTTTGGCTCAATTTGGCCATTGCTCTGTCAACAAAAGACTTAGCGCCCTCACGATACCGCTCGCCTAATTTATGCCTAAGTGTCATCCAACTCTTGCCCACTTCTTCCGTATCTGTTTATTGAGAGATTACATAAAAAACAATAGATGAATTAAATTTTACTTAAAAGTTACCTTTTTTCTTCGTATATTTCATACAAAGCAATATAATTTAAACTCTTATTGACCCCCTACATATTCGCTAATTGAGAGAGTACATAAACAGCAAATGATGAATTAACTTTTACTTAGAAGTTACAATTTATTTCCTTGTGCATCTCGTATAAAACAATATAATTGTATCTCCTCTAAAAGGTGAGTGGTCCTATCCCATTCAAGACCGCATATTTCTGTAACACACTTAGCAGCTCATCCACATTGTTTCAATCTGAGGAAATTTCGGCAGCATATCCCCATAGTTCTCCAAGTACACGACATAGATTCGCAAGTGTTGGCGTTATTTCAATTGATGTCGATTTATCAATTGAATTAACACTCAACACCACATCAATCTAGTATGTACTCAGAGAACATTAAGAGACGGCAACATAAATTCCCCAAAAAGTAACAAGTGCACACCACTAAGTACATTATTATACAGAATTTATGCAGTCCCAAACTGTCCAAACGGGACAATTCAAGAGATCTCATTACAGGGGTAATGACTCTCGAACGGGTCTAAGGGCTATTGAATGCATACGCATAAGAACTAGATGGCTAGTATCTATGCGCACTATGTGTAACTTGAGAGGTTTATTACTATGTATAATTTACCCTACTTTTAATTGATGCTTTAAAAGTTATGTTGCTCACCACATTAAAACCACCAATCAGATAATAGTATTTATACTTTACTTTTAAATTCTTAGACCACAACTAACCCCTTGCAAAAATACTATTAAAACTATAATTAAAGAGCAATGCACATATCTTCTAAACATTAATTTGAATATTATAAACCGAAAAAAGGGAAATAACATAAATAAATTTGCAGTAGCTATAAAATTGCAGTACAAATTGTAGCTTCCAGCCATTTGATTATTTTTCAGCAAACAAAAATAAATTTACAGTAGCTATAAAATAGGAATCACAATAATGTTTATCAATCAAAGTCAAGATAGCCCATTTAAAGCCATCATCAGATTTGTAAACAGATTCATGTCCATAACCAACTCTTCCAGAAGACCCAAATATGTAAAGTGATGAAATAAACAAGGAGATGACCTAAATCAATCATTCTCATCAAAACCAAATCAGCATAAACACTAATTTTTACTATAAAACTAATATAATAAAATATAATATATTTACAAATAAACAAATGAGGTATAGAGTAAGGATTGTCAAATGAATGATGTACCTGAAAAGAAGTGAACAATCGATTTCTGATAAATAAACAAATGAGGTATAGAGTAAGGTTAAAATCTTGGGGATCTTCACTATGAGCAGTCGTTTGAACTCACTCCATCACGTCGAAATGGCGATTTTTCTCATTGAACAGTCGTTTGAACGAGGTGGTGGACGAGGTGGTGGACGGAGGAGAGGGAGAGCAGGACGGAGGAGAGGGATAGCAGGAGAGGGAGAGCAGGAGAGGGAGAGCAGGACGGAGGAGAGGGAGAGCAGGTTAGGGTTCGATTTCGATTTCGGTTAGAGTTTTTTTTTTTTTTTGTTCTTTTATCTAACTTAACGGCCAACAAAAATTAGTAACAAACAAATAAAATATTTTTGGCATCATAATTTTCTTTGTTGCCAAAAGTATGAGATTTTTCTCAACCCACTCCTATGTTGCCAAAAGTTAAGTCATGTTTGGCAACAAAAAAAATATGATGCTAAAAGTTAAAAAATTTCCCTCTTTTATTTTGCTAGCTTCCCGCTTGAAATTTTAACTTTTGGCAACAAGTTTTATTTTATGTTGCCAAAAGTACAATGTAAAATAGTCTTTTGGCAACATAATTCAAATTTTGTTGCCAAAAGGGTATCTTTCGATCTCTCATGAATATTTGCTATTTTCCTTTTGTTTCCCCCCTGATATGTGTGCATGTGTATATATATAGAATGGAGGTAGGAATCCTCGACTTGTATCATGGAAAAAATAAAGCGAGTCATCCGTAGGAAGATATAAGAAAAGTATTAGAAAAACAAGATTTACGTGATTATCCCCACGTTGACCGTTGTAATGGAATGATAACGCATATGGAGCAATACGTTATTAAGGACAAGTATATAGAATATAAGGAAAATGGATTTAGAGAAGATATAAAATGAGAGAAAAAGTGAGAAAAAGGACTCGAGTCTTGGGTTTTACCCCGAGATGCCTATGTAGCCTATAAAGGCATCAAAGTCCATGTAGTTCGCATACAAAACGAGGGGTGGGTTTTATCCCATAAATCCAAATGGGGAATCTCTTATTTGTAAGTGTGTGTGTGTAAAAAAATTGTTTAGTAGTGAGAAAAGTGTGGAAAAAGTGTGAGAATCCCTACTTGGAATTTATGAGCAAACCCTCTTTTTCTGGTTTTTTGGGTTTTATGAAAATAAAAGATGTACAATAATACTAAATAAATAGTATATTAGGATGTGTGAGATGAGATAATAAAAGTGCTAACTAAGAAAACAAGTTATTGGGAATTTAAGAGATTTTAACTTCCAGTTTGAGAAAGTTGGACCTTCTTGAAGATCTTGAGCTTGATCTTGAATGTTGGAGAGCAGCCCTTGCACTTGGATGATGATGGAGAGTGGCTAATTCACCAAGTTTGATGAAAAGGATGATGAAAACTGGAAGTAAAAAGGGGATTTGGATGTTGAAATTACGCTGCCTTCGAGAGAGGTTTCTGGGATTCGTTGAGAGAGGTTTTTATCAGATCTGGGCTCTCTTTGAAAATGAGGTAAAGGCCTCCTTTTATAGTCCCAGGTGAGTGACAGTCGGGATAGACCTGTTCCTGCCTATTGGCAGGTGCCGATAGGCAGGGTCTGGGACCTGCCATTTAGCAGTGCGCTTCAGGCTTTTTTGGAAAATCGGTCGCTGAGGGAAAACCGTTGGTCAGAATCATCCACGGGGAATACCATTGGAAAGGTAATTAATAGACCTTTGAAAGACCTTTGGACTGCTCCCCGGTTTGGGAGTTGACTTTGGGTCAAATATGGCTCAAAAGCATTTATCGGTCCATTGGATGGGGAATCGCTCGGACGCAAACGGATCGTTCGTCCACATGGTAAGTCTGAATCGCGCACGGGGTAGACCGTTGGAAAGTTTAGGAGATGTAATTCGACATTCCAAAGATTTTGACCCGATTTGGGGAGTTGACTTTGGTCAATCAGGCCCGGGAATCATTCGGTGACCTCCCAGAGTCAAACGGATCGTTCGTCCTCATGGAAGGCCAGAATCACGCACGGGATGGACTGTTGGAAAGGGTATTCAGTGCCCTTTAAAGATTCATTCAGCCTCAATTGAGATGAAGAGTTGACTTAGGTCAAATAGATCCCGAGAGTTCCCGGTGGCCTCTGGGTCAGGTTTTGAACGCAAACAAATCGTTCATCGACATGATAAGTTGGAATCGCGCACGGGGTAAACCATTAGAAAGGGTATTCAGTGTCCTTCAAAGATTCATTCAGTCTTGGTCGAGATAATGAGTTTCAATTTTGTGTCAAACTGAGCCGTGGAGTGCCCGATGGCCTCCAGGTTAGTACTCGGGACATGACCTGGGTTTACGATGATGAAGGGAAGTACTAGGGACCTAAGGAGACTTAGGGGGTCACAGAATGGGGTGTCTACAGAGTCCCTTGATGGGTGAGTTTAGAATAAATGATGACCGTCTAATAGACACCACATGATGCTTTTGAGGGAGTACGATCGACTAAGAGGGTCCAGGCCGATTCTGAGGACCTAAGGAGTATGCTGGAGATGATTAATTTTGTGGGTCAAAGCCGAATTTGTGGGCATAGGGTAAAGGTCTAATAACCGAGGTCAATTTCGACCTAAAGAGTGGTGATGACCAAGGACCGGGGTCAATTCTGACCCAACTCAGGTGAAGATCCAAGACCGAGGTCAATTCTGACCTAAAGAGTGGTGAGAATTGAGGACTGAGGTCAATTCTGACCTAACTCAGGTGACGATCCAAGACCGGGGCCAATTCTGACCCAAGAGTGGTGACGACCGAGGACCGAGGTAAATTCTAACCTAACTCAGGTGACGATCCAAGACCAGAGCCAATTCTAACCCAAGAGTGGTGACGATCGAGGATCGAGGTCAATTCTAACCTGACTCATGTGACGATCCAAGATCGGGGCCAATTTTGACCCAAGAGTGGTGACGATCGAGGGCCGAGGTCAATTCTGACCTAAATCAGGTGACGATCCAAGATCGGGGCCAATTCTGACCCAAGAGTGGTGACGACCGAGGACCGAGGTCAATTCTGACCTAACTTAGGTGACGATCTAAGATCGGGGCCAACCCTGACCCAAGAGTGGTGATGACCGAGGATCGAGGTCAATTCTGACCTAACTCAGGTGACGATCCAAGATCGGGGCCAATTTTGACTCAAGAGTGGTAATGACCGAGCTCAATTCTGACCTAACTCAGGTGACGATCCAAGACCGGAGCCAATTCTTACCCAAGAGTGGTGACGACTAAGGACCGAGGTCAATTATGACCTAACTCAGGTGACGATCCAAGACCGGGGCCAATTCTGACCCAAGAGTGGTGACGACCGAGGATCGAGGTCAATTCTGACCTAACTCAGGTGACGATCCAAGATCGGGGCCAATTCTGACCCAAAAGTGGTGACGACCGAGGACCGAGGTCAATTCTGACCTAACTCAGGTGAGGATCCAAGATCGAGGCCAATTCTGACTTAAGAATGGTGACGACCAAGGACCGAGGTCAATTCTGACCTAACTCAAGTGACGATCCAAGATCGGGTCCAATTCTGACCCAATAATGGTGACGACCGAGGAGCGAGGTCAATTCTGACCTAACTTAGGTGACGATCCAAGACCGGGGCCAATTTTGAACCAAGAGTGTATAAAGGTTGGATTTTGATTATGCTGGAGAAAGAGCTTTATGATTTTGATCTGAGCTAGGGAGCTGATAGCTGGGGAAGCTTTTAGGATACCTCACAGGGGGGATAACCTATTATGGGTGCTGTAAGAGAATTCCGCTGGGGAAGTGATCAGGTGATCCTTAGGGATCCTCTGAAGCTTTTCCGGGAGGTGTTTTCACTTCATTTTTTGAGGATTGTGCTGGGGAAGAGGGGTTTCGCTTGAGGGAATGCAAAATTTTCTTGGTAAAAAGGCTTTAAATCCTTCCTGGGATTTTTGGGAATTTTCTGGGGATTTTTCGAGGTTTTCTGTTATTTTCTAGGAATTTGTGTACGAAATTTAAGGGTGGTGCTGGTTCGCATAGTATGAAGGGTGCCATTCGGCAGTGGCATGGACTTTTGGGCTACCTCGGGAAGGCAAGGGGTCAGTGACAATCGGTATGGTAAGGGGAGGTACCGATTGGCATGGCGCTTGGCATCCTATAAAAAGGGGGCGAATCCCCTCATTTTTTCGCAGCTTCTTTTGCTTTCTCTCTCTCTGCATTTCTTCTGCAAATCGTTCTATCATTCCGATCTTTAAAAAATGGCCGCTTTTGTGAGCACTACAGTCCACCGGGAGTGGTTGACCATTGATGATTGGGCAAATGTGGAGTGGAGGTCTAGGGCACCTCTTGCTTTGGGGAGTTAGAATTCCTTTAATGCGTTTGAGCCTGTTGCGGATGAGTGGACCTTGTTGCGGGAGCCATTGCATCACCGATCTTCGAGAGTGGGTCCCGGTGGTTATATAAGTAACCCGACCTTTGGCATTATTCTCTTTTTGGTGGTTTTTCTCTCTTTCTTGACCTTTAATGAGACTTTTCTTTTTGTCAGTCTGATATCTCTTTGAAGAACATGCATGTCTGTGGGACAACGGGGCTCAAAGATGTCTGGGAGCATCTCCCACCTGTGGTGTGCTGGGTGGTCTTATTAGCGGGTTTTGGGCGTTTGTCATCGGCGCTGGATGAGATGCCTCGTTCGACAGTGGTCTTGTGCGCTTTGGGAGAGAGGTGGTGGGACACTACCCACACCTTTCATTTCGGCTTTGGGGAGATGACTATGACTCCCATAGACGTGCAGTAGCTTCTAGGGCAGGATTGTGATGGGGAGAAGATAGAGGTGGATCGCTCTTTACAGGTGAGACCGGAGGCAGTGCGTGCGGTACTTGGTGATTTAAGGAGGATAGTCTCTGGGGATTCTATCTGGTTGTCCCTGCTAAACAATATTCTACTGAGTAGGCTGATTGATGTGGAGGACGGGCTGCAACTGAGGTAGATGGCCCGGTTATTCATTCTGCTGGTATTAGGAGGTTTTATGGTGGCGTCGAGCGGCCACGTCATTCATTTGTGGTTTCTACCATACTTGAGGATGTTTTCGAACATCCCTTTCTATGATTGGAGGAGTCTGACCTTGGCGACCCTTTTCTTTTTTCTAGATGCATTCAGCCGGTGATGCCGGCAGACCTTTACTGGGGGCCACATACCTTCTTGAGGTATTCTTCAGTTTGTGCATTTCTTTTCATGCATTCGCATTTTCCCTTCATGTACTTGCATTTTCCTTTCATGCATTCACATTTCCTTATGCGTCTCTTTTTGCTTGTGAATTCAGACATGGTTCTATGAGGTGATTGGGTGAAATACCCCATTGATTGCTTTGAAGGATGACACTGTGGGTGACTTCTGTCGATTGTATCGATGGCGTAAGGCCAATCGATGGTCGAAGGGATCTCTTTCCCTAGAAGCGGTGCATCAGGTCTTGAATGACCTAACCAGTGGTAGCGTAAGACTCTTTTCATTTAAATCTCAGTTTTTGCTCTTTCTGATCGTGTATTGATTTATGCTCGCTTGGAGATTTTCAGGTGACCTTTTATCCCTGGGGGACAGCCATTCAGGATGCGGGGACGACCGGGGTGAACGCGCTGATGAGGTGTTTGCTGGCGCATGTGTTTGGCCATTCCTGGTACCTTGGGGAGAGGGTGGTTCGTCAAATTATTGAGGAGGAGGTGGTGGTGCCACCCGTGTAGCCTTCTACGTATATGAGGCGGGAGCAACCGCTGTCGGAGGATGAGAGGATCGTGATGATGATCGGCGAGTCCTACTTTCTATTCACTTATACGGATGCGCTGTATGATTATATGGACTTTGTGATGAGCTGGTTGATGGTGCCCATCATATATGATGCACTGCCCTTCCCTCCGACGGGTTCGAGTCGAGCGGTGGGATCTTCCCACAGCGGTGGTGGTCCGTCGGCATCTGCGGTGGCGGCGACCTCGGAGGTCCCTTTTGTATGGCTGCATACCCCTTCATACAACATTCGGCGGGCTGATGGAGGGATGGTGCCTATGCTGCACTTTCCTCATGCGATGGATCCGAAGGAGTCGGGTTTGATAGAGGAGGTCCTTCGACCTGTGGTATAATTTTATGTTCCTCTCTTTCCTTCTTTTCTATTTTGGTCATTTTTGCTTTGATACTAATTTCACCTTTTCTTTCAGCAAGTTCGGGTGTCGACCACTTGGCTCAGGGACATCAGAGGCTGGATATCTTTAGCAACTTCCCATATTCGGGACGTGGTTCGTGTTCCTTCTTGCTTGGTGACGTATGCTTCGTCCAGAGAGGACTAGGGCTCGGGTAGTGGTGGCGCATCGTCTCGCCGTAGGGGGAAGAGAGCACACCGCAAGGGTGGAAGCTCTTTGTGTGAGAGAGAGAATGTGGGTTCGAGCTGAGTCCCGTTATTTTTTCTTTTTCTTTTTATTTCCTGCAAAGATGATATAACAGAGAAAACAGATATATGCAATGTAATGGAGTATTTTTGTTATATTTTATTAATGATGAATGAATGCATGCACATACGCTTTTTACTTTTCTGTTGAGACCGTAAAAAGGAATATTTTTGAAATTTTTTGAAGGAAAGTTTTTGATTAAAAAGGGGAAATTTAAAGGGATTTTGAAATTCTGTTGACAATATCAATTTATTTTTATTGAGTTTTCTTATTTGACAAAAGAGGAAAAAAGGAAAATTTCTAAAAATGGGGGGTTGCCGATCGTCAAGCACCCTGACCTGCCTATTGGCAATTCAGTCCAGTCCCATCAATTTAAAGCTTTGAATGGTACCCTCTTCAGCCTTTGGTACCTTCTAGGGTATGATTCCCTCCGATTTCTGCAAGGATTATGTCCCTTGTGAGGATTTTCAAGTATAAAAAGGGGTAAGGGTGGAGTGTTTTCATTACACCTTTGCATTCTTACCTACTTGCCCACCATCTCTTAGCCTTGCCAGATGGCTCTCCCTGGTAGCATTGAGTTTTCCAACTACCTCGAAGCCTTGGAAGCTATGTGCTCTTATAATGTCGACTACGATGCTTTCAACATTCGTCAATTCTACTTGTGGTGCAATCGACCTATTGAGTGGAATATGCTGATGGCGGCAGTATAATTCTGCTACCCCGAAGACCATGTATTTCGCTTTGGGTTGGAAGAAGTTTATCCTACCTATGAGGAATTTTCTGCCATACTGGGTGTAAATCCCAGTGTTGCTGCGGCTTTGCCCAAATTTTCCCGTTCTCCTAGGGATTTATTGGTCGGGCTTCTTCACATTTCGCCTTCGACGGATAGATCATTAGTTGCTGGAGGAATGATCTCCCTCTCGGCGGTGCTGCAATTTGTGAATTTGCGGGAAGTAGGTGATGTTGGCTATGCTGGAGCCATTGTTCTGGGCCTGGTTTCAAAATTATTTTTGGTGACTGGGGAGGTGCAAGTGAACCCACAACTTGCAGCCATTACTTCATGGATGTCATACCTTCGCAATCATGCGACGGTGATATTGGCGGAGACTCTGATGGCCTGGATGCCTAGAGAGAAGGTCGTTCTGACTTTTTGAGGGGTAGCCCTATGATGCTGTTCATGTGGTTATCTGAAAGATTCTTCTTGGTGACTCCTCCAGAGTATCCCTTATCGGCCGTACCCAACTTCTTTTCACACTACTTCATCAGCGTTGGCCTGTATGTTGAGAACTGGGAGAATTAGCTTGTGAAATATGGGGCTCGTGGGTTGTATTGGTCAGTGCCTTAGTGGGGACAGTTGCAGCCTGTTCTGGAGCGAGGAGAGTATTCACATGTACGGCTGGTTAGTCTCAGATAGACCTCTTTTTATTTCCCATGGCGACTTTTGCACCAATTCGGTTGGGCGCAGGTCGTGCCCCCTCGGACCTCAAACTTCTTTCCGGTAGAAGATTTGACTGAGCGCCTACATCTGTTGCTTGGGTCTCTGTGGGAAAATTGGCGTCTATCGACCCGTCCCTCTCAGTCTGTCGGGAAGGTTTGGCATGTCCCCAAAGATTATATGAAGTGGTTGTGGAGGAAAGTAGTCATCAAGATGTTGGCAGTAGAGACTGTACAAAGATGGTTTGTTTTATCTAACACCATGGAAGGGGGTGTTGTGGTCTTTTCGAAGATGGTTAAGGCTCATCGGTCCATGGAGTGTTTATGGCACTCTATTCAGGCAGGGGAAACTTGGGGACCTCAGGATGTAGATGATGAGGGTGCAAGCTCCTCTGGTAGCTGTGGATAGGACTCTTGGAGAGTTTATTTGGGTGATAGGTGTGGGGATTTTATTTGACTTTTATGGTAGTAGGGGGAAGGGAGTTATCCGTTCCTTTTCTTATGTACTCAGTACTGTAATTTCTTATTAATGAAATAAACAAGTTTCTGATCATCCAGTTGTGCCTTTCGATGAGTTTTGTATTTTGAATTATCTATACTGATCACTAAGGCATACATAATCCTTTTGTTCAAGTATTTTTAGAATGAACCGCCATTCTCGAAGGTAAGAAAAGAATAGTATTTTGTGAAAAAGAAAGGGTCGCACTCATGTGAGGAGTATGAGCTGCCTACGTACTTCTGGGGTTTTTTGAAAAGTTTTAAAATAGTTTTTGTGGAGGATCAGGCTCACGTAGTTCTGGGTAGAGGGAAATGAAGAGTTTTTTTTAGAATAGAAGGGGGATTAGAAGAGTCGTAGCGCACCGAGATTTTGGACTAGGGGTAGAATTTCTTGAGACAGTCCAGATTGACTGGACGAGCCATCTCTTCCCCATCTAGGTCAGTGAGCATGGAAGCACCTTCGGATAAGATTTTCTTCATAATGTAGGGGCCGCTCCAATTGGGCTTGAATTTCCCTCTAGGGTCCCACAGGGGTTCTATTATCTCTTTGAGGGCTAAATCCCCCTCCTGAACACCGCGGTCCTTGACATTCTTATTGAATGATCACGTTATTCGGCGATGGTACCCCTGTTTTTGGTAAAGAGCTTTCAATTTTCTTTTATCTAGGAGGGCTAGCTCATCAAGATGTCTTTGGCACCAGTCTTCTTTACTAACTTTGCTTTCGAGCATGACGCGTAGCGAGGGTATTTCCATCTCCACAGGTAGGACTACTTCGAGCATGACGCCGTAGCAAGGGTATTTCGAGCATGACGCCGTAGACCAGGGAGTAAGGGGTAGCCCCAGTAGAGGTTCGGATTGAGGTTCGATAGCCCCAGAGGGCGTACGGGATTCGGTCGGCTCAATCCCTATAACTTTCGGTCATCTTGCTGATGATGGCTTTGAGGTTCTTATTGGCAGCTTCAACTGCACCATTGGTCTGAGGTCGGTAGGGAGAAGATTTGTGTCTCTGAATCCTATACTAGTTGACTACTTTTGTGACTTCTGCTTCGAAATGCAACCCGTTATCTCATACTAGCTCGTGTGGGACCCCATATCGGCAGATGATATTTTTCTTGAGTAATTTAGCCACTTTCTTGGCATTTAATAATGCGTATGACTCAGCCTTGACCCATTTGGTGAAGTAATCGATGGCAACCAGGATGAACTCATGTCCGTTTGAAGCCTTTGGTGTAACCTTCCCTATGATGTCGATACCCGAGGTGGAGAACGGCCAGGGAGAGGTCATATTGTATAATTCTCGCGGAGGCAAGTGTTAAAGATTGAAGAATTGTTGGCATTTGAGGCACCTCCGGACATAGGCGGTGCAATCCTGGATCATGGTGGTCCAGTAGTAGCCCTATCGGATGATCTTCTTGGCGAGCATGTGACCATTCATGTGGGGTCCGCATTCCTCGTTGTGGATTTTCTTCATTGTTTTCTCAATCTCAGCCCCTGCAATGCAGTGTAGATGAGTTCCATCAAAGTTCCTCTTGAGTAGAGCTTTATGACAGATGATGTACTGGGCAGCCAGTCTTTGGAGGGTTTTCGATCTTTCTTGTTGGAACCTTCAGGATTCCTACCATGTTTGAGGAGGCACCAGATATCATAGTATCAGCAATCGACTATAGTTCGGGATTTCCAGTGGAGACAAGCTTAATATGGTAGCAATGGGTTAGTTTGTCTTGCGTTTGAACTAGGAAGGGAGTCATTGTTATTCCTTCGGGCATGTCGACCATAGAGGCCAAGGTGGTGAGATCATCAGCTAAGTTATTTTTTGCTCGGGGTAGGTAATGGAAGGTGATATCTCAGAATTGGGAGGCTAACTCTTCTAATTGGGCATGAAAGGGTTGGAGCTTTTCGTCCTTGACTTTCCACTTTCTTAGCACTTGACCGATGATGAGGGCAGAATCCCAGTAGACATCAAGGTATTGAATACCTTTCTTGAGAGCAACTTGGATGCCCACTGTGCATGCCTCATATTCCGTCATGTTGTTGGCGCAAGGGAAATCCAATTTTATGGCGAATGGAGTGTGGGAGTCATCTGGGGCGATCAAGAGTATCCCAATGCCATATCCCTTTTTGTTGGCAGTGCCATCAAAGAACATTTTCCATCGAAGGCGGTCTTAAGTGGTGCAGAGGATATTTTCATCTGGAAATTCAGAAATCCGAACATTTGCTTTGTCAATGGGATAATCAGCGATGTAGTCAGAGATGTCACTTCCTTTAATAGCTTTTTATGTGACGTACACGATATCGAACTCGGTTAGGAGCATCAACCATCGGGCCATTCGACTGGATAAGGCAGGTTTCTCAAGCAGGTATTTGATGGGATCCATTCAGGATACAAGTTTGATAGGGAAGGCGAGCATGTAGTGTCGCAACTTTTGGGTGACCCAGACAAGTGCGACACATGCTTTTTCCAAGGTAGTGTAGTTGACCTCGTACACGACCAATTTGTAACTGGCATAATAGATGGCTCTTTCTTTGCAGGAATCTTCAAGGTATTGGGCTAGTAAAGCCCCGGCTGCAGTGTCGGTTATGGTTAGGTATAGGAGTAAAGGGAGACCAAGCTGTGGTGGAATAAGAACTGGAGGTTGGGTCAGATATTGTTTGATTTGGTCAAAAGCTTCTTGGCAGGCCTCATTCCAAACCTTGGTTGAATCCTTTCGGAGGATCTTGAATATCGGTTCCCAGATGGAGGTTAGCTGGCTGATGAACTGGCTGATATATTGTAATTTCCCAAGAAAACCTAAGACTTATTTCTCTGTTCGGGGTGGTGGCATCTCAAGTATGGCCTTCATCTTTTTAGGATCTGCTTTTATCCCCTTTTCGCTCACCATGAATCCCAAGAGTTTTCCCTTTGTAACGTCGAAGACACACTTCTGTGGATTAAGTCACATCTGATACCGTCGCAGTCGTTCGAACAACTTTTGGAGAGCGGGAACATGACCTTCTCTAGTTTTGGACTTGATAATCATATCATCCACATAAACCTCGACCTTCTTATGGATCAGATCGTGCAGGATGGTTGTGGAAGCACTTTGGTAGGTAGCCCCAGCATTCTTGAGACCGAATGGCATAACGGTGTAACAAAAGGTTCCCCATGAGGTGATGAATGCGATTTTTTCTTGGTGGTCGGGGTGCATCTTGATTTGGTTGTATCCGAAAAACCCGTCGATAAATGACTTGAGAGCATGACTAGCTGTGTTGCCCACGATCATGTCGATATTAGGTAGCAGATAATCATCCTTTGGAGAAGCTTTATTTAAATCTCTATAATTTACACACATTCGAACCTTCCCTCCAGATCTCGGCACAGGTACAATGTTGGCTAGCCATGTGGGATATTCGATCACCCGAATGAAACCCATGTTTAACTGTTTGACCACCTCTTCTTTGACCTTGAGCGACCATTCGGTGCAGAGTTTTCTCAACTTTTGTTTAACTGGCTTCTAATCTGGGAGATTGGGGATCTCGTGATGATCTATTTCAGGATCAATGTCGGGCATATCATCATAGGACCATGCGAAGACATCTACAAACTCCTTCAGTAATTCTTCGAGTCGTGCGCGCTCATACTCGTCAAGGTTGGCTACTAGAACCGAGATTAATAACAATAGTCTCTTCTTCATTAACTTGAATGAGGTTATGTTGTTTATTATTAACCTTATTTAGATCAGTTAAGAATTGTTCATTTGCAAAATCATCATTATCAAAAGTTTGATTAGAATTCAAGCAGTTAATGTAAGGCACAGCAAGATACTCAAAATCTTCATTTATTTCATTAATAGGAAAAACATCATTGATAACCTCATCAAAAGAGGTCTTGATTACATTTGAGCAAAGGATAGACAACAGAAGAAGAAATAGGGTAAACATTGGTGTTAGAGGAGATTTCAAGGGGTAGAACTGGCGCAGCATGCCAGTTGAGGAGAGGAGTATCAGCAGCATTAATCAGACGGGATGGGTCCATTAATGTAGTGCCTGAATGAACCATGCAGAGTGTCAGTCCCAGTATCTGTAAGTTGAAGGAATCTTCAGAATCACTTTCCCCAGTCTCTTTGGCATCTTTGATGAGCGGTTGTACTTGGTGTGGAAAACTTTCGGCCCATGGGTAGTTGTCTTGGAAAAATATCTCCATTCCAGGCCTCATCTTCTTATCTGTGTGGTCATACCATGGTTCTGGAAAATCGCAAAAATGGAAGTCCTCATCTTCTTTGATGAATCGTCCATTCACGGAGTCTCCTGATATAGTTTGGATACAGTCTAATCTTCTCTTTGGTCGAGATTGGCGGATCATTCTGAGCTCTCGTTCTGATGGTTGATACCCCAGGCCACAAGGAGGGAAAGCTTTCTTCAGTTCAATGGGCCCATGTATCCCTTGCAACCTTTGCCCTAGCCCCAGTCCGATCATGAAGTGCATGTTTCTGAACATCTGAATCACATTGACATTGCCATGAGGGTCATATTCTGGACAAACCCTTTCTTTAAAATCGTCCCCTGCCGGGAGTAGGAGTGGCTCGACTCGAAATCCTGATAGGAGCATATCATTTGACCTGTGTTGTATCTTAAGAATTGGATTGTTGGTGTTTTCCCCCTTGGCATTTTCGTTGTCCCCCAAAATGGTGATGACTCAGCCGTTGGTGAAGAACTTCAATTTATGATGGATTGAGGAAGACACTTCTTTGATATTGTGGAGCCAGGGTCGTCCGAGCAACAGGTTGAAACAAGCTGGGATGTCTATGACTTGGAATTCAACGATGGGGTTTATAGGGCCAACCCCTATTACAAGTTTTATGGTTCCCATCACCTCACGACGGGTATTATCGTAGGCACGCACAGCGGTGGAGGTTGGAGTGAGGTCGCTTTCTTTCAGGCCTAAACACTTGAAGGTTCTTAGAGGTCAAATGTTCAAGGCGGATCCGTTATCGACAAGAGAGAGTGGAAAAAACTTTCCCATAACTTCGACGGAGATATTGAGTGCATGATTGTGATTCGGCCCAATTCTAGGGATTTTTTCTTCAGAGAATGATAGCATTCGGGTAGAGGTCAAGGATCCGACCAAATTTACCGCTTCTTCTGGTGTGGTAGAGGGAGGAACTATGGGTCCAGTGAGTAATTTGATTAAAGCATTTCTGTGTAGTTGGGAAGACATGAAATGTCCCTATAGAGTGATGTTAGCTTGAGTTTTCTTCAGTTTATAGAGGATCTTTCTGTCCTCGATGGTCATCTCTGGCATAGGAAGGTTTGCAACGCCCTTCCCTTTATCATTTGCTGGTAGTGAGCTTGGAACCTGGTAATGTCTCCCTGATATGGTCATGTGATTTATTGAAGAAAGAAAGAACATGAATCCCATTTCTTCGTCAATCTCAGGTTGTGCTGCCACCCTTTTCTATTTCTCCTAGGAGTTCTTCAAACGAGATCATCCCACATATGTCGGCTACTGGGCCAGCTCTTCCTGAAGCTTGTTCTTCACATGAATCTTCGAATTCTTCCCCCCATTCGGTGGTAACAATTATGTCTTTCCCTGTGAAATCGATGCATTCCATAACTTCAATGGCTTCTTCATACAGGTCCTCCCATTCTGTGGGGATATGTGTGATTGAAGGGACCAAGCACCCTTGTATCTTCAAAGTGTTAAGTAACCCGGTGATACTGCAAGTGCTGTTGGTATGCCTGAATAATTTTTCCATAGTCTGGACAACATCATCTAGGCTGACTTCTTCGGTTGGTACCACCCACTTGTCTGAATCTCGGGCCCATTTTTGTGCCTCCAAGAACAGTGTGCTGAACTTCTGGCAATCAATGACCATCTGTAAGGGAAGTTTCAAGCCGAACTCCAGGAGTTGGTTTAACACCTCTGATAATTCCATACTTCTATTTTCAGAACGGGTACGGACAACGATGCATGCTCTGGTAAGGAGTGACAGTGCCTGATCTGCGAGGCTAGTAGGGTGTAGGAGGAAATATGGGCAAATTTGAAGAGGTTTAGGAGAGTATATCGGTGTGATTTGAGTTGAGGGATCGAAATTTGGGTTTTCTTCCAAGAAGATGGCATTGGTGTGATTTGGGAGTGGGTTGTGAGTAGTGTTTGGCTTAGGATTGGCTGTTGGGGCGATGGTACCCCGATCAATGAGATCTTGGATTATGTTCCGAAAGTGAAATCATTGGTCGGTGGTATGGCCGGTAGTTTGGTGAAAGGTGCAATGAGCATCGGTCTTGAACTTTCTTGGGAGTGGGTTTGGCAATGGATGTGGATCCAAGGGTTTGATGAGGTTTCGGCTTAACAGGGCTTGGTATACTTTGGAGAGGGGAGCATGGAGCTCAGTGTATTCCCTTTGGATGGGGAGAGGGCGACTTTCTGGTTCCCATGATGTGGTTGGTTGAGAGATGTTGTTGATGGTCGAAATTGTAGCACTGGCAGGCTTGTCATACTTTTCTAAGGGTGAATTATCCAGACACCTTCTTTGGTTTAACCTCTGTTTTAATGAGGCTTTCCTTGATTTCCACTCCAGCCTCTCTGAGAGCTCGGAAGTGGGGATATGATTGTCCTCCCATCGTCACTCGGACATGGGGAAAGAAGTTTTTCTTCACTATGTTGACCTGTTCTTCCTCGGATGGCCGATTAGTCAGGGTAGATGCTTGCTCCCTCCACCTAGTTATGAAGTTACTGACTGATTCTCCTGGATTCTATTTGAGAAGCTCTAAATCACGATGGGTGACCTCAAGCTCTTTGTTGTATTTATACTGCGACATGAATTCTCGGGCTACATCCTCCCATCTACAGATTCTAGATTCCTCAAGAGATAAAAACCATCAGAGGGCACTATCCTTCAAAGTTTGATAAAACAATTGGGCCATTACCTCTTCATAAGCCCCTAGTAGAGTCATGGAATGATGATAACTGCGAAGATAAACAATTGGGGGTCCACTCCATTCGAACTTCTCGATATTTGGCATCTTGAACTTCTCGGGTAACCTCGCTTTAGAATAAGGAGACATGTGGGTGTAGTCCATGTAATTCCCAGAGATCCTGACTTGGTCAAACTTCTTGGTGAGCATCTTGAGATCCTCTTTGACTTTATTTAACTCCTCCTCCTTTGGATCAGCGACCACAGGTAGGTTAGCCATAGACTGGGAATGTTTGGCATTGGAAGCTGGGCAGGCGGCAACCCATTGGCAGGAGGGGCACTTGGAGCGTGCTGATATTCTTATGGAACCCAGATAGGCTCGGGTGGACCCATAGCACGAGGGAATAGGGCCTCGGGACCTTGAGGAATAGGAGCTTGGTTTTATTGCATCTCTCGATCTTTGGTTTGGAGGTTGTCGATCTTGGACACGAGCTGAGCTAGGACTGTCGTTAGATCCGACTGTATGATTGGTTCTTGATCTGTATTCTCCATGGAAGATGGATGGATTCTGAACTTGAAAGAAGTAGTAGAGGAACGGATGACACTCTAGGGTGATTTGACTGAAGATCGAAGCCAATAGGGAGCCAGGCCAAGGGCTTGCGATCGACCTGAGAAGGCGTAGGATGAGATTTATTTTCGAGAAAAAAGGAAGAACTATTTTTGGATTTTTGATAAAGAAGGGAGAAATGTTTTTGGATTTTTTTGATAAAGAAGGGAGAAATGTTTTTGTATTTTTGATAAAAAAGGGAAAAATGCTTTTGGATTTTTGATAAAAAAGGGAGAAATGTTTTTGGAGACGGAACTCAGCATGATTATTATGTTTTCATTTGTATTTAATTATCCTAAATGCAATACTGGACGGGAACCGAGCCTGGAAAAGTGGGGGTCTTAATATATGCAAAGCTACGGTTTGGACTTGTAACCAGGCTCACGGATAGGATCCCATTTTAAAAATGCACAAAAATTGGGCGGCAGATCGACCCAGAATTTTGACCGAGTTTCGGGTTGAAATCGTCAATCTTAAGTGCGTGTCCTAGGTCTGACACCTATATGCGGGTATGCAGTTGGTTGGGTGAATCGGCATGGGTTCGCCCCTTTGGCGTGACTTCAACGATATACGTCTTGCTCTTGCGGGCAATCGGTATGTGTGGACAAGCCATTTGATATACCTGAGTGTATGTGAATTGTCTCACCATATACCTCGTGGGGACGATACGTGTGAGAGAAAATTTTAATATAATCTACGTACGTGAACGAATTCCCTGTGATATACCTCACGTCATGACTTCGGTTAAGCGGTACGATGCGGGGGAACCATTCGATATACGTCAAAGGTACTTGGCCAATGGAAGGTGAGAGTCATATTGCTTAGGCTAATTGGGACCTGCCAGACCAGCGCCCATCACAAAGTGACCCTCCAGTTACTGGGTAAAATTTGGTCAATATCAATGCTCTTTGGTGATGTCGTGTGAATGCATGATTATCTTATTAGTATCTTATGATAAGAATGCCTTTCTTGATTATGCCAAACAGGGAGCAAAGTACAAGTACCCCAAAAGGTACATCAAGTATGGATAGGTGATGCGTGCAACATGGGGATATACATGTGATCCTAGGTGCACATGGTGTGAAGTGTGCAAGGAGAATTTTCTACAAGTGTCTGAACATAAGCATAAGCATGGGATACATATGAGAAAGGGGAACGTGAAAATATGGGGGAAACATAAGAAAATATAGCATTCATGTAAATCGAGTCAGCTCACAAAACACATTTCCCCAGCGGAGTCGACACTGTGGCCATCCCCGATCATCACCGCGCGGGCGAGTAGCGTGGAGGAAGGGATCCTTCGGGTCCTGCACGTCCCTCTCGGGAGCGCTTCGGCTAGCTTCGTTTGAGATGTGGTGTAAAAATATACAGAGATTCAGAGTCTCCAGTCTATTTTACTCAAAACAGACAAAATAAAAAGGGGAAGCCACCCCGAAGGATGGCATCCAAAGACATACTGATGTGTTCGAAACCAAGACGATTTGAGAAGTGTTCGGAGGTGTAGTTACAAAATGGAAAGGTGTTAGTTACCCATTCCATCCTTTTGGTCTCTCATGAATATTTGCTATTTTCCATTTGTTCCCCCCATGATATGTGTTCATGTGTATATATATAGAATGGAGATAGGAATCCTCGACTTGTATCATGGAAAAGATAAAGAGAGTCGTCCGTAGGAAGATATAAGAATAGTATTAGAAAAATAAGATTTACGTGATTACCCCTACGTTGACCGTTATAATGGAACGATAATGCATATGCAGCAATACGTTATTAAGGGCAAGTATATAGAATATAAGGAGAATGGATTTAGAGAAGGTAGAAAATGAGAGAAAAAGTGAGAAAAAGGACTCGAGTCTCGAGTTTTACCCCGAGACACCTACATAGCCTATAAAGGCATCAAAGTCCACGTAGTTTGCATACAAAACGAGGGGTGGAGTTTATCCCATAAATCCAAATTGGGAATCTCTTATTTGTAAGTGTGTGTGTGTGTAGAAAAAGTGTTTTAGTTGTGAGAAAAGTGTGGAAAAAGTGTGAGAATCCCTACTTGGAATTTATGAGCAAACCCTCTTTTTCTTATTTTTTGGGTTTTATGAAAATAAAATATGTACAATAGTACTAAATAAAAATTATATTAGGATGTGTGAGATGAGATAATAAAAATGCTAAATAAGAAAACAAGATATTGGGAATTTAAGAGAATTTAAGAGAGAGTTTGAGAAAGTTAAACCTTCTTGAAGATCTTGAGCTTGATCGTGAATGTTGGGGAGAAGCCCTTGCACTTGGATGATTATGGAGAGTGGCTAATTCACCAAGTTTGATGAAAAGGATGATGAAAAGTGGAAGTAAAAAGGGGATTTGGATGTTGAAATCACGATGCCTTCGAGAGAGGTTTCTGGGATTCGTTGAGAGAGTTTTTTATCAGATCTGGGCTCCCTTTGCAAATGAGGTGAAGGCCTCCTTTTATAGGACCAGGTGAGTGCCGATCGGCATAGACCTGTTCCTGCCTATCGGCAGGTGCCGATAGGCAGGGTCTGGAACCTGCCATTTGGTAGTGCGCTTCAGGCTTTTTCGGAAAATCGGCTGCCGAGGGCAAACTTTTGGTCAGAATCGTGGACGGGGCATACCATTGGAAAGGTAATTTAGATACCTTTGAAAAACCTTTGGACCGCTCCCCAGTTCGGGAGTTGACTTTGGGTCAAATATGGCTCGAAAGCATTTGTCGGTCCATTGGACGGGGAATCGCTAGGACGCAAATGGATGGTTCGTCTGTATGGTATGTCCGAATCACGCGTGGGGCGGACTGTTGGAAAGGTTAGGAGATTTACTTCGACATTCCAAAGAGTTTGACCCAATTTTGGGAGTTGACTTTGGTCAACCGGGCCCAAAAAGCATTTGGAGACCTCCCAGAGTCAAACGGATTGTTAGTCCGCATGGAAAGACGGAATCGTGCACGGGACAGTCCGTTGGAAAGGGTATTTAGTACCCTTCAAAGATTCATTCAGCCTTAGTTGAGCTGAAGAGTTGACTTAGTCAAATAGAGACCGGGAGCGCCGGTGGCCTCTAGGTCAGGTTTTAGATGCAAACGGATCATTCGTCCGCATGGTAAGTCGAAATCGCGCACGGGGTAGACCGTTGGAAAGGGTATTCAATGCCCTTCAAAGATTCATTCAGTCTCACTTGAGACAAAGTGTTTGACTTTTGGGTCAAATTGAGCCGGGGAGTGCCCGATGGCCTCCAAGTCAGTACTGGGGACATGACCTGGGTTTACGATGATGAAGGGAGGTACTAGGGACCTAAGGAGACTTAGGGTGTAACAGACTGGGGTGTCTACAATCTCCCCAAATGATATCATTCCATATACGCTAACTATTGGGATAGTCTATTCTGGGATTTGCTCTTCATCTGAATCATCGAATTCATCCCCCCATCTGGTGTAACGATGTTATCTTTCCACAAAAAGTCAATATACTCCCTAATCTCAACCTTTTATTGGTATAGATCCTCCCATTCGATGGGGATATGTATAAGTTAGGGTACCAGACGCCCTTGTAACTTCAAAGCATTCAGTAGCTCAAACATGTTCCAAATTTCACCGGTCTGTCCAAATAAGTCTGTAATGATCTGGATGACATCATCTAAGCTGAATTCATCGGTAGGTACCACTCAATTATCCGACTCTCGAGCCCATTTTTGATCTTTTAAGAACACCGTACTGAATCTTTAATAATTAATATTCATATTGGAGGGCAATTTTAGTCCAAACTCTAGAAGTTGGTTCAACACTGGTGATAATTCCATATCTTTCCCTTCGGAGCGAGTACAAATAGCAATGCGTGTCCTTGTAAGGAGTGATAAAGCTCGATCGGAAAAACTGGTAACATATAGGAGAAAATATGGACAAACTTGGAGAGGTTTAGGAGAATATATAGCTATGATGGAGGATTTACTGGGTTTGATCTAGGTAGATGCATCAATTTTTAGGTCTTCTTCTAGGAAGATGGCATATGTACGATTTGGGAGTGGATTATGGGTAATGTTTGGTTTAGGATTGGCTGGTGGAGCGATGATAACCCGGTCAATCATACCTTGGATTATATTTCAGAGATGGAAACATTGATCAGTATAATGGACGACAGTTTAGTGAAAATCACAGTAGGCATCTGGTTTGAAATTTTTGGGATGTGGGTTTGGTAATGGATGAGGGTCTAATGGCTTGATGAGATTTCGACTTAAGAGGGCCTGGTAAACTTTGGAGAGGGGAGCGTGAATCTCGATGTCTTCCTTTTTAACTAGGTTAGGGCATATTTCTGGTCCCCATGAAGTGGCAGGATATTGATGTTTTAAACTGCGGTGTTGGCAAACTTTTCATACTTTCTGGGAGTGAACTGTCCACACACTTTCTTCGGTTCACCTTCTGTCTTGGCAAGACCTTCTTTAATTTTGACTCCTACTTCTCAGAGGGCTTATAAATGAGGGTAGTACTATCATACCATTATTTCTCGGACATGGGATAAGAAGTTCTTCTTCACGATGATGACTTGCTCATCTCAAGAAGGCCGATTGGTCATGGTGGTTGCTTTCTCTCTCCACCTCGCTATGAAGTTACTGACGGATTCCCTAGGATTCTTTTTGAGAAGCTCTAAATCACGAATGGTAACTTCTAACTCTTCATTGTACTTGTACTATGACATGAACTTGCGGCCAACATTATCCTAACTGCAAAATCTGGACTCCTCGAGAGATAAGAACCAGCGAAGAGTGTTGTCCTTCAAAGTATGTTGGAATATTTGAGCTATTATTTCCTCGGAGGCACCTAGGAGTATCATGGCTAGGTGGTAACTTTGGAGATGAACAATTGGGGGTCCACTACCTTCGAATTTCTCGATGTTGGGAATCATGAACTTTTGCGATAGCCTTGGTTTAGGATAAGAAGACATATGGGTGTAATCCATGTAATTCCCAGAGATTAGGACTTAGTCTAACTTCTTGGTCAACATCTTGACGAACTCCTTGACCTTGTTCAATTATTCCTCCTCAGATAAACAGTTATGGATAAGTTATCCGCTGGTTGGGCAAGATTCGGCATGGGGAGCTGAGCTAGCGGTAGCCCGGTAGCAGAAGGAGCATGTGGAACATACTAAATAGGGACCCATAGCATGAGGGAAGAGGGTCTCGGGCTCTTCGAGAATTGGGACCCAATTTCTTTGAATCTCATGAACCTCGATATGAAGGTTAGAAATAGTGGTAGTCAGTTAGGCTAGGACTTTCATCAAATCTGACTACACATGTATTACTTGGTTTGTATTCTCTATGGAGAATGGATGAAAATGATTTCCAAAATCAGAGGATGTAGCGAGGGAACTGACGGAGACTTGGGGTGGTTCAATGGAAGACTGAGGACAATAGGGATCTAGACCAAGGGTCGATTATGCGATCGACCTGAGAAGGAGAAAAACTCGGATTTATTTTTGAAAGAGAAAAGGGAGAAATTGTTATTTTTGAAAAGGAAGGAAAATGTTTTTGACATTTTTTTAGAAAAAAAAGGAGGACAAAATGTGGAGGAAAAATATTTTTTGTATAAGGAAAGAAATAATCTTTTGTTATTTTTGTTAAAAGAGGAAAAAATGTTTTTGACACTTATGGTAAAGAAAAAAGAAAAGCGAGAGAAGGGGTCTCAACATGATTATTTATTATGTTTATTATGTTTTCAGTTGTATTAGGTTTACCTAGATGCAAAAAGAAATGCCAGAAAGGATCAGAGCCAAGGAAAATTGGGTTTGGAAAATATGTAAAAATACAGTTGGGCTTGTGGCGAGGCTCATGAACAGGATCCTGTTTTAAAGAAGATGAAATAGCGCGAAAATTTGGGCGACATGCCGACCCATCATTTCGGCAGAGTTTCAAGTAGATTCTGACAAACCAAATGTGAGTGCCCTAGGTTTGGTACCTATACGAGGCTATGCAGTTTTTGGGCTAATTATAAGGGTTCCCTCCTTTGGAGTGACTTTCACGATATACGTCTTGCCCTTGTGGGAAATTGGTACATGTGGACAAGACATTTCATATACCTGAGTGTACGTAAATTTCCTCCCTATATACTTCATGGGGATAATAAGGTGAGAGCGAGTTCGATATACTCGATGTACGTGAACGAGTTCCCTATGATGTACCTCCCGTCATAACTTTGGTTAAGAGGTAATATGCGGGGGAAACCATTCAATATATGTCGAAGGTACTTGGAAAATGGAAGGTGAGAGTCATATTGCTTAGGCTAACTATGACCTGTCGGACCAATGCCTATCACGAAGTGACCCCCCAGTTATGGGAAATTTTTTGGTCAATAGCCATGCTTTTTGGTGATGTAATGTGCAAAATGCATGATTCTTTATTGGTACATTATGGGGAGAGTATCTTTATTTGGCATGATGAGAATTATACTAAGCAATGGGAAATGTATAAGTATAAGAAGTAAATCTAACATGGAGAATGAATATTACACTAAGCAATTATATGTCAGAGCGAGTGATGTGTGAATATCTATAAGTGAGTGTGTGGTAGTGAAATTAAGCATGGATCAAAGAAAAACTGAGGCTTACAATACCAATAGTTTGAGGTGTTCTAGGGTTAAGTTACGGAATGGGAGGTATTAGGCACCCATCCTGCCCTTTCGGTCTCTCATGATCGTGTGTTATTATTTTACTTCATTTGTTCATGAAGTGCATGTATATATAATGGAGATTGGAATCTCCCAACTCATACCATGGAAAAGATAGAGTGAGGTCATTCATAGGAATGTTCCCAAAATAATGTATAAAAAATGCGATTTATGCGTTTATCATGATATTGATCATTATGACGAAACGATAATATGTGTTGGATAAAACGCTAATAAGGATCACAAACATAATATATATTACAATAATGCAAGAATATGATAAATACGAAAATGGGGATTTTGGAAAATTGGATATTTTAGAGAATTAGAAAATTGGACTCGAGTCTCGGGTTTTAACCCCAGACGCCTACATAGCCTATAAAGACATCAAAGTCCACGTAGTTCGAATGTGGAATAAGGGTGGGGTTTATCCCATAGATTTGAATGGGATTTTATTATATGTGTGTGTATAAAAAATGTGTTTTTAGTTTTGAAAAAGTGTGATCAATAATCCCGGTGGAATTTATAGGTGTAACCTTCTTCTTTTTTTAATATAAAATAAAGTATGTGTAATATAACTAATAAAAATGTGAGATGTTACTAAGTATGAACTAAAGTAAAAGAACTAAATTATGAACTTATGTAATTATTGTGAAAACTAGAAAATTAAAGAGAGAGGGAAGGATTTGGAGCCTCTTTCAAGAATAGGAGTTTGATCTTGATCTTGGATGAACTACCTTAAAGATTTATATGAATGTTGGATGAGAGAGAATGAGATTTTGCTAAATTGGGTGTGAACAGGATGAGAATTTAAAATGGAATGAAACTTCACATAAGGAAACTTCATTGATTACGAGAGAATGTTGCTGAGATCACTGATGCTGATGGATATGAGGTGTGTCTTGGGAATGAGGTCATGCCCTCTATTTATAGGGTCAGGGGAAATTTCGATCGACATGGTCCGAGCCCTGCCAATCGGCAGGTAACCCTAGAAACACTCCCAATTGGCAGGGAAATGGACCTACCAATCCACAGTCTCGTACATATTTTTTTTGAAAAATGGTTCGTATAATGCATACCATTAGAAAGTTAATTTAGATACGTTCAAGAGTCCTTTGGACCTATCCCATGTCCGGGAGTTGACTTTGGGTCAAATATGAATCGAAAGAGCACATCGGTCTATTGGACGGGAGATCATCGAACAAAAATGGATGGTTCGTCCGAATGGTTAGTCAGAATCGCACATAGGGTAGGCCACTGGAAGCATTAGACACTGTACTTCGATATGCCAAAGAGTTTCACTCAGTTTGAAAAGTTAACCTTGGTCAACCGGGTATCAAAAACACCCGGTGACCTCTCGGACTAAAGCGGATCGTTCATCCATATTGTGAGTCAGAATCGCACACAGGGTGGACCATTAGAAAGGGAATTTAGTTCCCTTCAAATATTCATTCAGTTTCATTAGACTTGAAGAGTTGACCTCGGCCAATCGAAGTCTGAGAGTGACCAGTGGCCTGTAGATCAATTTTCGGGAGAAAATAGATCGTTCGTCCGAACGGTTATGCTATTTTATGCACGAGATGGATCGTTGTAAAGGTGTTTTAGTTACATTTGAAGATTCAAATAGATTCCACTTTGACGAATAAGTTGATTGGGGTCAAATTGGGGTCCGAGAGCATCCGGTGACCTCCAGATCGATTTTTGATAGTAAAATGGTTTGTTCATCCGAACCGTTATGCCAATTCACGCACGGAGTGAACCGTTGGAAAGGGGATTCAGAGACCTTCAAAGATTTATTAAGCTTTTACTCTGGCGATAGAGTTCACCAGAGTCAAATGGGGTTCGAGAGCGCCTGATGGACTCTATATCAGTACTCGAAGTATAACCTAGGGTTTGTAGTGAAATGAGGAGGTGCTAAGGAATTAAGGAGAGACTTAAGGGGTCTTAGAATGTGGTGTCCACAAGTACATACATACATACATAGTTTTAAACCATACTTTCTTACATATGTCGCTAATTGTTTAATTGTAGGAAATGTCGAAGAGAAATGAGAATAATCAACAAAATAGTGGAACATCGCAAACTGGGATCTCTTCTACACCCCTAGATCAATCCTCATCTCCTCATCTCCTGTGCGATATGAATACTTTGCTCCTCCGAAGATTAATTCTACTCCATTTTGAGTCATCAAACTCAAGAAGCCCCTAATAATCTGACACCCTAACTCATGTTATCAATGGATATCAAGCTAACCCTAAGAAGCGCATTGAGTTCTCCATTGGCGGGGTAACACAACCGGTGATAAAAGTGACGTTCAACTTTTTAAAAACTGTTGTCAGTCTCTTAGAAAGATGATCTGGCCGTCGGGGGTTGATACGCCCCAAGTGTGACCTCGGCTCGGAGACACCAACCTCGGCCGAGATCATGGACGACACTGGACAAGCCTTGGGCATGCGGCATCAGCCCTCGTCCATAGCAAGGTCGGCCCAGTCCGACACTACCACCAGCCTCTCGAAGGGACATCGCACGCATCACAAGGATCAGCAGCACTCTCATATACCTTGGAATGGCAACCTCGGCCAGATATAGGCCGAGCTCGCAAGAAGCCTTACCAGCAACCTCATCAAGACATCAGTCGATGCTCCAAGCATAAACCATCTCAACCTCGGCTCAGGCTGACCTTGTCCATTGTCTCGGCTAGGACTAAGCTGAGGCCCCTATGGCTCATCTCGGATTGAACGAGTAATTGGACTTGTTAACTTCAGCCTCTCCTTGGCCGAGGTCATGCACCAAGCACGATAGCCAAGCATCTGTTGACATTTGGATAAGGGCACGTGGACACATATCAGTTGTAACAAGATTATTCCCCACATGTGGGGAGAATATTTCATCATCATTCTCTACATGTGATAGTGACAGGTGGCTTCCCCATATTGATGAGGCAAACACACACATGATCATTACATGCATGGGGGGTACATTACACCCCCTAGGTACTATATATAGAGTTCATCCTCTACCTTGCAAAGGATCCAAAAAATACAACCCTAGATGAAACTCTAGATACAAAGTAGAGAGAGAAAGCTTGAGAGATTGTATCCATGGCCATCAGTGCCTTATTACAGTGAGGTTATTCACACACACAGTGGACATAGGCCAATTTAGGCTGAACCACTTATATTCTGGTGCTCTCTCCTCTTCTCCTCAACTCATTCTCTTACATTTTATATAACTATGCTGCCATTGTTGTTCTTAGATTGAGCTTGAAAATACCTTATCTGGTGGTGCTAATTCTAGCATCATCAGGGGTGCAGACAACTTGAAAATAAGGTTGATACTTCCTTAAAGGTTGATGTTTGGGAGAAACTAAATAAGACATTTTCATTCCCATTTAGTTTGAAGCCAAAGATTCTTTCAAAAGTAGTTGAGGCTTTAAAAACCTATTGGAGGAACCTTCGAAAGAATTATTTCCCCATCGAAGCAATGAGTTTTGATACTTTAAGGCTGAATGGCAAAGTTATCCAAAATATTTAAATGCCCATTGACCAATGGAACGACTTCTTGGTGAATGAGGACAAGGAGGGAAAACTGAATGAGAGGGTAAGAAATATGCTGAAGAGATCAAAAAAGGTTGATGCCCATAAACTTGGGGAAAAAATTATGAATGGGTGGAATGGACCAAGGGGACTCAGCAAGAAGGTAAAGACTCTAATTGGGTCAACTTGTACTTGCATACCCGTTGGAAAAAGGGACCAATAAATTCCCAAACAAACTGTCACCGATTTTGATGAGTTTACATTTAGTTATCATATATACATGCTATAATATTGTTATTATTAAAATCATAGTCCTAAATATAATATTATGTCACAAGAAATGATAGAGGGCATGTCCAACATCAGTCTGAGTGCATCCCAAATGACATTGAATCACATTGTAATACCCCGTATTTCTACATATTTATGATTTAATTAATTGATAAATTAATCGGGAAAATACGTTTTAGTTAAATTACATGTGTGACATAATTTAATGTGATTAAATAATAAATGTTATGATTAAATATTAATCGAGAGACATAGATTGTTTAATATTATATTATGAGGTTTACTATGTGTGTGAATAGTAAATGTTGATAGTTAATTTGTACGACATAGCGAGTGATATGGACGTACTTGATTATATCTCAATCGAGTGTCGCGTGTAGACTAAATTGAGGGTGAGATAGGAAATTATTTTTAAGTGACTCAAATGATAATTTAGAGGTCACAGATGATTTATAAAGGGTTGAATTAGTCAAAATAGTATAACCGGAGGTACTAGTCGGCTACCGAGCATTTTTGGGCTAAATCGGGACCGTACGGGGGTGTTTTAGTCTTTTTGCATATGAGGGTGAGAAGACCTACGAATTTACAAACTCTAAATTAGATTATAAGAGTTGAAGGCTAGGGCTAGAGGATATAATAACCCACAAAAGCCATTAGATACAAGAGAGAAACAATTCTCAAAGCCTAAGGAAGAATTCATGAAGGATTCAAAGGGTTATTGCACCATAAACTAGTTGGGGAGGAAGATTGGAGGAGAAATACAACCAATCACCAACAACAATCACGAAATCAGATCATCTCTTAATAAGGCAGGTGGTTATTTGTAAATTATTTTGAGTTATAATATCCATGCGTAGGATTTATGAATAATTGATTTTTGATGAATATTCTTGGAGAAAAAGAATTGATTAATTGCATGTTTGGGTAGAAATAACATGTAGTTAGATTTACATCTGTAGAGGAATGAAATGAGAGGAACCATGATTATTAATACGATTTAACATCTTAGTTTATGATCTAAAATATGGGAAGAACATATTTTAAAGGTTCTTGAATAAGTAGAGGATTTGAATTATTCTGGGATAATTTGTGGGGATTTATGATATTTAAATCGTTGGAAATCATCTTAGAGTGTGCAGGAATGGTTAGGAATCATTTATGGAAAGTTTGATGTATTATCATGTGAGTTTGGTAATTGGAATAAGCGAATAAACGCATGAAGTAACGAACAGCGTTCTGCACCCGGTCGATCGATCGATCAACTGATGAATGTCGATCAATCGACAATAGAAGTTTTTGGAGAATTTCTTTGGTTAAGTTCCAATTTATTTCTTGGCTCTTGAGGGGAATATTGGTGACAATATTATACCAATATAGGTACTTAGGTAAGACCATTAGGTATATTGTTTAGGTACGATATGACCATTGAGAGTAAGACTTGGACTATGGACCAACGAGGATAAACCAACCGATCAAGTAATGCATCGAGAATTTGGGATTTGAGTTACAGAGAGAGTGAACGTCAATCCAAGGAGTATACCAGTAGGTAAGAGATATATTAACTACTGAAATATATGGAGGGGTAATCAGGGCCCTTAGAGTTGTGTGAATACTCAATTAAAATGTGATAGTGAGATAAATCTAAATTAATAAGTACGGTGAATATTAGAAAATATTACGTTCGAGAATGATTACTAGGTTGTGTGATTACCTAATGTATTAAATACTTGGGTGGAGTGAATACCTAATGTACATTTGATCATACTAGGGCCAAGGTAAGTTTCCAAACTAGTATGTGAAAATAATGTAATCTAAAGAGTACGGTGAATAGTTGAGAGAAATATATTTACGTACGAGTATGATCATTAGGTTTCGTGTATACCTACTGAATTACATAGATAATTAGGTGGAGAGAATACCTAATGTATAATTGCCTATATTAGGGTCGAGGTCAAATTCCGAACTAATATATGGAAATACTAAATTGGGGTCGAGGTGAAAGAATTCTGAATCAATATATAAAAATTTCATTATTAGGGTCGAGGTAGGATTCCGAGATAATATATGAAATAAAATTTGGGGTCGAGGAATATTCCAAATCAAATTCTTTTACTTGGGGTCGATGAGATATTCCGAACCAAGAGTCCTTAATGTGTGCTACGAGGACATAATCGTGAAGAATGGTTTTATAAGTATATATTGTGTGTGAAATGTATACTATAAAAATAATCTTCTTATATGAGATTGTAGATAATAAGATGTCGCATATACATATAAAAGTAAATTAAGTAGAGAAACTTAATTATCATGATTCAACGGAAGAGGTGAATATCTTAAGAATGAATTAAGTAATGAAACTTAATTATAAAAGGTTAAAGATAACAAGCTGCGAAAAGTTATCTTAGTATATAACATATGGGAGGTGTTACTGTTAAAATACAATATGGACAGTATGAGAACTTAGTGGTGTAGATAAGTTCAGTTGAATGCTATAGTCTAGTTAGCTTCGGTAATATATCTAGGTGGGCCAAGTATGGGACATTAGGCATGCACTATAGATGAGGGGTGAGATAACTCAAGAGAATGTACAAAATCTTAGCATATATAATCCATAACTCATCTTATTGTTATAAACACTTGCTAAATATTTTCAAAACGTTTTGGGTACTAATTCTTGCTATAAAAATAGTTTCAAAACCTTTTAGGTGTCTAGCCACAGGGACACCAGACTTGAGGATTTAGTATAGCGACTCGTTGCTGCAACATTGTGGAGGCTGGAGGGACTTTGCATAGACGATTCATTATTTAAGATCTAGTGTAGGATATCATATTAGTACTCTCTATTGGGACATGTTGACCATTGTCTTTATTTCAGATTATATTGGTTTTATTTAGCAGTTTTGGATTTTAGCAGATTCTTGACTCAGCAAGACTTTATTCTTTGTATATTGCGTGATGGTTTGAATTATGGTATAGTGTGAATGTTTAATTATTTCCGCATGAGGATTGTTCTTGGGTTAATGAAAGATAAATTTTGGCACCGGTCTCATTTCACTTAGGTGGTTAGTAATTAAAAAGTTTTCGACAGTGATGCTAAGAATGAACCAATTGAGAAACCTGTTTTAATTTAATATAGGACTGATCACCCGGGATTTAATTAGGTGGGGTGTCACAAAAGCCCTAACCAAGGTGTTTGGGAGGGACCATAAAGGTAGGATAAGATGTGTGGGTTCACGTATTCCAAGAAGAAGATTGCAGCACAATGCACCTTTATTAGATGAGATTTGTTCAATGAGGGCTGTGGTATCGAGGGGGTTGGAAGAAGGTGCCAAAATGAAAGGAGAGGTGTAAGAAATTGAGAAGGACATGGCACTCGTGATGAATAAAATCCATGGGTTATTCTAACTCTTAAGTTAACAACAGGTTTGCCCCCTCAGATGCCATAAACATTCACCTATCCTACCCTTGGAATATTTCCCTCCAAAATGACTTCTCCCAAAACATTCCCCTTGTAAATGCCTACACATTCCGTGCATGATCATCATCCAGGCACAGGATGACTTTGGAGAGGTATATTATATACGAGACTTAACCGATAGAGGGTGTTGTACCCTTAGTAAATCAGTCTACGTGGAGGCTAGGTGGCATAATGCGAGCCCAAAATGATCCCTCTTATAGAGTCAGCCTTGTCACTTATTTGAGGTCGGATAAGGTTCTAATCTGCTCAGCCATCTTCGCTTGATAGTTTTCCTCATTAGATACAGTTGTCCTCACACCTCGTACCTATATCAACACATACACATGAAGGATTCCCAATGGTCACGAGGAGAATAGTAAGAAACGTGGTTGTTGATAACTTTCGCCCATTGTGTGTGGGTTGTAACTAACTCATTATTATATTTTACTATAGATGTAAATAGTGTAACTTCTTGACCTATAAAGGCAGCCCACATGTCCTGCAATAGGACCAACTAACTAACTATAAATGGAATAAAACCCCATGTGGAAAGGGGGAAGAGAATCTTCTTTCTCACAACGAAAACCCTAATTTTATACTATTTGGTTCTCAAATTAAAAAATCATCGAACCCGTGAATGTAGATACCATTTTTAGATCGAACCACGTAAATCATGTCTCTTATCATTATCTCTCATCCCCGTTTAGTTATTTCCTTTATGAGTTATTATTTCATTATTTGTTTTCCTAAATTTATAACTAAGACATATGTCCCCTGGACCATTTTTAGACGATAACAAATTGGCACCATTTGTGAGAAGTTGAGAAGCCATTATAGTTCTTACCCCATTTCATTTCCTTTTTTTATTTGCATTTAACCGTCGAAATTGACAGACAATCCAAAGGGTAGTCAAATGGTAGAAGCCCAGACTCCACCCACCCCTATGGGGATGGGTGACATTAAAGGCATATTTATGAGTTTAACTAAAGGATATGAGGCAATGCAGAAGAGTGTCATACAGTTAACCCAAACTTTTCAGGCTAGACAAGCTAGGCCCACTGTAGACCCCATCACCTCTAGGGAAGGGGTGTGAAAGAGAAGGGGAGGAAGATTATCACCTTCCCCCTATCGAGATAGGAGGCAATAATACCATAGACAATCCCTTGAGAAGATTAAGCCTGGGGTCCTGGGAAAATAGGGGCTTCTCCCAGTATACGGGTCCACAGTGTGACCGATCATACTGCCCTAGAGACACATTCTTCATTCAGTCTCCAAGTTATTATGACGAACACGCTAGAGAGGTTAAGTAGGGGATTCGCTTTTGACTGACCGGGTCCCCATTGCACATGAGGGCATGCGACATCAGTCCTCAGAGGTAGTGGCACGCGATGGAATGAGCCAGTCAGATCAACCATCAAAGGGTCACACCGATTAGTAAGGGCATTGTCAAAGACCAAGCAGACTTCCCTAGAAGAGAGCTTGGAAGAACGCTAAGGCCGAACTGTTAAGTTTGCTATATTGAAAATTGAGAATAATCATCCATGGAAGGGGTCCATATAATGGCTAGAGGATTGACTCGGAGATATGGCTAGATCCATGAATTCTTTTCACAAAGACTTTGTGAAAGGGTTAACACTCATCTCCTCAATAGTATCTAACCCCACCCCTGCCAAATTTAAACCTCTTGTGATGACACCAAAGTAATATGGGAAGATAGATCCAATCTTGCATGTCAGCAGCATCAAACCATTGTTGACATTTACTCTATTCCTGGTAAGATGCAGTGTAGAGCCTTTTACAACACCATAACTAGCATAACCCATATTTGTTACAATAGCCTGCCACGAGGACCGATATTCAACTTCCAGGAGTTGGTTGACCTGTTTGTTAGTAAGTTTTTCTTTGGTGTTAAACTAGGCAAGAGGGTACCCCATCTACTCAGCGTACAATAGAAGTGTGACAAAATAACTCGTGACTATATCATCCGCTTTAACACATAGAAACTTAAGTTATAATGAGTAGACCGCCATAACTGCATTTATGAGTGGTCTACAGCCATGGAAGATGTTCTCGGAATTATCCAAGGAGCTGCCCAAAATGATGATGGAGTTATTAGCTAAAGCCGATAAGATTATGAACATTGAAGAAGCCATGGTTATAAAGGAGTTTGATCATCCTAAGTCATCGACCACTAACGGTAACAACATAAAAGACCCAAAAGATCATAAGGTCAACAAGCCAAGAAGTATGATGAGTATACCCCCTGAGAATAAGCATCCATCATATCCTTAAAGAAATTCGAGGAAGTAAAAATCTCAGGTGGCCTAGCAAGCCTAAAGCGCCTTCTAATAGGCATGATAATAAAAAGTATTGCGAGTTTCCCAGTGACTATGGTCATAATAGAGACATGTGCATCGCATTGAAGAACAAAGTCGAAAGCTTAATTATTAGAGGCAAGCTTTTCAGGTATGTTGACAAGGACCACCGAGCAGAAATAGATGAACATAAGCCCAGAAGGCAATATGCATCACCTTGCAACAAGGTAGATGAGAAAAAGAGAGGATATAATGATGATTAAGATAATGACCCAGACCTCCCTAAAAGTCTAAAGGATCCAATGTACGATGTTGTCATGATATCCTTTGTGTGTCATTTTATTGTTGAAGGAGATGTCGAGGGTGGAAACATTAAGGAGGAGAAGACCTAGCTGAGAGACAAGACTACTTGAACGAAGAAAAGTTTTGTGCTCATGTGCAGTAAGTAAATTTAATGACAGAAGTGGGCACATGCCATTGAAAGTAAAATAAACACCAGTTAATTATCGAATTCTTTAAAGATGATTTATTCGGAGTCCTTTACCCTCACGACGATCCACTAGTCGTACTATGATGATCCACGAAGACATGGTTTCTAGAATCTTGGTAGACAATGGAAGCTTAGTTGATGTCATGTTTTACAACTACTTCAAAATGCTAAAAATCTAGGATAACAAGGTGATACTGTATCATCGACCCTTGATTGTCTTGTTTAAAGAAAGGGTGTACCCATTGGGACCAATATAGCTGGAAGTTATAATAGTCACCTGGCCCACTTATCAGACATAAATGTGCTCTCCGCTTACAACTTGATACTTAGAAGAGTCGGATTAAAGAAGTTAAAGGTTATTCCATCAATGGTTCACCAATGTATGAAGTTCCCAATCCATTATGGAGTGGGTGTTATTAAACGTAATCATGCGAAAGCACAAAAGTGTTATTATACATCAACCGACTAGGAGGAACAGCAGAAGTTGATAATAACCTATCAGAATTGGACTATTGATCCTCATGATGAAGAAAAGTTGGTCAAAGCATATGCCATTGAAAAATATAAGTTATTCCCCTCAATGTCAATCCTCCCAACATGACAGTTCAAATCGGGTTATCTCTAGTTCAAATCGGGTTATCTCTGGATCCCAATAGGAAGGAAGAACTTGTAAATTTGTTACGATAATGCAAGAAAGTATTCGCATGGAGCCACGAAGACATGCCCTAAATGGACCCAAATTTTATATGCCATGAACTTAGTATAATGAGAGATGCAAAGCCAGTTAAATGAAAATGAAGAGTTTTCGACACCACGAAGAATCTCGCTGTTCAGGAAGAGGTGTTGAAGCTCCATAAGGTCAACTTCATCGATGATTACAAGTACCCTGAATGGATATCCCACGTGGTAATGGACCATAAAAAGAATAATAAGTGGAGGATGTGCACTGACTTCAATGATCTAAACAAGGCATGTCCCAAAGATTATTATCCTTCACCCATAATTGACTAGCTAGTTGATACAACTTCTGGTTATGATATCCTCAGCTTCATGGATTCTTATTTCGCATATAATCAGATCATGATAAAGCCCTCAGATAGGGAAAATACATCCTTCATCACCAGCAGGGGAACTTATTATTACAACGTTATGCTTACGATCTCATGAATGCAGGGACCACATATCAAAAGCTAGTGAACAAGGTGTTTGAAGACCAAATTGGAAATAATATGGAACCATACATGGATGACATTTTAATGAAGAGAAAGACCTCGACCAACCACATCAAGTATCTTGGGTAGACGTTTGAACAACTGGAAGCATCAGATGAAGCTTAATCCGACGAAATATGTGTTTAGAGTAAATGAAGGAATGTTCTTAGGTTTCATTGTCAACCAATATTGTATTAAAGCAAACCCCAAGAAGATCCAAGCATTAATAAACATGCAATCCCATATAATGAAGAAGAAGGTGCAACGACTAACAGGGCGCATCTCCGCTCTCAACAGGTTCGTTTCTACAGCCACTAATAAATGTTTGCCTTTCTTTAAAGATTTAAAGAAAACTTTTGAATGGAATAAGGAATTTGAGGCCGCCTTTTTAGATCCATAGTTTTACTTGGGGTCAACTCCACTCTTGTTATGACCTGTCTCAAGCGAAAACATTTATTTATATATGGTTGTGTCTTAATCGACTATTAATTCATCATTAGTATGACCGAATGAAGGCATTCAGAGACCATTTTACTATACCAACAAGGACTATCGATGAGTTGAAATTCGGTAATCGATGATGGAAAAATTAGATTTAATATTGAGGGAAACTTCTAGAAGAATGAATTCATACTTCCAGGTTCATACCATCGTGGACTATATCAATCTACCTTTACGATAGGTATTACAAAATATGATAAAATCTGGTCGATTGATGGATTGGGATATGGAGATCATCGAATATAACATCCAATAGAGTCCAATATGGTTATTAAAGGGCAAGCTGCAGTGAATTTCATAGACGAATTCACATACGATGAAAAACCATCCGAGCAGACTCATTCAGGACATATCTCAACCTCTGAGCCGAATCCTTTGGGAGATATCTTAACCTTCAAGAAAACTTCTTCCAAAGAGAGCTCACTTACAGACAAAAGTGAAAAGACTCCCATAGGAGAAAACTTAATAAATAAGGAATATTTGGCTGAAGATAAAGAATCCCAAAAGAAGATGTTCATATTTGGGGAATTTTTAGAAGAAAATTTTCATCAAGAATATACCATTTGGAAATTATCTATGGACAAATCCTCATTCACAGATAATTTTTAACTGTTAACTTTGCATCAACTTTTTACTACTGCTTGTATGATATATCAGGATTGGATGCTTTCTTATTTCTTTATTAACTATTCGTAGTGTTTCAATGGAGTGTGTAGTGTTTTATTAACTATTTTCATTACAAAATATTTCACCATATTTAATGTTTAAAATATTCACCATAGAGATGATGTTTAATAAGTTCATCATGCTAAAATGATGTTTAATGGATCTCCCCCCTATTTGGATTTCTAGAGTGATTCCTTGGAGCCAAGACTCTTTAGGAACTATCATACCACCAAGAGAGTGTTTTAATTATTCACCATAATCAAATGATGTTTTAAGTTCACCATACTCAAATGATATTTTTTAGTCTCCCCCCTAAAATGATGTTAAATTACCTCCCTCCTCTCAAGATTTCTAAAGTGGTGTTGTAATACACCGTACTTTTATCATTAATTAATTTCGTGTGCTTTATATTATTATTTTAATTAGGGAAATTAAATTCGATTTTAGTAAATAATAATCAGCGAGATAAATGATTAATATTTATTATAAAAATCATTTAATTGTTTGTGATAAGAAAATAGGTATGTGATTCATTATATGTCGCGTATGAGTGATACCGACAGTTTATTATTATATGTCGATAGAGTGTTACATAGACATATCGATATAATTTATGGGTGATCTGTAGAGTATGCACGTGTCAAGACTTATTATTGAGATGATAGCATATTTGTCGTTGGGTGAATCAAATGACCTTTCCGAGTGCACCGGGGATCCAGGAAGTGTCGAAATAGTCCAAAATTGGTATTGGGGTGTTATGTTAGGATTCAGGTGACTTTTTAGACATAATAGGACTCATATAAGAGTGAGAGGGTCATTTTACACTAAGGGCTCTGAAGAAAAATGGGATTAAGTTAATTAGAGGGATATTTCATAGGTTGGGAAGGTGGATGGAAGTACACCTTTCATATTTTACACAAGAGATTGAGAGAGAGAGCCTTAGAGAAGAGAAAAAGAAGAAGAAATAAGAGAAAGTTTGGAGAGGAGAAGAGAGAGTACACAACCCATCATCAAATTCGTAAAAGACCTTCGATTTGAATCCACCAAGGCAAGTAGTTACTTGCTTTGTGTCTCAAATTTATCCTAGCTAATTACATTCATGAATAGAAATATAAATCTCATATTTAAAGCCTGGAAGATTGAAACTTGATGAATTTATGACGCACAAACCCTAAGTTGTTTTAAAGATGAGTTATGTTACAAAGTTTGAATCTTTAAGTTTGAATCTTGGATTTGGTGTTTTTGGACCCATAACATGGTGTGAAAAAGTTTAAAAATGTGTTTATATACTTATATTGGGTAGGGTATCATTTGGGTATTAACTTGGAGGTTGGTTTGGGCATTAATGGAGGTTTTGAAGGCCTCAGCTTCATCCTTACACTGTTTTACTTTCTGCCAAGAACCGAATCGATTCGATCTATTGGCAAATAAATTTTTTCTATTAACGAATTGATTTGGGTCATGAAATTTTAGACCCTTTCATTACAAACTTGTGGTTGCTAGTTTCATATTTTTCTAGTTTTTTAGAATTAGTTATGAATTTTCTACGAAAGGGTGTGCGATATTAAGATCTTTAGTTAGTGATTTTGGGATGGACATTATTTTAGGTTTGATTATGTTTAGAATGATTATAAAACCTTGTGGATGTATTCTCTTGGTTAATATGAATTTATAAATGATAAAATTGAGGTTTACAAAGCTTTGAAACTGTTAATGGATATTAGGAAAACTGATTATGAATTTTTGGGGAAGAAACCGGTATTAAAAAAGTAGATCTGGACTTCTGTCATATTTCTAATTGGTCAAGCCTCCATGGAGAATTCATTTTATCTACGCGAATAGATTCGTTTCTGGAAGGCAAATAAATTTAGCTCTTGTACTGGGTCAAGCTTCTCTCATGGAAATGTTCAGGGATTACTATGAACCCAAGCGAGTAAGAGAAAGTTATATAAGTGAGCGGATATTTAATTAAAAATAGGTTTGTGTGGCTATTTATTATTTGGGTAATTTAATAATTAACTAGGGTGAAAATTCTTGGGTTCGAGTTGGGAGAACCGAGGATACATTTAAGTGACTATTTGATTAAATAATTGAGAAGTTGGGCTGAACTTCAGGATTGGGTGGACCATGCGTTGTGCGATATGTGTACGATTTTGTTACTTATTATATATACATATTAGATTCATGTGTATATGCATGATATATGTTTTATTTAAACATACCTACTCCGTAGTGCTATCATATGAGGTTGGCAATAGTGGGAAGTCCATCCTAGCATTGATCAGCAGGTATTAAATTGACTCCCTAGGTCGAAGGACTTTTGCATGACCACTATCTGTGTGTGAGGATAGGTGATGGTTTCGAGTCTGGTTGGGCGGGATGCAGTATGGTTATAACCCAGGATGTATGTCTATGGCCGCCTCCATTATATGTGTTTTAGTTTTTGATCAATGGTGAAATTCCGACCTGGTGGCTCAGTGTGAGGTGTGATGCCTAGCCGGATAACACACGAAGGATGCATATGCGAGGGCTCATATCTAGAGAAGTGGCTGTATGTATATAGCGAGTGATATATATGTATGTCTATATGGTATTCTGTATGTATATATGTATAGCACGAGTGTATCTATGTTATAATCATTACGTGATTATTTATTTAGAGCAAGTATGTCGCTATAATATTATTTATGAACGTATGCCTTGAGAAGGTAGCTTATAAAGGGTATTATTTGTATTGGGCTTAGATAGAAATTATATGTCCAAGTTAGACCAGGCAGTTTAATTACGATAATAAATGAACACGCTAGATTCGCATTATAGTTCAAAGGTGAGGTTTTACTCAAGTGAGTGCGACCAGTTAATTATGAAAGTAATACACTACTGTTTTAATCGATTTAAAACCATTATCTACTTAAAAAATGTTTTCCACTTTTCGGGCTTTGGCCTGCAGGCTTTTGTTTTTCCCTTGTGTTTCTTGTACTATACCATGTGTGCAGCAGTAGAAGACAGAATCACAAGGATATATCCATTCTTATCGTGCAATAGTTGTGTGTGATACACATTTGATTAGATTCCTCAGCTTATTTTATCTAGCTATGATCGGTCATTTCAGTATCAATTTTGGGCGTGTTGCCCATAGATGGGTAGGTTTTTATTTTACTGTACAACATTTATTTTTCAATACTCACTTTATTTATTTACTTTAGTCAATAGATGTTATTTTATGGTGACCGAAGGCTTATTTGGTTCAAATTTATTACTTATTTATGCATGGTGAATATTTCATTCATTACGATTGTATGGTTTTATCTTATTGTTTATATAATATTAATATAAAAATAGGTGGGTTGTCACAGTTGGCATCAGAGCATCATGTTCTATCGCCCTTAGGATCTTTGCAGACTTTCTATGTTATTAGCGTTGCATTTCTTCGATATAGAGCCCTACGCTTAAGACTATTGATTTATATTTGCGCTCTTATGTTATTCTTCTATTTTATATGGTTATATGAATTTTATATAATTTCGGTTTGGTTTCAGAAAACAAACAACAGGAGAGCGGGATTAGTTCCTGCAACGGGGTGGGCCATAGGAGGGGAGACTCAGCCGAAGTTACAAGTCGCTCAGGGGACTGTGTCTGATGTGTAAGTCACAACCATAATAGTACAAGAGATTAATGCCATTATGACCCCTGCATTTCTTTCTGCTGGAATCATCACTTCCATTAGAAAAGACTGAAAAGGATAGGAGAGTCGAGACAATTGCGTAAGACTCGGGGCAACGTTGCCAGTGACTCAACGTAATAGCGGTAGAGCCATCATGTGCGGGGTTCCCAACAGGGGACCCTACATCGAGATTCAAGCTAAGCAATGACAGTTACCCCGTAGGTCCAACAGGGCCAATGGAACAAAACTAGAGGCCAGTAGGTCATGGATATCAAGTCCATCAGGGCCAAAGATAGGGGCAACCTCTCTTGGGTCAGAGATCGACAAGTTTCATAGGGAAATGCTTTATATATGGGGAGTGGGGACACATGCGACATGTATTCCTGAATAGGAGTAGGGGTCAATAGTAGGATGCCCAACTAGGGTAGCGGTCACGACATCTTCCAGCCCCACCAACAATTTTAAAATGACCACTTTCATAGGGGAAATTATAGTTTGGGCATGCGTATAACGTCCGAAGGCCAGTTTAGTAGTCATCACCGTTAGCAAATAAGGGTATGTTTTCTACCCACGGTCACATGGTGCGGGTTTTGTCAGACACGATTGCGTCAAATTCTTTTTTTAGCACTACATGTATGTGGGGGTCGAGTTTAATGGATATAAAATTAAATAATACCATGATCGTATATTTATCATTAGGAAATGGGGCTCTCATTTGTTCCATCTGCGGGGGAGGGGGTGCAGACATTAGGAGGTTATGATTATTAGTGGATCTACTCATGTTAGTGAGTACGGGTGTGATGTTATCCTGGGTATGGATGAGTTAGCGACGTGTAGAGCGATGGTGGAGTATTACAATAAGTCTATTATGATTGCTATTTCAGGGAAAGATATGGTCCTTATTGTAATGACTCGCCCGAAGAGAGGGTTGAGCATGCATAAATATTATATCAAGGATGAGACTTTGAAGAACATAGTAATCTCGTTAGATTTTATCCTTATGGTTAGGGACTTTGCCAATGTGATTTAGGGTTACGGTGGTTATAGACAAGTAGAGAGATCGAGTTATGATCGACTTAGCTTCTATTTTTTTATAGTGCAAGTTTCATACTGTGTAACTCTTTTAGAGATGTTGGTGTTAAGAGATTATATTATTTGGACTTACGGATCTTGATAACCGAGACGTTCGACACATGTAGCTTAGTAAGTGTTGGGAGTTGATAGACATTTGGGCTCTAGGACATTGGTTTATCACGTTAGGCATTACATGTATGAATACATAACAATTTGAGAAAAGAGCTATTTTATGTTTTAAAGCCAACAAAGCCAAGTAGTGCTACATAGAGAGCACTCGAGGATGCTTACACCACTAGTTTTATAAGTGAGGCAATCTCAAGAAGAGTTGAGTCACGATTAGTAGGGAAGATGGGTATACCTTTAGTGTATGGTCATACATGGTATGTATGGTTGATTTTTGGATGTATGCGAGTTTCGCTATTAAACTTTGTGCATGTGTGCACGTAGTATAGTGTGTATAGGTGCCTTAGTCGGTGTGATATTTAGTATCATTTATGAAAGGTTAACGTGGTAGTAGATACATCAATCCGTATGCCTGCTAGGAAATTGGGAGTAGTGTTAAAGGCGAAGTGGGATAAACTTCTTCAAGATAAAGAGTTAGTCCGAAACTATAAGGAAGTGATGACCATCACACTAGAGATCATTACAAAGGTTATGAAGTCACATGCAGAGGATCCCCCATGTTAGAAAATGATATAAGAATTATTAGTAATGGATAAGAGTCTTACTCAGTTAGTGTTGGTGGTGCCTTACGCTATATGGGAGGTTAATTTTCCTAGATAACAAGGACCTATAGCACGCTGATACATAGGATGCACACATGTCACAATTTTTAGTTAATATCGGAGGTGATAAGATGTACCAAGTGTTAAGGAACTAGTATTAGTGGGATAGTGTGAAGCGAGGCATAATAGAGTTTGTCTTTGGTGCTCCACTTGTCAGATGGTGAAAGATGATCATTGGTGACCAACCGAGATTTTTCATCCATTGGAGAGTCCAATGTGGGAATGGGAGTGTATATCGATGGATTTCATTTCAAAAGTTCTAATGTCACAAAGGGGTGTTAATTCCATCTTGGTTATTGGGATTGATTGACCAAGGTGGAGCTGTTCTTACCAGTTTTGATGGATTCCATGATAGAGAAGTATGTGTAGTCGTACATAACACAGGGCCTTTTAACATTATTACTGATTGGGATAAGATTTTTGTGTACCACTACTGATAGAGCTTTTCAGAGGCGATAGGGATAGAGTTATGTTTGAGCATGACTTATCACCCACAAACCGATGGACATATGGAGAGGGTGAATTAGATGATAGAGGATATGCTGAGGATGTATATCCTGGACATTAAGGGTCACTGGGACTAGTATTTACCATTGGTAGAGTTTGCGTATAATAAATTATAGAAATTCACTATTGTCATGGCACCATTTGAGCCTCTGTACGTGAGACCTTATTGTTTGCTCTCTTATTGGCTAGAGGTGGGGGCAATAAGTTACTCAGGCCAAATTTGATTCAGGATACGTCAGTGAAGATCGAGTTGATCAGGAGAACTATTCGTGTAGGTGGAAGATCATGTGCTGATGTGGCTACCTCCCATGAAGGGACTGATGCAGTTCAAAAAAAGGAGAAGTTGACACTGAGGTATGTGGGGACTTTTCCCATTATCGAGAGGGACGGGCTAGTTGCATATTTGCTCACCTTGCCAGAGTATTTGTAGCAAATTCATGATGCGTTTCATTTTTCATCATCAAGGAGGTATCTCAAAGATGACATCTTTTATCGGCATATAGAATTGGAGGATATTGAATTACGACTGAATAATTCGTATGAGGAGAGACCTATTGCTATTTTGCATCGTAGTGAGCAAAAAGCTTTGATCAAAGGTGATACCATCTGTGCATGTACAACGGGGACACCACAATATCACTGAGTCGATGTGGGAATGTGAGGATGACATGAAAAAAAAGTATCCAGAGCTTTTTTAGGGGCTACATTTATGAATGCCGTGTGATACTAATTTAAATAAATTCGCAAATTTCCAATTTAGACTTATTTATTTGGAGTCAATTTTCAAACCAAATTAATTTAGTCCCTAAACATGTAATTATGTGTGTGTGTGTGTGTGTGTGTGTGTGTGTGTGTGTCAAGCCATAGCAAATAAAATTCCAAACTCATAGATTCCAGGAAAAATCCCCGAAGCGAAAAACCTTTTTATTTCACTATATATAATAAATCGCAACTTAAATACACAATGGAATATGTAATGATTAATCCTCATAACAACCACATAGACACGCAGCTTAGATTCAACAATGGATCAACTATAGCAGTCCATATGAACACGCATTCTAATCGGCCAGGAACACCCAATAGCACTTATAATCGAGACGCAGTCATAGTCATCCGTAGAGATAACACTCCACAAAGAAATAACTTCACCAAAGTTGTATGTTGGGTTCGAAAACAATTCACATAAAAATTGGGATGTTTTGTGAATTGGAAACAAAAAGGATTAAACCATTAACGAAGAAGACAAAGAATTCTGCCGGTTTGCAGTTTGTGCAGAATGAAAAATGTCAGGACTTCTTAACAAAAACGAAGTGGTTTAACACGCTTAATATAAAAAACTTAAGTCGGCGTGTCACTCGAATGAAATAGTGAAGTCGCTCGAACGATGCCATGTGTCGCTCGAACGAGCTTCACGTGACTTCAACTTGTCGCTTGAATGAGAAGCTCAAGTTTCTCTAACAACTGAGCAAAAAAAAAATATTTCGTCAAAAAATCCACCTCAACATTTAGAAAACATTCTTTGACGAAAAACTTTGCTTCAACACTTAGAAAATATTTTAGAAAAATTATCCCAACACTCTAAGTGAATCGTTAAGGTATTTAAACCCAACCTTACCAAGATTAATCTCGCTAAGGCTTGAATGTTGAAAAACGTTGATATCCGGATCATCTTGATGCATGATTGAACTTGAATAAGTCTTCGACGGTTGTAGCGGTATACGATATACACTAATGTAAACAACACTTATAAAATATGACCTTACAACGTTCGAATTTTATAGACAAAATTATGTTATTAGGGGGAAGAATGAAATACCCCGTACTTTTTTCATTAATTAATTTCCATGTACTTTATATTATTAATTTAATTGGTGAAATTAAATGGGATTTTAGTAAATATTAATTAGCGAGATAAATGATTAATATTTATTATAATTATTATTTACTTGTGCGTGATAAGTAAATAGTTATGTGATTTATCTTATGTCACATATATGTGATAACAATGGTTTATTATTATTATATGCCGATAGAGTTTTACATCGATGAATTGATATAATTTATGCTCGATGCGTAGGGTACGCGCGTGTCGGGCCTAGTTATTGAGATGATATCATATTTGTTGTTGGGTGACTCAAATGACCTTTTTGAGTGAATCGGTGATCTGAGAAGGGTCAAAATAGTCCAGAATAGTTACTCGGGTATTATGTTTGGATTTCAGAGGGTTTTTAGACATTACAACACCTGTTTAAGGGTAGAAAAGTCATTTTACACTTAGGGATAAGAAAAAAATGAGATTAGATTAATTAGATGGATATTTAAGAGGTTGGGAAGGTGGAGGGCAACCCACCTTTTATATTTTACATAAGAGATTGAGAGAGAGGGCCTTAGAGAAGAGAAAAAGAAGAAGAAAGAAGAGAAAGCTTAGAGAGGAGAAGAAAGAGGACTCAACCCGTCATCAAATTCGCATAGTACTCCGGATTGTAATCCACCAAGGTAAGTAGTTACTTTCTTTATGTCGCAAATTTAGTGTAGTTAATTTCTTTAATGATTATAAATAGAAATCTTAGATTTAAAGCCTGGAAGATTGAAACTTGATTAATTGATGACGAACAAACCCTAAGTTGTTTTAAAGAAGATTTATGCTACAAAGTTTTAATCTTGGATTTGATGTTCTTGGACACATAATACGATATATTGGGTTAGGGTATTGATTGTGTACTGATTTGGAGCTCGGTTTTGGCATTAATAGAGGTTTTGGAGGCCTTCATTTTACTATTTTACTAGAACCAAATTGATTCATGCTAGTGTTAAATCGATCCATTCATAAAATTTTAGATCTTTTCATTATGAATGTGTGGTCACCAGTTTCGTACTTTTCTATTTTTTTTATTTAGTTATGAATTTTTTAAGGAAGGGTGTGCGAGACTGCGATCTTTAGTTGGTGATTTTAGGATGGACTTTATTTTAGGCATGATCATGTTTAGAATTATTATATACCATTATTGGTGAATTCTCTTACTTAATATGAATTCATAGTTTATGAAATTGAGGTTTACAATGCTTAGAAGTCCTTAATGGATATTAGGAAAACTTATTATGGAATTTTGGGAAAGAAAAACATTTTTAAAATAAAGAGATCAGGGTTTTAGCCGTATTTTGATTCAATTCTTCCTCTAAGGCGATTCGATTTGGACAGTCAAATTGATTCGGGTCAAGAAGGTGAATCAATTTAGATCCTAGGCTGGGATAAGATTATCTTGTGGATATGTTTAGGGGATTTTATGAACCCAAGCGAGTATATGGGAAGTTATCCAAATGAGCGAATATTTAATTAATAATTAATTAGTGTAAAGTATTGGGTTCGAGTGGAGAGAACTAAGGCTACAAGTAAGTGATTATTTAATTAAATAATCGAGAAGTTGGGTTGAACTTCGGGATTGGGAGGTCCATCCTAGGGATAAACGTACGTGTTTGGTACTTATTATACATACATATTAGACTGTGTGTATATATATGTATGCATTCATGCTATATATTTTATTTTAACATATGTACTCGGTAGTGTTATCGTAGGAGGCTGAGCATAGTGGGAGGTCCATCCTAGCATTGACTAACAGATATTGGCTTGATTCCCCTAGTTATAGGACTGTTATATGACCACTATCCATGTGTGAGGAGAGGTGATAGTTTCGAGTCTTATTGGGCGTGATGTGGTATGGTTGTGACCACGAATGTATGTTTGTGATTGCCACCATTGTATGTGTTTTCATTTCGGATCAGTGGTGAAATTATGACCTGGTGGCTTAGTGTGAAGCATGATGTCTGGAGTCAGATAGCTCACGAAGGATGCATCTGCGAGGCCTTAACTCTAGGGATGCGGTTATACGTATATATCGAGTGATATATATGCATGTCTATATGATACAGTGTATGTATCTATTTATCAGACGAGCGTAGCTATGGTTATGTTCATTACATGATTATTTATTTATAGCAAGTGTATCGCTATAATATTATTTATGAATGTATGCCTAGAGAAAGTAATTATACTTTGATAATAGAGGGTATTATATGGATTGGGCTTAATTAGCGGTTATATGTCTAAGTTAGACTAGGAAATTTAATTAGAATAATTAATGAACACGTTAGGTGTGCACTATAGTTGTGAGGTGAGGTTCTTCTTAAGTGAATTCTATCGTCTAATTACGAAAGCAATACACTACTGTTTTAATCGATTTAAGACCATTTTCTACTTGAAAAATGTTTTCCACTTTCGTACTTTGACCTGCAGGTTTTTGTTTTTCCCTGTGTTTCTTTTACTACACCAGGTGTGCAGTAGTAGAAGTCGGGACTGCAGGGATAGATCCATTATTTTCATGAAATTTTTGGGGATTCTACATCTTTGATTAGATCCCTCAGGTTATTTTATCTAAATAGGATAAGTCATTTCAGTTTCAGTTTTGGGCGTGTTTCCCGTAGATGGATAGGTTTTTATTTTACTATCAGACATTTATTTTTTAGTACTAACTTTATTTATTCAGTTTAGTGAGTGGATGTTATTTTATGGTTACTGAATATTTATTCAATTCACATTTATTACTTATTTATGCATGGTGATTGTTTCATTCATTATGATTGTATAGTTTGTTCATATTATTTATATAATATTGTTATTGGGATAGGGATGCCGAAAATGAACCACACTAAGATTCCTATTTTATTTTAGTAGAGGATTGGCCACCCTATATAAAAATAGGTGGGTTGTCACAATTGGCATCGGATCATCAAGTCCTATGGCCCTCAGGATCTGTGCAGACTTGCTACGTTGTTTGCATTGCATTAATTTGATATAGAGCCCTATGCTTAAGACTATTGATTCATTTTTTCACTCTTACATTTTAATACTATTGTATGTGGTTAACATGAATTTCATATAATTTTGGTTTGGTTTCATATGCCAAAAATAGGAGAGGGGGACCAGTTCATGTAGCGAGGAGGGTCACAGAAAGGGAGGCTCAATCTAAGTTGTAGGTCGCTCAAGGGACTATATCCGTTGCAAAAGTTGCATCTATAGTAGCATAGGATATTAATTCCTCTATGACCCTTGTATTGGTTTACTGTCAGAATCATCACTTCCATAAAAAAAGAGTGAAGAGGATAGGAGCTTCGAGCCAACCAAGTAGGACTGGTGGCAATATTGACAGTGAGTCATCGTATTAGCAACAGAGGTAGCATGAGTGGGGTTCCTAGCAGGGGGACTCTGCATTGAGATTCAGGCTAGATAACAACAACTTCAGGCAGGGCCAATAACATACCCTTTAGGGCCAGTATGTAAAATGGATCCAAATTGGAGGTCAGTAGGGTCGTGGATATCAAGGCCATCTGGGTCAGAGACAGGGGAAGCCACACTAGGGCAAGAGGTCGACAAGTTTCATAGGGAAATGTTTCATATGTGGGGAGCGGGGAAACATGCGACGTGTATTCTCGAATAGGACTAGGGGTCGGTAGAAGGATGCCCAGTTGGGGTAGTAGTTATGACATCTTCATGCCCCACCAACAGTTTTAGTATTACCTCTTTCGTATGGGCAATTATAGTTTAGGCATGCACATAATGTCTGAAGACAAGTTTTGTGGTCATCGTCGTTAGCGATTAAAGGTATATTTTCTACCAATGGTCACATGGGGCGGGTTTCGTGTGACACGGGTACAACACATTCTTTTGTTAACAATAGATTTATGCATAAAACGAGCTTAGTTGATATATTATTAAATATTACTGTGATCATATATTTATCATTGGGAAGCGGGGCTCTCATTCGTTCCATCTGTAGGGGAGGGTGTGTGGACATTAGAAGGTTATGCTTAGTAGCGGATCTACTCGTGATAGTGAGTGTTCATATGGTGTTATGCTGGGTATGGACTGATTAGCGACGTGTAGAGCAATGGTGGCGTACTGTAATAAGGCTACCGTGATCGCTATTCCAGGGTAGGATATGGTTTTTGTTGCAATGTCTCGCCTGAAGAGAGGGCTAATCAAGCATAAATATTATAATGAGGATGGGACTTCGAAGATCATAGTTATCTCATTAGATTCCATCCCCATGATTAGGGACTTTGACGATGTGATTTTGGGGATATCGTGGTTATAGTCAAGTAAATAGATCGAGTTATAATCGACTTAGCTTTGGGGATTTTACTATAGTGCGAGTGTCGTACTATGTGACTCTTTTAGAGATGTGGGTGTTGAGAGACTAGATTTAGTTGGGCCAACCGATCTCGATAGCCGGTAGAGCTTAGAAATAATATATCGGGAGTGTTCCTTATTTTGATTTTTCTTTCAAGATGTCCCACACATGTAGCTTAGTAAGTGTCAGGAGTTGATAAACATTTGGGCTCTAGGATATTGATTTATCACGTTAGGAATTACATGTGTGAATGCATAACACTTTAAGAATATAGATATTTTATGATTTATCGCCAACGGAGCCAAGTAGTGCTATGTAGAGAGCAGTCATAACTGTTTGCACCACTAGTTAAATAAGTGGGGTAATCTCAAGAAGAATTGAGTCATGATTAGTTGGGTATACCTTTACTCTATGGTCATACATGGTATGTATGGTTGATTTTTGGATGTATTCGAGTTGTATTGGTAAACTCTGTGCATGTGTGCACGTAGTATATTATGTATAGGTGCCCTAGTCTGTTCGATATTTAGTATCATTCATGAAAGGATAACATAGTAGTAGATACGTCGAGCCATATGCCTCCTAGGCAATTGGTAGCAGTGTTAAGTGGAATGAACTTCTTCAAGAGAAAGAGGTAGTCCAGAACTATGAGGGAGTGATGACCATCACACCGACGATCATTATAAAGGTTATGGAGGCACAAGCAGAGGGTCCCCTTTGTCAGAAGAGTATATAATAGTTATTGGTAATGGAGCAGAGTCTTACTCAGTTATCATTGGTGGTGGCTTACACTAGAATGGGAGGTTGATTGTCCCATATTATAAGGACCTATAGTGCAGTAATACAGAGGAGGCTCACGGGTCATAAGTTTTAGTTAATCTCAAAGGGGATACGATGTACCAAATGTTAAGGAACCAATATTAGTGGGTCGGTATGAAGCGAGACATAAAAGAGTTTGTCTCAAGTGATTCACTTGTTAGATGGTGAAAGATGATCATTGGTGACCAACCGGGACTTTACAGACAGTGGAAATTTCAGTGTGGGAATGGGAGTGTATATTGATGAATTTTATTTCGAAGTTTTCGACGTCACAAAGGGGTGTTATTTACATCTGGGTTATTGGCATTGATTGACTAAGGTGGAGACATTATTACCAGTTTGGATGGATTACATGGTAGGTCATTATGTGTAGTTGTTCATAGCAGAGGTAGTGAGATTGCACGGGGTTCCTCTTAGCATTGTTGGAGGTTGGGATAAGATCTTTTTGTCTTACTACTAATAAAGATTTCCGGAGGCGATCGGGATAGAGTTGCGTTTGAGCATGGATTATCACCCACAAATTGATGAGAAGATGAAGAGGATATGTTGATGATGTATATTATGGATATTAAGGGTATATTATGGATATTAAGGGTAGGTAGGAGAAGTATTTGCCTTTGGCAAAGTTTGGGGATAACAAATTGTACCAATTCACTATTGGCATGGCACCATTTGAGGCTTTGTACGAGAGACCTTGTTATTCTCCCTCTTATTGGTTAGAGGTGGGGGAAATAAGCTACTCAGGACGAATTCAATTCAGGATACATCAACGAAGATCGAGTTAATTAGGAGTCATATTCGGATAACTCACGACAAATATAATAGTTACGTCGATGTAAATTCGAGATTTGTAAAGTTTGACACGGGTAACTGTGGGTATCTCCCGTGAAGGAGTGATGTAGTTCAAAAAAAGGAGAAGTTGGCATAGAGGTAGGTGTGTACTTTTTTAGTTATTTTTTTATTTTTATTTTTTATTTTTTGGAAAATTTAGAATTTATTGATTGGAGAGAAACAGCTTCTCTCAGAGCTTATACATAGAGGAAAAGAAACTATCTATTACATGAAGAATCTTTACTCACTATTCTCAAGTATGGGACATGATGTTTATCTAAATAAAGAGACCCCTTTATTTCCCTCGGCAATTCATATGCTGTGTTGAACATTTTGGATTCTTGAGCTTCCATTTCAATCTTTGATAACAAATCAGCGGTGAAGTTTGATTCCCTAAAGCAATGAGAAACTTTAATGTTTAGGCCTTTGATGAGATCTTGAATTTGTAGAACTTCTTCTTTTATTTTCCAAGGAATTTTGAGATGATCATTTATGCAACTGACAATTAGAGCAGAATCTGATTCAACTATAATATTGTTCCATCCTTTTAGTATGCAATGAGCTAAGCTGTGTTTGATAGCCATAGCCTCCGCCAAGTTATTAGTCCCATCACAAATGCCCTTATAAAATGCCCAGATTAGTTCGCCTTTTGAATCTCTCAGGACTGTTCCCAGACCCATTCTTCTATTAGAATCACAAGCACCATCTGTATTTAGCTTCAAGAAGTTTATTGGAGGTTTTGACCAGGCAATGAGAGAGAAGGAAGGGGGTTTTGGAATTAAACAAGGAATGTTGAGGTTTTTCAAAGAATGTAAACATATTTTCGATGAAGATTGAGGACATCCAAAACTGAAAAAAGATTCTTGAATTCTTTTTTTAATTGACTCAATGATTAGAAGAGGATTCATGGAGCTATTGTGTAATCTTGAATTATTTCTACTCAGCCAAATTTCCCACAAGATAAAGCAATAGATAAGCTGACACAACCTTTTGAAAGTTGGATCCGAGCTAGAATTCAACCACCAAAAAATGATTTTCTGTGAAGAAGAGGAAGAATGAGATTTGAATCCTAGTCTATCTTCAAAGAATGCCCATACCTGAGAAGCTATAAGACCTGAGAAGAAGAGATGGGACGCACTTTCTTCAGATAAAAAGCAACAATTACATCTGGATGCCATTTTTATTCCCATAGCTCTAACTGCGGAGTCAATTGGCACTGCTTTGAGAAGCACTTTCCACGCAAATGCTGATACTTTCGGAGGTATATATTTATCCCAGATGAATTTAAATGATGTTGATTGCAGTTTGATTTCTCTAGTTAATTGAACTGCAGAAGAGAAAGAAAATACTCCAGATGTTGAAGCGGTCCAGTGCCATTCCTCTTTGATCTTGGTAGAGGTTTCTTCCATAATTGACCACGCTTTGCTAATCATGTGAGCTACCATAGATCCGTGTGAGATTGGCATTATTGGGTATTTTTGTTTCATGAATTCAGCCCATATTGATGTTCCTTGTTTGTACTCCCATGCTATCTTTAGGCTGGAGGCCTCTCTAATCGTTTTTAATGATCGGATTCCCAGTCCTCCTTCTGCCTTTGGGAAACCAATCTCCTCCCATTTGACCCACTGGTGTTTTTTCCCATATTCTTTTTTTGTTCCCCATAAGAAGGAGCTGTACAGCTTGTCAATGAGGTTTAGAGTCTTATTTGGGGGATGTGTAGCAAATAAAAGGTATATGGGCATTGATCATAGAACGGATTGTAAGAGGGAAATTTTTCCTCCAAAAGATAGGAATTTATTTTGCCAAGAGGAAATTTTATTTGCTATACCTTGAACCATAGGGTCGAACATTTCAGCTCTTTTCCTTCCTTTAAAGAGAGGAACTCCCAGGTATTTGATGTGTCCTACTCCTTGCTTAAATTTAGTCATTTCTTCTATTACTTTTTTGGTTCTTGGGGGGCATTTGGAGCTAGTATAGAATTGGCTTTTTTCCACACTAATTACTTGATCAGACTGTTCTTCATAAGTAGCTATGAACTTCATCAGGGACTTGAGACTGTTCTTAGATCCATTTGTGAAAATTATCAAGTCATCTGCAAAACTTAGATGGCTTATGATGCTACACCCCCTTGGATGTGAGAATGGATTGATGGACCCTTGAGAGGTCAATACCTGCAAACCTCTACTTAGAGACTCAGCAGCTAAAACAAAAAGAGATGGAGATAAAGGGTCTCCTTGTCTAATCCCTCTAGAGGGAGCAAAGAAACCATTGTTGCTACCATTTACAAGGATTAAAAACCATGAGGAAGATATACATCTCCAAATCATATCAATGAAGTGCTCACCGAAACCAAACATTCTCAGAGTTTGAATAAGGAAATTCCAGGAGAGTCTGTCATAAGCTTTCTGCATATCCAGTTTCAGAATGGCGTTGCTTCCTTTCGATTTTCTATCAATTAGATGCATCATCTCTTGGTCCATGAGGATATTGTGAAGAATTCCTCTTCCTTTGATAAATCCTATTTGGTTTGGAGAAATGAGGTTTTGGAGAATAAGACTCAATCTAGAATTAATGAGTTTAGAAATTATTTTGTAAGAGAAATTGCAGAGACTTATAGGCCTGTAGTCTTTGCACTTGGAAGAGTTGGAAGATTTGGGAATAAGGCAGATAAGAGTGGAGTTCCAGGATTTTGGAATATCTTCTCCCAAAAAGAAAGATTGGATGGCTAGAATAAGGTCTTGTTTAATTATTTCCCAGCAGGATCTAAAAAAACATCCGTTGAATCCATCAGGACCTGCTCCACTGTTTGCATTTAGCTCTGAAATGGCATTCCATATCTCCTCTTCTTCTGGAATTTTTGACAGTCTTTGGTTCATTTCATCGTTGACTAACTTGGGGATAATTTTTTTCATTGTTGAGCTACTTTGAGGACCTGTAGAAAAAAGATCAACAAAATAAGAGACAAAATGGTTAGAGATGTCCTCTTGGGTTTCAAGGATAGTTCCATCCTCCTTCTTAATCTTGTGGATCCACTGCCTGCGTCTTTGTTGATTAACTTGAGAGTGGTAAAACTTTGTATTTCGGTCACCTTCAGCTATCCACTTGCATTTGGACTTTTGAAACCAAAAAAGTTCTTCATTTGCCAGTGCTAAGTTAAGATCTGCCTTGACTTTTGAGAGGTTGTTTCTTGCTTCTGGAGTTGGCGAGTCTTCAAGTTTCTTCTCTGCAACAGTTATTTTATCTTCAATGTCTTTAATCTCCTGGAATACATCTTTTACCTCCGATTTGCTCCATATTCTTAGGGCTGCTCTCAGTCTTTTTAGCTTAGAAGCAAACACTGCCATAGGTCTTCCAGAGGCAGGCTGGTTCCATGAGGTTTGGATTGAATCTTTAAATGAGGCATAAGAAGTCCAGAAGTTAAGGAATTTAAACGGTTTATGGGAAAGTTCTGAGGGACTCGGGATAGTAATCAAAAGAGGAGAATGGTCTGAGCATGTTTTATTGAGGTGTTTAAGGGTTGAGTGAGGGAAAGAATCAATCCAGCATTGGTTTATGAGACCCCTGTCTAATCTTTCAAATAACATTCTGCCGTTGGAGGATTTAGACCATGTGAATTTAGATCCACTGAATCCCATATCTTGAAGATGACTATTCTGTATACATATTTGAAAATCATTTGCAGCTCCCATATCTATTTCATTTCCCCCTACCTTTTCGTCTGCTGAACAGACTATATTAAAGTCCCCTCCAAAAATTGTAAGCATGTTAGCATAATCACCTGCTTGATCTTCAATGAATTCCCATAACTGTTTTCTATTAGCCCTATTACATTTGGCGTACACCACTCCTATCCCCATTTTGAGTTGAATCATGGGATGCTCCATAACAAGAAACAAGGCTTGACCTCCATCAGAAATTGATTCACATTTTGCTCCATGTCTCCAAAAACACCAGATTTTATTAGAGCTACTGGCATAGCAATCTTCAAAGTTTAGTATATGCCTTAGGAAGTGTATTTTTTCTACAGGTATCATAGGTTCTAATATAGCTAAAAAGGAAGGGTTATGGACCTTACACAGCTTTTTTAACCTCCTCCTTGTTGGCTTATTTCCTATCCCTCTTATGTTCCAAATAAGTGAGCTAATCATTAAAACTAAGAGATTTGGCTACCTGAGAAAGTCTTGCTGATCTTCTAAAAGAGGAAGAAGGACCTGATGAAGGGAAATTTTTGGTTGGAGAGTTTACTTTTCCATTCAGAATCATATGGATATTTTTCTGAGCTTTCAAAATTTCTTCTTTCTTCCTATGGTATCTCTTTAGTTTCCTCTCCCCTAATTTTGAGAAGATTTTATATTCTGAAATGGGAGACATCAGTTGGTTTGAAATGGGAGATATCAGATGGTTTGGTTCTTCGGAGTCTGAGTAATAGCATCTGAGAGTCTTTGTTCTTGGGTTACACTAGTCTAAGTCTTCCATCTCGAAAGCTTTTTTGCAACATTTTTCTTGTCCAATCAGTGTGGTCATCTCCCTTGTTTGGTCTAAATCTCCTGTCTGATTGCTTTTTAATTGGTGGATTTCTGCATTTGAGTCTTCTTTTCCTTTTTCCTTCTATTGGGGACTTCTATCAACTCCTTTAATTAAGTTCATTTCTCTTATTTCGTCTGCTTCTGTCTCTGCTTGTTCAGTTAGTGCAGTGAATGCTATTTCTCCTTCTTCAATTTCACTATTGTGGGTAGCCGATATATCCATCTCTTGATTATCCATTGAAACACCAGTGTTCTTAACTTGATACACCAATTTCTTCTTTGATACTCCTGACTTCTCTGGCACACTGATCTTGGTAGGGGTGACTAGTTTTCCTCCAAATTTACAATCCTCCTCTTTATGGCCCAGTTTAAAACAGCATTCGCAGTAATCCGGTGTGGGATCATATACGATGGCCTGCCAGAAACCATAGTCCTCACATCCTATCCATACCCTTTTTGGTTTTTTCTTCAGGAGGTTTATTTCAACGCAAACACGAGCAACACTAGGTCTTGAACAATTCAAACTTGGATTGTCTAATTTTAAAGGTTTACCCACAGATTGGGCAATGGTGAATAGGGCCTCTTTCGCAAAGAGGTGGACTGGTAGACCACGGAAGTTTATCCATGCTGGGATTATTGGGCTTTCATGATCAACCCTAAATGAGGGAGACCATTTAAATGTACGCATGGGACTCCTCCCTACAAACCATAGATCCTTCATCCACAATCTAATAAAGTCCTCTTCACAATGGACTTTGATCAGAATGTGTTTGTGATCCAACAATCCTATCTCGTATGCTGATTTCAAGCCAAACGAAGCAAAGTTTTTACGTATGAAATACAAAGAAGGCTTACCATGAGAGAATTTTCCCACGACTGCATGTTTGAAAGGAGCGGCTAGAGTTTCCATTTGGTCTTTTGAGAATATTATTGCAGGCTCTCCTTTGTATTGTTGCAAAGGTTGGATATTAATTGCATGGTTACTGTTGGTTCCTTTTATTACTTCCACGAAAGATTTTTTCCAAGGGTTAGATTAGTTTTGAGGGTTAGGAAAATCAGGAGGTTTAGGTATGGGATCATTAGGGTTAGGGTGAGGTAAGGCGGCCATGAGAGGTTTTTTTATGTATTGAATTTATATATAAGGTTCATTCAGTTATTGAGAGGGTTGGGTTGGTTGAATATATGCTTGACTTGCCAGAGCATTTGCCGTGAATTCATGATGCATTTTATGTGTCATCGTCAAGGAGGTATCACATGAATGACGTATTTTATTAGCATATAACGTTGGATCAGATTGAATGACAGTTGGATAATTTATATGAGGAGAGACCTATTGGTATTTTGGGCCTTAGTGAGAAAAAATCTTCAATAAAAGGTGATACCGTTAGTGCATGCAGATTGGGGACACCACAATATTGTCAAGTCAATGTGGGCGCGTGAGGATGACTTGCGAAAAAAGTATCCAGAGATTTTTCGAATTTTAAGGACAAAATTCAGTTATTAGGGGGAAGAATGGAAAACCCCGTACTTTTATCACTAATTTTCGTGTGCTTTATATTATTTATTTAATTGGAGAAATTAAATTGGATTTTAATAAATATTAATTAGCGAGTTAAAAGATTAATATGTATTATAATTATTATTTACATGTGTGTGATATGTAACTTATTATTTGTCGTGTAGGACTGATAACAACTATCTATTATTATATGTTGATAGGGTGTTACATCGATGAATAAGTATAATTTATGGGCGATGCGTATGGTACGCATGTGTCGGGCCTGATAATTGAGATGATATCATATTTATAATTGGGTGACTCAGATGACCATTTTGAGTTCACTGGTAATCCGAGAAGTGTCGAAATAGTCCATAATAGTTACCCGGGTATTATTTTTGGATTTCATAGGATTTTTAGACATAATAGGAGCCAGATAAGGGTAGGAGGGTTATTTTACACATAGCTCTAAGAAGAAAAAGGGGTTATATTAATGGGACGGATATTTAAGAGGTTGAAAAGGTGGATGGCAAACCACCTTTTAAATTTTGCAAAAGATATTGAGAGATAGAGCCCTAGGGAAGAGAAAAAGAAGAAGAAAGAAGAGAGCTTGAAGAGGAGAAGAAAGAGGACTCAACCCATCATCAAACTTGTAGAGGACTTAGGATTTTAATCCACCAAAGTAAGTCGTTACTTGCGTTATGTCGCAAATTTAGTGTAGTCAATTACTTTAATGATTAGAAATAGAAATATTAGATTTAAAGCCTGGAAGATTGAAACTTGATTAATTGATGACGAACAAGCCCAATGTTTTTTTAAGATGGGTTATGCTACAAAGTTTGAATCTTTAAGTTTTAATCTTGGATTTGATGTTCTTGGACACATAATATGGTGTAAAATGATTTAAAAACGTGTTTTTATACTTATATTGGGTTAGGGCATTGATTATGTATTTATTTGGAGCTTGGCTTGGGCATTAATGGAGGTTTTGGAGGCTTCACCATTATATTTGGTCCGTTTTAGTATTTTCCCATAACTGAATTGATTAATTCTAGTGTTAAATCGATTTGATCATGAAATTTTTGTTATGAATTCATGGACACCAGTTTTGTATTTTTCTAATTATTTTTGAATTAGTTATGAATTTTTTTATAGAAGGGTGTGCGAGACTATGATCTTTAGTTAATGATTTTTGGATGGACTTTATTTTAGGCACAATCGTGCTTAGAATGATTAAAACCCCTTATTTATGTACTCTCTTAGTTAATATAAATTCATAGTTGATGAAATTGAGGTTTACAGAGCTGAAAAGTCATTAATGGATATTAGGAAAACTAATAATGAAATTTTGGGAAAGAAACTCCTATTGCAAGCAAGGATATCGGGGCTTTGGTCATATTTTGATTCAATTCGACCTCTAAGGCGAATCAATTTGCATATGAAAATAAATTCAGCTCTCGAAGGCGAATCAATTGAGCTCCTGGGTTGGGTCAAGATTGGCTCATGGAAATGTTCAGGGGATTTTATGAACCCAAGCGAGTATGTGGGAAGTTATTCAAATGAGCGGATATTTAATTAAAAATAGGTTTTTGTCATTATTCATTATTTGGAAAATTTAAAAATTAGCTATGGTGTATATTATTTGGTTCGAGCGGGGAGAACCAAGGATACTAGTAATTGATCATTTAATTAAATAATTAAAAAGTTGGGTTGAACTTCGGGATTGGGTGCACTGTGGGATATGCATACGAGTTCGGTACTAATTATACATACATATTAGAGTGGCGTGTATATATATGTATATGTGTATGCTATATTATTTATTTTAACATATCTACTTGGTAATGGTATCGTAGGAGGTTGCACCTACTGGGAGGTCCATCCTAGCATTGACCAACAGATGTTGGCTTGATTCCCTTGGTTATAGGAATGTTGCATGATCACTATTCGTGTGTGAGGATAGGTGTTGGTTCCGAGTCTTGTTGGGCATGATGTAGTATGGTTGTGACCCCGGATGTATGCCTATGATCGTCTTCATTGTATGTGCTTTCGTTTGGGATCGATGGTTTTGACCCCGTGGCTCAGTGTGAGGCGTGATGCCTAGAGGTGGATAGCACACGAGGGATGCATCTGCGAGGCCTCAGTTCTGAGGATGCAGTTATACGTACATAGCGAGTGACACACACACACACACACACACACACACATATATATATATATATATATATATATATATATATATATATATATATATATATATATATATATATATATATATATATATATATATATATATATATATATATATATATATATATATATGTTTACATGATAAATTGTATGTATCTATTTATAGCATGAGCATAGATATGTTATGTTCATTACATGATTATTTATTAATAGCAAGTTTGTCGCTACAATATTATTTATGAACGTATAGCTAGAGAAGGTAGTTATACTTAGCTAATAGAGGATATTATTTGGATTGGGCTTAGATATCGACTATATATCCAAGTTAGACCGAGTAGTTTAATTAAGATAATAAATGAACATGTTAGGTGGGCATTATAGTTGACAAGTGAGGTTTATCTCAAGTGAGTGTGACCAGTTAATTATGAAAGTAATATACTACTGTTTTAATTGACTTAAAAACATTATCTACTTGAAAAATGTTTTGTTCTTTTCGAGATTTTATCCCCAGACTTTTGTTTTTCCCTTGTTTCTCTTTTACTATACCAGGTGTGTAACAGTAGAAGTCGGGATTGTAAGGATAGATCCATTTTTTTCATCCAATAGATGTGGATGATACATATTTGATTAGATGCCTCATCTTATTTTATCTATATAGGATCGCTCATTTCAATTTTTGTTTTGGGCGTGTTGCCCGTAGATGGATTGATTTTTATTTTACATTCAAACATTTATTTTTTAGTACTCAATTTATTTATTCGGTTTACTCAGTGGATGTTATTTTTTGGAGACCGATGATTTATTCGGTTCACACTTATTACTAATTTATGTATGGTGATTATTTCATTCATTTTGATTGTATGGTTTGTTCGTATTATTTATATTATATTGTTATTGTGATAGTGATGCTGGAAATGGACCACACTTAGATTCGTGTTCTATTTTAGTAGAGGATTAGCCACCCAGTATAACAATTAGAGGGTTTTGTCACTGTTTGTATTAGAGCATCAAGTTTTATTTCCCTTACAATCTGTACGGGCTTGCTACATTATCAACGTTGCGTTTATTTGATATAGAGACCTACGCTTAAGAGCGTTGATTTATATTTGCGCTCTTATGTACTTCTGATATATTATATGTTTGCCGTGAACCTTATAAAATTTTGGATTGGTTTCCTATGCCAGAAAAAAGAGAGGGGGACTATCTCATGCCACGAGGAGGGCGAAGAATGTTAGGCTCAGTCGGAGCCATAGGCTGCTCAGGGGACTATGATCGTTGCAGAAGTCTAATGCATAGTAGCACGGGCGATTAATGCCACTATGACTCCCGCATTACTTCAGTGCCAGAATCATCACTTCTATTAAAAGGGAGTGAAGAGGACAAGAGTGTCGAGCCAGCTGAGAAAAACTAGGGGCTTCATGCCTATGAGACACCAAAATAGAATCAGAGGTAGAATGAGCGGGGTTCCTGACGGGAGGACTCTACAAAGAGATTCAGGACAAGTAACGATAATTTCAAGCAGTGCCAATAGGTCTAGCAGCGTACCCCTCAGGGAAAACAGGGCCAGGGGAACCAAACTAAAGGCTAGTAGGGTTGTGGATATCGAGGCTAGTAGGGCCAATGTTAGGGGCAGAGTCGCTAGGTCCAGCAGGGCCATAGGCCGACAGGTTTCATAGGGAAATATTTCATATGTGGGGAGCAGGGCCACATGCGACGTGTATGCCCAAATAGGACTAGGGGTCAACAGTGGGATGCCCTACCAGGGAAGTGGTAATGACATCTTATCGCCCCCACCAGTAGTTTTAGCATTGCCACTTCCGTAGGGGAAATTATAGTTTGGGCATGCGTATATTGTCTGAAGACCAGTTTTGTAATCAGCACCATTCGCGATTAAGGGTATGTTTTCTACCCATGGTCACATGGGGCACGTTTTGTGTGACATGGGTGTGCCACATTCTTTTGTTAGCACTATAACACCCAGTAATTATGAGGATACATAATTTAAATAATTTGGCGATAATTGATTTAACAAATTTGGGTGATTTAATTAAATTAGTGATTAAGATTTATTTAATTCTAGTTAATTTTTTAAATTTCACGTGTCGTAATTCTAGTTAATTTTAGTAAAGTGACTCGAATGGTGATTTTGAGTGCACGATTGATTCATAATAGGTTGAGATAGTCGAGAAAGAGTACCCGGGGGTAGTAAATGGGTCTCAGGGAATTTTTAGGCATAACTGGACTCACACGGTGGTGTTCGGGTCATTTTAATTTAGCCCATAGACTTAATTTCGGGATTAGTTATATAAAACCCAAGTTGGAAAGTTTGTGGCAGACACAACTCATAAAGAAAACCCTAGATGTTAAGACGATAAACGACAGATCAATTGGGAGAGTTTTGGGGAGCCAAATCAAGAACAGTGGTGTGTTCTTCACCAAACATTCAGCAACAACAAAGGAAATCAGACACTACGAATTCATTCAGGCAAGGAGTTAAACTTTCTTTCATTAAAATTGCGGTATTATGATTCATATTATGGTGGGTGTAAACCATAGTCATTTTGGGATGGGTTATTATATCAAAATTTATTTCGGGTGGGTTCTTATACAAAAAAAGGGGCTTTGGATGATTTAATCATATTGTGTAGATTAAATGGAAATTTATGATGCTATATGATTCTAGGTTGTAAAAATTTGAATCTTATCATAAACTCAGTAAATATTGACGTTGAATTTTGGATTATAGAAAAAAAAATTATAACCGATTGAATGGAATCATGATAAAAACCCAAGGCAGAAATTGATGGATTATGATTGGAAATCAATTGTCTTTAAAAGCTTGGATGATGTGTAAAACCTGAATTAAAGGTTTGGGGTAGAACTAAGAAGGTTAGAGGTTCATTAATGGAGGAAAAGTGAATCAGGGAAGTAGGAGGTTCGCGACTTAGGTACAGTGAACCGGTTCGGGGGTCGGGCCAAATTGATTTGGGGGGTCTGGCAGTTCGAGTTTTCCCATTTTAATTGGGGGTTCAAACAGAGGATGTTCCAACGGAATTTTAAATATAAGAATGAGAAAAACTTGCTGGAAAAGTTGTATGACATTTCATGGGAATAAAGAAGTGAGTTAATTTAGTAATGGATTGAGTGAAATAAAATTCGTACGACTTGATTTACGGGCCGAGTGAATGTGTTCGGGCATTGTAGGGAGTGACACTACTTTAATATATTAATTAATGTGAAATTATTTAGATTAGGGTTAGGAATTCGACTTGGAATGTTTTAGGCCAAATGTTGCGGGAGTAAGGCACGGGGTAACCGGTTTAATTTATTATAGGGTTATATAATAAATTATTGAAATTAAATTCAACGAGAGGTGTTAAACTAAATAATGAAATTTTGTGTAACCAATTCTAATAGATGAAATTACAGACCAAATGAGTGAGTCTGGGTATTGCAGTTGGGTGACACAACTGGAAGGAAAAATAATTAATGTTTGATTAATTAAATTACAAGTCAAGATATAGACTTGGGTATTTTGGGCTAGTGCTACAAGTGTTAGGCACAGGTTAGCCAGACTATTATTAAATATATGTATACGGTAGTGGGTATATATATTAAGGGTTAGGAATTCGACTTGGAATGTTTTAGGCTAAGTGCTGCAGGAGTTAGGCACGAGGTAACCGGTTTAATTTATTATAGGGTTATATAATAAATTATTGAATATTAAATTCAACGAGAGGTGTTAAACTAAATAATGAAATTTTATGTAACCAATTCTAATAGATGAAATTAGGGACCAAATGAGTGAGTCTGGGTATTGTAGTTGGGTGACAAAACTGGAAGGAAAAATAAATAATGTGTGATTAATTAGATTACAAGTCGAGATACAGACTTGGGTATTTTGGGCTAGTGCTACAAGTGTTAGGCACGGGTTTGCCAGACTATTATTAAATATATGTATACGATTGTGTGTGTGTGTGTATATATATATTTTTGTGCTTTATAGATATCGGTGTGAATGATATTTATAGGAATACATACCCATGTAGTGCTATCATAGAGGAGGTTGAACGATGTGGGCGAATCCACTGTCTTGAGGATCAAGAAGAGTCTAATCCCTAGGTCAAAGCATCCAATATTTATATGTTGTGATTATTTTCGGGGTGAGACGCTTTGGGTATGATTCAGTCTCACAATCGGGGAACTATAACCGCCTTCACTTCGCTTATTTTTATTTTTTTGATTTGGTGAGTTAACCATCTTGGGGTATCTGGGTGGATTGAGTATACCTGGGGTGATAGCATTTTAGAGAAAACATTTGGTGAGTCTTTACTCGGGAATGGATGGTTATTATACTTGGCATGTGTGTGAATGGTATAGTGTACTAGTTCGTATATAATATAAGTAGATAATTATATACGGGACTTATACGTAAGTGGGAATGTATTTCTTATATAACGAGTGTGAAAGTTATATTATTTAAAAAGGTGATTTCTTATATAACTAGGGTGAAAGTTATATAATTTAAAAAAAGTAATTTAACATATAACTAGTGTGAACGTTATATGAATTAATAAAATTGAAGTAATTAATAAGTTAATGAGTAGATAACTTAGTAATCAAAGTAAGAATACTCGGGTTAGAGTAGTGTGTTAGAAAGAGTTGTGATATGTCTAGTTAGGTGGGGTAGCTTAACTAGTAAGGTTAGAAGGCAAGCGTTAGCCATGAACATTAGATGAGGGGTGAATTATAACTCAAGCGAGTGCGATAGTAACTTAAATATGAAACATGTGCATGCATATGTCATTATTACATTATAACTGCTTACTAAATATTTTAAAAATGTTTTACTTGGGCTCTAACCCGTGTCAAAAATATTTTCCAAAATATTTTAGGTGTTCAGCCACTGGGACTCCCAGTTTGAGGATTCTATCTAGGGATGCATAGCTGCAGCTTATGTGGAAGTTACAAGATCTTGCTATAGACGCTTCATTCATTCATTCCTAGTGTAGGGACTTTAATTCAATACTCATTTGGGCATGTCTCCTTCGGATTTAGTATTCGATTATTTATTGGACTTTGTGTATCCAGATTATTACTTCAGAAATTGTTGCATTTTATTATTGAACCGATTGTTGATTAGGTTACCTTTATTTATATTATTTATCCGTGTTGGATTGAGTTATCAGTTTGTGTTGATGGTTTAGTTATTATTTATTTTCGCATGTTGTTAATTAATGAAAGATAAAATTTGGCACTGCTCTAATTAAATTACTAGGTCGTTAATAACTTTAAAAAGTTTTCGATAGTGATGCTAAGAATGAGCTATATATGATAAACATTTTATTTTGATCACGGGCTAGCCACCCGGTATTTTAGTAGGCGGGGGGTCACAAATGGTATCAGAGCATTGGGGTCTAGAGTCCTTAGGATCTGTGCGGTTTATTACATTTCATCGTAGCGTTATTTGATACAGCGCCTTATTATAGGATTTTTGTATTTCTTCATGTATGAGACTTACGTTCCCTTGCTATTAAGTATAGTTAATATGACTCATATACGAGATCGGATGGGCTTCGTACACCGATCAATTGTGGAGGACTAGTGAGGGCCGTTGGAAGGACTGCATGGGAAGATATCGGATTCGGACCGAATCAGGAAAATCCAAATCCATATCCGTTTATGTTAAACGGATTCGGATCTGATCCATTTATTAATCGGATCGGATTAGGCAAATTCAAATCCATATCCGTTTATGTTAAACGGATTCGGATCCGATCCGTTTATCCGATTATTCGTTTATGTTAAACTTGATTTGCAGCATTTTTATTTTCATCTCTTCATAAATTTATTTTGCAAATCTTCCAAAAAAATAGATAATGAAACAAAGAACTATAGTAATAAATATTTAAAATATTATTAAATACAATATATATATATATATATATATATATATATATATATATATATATATATATATATATATATATATCAGATCGGAGTATATGGATCCAAATCTGCTCCATTTAATAAACGGGTAATCGGATAATCAAATTTTAGGCATGATCCATATCTGCTTAAATGGATCGGATTCAGATTCGGATTCGGATAAAATCCGATCCATTGACAGGACTAGGGGGAGAGGCTCAACAGAAGTTATGGAATATTTTGGGAACAGTGACCATGATAGAAGTCACTATGGTTAATGTTCAGGTAGATGGCAATGGGATAATCACAAGGGTGTAGTAGTTTCACTAAACACCGTCGTAGAAATCAGAGGTCGAAATTTAGACTCACCCAACGTAGGTGGTAAAGTGGGGTTAGTCGGAGTAACTCTTTCAGAGAGACATCCGTAAGGATTGGGGTAAGAGGGGGAGTGTGATGGGTCAATGGTGGGAGATAAACTAAAGGAAATTATGTAGGGTGGAGTACAGTGGAACCCATGATTAAGTTTTGGGTGAAATTTTGGCTCAGAGGAGCAGTATTCGAGGATAGATCATCTTGAGAGGTGATATTCGAGTTATGGTTGTATCCTAGGTACGGACTATTAAGTGATGGTGGGCAGTTACAGCAAGACTATCGTGTTCGCTGTTTCGAGACAAGATGTATATTTTTGTGATGTCTCACTTGAAAAAGGTTGGTGATGTGGCTGAATCCCCTGGATTGAGGTGCAGGGACAATATAATCCCTAGGTCATAGCGTCCAATATTTATATGTTGTGATTCTTTTCGGGGTGAGACACTTTGGGTATGATTTTGCCTCATAATCGGGGAACTATGACGGCCTCCACTTTGCTTAATTTTATTTTTCGGATTTGGTGAGTTAACCGTCTCAAGGTATCCGGGTGGATTGAGTATACCTGGGGTGATATAATTTTAGAGAAAACATCTGGTGAGTCCTTATTCGGGAATGGATGCTTCTTATACTTGGCATGTGTATGAATGTTGTAGTATACTAGTACGTATATAATATGAGTAGATAATTATATACGGGATTTATACATAAGTGTGAATGTATTTCTTATATAACAAATGTGAATGTTACATGATTTAAAAATGTGATTTCTTATATGACTAGGGTGAAAGTTATATGATTTTAAAAAAAGGAATTTCTCACATAACTATAGCTATGAATTAATAAAATTGAGGAGATTAATAAGTTAATGAGTAAATAACTTAATAATCAAAGTAAGAATACTCAGGTTAGAGTAGTGTGGCAGAAAGAGTTATGATACGGCTAACTGGGTGGGGTAGCTTAACTAGGAAGGTTAGAAGGCAAGCGTAAGGCGTGCACATTAGTTGAGGGGTGAGTTTTACCTCAAGCGAGTGTGACATTAACTTAAATATGAAAATTGTGCATGTATACTTCATTATTGGAATTTAACTCCTAGCTAAATATTTTCAAAATGTTTTACTTGGGCTCTGACAAATGTAAAAAATCTTTTCCAAAACCTTTTAGGTGTTCAACCATAGGGATGCCCTATTTGAGGATTCTATCCAGGGATGCACAGCTACAACTCATGTGGAAGCTGCATGACCTTGCTATAGAGGCTTCGTTTATCCATTCCTAGTGTAGGGACTTCACTTCAGTACTCATTTGGGCATGTCTCCCTAAGATTTAGTATTCGGTTATATATTGGACTTTGTGTATCCAAGTTATTGTTTCACTTACTGTTGTATTTTATTGTTGAACTGATAGTTGAATCTGTTACCTTTATTTATATTATTCATCTGTGTTGGATTCAGTTATCAGTTTGTGTTGATGGTTTAATTATTATTATTTTCGTATGTTATTAATTAATGAAAGATAAAATTTGGCACCGGTGTAAGTAAATTTCTAGGTTGTTAGTAACTTTCAAAAGCTTCCGACAGTGATGTTAAGAATGATCCATATGAGACTAACGTTTTATTTTGATCACATGCTAGCCACCCGGTATTTTAGTAAGCGGGGTGTCATAAGCACTATATTTGTGCATGAGATTTATTAAGTGGATACAACGTCAAATATTACTATGATCGTATATTAATCATTGGGAAACGGGGCTCTCATTAAATCCATCTACATGGGATGGGTGTGGAGATTAGGAGGTTTGCCTTAATAGAGAATCTACTTGTACTAGTGAGTATGAGTATGATGTTATGATGGGCATGGACTGGTTAATGACGTGTAGAGCGATGTTGGACTATTACAATAAGGCTATCGTGATCACTATTCTAGTGCAGGATATGGTTCTTGTTGTGATGCCTCCCCCAAAGAGAGTGTCGAGCATGTGTAAATATTATATCGAGGATGAGACTTTAGAGAGAATAATCATCTTGTTGGATTCGATTCCTGTGGATAGGGACTTTGATGATGTGATATAGGTGATGTCATGGTTATAGTTGAGTTGAGAGATTGTGTTATAATCAACGTAGATCCGGGGATTTTGCGGTAGTGTGAGTGTCGTATTATGTGACTCCTTTAGAGATGTGGGAGTTGAGAGATTAGATTTAGTAGCTTTTATAGTAGGGTTTTTGAGTGCCCCGATACCGTGTCTTGGTCCTGCGGGTCTCTATAATTGACAAAGCTTGGCAATAATGTATTAGGAAGGTTCCTTGTTTGGATTTTGCTTACGGGACGTCCCACACATGAAACTTAGTACGTGTCAGGGGTTGATAGACATTTGGGCTCTAGTACATTGGTTTAGTACGTTAGGCATTACATGTGTGAAGACACAACTCCTTGAGCAAATAGTTATTATATGATATGAGGCCAACAGATCCAAATAGTGCTTTGTAGAGAGCACTCAAGGGTGTTTGCACCACTAGCTGAATAATTGGGGAAATCTTAATAAGAGTTGAGTCGCGATTAGTAGGGTAGTTAGGTATACCTTTATTGTATGGTCATATATGGAATTTATTGTTGATTTTTGGATGTATGCGAGTTGCATTGGTAAGCTTTGTGCGTGTGTGCACATAATATAGTGTGTATGGGCGACTCGATTTGATATTTGGTATTATTCATGAAAGGCTAACGTGGTAGAAGATATGTCGAACCGTATGCCTTATGGGCAGTTGGGAGTAATGTGAAAGGCGAAGTGGGATGAACTTCTTGAAGAGAATGAGGAAGTCAGAACTATAAGACCATGACGACTGTCACACTGAAGATCATTCTGAAGGTTATGAATGCAAGGGGAGAGGATCCTCCTTGTTAGAGGAGGATACAATAATTGTTGGCAATAGAGCGGAGTCTTACTCAGTTAGTGTTGGGGGTGGCTTACGCTTCAATGTGAGGTTGATTATCAGAGATAACAAGGACCTATAGCGCCCTGATTTGGAGGAGGAGCATGGATCATAATTTTTAGTTCATCTCGGAGGTGATAAATTGTACCGGGTGTTAAGTAATTGTAAGGACATAGTCCATCACATTTAAGTATGTCATATACCACTACAACCGTCGAAGATGTTCAAGATCAAATATGCAATGAAGCGGTCCGAATATCATGATTCATCAACAATCAAGCCTTCGCGAAATGCATTTGGTAAAGTTTTTTTTAATTCCTTAGTATTTCACTTAGGATATTGGGATATATTTTATAAAATATTTTCTAAGTGTTGGAGTGGAGTCTTTAAATGTTTTTATTTTTAAAAATATATTTTTGGAGTTTTTGAGGCGGCGCATTTAACAAGAAAAAGAAAAAGGAAAAATATTGATTTTTACTATTCTCGTTCGAACAACAGCATATGTCGTTCAAACGACATCGCATGTCGTGAGATGTTCCAGCTATCGTTCAAACGACACAGGATTTCGTTCAAACGACAGTCCATCTCGTTTGAGCAACCAACCACCTTAAGTTTTCTATTTAAGGGACTCTTCAACTCCGTTTTCCATAAGAAGTCTGTACATTTTTACATTCTGCAAACAATGTGAAATCAATAGAACCTTTGTGGCTTCTTCTTTTAGAGTTTAATCTCTTTTGTTTTGAATTCACAAAAGTTCCAATTATTCATATGAAATTTTTTGGAGTTTTATAACACATCTTTGCCGGTGTTCATACGTTTGTGGAGAGGATATTTACATCAAATGGATGCATGTCATTGAGGTTCGTTGTGTGTGGATATTTGCTGAGGTAGGACTGTGGTTCTTGGGGATTATTGTGCGTAATTCATTGCTGATGAGGCTGACAGACGTCTGCGAGTATTCGTGTGTCAACCAACAGTATTTCATTGTAACTGTGTAAGTTGCGATTTAAAAATATAGTGAAATAAAAACGTTTTGCCCTGAGGGGATTTTTCCTGAACTTTGTGTCGCAAATTTTATTTATGTTGGTTTGACACTACACGCACATATATAGTTAATGTTAATCGATGAATTAATTTCATTCATAAATTGACTCTAGTTAAATACGTTTGTGATTGGAATTTGTACATCCATTTGAATCAGTATCGCACGCGATATTTCACAATTTGGTATTAGATGAGGTTACGCTAATTTATTGCGTTTGATTTTATTTTTCGCAAAAATTGTGTGATATTGATTTTTTGAAAAATCTAGTTTTTGTAAAATTTGTCGCATTTTTTTAATGGAGAAGTTATGTAATTGGATGTCCCATCCTATTGAAACAAATCAAAGTTTTGACGATTTAAATAGTTTGAATTTGAAGTTTGTGAAAATAATTGAAGTTTTGGAAAAAGAAAATTCTCGTCTTAAATCCGCGATGGATCTTTTGCAAACGGTTCAAAATCAAAGAGATTTTTATAGTGATTTTTTTTCTTTGGACCAAGACTTTAATGCATTAAAATTTTCCAAAAAGGATAGTGATGATAGAGTCCTAGTTCTAGAAAAAGAGTTGTAGGACTTTAAAAATTCTAGGGTTCCTGTTTGTACTATTGAGGATAATAGTTTAATTGATGATTATATGGAACGTAAAAAGAATCTTAGGGATAAATTTGTTTTAATTTAGGGAGATCGAGATAACCTTATAGGTTTGATTGATAATTTGAAGAAGGAGTCCTTCAAATTATAAGAGTCTAATTCTTTGCTTGAGTCAAAAATTTTGAAGTTAAAAAATGATTTAACAGACTCGAGTAGTGTTGGTAGTGATGGTAATGGATCGTCTTGTTCACATGCTTTGAGTGTTAAAGAAAAAACCATAGTTTGTTTTAAAGGTTCAATTAATCCCAAGAACATTTGACAAGGTCAACCCATATGTTTCGTTCCACCCATTTACACATGTTCATATTATGGTAGGAAAGGTCACCTAAGGTGTTTTTGTTTCGATCTTCAAAAATTTCCTAGGAAGTGGAAGTCTAGTGTTACCTTGGTTCCCAAAACTCCCACGCGTAAATGCACATTTATTTGGGTTAGTAAATCACTTTTAGAGGCACTAGATGTGAGACTAGTTGATTTTGCATAGCTTGCACATGATTCTTCTCTTGCTATATCATATAGATGATTGTGTGTGCTTATTTTTCATACACTAGTTGTAATTCATGATATAAGTTTTATAGTGTTATGACATGTATACTTTTTGTATGTCCATTCATACATTTCTTTTTTTTTGGGATCATATTGGAAAAATATAAAAGGATTTTCACTTTTTTAAAATTGAAAAATTCAAAAAGAGTTTTGTATTTTGTTTACACCATATATGAATGCACACTTAGGATGATCGAGTCACAATTTCATTCTATATCCATGTGACTATTTGAATGTGTTTTGTGACAATATGTTGTGTCATTCATGTGCTTTACAAAGTTTGGAGTCGTTGAGATGATATAATGTTGCTACGTACATGTTTGACTCATTTGTCCTTTATTGCACACATGCAAGAATTTGTTTGACTTTTGTGCTTGTCTATCACATGTTGGTTGAGTGTTTTCATCTCAATTATGTCTATACAACAAACCAAATGCGATAAAACTTGACAAAAAAAGTAGTACATGATATAAACCATTTGTGAGTTTGTGTGATTTTTTTTTTAAAATGGAAAAGGGATGCGAAAGGTATTTCATTTTTTCCTTTGCGATAAAGCCACCATTTAAATGGACCTAAAAATGGGAGGAATTGAAAATTATCTGGGGTCCGGTGAGGTTTAAAAGTACCCAAAAAAATTGAAAGGCAATAAAAAGAAATATATGCCAATAATGGGCCAATAGGTTTTAGTTTCATCACCTCATAAGAAAAAAAAATAAAAAGTATAATCTTTTAATGAGGGAGTTTGAATGGAATTTACAACAGTTTGTACGTCCTTAAAAGTCATGGAAAATAATTACCTCGTTTTGGGCGTTATTGGTGTGGAAATAACTTATACTTTGATTTGTTGATATGATTAAGACAATGTCATCTAAATTTAACAATTTTACACCTAAGGACTATTTTGATGTTCATTCGTTAGGAGCAAACTTATGCATCGTGCACACATGTCATGATTGAGTCGATTTTCCTATCGAATTTGTTCACACCATTCATTCCGTGTCCACGATTTGGTTACCTTAGTATAAATTCATGGTGTGTGATTTTTGTAACATTATTTTTTTGCATCTTTGTATGAAACATTTTGAAAAATCGTAAATAATTTTTTGACTTTGTTTACCGTGGCACCTCGATTTGATTTATGTGATTTATTCTTTCTCTTTTCTATTTCCGATAAATGAAAAGGGGAGATCGGATTATGACTTTATGGGGGAGTTTAAGTATGGGGGATATTTGATTATGCTTTCATGTTTATGCTTATATCATTTCAAACTCGATACGTCATGAGGTATTTTCTTAGTCTCATGTGTGTAGGTACAATTGAAGATTTTTGGATTGCACACCCTAAAGACAAAAGTTTGAAGTTTTGAAAAGTTGATTGTTGAAGAAAATTTTGAAGACTTGAAAGTTTATCATTCCACTTTTGAGTTTATGGCTGGGTAGATTTGTATATGTCATTTTTTTGAGATTGGTAATTCGTATATTTTTTATTTTGTACCGGTATAGACATAGGGGATATTTGTAAGGACATAGACCGACATATTTAAGTATGTCATGTAAAGATACAACCGTCGAAGATGTTCAAGATCAAATATGCAATGAGACGGTCTGAATATCAAGCTTTATCAACAATAAGGCCTCCGCGAAATGAATTTGGTAAAGTTTTTTTTAATTCCTTAATATTTCACTTAGGATATTGGGATATTTTTCATTAAATATTTTCTAAGTGTTGGAGTGGAGTCTTTAAATGTTTTTATTTAAAAAATATTTTTTTCAGAGTTTTTGAGGCGGTGCATTTAATAGGAAAAAAAAGGAAAAATATTGATTTTTATTGTTCTCGTTCTAACGACAACATACGTCGTTCAAACGACATCGCATGTCGCGAGATGTTCTAGCTGTTGTTCAAATGACAATGGATTTCGTTCAAACAACAGTCCATCTCGTCTAAGCGACCCACCTCCTTAAGTTTTCTATTTAAGGGACTCTTCAACTCTGTTTTTCATAAGAAGTCTGTACGTTTTTATATTCTGCAAACAATGCAAAATCAGTAAAACCTTTGTGGCTTCTTGTTTGAGAGTTTAATCGCTTTTGTTTTTCAATTCACAAAAGTCCCAATTATTCATGTGAATTGTTTTGGAGTTTAAGAACACATCTTTGCTGGTGTTCATACTTTTATGGAGAGGATATTTACATCATATGGTTGCATGTCATTGAGGTTCGCTATGTGTGGATCTTTGCTGAGTTAGGACTGCAGTTCTTATGGATTGTTGTGCGTAATTCATTGCTGACGACGCCAACCAATGCCTGTGGGTATTCCCGTGTCAACCAACTGTATTTCTTATAACCGTGTAAGTTGCTATTTACAATTATAGGGAAATAAAAAGGTTTTTCCCTCATGGATTTTTTCCTGAACTTTGTGTCTCATATTTTATTTATGTTAGTTTAACACTGCACACACATAGCTAGTTGATGTTAAGGGCTGAATTAATTAAATTCATAAATTGACTCTAGTTAAATAAGTATGTGATTTAAATTTGCGCATCTATTTAAATCAATATCGCACATGATATTTTAAAATTGGTATCAGAGCTTTATTAAAAGCGAGTGCATACCTTTTCAGTAACTAGTATTAGGGGAGCGGTATGAAGCAATACATTGAGGAAACTGTCTCTGGTATTCCACTTATCAGATAGTCAAAGATGATCATTAGTGACCACATGGGATTTTGAAGCCATTGGGGATTCGAATGTGGGAATGGGATTGTCTATATATGGATTTTATTTCAAAGTTTTTGACGTCCTAAAGGGGTGTTAATTCCATCTAGGTTATTAGGATTGGTTGACCATGGTGAATCCGTTCATGATAGTTTAGGTGGATTATATGACTAGGCAGTATGCATAGTTGTTCATAGCAGAGGTGGTGAGATTGCATAGGGTACCTCTCAACATTTATATAGATTGGGAGAAATTTTTTGTGTCCCTCTACTAATAGATCTTTTCGAAGGCGATGGGGAAAGAGTTGTGCTTGAGCACGCTTATCACCCACATACTAATGGAAAAATGGAGAGCGTGAATCACATGTTAGGGATATGATGATGATGTATATTCTAGACATTAAGGATAGCTAGGAGTAGTATTTGCCTTTGGTAGAGTTTGCATATAACAAATTTTACCATTTCACTATTGGCATGGTACCGTTTGAGGCTTTGTATGAGAGAACTTGTTGTTCGTCCTCTTATTCGTTAAAGGTAGGGGCAATAAGCTACTCGTGTTGAATTTGATTTAGGAAACATCAATAAAAATCGAGTTGATTAGGAGTCACATTCGGGTAGCTCAGGATAGAAATAAGAGTTACGCCGATGCAAATCGGAGATTTGTAGAGTTTGACGTAGGTGACCAGGTGTTGTTGCGGGTATCTCTCATGAAGGGAGTGATGAAGTTCGAAAAAAATGGGAACTTGGCACCGAGGTATGTGGGGGACTTTTCAAATTATCAAGAGGGTTGGGCCTGTTTCATATAGGCTCGCCTTCCCAGAGCATTCACAGTGAATTTATGATGTGTTTCATGTGCCATTGTCAAGGAGATATCTCAGTAATGACGTGTTTCATCAACATATAACATTGGATCAGATTGAATTATGACTGAATATTTCATATGAGGAGAGACCTATTGCCATTTTGGGCCGAAGTGAGCAGAAAACTTCGATCAAAGGTGATACCATTAGTTCATGTACAGTAGGGACACCATAATATTGCTGAGTCGACATGGGAGTGTGAGGATGACATGGGAAAAAGGTATCTAGAGATTTTTTTGTCATCTACGTTCAAACCTTGAGGATGAAATTCCGTTATTAATGGGATGAATTTATTACCCTGTGCTTTTACCATTAACTAATTTTCGTATTCTTTATATTATTAATTTAATTCGAGTAACTAAATGGGATTTTAGTAAATACTAATTAATGAGATAAAGGATTAGTATTTATTATAATTATTATTTACTTATGTGTGATAATTAAATAGTTATGTGATTTATTATATGTTGCGTATGAGTGATAACAACGGTTTATTATTATATGCTGATAGAGTGATGCATTGATGGATCCATAAAATTTATAGGCGATGCGTAGGGTATGCATGTGTCGGGACCGATTACTAAGATGATAGAATTTGTAGTTGGGTGACTCGAATGACCTTTTTAAGTGCATCGGTAATCCGATAAGGGTCGAAATAGTCCATAATACTTACCCGGATATTATATTTAGATTCCAGAAGCTTTTTAGACATAACATGACTCGTATAAGGGTAGGAGGGTCATTTACAGCTAAGGCTAAGAAGAAAAATGACATTAGATTAATCAGACGGGTATTTAAGAGGTTGGGAAGGTGGATGGTATCCCATCTTTCATTTTATTCACGAGAGATTGAGAGAGAGAGAGAGAGAGAGAGAGAGAGAATTAGAGAAGAGAGAAAAAAGAAGAAAGAATAGAAAGCTTAGAGAGGAGAAGAGGGAGGACTCAACCCGTCATCAAATTCGTAGAGGACTTAGGATTTTAATTCACCAAGGTAAGTAATTTCTTAATTTATGTCGCAAATTTATTGTAGTTAATTACTTTTATGATTATAAATAGAAATCTTAGATATAAAGCATGGAAGATTGAAACCCTAAGCTGTTTTTAAAGATGAGTTATGTTACAATGTTTGAATCTTTAAGTTTTAATCTTGGATTTGATGTTCTTGGGCCCATAATATGGTTTAAAAAGCTTTAAAACATGTTTTTATACTTATATTGTGTGAGGGTATCGATTGAGCACTATTTTGGAGCTTGGTTTGGGCATTAATTGAGGTTTTTGGGGCTTCACATTCGACCTCGGTTCGTTTTAGTATCTGCCCACAACCGAATTGATTCATTATAGTGTCATATTGATTCATTTATGAAATTTTAGATCTTTCGTTATGAACACGTGGTTGCTAGTTTCGTATTTTTATGATTTTTTAATTAGATTGGAATTTTATATGCAATGGTGTGCGATATCGAGATCTTTAGTTGGTAATTTTGGGATGGGCTTTATTTTAGGCACGATTATGCTTAGAATGATCATAAACCCTTACGGATGTATTCTCTTTAGTCAATATGAATTCGTTGTTGAAGAAATTGAGGTTTAAAATGCTTATAATACATTAGTGGATATTAGGAAAACTAATTATGGAATTTTGGGAAAGAAACCCATATTGAAAACAAGGAGATCTGGGCTTCCACCATATTTCGATTTAATTCGGCTTATAGGGAGAATCGATTTGGACAGGTGAATCGATTTGTCTCTAAAAGGTGAATAAATTCGGCTCCTGGGTTGGGTCATGTTTATCTCATGGAAATGTTCAGGGGATTTTATGAACCCAATCGAGTATATGGGTAGTTAATTAAAAATAGGCTTGTATCTCTATTCATTATTCGGGAAATTTAATAATTAATTAGGATGTAAATTATTGGGTTCGAGTGGGGAGAACCAAGGATACATGTAAGTGACTATTTGATTAATTAATAGATAAGTTCGGTTGAACTTCGAGGTTGGGTGGAATATGAGCTGTGGGATATACGTAGGAGTTCAGTACTTATTATATATACATATTAGAGTGACATGTATGTGTGCATGCTACATGTTTTATTTAAACATACCTACTCGGTAATGCTATCGTATGAAGTTGTGCATAGTGAGCCGTCCATCCCGATAATGACCAACATGTATTGGATTGATTCCTTAGGTCATAAAACTGTTTCGTGACCACTATCTATGTGTGAAGATAGGTGTTGGTTTCGAGTCCGATTAGGTGCAATGTATTATAGTTGCGACCCCGGATGTATGTGTATGACCGCCTCTCTTATATATGTTTTCATTTAGGATCGGTAGTGAGATTATGACCCAGTGGCTCAGTGTGAGGCATGATGCCTGGGGCAGATAGCACAGAAGGGATGCATCTACAAGGTCTCATCTTTGGGAATGCGGTTATATGCATATAGCGAGTGATATATATATATATATATATATATATGTTTATTTATGTGACATAATGTATGTATATATTTATAGCACGAGCATAGCTTTGTTGTGTTCATTACGTGATTATTTGTTTATAGCAAGTTTGTCACTACAATATTGTGTATGATTGTATACCTAGATATGGTAGTTATAGTAAGCTAATAGAAGGTATTAGCGGGATTGGGCTTAGATAGAAGTTATATATCCTAGTTAGACCAGGTAGTTTAATTAGGGTAATAAATGAATATATTAGGTGCGCATTATAGTTGAGAGGTAAGATTTATCTCAACTGAGTGCGAACGGTTAATTTTGAAAGTAATACACTACTATTGTAATCGATTTGAAACAATTATCTACTTGCAATTTTTTTTCTACTTTTCGAGATTTGACCCGTTGGATTTTGTTTTTTCCTTATTTTTCTTTTATTATCCTAGGTGTCCAGCTACAAAAGTCGGGACTGCAGGGATATATCCATTCTTGTTGTGGAGAAGCTATGGATAATACATCTTTAATTAGACATCTCAACTTATTTTATCTAGATAGGATCAGTAATTTCAGTTTCATCTTTGAGTGTGTTGCTCGAAGATGTTTAAGTTTTTATTTATTGTCATATATTTATTTTCAGTACTCAGTTTATTTATTCAGTTTACTTAGTGGATGTTATTTTATGGTGACCGATGTTTTATTCAATTCACACTTATTATTTATTTATGCATGGTGATTGTTTCATTTATTGTGATTGTATGATTTGATCATATTATTTAAATTATATTGTTATCACGACAGTGATGCTGTGAATGAATAACACATAGATTCGTGCTTTATTTTAATAAAGGATTGGTCACCTGAAATTTAAATAGGCGGGTTGTCACAGGTGCCTTGGAGCCAAGACTTTTCAGGAACTTTCATACGATCGAGAGAGAGTTTTAATTATCCACCATAAATAAATGATGTTTTAAATTCACCATACACAAATGAATTTTTTTGGTATCACCACTAAAATTATGTTGAAGGACCTCCCTCCTCTCAGAATTTTTGGAGTGATGCCTTGGAGCTAAGACTCGTCAGACACTCTCAATCGGCCAAGAAAGAGTTTTAATTATCAACCATAATTAAATGATGTTTTAAATTCACCATACTCAAATGATGTTTTTTGGTCTCACCACTAAAATGAGGTTAGAAGACCTCCATTTTCTCACGATTTCTAGAGTGGTGCCTTGGAACCAAGACTATTCAAGCGCTCACGTAATGTTGAGAGCATGTTTTAATTATTTACCATAATTAAATGATGTTTTAAATACACCATATTCAAATGATGTTTTACTTAATACCTACTAGGAACATAAATTCAATAAAGAAGAGATGATACAACACTTAATTTTATGTCACAATGTATTTCATATAAAACCTCATTCTCTTTACATACAACTTAATTGATTACCTTTAATTTATGAAAAATGGATGAACTTCAAATGAATAAACTACTAAAAATATCTCTCTTTAGATGATCCGCATTCCATGGGTTGGAAAACGGCTCTCCCTCGAAATTTTCAAATTGATAGGTACTCGGGCTGACCTCTTCCGTTACCCTATAAGGTCCATGCTAATTAGGTTGAAGTATGTTGGCCTTTTGAGTGGATTTCTTTAGTACTAGGTCCCCCACTACTATGGACCATGATTTGACTATCTTATTGTAAAACTTGGTAGCCCTTTGCTGATAGGTTAATTGACTAACGATTCCATCTTCTCACCTTCACTAAATCTAAATCTAGTATTCTTTATTCTAGATTAGCTTCTGGATCATAGGCCTAAACCATATGACTCGGCAACCCAATATCCACTGGGGTCAGAGATTTGGACCCATAAGCTAACATGAATGACGTCTCTCACATCGATGTTCTCTTCGCTATCCTATATGCCCATAGGACACTATGTATCTCATCAACCCATCTCCCCTTAGCATCTTCAAGTTTATTCTTAATTTAATTCAGTATCATCCTATTAGTTACTAGTGTTTGCCTGCTAGCCTATGGTGGGGTAGGAGAGGAGTATAACCATTTAATACTGACTCTCCCATAATAAGCCTCTAGATATTTGTTCTTAAATTACCTTCCATTGTGGGATATAAGTGTACTAGGGAGACCGTAACGACATATAACATTTATCTAGATAAACTAAAACCATTTTACCTCAAGGGTCTTTACCATAGACTCACCTTCTACCCATTTGGAGAAGTAATCAATCACAACAACTAATAATCTAAAATTTCCCTTTGTTCTAGGTCGAGGATGAACTAGATCTATGACCCACATTAGGAAGGTCCAAGCAGTCAATATTGAGGAGTGCATCCGATGATATTAATAAGGGATACTTATGAACCACTATCACTTGTCGCATTTCAATGCGTACTCTACCGAAACTTTTATAAAACTCGGGTCATAATCCCCCTAGATTACAATCCTTTTATCTAGAGATTGTCCTCCTATGTGTCTAGAGCACGAGCCTTCACATCTCTGAGTATGTAGATAATCTCATTTGGATGCACACACCGTAAAAGTGGGAGTAAGAAACCCCTTTTGTAGAGTATATCATCGATAATAGTGAATTTCGTTGCGCGATATTGGATTTTCCTTCTCTCGACCTTGATCTCTGGAAGCTTTCCATCTCTTATATAGTCTATAATTGGGTCCATCCATGATTCTCCCAAATTTAAATTTAGGAAAACTTCCATTTCGATCTCTTTTACTCTAATGCTCAGCTTAAGCAGGATCTCCACTGGTACATATTGTCTAATTTCTGTTATGGTGGCCGAGGCGAGCCATGCAAGCGCATTTTCTCTTTCGTTTTCTAATCTCGGAATCCTCCTCACCTTGACCTAATCAAAGTTTGTTAGCAACTTCTTCACTCTGGCTAAACACTTAGCCATTTTCTCATATTAGGCCTTGTATATCCTTGGTACTTAGTTGACAATCAACTAAGAATCGCTATGAGCAATTATCAGACCGACATTTAATGCTTTGGAAAGGGAGAGAACTGACAGTAGAGATTCGTAATTTGACTCGTTCTTTTATGATTTGAATTTAAATTTCAAGGCATATTTAATGTTTTTCACGTCAAGGGATGATAGCATTAGGCGTGCATCGATGCCACTTTAACAGGACAAACTGTCCATAAACAAGTTCAAAATTGGCCTCTTTTTAGTGAAAGGACCTTCGGTTAAATTTGCTTTCATTATTTGTAATTTTTTTTTGTAACACCATTTGTTCTATTGCCTGCTATCTCCTCGGTGACGGTACCCTGCTAGATGAACGACGAATTGTCGGCCATATTTGCACTTTTTGAGTTATTCTTAGTATCTCATGTAAACTCGATAATAAATTCTACCAGTGCCTGCCATTTTATTAAATTCCTTGGATGATAAACAATATCAAACTCACCTAACTCTACTGATTAAGATATTAGCCTACCCGATTTCTCGGGTTTATGATTGACTTGTCGGAGAGGAGTGTTAGTGAGTATTTCCATCGTGTGCTCTTGGAAATAGAACTTCATTTTCCTTGAAGCATGAATTAAAACATACACTAGCCTTGTCATCTTCTGATACTTCAACTCTTCTCCTTGAAGAGATTTACTTTTAAAGTAAACGAACTTTTGAACCACTTCATCATCTCAAACAATAGATGCACTGATGGACGACTTAAATATGGCCAAATATAGATATTATTTCTCCCCCTGTATCGATCGAGAGAGGAACATAGGGGAGCCAAGATAGATCTTTAAGTTATGGAAGGCCCTTTCGCACTCTTCATCCCAGATGAACACTTTTCTAAGGATTTTAAAGAATGGCAATCACTTATTCGTTTTCGTGGAAATAAATCAATTCAAAGCACTAACTCAACGTGTCAACCTCTGGATGTCTTTAATTTTCCTCGGCGTTTTCTTGTCAATTAGATCTTTAATTTTAGCGAGATTTTCTTCAATTACTCATTGATTCATAATGAAGCCTAATAACTTCCTGGCTCCGACGCCGAATACACGCTTTGCGGGATTTAGCTTCATTCTATACTTATCCATTGTATCAAAAGTCCTTTCCAAATTGGCTACATGAGCCTTAACTTTTGAACTCTTTGTGAGCATATCATCCATATAGACCTCTATTGTCATCTCAAGTTGGTCTTCAAACATCTTATTGACCAACCTCTGTTAGTTGCCCCTGCATTTTTTAGACCAAACGACAAGATTTTGTAGCAGTAGGTTCCTTTATTTAGGATAAAAATAAGTCTTCTCAACATCATTGTTATAAATTGAAATATAATTACACCTGAAATAAGAATCCATAAAGATTATGAGGTCGTGACCTACTGTTGCATCCGCCATTTGATATATCTGGGGAAGAGGAAAACTGTCCTTTGGGCAGACCTCATTAAGATCTATTGAGTAATGTGAAAAATGATTCACTACAGAAATCATATCACAAAATATCTATCAAATGGTTCTAATGCTCAGCTTATCAATGTATAAATCATATCACAAAATATCACTACAGAAATCATATCACAAAATATCTAACAAAATATCACTACAAATTCGCTACAGAAGACGGTGACTTATTGAAAAATGATTCACTGCAGAAATCATATCACAAAATATCTAACAAAATATCACAAAATCAAATCATATTTCAAGAATGGCAACTTATCAATGTTCAGCTTCGTAGTTCAGTTCTTAACATAATTTCACCAAGTTTTTTGCCTTCTTTTCATGATTTTTATTTTGTTTCAGAGTACATATATTATAATTTCACCAAGTGTTTCAGAGTACATAATATCACTACATATATTATTAATTGTGATATCTATTACATATCTGTTACAATCAAACATCTGTTACATATCTGTTACAAATAAAGTTATCCTAAAACAAGGATATAACAAATTAATGAATGTGTGCACCCGCATGGGTTCATGTATTATGTTCACTTAGCTGTATATGCCAATTCTTAGGGTCTTCTTCATCGATCACATATGCCACATGATCACCATCTGGCTCAGAACTCGGTGTCGGTATCCATTAAATATTGTTTACCTTTAGCACACATAATCATGCCAATGTCTAACCCTTATGATCCTCCATTTGGTGGATTTTCTCAATCTTTGTTAGAAATTAGTCATTACATCAGAAGCAGTGGGACCCTCAATTCTACAGTGTAAATCATGCCACGGTTGATATAAAATTTGTTGTGTAGTAACTCAAAGAATGTAACAGGCATTTGAGACACAAAAGTTGTATTATGGGTTATGATTTTGAGATTTGTAGTAACAACCTAAATTTAACTTATTGAAAGCGTAACTCACAAATGTACCATGAGAGTCAAGGTAATGGGTCACAATCTCAAATCTGTGGTAACTCAATTCCCAAATCTGAAACATAAACAATTAGTACCTAAAATTAGTTCATGGTAGCTTCTTACATAAATTGCATAGCTCAGGTTTTATTTTTTTTACACTTTGCCCATCTATATATGTGAGCGCCCACGTGGTTTCATGTATAGTGTTCACTTACATGTACATGCAAATTCTCAGGATCTGCTTCATCGATCACATATGCCGCATGATCAACGTCTGGGCCAGAACAAGGTGTAGGCATCTATGAAATCCGATCCATCTTTAGCAACGCATCATCATGCCAGATCAGTTCGTGAACCCACGTTCTAGGTGTTCCACGTGGTAGGTGTAAGCATAGTCTGCACGTGAACACCAATGGTATACGTCATTACTCAATCTGCGCCTAAATCCAAAGTATATACATGCTCCCTACTTTTTTACAATCAAAACCAACAAAAACAAGTGAGTGAATGATGGAAAGTTAACAAAACAATACCAAATGCAACCACAAAAATGAATTTAAATAATAATTAATGCATTAAATTAAGTTCAGATGAATGAATAAAGGATAAAAGGCCATTTTCGATACATTTCTTATTATAATAATGAAACTTATTGAAGTGGCTATGGGTAAAGCTTAACAAAATCACTCATTTTCTAAAGTCTATAGTAACTTAACAACTGGAGAGAACAAGCATAAAGTGTATAGAGGGGGAGAGGAAACAAATGGCAGAACGGTGAGATATTTCGAACCACAAAACAAAACAAAGAGGGGGTGAGAAAAATTTACAACACCTATGTTTGTCAAGGTTGCTGCTACTATTGCATCAGGGCTGCTAAAAATTTAAGAGTAAAAAAATATGAAGAAATAAGAAAGGGTGTAAAGCCAGTACCTATTCTTGTCAGCTGCAGCTGCTATCGCGATCTCTATAGTCGTTACAGCTTCCAGTACGCATCCCCAAACCGTTATTTAAAATCATGGTACCTACAATTCAAAAACCAAATATCATTTCATAAGGTGATAAAATATATCAGCATGATCTTGTAATAGTCCCCCAAGCAATTTAAATTTATCATTTTTATCAAAACAATACCAAAAACAACCGAATCTGCATTACAAATTCATTTACAAACTATTTTTTTAAAAACCAAAAGTAAAAATAGAAACTAAATTGCTAAAATCTGGAAATCCTTTGACTCAAATATCTACAGAACAAACATAGATGAAAAATCAAACCCAAAACATTACGAAGAGTGTCAAAAGTAAAAACACCGAGTTATATAGTCACTGCAAGTATCAAAATAAAAAACACCAAATAACATGACATCGTTATAGAACTTATAAAAAACTCCCCACCCCCTCATCTATTTTCAAAAGGAAGATATAAAAAAATCTCACCTACTTTATTCTTTAGCCAAACCTCACATCTACTGAACATAAAACACTCGTAAACATAAAGCGGTAGAACTACTGGCAACAAAGTGGGTATGCCTGATCAACATCGAAAAATAAGTTATGCCTGAGACATAAACCTGAGATCTGATTGAATCGATAGGCCTGGGATCTGTCACATACCCTGCACAAAAAAATAACACCAACTAAGATCTTTCATATCTAGAAAAAAAAGGAGAAAATCAGATAAATGATAAATGTGAAATCATAACAATAAATCTTGAGCAAAAAATCATAGAAAACCTAATACTAAAACAAAACAATAGATGTGAAATCATAGAAATACATCATATCATAAAAATAAATGTGAGAGGGAATCTTAAACACACTGAGATAAGAGGGTTTCGTGGTTTAGTCCAAAGAAAAGAAGAACCATATACATAAAAGGAGAGATAATCGAGGTCGCAATTCAAACCTTACTAAATGACCAAAAATGTGAAGGGTGAACATGGTCGATTGGTGTTGGGTTTTTATCCCATCTGTTGATGCTCGTTCATTCTCCTATTTGTTTTGGGTTCTTCACTGCGTATGTATAGATAGGGTGAGTCCATGTTTTTAGAAAGAGGCTTTTGGTTTGATGGGAGTGGGTGTGTAAGAGAGTGGGGGATGGGAGATGCCTGTCGTGACAGAGGGAGAGACATTCAAGTGGGTGTGTAAAACCCTATCTCTCAAGACTTTTTGGCACGGTTTGTGGGCTTGTGGTGGTGTCTTCGGTTAAGGGAGACGAAGCTAGTTCGTGTGTTAGAGAGAGAATGAGTAGGAATGAGATAATGAGCCCATTCTCTATGGGCGAGATAACTGAAATGTTTAGGCGGGATCCAAAAATTCGGAGGTGAATCAGAACCATTGATTTGGCAATGTGGACACATGGCAAGATCAAGACCTTTATTGTGCTTTTATATTTTTTCCAATTCAAAAACCATTCCATCTTATTATATGGATATCACATATTTTATTCCATATTTTATACTCCGAGATGATCCAAAATTTATCTTACATTTCATTCTTTATATATATATATATAGACACACACACATTGGGGTATGCCCGTGCCTGAAGGCACGCTGATAATTTTGAAAAGCATAAAGTCGTGCCTTGGTGCGATGGCAAGTGTCCTTGCTAAAGCTACGATTGGTCTGGGCTTCGAGACACGGGAACAACCTCTTCATATATGGGGGTAAGCAGGCCGACATCCGCCTATTCAATATCCTACAGTTAAGGGTATTGTCCTTTGACTTAAGGCACGAAGAAATTTTTTCAAAATATCAAATCATGTATAATTTAAGTATAATTTTGTGTATAATAGTATCAATCGTGGTCAATTTTCTTGAAGGCATGACGAATACTTTCAAAGTACTGAATCGACTAATTTTTTTGTAATATATTTTATATTATAATAAAAAATGTCCGTTAATTTACAAATTTTGGGCAGAATTTCATTTGTTTATAGGACTATCCCAATGCTAAAACAAAATAAGATACTAAATTAAAAACTCATCTCTAATATTTTTAAGAACATGATAAATTACGAAATCCAAATGAACCCAAGTGTTGATACTGATATCAACACCCCTAATTTATTATTTTAGATTTAATTCCCTGAAAATAAGGGCAACGTACACGAACAACACTAAGGAGTTTACATTATAAAGATAAATAATTGGATCTGCATTGAAATGTCAAAGGAAGCCATTTCACTTCTAAAATCCAATATTTGTCACAATTGCATTTCATCAAACATTTGGCACTAATATCAACACATCAACAAAATATCTAGAATACAATAAACTTAAAAATAAAATCAAATAATGAGGGTTATTGTCAATTTGCAATAAAGTATATCTTGTTAATTTCCAACAAAGTTTGGGAGAAGAATTACAAAGCGACCACTGAATTGTCTTCTTAGAAACCAATATCCATTTTAATGTCCAGATCATGTATCAGTGGTAGTTGATCAAGTAACTTCAATGATCTGATAGAGTCTTGTGAAGTAGTACTGGAAGAAATTCATATGCCTATGTTCGATTAATCAGTAGGTCTTTTCTCGGCTGAACAACTCTGGCAGCGATAAACCAACATCCTTTGGTTGTACGTCTTCTCGGCTGAACTACAGCAATAAACCAACATCATTTTTTATTGAACAATAAATAATTCTGGGCTCTTTTCGTATAGGGTGTTTTTTCACTCAAGCTCATGTGTTTTTCGTTTAGCGCTGCTATTCTCGATATGAAACTTTCGCAATAGTTTAAGAAAGACTAATGGGTTTACCATAGTTTCTCCATCTCCATTTCCAGAATTTCCAATATATTTGCTTCATTCCACCTATAAGCCCAAGCTTACGCATTTCGATCCCAAAGGATCAACTTGATATATTTCACACCCGTAGAAAGAAACATATAAATTAAATAGCATGAAGCACATAGCTTGTATAGTACTATTGATATAATACGTTGAAAATAAGGTTAGAACACATTAATTGCACATAATTCAACTTTTTTTTGGGGTCTTGAATTGAAAGAGTAAACTTATTAATATACAACTTATAGTTATCTTAGAAACTATTTGTTATGAAATCATCTGTAAGGACTAAGTTGGTCCATAAAAGAACGGATGCAACAACCACAATGATTGTAATTGGTGTCCATTTAAGTGCAATGACCTGCGTAGAAATAACAAATGTTGAAACTTGGTGACCTATATCCATTGATTTCTATCACTTGTCGATGTCTTTACCTCGAGACTTTTGGAGCCCCACATTGGTGCTAAATTTTGCGGAGTTTTTAATATTATTTCAAGCATTTCCGATCGTCTCCTTCTTTCTACTAATTGAGTCATATGCTCTGTAATGATATCAGGATCTTATCTACAACCAGCATGCAACTTTGATAGATTTGCGTGTGTCTTTGTATCGACATATTGCTTTCTAATTTTTCCAATAATACCATCAAATTTCACAAAGCTACATGGTATGGTAATATTGTGGCCCATATCGAACTTGCCAAACTCCCTTTGTACCATATATTTTTCTTTCACTACATAATGTAAGATATAGTTACCATATTAATTATATCGTCGCATGTTGCTGCTGCTGATTGTTGTTGCCTCCATCGTTAATGTTGGCGCCGCATATCATTGTTGTTGCTGCATTTTATTTAAAGAGGTTGCTGCTGAATGTTCGAAGACGCCCCGCTGCTGCTGAATGTTTAAAGAGCTCAAACTCCTTGATTAGGAATTTTTGCATCAACGATAAGCATTAAATCTAATTGTATGTTTTCAAATAAACACATACACAGGGCAATAAAAGAACAATATATTGTATGTTTTCAGGAGGAAGTTATTGCTATTGACGTTGCTCCAAACAAAGGAGGTGAAATAGAGTTGTCTAATGGTGAGGGAGGATTCGAGGTTAAAGAAGTCCAGGAAACACAAAACCCCCCAAACTGAAACACAAAATAGAGACTACCTCTCCTGATGATTAAAGGTGTTGTTGACATTAGAAGAGTTCCAATATGAGAGAGAGATGGAATGGTCAATCCACTTAAAATACCAAAACACAAACTAAAAAAATGCTTGCAAAAGTGAAAATATAAAATAAGATACCAAATTAAAAACATGTCTATAATATTTTTAAAAAAGTGATAAATTAAGAAATCTAATTGGACATATGCTAGTTATGTACATGAAAATTCTAATAAGGTATGTAAGAAACACAAATATAAATATGACAAACACATGAACATATATATAATCATTGTGTATAATAAGTAGACTAATTATACACAATGAAGAGGGCGAAAGGCTGAATCATGACAAATATGTAGCTAAATGTTGTGCAGACCATAATTAAGGGGTGACTAATAATAATTCCTAATAATGTTGCACAGCTAATCCCTTCAGTTACTTGTTTTATGCCAAATTATTCACCTAATGATGAACTACATCATTCCAGGTTTGGGAACTATGGATTGAAGGCAAGGACTGCGATATAGTTTATTTATCATTGAGTGAGTCATATGAAGCTTATGAATTAATGAGAAGCATTCATGTTGGGCTTTTGGGCATGTTAGAATTAGCCGTTGATAGGCAGACCATGTCTGAAGTAGCTTTGATGTTGCGACATGCATTTATTTTCAATAATAACTCACAAAATTGTGCAACGGTAGTGTTCATGCTATAACGATTACTGTGGTTAAAGATGGCTAGAGGCTTAGAATATCACAACGATTATAGTAGCATTCACCCAATAAATTGAGAATCTTAGAATCTTATGTGCTTAAAATATTTCATGCATTTAGAATTTACAACTGATTTATCTTGTAAGAAGTTTATGTGATCCATTTATTTACTTGTTTGATTTTCACTCCCTTGTGTCTGTAGATGCTAAAATCTTTCAAGGTTGAAAAGTTCGTGATATCTTCCATTCCCAGTTTAGTGGAGACAGGGACAGTTGGTTTCGGTTTCAAACCTTTGGAAGATAGTGAGAAACAAAATATGAGTAACAATAACCTGATGGTGTTTCGTGGGACTGTGTGGCTGAAGAAACCCCTGTATAAGAAACAAATAGTGGATCAACCAAAGGGTGAGCATTTTCTTCCCCATTAATTGACCCTAGCTTAGTTAATAAGGTAAAGTCTAAAAATCCCTCTGATTCCGTTGCACGAAAATCCTCTGAATTTTGCATTGTCGCTAAAATCCCTTTAAATGTCACTAAACCCTTTATTTTGTGTTTGCTGAAAGAACTCCAAAAGTGTCTTTTAAACCAAATGCATAGTTTATAATCCAATCCCCACCCACCCCAAATGGATAAAGATACCAAAAGTTGTGCACAGGAACCCGTGAGGTTAAAATTCAGCTATAAACATGCAATAACTCAAATATACTCTAACAATTAAATACAATAACTCTTATACATATTAACAAACCTGCAGTATATAAATAAGTAAAATTTAAGCAAACATAGTTTGTGCATGTACATTTCCACCTATAAAACAAAAACATATCATATTCAAAAAATATATAGTAACTAACAGATGCATGTCATATGTACTCACAATTAACTACAGTAACTGTTAGACATATTAACAAACATGTAGGATACTAAATAAGTAAAATTTAAAATAACTTATTTTGGGTAGGTACATTTCCCACGTAGTAAATAAAAACATATCAAAATCAGAAAACATATAGTAACTAACAGATGCAGGTCATATATACTCTTTCCCCCAAAAGAAACAAACCAACAAAAATGAGCTATAGTTTCATCATCGTAGAAATGTAAAATCCACCCATGAATAATAAAACAAACAAATACACATACATGAATAATGAAACAAGCAAATACTCATCCTTGTTGGAACGCCTCCATTCATACCTGTCGAGGTCAACTTGTATGCTGTTAAACACAACTTATGACAATCTCAAGTAACACAAAAATTCTCCTTGGAAACAATTAAGTGAAACAACCTACATAACATCCAACATGAAGATATGAAGTTAGGAATAAATAGATCATCGTTGGGGCATTTACTCAAATAGGCAGGATTCAATTCAACACAGAAAAATAGCGATAAGATATCGAACATACCATTAATGATAAGCATTGGAAGATTACCTGACCTGAGGAAAAAAAACATTCAAAACATATCAAAAGAAGTGGGTGTATGTCAAGAAGGGGGAAAACAGGGATGAAAAGAACTCTAAATAAACTATTGATGAACCCAAACAAATAATACCTAAAGATATTAGACTCTAAAAATCAAAAGAGATCGTTGAATAATTAAACTCTAAAATCCGATCAATATAGGCATTTCACATGTGATAAATTGAAATCATTTTTAAAATCAATAAAAGAAGGAATGAACATGTTATTTAATATTACTAACATGTTAGATAACCATTAAACACCTAATGTGTTAAAAAAAACAAATATGTTATGAAATGTATAACCAAAAGTGAACACTTGAATGTCTTGCGAGAGCACACACAATCGAATTCTTGTGTAAATCAAACCACCTGATTGATTGAACCCACTAATGTTTAGGCCACAATATATGTTATTAATTTCTATTGCACACATGTGAACAATCAAGTACAGAGAGAAAAGATTACTGAATAGGAATAACCAAAAAGAAAACATACAAACTGATACCAACATTCCAATATTTTATCCTTTATTTCGAGAAAGTACACCAAACGTACAAATTGATCTAAATAGATAAAAACTCCATTACAAAAGCCCTAAGAAAGAATATCTACAAAAATGTATATGAAAATAAAAAAAAACATCAAATCCATATACAGAAAACCCTAACAAAGTAGATATACATAATAAAATTGCAAAATCTCACAATAGAAGTGCGCATGAGAGAGAGAGAGACGCATGAGGGTGAGGCTGAGAGAGAATCGCATGAGGGTGAGAGAGAGAGGGCTTACCATTGGAGGGGGCGCAGGAGGGAAAGTAGTGGAGAGACTATTTGGGGTGATGGGTTGAAAGGAAAGGGAGGAGAGACATCGAGGAGTAAAGTAAGTGGATGAGGGTATATGGTGAGAGTGTGTAAAGCAGGTGCTTACGAAAATACCCCTAATTTTGAATTGAAGTGTAAATTGGGCAAAAAAAAAAAGAGGAAGAATCAAAGATGTGAGGGTCAAAAGAGGCATTAAAGTAATAAATCATATTGATGACATCATCGATCAATCTTAAGACATACATAAGTTTCCTACTTTAATATTATATATATATATATATATATACCTGTGACACCCCGCCTAATTAAATACCGGGCGATCACTCCTTTGTTAAATTAAAATCAAGGTGAACAGTTGGTTCATTCTTAGCATCACTGTCGTAAAAATAAACTTTTCCAAATTAACACCCTAATTAATTAAGCTAAGTGTCAAAACCATTTTTAACCTTTCTAACCAAATTGTATTTTTAAAGAAAAACTTATTTATTTAATTATTAACCACATTTTCAATAGTAAGAATCATACAACAATTATCCTGGAACATAATCCAATTACTTTAAACATTCAACATCCAAAATCCCAACATTTAAAACTAAATGTAAAACAAACATGCTGAATAAATCCCAAAGTAACAGTACTAGAAATAACTTAAATACAAATGTCCCAACAGAACAGATAGATAGTGGAAAGGGAGACACGTGCCCCAATAACTGAGAATCATAGGAGTGGAATGAAGTAAATGAAATCGTCTAAGCAAGTGGCCTGCAACTCCCACCTAAGCTGCAGTACGTTCGTTCCAAGGGATCCTAAGCAAGACTCCCCTGTGGCTGGTCACCTGTAGTACATACATATATATACAAGAGAGAGAGAGAGAGAGAGAGAGAGAGAGAGAGAGAGAGAGAGAGAGAGAGAGAACGGGTCAGAGCCCCATAGTGTATATGATTTAAAAATTGTTTAGCAAGTATTTAAATTCATACAGGCCAATGCAACAACATATTAATGCGACACTCTCTTGAGAAATTCTCACCTCTCTTCTAATGTGCACACCTATCGCACTAACCTTCCCAGTGGTCTATCTCATCAAATATCACGCTATCATTTCCTAATGGTTTAACTTATCTTAGGTTATTCGCAGGATTCAAAATTTAACGATTCAATTGTTTGAAAAGAATATTTCAATTAGTAACCAAAGTTCTCATTTTAACTTTATTAATCAATAAAGTTTTCCAGTGTCATATTATACTTTCTCAAAATAAGTATTTACAATTTGAGTCATCAACCATGTCCTACATATCAAATCACAGTAGGCAGTTCCAAATTTCAGAATTTCATATATATATTAACTACTCTTAAAATATATATATATATATCATAACAGCAGCCCAAATAAAACTATGGTTCGGGCATACGCTACTATCCAATCCCCGTATCACTCGTACTAAGGGAATACAAATTCGGAATCACTCTCGAACTGTATTAACACATACTCAAACAATATTGAGGCGAAGCATAGATTCGAAGTCTCTAAGAGGATGGCACATGTCTGCGTCTCGTAGGACCGTCCGAACTATCACTGCGATAGCCTGTACCAAGTATAAAATTCAGTAGGTATTCATCTATTTTCCATCGTAATCATTTTTACGTAATCTCTCCCTTTAATACAAGATTTCATCGTCCTTTATGTAATTATCCCAAAAATACAATTCTCGTCTCACATTAAAGGCCCCAACATTATTCATATGTCCTACTGGTCTTCCAAAACTCCCAAAAGATTTTATTAAGGGTGTCCAAGAATTATATCACGATAAATTGAATTTAACTCATTTAAAAAGGGAAATAGGAGTCTGCCAGGAGGGGTCGATCGATCGAGGTCTGGAGCTCGATCGATCGAACCTTCGATCGATCGAAGCTCTGGGCTCGATCGATCGATCAAGCAGGTATTGCGATTTTTGCAGAATTGCAGTTACGAGTTCTAACACATTTCTTCATCCAAATCCATATTTTTCAATCCCAAACGTCTCAAAAATTTTACTACCAACATTATATCATCCTACTAGGTATTTCCAACGTGAAGCATGAGGAATTCTATCATTATACATGGATTAACCAACCAAAAATTATTATAATTATCAAGAACCGTAGAATTCTCTTAAACATGGTTCTAACAAGTATTTATAGAAATTTCCTTCTTGTAAACATCATAATTTCGTGGGTAATTCCTCTACATGGCAAGGGTTTCCAGAATTATCAATTTATTCATCAGTACATGCAATTTCCTAACTCATATCTTAGGTTTCTTCCATAAAAACGCATTCTAATTACTCCTACACTAATATGAAAGATGCACCAACGAAATAAGCAAGATAAACACTTGCCTGGGATTTTCGACGTTCTGGTTTGCGAATGATTTTGGTGTGGTTGCGTTCCCCGTCGCGCGATCTACGCGTTGGTGGTGGTGGCGGTGCAAACAGATGGATTTTCGACCTTGAATTTGCCTTGAGAGCTCTCTCCTTCCTCTCCTATGGCCGTTCTTCTGTTTGAGTTTTCTAACCCTAGATGACTAACCTAAATGGTTGATATAGATTACTGATTTTCGTGGGTTTAATTACCCAAAAATGTGAAATGTCCAAAACGCCCTCCTGGGGTACCAATTAGGCCTAAAAACGCCCCGAGACCCAAACTAAACCCCTGGGTACACTTTTCTGACTATCTCGACCCTTCCAGATATGTTGGCGCACTCAAAATGACCATACGAATGACTTATAAAATATTCACTTTTACTTATCAATGTTTAGTCCCGACGCAACATGTGCGCGTCCCGACTCAAATTTCCAAAATTGTCATTTTATTCACTCGTGACATTCAATATAACCAATATTACATATTACTTTGCTCATTAGTAATATTCAACAAATTTTCCATAATTATGAACTCTCGTCACGTTAATAATTATAACATAATTAATTTCCGGATTTTTATTAAATAATTAACTCACATTAAATTTAATAAATCCCCAAATTAATATAGCATAAAAATACGGGGTATTACATACTTCCCCCCTAATAACGGAATTTCGTCCTGAAATTCAAAAAACAAGGCATACCTGGTAAGAATAAATCTGGATATCTCTCACGCATATCGGCCTCGCGCTCCCAAGTGGATTCCTCCATATTATGATGCTCCCACTGGACTCGCACAAGTGGAACTATCTTCGACCTCAATCTCCTCTCACTATAGTCTAGGATAGCCACCGGCCTCTCCTCGTAAGAGCTGTCAGGCTGTAAGTCTATCTCATCTATCGCAATGTGAGTATGGGCCATATCATCCTGAAGATACCGTCTCAACGACGAGATGTGGAATACATCGTGAATGCGATGCAAATGTTCTGGAAGTCCCAATCTGTATGCTACCGGCCCAATCCTCTCGATGATGGGAAATGGTTCCACGTACCTCGGGGCCAATTTCCCTTTCTTCCCGAAGCTCATCACTCCTTTCATAGGAGATACATGCAGTAACACTTGGTCCCCCACATTAAACTCCCGGAAGAACCGTTTCGCATTGGCATAGCTCTTCTGCCTGTCCTGAGCTACTCGAATGCGACTCCTGATCATCTCAATCCTCGTGGAGGTTTCCTGAATCACCTCCGGTCCTAGCAACTTGTTATACCCCACCTCGAGCCAACAAGTTGGAGAACGACAAGGCCTGCCATACAGAGCCTCAAATGGAGCTATACCAATCGTAAATTGATAAGAGTTATTATAAGCAAACTCTACCAGTGGAAGATGTGACTCCCAACCTCCTCCAAAATTAAGAACACACATGCGTAGCATATCCTCTAACATCTGATTAGTACGCTCTGTCTGTCCATCTGTCTGTGGGTGATAAGCTGAACTCAACCTCAACTCAGTACCCATAGCCTCCTGAAAGCTTTCCCAGAAACGTGACACGAAAATCTTGTCTTTATCTGACACAATATTCAGGGGCACCCCATGTAATCTGACAACCTCAGCAATGAACAACTGAGCATACTGACCCGTGGTATAGTTTGTCCGCACCGACAAAAAATGAGCCACCTTGGTCAAACGGTCTACAATCACCCAGATAGAATCGTGGCCCCGCTGTGATGTAGGCAACCCTGTAATAAAATCCATGGAAATACTCTCCCACTTCCACGCGGGTACTTCCAATGGCTGAAGCAATCCTGACGGTTTCTGATGGTCCACCTTCACTAGCTGGCAGGTAGAACATTTGGACACGAACTCAGTAATGTCCTTCTTCATCCCACTCCACCAGTATTGCCTCCTCATAGTACATCTTATCTCCTCCAGGATGTACCGTAAATCGGGACCCGTGAGATTGGGTCATCACTATATGACGTAGTTATGCCCCTTCTGGAACCACTAACCTTCCATTAAACCTCAAACCCCCATCAGAACTAACAGAATAAGACTCAGCACCCTCGGCTAAAAGTCGTACAATCTGCTCCTGGAAAAACGGGTATGTGGTTTGGGCCTGTATTACCCCCATAACAATATCGGGTGTGACTGTCATAACAGATACGAAGGAACGGGCAACTGCGTCCTGGTGACCTAACTCCTTCCACTTCGCTTTCCAGACGTCCGCTACCTCATTTACCGGTCTACGGCTCAACGCATCAGCAACTACGTTGGCTTTCCCCAGATGATACTGTATGACAAACTGATAGTCCTTCACAAACTCTAACCATCTGCGCTGTCGCATATTCAGCTCTCGCTGAGTGAATAGGTACTGCAGTGACTTGTGGTCTGTGAACAAATGAAACTTCTCCCCCAATAAGTAGTGCCTCCATATCCTCAATGCAAAAATGACCGATGCTAACTCCAGGTCATGGGTGGGGTAATTCTTCTCATGCGGTTTAAGCTTGCGGGAGGCAAAAGCTATAGCTTTCTCCTCCTACTAAGTACTCCCCCAAGTCCCCGTAAAGAGGCATCGGTGTAAACTAGTTACTCCACACCCAGCTTCGGTAAAGCAAGAACTGGTGCTGAAGTAAGCTTGTCTTTCATCCCGTCGAAAGCCAACTGACAAGCATCATCCCAAACATATGGTACCCCCTTGCGAGCCAGATTCGTCAATGGACCCGCTATTTTGGAGAATCCCCGAATGAATCTCCTGTAGTATCTGGCTAACCCCAAGAAACTACGCACTTCCGTCGGTGTCGTGGGCTAGCCCCATTCCCTCACCGCTGACACTTTACTCGGGTCGACTGCTATCCCCTGCTCAGAAACAACATGCCCCAAGAACTGTACTTCTCGCAACCAGAATCCACACTTCTCGTACTTAGCATACAACCGATGCTCTCGTAAAGTCTGAAGAACCTGCCTCAAGTGCTCGACATGATCTTACTCGGAGTGTGAATATATCAAAATGTCATCTATGAAGACGATGACAAACTGGTCCAAGAAATCTCTGAATACTCGGTTCATTAAGTCCATGAATACGGCTGGAGCATTTGTGAGACCAAATGGCATCACTCTGAACTCGTAAGACCCATATCTCGTCAAGAAGGCAGTCTTTGAAACATCCTGCTCTCTAATACGTAGCTGATGGTACCCGACCTCAGATCTATCTTCGAAGAGAAAGTTTCTCCTCTCAGTTGGTCGAACAGATCATCGATTCGAGGCAACAGATATTTATTCTGTATCGTGACCTTGTTCAACTCCCAGTAGTCCACACACAACCTCAGTGAACCATCTATCTTCTTCACAAATATAACTGGAGCGCCCCAAGGTGAGGTACTCCTGCGAATGAAGCCCTGACCTAACAGCTGCTCTATCTGATCTTGTAACTCTCGCATCTCCGCCGGAGACATACGACATGGATCTCGTGCTATAGGTTTCGTATCTGGGAATAAGTCTATGACAAAGTCTATCTCTCGACTGGGGGGTAGGCCTGGTATTTCTTGAAACACATCGGAATACTCTCGAACAACTGGAATCGAGTCTAACGGAATCACAACCTCCTTAGAGGTATCCTCCTCTATATAATACAAATGAGCAGTCGAGCCTCCCTCTGGGCGAGGCATCGCCACTACAAATATCTCTTGCCCCGGAATGGCAAAAATAATGCTCTTACCGAAGCAATCAATCATGGCTCTATAAGCTGCGAGCCAATCCATACCGATAATAACATCGTGCTCATGTATATCTAAGACTAACATGTCTGCAGGTAATAATAAGCTATCAATCTCTACCCCCACTCCCCGGCATATAAAGAAAATGAACTATTCCCCAGTGGTGAGTCTACACACGTAATAGTGCCCTCTACTATGGCTAATAACTCTAAGGTCTTCGCAAAATACGTAGCTATAAAACAATACGTTGCCCCAGTATCAAACAAAACTCGACCCAATAGTACCAGGGATAGGAAACATACCCCAAATCGTGGGTGGTGTCTGTGGAGCTGCCTGGTGGACGTTATAGACACGTCCATACTGTAACTGCCCCTGCTGCACTGGAGCTGCTAGAACGGCTGGTAGGGCTGGTACCTGGGCTGGAGCGGGGAGGGCAACCGGAAAAAGTGGCCTCTGTGGCTCATTACGGGCACCCTGTTGTTGTGGGGCCCTATCACCCTCTGGGCAATCCAGGCATTATGGCCATGCTTGACACACACAAAACATCGGCCTCCAAAGTTACTCCCCTTCCGACCCTGCTGCTGTCGGTGTCGGCCTTGCTGACTTGGGACTTTATTCCTCTTTCGAAACTGCTTCACTTTACCACGTTGTTGACTAGGCTCACTTTTTCCTTGGTCTTGCTGGCCTTGAGGGGAAATTTGAGGAAAAACTATGTCAGGGTGAGGACAATCCATCCACTTGTGACCCGGCTGTACACATTTATAGCAGAGTTTTGAAATTCTTCGCTGGTCTGATTGTAGTTTATCCCCAATCTGATTCGGACAAGATTTACATTTGTGATCATCCGTTCCACAGCTGAAACACCTCTTTGGGACTTCACTCGGACCTTGGCTTTGTTGACCCTGACGCTTTTGGTTTTCCCCGCACAATTTGTTACCCTTGTGGCTTTTATGGGCCTGAAGATCTTGTTGTTGCGATTTTTGTGTCTTCACACACTTGTTATTTCCAGTCATGACAGACTGATTGTACTCTCTAGATCTTTTTCCCCCCATGAGCTGTGTTGCGTTCTTGATACTGCAAGACCGCAGTGGTAACTGCTTGTGCTACGATACCTGATAACTCGGCGGTTGATATTCTCTCTGGGGATACCTGAGAAGTGAGTCGATCTTGCTCATTGACTCCCCCAACCGTTTTAGCTAGTTCTTCTTGACGATCCATCTGAAAATTTAAGTAAATTTGGATGAGTTCATCATTCGTATAAACAATCGCAGAAGCACGGATTTTCCAATGTAGAGATAAACACAACATTCCTAGTATTAGGGCTCTATATCAAAGAAAACAATGCTGAAAGCAAAATAAGCCGCACAGATCCTAAAGGACACTAAAACCTGATGCTCTGATACCACCTGTGACACCCCGCCTAATTAAATACCGGGCGATCACTCCTTTATTAAATTAAAATCAAGGTGAACAGCTGGTTCATTCTTAGCACCAATCGTAAAAATAAACTTTTCCAAATTAACACCCTAATGAATTAAGCTAAGTGTCAAAACCATTTTTAACCTTTCTAACCAAATTGTATTTTTAAAGAAAAACTTATTTATTTAATTATTAACCACATTTTCAATAAGTAAGAATCATACAACAATTATCCTGGAACATAATCTAATTACTTTAAACATTCAACATCCAAAATCCCAACATTTAAAACTAAATGTAAAACATACATACTGAATAAATCCCAAAGTAATAGTACTAGAAATAACTGAAATACAAATGTCCCAACAGAACAGATAGATAGTGGAAAGGGTGACACATGCCCCAATAACTGAGAATCATAGGAGTGGAATCAAGTAAATGAAATCGTCTAAGCAAGTGGCCTGCAACTCCCACCTAAGCTGCAGCACGTTCCTTCCAATGGATCCTAAGTAAGATGCCCCTGTGGCTGGGCACCTGTAGTACATACATATATATACAAGAGAGAGAGAGAGAGAGAGAGAGAGAGAGAGAGAGAGAGAAACGGGTCAGAGCCCGATAGTGTATACGATTTAAAAATTATTTAGCAAGTATTTAAATTGATACAGGCCAATGCAACAACATATTAGTGCGACACTCCCTTGAGAAATTCTCACCTCTCTTCTAATGTGCACACCTATCGCACTAACCTTCCCAGTGGTCTATCTCATCATATATCACGCTATCCTTTCCTAATGGTTTAACTTATCTTAGGTTATTTGCAAGATTCAAAATTTAACGATTCAATTGTTTGAAAAGAATATTTCAATTAGTAACCAAAGTTCTCATTTTAACTTTATTAATCAATAAAGTTTTCCAGTGTCATATTATACTCTCTCAAAACAAGTATTTACAATTTGAGTCATCGACCATGTCCTACATATCAAATCACAGTAGGTAGTTCCAGATTTCAGAATTTCATATATATATTAACTACTCTTAAAATATATATATATATCATAACAGCACCCCAAATAAAACTATGGTGCGGGCATACTCTACTATCCAATCGCCGTATCACTCGTACTAAGGGAATACAAATTCGGAATCACTCTCGAACTGTATTAACACATACTCAAACAATATTGAGGCGAAGCATAGATTCCAAGTCTCTAAGAGGATGGCACATGTCCGCGTCTCTTAGGACCGTCCGAACTATCACTGCGATAGCCTGTACCAAGGATATCTATACACAAACAATATGAGGCGAAGCATAGATTCCAAGTCTCTAAGAGGATGGCACATGCTTGCGTCTCTTAGGACCGTTTGAACTATTATATCGATTGCCTGTACCAAGGATATCTATCTTCTAGGGTACAAGTCAATAGCCCCCATAAAGGTCCCAACGAGATAAGACTGTCCCAACGCGGAAACCTCAGGGATAGCAAGTAGCGTGGGCATGATTTTCACACATAGATAGTATATGCATACACAATCATATAACTATACTAATATTACCATATCAATAATGGGTATATTCTCAAATCTTGTATTTATTTCTCATTATTTAGTTATCACGTATAACCGTTCACATCTTACTTTAATTTGAGGAACCTTTCCACTTACTACATAACGCTCATGAATTCTATCCTCCCAAGTATAAAATTCAGTAGGTATTCATCTATTTTTCATCGTAATAATTTTTACGTAATCTCTCCCTTTAATACAAGATTTCATCATCCTTTATGTAATTATCCCAAAAATACAATTCTCGTCTCACATTAAAGGCCCCAACATTATTCATATGTCCTACTGGTCTTCCGAAACTCCCAAAACATTTTAATAAGGGTGTTCAAGAATTATATCACGATAAATTGAATTTAACTCATTTAAAAAGGGAAATAGGAGTCTGCCAGGAGGGGTCGATTGATCGAGGTCTGGAGCTCGATCGATCGAACCTTCGATCGATCGAAGCTCTGGGCTCGATCGATCGATCAAGCAGGTATTGCGATTTTTGCAGAATTGCAGTTACGAGTTCTAACACATTTCTTCATCCAAATCCATATTTTTCAATCCCAAACGTCTCAAAAATTGTACTACCAACATTATATCATCCTACTAGGTATTTCCAACGTGAAGCATGAGGAATTATATCATTATACATGGATTAACCAACCAAAAATTATTATAATTATCAAGAACCCTAGAATTCTCTTAAACATGGTTCTAACAAGTATTTCCAGAAATTTTCTTCTTTTAAACATCATAATTTCGTGGGTAATTCCTCTACATGGCAAGGGTTTCCAGAATTATCAATTTATTCATCACTACATGCAATTTCCTAACTCATATCTGAGGTTTCTTCCATAAAAACACATTCTAATTACTCCTACACTAATATGAAAGATGCACCAACGAAATAAGAAAGATAAACACTTGCCTGGGATTTTCGACGTTCTGGTTTGCGGATGATTTTGGTGTGGTTGCGTTCCCCGTCGCGCGATCTACGCGTTGGTGGTGGTGGCGGTGCAAACGGAAGGATTTTGGGCCTTGAATTTGCCTTGAGAGCTCTCTCCTTCCTCTCCTATGGTCGTTCTTGTGTTTGAGTTTTCTAACCCTAGCTGACTAACCCAAATGGCTGATATAGATTACTGATTTTCGTGGGTTTAATTACCCAAAAATGTGAAATGTCCAAAACGCCCTCCTGGGGTACCAATTAGGCCTAAAAACGCCCCGAGACCCAAACTAAACCCCCGCGTACACTTTTCTGACTATCTCGACCCTTCCAGACATGTTGACGTGCTCAAAATGACCAAACTAACGACTTATAAAATATGCACTTTTATTTATCAATGTTTAGTCCCGACGCGACACGGGCACGTCCCGACTCAAATTTCCAAAATTGTCATTTTATTCACTCGTGACATTCAATATAACCAATATTACATATTACTTTGCTCATTAGTAATATTCAACAAATTTCCCATAATTACTAACTCTCGTCACATTAATAATTATAACATAATTAATTTCCAGATTTTTATTAAATAATTAACTCACATTAAATTTAATAAATCCCCAAATTAATATAGCATAAAAATACGGGGTATTACAATACACATCAAGTTTATCAATTCTTATATATCACACACTATATGAGTATAATAACCATCCCTCGGAGATATAACTCAATGGATGCAGTCTCTAAAACGGTATTATCCTCCAGGGAGAACACACATCGACTTGGGTAACCATGACGGGTTCTGACACCGACCCAAATCCAAACCACAACATTTGGGAAGCGATCATAGTTCCTCACCGAAAATGAGAACGAAACATACCCACCATATCTCACCCCTGATAAAAATCACACAATATTAAAAAGGACGCTATGACCTCGGGACGATACGCTCCCTGTTCCTCAAGCTAGGGGGCCACACCCATATTCTGCAACTTCCCTTGATAGCACTAGAGGGGTATGCTTCACATAAATATAAATTTCACACACACACACACACACACACACATATATATATATATATATACACACTTATCCATTGTATCAAAAGTCCTTTCCAGATTGGCTACATGAGCCTCAACTTTTAAACTCTTTGTGAGCATATCATCCATATAGACCTCCATTGTCTTCTCAATTTGGTCTTCAAACACCTTATTAACCAACCTCTAGTAGTTGCCCCTGCATTTTTACTAATGAATGATAAGATTTTATAGCAGTAGGTTCCTTTATTTTGGATAAAAGAAGTCTTATCAGCATCATTGTTACAAATTGAAATATAATTAAACCTCAAATAAGCATCCATAAAGCCCATGACCTACTGTTGCATCCACCATTTGATCAATCTGGGGAAGAGGAAAACGGTCCTTCGGGCAGACCTTATAAAGATCTATTGGATCCATACACACTCTTCACTTCCCATTTTGTTTAGGCAAAATGACAACGTTAGATAGACATTATGGGTATTACACTTCTCTCATGAAATCTACAGCTTGTTACTTTTTGACCTCATCTTAGATGACATCATATATGTCCCTAGCAAGGGTTCATTATCTTTGTTTTACTGGCTTGGCATTCTAGTCAATGTTCATGCAGTGACAAATGATTTCGGGGTCAATCCTCGGCATGTCAGCATGGCTCCATGCAAATACACTTTGTCAATTTCTCAACAATTTGATTAGATCTTGTTTTATATCTGCCTTGTGAGACGATACTATTTGGATGGTTCTTGTCGATTGGTCCTCATTAAGGTAATGGATTTTACCTCCCCAGTAGACTCTCCTTTTTTGAGTTTTCTTTCGTCCGTGGGATCTATTCTTTCGAGAGAAACAGTTTGAGGAAGTTATTAAAGGAATTCGCAATGGTGATATATTAACCGGGTGGGGCATGAATCATGAAATGGAAATGAGACGAGCATCAAACACACATTGGGGTTCTTATTACGGTACACTTTTAAGTTTGATTTGTTTGTTATCATCAGTGATCGATGTTGTTTTAGTTATTGAATAGGAGGGAAAAGATCCTAAGCAAAGAGGTCACGCAGAAGCACTTTTGAAGAATGTCCAATGTTTGACTTTGCATTTCAATTACATTTGAAGAAAAATATCTTGGGAATTACAAATGACTTGTCCCAAGCTTTACAAAGAAAGGATCAATACATTGTAAATTCCATGACTCTTGTGCGACCTACCAAGAAACGATTGCAAGACATGCGGGATAATGGGTGGGAAATATTGTTAAATGAAGCTTCTTTATTTTGTGTTAAGATTAAAATGGGTATCCCACAAAAGGATGATTTGTATATATTTCAAGGAAGGTCACGTCGTAATGTTGAAGGAAAAACAAATCTCCGTCATTATCGGTTTGTAACATTATACGAAGTGATAGATTAACAACTTCAAGAGTTGAATAATAGCTTTAATGAGGTGAACACGGAGTTGTTGTTATGTATGGCTTGTCTTGATCCAGTTGATTCATTTATTGCATATGATGTGGGAAAATTGCTTCGGTTTGCTGAATTTTACCCCTCTGAGTTTTCTATTATTGACTTAATTCATCTTGATCATCAACTTGATACCTATATTATGGATGTGCACTCCATCGATCGATGTAGTGACGACCCGGTTATGATTATGATAAATTATGTTTAAATCATGATTACCGTATGGGATGGGGATAATGTGTTATTAGAATATATAATTTTAAGTTATTATGTTTAGTCTAATCCTACCATCATAACTTATGAAATATTAAATTAGTCACAAACACAAATTTGTGAAGTTTTTGATACAAATGTTCGGGTTGGAGGTTAGTTTTGACCCTTATAATGTAATAATTGACTTAAGGTCAAAACTATATAATTGTATACATGTGAGTTATGGTTGTAACACTGCAAACGGTGTGTTGAACGGAGGTCCGAGCGAGAAGTTAAGATGGAGTTACGAAGCAGGGGAAAATATGTCCATTCGTTAAATGATATTTCGTCTTATTAGGCTAACAAATGGTGGATTTTCATTGGCTGAGGAAGGAGGTGGATTTTTGCCGATTTTGAAGGCTTGAAATAGGCTATTCCTTCAGCATATTTCAGCCATTAAATATTTTGGCTTGAGAGGAAGAGAGAATTGGAAAGTTAGGAAGAAAAGTGAGGAGAAAAATTGGTAGAAATTACGTAAAATCCCCGAAGGAAAGAAGAACCGGTTGAACAAGTGTCGGACAAAGGCAAAGGAAAAATACATGAAGTGGCCAAGGTGAGTGTACTCACTGGAAAAAGATTTATTATACATGGCTATGGAGATGATTTGAATATCACTCACGGGTAAGATGTATTAAACATTGTTATGGAGATGATTTGAATATCACTCACGGGTAAGATGTACTAAACATTGTTACGGGGATTATTTGAATATCACTCACGGGTAAGATGTATTACACATGGTTATGGATATGATATGAATATCACTCACTGGTAAGATGTATTATACATGGTTATGGATATGATCGGAATAATATTGAATATAAATTTGTTCATTTCGATTTACCGAAATGAGGGGTTACTCCTCGACCAGGAATGGGGGAGATTTGTCTATTAAAGATAAGGGGTTACTCCTCGACCAGGAATGGGGGAGAATTGTCTATTGCAGACAGGATGTGTGAATCATGATTCGGATAAGATGGTAATTCTTTAGGAATGAGCTGGATAAGTATATAATTGGTAATTCTTTATGAATGGACCGGATAAGTAATACATGATTGTTCATGAGCCAGATAAGTACCTATGTATTACCACATTTATATGATTTATTGCATTTAACTTTATGAAATAGTTTAGTAGTGATGCATTCACTGGGCTCTTTTGCTCACGGTTACTATGGTTATGTGTTTCAGGTAAAATGATGTCACTGCCAAATCTAGGAGGTCGGGTTGGCTTAGAAAAGGATGCATAAACCATAATTTTGGTCAAATGAAAAAGTGGTAATTTAATTTTACTTATCCTTGAAGCAATTTTTAATAAGCATAATCACTTTAAAATATGTGAACAATTTGGCTTTATGGCTTAATGTTGTTAACGGAAAAGAATACTCGAGAAAATGGTTTGGTTAAGGTAATTATGATTTGACTCACCTTGACTTTCAAACTTAATTATAAGTAACTGGGTTGGGGTGTGTCAACTTTGGTATCAGAGCCTACGTTTTGGAGGTTCTGGGGTGAGGAGCGCCTAGATTTGGCAGTGGAAGTAGAAATTGTTTTGAGTCATAAGAAAATTGGCTTTATTGACTAACATGTGTTAATTATACATATATATTGTTGTATGGGATATGAAATGTAAGGATCTTGGAGGAAAGGAAATGAGATGTTAAGGTTTATTCGGGGATGATAGCGAATACAAGTATTTTAATTTGAATCATTGCATTATTTTGTTTGTGGTATGGACAAGCATGTCATTCAAGGAAAATTTTTAAAGTCAAAATGTGGTATAAGAAAATTGTGAAGTATTGGAAGTAATCTCTTCTTATACTGGAATATGTAGACATGAGTTGTGTCACTTATTAAACCATGGTTTTGTGTGTGCCCATTTATGTGGGAGAGTGAGGTACGGGAACCGATATTCCGTTAAAGGATGTGATAGTAAATTGTTAAAGTGTGAATAAAATGAAGATTCACATGTTAAAGGTGAAGTGAGAGGATTAATAGTTGTATATGTTTAATTTTAATATGTGAAATGGTTTGAAATTCAATTACTAGTCAATATATAATAATTGATCTGAATATGGGTTCATACTGGATTATGACAAGTATAAGAAAAGAATGATAAGAGTTGAGATGTAAAATTTTTAATAGTATGAGTATATGTAGTGAATATTACTCTTGGGATGTTTTGAAATGCTTATATGGATAGTAAAGTTGAGACAAGGTGTTAAAGAGTTGGAAGTTTAAAAATATTGGGGAGCCCTTTTAAGTGTATGTGTTGTTTATGAGTATGGGAAAGATGCTAATCGGGTTGGAATATCGACAACTGGTTTGGGTGGATATTGAGTTGTATTTATCATTATATGTACGTGTTATCACTAAGAGTATGGCATGTAATGAATATGATTGATATTATATGGAGTTACCAAGAAGTATGTGTAAGGATAAGATGTTATGCGAGATACCATAATGGGATACATTAAGGTATTTGTTCGAGTTATTTGAAAGAATTACGACATATAATAGTTAAGATGAGTATTATGGGGTTGGTATGTGTGATTAAAAAATTTCAGTGGTGATGTTATTTTTAATGTCCATGTTACCAAACGAGTAAGGTGAGTGTATTAATAATGTTGCATAAGACTATAATGTTAATAAGGATTGGGGTAAGATTATGATTGTAAAGTTATTTTTCCAGATAAATGACTAGTTAAAGTCGTTGTACGTTTATCTAAAGAATAATCATACGATACTAAAAAAGGTAATATAGTGAGAAGTTATATTGAGTTCATAGTGCATGACTGCACAATATAAATGAACGTGAATATGAAGGCTTGGTTAAGAAGAAACATTTAGCGAAAGATTGTACATTTTTTTTATATATGAAGAGTAATGAGGATATATTTAAATTAAGAAATTGTAAGGACGAGATTTAACATACTCTTAAACATCATAAATGATATGGATAGTAGTTAAATTCAAACACGTGTATTTGGTGTTGAATGGAAGATGGAAATATTACGTGTAATAAGCCAATATGGTAATATTATTGAAATATTACACGATGATATAACTAATAATCTAGTATGTGTGAATGTTTGACATACGTATATAATGGTATGAAGTAATATATGAGTTGGGGTTTGGTTTTCATTAATAAGAAATCATTAGACGATTATTCTTACGGGTAATGATAAGGATACTAGAGTTATTATGAAAGACGATGTGCGTACATCGAGGAACCGATTGGTATTCTTAGGGAATAAAGTAGTTTCATAGTTAAAGTGTTGTGGAGGATCCATAAAATTAAATAAGGAATATGGGAATGGGAATATGGAATGAGAAAACAGTATCCCCAATTGTTTGATAAGTGAAATTCATCCTAAATTTCGAGGAAGAAATTTTCTAACAGGGGACGGTTGTGACGACCCGGTTATGATTATGATAAACTATGTTTAAATCATGATTACCGTATGGGATGGGGATAATGTGTTATTAGAATATATAATTTTAAGTTATTGTGTATAGTCTAATCCTACCTTCATAACTTATGAAATATTAAATTAGTCACAAACACAAATTTGTGAAGTTTTTGATACAAATGTTCGGGTTGGAGGTTAGTTTTGACCCTTATAATGTAATAATTGACTTAAGGTCAAAACTATATAATTTTATACATGTGAGTTATGGTTGTAACACAACAAAGGGTGTGTTGAACGGAGGTCCGAGCGAGAAGTTATGATGGAATTACAAAGCAGGGGCAAATATGTCCATTCGTTAAATGATATTTCGTCTTATTAGGCTAACAAATGGTGGGTTTTGATTGGTTGAGGAAGGAAGTGGATTTTTGCCGACTTTGAAGGCCTTAAATAGGCTATTCCTTCAGCATATTTCATCCATTAAAGATTTTGGTTTGAGAGGAAGAGAGAATTGGAAAGTTAGGAAGACAAGTGAGGAGAAAAATTGGAGAAAAATTGGTAGAAATTACGTAAAAGCTCCGAAGGAAAGAAGAACCAGTTGAACAAGTGTCGGACAAAGGCAAAGGAAAAATACATGAAGTGGCCAAGGTGAGTGTACTCACTGGAAAAAGATGTATTATACATGGCTATGGAGATGATTTGAATATCACTCACGGGTAAGATGTATTAAACATTGTTATGGAGATGATTTGAATATCACTCACGGGTAAGATGTATTAAACATTGTTATGGAGATGATTTGAATATCACTCATGGGTAAGATGTATTACACATGGTTATGGATATGATATGAATATCACTCACTTGTAAGATGTATTATACATGGTTATGGATATGATCAGAATAATATTGAATATGAATTTGTTCATTTCGATTTACCAAAATGAGGGGTTACTCCTCGACCAGGAATTGGGGAGATTTGTCTATTAAAGACAAGGGGTTACTCCTCGACCAGGAATGGGGAGAATTGTCTATTGCAGATAGGATATGTGAATCATGATTCGGATAAGTTGGTAATTCTTTATGAATGGACCGGATAAGTAATACATGACTGTTCATGAGCCAGATAAGTACCTATGTATTACCACATTTATATGATTTATTGCATTTAACGTTATGCAATAGTTTAGTAGTGATGCATTCACTCGGCTCTTTTACTCACGGTTACTATGGTTATGTGTTTCAGGTAAAATGATGTCACTGCCAAATCTAGGAGGTCGGGTTGGCTTAGAAAAGGATGTATAAACCATAATTTTGGTCAAATGAAAAAGTGGTAATTTAATTTTACTTATCCTTGAAGCAATTTTTAATAAGCATAATCACTTTAAAATATGTGAACAGTTTGGCTTTATGGCTTAATGCTGTTAACGAAAAAGAATACTCGAGAAAATGGTTTGGTTAAGGTAATTATGATTTGACTCACCTTGACTTTCAAACTTAATTATAAGTAACTGGGTTGGGGTGTGTCAGATTTGATTAAGTTGTGGGGATTAGGGGGCTTACTAGATTACTTGTTCAGTCAAAGAAGCACATTCTCTATTCATTGGTATATTCACTCGTTAAGTTGGCATTACTTTTGCCCATTGCAACTGCGACGGTTGAAAGAGTATTTTCTGCGACGAAGATCATTAAGACTTCACTTCGAAATCGATTAGGGAATGAGATGATGAATGACTATTTGGTGGCATTTATTGAAAGAGATGCATTGGATTTCATTGACACAGAATATATCATTGAATTTTTTCAGAATATGAAATCTTGGAGAGTTATATTGAGTAAATATCATGTTATTTTGGTGAATGTGGTGTTAAGATCGAATATTAATGCAATGTAATTTTTCTACAAATATATTTACTTCTAGCTGAAATTTTTTTTGTTCGTCATTTGTGCCCAATCCACTAATTGAAATTCCTGGGTACGCCACTGGGCACTACGGGCCACGGGAATAAGAAAATAATGAACTAATATTCAATTTTTTAGACTTAGTACTTGTCTAGAATATCATAAAGGTCATAATACTTTCAGTATAACAATCCCAAGGTGGGCGGGTGAACTATAATTTTTTTAGTTTTCACAATTGATAACAATAAACATTTAACATTAAGTACAATAATTTTTTTAAGTAGTAACAGCGCCTTCAAAATCATATGAATAACAAAACAAGAGGGCCTTCACTCATTTACTAATGAAGTACGTAGGGATAAACAAAAAAAAATGTTTATATTACGGAGTTCTTTAAGACACATTTAAATAAATCAAACCTATAAAATAATCAAACATTCAAGCGTTAACGATTAACAAATCAAATCTTTGTATTAATCGAATTGTTTAAATTAAACCCTAACAATTAACAAATCAAAAATGAAAAAACTAAAACAATATAATTCAAATAATAAATCACATTTATAAAAGTTATACATTCTTTTGTTACCCTTTTAAAACTTCTCATAAAAATTCAGGTTTGCATAATTGATAGTACCTATACATTTTTTTTCCCACCTTAACAACCCAAATATATGCATTAAAACGTAATATTTGGAAAAATACTCAATATATTTGTATTTAAAATATCTGAAACACTATTTATTATCTTTCTTTATTCAAAAGCCAAAACACCCTATTCTTACTCTTTTGATCTTCTTCTCCAAATCAAGAACTCTAATTTTAAAAAACTTTAAATATACATCAAATATGAAACTAACCCTAAGAAATTTGATATGTTTGGTGAAAGGAACTTCAGAACAGTTAGTCAACCAGAACATTTGGTGCAAGGAAACAATCACAAATGAAAAGTATTAAAACAAAAAAAGGGAATATCAGACCCAGAGGCCACGTGATAAAAACTCTTCTGTGATAAAAACCTAATCAACAAAAAGAGGTTGGATAATGCAAAATCAAATTGCAATCTCACCTCTAAGTGCGTATGATATTCTTTTGTGTATTACAATCTCATCTTTTGCAAAATCAAAATCAAAAGAAAAACTAATAACAGTCCCAATAAAATACTCAGGGTAATGCTAAATCAAATTACATGCACACAAAGAGATTGAGAGAGAGGAAGAGAGACTCACCCGCAAAATATTTGTGTGGAGCGGTTTGATGAGAGCTCTGTGAACAAAGATCTCACCATATAAAGGTTTGTGTGGATCTATTCTATTCAGATGGCCATACCCCTGTATGTGAACAACGATCTCACCGGCTAAAGGTTGTGTGGACGGCTGTTGGGAAAAGGGTTGGATTTGTTTTGATTTTAGACGGTCATACCCATGTTTGTTTTAGAGCGGTTTAATTTGGTCCTCTCTTTTTTTTAAGATGTCGCGCCAAAAAATCTTTCTCTATGAGGAGGCGGGAATTAAAATTTGTTTTTACCACATACAACAGTAGTCGTGAAAATTATTTTCCACATCACTTTAATTACAAGTGTCGTTCACACAATTACGACTTTGGTATAGGTGTCATCTTAAAAAACATTTACGACTTGTTTATTTTATCAGTCGAGAAAATTAACTTAATAGCAAATTCCACGACTTTTATAATAGAAATGTCATTGTTTTGTTTTTTTTACGACACATTTTATCGACGTGTCGTGGGAAGTATTTTTCTTGTAATCCCACATTTTGATTTGAGCTGCTGAGAGCTCGACAACTCACCCAATCCAACGATCCATTGCACGACAACACATTAAAATGTGTAAAAAAATTGAATTCTACAAGTTCATTCGAACGACTTCTCGTGTCGTTCGAATGACAACCCCTCTCGTTCGAACGAGAGTTAAACGATGTTTGAAAATATGGTAAGATCTTTATTCGTTCAAATGGCAATGTACCCTTCTTTCAAACGATAATGCACCTCATTCTAACGAGGGAGTTCCAATGAGATTCCAAAGTGAAATGGAATCAAAAATGCATTTGTTGTCAAAAGTATGTTTGAACCTCGTTTGAATGACATGTCCTTCCTTGTTCAAATGACACAATTTTTCATTTGAATGATCCCATATGGATACAGTTTAAATGCACCAGGGCCACTACATTACTCATTTTTAACCTATGATCCATCTCACCAAGTCTAAAGCCCAAATAGGTCATAGTAATGTATCTTAATACTCGGTACTACATGTGCCGAGTCTCCTCGAGTTCTCAGGTTATCCTGACCAAAAAATTCATTTAAACTTGTCGCTCACCTTACATCATTGGTTGTTCAGCCGAAGGAGTGACATACCAACTAAGTCACAAATCGTACATCCAATCAGTAATCTGGCAAGGTCCTTCTACGAACTAAGGACCCTTCAGGTGTACCAATTATGGAACTCTTAATCAAGGTTTTATGGTAACCTAATTTCATTCACGGGGATAAAACAACACCCCGTGCCAAGTTCCTCGAGATCTAACACACATGACATGACATGCTCAAATCATAATCCTTCTCTTATACCTAGATCCACTAACCGCCACACTGGCTAATTCATCACTTAGTCCATCCAACTACAACCATTAACCACTACATCGGTTAACTTATGAAATCATTAGTCTAAGGAAGATGGACACTATGAGAAAATCGTAAGACATAACACATTCTCACATATACACAAACCTTGTGTAGAACAACAAGATATTTCCCATAATACCGCACTAAGTTGCTGAGTTTCAATAACCATACCATGTCCATCCGCCGAAATAATAATATGAAATAATTCCAAGCCACCAAAACTAGGGAACATAATCCTCGGGCATCAGAACCAAAAGTACATAATGAATCGAAATAGATGAACAATTGTTTTTAGAGAATCCCATTCATATACAATGGACTATGGTTTACGAAAAGTGAATCCATATAGTACGCCTTGAAGCCCTCAACTCCTCCTAGACACTCTCATCAGATACCATCTTAGCCATGCAACCTATCTTGGTTCACTAATCGTGATAATATAATTACGAATAATTCACCTCTACGAGACGAAAGAAACATACGGACCTATTGTCCTTTGGAAAATCAAAACTAGGATTCCTTACATAGTAGTGATACTTACCTATTTATCCTTGACAAATATGAATCGCTCTAGTCGGCGAGTGACAAACACCCTTACCAATGCCGATCATGTCTATCTTTATGGTCAACGTGATTTCGTGGCCAATCTAACACACCTAAGTTATTGTTTACTTCTTCGTACGGTAATTGTGTACCGTCATGTACTTTGGCAATTCCCAACTATGCAAACACTCACTTCGTAATAGTCGTCATCGCTATAAGGCTGTCATTGCGCGTATCTCCAAATTCTACCCTACTGAATCTATATGATGGCCACACCAGTCATTATTAACACTATAAGAATATCAAGTACTACATAGGTCTACACCGAATCCATTCAAGTTTGTACAGATGTGACAAGAGCTAATCCTTTCCCTACTAGGGTTATTCAACTTATTCCAATGACACATGTTGATACTTTAATCATATTCCAACACTCCATCTTGGGATGCTATTCTCAATTCCTCAACCCGACATCATCAATATAAGTCTCCAATGGATCTCATAGTATTTCACCAAACTAAGTACAAAATTTTCCTTACTTAGTTATCCTACTACCATAAAGGTTATTTCCCATAACGACACAAATATCTTCTTGCCCTTAGAAGGTTACATCACCTATCTACTACATCGGATGGCTTTACTACACGATTCAACAATTTTGAACTTGGTTAATGAACTTAGGTCATCATCTGACCCTTATAGAAAATGTTAATGTGACACCCCGACTAATTAAATACCGGGTAGCTACTCCTTTATTAAATTAAACCAAAATGCCAAGTTGGCTCAGTTAATAGCATCACTATCGAAAACATTTTATTATTACTAACCACCTAGTATTTAAAAATTAAGTTGCCAAATTTATTAAAGTCTGATTAACATGCAGTAAAAGATTTAAAGCAAGAATAATATCACCATTCACCATAACGAAGTAATAGAATAACCATCACACGATATAAATAAATCCGGAGGAAAACTCCTCACCACAAACTCCACAACTGAAAAGAATAACTAAATACTGAATACCGAATCAATACATGCCAAAGTCTGAAAAACTGAAATGGAAAAGTATCTCTAATGGAACTGGGCAACATGCCCTAAAACTGAAGAATACTGAACATGGAATCCAAATGATAGAAGCGTCTACAAGCAAATCCCTGTAACTTCCACAAATAGCTACAGCTCGTCATCTGAATGAGTATCCTATGCATGGTGTCCTTGTGGCTGGGCACCTAAAATGGTTTTACAAAAAAAATAGATTTGAAAGCAAACGGGTCAGAGCCCGAATGTGGAGATATTTTAAAAACCCGCAAGTGCTTTAAAAACATTTAAAACATTAAATGCAAAGTACATGTTAGGACGTGCACTCACATGAAATTCTCACCTCTCGACTAAGTGTGCACTCCTAACGTAAGTACCCATCTAAAATGACACTAACCACTAGCTAAGAGACATCATATCTAGCTAGACTGATATAGGTTCTACCCTTATTACTCGGTTCCCATTAACATAAAAATGATCTCAATTAAATAGGGGTTTAACGTAAACTCAGATGCTCAATATGCAATATATTTCACTATCAGTTAACCCGTTATGTTTTTCTCGAAACAATACCGTAATTATATTCACAACATTAACATGAAGGTTCCCATTAATTAAGTGTATATTATTCACATCATAAATATACAATACAAGCACCCCGAGAACTAAGCTGCGGTGCACACATACTCTGCTATCCATCCCGGTACATCACGTACATAAGGATCACATATTCCGAATCTCTCAGGAATAGTTCACAGATAACAACATCACAAATAGTGGAGGCGAACACAGTCACATCACATGGGTCACGCACATACCTACGCTCCCACGATCAGCGGACTTATTAAAATCCCAATAAGTCTTTCTCTGACCTATGTTCATCGAGGTAACCAGTCTAAATCCGGGCAACACAAGGATTAGAGGGCCCTAAGCGAACGCAAACCTCCCGTGATAGCAAGTATGGTAGGTATGTCATACACACAAATCATATACCAATACTAAGTAAAGACGCATCTTAGTAATCACCGTAATTTAATTATAGTACATATCGCATTCTCGTACCAACTTAATATATATAACTTATATAATCCCGGTCCACATTTATACGCGCCACAATTTATTCTCACGTCGTAGTAGGCACTCACGTCTCGACTCAAATGTCTATTTTATTTGATCCACACTTGTATAATTTACTCCTCATTATAACCCAAATGTCCCAAGTATACCAATACACCATCAAAGGAATGTTATCTCTATCATTGAACAAGTTCACGGGATTCCCAAAATCAAAACAGGCCAAAAAGGCCTAAACTGCCAGCTCGTTAGAAGTCTCGTTCGAACGAGGCTGTTCAAACGAGATTTCATTCGAACGAACTGGGCTATCTAACGAGATATCGTTCGAACGAGATTGTCGAATGAATATCCCTCTCGTTAGAACCCCAAACTGTCAACTCGTTAGAAGCCGTTCGAACGAGCTCGTTCGAACGACCTGGGTAGGTCTTCTAACGAGTGACCAGATTCAAGCCCAGAAATTCTATATTCGTTTTTCACCAATTTCTACACTTCTAAACTCAACCAAAATTCGTCCCAACAATGTTTTATGGTCTCTAATCATCCCTAAACATAACAGGGTTATATACAAACGTATTTTAAAGGACCAATTCACCTTAATCATCATCAATCCATCAAATCTCTACACTTTTCCCCAAATTTACAAGAACATAAACCCTAAAACTTATGATCATCAATTTACTCAAATTAGATTCGTTTTTGTTACATCCAACCCATATTTACATCAGGGTAATCATTTCTCTACGATTCTACATGCAATTACTCCTCAACATTCAAATTCTAAGTCCAATTAAAATGGGTTTTTATTAAACTCTCAAGAACAATTAGATTTATGTAAATTCCTACACATGGAAGATGCATTCTCTATAATAATTGAAATTAAACCACTTGCCTTGATTCAATCTCTGATTTTGATGACGATTTGTTGAAGTTCTCTCTCTCTTTCTGCAGAATTCCCTTCTATCTCTCTCTCTCCAAGCTTATCTCTAATGGTGGCTAGGGTTTTCTTTCGGAAAGTTTTGGAAACCTAATCTAATAACCCCCGTAGCTTATTGGGTCATTAAGGGCTGGTTAGTGGGTTTAGTGGGTCAATTCCCAATCAGATAAAGACTCCTAATTTTCGTCACTTTTACTTCCCAAAAATACAAAATTACCAAAATACCCTTTATGTTGCCGGTATGGCCTAAAATACCCCGGGACCCAAACTAAACCCCCGGCTAGTGTTTTCTGACTATCTCGACCCTTCCGGACGCGTTGGCTCACTCAAAATGACTATACAATTAATATAATTAAAATTCACTTTTATAAATAAAATAATTATAACCTGACGCGACTGTCACCCGCGTCCCAATAAAATGTCCAAATTGTCGTATATCAATCTCACGACAAATTTCATAATTCAATATTCATAAATCATCATATATACTCAATATAGTCAAATACCAACTCACATCTCGCTAGTATTTTATCCGGATTAATTCCCAATTAATTCTCATTTAATTAATTAATCCCAAAATAAATATTGCCAAAAATACGGGGTATTACAGTTAATAGAACATTTGCACTCTATAACATCATACATGATTGGCGCCCTGTGGACACCAAGCACACCTCAATTTAAACGTCGCCCAAACCTACCAAGATTTCATCAACCATGATTCTCTCATAGTAAGTATGACCTATCTACCTCCTAACATCCATCTCAAATAATTATTATATTCTCACGCAAACACTAACCTATAAGTCTCCAATAAATGACCTATTAAATTCAAATGAAAATCCTACTTCCTTTCATTTGAAACCATGGTACAGATTCAACCTATGTCCCTATCATCAGAACCCAATGAAAGGTCGCCAAAACTACCCTCCAATTAACTTGATGCACACACTACATATCAACAAAAATCTGACATTATTAATGATTTCGACGGGATACAGGATGTCGTACACAACCCATAAGTCTTTATGTCCGCATTATTTATGTCACAATGGATCATATTCTACAAACATCACCTCATGTTCCCAAAAATTGCATCATGGGAGACTATCGAGGGTTCACTCCCATCTCACTTCAACTCATCAATGTCACACACATATAACATTTACCCCTACGGCTCATAACTCACATCATGTATTACATTATACATCTATTAATTGACAATTACTGAGATAGTATTCTATTAACCAAGTTGTGAGTAAACATTATTAGGTAATGACCAGTGTCGATCTATATAATTATTAAGCTGTCAAATATTCATGATATGGCAATATCCTAAGGATAATTTTTTCCTAATTACATCAATACTATTAGCCACATATGTGTTCCTAACCAAGGGGCCTAAAGAGTCCTTATGGATTGAATACTTCTTCGACATGCTACTTGATTCGTCCTGAATCATGGCACTTATTATCCTCTATACTTGTGCATTTTATCCCCATCAAGTACTTAATTTCTATAATTATGATTGATAATCAGAAAACCTCCATTTTTATATGCTAACGTGTTATTTGAGGTATTATTAAGCTTTTGTAAGAGTTATGGTGCTTAGTGTGAAGTTTGGGTGCATTTTGGTAAAGTTTTGTCGAAGCTCGAATGTTCAGGGGAAATTTAGTAAATTCACACTTTAGGATTTTTTCCCAAAATATTCATGAAAGATGAATATCTGGGGCCAAGCTTTTCCTGGACGTGAACAGTGCTTGAATCAGAGTCCAAACCAAGATGTTACAAGTCTTTCATCGTGAAGGAATTATAAGAAAATCATTTTACAAAACAAATAAATAAAATACCTTTTTTGTCCAGGCCCTAATTTTACAGCAGCTGGTTCAATTCGACCATGGTAAGTCTCGGTCAAGCTCGAGTGGAGGTCTTGGCTTAACAACGGAGCATGTCTTTAGCCGCAAGAGATAGCAGTAGGTCCTTATGATTTTGAACAGATCACACACAAATTAGTAGGTCATGGGGTTTTGGTCCTTGTCCATTTATGGTGGAGCAAGGTATCTATTACCTAATAGGGCACTGGGTCATTCCAATTGAAAGTGCAGTAGGTACAACCGAAATAGAGGACCGATCGACCGTCTCCTGGCCACCAGTCGACAGATGAAAGTGATTTTTCCTTTAGTCGTTTGCAGTATACTTTTTCCCTTGGGACTGGTCTACCGGGTCCCCATCCGCGGTCGATCAAGTGTAGCAGATCCAGTGCTCCCTCTTTTGTTTCCTTTTCTTTTTTCTTTTTTTCTTTTCTTTTGTAACTTAACATAAAATGAGACTTTTGTTTATTTGTAAGATATCTTATATTTTTTTTTCTTATTTTTAGTCTAGAAACTAGGTTAAGAAACATTTTGGGGATTTTGTGGGGTACCCCTCTCCTCCATTTACTTTGGGGTTTTCACCCATTAATGTAAGCTTTCCTATTCATCTTCATTCTTAAGATTTATTTCCTTTATTTTCATGCTTTATTATTTATTTCCAAGCCTAGATTGTTGTTGTTGTTAATTTAATTCTTATTTGCTTTAATTAATTAGTTGTCTTAACTTAGTTTATTTATGTATTTCATCATGCTTAGTGGAAAACTTAAATTAGGTTGTGTTGGATTGAACTCACCTAGGGTTCATTTGTTTTTTTTGTACTGTGACGGGTTTTCAGGAGTTTATTTCGATTTGGTTGTCCTAGTCATTACGGCTAGGAGATTTAACGGGGTATATCATGTATGCTCCGTATTTATGATACTGCATGTGTAATTTTTGTGGTATTTGTTGACACTAAAATCATATTAGGCTTTTATATGAATTTAGGGGGTGTCGACTTTGGATTTAATTAACTGTTGAAATGAGACTCAATCTTAATAACTTATAAACCCATGTAACCATTTATACCAATTAAATCAGGGTAAGGGTTATCTGTCGCAACCTATAGTTTGCATTCCTTTAATCTAGTTTAAATACACTAGCCTAGTTATCTTTTCTTTTTTGTTAAAAATCTCCTTTTACACTTTTATTCTTGAAGTGTTAAACCAATATAATTCTAGCAACTTGTCTCTAGGGATTTCGATATCCGGATTGGCCTCTATACTCCCTTATAAGAGTGTAGTCAATAGTTTAAGTTTTTTTATTGAGGAGGTGAAACGAATAACGACAAGCATTTTTACACGACGCTACTTTTCACCCTCAATCAAAGTGGCACCGTTGTAGGGGAATTGTTTGTTTTAGAATTTAATTGATTGAGTGTTTCGTAGTATTTTTTATTTCTATTTGTATTCTTTATTAACTATTTTTGTAGGACTTCTACATTTTAGTGCCAAGAAATGCTTGAATTTTCTGGAAGCACATCACTTTTTGGAATTTTCCATCTCGAGCCTTCTTTGGGGTAAGCATGTCTTATTCCAATTTTTTCGGTAATCGTAATGATAATTCTCCAAATCCCCCTAGACCTATGAATTTTGGTCAATACCTACAAGCCCAATAAATTGATACATCTGAAATGTCTTTGGGTGAGTATTATCAAAGTCAAGTTATGGATTACAGTAATTTTTGGAATGATCATTCCGATGTTGGGCCACACAATCCTTATAATAAGATTGGTGAGCTATATGCATTAGCTTTCAAAATTCTTATAATAATGATTTTGATTGTAGTTTCGATGATAGTTTTCAAATATCTCATTTTCAAGAATCTACGCCTTTTCCTATGAATTTCGGTGAGGGCTTGTGCATTCAAGAAAATGAAAATTTTGAAAATCGTTATCGAGAAGAAAAGCATTGTTAGGAGCATGAGTTAGATTTATTATTTGAATTCGACGATGATTTTTCTTCTGGGTAGTTGGAAGTCAGGGAATATTTCGAACCAAATGAGGATTTTGTGCCTAGTTTGGAACAAACCATTCTTGACTTGGTATATGGTATAATAGTGGATGAAAATGAGGAAGAAATGGACATAGTATCCATTTACAATGAAATGATTTTTCTTTGGCCCCCAAAGAATAATATTTAATTGAAAATGATCTTATTTCCTTCGAAAAACAATCATCAAGCGATGATGACTCATCTCTTGAGTTTGAATATCTTACGTTCCCATCTTTATTTTATATTGTCACACCAATGCAAGTACCCGGTGAATCGGTTTCAAACTTTAAAATGTTTAACCCATCAGCGATGAGGAGTACTTGCTCGAGTTGCTTTCCATGAAAGAATCTTTGCCTCCATGTGCGCCACCTCCCATTCTAATTTCAAAATATTTGGGAGAAAATTATCTTGTTTTGGCCTCCTTGTGTATTTGTCGCTCGTTTTATCCAAATTCATCATCCTCCCTCCAAAGTTTTTAATTGGGAATGGTTCAGTTCTTCGTCCTTACACATGCCTTTTGTTTCTTGAATGGAATTCCTATTTTCCTAAATGTATGCATGAAAGGTAGGGTCCCCCGTTGATCCTCCAAATTCAAATCATATTTTGGGTGGACCCTAAAAAACATCAACTTCTAGTGTACAGTTAGTTAGAAGTTAAAATTATATGTTGTAAATAGTTAGTTTTTATTTTCCTTCATTTTATTTTTTCTTACTCATTGTCTAGTGTAGTTAGTTAAGTTTTTTATTGTTTTCTTCTGTGCTTGGTATTAACATGTTTTGTAGAATCTTTGGACTTGTACTTTTCGTAGATCGCTCCATTGTGGGTAATATCGATTTTTCCTCTCTTTAATTTTATTCTTAATTCACATTGAGGACAATGTCAGGTTTTAAGTTAGGGGATGTGGGATAATCTATCCATTCAGTGGTAGTTTCTTTGATTTGATTCCCAAGCATGCTTTCTTTTAAAACATTAAAAATTTCAAAAAGTTTTTTTTTCTTTTTCTCCTTTGTTGGGCATTTTGCCTTTGTTTCCAATGATAAATTTTAATAATTTTCTGATCCAATAGACAACTCAAAGATGCATGTTCTCGATTTAAGAAGTTATTAGACTTTTGTCCTCAATTATTGAGATTATGAATAACTTCATGAATTAAACTTTAATCCCATGAGCACATGCACTTTTCTTGCTTTATTGATTTTTCTTAAGATTTTTATAACTAGGTAATCTTTTATTGCAGTGTATATACTTACGCTTAGTGAGCTTTGGGCTTTTCTTCGTTTGTGAGTGTTATACACTTCTCTTTCCTCTTTGAAAATGTTACACTCGTTAGTAATGTCACTATTCTTTCATTGATCATTCATTAATTGAGTTTATATCTTGAAATGTATTACTTGAGCATGATTTTTAAAGTTTGTTTTGACTCGAGAATTGCGTAAACTTTAGAAATAATCATAGTCCATCTTTGTTATATTACCCATAAAATCCTTGACCTCGCCTTAAATCTTTTCTCTCGTCAACCCCCTTTGAGCTTTAATATAGCCTTTCGTTTCATAACGTCAAATCCCATAACTAACTCCACATTGTAGTTATAAACCACACATGTCACCTTTCGTACCTTTGTTTTGGAATGATACTTGGGATTTAATGATGTTCGCATTATGTGGTTGCAATTAAGCATGCAACAGTGAGAAAAGTAAAGAAAATAAAGAAGTGAAAAAGAGAAGAAAAAAGGAAGTAGAAAACAAAAGAAAAAGTGAGAAAAAGAAGAAAAGAAAGAGAAAGAGAAAGAGAAATTTGTATGTGTTATGTATAATGTTCAACAAGCTTTGTTTACTTTCTCAATTGTTATATTTAATGCTCGTTATGGAGTTATTTTTCCAAATTTTGTATATGCCCGCATTTACCATTATCCCAAGTTTTCATCTCTTAACACCTTCAGTCCGTATATATTTAACCTTCATTTTATAAGCCAAGCCTAATCTATATTACAACCCTTTAAATTCCTATGTGATCCTAGGGTGAATTCAATTTAAAAGTCAAAATAGTTTTAAGAATCTGTGAAAATACATTTCGCATCCTTTAATGAGCGGTATCTTTCATTGAGATTACATGTTTTTCATTTTTTTATAAAGCATTCCTCTTTAGTGGCATGTGTGCATCCTAGTTTCCATTTACATTTATTCTTTATGCCCATAAGTCTTGTGTATTACCATCTATTTCATAGTGATTTCAATTGTCGAGCGTAATGCCCAATGAGAATTGACTTATATGCATGGTTTAATGTTTATTATTCGGTTAATATAAGTTTTTTCCAAATCATACTTTGCATGTGCTCGCTCCCCTCCCACTTTTAAGGTTTCAATTCTATGGAGTTAATTGTATAATGTTAATAATACGAATTTTTGTGTGAATTCATTCACTTTTCTAATAACATGTTTGAAATCTTTTTCGTTATTGTTGGACTTATCTCATGTTGATTGGTCATATTTTGAGGAAGCATTGATGTTTGTGGGTTTCATCTTTGAAAACCCTCACGAGAAGACACTCGTCCACTAGGGTAACCTAGGGGTTTAACGACATATTACCTATGCTAAATGCAATCATTCGCCCATGAAAGTGTCTTTTATCTCTTTTGTATATATCTCCTGTCTTATGGTTTTCTTATAGTTCTTCTTTCTTTCAATTTCATTTCTAGGGACCAACAATGTGTAAGTTAAGGAATGTGATTCATCCCGAATCATGTCACTTATTACCCTCTATCCATATGCATTTTAGCCCCATCAAATAGTTTAATTCCTATAATTATGATTGATTACTAGACAACCTTCGTTTTATATGCTAACGTGTTATCTGAGGTATTATTGAGCTTTTGTAGGACTTACTGTGCTTATTGTGAAGTTTGGGCGCATTTCGATAAAGTTCCATCAAAGCTCTCACGTTCAGGGGCAATATAGTAAATTCACACTTTGGTCTTTTTTCCCAAAGTCTTTACAAAAGATGAAGTTCTCTGGTCAAGCTTCTCATGGAAGTGAATGGCGCATGAATCTGAGTCCAAACGAAGATGTTATGCGTCTTTGATCGGGAAGAAATTATAAAAAAATCATTTTGTAAACAAATAAATTAAAGAGCTTTTTGCCCTGGCCCTAATATTGCAGCCGTTGGTCCAATTCCCCATTGCAGGTCTTGGTCAAGTTCTGGTGGAGGTCTTGGATTAACAATGGATCATTTTTTGGCTGCAAGAGATAACAGCATGTCCATAAGATTTTGAGCAGGCCACACACGAATTAGCAGGTCATTGGGTTTTGGTCCTTAGCCATTTATGGGGGAGCAAGATCACGGCTACACAAGAGGGGAGTGGGTCTTTCCAATGAAAAGTGCAGTAGGTCCATGATCAACGCGTGAAAGGTGCGGCGCATGTCAAACGCCGATCGTCATTTTCGTTTCACCGCAATAATACAAACAAACCTCAATTACGAATGCACTTGCGATACAAGTATACTGCTAAGTCGGATATCGAAAATCCACAGAGACGAGTTGCTAGAATTTATAAGATTTAGTAGTCCGAAATAAAAGCATAAAAGGTGAATTACGAACTAAAAATGAAAAGATGCATAAAAGGGAAATATTAATCTAGGCGAGTATATTTAAACTAGATTAACAAAGCGAGTAAAACTATAGGTTGCATCGAATATCCCTCACCCCAAGTTAATTAGTATAAAATTGATACATGGGTCGACGAGTTATATAGAATGCGTCTCGTTTCGACAGTTAATGGAACCAAGGGTTGTCACGCCCCTAAATCCATATAAAAGCCTAATAATATTTTGGCATTAACAAATACCCCAAAAATTGCGCACGCAAGGTCGTAAGCACGGGAAATACATGATATGTCCCGTCAAATCTCCTAGGTGCAATAACTAGGACAACGCGCCCGAAATAGACCCATAAACACCATCACCAAAGCAAAGCAATGCGTCAACCTGAGTGAGTTCCATTCAAACACAACCTAATTTAAATTAGCTAGAAAGCATGTTAAAAACGCGGTAAATGAAAGCAGTAAATAAACGCGATAAAATTACACTAGAAAGCAATTAGATCAAAGCATGTAAATAAAGCATGTAAATAAATTAGAAAGCAATAATTAAAGGAATACAATCTATATTAATGGAGAGGGAAGATAAAAGTACAATCTTACAAACCCAAATGTTGTCACACCATATGAGGAAGAAGAAAAGACCTCTCAACTCCCAAACCCTAAGCTAAACTAACCTAAAACCAATTATATTTGTTTATACATCAAAAATACTTTATATAGTAAAAAGGAATTAAATTAGAAAAGAAAAGAGAAAAGAAAAGAAAAGCCAAAATATCAGCAAAAAACAGGGTATCGATTGATTGATCCCTTGTGATCGATCGATCGATGGTAAATATCCAAGCCCATTGTCTCCAATGATTTGGAAAAATATGAAGGATCGATCGATCGATCCCTTTGATCGATCGATCGATCAAGCAGGTATGCAGTTCCTTTCCTCCTGTTTTGGCATGTTTAAATTTCTCCTCCGCTAAAATTGTCATAACTTCTTCGTTCTGAATCATAATCGCGCACCGTTCATGGCCATGCGAAGCTTGAGAGGAGGGATACGACTTACATGAAGATGTTGGTCCAGGTGACCAAGCTGTGAAAAGACTAAAATGCCCTTGAACGTGCGACTGCGTACGGAAATCGAGCAGAATGCGTTCGAACTTCATTTTTAGCATCCAAATACCTATAAAAGTTCAATTAACCCCTGCAAAACATGTTATCATAGAAATATGAGGTTGTCTAGTTAACGAGCATAAATATAGGGAATAAGATACCCAAGGGGGCTAAAATGCGTTGGTTCGAGGGATAAAATACGCAACATTTGCGTATTATCACATCCCCTAACTTACACATTGCTAGTCCCTAGCAATGAAATAGGATGCAACAAGAACTACAAGTAAACCAAAAGCATGAGATAGTACAAAAGTATGGTATAAAAGAAAAAGGACACATTCGCGGGTGATTCGATTGCATTTAGCGTATGCAATAAGCCATTAAGCCCTTAGGTTACCCTAGTGGACGAGTGTCATCTCGTGAGGGTTTTTAGGGATGATACCCACAAACATCACATGGTTTCCTCAAAATTATGCTGAAACCAACATGCGACAAGCCCAACAAAAGTGAAAAAGATTTCATACGCATTATTAACACATTGAATGAATTCAAATAAAAGTCCAAATCACTGACATTATAGAATGCACCTCATAGAATTGAAACCTTAAAATGTGGGAGGGGAGTGAGCACATACAAAGTGTGATTTGATAAAAACTTATATAAACCGAATACTAAATAACGCATGCATATATTCATTCCTCACGGGCATTACACTCATCAAGTGAATTCACTCGAAAAAAGGAGGTAACACAAGGAACATGCGGGCATAAAGAGTAAATGGAAATGGAAACTAGGTCGCACACATGTCACAAATGAAAAACGCTATATATAAATTGAAAAACTGTAATCTCAATAAAAGGATACAGCACATTAAAAGAGGCGAAATGCATTTTCACAGATTATCAAAACTATTTAGATCTTCGAATTACATCTACTTAAGATCACATAGGACTTTGTAGGGTTGTAATGTAGGCCAGGATAGGATACGAAATAAAGGATATGTATGTGTGGATTCAATGTGTTCGGAAATGAAAACTCGGGATAATGGGAAAATGCGGGAAACATCAAAATTGGAAAACAAGTTCCAAAAGGCATTAGATATATCACCAAGGAGAGTAATCAAAGCTTATTGAACTATATACACAACATTCACAACTTTCTCTTTTCTTTCTTTTCTTCTTTTTCTCATGTTTTCTTTTTCCTTTTGCTTTCTCTTTTTCTTTCGTTTTCACTTTTTCTTTTCTTTACTTTTCTCACTCTCATATGCCCAAATTGCAACCAACATCATAACAACATCATTCAATACAAAGTAACATTCCAAACAAAGTTATGAAAAGTGTATGTATGGGATAAAACTCCAATTTAGAGTTGGTTATCGGATTTAGGTCATGAAACGAAAGGCAAATATTTAGGCTCAAAGGGGTTGACGAGGGTAAACATATAAGGTGAGGTCAAGGCTCTTATGAGTGATATAACAAGGATGGCCTATGATAATTTCACAAAGTTTACACAATTCTCGAGTCAAAACAATATATGAAAATCATGATCAAGTAACACATTTCAATTATGAACTCAATTAATGAACAGTCAAATGAAAGAATAGAGAGATTACAAACGAATTCAACGTTTTCAAAGAGGAAAGAATAGTGTATAACACTCACAAACGAAGAAAGGTACAAAACTTACTCGGTGTAAGTATATACAATGCAATAAAAGATTATCGAGTTATAAAAATCTTAAACCAAATCAATGTAACAAGAATGGTGCATGTGCTCATGGGATTAAAGTTTAATTCATGAAGCTATTCACAATATCAATGATATGAGGACTGAAGTCTAATAACTTCTAAAATCAAGAACATGCATCGTTGAGTTGTCAATTGGATCGGGAAATTATTGAAATTTATCATCGGAAACAAAGGCAAAATACCCAAAAAAGGAGAAAAAAGAAAGAAAATCTTTTTGATTTTTTTTTTTTATTTTTCTAAGAAAAGCTTACTAAGTAACTAACATGTGAGCAAAAACATGGACTACATAAACAAATGGATAGAATATCCCACACCCCCTACCTTAAAACTTGACATTGTCCTCAATGCAAATTAAGAACCGAGTCAAAGAGAGGAAAAGAGCGATATTACCCAAAATTGGAGCGATCCACATTAGAACAAGTCCAAAGAACCTACAAAACAAGTTAGTACCGAGCATAGCGAAAATAAATTAAAAAAGTTAACTAATTACACTAGACTAAATTAAAAAGGAAAGAAAAACTATATAAAGAAATAATAAAAAGCTAACTATATACAACCTACTATTTAGGCTTCATACTAACTGTACACTAAAAGTCTAAATAGCTGAGGGTCCACCATAAAAATGATTTGACTTTGGAGGATAATCGGTCTACCTTCACATACAAGCATGCCTTTCGAAAAATATGGATTCCGTTTGAACAACAGAAGGCATGTGTAAGGTGGAAGAAATGAACCATCATCAATTAAAAGTTTTGGAGGGATGATAGGGTATTTGGATTGAACGGGTGACAAAAATATATGGGGAGCGAGAAAAGCAGAATATCCTTCCAAAGATTTAGCAAGTGGAATGGGAGGTGGCGCACACAAAGGTAAAGATGCGATCGTGGAGGGAGACTCGAACAAGTACTCCTCATCGGCGAAAAGGTTTAAAACATTAAATTTTGAAACCGAATCATCGGGTAGTTGTGACGGTGTGATAACGGATAATGAAAATGGGGATGAAATAAATTCAAACTCATGGGATGAATCATCATCGCATGAAGATTGAGTTTCGAAAGAAATAATATCATTTTCAATGAAATGTTCTTCTTTAGGGGCCAAAGAAGAAATCATTTCATTGCAAATAGATATTATGTCATTTTCATCCTCACTTTCAATATCTATTATGAAATGGGAAAAGTCTAGAATGGTTTGTTCCAAAGTAGGCACAAAGTCCTCATTTTGTTCAAAACATTCCTCAACTTCGAAAGTCTCGAAAGCAAAATCGTCATCGGATTCGAATAATAAATCCAAGTCTTGCTCCCAACAACGATTTTCTTTCTGATGACGATTTTCAATTTTCTCATTTTCAAGCATACGCAAGCCCTCACCAAATGTCATAGGTCGAGGTGCGGATCCTTGAAAATGGAAACTTTGAAAATTACCATCGGACTTAAACGAAAACTCCTTATTATAGGAATTTTAAAAACTATTGCAATTCGTTTCAAAATTCCTATTATAAGGAGGTAAAGGTCCAAAATCATTATCATCATCATCAAAATTCCAATAACCCAAATTTTGACTTTCGTTATACTCGCCCAATGTCATATTTGAATTTGTAATAAGTATTGACCGAAAGTCATAGGTTTGCGGGAATTTTGATAATTATAACAATGACTACCGAAAGAATTGGAATAATACATGCGTACCCCAAAAATGGCTCGAAGTGGCAAATTCCACAAAGTAGGTGCGCGCGAGAAAAATTCAAGCGTTTCCAAGTGCTCAAATGTGGAAGTCCTGCAAAAATATTAGCAAATAATACAAATAGAAAGAAAATACTATGAAATACTAAATCAAATAAAGTCTAAAACAAACTCATCCCCGACAATGGTGCCTTTTTTATCAAGGCGTGAAAGGTACAGTGCGTGTCAGATGCCGATCGTTATTTTCGTTTCACCGCAATAATACAAACAAACCTAAATTTGGACTGCATTTGTGATACAAGTATAACGGTAAGTCGGGTATCGAAAATCCATAGAGACGATTTGCTAGAATTTATAGGATTTAGTAGTCCGAAATAAAAGCATAAAAGGTGAATTACAAACTAAAAATGAAAAGATGCATAAAACGAAAATATTAATCTAGGCGAGTGTATTTAAACTAGATTAACAAAGCGAGTAAAACTATAGGTTGCGTCGAATATCCCTCACCCCAAGTTAATTAGTATAAAATGGATACATGGGTCGACGAGTTATTTATAATGCGTCTCATTTTGACAGTTAATTGAACCAAGGGTTGTCACGCCCCTAAATCCGCATAAAAGCCTAATAAGATTTTGGCATCAACAAATACCCCGGAAATTGTGCACGAAAGGTCGTAAGCACGGGACATACATGATATGCCCCGTCAAATCTCCTAGGCGCAATAACTATGACAACGCACCCGAAATAGACCCGTAAACACCATCACCAAAGCAAAGCAATGCGTCAACCCGAGTGAGTTCCATTCAAACACAGCCTAATTTAAATTAGCTAGAAAGCATGTTAAAAACGAGGTAATTGAAAGCGGTAAATAAACGCGATAAAATTACACTAGAAACCAATTAAATCAAAGCATGTAACTAAATTAGAAAGTAAGAATTAAAGGAATACAATCTATATTAATGGAGAGGGAAGATAAAAGTACAATATTACAAACCCAAATGTTGTCACACCATATGAGGAAGAAGAAAAGAGCTCTCAACTCCAAAACCCTAAGCTATTCTAACCAAAAATGAATTATATGTTTTTTACAACAAAAATCCTTTATATAGTAAAAGTAATTAAATTAGAAAAGAAAAGAGAAAAGAGAAAAGAAAAGAAAAGCCAAAAAATAGGGGATCGATCGATCGATCCCTTGTGATCGATCGATCGATGGTAAATATCCAAGCCCACTATCTCCCAAGAGTTTGGAAAATATTAAGGATGGATCGATCGATCAAGCAGGTATGCAGCTCATTTCCTCCTGTTTTGGCATGTTTGCATTTCTTCTCCGCTAAAATCGCCGTAACTTCTTCGTTCTGAATCAGAATCGCGCACCGTTCATGGCCATGCGAAGCTTGCGAGGAGGGATACAACTTCCGTGAAGATGTTGGGTCAGGTGCCGAAGCTGTGAAAAGACTAAAATTCCCCTGAACGTGCGACTGCGTACTAAAATCGAGCGGAATGCGTCCGAACTTCATTCTTAGCATCCAAATACCTATAAAAGCTCAAGTAACTCCTGCAAAACATGTTAACATAGAAATTCGAGGTTGTATGGTTAACGAGCATAAATATAGGGAATAAGATACCCGAGGGGGCTAAAATGCATAGGTTCGACGGATGAAATATGCAATATTTACGTATTATCAGTCCAACCAAAATAGAGAATCGATCGACCGTCCCATGTCCACCGATCGACCTGTAAAAGTGATTTTGCCTTTGGTCCATTGAAGTATACTTTTTCCCTTAGGACCGGTCGACTGGGTCCCCAACCCATGGTCGATCGGGTGTAGCAGATTCATCACTCCCTCTTTTGTTTCCTTTTCCTTTTTTCTTTTATTTTCTTTTTTTTTTGTAACTTACTGTAAAAGGAGACTTTTGTTTATTTGTAAGATATCTTATATTTTATCTCTTCTTTTTAGTTTAGAACTTGAGTTACAAAACATTTTGGGGATTTTGTGGAGTACCCCTCTCCTCAATTTTCCTTGGGGTTTTCAACCATTAATTTAAGCTTTCTTATTCATCTTCTTCCTTAAGCTCTATTTCCTTTATTTTCATGCTTTATTATTTATTTCCAAGCTTAGATTGTTGTTGTTGTTAATTTCATTCTTGTTTGCTTTAATTAATTAGTTGTCTTAACTTAGTTTATTTATGTATTTCATTATGCTTTGTGGCTAACTTAAATTAGGTTGTGTTGGATTGAACTCACCTAGGGTTGATTTGTTTTCTTTGCTACGGTGATGGGTTTTTATGAGTTTATTTCAATTGGGTTATCCTAGTCATTATGCCTAGGAGATTTAACGGGGTATCTCATGTATGCTCCGTATTTATGGCCTTGTGTGTGTAATTTTTGGGGTAGTTGTTGACTCCAAAATCATATTATGATTTTACGCGAATTTAGGGGGTGCCAACTCTGGATTTAATTAACTATTGAAATGAGACTCAATCTTAGTAACTTGTGAACCCATGTAACCATTTATACCAATTAACTCGGGGTGAGGGACATCTGTCGCAACCTATAGTTTTTATTGCTTTTGTTAATCTAGTTTAAATACACTCGCCTAGTTATCTTTTCCTCTTTGTCAAAAATCACCTTTTACACTTTTATTCATGAAGTATCAAACCAATATAATTCTAGAAACTTGTCTTCGTGGATTTTATATACCCGGACTAGCTGATATACTCCCTTAAAAGAGTGTAGTCATTAGTTTAGATTTTTGTATTGAAGGGATGAAACGATTAACGACAAGTGTTTTGACACGACACTACTTTTCAACCTCGATCACTACTCCAGTCACCTAATCTTCACAATTGACTTTAAACAATATCCATATCTTAGTAATGGATGACATTTATCTTTATTGATGCCTCAAAAGGCTTCTCATATCATCTAAATATGACAAAAGTGCACCTTAAAATAAATACTGCGGTGTCGTCACTAAGGGCTTGCACAGACACTCGCAAGTTACTAACACGTCTAAATCAAAAGCGTCGAGAACTATTAATGGCAGCTAATTTATCCACTGACTACTTGTCAATAACTTACCCCTCATGCTAATCTTCTTGACTCCATCTTTGAGAGTAGGAATCAAAATCGTCACCTTTTTGGCGTGATCGGACCAAAACAAACACCGTTGTCGAATGATCCACCATCCCCCTCGTCACGTCACTCTCTAAAGGAACCTTGAACCTAGATCTATGATACCATTTGTAACGCTCTAGCCCTAATTTTATGGATTACTCATGGGTCAGCCTGGTCCGTCCTGAACGTTATGTGTATAGTCCGATGAGACAACATAAATAATTATGCGAGTCCAGTGTTATTTAATTAACTTTTCACTTGATTAGCAAACAGTTTTGATTCATATCAAACTAGGCATGGGCCCCGTGGGAAGCATCTTGGGAGTCGGAGAATTCAGAGCTACTAACGTAAAAAAGGATACTTACTTGTACAACGCTCCCAAAATACTGAACCGTGCATAACATGCCATAACAAAGATGAGGAAATAAGCAGAATGCCCAGTGGGAAATACAACAAGGCAATATAAAATCGAACAACAGAAAAGAGACTCTAACATGTTATACCTACATGCACATTTAAATATCGCATATATATATATATATATATATATAGGCTCTAATGCGAACGCAACTTGCGGACGGAATTTTGTGTATTTTTTAAAAATAGCAAACAATCAAATTTTGACTTGATTTTTTTCTGTGGTATTTAAATGTTTCAGGAGACCCTGTAAAAAAATCATATCAAAATGAAATGTTTTACTATTTTTAAAAAATCGGTCAAACATATGTCAGTTTTAAAGAGCTTTAAAAACTGACATATATTTGATCGATTTTTTAAAAATAGTAAAACAATTCATTTTGAGCTGATTGTTTTTATAGGAGTCCCTTGGAATGTTCAAATACCACAAAAAAAAATCAAGTCGAAAAAAGTATTTTTACTATTTTTAAAAATATAGAAAAATCCGTCCGCAAGTTAAATCCGCATTAGAGCTGGCATATATATATATATATATATATACACATTAATATATACATTAATTCATGAAATCGTTTTCATTCTAAAAATGTCACTGCTTTAGATTAAATCGCATTAATTCTGTGAAGAAGCCCTTTTTGCTTAACTCATTAAAATTTCCCGATTTAACGTACCTTGTTAAATACTCAAACAAAATAACATTAGTTTCTAAAGAATGCTTCCTTTATCGAAATCATCCATTAACTCACACCGAATTTACCTTAGTATTTTCAATTAATATATCCTTTCAACACATGCATGCGCCGTATTAGACAATACTTGTTTACCGTTGAAAGGATTTCCCAAACACACACTTGTGTTAATTATTGATTAAAACCTCCTTAGGCTGCTTTATTACCCATTTAATCACTTCACTTTAGCATTCTTTATACTTTACATGGACATTAGCCAATTTGTCGTATTACTTGCCCACAATATCTTTCAATTGGAACATTAATCAACTTCATTTCAAGTTAGGTGTCTTTTCTTATATTCACCACACAACCCATTTCTTGACATGTTCCTTTTTTCTCATTATCTTTTCTCGGAGTCCTTTAAATAACCTCATCTTTTCATATGCTCTGGATAGTGTTTTGGGTATTTCACCCTAGGGATCCGAGCCCTTATTTATTCTTTCCCGATCTCATCCGAGTTTATATTATTGTGTTTTAACATTTTTCAAATGTCCACATTATTCCAGTTTTACCGGCCAAAGCCAAAACCAGGGGATTTCACCCACTTTCTGTTACACTTTTGAAAATAACCATTTCTTGTCCATTACACCCTTGCATTGATTTTACCTCAAAAATCACTTTCATTTAGGACCATTTGTGTAAGATGTTTCCATAAAAATGTCCAACCTTACATAAAATTTCCATTTTACCCCTTTTATTTCAAAACTCGTCTTTTTCTCCATTTTCGCATGTGTTGATTTTCCCAAAACATTATTAAGTTTTACACACTAACTTCTTAAATGTTTCAACTCATTGACACTCATTAAACTCTTTGGAGATAACAAGTTTTACAAGTTTTAAATCTCTTTATTCATTACTCTCCTTGCTAAAGAAACCATTTGACATTTTGAAGACAACTTTCTAACAATATCGTTTTTTCTTTATTTTCACATATAGTGTTGAAATACTCACTTATCATATTTTATACACTTATCCACACACTTTAATGGCTGGAATTTCTAATTTCTTTTATTCATGTTAAACCCCTTAAAATCTTTATTAACTTGTTCATATTATCACTACTATATTTTTACAGCTTCATATACATGGGAAGAGGGATTTTAAGTCCAAAAATCCCATTAAATGGGTTTAACACGTGGTTCATTCTAGAAATTTGATAATATTTTAAAAAACATGATTTTCATGACAAAAGACATTTTGTTTGTTCAAAACTTGAATAAATGTCTATCCTTATAAAAATTCATTTTTTAACTAGAAAACTTTGAGGCATTTGTTCATAAAGTACCCTAAAAAAGATAAATATTATTTCAAACATTTTATTCCATAAAATGTTTAAATACCAAGTTCTCGTGAAATATACCATTTTGCTTGAAACTCTTGAAATCATTTGTAAATTATTTTACACAAAACCATAGGAAATAACCTTTTTAATTCATTTATGCATTATACTCTTACAAACTCCAACTACAAGTCCAATATCTGGTTGGGTTGCTCAGATGAGCCATAAGCAATTTCAATACCCCACAAACCCTAAGGGTTAAATAATAAAAATGACCCAAACTCAACCCTTTAGCCTTTAGTCCATCAAGCCTTTAACACACATTTTGATCTGAGTCGTTGAGAGATCGATAGCTCACCCAATCTGACAATTCATATCACGACAACACATTAAAATGTGGAAAAATTTCTAATTTGCGTAGGGTCATCTGAATAACTTCCCATCTCATTCAAATGAGTCTTCCAACAAGAGTCGAACGATGTCTAAAAATGGGGTAGTATCTTTATTCTTCGAATAACAATGTAGCCTTCGTTCGAACGATGACGCACCTTGTTCGAATGAGGGTGTTCTAATGAGATTCCAAAAAGTGATAGAAATTGAACCAGTATTTCTCGTAAGAAGGTTTGTTCACACCTCATTCGAACGACATGGCCTTCCTCATTCTAACAACACACTCGTTCATTCGATTGACTGACCTATTACAGCATACAAACTTTAAGACATAAAAATCCAGTTTTATTGCATCAGGTTCACTACATTATCCATTTTTTACCCATACCGAGTCTAAAGCCCAAATGGGTCATACGAAGTCACCAAATTATGCGGGTATGGTTAAAATCATGGGGGTAAGTGTTATATGATCACCAATTACTTCCCCTACTCTATAGGGAGGCGGGAATGTCTTCATCTATTATACAATGGAAGGCACTGCTTCAAATTGTTTAAGTGTTATTCTCCCTAAAATTATGTTGTAAGCTGGAAAGATATGTTCATCCATCATGAAAATACTGATTTTCCTTATCAAAATTCTCAGACATCTTTCCATACATACGTCCATCTCATAAACTCCAAGAGGGTGGAGATTCACTCTACTAAATCCATTCAATGGTTGATGGTAGGGAACAAGTCTCTTCTTGCTCAACTACAGACATTTGAAACAATCCCAAAAAACCACATTTGTCGAGCTTCCCATGTCAACCAATATATGACTAATGTTGTATCCATGAACTCGTGTACTAAAGACTAGAGGTCATCATTTGATGCCAAGATCCCTTCAAAGTCCTTCCTTGAAAATCCCACTATGAGATTATCCATATCAACTTTTTTTCAGATTGTAGGGCTTAGTTTTAACTTTGGTCGAATTAAATTTAGCCCTCTTAGGTGCTACTTTTGCTTCAACATCCTAAGTCTTACTATCAATCGGCTAATTTCCTCCACTTTTTAATCCTACACAGATAATTTTTACATCAAAATAAATCGTACATAGATTACCTTTAACTATATGTGGATTAGAAAAAAGGTCAGGGTTATCTTCTCCACTGTCGTCTTTATCTTGTTCATTCCGATTTTCCTGAACATCTTTCTTTGCCTTGATATTCTTCCTTGCATTGAACTTTTTATTCCCTTGTCTCGTACTCAATTTGTCCATGAACTTTTGGAGTTTTCCCTATTTTAATAATTTTTTAATCTCGTCTTTCAGGGCGAAGCACTGATCTGTAGTGTGGCTTTGGCCTTGTGAAACTCACACCACTTATTTTCATCCCTATTTTGGGTAGGTACTTCAACTTATTTGGCCATATGAGCTCCCTATCATCCTTTATAACATTTCAGTATCATTTCAGGACTTACTGTAAGTGGAGTATACTTGGCAAATTTATCATCGGCAGATCTCTTTTTTCCTTCCTTCACTTTATCTCAGCCTTGGTTGGATTTCCCATTGTTAGCCACATTAAAGTCATCTCTCTTGGCCGCCAAGGCCTCGTCCGTATTCAAGATTATATCGACTATAGGAGTTTTGTCATTGACATTGTAGGATCCTCATAGAGTTTCCATAAATGCTTTTCAGGTTGTAACCACTTATTAGGGTTTTTATAGTGATACATTCTTCATAGTCTTCAACCTCTAATTTTTCTTTGTTAAATCTAGAGATATAGTCCCTCAGAGGTTCATTCTCCCCTTGTCTGACATTCAATAAATGTGTTACATGCTTAGCCGACTTCTTGATAAAATTGAAATTATAAATGAACTTTTTAGTCAACTACTTAAAGTTCTCTATGGATCCTCTCGGCAGGTCAGTGGAATCATTCATGATGTCAAGTATTTTTTTTATCAACAGAATATATGCAAATACCAAACTATAAAAACATCAAAGATTACACATTTCACCTAAACCATCTATACATAAGAAGCAAAGATTTAGGAAACACTTCCCACTTTATTGAAGGGATGGATTTTGGCATAGGCTCCTCTATAGGAAATTTTGTAGTTGGTGAAGGCAACTTGAAAATGGGGCCCTGTGATTCTTCAGTTGAAGATAAATTAAAACAAGCATTTTCCACAGTTTGAAATAACTTGATCCACTCTTCTAAGCATTCCTTCACTTGATTGTTACAAACGTTGCTAGAACTGAATGTATGAAAAGCTCATCACGTGCTGAATTCTCATAACTCTGTCATCAATAGGACCGGTGATGGCTGGTAAGCCTCATCACTGGGTCATATGCGTTCCATAGATGCATTGAGTAATGTAAGCAATCTTGTAGGGTATTGACTTGCCTACCGATCAAGATTGTGAATCTGCAATACACTTCACTATTAGTTCATATAGTCATTAGCTTACAAATTAAATGCAAAGTTGGCATACAATTAAATGCAAAGTTGAACCAATAAAAACAACAAACATTTAATTTTCCCCGAAGACCATACCTGTTCAAAGTTAAGCCAAATAACCCAAGGCTTCTTAAGAAAACAGTGTGATGCATTTTATCAAACAAATGGCACGCATGTTGCAAACACTGAGATATGAGGAAAGAACAAAATGTGATGAACCAAAATGACAAAATGGACATTAAGACCTTAAATAGTGAGTGTAGATTCAATCACAATACCATATGTGCAATAATAGATCTGGGGAGTTCATGCACTATTCTAGCTAGCATTCCAGGATTTCTTGAAAAATAAAAACCTAGAAACCCTATCAGTTCACACAAATAATGAATCATATCATATCAGCTCATAGAAACATTTTCAAAGTTACCCATTTTAATGAATCATATTAGTTCACAGGAATATATGAATCTTAAAGTGGTGGACGGAGTGCTAATCCAAGCTAATCCACCACTACTCAAAGTGGTGGATGGAGTCTCGGTATATGCGTATGTAGAGAGAGGGGGGATACCTGAGTTTAAACCTTCAATCATCTTCACTGCATTATCGAATCTGAAAACCCTAAATAAATAAACCAAAAACACAAACCAAATAACCACAAAACCTCAAATTAATCAACTAAAAAGAGATAATGTGATTGAGAGAGAGAGAGAGAGAGAAGGTCACCGAAAATCCATACCCATGTAGACAAAAATGAACCTAACATACAGAAATCTAAACCCAGATTCATGTGTAGATAGAGAGATGGGAGAGCTACAAAATGAGAGAGATATATGAGAGAGGTTGTGTGTGTTTGGAACCGGTGGGATTTGTGGTTTGGTTGTCGTGAGGTAGAGAGAGATGAGAGAGGTAAAGTGAATTGGTAAAGCTAAATGCAAAGTAATTTACTCTTTTACCCATATTTTTGAATTTTTTTAGATGATTAAGAGTGATGGAAAAGAGGGGGAAATGAAATAATAAAAGGACAAAAAGGAAAAAAATATCGCTTAATCTTAACCCTTTGATCGTTGCCTTGTTGGCTTCAATCTGAACCGTGAAGTGTCTCCCCATCTTATGAATAGTGAAAACACCATTGTAACTTATTATATATATATACCTTTGTAAAATACATATTGAATGCCTTAACTGTTTTACTTCCGAAAACGTACTCATCCCGATTAAATTACCTTAATTGTGAAAAGACTTCCTTTTTTCATACTTATCATTTCTCACTTTGTTTAACACACCCAGTTCCACACGTAATGCCACAACACTTGATTTATCCCAAACCATTCCTTAAACGGAATCACCCCTTTAAAATATACACATCCACGCACACATTCCCCATGATAGAAAATACTCGTTTATTACTTGAAAACGTTTTAATACATACTTATGCAAATTATGGGTTTAACAACTTAGGTTATTTAACCACCAATTTTCCCACTATATTTTTCCCTTATCCTTAACTTAAGGATATTAATAGATTTACACATTTAGTTGTCCATTTCACCTTTACCGAAATATTTATTACATTCATTCAAGTTAGGTTGTATTAATACATTTTACCACACAATCCATTTCTTGACATGTTCCTTATTCCTTTTCTCTTTTTCTTAGAATCTTTCTTTTTACCGCATACTTACACGGGCTCCACTCCAACGACTATGCGCACCATATGCTCTGACATGTAATTTGGGCTTTTCACCCAAGGGCTCCGAGCCCTTCTTGCTTATTCCCGGTTGCATCCGAGTCGTTAGTAATGTGTTTAAAATTTTACACATGTCCACATCATTCCACTTCTTTACTTCTACCCGGTCAAAGGCTAAACCCGAATTAATCGTACGTTTTTCCATTAGCACTTGGAAAATTGTTTATTTTCTTCTTTAAGTCCCTTATCCACACACACGTGATGTATACGCAATTCATTCACGTCTTAGGAATTAATTCAATTTCATACCTATTAGTGAAAAATATTCCTTAACTTTTTTATTCCATAAAAATGTTCCACTTTAAGTAAATTACCAATTTACCCTTTGTTTAGCAAACATGTAATTTAGTTTCTTAACGAGTGTTATTTCTCAAAATGGTTATTAAGTTTCCAACATAACATTTAAAACACATTACCCACTTTAACTCTTGTTTGATATCACGCTTTTGCCCAACTTTGACACTTTTTACTTTAACACCTTTGACACATAAATAGCACCTTTTAAAATTTGAGCTCCCAAATGTCCATTGTCTTATTGCATGTTTAAACGCATCTAGACTTTATTAAATTTGCTCACATATTTATTACCAAAATACTACAAGTTTACAAGCATAGAAAGTGGACTTTAAATACTAAAATCCTATCAAGTGGATTAAACATGCATTTCAAGTAAGAAAGACATTTTATCAATTCACTTAAACTCGAAAAATTTCCATTTATTCATAAAGTCTCCAGTTAAAAAATTCAAAAAATATTTATTTCATAAATATTTTTACAACATTAACATCATTCTAACATTTTATTTCATAAAAATGTTTATAATTTATTTTTCACTAGAAATACACAAAAATGACATTTCTTACCTTGTATTCCATAAAATATTTATTATTTCTTTTTCACCAGAAATACACTATAATAATAATTTCTAACATTTTTACTCCATAAAAATGTCTCTTTTCAGTTTATTAGAAAATATACACAAACAATATTTTATTACATTGTTTCCCATAAAAATACCTACTTTTACATTATTAACAACACGTCATTATATCATCACAACCCTACTCTTAATCAGCAACAATAAGACTACACTATTCATCAAATTGAGTCTCAATACAATAAGAGTAGTTTACCACACCTAAATGGTCTCAAGGGTGGTGGTGCTGATGAAGATGGGTAACTCCCCCACATCCAAAAGTATCCTTACAAGGAGTCACAAAATGCTCCAACAAATTATCTCCAAAACTGTTTGCACAGACACATCCCCCTGCTCCAAGAATACCCTCATTAGAAACCCCACCTAAAAACTTCTATATATATTTGTAGCTTATTTAAACCTATAACTTAACCATGGTGGAAGTAGGTATCTTTGTGGGTTGAATAAGTTTGTGAGAACTCTAAATGGGCGAATGCAGTAAGGGAAATGAGGAGGGAAAGATGGCTATGAGTTTATGTAATGTAAATAAGGGAAAATAATGGAAAATGCTCCACCCCACATCTCTTCCTCTTATACAAGTTAAAACCCCAAATAAAGAGAGTGTTGCTAAAAGAGGTAACCCCCATTCCCTAACCCCTTTCTCTGTCAGGTATTAGAATCCCACCAATCGATAGGTAACGAGATCCAATGTTGCTCATTCAGACAACGATTTTAACTGTACCTAAAAATATCTCTCCCTCGTGCCATGTACATAACCCACAAGTTATACGAAACCCATATGTATAATGTGATACATACTACATATGGATTTTAAACTCTCGGGATTGACACGGGGCAAGATCGACGATCTAAAGGATGACAGCCTTTCGGTATGTTTATCCTTGTGCTTTCGTGGTCCAGGTCTCCATCTTTTACACCCAAGGCAGAACTCTCAACACAAAAGACTACAAGTCATTTTCGTGTGCTGATTGACCAAGGGAGATCAATGGCCAGGATGATGACAGCAAGAAAAAGAGTCAAAAATAGTGAATGTCATTCAAATGATGGAACATCTCGTTCGAATGATGATGATATCATTTGAACAACGATGAACATCGTTTGAGCGACCTGCTAATGGCTGAATTTTTCTCTTACATCTAGTCTTTTTAGATTTCTTGCTTTTCCCCCTCACAAAGTTCTACAATCTAAGAAAGCACGAAGGTTTAATTAATTATAACGACAAATTATAAAGTCCACATATAATTCGTAGACGAAATCCTTATCCAATAGTTCTCTATAATGAAATCTTTTACCCCTAATTTTCGAATAATAACAGAAAATGCCCTCTTCCATTTTAGTGGCGTTAATAATGAACATAATTTATTTCTTAAAAAATGCTATAATCCTTATATAAGACGTTTATAAACACCATAGTTCAATTAATTTTCTTCAACTCAAGTTTATGCCTCCTAATGTATAGTATCTATGCATATAATTTAATTTATATATTGGAGAGGGGTATTATAAACTTCCCTCCTTATGGAATTTCGTCCTCTAAATTCTTAGTTTGTTATAAACTATACTCCAGTTACCTATGACTTGTTTTCAATCATAGGCATCCCTAACACTGTAGTCTAAACCTAAAGATTTCACTTTAATCAACCACTATCGTTAATCGAATCACAATGAACCCAAAAGTCTCGTTGTGAAATCCCAATGACGCCTAGCATGTCTTTCTAAAAAAAACCTGAGATGATTGATCCTCATCAAATATCATAGAATCTACAATGACTCTATTAACATGGATCATTCATACGTTAGGATTCAAAACTTATGTTTCCTCAAACAATCTTGGGCCGCGCCTAGTCTAGTCTCACACCATCTTAACACTCCTCTATACACACATCAAATATAATCACCTTATCACATAGTTTTATCCACCCGATATTTCCCACGGGACTTCTAGGTTGACCTAGGGTCATTCTGGGTATCGCAACATGTGCCTATACAAGAGATAATCTCTTAGATCTCCAAAATTTCGAACCAAGTGCAACATTATCATCTAAATTTTTATTAGGTTCCAATATTCACAAATACTATCGAGTCATGACCTCGGGACACACGATCAAGTTGTAACTGGTTACACTGACTAAGGAACGAACATGTTAACCTAAGTAATCATGTAACACATGCAATTTAATACAAGAATAAGGGACCACGTGCATACCGAAGCGGGGTATAATAACGAAATATGAAGAAGAGCGCACACACTTACCGCGGCACATCAGCCATAAATGGCCTAACCGGCATCACTACTATGCTCATAAAGCACCACACCCGAATTAAAATTAATCAATAACCTTACACTATCGGGATCACGATGACACAAGGATGCAACGAATCATGCGACTGTCGCGCCACAGAAAATAGTTTATTTTGACAATGAATCAAACCATATAAAGTACGAAACCATGACGTGCATTCAAACTTTCCTATTTACTCACTGATGTTCGTGGGGTACCTTAGTATCTCAATGTACCTTGGCTTGGCCTCTTAACTTTTAAGGGTTCCATTCAAGGATCACCCGTGCATACCGTATGGACGAAACACGAACAAATTTCCTTTGGGACTCTGAAACAACAGGATTCCCTCCTTAAGATCAATGCTAACCGTATCTATCCTAACTCAAATGATGTTATTTCTCTTTATACTTAATGTTAGTTACCAACCTATCACACCTAGGCCTCTAAAATTTCAATACGTGGTAACTAACCTCAGTTTTCGAGACCACTTTCATCAAGTGGACATAATGCTCACATAGTTTCACACACTCACTTCATAAGCCATTGCTACCACCCTTAGCACTACCTACACGATACTAAACCATAATTATTCTAATGGCATCTCAACTTCGAAGCATCACTCATGAATATTGATTTTCCTTAACTAAGTCACTGCTAGCCATACCGGTAGCACACTTAGGTGATATAATAAAGTCTAGTACTTTATCTTGAGTGCTATTTTCAAAATCCATAATGAACCTCATCGTGTTCTAAATCTCCCAGGTGTACCACCTAGCATTGATCAAACTATTCTCAAAATTATCCTCGAATGACATATCATGACATGTGCTACACAACCTCGATTTATTATTTCTAGGGAATGACTATCACTCACATTAATATCTCATCAGATAAACCTTAGTATAAACCTCCAATGTATTTTTAATATGATTTCACAAGCCTATATCTTTTAATCCTCAAAGAGTGTTCAACTATAATAACTGAATTTCCTTACTATGTAAACCTCGTACTACATGCCAAACTACTAATAAAACAACTATATATTTAGTAGGATAGGGGATGTCGGGTATTTCCTATGAACTCCAAGGCCTATGCACACGAAAGACACAAGGGATCCTATTTCTCCATGTCACGCTAAAACTTCCAAACTGTAAATTAATAACATATAGGTTTTGGTAGGACACAGGACATCGGGTGTTGTCAAGGAGGAGTCCCATCCTACGACGTCGCTAGAAGTCCTATTATAAAACATCACAACTTACTTAATTCCAAGTCACCATGATTATCTAGGTTCACTCATTGGTTACCTCAACTAGAAGGATCATCTAAATCCACGTTACAATGAAGGTACATAATTTGAGATTCACTAAAACTAAGTTCCCCAATGAATGGACCTATTACCTACTCACCCGAAACTAACATTTGTAATTAAATTCATCGACCAATAATCCATTAAGGTGTTGACCCATAAGGATAGCATTCTATCGATTGAGACTAACTTATCCTCTAACATTGACCTCTATCAATCACGGTATTGCCCCAAGGATCAAAATTGCTTAATTATCACATCGATATTGACCTCTCATATGAGTCACACCCAAGACTAAATTCAAATCATGATTTCCCATTACATAATTATGACACTCTAACTATCAATCACTAACATCGATTGTAAACAATTTGGTGCCACTTGCCTAATGGGCGCCATTTCATTCCATCAACATCTCATATGATCCCAAGACATTAAATTGTTAACAAAGGGTCCTAACACTAACAACTATGGTGTCCCCACTCTATGATTGCATGGATACCCGTGAGTTACTAAAATTCCAATCCAAAATGCGAAAGTGATTAATAACCATCAATTTAATCATGTGCAACTAGGCATTAATCTAACTTGTCGTGCTAACCTCTTAGATTTTACAATCGAGAACATGAACTAAATCGTCATCAAACTAGCATGACCAGCCCGAACCACACCGACGTCGAAAGATCCAATACCGACCTCACCACATCACACCCGAAATGAACATTGAACCTAAAGCTTTGATACCATTTGTAATGCCCCGACCCGAATTAATGGTTTACCCGTGATTCAATCCTGTCCAACCCGAGCGTTAGGTGTGAAGTGCAATGAATCAACCTATATAATGTTGCTTGTCCAGTTTTATTTTGATTAACATTTCACTTATTTAGCATGCGATTCCAATTTCAAGATAAACTACGTGAGGAACCCATGGGGAGCACCCCGAGTCCAAGTAAACAGAGCTACTAACGTAAAATAAATAAAGTACACTTACCTGTACCATGCCCTCAAATTATAAACCCGCACCCAACTTGCCGTAATAAAGCGAGGGTGTGAGCCTATGCCCAGTGGGAATATACAAGCAGTATAGAAATGGAAAGACGAAAGGAATACTCACACGCTACAACACATGCATGCGAATATATATATATATATATATATATACACCTTTGTAAAATACATATCAAAAGCATTAACCGTTTTACTTCCGAAAATGTTACTCATTCAAATAAAATTACCTTAATCATGAAAAGACTTCCTTTTTTCATACTTAGCATTTCTCACTTTGTTTAACACAACCAGTTCCACACTCAATGCCACTACAATTGATCTATACCAAACCATTCCTTAACCGAAATCACGCCTTTAAAATATACTTTGGTATCTTCATTGAAATGTACCACGTCAACGCACGCATTCTCCGTGTTAGAAAATACTCGTTTATCATTTGAAAATCTTTCAATACATACTTATGCAAATTATGGGTTTAACAACTTAGGTTACTTAACCACCCATTCGCCCATTTTATTTTTCCCTTATCCTTAACTTATGGACATTAATAGATTTACTCATATACTTATCAATTTCACCTTTATCGGAACATTTATTACATTCATTCAAGTTAGGTTGTATTAACACATTTTACCATAAAACCCATTTCTCGACATGTTCGTTATTCTTTTTATATTTTTCTCAAAATCTTCCTTTTTATCGCATACTTACACGGGCTCCACACTAATGGCTATGCGCACCATATGCTCTAGCCTGAACCACACCGACGTCGAAAGATCCAATACTGACCTTACCACGTCGCATTCGAAAGTAACGTCAAACGTAGGGCTCTGATACCATTTGTAACACCCCGACCCAAACTAATGGTTTACTCGAGAGTCAACCTTAACCGACCCGAGCATTAGGTGTAAAGTGCAATGAATCAACCTATATAATGTTGCTAGTCCATAAAGTCTCCATTTTTACAAGAAACTCAAAAGATAATTATTTCATAAATATTTTGACAACATTAACACCATTCCAACATAAAAATGTTTATTATTTCTTTTTCACTAGAAATACACCAAAATGACATTACTCACCTTTTTATTCCATATAATATTTACTATATCCTTCTCACTAGAAATACACTATAATAATAATTTTTAACATTTTTACTCCATAAAAATGTCGATTTTCAGTTTTATTAAAAAATATACACACACAATATTTTCTTACATTTTTATTCCATAAAAATGCCTACTTATTAAGAACACATCATTATATCATCACATCCCTACTCTTAATCTGCAACAATAATACTGCACTATTAGTCAAATAAAGTCTCAATACAATAAGAGTAGTTTACCCCCACCTAAATGGTCTCAAGGATGGTAGTGATGATGAAGATGGGTGAGTCATTCACCTTAAAAGGTGGCCTTAAAGGGAGTCACAAAATGCTCCACCAAATTATCTCCAAAAATGTTTTCACAGAGACATCCCCTTGCTCCTAGAATACCCTCATTAGAAACCCCAACTAAGAACTTATCTCTCTATCTCTCTCTCTCTCTATATATATATATATATATATATATATATATAAACCTCTAACTTATCCATGGGGGAAGTAGGTATTTGTTGTGTGAATAAGTTTGTGAGAACTCTAAATGGTAAGATGCACTAATGGAAATGGGGAGGGAAAGAGGGCTGTGAGTTTATGGAATGTAAACAAGGGAAAAGAATGGTAAATGCTCCACCCCGCATATTTTCCTCTTATATAAGTTAAAACCCCAAATAAAGAGAGTGTTGTTAAAAGAAGTAACCCTCATCCCATAACCTCTTTCCCTATCAGGTATTAGTTTCCCACCAATTGACGGGTAACGAGATTCAATGGTGCTCGTTGAGACAATAGTTTTTACCGTACCCAAAAATCTCTCTCTCGTGCCATGTGCATAACCCACAAGTTATAACAATGGAACATCTCATTCGAACGACAATGATGTCGTTTGAACGACAACGCGAGCATCATTTGAGTGACTTGCTAATGGCCAAAATTTTCACTTACATCCAGTCTTTTCAGATTTATTGCTTTTTCCCCCACAAACTTCTAAATTCTAAGAAAGTACAAATGTTTAATTAATTATAACTAAAAATTTTAAAGTCCATATATAATTCAAATACAAAATCCTTATCCAATAGTTCTCTATAATTAAATCTTTTACCCTAATTTCCAATAATGATAAATACACACATAATATATTTCTTAAAAAATCCTATAATTTGTATATAATACTTTTATAAACTCCACAGTTCAATTAATTTTCTTCAACTCAAGATTATGCCTCCTCATATATAATATCTATACATCTAATTTAATTAATATATTCGGACGGGGTATTACAAATTTGGCCTAATCCTATTGTAAGATGTGTATTCTTGGAATACGGTTAGTATCAAGTGAGGCGTAATCCCTTATCAAGATCGGGATCAACATCATGCGGTATTAAATAATGACAATGAACACAGGTGAATAGGAGACCAAGGGATTCGATATTTAGACTTGTATTAAATGATATGTTGTCACAATAAATACACAACACACATAATAAATAGATGGGACCATCAGGTAACGTGGTTGGAGGGAGAAAGAGCAAGCACTCTAGGCACAATAAAGGCAAGGCAAGATCTTCAAAAATCATTTAATGCTCAATGATGTGGGTATTTAATAGATATGGAATTTTATGTTCTCATAATGGCTCTTGTGTATATAGGAAGTTGGCCAGCAATTATAAATTCAGAATGCTCTCCCTGTTAAACTATTTGTATGATGTATTTATATGAAGGGTCAGTTCACTCGAGTGAACTAGCCCGCATTTGATGTGATCTATCGTCTTAAATGCATAACTAACCCTCACTAATGTAAAAGATATTGCATTAAATGCATGGGATCTCAAAATTTGGTGGGAAACCGTTTCATTGGCTGGAAGTATGGTGGGCATTAATGAGGGACATGACATGGAAAATTGGGGTTTACCTTGGGACAATTAAAGGGTCAGGTTTTGTGAACTAGACCTGCCATCCCAAGGATAATCTCACTTGAGTGTCGTAACTTTGAGTCCCTAAATTTTAGATGTTATGACGTCATAATGTGGGTAAACAGTGACTCTATTAAGTGCACGGTCCCATCAGTTAGGCAGGATGGTGTCTACTTTAAGGTTGTTTGGCTGGTAGGTGGCTCGAGTGTTTAGCCTTCTATTATTTGGTTAAGAACTATCTTAAGACCAAGGATGCAAGATTAAGGTACCTCGATGAGGTTCCCTCGAATAAGTAAGAGTTAAGGTGGCTCGGATGTAGTGGCTCGAGCAACCGTATGTTCTAAGTGAAGTTTTGACCAAGTGTACCAAGAAGGTTGGTAATTATATTATCGACGTTTCCCTGCTCTCAATCCTCCAAACCACGTCCCTATGAGGTTCCCAAGAGGAGGTTGCTCGATAGAGCATGTTATCTCTCCCATGCCCTTCCAGGCATGGTCCCTCGTGGGTACCAAACAACCTCACTCAGCATATATTTATAAGATAAAGTACATGATATATATCATTCTATTTCTTGTTACATACTATTGATATTCAAGTGACTTTGATCTATAAATAGGATCCTTCGAACCAGGTCTGTTGGAGAATCTTCGAGGTGGGTCCTTCGAGCTATTTTTGTGGAGCCTCTTTGAGGTAAGTTTCTTGGGTGGCCTTCCTTATCCTTCTTCGTGAGTCATTCATCTGTTTGACTAAGTTAATCACTCTTTTTTTTGGGGGGGGGGGGGGGACTCCCCACTACATTTTCCCCTTCGTAGAGATATTTATTTATTGCATGAAGAAATATCTGTACAAAATCCTTCATTGATCTTCAGTCTTTTCCTGCAACAAGTTTTATATATCCCTGGGCACTTGATTTATAAGAAACAACAAATTATTAGAAATAGAGGAGTTATATTCTCCTCTATCTTTTGAGCCACCCTACTGGTTTTAATGAATATACTGTCATACTTGAATAATGTCTTTTCTCTTTTGTGAGGCTTCCTATGCCTTGGGGAAAGTGAAAAGGTTTATTCAAATTTCCCCCAAAACTCTTCACTCCCCAAGACAAAAAGACCCCAAGCATGTCGCATTAAATGAGATTTTCATTTGTACGTCTATATGTGACACATGACAGTGCTAGGGTACACGCGTGTTCCCCACGCTCCTAATTCGTGCGTCTGTCCCCCAAAACATCATCATTGTAACCCTTAATCTTCTGTAGTCGTGCTTTCTTAACGAACACGCAAGCTAACCTGTTCATTACCATGCTTTTTTAAGCTTCTCCTTTTGCCTCCTATTGGGGTCCATTTTGCCCCTATAAAAAGGGGTTTCCTCATTTCAAGCACTCACCTTTGGGTGTTCATTCTCTTCTGTTGAGCCTTTGTGAGAATTTTCTTTCTTCGTCCCCTTCACCCTTTTCAACTTAATCCCTCACTTTTTTCGTTTTAGTTTCCATGGCACCCATCGTCAAAAGAACCCACTCATCTAGGTATGCTTCCCCCGAAACCCAAGAGCGCCAAAACCAGTGGGCGCTTTATCACTATGCTCCCTATTTTGGCTAGTCTGGCTGCTTCTGGAAAATAGTGGAGAAATTCCCCAGTGAGTTAGAGTCAACTTAGAACCCTAATCTTCTAATGGAGGAGGGTGAAGATGCTGAAGACTTCGCCTATATCCCTACTACTACCGTCAACTGCTTTCGCATTGAACATGGTGACTTCCCATTTTAAAAAGTAGAGTTTGAAGCTTCCTCAAGTGCCTACGAGGCATTAGGTCCTTGGACCGAATATAAACACTATAAATATTATATTCAGCTAGCTCTTGTTGGTTTGTCTTGTTCCGTCTGGCTGGGTGATTTTACCCTTGCTAAAAATAACACCTCCCTTCAACTACTAATCTCCCTCTAGAGCCACAAGTCACATACTTTTGTGGCCTCCTGGTCGAGTTCACTATCACTTTGGAAGATGTTTGTGATCTTCTAGGGTTGGAAGCTGCAGGATTTGATACTTTTTTCGAGAAGGCAGTCTCCAGTAAAGAAAAGGCCGTGAGGGATGAATTGGAAGAAGTGGTGAAGGATTGTATGGTTACTTAAAGCAAGTGCACCTACTCCGAAGTGATTAAGTACTTCTACTTCATCGAAGACAAAGTTGTGATTAAGGCATGTGACGTGGCCAAGGAGAATCCCTGAGGAAAGCCTGTGTTCAAACAACCCATGGAGGGAAAAGTCTTTGACTCCCAGATCGGGTTGATTGGCCATATTTGGGTGATGTTATAAAAAATCTACCTACCGGGCAAGCCCCCACAATTGTCCTCAAAAGGATTAAATAAATAGGGTTGTTAGGATGGCGAGCAACGTGAATATCCCTCTTGAAGTTATCGTTCTTAGTTCATTGTATACCTGGTTAGATCACGTGACTGTTGATTTTGATTGGAGCATCGACATGTTTGATGTCTACAATTATGAAAATCATGTCCTTTTCATAGCTTTCCTTTATTCCCATTTCCCCGACTACGCTCCTGCTGGTAACTACCCTAGTTCTCATCCTGTGAGGGTCCCCCGTATTTGTTACTGGAATCATAACAGTGTCAAGAAGCCTCTTGTTTCTTTGATCAATCGGGCTAAAATGTTTTTACCCCACCCCTACATTGGGGTGGATCAGTTTTTTATGAATGATTTGTTTTATTAGCCCCCACCCCCTCTTATGACCAGGTTCTTATTACCATTTTTGGGCCCTCGATCAACGTTGTTGCTGCGGGCCAAGGAGAAGGGAGATAGAAGGGTTGCTGATGATGGGGGATGTGATTGCCCCCCGAGAACAACGTCCTTTGGTGAAACCTATTGTGGATGATGAAGAAGATGTAGTTTAAATAGCTACTCGTGAGTTTGTTGATGAGCAGAATCCAGAGGTATACTTATCTTGTTCTAGATATGTCCTGCATTTTTTTATTTTTTCAAGTCTTATTGGTCTTAGAAATCTCCCATAATCAAGGGTTAGGTAGGCCAAGTCTTATTGGCACAAAATCTCCCATAACTGAGGATTAGGCGGGCCAAGTCTTATTGGCATAAAATCTCCCATAACCGAAGATCAGGCGGACCAAGTCTTATTGGCATAAAATCTCCCATATAACTGAGGGTCAGGCAGGCCAAGTTTTATTAGCATAAAATTCATACTTGTAAGATAATTTGTATTTGTTTTCTTGCTTTGTTTCTTACTGACAAATTTATTATATCTCAGGTGGAGGTCGAGCAACCCGTAGCACGTGCGCCGAAAGTTGAAGTTATTACTCAGGATGTTGTACAAGCGAGGATGCTAGCTAAATTCGCATTTTTGGGTGGGGCCCCTACTATACAGATCCAAGTAATATCACCTAATGTTGGTGAGGTGCCTTAAGTGGTTTCCTCTAAGGTTCAAGAAAGTGACAACGCTGTAAAATATGACGGTGTGATAATTGATTAAATTCACAAATTTCTAATTTTGCACACCTATTTAATTAGAGTCTATTTTTAAACCAAATTAATTCAGCACCTAAACATGCAACTACGTGTGTATGTGTGTCAAACCATAAATAAATAAAGCATGCAACACAAATTTCAGGGAAAATCCCCGAAGGGAAAAACCTTTTATTTATATAACTCTAACAAGTTTACAAGACCATTGACTTACACACCATCTTTCTTTCACCCACAAGAGTAACGCACGGTGTCTTCGTCACCGCAAGCTTACCCACGCCTCCTGGAGCCCATTGGGAAGGTATCCTGCATGCGGAGTGCCCAACAAAGGGCTGCCATTTGAGCAGCCCGGGAGGCAATAAATTTAGAGGCCGAAGAGGAAATTCCTGTTGAAAAGCCAGTGGCAGAGGACATTGAGATGGAAGGGGCTAAAGAAGAAGAATACAATGAAGACGATGACTCAGATTTCTAGCCTCCGAGAGAAAATTTTGATCGGCGACTTTCGGTGGTTGAATCCCGCCTTGACGGGTTCATCAACCAATACAATCAAGTTCAAGCCACATATCAAAGTGACCAAGCAGCTTATCGGAGGCGCGAAAGTATGATGCACCGACTCCAATCCCACCTTCACGAGCTCAACTTCGGCGGACCCCCACCATCTTTCATTTATGATCCTTATGATCCGCGTGCACCCGTGTCCTCAAATCAGTCCCCCCCCCCCCCCCCCCCCCAATGAAGCCCATGACTGTTTTTGATGTGTTTATTGGTTGTGTATGTGTGAAATGATTTTTTACTCAGTGTTGATTGTGTGTTTTCCTCTTATCCTATGTAACACAGTTTGTTCTTTATCTATATAAATGCTGCATCTATGTTTTAATTTGTTTGTTTTATTTTTTCCGCACTTTTAATTCGCTTTGAGTTAGATTTTAGTCCCTTTTGCTTGAGGACAATGCAAAAGTCTAAGTTAGGGGGGGTCACAAGTGCGTATTTCTAAAACTTCACAAATTTTCAAAAATGACTATACTTTCAAAAAAATCATAAAACTTTGAAAAACCCAAAAATATTTTTCTCAAAATAAACCAAAATTGGAATTCAAATTTTTCGAAAATACCATTAAAAGTCAGTTTAAAGTCTCAAGTAGTAAAATTCAAAGTACACAAAGCCGAAATTGACTAAAGATGGAAATTGAGCGAATATAGGCGACTTAACGAATAAGTGTGGAGATTAACAACCCCGGTGAGATTCGAGCCTTTCATCTTTGCAAAAATTATAAATCAATCTGAGTTAATTGTCAACTCAAAGTTCTTTTCAGCATCTAAAGAGTCGCCAAACATCTCAATCCTTTCATTTTGATCAGTTATAGAAAATGTGTGTAATATTACTTTGAAAAACGTGCCAAAATTGATCTCTAAACTTAATTCATCTCGAAACGCATATGGTAACGCAATTAGTATTTTTGACAATGAAGTAGGCCCTTGTTTGTCACCCAAAAATATTGACCAGAAAAAGCAAGGAAAAATTCATCCTCTTGTAACCCAAATTGAGCCAAATAAATTTTTCCCTTTCGTTTGACAACCTGAAAAACCCCAATTGGTCCAAAATTGTGAAAAGGGACAATCCTAGAATTTAAGTCCAGAAAGTGCAGAAAAAGGGGCAAGAAAAAAATAGCTATGCTCAACAAAAATAGCAAGAAACTAAAAGTGTAAAAAAAATTAGAAAAAAATAGAAAAATAATAAAAAAAAATGAGCAAAAGCCTGGAAACACACTAACGGACATCATAAGAACACTTTCCAATTGCAGTTTTCCCATACCACTCTCATATTACCCAATACACCTTTAGCCCAAAATAGGCCTAACCGAGTCCAAAAATTGCGAAATTGGTTACCACGTGGAGAGCAAAAACACAAAAAGATAATAAAAAATATCAAAAATACGAATTAAAGGCAATGTTCCCATTTTCTTATATCCGAATTCCAATGATGAGATATATTCACCATATATTTTCGTCTTTCAATTTTTGTGCATGACTTTGCATCCATTATATTTACTCTTTATGTCACGCACACCAAGAGAATAACCACAATCCGAGTGATTAGATTGCGAGAGCATTCCGTGAGATTTTGAAATCAAAACGAATTTTCAGATAAGTAACGTAAGGAGCAATTGGTGGAAATCCGCGGTTAAATTTCTGGCTCCGCACACGCGCACTATGATTTGAGACTCTTGAATATGACTTGATGATGATTATTTTCTGGGAAAGTTTGAATTATATAATTTTTGCATATTTTGAGTTTCTATGAGTCGAATTTTTTGGGTATATTCTTTGCAAACCCTCACGAAGCACCACTCGTCCTACTAGGGTAACCTAGGGGTTTAAAGGCTTGTTGCATATGCTAAATGCAATCGTGCGCCCACGAAAGAGGTATCCTATCCCATTTATGAGTTAGACCATGCTTCGATTCTTTTACACTGCTCGGGATGATGAACGTTCTAAGTTAGGGGGTTTGATTAGGCATAAATTCTTCCCATTTATGCCCTTAATTAATAAGCTTTTATCGCTCCGCGTAGTGTAAGTCAAGTGGATTTATATCATATCTTTGCTATTGACAAATTCTAATGAGTACATCGAGTTTCCTGTGTATCATCTATTTCACAGGTATCTAGTGTTGTAATCCGAGTTCTGTAACAAAAGCTTCAAAGAAACACAAGAAGGCAAGGTTTCTGTAAAAATTGACAAAAGGGAACCAAACCCAAGGGAACTAAAATGAACCGAATCCATCATGGGAGAAGTTTCTGTAAAGGATGGAAAAATAGAACCGAACCGAAGTGATGAAATAACAAATCGATCCTACATCTAGAAAACTTCATGTCAAGAGTTTACAAGACGAAACCGAACCGAAGCTGGAAAATAAAGAATCGATCCCATGCTCGAAGAGTTTTCTGTAAAGGTTGCAAAATATGGAACTGAACCGAACCCTTACCCGAATTGGTTCTGTTTTCAATTTTCCAGACTTATCCACTTGTAAAAATTAGAGTTTTACTTGGTTCAAACTCTTGTATTTCATAATTTATAAATTGTAACTCCTCCCAAACATATGAGGAGGCTTCCAAGTCATTAGGGTAGATTTGTAATTTATTTTAGAATAGAAGAACATAAACCCTAGTTGCTTTTAAGTTGAAATTCAAGTAAAATCATTCTAATTTCTGTTTCAATCTTTGTTCTAGTTTCTTTTTCATTACTAATTTCATCTTTCTTCAACTTTATTCAGTAATAAGAATGTTTTCTTTCATTCCAAACGTGTTGTTTTCATGTTTTTATATGTCCGACTAAATTTAAAGGGTCGAGATGCATGAACTCAACCTGATGTTGTAGTTTCATGTGTATAAAATTAATCCTCTAAATTTAATGGTTTATTACGATCGTATTACGTAGAAATGCGACAATTGTAGATCTTTGGATCTCGTTTGCTTTAGGGTAATCGGGATGATTCAGAATGCAATTCGAGTGTAACTATCGCAATACCAATTGACTCGTCCTCATATTAAGTATGGTGCGGGCTTGAACCTCATATACTTAATGCTTGGGAGTACTACATTATGGGTCTAATTAATCACTTAAATTTACGATTAGTTTTATACCAGCAATACATTAGGGTTGAGGGATTGTATTCCCGACCTGTTTTTCTCATCATACAGTTCAAGTTTTAGTTTAATCATCATCAGTACTTTAAGTAATTTAGAATAGCTACAGTCCATTCATACTTTGGTGCATTAAATAAATATTTTCAAAATTGCATTTAGTTGTAGCCAATTCCCAATCAAATCATCTTTTCCTTTTTCTTTAGAGTCATAGTTAGGGTTCTTTCATTTGTCTAACATTATTACAACTCTGTTGTCCTATTTCCCTGAGGATCGCTACCCAACTTATCGGATTATTACTTGAGCGATAGGCTTGCACTTGAGCCTAGAGAGTATGCACTTCTGAGACACATTCTTAGTCGCGTCCCTTAATCACCAAGGCAATGTTCCTCGCTACTTTCAAGAATGTTGTGAACGTCCATTCTCCCGTTTCATTAATCAAATGGCATATATACTCGGGAAATAATCCCTGTGCACAAACTTGCAAGTGTTTATCCTCTCACATCTCTTCTCTCACGTTTAAAGAGCACTCGTGAAACCTCCTAATATAGGCCATAACATCCTCCCCTGGCTTTTTCTTCTCACGTGCTAGCTGCGTGAGTGTAAACTCATCCTCAGCCAAAAAGAACTTTTGTACAAATAAAATGTTTAATTCCTCTCAAGATCCCACACTACCTGGGGTCAAGTGAGAGTACCACGTATATTCTTTCTCTGTCAAGGACTTTGAAAATTCCCTCAACCTCAACTTTTTATCATTGCAAGGGCCCCAAGACTTTTAATAAATATCTTCACATGCTTCTTTGGGTTTGCACTTTTCCCCGTTTACTTCTTAAAGATTGGGGGAATATTCCCTAATGGATAGGGTTCGTTGTTGTATGCCTCTGTGTATAGAGTACAAAATTCATCATACACCGAAGAACTGTCTCCTCCTTTGGACACTGCTATGAAATTCAGCAGCTCCTTCTTCATTTCTTCTAAGCCGACCGATGAAGAGCTAGCTGGATGCATTGTTACTAATGCACCTGAACCAAGTGGGGCCCTTTTTTCTATGCCTCTCGTCATAGCCTGAGTCTTTGAATTTGTTCCCCTAACTTGTGGCGTGGGCCCAGTTATCATTAGTGGGGTCGTGGTGGGAGGCACACTTCTAAAATTTGACGAAGAAATAGGGAGAGCACCGTCAAAAGAGGTCTTAGTAACACCCCCTATAATGGTAGGGGCCGGTATTATCGCAGTTGGTGTAGTGAAGGAGCTCCCTACCATAGGGATCCCCAACATTTCGTAGGATGTCGAGGTCTTGATGAACTCTGTGAAAAAACCCATGAGCCCTTTATTTGTGATAGGACTACTCTTATCTGTGAGCCCATTGGTTCTGTCACACCGGCATTGGACGCGCTAGGCTTCGTCCGTGTTATTCTCACTCCCTCGGATAGTAAGGAGAGGTTTGCCTACTCTTCATGCTATAAGGTGTCAAAGTCAATAATTATGGCGGTGTCATCCTCTGTTATCTTTTCAAAATAGAATACCTCCCCAGTGGAGTCTCCAAATGTAAGTTGTGGGTTCTTGGAATACGATTAGTATGAAGTGAGGCGTAACCCGTTATCAAGATCATGATCAAAACTATGTGGTATTTAATATTAACAATGAACACAGGTGAATATGAGACCAAGGGATTCGATATTCAGACTTGTATTAAATGATATATTATCACAATAAATACACACCACGCATAATAAATAGATGTGACCATCAAGTAACATGGTCGGAGGGAGAAAGAGCAAGCACGCTAGGCACAATAAAGGCAAGGTAGGAACTTCAAAACTTAGTTAATGCTCAATGATGTGGGTATTTAATAGATATGGTAAGGTATGTTATCATAATAGCTCTTGTGTATATAGGCAGTTGGGCAATAATTCTAGATTCAGAACATTCTCCCTATTAAACTGTTTGTATGATGTATTTATATGAAGGGCTAGTTCACTCGAGTGAGCTTTCCCATGTTTGATGTGATCGATCATCTTAAATTCATAAGTACCCCTCATTAATGTAGAAGATATTGCATTAAATGCATGGGATCTCAACATTTGGCGAGAAACTGCTTCATTGGCTGGAAGTATGGTGGGCCTTAATGAGGGACGTGACATGGCAGCTTGGGGTATACCTTGGGACAAGTAAAAGGTTAGGTTTTTTGAACTAGACCTTCCATCCCAAGGATAATCTCAGTTGTGTGCCATAAATTTGAGTCCCTAAATGTTAGATGTTATGACGTCAGAAAGTGGGTAAACAATGACTCTATTAGGTGCACGGTCCCATTAGTTAGGAAGGATGGCGTTTGCTTTAAGGTTGTTTGACTGGTAGGTAGCTAGAGTGTTTATTCTTCTATTTTTGGTTAATAATTATCTTAAGACCAATGATGCAAGATTGAGGTACCTAGAGGAGGTTCCCTCAAACAAGTAAGAGTTGAGGTGGCTCGGTTGTAGTGGCTCGAGCAACCATATGTGCTAAGTGAAGTTTTTACCAAGTGTTCCAAGAGGGTTGGTAATTGTATTCCCAACATTTCCTTGCTCTTAATCCTCTGAACCATATCCCTGCAAGGTTCCCTAGAGGAAGTTGCTCAATAGAGCATGTTAGCTCTCTTATGCCCTGCCAGGCATGGTCCCTCGTGGGTACCAAATAACCTCCCTCAACATATATTTATAAGATAAATTATATGATACGAATCATTCTATTTCTTATTACAAACTATCGTCATTCAAGTGACTTTGATCTACAAGTTGGATCCTTCGAACTAGGTCTGTTGGAGAATCTTCGAGGTGGGCTGTGGAGAATCTTCGAGGTGGGTCCTTCGAGTTATTTATGTGGATCCTCTTTGAGGTAACTTGCTTAGGAAGCCTTCCTTGTCCTTCTTCATGAGTCGTTTAATATGTTTGACTAAATTAATCACTCTTTGGGGGGGGAACTCCCCTACACCGACATCAACTATGCAAAGTGAAAAATGATTCCACTACATAAGGTGGAAAAAAAACATTGATTGTGATTACAAGTTCTTTACTCTATCTCTATATACACGGAGTAGTAGTATGGTTTCCGTAATTGGATCCTTGTAGAAGGAGACAATAAGCTCTTTTCATAGCCTCAATGGTGTGAAATACCACCCATAAGCTGCAGTTTGTGTGTAATGATATCTAGTAGTCAATAGGAGCATGACACCTATAGAGAGTGGTGTGTAAGTTATGATGATGAAATATTCCTTCCACGCATTGGTTGTTTTGTTATAACAGTTTTGATTGAATGTGCCAATAATAGCCTTGTCATGTTTTCCATGTGGGTGCACTCTATCTGAAGCTATGGGTATCGACTGACCGAGATTGGAAAGGCACTGATCTTGAGGATAGAGCCAAGATGAGGATGGCTTCTTATTTGATTTGTGTGATTAATGGGAAGGTCTCGGCCTTATGAGGGCATATGAGGTCGACATTCTGATGCCGACACCGTACGTATATTACTGTAAAGTCGATACTATACTTCATCATTGATGAAGGTAATAATGTGATAAGATGGTATCAGAGTCCGAGACTGTCCGATACAAGAATGTTGATGAGAATTGATGATACCAGAAATGGTATTACCAAATTAATGTAAATATATGAGCTCAATATAGTATAAACATATATGTAAATATAGAAAGAGGTGAGGCAAAGAGGATATGAGACTGTATATAAGTGGTTTAGCCTATTTAGGCCTACTCCACTATGGGTGTGTGAGTGAATTCTACTAAGAAAAGGGATCTAATGGGCTTGGAATATAGATCAATCAAGATTTCTCTCTCTACACTGCAATTTCAACAGGGTTTCAATAAGGTTTTTAATTAGAATTCCTTCTCAAGGTAGGAGAAGGTGAATATTTATATGGATGGGGTGGTGCAATGCCCACCCCAGGCATGCACACCATGGAGTGGCCAATGTATTGTAGCTATCTGTCATTAGTGAATGCAAATCATGATTGAGAGATATTCTTCACACGTGATGGAGATATTTTTACAACTATTTTGCTCACGTGGGGCTCATAACCCGAGATCACTCTCCCATGCATTTAATTACACACACCCTGTTAGGTGTCAAATGTGTCCTGCTATGATCGAGGTGTCGGCATGGCCGAGTAAGAGACCCCGAAGGATTGGTTGGTCGTCTGCTGATGATTGTTGAATATGGTCTCGGCTGACGTGCATCAGGAAAGACGAGCATAGAACTAGATTGAGGAGGTCTCGACTGCTGGGAAGTAAGCTGAGATGAAATAAATAAGTTCATGGTGATGGTACATAGCCTCGACCTATCATATGGACAAGATCGAGATTATTTCTTACCGAATCTCTTGCGATAAGTGGGTTATGTAAGGTCATCCAGGGTCGATCTAGTCCATAGCAATGATGAGGGTACTTTTGGGCCTATCAATCACCCCTAGCCCTTAACCTTCAAAATGTGGAGGCTGAAGCATAAGTTTCTGAGTTCTGAAACTGATGAGACGTCTCTGTCATGTCGATTGCAAACTGGTTGACAATTGTTAACAGATGACACTTGTCATCTAGTCATGGTCTTAGCATGTCGCTCAAGAAGTGGTAGAAACACGTGAAATTTGGGAACTGTGCCCTAATTATGGCACTTTGGGAATAAATCCCTATCATTGCTAATATTAAAAACTTTTTTGTTTCTTCTTCCCTACTTCATTTGAGCGCACGATCTCTCTCTAGATTTCTGATTCTCAATATAGAATCTTGTTCAAGATATTCTAGTTGATCTTTAGGGGTTTTCATGGATCTTTGTCCATCCAACTCCTCTAGTTGCCCCCTATTTCCATGCTCTCCATGTTTATAGCACTTTATTATCTTGTTGTCAGCTTTTATAATTTTTCGGTGATTTTTATCTTTTTTGACTACTTCCTCTAGTGGTTTTAGGTTTGTTTCTTACCACATTTTGTGGTTTTTTTGTTTGAAGGAGTATCTAGGGTTTTCCCCCTTTTTTGTTTATATTTTTCATCCAGTGTGACATTGTCAGTCGAGCGCCGATCATCTTCTCCTGTAATTGCTAGTTTGGTGTTCTTATTCCAAAAAACGTTTCATTTTTTATTTTATTATTTAGTCAACCCAGTCAAACTTGCAAGATGTTTGGTAATATTTCCCTAAATTTAGACTCGACCTTTGAATGTTAAGGAAATTATACGAGCTTACTGATCAATTCCCAGACCTTAGGGAGAGGATTTTTAGTGAGATCCATCAATACGAGGCCGAAACCAAGGTTAGACACCAAGGCGAGGCATTTCCTTTGCACCTTATCTAACTAATTCCTCTTTATTGTATTCGCCCTCCTATAATTGAGAGATGAGACAATCCTCCAGTGTCTCCTCCTCCTTCAATTATGAGATGAGAATCTCCTTGCATAAGTTATCCAACAACGCTTGTCATTAGTGAGGATACAATGAGTGTAAATTTGTCTGTGAGTGATAATGCTATTGATATCTCATATTCAGATGATTAAATCCCTTCATCATCTAGGGGTTCGACTAGGTCATTAGCTGAAACCGAGACAGGAGCCACAAACTCTAATGAGGTATAGGTTCTTCCTGACGACTCTCACATGGCTACCAGCACAAGCCCTCAGTCCGACGAGGCTGACATGCCCACTGATGAGTCAGTCGCTGAGAGGCCGAGAGTCATAATTACGTAACCCCCAATCTAAAAAAGACATCCCTGTCTCGGCCATGACCAAAGGGGAATTTCATAATAGATTCCCAAGTGGTGTACCGGTCGCCAATGTCATCAACTTCGAAAATGAGGCTGAGGAATCATTGAATATCGGCTTTTCTCAAGCATTTCATAACTCCATTAATGATCCAGACCTCTTATACTGGAGGCATCTATATGGAATAAACTCAGATATCATGATAAGATATCCCGATGAGTCCAAGAGAGCTTTTAGCGGTCGACCAGGAAAGTTTGTGGTCTACGAGTAGATGTTTAAACTAGGTTGACATCTTCCTGTACATCCTGTTATAGGTGTTATCCTGGCAAACTTAGACTAAGTCCCTACTCAGCTGTTTCCGAATGCTTAGAGAATATTACTTGGATTTATATTGATCTGTAAGTATTTCCATCGCACCGAGCTTCCAGCTAGCGTGTTCAAGGCGTGGTATAACGTCTCATATATGAGGGCTCAACCTAGACACTATCCCTTTATGTCCAGGAAGCTAACCAAAAAAGTCATATTCATCAACCAAATGTCGAATCATGCTACAAGCCAAGATATTTCTTTATATCTGGCACGTTGGAGTTTCCAACAAATCACGTCTACTCTTCCTCCAAATCTACGGTCCCCTAGAAATTAGGTAAAGTGTCCATGGCTGCAAAGCTTGACCCTAGCTTGAGCTTAGACGATCAAGAAAAGATCAATACTATTAGAGTCCAAGGTGAGGGGGTGGTCTCTTTAGATATGAGGACCTCATGATGCTAGACATCCTGGACGATAAAGGACTGGATATTGGTCCACTTACCAAAATTCGTAAGTCTATTTTTCATTTGATTATAACTTAGCCTTTAATTGTAGTTTCGGCTTTGACATTTCTGATGTTTAACTTGCCTGTTTGCAGATCGTCCAGTCGATATCCCTGAAGAAGTTTGGAAAATAGTGGTCCCCAATCTTGTAAATATGGTCAATAAGTTTAGAAATAAATAAGAAACTCCAAGTGGCCAATGAAAGAAGTCAGTTTATGGCTTTGCACCCATCGTCTCTCACAATTTCTATGCTCATGGACGACTCAGATAGGGCCAGGTACAAATAAAAATTTTCTCCTTTAAGAGGTATTGACAACAAGAGTGGGGAGCCGAGGTAGACATTTAAATCCTGAAAGACCTTCTCACACTCGCTCCACTTGAAAGATTTTCTTAGCACCTTGAAGAAGGGTAGACGCTTATCTATTACCCTGGATACGAACTTGATCAGTGCTGCCGATCATCCGTTCAACCTCTAGATATCTTTTATGATTTTATGAGTCTTCATCTCCACCAAGGCTTTGATTTTTTCTGGGTAGATTTTATCCCTCTCTGATTGACAATAAAACCCAAAAACTTACCTTCCCCAGCATTGAAGACACACTTCGAGGGATTCAGTTTCATTTGATATGTGTCCATTGTGTTTAAAGTGTGCTCTAGGTCGACCACATGCATCTCGACCTCGAGACTCTGATGATCATGTCATTCATATATACCTCCATGGTCTTGCCTGTTTGACCCTCGAATATTTTATTCCCCAGCCTCTGGTATATAGCCCCGAAGTTCTTGAGGTCGTAGGACATTACTGTGTAGCAATACATACCTTTATTCGTGATGAACATGGTCTTCTCAGCATTGGTCGGGTCCATGGATATCTGATTATAACCTGAGTAAGCATCCATAAAACTCATGAATTCATGCTCAGTCGTGGCATATACCATTTGGTCTATTCTTGATAGAGGGAAGCTGTCTTTGGGGCATGCCTTAATCATTCTTTTGAAATCAACACACATTCTCCATTTTCCATTGGCCTTCCACACGATGACAGCATTAGCTAATCATTATGGGTAGATAACTTCTCTTATGAAGTCGGCTTTATCCAACTTCCTCACCTCGTCTTTTATCACCTCATATTTCTCCCTAGAGTAGATCATTTGTTTCTTCCTTATTGGCTTTGCACCCCTGGACACATTCAATTTATGGGAGAGAAGCTTCAGATCAATTTATGGAATATCATTATGACTCCAAGCAAATATGCTCTGCCTATCACTTATGAGTTTTATCAGTTCCTCTTTAATCTCTTTCTTTAAAGCTTTACTGACTTGGACAGTATTTTTCGGCTCATCCTCATTGAGGACGATGGATTCTACTTCCTCAACAGCTTCACCTTTATTCAATTTTGTCTCATCTCTAGGGTCTAAAGTGTCTATGTTATAAGTAGTAGTGGCCCTCTTATGCGCCTCTCTCTCCTTAACCAAATTGAAGTAGCTTTCAAGTGCCTCAACCTCATCACCTTGAACATCCCCTACTCTATAACGAGTTAGGAATTTTATCATTTGGTCAACTGTTGAGGGAAAGGCCTCAAAGTCTTTGAGGGCTATTAGTCCCATGATTATGTTGTAGGCTGAGTATACATTCTCATCCATAAAAAAAAAAAATTGATTTTCCTCATGAGACACTTAGGACAAGTGTTTCCTATTCTTACATCCATTTCATAGATTCCTATAGGTTGTCCTTTCTCTCCACTAAAACCAATTAGAGGTTGGTGATATGGGATAAGTCCCTTCTTTCTGAATCCTAGGCCCTTATAACAGTCCTAGAACACGACATCTGTCGAACTACCATCGTCAAGTAATATCCTTTGGACCTCATACCCACGTACTCTAGTGATGATCACCAGAGGGTCATTATGAGCAGCTAGGATCCCCTTAAAATCAAACCTTAAAAAGCCAACTATCAGAGTGTTCATATCAACTTTTGTTCCTTTACCTGGCTTTGGCTCAATAGCTACCGAGTGCACCACTTTGAGCTTTGAGAGAGACTTGGCTTCTTTTAAGTGAGCTTTCCTATCAACAATATCCTTTCCACCTCTTTCAAGTCCTTCCTAGATCATTTTCACCCCTAAAGACATCATAATTAGCTGGCCTTTAGGATCAGTGATAGGAGGAGCCAAATCTGGGTCAGCCTCATCATCGTGATTAGAAGCATCATCGTCTCTAATTACTGGAGTGTATGGTCTACACTTATCATTCCTCCTCTTTTGGGTGTCATCTCAGCCACCCTTCGAGCTATTTTCGTACACATACTTTCCCAACTTTCCTTACCTCAATAGTGGGTGTTGTCTTGACGAGCCTAGACTTATGTATATCACGCATGGATATCAAAAGAGGTAACTTCCAAATCTTATGTCTGCAATTATTTAATCATGTATGGTAAAAACATATACTAATATATTAGTATATATTTCGAACCAACGATTTTGATTTCATTGGATATTGAGAAATAGTTTTTGATGCAAATCAACATAATCTCAATTATTGCCCTTACTACCTGTGTCGCTAGCAAAAATGATAAAAATCCAAAATATACGGTTCTAGCATATTATGGGATTGCCCACAAATCCTGCAACTGGATCACTTAGATGTTAAAGAAATCATATTATATTGTGACTGGGTAAAGGTCGAGGACACTACGAATAGTTATAAACTTTCTCCTGACTCCAATTTTATCATGGTAGATTTATCAAAGATGAAGAGTAAAGATTTCATAGTCGATGAGTCTTATATTTTTGCTTTTCAAAACGTAAAGAAGGTATTCTACTCAAATTGCATAAAAGATGGAAATTGGTCTATTGCTCTGCATGGACCGAAGGGTATGACTACTGAAGCTAACGTGTTAAAGGTTCCTAAAGTGTTCCAGTCTTCTCTTAAAGACAAACCTAATTTGAAGGATCTTTTAGTTGATTTTAATGAAGATTTAGTAAAAAAAACATTATTTTACCCTTAACAATCCCATTTGTATCCTATTATTATAGCGGCCCTTGACAATCCAATTTATCTCCAAATTGAATCCTATTAGTTTTACTTTTTAATGTTTACTTTGATTTATGAATGTTTAGTTTTAATTATGAGTGTTTAGTTTGAATTAGGAATGTTTAGGGTAATAGACACCTCGCACATGTGTAACAACCCGTCATTTTGGAGACGATTAAATTGCATAATTAAGTATAAATTGGAATTTGGGGAATTTCCCTAAATAGTGATTTTTGGGATTTTCGATGATTAAATGATTTTCAATGGATGTTGTTATTATTTTTGGGATTAAATAGGTCGGAATATTTTAATTATATGTCGTCGTTGAGTAAAGCGACACGAGGTGAGATTTAAGTGGAAAAACCCGTATTAAGATATGTTGGGTTGAAATAGTGATTTGCGGTCAAGTACCTCGGATGGAAATTTCGACTACGTCGTTAGTCTCGGAATGTCCGAGATAGTCGGGAAAGAGTGTCCGATCATCGAAAATGAGTTTCAGGGAATTTTAGAGTTAAAAGGGCTCGTAATTGAGTAAACGAGTCGTTTTTGGGTTTTAAGGGGCATAACCCTTTTCTCATCTATATAAAGAGGGGGAGAGAAAGACAAGATAAAGGAAAGAAATAAAAGAGAGGGAAGAGAGAGAGGAGTAAGAAAAGAGGAGAAAAGGGAGAGATTCCGGCCAGCCTCCGCGGAATTCGGCTCGAGGTCGTCGGATTTAATCCACGAGGCAAGTGTTTACTTGCTTTATTTAATTTTTGCATAAATACCTCATACCGTAGTTTGTTATAAACAAACCCTAAAGATTTTGGGTTGGGTTTTCGTGAATAAAACGGGTTTTCGGGAGACAAAACGAATAAACCCCTAAAATTGGGTAATTGGAGAAACTTAAAAATTAATCAAATTAATTGGTGGTTTCGGGTTCTAGGATGTGTAGAACCCTTATATTATGTGTATTTGTAGTTGGTTGAAGTTGTAGGACATTTGGTGAGGAGATGGAAGCTTGAGAGAAGCTTCCATGGCTGAAAGAGCTTCTCGGAGAAGAAGCTGTCCACCATGATCAATCGATCGATCATGGGGGTTCGATCGATCGAAGCCATCGATCGATCGATAACCATGGATCGATCGATCGACACCTGTTGACAGATTGACAATTTTTCTAAGGGTCAGTTGGATGGGATAGATTTCAATTCATATTTCTCGAGGTCATTTATGTGATAACATAAGGGATCTTTTGGGACTATATGGTCCACTTATTAAGGGAAATTAGGAGGCTTAAGTGAGGGTTTTAAATATATAACCCTTAAATTATATTTTTGAGGAAAATAGAATAATTGTAGAATTTGAAGGTTTAGGGTTCCTAACTTAGGGTGGGGACCTTTAAGTGATTATATGGACAAGAGGTAGTCCTTAGGTTCATGGAAATGAAATCCATAACCCATTAAAGTTAAGGTTGTCCAGGAGAGGTAAATCTCGAGGATATTTCTAGTAGGCATACAGGCCTATATAATTATGCGTATAGAAAGCATAATTATATCGATTACTATTGAGTGTACCCTAGGAGATAATTAGGATTATTTGGGGATATATATATGTACATTCACTTAGAGTGAATTCGTAATTGGAGACATCCAATAATATCCTTAGAGATAATTAAGGTATTTATTAGTTATAAAAGTAAGGAAAATACTTTGGGTATAATATCATGCTTATATGAATGCATGATTATGATTCTTGGAGAGAATCTTTGGGATTATTGGTCATCGCTAGATGAGATTGGCAAATATGGCCATTCATATATATTCGGGGAGGATTATATAGTATGTGTATATACTATGTGAATAAAGTATATATATATGATATGATGTAAATGATTTTGGAAATATAAAAACGAATGTTTTCAAAATGGAAAAGACAAAGATTTTCATAATTAATAAATTCTGATTACACACCTCCCTAAATCACTATCATAAGGGAAGTTGCGTGCGTATGGTTATGCCCCCTGTCTAATGAATGCAGGGTGGATATAGTCATAAGCCATATGGCGATTATATTTTAATGCGCTGGTTATGAGATTCTGGGTGTGTACTTGACTATCCTGCAGGCATATGGCTGCTTCCCGACATTGTTAGGTTCCCAGGTTGTCTTGTTTGATGGGCCCTGGAAGTTGATAGACATTTAGGGGCGTGTCTAGTGGGGAAACTCGGAGGGGCGGTCTTAGATTTGTAAAAGCATTTTATGATGATAAAATGGCTTTAAATACATTTCCTGGATGGAGAAGGGAAATGGGATAATTGACTTGGCTTCAGATACGTTTCCCGGATGGAAGAAGGGAAATGGAAGCATATGATACGGTAAAATCATTTTTATGATAATAAAAATGGAATTTAAATACATTTCCTGGATATATTATGGGAAATGGGATGTTTTAAAATGGAAAATCATTTTTATGATAATAAAATTGGCTTTTAAAAAGTTATACGGTATGTTAAAGCAATTCTTGTTAATGAATTGGCTTACAATACATTTCCTGGATATAAGAAAGGAAATGGAAAGTTTTGAGAAAAATGGAAAGTTATTGGTAAGAAATTATCATTCCGGGAGATAGATCCGGATGTATATTAAAGAAATGAATATATATATATATATATATATATATATATATATGGGTAAATTAGGTGTCGAGGCTCTAATTGATCCCGATGATCGACCTTGCCGCATAGTAGTGTATCGGGGGGGTTCCTTGTTTGGATTTCGCTTTGCGAGACACCCCACACACGAATATGGCATTGTGTTGAGACTGGGGAGAAGTTTAATCCTTAGTGATATAATATTAATATTTCTTAAATGGTATATATATATATATATATATATATATATATATATATATATATATATATATATACGTTACGTACTGAGGGTCTGATGGATCTCGACGATCGACCTTGTCGCGTAGTAGTGTATCGGGGGGGTTCCTTGTTTGGATTTCGCTTTGCAAGACACCTCGCGCACGAACATGGCATAGCGTTCAGACTGGGGTGAAGTTTAACCCTTAGTACTTTGACTATCTAGGGTTCATAGTGGTTGGGTGATAGAGTAGTTTAGCTAGGTAGCTTGACTAGGATGTTTAGAGGGATGCGCTAGGAGTGCACTGTTAGAAGAGAGGTGATGGGTATCTCATGGAAGCGCGATACCAAACTTAAATATGAGATAAAATATTTTTCTAAAAATAAAGCATTTATGCACTTGCTAAATATTTTCAAAACTTGGGCTCTGACCCGTTTAACTACTTTTCCTCTCTTGCTATATATATATATATATATTATATAGGTGTCCAGACACAGGGACACCTGGATGACACTTCCTTCGAGTCAGATGTCCGCTGCAGCAGTTGTGGATGCGTGCAGGTTTTGATAGCCGCTTCCATTCTTGTACTCTGGATAGGAGGTACTATATAAATATTCAGACCAATGGTCCAATTGCATTTATTTATTCCTTTGGAGCATCATTCAATATGTTTGTATATTTTGACCGAGTGTTCGGTTATTTTATTTTAATTCAGTTTCATTTATGCAAAACTGTGTGGATGTTTTAATTGTATTCGTTTAAAAAGACTAGTTAAGTAAAATTTTGACACCGTCCTAATAGGTTATTAGTAATTAAATGGATTTCGATAGTGATGCTAAGAATGATCCATATGATACTCTTGTTTTAATTTGATATAGGAGTGATCGCCCGGTATTTTATTAGGCGGGGTGTCACAGCATGATGCTCCAATTTGATTTAGGAATTTATTTATCTTGAGATTTATTTTCTTGTACGAGGTACAACTCGTTGTCCATGTTAATGTCGGTGAGTTACTCTCTATAGTGTTCGACCTCTAACTTTCACCTTTTCAAATCAACCTCCATCCCTAGCTTTTCTAGCATAATTTCCCCATATTTTTCTTCTATGGCGTCGTATTCAATTTTTATGATTGATTCTCGATTCATATGAATTTTTTCGACATTGCCGCACTCTGACATGAGAAAGTTTGATCAAATCACCACCTAGATGAGAACAATCTTGGATCTCATTTCACCGGTCTGATCAGCCTTTCACATGTTTGAGTTCGACAATGTTGAAAAAAAATTGATGAATTGAGAATCAATAATGAAAACCAAATACAATGCCAAGGAAATGAAATACAGGGAAGTTTTCGGGACAATCTCAAAATGGAAGTTCGTTTGGAAATATGCAATTAAGAGGTCGAACGCCTTAGAGAAAAACTCACCCACGTTAATTTGGACTTTAATTTGTACCTTGTTCGAGAAAATAGTGCTCAAGAGAAATACAATAACCTACTCGAAAAAGTCAACGTTGTTCAGTAAAAGAGTGCCAAAACTATCTTAGGAACTAGGTATTCTTTAACTACCTTTTTATACACTTGATATGCATAATTTTTTAAATGTTTTATTCTTATATAATGGTTAATTAAGTTCTCATTTGGGGGTAAAAAAATTGTTAAACTTAGGCAATTGACTGCACAGTCACGGGATTCTCGGTTCGAGAATATGGCCAAAACTTATAAATAGTTAGACTTAGGCTTGAAAATATATCATTGAAGGGAGAAAATGAAAAACAACCCCCAAACAGTCCCATAGTGGCATGAGCATCTCACACGGGACCAATGTAACACTTATCAACTGACCGCAAAGTCACAGGACTCCCGATTCGAGGATATGACCAAAACATGCAAATAGTTAGACTTAGGATTGTAAAGGAACCATTGAAGGGTAAAATCACAAAAAACCTCAAACGGCCCCACAAGAGGTAAGAATGCCTAACATGGGATCAACGTAACATGTAGCAACTGATCGTTTTGTAATGGGATTCCCAGTTCGAGAATATGATCAAGACCTGCCAATAGTTAGACTTGTGCTTGAAACATATCATTAAATGGTGAAAATACAAAATAACCCTCAAATGGCCTCGTAAGAGGCATGCACACCTCACATAGGACCAATGTAACACGTATCAACTGGTCGTGTAGTCAAGGGACTCCCTAATTGAGAATATGGAAAAAACTTGCAAATAGTTATACTTAGGCTTGAAAACACGTCATTGAAGGGAGAAAATATAGAAGCCCCCAAACGACCCCGTAAGAGGCGCAAACACCTCACATGGAACCAACAAAATACATAGTAACTAATTACATAGTCATGCAACTATCGGTCCGAGAATAAGACCAAAACATGAAAATATTTATACCTATATTTATAACAATCCGTTTAAGGGTGTAAAAGAAAAATAACCACCAAACGACCATGTAAGAGGCGCAAACACCTCACAATGGACCAAGGTAACATGTAGTAATTGATCACACAGCCATGAGACTCTTTATTCAAGAATATGACTAAAACTTCCAAATAGTTGGACATAGGATTGACGACATGCCATTGAAGGGAAAAAATGGAAAACAACTCCCAAATGACGTCGTAAGAGGTAAGAATACCTATCACAAGACCAACATAACACGTATTCATGAGACTCTCGGCTTGATAATATGACCAAACGTTGAAAATAGTTAGATTAGCTTTGAAAATATGTTGTTGAAGGAACAATGCAAAACAGCCCCTATACGGCCCCAAAAGAGGCACGAACATCTCGCACAAGACAAAAGTAACACATAGCAACTGACCACATAGTCACGTGATACCCCGTTCGAGAAAATTAGCAAAACTTGAAAGTAGTTAGACATAGGATTGAATACATGTTGTTGAAGGCAAAAATGCAAAATAATTGCCAAACAGCCTGATAAGAGGCACGAGCACCTCACACGGGACTAACATAACACTTAGCAACTAACCCTATAGTCACAGGAATCCAGGTTTGAGAAACTGACCAAAACTTTTAAATAGTTAGACTTGGGCTTGAAAACATGCCGTTGAAGGGCAAAAATAGAAAGAAAAAAATGTCCCTATAAGAGGGACGAACACCTCGCACGGGACTAATGTAATACTTAGAAACTAAATGTGTAGTCACAAGAATCTCGATTCGAGAATATGACCAAAACATGCAAATAGTTAGACTTAGGCTTGAAAATATGCAATTGAAGGGTTAAAATAGAAAATAGATCCCAAATGACTATTCAAGAGGCACGAAGACCTAACATGGGGCTAACATAACATGTAGTAATTGATCTTATAATTATCGAACTCGTGATTCGACAATCTGACCAAAACTTGTAAATAGTTAGACATAGACTTGAAAATAAGCCTTAGAAGGGAGATAACATAAAATAGCCCTGAAACGGCCCATCAAGAGGAACGAACACCTTATACGGGATCAACATGACACGCGGTAACTGATCGATGTAATACCCCGTATTTTTATGGCTTTTAAATTTGAGGATTTATTAAATTTAATTAAGATATTAATTTATTATTAATTTGAAATTTTATTTTAAATATTTACTAGCGTGACGAGAGTTAGTAATTATTGGGAATTTGTTGAATATTACTGGATGAGTAAAGTAATATATGAGATTGATTTTATTAATATGGTCACGAGTGAATATAATGGCAATTATGGCAATATAAGTTGGGGTGCGCCTGTGTCGTGTCAGGACTAAATTATTATTATAAAAAGTGAATTTATTATAAGTCGCATGTATGGTGGTTTTGAGTGCACCAATGTGTCCAGAAGGGTCGAGATAGTTAGAAAAGTGTACCCGGGGGTTTAGTTTGGGTCTAGGGATGTTTTTAGGCCTAATTGACATCCCGGGAGGGTATTATAGACATTTTGTATTTTTGGGTAATTAAACCCACGAAATTTCCCAAGATATATCAGCCATTAGGATTTGTCTTCTATGGTTATCAATCACAAAACCTAAGAACAACCATTAGAGAAGAAGATGAAGAATTTTCTAAGCAATCCAAGGCCAAGAACTCACTCGATTGCACCGCCACCACCACCAAAACGTAGATCGCACGTCGAGGAACGTAACCATATATTTTCCATCAACAAATTAGACCCTTGAATACCAGGTGAGTATCTATCTTACTGATTTCTAGTTGATATTTCTTCCATGTTAGTCTAGGAATGAAACTCATGTGTTTTAATAGAAGAATTTTATGTTTTGGAAAAGAAATTATATGTGTTATAGGGAGAATCCATGTAGTCTGGATTCTTGATCATATGTAGAGGATTAACCACAAATTTATTATGATATTTGGGAAGAAAATCTCGATTAAAATAGAGGTTTGTTATTATCCATGCAAGATTTCGTTTTATAAAGAAATCTGGGATTAAACCCCTTTTTGATTGACTCGTTGAGGATTTATTGGTGTTGTTACGTTCGAGCTTGTTTATATATATTACTTCTACATTTTGAATACTTTGACGGGAGTTTGGGATGAAATTATAGAGGTTTGGAAGGGTTAGAATGATTGAACCCGTAGGTTGAAATTTGCAGAAAACTTGGCAAGAACTGCTTGATCGATCGATTGACCAAGAGCATCGATCGAGCGATGATTGATCGATCGACCCCATTCCTCGATCGATCAATCCTTCCTAGAAAGGTGAATATTTTTCTCCTTTTTGTTTAGTTCGGTTAAAATACATAGGAACCCTTGATTATTATTTTTAGAGTATAATGGGTTATGAAGAGTACCAGTAGGGTTTAAGTAGACTCCGTTGAGTGAAATTTATATGAGATGAAATTGTGGGTTAGCGGGGACTTATTTATACATTGGAAATTGTGCATACATTTACTAAAAGATTGAGAATCGGCAAAAATTTAGACAAGAAGGTTAGAGAGGATATACCTACTGAAATTATACTTCGTGAGAGAGAATGCTTCGAAAAATGAGAAGTAAGTAAGAAATAAATTTATAAATGAGAATAAAAGGAGGCGAATTCATTATGAGAGATAATTGAGTAATTTGTGCTAAGAACGAATAATTATAATTATGGGTCATGGGCGCACCTGATTTGGAAAATTTGAATATCTATATATATGACTGTGTGACTGTGCATATATTATGTTTATGTGTTAAAATCATACATGGGCTACTTTCTATCACGGAGGTTTCCGCCCCGGGACAGTCTTATCTCGATTGGACCTTTATAGGAGATATTGAATCGTACCCTAGAAGATAGTATCCACGAATACAGGCTATCTGAAAATGATAGTCATATGGTTCTAAGATACGTGAGGGTATATGCTGACCTCTTATGACTTGGAACTATGCTTCGCCTCCATTTGTATGTATATTGCGTTAATACAGTTCGAGAGTGATTCCGAAATAGTATTTCCCTTAGTTTGAATGATACGAGGACTTGATAGCAGAGTATGCCAGCACCATAGATTTATGTGGGGTGCTGATAGTATATATATATATATATATATATATATATATTCTTATATATGGAAACTTTCTACTGTGTGTGTAAGTAGTTATGTAATGAATAAATGCTTCAGCTTTATAACAAGTGTTCGTGAATTTTGTAACGCTACTAAGTGGTTCTAAGTAACGTAAGAATATGGAAGATAATGATTTTCTAAAACTAAATATTATGGCCTTAATACTACTCGGGATAGAACTTTATGGAAAAATAAGTTAGATAGACTTATGTGATCAGTAGTACGGTAGGCGTGCACATTTGATGAGAGGTGAGAATTCTCAAGAGAGTGTCGCGCACTAACATGGTGGTTATATTAACCAGTAAGCATTTTAAATACTTGCTAAAATATTTTTAAAACTATTTTACACTCAGGCTCTGACTCGTTTTCTATCATTTCTTTCTCTCTTGTATATTTATGTATGTATTATTGGTTCCCAGCCACAGGGGAATCATGCATAGGTTCTTTGGATTAGATGTGATGCACCTTATGTTGGAGTTGCTTGACTTTACCTTAGACGACCTCTCCATTGATTCAATTCTTACTTTAGATCTTTATAGTTAGGGCACGTGTCGCCCGTTTTCGTATTCCGTTTGGATTTGTCAGAGATTTATGTTCATTTATATTTCCAGTATTCAGTACTCTTCGAGAGCTAACTCTTGTCAGGATGATTTTATTTATAGTTCTTAAACTTGGTTTGGTTTATATAGATCGTTAAATTCGTGTGTGTTAATTGTCATCCTTAGTATGTATGTGATTCTTAAACTGTTGGGTATTAAAAAGGTTTTCATATTGAAATTTAATAAAGTAAGAAAAAGACTTCAATTTTTTTTACACTTAGCTTAATTATTTAGGGTGTTCAAATTGGGAAAAAATTTATTTTGCGACAGTGATGCTGAGGATGAACCAAATGTTCACCTTGATTTTAATTTAATAAAGGAGTGATCATCCGGTATTTAATTAGGCGGGGTGTTACAGGTGGTATCAGAGCATCAGGTTCTAGAGTCCTTTGGGATCTGTGCAGCTTATTATGCTTCCAGCATAGCTTTCTTTGATATAGAGCCCTATGTTCAGGATTGTTGATTTATTTGGTGTGATCTCATTCTCCTACTATCACGTATATATTAGTGAATATTATTTCCGTTCGGACATGTTCGAACAGGAAGTATGGCAGATGAGGGCCGTTGGGCGGATAGCGAAGGCCAAACTTAATGAGGTTATGAAGTATGTTCGAGGATGATGACCGTAGTCGAGGTCACCCCTATTATGGCACGAGAGACCAAGACTATAAAGACGGCTAGGACACAACCTACAAATTCCAAGTGTTACTGTAGTCAAAAGTGATGTCAAAATTAGACTCACCCAACGTAGTACGCTTGGGAGAAGGTCAAATACCAAATTAAGGATAGTCATCAGCGGAAATTCTAGAAATGCGAGAATCATGTTTGTTACCCAGCGAATGTAATCTATTCAAAGGCTTGGGCATATGGCGGAGTGTGGTTAACTAGAAGTGAAAATTTGGGGTAAAATGTTTCTTAGACTCATCGGAGCAAAGTTATAATAGTGGGAGTCAAACAACACATTCAATAGTGAAATGTTGTGCAAATGGAAGGACCTTAGGTATAGTTTAACCGCACGTTCCTTCATCGGTTATTCTAAATAAGATGTGAACGTTGTTCTGAACCCATCACGGAAGGGCCGAACAGGGGTCCATTTGTAAATGAATTTAGACTTTTAGCCAATCTTGTATCAGCGAAAGTGGATACCAATGGTCGAGAGGATTTCAAGTGGTAGATCAACTCGTGAGGAAAGTTGACAACACTTAAGGAGAATTTTTTTGGACAGTCGATCCATATGGTGACAATGTCACGCATTGTCCGTAGGGATGTTAACGCTCTTATGTGAAAGGAGCTAAAGTAATCGAAAGATTTAGATGGAAAATGAGACTACATGAAACGCAGTTAGTAACGCGGTGCAAGGGGGAAACCCATCAGGGGACTCATTTAAATAATTCAGGTAGATGAATTATTACCAAGAAATGGTGAATTAATTAAGGGTTATTGAAGCCAGTAGCACGTTCCTTAGGGCCAACAAAGCTAAGGGAAGGATGGGGGTAGCCATCAGGATCGAGACTATTCAACTCCGAGATAAGAACAACCCTAATAGGGTCAGTATGACGAGAGATAAGTGGGTTATTTTCTGAATTTCGGGATGAAATTCCGTTATTAGGGGGGAAGTACGTAATAACCCGTATTTTTATGGCTTTTAAATTTGAGGATTTATTAAATTTAATTGAGATATTAATTTAATATTAATCTGGAATTTTATTTTAAATATTTTCTAGCGTGAAGAGAGTTAGTAATTATTGAGAATTTATTGAATATTACTGGATGAGTAAATTAATATATGATATTAATTTTGTTAATATGGTCGCGAGTGAATATAATGGCAATTATGGCAATTTAAGTCGGGTCGTGCCTATGTCATGTCAGGACTAAATTATTATTATAAAAATTGAATATATTATAAGTCTCCTGTATGGTTGTTTTGAGGGCGCCAAAGTGTTTGGAAGGGTCGAGATAGTCAGAAAAGTGTACCCGGGGGTTTAGTTTGGGTCTCGGGGCGTTTTTAGGCCTAATTGACATCCCGGGAGGGTATTATAGACATTTTGTATTTTTGGGTAATTAAATCCACGAAATTTCCTAATCTATATCAACCATTAGGATTTCTCTTCTAGGGTTATCAATCACAAAACCTAAGAACAGCCATTAGAGAAGAAGGTGAAAAGTTTTCCATGCAATCCAAGGCCAAGAACTCACTCGATTGCACCGCCACCACCACCAAAACTTAGATCGCACTACGAGGAACGCAACAATATATTTTTTATCAACAAATTAGACCCATGAATCCTAGGCAAGTATCTATCTTGCTGATTTCTAGTTGATATTTCTTCCATGTTAGTCTAGGAATGAATATCATATGTTTTAATTGAAGAATTTTATGTTTTGGAAGAGAAATTATATGTGTTGTAGGAAGAATCCATGTAGTCTAAATTCTTGATCATATGTAGAGGATTAACCAAAAATTTATTATGATATTTGGGAAGAAAATCTGGATTGAAATATAGGTTTATGATTATTCATGCAAGATTTGGTTTTATAAAGAAACCTGGGATTAAACCCCTTTTTGATTGGTTCGTTGAGGATTTATTGATGTTGTTACGTTAGAACTTGTTTATATATATTGCTTATATATTTGGAATACTTTGGTGGGAGTTTGGGATGAAATTATAGAGGTTTGGATGGGTTAGAATGATTGAACACGTAGGTTGAAATTTGCATAAAACTGGGCAAGAACTACTTGATCGATCGATCGATCCTCCTGGAAAAGTGCATATTTTTCTCCTTTTTGTTTAGTCTAGTTAAAATACATAGGAACCCTTGATTATTATTTTTAGAGTATAATGGGTTATGAAAAGGACCAGTAGGGTCTAAGTAGACTCCGTTGAGTGAAATTTATATGAGATGAAATTGTGGGTTAACGAGGTCATACATTGGAAATTGTGCGTACGTTTACTAAAAGATTGAGACTCGTGAAAGATTTAGACCAGAAGGTTAGAGAGGATATACCTACTTAAATTATACTTAGTGAGAAATAATACTTCGAGCGATGAGAAGTAAGTAAGAAATAAATTTATAAATGAGAATAAAAGGAGGTGAATCTGTTATGCGAGATAATTGAGTAATTTGTGCTAAGAACGGATAATTATAATTATGGGTCGTGGGCGCACCTAATTTGAAAATTTTGAATATCTATATATATGACTGTGTGAATGTGCATATATTATGTATCTATATAAAAATCATACCCGGGCAACTTGAATGGCGAAAATGATAAACAAACCCCAAACAGCACCACAAGAGGCATGAACACCTCACATACGACCAATGTAACTTATAACAACTGACCACGTATTCACGAGACTCCAGATTCAAGAATATGGCCAAATGTTTAAATATTAAGACTTAGGCTTGAAAATAAATCATTGAGGTAAAAAAACGTAATCCAACCCCCAAAGTAACACGTAGCAACTGACCGCATAATCATGGAACTCCCAGTTCGAAAATATGATCAAAACATGAAAAATTGTTGGACTTAGGCACGAAAACATTCCGTTGAAGGGTGAAAATCCAAAACAGCCCCCAAACGTCCCCGCAAAAGGCACGAAAACCTCACACAGGTCAAACGTTGCATGTGGCAACAGTCCGCTAATTCACGAGACTCTTAAATCGAGAATATGATTAGAGTTGCAAATAGATAGACTTAGGCCTAAAAACATAACATTTAATGGTGAAAAGGGAAAATACTCCCCAAATGTCACCACAAGAGGCACAAATACCTCGTTGAGGACCAACGTAACACGTAGAGAATGACCAAATAGATAAGGGACTTCCAATTTGAGAATATGATCAAACTTAAACGAATATTTAGACTCGGGCTTGAAAACATGGTGTTGAAGGATGGAAAACACAAAACAACCCATAAACTACCTCGCAAGAGGCACAAACACTTGCACTTAATCAATGTAACATATAGAAATTTACCACGTTGTCATAGGAATCTCAGTTCGAGCATATGATCAAAACTTTCAAATAGTTAGACTTAGGCTTTTAGACGTGCCCCGAAAGGGCAAAAATGCAAAAAGAGCCCCCCAAATGGCCTCATAAGAGGTATGAGGACCTCGGATAAGATCAATGAAACACAGCAAACGACTGGATAGTAACAGGACTCCCGGTGCGGTTCGAGAATGTGACCAAAACTTACAAATAGTTAGAAATAGGATTGAAAACTTGCCTTTGAAGCTCAAAAATGCAAAATAACCCCCAAATGGCACTACAAGAGTTACGAACACCTCGCACGAGACCAACGTAACAGACAGAAACTAACTGCGCAGTCACGGGACTCTCGGTTCTAGAATAGGACCAAAACATCGAAATAGTTAAACTTAGGATTAAAAACATGCCATTGAAGGGCGTAAATGCAAAAAAAAACTAAATAACCTTGCAAGAGGCACGAACACTTTGCATGGGACCAACGTAGCACATAGAAACTGATCGCATAGTCAGAGGACTCTTGGTTCGATAACGTGACCAAAACTTATAAATAATTAGACTTAGATTATAAAACATGTTGTTGAAGGGTGCAAATGTAAAACATCCATCAAATAGTCCTACAAGAGGCATAAACACCTCGCACGAGACCAATATAATAGGTAGAAAATGACCGCATAGTCACGGGACTCCCGATTCGGGAATATGAACAAAACTTGCAAATAGTTAGATTACGCTTGAAAACATGCCTTTGAATGACGAAAATGAAAAATAGCCCCCAAATGACTGCGCAAGAGGCATAAAAACCTTATACAGTACCAATTTAATTTGAAGAAAATGACCGCATAGTGAGACGACTTTCAGTTCGAGGATATGACCAAAACTTATAAATAGTTAGACTTAGATTATAAAATATGCCGTTGAGGGGAAAAATGCAAAATAGCACATGAATGTCCCTACAAGAGGCAAAAACAACTCCCACTGGACTAATGTAACATGTAGAAATTGACCGCATAGTTACAGAACTCCTAATTCGAGAATATGACCAAAACTTGCAAATAAATAGACTTAGGATGGAAAATTTGCCAGTAAAAGAAGAAAATGCAAAATTCTCCCAAACGACCCCGTACGAAGCACAAACACCTCATACAGGACAAATGTAACATGTAGTAACTAATCGCGTATTCACGAGACTCTCGGTTTGAGAATATGATATAAAATTACAAATAGTTAGACTTAGGCTTTAAAACATGACATCCAAGGGTGAAAATGTAAATTATCCCCCAAATGGCCCCGTAAGAGGCACAAACATCATGCATGGGATTGAGGTAACATGTAGCAACTAATCGCATAGTCATAGGACTCTCGTATGAATATATGACCAAAACATTCAAATAGTTAGACTTATACTTGAAAACATGTCGTTGAAGGGAAAAATTTGAAACATCCCTCAAACAGCTCCGGAAGAGGCACGAACACTTCGCACGGGACCAACGTAACACGTAGTAACTGATCACGAAGTCACAGGACTCCCGATATGAGAATATGACCAAAACTTGCAAATAGGTGTACTTAGTATTAAAACATGACTTTAAATGGTAAAAATGCAAAATAACCCCCAAACAGCCCCATAAAAGGCCCGACAATCTTGCAAGGGACCAACGTAACATGTAACAATTGATCTTGTAATCACGGTACTACCGGTTCAAGAATATTGCCAAAACTTGCAGGTAGTTAGACTTAGGCTTGAAAAAAAATGTTGAAGGGCGAAAATGCAAAATAGTCTCCAAACAGTCCTGTAAGAAGCACAAACATATTGCACGGGACCAACGTAACATGTAGCAATTAATCACGTAGTCACGGGACTCTCAATTCCAAAATATAAACAAAACTTGTAAATAGTTAGACTCGAGCTTAAAAACATGTCATTGAAGGGTGAAAACACAAAATAACACACAAACGGCCATGCAAGAGGCATGAACGCATATCATACGGGACCAACATAATACGTAGCAACTGACCACATAGTCATTAGACTCTCGATTCGAGAATATGACCAAATTGGTAAATAATTAGAATTTGACATGAAAATATGTCGTTGAAGGCCAAAACCACAAAATGGTCCTGAAAGAGGCACGAACACCTCGCACGAAACCAACGTAACACAACAGCAGACCGTATAGTCATGGGACTCCCGGTTTGAGAATATGAACAAAATAATTAATTAGTTAGACTTAGGCTTGAAAACATGTCATTGAGGGTGAAAATGAAAAATAGCCGCCAAACGGTGTTACAAGTGGTATAACCACCTTGCTCGGGACCAATATAGAATTGAGTAACTAACCGCATAATCACGGGACTCCCAAATCAAGAATATAACTAAACTTTCAAATAGTTAGACATAGGCTAATAAACAAACCATTAAAGGGAAAATGAAAAATATCTCTAACATAGCACCCCAAGAACCACCAACACCTTGCACGAGACACCGTCACACGTAGAAACAGATCTGATAGTTATGGGAGTCCCGATTCGATTATATGACCGAAATTTACAAATAATTAAACTTATGCTTGAAAACGTGCAATTAAAGGGCAAAAATGTAAAAGAACTCCCAAATAGCCCCGCAAGACGCACAAACACCTCGCACATGTCTAATGTAACACACAATAACTAATCGTGTAGTCACGGGACTCTTGGTTTAAGAATATGACAAAAACTTGCAAATAGTTAGACACGTGCTTGAAAATATGGCGTTGAAGAGGAAAAATGCAAAATAGCCCCCAAATGGCCTCATAAGAGGCACGAACACCTCGGACAGGACCAACGTAACACCTAGCAACTGACTGTATAGTCACGGGAATCCTGATTTGAGAATATAACCAAAACTTGAAAGTAGTTAGACTTATGCTTAAAAATATACAGTTGAAGGGAAAAATAAAAAATAGCTCCCAAACAGCATCGCAAGACGTACAAACACCTTGCACAGAACCAAGTTCACACGTAGTCATTAATCACATAGTCACGAGTCTCTCGATTCTAAATATGACCAGAACCTGTAAATAGTTATACTTAGGCTTGAAAATATGTTGTTGAAGGGAGAAAATACAAAACAACAACCAAATGGCCCTGTAAGAGGCACGAACAACTCGTAGAGAACCAACGTAATGCATATTGACTAATCACATAGTCATGGTACACTTGAATCGAGAATATGAACAAAACTTGAAAATAGTTTGACTCGGGCTTGAAAACATGTCATTGAAGGGAGAAAACATAAAAATCCCCAAAACGACCATGAAAGAAGCACGAACACCTCACATGGGACAAGCATAATATGTAGCAACTGATCGTGTTGTCACGGGACTCGTGGTTTGAGAATATTAAAAAAACTTACAATATTTAGACCTATGTTTGAAAATATGTCATTGAAGGACGAAAATACAAAAGAGTCACTAAGCATCCCTACAAGACCGGATAGTCAGGAGAATCCGGGTTCGATAATATGACCAAAACATCCAAATGGTAGACATAGGCTTGAAAACATGCTATTGAAGGGAGAAAATGTAAAACAACCCCCAAATGGTGCCGTAAGAGGCACGAACACCTCGCATGGGACTAATATAGAACGTAGTCACGAGACTCCTAATTGGAGAATATGACCAAAAGTTGCAAATTGTTAGACTTGGGATTAAAAACATGTCGTTGAAGGGAAAAAACACAAAACAGTCCCCAAACGGCCCTGTAAGCGGTACGAACACCTCATACGGGACTGACATAACACATAGCAACTTACAGCATAGTCTCGAGACTCCCGATTTGAGAATATGACCCAAACTGGCAAGTAGTTAGACTTAAACTTGAATATATGTCGTTGAACAGAAAAATGATTGTAAAAAAAAACCCAAACGGCCCTACGGGAGGCACGAACACCTCACACGGGGCTAAAATAACACTTAGTAACTAATTGCGTAGTCACGGGACTCTCAATTCGATAACATGAACAAAACTTAAACTAGTTAGATTTAGGCTTGAAAACATGCCGTTAAAGGGGAAAAATAGAAAACGGCTTCACAAGGGGTAGAAACACCTCGCACGGGACCAAAGTAACACGTAGCTACTGAACGCATAGTCCGGGAACTCCAGGTTTGAGAATTTAAACAAAACTTGCAAATATCTAGAATTGCGCTTAAAAAATATCATTGAATGGCAAAAATAAAAAATAGACCCAAACGGGCCCTCAAGATGCATGCTCACCTCGCACGGGTTAACGTAACACGTACAATAGTCCGAGTAGTCATGAAACTCCTGGTTCGGGGATATAACCAAAACTTACAAATAGTTAGACTTAGTCTTGAAAATATGCCATTAAAGGGATAAAATAAAAAACACTAATTAGCCCTGCAAGAAGCACGGACATGTCACAGGAACCAGCGTAACATGTAGCAACAAACCACGTAATCCCAAAACACCCGATTTGAGAATATAATCAAAACACCCGATTTGATAATATGATCAAAACTTGCAAATAGTTAGACTTAGGGTTGAAAACATGGCGTTAAAGGGAGAAAATGAAAGATAGCCCAAAAATGGACCAACAAAAGGCACGAACACCTCGTAGGGACCAATGTAATACGTAGCAACTGACCATGTAGTCATGAGACTCTTGGTTTTAAGAATATTAATAAACTTGTAAATCGTTAGACTTACGATTGGAAACATGTCGTTGAAGGGAAAAAAATGTAAAACATCCCCCAAATGGACCCATAAAATGTACAAACACCTCGCACGGGACCAGAGTACTCGTAACAAATGATCACATAGTCGCGGGACTCCCAGTTTGAGAATACGACGGAAACATGCAAATAGTTAAATTCTATTTGATAGTGATTTGAGATGCTAAATCATTTCATACATGTGCTTTACATTATTTGGAGCCTTTGAGATGTGATTAGTGATATCGTCTACATGTTAGGCTCCTTATCTCTTTTAAACACGTGCACGGTATTATTTGAGTATTGTACTTGTCTATCATATATTGGCTTAAGTGTTTCCATCTCAATTCTGTCTATACAACGATCAAAATGCGATAAAACTTGACAAGAAAGTAGTGCATGTCAAAACCGTTTACCATGAAGATTTATTTGCAACAAAATATGATAAGTGAATCATGGCAAAGGGCTGTCAGAGTTCAAAATTAACTCGTCATAAAAGCCAAGGTTTGAAAAAGAGCCCTGAAAAAACTAAAAGGCAATAAAAAGAAAAATATGCCAAAAATGGACCAATAGGTTTTAGTTTCGTCACCTCAAAAGAAAAATATAATGCATAATTATTTATGAGAGAGTTTGGATTGAAAGAAATGAAAAACGGGTTTGCACGTCCTTGAAAGTCATGAAAAAGCGTTACAACATTTTGGACGTTATTGGTGTGGAAATCACTTTGAGCTTTGATTTGTTAATTTGATTGATTCAATTTCTTATATTTCCACCATTTTTACACCTAAGGAAGATGTTGATTTCATTCATTAGGAATATCCAAAATTTATCGTTCACATATGTTATGGTTGTATATATTAATTTTCCTGTCAAAGTTATTCACATCCCTACATTTTCGTTATCATCGAATTGGTTGTTTTCATGTCCTTTCATGGTGTGATTCTTTGTTGTATATTTTGTGAGAAAAATTTTGAAAAATTCAAAAAGATAAAGTTTGATTACCTTGTGACATTCTCCATTTTCATTTGCTTTATGATCTTGATATTTGTCTATTTGGGGACATCATAAAAAGGGGGAGAAAGAATTATGGGGAAATTTTTTTGTTTGATTTAATAGTGATTTGATTGAGCATTAATTGATACTTACTTTTGCTTATCATTATATTTCAAAGTGTTGCGCGTCACTGGTATTATTTCTTATCTCATGTGTGTAGGTACTTAATTGAGGATTATTTTTTCACACCCTAATGATGACAAAGAAAGATTGAAGAGTTAGAGATTTCAAGATGTTGAAGTTTGTTTGAAGACATGTCATTTAGTATTTTTAGTTTTTGGGTTTAATGGGGATATTAAATTGTATGTCATTTCGTTTTTATTTGGGTAGCATAATTCGTATTTTTTATGTATGTACTGGCACAGACATTGGGGGAGATTTGTAAGGATATGATTTTATAAATGTCTGAGTTATAATCTAGGAAATTTTTTGTGTGTCCTAGATCACAGTTAGTATATCTGATACTACAACATTCGTCATGTCAACACGGTCATCCATAATAGACTTGATTCAAATATTCGCATCCATCATCTTCATACGTGCATCATGCACTGTGCTCTTCAACCATTCCCACTACTCCACAAACGATTATGGTAAAATAATATAATTAGAGTGTTTATTACTTACATAAATATTTAGGAAAATTTTATAAAATATTTTTAAGGGTCTGGAATGTTTTTACTTTGGAATAAGAATTTTTTCTAAGTATATAGGCGAAGGAAAAAAAGGATTTGATGTAGTTCGAGGGAGAATTGCCTATCGTTCTAGCGATATGGACATCTCGCGCGAAGTCGTTCGAGTGATGTGGCATTCCGTTCGAGTGACGTCCCTATTTCGTTCGAGCGACGCGCCTCCTCAATTTTTGTATTTATAGAAATGCCCAATCTACACGATTTTCAAGCCTTTGACACTCACGTTCCTGCAGAACTGCTGCATATTTCCAGAATTCATTTTTCATGGTTTTTCAACCCTTTTGATTGGCAAGTCATTCCCAAACATATATGCGAGTCTTATAAAGCCTAGATATAATTGTTTTACTTATCTGGAGTAATCTTGTGGAGAAGAAGGTCATTCTCCATTGCTGGATTGGAGCTCTTGCGGGATATCTTGCTGACAACACCAATGACAACAAACCGATGCCTCTGGGTATTTGTGTGTCATGGTATTTATCTGTAATTGTAAGTTGTTGCGAATTATAGTGATATAAAAATGGTTTTGCCCCTTTGGGGGATTTTTTCTCATATTGTGATTGACTTTTCATGATTGGTTTGATTTAATTAGGTTGTCACAATTTGTTTGCAAGAGTTAAGGTTTTGGGGATTAAAAATTGGAATTTAATTAAAAAAGTTAATCATTGATTGCTGGCACACTCTCGTGATCTTTGATGAATACTATCTACAGGTTAGACTCATTGCCTCCTTTGTTGCACACTTGCACGAGCTTTAAGATCACTGTACTTACTTGTCATTTGTCGAATACGATGTTCTAATATCAATTCTTCTTAATGACAAATCAAATGTAAAAGGAGATAAGTTGTTCTTGTAAGAACCATTTCCCGAATTTCATTTATATTCTGGAAATTATTATTATTTGTTAAGCAATGGAAAAGGACTACAAAAGATAAACATACTCTTTGCATTAAAAGCCTCCATTTGCATGAAAAAGGATAAAAATTAGAGGCACATAAAACAGAAGTGCCAAGCGAATTTTGTATAGATTCATTCATACTTCACTACATATGATCACTATGATTTCTTAAAAATAATTGAGAGTGAATTCATAAGATATGAGAGATTTTGAGGGGGTTAAAATCAAAGATTAATGGATTTTCACAACAAACTATCTTGAAATATAATAAATAATGGGATATTTTGAGTTTTTCCCCCGCTTTTATGACCAGTTTTGCAATACATACCCACTTATTTAAAAGTTTGTAATACACCCCCATTCTGTTAACTCCAAACCGTTAGTACTATTTACATTTTGTGTTTTCCCCACTTTTAAGACCAGTTTTGCAAAAAGACTCCCATTTAAAAAAATCATTATAACCCCAAATTGTTAACACTCCAATTCTATTTCTTGAAATATATATTAAAAATTGCAAATTTTTTCAAAAAACAATGAAAAAAAGTCCACAAAATAAGAAATTTTGGAATAAACTAAAAAAGGAAAAATTTCTAATCAGTATCTATTAAAAAGAGAAAATAGTATAAATTCAAATACGTAAAATATATTAAAATACAATCAGAATATTTTTAGAAAAATCCTAATTGGGCATATTTTAAAAAGATCAAAATAGTATAAATTTGAAAAAAAATGTAATAACTACACTATTTTGATTTTTTTAAAATATGCCCAATTACGATTTTTATAAAAATATTTCAATTGTATTTTAAAATATTTTGCGTATTTGAATTTATACTATTTTGACTTTTTAGTAGAAGTCAATTAGAAATTTCGCCCTTTTATTTTATTATTGAATTTTTTTGGGGACCTTTTTCAAATTTTTTGAAAACATTACAAAAATTTTAAATATATGTCGATGTAGTTTCCTTATATAAATATAAAAAAATTGGAGTGTTAACAATTAGTATTTTTTAACTTTGAAAAATTCCAAATATTTTTGGAATTGGAATTAATTTTAACTTTTTCGATATTTTCTGACTTTTTTTCAAAATTATACTATATGATATTTTTAAAATATGCCTAATTAGTATTTTTCTAAAAATATTCCGTTTGTATTTTGACATATTTTACGTATTTGAATTTATATTATTCTGACTTTTTACTGGATGTCGATTTGAAATTTTCCCATTTTTATTATATTCCAAAGTTTCTTATTTTTTTTACTTTTTCGATTTTTTTGAAAAAAAATCGAGTTCTTCAAATATATGTCTATTAAGTATATTTATATAAAAAAAAATTGGAGTGTTAACAATTTGGGGGTATAATGATTTTTTTTAATGGGGATCTTTCGTTAGGAACGTCTCATGACTTCGTGCACACATGTTATGATTATTAATGTTGATTAACCTATTGAAATTGTTCACACTCCTACATTTCGCATTCATGATTTAGGTATTTTAGTGTTATTCCATGGAGTGTTGTATTTGTGCATTTTTTATGTTTTACTCGAAAAAATTGAAAGATATTCAAAAATATTTTATTGATAACTGCCTTTGAGATTATCAATACTTGTATCTATTAAATATTTGTATGATGATATCTTAATTCTTCATGTGATGCTTATACTTAAATGTCTAGTTTCTACTCTTTTCTCTATTGCGGACAAAAATGAGGAGAACAAGTTGAGGGGGAGTTTTATTTTTTATTTAAAACTCGCATGAATCACGGTATTTTTTTTATCTCGTGTGTGTAGGACATTTCACTTGGATAATGATCATATGGACCCACATAAGATGAAGATAAAGCTAGCTAAAGGAAAGATCCAATCCATTGGAAAACTTGCACCAATTCTACACTCCACTTTTATTTGGGGAGGGTAGTTATCGTTTTTAAGTCTATAGGATTCAAATTTGGCTTAGGTTTGTGTTTTGTACCAGAATGCCCAAAGGGATAGATTTATAAGAGTGAGTTTTATAATTTCTCGTATGTTTTATTTTATTTAGTTTGGTGATTCTCATTACAAAAATAAGGCACCTACACGGCTTCTCGACACTCGAAGACATGGTTGAAGACATTTGAAGATTGCGGGAATTATTCATCTCAACATTCATGGCAGAAGTTGTGATCGTGATTGTAAAATAGTCTTTAATCATTTCTAGAGTTTAAAACATTTATAAGAGGTTATTTGACTTAAAAGGTGTTTAATTTTTTTTTAAAAAAATTGCTAGATTTTCGACGCCTTGTTCAAATGAGAACATGTGTCATTGGAACGAGATTACCCTTCATTCGAACAAGTTTTGCTAAAACTTCTAATTACCCATTTTCCTTCATTCTATATAATGTTGTTCGAAGACCTCGTTCGAATGACTTCCCATTTCATTCAAATAACCGAGCGAGATTTGATTTTAAAATAGTGCATATCCTAAATATTTTGTGTTTATCCTTTTTATCCAACCTTCTTATAAAAAAGGCTGAAAGGTATTAGACTTCTTAAGAACTCTTTTTACAAATAATAAAACCTTTTTGAGTTTTCCTTTTGCAATGAAATACCTCCAAATATATTCCAAAACCCTTTCGAATTATTGAAAGATCACTTTATCACGTCACAAGAAGGTTTCTTGCTGAAAAACTTTTGTAAAGACATTTATCAACTGCTGATTGTGAAATCGAGTTTCACTATTGAAGAAGAATACGAGGTTGATCGATGGATATCAAAGTAGATTGTTACCGATGGACGGCACTGGAGTTGAGTCGTATCTGTTGATGTTTTGAAGACTCTATGTATCTCACTTAGTGTATCTAAGTCTTTGCAAGTCGATTACTGGTCAAATTTATTAATAGAGGTGAAATAAAAGGTTTTTCCGTTTTTAGGGATTTTTCCACATATCGTGTGTTTTTGGCATGCTTGGCCTGATTATTACAAATTGGAATTTGGACACATCTTGTATGAACACTATAATTAATAGAAGATAAAATTCGATTAAAAATTGGATTTTTGTGTGTAGAATTTAATTATACAAATTTGTCCACTAGATCATGTGCACTCTCAAAACATACTTTTTAAGGGTGAAAATGAAAAATAACTTCGAAACGGCCTCGTAAAAAGCATAAGCACCTCGCACGGGACCAACATAACACGTAGCAACTGACTGCATAGTCATGGTACTCCAGGTTCGATAATATGACCATATTAAAAAAATAGTTAGACTTAGGCTTGAAAACATGTCGTTCAAGAGAAGAAACACAACAGATCCCCTAACGTCCCCGCAAGAGTCACGAACACCTCGTATGGGACCAATGTAACATGTAGCGAAAGATCATGTAGTTACGGGGAACTTGGTTTGTGAATATGACCAAATATTACAAATAGTTATGCTTGGGCTTGAAAACATGTCGTTGGAGGGAATCAATGCAAAGCAACCCCTAAACGGACTCGCAATAAGCATGAGCACCTCGCATGGAACCAATATAACACGTAGCAACTACTTGCGTAGTCATGGGACTTCCTGTTTAAGAATTTGACTAAATAAGAAAATAGTTAGACTTAGGCTAAAAAAAAGTGTCATTGAAGGGATTGTAAAACAACCCCCAAACGTGCCTAGAAGATGCACAAACACCTTGCATGTGACCAACATCGCACATAGAAACTAACTGCATAGTCATGGGACTCCCGATCCGAGAATATGTCCTAAACTTGCAAATAGTTAGGCTTAGGATTGAAAATGTGTCATTAAAGGGAAAAAATTAAAAATAGACCCCAAACTGACCCGCAAGCACCTCGCATGGGATCAACATAATACATAGCAACTCATTGCTTGGTTATGGGACTCTTGGTTCGAGAACCTGACCAAAAATTACAAATTGTTGGACTTAGACTTGAAAACATATCGTTGAAAAGAGAAAATGCTAGGAATCCCCTAAACAATCCCACAAGGGGCTACGAACACCTCACATGCAATGCAACACGTAGAAACTAACCATGTAGTCACGAGACTCCCAGTTCGAAAATATAACCAACACTTGCAAATAGTTAGAGTTAGGCTTAAAAACATGTCGTTGAAGGGAAAAAATACAAATTAGCCCCCAAACATCACCAGAAGAGGCATAAACACCTCACACGAGATCAATATAGCACGTAGCAAGTGACTGCATAGTCATGAGACTTTCAATTCGAGAATATGACAAAAATTGCAAAAACTTAGGCTTAAAAATATGTCGTTGATGGGAGAAAATACAAAACAACCTTCAAATGGCCCCACAAGAGGCAGGAACACCTCGTAGAGGACAAATGTAACATGTAGCAACTGATCGCATAGACACACAACTCTCGATTTGAGAATACGACCAAAACTGGCAAAAAGTTAGATTTAGGCTTGAAACATGGCGTTTAAAGATGAAAAAGTAAAAAAACATCCCCACAAGAGGCATGAACACCTCGAATGGGACCAACATAACATGTAGCAATTGAGTGGGTAGTAATGAGACCCGCAGTTTGAGAATGTGAAGAAAAAATTTAAATAGTTTGACTTAGGCTTGAAAAGATGTTATTTGAAGGGAAAATGTAAAACAGCCTCCAAATGGCCCCCAATAGGCACGAACACCTCGCACATAATCAACGTAACACGTAGTAACTAATCGTGCAGTCACGGGATTCCCCATTCGAGAATATAACCAAAACTTGCAAATAATTAATAATAGGCTTCAAAACATGTCGTTGAAAGGCAAAAACTTAAAATAGCAACAAACGGCCCCGCAAGAAGGACAAACACCTCGTATGGGACCAACATAACACATACTAACTAACTACGAAGTCACAAGACTCTCGATTAAATAATATGATAAAATTTGCAAATGGTTAGACTTGGGCTTCAAAACATTTCGTTGAAGGGCAAAAACAAAAAAAATATCCCCAAAATGGCCCCACAAGAGGTACAAGCACCTTTCACGGGACCACCATAACATGAAGCAACTGATCACATAGTCACGAAATTTTGATTCGATAATATCACCCAAACTAGCAAAGCATTAGACTTAGGCTTTAAAACATGCCATTGAAGAATAAAAATGCAAAATAGCCCCAGACGACCCTGCAAGATGCACAAATACTTCGCACGGGACCATTGTAAATCTTAGCAACTGACAGCATAGTCACGGGACTCCCAATTCGATAATATGAACAAAACTTGAATACTAGTTGGACTTAGACTGGAAAACATACGCTACTGGGAGAAAATGCAAAACAACCCCAAACGGCCTCGTAAGAGGCATAGACACCTCACACGGGACCAACGTAATACATAACAAATGACCGTGTACTCATAGGATTCTCAGTCAGAAAATATGACCAAAACTTACAAATAGCTAGACTTAGGCTTGATATCATGCTAAAGGGCGAAAATACAAAACGGCCCTGTAAGAGGCACGAACGCCTCGCACTGGACCAATGTAACATACAGGGACTAACTGCGTAGTCACAGTACTCCCAATTTTTGAATATGACAAAAACTTGCAAATATTTAGACTTAGGCTTAAAAACATGATGTTAAAGGGTAAAAATGTAAAACAACCCCCAAACGCCCTACAAGAGGCACGGACACCTCGGACAGGACAACGTAAAACATAGAAAGTGACTAGGTAGCCAAGGGACTCCCAGTTTAAGAATATGATAAAAACTAAAAAAAATTGAATTAGGCTTGAAAACATGTCGTTGAAGGGAGAAAATGTAAAACATCCCCCAAACGGCCTCGCAAGATGCACGAACACCTCATTTAGGACCAACGTAACACAAAGTGACTAATTGCGTAGTCACGGGATTCTCATATGACACCCCGCCCAATTTAATATATGGTGATCAGTCCTCTACCAATTTAAAATAGGATATTTAGTTGGTTCATTCTCAGCATCACTGTCGAAAAACTTTTTAACATATTAATCACCTAATAAAAAATTAAGCTAGGTGTCAAAACATTTCCAATTTAGTAAAACCAAGTAAATCCATTTCTATTAAATTTTAAAATTTAAACCATTCACCACACATCGAAATGTAAATAAATACTGAATATGAATCAAGTACTGCAATAAATAAAACTGAGTAAAACTCTCAGTTCAAAACTTCAAACCATACAATAAATTGAATACAATATCTCTGATGAAAGAACTAGAAGTGGGCGACATATGCCCCAAGCAAGAAGTCTAGATGAAACTGAATGGAAAGGATAGATGCGTCTACTGCAAGGACCTACAGCTTCCAAAACAGCTGCAACATGTCAAGCAATCCAAATCTCTAAATCTAATACTCATGTGGCTCAGCACCTGATATAATACATATATATAGCAAAAGAGAGAAGAGATACAAGAAACGGATCAGAGCCCGATGTGTAAAATAATAATTTAGCAAGTATTTAAAATTGTTTATTAAAACAAGTCTTATACACATGTAAGTTATCGAACTCTCACATGAGTTTCTCACCTCTCGTCTATTGTGCACGCCTAACGTACATCTAATCTCCCCCAAGTTATACCTCCCAGTCTAACTAGTCAGAAACCATACTAATACTAACTATGCTCACTAGTAGTATTCCCGTATCACCCATACAATACGCTATTCAGATAGTTTATATCACATACTAAATTTCATTATTCACTGTTTCAATGGTTAAATCTTTTATTCACTAAGATTATTTCACTTCTCATTTTCATTTTATCTACTAGTCTCACGAAGTATAAAGTTACCCAAGTACACTCATACATATATATAGTCTCATCATCCCTATATATATACACTAATCCTTCACCCTTAGGTTAAGACTGCTTGGTGCAATGTAATAATTATTATTATTACCAAGTTTACTAATTTCACACAATAGCAATATTCACAAGTCCATATATATATATATATATATAGTCACATTATCCCTACACATATATATATACTAATCCTGCACCCCCGGCTAAGACCCATTAGTGCACATATTCTGGAAATCATGCACCCCCGGGTTAGCACCCATCAATGAACCAAGCAATAACAATTCAGCACCCCCGGGTTATCACCCATTAGTGGGCCTAACAATAGAATATTACATCCCCGGGTTAGCACCCATTAATACACATATCAATAATAATTGAGGACCCCCGGGTTATCACCCATTAGTGCGCCAAACAATAATCATCTTTGTACCCCCGGGTTATCACCCATTAGTACACTTAATAATAGAGTTTCTGCACCCCCGAGTTATCACTCATTAGTGCTCTTAACTATAAGGTTATTGCATCCCCGGGTTATCACCCTTTAGTGATCTTAACAATAATATCACATAATAGGCATACAAACATCCTATTATGATTTATAGGTATTTTCTCCAACCTACATATATACTCCCCATACATATTTTAACCTCATTACTACGTATAGTATAAATAATTAGATTATTATCTCTCTCGTAATCTCCAAGATACATTCTCTGTATATCGAAATAATTAAAGTATTAATTCCCACAAACTTTTCCCAAAATTCCTTCTTATTTGAATTTACTATTTGGTAGTTCTCTCACTCTAATAAACCAACAAACTCCAAATTTAGTTCTAAGAAAAATTCCCAGAAATTCACCCTGTGGTTTGAACCAGAATGACATGTGGCTTGAACTAGAATGACATGTCGTTCGAACCACTTCCAATGTCGTTCGAACGAATTCCACATGTCGTTCGAACCACTTTGCGCGAGATCCCCATCTCATTTGAACCACTTCGCGCGAGACTGCACTATTCGTCTTCTTCACCAAATCTCAGCGTTTTTCATCCATTTTTGAACCTAAAAACCTCTAAGATTCAACACTCAACATCTCATCATCAATACCCATCAACCCCTAACAGGTTATAGATCATTTTTATCATCCTAGTATCCTTAATTCGTCATTAATCATTATAATTACATAAAATCCCCAAATCAATTCATATGAACCCTAGTTTCCAAATTTTCCATTAAAGAACCTAATCAACCAAGATTCGGTCATCAATATATAGTCAAATTTCATGATTAATCCTCTACATACATGAAGGAATTCAAATCACTAATTAAACTAACCCTTAATCATAATTTAAATCTCCAATTTTCACCCAATTAACGTATAAATCAAGATTAATTCCACCTATACTAACATGAGCATGATTATTACTAAAAGAAAGCAAGTAATAAACACTTGCCTCAAATATGATGGTCTGATCCGTTGGTGATGTGGGTACATACGCATTCCTCTCTTCTCGATCTACGCGTTGGTGGTCACGTTTATGCAAGGTGATGCCAAATGAGTCTTCTCTCTTGGAATTTGGCTCTCCCTCACACCCTCCATGGCCGTTCTAACTTCCTGTCACTTCTTAACCCTAATAGACTTTCTTGGCTGATATAATAAATCCCAATTTTCGTCCATTAATTTATCCCAAAAATATAATTTACCATAATGCCCTCTCGGGGTGCCGGTTAGGCCTAAAATTGCACCGGGACCCAAACTAAACACTCGGGTATACTATTTTGACTATCTCAACACATATGGACTCAACGGCGCACTCTAAATGATCATACGAGTAAGTAAAAATAAATTATCTTTTTATTCCAACAAATTAGTCCCGACACGACTCACACGCGTGTCAGACTTAAATTATCAAACTGTCATATTTATTACTTCCGACAATTTATCCATTATCATAAATCCATATTACATATCACACAGTAATGTTTAATTTTTCACAACAATAAGTATTAACCCTTGGCACGCTAGTTAATAATTATTTTAATTCGGATTAATAACAAATTAATTTCTCACAATTTAATTTAATTAATCCAACAACAATAATTAATTGCAAACTTATTCCCATAATAATAATTAATCACATAATTATTTAAATCATCAAAAATACGGGGTGTTCCATACTTACCCCCTTACAACGGAATTTCGTCCCGAAATTCGGAAAAAGTATACCAGGTACAAACAACGCTATAAAAATATTGTGCATCGTATCGTGGCGCTCACAAATAAGCTACTTCGTACCACACATATAGTACGCTATCTAATACCCTTAATAATGAACACTACACAAGTGTTTGCTTTAAACTCTAGGTTACCCTGTCATACAGGCTCTTGCCCAAGCCTTTCTGCTTAAGTTTCACTACTTCAACATTATTTTAGCTATTCACTATCTAGCCTTCTACTATTTACACCTTAGTAGATTTATCCTCTTTCCATATACATACGACTCTTTCTCGTGTCGTGCCTACAAGTAAATTCACTATGAAATATATATTTCACACACAATATATAGGATAATATCGATTCTTCTCCGATATTTGTAATCATAACTGCTGTCTCACATTTAAGTATCAAGTAAGACAACAACAAAGTTTACAATGCCATACTTCTACTGGCACTCTGCCCGAACGTGAACTTATAGGGATTATTTGGACATAAACTCCACTAGTGCAAGGTACTTCTCCCGTCCTCCTCTAAGATCTCAGCGTCCACATACAATTTTCTCTCCCACGTCTAATTAGACCGCTTATCCTGCCCATCCCTCTGTGGGTATTAGGCGGTACTCAATCGCATCTTAGTACCTATAATCTCACCATCTCAGCTACATGAGAAGATCCTTGGGGATACTCTTCCATTCTCTAGTGGAAGGAGACCCTACTGGTTTCAAATTGTCCACCATTTTTCAATCCATCAGGTGGCCCACTACAAGACTATCCTTGCAATATTACCCTACATCATAACCCATCACCACTACTGTTTATATTCTGATACATTTTATACTCTCTTAAATAAGTTTCAATTTATCTTGAAACGTAAGTCTCGGACAAAACTTCATGAATAAGCTTCGGCTTACCCGACTACATGTTATCGAATTCACATGCTAATCATAATCCACTACCTGATTCAATCACCCAGGGCGCCCATAAACCCTATGTCTCGCGCATCATTATACAACAACATAAAATTTTCTTACCTCAATTCTTGCACACTCGTTATGCTGATGTGGTAGGGGTACACTCAACCGCCCCACTAATCATGACTTAGACCATCCTTCAATGGCATCACTCATATATTCCGAAAAATACTAAGGTCGGGCTACTCTATTGGCCTTAAGTTATAAAAGAATTATCAACTCTCAAATATATTCTCCTATAGGTACAATAACCAAAATACAAAACTTATGTACTATCGACCAAACTTCTCTCCAACTCCCGACGTTCGCTAGTTTCATGCGTGGGATGTCTCGCAAAGAGAAATCCAAACAAGGAACCCCCCCCCCCCCCCCGATATACTACTATCTAACCTAGTCGGTTGTTGAGGTCCATAAGGCATTCAGTACCTACTATGTACTTTCCCACAATCTACGTATTGTGACATAAAAGTTTACTCGTCCACTCTCATGTCTCTAAAAATGTAACATGAATCATGGCACCCTCCCTATCCCAAGTACTTGGCGCTATAAGTATATAACGGGCTATTTTTTGCCGCTCGATAAGAACACAATGTATTCTAAGTCTTAACAGACAAATAAATTCATATGCTCGGATATCACATTTAATTAGACACTATACTCAGTGAGGTCTATATTACCATGAAAATTTCATATATACTCATATCTGGGCCCAATCCTATTTTAGGTGGCAGCGCACAAAACTAAGATCACTCCTCCCGGAGTATCCGACACGACAGTTATTACACTATATATTTACTATCGTTTAACCATACGGTAATTAATCACTACACATTACCATAATAAACTCTACTAAAGCTGACTCAATGCAGTAGTAAATTATAACAACAAAACATATTCTGAGGGCCCGCCCGATTCCCTCATGAGCAATCATCAAAATGCCCTGCTAACCACGAGAAATACGTTTGTAACAAGACTGTTAAAACTAATGTTCCTATTAAACTCGACCCGCACGCGAAGTTTAGGGTTTCCAATTTACATAAAAGTTGTGGCACACCCGTGTCACTAGAATCTAACCTTTACTCACAAGGAAGAAGGAAAACCTCACCAGTCTCACCAAATCACAGGGTCTCAGCACGTGGATGCCATCACGACCCATGAACATCTGCAATCATCATACATCCTAGGATTTCATCCTATAGTTGTCCTCTCTCATCATGGACAATTTATTCCATCATGTAGATTTCGCGCCCGTTATCAAAACGTTGGCCAATGCTCTCCAAGCCTCAATTATAGCTTTATTAAACTCCCGTTTACATCCCGGGTCCCATAGACTCTGACATCATGTATGTTATTATTAATGAGGACTCTACTGGTCCAGCCTGAACCCATAATTCTCGGGTTATAAATTTCCTGTGCCTAATTCTCTTGCCCCAAATTCATTCGCTGGAAGTCTCGCTCCTCCAGTCGTTATGCTTGACTGGAACGGTTTACCATTTCTAATCTCTTCGGTCTCACTTCTCAATTATGGACACATTCGACACTTGTAATTCTACTTCCTTCACATAAGGAAAACTTCATGAATAATTTTCCCGTCACTGGTCCCACTGACCATTTTGGGAATGTCCTTCTCTCGGACCGACAGTCTCAACTCACTATTATTCTTCCATTATCCCTTTGGATACGCTAGCTATTCGGAACTATGGTTGGCCTCTACAGCCTGATTGACTTCATCATCCTTTTGAAGTTAATCACTTAAAATCATCTAATCGAGTTCCCTATTGCGTATACTCTCATGTGGGGTTTCACTAACACCGTTAAATTCAGTTTCTGCTCTTCAGCAGGTTCGTTAACCCTCTTTACTCCCTTATCTTGGAAGGACTGCAATCACTAGCGACCGTCTACTTTGATGACATCAACAATAGTCATCCTAGCTAGATTTCTCATTCATACTGGTATTCTACTCACGGGTCCTTTATCAACTATAAACCCTTTGGATAATTTATACCCCTCTGCCAGGTACGAAGTTCATTATACAATTTAACCATTCTTTTACGATGATTTTCTACCTTACCCATGGTGCTAAACATCAAAAATTTACTCACATTTTGTTACCACGCCAAATGGAAGACCTCACTGCCAAATCGTACCTAAATGTCTCCTTAAATTTCAAACATAATTCTTCATGTACGGTGATTGTCTCTAATCACTACATTATGCTCCTAAGAGCTATAATTTTTAACTCTAATTTTAATTCTGAGTGTCATCACACCCCACTCTACACCATTGCCTTTGGATTTTCTACCTCCGCTGGTCTGTTACACTTTCTCATTTCTTTTTCGCATCTTCACCAATGGGTTTTTTAAAGAGTCCCTCTGATTTCCCCTTTATTGATTATGTTAGGTGGTCCTGAAATCACTCCACCGTTATCTATGACTATGTCCTGGGAACCCTCAGTTCCCGAGTGACAATTATACTATCTCTTACTTAAGTAATTCTCGTGGTGATTTTTGTCCCGATCACTCTTCCCCGATTACTCTATGTCTTATGTTGAACCTCTTCTCCCGCAGTTCTTGTTACGGCCCTCGCGGGTTGTGCTAAAATGTTCGATGTTCGAATCACACCGAATTTGGTATAATAAGTCACATCCATTATAATTCGCAGCATGAGAACATAAGTCGCATACGTAAGGGAACACAAAAATCCTATCATAAGGCTCTACATCAATGAACGATACGCTAAAACGTAATAAGCCGTACAGATCCTAAGGACACTAGAACGTGATGCTCTGATACCACCTATGACACCCCGCCCAATTTAATATAGGGTGATCAGTCATCTACCAATTTAAAACAGGATATTCAGTTGGTTCATTCTCGGCATCACTGTCGAAAAACTTTTTAACATATTAATCACCTAATATAAAATTAAGCTAGGTGTCAAAACATTTCTAATTTAGTAAAACTAAGTAAATCCATTTCTATTAAATTTCAAAATATAAACCATTCACCACACATCAAAATGTAAATAAATACCGAACATGAATCAAGTACTGCAATAAATAAAACTGAGTAAAACTCTCAGTTCAAAACTCCAAACCATACAATAAACTAAATACAAAATCTCTGATGAAAGAACTAGAAGTGGGTGACATATGCCCTAAACAAGAAGTCTAGATGAAACTGAATGGAAAGGATAGATGCGTCTACTGCAAGGACCTACAGCTTCCAAAACAGCTGCAACATGTCAAGCGATCCAAATCTCTAAATCTAATACTCATGTGGCTCAGCACCTGATATAATACATATATATAGCAAAAGAGAGAAGAGATACAAGAAACGGATCAGAGCCCGATGTGTAAAAGAATAATTTAGCAAGTATTTAAAATTGTTTATTAAAACAAGTCTTATACACATGTAAGTTATCGAACTCTCACATGAGTTTCTCACCTCTCGTCTATTGTGCACACCTAACGTACATATAATCTTCCCCTAGTTATACCTCCCAGTCTAACAAGTCAGAAACCATACTAATACTAACTATGCTCACTAGTAGTATTCCCGTATCGCCCATACAATACGCTATTCAGATAGTTTATATCCCATACTAAATTTGATTATTCACCGTTTGAATGGTTAAATCTTTTATTCACTAATATTATTTTACTTCTCATTTTCATTTTATCTACTAGTCTCACAAAGTAGAAAGTTACCCAAGTACACTCATTCATATATATAGTCTCATCATCCATATATATATACACTAATCCTGCACCCTTAGGTTAAGACTGCTTAGTGCAATGTAATAATTATTATTATTACCAAGTCTACTAATTTCACACAGTAGCTATATTCACAAGTTCGTATATATATATATATATATATATATATATATATATATATATATATATATATATATATATATATAGTCACATCATCCCTACACATATATATACCATTAGTGCTCATATTCTGGAAATCATGCATCCCTGGGTTAGCACCCATTAATACACCTAGCAATAATAATTCAGCACCCCTGGGTTATCACCCATTAGTTCGCCTAACAATAGAATATTTTATCCCCGGGTTAGAACCCATTAATGCACCTATCAATAATAATTCAGCACCCCCGCGTTATCACCCATTAGTGCGCCAAAACAATAATCATCTTTGTACCCCCGGGTTATCACCCATTCGTACACTTAATAATAGAGTTTTGTACCCCCGAGTTCTCACTCATTAGTTCTCTTAACTATAAGGTTCTTGCACCCCCGGGTTATCACCCATTAGTGCTCTTAAGAATAATATCACATAATAGGCATACACACATCCTATTATAATTTATAGGTTTTTTCTCCAACCTACATATATACTCCCCATACGTATTTTAACCTCATTACTACGTATGGTATAAATAATTAGATTACTATCTCTCTCGTAATATCCAAGATACATTCTCTCTATATCGAAATAATTAAAGTATTAATTCCCACATACGTTTCCCAAAATTCCTTCGAGTTTGAATTTATTATTTGGTAGTTTCTCTCACTCCAATAAACCAACAAACTCCAAATTTAGTTCTAAGAAAAATTCCTAGAAATTCACCCTGTGGTTTGAACCAGAATGACATGTCATTTGAACGAGAATGACATGTCGTTCGAACCACTTCCACATGTCATTCGAACCACTTTGCGCGAGATCCCCATCTCGTATGAACCACTTGACGCGACTTCGCGCGAGATTGCACTGTATGTCTTCTTCACCAAATCTCAGCGTTTTTCCTCCATTTTTTAATCTAAAAACCTCTAAGATTCAACACCCAACATCTCATCATCAATACCCATCTACCCCTAACAGGTTATAGATCATTTCTATCATCCTAGGATCCTTAATTCTTCATTAATCATCATAATTACATAAAATCCCCAAATCAATTCATATGAACCCTAGTTTCCAAATTTTCAATTAAAGAACCTATCAACCCAGATTCATTCATCAATATATAATCAAATTCTGTGATTAATCCTCTACATACATGAAGGAATTCCAACCACTAATTAAGCTAACCCTTAATCATAATTTAAATCTCTAATTTTCACCCAATTAACATATATATCATGATTAATTCCACCTATACTAACATGAGCATGATTATTGCTAAAAGAAAGCATGTAATAAACACTTGCACTGAATATGATGGTCTAATCCGTTGGTGATGTTGGTGCATACGCGTTCCTCTCTTCTCGATCTATGCGTTGGTGGTCACGGTTATGCAAGGTGATGCCAAATGAGTCTTCTCTCTTGGAATTTGGTTCTCCCTCACACCCTCCATGGCCATTCTAACTTCCTATCACTTCTTAACCCTAATGGACTTTCTTGGTTGATATAATAAATCCCAATTTTCATCCATTAATTTAGCCCAAAAATATAATTTACCATAATGCCCTTTCGGGGTGCCGGTTAGGCCTAAAATTGCCCCGGAACCCAAACTAAATACCCGGGTATACTATTTTGACTATCTCTACCCTTCTGGACTCAACGGTGCACTCGAAATGACCAAACGAGTTAATAAAAATATATTCTCTTTTTATTCCATTCAATTAGTCCCGACACGACTCACACGCGTGTCAAACTTAAATTACCAAACTGCCATATTTCTTACGTCTGAAAATTTATCCATTATCATAAATCCATATTACATATCACACAGTAATATTTAATAGTTCACAACAATAAGTATTAACCATTGGCACGCTAGTTAATAAATATTTTAATTCGGATTAATAACAAATTAATTTCTCAAATTTTAATTTAATTAATCCAACAACAATAATTAATCGCATACTTATTTCCATAATAATAATAATAATTAATCACATAATTATTTAAATCATCAAAAAATACGGGGTGTTGCATACTTCCCCCCTTACAACAGAATTTCGTCCCGAAATTCGGAAAAAGTATACCAGGTACAAACAACCCTGTAAAAATATTGTGCATCGCATCCCGGCGCTCACAAATAAGCTACTTCGTACCAATCATATAGTACGCCATCGAATACCCTTAATAATGAACACTACACAAATGTTTTCTTTAAATTCTAGGTTACCCTATCTCATAGGCTCTTGCCCAAGCCTTTCTGCTTAAGTTTCACTACCTCAACATTATTTTAGATAATGACTATCTAGCCTTTTACTATTTACACCTTAGTGGATTTATCATCTTTCCATATACATACGACTCTTTCTCGTGTCGTGCCTACATGGAAATTCGTTGTGCAATATATATTTCACACACAATATATAGGATAATATCGATTCTTCTCCGACATTTGTAATCATAACTGCTCTCTCACCTTTAAGTATCAAGTAGGACAACAACAAAGTTTACCATGCCATACTTCTACTGGCACTCTGCCCGAACGTGAACTTATAGGAATTATTTGGACATAAACTCCACTAGTGTAAGGTACTGCTCCCGTCCTCCTCTAAGATCTCAGCGTCCACATACAATTTTCTCTCCCGCATCTAATTAGACCTCTTATCCTTCCCATCCCTCTGTGGGTAGTAGGCGGTACTCAATCGCATCTTAGTACCTATAATCTCACCATCTCAGCTACATGAGAATATCCTTGGGGATACTCTTCCATTCTCTAGTGGAAGGATCCCCTACTGGTTTCAAATTATCCACCATTTTTCAATCCATCAGGTGTCCTACTGCAAGACTATCCTTGCAATATTACCCTACATCGTAACCCATCACCACTATTGTTTTTATTCTGATACATTTTATACTCTCTTGAATAAGTTTCAATTTATCTTGAAATGTAAGTCTCTGACAAAACTAGGTGAATAATCTTCGGCTAACCCGACTACTTGTTATCGAATTTACATGTTAATCATAATCCACTACCTGATTCAATCACCCAGGGCGCCCATACACCTTATGTCTCGTGCATCATTATGCAACAACGTAAAACTTTCTTACCTCAATTCTTGCACACTCGTTATGCTGATGTGGTATGGGTACACTCAACCTCCCCACGAATCATGACTTAGACCATCCTTCAATAGCATCATTCATCTATTTCAAAAAATACTAAGGCCCTACTCTATTGGCCTTATGTCGTAAAAGAATTGTCAAATCTCAAATATATTCTCCTATAGTTACAATAACCAACATACAAAACTTATGTACTATTGACCAAACTTCTCTCTAACTCCCGACGTTGGCTAGTTTCATGCGTGGGATGTCTCGTAAAGCGAAATCCAAACAAGAACCCCCCCCCCCCGATTCACTACTATCTAACCTAGTCGGTTGTTGAGGTCCGTAAGGCCTTCAGTACCTATTATGTACTTTCCCACAATCTACGTATTGTGACATAAAAGTTTACTCGTCCACTCTCATGTCTCTAAAAATGTAACATGAAGCATGGCGCCCTCCCTATCCCAAGCACTTGGCGCTATAAATATATAATGAGCTATTTTTCGCCGCTCGATAAGAACACAATGTATTCTAAGTCTTAACAGAAAAATAAATTCCTATGCTCAGATATCACATTTAATTAGACACTTTACTCGCTGAGGTCTATATTACCATGAAAGTTTCATATATACACATATCTGGGCCCAACCCTATTTCAGGTGGCGCCGCACAAAACTAAGATCACTCCTCCTGGAGTATCCGGCACGACAGCCATTACACTACATATTTACTATCGTTTAACCGTACGATAATTAATCACTACACATTACCATAATAAACTCTACTAAAGCTGACTCAATGCAGTAGTAAATTATAACAACAAAACATATTCTTAGGGCCTGCCCGGTTCCCTCATGAGCAATCATCAAAATGCCCTGCTAACAACGAGAAATGCGTCTGTAACAAGACTGTTAAAACTAATGTTCCCACTAAACTCGACCCACACGTGAAGTTTAGGGTTTCCAATTTACATAAAAGTTGTGGCACACCCGTGTCACTAGAATCTATCCTTTACTCACAAGGAAGAAGCAAAACCTCACCAGTCTCACCAAATCACAGGGTCTCAGCACGTGGCTTCCATCACGACCCATGAACATATGCAATCGTCATACATCCTAGGAGTTCATCCTATAGTTTTCCTCTCTCATCACGGATTATTTATTCCATCATGTAGATTTTGCGCCCATTATTAAAACGTTGGCCCAATCTCTCCAGTCCTCAATTATAGCTTTATTAAACTCCCATTTACATCCCGGGTCCCGTAGACTCTGACATCCTATATGTTATTATTATCGATGAATCTACTGGTCTAGCCTAAACCTATCATTCTCGGGTTATAAATTTCCTGGGCCTAATTCTCTTGTCCCTAAATTCTTTCGCTGGAAGTCTCGCTCCTCTAATCGTTATGCTTGACTGGCACGGTTTACAATTTCTAATCTCTTCGGTCGGTCTCACTTCTAAATTGTGGACATATTAAACACTTGCAGTTCTACTTCCTTCACATAAGGAAAACTTCATGAACCATTTTCCCATCACTGGTTCCACTAACCATTTTGGGAATGTCCTTCTCTCGGACCGACAGTCTCAACTCACTATTATTCTTCCCTTATCCCTTTGGATACGCTGGCTATTCGGAACTATGGTTGGCCTCTACAGCCTGATTAACTTCATCATCCTTTTGAAGTTAATCACTTAAAATCGTCTAATCGAGTTCCCTATTGGGTATACTCTCATGTGGGGTTTCATTAACACCATTAAATTCAGTTTCTGCTCTTCAGCAGGTTCGTTAACCCTCTTTACTCCCTTCTCTTGGAAGGACTGCAATCACTAGCGACCGTCTACTTTGATGACTTCAACAATAGTCATCCTAGTTGGATTTCTCATTCATACTGGTATTCTACTCACTGGTCCTTTATCAACTATAAACCCTTTGGATAATTTATACCCCTCTGCCAGGTATGAAGTTCATTATGCAATTTAACCTTTCTCTTATGATCGTTTTCTATCTTACCCATTGTGCTAAACATCAAAATTTCACTCATATTTTGTTACCACACCGAATGGAAGACCTCACTGCCAAATCGTACCTAAATTTCTCCTTAAATTTCAAACATACTTCTTCATGTACGGTGATTGTATGTAATCACTACATGATGCTCCTAAGAGCTATAACTTTTAATTCCAATTTTAATTCTGAGTGTCATCACACCCCACTCTACACCATTGCCTTTGGATTATTTACCTCCGCTGGTCTGTTACACTTTCTCTTTTCTTTTTCGCATCTTCACCGATGGGTTTTTGAAAGAGTCCCTCTGATTTCCCCTTTATTGATTATGTTAGGTGGTCCTGAAATCACTCCACCGTTATCTATGATTGTGTCCTGGGAACTCTCAGTTCCCGAGTGACAATTTTACTATCTCTTACTTAAGTAATTCTCGTGGTGATTTTTGTCCCGATCACTCTTCCTCGATTACACTATGTCTTCTGTTGAACCTCTTCTCCCGGAGTTCTTGTTACGTCCCTCGCTGGTCATGCTAAAATGTTCGGTGTTTGAATCACTCCGAATTCGGAATAATGAGTCACATCCATTATAATTCGCAGCAGGAGAACGTAAGTCACATACGTAAGGGAACACAACAATCCTATCATAAGGCTCTACATCAAAGAATGATACGTTGAAACGTAATAAGCTGCACAGATCCTAAGGACACTAGAACCTGATGATCTGATACCACTTATGACACCCCGCCCAATTTAATATAGGGTGATCCGTCCTCTACCAATTTAAAACAGGATATTCAATTGGTTCATTCTCAGCATCACTGTCGAAAAACTTTTTAACATATTAATCACCTAATATAAAATTAAGCTAGGTGTCAAAACATTTCCAATTTAGTAAAACCAAGTAAATCCATTTCTATTAAATTTCAAAATATAAACCATTCACCACAGATCGAAATGTAAATATATGCTGAACATGAATCAAGTACTGCAATAAATAAGACTGAGAAAAACTCTCAGTTCAAAACTCCAAACCATACAATAAACTCAATACAATATCTCTGTTGAAATAACTAGAAGTGGGTGACATATGCCCTACATAAGAAGTCTAGATGAAACTGAATGCAAAGGATAGATGCGTCTACTGCAAGGACCTACAGCTTCCACAACAGCTGCAGCACGTCAAGCAATCCAAATCTCTAAATCTGGTACTCCTGTGGCTGAGCACCTGGTATAATACATATATATAGCAAAAGAGAGAAGAGATACAAGAAATGGGTCAGATCCCGATGTGTAAAAATGTGATTTAGCAAGTATTTTAAACTGGTTCTTAAAATAAGTCTTATACGCATGTTAGTTATCGAACTCTCACATGAGTTTCTCACCTATCGTCTTTTGTGCATGCCTAACGTACATCTAATCTCCCCCTAGTTATACCTCCCAGTCTAACTAGTCGGAAACCATACTAATACTAACTATGCTCACTAGTAGTATTCCTGTATCGCCCATACAATACGCTATTCAGATAGTTTATATCACATACTAAATTTCATTATTCACCGTTTCAATGGTTAAATCTTTTATTCACTAAGATTATTTTACTTCTCGTTTTCATTTTATCTACTAGTCTCACAAAGTAGAAAGTTACCCAAGTACACTTATACATATATATAGTCTCATCATCCCTATATATATACACTAATCCTGCACCCGTAGGTTAAGACCGCTTGGTGCAATGTAATAACTATTATTATTACCATGTCTACTAATTTCACACAGTAGTAATATTCACAAGTCCATATATATATATATATATATATATATATATATATATATATATATATATATATATACTAATCGTGCACCTTCGGCTAAGACCCATTAGTGCACATATTCTAGAAATCATGCATCCCCGGGTTAGCACCCATTAATGCACCTAGAAAGAGTAATTCAATACCCCCGGGTTATCACCCATTAGTGCACCAAACAATAATCATCATTGTACCCCCGGGTTATCACCCATTAGTACACTTAATAATAGAGTTTCTGCATCCCCGAGTTATCACTCATTAGTGCTCTTAACTATAAGGTTATTGCATCCCCGGGTTATCACCCATTAGTGCTCTTAACAATAATATCACATAATAGTCATACACACATCCTATTATAATTTATATGTATTTTCTCCAACCTACATATATACCCCCCATACGTATTTTAACCTCATTACTAAGTACAGTATAAATAATTAGATTACTATCTCTCTCGTAATCTCCAAGATACATTCTATCTATATCGAAATAATTAAAGTATTAATTCCCACATACTTTTCCCAAAATTCCTTCTTATTTGAATTTACTATTTGGTAGTTTCTCTCACTCCAATAAACCAACAAACTCTAAATTTAGTTCTAAGAAAAATTCCTAGAAATTCACCCTGTGGTTTGAACCAGAAGGACATGTGGTTTGAACCAGAATGATATGTTGTTTGAACCAGAATGACATGTCGTTCGAACCACTTCCAATGTCGTTCGAACCACTTCCACATGTCGTTCGAACCACTTCGCGCGAGATCCCCATCTCGTTTGAACCACTTCGCGCGAGATTGCATTGTTCGTCTTCTTCACCAAATCTCAGTCTTTTTCCTCCATTTTTGAACTTAAAAACCTCTAAGATTCAACACCCAACATCTCATCATCAATAACCATTAACCCCTAACAGGTTATAGATCATTTATACATCCTACGATCCTTAATTCGTCATTAATCATTATAATTACATAAAATCCCCAAATCAATTCATATGAACCCTAGTTTCCAAATTTTCCATTAAAGAACCTAATCAACCCAGATTCATTCATCAATATATAATCAAATTCTGTGATTAATCCTCTACATACATGAAGGAATTCCAACCACTAATTAAACTAACCCTTAATCATAATTTAAATCTCCAATTTTCACCCAATTAACATATAAATCATGATTAATTCCACCTATACTAACATGAGCATGATTATTGCTAAAAGAAAGCAAGTAATAAACACTTGCCTCGAATATGATGGTCTGATCCGTTGGTGATGTTGGTACATAGGTGTTCCTCTCTTCTCGATCTATGTGTTGGTGGTCACGGTTATGCAAGGTGATGCCAAATGAGTCTTCTCTCTTGGAATTTGGTTCTCCCTCACACCCTCCATGGCCATTCTAAATTCCTATCACTTCTTAACCCTAATGGACTTTCTTGGCTGATATAATAAATCCCAATTTTCGTCCATTAATTTAGCCCAAAAATACAATTTATCATAATGCCCTCTCGGGGTGCCGGTTAGGCCTAAAATTGTCCCGGGACCCAAACTAAACACCCGGGTATACTATTTTGACTATCTCGACCCTTTCGGACTCAACGGTGCCCTTGAAATAACCATACGAGTTAATAAAAATAAATTCTCTTTTTATTCCATTCAATTAGTCCCGACACGACTCACACGCGTGTCAGACTTAAATTATCAAACTGCCGTATTTCTTACTTCTGACAATTTATCCATTATCATAAATCCATATTACATATCACACAGTAATATTTAATAGTTCACAACAATAAGTATTAACCCTTGGTACACTAGTTAATAATTATTTTAATTCAGATTAATAACAAATTAATTTCTCACATTTTAATTTAATTAATCCAACAATAATAATTAATCGCATACTTATTCCCATAATAATAATTAATCACATAATTATTTAAATCGTCAAAAATACGGGGTGTTACAGCTCAATTTGAGAATATCACCGAAACTTACAAATATTTAACTTAGGTTTCAAAACATGCATTTCAAATGAGAAAATACAAAACAGTCCCCAAATGGCCCTGCATGATGTACGGCCACCTTATAAGGGACCACTGTAACACGTAGAAAATGACCGCTTTGTCATGGGACTCTCGGTTTATAAATATTAACAAACGTTGAAAATGGTTAGACTTAGTCTTGATGACATGTCGTTTAAAGGGAAAACACAAAAAGACCTTACAAGAGGCACAGACACCTCGGACGAGACTAACGTAACACATAGCAGCTGATCTCGTATTCATGAGACTCTCAATTTGAGGATATGACCAAAACTTATATATAGTTAGAATTAGGTTTGAAAACATGTCGTTGAACGGCCTCATAGGAAGCATGAACACCTCGCACTGGACTATTGTCACATGTAGAAATTGATCGCGTAGTTACGAAAACTTGCAAATAGTTAGACTTAGTCTTAAAAACACATCGTCAAAGGGACAAAAAGAGAAAATATCCTAAAAGTCCACACAAGAGGCATGAACACCTTGCATGGGACCAACTTAACACGAAGAAAGTGATAGTGTACTCATGGGACTCGTGGTTCGAGAATATCACCAAATTTAAGGCATTTTTTTATCATTTCCCCTAGAATCTAGTACTTGCTCGTAGCATTTTAGATTTCATGGAGATATGGCATATCCCACTATATTGATTATTTTTTCATTGTCATCCTCCATGACCATCTGAATATCTGGAAACGTGCATCATCAACATGCAATACTCATCTTCATCGTGCCCCACGCACATTTTCAATCGTTCTCCATAACTCCACGTTCTTTATGGTATATTCTTAATTTGGAGTTCTTTGTTTTTCATAATTATTTTTGGGAGAATTTTATTTTATTTTTTAAAACGAGGATAAAAGTTATTTAAAATTTATTTTCGCCAGCAGTCGTTCAAATGACATGCACATATCATTCGAACTATCAGCGTATGTCGTTAAAAGGCTCGTCTGATCGCCTTCATCAAACACACTTTAAATGAGGATGTACTATTTTAGTTTTGTCAGGTCGTTAGATAGGTCGTTCGAAGAATCCTTCTAATGAGAGGCATATCTCATTCAAATGACACTTCGAACTCGTTCGAACGACTCTAACATCACCTCGATTTTGTGTTTGCCTATAAAAGCCTGCTTCTTATAGGTAGTTTGGAACACTTTTCAATTTATGATTTCTGCAGACTTGCTGCATAAAATTCTCATCTTTTAAAAGACAAAACACCTTTTGATTCAAACCTCCCATTTATATTTTATGAATCACTTTTAAACCCTCACACACAATTCCATACTAGAGTTTCTCTTGCGAAGAAGGTGTCCCCGCTGCTGATCTTGTGGTACTCATGGGAACCATTACTGAAGAAGGAGGTCTCCAGCGGGAATTTCATCTAGAAACATATATGTATTTCTCTATGTACATGTAACTTATAATTTTCATATAATATTGAAATAGAAAAAGGTTTTTCCCCGAAGGGTATTTTTCTTGAAATCCGTTATTCTTGTTTGATTGCATGCTTACATGATTAATTGCTTTCAATCAAATAGTTGTATGATCTAGGTTTTAAATAATTCAAACTAATGTGAATGACATATAATTAGATAAGTTTGGACCATTGAACCATAGCGCACTCTCAAATTGGTATCAGAGCCATATACACAACTTTACCATGTAACTGATTTTTGGTAACATTTTTCTTGATATCAATTTTTTGAAAAAATGATTTTTGAAAAGGTTGAGTTCAAATTGATAAATTATATAATAAAATGCAACTTTTGATGGATCCAATCATGCCTATTGGAAAGTGAGAATGAGACCCACATTAAAAGTTATTGATAAAAGAGTCTGGATTACTTGTGAAAGAGGGTGGACACCACCCACTATAGTGGTGGGTAATGATATTAACCCTAAAATTTTTGAATTTATGGACTAAAGAAGAATTTAAATGGAGTAATTTTAATTCACGATGCCTATGTGCTATCTTTGGATCCATCACACTCAACGAGTTCTGACGTATAATGACGTGCACTGCGTGAAAAGAGTCATTGGATATCCTGCAGCTTACATAAGAGGGAACAAATGTTATTAAGGCATTTAAATTATAAAACTTGACTACACATTTTGAGATCATTGCGCTGCTTCATTCCGAGAGATCTAGTTAATTTTATGCTCACCTGTCAGATATTTTTTATTTAAGTTTTAATCTTAGTAAAAGAATTCCTTACACTAGAGTAGTCGAAAAGATTTTAAGATAACTCTTTACGCATTTTATCTAGAAACTCATTGTGTTTAATTCTTTAGGAATGTTAGATTCCTTTAGGTTAGACGAACTCATAGGAGACCTTCAAACTTACGAAATCGACATGTTTCCTAAAACTGTAAAATCAAAAGAGAAAGGGATTTCACTTAAGGCCCCGACTAGAAAGAGTGAAGAGGTGTCTATATAGAGAGACAAGACGTCTAGAAAGAGAGAGGAGTTGTATTTCAATTCTGAGTATGATTTTGACTAGATGATTTAGCAGTTTTTGCTAAAAATTTTAAGAAATTTCTCAAACTTAAAAATAATAGCACATCTAAAGATAAAAAGAGTTTTGAGCAAAATAAAATTGGGAAGAAATTTGAAAAGGATAAAAAGGGCGCCCCAAAGAGAGAGGAAGATAGGTGTTACGAGTGTGAAGGGAGAGGTCACAAAGAGTATGAGTGACCAACTAGGTTAAAGTGTCAAGGCTAGGGCAAGGTTCCTTAAATTCCACCCTTAGTGATGATAGAGAGGTCGAGTTGATGGATTCAGGAGAAGATTCGCCTCATGAATGTAACTTCACCGCATTTATGGCTAGTCATATGAGTACATCTAGTGCAACTCACAATGATGAGTAAGATACTTCATAGGGACACCTTGATGGTGAGAACGATTTGAGTAAGGGTGAAGATGCATCAAGTGGGAGCGAGAGTGACCTGTAACGCCCATGCATCGAGTAATACATTGATTCCTTTAAAATGAAAAAGTAAAATAAGGGGTTAATAACTAGGATTATTGCTCTAGAGAAGGAGTTAAAAGAGATAAGAGAGATAGAGTCCTCCATTAAAGAGTCTTTGAGAGAGAAAGAGATACTTTGGAGAGGGAGAGAGAGTTTTTGGAGAGAGAATTTATAAGAAAAAGATATTGGACTTTACCAAACAAGTTGCTACTCTTACGGGAGAGCTCCTTGCATCCGTGGAGGCTCAAAAGAAACTTGAAGCCATTATAGCCCAACTCGCGACAGATTTCGAGAGAGAACGGTAGGTCAAGGTAAATATTGAGGACACATCTAAGAAGATGGAAAAGATGTTCCTCACCCCCGCTTTAGGGCTGATGAGAGGTAAGGAATAGGTTTCGACGATGCTTCCACATCACATGTCGTACTGGAACTGGTTTTTGAATTCACCATGAATCCTTATGGCCCTCAATAAAAATCCAAAAGAAAAGTTCGGCCAAAAAAATCAAACCAAGGTAGGTCTAAGACTATTTATTTATACACTTATTGCAAGATAAAAGGCCACCTTAGGGAGTTTTGCTATAGTTTAGGTCAGACTCAACGTACACATACTCCATCACACCACTTTAGCAATTTTTCTAGCCTCAGAAAGCAGGATGAGTGTCTAGGTGCCACTTCTTAGAGTTTGATTAAAGAGTTACAATAGATGTCTTTGTAATTAGTGGATACTTCTAATATCCCGACTAGAACAAGCAACAACAAGGGTAAATAAAAGGACACCATTACATGGGTGCCTAAGCATGAAGAGACATCCCTTGTTGTTCATATTTCTCTTAAGGCTCATAACTGCCCAATGGTATTTTGACAGTGGTTGCTCCAAGCATATGACTGATGACATCTCATTTTTTACCAACATTGAGGATCATATGGACGGTAAAGTCACTTTTGGAGATGGGAGTAAATGTAGCATCATAAGACGTGGTACAGTGGAGATACCCCAATTTCCTAGTCTAGATAATGTTTTGTACGTCAAAGGCTGAAAGAAAAACTTATCAGCATTAGGTAGCTATACGACGCAAACCTTTCTATAAAGTTTGACCGGAATGAGTGTAACATTTTTATCAAGCCGATAAACTTTTACTGTAAGGGGTGAGTATAGAAGATAACTATTATGGGATTGTACATAAGTCCTCATTTGTGTACAAAAGTGTCATGTCTCTTCTATGGATTTGTCACATCAACATCTAGGTCACCTTAATTTTAGAGAGTTGGAGCGTTTAGCGAAGAAATACCTAGTACATGGATTACCTTTGCTTGGAAAGCCAACTTCCACGATTTTTGGTCCTTGTCAACAGGGAAAAGAAGTCTTTATTCCCCATCGAAAGTTGAATTTCATTACCACTACACATGTGCTTGAGTTGATACATATGGATCTTATGGTCCCTACTCGCACTGAGAGTTTGGGTGGTAAGAGGTATATCCCTGTGATGGTAGATATCTTTCTCATTATTTGATAATTAGTTTCTTAAGAGAGAAATCTGATGTTATGGATTTTCTCATGACCAAGTTTCGTGTCTTGCAAAATCAATATGGAGTCACCATCAATAGGATGCGTAGTGACAACGACACATAATTTAAAAAAGCAAAAGTGGATAGTCACTGTGATAGCCTTGGGATTAAAAATGAATTTTTGGCCGTGAAAAATCCTAAGTTAAATGGGATTATTGAGAGGAAGAATCGGATGATTCAAGAGATGTCTAGATCCATGCTTCTTAGTTGAAGAGTTCCTAGATAGTTTTGGACAGAGGTGGTGTCTACAGCATGCCATGTCGTGAATAGCGTATATCTTCATCCACACACACTTCAGTCATTATATGACTTATGGATAGGGAAGAGACCCAACCTTTCATATTTTTGTGTCTTTAGGAGTAAATGTTACATCTTGAGGGATAGAGAGGGAGCAATTAGGAAAATTTGACTACCAGAACGATGAGGGAATTCTATTAGGATATTCATCGACTAGCAAAGCTTATCTATTTTTAACCTGAATAGCTCTAAGGTTATGGAATTAATCCTTTGTGTGAGGATTATGCACCCCTTGTGATGATTCCATTATCCCTCACACACTATGGGTGGACCATACTCCTGATTTAGGGAACACACCTGCTTGGGTTCGTAAGAGTCATGACCCTTCTGCCATTTTAGGAGATCCTACTTTAGGTGTCAAGAATCGTGCTCATCTTGAGAACGTTGTTAGCAATCTGTGCTACACATCCAAATTCGAGTCCAAGAACATCAAAGAAACACTTAAAGTTAAATACGAGATATCCACTATGCAGGATGAGTTGCTCAGTTTAGAAAGAATTATATCTATGAACGTGTCTCCTAACCTAGTGAGACAAGTTTGATTGGTACTAAGTCGATCTTTAAAAATAAGATGGATGAGAATGGTGCCAATATGTGTAATAAGTCTAGGTTGGTCGCTCAAGGCTACACACAGATTGAGGGTGTAGACTTTGAGGAGACATTTGCTCCTGTTGCGAGGCCTGAGTCATTCACTTAATACTCACATCGCATCTAATCTTCTCTTCAACTTATATCAGATGGATGTCAAGAGTGCCTTTATGAGTGGAATTATATAAGAAGAGGTTTATGTGGAACAACCGAATGTGTTTGAAGACCTTAAGCACCCTGGACATGTTTATTATATGGGGAAAGCCTTGTATGATTTGAAGAAAACACCCCGTGCTTGGTACGAGAGGCTTACTTCCTATCTCCTATCCCATGGCTTCAAGAGAGGGGGAGTATATAAGATGTTGTTTGTGAGTAGAGGAAAATATGTTGTTTTAGTTGCGAAACTCTATGTGGATGACATAGTCTTTGGATCCACATGCTCCCACCATGCTCACGAATTTGAGGAGTAGATGAAGCGTGAGTTCGAGATGATCATGGTTGGTGAGCTTATGTTCTTCCTTGGTCTCCAGGTACATCATCTAGAGGATGGGCTGTTCATCTCCCAATCCAAGTATGCAAGAGACCTCATGAAGAAGTTTTGGTTAGACTTCCCTAAGCACTCACACACACCCTATGAGTAGCTCGACTAAACTTAACAAGGACACTTCAGGTAAGGACGTAGAGCAAACCTTATATCGGAGTATGATATGTAGTCTTCTCTACTTGACTGCCAGTCGTCCCGCCATAGCCTATAGTATTAGAGTATGTGCACGATAGCACGCTTCCTCGAAGAGTCACACTTACTTTCTCTTAAACTTATTATCAAATACGTGAGTGTGACTCTCTTATACGGTATTTGGTATTCCTTTGATACCGGCGATCATCTATCCACCTATTTGGGTGCCTAATGGATAGGGAATGTAGATGGATGTAGAAGCACTTCGGGTGGGTGTTTCAATTTTGGGAGTGCTCTTGTCTCTTGGTTGAGAAATAAGTATAACTCCATATTTTTGTCCACTAAGGAGGCTGAGTACATTATCGCCGGGAGTTATTACATGCAACTCTTGTGGATGAAGCAAATTTTGGAGGATTACGGGATTTCACAGGGCACCATGACTATTTTCTTTGATAACACGAGTGAAATTCATAAATCCCAAAATCTTGTCAAACATTTGTGCACGAAGCATATTAGGATACACAAGCATTTTATCTGAGACCTAGTAGAGGAGAAGGTGGTGTCCTTAAACTTTATGACCACCGACCACTAGTTATTCGATATCTTCATGAAACCTTTAGATGCCATTAGATTCGAGAGTCTTAGGATGTCTTAAGTTATTTGCATTGTTGACTGGGGGTTAGTTATTTTGTCTACTAAAGGATGATTTTTCACATTCATATTCTTGGTTCGTATTGCTAAATTACATCATTTGTATTTTCCTTATATTATATTTTTTATTTTCTTTATATTTTAGAATAATCCAAAAATATTTTCGATCTTTAAGAAAAATTGGAAAAATACAAAAAGAATTTTGGTTTTTAAGAAAAGAGAAAAAATTCAAAAATAATTTCGATTTTTAAGAAAAATGAAAAAGTCAAAGATTTTATTTTGATAATTAATTTTGAAAAACACAAAAAGATTTGTGTAGTTTGTTTTAATCTCATATGGATGGAAATTTAGGATTTCTAAGTCACAATATCATTCCATTTTTCATGTGACTTTTTTCATAGTGTTTGAGACACAACATCATTTTTTCCATGTGCTCTTTAATGTGTTGGAGTCATTGAGATGTTATTAGTGATTAATTTCTACATGTTTGACTCATTATCGCCTTTAATGCACATATGCACGGATTTATTTGAGCATTATACTTGTTTATCAAAATGTTTAAATCTCAATCCCGCCTTTAAAATGAACCAAATGTGATAAAATGAGATAATGAAAGTAATGCTAGTAAAAACCATTGCCTGGATAGGAAAAATTGAATTTGTATCTCCAGTAAATGTGTTAATTTAAAATAATGGATTGGGTTACAAAAGTAAAAAGATCTTTGCATGAATAGCTACCATTTTTTTTTAAAAATGAGCCTAAAAGATTAAAGGCACTCAAAAGAAAAAATATAAAGTGCCCGGCCAAAATTCAAAGAACATCGATGATTCGCTACATATGAGCATTGATTTATTTTAAATCAGAAGAGTTGAGAGAAATATTAAATGTGTTAGTTTTGAGGGAGTTAAATTGAAGATTAATGGGTTTTAACGCCCTAAAAAAGTCTCGTAAAGCATTACATAATTTTGGGCATTATTGGTGTGAAAATCAATTTATACTTCAATTTGTTGATTAGATTGAGTTGTTATCATATAAATTCAACGTTTGTTACACACAGGATGATTTTGAGTTCATTCGCTAGGAGTATCCAAAATTCATCATGCATATATATTATGATTTTTCGAGTTGATTTCCCTATCGAATTTTTTCACACACATTCATTTACGCTTTCATAACTTGGTTATATTAGTGTTAGTTCATGGTGTGTATTATCTTTTGTATTTTTTATATATGAGAAAAAATTTGAAAAATTCAAAAATGGTTGTTTATTGTTTTATGACACACTCCGATTTATTTCTTATGTTTCTTTTCCTTGTCTATTTCGAACATCATAAAAACGGGGAGAACAAATTATGGGGGGGGGGGGGAAGTTTGATGTTTTTTAGGCTTGTGCTTGTTTACTATCATTTTATTTCAAACTTTTGCGTGTCGTGGGTATTTGTTTTCTTATCTCATGTGTGTAGGTTCATTTGAAGATCATATTCATAATACACTCGATGAAGACAAAGGATTTTGCAGATCTGAAGATTAGGAAGATTTTGAAGATTTAAAGACTTATGTATCTTAATATCATTCTATTTATGGGTTTTTGGAGGGTATTAGAATATTGTATTTCTTAGGATTTTTTTTGCGTAATTCAAATTTTTTATCTATGTACCGGCATAGCCATAGGGGAGATTTTTAAGGGCATTTTTCTATCATTGGCCCTATAATCTTGGACTTTATCGTAGCATTATAGATTTCATAAGATATAGAGTATCCCGCTGCATTGATAACACCTTCCTGGTCATCCACGATGTCAACTATCCGAATATCCGGCAACATGCATCATCAACATGCACCACTCATCTTCAACGTGCTCCACCTACATCTTTAAGTGTTCTCCACAACTCCATGTTATTTATGGTATATTCTTTGTTTGGAGTTCTTTTTTTCATAAATATATTTGGGAGAATTTTATTTTGTTTTATTTTATCAAAACGAGGTTGGAGGTTATTTAAAAATTATTTTCGCCAATAGTCGTTCGAACGGTCAGCATATGTCGTCAGAAGACTCGTTTCATGGCCTACATCAAACATACTTCAAACGAGGGTGCACTGCTTTAGTTTTGTTAGGACGTTAGATAGGTCATTCGAAGAATCCTTATAACTAGATGCATATCTCTTTCGAACGACACGTTGAACTCGTTCATACGACTCTAATGCCGCCTCAATTTTTGTGTTTTCTTATAAAAATCTGCTACATGTAGGTATTTTGCAAGACTTTTCAATCTACGATTTTTGCAGAATTGCTTCACAAACGTCATATCTTTTAAAGGCTAAAACACCTTTTAATTAAAACCTCCCATTTATATTTTTTAAATCACATTGAAGACCTCACATATAATTCCATATTGGAGCTTTCCTTGTGGAGAAGGTGTCCCCGCTTTCGATCTTGTGGTTCTCGTGGGAACCTTCAAAGGGTCGCCAGTGGGAATTTCATCTATAAACAAATATGTATTTATCTATGTACATGTAAGTTACGATATGCATATAATAGTGAAATAAAAAAAGGTTTTCCCCGAAAGGGATTTTTCTTGAAATCCGTATTTCTTGTTTGATTGCATGCTTACATGAATTATTGCTTTCAATCACATAGTTGCCTGATATAGGGTTTACAAAATTAAAACTGGTGTGAGTTGACATTTAATTAAATAAATTTGGGTCATTGAACCGTAGATTACTCTCACCAAAATTTAATAATAATTGGACTTGGACTTAAAAACAAGATCTTACGGGGCAAAAATACAAAACAACCTCTAAACGGCCCCACAAGAGGCACGAACACCTTGCACGGGACCAACGTTACAAGTAGTAACTGACCGCTTAGTCACATGATTCTCGGTTCAAGAATATGATCAAAAATTAGAAATACTTAGACTTAGGCTTGAAAAACATGTTGTTGAAGGGTAAAAACACAAAACATCCATTAAACGACACCGCAAGAGGCACAAACACCTCATACAGGAAAAATTTAACATGTAGAAATGAACCCGTAGTCACAAGAATCCCAGTTTGAGAATGTGATCAAAAATTTCAAATATTTAGACTTAGGCTTGAAAACATGTCATCGAAGGCTGAAAATGAAAAATAGCCTCACAAGAGGCACAGACACCTCGTAGGGGATCAATGTAGCATATAGAACTGACCGCGTATTCATGGTACTCTCGATTCAAGAATATGATCAAAATTATAAATAGTTAGACTTAGGCATGAGAACATTCCATTGAAGGGATAAAATGCAAAAAAATGCCCCTGCAAGAGCCACAAACACCTCTCACGAATCCAACGTAACACAGAGCAACTAACTGCATAGTCATGAGACTCCCGATTCTAGAATATGACCAAAACATGCAAATAGTTAGACTTAGGCTTGAGAATATGCCATTTAAGAGTGAAAATACAAAATAACCCACAAACGACCCTGCAAGAGGCACGAACACATCGTACGAGGCCAAGGTAACACGTAATAAGTGACCACATAGTCACCGGACCCCCCATTTGAGAATATAACAAAAATTTGAAAATAGTTGGACTTGGACTTAAAACACATTGTTGAAGGGAAAAAACAAAAAAAATCCCCCAAACGGCCCCACAAGAGACGTGAACTCCTCGTACGGGATCAAAGTAACATGTAACAACTGACCATATAGTCATAACACGCTCGATTCGAGATTATGACTAAATGTTACAAATAGTTAGACTTAGACTGGAAAACATGTCTTGATGGGAGAAAACATAAAATGACCCCCAAATGGCCCCCAAAATAGGCATGCCACCTCACGTACGACTAATATAACACGTTGCAATTGGCCATATAGCCTGGGACTCTTGATTTGGGAATGTGAACAAGAACTTGAAATAGTTAGACATAGGCTTGAAAACATGTCGTTGAAGGGAGAAAATACGAAACAACCCCCAAATCGCCCTGTAATAGGCACGAACACCTTGCATGTCACCAACATAATACATAGCAACTGACTGCGTATTCAGAGGAATCCTGATTCGAGAATATGACCAAAAGTTGTAAATAGTTTGACTTAGGCTTGAAACATGTCGTTGAAGGGTGAAAATGACAAACATCACCCAAACGGCCCCAAAAGAGGCACGAACGCCATGTTGGGCACAACATAACATGTAACAATTGATCGTGTAGTCACCGGACTCTCAGTTAGAGAATATGACCAAAACATAAAAATAGTTTGACTTTGTCTTGAAACACATGTTGTTAAAGGGAAAAAAATGTAAAATAGCCTCGAAATGGGCCCACAAGCGGCATGAAAACCACGCATAGGGCCAATGTAATAAGAAGAAACTTACCGCATAGTCATAAAACTATCGATTCAATAATATGACCAAAACTTTCAAATTATTTGACTGAGGCTTAAAAACAAGCCCTTGAAGGTAGCAAATGCAAAATAACCCCCAAACAGCCCCATAAAAGGCAAAAACACCTCATTCGGGACCAACGTAACACGTAGTAACTGATCGTGTGGTTACGGAACTCTCGATTCGAGAATATGACTAAAATTTGAAAATAGTTAGACTTGGGCTTGAAAACATTCCCTTGAAGGGCAAAATTCAAAATAGCACCCAAATGGCCCAGCAAGAGGCACGAACACCTGACATAGGACTAATGTAACACATAGCAACTGACCACATAGTCACGGGACTCCCGATTAGATAATATGACCAAAACTTACAAATAACTCGACTTGGGCTTAAGAACATGCTATTGAAGGGAAAAACATGAAATCGCCCCCAAACGGACTCGCAAATGGTTGAACACCTCACACGGGTCCAAGGTAACACGAAGCAACTAAACCTGTAGTCACGGGACTCAAAGTTAGGTAACATCATCAAAACTTTCAAATAGTTAGACTTAGGCTTGAAAATATGTCATTGAAGAGAAAAAAATTTAAAACAGCTCCCAAACGGCCCTACAAGAGGCATGAACACTTCAAACGGGATCAATATAGCATATGGTAACTGAACGCATGTTGTTGAAGGGAGAAAATACAAAACAGTTCCCAAACAGCCCCGCAAGAGGCACGAACACCTCGCACAGGAACAACGTAACACGTTGAACCTAACTGTGTAGTCATGGGACTCTCAGTTTGAGAATATGACCAAAACTTATAAATAATTAGACTTAGGCTTGAAAACATGCCTTCAAAGGGAGAAAATGCAAAATAGTCCCCGAACGGATCTGCAAAAGGCTTGAACACCTTGCGCGGGACCAACATAACATGTAAAAACTAATTGTGTATTCACGGGACTCTCAGTTCGAGAATATGAACAAACCTTATGAACAGTCAGACTTAGGCTTATAAAAATATCATCGAAGGAAAAAAAATGCAAATTAGCCTCAAAATGGACCCGCAAGAGACACGAACTCCTAACACATGATTAACATAACGCACATCAACTGACTTCATCATCCGAAACTCTCAGTTCAAAAATATTACTAAAACTTGCAAATTATTTGACATAGGCTTGAAAACATGTCGTTGAAGGCGAAAATAAAAAAGAGTCCTAAGTCGATCGCGCAAGAGGCATGAACACCTCGCACTGGAACAACATAACATGTAACAACTGGCCGCATAATCATGGGACTCCTATTTTTAGAATATGGCTAAAACTTACATATAGTTAAACTTAAGCTTGAAAATATGTCGTTCAAGTACAAAAATGCAAAAAAACCAAATAACCCTCCAAGAGGCATGAAAACCTCGCATGAGAGCAACGTAAGACGAAGCAACTGATTGCATAGTCATGGGAATCCTGATTTGATAATATCATTAAAACTAGAAAATCGTTAGACTTAGGCTTAACAACATGCCATTGAAGAGTAAAAATGAAAAACAACCCTTAAATGGCCCCACTAAAGGTAAGATTAACTCGCAAAGGATCAACATAACATGTCGTAACCCACCACATAGTAACGAGGGTCTTGGTTCGAGAATATGACCCAAAACTTGCAAATAGTTAGACTTAGGCTTGAAAACACTCCCTTGAAGGGATAAAATGCAAAACATCACCCAAACGGCCCCATAAAAGGCACAAACACCTCGTACGGGACCAACGTAACACATAGCAACTTATCATGTAGTCATGGGACTCCCGATTAGAAAATATGACCAAAATTTGTAAATAGTTAAACTTAATCTAGAAAACATGATGCAAGTGGAACGACCACTTCGAACGAGACTAAAATAACATGTAGTTAGTGAAATTTCTCGTTTATATAGATTAGGTATTAATTCATGAAATACACTCCAAGATACAATCACACAATAGAGGTTACAACTACAACTATGCCAACAGTTTGTTACTTTCCAATTTTAAGTCTTGATTACTAAATCCTAAGTGAGAATGCAAGACTTGATATGTAAATAGAATGCATAGAACTACAATTCCATGATGTATGAGGAAAATTCAAATGGAAAAAACCTCGAATGGCCAGGCCTAGACTAGACAAAATCCACAACGAATATGGTTTTGTCGAAAGACACAAAAGACTTACAAACTTGATCCTACAAGTGTCGTTGATACCATCTTCAACACCTCCATCTGTAGTACGTGTAGTTATAACACATTTCATGACACATATGTGTCTCGGTATCCATTGAAAGCCTTCACCATCTCCAACCGTACACAGTCCCCCATACAAAGTGGTGATAATGATATGATGATGATTTTTTGGGTTTAATCTCTTGGAAAATGATCAATAGAGATCACTTAAAGGTTGGAGAGTGTTTTGTGAAAATGTTAAGTCTTCTCTAAAATCCCCAAAGAGTTTTTTAAGCAATTTTTCTTGACCCCTTATACATGGAATAAAACCGAGTAGTTGGGCATGTAGGTTACTTGAGAAAAATGCATGAAAAAATTGATAATTTGAAAAACGTGCCTAGTCGTTCGAACGAGGCAGAGGCTTATTTAAACAACATGTACAATATAATTTGAACAAGAAAGAACAAGCCTTACAATGAGATGTCAGTGTAAACCAAAAAGGACCTCGTGAGGATCTCATTTGAAGTCGTTCGAATGACATGTACAAATCTCGTTCGAGCATACAACTAATGTAGATATCTAAAGAGATGTCAGTGCAATTGAAATAAACCTCGTTAGAAGTCTCATTTGAACGAATTCATTCAAATGAGGTGTCAAACATCAATAGAACGACCTTAGCAGATATAGAAAATTAAATCAAGGTTCAAAAATATTTTTATATGAAAGGAAGACATTTAAAAAGAACTCTCCAACAAGTTAAAAACACGCCATACACCTTTGGGAATTATGAGCGTCGTATGAAAACTTTGATGTGACATGGAATGTCATAATGCTGGTGGCTTTAATTCTTCAACACGTATTATGATATGACCCTTTAAATAGAATAAATATTTTGTCCAACGAAAATAGCCAATACTAGAATTTGACTCAATGTGGAAATTTGTCCTTACAAATACCCCCCTTTATCTATTCTAGAACAAAACATAAAAAATAAAAAGACGCAGAATTTGCTAAGTCGGGCCATTAAGCCGATCCTAATTCCCATCCCCAAACCAAAAGAAAAAGGGTACTAGATAACTTACAAACCTAGAAGCGTCTTTTCAAGCGTGATATAAAAATACAAAAATATGGACTACACACGTGAAATAAAAAATACCATGACATGCATGTGTGGAAACAATAAAATAAGTATCAAAATACGATCTCCCACTTAAATTAATGTTCTCCCCAGTTTTCTCGAAAAAGACAAAGGAATAAAACAATACCTGCAATGTTAGTGATATGAAACATTATGCATAATAATCATGAAGTGGAGCACTAACATGAGTAATCAAATTAGCAAGCATAACACAATGTATACATCATCCACCACAAAAAGAATATTGTGAAATAAAATAAGAGGATAAAGAGCCAATAATTCAAATATGTGCCAACGATTACAAATAACCAATGAAAATTCTAAAAGGAAACAATATATAATATCTAAGTACAAATGAGAGAAAAAAATTTATAAACTCTAATAATGCTCTCTCACAAGTACAAAAGATAGAAAAGACTATAAAATCTGGGCCGGATCATCTGGAGCATCATCAGTAGCATCATCTCCGTGTGAGGTTCCGTATCCCAAAGGATATGTTTTGGGACATATCTCAGCAGGTCAAAGCTTCTAAAAATGCTGCATCATCAAAGAATCCATGCAAGCCTGAGACTTATTTCTGTGATCCTACACCTCCTTGGCACGATCCCTCTCCCTTTACATGAAGACAAAGAACTCCTACATCATAGCCCAATCCTAATGCCTCTCCTCGGTCGTCTGCTTCATTTGTAAGTGCATGAACCTAATCTCCTCCAACTCGACTAGTGGACGGTGGCTAGAGGAAGAAGTTTTGGACTGAGTAGGAGTGGATGAGGCAGCTGAGTAGGATGACTCAGAATAGTATGGAGTAGGATGAGTCATCGTTAGAGGAAGATAACTCTGAGAACGCCTAATGGACGAAGTGTCAATGAACTGATATCGAGTACAAGAATGCCAGTGGAAGGTATGGAGAAAGGACATCGAGACAGTGTCGGGTGACTAAAACTACAAAGGGCAGGGCCTATCTGATGGGGGTAAAAGGGGAGATCCGAATAGATTGCAGAACTAGGAAAATATGATTGGGTAGTTCAGTTGATGCCCAAATTCTAATAGCATACATCAGACACATGTGATAAATATGATCTGAGTATGGTTTTCACGTGGAATGAGACACGTACAAATGATCCAATTAAGGATCCTAAAATTTACTTTGAGGTTGTGGTGGTAGAGGATTGAGGTTCCTTGATCTATTAGCTCAAAGATGGTCTTATAGACTGTTGGAGTGGTAGTCCAAGGGACTATTGAATATGAATATAAATTGAACTACAAAAAAAATTACACATACGTGAAATCCTACAAGGAAAAATTAGGATTTACCTTTAGATATCGCTTTGATTTGATCTCATGTTGGATAAACCGTATGTGATGACAGTTAATCAATCACACAGGCATAATGCACATCACGGTCTTTTACTGTATTACTGATATGGACAGTCACGGTCAGAGTGTGGATTCTATCTCTATGACCATCTACTCTTTTCACTTTTCCTCTTTATCGTCTCTCTTTCTCATAAATCCGAATTTGGGTCTTTGAGTATCAAAGAAAGATGGTTGGCTTAATAAAAATGAGACTTAGGGTCATATATACAGCCTACAGTAGGGACCCTAAGGAGAGAAAAAGATGTGGCTCCTAATTGTCCAGATAAAACCTAATTATTCTTGGATCCTAATATCAGTCCCTTAATTATAATTAATACCACTAAATAATTATAACTGCAACTCCACTCCTTAACTCAAAAATATATTTCGATCTCCTCATTTTTAATTACATAATTCTCCCCACGTTAAGGTTACAGATACCCATTAATAAAATAAATTAGTGATGATTTATTTAATTATCTTCTTTAAGTCCTTGAACGGTCTAAATTAACTTATTTGTAGTATCATATTAAGATATTCAACTTGCAGGGTTTGACACATACAAAACTTATAAGCATCTCAAGGGGATATCACCAGACTCTATACCGAGATATGGATTCCATCCATAAAAGACTTTCACCATACATTGATCACCATTATCCATTCTTTCAAGATTTCTGATCCAATAATGAATCTCACCCGACAGGTTAAAGCAATAAATAACTAGTCCATGTGTCCATCAATCATATTCAGATTAAGAGCCTTATGTAAACCTAATAATCATGAGTTTTATATTGTCTTATAAAATCAATATAAAGATAATGACCTCAAGGTGGATCCATTCAACACACATAAATTTTACTAGTACAATAAGTTGAAACTATAGTTTCCCATAATCAAGATAAACCTACTAAAATATTGTGCTACAACCCTACTGATGGTGTGTCCAGTTCCATCTAAGACTGTGAACGATAAAACTTATATTCTTCAAGAACTGGTGATCTGATCCTCTATGTGTAAGTCATACTTTACACACCAGAACACCTAATTAGAATAATAAAAGACATTGGAAATATATAAAATAATGTAAACATTACGTCCATACATATCATGATAAGAAAATTTGATTTTATTTTAACAATAAATTCATAAATAAAACTACTACTTAAAGCATGGTTGTAGTCTACTTCTCTAACAATATACCATTTAGACTCAAAGCCATGCTTTAATGCATCTCACTCCCACCCCCTTTACATGACTATCAAAAGTCTTGGCAGGTAAGGTCTTTATGAAAGGGTCCGCTAGGATGTTCTCTGTATAATTGGGACAACACCTCGCTGCAAAAATTCTTGAATAAGATGATGCTTACGCTCGATGTGCTTACCTCTCTTATTGCTCCTGGGTTCCTTTGAGTTAGAAATCGCGTCGCTATTATCATAATAAAGTGAAATAGTCGATTTAACTAAACGTACCACTCCTAGATCCATTGGGAAGTTTATAAGCCATACTGCTTCCTTGGCTAACTCGGAGGCCTCCGTATATTCAGCTTCCATGGTGGAATCAGAAATACAGGATTGGTTAATACTCCTCCAACTAATGACTCCAACTCATAGGGTAAACACATATCCAAAGGTTGACTTTTTGGAATCTCTAGCAAACTAGAAATCTGAGTTGGTGTACCCAATAGGTACTAGACTCTCTACCTGGTACACTAGCATATAATTTTGTGTTCTTTTCAGGTACGTAAGTATATTATTTACTGCATTCCAGTGTTCTTACCCAGGGTTAGAGTGATATCTAATAATCATACAAACAACAAATAAGATATTAGGTCAAATTCATAGCATAACATATATAAGTCTCTCAATTATTGAAACATAAAGGATACATTTCATCTTTTCTATCTGATCAAATGTCTTGGGACACTGATCCTTGAAAAGAGATATTTCATGTATACAAGGGAGGAACCCTTGTTTGGAATCTTTCACGCTAAATCTAGCAAGAATATAATCGATATAAGTTTCTTGTGATAAATGCAACATCATATTCTTACGATATTGCATATGTTTTATCACAATAATATGACTAGCTTCTCCTAAGACTTTCATATAGAATTGGATGGAGAACCACACTCTAACCGAAGATAACACTCCAACATCATTTACAATGAGAAGAATGTCATCCACATATAATACTGAAAACATCACTACATTTCTATTGAATTTCTAGTATACACAAGACTCATCTGGACATTGATCAAAACCAAAAGATTTGATTGCATGATCAAAATAAATGTTGCAAGTTCTAGATGATTGCTTTAGTCCATAAATGGACTTCTTAATCTTACATAATTTATGCTCTTAGCCTCGAATAATAAAACCGTTTAGTTGCACCATATAAATACATTCACCAAGATTGCCATTAAGAAATGTAGTCTTGACGTCCATTTGCCAACATTCATAATCGAAATGAGCCGCAATGTTTAAGATAATTTAGATGGACTTCATTATATCTATCGACAAGAAGGTTTATTCATAATCGATGCCCTGTTTCTGAGTAAATCCTTTCACAATAAGCCATGCCTCAAAGGTATCAACCTTCCCGTCCACCCCTATTTTCCTCTTATAGACCCACTTGCATCCTATGGGCTTTATCCCTTTAGGTGGATCTACAAGATTCCAGACCTAATTGGAATACATAGATTCCATCTCATAATTCATAGCTTTAAGCCAAAGTTCTGCATCTTTATCTTGGATAGCCTCACTTTAGTTATAGGGGTCGATTTTAAGTTCATCATGGACCTTGTCATAAGACTCTCCCAAAAATATTATCCTTTAAGGGTTATATATAACCCTCCCACTACAAGGAGTTAGTCCATGTGATGGTGTTATAGAGTCAACATGTTATGTTATTTCATTATGTACTAGTAGTGTTGAAGAATCATGTTGTTTCCCTCATTAATCTTCAAGAATAACTTTACTTATGGGTTTATAATCGATGATATAGTCCTCTTCCAAGAATCGGTCATTGGTGCTAACAATGACCTTCTGATCCTTAAGATCATAGAATAAATAATCCTTAGTTTCCTTAGGATATCCTATAAATAAACAAACTTCTGATCTTGATTCAAACTTACTGGGATCTCTCTTTATCACATGTGCTGGACTACCCTAGATTCGAATATGTTTCATACTAGTCTTTCTCCCAATCCACAATTCCGTGGGTGTAGTAGACACCGCCTTTGAAGGTACCAAGTTCGGTAAATAAGTGGTCATTTCTAAATCATGTCCCGAAAAGTAATCTGGGAGATCTGTATAACTCAACATGGACTTAATTATATCTAAAAAGAGTTATGTTCATCCTTTTTGCTACACTATTTTGCTGAGGCATACTAAGTGCAGACAATTGGGATGTGATCCCTTGATCTTCTTAATATTTTCTTAAACTACCCTAAAAGGTACTCGCCACCATGATCAGATCGTAGTGTCTTGATACTTTTACCTTGATGATTCTCCTCTTCTTCGATATAAAGTTTGAATTTCTCAAAGGCTTCAAACTTATGGTGCATTAGGTAAATGCACCCACACCTTGAGTAATCAACTATGAAAGTCATAAATACTCAGAGCCCCCTCTTACTCGGGTTTTCACCAGTCCACGTCGATTAGAATGAACTAATTCTAATAATTCTTTGGCTTTATATACGTTGGTTGAGAAAGGCCTCTTAGTCATTTTACCGTTTGAACATGATTCATAAAATGGAAGTGACTCCACTTCTATTGAGTTCAATTGCCCACTTTCTACCAATCTACAAATCCTTTCTAGATTAATATAACATAGGCTTAAGTGTCAAAGATACATTTGGTTCACAAAGGAGGGTTCATTTCTCTTTAAATTTGGCCCAATTGAATTATGCAAAATATTAATTTATTGTGTGGTAGAAATAGGATTAACAATATAAAGATTATTAACTAATGTACTAGAACAAATAAAATATTCAACTTTATTGAAAACCATAAGTTAATTTAAAGAAACTGAATATTCATCAAGGGCTAAAAAAGAAACTAAAATCAAATTCCTTATAATGGAAGGTGGATAAAGACAATATTTTAAAAGTAAACTCCTATCATTATTAAAGCTTAAATTAACGTCTCCCACAATAACTACCGCTACTCTTATAGCATATCCCATAGTTAGATAAATCTCTCCATGACTTATCCGCCTGGTTTCCTAGAACCCCTATAAAGAATTACATATATGATTAGTGGCTCCCATATCTACACACGAGGTACCGACAGTATGAACCACAAAACATGATTCAGTGACAAATAAATATAATTTTCCTATATTTTTCTATTTATTGTGGAAAAGTTAACAATTGTTCTTCCAGTGTCCTGGCTGCTTATTGTGGAAACACTTTCCCTTAGGCTTTTTAACACCTCCTTGATGCCCACGCGCTACCTAAGGGGCCATAACATGTTTCTGAGCCTTCTTCCTCTTTTTATTCTTATTTATAGGCTTAGAAATATAACCTTTCTCAGTAATAAAATCATTTACTGACTTCTTGATGTGACCCTTAGTTGCGCGTAGTTCTTTAAGTAGCTCCACCATAGATTAAGAAAGTTTGTTCATGTTGCAATATAGGCAGAACTGCTTAAAAGACTCAGGCAATAACTGGAGAACAATATCGACCTGGGTTTCCATATCGATTTTTGCTCCAATGATTTCAAGCACATTGAGAAGAGACATCATCCTTAAAATATGTTCCCTCACTAGAGTCCCTTCAACCATGTTTATGGTCATGAGTTCTTTCATTGCAATCTTCCTTGCAGCACAATTCTGATCCCTAAACATATCTTTGATGTTTAACATCATTTCATAGGCATGGTCCATCGACTGATACTAATGTTGCAGAATATTTAACACTGAGAAAAAAATGTAACACCGTGCCACCTCATAAGTATTGATCTATTTCTGGTAATTCGGGGTTTCCTTTTTTATTTTCCCCTCACTAGGTTTCTCAGGACAAATCCCATAGAGCATAAACTTATACCATTCAGCATTCAACGCAATATCCAAATTCATTTTCCAGTCAATGTAATTAAGTCTAGTTAATTTATTTTCCTTGAGAATGGAAGCAAGTTGATTGAAAGAGATGCCCATCTTAATACTGAGAATCAAATAATAAAATAAATTATTATAGGGCATAAAACTTTTTGAATTCTAAATTAAAATTAATGTTCCCTCTATCAATTTTAAAAGAATTCTTCGGCATCCCGAGTACCATTTGAATAGTATTCCTCTTTAGAGAACTTACTTTCCAAAAAAAATAAGCAAGCTTATTCCTTTTAATTTTATTATCTATATAAAAACCTATGTCAAATAATATTAAATAGCCGACATTTTGGTCACACAAAATCATAGCATTCCTCTATAGAGAACGTACCATTATTTTATGTCGAAGTGTATACTAGCAACTAATTTTAGATTATCTGATATCACATAGACTCGTCCTTTGGGGGCTGCTTATCTGAATAATGAATCCAAAATTACTCTTAAGAAAATTTATACCGACTACCACAATAATTAGCATTCCTCGTTGGAGGACCTACTTATTATTGAAAGTCTACAAATCGTTGATAGAGACCATGGGATTTTCTCTTGGAAAATTCCTTCTCCCACTTAGTAATTTAAAAACAATTGTGAGGGTTAAAAAATGTGTCCATTTTTCATTAATTTTAAAAATCTCGGACATTTGATATATTTTAACAATTACCGGGATATCCCTATTTTAATATATCAAGCAAATATATGATAAATAAAAAAATTCAAATATCCTTGATCATTATAAAAAAAAGAGTACTCAATTTTTTATTCTCTAACCGCACATATTAATGTCCACAATTTAAAATAATTATGAATGATACACATTTAGCATCTACATGATTTAGGTCCGTTCGGTATTCCATGTTGTCCATAATTTTAAGGGAACATAAAATATATATTAACAACCCAACAATTAAAACATGAATAATAGTGATATAAATCAACATAAATAAAAAAAAATAGAGATAAATAAGGATTCCTGACTATTATGATGATACAACTCTGTCATAGATTGGAGTTATCAATAGTCATTCTTAAACCCAAACAATTCATGTTACCACTACGCTGGGACGACACTATTTAACACTGTCCATAAAGATTTATATGTTGAAAATAACCTTCGATCACAGATCTAGTTCCGCACTCCTCCATTGAAAATTATGATCAAAGCAGTATCAATTTACAAATGTCATATGCTTCCATGAAGGATTTCACATTCTACATTAATATTACATTAATCCAGCGAAAAAATAACTATAATACCCCGTATTTTCAAAGATTTAAATAATTATGTGATTTATTATTATTGTGGGATTAATAAAATAAAAATGTGAGAATTAATTATTAATCCGGATTAAATTTGAATATTTACTAGCGGGACGAGAAGTTAGTAATTGTTAATATTACTATGAGAATAAGTAATATGGAGTGACGATATTATATAACTTATCGTGAGAGAGAAATACGAAAGTTTGGTATATTAAGTCGGAGACGCGCGTGTGAGTCGTGACAGGACTAATTAAGTGGAATAAAAAGGTAAATTATTTTAAGTAACTCGTATGATCATTTTGAGTGCGCCGTTGATTCCGGAGGGGTCGAGATAGTCAGAAAACTCTACTCGGGTATTCTATTTGGACTCCGGAATATTTTTAGGCCAAGTCGGCACCCGGGAGGGGTAGTTTTGTAATTTGGATTTTTGGAGGGATTAAATGGATGAAAATTGGAAAATATTATATCATCAAATTGGGAACAATTAGGGTTAGGTTACACCAAAATCAAGAGAGAGAGCCACAGTTGGTGAGGGAGAGCAAATTCCAAAGGAGGAGAGGCAATTTACACCACCTTGCACAACCACCACCACCATTGTATAGATCGGAACGCGAGGAGCGCTTCCATACCAGCAACACCAACGGATCAGACCTTCAAAATCGAGGCAAGTGTTTATTTCTTGCTTTCTTTAGCAATAATTGTGTTCATGTTAGTCTAGGTTAATAAACCATTGTTGTGAAAGTTAATTTGGGTGAAATTGGAGAACTATATCATAACTTAGGGTTGATTTAATAAGAATCTGAATCCAATATGTAGATAAGATGATGCCTACAAAATTATGTTAATTTCTATAAATAAATCTGGGTTTAATTTAGAAGTTATGCATATCAATTTAAGAACTAGGGTTCTTGATAATAAATTGGGGATTTGGAATTATTTGGATGATTTAATGATTCTAGGTTGTTAGAATTCATTTACAAATGTTAGGATTCGATTTGGGACTGATTGATTGGAGTTTGGTATGATATTTTAGAGGTTTTAGGGTTGAAAAATTATGAAAAACGAGGTTGTCTAAGGTTGAAGACGAAACAGCCCAGGTCATGAGATGTCGTTCGAAGTCGTTCGAGCGAGATTGGTTGTCGCGCGAAGTCGTTCGAGTGACACGTGGAAGTCATTCGAACGAGATCCATTCTGGTTCGAGCGATATTTCTAATTTTTAGGGAATTTCCTATTTTACCACAATTTTAGTAAACGGTTAATTTGAGTGAGGAAAACCAATGTCCAATGAACCCAGAATAGTGCAGAATTATTAGGAGTTGTTTAGGTGTAATGATTTAAACATTAGGGATGGTGAGTTTACCTTGAAGATTACGAGAGAGAGATAATCATAATTGTAAATGCGTCGAGATTATTAAGTGATAAATACTTACGATATTAGTTCTAACAATATGGAACTTATAAGAATAAAAATTAGTGGTTACGTTTGGGACTTCTTATGATTATGTATTAAGGGTTTTCGGGTGACATATTATCCTTATATATTACGAGAGACGGAATATCGTAATTTAAAATACATTGATATTATTTAGTGATGGTAATACTACCTATGGAATATGACATTTGGTCTGTGTGTATACCGTTTGATTTGATGGGTTGTGTGTATACCTATATTTGATATATTTTGTGTATGACATACCTAACTGCTTACTATCGCGGGGGGTTCTGTAGAGACGGTCTTATCCTGAGTGACCTTCGGGGGGATATTTGACTATCTCAGAACATAGGACTATGAAGACTTATTTGTGAGTTGATAAGTCGCTGACTATGGGAGCGTAGGTATGTGCCTGACCTATAGGTATGTGAACTATGTTCGCCACTAATGTGTGATTTGTTTGTATGGTTCATAGGAGATTTCTGAACCAATAGTCCTTGTTTAAGTACGAGATGTACCAGGACATGATAGCAGAGTATGCAATGCACTACAGGTGTATCCTTGGGGTGTTGTGTTAGTATATATATACACTACACCAAAATGGCCAAATTGTCACCTTTCAGCCGGCCACCCTTGTCAAGGTCATTGACCATGACACAAATCTCGCGTTTTGTGTCACGGTCATTGACCTTGACACGACCGTGACAAATAATTGTCACGGTCATTGACCGTGACAAGGCCGTGACAAATTTACTTGTCGCGGACTTGTCACGGTCATTGATCGTGACAATTATTTATCACGGTCGTGTCAAGGTCAATGACCGTGACACATAACGCTAGATTTGTGTCACGGTCAATGAACTTGACACGACCGTGACAACTTTTGCAGTAAAAAAAGCCCTAGGATTCTTTTTTCCCACCTTTTTTGGTTTTCCCCCTCTCTCTCTCCGCGATTTCTGCTCTCTCTCTCTCTAAGGTATATTTTTTTTCCTCTCTTTCTCTTTCATTTCTATATGTATGTGTATGTGTATGTGTGTATATATATGTGTGTATATGTATATGTGTATGTGTGTGTATATGTGTATGTGTGTGTATATGTGTATGCGGTGGTGTGTGGTGGGGGAGGGGGGAAGGGGGTAATGGGGGTGGGGTGGTGCAGGTGTGGTGGGGGGAGGGGGTGGGGTATGTGTATATGTGTGTGTATGGTGGTTTGTGGTGGGGGAGGGGGGTAGTGGGGGGAGGGGGTGGGGGTGGGGGTGGAATTTTCTAACTAAAAATATGATAATGTTTTGTTATAATTTGTTAAAACTATGTAAACCTTAGTATGAATGCAAGGTTAGTGATAGTTAGAATTGTGTAAATGTTAGAAAAGTTCTAGAATTCATATGTTAAATTTAATTATATAAATATTTAAATTGATAATAATTTTATTCATGAAATTAATTCAATTAGGTAAATCCCTAGATAATTTTTTAACAGAATTTGATAATATTATATAAAGTTTAGTAAATTCACAAAATGTTGCCAATTGTATGTTTTTAGGAATATCATTAATTACTTTCGTACCCAACTATGTAGAATCCATACACATGCATGTTGTTAGAAAGTCTTAAATTTAATTCTCACTTTAATTTGTAGAATCTCTGTACTTGGTTGGATTTATCCCTTTATGATAATGAAATTTATGCTCCAATTATAATTATCTCATGTCATAATTTTATTGATAAACAATAAATGTAGTTGTCACGGTCGTGGTGGGGGGAGGGGGTGGGGGTGGGGTGGGTGTGTGTGCGTGGCCGGGGGAGAGGGGCAAGGGGTGTGGTGGGGGTGGGGGTGGGGGTGGGGTGTGGAGGGTGTGGAGGGGCAATTTTAACAATTGTATATCTTTAATTAAGAAATTGTATAGCTTTAATTGTAATTTTAATTGTATAGTTTTAGATGAAAGTAAATTAATAATTAGTGCCAATTTCATATGAAAGTAGGATTGTCCCTCATTGTAAATTAGTAAATTAATAATTGTATACTTTAATTGTTAGTTTAATTGATGAAATGTTGGGTTGGTTTGTTTTAAAAGTGGCATGACGTGTGCGTGTGTGTGGTGGGGGTGGGGTAGGGGTGTGTGTATGTGTACTATTAACATTTTTTTTATCTGTCCTAATAACATTTTTTACAGCAAATGTCTCCTTCAGATATTAAGGCGAAGATGATGATGCTGTTTATGATGATATCGTTTGGGCTCAGTGGTAGCGGAGGCGACGAGGGCTCCTCCGCCCCTAGGCTCCCCAAATATGAAAAATTTGGGATTACCGTCGAGAACAAATCGGAGCTATTAGCGAGATCCCTTGAGCTTCTAAAGACGGTCATCGGCCCGGGGTTTATGAGTTGGAAGGAGGTGCCATATGAGCTCAAGTTAGCTGTTTGGGCGGCACTACAGGTAATACATTTATATTTATATTTATATGAATATTTATATTTATATTTATTCTCAACTAACATTGTATTTGTTGGACAGGAACAATTCAACTTGGATCCAAAGCTACGCGATCCTGTGTTGGAGCATATTAGGGAGCAACTCAAGTCGTGGAAAAAAAATATGCGGGCACGGTACTTTGGGAAAACACGAGAGTCGATTATCCAATGGCGTGAATCTGTCCCCCCCAAGGAGCCGATCTCATTGGTACAATGGCAGAAGTTCATTGACAATGAGATCGAGGATCGACAATTGGCATCTCGCCAATCGGGGAGGGAAATTCGGGCAAAAAAGACGGACGTCCACTACTCCGGCCGGACCTCTTACGCCGAGGTGGAGCATAGGATGAAGGTAAGATTTAATTTTTCTATAACTACAGAAATATATTATTCTTCATTATTTTACTTTGCGGGGCCGTTACTAATTTTACTTTACTTTATTTTATTTTAGGGGGTAGGGAGTGGGCCAGGGGGTAAGCCACATAGGCTCGATACTCATGTGGCTCTTCGGACGAAGAAGGGGAAGGACAAGGAGGTGTCCCCGAGCGTCGCGGCCACGATTGTAAGTAATCCGACAGTTTAATTTTTCTTAATTACGTTATAATTTTTTAGTTTACTCATTTTACTAATCATGTGCTTTTTGTCGTTTCAGGCAAAGCTTAAGGAAGTGCATGAGTCGCAGTCTGATGCCGACAAGGCATCTTTGTCCACAGATGCACTCAGCCAAGTGCTTGGCTCTGATCGCAAGGGGATGACAAGGGGGTGAGCTCGCGGGTGGCCAAATCTAGGATCATCGGATTGGAGACGAGCGACACCGGGTTGGCTCGAACGGTGGATTCACACAATCCGAAGCTGTCCCGTTTGGAGGCGACGGTCCAAGATATGTACGCATTCATGAAGCATACGTTGGGCGGAGACCGTAAAGGGAAAGGGAAAGGGAAGGAGAAGGCGGTGGAGGAGGAGGTGCGGGAGGATGAGGTGCAGGATGACGAGGATGTGGACGTCGCTGCTTCATCACCGACATGTTCATACTTCGATGATCCACTTCCCTATTTGGCGCCCTTCAACAGACCAATGTCGACACTTGGTTGGCCGAGCATGTTCATATTGGACGTATTTGATGGCCAGCGGATAGGGCAGGGGTTGAGGGACCCGAATATCGTCGAGGGTGGAATAGTTCATAGACGTGCGCTTCAAGAGATGGAGTCCAGGGTGCTCGTCACGCATGTCATACCCGGGAAGGAGAACTCCCTGTTGTGGTTGCACGAACAATGCGGCACGACGTATATTAGTGGGTGCATCAATTCGTATGTCGTGTGGCCTACTCACCTCCTCACATTTACCCAAGACATGTAGTAACATTATTTTTAAGTTTGTCCATTTTAATTATATTTGGATTATATCGTCATGTATATTATTTCTATTTTGAATATTTGGATTATATCGTCATGAATATATATTTCCATTATCTTTAGTTTGTTTGGATATATGATGTTTGGAACAGGTACAACGTTGCTATAACAGGTACAAATATACTGCTGGGCAGTGGCAGTGGCCATACTGCCCAGCAGATTTTTTTAAATTCTGCCCAAAATTGTCACGATCATTGACCGTGACACGCCCGTGACAAAAGTTGTCACGGGCGTGTCACGATCAATGGCCGTGACAAATTTTTTAAAAAGGGTCACGGCTTTGTCACGGTTTATAACCGTGACAAACGTATCACGGTCATTGACTGCGACACGACCGTGACACAAAACGCGAGTTTTGTGTCAAGGTCAATGACCGTGACACGACCGTGACAAAAAAAATTGTCTCGCCTCGAAATGTCACGGTCATTGACCTTGACAAGTTGGATTTGTCAAGGTCAATGACCTTGACAATTCGGCAGATTTGGTGTAGTGATATAATAGTGGTGGATATATGTATACTTGTGTTATACTTACAATGTGATAATTGTAGGCTATTAAGATTGTGTTAATACATATATATATATATATATATATATAGTGAGGGATGTACATATATGTATGCTTGTGGTATATCTACAACGGAATAATTGCAGACTATTAAGGTAGTGAAACCTTCTATAACTTAAAGAGTGAGTACTTGACTTAGTGTGATAACACTTATTTAAATGATAAATGTTGAGATCAAATACGGAATACTACTATGAGGGGTAAATAGAAGGATAAGCCTTTTTTCTAGTTAGAAGTGTGCCAGATGGATAAGATGGATTAAATGTGCATTAGGCGTGCACACTAGTTGAGAGGTGAGAATCTCATGTGAGAGTTCGAACTAACATGCATATAATACTTGCTTTAATGCAGTTTTAAATACTTGCTAATGAATCTTTTTAAAACATCGGGCTCTGACCCGTCTCTTGCATCTCTTCTCTCTTTTGCTAGCTATATATATATATATATATTAGTACAGGTACCTAGCCACGGGAACACCGTATCTAGATACTTGGATGGTTTGTCGAGCTGCAGCTGTTGTGGAAGTTGCAGGTCATTTGAGATTAGACGCTTCTCTCATTTTATTCAGTTCCTAGTTTAGATAGCTCAGTTCGGGCATGTATCGCCCATTCTCATTAGCGGAGTTGTACTCAGTTTCCTTTATAGTTCTTAATTATTCAATAATTATTCAATAACCAGTCTTAATTAGTCAATAATTGATATACTCAGCATTCAAATCTTGTGTATGGTTTATAATTACATGTTCAGAAATTTATTAAATTGATTGATTTCAAGTTTAATTAGAAAAAGTTTTGACACTAGCTTAATTAAATGTTAGGTAATTAATTGGATTTAAGTTTTCGACATTGATGCTAAGGATGAACCAACTGAATATTCTGTTATAAATTTTATAAAGGACTGATCACCCGATATTTAATTGGGCGGGGTGTCACAGGTGGTATCAGAGCATCAGGCTCTATTGTCCTTTAGGATCTGTATGGCTTATTACGTTTCAGCTTGACGTTCTTTGATGTATAGCCTTATTCTAGGATTGTTGTATTCCAGTGCGTATGCGATTTACACTCTCCTGCGATTTATTTTAGTGAATCCAATTCATATGCGAGAGTGATTGGACTTCGTACTCCGAATAATATGGGACGACCAATGAAGGCCGTTAGTGGGACTACAGGAGGAGGAAAATAATTGAAATTTGTGAAGCATTAGGGGAACGGTGATCGTGATAAAAGTCACTAACAGTAATATCTAAGTGTGATGTCCCAAGGCAATAATGTAAAGTAGAGTGCAGTTACAGTCATAATTTTAAATTCAGAAGAAATTTTTCTAGCTCAGAGAAATGGCAAAGAGTAACAATAGAAAATCAAATCAAGATATTGGGTATAGGTTAACCGTTTAATCTTCCATCAGTTGGTCGGGTAAGGACCAACCGTAAAGGATGAGTTAACTTGGTAAGCGAACTTTGTAACCGAAGTAGGAGTCACGGGAGATAAAAAGGGTCTGTAAGTTAAAATGGACTCGTGGGTGGAATGCCCTAGCGTGAATGGGAGGTGTGACTAAGGTGACTAGTTTTAATGCCGTTAAAGTATATGTTTATTAGAATATGTCAATGCCCTAGAAGAAAGGGAGCCAGTAGAGTTGTGATACCTAGCTGAAGGGCAAGGTTGAATTAAATAGTGCTGGTAGAATATCATCAAAACATATACCCATTGGGAGAAACCTATTTAAATAATATGATTAAATCTTAACGAAATGGTGATGGATTCAGTCAAGACCAGTGGGTCGACCATGTGTTCCATATGCCCTGTAGAGGGCAAGGAATAATGAAAATAACAACTGGGAGTTAAGACTGCCAGGTCCGAGAGAAGGACATCCCGACAAGGCCAGGAGGACCAGTGAAAGGGAAATAACCTGTATGTAGAGATAAGGGTTACCAGTATTGAATGTGATCACTTGAGAAGTGAAATTGATAGTATCAGGAGTAATAAACCATGTCTATAAGGCATACCAGTTGGAGAAGTAAAATATCCAGTGTAGGAATCAGGTCAAGATAATTGGGCCCAGGAACTAATAAACCGAGAGTAGTAGGTCTAGGAAGGACCAGCATAGTCCTCAATAACTGTAGCATACCGTATTTTGGGGTCGACGGGGCCCGGGAAATAAAGGGAATGCCAATAAGGCCATATTTAAGGCCTAGAGATATGGGTCCAATGTATAGATGTCCGATAGGTAAGCCGTAAAATAGAATAATGTATCCACAACGAGGAAAGGAAAAACTAATGAGTGAAATTCTGAAGGTATAACGATTGTAGAGAATTACAGGTCGCAAAAAGTGCATGCAGGGACCCTACGATCAGGCTAGACTGATGAAGCCTTGTTTCATCCTTGTGAATAAATGATGAGTTCAAGTGACATGGGTGTGTCACATCATATGTGAATAGTTAACACTAAGGATTTGAGTGTGCATCCGATTTAGTGGGTATGCTTTAGATAGCAGCCTAATTATGTAGGTGACTACCATTTGGGTAGCAAGACTTTTTGTACCATCGGCGGGGAGGAGCAAGTCTGGTCACTAAGAGAAATTTGTATATGGTATTATGTAACGATTCGTGCTCCTTTGAGATTTATGATAATAAAGCACACTATTATTATATTGTATGGTTACTGGTTCCTGAGGGTTTGAACCGTAGTAAATTGTGCGATAAGACTATCATACTGAAAATTTCAAATTTTAAAAATATTATTTTAATGAGGCATCACCTGAAATACGGTTGAGCATGCATATGTATTGTAATGTATTGTATACTTCGGTGAGTACGTTGTCTTACTATGTTGATCCCGGTGAGCAGGGATGTTTTACTGATGTGATTCAGGGTATATTGACTTATTATAGAGAGGAGAGGTATAGCTCCTTAATCATATGGCGCTAATAACTTGTGATGGTGAGAGCGCCGCGTTATATGCCATCTTTAGTGACATGAGAGTGGACAAGTAGACTTTTTTTTGTTCATAGATGGGAAATCAGGTATATACGTTATAGATTAAGGACTTACAGATCCCGACGACCAACAGTGTTAGGTAGTAGTGTATCGGGGGGTTCCTTGTTTGAAATTCGATTTGCGAGACATCCCACGCATGAAACTTAGCGAACGTTGGATGTTGGGAGAAGATTTCGTTTAGTACATGGATTTAGTACCGTAATGATTACCCGTATACCTAGTTCTAACTATGAGAAAATGGATATATTACAGATTAAGGCCGATGGAGCTGTATAAGAATAATGTGTGTAAATATTACCAATCGTTGACACCATGAGTAGACCGGTGGTACAACCCAAGATATGATTAGGTTGAAAAGGTAGGGTGACTGAGTAAGACCTTACCATATGGTTATGCCAATTATATGGGGAATAATTTGCTATTTATATAAAACGTCTAGTACGGTGGTGCTTTAATGCACAAAACATAGGGTGTGTGGGCACCCTAGGTAGTTGAATTATAGTATTTTCCATAATTGAGAATTTTGGGCACAATGCGTATTACGAGAGGTAACTGAATGTAGAAGAGTGTGACTTCAGAACTTAGTTATTTGATGGGTTAGGGCAGTTAGGACCGTTAATTCCCAAATTTTCCACGAGGATAGTATAGGAAGAATCTGATAAACTTTAACTCGGGGAAGTTGAAACTTACTTGATAGGACATGGAGAGAGCATGTTTAACGAGAATCTGAAGCTTAGAGAAAGGGGGGAGGGCTTGCGACATGCAGTGATGACACTGTCGCCTGAGCCATAGATATGGATGTGGTTATAAGGTAAAATACATAATGATATAAAGTCGTAGTAGTGATGGCATGAGCAAAGCAAGACATTACTGAGCTCCAATTGGAAGTGGACCATCAAGAAATAATAAAGTTCCTTCAGCATTAAGAATTCCTTAGTAGTAATGGGAGAGTGAATCCCTGAACCATTACAGAGTTAATTACTTCGCAATGGGATCACGACCCTATGTGGGTGAAAGTTGGAAGGGTAAATAAATTAGCTCACGTTATGCCAATTTAGGACAAATCATAACGTGTAACAGTAAACCTCAACCATTATTCCTGGGATAGTAAGGTCATATGGGGTACAATTAGAGTTTTTGTTCGATAGATTCAAGAGAGTTATGACTCGATTATTGGGAAGATTTTTCGAGAGGCCATGAATATCGAGATGTGAACATATCCGGCCTAACACACTTTCAGGCAAACGGGCAGACTGAGAGTTCTAGTTACACATTACGAGGAATGTTATATTTCCAATTATGGGAAGGTTTTGGGTAATATCTTCCACTGGTGGAGTTCGTGTAAGACTACTCCCCTCAGCTCATTATCAATAGGATTCCATTTGAGGCGTTATATATCAATCCTTGTCATCCTTATGCTTATTGGATAGAGGGGAGGACAATAATCTACTAGGTCCAGAGGAAATTTAGGGCCCGTTAACCAGGTTGTAAATGATTGGGAGTTGCATTATTGCATGTTGGAATGAGGGAATTGGTACCGAGTGATGTGGGATCTTTTCCTATTATTGTTAAGTTTGAGTCGGTAGCGTACATGCTTGGATTCCATAGTCCCTTCCAGAGGCAGTATGGAAAAAATGTGTTAACATTTGTAGTATATATTGTGTGTAAAGTATAGACTGTACAAGCAAGAATAAACTACTGATGAAACATAGTAGTAAGACAAATTCGCATATATCTAAATACTGATAATCTACTAGTGAGAGTAGTAGGAGGCTAGTTAGTAATTGTCAAAAAATTTACGTGGTGAAACTTAAATGTTAAGGCTTGGAGAGTAAATTATAACATCAGTGAGGTGTTCATTATTAAGGGTATTCGGTAATGTACTATATGGGCGGTACTGCGTAGATTACATGAGATGTGAGGTTAATACCCGGAGTTGTACTTACCAGAAATGTCTATTTCTCTGAATTTCGGGATGAAATTCCGTTATTAGGGGGGAAGAATGTAATACCCTGTATTTCTGAAGATTTAAATAATTATGTGATTTATTATTATTGTGGGATTAATAAAATAAAAATGTGAGAATTAATTATTAATCCGGATTAAATTTGAATATTTACTAACGGGACGAGAAGTTAGTAATTGTTAATATTACTATGAGAATAAGTAATATGCAATGACGATTTTATATAACTTGTCGTGAGAGAGAAATACGACAGTTTGGTATATTAAGTCGGGGATGCACGTGTGAGTCGTGTTAGGACTAATTAAGTGGAATAAAAAGGTAAATTATTTTAAGTAACTCGTATGATCATTTCGAGTGTGTCATTGAGTCCGTAGGGGTCGAGATAGTTAGAAACTCTACCCGGGTATTCTATTTGGACTTCGGGATATTTTTAGGCCAAGCCGGCACTCGGTAGGGGTAGTTTTGAAATTTGGATTTTTGGAGGAATTAAATGGATGAAAATTGGAGAAATATTATATCATCTAATTGGGAACAATTAGGGTTAGCTTACACCAAAATTAAGAGAGAGAGCCACAGTGGGTGAGGGAGAGAAAATTCTAAAGGAGGATAGGCAATTTACACCACCTTGCACAACCACCACCACCATCGTGTAGATTGAAACGCGAGGACCGCATCCATACCAACAACACCAACGGATCAGACCTTCAAAATCGAGGCAAGTGTTTATTTCTTGCTTTCTTTAGCATAATTGTGTTCATGTTAGTCTAGGTTAATAAACCATTGTTATGAAAGTTAATTTGGGTGAAATTGAAGAACTATATCATAACCTAGGGATGATTTGATAAGAATCTGAATCCCATATGTAGATAAGATGACGCCTACGAAATTATGTTAATTTCTATAAACAAATATGGGTTTAATTTAGAAGTTATGCATATCAATTTAAGAACTAGGGTTCTTGATAATAAATTGGGTGTTTCGAATTATATGGATGATTGAACGAATCTAGGTTGTTAGAATTCATTTAAAAATGTTAGGATTCAATTTGGGACTGATTGATTGGAGTTTGGGATGATATTTTAGAGGTTTTAGGGTTGAAAAATTAGGAAAAACGAGGTTGTCTAAGGTTGAAGACGAAACAGCCCAGGTCGCAAGATATCGTTCAAAGTCGTTCGAGCGAGATTGGTTGTCGCGCGAAGTCGTTTCGTTTGAGCGACACGTGGAAGTCGTTCGAACGAGATCCATTTTGGTCCGAGCGAGATTTTTAATTTTTAGGGAATTTCTTATTTTTCCCCTATTTTAGTAAACGGTTAATTTGAGTGAGGAAAACCAGTGTCCGATGAACCCAGAATAGTGCAGAATTATTGGGAGTTGCTTAGGTGTAATGATTTTAACATTAGGGATGGTGAGTTTACCTTGAAGATTACGAGAGAGAGATAATCATAATTGTAAATGCGTCGAGATTATTAAGTGATAAATACTTACGATATTAGTTCTAACGATATGGAACTTATAAGAATAAAAATTAGTGGTTACGTTTGGGACTTCTTATGATTATGTATTAAGGGTTTTCGGGTGACATATTATCCCTATATATTACGAGAGAGGGAATATCCTAATTTAAAATACGTTGATAGTATTTAGTGATGGTAATACTACGTATGGAATATGACATTTGGTCTGCGTGTATACCGTTTGATTTGATGGGTTGTGTGTATACCTATATTTGATATATTTTGTGTATGACATACCTAGCTTCATGCTATCATGGGGGGTGTGTAGAGAGGGTCTTATCCTGAGTGACCTTAAGGGGGATATTTGACTTGTATCTCATGACATAGGACTGTGACGACTTATTTGTGAGTTGATAAGTCGTTGACTATGTGAGCGTAGGTATGTGCGTGATCCATAACTATGTGAACTATGTTCGCCGCCAATATGTGTGATTTGTTTGTATGGTTCATAGGAGATTTCAGATCCAATAGTCCTTGTTTGAGTACGAGTTGACCGGGATATGATAGCAGAGTATGCAATGCACTACAGGTGTATCCTTGGGTTGTTATGTTGGTATATATATATAATAGTGGTGGATATATGTATACTTGTGTTATACTTACAATGCGGTAATTGTAAGCTATTAAGATTGTGTTAATACATATATATCTATAATAGTGAGGTGTATATATATATATATATATGCTTGTGGTATATCTACAATGGAATAATTGCAGACTATTAAGGTAGTGAAACCTTTTATAACGTAAATAGTGAATACTTGACTTTAGTGTGATAACACTTATTTAAATGATAAATTTTGAGATCAAATACGGAATACTACTACAAGGGGTAAATATAATGATAAGCCTTTTCCTAGTTAGAAGTGTGTCAGATGGACAGGATGGATTAGATGTGCGTTAGGCGTGCACACTAGTTGAAAGGTGAGAATCTCATGTGAGAGTTCGAACTAGCATGCATATAATACTTGCTTTAATGCAGTTTTAAGTACTAGCTAATAAATCTTTTTAAAACATCGGGCTATGACCTGTCTCTTGCATCTCTTCTCTCTTTTGCTATATATATATATATATATATATATATATATGTATATATATATATATATATATGTATATATATATATATATATGTATATATATATATATATATGTATATATATATATGTATATATATATATGTATATATATATATATATATATATGTATGTATTAGTACAGGTGCCCAGCCACAGGGACACCGGTTCTAGATACTTGGATGGTTTGCTAAGCTGCAGCTGCTGTGGAAGTTGCAGGTCATTTGAGATTAAACACTTCTCTCATTTCATTCAGTTCCTAGTTCAGATAGCTTAGCTCGGGCATGTGTCGCCCATTCTCATTAGTGGAGTTGTGCTCAGATTCCTTTGTAGTTCTTTTCAGTTGGATTGAGTATTTATTATGGTTTGGTTTGTGACTTTGAACTGGAGGATTTTATCCAGTCTTAATTATTCAGTAATTTATTCAGTCAGTATTCAATTCTTGTGTATGGTTTATAATTACATGTTCAGAAATTTATTAAATTGATTGGTTTCTAGTTTAATTGGAAAATGTTTTGACACTAGCTTAATTAAATGTTAGGTAATTAATTTGATTTAAGTTTTCGACAGTGATGCTAAGAATGAACCAACCAAACATTATGTTATAAATTTTATAATGGACTGATCAGCCGATATTTAATTGGGCAAGGTGTCACAATAACCACGAATAAATCATCATGGGATCCAATCACATAGAACATACACATAACTACGTGACCATAATAGTGGGACTAGATCGTTGCAAAACAAAAATTAGCACATATCTCTATTCTACCTAACATCCATTCACACATATGATTATTTTAATTAGACAGCATGGATGAGTTCAACCTATACGCAGTATAAACAGGGCTCTGATACAAATTTTTTTAGAGCAGCAGTCCAAGGGTCTATTGAATGCGCGTATAAATTGAACTACAAAAACAATTACACATGCATGAAATCCTACAAGGAAGAATTAGAATTTACATTTCTAGATATCTTAAAATTGATCTTCTGCTAGAAGAAATCGTATGTGATGACAGTTGATCAAGAACGCAAGCCCGATGCACCTCACAGTTTTTTGTTGTATTCCTGATATGGACAGTTACGGGCAGAGTGGGTTCTATCTCCTAACCACCTACTCTTGTCACTTTTCCTATTTGATGTCTCTCTTTCTAACAAATACGAATTTGAGTTTTTTCAGCATCAAAGAGTGATGGGTGGCTTAAGAAAAATGAGCCTTAGGTGTGTATATATATAGGCTATAGTTGGGACCCTAAGGAGAGATAAGGATGCGACTCCTAATGGGTCAGAGAAAACCTAATCCTTCATTGATCCCCATCCCAGTCCCTTAATTATAATTAATACCACTAAATAATTATAATTGCAACTCCACTCCTTAACTGAAAATTATATTTTGAGCTCCTCATTATTAATTACTTAATTCTCCCCATGTTAAGGTTACAAATACCCATTAATAAAATAAACTACTGATAATTTATTTTGATTAATTTCTTTAAATACTTGAGCGTTCCAAAGTAACTTATTTGTAGTGTCGGATTAACATAATCCATCTGCAGGGTTTGACACTTACAAAATTTATAATCATCTCAAGGGGGTATCACAACACTCTATACCGTGACGTGAATTCCATTCATAAAAGACTTTCACTATACATTAATCATCATTATCTAGTCTATTAAGACTATTGATCCAATAATGAATCTCACCCGATAGGTTAGAGCAATAAATAACTAGTGCTTGTGTCCATCAATCATATCCGGATTAAGAGCCTTATGTAAACCTAATAATCATGAGGTTTACATTTTCTTAAACAATCAATATAAAGACAATGACCTCAAGGTGGTCCCATTCAAGACACATAAAGTTTACTAGCACAATAAGTTGAAACTATACAGTTTCCCGTAATCAAGATAGACCTACTAAAATATTGTGATATAGCCCTACTGATGGTGTGTCTAGTTCCATCTAAGACTGTGAACGATAAAAATTATATTCTATAAGAACTGGTGATCTGATCCTCTTTGTCTAAGTATATTCTGCACACCAGAAAACCTATTGAGAAGAATAAAAGACATTGGCAATATATAAAATAATGTAAACATTATGTCCATACATGATTCTCATTAAAATAGGGAAAACATATCTTATTTTAATAATAAATTCATAACTTAAACTATCACATTAGGCATGGTTTTAGTCTACTTCTCTAACACCAAGAACCAATCAACAACAAACAAATACCAATCTCCACCAATACACAATAAGGATATATATATATATATATATATATATATATATAGTCCCAAAAATCTAAAATTAAATGATATTTCATAAATATTTGATATATAAAAATTTTAAGTTAAAAGGTATGCAAAAATTTTGCAATTTAATTTAATAATGGAAAACAAGCAAAAATAATAAACAAAATATTTTTGATGTTTTGCCAAAAAAATAATTATATTAGAACAGCGCCAAAAAGAAATAAATGTTTGAGTTTTCATTTTAGATGGTTTTGAATTTGAAGAATAAATACATCGCAATTTTTTTTAAATGATTAAAGTTAAGAAATGTCAAAAGAAATGAAAAAAATGAAATAGAAGATAAGAGGAGAGAATAGCCCAAAAAATGAAATGTTGGGAAAATAAACAACCCAACCGCTCATTTAAAAGGTTGGTCATTCAAACGTGTATAAGGCTCATTCAAACAAGCCTGTTTAAATGGAAAAAATAAAATAGAGGAAAATAAGAAATAAAATAAGACTAAAAATAAAGAAAAGTTACCTGGCATAAAAAGTTTCCTAGGGAATGTCTAAAATATTAGAAACGTGAAAATGGAATGAATGGGTGTGAACGAACCGAATAGAAACATATGCCTAAGATAATGTACAAGTACAAAATGCCAAATAATATTCCTAATAGTCAAGCACTCAAACCAGCCGTGTGTCGATAAATGGGACTCAAAAGAAGTTAATTTACCTCAATAAAAATGCCTAGGAGTTTGATGATTCTTCGCTCAATAGCATCACCTAAAAGGCAATATTTTGACTTATTGTGCAAACCAATTAATCTTCGACTTATATCTCCCTTAAGAATAATTTTGAACCTCACATAAGGGAAAGAAGATTCCATATATATTTTTGCTATTGAAGCATCAATGAGAAAGAAAATTAAGTTTACCCTTGGAAATTTTATTTTTCTATGATGTATAATCTTTTAGGATCTTTTGAAATGGTGACTTTTAACGTAAAAGAGTCTTCTCTTTTCATATCCCCTTTTCATTACTCACGTAATTGATATAGTCCATAAAATGGGCAATGGCTCTTACATGCTCAATGATATTAAGGGACAAAATTGATTGAACAACACTGTCCTCCACCTAGCATTCGCAAACTGAGATCAACATTCTAAAGAACCCATAAAAGGTGTGTGTGCATAAAAGGTGATGATATGAGGCCCACATATGAGGAGATATCATAAATGAGCATCAAAGCATCATAACAACGCATACATAACACAAGCGAGATGAAATCAAGACTAGTTACACATCGTAAGCCACATGAACACGAAATGATAGTTTGTCCTGAATATCTCAAAGCACTTCCCAAAAAGAGAAAATACAAATTTTATTTTTCTTTACAAATGCTATACAAAAAAAAAAAAAAATTGGATTTTTAGTAAGAATATGTACAAAAAGATAATCTAGTTTATAGCGATAAAGATAAAAAAAATAAAGTATGCCCTAAACTAGTTTTGGACTTCAATCTCAATCAATGGAAAAACCCCAATGGATTTCCTCAAATCCTCAAACCTAAGGGAATCTATAGGTTTGGTAAAGATATCGACCAATTGACATGCGGTGCCTAAAAATCATAGTGAAATGATTCTCTATTCAACCCATTTGCGTATAAGGTGCTCAGAAACCCTAATATGCTTTGTTCTATAATGTTGGACAGGATTTTAAGAGATGTTAACTGCACTCGTATTATCACAATACATAATCATCGTACCTTAAGAAATTTCGTGATCTTCTAACATTTTCTTTATCCAAATGAGTTGTGTGTAACAACTCCCGATGGCTATGTATTTGGCCTCCGCCATGGACAAAGAAATAAACATTTGCATCATCCAAATGAAGTTTTTCTTTATGCTCATCCATGAGACATGAGCACTCCCAAAATAAAAACACTTACCCGAGGTACTCTTACATCCATTAATATCTCCGGCCCAATCGGCATCTGAACACATCGATAGACAATTATTGGTGTTAAAAGAGTACCAAATCCCGAAAGATAGGGTCCCTCTCACATATTTGATAATATGTTTAATCGCAAAAAAGTGTGACTCTTTCGGGGCGACCTGATAATAGGTGAAGAATTATACACTAAAGGATATATCCGGACGACTAGCAATTAAGTAGAGTAAACTACTTATCATGCTCTTAAAAAGAGACTACTCCATATCTTATCCCTCAGCGTCTTTGCTAAGATTAAAGGATAAACTCATGGGTGTGCGTGCATGATTAGTGAAGTCTAAAATAACTTTCTTCACAAGGTCTTTTGCCCACTTAGATTTGGACAAAAATATCCCACTATCGAGTTGACACACTAGAAGACCTAGTAAGGAAGGAAGCTCGCCAACCATACTTATCTCAAACTCGCTTTGAATTTATCGTGCAAAGATATAAGTATGTTGATCACATGTGGATCCAAAAACTATGTCATCAACATAGACTTGGGGAACTAAAATAGCACTCTCATCCTGACGAACAAACAATGTCATGTATACTCCCCCTCTTGTGAAGCCACGAGCAAGGAAATAGGAAGTAAACCTCTCATAGCAAGCACACAATGTGTTTTAAATTGTATTAGGCTTTCTTCAAATAAAAAATGTTCTTTGGGTGATTAAGGTATGCAAACCCTTTTGGTTGTTACACATAGACCTTGTCCTGAAGAATGCCATTTAAGAAGGCACTCTTGACATCCATTTTATAAAGCTGAAATTTTAAATGACATACAATGGCTAGTAAAAGGTGAACAGACTCTAGCCTTGCAATAGGATCAAACGTCTCATCAAAATCAACACATGTTACTTGGGTGTACCCTTGAGCAACTAACTTAGATCTATTTTGAATAATGATACCATTTCCATCCATTTTATTCTTATAGATCCACTTGGTACCAATGACATTTGTATTGTTGGGTTGGGGAACTAACTCCCCGACATCATTCTTTGGAATTAAAGCAACTCTTCTTGCATTACATTTATCCACTGTTCATCTTTTAGTTCTTTAACATTTTGGGTTCGATTTTAGAGGTATAACACAAACATGTAACCTCATTTTCAAGTTGAGCTCTAGTCTTGACACCTAAGTTGGGATTACTAATAATATTTACGGGGTCGCGAATTTTACAAACCCAAGGCGATGAATCCCCTTTCTCAAGTGCGATTTCCATCGAATCATTGTGAGGAGAAATATGATCAACATTAGGGGGTGCATCTCTCTCCCAAGAGGGATCATCATCAACATCAACAAATATAGCGGGCAACATCTTTTATAGTAAAATTTATGGATTCCATAACTTTAGAGCTAGTAAGATGTAAACCATATGAGATCTACTATTCTATAAATAACCTTGAAACGTGCCTTCATCACTCCTTAAGTAGAATTTCCCTAGAAGCTCATTATCCCTAAGGATGTAGCATGGACTCCCAAAGACTCAAAATAAGCAAGGTTGGGTTTCTTACCTGTCAATAATTCATATGGAGTCTTATTGGTATGTGGATGAAAGTATACCATGTTTGCCATGTGAAAAGCGATACTTATCGGTCCTGCCCAAAATCGCCGAGGCACTTTCCTACCAAGAAGCATGGACCTCTCTATTTATCGGATCATTAAATCATTCCTCCCAACTATGATATTTTTTTGAGGGATATGAACGGTAAAAAAAGCATGCTTAATACCAACTTCAACACAAAAGGCATTCACACCATACTTCTTAAATTCAGTCCTGTTATCACTAGAAAGCGAATTATGGTGACATCATCTTGATTTTGTAGGAATCGACGTTTAATCGTAAAAAACACAACAGCATTGTACTTTTCCCTAAGAAATCCAATAATTGAATATCTTAAAAAGTCTACCATAAATAGGATGTATCTCTTCCCTCCTATGATCTCGATATGAGTGGAACCCATAAGGTCCACGTGAATCAATTCTAAGACATAAGAGGTTGTAATAGAGTTTAACTTCTTATGAGGACTCCTGATTTGCTTTCCAAGTTGGCAAGGACCCCAAATCGAAGATGTTGGTTTTCCTAATAATGGAAAGCCACGAACTAGGTCTTTATTCACTTGATGCATCTCAAAAATTAACATGACCTAGTCATTAATGCCAAAGGTTAACAGTGGAAACCTTGGCACTATTGAAAATAACTGAAAACTTTGGAATGATACCATAATAATTATCACCAGTCCTCGCACCTTGTAGTATATTCTTACCAGATTTATCATAGACGCTACACTCCATTTGGCTAAACTTAACCGCTTGGTTTTCATCGCATAATTGGCTAATGCTTATCAAATTATCTTGAAGTCCATCAACATAAAGAACATTTTCTAGTTTTCGAAAACTGAAAAATTTAATGGCTCATCTTCCTATAATTCTTGATTTACTTTTATTGCCAAAGGTTACCTTACCATCCTTGTGATCATCTAGAGTGGTAAAAAGAGATCTATCACCTATTATATGTCTCGAGCACCAACTATTAAAATATCATTGATGTCACATCCCTCTTAATTCTAGCGTCGTCCACCACCAAAACCAAGTCGGGTGTGAGTAAATAAAATACCATTCTTAGCATGAAACAGATATGAGACATATATAAATCAACACACAAGCTAAATAATTGAATCAATCCCACATGATAATGACCAACTGAGCGATAAAAGATCCATCACATTCTAAACCCAAATTAAATTCAATCTCTAATAATGATTAAATTAAAATCTGAATAAAAACCAAATGTAAATACTCCAAATGAATCCTCAACAACTTTGGAACCACATGGCCCAATAAAACCCAAATATAGTCTCATAATGAAATACGACTAAAAAGAGAACCTAAACTAATTAAAGCAGTAAAATAAATAAACTCCTGTTGCACCTCCAAACGATAATCCCCAAATGGTCCCATGCAGCTTCTCCAAAACATATGCTGAAAAGGTTAGTCAACGCACAAGGTCAGCGCCCCGAGCATGAATACACACTACTTCCCTCAAATAGGATCCCTGAATCCAGACAGTAACATTATACGAGATAAATATCACAATAGAATATTTTAATTACATGAGATAATTAAACGCCATTAATATAAATCACTAACTACCCTCAGAAATTATAATTCAATAATCCACTCCAATATGATTTAAATATATAAGTCCGACTATGTTAATTTAATTAAATTAACCCAAGATCATTAGGTTTCTCAGTTTTATTATAGCGGTCCTCCCACCTCTAGTGGTAATCCAACAAAGTATCACACTGCCCCTTGTCAATAGCCAGTTGATCTGTTTAAACTGTCGATCCCGCAATATGACAAGGTTCCACACACGACATGATATAAACGCAGGCTGACCCGTTTAAACTGTTGGTCCCCATACATTATGTCGCCCAAATTTTAATACCCCTTATTATCTTAGGCATTAATTCTCATTCACTTATTATCTCAAATTCCTCCACCCTTATTTATCGATGTGAGATCCCCAAGATACCCCTTAGTCCCATACTTAAGGGTCCCTAAAGTACACATACCCCCTACTATATATATAGGATGGATTTCTAACATTAAACACGTCCTAGTCTCATGCCTAGGCTAGCGTAACGTCGATAAAGTAAAAAAAATCCGCCACACCCCGAAATATAAAATCCGCACGAATATACACTAACTAGTCCCATACCTAGCAAGCATAAATCATAATAAAAGTCTACCCACTAGTCCCATACCTAGTAAGCATCCTATAAACAAGGTGAGCAATATACTACCCAAAATCCCCTCTTCCCCACGATGGCAAAAGTGAATAATAATAATCCACACAATATCATAAATCATAAACACAACATGGCAATATAATCATAAAGGTCCCAATTTAATTTAATTCAATTAATACTACCGTCGTTGTTTTCAACATAATTCATTCTATTCAATAATGTTAATTTATTTAACATGCGATGATATTCAATATGATATAATCGTTCTCCTTTCTAAATCTTCTATTTTTTTTAAGTGTGTACGCGTCCCAATATAGCATATATCTAATCCCCAAATTTCTACATACAAACCTACATCCCCCAAACCATGAAAATCCAATAATCTAACCTACACACCCAAGGGTTTCAAAGATTAAACCATATTAAAAGATTTCATAAAAACAGTCCCAAACTAAGTGTCCACTTTATCTAATTAAGTTACTAATTGATTTTATAAAAAAATGATTAAGGGTTTAGGCGACACTTAAGACGCATAATACCAAAGGAAGAGAATAGTGTATTCATGCCTGAGATTAATATGGATAAATTCTGACAACACGGTTGAATTCCTCTCGAAAAATTAGCAAAGAGACGTTATTGAACAATCTTGAGAAAATTCGGTTTAAAGCTTCAAAACTTGGATTGAAAATAGCTCTCTGATGGAGTTAAGGTTTTAAAGGAGGAAGAAGATTTAAAAGAGGCGATTACTACTCTTAGGGTTTAGAAGAAAGTGTTTTTAAAAGTCTTAAACCCATCGCTTTGTTTATATACCAAAAAGAATTTGAGTCATAATCAAACACAAACACTTGAAAAATTATTAGGGACGATCGGACTGTCAGAATGGCCTGAAATTTTAGTATATTGTAGAGAACGGCAAGACGGGGCTACTGTCAAAAATTCAGCTCGATCGGACGATCAAATTTCTTAAAATATTATTTATATCCCCCTTAGCTAGGATCATCCCCCGATTTTTATACAAAAAGTTATAATTTCCAAATTTTAATCCCGATTTAAATTCCACTTAAAACCTTATTTTTATATAAAAAAAACAACAGATTTAATTACTAAGAATAATTAAATCCAAAAAAATTCTCTAATTTTTGAATTAATTAAATAATTAATTAATAAAAACATGGGGTGTTACATACTTCCCCACTAGCAAAGAAATTTCATCCTCGAAATTAGACGAAGCATAAACATCAAAAATAACTCGCGAAACATAAAATAAGGCTCACATATGCCTACTCGTTGAATGCCATAATTGGGCACCCATACACCCAATCCTACACGCAGCTACCCCACGAACAAAAAAATAATATATATCGCTATATATATATATATAACTATGAAAGTAACGGCATACCACATGCTCTCACAAATTACCACTTGATTTTATTTTCGATAATCTTCACAACAAATAAATCCTCAAATCAAATCACATCACTGTATCGATATAATACATACCCAAAATTTATACTAATGATCTTCCAAATAATTAGCATCTCCAAAATCAACTATAAGGATATTTACATCAAGCTTACTAATTCTAAACTCAATGCCTACAACGTTCTTAACACAAAATCCCAGATCTCCAAGAAACACATCTAACACGTATGTTTGATCCTCAACCTTAAGGAGTACGAATCAATAAAGGGAATCAAAGATCGATAACGTGAAAGCTAAACGGACTCATAACCTACGAGACCTAAGACTGTGCTCTGAAACCATCTATCACACCCTACTTAATTCTAGCGTCGGCCGCCAAAACCAAGCCGGGTGTGAGTAAATAAAATACCATTCATAGCATGAAATAGATATGAGACATATATAAATCAATCCATAAGCTAAATGATTTAATCAATCCCACATGATAATGACCAACTGAGCGATAAAAGATTCATCATGTGTTAAACTCTAATTAAATCCAATCTCCAATAATGATTAAATTAAAATCTAAATAAAAAACAAATGTAAATACTCCAACTAAATCCTCAACACCTTTGGAACTGCATGGCCCAATAAAACCCAAATAGAGTCTCATAATGAAATATGACTGAAAGGAAAGACTAAACTAATTAAAGTAGTAAAATAAATAAACTCCAGCTGCACCTCTAATGGATAATCTCCAAATGGTCCCATGAATCTTCTCCAAAACTTATCCTGAAAAGGTTAGTCAATGCACGAGGTTAGAGCCCTGAGCATGATTACACTCTACTCCCCTCAAATATTAAAAAACTTCCTTTTGTGTACCTGGGATGTCCAATATATGTTGGAAATACCTCCTCCTCCCATAGGCCATGGATTACCTTTACAACTTCCATCTACGTTTATTTTGTCCAGACAGTAGAATTATATGAGATAAATATCACAATAGAATATTTTAATTAAACGAGATAATTAAACGCGATTAATATAATGGTGATTTATAGATAGGCCCATTGGTAACAATTTTTAAACATTTAAGGAAAATTTACTATTAGGTCCACTTGTTATGCCACTAGCGTGGACTTCTACAAGAAAATAATTGGTGGACCTAAGTGTTTAAATTTGTCAAAATTCTTTTAGTGTTTAAAATTTGTTTGTAAGGGACCTAAGAGTACTTTCCCCTTAATATAAATCACTAACTACCCTCAGAAATTCTAATTCAATAATCCACACCAATATGATTTTAAATATCTAAGTCCCACTATGTTAATTTAATTAAATTAACCCAAGATCATTATGTTTCTCAGTTTTATTATAGTGGTCCTCCCACCTCAGATGTTAATCCACCAAAGTGTCACAATTCCCCTTGTCAATAGCCAGCTGATCAGTTTAAACTGTTGATCCCTCAATATGACAAGGTTCCACACATGACACGACATAAACGCAGGCTGAACCCGTTAAACTGTCGGTCCTCACATATTATCTCGCACAAATTTTAATACCCCTTATTATCTTAGGCATTAATTTTCATTCACTTATTATCTCAAATTCCCCCACCCTTATTTATCGATGTGAGATTACTAAAATATCCCCTTAGTCCCATACCTAAGGGTCCCCAAAGTACACATACGTCCTACTATATATATATATATATATATATATATATATATATATAGGATGGATTTCTAACATTAAACACGTCCTAGTCTCGTGCCTAGGCTAGCGAAACGTCGATAAAGTATAAAAATCGACCACACCCCGAAATATAAAATCCGCACGAATCTCCACTAACTAGTCCTGTACCTAGCAAGCATAAATCATAATCAAAGTCTACCCACTAGTCCCATACCTAGTAAGCATCATATAAACAAGGTGAGCAATATACTACCCAAAAGCCCCTCGTCCCCCCGATGGAAAAAGTGAATTATAATAATCCACACAATATCATAAATCATAAACACAACATGACAATATAATCATAGAGGTCCCAATTTAATTTAATTCAATTAATACCACTGTTGTTGTTTTCAACATAATTCATTCTATTCAATAATGTTAATTTATTTAACATGCGATGATATTCAATATGATATAATCGTTCTCTTTTATAAATCTTCTAATTTTTTTAAGGGTGTATGCGTCCCAATTTAACATATATCCAATTCCAGAATTTCTACATGCAAACCTACATCCCCCAAACCATGACAATCCTATAATCTAACCTACGCACTCAAGGGTTTTAAAGATTAAATCATATTAAAAGATTTCATAAAAAACAGTCCCAAATTAAGTGTCCACTTTCTCTAATTAAGATAATAATTGATTTTATAAAAAAAATATGATTAAGGGTTTATGCGACACTTAAGACACATAATACCAAACGAAGAGTGTCACGACCCCGACCCAGAAATAATAGGGAACGAGTGTCTTGACATGCCACCAAGGCATTCAATATTCTGGATTTAAAAAATTTCTCTTAAAATATATGTAGTGGAAATACAATCACATGGTTATGGATCGTAAAATAGTGAAAGTGAAGGAATTACATCATCAGATCTTTCTAAAGGAAACTTTATTTATATTACAATATCAACGAGTTACAACTAGACAAAAAATTTAAAACCTTTTAATTAAAGAGCCAAACATGCTCTATCTAATAAAATAAACTTCTAATTAATGTAACAAAAGGAGCTCTAAAAGCTAAAATCTTCAACATCGTCTTTTTTATGTTCCATCCACGAGCTAAATTATTTCCTAAAAAATTGTTATGTATACAACGTCAGCTAAAAGCCGAATGAGATTCAATATCCAGATATTCCAAGGTTTTTCAGAAAATTGATACCTATTCAATTTAGAACATAAGGCATATACATAAAGATAGGAATTTCCAGTAATATATATAAAGTATATATATATATATCATAATAACCAGTTCAGAACATAACAGAGTAGATAAAACAATTGAGCATATGTCAATTTTTAAGTTTTAGTGGCCATGTACGCTATAATACTCAGACAGATAGTGTTACCAAATGTTTCCACCCTGTAACATCACAGACAGAGAAACATGATTTCTGAAACAAAGCCTTTTTTAGGGCACACTAGCGATAAACCAGCCGGGAAGGTACCACCTAAATATTTCCACCCGGTGGTCAAGGCTAACATAGTAAGAGAGTTTCCATTGGCCGAATCAATAATTTCATAATTAAATCAGATGTTTATATGGAGAGATATAAACATATAACAAACGACAGAATCATCGGTATCAGATGCATTTTGATAATAAAGGCATTTCACAAAATATACATAGTTTGTATAATATAATATAATATAATCAAAATGCGCAAGAAATTGCATAGAGTACTCATCTAAAATAGAGGCTCGAAAATACAGATATTGAGTCTTGGATCACTTGTTAATCTATTAAATATAATAAAGGTTTAACTACGTACTCTAAATAAACCCAATTCTAAATATTGTGTTTTAATACTAAAATAACTTGTTGTAAAAGGTTACGAAAACCATTTTCTCAATTTTAATATTCATTCATCGTATTTAAAGAATTCAATTCATAGTTCTTCCTAATCAGACGGTTCCCAGTAGAGATGGAGGGTTACAGGGGCACCACTTAAATATGATCTCATCTAGACAGAACATTTTCGAATTTATTCCCACTAGAGATGGAGGGTCATAGGGGCACCACTTAAATACCAACTCAACTAGACAGAATTTCACCGGGACTGACTTTGGAATTACTTAAATGAAATTCCATAGTAACGAGCAATTACTTACAAAAATCATTTTAAAAAGCGTATATATATTTTCAAACAAGTTGACATATTTTGAAAATAAAATCAATTTAGATTGTTTCCAAATTTTAAGTTTTGATTAGTGGAGCCTTTAGTGTATTTTCCCAGCATAACTACTAACTAAAGTTATAAAGCATGAAATTAAAACTATAAAAATGCATTACAACATTTAAATAAAATCATACCTAGGAAACGAATTCTTTCTTCAAAATTATAGAACTCCTTCTTAATATATTTACCAAGCTATCACTCTTTCTTACTATAATTCTCAAGGAATTGGTGTGAGTTATAAATGATCCCAAAGGCCCTATTTATAGGTTTCCAAGGATATTATGGTGTTGACACGTGTCTAATGACTAAGCTTTTTGGAGTAGTGATTCAACGCCGAGGTGTCGCATTCTCGAGTGGTCTTGCAGTGTTAATATCACCAAACGATGAAAAGTATTTTAGCTTTATCTCTAAAGACGACATGTGTATGGTGGAGGTGACCAGCACGTGATGGAAAGGTGATAAGGGTATAAGGGTCATTTTACACATGAAGGGTATTTTGGTAATTTCACACTATATATTTTCAATATTTCTTAAAGGTCCTTAAAAATATTTTATTTACAATATGGACCTTTTATATTTCTATTTTAGTCCCTAAAGTTTCATAAAATTATATTTTCTACCCCAAAACTTATTATTTACCTTAAGATATGTCATAAGACTTCGATTTGATCCAATTTATAGTTGATTCTTCATATTTAAAAATGGGGTTTGTTATATTGATAGACAATAATACCACATATCTAATAATACAACATTTATAAGATAATACGTAACACATGAGTGTAAAAACAAACTATATACATATGAGCATATAAAAGTGGGGTCATTACATCCTTCCCTCCCTATAAAAAGTTTGGTCCCCAAACTTGACTCATATTAATTTACAAACAAGTATGGATATCTCTCCTTTATTTCATCTTCCCTCTCCCATGTTGCTTCTTCAACTGAATGATTACACCATAATACTTTGACCAGTGGAATTATCTTGGTTTGTAATATTTGATCTTTGTGGTCCAAAATTTCTACCGGATGCTCAATGTATGACAAATCTTCTCTAACTTGAAGAGGTTCGTGACTTAAGATTTGTTTTAGATCGGGACATATTTCTTTATCATTGATACATGAAACGCATTATGTACACTAGAGACTTCAGGTGGTAAGGTTATTTTATACGCAACATCTCTTATCCTTTCAAGGATTTCAAAAGGTCCTATGTATCTTGGGCTCAACTTCCCTTTTTTCCCAAATCGTATTACTCCCTTTGCAGGCGATACTCGAAAGAACACATAATCTCCTCTTTGTAATTCTAACTGTCAGTGTTAATTGTCAACATAACTCTGTTGACTGCTCTAAGCGGTTCAAAGTCGGTCTTGTATTAGTTTCACCTTCTCTGTTGTGATCTGAATCAATTCTGGTCCCAAAAATTTTCTTTCCCCAACTTCTACCCAACATGTAGGGGAACGACACCTTCTACCATAGAGTGCCTCATACAGATCCATTTGAATACTTGCTTGATAACTATTATTATATGCAAATTCCACTAACGGTAAATGATCATCCCAATTCCCTTTCAAATCAAGTGTACATGCCCTAAGCATATCCTCTAAGGTTTGAATAGTTCTCTCTGATTGTCCATCCGTTTGAGGATGAAAAGCGGTGCTAAAATTTAATTCTGTTCCTATGGCTCCTTGTAGGCTTTTCTAGTAGCGAGACACAAATCTAGGGTCACGGTCAGAAACAATTGAAATTGGGGTTCCATGAAGCCTAATAACTTCCCACACATACAACTTAGCTAACTTTTCTAAAGAATGGGTAATCTTAATGGCAAGAAAATGAGCAGATTTAGTTAGCCTATCAATAATTACCCAAATAGAATCATTACCATTTGAACTCCTTGGTAAACCTGTCACAAAATTCATAGTGATATGTTCCCATTTCCAATCTGAGATAGGTAGGGGTTGTAGTAATCCTGATGGTTTATTATGTTCAAATTTTACTTGTTGACAGACCAAACACTGAGATACAATTCTGCTATCTCCCTTTTCATGTTATTCCACCAAAACACTTCTCGAAGATCTCTGTAGATCTTGGTATTTCCGGGATAAAATGTGAATCTCGAGTAATAACTTTCCTCCAAAATTTGCCTCTTCAGTTGGGCATCATGTGGAACACACACTCTATTTCCAAACCTCAATATATCATCATGTATCGCAAATTCCATTATCTTCCCTTAAATAACCTCTTCTCTAATCTTCTTCAGTTGCGGGTCGTTTACTTGTGCAATTTTGATTCGTTCCATCAATATGGGTTGTACTTGTAAGTTTGCAATTATTCCACCTTTATTATAAATACAAACATCTATTTCCATACTTCTTAAATCCTTCAATAGAGCCTCCTGGTTTGTAATAAGACATGCAAAATTTGGTGTAAACTTTCTACTTAAAGCGTCAGCTACTACATTAGATTTCCCTGGGTGATAATGAATATTTAAATCATAATCCTTCATCAACTCTAACCACCTCCTTTGTCTCATGTTCAATTCTTTCTGAGTAAATATATATTTCAAACTCTTATGATCAGTATAAATCTCACAAGTCTCACCATATAAATAGTGTCTCCAAATCTTAAAAGCAAAAATTACTTGTGCTAATTCTAGGTCATGGGTTAGATAATTCTGCTCATATGGTTTTAATTGTCTTGAGGCATAAGCAACTACTTTTTCCTTTTGCATTAACACACATCCTAAACCATTTTTAGAAGCATCACTATAAATCACCAATCCTTTTGTACCTGAAGGAATAGTCGAAATTGGGGCAGTCACTAATCGATTCTTAAGTTCTTGAAAACTTTTCTCGACTTCCTCAAACTATTCATATTTCACCTTCTTCTGTGTTAACCTAGATAGAGGTTTGGCAATACTAGAAAATCCTTCAACAAATCTTCGATAATAACCTGCTAATCTAAGGAAACTACGAATCTCACTCACATTAGTTGGTCTTGGACAATCTAGTATAGCCTCAATCTTCTGACGGTCAACTGCTAGTCCCTCCTTGGAAATGACATGTCCTAGAAAAGAAATGCTAGGCAACCAAAACTGACACTTATTTAATTTTGCATATAATTTCTCTTTCCTTAGGATTTGTAATATTATCTCTAAATGCTTCTCATATTCTTCAATACTCTTAAAATAAATAAGGATGTCATCAATAAAAAAAACCACACATTGATCCAAATATTTCCTAAACACTCTATTCATCATATCCATAAAAGCGGTTGGTGCATTTATCAGCCCATGGCATTACAAGAAATTCATAGTGACCATATCTAGTACAAAAAGATGATTTCGAAATATCATCTTCCTTAATCTTCAATTGATGATAGCCTGACCTAAGGTCAATCTTAGAGAATACTTGTGCACCTTCTAATTGATCAAATAAGTCATCTATATGAGGTAAGGGGTATTTATTCTTAATGGTTACTTTATTCAGTTCACGATAATCTATATATAGTCTCATCGTTCCATCCTTTTTTTCACAAATAACACTGGAGCACCCCAAGGCAATATACTTGCTCTAATAAAACCTTTCTCTAAAAGGTATTCTAATTGCACTTTTAACTCTCCTAATTCTAAAGGTGCCTTTCGATATGGTGGTTTTGATATTGGTATAGTTCCAGGAATAAGGTCAATAGTAAATATTATTTCTCTATTGGGAGGTAGACAGGGTAAATTATCAGGGAAAACATCCATAAATTTCTTAGCAATAGAAATATCTTCTAGCCTAGGCTTTATTGTTTGCAAACTACTAACAGTTTCATGAAATCCTTTACATCCCTTCTTAAGAAAACTATAGGCTTGCATTGCAGAAATAATACACATCGGAGATAAGATGCCAGTTCCTTCAAAACTAAATTTTGGTTGGTGAGGAATTTGGAAAGTAACACTCTTCTCAAAATAGTCTACCTTAGCATGATATGATGCTAACCAGTCTATCCCCAAAATGACTTCAAAATATTTAATGTCTAAAACTATCAAATCAACAAATAGTTTGACTTTCAATATCTTTGGGGCAAGCCTTGTATACTAATTTACCCATCAATAAATCACCGAAAGGACTAGAAACATGTATATTATGATTCAGGGGTTCAAGAAATTTATGAAAGCGATTTAATACACGTATAGACACAAATGAATAGGTGGAACCAGGATCTATCAAAGCTTGAAAAGGTTGTGCACATATAGAAAGTGTACCTGACACTACTGCATTAGAAGATTGGGTATTAGAAAGTGAAAAAACTCTACCCTGTCTGCCTTGATCCTTCTTTTCACTTAAAGGCTTTACAGGAATCCTTGCTAGGTTTGGGCAGTCTTTTATCTGATGTCCTTTCTGTCCACATCTAAAACAAGCTCCCGAATCCTTATACCAAGGTCGTCCTCCATGCATCTTTCCACATTGTTGGCATATCTAGTTATTGTTCTATTTGTTATCTCTAGATCCCCCAATGTTGGATGTGTTCCTAAAAAAAAATCTATTATTAGGGTTATTTCCTTTTTGTTCTCCAAACTCCCTCTTACCATCTCTAATTCGATTGTACTCCTCACCATCCCTCTCAGCTATTGTGGCCCTAGTACGACGTCAATATATGATGTCAACTTTAGGATGGAAATTCGACTACGAATATTCAACCTTAACCCACAGTCAAACTTCTTCGCTCTTAAAACATCAGTTACTACAACATGACGTGTAAAATGGGACAACTCAATAAACTTTTCCTCATATTGACTAACTGTCGTATTTCCTTGCACTAGACTCATGAAGTCAGCTGCCATTTCATCTTTCATCGTTTGAAGAAAATATATCTCATAAAAGATTACTAAGAAATCATTCCAACATATGTAAGTATTCCTTTCCTCGTGTATTCTCTTATTCATTCTCCACCAATGTTCGTCTTCCCCTTCTAACATAAATGTTACAAATGACACCCTTTGTTCATCGGTAGACTTAAGAACATCAAGTATCTTTTCCATCTCCATCATCCAACTTTCTATTTCGGTGGGGTTAGGAGTACCTTTAAAAGATAGAGGGTTCAACTTCTTGAACTACTCAATAGTACATTTACTTAGTTTAAGATTCCTTGGTACTCCATTATTCACCTTCTGCTCCACAATCTTTGCTAGACTTTCAATCGCCTTGTATGCACCTTCTAGTCCTTCTATACTCGAATCACTAGTTCCCATAGATGATCACCTCTTGGTCATTTTCTACAGTCATGGCCAAACGTAAGATCTACTATACTATATTAATATTGAAAATTAATTTTAAATAATATAACACATTGGGAGGGTTATCACATAAATCAGATATTTAATACTATCTCCTAAGGATGGAAACATGAAATCTATAACGTTCGAAACCTATGTTCAGTAGTCTACGGGTTCATAACCTAAGCTCTAATACCACCTCTGTCACGACCCCGACCCATAAATAGTAGGGAACGAGTGTCTTGACATGCCACCAAAGCATTCAATATTCTGGCTTTAAAAAAAAATTCTTAAAATATATGTAGCGGAAATACAATCACATGGTTATGAATCGTAAAATACTAAAAGTGAAGGAATTACATCATCAGAGCTTTATAAAGGAAACTTCATTTATATTACAATATCAACAAGTTAAAACTTGACACAAAATTTAAAACCTTTTAATTAAAGAGACAAGCATGCTCTATTTAATCAAACAAACTTCTACTTAATGTAACAAAAGGAGCTCTAAAAGCTAAAATCTTCGATATAGTCCTTTTATGTTCCATCCACGAGCTTAATTATTTCCTAAAAATTATTATTTATACAACGTCAGCTGAAAGCCGAATGAGATTCAATCTCCAGATATTCCACGGTTTTTCAGAAAATTGATACCTATTCAATTTAGAACATAAGGCATATACATAAAGATAGGAATTTCCAGTAACATATATAAAGTAAATGACAATATATATATATATATACATATATATATATATATATATGTATATATATATATATGTATATATATATATATATATATATGTATATATATATATGTATATACCAGTTCAGAACAGAGCAGATAAAACAATTGAGCATATGTCAATTTTTCAATTTTGGTGGCCATGTACGCTCTAATACTCAAACAGATAGTGTTACAAAATAATTCCACCCGGTAACATCATAGATAGAGAATCTGTAATACCCCGTATTTTTAAGCTATATTAATATGGGGGATTTATTAAATTTAATGTGAATTAATTATTTAATAAAATTCAGAAATTAATTATGTTATAATTATTAACGTGACAAGAGTTAGTAATTATGGGAAATTTGTTGAATATTACTAATGAGCAAAGTAATAGATAATATTGGTTATATTGAATGTCACGAGTGAATAAAATGACAATTTTGGAAATTTGAGTCGGGACGCGCCCGTGTCGCGTCGGAACTAAATAGTGAAAAATAAAAGTGAATATTTTATAAGTCATTCGTATGGTCATTTTAAGTGCCCCAACGCGTTCGAAAGGGTCGAGATAGTCAGAAAAGTGTACTTGGGGGTTTAGTTTGGGTCTCGGGGCATTTTTAGGCCTAATTAGTACCCCGGGAGGGCGTTTTGGACATTTCGCAATTATGGGTAATTAAACCCACGAAATTATAAGGGTTATATCAGATGTCTAAGGTTGCTTTCTAGGGTTAGAACAACCAAAGACAAGTGACGGCCATAGGAGAGGAAAGGAGAGAGCTCTCAAGGCAATCCAAGGCTAAAAATCCATCCGTTTGCACCGCCACCACCACCAACGCGTAGATCACGCGACGGGGAACACAACTACACCAAAATCATCTGCAAATCAGAACACCAGAAAAATCCTAGGCAAGTGTTTATCTTGCTTATTTCGTTGATGCATCTTTCATATTAGTTTAGGGATGATTAGGATGATTTGTATGGAAGAAAAACCAAAGATTTGAGATAGGAATCGCATGTAGTTATGGTTTAAATGATAATCCTGGAAACCCTTGCCATGTAGAGGAATTACCCATGAAATTATGATGTTTATAAGAAGAAATTTCTGGAAATACTTGTTAGAACCATGTTTAAGAGAATTCTAGGGTTCTTGATAATTATAATAATTTTTGGGCTGTTAATCCATGTATAATGTTAGAAATCCACATGCTTTACGTTGGAAATACCTAATATGGAGATATAATGTTAGTAGTATGAATCTTTGGACGTTTGGGAATGTAAAACTTGAATTTGGATGAAGATAGGTGTTAGAACCTGTAACTGCAAAACTGCAGAAATCGAAATACATGTTTGATCGATCGATCGAGCCCAGAGCTTCGATCGATCGAACCTTCGATCGATCGAGCCCCAGACCTCGATCGATCGACCCCTCCTGGCAGACTCCAATTTTCCCTTTTTAAGATTAGTTAAATTCAATTTAATGTGAAATAATTCTTGGACATCCTTAATAAAGTGTTTTGGGAGATAGGTAAGATCAGTAGGACATATGAATAATTTTGGGACTTTTAATATGAGATGAGAATCGTATTTTTGGGGATAATTACTTAAGGGTCGATGAATTTATATATAAAAGGGGGAGATGCATAAGAGAGTTACGTTGGAAAATAAAAAGGACACCTATTGAATTTTATACTTGGGAGGATAGAGTCCCTGAGAGTTAATAAGTTGGCAGAATCCTTCGAATTAAGGTTAGAGACGAACCCTTATACGCGATACTAATAATGTGAAAATAAGGATAAATGTCGTAACTATGGGATTTGAGATATACCTAATATTGATATGGTAATATTAGTATAGTTATATGATTGTGTATGCATATACTATCTATGTGTGAAAATCATACCCACGCTACTTGCTATCCCGAGGTTACCGCGTTGGGACGATCTTATCCTGTGTGCTTTATGGGGGATATTAATTCGTACCCTAGGAGGTAGATATCCTTGGTACAGGCTATCGAATGGATAGTTCAGACGGTCCTAAGAGACGCAGGTATGTCCCATCCTCTTAGAGACTTGGAATCTATGCTTCGCCTCAATATTGTTTGTGAATGTGTTAATACAATTCGAGAGTGATTCCGAATTTGTATTCCCCTTAATACGAGTAATACGGGTTTGGATAGTAGAGTATGCCCGCACCATAGTTTTTATTTGGGGTGCTGTTATGATATATATATATTTTTCGAGTAGTTAATATATATATATATATATGAAATTCTGAAATCTGGAACTGCCCACTGTGATTTGATATGTAGGACATGGTTGATGACTCAAATTGTAAATACTTATTTTGAGAAAGTATAATATGACACTGGAAAACTTTATTGATTAATAAAGTTAGAATGAGAACTTTGGTCACTAATTGAAATATTCTTTTCAAACAATTGAATCGTTAAATTTTGAATCCTGCGAATAACCTAAGATAAGTTAAATCATTGGGGAAAGATAGCGTGATATATGATGAGATAAACCATTGGGAGGGTTAGTACGATAGGTGTGCACATTAGAAGAGAGGTGAGAATTTCTCAAGAGAGTGTCGCACTAATATGTTGTTTCATTGGCCTGTATCAATTTAAATACTTGCTAAACAAATTTTTAAATCATATACACTATCGGGATCTGACCCGTTTTTCTCTCTCTCTCTCTCTCTCTCTCTCTCTTGTATATATATGTATGTACTACAGGTGCCCAGCCACAGGGGCGTCTTACTTAGGATCCCTTGGAAGGAACGTGCTGCAGCTGAGGTGGGAAGTTGCAGGCCACTTGCTTAGACGATTTCATTTACTTGATTCCACTTCTATGATTCTCAGTTATTGGGGCATGTGTCGCCCTTTCCACTATTTATCTGTTCTGTTTGGACATTTGTATTTCAGTTATTTCTAGTACTGTTACTTTGGGATTTATTCAGCATGTATGTTTTACATTAAGTTTTAAATGTTGGGATTTTGGATGTGGAATGTTTAAATCAATTGGATTATGTTCCAGGATAATTGTGGTATGGTTCTTTCTTATTGAAAATGTGGTAAATAATTAAATAAATAAGTTTTTCTTTAAAAATATAATTTGGTTAGAAAGGTTAAAAATGGTTTTGACACTTAGCTTAATTAATTAGGGTGTTAATTTGGAAAAAGTTATTTTTACGACAGTGATGCTAAGAATGAACCAACTATTCACCTTGATTTTAATTTAATAAAAGAGTGATCGCCCGGTATTTAATTAGGCGGGGTGTCACAGGTGGTATCAGAGCATCAGGTTCTAGTGTCCTTTAGGATCTGGGCGGCTTATTATGCTTTCAGCATTGCTTTCTTTGATATAGGGCCCTAATACTAGGAATGTTGTGTTTATCTCTATACATTGGAAATTCGTGCTTCTGCGATTTTTTTATACGAATGATGAACTCATCCAAATTTACTTAAATTTTCAGATGGATCGTCAAGAAGAACTAGCTAAAACGGTTAGGGGAATCAATGAGCAAGATCGACTCACACCTCAGGTATCTCCAGAGAGAATATCAATCGCCGAGTTAGCAGGTATTGTGGCACAGGCAGTTACCACTGCGGTCTTCCAGTATCAAGAACGCAGCACACAGCTCATGGGGGGCAAAAGATCTAGAGAGTACAGTCAGTCTATCATGATTGGAAATAACAAGTGTGTGAAGACACAAAAATCGCAAAAAAAAACTCCTCAGGCCCGTAAAAGCCATGAAGGTACCAAATTGTGCGGGGCAACCCAAAGGCGTCAGGGTCAACAAAGCCAGGGTCCGAGTGAAGTCACGAAGGAGTGTTTCAGATGTGGAATGGACGGTCATGAACGTCAAACTTGTTCGGATCAGTCTAAAAAGGAACTTCAAATCAACCAGCGAGAACTTTCGGGACTCTGCTATATATGTGTAAAGCCGGGTCACAAGTGGAGGGATTGTCCTCACCCTGACATAGTTTTCCCACAAATTTCCCACCAAGGCCAACAAGACCAGGGAAAAACCGAGACTAGTCAACAACGTAGTGAAGTGAAGCAGTTTCGAGGAAGGTGCTTCCAATGTGGAAGAAATGTCCATAAGCGTCAGGATTGCCCAGAGAAGAATAGAGCCCCATGGCAGGAAGGTGATAGTAATAAAATACAGAAGCCAGCTCCACCACCGTTTCCAACAGCCTCAGTTCAGCAGAGGCAGTTACAGTATGGACGTGTCTGTAACGTCCACCAGATAGCAGCATCTCAGGCCCCAACAGAGAAAATAGGTATGTTTTCTATCCATGGTACTATGGGTCGAGTTTTATTTGATACTGGGGCGACGCATTATTTTATAGCTATACATTTTGCGAAGGCCTTAGGGTTGTTAGCCACAGCAGAGAGCACAGTGACGTGTGTAGACTCACCACTAGGGAGTGGGTCGCTTATTTTCTTTATATGTCGGGGAGTGGGAGTAGAGGTTGGTAGCTTAGTATTACCAGCAGACATGTTAGTATTAAATATGCATGAGCACGCAATATTATTAGTATGAATTGGCTCCCAGCTTATAGAGCCATGATAAATTTCTTTGGTGAGAGTAATGTCTTTACCATTTCGGGGAAAGAAATGCTTGAGTGGCAATACCTCGCCCAGAAGGGGGACCTTTCACCTATCCTTTAATTATATAAAGGAGGATACCTCTAAAGAAATTATAATTCTCCTAAATTCGATTCCAGTAGTTCGTGAGCTTTCGAATGTATTTCAAATGGTAAGTGGATTAAATATCGAAATATCTTGCAGAGAGTGAAATCACACGTGCTAAAATATTTTTCCGAAGCAAGTATGTAGACAGAGTGTGGTGTCTAATAAGGGACAAAGATTATAGTAATTTTGTTTTGGTTTGGATAGGCATGTTACATCCAGAGACAATTTGTACGGACAAAACGATTGGCAAGGCAGAATTGTAGGTTTTATCCTCAGAGGGTGAAGCATGTTTTCTGTGACAGGGGCGAATCATTATATTATGTTCATTACTATATTGGCATGTGGGGCAGGTTTAAGGTGTATAACTACGAGCGATATTATCATATGGATATTTTTTCTAGTGTAGTGGGATTTTCCTTAGTGCTATCCGCGGAGGATAAATTAGTAAATTAATAGTGTTATATGCTTTGTTGAAGTAACTCGTTTAGTGAGGTGATATACGATTATAGTATGGTATTGGTTACAACTTTATAAAAATTGTTAGTACAATAGTAGGCAGTTATTGCAAGGCTATTGGAGTGGTTACTTTAGTGCAACGTGTTCTATTTTGGCGAGGCATCACCTGCAAGAGGGTTGGACCCGCACTTATATATTATCTATCCTAGAGACTTCGGAGGGGATATTGAGTTCGAGATGTTCGATACCGGTGCGAGGGGACTTGGTTGTTATGATTCAGTATGTATCGGGTTTACAGTTGAGCGAAATTTTTTTAACTCAGTATTATGGGTAACGCTCAGGACTTGGTGATAAAAAGGGTACATTATTATATATATCCTTTAGATAGGAGGTCATTAAGAGTGATACCCCTATTATTAGGGGAAGGAGTTTCAAATTCCGATTGTATGCATTCGAAATTCATGGAATTTCCAACACCCAATTCTGAACGAGAGTACAATTGGTGAGATGTTCTTTGTTAAGTGTAATTACGGGAGGAAATGTAACTTTTCTGTCAAAAGACGGAGTAAAGGGGTAAATGCTATGGACGGAGGACCTAACGGATCTCGATAACCGATAATACTAGGCAGTAGTGTATCGGGAGGGTTCCTTGTTTGGATTTCGCTTTGCGAGACATCCCACGCATGAAACTTAGTGTAAGGGTGGAAATAGGGAGACGTTTGGTCACTATTCCATGAGTTCGGAACCCCAATCGAAAGGGGATCAAGTAATTATACCTTTAAGTGGGAAGTTAAATTTTAATTTAAAGCCAGTGGAGCCGGTTGTGTGGTAAGAAAGCATTGAAAGTTTTACTTTGTCACCACGAGTTAAGGGGGCGGAATGATAATAAGGAAGATTTAAAATTTTGATTTTTTTTTAGGGTGATTAAAGTGTTGTAATCACGCTGCAAGCACCAGGGAAAACAAAGAATTTGTTTATTAGTATGGAGCGTATGTGATGCTTACGCTAGTATGCACGATTTATAGGGTGTGTCGACATCCTGGTTAACTGATGTTAAAACTCGTCCGAGATGAAGGGGCGTGGCAAGGGACGTGTGGAAAATGTGTTTGTGGGGCTAACAGAACGAAGTGGAAGTGATAGAGTGGACTAAACTCCACATGAGGGGCAATAATCCATACGTAAGTGTGCAATTAAAATAGCACAACCTAATTTGACGGGAAGGCTGTGGGAGGCCATTTAAGAAAGGGTATCCCTTGAATAGAGTAGAAATTTAATTATTATGAAGAACCCTCGGAGCGGAATAGTTATTAGTCAAGTGTGAGGGCAGAACTACGTCATGCAGTGATGACACAATCCCACGGGTCCCGATTTGTGGTACATCCTGGAGGAGATAAGATGTACCAGGATATGAGGAGGCAATACTGGTGGAGTGGGATAAAGAAGAACATTGCTGAGTTCGTGTCCAAATGTTCTACCTGCCAGCTGGTGAAGGTGGACCATCAGAAACCGTCAGGATTGCTTCAGCCATTGGAAGTACTCGCGTGGAAGTGGGAGAGTATTTCCATGGATTTTATTACAGGGTTGCCTACATCACAGCGGGGCCACGACTCTATCTGGGTGATTATAGACCGTTTGACCAAGGCGGCTCATTTTTTGTCGGTGCGGACAGACTATACCATGGGTCAGTATGCTCAGTTGTTCATTGCTGAGATTGTCAGATTACATGGGGTGCCCCTGAATATTGTGTCAGATAGAGACAAGATTTTCGTGTCACATTTCTGGGAAAGCTTTCAGGAGGCTATGGGTACTGAGTTGAGGTTGAGTTCAGCTTATCACCCAATGACTGATGGACAGACAGAGCGTACTAATCAGATGTTGGAGGATATGCTACGCATGTGTGTTCTTGATTTTGGAGGAGGTTGGGAGCCACATCTTCCACTGGTAGAGTTTGCTTATAATAACTCTTATCAGTTCACGATTGGCATGGTTCCATTTGAGGCTCTGTATGGCAGGCCTTGTCGTTCCCCAACATGTTGGCTCGAGGTGGGGGATAATAAGTTGCTTGGACCGGAGGTGATTCAGGAAATCTCCGCGAGGATTAATTTGATCAGGAGTCGCATTCGAGTAGCCCAGGACAGGCAGAAGAGCTACGCCGATGTGAAACGGTTCTTTCGGGAGTTTAATATGGGGGACCAAGTGTTACTGCGTGTATCTCCTATGAAAGGAGTGATGAGGTTCGGGAAGAAGGGGAAATTGGCCCCGAGGTACGTGGGACCATTTCCCATCATCGAGAGAATTGGGTCGGTAGCATAAAGATTGGGACTGCCAGAACATTTGCATCGCATTCACGATGTATTCCACATCTCGTCGTTGAGACGGTATCTTCGGGATGATATGGCCCATACTCACATCGCGATAGATGAGATAGACTTACAGCCTGACAGCTCTTACGAGGAGAGACCGGTGGCTATCCTAGACTATAGTGAGAGGAAATTACGGTCGAAGATAGTTCCACTTGTACGGGTCCAGTGGGAGCATCATAATGTAGAGGAATCCACTTGGGAGCGCGAGGCAGATATGCGCGAGAGATATCCAGAATTATTCTTACCAGGTATGCCTTATTTTCCGAATTTCGGGACGAAATTCCGTTATTAGGGGGGAAGTATGTAATACCCCGTATTTTTATGCTATATTAATATGGGGAATTTATTAAATTTAAAGTGAATTAATTATTTAATAAAATTCGAAAATTAATTATGTTATAATTATTAACGTGACGAGAGTTAGTAATTATGGGAAATTTGTTGAATATTACTAATAAGCAAAGAAATAGTTAATATTGGTTATATTGAATGTCACGAGTGAATAAAATGACAATTTTGGAAATTTGAGTCGGGACGCGCCCGTGTCGCGTCGGAACTAAATAGTGAAAAATAAAAGTGAATATTTTATAAGTCGTTCGTATGGTCATTTTGAGTGCGCCAACGGGTCCGAAAGGGTCGAGATAGTCAGAAAAGTGTACCCGGGGGTTTAGTTTGGGTCTCGGGGCATTTTTACGCCTAATTAGTACCCCGGGAGGGCGTTTTGGACATTTCGCAATTATGGGTAATTAAACCCACGAAATTCTAAGGGTTATATCAGATGTCTAAGGTTTCCTTCTAGGGTTAGAACAACCAAATACAAGTGACGGCCATAGGGGAGGAAAGGAGAGAGCTCTCAAGGCAATCCAAGGCTAAAAATCCATCCGTTTGCACCGCCACCACCACCAACGCATAGATCACGCGACGGGGAACACAACCACACCAAAATCATCTGCAAATCAGAACACCAAAAAAATCCCAGACAAATGTTTATCTGGCTTATTTCGTTGATTCATCTTTCATATTAGTTTAGGGATGATTAGGATGATTTGTATGGAAGAAAAACCAAAGATTTGAGATAGGAATCGCATGTAGTTATGGTTTAAATGATAATCTTGGAAACCCTTGCCATGTAGAGGAATTACCCACGAAATTATGATGTTTATAAGAAGAAATTTCTGGAAATACTTGTTAGAACCATGTTTAAGAGAATTCTAGGGTTCTTGATAATTATAATAATTTTTGGGCTGTTAATCCATGTATAATGTTAGAAATCCACATGCTTTACGTTGGAAATACCTAATATGGAGATATAATGTTAGTAGTATGAATCTTTGGACGTTTGGGAATGTAAAACTTGAATTTGGATGAAGATAGGTGTTAGAACCCGTAACTGCAAGACTGCAGAAATAGAAATACCTGTTTGATCGATCGATCGAGCCTAGAGCTTCGATCGATCGAACCTTCGATCGATCGAGCACCAGACCTCGATCGATCGACCCCTCCTGGCAGACTCCTATTTTCCCTTTTTAAGATTAGTTAAATTCAATTTAATGTGAAATAATTCTTGGACATCCTTAATAAAGTGTTTTGGGAGATAGGGAAGATCAGTAGGACATATGAATAATTTTGGGACTTTTAATATGAGATGAGAATCGTATTTTTGGGGATAATTACTTAAGGGTCGATGAATTTATGTATAAAAGGGGGAGATGCATAAGAGAGTTACGTTGGAAAGTAAAAAGGACACCTACTGAATTTTATACTTGGGAGGATAGAGTCCCTGAGAGTTACGTAATAAGTTGGAAGAATCCTTCGAATTAAGGTTAGAGACGAACCCTTATACGCGATACTAATAATGTGAAAATAAGGATAAATGTCGTAACTATGGGATTTGAGATATACCTAATATTGATATGGTAATATTAGTATAGTTATATGATTGTGTATGCATATACTATCTATGTGTGAAAATCATACCCGCGCTACTTGCTATCCCGAGGTTACCGCGCTGGGACGATCTTATCCTGTGTGCCTTATGGGGGATATTGATTCTTACCCTAGGAGGTAGATATCCTTGGTACAGGCTATCGAATGGATAGTTCAGACGGTCCTAAGAGACGCAGGTATGTCCCATCCTCTTAGAGACTTGGAATCTATGCTTCGCCTCAATATTTTTTGTGAATGTGTTAATACAATTCGAGAGTGATTCCGAATTTGTATTCCCCTTAATACGAGTAATAGGGGTTTGGATAGTAGAGTATGCCCGCACCATAGTTTTTATTTTGGGGTGCTGTTATGATATATATATTTTTCGAGTAGTTAATATATATATATATATATATATATATATATATATATATATATGAAATTCTGAAATCTGGAACTGCCTACTGTGATTTGATATGTAGGACATGGTTGATGACTCAAATTGTAAATACTTAATTTGAGAAAGTATAATATGACACTGGAAAACTTTATTGATTAATAAAGTTAGAATGAGAACTTTGGTCACTAATTGAAATATTATTTTCAAACAATTGGATCGTTAAATTTTGAATCCTGCGAATAACCTAAGATAAGTTAAATCATTGGGGAAAGATAGCGTGATATATGATGAGATAAACCATTGGGAGGGTTAGTGCGATAGGTGTGCACATTAGAAGAGAGGTGAGAATTTCTCAAGAGAGTGTCGCACTAATATGTTGTTTCATTGGCCTGTATCAATTTAAATACTTGCTAAACAAATTTTTAAATCATATACACTATCGGGCTCTGACCCGTTTTTCTCTCCCTCTCTCTCTCTCTATCTTGTATGTATATGTATGTACTACAGGTGCCCAGCCACAGGGGCGTCTTACTTCGGATCCCTTGGAAGGAACGTGCTGCAGCTTAGGTGGGAAGTTGCAGGCCACTTGCTTTGACGATTTCATTTACTTGATTCCACTTCTATGATTCTCAGTTATTGGGGCATGTGTCACCCTTTTCACTATTTATCTGTTCTATTGGGACATTTGTATTTCAGTTATTTCTAGTACTGTTACTTTGGGATTTATTCAGCATGTATGTTTTACATTAAGTTTTAAATTTTGGGATTTTGGATGTGGAATGTTTAAATCAATTGGATTATGTTCCAGGATAATTGTGGTATGGTTCTTACTTATTGAAAATGTGGTAAATAATTAAATAAATAAGTTTTTCTTTAAAAATATAATTTGGTTAGAAAGGTTAAAAATGGTTTTGACACTTAGCTTAGTTAATTAGGGTGTTAATTTGGAAAAAGTTATTTTTACGACAGTGATGCTAAGAATGAACCAACTGTTCACCTTGATTTTAATTTAATAAAGGAGTGATCGCCCGGTATTTAATTAGGCGGGGTGTCACAGAATCATGATTTCTGAAACAACACCTTGTTTAGGGCACACCAATGATAAACCAGATGGAAAGGTACCACCCAAATATTTCAACCCAGTAGTCAAGGTTAACATAGTAAGAGAGTTTCCATTGGCCGAATAAATAATTTCAGAATTCAAATCAGATGTTTATATGGAGAGATGTAAACATATAACAAACGACGAAATCATCGGTATCAGATGCATTTTGAGAATAAAGGCATTTCACAAAATATACATAGTTTGCATAATATAATATAACCAAAATGCGCAAGAAATTGCATAGAGTACTCACCTAAAATAGAGGCTCGAAAATACAGATATTGAGTCTTGGATCACACGTTAATCTAATAAATGCAATAAAGGTTTAATTACGTACTCTAAATAAACCCAATTCTAAATATTGTGTTTCAATCCTAAAATAACTTGCTGTAAAATGTTACTAAAACCATTTTCTCAATTTTTAATATTCATTCATCGTATTTAAAGAATTCAATTCATAGTTCTTCCTAATCAGTCGGTTCCCAGTAGAGATGGAGGGTCACACGGGCACCACTTAAGTACCATCTCATCAAGACAGAACATTTTCAGATTTATTCCCAGTAGAGATGGAGGGTCACAGGGGCACCACTTAAATACCATCTCAATTAGACAGAATTTCACCGGGACTGGCTTTGGAATTACTTAAATGAGATTCCATAATAACGAGCAGTTACTTACAAAAATCATTTTAAAAATCGTATATATATTTTCAAACAAGTTGACATATTTTGAAAATAAAATCAATTTATATTGTTTCCAAATTTTAAGTTTTGATTAGTGGAGCCTTTAGTGTATTTTCCCAGCATAACTACTAAGTAAAGTTATAAAGCACAAAATTAAAACAATAAAAATGGATTACAACATTTAAATAAAATCATACCCACGAAACGAATTCTTTCTTCAAAATTATAAAACTCCTTCTTAATATATTTCCCAAGATATCACTCTTTCTTACTATAATTCTCAAGGAATTGGTGTGAGTTATAAATGATCCCAAAGGCCCTATTTATAGGTTTCCAAGGATATTACGGTGTTGACACGTGTCTAATGACTAAGCTTTTTAGAGTGGTGATTCAACGCCGAGGAGTTGCGTTCCGGAGTGGTCTTGCAGTGTTAATATCACCAAATGATGACAAGTGTTTTAGCTTTCTCTCTAAAGACGACATGTGTAAGGTGGAGGTGACCAGCACGTGGTGGAAATGTGATAAGGGTATAAGGGTCATTTTACACGTGAAGGGTATTTTGGTAATTTCACACTATATATTTTCAATATTTCTTAAAGGTCCTTGAAAATATTTTATTTACAAAATGGCCCTTTTATATTTTTATTTTAGTTCCTAAAGTTTCATAAAATTATATTTTCTACCCCAAAACTTATTATTTACCTTAAGATATGTCATAAGACTTCGATGTGATACAATTTACAGATGATTCTTCATATTTAAAAATGGGGTTTGTTATATTGATATCCAATAATACCACATATCTAATAATATAACATTTATAAGATAATAAGTAACACATGAGTGTAAAAACAAATTATATACGTATGAGCATATAAAGTGGGGTCATTATAAAGAGAACTGAATATTCATTCCTGAGATTAAGATGAAGAAATCATGACCACACAGTTGGATTCCTCTCAAAAAATTTGCAAAAAGACGTTCTTAAACAATATTGAGAAAACCCAGGTTAAAGCTTCAAAACTTGGGTTTAAAATAGTTGTCCAATGGAGTTAAGGTTTTGAGGGAGGAAGAAATTGTAAAAAAGGAGATTGCTGCTCTTGGGGTTTAGAATAAAGTGTTTTTAAAAGTACTAAACCCGTCACTTTGTTTATATACCAAAAAAAAATTTGAGTCCTAATCAAATAAACACATTCGAAAAATTATTAGGGATGATCGGACTGTCAGAATGGCTTAAAATTATTAAATATTATAGCGAACGGCGAGACGGAGGTTCTATGAAAAATTCAGCTCGATCAAACAGTCGAATTTCTAAAAATATTTTTTTATCTTCCTTAGCTGGGATCCTCCCCCGATTTTTATACAAAAAGTTATAATTTCTAAATTTTAATCCCGATTTAAATTCCACTTAAAACCTTATTTTTATATATAAAAACCAACATATTTAATTACTAAGAATAATTCAATACAAAGTTTTATTTTTTTTCTCTAATTTTTGAATTAATTAAATAATTAATTAATAAAAACATGGGGTGTTACAATTGAGAGGTATTTTGATCCTTAAGCGCAACATGAACAACTAATGCTTTCTTGGCCTTATATTTTGCAACCCAAGTGTGAGTTGTGTTCTTAGTATTCTTTTCATTGTTGTTTCTAGTCTTTTGGTTGGAATAATTTCCTTGGGGCATAGAGATAACCTTATAAACTCTTCCATTAAAACTTTGGATGTATTGACCAGATACTCAACTTGGATTTTCAGATTAACTAATTGGCTATAGTGTGGAGTACGAGTATAGGGATAACAATTCTTCCTAAGCCTCTAATAAAAGCCTCTAAGATGACTCTTTTTATTGCATAATGTACAAACATAAGGTCTATTTGGAGTCATCTTAATAGGTTGGTTAGGAAGATTTCTCTCAGGCATTCATTTTGGTATCAAACTTGGCTAAAGGTTCAGATTTAGCGTTGGATGAATCACTTCCTTTATATCATATACCTCTTCTTTCCTGTTAACCTTTCTCCTTGTAACCTAGGACTAGTCTGAGAAATATCTTCCCCATTTTCCCAGAGCTGTCCTCAAGACTGAGTTTGACCTTTCCAGAGGCCTCGAGATCTTTCTCATGTTTGATAATTTTTTATTCAATTGTTTTTCAAATCTCCAAGGATTAATGAAGATATTTACTAACACGAGCTAGAGATTTAGTGAAATCATTATTTTCTTTACCCACCAAAATAAGCTTCTCAAAAAGAGAAATATTAATCGCCTCGAGTTGACTAACTAAGGCCTCCTTATCCTTAGGACCCTTCAACTCTTTTTCTAAAATCAATACCTTAAAAGTTAAATTTTTATTATTCTTTTGAATTGTCATAGACTCGGTAAATAACTCAGGATATGAAAATAGAAAATAACCTTCCTTGTTAGTTATTAGATACAAATGCAAGGTTTTCATGCCCAGAAATGTTAACATCAGGATGTGATATATGTGAGGAGCTATCATGACTTTCCACGAAAGGAGTGAAGTTATTCCCAGGCAGAACAGAGTCATGAGAGTATTCAGACTCATTATTACTATCGCTAAGAGTGTAATTATAAACAACCTTGCCTTTTCCCTATCTCTTTAGTTTAGTGGGACACTTATACGCTCTATAACCTCATCCCTCACACTCAAAAAATCTTTCCAAATCATCATTTTTAAAGTTTTCTCTTTTGAAGTTTTCACTTTTGTATTTCTTTTGATCCTGATCATTAGAACTTCTACTCGGCTTGTTTTTATTTTTCTCAAATTTGGATTTATCAATTTTTTAGCAAATAAGGCCATATCATCAGGATCTATATCAGACTCATCAGAATCAGACACTTCTTCATTTTTAACTTTTAGAGAAACTCCCTTATCTTTCTTCCTACTATTTTTAGGAAACATGTCTAACTCATACGTTTGGAGATCACTCACAAGATCTTCGAATTTTAAGGTATTTAACACACCTAAAGAATTAAGGACAGTCACTTTAGCATCAAAACGACTAGGGAGAGATCTAAGTATCTTTTTAACTACATAATTTCCAAGGATCTTACCGACAAAGTTAAAACATGAGTTAACTATATCAAAAATACGTGCATAAAACTCATCGAAAGTTTCACTCTCGTAAATAGTGATAGATTCAAATTGAGTGGTAATATTTTGAAGTTTGGACTCTTTAACCACACGTTTTCCCTTGTGAGTAACTTGAAGAATGTACCATTCCTCCTTTGAAGTTTCACATGTCATTATATGATGAAACTCCTCAGGAATAACGTCACCAAATAAAGAATGTAATCACTTAGGATTAAAATTGCATAATTTCAACTCTTCCTCAGTTCATTAGTTAGTAGCTTTTAAAATATTAGCTTCCTAAACTACAATGGTTGGAGGGAACCACCCTTTTTTAACAGCTAGCCAAACATGTTCATCAATTAATTTTAATGAAGATATCATATACATAAGAGGTCTATTTGACGATAACCTTCTATATAACCTTTAGGATATATCTAAACGACTTTTAAAAACTTTCTATGATACCAATTTGAAATTTCTCGGTTATATGGCTTAGGTATTAATCCATGAAATACACTTCAAGATATAATCACACAACACATGTTACAACTACAACTAGGCCAATAGTGTGTTACTTTCTAATTTTTAGTCTTAATTACCAAATCCTAAGTGAACATGAAGGATTTGATATGTAAATAAAAACACATAACCACAATGCCATAATGTACGAGGGAAAACTAGATGGGAAAAATATCGGATGATCGGTCCTAGACAAAATCCACTACGAATATAGTTTTACAGTAAGACACAAAAGACTTTCAAGATTGAACCTACAAGTGCAGTTGATGCCATCTTCAACACCTCAGTTCGTAGTACGTGTAGTTCCAACACGTTGCACGACACCTCCGTGTCTCGATATCTACCCAAAGCCTTTACCATCTCCAACCATGCAGAGTCCATCGCATGAAGTGATGATAATGGTAGGATGATGATTTTCTGGGTTTAAATTCTTGGAAAATGATCAACAAAGATCATTTAAAGGTTAGAGAGTGATTTGTGAAAATGTTTATGCTTCTGTAAAATCCCAAAAGAGTTTTTAATCAGTTTTTCATGACCCCATATATATGAGAATAAAATTGAGTAGTGGGGCATGGAGATTACTTGAGAAAACTGCATGAAAGAATTGACATTATTAAAAAATGTTCCCAGTCATTCGAATGTGGCAGAGGCTCGTTCAAATGACATATACAAATATCGTTTGAAAGAAAGAGAACAGGCCTTCAAATGAGATGTCAGTACATGCTTAAAAGGACCTTGTGAGAATCTCGTTTAAAGTCGTTCAAACGACATGTAAAAATCTCATTCGAGGATATCTAACGAGATGTCAGTGAAGGGTAAAATAAATCTTGTGAGAAGTCTCGTTTAAACAACCTCATTCGAACAAGGTGTCAAACCTCATTAGAATGACCTTAGCAGATGAAAAAAATTAAATCAAGGTTCAAAAATATTTTTATATAAAAGGAAGCCATTCAACAATAACTCTCCAATAAATTAAAAATGGGTCATATACCTTTGGGAATTGCGGTGATCTAATGAAAACTTTCATGTGAAATGAAATGCCATAATACCGGTAGCTCCAATTCCTCAACATAGATTATGATATGACACTCTAAACAGACTAAATGTTTTGTCCAATGGAAATAGCCAATACTACTAATTGACTCAATGTGGAAATTTGTCCTTATAGTCAGAGGACTCCCGGTAAGAGAATATGATCAAAAATTGCAAATTATTAGACTTAGGATTGAAAACATGTTGTTGAAGGGTGAAAATGAAAAATATCCCCGCAAGAGGCATGAGCACCTCGCCTGGGACCAACGTAACACATTTCAACTAAATGATTAGTCCCCAGATTCCCGTTTTGAGAATATGACCAAAACTTATAAACAGTTAGACATGGCCTTGAAAACATGTTGTTGAAGGGTGAAAATAATAAAAAGTTTCCAAATGGACCCACAAGAGGCATGAGAACCTTGCATGAGACTAATGTAACACGAAGCAACTGACCGCGTAGGAACAGGACTCTCAATTTGCTAATATCACCAAAACTAGCAAATTATAAGACTTAGGCTTGAAAACATGCCATTGAAGTGGGAAAATACAAAATAGCCCTGTAAGAGGCAACAACACCTCGTAGGGGACAAACGTAACACAGAGTAACTCACCGTGTAGTCACGGGACTTTCGAGTCCATAATATCACCAAAGCTAGCAAATTATTAGACTTAAGCTTGAAAACATGCCTTTTAAAAGCAAAAACAAAAAACAACCCCCAAATGGTCCTGCAAGACGTAAGAACACCTCACACGAGAGAATGTGACCAAAACATGCAAATAGTTAGACTTAGACTTGAACACATGCTGTTGAAGGGCAAAAATACAAAACAACCACCAAACGGCCCTGCAAGAGACACGAACACGTTGCATGGGACCAACTTAACATGTAATAACTTATCGCATAATCACAGGACTCCCGATATGAAAATATGACCAAAATTTACAAATAGTTAGACTTAGGCTTGAAAACATGTCGTTGAATGGCAAAAATGTATAATAGCCCCAAACAGACTAGCAAGAGGCACGAACACCTCACATGTGATCAACATAACATAAAGCAACTCACTGCATAGTCAAGAACTCCCGATTTGAGAATATAACCAAAACTTGCAAATAGTTAGACATAGGCTTGAAAACACGTCGTTGAATGCAAAAATAAAAAAGTCCCCAAACGACCCCACAAGAGGTACGAACACCTTGCATGGGACAAACATAACATGTAAAAACTGACTGCGTAATCACGGGATTCCCGATTCAAGAATATGACCAAAATTTATAAATAGTTAAACTTAGGCTTAAAAATATGTTACTGAAGGGAAAAAATGCAAAACAATCACCAAACAGCACCACAAGAGGCACGAACACCTCGCACAGGACCAACATGACACATAGCAAACTCATGGTTAGAGAATATGACCAAAATTTTCAAATAGTTCAACTTAGGTTTGAAAACATGCCGTTGAAGGGAAAAAATGCAAAACAATCCAAAACAGACCCGCAAGAGGCACGAACACTTCGCACGAGACCAACATAGCACGTAGGCAAGGGACTCTCAGTTAGAGAATATGACCAAAAGTTTGAAATTGTTAGACTAAAGATTGAAAACATGTCGTTGAAGGGAAAAAATATAAAATAATTACCAAATGGCCCCCCAAGTTGTACGAACACCTTGCATAGGACCAACATAACAAGTAGTAACTGATCGCGTAGTCACGAGACTCTCAATTAGAGAATATGACCAAAACTAGCAAATACTTAGACTTAGGGTTAAAAACATGTCATTGAAGGGCGAAAATGAAAAACAACACCCAAATGGACCCTCATGGCGCATGAACACCTCACAACGACCAACATAACATGTATTCAGTGGACTCCCCATTCGATAATATGACTAAAAGTTGTAAATAGTTAGACTTAGGTTTGAGAACAAGTCGTTCAAGGGAGAAAAATGCAAATCATCCCCCAAATAGCCTCCCAAGAGGCACGAACACCTTGCACGGGACCAACATAATATGTTTCAACTAATCGCGTAGTCAAGGGACTCCTGGTTTGAGAATATGATCAAAACTTGAAAATAGTTAGACTTCGTCTTGAAAACATGCCATTAGAGGGCAAAAATGTAAAACAACTCCTAAACAGCCTTGGAAGAGGCATGAACATCTCTTACGGGACCAACGTAACACATAAAAAATAATGGCGTATCACGGGATGCCCGATTTGATAATATCAATCAAACTTGCAAAAAGTTAGATTTAGGATTGAAAATGTGTTGTGAAGGGTGAAAATGCAAAATATCCCTTAAACGGCCCTACAAGAGGCATGAACACCTTGCACAGGGCCAACGTAACATGTAGCAAGTGATCATGTAGTCTCAGAACTCCTAATTAGATAATACGACCAAAACTTATAAATAGTCAGACTTAGGGTTGAAAACATGTCATTAAAGGGGGAAAATGCAAAATAGTCCCAAAACAGCCTTAGAAGAGGTATGAACACCTCGCATGAGAAACAACATAATACGTAACAACTGATCGCATAGTCACGGGACTCCTAATTTTAGTACGACTAAAACATGCAAATAGTTTGACTTAGGCTTCAAAATATGCCGTTGAAGCGTTAAAATGCAAAGCAGTCCCAAATGGCCTTGCAAGATGCACGAACACTTCGACGGGACCAATATAACACGTAGCAACTATCCTCTTAGTAATGGGACTCTCGATTCAAGAATATGACCAATACATACAAATATTAGGACTTAGGCTCAAAAACATGTTGTTGAATGGTGAAATTACAAAATAGCCCCAAACAACCCCGTATGAGGCACGAACAACTCACACGAGACTAACATAACACCTAGCAACTGACCACATAGTCATGGAACTCCTGCTTTGAGAATATGATTCAATGTTGCAAAAAGTTAGACTTAGGCTTAAAAACATGTCGTTGAAGGGAGAAAATGAAAAATTGCCACCAAACGTCCCTTCAAGTGGCACGAACACCTCGTACGGGACCAACATAATACCTAGCAAATGATCTCGTGTTCACAGGGCTCACTATTAGATAATTGAACCAAACATGCAAATAGATAGACTTAGGCTTCAAAATATGACCGCATAGTCACAGCACTCCTCGCTTTTTATTATCATATATGCATACACATATATTTTCGTAAATAAAAAAATTCAAAAGGGGGGTATACTTCAATTCTCAATTTAGAGTGTTCTCATAATTTTCTACACTTTCCACACATTTGACATATATTTACATAAAGTAAAAGAGACGCCCTAGATTCGAATTATGGGTTAGATACCAATCTTGTTAATTTTATGAACTACGTGGACCTTGATGCCATTTTTGGCTGCGTAGGTGTTCTAAAGTTATTTTGGGATCCAAGCCCTTTGTTACTTACCAATTGGGACATTTTGAAGTTTTGTTTACACAACTCATTAGAGAAGGAACATTTGGGACATATTCATGCAAGCATTCATTGTACTTTTATTTCTATTGTACATATTCACGCAAACATGTGTTGCATTTTTGTTTTGTATATATCACACAAGCATGCAGTGTATGTTGTTACATATTCATGCAAACATGTGTTACTTAACTTATGTTTTATTATTAAATATACACGCAAGCATGCGTTACGTAACTTTTATTACATATTGGCTAAATATTTATTTCAGAAAATGTAAACAGGTTTGAAAAGTGTATAGGTTTTTCTAAGACTTAGAAAAATAAATTTATTTTTTTATAATTTTTTGTTTGGTCACGATTTTGTACTGTGACCCCGTAGTATCGTGGTCATATTTTAGAACCGTGACCCACGTTCTACCCACTAGGTCACAATTTTATACCATGATCCCCGTGATATGGTGGTCATGGCTTTGGACCATGACCCACATTCTCCACTCCGGGTCATGGGTTTAGACAGTGACCCCCATGATATAGTGGTCACAACTTTGGATAATGAGCCATATTCTCTCCTCTGGGTCATGGGTTTGGATTGTGGTATAGTGGCCCTTGATTTGGACCATTAACTACGTTCTCCCTTATGGGTCACGGGTTTAGATTGTAACCCCCCATTTTTCATGCTTAATACTTTCACGGGTTTGGACTGTGACCCATAGGGGTGGTCACGGGCCAAAACCGTGACTATTGGTGATATATGGTGTAGTCATAATCATTAGTATACCACACCATCACCATACCAAGTATCCTCGAGATCATTATCATCCCGATTAAGTTATAATCATTAGTCATTAACTCTCATCTCTCATCACCCATATATGGGACTACCCATCTCTTATCATCATCGCATCATCATAATAAATCGGGCCTGCCACAGTCAAAATCCCCCCCCCCCCCCCCCCCACACACACACACACATCAACACCATAGTGTTCTTCAGCAACACACTCTTATAGTGATAATTGCACTCGCTCTTGGTTCTCATATTAATGCTCCATGCACTCTTATATTAGTGCTTTGTGCAGACTCATAATGCTTTGGTATATCTTTTATTAGTGCCTCAGGCACTAGCTCATTAGTTGGCATTCTCTTATTACTGTTCAAAGCACTCTCATAGTGTCTTGTGCACTCTCTTATTAGTGTTACGTGCACTCTCAAAGGATCCATCCATACACTACGGATCCTCTAGCATACTCTCGTGATCTAGCATCTTATTCTTAGATTACAAAACGCATCTCTATCGCTAATCAAAATGCCAATATCATCACCAAAGCTCATCCACCATGATTTTTGTATTCCTCAATTTAAAACTCAAGAAAGTTGACAAACAACTTAAGTTTGAAGGGGGAAATGATACTTATACCCAATCAAGCCACTACTAGACTCTCATGAGCGCTTAGTTCACTATAGCATTAGTGTCCCATGCACTCCTATGGATTCGTCCATATATTATGGATATTTTGAAACATTTTCTTCATCATTTTCTCATATTATTATAGGTCATCTCTGCATCTGCTAAATCCATCATCATCCTCTCTAAAGAAGATTTACCATGACATCTTCATCATGCATTGTCTCTATTATTTCTCAGATTAGATTTTTGATGTTATCACCAAAATGTATCTTCCCTAACGCTTATACCCACCTCCATTATACCTCACCCTCACTCATCCACTACCTCCACCACCTCCATTATACCTCGCCACCTCACCCCAACACTACCTCCATTACTTCTCATATTACTCTACTTTACTCCCTATACTTGCACTATATATATGTTTCTTATGTAATATGAATATGCACAAGTACTCATCAATAAAATACAACATTTCTCCTTCCTGCTCTCTAGTTTAACACTAATAATATGTGCTGATATGTGTGGTATAACATATACCCTTTATTCCCCAAGGGAGCAAAATAGTCATTTTCCCCCTTCACTTCTTGATTAGTATATTTTTTTGCTCTTTTCCACTAATATATTTTTCATCCATACAGTTACATCTCCATTGATGTATACCCATAAATACTGCAAAGTATACATCTTTTTTTTTGAAAAAATTATAATTTATATGTGTAACAACCCCCATATTTCACCTAAAGGTTGGTCAGACACAATATGCTGAAGATGGAGCTTGTCAATCAATCTATGTAATTCTCAGCATCAAACCTTAATAAAACATCTTTATTTAAAAAAATACATGATGAACTTAATTAAACAATAATTGACGATAAATAAATCCATAATCCAATTAGTAATAAAACCATACAATATGAATACGACTAATCTCAACATACTGAACAATAAACATCGGGCTCATACCCATACACTATCTGAAACAATAAAATAATTGGAATGGAAATAACAACCTAAACTAAAGTCAAATGATTTGAATGACTGATGAAAAAATGTAACCATAAGTTTGATATCCCGTTAACCATGTTGTTCCTATCTAGGCAAACTTACGAGGAAACATTTTATAATTTGGGCCAGCATCCTAGAGTTGCAAAGATTATCTTACGAAATTAAAATGCAATTATGCAGTTAATTCAAAGTATGCACCACCTATCGGCAGTAACATGCAATAAGTATCTCACCCCTCATCTAAGTGAAATACTTTACGCACATAAACCCAAGTCCCATATATGAAAGTCTGATGAGTATAACAATAAGGTAATATTTGATACATCTAGAATAATCCCTATACTGAAGCTAATCGTCTACACATGTGCTTTTAGTTCCCAGAGTAACCCCTACGATACTACCCACAAGAAGTAACATAACATCCATTATGCAATCTATAGTATTGGGTTTAGTATCATTTGTCTACATCATTAGACTACAAGGATTAATTCTCAATTAATTTATATAATTATATATGTCCTTACATATATACGACAAATAAAGGCATCTACCTTCAGTGTCCCGTTTGTGCTCTATCAGTAAGTCCTGAGGAGTCCCTCATCAAAACAGACATCACAAACCACACACAAGCGGGATGATCCCTACAGAGTACGCCATTGCACGGTCCATACCCCCAACGGTGATAATGGATCCCGGCCTCTACACCTACCTCCTCGTAAGTGGCGCTGCTATGTTGGACCAAAATAATGACCTGCATAATGTCTAAACTACATGTGCCACCTCGTGATCCGATCTTGAAATGTATGCAACCCCAACTGGTAGGCCATCCACCAACATGGGTATGTTCACACAATTAAATAAATACACATTTTTATCACAAGATATGTATGGCTGATTAACCTTATAATTATCCCCAAGAAATCTCATTAATTTCCAATTAATTAATAATTTCTTAAAGTATAAATAATTAATTACTTCTACTTTAAGAATTAACCATCTAGTTAGTTGTTAACCTTCCTAACTAATAAAATCGTGACACAACCCTCACACGAAAATCAATCCCCGGTTAACCCAAGGTACTTCCTAACCTTACCACTACAATCCCATAAGTTGAATTCCATCTCCTAGACTCCCTAGTCCATGCCAAACCCTAACCGGTCCATGAAAAACCATAAAAGAAGGGGGAGCTACATATCAAACCAAACCGATTCCCTAGTTGGATTGAACTGGTTCATCCCGCCCAGTGAACCGATTCACCCCTTCGAGCGGATCGACTTTGTTCTGTTGGGCTGCCAATATGAAAAATGACAAGATTTTGCCTTCTACCTTCATTCATGGTGTTTCTAACCCTCACCCAAAACCTATGCATGAACTCCATTCTATTCCCAACTATGAAAAAGTAATTCTTTACATGAAATCCATCCCAAAAACCCATCAAATTCCTCTAATAACAATTTATATCAAGAATCATGTGCTATTAAAACTCTAGTTTCGAGGATTCAAAATTTTCTCCTTTTTTCCCATTAAAGAACTTATATTTCTTATCAATTTATATTAGATTCATCATTCCTATAACATGAGCTCTAATATCACATTCCCAATCAACATGATTATTCAATTTTTGACTTTATCACTAATTAGTTTAATCCTTAAAAGTTCTAATTTTAGATTTGTTCTTCAATGTTCATGAGGTTTATTCTAGTCATATAAACATCAATTCATCAACTTTAACCTAGCAATTTCTATGAGGAATACACAGTTGAATTAAAGAACATATTGAAAATTAATTTAGCAAGAGAATTTATGCCTTATTTTAACGATTGGGAATCTCGTCTCGTGGATCTTTCTTCCCTTCTTTAGCCTTGGTAACTTCTCCAGTAGGTGTGGGGCTGCTAGGGCAGAGTTGTGGTGGATGAGAAAGTGATTTCTTAATTGTTAATTACCATCTTATAAAACTAATCCCAAGTTACTCATGAACCCCCCACATTTGGGCCCCGTAAGAAGAAGCCTGAAACCTTACTTGGATTGGCCCAATAACTCCCTCAATGGTATACCTATGCCCCAGAGCTAATTTTAGATGTTTAAAACACCTAAACAAGTCCCCAAATCATCCTGTAACGTAACCAAAATATATCTACCCAATTTACACACTTTTATTATGTTTAACACCACATACTAATAATTTAATTTTCATGCAATTTATTTTCAATAAGTAAACATAACATGCATAAATGAATCAAATAAACATACAATTACATCTAGGTAATTTAATTACAAATTTATTTAATTAAATTCTACTAAATTATTTTAAATTTTACAAATTTAATTTATTATGAAAATACGGGGTATTACATTCTTGCCCTCTAACAATAGAACCCTGTCCTCAAAATTCGCTGAAGCATAACATCAAAACTTAATCCGCAAAATTATCATAAGTTTAGTTTATACTCGTATCTCACAGGATAAAAGAATAAAGGCCAGTATATGCCTACCTTAGTGGGACTGGGATGCCAATACACCATATATCACATGTAAACATACACAAACATCACATATGGATGACACATACATCCAAAATAAACCATACATACCATGTACATCTATGAGGAAAAAATATACTCAAATATCCTGTTGACAACTACTCAATTTGTCTATAAATTGTCCCACTTTTTCCACTAGATGTGTAACCATTTCAAAGTGCTCTCATCACTGCACTCCATGGCCCCGCTGGCCATAGTTCATATAATATAACATCGCCTGATGCGTTGTATCTCCACACACGTATAACGTATTAATAAAAACATCGTAGAACCCAAACGTTTATCAACTCCTGACATTTTCTAAATTTCATGCGTGGGACGTCTCACAATCGAAATCCAAATAAGGAACCCTCCCGATTCACTAATACATGGCTTAGTCGGTTATTGAGATTCGTTGGTCCAACACTAAACAGGAAACAATACCCTAACCACATGGATTTCTACTTGTGCCAATTTCAAGAAAAAGGCTCATCTTCCAAGAGTTACACTAAACCCCATTAAATTTATCATTCCAATAATGCCAAGAACATCATGTTCTTTACACACATAAGGTAGGACACCCTCTGTCCATCCTTAAATCTAGTAGAACACTTAATCGCTTATAATCTTTTAAAGATCTACTCATCCCAATAAAGTTGACTATCACCCATTTTCAATGACAGTGTCACTATTACAACACTACTCGTGATAATACACATCTTCATGTAACCGAGGACATTTCTATCCATAAAGATCTTAAGGTAACCCAAAACTTTTTGCAATACAATAGCTTCTTATTATGTGTATCCTTACCTACTAAAATAAATTCATCCTCGGATAAGCATCACATTTTTTTAATCCCTTAAAGTAAGCCATTATTAGCATCTAGCATATGTCCATACCCCGAGTTCAAAATTTGCTGTATCCATAATTCAAAAAATTCGTCAACAACCAATCCTGAAATCTCCACATTCTTGTGCCTACTCTCTATAAGGCAATAGTTCCCAATTCATACAAAACCCGCGGTTAAAATCCCATTGCCCGTATAAAATCTCATTATATAGGGTTTATAAAACTTTATCGAGCCATCATAGGTCTTATGCTACTATCTCCATAGTTCATATATGGACGTCTACTTGTCCATAAATCTTATCCATTATCAGTGCATCAATAAAACACACATTTATGTTGCACAAGTCATATCATCGTTATACAATTATTCAAATTGAGTCATCTCTCCTCATATTCCGAAATCACACGGTAACCCTACCCTAGGTCCAAAAACTCCCAAATTATTCTCACCTAAATCACTAACGGTTAAATAGCATAAATAAGTCTTTCCCATTCTGAGCTCAACATCAATTTGACACTCTTAAATCGGAATTAATCCACACCTGAATTATTCCTCAAATTCCTCCCAATTGTTAAGGCGCATCAATAATTATTCTCTCCTTAAGTTCACCAGATTTTCACAAGGTCATCGTACTAACCCAAATTTACATTGCAATTCATTTTACCATAACCAAACCCAAAATATGATGATTATCATAATAGTTCTCACAGCTATAGTGAACACCCTTGTCCAACACGTCATTCTACACTTGACCATTAACTCTAAATGGTCCCATAAAAATCAACATAAGCCCTGTAAGTGGCTTGCCGATCCATGCTTAGGATGATATCATACTCTGACATATCTAATGAAAGCTAAAACCTAAGTCTTACATTTCTATACATCCACACACAAAACATATAGTGCCTATCTACCCGCGGGTGAATCAACGTAAAGCATTATATTAAATGCTAAGTCTACCATCCTCGACACACTAATAAAGTAGTATTAACAACTGAGTACTATGCACTAGTATCAAACTAAATATGCTCCACAAGATCATGAAGAGGGAACATACTCTCACTACATATGTTGGTTCTAGTCACTCTCTAGGGCAAAGTGATACACATGCCCATACTGTAACTGCAGCTGTTGTTCATAAAGTGGGGCGGGTAGCACTAGTAGTACGGGCACTTCCACCACTGGCTGGGCTGGCAATAGTTGACATTGTCCCTAGGGTGCCTGGTATCTTTGTTATTCCCCCAGCTCCTATGTTTCCCGATTGACATGAGGTCACTTCCTCGCTAAGTGTCCTTTCCTTCCACAGATGTTGCAATTCCCCTAAAACAAAAGCCTATCTAGTTGTTGCCCCTATTGGCCCTAATGGCCTTGTCCCTATTGCCCATGTCCCTGATAGCCTTTTTATCTAATTTCCATGCTCGTTCCGATCATTAGAGCCCATGTTCCTATTATATTGGTCATCTACCCATGTCCCCTTAAACTGATGGCCCCCCTGACTGCCATTCCCATTCGTCTTGCCCTGCTGCTCGACGTATTTGAACTCGATCTCTTCTCCCCCTTACTTTTCTGAAACATGTGGTCCTAATAATGTAGCAAAGTGGCATTCACTATTTGGGTGAAAGTGGTAAAAGCCTAATTCCCCAACAATGATTACCTGATTTGTTAAGTCGTCCCTAACACAAACTTCTCCATCTTTCTCTCTTCGGCGTTTACCTTATTTTCAGTCAAATAAGACAATGTGATAAACTCCTCCTCATATTTTTCTACAGTGCCACCTTCTTGCTTAAGGTCCATGAACTTCCTCCTCATATCTAATTTCATAGCTGGTAGGAAATACCCTCCCTCAAACTTGACCCAAAACTCATCAATAGTTAATTGGTCCCATTCCTCCAAGGTGGTGATAGACTCCCACCACTGTAAGGCTGCCCCTATAAGTCAAAATCATGTTAACCTCTGTTTGTGCACTGGAGTGCACTCAACCATCCTCAAGTGTCGTTGAATTCTCTTCTTTGACTAATTGTCCATCAATATATCTCGACTCCCAGTAATCTCTGGAGTGTTACCGTAAGTGAAGGTCTCCTTAGCTCTCTCCTATACCGAGCTTTGTGCTTGAACAGGTAGATCCACCTGCTACGCGGGGGGGGGGGGGGGGGGGGGGTTGTTATTGCAGTAGCTAAAAATGCTTTTGCATAGCGATCAATGCCGTAGGACTTGCTGCAACACTATTATGGCAATGTCTGCTGGAGTAACCCTGGATGGGCTAGGTGGTGTCTGTAGGTGTGGCTACGGATCCTGTTGAGCCCCCTCATCTACATCTTGAGTGGTGACACGTTGGATTCTATCTCGCCTACCATTTTCCATATAAAAACAAACTAGGCTCATAGTATTAATAAATCGCAAAGACTACAATGATTCCTAGTCAAATGCTCTACATAAAAAAACATAGCAAAAAATGTAGCGGATGCAACACAGTACCTAAGGATGTTAGAACCTGAATGCTCTTAAACCAACTGTAACAACCCTCATATTCCATGTAAAGGTTAAAATATCTTTATCTTAAAAAAAACATACACAATAAAACCAATTAACCGTCCAACATGAGTACGACTGATCTCAACAGACTGAACAATAAACTTCGAGCTCATTCCCATATAACATCTGAAATAATAAAATAAATGGAAGGGATATAACAACCTAAACTAGAGTCAAATGATTCGAATTACTCATGAGAAAATGTGACCACAAGTTTGATATCACGTAAGCCCTACTATCCATGTGTAAGCAAACCTGGGGGAAAACATTTTATAATTTGGGTCAGCGCCCTAGAGTTGCAAGAATTATCTTACGAAATTAAAATGCAATGATGCAATTAATTCAAAGTATGCATCGCCAATCAACAGACACATGCGATAAGTATCTCACCCTTCATCTAAGTGCAATACTATACGCATATTTACCTAAGTCCCAAATATGAATGTCTGATAACTATAACAATAAGGTAATATTTTATGCATCCAGCATAATCCTTATACTGAAGCTAATCGTCAACACGTGTGCTTATAGTTCCCAGATTAGCCCCAAAGATACTACCCACAAGAATTAATATATCATCCATTATGCAATACGTAGTATTGGGTTCATTATCATTTGTTTACATCATTAGACTACAAGGATTAATTCTCAATTAATTTATATAATTATATATGTCCTTACATATATACGACACATAAAGGCATCTACCTTCAGTGTCCCATTTGTTCTCTATCAGTGAGTCTGGAGGAGTCCCTCATCCAAATGAACATCACAAAATACACATAAGTGGGGAAGTCCCCAAGTAGTACATCATTGTACGGTCCATACCTCTGACGGTGACAAGGGATCACAACATTTGCACCTACCTCCTCGTATGCGACTTTGCTACGTATGACCCAAGTAAGGACCTACACAAAGCCTAGCCTACTTGTGCCGACATGTGCTCCCTCCTCCCAATAGGCCATCCACGAAATGGGTATGTTCACACAATTAAATAAAACATATTTTTATCACATAATATGTATACGTAATTAACCCTAGAATTACCTCTAAGAAGTCTCATTAATTTTCAATTAGATATTTCTACTTTAAGAATTAACCATCAAGTTAATTGTTAACCTTCCCAACTAATAAATCGTGACACAAACCTTAGATGAAAATTAATTCCCGATTAATCCACGATACTTCTTAACCTTCCCATCATAATCCCAGAAGTACAATTCCATCTCCTAGACTCCCAAGTCCATGTCGAACCCTAACCGATCCATGAAAAACCATAAAATCAAGGGGGGACCATCACAACAAACGAAACTGATTCAGTTAGTGAACCAGTTTGCCCCTCCTAGCGAACTGGTTCGATTCAGCTAGGCTGCCAAGACGAATAATGATGGGATTTTTCCTTCTCCCTTCATCTTTAGTGTATCTAACCTTCACCCAAACCCTATATATGAACTTTAATCTATTCCTAATTATGAAACAACTGTCCTCTATATGAAATTCATCTCGAAAACACATCAAATTCCTCTGATAACAATTTATATCAATAATCACGTGCTATTAAAACCCTAGTTTACAAGATTTAATATGTTCTCTTTTTACCCATTCAAGAACTTATCTTTGTTATCGATTTACATTAGGTTCATCATTCCTACAACAGGAGCTCTAATATTACATTCCTAATCAACATGATTATTCAATTTTCGAGTTTATCCCCAATTAGTTTAATCCTTAAACGTTATAATTTTTTATTTGTTTTTCAATATCCATATGGTTTGTTCAATCATATAAACATCAATTCATCAACTTTAACCCATAAATGTCTATGAAAAATATACAATTGAATTAAGAAACATATTGTATATTAATTTAGCAAGAGAATTCTCACCTTAATTCGACTATTGGGGATCTCTTTCTCTAAAATCTTTTATCTTCCTCCTTTTTCTCGATTTGGTAACTTCTCTAATGGGTGTGGGGCTACTAGGGTTGAGTTGTGATGGATGAGAAAGTCATTTCTTAATTGTTAATTACCCTCTTATGATACTAATTCCGACTTACCATATTTGGGCCCCCAAACAAGCCCTAAACCCTACTCGAATTTATCCAATAACTCCCTTAATAGTATACATATACCCCGAACCTAATTTTAGATGTCTAAAACACTTAAACGAGTCCCCAAATCATCCTAAAACGTGCCTAGACTATATCTACCCAATTTACACACTTCTATTATGTTGAACCGTACATATTAATATTTAATTATTGAGAAATTTATTTTTTATGAGTAAACATAACATGCATAAATGAATTAAATAAACATGCAATTACAACAAAGTAATACATTCACGAATTTATTTAATTAAATTCTACCGAACTAATTTAAATTTACCAAGTAAATTTATTATGAAAATACGAGGAATTACAGTATATGAAATTTTATAATGTATACATGAATTTTTTGATATTCGCGTGTATGTTTGTTAATAACTTAAATTATAAGGTATAATTTAAGAGATAAATGATCTTAGCCCCCCCCCCCCCCCCCCCCACACACACACACACACAAAAAAAAAATATATATATATATATATATATATATATATAATTGAACCATAGAAATAAATATTGACCAATAACTAAAATGAAGAACTTCTAAAAAAATATTCTTGTTGAGAGTTATTTTAAAAATAATACAAATAATGTGTATCTTTGTGATGAACGAAATAGTCAAGATGCATGTGTTTGTGCTCAAGCACTCTATTGTTCTCGCAGTAAAATTAAATTACTCCCTGAACAAAGACGAACGATTGATTTGTGCACAACATGTATTCCCTACACATAAGGGAGGCACACGATTTATTAGTGCACGACATGTTTAAACAATGCATGAACTGCAGGTAGACTCATCAAGTCCAGTAGGCAAAAGAGAAGTAACACACCCATCTACTATCTAAATATACAACTATTGTCTTCATTTGTTATTATGCCACGTGGTTTAACAAATTAGGGCCATTTAATTATCTTTTCCCTGATCTCCTCAAAACCCTTTATATGCTTGAGTTCCTCAAACGATACATTCTCAAATTTCATCCTCCACCGTTTCAACCTGAATCTCTTCATATTCCCTCATTTTGTTTCTCTTTACTCTTAAAAAATGAGCTACACTATTTATATGTCACTCAAATTATGTTTCCATCCCACCTAACTCTCTCTGTTGGAAGGTACGATTTCTATACGATTGTGTATATAAGTGTGAGAAAACACCAGTAATCTCATGGAACTCTTTCAAATCAAATTGCATTAATGGAGTTTAAATTATCCTGCCATTCCATATTTGGATTGTCATATTTTCCTCTTGATTCACTCTCCATTGCCGACGAGAAACCATGAGGTATCTTAGTAAAGCTTTTTTTTTAATTCTATTATTTCTTAAATAGACTATGTTTTTGGAAAAGAGCTTCTTACGTTTTTCTAAAATCAAATTTGTTTTTTTTCCTTATTTTTTTGTAACAATTTGGATTTTTAAATGGGTATTTTTTTTTTAAATTAATATTGGAATTTTTTAGAAAAATAAATTTTTGAATTTAATTATTTTTATTAAATAAATATGTTGGTTATGATTTTAGAAGAATAAAACTTCAATCGGAATTGAAATCGGATTGAAAATGGAGTTTTAATTGAATTTTTATTATATAAAAGAGTTCTCAAAACATAAAACTCTCTAAGAGTTCTCAAAACATAAAACTCTCTAGAAAAAACATATTTAAAAATATTGGACCATCCGATCGAGCTGGTATTTTTGTACAGCTTCCTCTCATCTCTTCAGCTACTACATCCCCGAATTTTATCCAATTCCAATGGTCCGATCGTCCCGAATGTTATTTTTAGTGTTCGTATATGATTAGAACTATTTTCCTAATCAAACTTTTAATCCTTTGCATATCACAATAAATTCGTGGCTTGGCTTTTCAAATCACTTTTTCATCAACTTTTCAACCAGAATACCTCTCCAAAATTATTCCCTTTCATCTACAAACCATATCCCCAAACTTATTCAAAATTTTACCCTTAGATTAGAAGGCGTATTTGGTGTTTTCTCGAGTTTGCGGTAGAACGAGATTTGATTATTTTCGTGAGAAGAACGTGATGGTATGTTTAGATTTTGAGGCTTAAATTATGTGATGATTCATGTGGTAATTTTGAGGTACGGGACTTACGCAATATGCTCCTAAATTCTCTCGAGGGTATTTCGTTTGTTTTTTGTGTTGATTGCACTCATGTTGAATTATGATATTCATTTGAAATCTGAAAATTATTGGAATCTTGATATTGATTCATAGTGATATATTATATTTTGATTTGAGCATCGTGTCATGAGATTTTAATATAGCACGGAGAATAGGCACCCGTCAATAATGTAAAATCCAGATATGCTTAAGAATGCATGGGCGCGGTGAGGTGAGGCTGGTGACCCATTGATGTGTTGTTGAAAAATTAATATTGATATAGTGCTTGAGTATTGCATTTGATTTGTATATGCACATTCATATTGTTGCGATTTATTCATCGTACTAATTATTTTGTAGCATCCATTCCTGTCATATTGCGTACTTCCCCGTATTTTCTTTGAATTCGCAAGTTAGCGTGGATTGGGACGCTATGGACTATTTTGGAGAATTATTTTAGAACATGGATTGGAAGTTGTATTTTTGTTGTGATAATTAGTGGCGTAATTTTTAGTTGGAGAATTTTATATTTGAGAGACTTTATTATAATCTGTATTGTGGAAATAAAAAAATTATGGAGTTGTTGTATTTATATTATGGAAATTTAGATTCCCTATACTTGTTGATTGATGGATTTAGTTTAGCGTTTATTGGAATAGCATGCCGCGTGTCTTTTTCGGGCGTCATATTTTGGTAAAACTTAGTCCTTTTTGTTTGGATAAGACCTGTATTTTCGGTAAAACTAAATATCTTTTCTCTCTATAGTAAAAGCTACATTTTTTAGCCAATCTTATATTATACCTCCCCACCTTTTTTGGCAAAGGTGGGATGGTGTAAAACTTATGTTTTTTTTCAAATGAAATTAGATTTGTTTTTTCTTATATTTTTTTTAATTTTATTCGGGTAAATCTTTTTTTTACTTTAATATAAATATGTTTTTAAAATTTTGATAGAGTAGCATCTTTTTTCAACTTATTTTTGTCCTAAAAGATTTATTTGTTAAAATCGTATATGTTTTCTTTATTTTAAATCTGGGTCAAACTTAAGTATTTTTTTTTCTTTCTAATGATGGTTATGCATTTTTTGTTCAAATGGGATCACTTATGTAAAATTCTATTTTATTACAATCAGTTAATTTGTTTTCCCTTTTTATTTTTCAGAAACCTAATTTTTTTTCCACTTAAATTAACATTGGATATTTTTCCTTTATATCTCTTTTTTATTTGGTAGATTAATTTGTTTTATCATTAAACTTAACATGTTTTTTCCTATTTATATTTTTGCACAATTAACGCAAGTTTTAGTAATGGATTTATTTTCTATTTTATCTTTGTTTGGGAAAAGATGGAGAACACAAGAGTCTTTTTTTAAACCTCCTCACATACATGTCAAATGACATCCCACTCCCGATCCTTTATTAGGCATATACTACACTTATATATCAAAAGATATATTTATGTCTTCCAATCTCTTTAGCCACAAAAAAAATAGTAAAAGAAGGAAAATCAAGAAAATACGTGATTAAATGAGTAAAAGTTATATTCTTCTCCTGGTAGGACAAAACGATAACACATTAATGATCCCAAATTTAATTTAATGTTGTGTACTTTTCTAAAGAGCACGATTGTAATAGTGAATCCAAAATTGATTTTCCAAAATTTAAAGCTTTTCTACCTCTTACATTTATTTAATATAAATAAATAATTTGGACTTAAGAAAGTTGTTAATAACATTTTTAAAGTGGACTTCTCAATTGAGGTAATCTTTCGCCTTATTTGCTTGATTGCATGATGAGATAACAAAAATGACTAGAATCGTCAGATTAAGCTTCATACTAATGTATTACAAACAGGTAAATACAAATATCATTATATACTATAACGAGTAACGAGATTGGTAGAGAACGAAAAATAGACCTCCTTAATAATGTATTACAAATCCTAATTATATTTTCCTCATAATTTCGGTTCGCATGTTATGTTAATGAAGGTGACGATAGAGGATGTTAGATGACATACACATCAAATTCTTCAAACAATACAATGTTCTCACAAAAACACTTCATAATAGAATTATAGCAACTTAGTTAAATTTTTAATAAAAGTTTTAATGGGTTGTGAAATTCTAAATTTTGATGCCTGCTAATTTTGGTCAAGACACAAAAATTAGGATTAAAAAGTGCTCACGTGATACACAAAAATAAGAATTAAAAAGCGTCCGCACATCGCGCGGAGATGAAACTTAGTCTACTATAATATGGAAATAAGACATAATAAAAAATGTGGAATGGTATATACATTAATCATGGAGCATTATATATGAGACACATTTCAAAATGCTAAAGACAGAGCAATATGGCCCCAAAATAGCAAAATTGTAAATATAATTCAAACTACCAAAGAAGTACAATCTGATATATAATTAGGAACTTAGAAAAAAAACAATGCTCAGGAGTCAAAACCCACCAGTCAAATGTTCCAAAAACGTATAAATTTATCAACTAACAGTAAAAACTCTTTAGAATGCTTTAGTTGTTGTTTCGGATATTTATTTTAGAGAATAAAATAAACTGTTTTTAATAATTTAAAATAGCATAAAATAAATAAATAATAAATCTACAATATTTATTAACAATAAAAAAAGAAACTTACAAGTAATCTGTAAAACAAAACTAACGATATTGACTTTAAAGTTGTTTAATAATCCGAGCCCAATGAATTCACATTGTGTCCTTAAGAAGATTTTGCTCCTTCAATAGGTGCTCAAGATTGTAAGGGATCGTCTCCCATGATAGAACGAATTTTTTATCCATGATTGTAGGAGCACTTTAAACTATCAAGGGTCCATCGAACTCAACAAATATTTGTACTTCGAACACTGACTTCTACTTTGAACAAGAGCATAATTACAAATACATGATGCATGAGGGAGAGATAATGGTTACGAAAATTTTTGGTGTAAAGAAACTGAGTTTGCAGGACTCCTTTTATAGTGTTATTCATGACCATTTGAACAGGCACCATTTCTTTTCACAAACAGTCACATTCTTTCACTAAACAATTGACTATTTAGTGTTAATTAATGCGGATATACTTTTTCATAATTAATTAAAATATTTTTTAATTAATTAAACTTTTCACCCGAAAAGATGTGATTATTAAATAATATTTTCACGAATTAATTAAAGCCCCTTTGGGTAACTAATACTTGGCCCATAAGTTTTATTAGCCCAAGACCAAGTCTAAGCCAGAAATCGGCTCCGATCGAGCCGATCGAACTGCGGCGGGGGCATGCACGCTTATGAGCTCTTGGCCCAAAGTCCACATATGCATAACATAAGTCATTTTCCCTTCAAATAATTGGGATACATCTAAGGCATCCAAGCATTAGTCTTAAACAAGGAGTATGTTAACTCTTCACTTTTTTTTACAATCTTTCAATGTGGGGCAAAAGTCCTATATCAAGGTTAGTACATACTTCTCATCTCAAGTGGGTGAATTTGGATATAACTTTCTCATTAAATGCTTAATGAGTTTAGATATGTAAATATACCATGTTATACTCTTCTCAGATGAGTACACGATTTTTCTATGTCCCGCTCAAATCAACATGCGTGTCTCACATCAATTCGAGATCAAAGTAGCTTAATTGTGGCTTATTTAAACCCATTTTCAACATTAGTTTTGATTAACCAAAAGTGAAAACATTATATTATGATGTTACTAACTTAAAAAGGACCTTTAGTCTTGAATTCCCTACCCTCATTATTTTTTTTTCACTATTTAGAGTTTGCGTCCATTTATTTACATTTTAATTGGTTAGATCCAAAATCGACGGAAACTGTTAGTTGACGGGTTTGACCGTCAGTTGACTCTCTTTTTCAATCAAAAAGACTATTTTACCCCCTAAGGAATTAATACACCTTACTATAAGTATGTAATAATGTACTAAAAATAATATTTACATTATATTTATCGGCTTTTAATAAATAAAAAAAATTATTAACTTTTTTTTATAAAATCAAAAAATTTTGTAAAATGAAAAAGGTTTTATAAACTGTTTTTTATAAAATCAAAAGGTTTTTTTATAAACTTTGTTGAACTATTTTTTATAGCATCAAACTTTTTTTATAAAATATTAAAATACTTTTCTATTAATTACGGGTTTTTAACATTTTTTTACATAAAACTGTGTTTTGATTTTCTTTTATATAAATTAAAGGATTTTTTACTTTTTTATATACAAATAAACTAAACTTTTTATGATAGAAATTACAGGGTTTTGTAACGTTTTTATATAAACAAAATAACTGTTTTTTTATATAAATTACAGTTTTTATCGTTTTTCACAAACAAAGTAAACTTTCTATTTTATTTTATAAATAGCAGGTTTTTAGCTGTCTTTTATAAAAAGCATGTTTTTAATGTTTTTTTTATGTAACTACACTTTTTTATTTTTTCATATAAACAAACTAAACTTCCTCTTTTTTTTTTTTGAAATTACAGGGTTTTTAACGTTTTTATATAAACAAACTCAAATTCTTTTATGTAAATTATATATTTTTAACGTTTTTATAAATAAAATATGTTGTTTTTAATTTTATAAATCACATGTTTTTATATAGAAACATGCTTTTATTACTTTTTTCATACTAATTATAGGGTTTTTAACCATTTTATATAAAGAAAGTAATATTTTTAATAGAAATCACAGGATTTTGTAACGTTTTTATATAAGCAAATTTATATGTTTTTATATAAATTACATGTTTTTTACATTTTATTACAAATAATTTTTTTTGTTTTTTAGTTTATTAATTACAAGTTTTTAACTATTTTTTTTATCAATAACATGTTATTAATGTTTTTGTTTTATACAAATTATAGGTTTTTTTAATGTTTTATCGAAAAAACTTTTTGATTTTATAAAAACCGTTTATAAAAAAAACCTTTTGATTCTATAAAAAGCATATAATAAAAGATAGTTTATAAAAACTTTTTGATTTTAGGGTGTGTTTGATAAATAAGATGGAAAATAAGCGCCAAGAGTTAATTTCCATGGAATTGAAAACTTAAAAATATTTTTCATGGAAAAAATTTGTTGGTGTTGTTTGATTGCAATTATTTTCCAGGTAGAAAATGTTCTACTTTCCATCTTTTGTGTTTGGTTCTCCATATTTTTCATGGAAAAAAAGTATAAAATATATATATAAAATAGAAAAATAATAAATATCCCAGAAAATTAATAAAAATCCCAAAGAATAAATAAATAAATAAAAAATGTGAATAAAACCCCAAAAATAAGGAGAAAAATCCATAAAATGAATAAAAATCCAAAAATAATGAAAAAAATTCAGAAAGTGAATAAAACCCCAAAATAATGTGAAAAAAATCCAGAAAGTGAATAAAATCCAAAAAAATAATGCAAAAAAATACAAAAAATGAATAAAAACTCAAAAATAATGAAAAAAGTACAAAAAGTGAATAAAAACCCAAACCCAAAAATAATGAAAAAATACAGAAATAGAATAAAACTCCAAAAATAATGAAAAAAATCTAGGAAATGAATAAAAACTCAAAAGTAATGGAAAATAATCCAGCAAAGTGAATAAAAACCCAAAAAAACGAAAAAATCCAAAAAGTGAATAAAATCCCCAAAATAATGGAAAAAATCCAAAAAATGAATTAAAATAATGAAAAAAAAATTAATAAAAACCCAACCCAAAAATAATTAAAAAAATCAAAAAAATGAATAAAAACCCAAAATAATGAAAACAAAATCCAGAAAGTGAATAAAAATCAAAAAATAACGAAAAAAAGTACAAAAAGTGAATAAAATCCCAAAAATAATGAAAAAAAAAAATCCAGATAGTGAACACAAACACAAAAATAACGAAAAAATACAGAAAGTGAATAAAATCAATAAAATAATATTAAAAAATCTGAAAAGGAATAAAATTCCAAAAAATAAAAAATATAGAAAATTAATAAAAAACAAGAAAATAAATATTAACCTCATGATAAATTTCTGGATTTTCTTCATGATTTCTTGATTTTTATTTAACATCTTGATTTTTTTTATTTTTTTTTTCTGGATTTTTATTCATCTTGTGAATTCTTTTCAATATTTTTGGTTTTTTTCATTTTCTGTATTTTTTCCATTATTTTTGGATTTTTATTCACTTTATGTATTTTTATTATTATTTTTCAGTTTCTTTTTCATTTTTCGTATTTTTTCATTATTTTTGGAGTTTTATTCTCTTCCGGTATTTTTTACATTGTTTTTGGGTTTTTTTCATTTTTTGGGCGTTTTATTCACTTTCTGTATTATTTCATTAATTTTTGGTTTTTATTCATTTTCTTAATTTTTTCATCATTTTTGTTGTTTTATCCACTTTATTTACTTTTTTCATTATATTTGGGTTTTTAGTCACTTTCTGGATTTTTTTCGTTATTTTTGGATTTGTATTCACTATGTCGTTTTTTTTTTCATTATTTTGGGGGGTTTAGTCACTTTCTCTAGTCTTTTTCATTATTTTTGGATTTTTAGTCATTTTTTGTATTTTTGGAGTTTTATTCACTTTATGTAATTTTTTTCATTATTTTTGGTGTTTTTTTTTTTTGTTTTTTGGACTGTTTCCATTATTTTGGGGGTTTTATTCACTTTATGGATTTTTTTCATTATTTTCAGATTTTTATTCTTTTTCTGGATTTTTTTCATTATTTGTGGGGATCACTTTCTGGATTTTTTCCATTATTTTTGGGTTTTTATTTACGTTCTCAATTTTTAAATTTTTTTTTTTTGTGATTATTCATTTATTGTAATTTTTTCATTATTTTTGAAGTTTTATTCACTTTCTGTATTTTTTCATTATTTTTGGATTTTTATTCATTTTCTGGATTTTTTTCATTTTTTGGGGGGTTTGATTCACTTTTTGGATGTTTTTCATTATTTTTGAATTTTTATTCATTTTCTGTATTTTTGGAGTGTTATTCACTGTCTGTATTTTTTACATTATTTTTGTTTTTTTTTCATTTTTTTGCTTTTTTCATTATTTTTTTTATTTTTATTCATTTTCTGGATTTTTTCATTATTTCTGGCGTTTTAATCACTTTCTGTATTTTTTCATTATTTTTGGAGTTATTCACTTTCTGTAGTTTTTCATTATTTTTAGGTTTTTATTCATTTTATGGATTTTTTTCATTATTTTTGGGTTTTTATTCATATTTTGGATTTTTTTAAATTATTTATGGGGTTTTAATAAGATTCTAGATTTTTTTTCATTATTTTTGGGTTTTTATTCATTTTGTGAATTTTTTTCATTATTTTTGGACTTTTTATTTATTTTTTGTATTTTTTAATTATTTTTGGGGTTTTATTCACTTTCTGTGTTTTTTTCATTATTTTTGGGTTTTTAGTCATTTTCTGGATGTTTTTCATTATTTTTAAGGTTTTATTCACTTTTGGATTTTTTATATTATTTTTGGGTTTTATTCACTTTCTGCATTTTTTTTCATTATTTTTGGATTTTTCTTCATTTTATAAGTTCTTTATCAATTTTTTTGGTGTGCTAAGTCTTTTTCTTGGAAAATGAATAACAGGGTGGAGGAGGTTTTTTAATTCCATCTTTTGTGGAAAAAGTGGTTACGTGATTTGCTTTAAAGAAACCAATTCCATAGAAAATTTTGTTTATCAAACATCCAAAAGATGGAAAATAACTCTATATATTGCATTTTCCATGGAAAATTAGTGTTATCAAACACACCCTTAGTTGATTCATTCGCAATTTTTTTACTCTAAAATTGAGATAAAAAATTTAAATACTTAAATCTCTCGAACACTCATTTACTCTATATTTTTTTATTTTTAAAAGTTTGCGCTAGAATTTGGGGATTGACCGCTAGCACAAAATTTTAAAAATAAAATAGTGTTGGATAAATAAGTATTTGAAAGGTACTCTACTCAACTCAATAAAGCCTTTTCTCAATTATTTGGGATCGACTACATGAATCCTATTTTTTTATTTCATTATGTCCAGTGCAATATCTTCGTTTAAACCACATGTCATCGTGTCCTTTTTTATAATAATCCACCAAGTCAATTTAGGCCTACCTTTACCCCTTGTGTTACCATCAATACTAACTAAATCACTCTACAGGAGCATCCATTGGTCTACGCTTGACGTGTCCAAACCATCTAAGTCGATTTTCTCTCAATTTATCTTCTATCGGAGCTACTTTTATCGTTTCACGAATTTGTTCATTTTTAATTTTATCCTTTCGAGTTTTACCACAAATCCATCTTTACATTTGCATCTCCGCCACACTCATTTTTTGCACATTTTGTTTCTTGGTTGCCTAACACTCTGTCCCATATAACATGGCGGGTCTAATGGTCGTCCTATAAAATTTACCTTTTAACTTCAAAGGTATACGCCTATCACTCAAAATGCCGGTAGCATTTCTCCACTTAACCCAGCCTGCTCTAATCCTATGAGTAACATCATCACTAACATCTCCATATTTTTGAATAATCGATCCTAAATAACGAAAATGATCATTTCTAGGTATCTCTTGACCCTCCAATTTCACCACATCTCAATTTGTTCTCCTATTACTACTAAAATTGCACTCCACATATTCTGTTTTAGTTATGCTTATTTTAAATCCTCTTGTTTCTAAAATTTCTCTCCACAATTCCAACCTAACATTAATCCCCGTCTTAGTCTCATCCACTTATACAATATCATCTGCAAATAGCATATACCATGGCACCTCATCTTGTATTTGTCCAGTCAACTCATCCATAACAAGAGCAAAGAGATACACTACGCCAAAATGACAAAATTATCAATTTTCAGCCGTCCACCCTTGTCAAGGTCATTGACCGTGACAAAAAACACGTATTTTGTATCACGGTCATTGACATTGACACGACCGTGACAAAGAATTATCACGGTCATTGACTGTGACAAGTCCGTGACAAATTTACTTATCACGAACTTGTCACGATCAAGGACCTTGACACAACCGTGACAACTTCTGCAGCAAAAACCCTTCCCCCTTCTTTTTTTCCCCCCGCCGTTCCCTCCTTTTTCCAACTCTCTCTCTCTACGCTGCTCTCGCTCTCTCTCTCTTCCATATATATATATATATATATATATATATATATATATATATATATATATATATATATATATATATATGTGTGTGTGTGTGTGTGTGTGTGTGTGTGTGTGTGTATATATATGTGCGTGTGTGTGTGTGTGTGCGTGTGGGGGGTGGGGCAGGGTGGGGGTAGGGGGTAGAGGGTAGGGGTGGGGCAGGGGGATTGTTGTTGTTGTTGTTGTTGTGTGTGTGTGTGTGTGTGTGTGTGTGTGTGTGTGTGTATGTGGTGGGTGGGGGTGGGGGTGGGTAGGGAGCAGGGTGGGGGTAGGGGTGGGGCAGGGGGTTTTTGTGTGTGTGTGTCTATGTGTGGTTGGTGGGGGGTGGGGGGTTGTTGTGTGTGTGTGTGTGGTGTGTGGTGGGGGGTGGGGGTGGGGAGAGGGGGTAAGGCAAGGTTCCATTGTAATTCTCTTAATATCGTGTTTTGATGATTCTATGAGATAATATATATTGTTTCAAGGTTAACTCAATGTAGATAAAAACATTCACATAGTAAGATTAAATTGAATCCATCCATAGATTCTATAATTACATCCACTAAAATATAATTAATAAATGAAACAGTTTTTGATTGCCTCTCAGAGTAAATTAGTAAATTAATAATTAGTGCCCATTTCATATGAAAGTAGGATTACCTCTCAGTGTAAATTAGTAAATTAATAATTGTATACGTTAATTGCTAGTTTAATTGATGAAATGAATTAATTGAGTAGATGAATTAGAAGGAGTACGGGATACACATTTGTTGTTGACATTGCTGTTAGATTATTTTGTTTAGTAAATGTTTGTTTGGTTAGTTTTAAAAGTGTCATGACCACTGGATTATTGTCCATATGGGGGTGAGATTTTTCAACTTTTTTTAAAAATTACTTTGTATATCGAACAATATATATATAGTATGATAATTAAATGAAACATACTTGAAATTAAATATAGTGCGCAAAGATACTAGCCTTCTAGTTTTTATGCGTATGCATTCAATAGCCCTTAGACCCGTTCGAGAGTCATTACCCCTGTAATGAGATCTCTCGAATTGTCCCGTTTGGACAGTTTGAGACTGTATAATTTCTGTATAATATTCTTAGTGGGTTAAAGTTATTACTTTTGGGGGAAGTTCTGCAGTCGTATCTTAATGTTCTCTGGGTACATACTAGATTGACAAGTGTGACTGTTATTTCAATTGATCAATTGAAATAACACTCACACCTGCCAATCTACGTCGTGTACTTGGAGAACTACGGGGATATGCTGTCGAATTTTTTTCAAATCGTAACAATGTGCATGAGTTGTTAAGTATATTACAGAAAAATGCGGTCTTGAATGGGATAGGACCACTCACCCTTTAATAGGATAATTAAATGATGGGATAATTAAATAAAACATACTATAAATCTAAGTTTTGTTTACCTTTAATAGGTGTTTAGTTGTGGTATCTATGATGGGATATCCGAAATACAAAGAGTGGATGGGTGAGACTAATAGAATGGGTGATGTGTTTCGCAGAGGTGCTAATGAATTTGTGAAATATGCAAAGAGATGTCATAATGATGAAGAGTTTTTGTGTCCGTGTGCTAGGTGTAAGAATGGTAAGGTGTTTGAGTGGAAAATAGTTGAACTACATTTGTTAAGATCGGGTATGCAAGATACTTATCGATTTTGGAGTTTTCACGGTGAATTGAAAGTTCCTTTTGTCCCCGGTCAACCTTCACAACAACCTTCAACAAGTAGAATAGATGTAGAAGGGGATGACGTAGATCATAATATGTTAGAGGATTTAGTTGATGATGCGTATGGAGTTTATGAAGCAGAGGGGAATGAGGTTACTGATGATGTAGAAGATTCGAGTGCTCGTGAAGATAACACGATAAAACTTGACGATGACTACCAAAGTTTAAAATTTAAGGCGACCCAACCGTTATACTCTGACTGTGAGAAAGATCAAACAACTTTGCATGCCATGGTTGGTTTGCACAGTTTGAAGACGCAGTACGATTTGTCTGGCAATAGCGTGACAAGAATTCTGAAATGGGTGAAGGGCTTATTACCCAAGGTGAATACACTTCCAAATAGCTATCCTGTTATGAAGAACAGTTTGAAAGGTTTAGGAATGAAGTATAAATCGATTCATGCTTGTGTGTATGATTGCATACTATACCGAAAGGAGTATGAAAATCTCGATCGTTGTCCGGTATGCGATGAACCTAGATATGTCCAATCTACTAGTAAGGAAGGCACAAGCTCAAAAGTGCCTCAAAAAGTATTGAAATATTTTCCCATTGGGCCTAGATTAAAGCGATTTTTCACAGTACCATGGATTGCAGAGGCAATGACTTGGCATGCTAGGGCAGAAGTAGGGGGTAATATCATGCGTCATCCTATTGATTCTACTACCTGGCGGAGGATGAATTTTGAGTATCCCGATTTTGCTCGAGAACAACGCAACATTCGTTTGACTATATCAACAGATGGTTTCAATCCATTTGGAAATCTAAGCACCAATCAGAGTGTATGGCCAGTGATCCTAGCCCCACTCAACCTCCCTCCTTCACAGTGTATGAGACCTGAATTTTCGATGATGGATTTGTTGATACCTGGGCCAAAAGCACCAAGTGATGACATTGACATCTACCTGGCTCCTTTGGTAGAAGAATTAAATGAGTTGTGGGAAGTGGGTGTGCAATCATTTGACTCTTTTAGAAAAGAAGCGTTTACGCTGAAAGTTATGTTGATGTGGGCAATTCATGATTTTCCAGCTTATGGGACATTATCCGGTTGTGTAGTACATGGTTATTTAAGGTGTCCTATTTGTGGAGAGGAGACTGAATCTCTTCGTCTATCCTCTAGCTTAAAAAATTTATACCATCGCCACAGGAAGTTTTTACCCCCAGCTCATAGTTTCAGATCTGAGAAAGGTTCCAATTTTTGTAATTAATTTATCTATATTCTCAGCTCCTAAAGACGAATGATGCGACATTAATGCTTGCTCGTCTAGCCACTTGACCCTTGTTCGTGGTAAAAGAGTACAAAAAGTATCGATTGAACGGTTACATTTTCGGCGCTAAAGTGTACGAGGAAAGTACAAATGTACAGAACTCGGGAATTTCATACAAGGCTCTTACTATCTTTCGATCGAGCGCAAAAGATAAAAACCTCGTTGAAGCTGAAATGACTTACTATGGTGTAATCCAAAATATATTTGAATTGGATTATATAAGCTTCAAAGAGGTTGTATTTTACTGTGACTGGGTAAGAGTTGAGGATAAAAATGCTTGTAAAGTTGATCCTGTCACCAATTTGATCATGGTTGACTTGTCCAAGTTGAAGAGTAATGACCACGTGAGCGATGAGCCATTAATTTGTGCATTTCAAAAGGTTAAGCAAGTGTTTTATTCGGAGTATATCAACAACGAGTAGTGGTCAATTGTCCAACACGCTCTAAGGCGTCTAAATAGTAGTGTGGATGACTTGGCTGCTCCTACCGAATATCAATCCATTTTTTATGATAACCCGAATTTGAAACAATTTTTCAATTTGTAATAAATACTTCAATTTGTGCCGAAACATCCATTTTTAATGCTTTTAATTGATTTGCACTTTATCATTTTCACTCTTGTGTAGTGTGCATGTGTGGAGAGGAGATTAATACATAAATATTCCAACTACATCTAAGTTTTGTTTATACTAATCCATGTATATACGCTTCTTGCCTTTAATAAGTGATTAGTACATAGTTATTTGGGATGTCCTATTTGTGGAGAGGAGACTGAATCTCTTCGTCTATCCGAACACTAAGAAATGCCATAATCCTATGGAGTTATGCTCTGCAAATTCCTCTCAACCGTTATGTAGCCAAACATCACCAGTTGAAGTTGTCAATTCCACTTTCCATACCCACCACTTGGAACCTCTAGCAAAACATGTGAGACCATTGGAAGGTGGAATTGACAACTTCAACTGCTGATTTTTGGCTACACAACGGTTGGAAGGAATTTGCAGCGCATAACTCCATAGGATTATGGCATTTCTTAGTGTTCAGATATGAAGGTAATTATATTTGACATGATTTCCCGGGGTACATTAGTTGGAAGGAGGTGCCATATGAGCTCAAGTTAGCTGTTTGGGTGACACTATAGGTAATGTATTTATATTTATATGTCAATTTTGATTTCAATTTCAATTTCGATTTATATTTATATTTATCTATATTTTCAGGGCGGATACTAATTTTACTTCATTTTATTTCAGGGGACAAGGAGTGGCCCTAAGGGTAGGCCACATATGCTCGATACTTATGTGGCTCTTCGGACGAGAATGGAAGGATAAGGAGGTGTCCCCGAGCGTCGCGGTACAAAATCTCTTTTCCAGCTAAATAGTTTGTAGATTTGAGATAATTGATGTTGATGTTGTTTCTTCATAAATAGTTTCTATTTTGAATGTATATTTGCGTTATCTCTAGTTTATTTGGATATGTGATAGTTGAATAGGTACAGCGTTGATATAACAACTACAAATATATTGCTGGGCAGTGGCAATGGCCATACTGCCCAGTAGATTTTTTTTAAATTCTGCCCAGAATTGTCACGGTCAATTACCGTGACAATTTTTTTTTAAAATGAGACAAGACTTTGTCACGGTTATTAACCGTGACACGACCGTGACAATTATGACGACCTTATCACGGTCTATGACCTTGACACGTCTGTGACAAAAAAAATTGTCTCGCCCCGAATTGTCACGGTCATTGACCTTGACAAGTTCAATGACCGTGACAATTCGGCAGATTTGGTGTAGTGATAAGGACTTAATGTTGAACCTTGGTGTAGACCTACCGTAATTGAAAATTCATTACTTTCTCCGGCTGATGTTCTTATTGTAGTCACCGCACCATCATACATATCCTTTATCACATCAATATATATGTGAGTCACTGCTCTTTTATATAGAACCCACCATATTATATCTCTGGGTATCCTATCATACGCCTTCTCCAAATATATAAAAATCATATGAAGATCCTTCTTTTTCTCCCTATACCTCTCCATTAATATCCTCAATAAATAGATTGCTTACATTGTTGACCTCCTAGGCATAAACCCAAATTGATTCTCAGATACTGTTGTCTTTAATCTCAATCTATATTCAATCACTCTCTCCCAAAGTTTCATTGTATGGCTCACTAACTTAATATCACGATAATTTGAACAACTTTGTATGTCCCCTTTATTTTTATAAATAGGTACTAAAACACATTTTTCTCCATTCATCGGGCATCCTATTAGTCATTAAAATTCTATTGAATAATTTTGTAAGCCATGATACTCCATCCTCCCCTAAGCACTTCCAAACCTCAATTGGAATACCATCTAGTTCTAAAGCCTTCCATGTTTTCATCTTTTTAGAGCAATCCTGACATCTATTGTCCTAATTATGCGAAAAAATATATTTTCTCGAGTATCCCTAAGTTCCTCTATATCTAATTTACTCCCACTATCTCCATTTAATAACCTCTCAAAGTAGTTTTTTCATCTTTCCATAATTTCAACATCTTTGACTAGGACTCTCGAATCATCACTTTTAATACACTTAACGTTATTAAAATCTTTTGTTTTACTATCCCTAAGTTTAGCAAGCTTGTAAATACTTTTTTCCCCTTCTTGTGTACCTTATTTTGTATCAAGATCATCATACGCTTTTAACTTAGCATCTCTTACCACTTTCTTAACTTCCTTTCTAGCCCTTTTATATTTCTCAAAATTTTCTTCATTTCTATTTGTTTGCCATGTTTTAAAGCACTCCCTTTTAATTTTTACTATATTTTGTACTTCTTTATTCCACCACCAAGTTTCTTTAGACTGCGGCCCCTTGCCTTTTGATTCTCCAAAAATTTCTTTTGATATTCTCCTAATGCATGTGGTCATCTTATACCACATTATGCTAGTCTCTTCTTCAGTATTCCATGTTGATTCATTTAATAATTTATCTTTAAATAGTTCTAATTTCTCTCCTTTTAAGTTCCACCACCTAGTTCGTGGGTTAATCTTCACTTTTCGCACTCGTGATTGATTTTTAATATTTATATCCAACACCGTTATCCTATGTTGTGAGGTTAAGCTCTCTCCCTGGATAACCTTACAATCTTTGCACGTTAATCGGTATCCTTTTTTAGTAATGAAAAAATCTATTTGGCTCTTATGCGTTTCACTTTTATAAGTTATTAAGTGTTCAAGCCTCTTTTTAAAACATGTATTTACTAATACAAAATCATAAGCCATCGCAAAATCTAAGATAGACTCTCCCCATCCTTCCTATCTCCAAAACCATATCCTCCATGCACTATCTCATATCCTACACGATCTTCTCCTACATGGCCATTAAAATCTCCCCCTATATAGATTTTCTCACCTACGGGTATTTCTTGAATTAGTTCATCCATTTGTTCTCAAAATTATACTTTAGTGTGCTCATCTCATCCTACTTGAGGTGCATAAGCACTAACAATATTAATTATGTTTTCACATAATACCAATTTTACAAGTATAAGTCTATCACCTTTCCTAATAACGGTTACGATATCGTCCTTAAAGTTCTTATCTACTATTATTCCAACTCCGTTCTTATTTTTATATTTTCCTGTATAATAAAATTTAAATCCTGTATTTTCTATTTCTCTAGATTTCTCACCGACCCATTTAGTTTCTTGTAAACAAGTTATGTTAACTTTTCTTCTTATTATGGTATCTACCAACTCCATCCATTTTCCTGTCATAGTCCCTATGTTCCAAGTCACTAACCTAAGTCTAGTATCCTGGACTAGCTTCTTTACCCGCACATGTCCAACTTGTTGCAGGAACCCTTGCGTATTTATCGTCGCATCCGGGTGCCGATGCGACGCCCCTTGCCTATTTTTCGAGACACCCGGTGGCAGGCGTAATGCCCCTTGCCTATTTTTCGAGGCACCCGGTGGCAGGCGCAACGCATCGCTTAAGGGGAATGCCCTAGCTTAAAAAAATTATTTCGATTTTAGAATTATAAAATCATTTACGAGGACAAGTGTAAATGACCTTACAAGTGGAGTATGGGATCCATTCTTTGGTGGATACTTTTGGGATCCATTTTTGGCCACTCAACTGGCCCAAGAAAGCTTTCCAAAGAATACCGAAAATCATTCATTTATTTCGTCTTCCACCTCTCTGATGAGGAGACCTCAAATCCGTCGGCACTAAATAAAAGTGAGCATCATAGCCAAACGTACAAGGTAAACCTTCGATCAAACCACAACTTTCATCACAAGTAACTAGGCCTGTCAATTGAGCCGAGCAGGCCCGAAGCCCGCTTGCTCGGCCCGCTAAATTTGGGCTGAGCCTTTATTGAGTTTGAGCCGAGCCGAGTTTGAGCCAAGATATTAAGCTCGAATTCAATTTGAGCCGAGCGCGAGCGAAGCACTTTCAAGCCCGAACTAGGCTCGGCCCGAAATAATATATATAAATATATATTTATATATTTATGAAATTATTTATTTTTCATGATATGTAAAAACAAAATAATTTTTTTAATAAATTATTGAACTTAATATTAGAGAAATAAAAATATATATAGGTTTGGAGACTTAAAGAAGTTATAACTTATAACTTATTCTTTTAAGCGTGTGGGTGTGGCACACAAGCAAGGAGAGCAGGTCTGTCTCGCCAACCCATTTCATTAAAAAAAATTCATTTCCCTCTCTCTCTCTCCACTCTAATCTAGGGCAAAAACATCCCGTTCTTCTTCAATTAAAATCCTCACCTCAAATACTCAGCCGACCGACCCAGGTATACTCACCTCAAATACTCAGCCGGCCCAGGTATACAGCGGCACTCGTACAGCGGCACTCGTTCTTCTTCAATTAAAATCCTCTACTGACGAGGTGAGTATTTTCATCATATGTTCTCTTATTCTGTGACTTATTAAGATGATATGCATTATATTATTCATAAAAATTACTCACGAGGTGATTGATGAAATGAAGAGAAGATTAATGTCTTGTTTCCCTACAAGTTAGAAATGACATCTCGGATAAGGGTCCTCCATCTTGGATCTGAGCTCTCCAAATCAAACTCTTATTTCTTTAATTTCAAAATCAAAAACCCCTCTTTAGCTGGACAATATCGCCCGATGCTTTCAGTTTTCAGTTTCGTTTTGTTTTTAGTTTTGTTTTGTTTTTAGTTTTGAAAGCTTTCAGTTCATGTCTGCTTTTTTTTTTCAGTTCATGATGTCAATGTTATGTTTTTATTATGTTTTTTTTTTATTATGTTCAGTTCATGAAGTTTTCAGTGCAAAAGTTAATCTCATGTTATGTTTTTATTATGTTCAGTTCATGATGTCAATGTCAGATGCAAATAATGAAGGTGTTGGGAATACTACTACAACGCAGTCTACCGTTCCAAGTGTCCCTACCGAGTCGGTTGAGAAGCGAAAAAGGGAAGTGAAAACGAGATCTCTAGTGTGGATTCACTTCACAAAGGTTGAAATAAGCACTGGACTATAAAAATGTAAGTGTAATTATTGTAAGAAATTATTTTCTTGTCCGAGTAAGGGTGGAACAACCCATTTGCTTCGTCACATAACAAATAGGTTGTGTCCGGTTTATAATAAAGAGAATCCTATTGAGGGGGGGGGGGTGGATCACAAAAATTTCTTAATTTAGAAAAAGGGAAATCGGAGGAGGGTAGCAATTTTGTTCCATGGAAATTTGATCAAGAGCGCTCTAGGAGTGACTTCACCGAGCTTGTTATTTGTGCGGAATTATCTTTCAACTTCACCGAACATCCTGCTTTTCGAAAATATATTCGGGGTATATACCCGAAGTATAAGTTTCAATCGAGGAACACGGTAAAGAGTGATTGTGTGAAACGTTACATCAATGAAAAAACAATTTTAAAGGAAATGTTGCAATCAAGTGCTTGCTCGCGAGTTTGTCTAACGACCGACACTTGGACATCTCGTAAAGACTTGCCATTTATGGCACTCACAGCTCATTTCATTGATAAAAGGGTGGAAGTTACACAAGAGGATTATCAACTTTGTGATGGTGCCTATGCAAGCTACCGGAGAAAATCTTGCGGACGTCATCATAAGTTGCTTACTCGATTGGAATGTCGATAAGATATGCACCATTACGATGGATAATCATACCGCCAATGATGTTATTGCTAAAAATCTAGCGGATCATTATTCATCTCGAGGTTTATTGTTGCTTGGTGGAGCGCACATCCAAGTTCGTTGTTGGGCACACGTGTTAAATTTATGTGTTCAAGATGGACTGGACGAGATTAAGGATTCCATTCGTAGGGTACGCAATGCAGTGAAATATGTTAAAGGGTCTGGTAGAAGGAAACTTGAACTAAGTAAATACGCCGATCAAGAACGTATTCCCCGAGGTAAGATGTTAGTTTTAGATGTGTCCACTCGATGGAATTCAACATACTTAATGCTCGGATCTGCATTGCATTACAAGAAAGCGTATGATCGTTTGAAAACACAAGACCTAAATTTTAAGAATCCACCAACTTCTGAAGATTGGGAGAAAGCTGAAATTGTTCACCAATTTTTAGACGCTTTTTTTATCGTGACAAATGTATTCTCTTCACGTAATAAGTGTACTTCTAATGTTTTCTTTCGTGAGGTTTATCGAATTCTTATGTTGTTGCGAGAGACTTCGTTGGATTTAAATTCATTGCTTGGACGTATGGCATTAAACATGCTTGTGAAATTTGAAAAATATTGGTCAGAAAAAGAACCAAACATATTACTTTCTGTCGCTCTTATCCTTGACCCGAGGTTTAAGGACAAGTATTTGAAATTTTGTTACCAGAGGATATACGGTCCTTCAACCGTTGATAGTTTGATGAGCCGCATGCATAGTGTGATTCATGATTTGTTTGATGAGTACATGTCTTTATATGAAAATTCTTGTCATTTGGAAGAGATTAGTGAGAGTGAAAAAAGAAAGAATGTTATGTCCTCTAGCACATCTTCATTTTCCAAAAGGATGGATTTTATGGAAGATTTTTATAAATTCAATGAAGAAGAATGCACGACTCGTAATAAAACAGAATTAGATGTGTACTTAGAGGAAAAGCTCCATCCAAGCAAAAATACCAATGATGATGATTTCGATATTTTACAATGGTGGAAGCACAACTCTTCCAAGTTTCCGGTCTTATCGATGATGGCGCGTGACATTCTTGCTATTCCTGTGTCATCTGTTCCTTCGGAGAGTGCATTTAGCACCGGGGGGCGTGTCCTTAGCCCATTTCGTAGTTCATTACTTCCTTCTACTGTTGAATCATTGATTTGTGCCCAAGACTGGATTCAAAGTGCACCCGTACAAACTGAATTTGAAGATGAAATTGACACTACATTTGCTGGTAATTTTTCATATGTTACCTATTGCAATTTTTATCTTATTTAGCTTTTGTAATTGGATTGTCTTTAGCTAATGTAATTATTTCTTACAATTTTCAGACTTGAACATATGTACGGCGACCGACTAGCTGTCAGATTTCAGACTTGAAAAGTGTTGCAAATGGCCGTCGAAACAGCTTTATATATGAATATTAGTGCAGAATTTTGGGTGTTTAATGCTGTCGAAACAGCTTTATATATCAATATTAGTGCAGATTTTTGGGTGTGGAATGCAGAATTTTGGGTGTTTAATGCTGTCGAAACAGCTTTATATATCAATATCAGTGCATAATTTTGGGTGTTGAATGCAGAATTTTGGGTGTTTAATGCTGTCGAAACAACTTTATATATCAATATTAGTGCAGAATTTTGGGTGTGGAATGCAGAATTTTGGGTGTTTAATGCTATCAAAACACCCTTATATATCAATATTAGTGCTGATAGCTGGCTATTTTAGTGCTGAAATGTGGGTTTTTAATGCTGAAAATGTCAATAATATTGCTGAAATGTATTTTTAAAGTGCTGAAAAGTGTGTTTAAAGTGCTGAAATTTGTTATTTAAGTGCTGAATTTTGGTTTTGTAATGCTGAAATGTCAAGTATTGGTGCTGATATTTGTTATTTTAGTGCTGAAACGTGGGTTTTTAATGCAGAAAATGTCAATAATATTAATGAAATGCGTTTTTAAAGTGCTGAAAAGTGTTTTTAAAATGTTGAAATTTGTTATTTAAGTGCTGAAATTTGGTTTTGTAATGTTGAAATGTCAAATATTAGTGCTGTTATCTGTTATTTTAGTGCTGAAATGTGTTTTTTTATTGTTGAAATATAAAATTTAATTTGCTGAAATAAATAAATATGTATTTATTTATACAATTCGGGCCGGCTCAAATTGGGCCCGAAGCCCGATTTATTTTGTGAGCCGAGCTTGAGCCAAGCACTCTTAAGCTCGTTCGGGCCGAGCTTGAGCTTGAGCCGAATTAGTAAAAATAGGGCCAAGCCTGATCAACCATAAGCTCGACTCATAGAACCCGATTGACAGGCCTACAAGTAACCCTTAGCACATGACCGATTCAATTCCATTTTTCTAGGCGAGAAAATCATCATGAAGAGACAAAGCACACAACTAGTGGAAAAATCTCTAGATCTAGATAGATCCGCTCAAGCCTCTAGATGTGAGAAAATGTATAGATCTAGTGTACCAATCCTATTATTTGAAACCCAACGACATCTAAAATAAACCATAAATAGAAAATCCATTCAAACCTTAATAAAACGAGAAAATATTACAAACTCAGCCCCTTCAAACCCACATGCAGGCGAGATAGAACCAAGAAGCTATGTTTCTATATCATTTACACTTGTAAGAACCTGGTAACTCTATATACCTACTAACATGCAATGGCCACTGTAGACTGATCCCAAAACCCTCATCATCTCATACACACCGATACTCGAAGATCCATTCAAACCAATCCCAGGCGAGAAAATCTTTCGATCTAAGAAGAATAACCCCTTCAAACCCAACAACGACAAGATAGGACAAAAAGATAAGTTCCTCTGAACTTTTAGATTGAAATATGTGCACTCCATATAAACTAATAACACTTGTGAATCAAACATGCATACAGCAAGGTGAAGAATACACATGCAGAGTACAGAGCAAGAAGCCAAGAGAAACACGTGTAGAAAGGAAAACATCATTTAAACCCCAAAACTTATCTGACAGGTACAAACCATCACAGCTATAACCTCTTCTATATTAAGTTTTGAATATTTTTTCACTGATTCCCCACCTCGTAACCATCTCCCCAACACCTTCAGTTCTCTTTATTTTAGGCAACCTAACATGAATTTTGTACGAAACTTCAATTTCATGAAAGTTCTGCTTGGATATTTGAAACTTTTGTTAGTCATTATGACATTGTTGTATAACAATATAAATGTATTATATTATAATATAAAATTAACATATTTCCAATATGTATATCATACTATGAACTATATATATTATATTACCATTGTTGATGTCTAAAATTGGTGTGGACAATTTTATAATTACAGATAAATATGAATGAAGACTAGATAGGACAACCAAGGTTTTTAGCATGGTCCAACTGAGGAAAAAGTCTACATCCACGATTATACTATTGCAGTTGAGGGATGATTACAACAAGTTCAGAGTAATATTGCTCACTTGTCTCCCCTTGAATTAAGGGAGGTAGTGCATCTATAATTGTTGAGAAATCAAGAGGTAGAATGCCTTTATATATTCTGACATTTACATTCATGTATAATAAATGTGACTATTGATCTTCTAAAGCTCGTGTGGAACAGCTGTTGGTAGCCCTATGTGAGTGACCTTTCCCTTCCTTGATGATTCACCTTCCTGGATGCAGTCAGCTGGTTGGCCGGTCAAGTATCTCTAGAGCCAACTAAGTATATGTGAAGCACTAAGGTGGATATGTATGAGGACATGTGTCTCTATATCACTAGTCGATGTGTATGAATAATTTAACCTACAAAAAAAGTCCCTAATGCTCCATACTTGATGATTTAGCGAAAGGATGAAATATTTACTCAAAAAAATTGCTCGGCGCCCATACAGGGTGTAGGTCGGCCGCCGACCTTCGAGTCTTGTAATTCTTCCACCAGTGTGCCAGTACAGTGGCATTTTTGTAAATAATTCAAAAAATAGCAAGCCGTCAAAAGGTACCATGGTCTTTCTACCCCTTTAGGATGTGTGCAGCTGTGAGAAGTTCAATTGTTAGTTCAGTGAATCTTTTTCATTCCCAAGTTTCGAGATGAATATGTTGGATGCATAAAATGACTAAGTTTCACCCCATTTCTCTTTACCTCAAACTTTCGAACACTACCTTCAAACTTCCTTTGTTGTTCTTGATATCCTTCTATTATTGTAGAGAACTCTATAAGACTTCCTTCTTCTTTATCCCATTCTTTTGCTTTGTTACTTTCAAAAATGGTGTATATCATTGATGACGACTCTTTAAAAGAGTTTACCGAGTTAGATGATGACCTCCTTGTAACCTAGATAGGAGGTACTGTGAGTTATATTCGGGCATGTTGCCCAACTGTTGTCATTTATTTTATTTACCGCTTTTTCGATTGCCCCTATTCGATATAGTTGTATTAGTGTTTTACCGAGAGTTATCGGTTATTGTTTGATTTAATTCAATTAATGTGTATATTAATTGTGTGCATGGATTAATTGTGCCTTTCAGTTAACAAGATTAAAAAGTTTAAAATTGGGTCTAATAGGTTATTAGTAATTAATTTGGTTTTCGACAATAATGCTGAGAATGATCCATTATGAGAATTTTGTTTTATTTTGATAAAGAATTGATCAGCCGAGATTAAACTAGACGGGGTGTCACATTTTGTAAATAATTTTTAATAAAATATTTCATGTTCCTGTTTGACTCTCATACATTTAAAGAAAAACTCATCTCTAAAAGATTTTTGTAAAACAATCCATAACCTCTACTATATTTTTGAAACGATCCACAATTTATAATCAGTTTGGTCTTTTATACATGATCCTTGTTAGAGTCAGGAGTAGGAAAGTGCGTAAGATTTTTCAAATTAATCCTGAATTATGGTTCAATTTTAAAAAAAAAAATTAGTAAAAACGTATTGTAGGAAAATTATTTGACATTAACCAATTTTAAAAATAAATTTTGTAAACTGTTATGTTGTCTTATGTTTATAGTTTTTGTGTTGTGACGAGAGTATGAAAATATAAATATAATTCTCCGATGTCATGCCATAGCGTCTTGTGTTCATGTTACTTGTGGCATGTGTCTAAATGAGATGAAAAATAAATTACTTGTCATGTATATAAAATACATGCATTATATATATCACGTGTCCTTGACGGCCACCTTGCGTAGGATTTTGGTATGACTCCACATGGGGATAGGCATGGGCACATGAAGGCACAACTAATGTTTAAGAAAATAAAAGAAAGCAACAGCCACTGAAAAAGTCAAACTACGAACCAATAATTGCGCAAAAAATGATTATTATGAACCAATCATTCTGTAATGAGCTAACGCCAACAAAACATTGAATATTACGTAGAAGAAGGTTGACGAAAGGCCATAGAGAGAAAAAGAGAAACAGAGGGAGGGAGTGCATAAGCAACCTCTCTTCTTTTGGATCTCTAAACATATACGATTAACATTCAGTAAATGTTTGATCCAAAAAAGCACCCCTATTATTCTCAATTCACCCTCTCCTTTCTCTTGCCTTTTCTTCATCCATCTTTGTCACTCCATTAAAAACAGCTTCATATCACAAAACCATACTTTTTTTGGCTTCTCTCTTTGTCCTTAATTCCTGTTGTTTCCCGGAAAATTATGAGTAGGATTCGAGCGAATTCTTCACCCGATTTACTTCCTTCTTCTACAATGACAGAACAGTATGATGATTCGGCTTTGGAAGGTGAATTGTTCATACCTTGCAGATTTACCATTATTATTATTTTTATATAAAAAAAATCCCATTGGGGTGTAACATGTGAGCCTAGAAAATTAGATGAAAGGTGCAAGTGCATTGCATAGAGCTCTGTCGGCTCTCTTTCAAATTTTTTTCTTCTAAAATTAATGGAATACGTTATTATGCCTTAAGCCTAATAATATTTATGAATTTGCTTTTCCATTAATCAAATTCATATTTGTTTTTTAAAAAAAAAAGTCGGCCGGATAGAAAAGTTTATAATAACAAAAGTGGACAAATTGCAACTTTTCGACCTTTTCTCTAATATTTAGAAATATTTCATCTCACTCTAATTCTTTTTTAGGTGTGGCTGCGAACATCAAGCTACTATTAAAACTGATTGAGGATCACAAAGATGCTTGCTCCAAAGACAAAAAAGACGGCAGGAGAATGTTAAGGGTAGCCGGGATGATGACCATTCTGGACATGGTTAGAACCCGAATCCAAAAATGCCAATCTTTTGGAAATAAAGGATCAGAAGCCGAATTGAGGCGTTGTAACACTGATTTGAAGCCTAGTAATGCCCCGAGGGATAAAAGGCCTAATGATAATCCAATAGTCGATGAAAGAGAGAGGCTAAAAAAAGATCTCAATGCGAGTTTAGCAGCCCGAAAGAGCCTGCAAATAATGTGCTCCAGCTTGGGAAAGGAAAAGGAGATTATGGCAGGAGAGTTGGCTAGGAAGGTTCATGAATTGAGTGCAACGGAGGAGCATATAAGTGACCTTAGGGCACAAAATGAGTCATTGTTGGAAAAAGTGCAGGAATATGCTGCGGCTGCGGAGCAAGGTAAGTGTGGAGCTGAGGACAGAGAAAGTGAAGGAAGTGCCACCCTACAAGCACGAAATAAGGTGTTATCCGAGCAACTTTTAAGGTCGCTCGATGGGTATCGATCAATGAAAAGGAGGTTGAGAGAGGCAAACGAGGACAAATTGGTGATGCAAGAAACCATTGATGAAATGGGGGTCACAATCGAGGATAGTCTCGAGAGAATTAAGGTTTTAAAGCAACAAATGATGGACAATGAGGAATTAGCCAACATTGAGGGGGAGATTTCGGGATTGGAGCATTTGTTCGAAGGACTTAATCTGAAGGTCTCAAAAAATGGGGAGAGGAAAGGGAAAGTTGTGCAACCAAAAAAGGCAGATTAGTGCTTGTAAGCCATTTGTTCTTGCATAAGGTAGACTAGCACTAGACAGTGCCTTTGTCTAGATTTTGCTAAACGCTAATTGTCTATATGATTATACAGAAATGGGATTCGTAGCGGGTAAGTACAATATGATTAGCGATGTTAAGACCTTGTTGTTGTGCAGTTGGCCGGAGATTGGTGCCATTTTGTAGCCTTATGTAATGTCCCTAAAATATTGTATAATTACAATTTTCTTAATTTCTTTCCTTGGATGTCAACATGGATGACAAAGGGGTTGCATTAACTTTTGCAATGGAGCTAATCTAAGCTGCGCTTAAAGCTCGTTTGTTAAAATTTAATTGAGTTTGAGCGAATGGAATGAATCTTTATTGAGCTTAAAATAGCCCTGTTTGAGCTCAATTTGATAAGAAAATCCTAATATGAGCTTTAACTAACCAATCTATATACTAGATTGGGATGGAGCTCATAAATGTGCTTTATCAAGCATAGCTTAATTATCTCACCTTTTATATGTGTATTCACATAAATGGATTTGTATTGATTCCACTATTGACCTGTTTCACGAGCCTTGCCGAGCTTAGAAATTCCATATTTTCAAGGTCACTTGAGTGGAGTTGGACTTGGAGCATCTTGAATGCAAATGTGAATTTATTCATATGTGATTGTATAAATTAGATAATATGTATCTTCTGTGGTATAAAATATATTTCATAGACATTCAATATGGAAAACCGTTTGCAATGTAACAGTCAAAAAGTAAACTTGGATGATACCTATAAATAATTGATTTGTTTGGTAATTAGAGAGAGAGTTAAAAAGACGAGGTGGAGAGAGAATTTTGATTAGCTACTTTTTCTCTTCACAATGTCTAACTTCTAAGATACTCTTTACATCTAATGAGTCATCATCACAATGTCTTATGTCTTAAACAAAGGGTACCACATCATATTTATAGTTATCATTCACATTTGTATTGGATAAGTATTTTTATCCACATTATTTATTTATCTCTGTGTCGCTCCACTTTCTTCCAATTCACATTAGAATTGGAAATGCTCTTACTTTCACTTGAAAACGTAGAGGTTGCTGATGAATAAATTAGATTTCATACTCCTAATGGCTGAAGCATTTTCCAAAATGACTGAAACCAAGCAAAACTTATCCTGAATCAGATCTATGTCCCGTACGAGACAATGACTAAAGGAATACAATACCTGAAGAAAAGTTCTTAAATTATCACATCCATTAACAACTAACACAAAAATCAAAGGACTCAAGGACAAAACACAGTTTCTTCTCTATCTTATTTTGAACTTTTGAACCTCTAATGTGACCCAATCCCATAGCCCCAATCTCAGCATAAGCATTAAGTATGCTATTCATGGGAACCCACCAAGTTATAAAGAGTCATCTCCTTCGCCCTCTTATTCATGGGTGAATCCATGTGCATTGGATGGTGGTCAATTACCCAACAATTCTAATATGTCGGGCTAAGGGTATTGTATCAAATTTCCTACAAGAAAAAGATGACTTGCTCAAAATGTAAAATCAATATATAGTGTGTGTGTGTGTGTTTTATATAGAGAGAGGGAGACTATGTGGAGGTGAGCCATTATTAAATTTAATCTTATAATGACTATAATCCTTATTTATTTATGTTCATTTAGTCTAGCTTTTGATGTTTTAATTAGAGATCTATGACCCAGCTTTAAATGAATTTTTAGTGCCTTTAAAGTCAAATAATGTTATTAAATTTTGGGTTATATTAACATTTTAGGTGTTTATTAAGAACAAGGTTTAGGATTGAGAAACATGATTTTTCACTTTATAGGTAAACCTGCTTGACATGGGAGTGTAGTGTCCTAATGCATGGGTGAAATATTGAATAAATTTAAAAATAAAAGGTAAATTGATCATTCATCTTATGTTTAGATGGCTGCTATTTACACCCACATATACACCTTATAAGTTATAATACCATAGTAAAAGTTAAGTTATAACTTAATAAGGGACCACACATATGATATAATGATTTTTCAAACATTCAAATGGGCTCCACCATCATTTTCTCTTCTCTTCTCTTCTCTTCTCTTCTCTCTCTCTCAAATCCTCATGTTAATTTTCATTACCTTAGTACCAAGGGAGGAGCCAGGAATACTTAAAAGGGTGCTAACAACAAGTAAAGGTTCATAAAAATTAATATAAAATTAAAAAAATCATGACAATATTTAGTTCAATAATAGAATCCATTCACAATTAAATAAGAAAGTTTTATCGAAATTGTTTTCCCTTGAAGTCTTTAAATATTCACATTCTTTGATTACAAAAAAATGAGTTTCCCTTTTTTTATTGGTGATTGATTATCAGCCATAATAATTTATAATCTAACAAATGAACAAGGGAATAAGACTTATTACACAATCATAATAATAAAAAATTATTAACAAACTTTATAAATGATTCAATCATTAATTGATTACAAAATTCAACAAATAATTGAAATAAGAAATGTTAGTTAACTTAATCATCATTGGATTGATATAAACAATTAAATTTACAAATAAATTAGAACTATAAATGAGAGTTAACCTAAAAAATTCAAATCCAAAATTGTAATATTACAAAAAATATGTACTTAAATTAAATTATCAAAAAATTTATTTAATCTATTAATCTTATGCTTAAAAAAATCCACTAATCTAAACTTTAAAGAAAAAAAACAAGAAGGAAATGCAAAAAAAGAGCAAGAAATAAAGGGAAAAAAGGACAGGAAAGAAACGAAAAAAAATAGTTAGTTCATTCATACCGGCATCGGAGGGAGAAATCGCCGACAGTCTGCTGTTGCAGGAAGGCCAGTACAAGGTAACCAACTTATTTGGGTTATTGTAATGTCAATTGGGTTTTGATGAAAGAGAGAAAAGTTTGTTTTTCTACAAATCAGTTGTTGTTGTGCTTTTGTTACTTTAACAGTGGACACGGGTTTCGTATTGGGTTGGGTGGGCTACCTTTCAATTATGGGATGAGCTATACCTGCATAAATAATTTGAGACAAGACTAGTTGACAAAAAAAAAATAGGCTAGGCTGCAGCCCTGGTGAGCCCCGACCCAGCTCCGCCCTCGCTTAGTTCAACACTACCGAAACAACCTCGTATCTCCAAAATAACTTATTTTCATCTCCATGTTTTATTTTTACATTATACATAATTTTTTGATCATTTTGATATTAATTTTTTTAGCATTTCAACCACCGGCTGGAGGGCCATTTTAGAGTAAGTACCAATATATATATATATAGGTCTAAAAATATTTTATGTATATTAAAAAATGTCTATTTATAAAATGAGTTTAATTTTTTTATGGCCCATTTTTTCAACTATAAAAAAAATTGTACAGAATAATTCAATTACCCAACTCATTTAAGATTCCCATTGTTTTAGAGATCCATTTTTTCAACTACCCACAAAATCTTTTCGGTACCCCTACTCTCTCTCTTTCTTTTGCACTGCCCCACTCTCTCTCTCCAATTCTAGCGTCCCTCTCTCTCTTTGTGTGCAACTGTTTAACTATCTGTATTCTTTTTTTTTTTTTTGCAGAAACTAATTGCCTTGCCAATTTGCCATGTTTGTTTTGTTGTTGGCGGAGCCAACTTGGCTCAAGGCAACCAAAGGTAAGTGTAAGAATGTTAGTTTCTATTTCAAAGTTCATAGTTTTAATTTATGAATAAAATAATAGATTAAAACTACGAATAGTTTTAATCTATTATTTTTTCCTAAATGATTTTTAGTCCACAAATGCTAATCTTTTTTCCTAAATTTTTATTACGAAAGACCGAGTTAAAAGCATACGTAAGAGGAAATAAAAATGACTGACACACAACGAAAATTTTAATATGTTGTTGACATTCAGATCGAAGCACTGAGTGCAAGGTATTGTAAAGTATACTTTTCAAAAGATATTAAAAAAATCCAAAGATGAAAATAAATCAAATACCTATGCTCAGAAATTGGCTAACAACTCTTCTTACATTTATTTGGTGTGTGTTCTGGAATGTTAATTCTCCCATATCCTTCTTTGTGTTCATGAATTAAGAATTACAATCATATGTTACTTTGACATTAGAATGGCGAATAAAGTTACAAATCATAACTCACTGTTGATAGCATAATAAGTTTACAAAGTGTAACCCAAAAGTTTATTTAAGTGTGTTACCGAGTGTAAGAATAAATCCAAATCCAAGCACAAACTAATGAGTGTAGAGATAGATTAGGGAGATTTTAAAAAGCATTAATGTAGTAAAAAATATAAACATACAAACAAAAAATGAAAATAAAAACATTAATAGAATGCAATCAACACTTTTGTAAAGGTTACACTCATTTTTTAATTTTACATATCAAACAAAAATCATATATACTCATTGCTCAAAATAAATTATATAAAATTAGAAATAAGAAATAGATATTAAAGAATAGGAAAAGAAAGAAATTATACATTTCATTGGTAAACGTCATATTACATTGAAAATGAAAATTAATACTTAAAACAATTGCCTATTATTAAGTGGTGTTGCTTCTTCATAGGCTTCTCAAAGCACAAAGAGATCCAATTTTGTTCAAATGACTTCATTTTTAGCATTTGTCCACCAGCTATAATGGACCAAGTTGTCTTCCCCTTGTTTTTCAACCAAATCACATAATAAAAGCAATGTATATGAGTGTGATTCCATATGGATATGAAGAATTTATTACCAATGGTCAAGCAAAGGTTCATAAACCAATCTAGTAGGTGGGTGGAAAGTACAGACAATATTCTTCCAATTGCCACTCACCATAAGCATTTTGTTGTCCGGTATTAAATGTCATTTAATGCTCCCAACAAATATCACCATTAATCTGCAACTATTTCCATAAGTACTTAACCTTCTATTATGGTTGTAGAACTCAAACATGGCCTCCTATGATTCAAACGTCATTCTTAGTTATCCCCACTAGTTGTTTATATAAGTGGCACTCAGGGAAGGTTCCAAGGAGGGGATTTCAAGTCATTATTTGTAAGGACAAGTGCTGAGAAAAATATTTAGCAATTATCAAGAAGTTTGGATCACTTCCAGCTCTTACATTATGTTTTAGACCATTGGGGTTTTATTTTTAAAACCATGTATGAAGTTTACTTTTCAGTAAAGGTGTGTTAGTTATTTTTTAAATAAGAATCATATTTGTTAGAATGTCTTAAATTTAAGGGTAAATATATTGTATAATATATTGGTAAATTGGACTTTATAAGAATATCAGTGAAATCGGTTCAGCTTGATCACAGGGCATGCGTGCCCGTTATTTATGGAAGGACCGAGAGTCAATGTTGTAGTATAGGGACACCGTCTTGGAGAATAAGTCAATCATGTTGACTAACTAGGAGAGGTCTGTGGATAATGAGGCGTCTGAGAGATAGTTATCCTTATGTGGCTCAGGGATGACTAATCGATTAAAGAAGATGGACATGCCCTACTCCGGACAGACATATTACGTGGAGGTGGAGCATAGGATCATAAGTAAATTGATTTAAATTATAGTTTGTTTAGTTGTAAGTAAATTATTTTAATTTGGTCACATTTTTCTTTAATTTGGTCTCATTTTACACGAGTCTGGGAGTGGCATGGGGGAAAAGGCAACATACTATTGACTCATATATAAAGATTTGGATGAAGAAGGGAAAGCCTGTTAATCCGTAGGTCATGAGACCATGAAATTATATTTATGATTTCAGACTATTTATTGAAATTCTTTTTCAAAGTTAATAATATGTTTTTATATTATATCAAGAGAGGCTAAAGGTCGTGCATAGCACCTAGAGCGATGCCAAAATGTCATCTATGAATATGGATGCAGTGAGTCAAGTGATGGGCCTATATAGAAAAGGTCATACTTGGGGTGTTAGCTCCCGAATAGGAAAATCGAAGCTTATGGGAGTTATTTGCCATAACAGTGGTTTGTCCTCCAAGTTAGACACATAAATCAGACATGGACTCAAAATTGAAAAGTCTCTAACAAACGATGAACCACATATTCGAATGGATCAAACATGCAGTCAGAGATAAAGGAAATGAATGTGAAGGATAAAGGGAAGGGTAAGTAAAAGGTGGGTGAGTGGGGGCAACTACTTTATCCCCCTTACTGAATCCAACTGGCTTATCATCCTCGTATGATATGTACTTGAGCCCCAAAGAAACTATATAAACTCTATTTGAGCCAGTTGGGTAGAGAGTATATCTCTTTGACTTGCGTGGAGGCGATCGAATTGCCAAATGAGTGAACGACATGACCATCACTCTAGGTACCATGGTGCATAACCGTCCATTGTATCCGTTTGAGTCATGGGTTTGGTTCGCTGAGATTATGGTGGGGAAAGAAGACGAGGTACTATTGAGAGAGTATGCGCTTGTGTTGAAATAAGAAATAATATAATTAAATTCAGTTTAACTCAAACAAACCCTAAACATGCAACTAGGTGTGATTGAAACAAGATGAGATCATGCAATAGTTATTCAAGCACACACAAGTGAGGAAAAATCCCCCAAAGGGGCAAAACCATTTATTTCCATTATAATATTGTAACGTACAATTTCGGATTACAATGAAAATACAACTGACTAAGAATTACCCTCAGGTGTCGGATTCTGTAGTCGGCAGCTCGAGATATCCCTTTCCAGTAGGGCAGCAATGAAGAAGAAGAGCGGTTTTCTTCACAAGGGTTGAACAACAAAGGATTGTGTTCTAGGGTTGCAAACAGATTCACAAATGTATGAGAGGTTGTGTGAATCAACAAAAACTAGAGTCTTGAGACTCAACAGGTGAAGACTTAGAGCTTTTATACTCTGAAAATCGTGTGGAAGTCTTGTTAAACCAACTCCCCGTAGTGGGATTAAATAAGAAGTCCTGGGCCTTAAAAATCTGAACACGATCTGTTCGAGTTTATCCAGGGCGGACCGGTCCAGATCTGAGGCGGATCAGTCCGGGTAGGCGGACCGATTCTTTTTATTTTTGGCTTTATCGGTTCGCTATCGGTCCGGGGTGTACTGGTTTTTCAGCAAGTGGATCGGTCCGGTACAAGGGCGGACCGGTCCGCAGGAGGATCGGTTCTTTTTCTCTTGGCGGATCGGTCCGGATCACCATAATGCAGATTCCTTCCTCTTTTGTTATTCGGATCCATTAACGTAGATAATTTCTTGAATATCTTCAACGGTGTAACGACGTATGACATAACCCATAATCTATGATGGACAAAATGTCCTTACAAATCTACCCCTATGTCTATGCCGGTACATACATAAACAACAACAATCCGAATTATCAAACTTACAAAAAATGCCTATACAAATCTACCCTTCCATGAACCCAAAAATTGAAAAGGTACAATTGAATAAGACTTCATCGTTTGTTCTTCAACTCTTCAACGCTTTTCTCATCAGGGTGTGCAAAAAGAGATCATTAATGAAGTGCCTACACACATGAGACAAAGCAAATACCAAGTGACATATCAAGTTTGAAATGAGATAAATAGAGATACCATTTATGATGAAAGCATACGTTATCAAATCTCAAAAACTCAAAACTCCCCCATAATATGATAATTCTTTCTCCCCCTTTTTATGATGTCCCCAAATAGACAAATGAGAGAAATAATGCAAACAAGCAATGACGGGGTGTCACAAGGAAATACACAACTATTTTTGAATTTTTCAAAAAAAAATTTAAACAAAAGCACACCATGAATGAACCCAAAGCAACCAATTCGATGATAGCGTTAATGAATGGGTGTGATTAATATTCGATAGGAAGATCAATGCATACAAACATGACATATGTGCACGATGAATATTGGATATTCCTAGCGAATGAACTCAAATGCTTCCTTTGGTGTAAAAGACTGACAATATAAGACATTGACTTAATTCAAATCAACAAATCAAAGCTCAAAGTGATTTCCACACCAATAACATCCAAAATGTTTTCATGCTTTTTCAGGACTTTCAAGGAAGTGCAAACCCGTTTAAAGATTCTCCAACCAAACTCCCTCAGATATATATTTTGAATAGAGGTATTCTAAATTCTCAAACTTTGGAGAATTGATGGTGAAACCTAAATGGCCCATATTTGGCATGAATTTCTTTTTATTGCCTTTAAATTTTTTCGGGGCTCTTTTAACCTCTTCGGATATTAAAATTCCTCCATTTGTTAGGTCCTTTTAAATGGTGGCTTTTGCGCAAAGGATAGATAATTACCTTTCGCTGCCCCTCCCCATTTTACAAATAAACACACAGTCTTACCAAACGGTTTTCAGATGCATTCCAATCTTGTCAAGTTTATCGCATATTGTACATTGTATAGACATAATTGAGATGGAAACACTCAAGCCAATATGTGATAGACAAGTGAAATAATCAAATAAAGTCGTGCATGTGTGCAATAAAGGATATAGGAGTCAAACATGTAGGAAGATATCACTAATTACATCTCAAAGACTCCATACAATGTAAAGCACATGGATGAAATGATGTAGCGTCTCAAATCTCTATCAAACAGTCACATGGATAAATGGAATGAAGTTGTGACTTGGCTATCTTAAATGCTCATCCATAAAAGGTGCATAAAAAATAAAAATACAAAAATCTTTTTGGATTTTTCAAAAGAAATAAAAAATAGCTGTACAACAAAGCAATGATACATATAAAACAGACTTGCAATAGGAAGCATATGATATGAACATAAAAAAATATCCTATTCTAGACATAGACCAACTCCTAAGTCAACTGTGCAAATCCCCAAAGATTTCCTAAGACTCTCAAATCTAAGGGCATCTAAAGGTTTCGTGAAAATATAGGCTAACTGATGATCGGTGGGAACAAAACTCAGGGATACGACTTTCTCCTCAACTAACTGACGTATAAAGTGCTCACGTATCCTGATGTGCTTTGTGCGTGAATGCTGGACTGGATTGCGGGATATATGTATCGCGCTCGTGTTATCACAGGAAATGGTCATGGTGTCCTGTGAAATCCCATAATCCTCCAGCATTTTCTTCATCCACAAGAGTTGCGTGCAATAACTCCCGGCGGCTATATACTCAGCCTCTGCAGTGGACAAAGAGATGGAATTTTGATTCTTGCTCAGCCAGGAGACAAGAGAATAACCAAAATAGAAACACCCACCAGAAGTGCTCCTACAACCATCTACATCCCCAGTCCAATCGGCATCCGAAAAGGCGGACAAACGGTCATCGGTATCAAAGGAATACCAAATACCATATGAGAGAGTCCCACTCACGTATTTAATAATACATTTTAGAGCAAGTAAATGTGACTCTTTCTAAGATGCCTGATATCGCGCACAGACTCCAACACTAAAGGCTATGTCGGGACGACTGGCAGTCAAGTAGAGAAGACTACCTATCATACTCCGATATAAGGTTTGCTCTACGTCCTTGCCTGAAGTGTCCTTACTAAGCTTGGTAGTGGTACTCATAGGTGTACGTTCATGCTTAGCGAAGTCTAGACCAAATTTCTTCACTAGGTCTCTAGCATACTTGGATTGGGAGATGAACATCCCCTCCTCTAGCTGACGAACCTGGAGACCAAGGAAGAAAGTAAGCTCACCAACCATGCTCATCTCAAACTCACTTTTCATTTCCTTTTCAAAGTGATGAGCATGTTGAGAGAACGTGGATCCAAAGACTATGTCATCCACATAGACCTGGGCAACCAAAATTGCACCGTCATCTCTCCTGACGAATAACGTCATATCAACTCCCCCTCTCTTGAAGCCACGGGCTAAGAGATAAGAAGTAAGCCTCTCGTACCAAGCACGGGGTGCTTGCTTCAAACCATACATGCCTTTTCTCAGATAGTAGACGTGCTTCGGGTGCTGAGGGTCTTCAAACCCTTTTAGTTGTTCCACGTAAACCTCCTCCTGTAGAATACCATTCAGAAAGGCACTCTTGACATCCATCTGATATAACTTGAAGCGCAGATCACATGTGATGGTGAGTAGTAGACGTACGGACTCAAGCCTCGCAACAGGAGAAAATATCTCCCTAAAGTCTACACCTTCTATCTGTGTGTAGCCTTGAGCGACCAACCTAGCCTTGTTTCGGATTATGGTACCATTTTCATCCATTTTATTCTTAAAAATCCACCGGGTACCAATCACATTAGTCTCACTAGGTCGGGAGACAAGTTCCCAAACATTATTCTTTTTAAACTGAAGTAACTCATCCTGCATAGCAGATATCCAGTGTTCATCCTTGAGTACTTCTTTATGATTCTTGGGCTCGACTTTGGACGTGTAGCAAAGACGACTAATAACGTTCTCTAGCTGAGCACGAGTCTTGACCCCTAGAGTGGGATCACCAAAAATGGCAGACGGATCATGACTCTTGCGAACCCAAGCGGGTGTGTCCCCTAACACAGGAGTGGGGACCACAGAGTGTGGATGGGGGACAAATGGATCACTATCAGACGAGTCCTCATCCTCACACTAAAGGTTAGGATCAATAACCGTCGGAGGTTCATCATCTTGCACGGTGACGTTTATTGATTCCATAACCTTAGAGCTCTTCAGGTTAAAGACACGGTACGCTCTGCTATTAGATGAATATCCTAGCAATATTCCCTCGTCACTCCGGGAGTCAAACTTTCCTAATTGCTCTCTATCCCGTAGGATGTAGAATTTACTCCCAAAAATACGAAAATATGCCAGGTTGAGTTTCTTACCTGTCCACAATTCATAAGGTGTCTTAAGTGTGTGTGGATGCAGGTAAACTCTATTCACCGTGTGGCATGCAGTAGACACTGCCTCTGCCCAAAATCTCCTAGAAACATTACGACCTAGAAGCATCGATCTATCCATTTCCTGGATCGTTCTATTCTTTCTCTCAACAATCCCATTTTGCTGAGGAGTCTTCACAGCAGAAAACTCATGTTTGATCTCAAGGCTATCACAATACAAATCTACCTTTGCTTCCTTAAATTCAGTGCCGTTGTCACTACGTATCATGTTAATAGTGACTCCGTGTTGATTTTGCAGGACACGGCACTTGATCATTAAAAACTCTACAGCATCGGATTTCTCTCTCAGAAAACCTACAATGGAGTACCTGGAGAAATCATCCACCATCACAAGGATATACCTCTTACCACACAGACTCTCAGTACGAGTGGGACCCATAAGATCCATGTGTATAAGCTCAAGAACACGAGAGGTGGTAATGGAATACAACTTCCTATGGGGACTACGAATTTGTTTTCCCCACTGACAGGGTCCACAAACTGTCGAAGTTGGCCTTCCAATAGATGGTAAGCAATGTACTAGGTCCTTTTTAGCTAAGCGAGTGAGATCTATAATATTTACGTGACCTAAACGTTAGTGCCACAGATCCATAGGAGTGATCGTGGCGCTGTTGCAGACAAGTGAGGAAGTAGGCACAGTACCATAGCAATTATCCTCGATCCTCACCCCTTGCATTAAGAGTTTACCGGCTTGATTGTAAACATTACATGCGTCCCGGTCAAACTTTACTGCAAAGTCAGTATCGCACAGCTGGTTAATGCTAAGAAGGTTTACTTTTAAACCTTCGACGTACAACACATTCTCTAGCTTAGGAAATCCTGGTAACACTACAGTACCTCGTCCTACAATGCTAGACTCCCATCTCCAAAGGTGACTCTGCCATCCTGATAATCCTCAAGATATGTAAAAAATGAGGCATCACCTGTCATATGTCTGGAGCATCCACTGTCAAAAAACCACTGTGAGGTATTATGTGCCTTGAAAGCGACATGAACAACGAAGGCCTTTTATCTTTCTTAGGTACCCAAGAAGTGGTGACCTTTTGTTTGCCTTTGTTGTTGTTAGTTTTAGCTGGAATGTGAGAAGCATTCCCTGACGACAAAGACATCCGTCGGAATTCCTCCATCAAACTCTGAGACGTGGCAGCTAAAAACTCAACTCGCTCTCTTAGACTAGTAAAATCATCAGTATGCTGATGTGGAGCAGTAGTACATCGTGTCTGACCCATACTATCGCAAAACTCCCTGAGGTGTCCTTTTCTTTTGCAATAAGTACAAAAGAACACAGTCAAAGGCGGACCTTGGTTTGCTTTTCTTGGTTGAACTCTCCTTCGAGGTTTTTGACGATGGCCATAAGGAGTCGTAGTAAACTCAGGGACTAGTCCAGGTGAAATTTGGGACGTGGAGGCACCATCATAACCAATTCCCTGCCGATCACCAAAACCTAAAGCGGGGCCGAGGAGCATCTTTCCAATTTTCCCAGATCTGTCCTCAATTTGTACCTTGACTTCCGTGCTTTCTCAAGATCATGAGTCAGCTGGGCAACAAGGGCTTCAAGTTTCTTCCGAGTCTCCACGTAGGAATGGAGCTGACTCGTAAGACTAGCCACTTGTTTAGTCAGGTCCCCTTTCTCTTTCTCAAAAGTGCTCTCTCTCTTTAAACAAACTTTCTTTCTCAACACAAGCAAATTCTCTCTCTCTCAGGGCGGTGCAGGTGGAGGACTCTCTCTCTCTCTCGCTTTTCTTAATTCTTCCTATAAGCCGGTGATATTAAGGACTAACGCTTTGTTATGCTTTTTAGTTTTAAATGACTCAGAGTATAACTCAGCATAGGCGCGTTGAATATCACTCTCGCTCTCACTTGTGTCATTCTCCCCCTCACTCACATTGCTCTCACTGTCGAGGTGTCCCTGTGAAGCATCATCCTCATCGTTGTGAGGAGAACTAGAAGTGCTCACATGACTAGCCATGAATGTGGTGAAGTTACACTCATGCGGTGACTCGACTCCAGAATCCACCGACTCGACCTCACTGTCGTCGCTAAGGGTAGCGTTAAGAACAACTTTCCCTTTCTCTCTGTTCAGACGTGTGGCACACTCAAAGGCTCTATAACCCCTACCGTCGCACTCAAATCATCTCTCACTTTCTTTCTTAGGAGTATCTTTAAAAACTTTTTCATTTTTCTTTTCAAACTTATTTCTCTCAAATTTCTTTATATCTTTAAAATTGCCATTTTTCTTAAATTTGAGAATCCTCTTGAATTTTTTTACAAAAAGAGCCAAATCATCTAAGTCAAAATCACAAACAGAATCTGACGTGTTAGTCTCTCTCTTTCTAGATGACTCTACCCTCTTTCTAGTCGACCCCTCATTCTTTCTCTCTTGAGTATTAAGTGCAATTCCCTTATCTTTAGACTTAGCAGTTTTAGAGAACATATCAATTTCATATGTTTGCAAATCTCCTACAAGTTCTTCCAATTTTAGCGTATTTAAATTACCCATAGAATTTAGCACAGTGACTTTGGGGATAAAACGCTTAGGCAAAGAACGAAGAATCTTTTTGACAACTCTAGCATTAGGAATATGTTCACCAAGATTAAAGCTAGTATTAACAATGTCAGAAAGGCTAGCATAAAAATCATCAAAACATTCAGTTTCATGCATGGTGATGGTTTCAAATTGAGTTATCAAATTTTGCAATTTAGACTCTTTCACAGCATTAGTTTCTTCATGGGTGAGTTGAAAAACATCCCATGCCTCTTTTGACATGGTACACGTCATTATGCGTTTGAACTCGTCAGGTGTGACAAACCCAGAAATAGCACTTAGACCCTTAGAATTGCATGATGACCATTTAAATTCGTCTTCAGTCCAAGAAGTGACAGGTTTTAAATTGATCACATTATCAACGGTGACGGAGGGAGGAGTCCACCCCCTTTCAACCAAAATCTAGACACATTCATCAATGGCTTTTAAAGAAGACCTCATGCGGGCTTTCCAATATGCATAATTTGTCCCGTCAAAAACTGGCATTTTATTATATGATTTCTCCATAATGAACACACTCATTTTCAAAAATCAATTTTTCAGAAAATTGATATCTTAGAAAAATTTTGCAGAAAATTACACGGTAAAGTTGTGTAACTGGCTCTGATACCAATTTGAGAGAGTATGTGCTTGTGTTCAAATAAGAAATAATATAATTAAATTCAGTTTAACTCAAACAAACCCTAAACATGCAACTAGGTGTGATTGAAACAAGATGAGATCATGCAATAGTTATTCAAGCACACACAAGTGAGGAAAAATCCCCCAAAGGGGCAAAACCATTTATTTCCATTATAATATTGTAACGTACAATTTCGAATTACAATGAAAATACAAGTGACTAAGAATTACCCTCAGGTGTCGGATTCTGTAGTCAGCGGCTGGAGATATCCCTTTCCAGTAGGGCAGCAATGAAGAAGAAGAGCGATCTTCTTCACAAGGGTTGAACAGCAAAGGATTGTATTCTAGGGTTACAAACAGATTCACAAATGTATGAGAGGTTGTGTGAATCAACAAAAAACTAGAGTCTTGAGACTCAACAGGTGAAGACTTAGAGTTTTTGTACTCTGAAAATCGTGTGGAAGTCTTTCTAAACCAACTCCCCGTAGTGGGATTAAATAAGAAGTCCTGGGCCTTAAAAATCTGAACACGATCTGTTCGAGTTTATCCAGGGCAGACCGGTCTGGATCTGAGGCGGATCGGTCCAGGTAGGCGGACCGGTTCTTTTTATTTTTGGCTTTATCGGTTCGCTATCGGTCCAGGGTGTACTGGATTTTCAGCAAGCGGATCGGTCCGGTACAGGGGCGGACCGGTCCGCAGGCGGATCGATTCTTTTTCTCTGGGCGGATCGGTCTGGATCACCAGAATACATATTCCTTCCTCTTTTGTTATTCGGATCCATTGACGTGGATAAGTTCTTGAATATCTTCAACGGTGTAATGGCGTATGACATAACCCATAATATATGATGGACAAAATATCCTTACAACTATGGTTAAACTAGCAAGCCGATGTCCGTCATATTGACGGCATGTTGAGGGCGTACATCGTTTGGCTGACTTTTCTCCTCCAGCCTTATTAAGTTTGTGTAGGATGTTACAATTGATAAAACTTGATTGGTGTAATTAAACTTGTAGTGCATTGATATAATTAACTTAAAACATTAATTTTGTTTTATACATTGAATTTATGTATTTTGATTTTGATATATAAGTTATTTTGGAATGAATCCGGATCGTTTTTATATAGAGGGTCGGTCATTTTCTAGGCCACCATTATTTGATGGGTCAAATTATTCTTATTCGAAAGTGTGTTTGAAACACTACACCAAAACTGGGCTAATGATCACGGACTTTATCCCTGATCAGGAAGGGTGGGTCGCTGATTTGGTCCGTGACCAAATCGGGCGTGACCAATTCTGGTGGTCACGGCCCAAATCCCTGACCCACAGCCTGGTCACGAATTCCCCATTGTCACAGATGTGGTCACGACCCATAGCCCCGACGCTAATTGTATGCATGGTCACGGCCCTAATCCGTGACCACATCACGATTAAAGACCATGTGGTCACGGCTTTCCACTGTGACCAGTTCTCTGTGCGATCCATCTTTGTCACGGCTTAAGGCCGTGACCAAACTTACTGTATATATGATATTATCATGGCTATAGGTTGTGACTATACTTACTGTGCATAAAATATTATCACGACTTTAGGTCGTGACCAGTTTTAATAATAATTAAAAAAAATCCTCGAATCGGGAGGCTAATCGGTTAGTTGCTGCAAGTTCTCCTTGGGTGACCTCGAGGGGGTCATGTGCTCTCAAATCGAGGGTCTCGTGCTCTCAAATTGAGGGGTCCCGTGACCACGCGATCACGGGACCCGTGTAAGTATTCTGAAATATGGGTCGTGCTCTCAAATTGGGGGTCCCGTGGCCACACGGTCGGCTCGTACGGGCTACGTTGGTCCCATGCGAGGTGTTGGCACCGCTCAAGGGCCCATTTGGGGGGTTCTAAGGGGTTTCGCCCCCCTACGGCACGTTTTTAAGCCTAAGTGTGGATATTCTCTATTTTGGGTTGTGCTCTCAAACTGGGGGTCCCGTGGCCACGCAGTCAACTCGTGCGGGCTACGTTGGTCCCGTATGAGGTGTTGGCGCTGCTCACGGGACCGTTTAGAGGGGGGAGCTAAGGGGTTTCACCCCGTAACGGCACGTTTTCAAGCCTAAATATGGATATTCTCTGTTTTGGGTCGTGCTTTCAAACCGAGGGTTTCGTGGCCACATGATCGGCTCGTGCGGGCTACGTTGGTCCCGTGCAAGGTGTTGGCGCTGCTCACGAGGCCGTTTGGGGGGCGCTAAGGGGTTTCGCTCCTCGATGGCATGTTTTCAAGCCTAAGTGTGGATATCCTTGAATCGGAAGGCTGATCGGTCCGTTGCTGCAAGTGCTCCTTGGGTGATCTCGAGGGTTTTTTGTGCTCTCAAATTGGGGGTCCCGTGCTCTCAATTTTAGGGGTCCCATAACCACGCAGTCACGGGACCCGTCTAGGCATTCTAAAATATGGGTCGTGCTCTCAAACTGGGGGTCCTGTGGTCACGTGGTCAACTCGTTCGAGATACGTTGATCCCGTACGAAGTGTTAGCGCCACTCACGGGGCCATTTGGGGGCGCTAAGGGGTTTCGCCCCCCGACAGAACATTTTCAAGCTTAAGTGTGAATATTCTCTGTTTTGGGTCATGCTCTCAAATCGGGGGTCCTATGGCCATGCGATCGGCTCGTGCGGTCTACATTAGTTCCGTGCGAGATGTTGGCGTCGCTCACGGGGGTGTTTGGGGGGCGCTAAGGGTTTTTGCGCCCCAAAATCACATTTTCAAGCCTAAGTATGAATATTCTCTGCTTTGGGTCGTGCTCTCAAACCGGGGGGTCCCGTGGCCACGCGGTCGGCTCGTACGGACTACGTCGGTCCCATGGGAGGTGTTGGCACCGTTCACGGGGCCGTTTGGGTCCCCTCCCCCCCGACGACACATTTTTAAGCCTAAGTGTGGATATTCTCTATTTTGGGTCGTGCTCTCAAACCGAGAGTCTCGTAGCCACGCGGTCGGCTCCTACTATCTACGTTGGACCCGTGCGTGGTGATCGCTCCCCTAAAAGGGCTGTTTGGGGGGGGGGGGGGTTAAGGGGTTTTCCCTCTAAGGGCACGTTTTCAAGCCTAAATGTGGATTTTCTCAAATTATCTTCATTTTCTCAAATTGTGGGTCCCGTGACCATGCGATCAGTTCCTGCGAGTTATATTGGTCCCGTGCACGATGATCGCTCCCCTAAAGGGGGCCCTTGGGGGAGCTAAGGGGTTTGCCCTCTAACGGCACGTTTTCAAGCAGAAGTGTGGATTTTCTCAAATTATCGTCATTTTCTAGAACTAGGTGTCCCGTAATCACGTGGTCGGTTCCTGCGAGTTAAATTGATCCCGTAAGAAGTATTTGCATCTCACTGGGCCGTTTGGGAGGTGCTTTTGGTTTTTGCCCTCAAAAGGCATGTTTTGTAAGAAAATCTGAACAGTCATGGCACGGGAACACTGGAATCGTACTCTGAACGGTCTTTGGAGTTTTATCTGGATAGTCTTTGGACCAGCAAAGCCACGTAGTCTCCCACGAGTGAATCCATGACTTTTTACAACTATAGCAAGTGTTCCCATTACTGTTTTTAGATTATGGAGTTCTGTTTTGTTGAGCAGAGTGAGCGGTAATGTTTGTAATGGAACTCAACATTACAAGGTGGCCTCTTTCGAAGATTAAGAGTTTGACAACCCTCATTGAGCTTAATGAGGGCTGTAAAACTCTTAATCTTCCAAAGAGGCCACCTTATAGTGTTGAGTTCCCTGCACCTTGAAATTAATCCCCTACAAGTTGGACCTCTCACTCTACTCAACAAAATCGAACTCCGCCATCTAAAATCAGTAATGGAAACACTTGCTATAGTTGTATAAAGTCAGGGATTCACTCGTGGGAGACTACATGGCTTCGCTGGTCCAAAGACTGTCCAGATAAAACTCCAAAGATTGTTCAGAGCACGATTCTAGTGTTCCCGTGCCATGAATGTTCAGATTTTCTTACCAAACATGCCTTTTGAGGGGGAAAACCAAAAGCACCTCCCAAACGTCCCTGTGAGAGGTACAAACACCTCTTACAGGATCAATTTAACTCACAGGAACTGACCACGTCGTCATGGGACCCCTAGTTCCAGAAAATGACGATAATTTGAGAAAATCCACACTTATGCTTGAAAACGTGTCATTAGAGGGCGAAATCCCTTAGCGCCCCCCAAGTGGACCCTTTAGGGAAACAATCGCCGTGCATAGGACCAATGTTACTCGCAGGAATCGATCGGGTGATCACGTGACCCACGGTTTGAGAATATGACGATAATTTGAGAAAATCCATGCTTAGGCTTGAAAACATGCCGTTAGATGGTAAACCTCTTAACGCCTACCCTACAACCCCTAAAGAAGTTTAAACACCTCGCACGGGACCAACGTAACTCCCAAGAACTGATCGCATGTTCAAGGGACCCCCAATTTGAGAATATGATGATAATTTGAAAATATCTAGAATTAGGTTTAAAAACATATCGTTAAAGGGAAAAAAACCCAAAGCATTATCCCGTAATCCTTCTAACATACTATCCAACAACAAGCCAACAACCAATAATTATCCAACAACCAAAAAAAACCAATAATTTTCCTGTACTCCTTCTAATGTACTATCCAATAACAAGCCAACAACTAATAATTATCCAACAGCCAAACCAAACAAGCCAATAATTATCCCGTACTCCTTCGTACATACTATACAACAACAAGCCAACAACTAATAATTATCCAACGGCCACACCAAACAAAACCAATAATTATCCCATACATCTAAAATATTTAAAAGATAATGCATATCAATTATATAACTACTTCAGTTAAAGTAAAGAGTACTTGATTCCTGAAATCCAACAAGGTCATTAAATAAAGTCTTCTGAATGTGTGATTGGACCAAATTGATCCTGGAGCCACTAATATATTCTTTTACATGTACATTTGTTGACTAGTTTCTTTAATACAATCTTCATAAAATCAAGCTAATGTAACTTCATTTTATGAACATTGCATGAATGAAACTGATCAACAAATGTATATGTATAGGAACATGTGGAAATTGAGTTGGGTCAATTTGATCCAATCACAAACTCAAATGACTTTATTCTCAAATCGAGTGTCTTGTGAAAGTAACTAAATATTCGACTGAGCATAACATATTATCGAAAGTTAACTTACATAAATCATATTAAGCATTCGTAAAAGTAACTAAACATTCATACATCAAACTAAAGTGCTAATACAATGTCAATATCAAAATAGGATACAAATAAGATTGACAAGGTTAACATAATATTTTGATACTCAATCTTTCTCTAAATCGACTAAAAGATCCTTCAAATTAGGGTTGTCATCAAGAGCTGACTGGAACTCTTTTGGAGCCTTCAATGCATCCACTTTAGTAGTCATACCCTTTGGTTCATGCACAACAATAGACTAATTGCCATTGTTTATGCACTTGGAGTAGAATACCTTCTTTACGTTATGAAAGTCATAAATACAAGGCTCGTCAACTATGTGATCTTTACTCTTCAACTTTGATAAATCTACCATAATAAGTTTGGAGGCAGGATCAACTTTGCAAGCATTCGTAGTATCCTCCACCTTTACCCAATCACAATAGAATACGGTTTATATGAAATCTAAGTAATCAAGTTTTAGGATTTATTGGACTATCCCATAATAGGTTAGCACCATATTCTTTGAATTTTTATCGCCTTTTCTAGCGATACAGGTGGCCAAGGCAGAAATTGATATTCCACTATTTTGCGTCAAAAGTTTTTCCTCATATGGATATGAAATGAAATCAAAACCTTTGGTGCCGAATTTCTTAAACTCTTTCGCATGAAAATTAGGGCCTTTTTCTAGGCTTGCAAGCCTAGAAGATATCACCTTTTTTTAGAAGCTGCATTTATTAATGAATTTGTATTAAGGCATGCTTTATTACACACGAATAAATAACCGCACACATAAGATGTGAAGTTTACCTCTTTTGATACCCATGCCCTAAAATCAGTTGTCGTGCAATTTCTCCTTTGATTTTGAGTAATTTCATTCTCGTACTTCCAATGGGTAAATTGTAGAGTTTAGATCGTAAAATATAAAATACATATAATCAAAGAAGAAGAATTCAATAGATACTCACTCTCTCCATTCTTAAACTTCATCTTACGATTCGAAGACATAACGAGTTGCTTGCTTGTATTGAATATTTATGAGTTTCACCTCTTTAGGGTTCCCAAATGGTACTTCATCCTCAAACTCGTCAGGTTCCTCGATCACTCCTCCTCTATGAGGATTGAACCTCCTCACCTCTTGTTCTGGCATATATTCCTTAGCGTATAACGATGATTTTACAGTTACGTATTCTTCAGCAATTGATCCTCCAATATATCGTGTATTCTTTACGTAATCTTTGAAAGTTTTAATCAAGCTTTCAAAAGGATACATCCAACGATACCTAACGGGACCACATAATAAAGCTTTATCGCATAAATGCACAAGCAAGTGGATGTTGATATCGAAGAACGACGCAGGAAAATATTTCTCTAATACACAAACTGCCTCGACTAAAGTTGATTTTGCATCTCTAATGTGCCTTTTGTTTACCACTTTTGCACAAACTAGGGTAAAACACATATCGATTTGCATAATTTCCCGATAGAGATCTTTATATTCAGAGAAGCAATGCCGAAATAATATAGGGATTAATTGGATTATTACATGTCAGTTATGAGACTTACACTATTTTAAGCCATTTACTTGGTAGTTAAAGACCCTACGTAAATTACCAAAATATCCAGCTGGAGTCTTCAAGTTGAACAACGTGTATAAGAGGATTTTCTTATCACTAGTAGCCAAAGTGAAAGCAGATGGAAGAATAGAAAGTCTTCTTATTATAGGATCATTTTTTAACCAGAGTTTCTTCTTTAGCTTCATATCCTGTAGATCTCGACGGTCCCTATCTCCATATTTGGAATGAGATCCACCCAGACATGTCCCATAAGATGTTGTGCAATATTTTTCTTTGTGTGCATAACATCAATTACATGCCTTACACGATGATCTTTTCAATAAGGCAAATACAAAAATATTGATCGCCTAGACTATGGTTTTACCTTAGTAGGGTCGTTAAGATCTCCCATTTCTTTGCGCTTCAGGTTTACAAACTTGGGGTGTTTGCCTACGTACCTATTCCCTGGAGTTGCAACCGCCACCTTTTCCTCGATCTACTGACCAAAAAGCTGAGCAGGTTGCATCCATCACTCGTGACCAATAGGATAAAAGTTAAACTTGTCATTCCTGAAAGGGTGACTGGTCGGCAGAAATCTACGACGACCCATATAACTCATCTTACTACTATGTTGTAGCCAAATGGCATCAGTTTCCTCCCCATATATGGGACATCCATAATAACCATGAATAATACAACCGGATAAGGTCCCATAAGCAGGAAGGTCGTGGATCTCCCACATCACCATTGCTTTAAGTGTGAACTCTTCACCCTTGTGAGAGTCGAACGTCGTCACGCATTTATCCCACAACTCTTTAAGCTATTCGATTAATAGGGCTAAGAATATATCAATATCATCACTTAGAGCCTTCGGCCCGGGTATCAATAAAGATAATAATGTGAACTCCTTTCTCATGCACAGTGTCAGAAGGAGACTTAAAGGCGCTATTAGAACTGGCTAATAAATTTGACTAAGACTTAAATTACCGAAATGGTTAAACCCATCAGTTGAGATTGTAGGACGAACGTTGCGTGGTTCTTTTACAAATTCATGGTGTCGTGCATTTGAAATTTTCTAGATGAGTGAATCAACCGGATGACGCATCATATTTCCATCCACCTCGCATCGAGCGTGCCATGTCATGACCTCTGTTATCCACGGTACACTAAAAAATCATTTTAATTATGTCCTAAGTGCAAAATACTTCAAAACCTTTTGTGGGACTTGCGATATATTTTAATATTTTACAGGTTTGTCATTTAACTTCTCATAAACGACATATATAGTCTCTCCGCATATTGGACATTCATCCTTCTCTCCGTATTCGTTACGATACAATATGCAATCATACTTGCATGCATGAATAGATTTGTATTTCAATCTCAAACCCTTCAAGCTCTTCTTCATAGTGGGATAATTTTCTGGTAACATGTTCTCTTTTGGGAGAATTTCTTTAACCCACTTAAGAATTTCGGTTACACTGTTCCTAGACAAGCCAAATTGACTCTTCAAGTTATATAAACCAATCATTGCACATAGTACCAAATGATCTTCATCGTAATCTTTATACAACGGTTTAGCCGCATCATGTTTTAACCGTATATATTCTCGGTCTCTTGGTAGTTGAGTATCAAATTATTCATTGTGCGCATTATCTGTCTCCATAGGTTGGTGGTTTTGGTCGTGGTGGACTCCGTAAGCATAGTCAATTAGGTCGGTCAATGGACGATGTGTTGGCAAATCATTCACCACTTCCACTCATTGGTGTTCTGTTACGTGGTCGGTTACTGATAATTCTTCGGGAACATAAGGTACATGTTTTTCACTATGGTATGTCCACTTGTTATAATCTTGACAAACTTCCCACATTATTAAATGTAACTTCACTTATTCTAAAGATTTATATTTTAAGTTTATACAATGGGTGCACGAACACGGAATCTTCTCACTTTTAAGGTTCTTAAAAGCGTATCTAATAAATTCTTGAACACCTTTAACATAACTATTAGCTATTCGGTCAGTCCACCCTCCCCCCCCCCCCCCCCCCCCAATCCACTCTTTGTATTGTGGAAAATCCATTTAATAATCTTCAAATTTCAGTCATGTGTTAACATGATAAAATAAATATCATGTTTTATAAATATCTTATTGCATAGTAAAGTACTAATATAGTATTAAAGCAAAGCACTAATATAGTCAACAATGCACCAATAAATCAAACTATGCAATAACTTAAATACAAGAACACACCAATCGACGATACTACAAAAACACTTAAACTCAAATTAAATAAATTTGTCTACTGATATTATTACAACATAAGAAAAATATTACTACATCTTCATCAAGCGATAAACTAACCAAGTGGTAACAGAGTCTACATAATTTTTCAAAAAATTCCCATCTCCACTGTTGACGTGCGCTGGAACAGTTTCACAACCCTCATATACTATATTAACCACGATCTGAAACTCACCCTCCTGTAAAGGTCAATTATGTACTAAAGTTCCTACAACAATGGACATGAACATGCAGATCCCAACGACAAATTTACCGCTCAGGTCCTATACATAGTATTTCTCTCCATAGTCACCGTGGGTTATTGACGATGATCCAAGACCTGTGCCATGCTGAGGAGTTGAGAAAGGGAATGTTGAAGGAGGAATCGGAATGTGTGGGGGGAATGGAGAACGAGGAAAATTTTGAGGAATCCCTGGCATCTGTGGAGGGAAACCGGGATGTATTGGGGGCTGCAGGGGTATATGATCGGTTAAAAGGGACACAATATGTTCAAGTTTATCATTCACACCTCCCAATTCATTTTGAAGCCCCACTATATCCCCTTTAGTCCTAGATTGACAATCATCGCTGGATGCGAAAACGCTTATTAATAGAAGAAAGCTCGTCCACGAGAGATGCGGTGTGTTTAAATCTTGTTTTTGACATATGCGACCCCAAACCTCTCCTCCCTCTGTGGTCCTTCCCAAAGGTTTGTGCGATGGCATCATTGTCAATAACCTCGATCGGGCTTAAATCTGACTGACTACTGATTGAATTTATTGATTCTATAGTCTTGGCCAAGTGAGGAGGAAATTTATTATCTTTTTCCCGTAGCATGCACGTACAAGTTGTCCCTATTCGGTGTCTTTCCTTTATCCGAGCTACCTTTCGTAACGGTCGTCCACTCGTTCTTTAAATCTTCATAAGATTTCAAGCCAAGTCGATGGACATCAGTTTTTTTGGCCCTATTCTGCTTGTTTTTCTCCCTTTGTAGCATTTTGGAGTCCAGCGCCTCATTCTCTAGAAAATCATTCCATTGAGAGACTGGCATCTCAACGTTTGAAGGGACTTTGTCTTTGAGCGCCAAAATGTCGGAGCTTGATGCTCCCTTAGGTAAATGCTTCAGCCTAAGGTTTCTCCGATATGTTCATAATTGTTCAGCAACCCGAGAAAGCACCTTATTTTTTGAGTTGGAGGAAAATGAAAACTGTTTGCTGAGTTACTCGTAGATGTCATCTTTAATAGCTTTATTAATGAGGATCCAATTGCCAGCTCCTCCCACTCCCACATTCATTTTTGCAAGGACAAACATTGGGATTTAAACTGTTGAACATGATTCTTATCCACCGTGAGGTTATTTCCAAAAAGAGAGAACTCAATGGGCTTCTTCTCAACTGACCCGACAATTTCAGGAATGTTGGGCGTGTCTGTTGGATTAGTGGGAGGAGTACCTTGTCTATTGCAACTCGGAGTAAGGGAATAAATAGTTTGTGGAGTATAGGAGTGAACAGTTGGTGGAGTTGAGTATTGCTCACCAATTGGTGATGAGAATTCTCCTTGTAGTTTTTGGTTGTTGTTGGTTGGAGCGTTGGTTCCATTACTGCCCGACATTATCTATAAAAATAATAAAAGTTAAATGTGTATCTATAATAATAGATGCATAATTTCAAAGTTCAATATGAAAATATAAATAACAAAATAAATTTTTTGACCATATATTATAATTTACCTGTTCATGGTAAGACTTTAACAAAAGTTCAATGTGTCTGATCTCCATCCATTCTAGCTTTGTGTTTAAAAACCTATGGATTTTTGCACGTGGACAATTAGGAGGAAGCGTATCTATAATGGATGCATAGATGTCGGCGACATGAACTCGAAATCTCATCCTCTTCAGCCTATTGGCAAGATTGAGTTTGACGTGCATATGTCGTGAGACATCACAGTCTTCGTCAATGCTCATTGTACGTAATTCTATCCATAATGAGTGAATTTTGTTTTCAGCCTTCTCTAACAGCGTAAGCAAGTTCCGTGCTCTATCGAGATTATGTACATGATATATATATTGTACAGCTTCATCCCAACATTGTGGCAGGGAAAACAGAATACGATCGAACAAGTACTCTTGCTAGAAATGAACTCTACGGTTTACAAGGTAGTTAAATTGTTCGATCTTCCTATTCCCATACCAATAAACCGGAGTACCCACTTTATGAGTATAATTAATGAAAGAGGTATGAATGCGGACCAATTGAAACCTTTCATACTCTTGTTGCCATCGATTATTACCGTGACTCATTTTTCCCGAGAGTAATGAACGAGGGCGTGAATATGATTCCTATAAATAATGGCTTTAATAAATCATTAACTAGTTATTGTGTACGAGGGCGTGGATATGATTCCTATAAATAATAGCTCTAATGAATCATCAACCATTAATTTATTATGTTTTGAATATCTACTTTTGTCATTTAAGACAACAATCCCTTAAATTAACCCTTATGTTTGGTATTTTTTTAATGGTCCGGTATTTTTTTAATGGAGAGGTATTTTTTTATATTTCAGTCCCAAACTTAAACCAACAATATCCATTTAATTAAAATTTTCCCTAGTTTGAAAATTAAACCAACAATATCTATTAAATTAAAATTTGCCCTAGTTTGAAACTTAAACCAACATTAATCATATATATGTATTTTTTTTAGAATACAGACACAATATACACAATGATAATTTATACACACCTACGTACACAGTACACACACATATACACACACATATACACACACAAAAATACACACACACAATGAAATATATAACAAGGGTTTTGAAATAAACACGCATAATGAAATAATTATTAAGGGTTTGAGATTATACACACAAAAATACACACACATATACATACACACACATAAATACACATAAAAATACGCAGTGAAATAAATAACAAGGGTTTGGAAATACACATAATGAAATAACAAGGGTTTGGATTACCTTTGAGATTGAGAGAATGAGAGAGCTTGAGATTGAGGAAAATGAAATCACCGGAGAGAGGGAGGGAAATCGCCGGAGAAAGGGAGGGAAATAAGTGTGTTTAGAAGTTTTTGAGGGAAATGAAAATATGTTATGTGGTTTTTAAGTGTAAAGACCATGGTCACGGCTTAGGGTCGTCACCCTATGACGTGACCCCTTTATTTTTAACATGTCAGCGTGGAAACAAAACCATGGTCGCGGTCGAAAGTCGTGACTCACTCCTAAGAATGGTCACGATCCTAGGTCGTGACTATAGTGGTGTGTATTTGTGTTCCTGGTCACGACAATGAGCCGTGACCCCATCTATGACCACACTTGGTGAAAAACTTAGCGCCATAATGGTCACTGCTGGGTCACGGTTGTGAGTCGTGACCCTGATAGTCACAGTTAAATCTTGTGACCACCTACAAGTCGATCCATGACCACAATGAGTCTTGGAATTGGTCACGCTCATTTTGCATGTAGTCACGGCCGTGACCCCTTTTTCGTGACCATTTTTGGTTTTTGGTGTAGTGAAATCTTCACTTAAGTCCATCGATGAGTGGTTTTGGTTAGCCGTAACAAGGGGGTGGCGATTACCCACAACACTTGTAGGTGAGCTTAGAGTCCCTAAACCCGTTGAGAGTTTGAGTGAGGATGAACAAAAAAGTGTAACTAAAACTCTCAGGGTCTAAATGCTTTGTTTTGTGTGGTTACACAGGGGAAGTTCTACCGAATTATGATGTGTGAAATGTCCAAAGAGGCTCGGGACATTCTTAAACTCACCCATGAGGATCCTAATGTTGTTAAAGCTTCTAAGCTTCAAAATCCCACCACTTAGTTTGAAACCATTAAGATGAAAAAGGGAAAATTTTTTGATGAGTTTTATACGATATTTTTTTTATATTATTAACTCATATTTTAACTTGGGGGAGAGAATCCCTGTGACACCCCGACTAATTAAATATCGGGTAGATACTCCTTTATTAAATTAATTCAAAAAGCCAAGTTGGTTCAGTTCATAGCATCACTGTCGAAAACATTTTAATAATTACTAACCACCTAGTATTTAAAAAGTGAGTTGCCAATTTGAATTTAATTCGATAAACATACAATAAGTGAATTATGAAATGCTAACATAACCACCACAACATAGTCACAATAGAATAACCATCAACTAATAATGAGTCTGGAGGACTACGCCTCACAACAAACCAAATACTGAAATAAATAAATACCAAGTCTGCATCACTAAATTTATTACAACCCAAAGTCTGAAATAACTTAAAAGTAAGATGTCTCTAAAAGGAATGGGGCGACATGCCCAACAAATGAGAAAATATGATAATGGAGTCAAGATCGAAAATGGAGGCGTCTACTATCAAGGTCCTGCAACTTCCACAGCAGCTATAGCACGTCACCTAAATAGAACTCCTAAGCATGGTGTACTTGTGGCTGGGCACCTAAAAGGTTTTACAAAAAAAATAGATTTGAAAGCAAATGGGTCAGAGCCCGATTGTGAAAATAGTTTAAAAATTTGCAAGTGTTTAATATCATTAAACAGTGAATATAAAGTATATGATAGTGTGTGCACTCACATGAGTTCCTCACCTCTCAACTAATTGTGCACTCCTATCGTACCCGTACCCATTCTAGTTGTTCCCATATCTAACTAGTCCGATACTAAAATCTAACATTTCTATACGATATCCAAATCAATTCCCAACAACTTTTAGTGAACATAGTGTTATAACTTACTACACAATTTCCCATGTTAGTACTACTAATTACTAGAGATCTTACATTTTCACTTTACAAACTGTTGCTGTTACTTATACTCACATTTATTCATGAAAATTCATTTTAAATTAACAGTATATTATTCTCATCATAAATATACAATACTAGCGCCCCGAGACTAAGCTACGGTGCACACATACTCTGTTATCTAATCTCGGTACATCACGTACATAAGGACCACGTATTTCGAATCTCTCAGGAATCGTTTCATTAAACAACAATCACAAACAATGGAGGCGAACATAGTTCACATCACATGGGTCATGAACATACCTACGCTCCCATGATCAACAGACTTATCAACTTCTCAATAAGTCCTTCTCTGACCTATGTCCTTGAGGTACCAATCTAAATCCCCCCGTAGGCACACAAGATTAGATGGCCCTGATCGAACGACGACCTCCCATGATAGCAAGTACGGTAGGTATGTTATACACAGATAATTATATACACTAAGCATTCACACATCTTAGATATCAAAATATTCGATTAATGGTATACTTCTCATTCTCATACCAACATTTAGTGTTATTCAACTCACAAGTCCCAGGTTTATATGTATTTAAGTTATCAACTCTTCTCACGTTGTGATTAGTTATTCGCTTCCCAATCCACAAATGTCATCCGATTTACTACAAACTTCAGAGTTTTACTCCTCAATGCACCCCAATCTCCCAACTATACCCTCAATGCACCCTTACTTATTAGTTAATAAGGGAAGGTTATCTCACCATTTAAATAAGTCTACGGGATACTAGAAATAAATTCAGGCCAAAAAAGCCATTCTGTCAACTCGTTAGAAATCTCGTTCGAACGAGTTCATTCGAACGAAGGGCTTCGAACGAAATACCAACTCGTTAGAAGGGATACTGTCATCTCGTTAGAAGTTCGTTCGAACGAGGTCGTTCGAATGACCTGACCAGGTCTTCTAACGAGATGGCAGTTTCAGCCCAGAAATTCCCAAATCCGTTTTTCTCAATTCTTCTCTCCTCTAAACCCACTCTAAGACCATCCAATTTATGTTCCAACGTTTTTAAACCATTTCTAATCATCCTAGATAATCTCTTAACATATTTTAGGGGTCAAATCTTACAAATCATCAAGGAATTAATATAAATCTCCAAATATTTCCCCAAACCCTAGGAACAAGAACTCATAATTTTCTTATGCCCAATTACTCATCATAAATACGTTTTTAAATCATCATATATAACTCTTCCAATATTAAATTAGTCCATCATCATTCTACATGCAAATCCTAACCCAAATTCAAAGTTTTTCCAACAATTTCATGGGTTTTCTTCAAAAATTTCAATATAAGATAATTTTACACTAAACATGGAAGACATATTCAATGCACTAAAAATATCAAATCACTTGCCTTAGATTGTTCTTTAGAATTGATGTTGGTGAATGAAGGTTGATTCTCTCCTTTCTCTACAGATTTTCTCCCAAGGTTGATGATGGCTTGGTTTTGGCTCTTGTAACTTCTCTCCAACTTCTTTCAAAACTCCCGTAGCCCACTCTCTAAACTTTTGCTGGTAATGGCCTTAGTGGTACCTTTTAAAATTATAAATATAAACTATTTTTGTGAGTTTTAATTCCCTAATTTTTAAAATTACCAAAATACCCTTTTAAGTTGCCGGTATGGCCCAAAAATGCCCCGGGACCTAAACTAAACCCCCGGCTAGTGTTTTCTGACTATTTCGACACTTCCGAACTCGTTGGCGCACTCAAAATGACCATTCGGTTGATAAAAATATAATTTACTTTTTAATTCAATAATTACATTCCTGATGCGACTGACACGCGCGTCCCAACTAAATTTTCCAAATTGTCGTATTTCAGTCTCGCGACAATTTTTAATATGTTCAATATTCATATATTGCCATATATACACATCATAATCAAATACCAACTCACATCTCGTTAGTATTTATATCCGGATTAATTCTCAATTAATTCGCATTTAATTTAATTAATCCCTTAAATAAATATCAATAAAATTACGGGGTATTACATACTTCCCCCCTAATAACAGAATTTTGTCCCAAAATTCGAAACTAAAAAGTACCTGGTAAAAACAACTCTGGATAACGTTCGCGCATCTCATCCTCGCGCTCCCATGTGGACTCCTCGGCACTATGATGCCACCACTGAACACGTACTAATGGTACTATCTTTGACCGCAGTTTTCGCTCGCTTCGGTCCAAAATAGCAATCGGCCCCTCCTCGTAGGAACTATCGAGCTGGAGATCGATGTCCTCCAAAGCAATGTGAGTATGGGCCAAATCGTTCCTAATATATTTCCTTAGCGAGGAAATATGGAACACATCATGAATCCTATGCAAGTGCTCCGGTAACCCAAGTCTATAAGCAACTGGCCCAATCCTCTCTATGATATGAAATGGCCCCACATATCTCGGTGCCAGTTTTTCCTTCTTCCCAAAACGCATAATCCCCTTCATAGGAGATACTCTGAGTAAAACCTGGTCCCCCACTTTGAATTCTCTGAAGAACCTCTTGGCATCAGCATAACTCTTCTGCCGGTCCTGAGCTACTCGAATGCGATTCCGTATCATCTCTATCCTTGCTGAAGTATCCTGAATCACTTTTGGCCCAAGGAGTTTGTTGTCCCCCACTTCTAACCAACATGCTGGGGAACGACAAGGTCTACCATGCAACGCCTCAAATGGAGCCATGCCAATGGTGAACTGGTAGGAGTTATTATAAGCAAACTCCACCAGTGGAAGGTACTACTACCATCCACCCGTAAAGTCTATGATGCACATACGCAACATGTCCTCCAACATCTTATTTGTACGCTCGGTCTGCCCATCGGCCTGTGGGTGATAAGCCGTACTCAATCGCAATTCAGTGCCCATGGCCTCCTGGAAACTCTCCCAAAACAGTGAAACAAATATCTTGTCTCGGTCAGACACGATATTTAGAGGTACACCGTGAAGTCTAACTATTTCTGAAATGAAAATTTGGGCATACTGTCCCGTAGTGTAGTCTGTCCTTACGGGTAGAAAATGAGCAACTTTGGTCAAACGGTCCACAATTACCCAAATGGAGTCGTGACCCCTCTATGACGTTGGTAACCCTGTGATAAAGTCCATGGATATGCTCTCCCATATCCACGTCGGAACCTCTAATGTCTGTAGAAGTCCTGCCGGTCTCTGATGATCCACTTTTACGAGCTGACAAGTGGCACATTTAGAAACAAACACGGCAGTATCTCTCTTCATCCCGATCCACCAATACTGTCGTCTCATGTCTTGGTACATTTTATCCCCACCAGGGTGTACCGCGAAACGTGAGCCGTGCGACTCTGTCATTACCTCGTGTCGCAAGTCTTCCCTTCCGGAATAACTCGTCTTCCATTGAAGCGTAATCCCCCGTCTGAACTAACGGTATAGGACTCAGCTCCCTCTGCTAGTAATCGGATTATCTTCTCCTGACAGAACGAGTCATTTGCCTGGGCCTTTACCACTCTCGTAACAATCTGCGGTGTAACATTCATCACAGACATGAACGATCGGGCCACTGCATCCTGGTGTTCCAACTCCTTCCACTTTGCTTTCCACACCTCAGCCACTTCATCTACTGGCCTACGGCTCAACGCGTCTGCTACCACATTAGCCTTCCCTGGGTGATATTGGATATCAAACTGATAATCCTTTACAAACTCAAGCCACCGTCATTGACGCATATTCAACTCTTTCTGTGTAAAGAGGTACTGTAGAGACTTGTGATCCGTGAACAACCGAAACTTCTCCCCCAGGAGATAGTGCCTCCAAATCCGAAGGGAAAATACAACTGCCGCTAACTCCAAGTCATGAGTGGGGTAATTCTTCTCGTGAGGCTTAAGCTTACGGGAAGCATAAGCTATGGCCTGACTCTCTTGCTGCAGTACACCTCCAAGTCCTTGTAAGGACGCATCGGTGCAGACTAAATACTCAACTCCCGGTCTCAGTAATGCCAACACAGGTGCCGAGGTTAACTTATCCTTAAACTCATCGAATGCCAACTGACAGGCATCACTCCAAATGAATGGCACACCCTTACGAGTCAGATGTGTCAAAGGACTCGCTATCTTTGAGAAACCCCCAATAAACCTCCTGTAGTATCCTGCTAGGCCCAAGAAACTACGGATTTCAGTCGGTGTCGTGGGCTGTCCCCACTCCCTCACCACGGATACTTTCCCCGAATCAACAGATATCCCCCGGTCTGAAATGATATGCCCCAAAAACTGAACCTCCTTCAACCAAAACCCTCACTTCTCATACTTTGCATAAAGCTCATTCTGACGTAGCGTCTGCAAAACCTGTCTCAAATGCTCGGTGTGCTCCCCTTCTATCTGGGAGTAAACCAGAATGTCATCAATAAAGACAATGGTCTAGGAACTCTCTGAACACCCTATTCATCAAGTCCATAAACATGGCTGGAGCATTGGTCAAGCCAAAAGGCATAACCGAAAACTCGTAGGAACCATATCTCGTTAAGAAAGCAGTCTTCGAGACGTCCTGTTCCATGATACGCAACTGATGGTATCCTGATCACAAATCAATCTTTGAGAAGAAGGAAGATCCTCTCAACTGGTCGAATAAGTCATCGATTCGGGGCAATGAATACTTATTCTGTATCGTGACCTTATTCAACTCTCGATAATCTACACATAACCTCAACGATCCATCCCTCTTCTTTACGAACAACACAGGGGCACCCCACGACAAAGTACTCCTACGAATAAACCCCTGACCCAACAACTGCTCTATCTGATCCCGTAACTCTCTCATCTCTGTCGGAGCCATACGGTATGGTGCGTGGGCAATCGGCCGTGTGCCCGACGTCAAATCGATCACAAAATCTATCTCTCTACTAGGCGGTAATCCATGTATATCCTGAAATACATCAGCAAACTCCATCAAGACTGGAATCGAATCAAGTGGTAGCACCACTTCCTTAGAGGTCTCCTCCTCTAAATAGTACAAATGAGTGGACGATCCTCCCTCAGGGCGAGGCATCGCCACTAAAAACATCTCCTGCCCGGGAATGGCAAAGATAATACTCCTACTAAAACAGTCAATCATGGCTCGGTACGTAACTAGCCAATCCATACTAATAATCGTATCATACTCAGTCATCTCTAACACTAACATATCAACAGGTAAAGTAAACCTCCCGATCTCTAAACCCACACCTCTACAAATAAGGGAAATCACAGAACCTCTACTCAACGGTGAATCTACACAAGTAACCGTGCTCTCGGTGGTGTCTAATAACCTAATAGTGCGTGCAAATCTCATGGCAATGAAATAATGTGTGGCCCCCGTGTCAAATAAAATATGCCCCATAGTCCCCTGAATAGAGAACATACCCTCAATGGCCGGTGGGTCCTGTGGGGCTGCGGCATACTGGAGCTGATACACTCTCCCATATTAAAGCTGTCCCTGCAGAACTGGGACCACTGGAATGGGTGGTAATGCTGCCATCTGTGGTGGTGCTGGGAGTGCGGTGGGAAACATAGGCCTCAGTGGCTCGTGTCGGGCACCCTGTTGCTGCTGCTGTGGGGCCCTGCCCCTATCGGGATGATCCTGGCATTTGTGGTCAATCTGGCCACAAGTGAAGCACTTCCCCGGGAAATTTCCCCCTCGCTGTCCCTGCTGCCCTCGGCCCTGATGGCCGTTACCATTCCTACCTTGGCCTTGCTGGCCCAGCTGAAACTGCTGTTGTTGACCATTTTGAACCTGCTGGCCCTGATGGCCGTTCTGACCCTGATGGCCATTTCTGAAACCTCCCTGACCACTCCTAAAACCTCCAGATCTGAATCTCTTAGAATCCCCCTGTTGGGAACCCTGATCACTCTGCCTATGCTGACCCTGAGTAGATTGTCCTCCGCTGGCACCATTTCCCCCTGCCCTGCCCTGATGGCTGGACTCTCCTGATCTCTTTCTCTCAGTCATGTGAAAGCGGTGATCCTGGAAGTGAAGTAGTGCCGCGTTAACCACATCAGAGTAAGTGGCCAACGAGAGATTACCCAACAAGTGCTGACGAATCCTCCAAGTCAATCCATCCATAAACTTCTGAATCTTCTTCTCCTCAGTCGGAATCTCATCCGGAATAATGTTCAGGAGATTGGTAAACTCAACCTCATACTCGGCTACGAGCCTCCCCTCCTGCTTGAGGTTCATCAATTTCCTCCTCATTTCAGTGTGAACAACTGATGGAAAATAATTGCGGTCGAATCGCACCCATAACTCCTGAATAGAAAGGGCGTCCCTCTCCTCTGCGGTGGTAATGGATTCCCACCACTGCAATGCAAATCCTACTAGCTTGAAAGTAGCCAATATCTGCTTCTGAACATCTGTGCATTCGTACATCCTTAAGTGCCTCTGAATATCCTTCCTCCACTGACTGGATACCACAACATCGGAGCTACCTGCAAACTCCGGAGGGTGTGCTTTCTGAAAAGCATCACAAATACGTTCCCAAGCAGACGGGAATGCATGAGCCTGAACTGGTGTGACTATCGGCTCCTGAGGTGGTGCCTGTTGTACAACGGCTAGGGCGGCATTTACCGCTTGGGCTACAATAGCTGCAACCTCTGCGGCATTCATAGTGCCCTGAACTGGTGCAGGCCGTGGCTCTGGCTGTGCATCCCTAGGAACTCGCTGCGCACGTCTTGAAGGCATCTGAAATGAGAGTAAAGTCTTATAAGTTCACAGTTATTATCTCAAAATAGCTGAAGAGCGAAGCATACACAAAAGAATACAACAGTCCTAAAGTATAGGGCTCTATATCAAAGAAAGCTCAACGGAAACATAATAAGCCGTACAGATCCTAAGGACACTAGAACCTGATGCTCTGATACCACCTGTGACACCCCGACTAATTATATACCGGGTAGCTACTCCTTTATTAAATTAATACAAAATGCCAAGTTAGTTCAGTTCATAGCATTACTGTCGAAAACATTTTAATAATTACTAACCACCTAGTATTTAAAAAGTGAGTTGCGAATTTTAATTTAATTCGATAAACATATAATAAGTGAATTATGAAATGCTAACATTACCACCACAACATAGTCACAATAGAATAACCATCAACTAATAATGAGTCTGGAGGAATACGCCTCACAACAAACCAAATACTGAAATAAATAAATACCAAGTCTGCATCACTAAATTTATTACAACCCAAAGTCTGAAATAACTTAAAAGTAAGATGTCTCTAAAAGGAATGGGGCGACATGCCCAACAAATGAGAAAATATGATAATGGAGTCAAGATCGAAAATGGAGGCGTCTACTATCAATGTCCTATAACTTCCACAGCAGCTACAACACGTCACCTGAATAGAACTCTTAAGCATGGTGTCCTTGTGGCTGGGCACCTAAAAGGTTTTACAAAAAAAATAGATTTGAAAGCAAACGGGTCAGAGCCCGATTGTGAAAATAGTTTAAAAATTTGCAATTGTTTAATATCATTAAGCAGTGAATATAATGTACATGATAGTGTGTGCACTCACATGAGTTCCTCACCTCTCAACTAATTGTGCACTCCTATCGTACCCGTACCCATTCTAGTTGTTCCCATATCTAACTAGTTCGATACTAAAATCTAACATTTCTATACGATATCCAAATCAATTCCCAACAACTTCTAGTGAACAGAGTGTTATAACTTACTACACAATATCCCATGTTAGTACTACTAATTACTAGAGATCTTCCATGTTCACTTTACCAACTGTTGCTATTACTTATACTCACATTTATTCATGACAATTCATTTTAAATTAACAGTATATTATTCTCATCATAAATATACAATACTAGCACCCCGAGACTAAGCTTCGGTGCACACATACTCTGCTATCCAATCCCGGTACATCACGTACATAAGGACCACGTATTTCGAATCTCTCAGGAATCGTTTCATTAAACAACAATAACAAACAATGGAGGCGAACATAGTTCACATCACATGGGTCACGCACATATCTACGCTCCCATGATCAGCAGACTTATTAACTTCTCAATAAGTACTTCTCTGACCTATGTCCTCGAGGTACCAATATAAATCCCCCCGTAGGCACACAAGATTAGATGGCCCTGATCGAATGTCGACCTCTCATGATAGCAAGTACGGTAGGTATGTTATACACATATAATTATATACACTAAGCATTCACACATCTTAGATATCACAATATTAAATTAATGGTAAACTTCTCGTTCTTATACCAACATTTAGTGTTATTCAACTCACAAGTCCCCGGTTTATATGCATTTAAGTTATCAACTCTTCTCACGTCGTGTTTAGTTATTCGCTTCCCAATCCACAAATGTCATCCGGTTTACTACAAACTTCTAAGTTTTACTCCTCAATGCACCACAATCTCCCAACTATACCCATTAGTTAATAAAGGAAGGTTATCTCACCATTTAAATAAGTCTACAGGATACTAGAAATAAATTCTGGCCAAAAAGGCCATTCTGTCAACTCGTTAGAAATCTCGTTCGAACAAGTTCGTTCGAACGAAATACCAACTCGTTAGAAGGGATACTGTCATCTCGTTAGAAGTTCGTTCGAACGAGGTCGTTCGAACGACCTGGGCAGGTCTTCTAACGAGATGGCAGTTTCAGCCCAGAAATTCCCAAATCCGTTTTTCTCAATTCTTCTCTCCTCTAAACCCACTCTAAGACCATCCAATTTATGTTCCAACGTTTTTAAACCATTTCTAATCATCCTAGATAATCTCTTAACATATTTTAGGGGTCAAATCTTACAAATCATCAAGGAATTAATATAAATCTCCAAATATTTCCCCAAACCCTAGGAACAAGAACTCATAATTTTCTTATGCCCAATTACTCATCATAAATACGTTTTTAAATCATCATATATAACTCTTCCAATATTAAATTAGTCCATCATCATTCTACATGCAAATCCTAACCCAAATTCAAAGTTTTTCCAACAATTTCATGGGTTTTCTTCAAAAATTTCAATATAAGATAATTTTACACTAAACATGGAAGACATATTCAATGCACTAAAAATATCGAATCACTTGCCTTAGATTGTTCTTCAGAATTGATGTTGGTGAATGAAGGTTGATTCTCTCCTTTCTCTACAGATTTTCTCCCAAGGTTGAAGATGGCTTGGTTTTGGCTCTTGTAACTTATCTCCAACTTCTCTCAAAACTCTCATAGCCCACTCTCTAAACTTTTGCTGGTAATGGCCTTAGTGGTCCCTTTTAAAATTATAAATATAAACTCCAATTTTCGTGGGTTTTAATTCTCTAATTTTTAAAATTACCAAAATACCCTTTTAAGTTGCCGGTATGGCCCAAAAATGCTCGGGATCCAAACTAAACCCCCGGCTAGTGTTTTCTGACTATTTTGACCCTTCCGGACTCGTTGGCGCACTCAAAATGATCATTCGATTGATAAAAATAGAATTCACTTTTTAATTCAATAGTTACATTCCTGACGCGACTCACACGCGCGTCCTAACTAAATTTCTCAAATTATCATATTTCAGTCTCGCGATAATTTTTAATATTTTCAATATTCATATATTTCCATATATACACATCATAATCAAATAGCAACTCACATCTCGTTAGTATTTATATCCGGATTAATTCTCAATTAATTCACATTTAATTTAATTAATCCCTTAAATAAATATTAATAAAATTACGGGGTATTACAATCCCCGAAACCAAAGTTGTGAAGAAAATATTAAGGTCATTTCTTGAAAGATTTAATCCCAAAGTCAATGTTTTGAACTTATTGGGAACTAATGACTTTATAAAACTTGAATAGCTTGTGGATGACCTTCAAACTTATGAGCTTGATATGTTTCCTCACACTAAGATGAATAAAGATAAGGGAATTGCTTTAAAAGTCCAGAAGCAGGAAACAACCATTTCGATGATGAGTCTAACATCGATTCCGATGATATGACCATGTTTGCTTAGAAGTTTAAGAAATTTCTCAAGTTTAATAAACAACAATCTAAGTTTGACGAAAAAAAATTTGAGAAGAAGAAGTTTAATAAAGGTGAAAAATTCCTCAAGAATCGAAATTAAAATTTTAAAAGGAATGAATTGGATAAATGCTTTGGGTGTGAGGGATATGGACATAGGGTAGCCGCATATTCCACTAAACAAAGGAAGGAAATTAAGAAGCTGAAGGAATACAATGCCACCCTTAATGATGTTGAATTGGAAAAGGATTTTAAGTCCACCGTTGAGCGTAACTACACCTTGTTCACGATAGTCATGTGGGCGTTGATGAAAGTCTTTGATGTTGAAGATGATCATTTTCATGATGACTCCGAGGTTCGATGTGTTAATTCCTAAGTGATTGGTGAGGAATAGTAATAAGAAGAAGAAGAAGAAGAAGAAGAGTGAGCTTCAAGATGCCTTTTTAGAGTTATATACTGAGTCATTGAATATGAAAAAGGTTATATAACTTTTCGAAAGGGCTAACCCGAACCTTTTGTTTGTTTTTATATCAAACAAGCTGGCTACTCTGAACAACCGATAACCCCTCGAACGGAATACATTTAGGCTCAAGCCAAAACCCGGGCCATGCGATAAAAATCGGATATGGTGTCTAACAACTTCTAAGAGAAAATCATCGAACCAACCAAACCGATAAACCCAACCTTAGGGATGTCAAGCACTCCCGCGTCCTCTCAGGGATCAAACAACAAGTCGTGCGACCCGAACGACGCGATAATCTTGCTCCCATCGAGTTCAGTCTAGGCCCACAACACCACACATAGGAACACAATTTCCACTTTTGATCATAAAATCCAACCTGAAGAAGCTTCACTTTAAAGAGCACAGATGAACGGAAAAGTTTATTGAAATGAAGAAATTGTGAAGACTTTGATCTCTGCGACGTTTTCAAAGTAGTGTGTTTGGAATATTTAGAGTTATTTCCATAAAAATAGATTTAGTGGGCTAACTGTATATAAGAAATAAGATTTTTTATACATAAATTTGACGATATCGAAAAATTAGGAACAGTAATGCTAGACTGACACAGAGTATTGACACAGAATGGTGTGACACAGTGATGTGTCGCACCGATATTGGCTATTATCTTATGAGTGTGGGTCCGCGCCAGCGACACTAGCCTATACCGGTGCGACACGTCACTGTGTCGCACCAAATGTGTCGCAAAACTATGTCGGTGTAGCAGGACTCAATTATGAATCACGCAAAACAAATATATGCGACAACTCTAATAAAAGATTGTAAAGTAGAATTAACAAACATAACTTTCCCGCTTTGTTCGGGACGAAATATTTTAATAAAGGTGAAAAGTCAATTAATGATATTTTTACATATTTAAAATTAAATTTTTTATGAGCTTGAAATTATAAATTCACAAACATTACCCTAAATAAGTGGATTTATATTTGTATCGTTTTTACTTTTGACCAACTTAAAAGGTTAGAGTACCGGTATATTATAAAAGCTTCACCCTTTACAAAATTTAAACATAAAAACCCTTCATACTAGCCACTCCAAGAAAAACCCTGTTGAAATATTCCAAGAAACAAACAATGAGGAACTGGGTTGAACTCCCTCTAGATGTGACAGCCAATATACTCAAACGCATAGGGGCAGTAGACATACTGGAGAAGAATGCACAGAATCTGCCGAGACCCATCCATGTGGAAAATGATAGATATCCAAAATATAGAGGACCCAAAAGAAAGGTGTTCTTATCTGGAGATGATGTGTAAACATGCTGTCGATGGCCAATTGCTGCATATCAATATTGTGGATTTAAGAGACCCTCACTTGCTCCTTTACATCGTCAATCGGTATTAATTTAATACTTCTTCCTTCAATTAAAAAACGCTTTTCTTTATTTATGTCACTTGTTTAATATAGCAATGCATTGGGGTCTTATATGCAAAATTATATTTTAACATCATGGTCTGCACAGTGCACACAATATTATATAACATTTTGAAAATTAATCTTGAGGTTACATTTGAGTATTTAGCAAATAATTACTTAAATATTTAATAATTAAATATAGGGATTTTGGGAAAAGGTCCTCATAATGCTTAAAGTGTATAAAAATAGGACACTCCATATAATTTTATAAATTTAGTCCTATACTAAAAACACCATGAAAAATGGTGCCACTGGCGCGGACAAAAAAAATAAAGGGTATTGTACCACAGGGACTAGATTTATAAATGCTATTTTACCACAAGGACTAGATTTATAAACTTAAAAAGCATTGTCCTAAAAATCCAAATATAGGAAGGAACATGACCTTTACCTTAATTCTCTATTAAATATATATTCAATTAGTTACTTACAATCAAAGGAAATACTAAATAACCAAGCGTCTTGGCCTAGTGGTATAAGGCTGTCACTGAACAGTCTTGGGGGTGGATTGGGTTTGGTGCCAAGTTCGATCCCCGGCGCCTATGAAGCACAAATGCGGGTACGGGGTGCGGGTGCGACACAGTGCGGGTGCAGCGATTCGAAAATTCTCAAAAAATTAGGATACGGGTGCGGCGAGATATAATATAATAATATAAATTATATTATGTTATTTTTAAGTAATACAAATAAGTTCCATCATTATTATGATTCTAAAAAATTTATGATAAGGGTGTTTGTTATTTTTTAACACATTGACAATATTAAAACAGGGAACTCTACCATCAATGTCACATATATTATAATAATCTACTAAAACCCATTAACCATTAAACTATAAAAGTAGAATTCAATAGAATATAATAAAAAACAGTTAAACTAAAAACAAACATTCGAAGTCGTTAAGAAACCTACTTATCTATTAGCTTTCACATGTATTATAATAATCCACTAAAAGCCACTAACTATTTTTTTTATAAAAGTAGAATCCAATATAATGTAATAACAAGCAGTTAATTTGAGCCACAAAACCCTTTTAACATTAAACCAAAAACAAATATAGAAAGTTGTTAAGAAACAGAATTATCAGTCTTCGCATATATTATAATAATCACCCACAAATCATTAAACTACAAAAGTAGAATCCAATATAATATAATGACAAACACTTAACTTGGGTCCCAAAACCCATTTAACATTAAAACATTAAACTAAAAACAAACACAGGAAGTTGTTAAGAAACCCAGTTAACTTCGTATATGTTGAAGGAGAGTAAGAAGAAAATGAGAAAGAGGGGGAGAGAGAGAGAGAGAGATAGAGATGAAAACGAAAAAAAAAAATCAGAAATGTGTTTTTTTTGGATTCTTTACGAATCCCATCAAAACCAGCCGAATCCTTCCCGAATCCAGAATTAATTTATTTAATTAATATCTGATTCTTCTTTGGGTGCGAATCGGGGCCGAATCGCATCCGCACCCGACTCGCGTGCGATTCGGATTCTTCAAGCCTTTTGAAGAATCTGTGCTTCATAGCCCAGCGCTATCAAAATAATGCTTGGCCAGCGGAAGCTACGAACCGCGAACGTGGATTAGTCGAGGTGCGCTTAAAGGGACACCACCCTAAAATTTAGCTATAACTTCAACTTTTCAATTATGAATTAACCCTAAAATTTAGCTATAAAATTACCCTAACATCAACCTTAAAATTAAAATTAACTTGAATACCAAGAAATTCTTAATGGAATCGACACCCAAAAAGTAGGGTAATTCTAAATTAAGGTTAAGAGTCCGGAGGTGGTCAATGTGCATGGAGGAGGTGGAGCTGTTGGATGCTTGGCAGCTCTGGCGCAGAGAAGGAGAGATGCTTGGATGATTGGATGCCAGAGGTGAATGAATAACCCACTTCGTTTGATTTTGTATAATTCACACTTTAGTTGTATTTGCATATAGCCTATGAGTATTTACACCTTTTAATCTTAAAAAAAGGTCCAGTGCTCCGCTTAACTGAGTATGGGAGAGGCGGATGTTGGCTGACCTTACCCCCATGTTTCGAACCCGAGACTAACTGTAGCTTGGGCGAGGGCACTTGCCATCGCATTAAGGTACAACCTCTTACCTTTTAATCTTAAGGTTTTAAAATTTCATCTTTTGAACCCTAAACATTTCTAATAGATATTATAATATAATTGTTCCGATAGATATTATAATATGATTGAGTCCGTGTCTGTTGAATTGTGACTAAAGTAATAACAATTGCATGAAAAATAGTGAAGATTAAATTTGAAAAGTCAACTAGAAAATACCAAAGGAAAACCAATTCTCTAAAAGTCATTCCATAAGTATGTAGTTAGGTTCTCCAAAATACTTGATTTAATATACTTTCATTTTTTTTAAGGGTAAATGAATGAAACTTTTGATAAAATTGATGACCCCCTCACTATGAAGATCATCTACACCAAATTTTATCAAAAAATTAACCATTTTGGATGAGATTATAATCCAATGTTGTAACAGCAAAAAGCGCACACACACATATATATGTTCAAATTACCTTTCACCCACTAAATGGCTGAATATTTCGATGAAATTTAGTGGAGATGATTTCCCTAATATATAATTTATGTATATCCAATTTGCATTTCACCGACTATATATCCAATTTGGAGGGTATGTTCTTTAGGTATGTTAAATGAGATATATTAACTATCTCCGTCTCTCTTTATGTGTGTGTGCGCGCGCGCGCGTCTTTGTAAAAGAGAGAAACTGCAAGAGCGAGAAACATGATGAAGGGAGTGATAAATAAAAGAACTTTCAGAAAATGGGTGGTCCGTGGAGTTAAAAGTTTTTATTGATTTGTGGGCAACTCTAATATGTTGTGTCATATGGAAATGAGAAGATTAGAAAAACAAAAAATTGCACAGCTTTATTGTTCCTGATATAATTTTTCTCTAATATCTTGATCTAAATACTGAACGAAACAATCTTTGTATGGATAACAGTGGGATCCAAGAGAAGAATTATACAAGTTCATGTATAAGAAATGGAAATCGTGGTGCATGAGGCAATGGAGGAGGATATTGCTGGTTGTTGGATCTTTGATGAAGCATGTCAGTAGCCATTATAAAACAGTGTTTGTATTATGTAATTGTCCTTACCTTTCAAAGTGTCATCAACATGACAAACATTTGCTGGCTATATATTTTCAGTTGTTAGAGATACAAAAAGGAATGGGAAGAAAAGAAAACAATACTTATGACCTTATTTCTAATGTACTAATATATTGATTTGTTACTTGGCAACAAAACGAAATACAAAATTCTAAACCCCATAGTAATTGTTATACACATTTATTTATTAGTTATAATAGATTTTTTATAATGTGAAAGCATAAATATCACTAAACCATCATTAAAATTAATTAATTATACAGTTGTAGCTAGATAATTAAGGGCTCCAATTAAGAGTGTAAAATTAAACTAAGGATAATATAAGAGATAATGATAACAATAACAAAGTAAAAAGAAGTAAATCTACTTCTCTCTCTCTCTCTCTCTCTCTCTCTCTCTCTCTCTCTCTCTCTTCCAGCCGGGCTGGCAGCCTCCGGGGGGTGGGGGTGGAATACCCGTACACATCACTCCCCCTCTTCGAAAAACTCATCCTAGAGATTGTGCAAAAAATAGAAGAAGCATGCGCGGTGTTTACATACAACTTAGAAAAAGTGGTTTATGATTGAATCTCAGAGACATTCTTATCATTTGTAGATTTGACTCCATGGCCTATTTCGTGTCTTCAGTGTGTCGCATGTCGGACTCGAGTCAAAGTTGATTCTTTGCCTTTGGGAGAGTGTGCTTCATAGTGTACATTCAACCATTTCAGGGAGGTGCAACACTTCTCAGTTTGGGCCTAGTAATTCTCCTGTGTAACGCGTTCGTATGATGACGCGATGTCCTACATGAATCCACATTGGAAGGACATCATACCAAAGTCGTATATATAGAAATCCGATTTGGTTTTATTCAGTTTATCCTTGAAAATTTCTTTTCTTAATTCCCATATTCCCCTTTTGATTGCGCGTGCATATAAAGGACCTAGCTTTCTATTGATATGAGGGACCAAAGACTCTCATCTGCTGTAGGAAATTCCTCTTTGTTTGCCTTGGAATGAATTGGTTTTATCAACTGGTGAATAGATTTCCACTTTGGCACATGAGTTGGCGGGTTTGGCTGGTGACATAATGAAAATGTATCGAATTGCAAATCCTAGAATGACGATTCGACCCTGTCCTTGTCCTCGAGGAATGGTGTAGCACGGAACCCAATTCAATCAAATGACACAATAGTAGGGAATTTAGGGTTCTTTCTTTTGTTAGAAATCCACATACAACATTTTGGAACTTCCGAATAAATTCTTCGCTTGAATGTAATGTGAACCACTGACGAATTCGCTTCAAGATAATATGGTGCAATTCTTGAAGATACCGAATAATTTCGAATTTTTTAAAACCCATAAAACCAAATTGAGGTGCTTTGAGGAACGACGGGTAAGTATCGTATGGTGAGTGGTCGTGGCCCGAAGGGTAATAGGGGCATGGACGCAGCCCATAAAGGGTCTGCAAAGGCGGAGGGTAGTTGGTCATTTGTTCATAACATGTTTGTTATTATCTGTATGTTGGTCATTTTTTGCTGTGAAATGTCTTCAAACTAGCATCCTACTAAATTACAGGCCACAATTTTGATGCGGGGATTTGTAGAACTGTGGTTTAATCTGTTTTGAGTTTGGATTACTTGTTGATGTAGGCTTATTTGATTTAAGTAGGCAGTTAAACAGAGGTAATCAGTCTGAATTAGATGACAGCTAGCCAAAATAAAATAAAAAGATCTTTGATATTGTGTTTTAGGATGATAGGCATATTCAGATGATTGTCACTAGTAGAAACTATGGGCTGGGCCTTATTATGTGTATTGGCCCAAATATGGGTTGCGCTAAATGTGGGCTGGGCCAACTCATTTTTTTTCCTACCCAAATAAGTATTACAATTCCAAGTATATGTAAAATAGGCCATATTTTACTCATAACTTCTAAAAATGGGCTTTATATTTGACTCGTAGCTTTTGAAAATGGGCTTCATATTTGACTCAAAGCTTTCAAATATGGGCCCCATATATGACTAATAGCTTTTAAAAATGGGCTCCATACTTAAACGACTGGGTTAATATGGGTTGTTTTATTATTTGGGGTCCATTTTGCCACTACTACTTTTCCCGATTAATAGTCATACAAAGTCTGTTCCTTGCTGCCCCTTATTTTCTAAAGACCATGTCTATGATGCATTTTGTTTTGAAGGAAGAAAAATTAGGGCATGCTTCACAATAAAATTTAAAAATTTAGGACACGTTAATGAAAAAATATATTTCCTACATATAAAGCAAGGTATGAGCAACAAGTATTTTTTATGATGTAGCATCACATGTTTGAACCTTGTAAACAGATCAAGTCTGCTGAGGCGTCTTCAAATTGCGTATTGCTATGGTTCATTCTATGAAAATTTGAGGGAAGCTGTTAAAAAACTGCCGTTACTGGAGGAACTTCACCTTACGTTCCTTGATATTTCAAAAGAAGATATTGAATCTGCTGGCCGTTTTTGTACTCTGCTGAAGTCGTTCAAATTGAACACAAAGTGGCACAATTTATGGGAACTTGAAACACCAAGCTGTGAGAGCAATAATGAGTTTAGGTGGGGTTGTGATGATGAGGCCCTAGCTATTGCCAAAAACATGCCCCAATTACGCCACCTTGAACTGATTGGAAATCCGATGTCAAATAATGGCTTGCAGGTCATTTTGGATGGTTGTCCTCACCTCGAATCACTTGATCTGCGCCTGTGTTTCAACCTTTATCTTGAAGGCAGTTTGGGAAAAAGATGTTCCGAACAGATAAAATATCTAAAGCGTCCTAATGATTCCATAAAAGGCTGCAAATTTAATTTTGATGCTGATGATTAGGATTATACTGATTATGCTGATGATTATGAATATGATGATGTGGATGCAGATGATGACGCTGCCGATGATGAGCATACCAGTTCTTTATTGGCGGCAACTTCTGTCATTATAACATCTGATATTTTTAGTAGTACTCTCTTGACCTTGAAACCTATCAGTGGTGAGGCAATTTGGAATGCGTAGAGTTGTTATCTGAGCATTTGTGTATATGTTTGCGATTGTATCATCCGACTTGGGGCCTGTCGATAAAAGTGAAATTTTTAAAAGTTGGATTACTTCTGATAACTAGTGTGATTAAACGACGTGTTATATCGTTCATCCATGTGTATGTATGTGTTTGCGTGTTCTAACTTAGGCTCTGATTGATACAACCGAAAAAATTTATGTACTGATTATTAGATTAGATAATTAGTTTAAATAATTAAGACTCAGCAGCATGTTTTTTGAGTGAGAAGTGAACAGGGAAGTCATCCTGGATTAAAATTTTCATTGTCATACGAACTTGATATAAAGTAATCAGTGTGTTCCTAAGCAGTTGATCGGGTTATACACACCCCTTTGACATTTGAATATTTGACACGTGCAAGGATAGAGTCGGTACTAATTATTACTAAATCATTTTGTCAAATATTGATACACATTTTGTGTCCCTAGCATTACTCGACATATGTAACCAGTATTTTTGTGAAAAGATGGGGTTGACTAGGATATTGTGAGGTAGATATTATACTTTGTCATTAGGGTTCACATATCATCCCCAAGTATGGTCATCAATGCTCCCCAAATTTCTTTATGTTTTTTTCTTATACTATGAGAAGCTTGAGTTGCTCTAAAATTTACTTTAAAAAATAATTTATCAAGAATAAAATAATGATGCACCCACTCACATATTTTGGCGAGTAGATGTATAATGTACTTGTTGTCTATATTAAATGACAAACATCATTACTATAAAAAAATCTTGCTAAAAAAGAAACTAGTCATGATTGGATAATTTCTATTACATTTATTGTTGTAAAAAAAAGATATATAAATGCCATTATAATAGAGTATTATTGCACATTGCTTTTTGTATTTTTTACTTAAGGGACTTCCTTCTCTATAATAAACTTCCAATTAATAGGAAAGAACACAAAAGAAATTGGGGTATCTCTGGTATAGTATTTCTTGAGCCACTTGAAGTTAGTTGACGGAATGCACTCATTGTCTATCTCCAAGATCTAGTAATATCCTAACATCCCCAGTCCTCGCACCCCAAATGGGCCTTTCAAATTGGGCTTGAATTTTGATGTCGACATGCTCCTGAAATGGTGAGTGGATGCCTGCAAAAGCAAGTCTACCACCTAAAATTCTCTGGTTTTAACCAAATTTTCATAAGCTCTAGATAACAAGTACACGTATGTATGCATGTATGTATTCATATTTGGTCTCTATCCGTCATCTGGCTGTATGTCTTTCTTATATTCTTATGTAATAAATTGAATTGAAGCATAATGCGTAATATCCTCGTATTCATGATAATTGCCGGTCGTTGTGTCTGAATATGTGACAGATGTTATCTCAAATCCTCAAGTGGGGATAAAAACTGCACTTCCTCCGTAATACCATGACCCGCTCTGTCACTTTGTAATGATTTATGAAACCGCTTCTCGCACAAGTTTATTAGACTTACTACTGTACTTGGTATTTTTCACCACATCCCTAGAGGAACCTCCCGGATGAAAGTGACTGACCATCCCTAAATTAAGAGTTTTTCAATTCTTGGTTTGAGTACAAGATACCAAGTGCAAGTGTGTATTACAAAGATTATCGCACTTCTCTTCAAACAAAGGCACGTCACGAATTTGGTTTTAAGATTACTTCCAGACTATTAATTCAACATTTGGTTATTGCCAAATATATTTTACCAAAAGCCCGAAGCATTTCCATTACATTCGAGCTTTGATTGAGTTTGAATCGTGTTTAGCATGAGCTGAATTTGTAGGCTTGATTTTATATCGGGTCAAGTTCGAGCCACTCACTACTGACCCAAATTATATATATAATTATACGTAATTAAATATTTTTTAGGCTCAGTTAAACTTTGGAGTAGATTGCACCTATGGCCCTTGAACTTTGGCGTTAATAACAATTTGGCCCTAGAACTTTTTTGTAACGATTTAGCCCATAAACTATCGTACGTTATACCATTGGCCATTTCGTTAACTTTTTTGTTAAAGTAAAAATCCCCAAATGTCAATTTTAGCAACAGGTCATTATTGATGTGAACCTGAAACAACTCAACACGTCTTCGTATGGTCAACTCATGTCATTGATTGATATCTAGGTTGGATTAGGGGTTCGTGTTTATTTTCTATGGGAGTCACTAGTTTTTCGGGTTCTTATGACTATTCTCATTCCCTTTAAGTTACATTCATGGGGTTTTCGTATTTAACATCATATTAGGTGTCGAGTGACACTCGTGTTTCAGCATTGTTTTGTCTACTTTTTATTTTTTTGTTCTAAAGGTTTGTGTGTTTTTCCCGATTCGTTTCTTACATGGGAGAGAATTCTTTCTTTTTGTTCGAATGAGGGCAACACTAGTTCGAATGAAAGCCTTGTTTAAAAGACTCGTTCGTTTTCCAGCAGTTCAAATCTCCCTCAAACCCTCTATAACCCTTCTCCATCATTATTACGAATCCCACTCTTAAACCTTCATTTTACCCACACATTTTTATGACTTGATCTTTGATTTTGGTGTTTTCAACTATCTAGATTTTGATTCCATCATCCTTTTGTGGTTTTAGGGTTTATCTGGTAACTTTTCTCTCCCCACATTTGTCATTTTGCATGTGATACATTTAAACACACACACACACACATGTGTGTGTATGTGAGAGAGACATTTTAGGGCTTTCATGTATACATATAACACTTTTGAGATATTATACATATTTATTATGTGTGAAATCTATTTTTTGCTTTTGCTGTATATTTATATATGTGAGATTTCAAAATTAAAAATAAAAATAACAAAATGATTTCCTTTTCATAGTTAACATATATATTCATCTCATGTTCCATTCATATGCTTGGTTGGATTTTGATTGGTTAGTTTTGATGATTATTTTTTTGTGATACCCTTAGGTTCTTAGATTATATCTTAGAGCCTTTATTTTAGGAGTGTTTTTTTTATCTATTTAAGTCCCATAAGCATTCATTATAGAACTAGTGGTTTATTGGGTCAGCGGCGATAGTGGTTTTTCCTACAAGATTTTCCATTTAAAAATTCTTTGTGCATTGTGTGTGATTTTTTGACTTCCACGTTTATTTCTAAATCACTCGCATGAAAATTGACATAATTATTTTTATATGGTAAAATTAACATTTGGTTCAATGAAAAACGATTTGATTTTAACAAAAGTGGTAATTAATTAATGGATAAATTACATTGAACCCCTGAACTATTGATTTTTACACCCAACCCATTTTCAACAATGTTTTAACATTTTTACGCATAAAATCATGATTTATCAACTTTTTTTTATGAAATGGGTTGGGTGTAAAAAATTAATAGTTCGAGGGGTTTGGTGTAATTTACCTTTAATTAATTTAACTAGATCTATAGGGCACATTCCTTTTCATTTGTCCTTGATTCCAACTTCCCTCATTATTTTCTTAGCACATGTGTTGTGTAACCCCAGATTCTAACATGTCCTAGATTAGGCTTGAGCCCAATCCATAGTTTTGTGGAAGTTTTAGTACTGATTTAGAAGGAACTAAATTCAGTAAATAAGTAAACGTCTTTAATTCATAATCCCTAAAATAATTAAGCAGAACTGAATAACTTAATTTAAACTTAACTACATCCAAGTTAGTCCCGCTCCTTCTCTCTGCTAAAACATTCTACTGTAGAGTGCCCAGTGTAGAGAACTTGGATGTAATATCCATCTTCAATAAATGATTTATAAACTCTCCCAAGAGGTATTCACCACATGATAAGATCATATGGTTTCGGTAAGTTTATCATGCCTTATACACTTAAAACTTATCAAAGGGTTCACACTTGTGGTGCATAATATAAATATATCCATATATAAAGCAATCATCAATGAAAGCAATGAACTACTCATATCTATCTCTTACCCTAATAGGCATTAGACTCTATAAATTGGAGCAAATCAATTACAACGCATCTTTGGATTTATATCCTTTGGTTGTTCAAGGTCACTTGGTCATTTTACATTATAATAAAGATTTACTTACTAGAACTGCCTCCACTTCTAATGAAGTTAATCGTCCAACTGATACAAGTCTTTTAATTATTTTTAGACTACTATAAACCAGGTGTAACTGTGACACCCCGTAAAATTCGCATTTAGATTGATCAGGTCAAATACAAAAATCATGATAATAAAAAATATTTGGTAACATTCTCAGCATCAATGATAAATAAAAATAATGGTAAATAGAAACTATCACCGATAGTAAATAAATAATAGCCAATAATATGAACAACAGAATTGGGTTAAAATAAAATAAATCTCCAATAAAACTAAATCCATTAATATAGGATTCCAAATACAAAATTCTCCAATTGAAATGTAAATGAAACTCATAAATACAAATGATACTAGAGTATCAATTAAAATCAAATCAAATCCTACACTAAGGATGATGAATTGGATCCCCAATAATCTGCAACCCTGACTGCTCGGTCCTGCTACTCATGTAGATCAATAATACTTGGGGGACTTTTACAGATTTGGGTCAGCGCCCTAAAGTCGCAAGAAATATTAAGTTTCTTAACAATATTAAAATGCGACTCATTTATGTCCCACGTTGTCATCCGTCGACACTCATACATGCATACCTTGCCTATCCTCTAACCTGAAATAGTTTTAACTAACAGTACCGAATCCAAATCAAGGCCATAACATTAAGTCAACCTCCTAAATACAACACGATTACTAACAGTCTAGTGACTCACCATCTCCCAATTCTCAACCTTAATAGGCTTCGTATGTGGGACGTCTCACAAGTGAAATCCTAACAAGGAACCCACCTGATACACTTCTGCTTAGCTTAGATGGGCACTAACATCCGTTAGCCAAAGAGTCACAAATAATATCCAAATAAGTTCATTATCAATAATAGGTAGTCGTAAGGACCTCACACCCAATATCTCCTACTCACTACCGACCTAGACTTCATGCATGGGATGTATCGCAAGAGAAATTCAAATAAGGAATCCCTTTATATGCTTCTGTCTATCCAGCTCGTTATTATGAGATAATGGTATGAGACTCCCTAGGAAACTACCTTAAGAATCAAATATATTATACCTCATAAATATATATACCACGCGTCAGCCAGACAATTCAAGCATCTAGAACCGACCGCAACAAATATTTATTAACCCAACTCATAAAGTCTTTATTTAACCCAATAAGATATATCCAAGATTATTAACTCAACTCATAATGTCTATCATCCCAACAAATAGATCCTCGAATAACAATATCCAATGATCGAGTGGTATCCCAACTCAGGCCCATATAGTTCATACAAAGAGTAAAGTTACTCTAAAAAAACATCGCTAAAGATATGTCAAAATCATAGGTTATCAACCATTCATTTCTCATTATGATTAACATAATCCCGGTGTTTTCTAACCTTTTACTAGTTAGTTACACCTACCTTAATTAGGTTGCATAAATCAATGTAATTCCAACTTAGCCTTATAGCCATAACCATTTCCCAAGTATACCAATATTAGGGCTGTAAACGGATATTCGAAAATCCGCATCCGTCCGATATCCGAATCCGAATTTGCGGATATTTATCCGAAAATATGGAGACGGATACGAATCTGGATACTCTTTAAAAATATCCTAGAAAACGGATACGGATAGTACTAGTATCCGACACGGATAATCCGTATCCGATGCGGAGTATCCATTTTATCGGATATCCATTTTACGGGATATCCGTTTTACGGGATATCCGTATCCGTCAAATATATGTTTAAAATATTACTAATAATATTAACATTAGTATTACTAATAAAATAATAATAAAAAAATCTTAATCGTTTATTCTCAAAACAAAATAAATACATACTCCACTCAAAACAAAAACACCCTAAAGTTATTGTTTTATTGGGTATATTATAAAATATCATGTATTATTATTTTATTAGGTATATTATCATGGAGTTACACTAAAGTTACAATACACCTTATCACACACAAAGTACACTAACTAAAGAACATTTACTCTACTAAAAAAAAACTAACTTCGTTTAATTTCTCCTTTGTACAAAATAAGAGAAAAGAAACTCTCATGTGGTTGTTCATTAGTTTCCTTAATTATAAATAAATGTAAGAGAGAAACAGAAAAGAATATAAGAGAGAAACATAATAGAATGTAAGATAAAAACATAAAAGTAAAGAGATGGTTTTGATTGTAATGAGAATTGAAGTTAACAACATGTATATTATATACAAAATAAAAATGTATACTTATTAAAATAAACATCTCAGTATATTTTGAAGACAAAAGGTCCATGAGGTTATCATTCTCAATAAATTTGATTACTCTAAAAGGTGCATATTTATTTCTACTGTCATGGAATGCGACTGCTATTTTTTTTGGATGGCTTTAAGCTTATATGGTTGTAAAGTATGGATGACTTTAAGCCATATTATGATTATGGAATGATACTATTATTATGGAATCCATAATTATTGATGTTAGGAGACAGTAATTTTGTTACATATTTGTTTGAATTGGATTGGATTTCATTGGATTGGATATTTTAATTGTTATTTTTTGCGATGGCTAAATAATGTAAACGGATACGGATATTATCCGAATTCAGGTATCCGAGCGGATACGGATATGGATAGTTGTTTTAACTATCCGCACGGATACGGATACGGATAGTACATTCAGATAGCGGATACGAATATGAAAAATATGGTATCCGATCCGTATCCGTCCGTTTACCACCCCTAACCAATATACGTGTATATATATATATATATATATATATATATATATATATATATATATATATATATATATAAAATATCCATAACTTATGTATTCCACGATACTCAATCTGAACTACCCACAACCCAACACACATGTATTTACTATTCAACCATTGTCCTCACTATCGGACTATATATATATAGCTACAAATATAAGTAATCAAGAGTAACCCTGAAATCTACTAAATATCCAACTGTATATACATATACATATGTGTATATATATATATATATATATATATATATATATATATATATATATATATATATATATATATATATATATATATATATATATATATATATATATATATATATATATATATATATATATACTAGTGGTGACCCGTGTCACGACCCCGACCCGAAAATAGTAGGGAACGGGTGTCTTGACATGCCACCAAGGCATCCAATATTCTGGCCTTAAAATTTTTGTTTTAAAATATATGTAGCGGAAGTATAATCACATGGTTATGAATCGTAAAATACTGAAAGTGAAGGAATTACATCATTAGAGCTTTCTAAAGGGAACTTCATTTGTATTAAAATATCAACGAGTTACAACTTGACACAAAGAGCTAAACATGCTCTATCTAATTAAACAAACTTCTACTGAAGGTAACAAAAAGAGCTTTAAAAGCTAAATCTTCAACATAGTCCTTTTTCGTTCCATCCACGAACTTAATTATTTTCTGAAAAATGGTTATTTATACAACGTCAGCTAAAAGCCGAATGAGATTCAATCTCCAAATATTCCAAGGTTTTCAGAAAATAGATACCTATTCAATTTAGAACAGAAGGTATATAGATAGAGATAGGAATTTCAAGTAATATATATAAAGTAAATGACAATATATATATTCAGAATAAACAGTTCAGAACAGAACAGATAAAACAATTGTGCATGTGTCAATTATTCAGTTTTAGTGGCCATGTACACTCTAATACCCAGACATATAGTGTTATCAAATGTTTCCACCCAATAACATCACAGACAGATAATCATGATTTCTGGAACAACGCCTTGTTTAGGGCACACCATCGATAAACCAGCTGGGAAGGTACCACCCAAATATTTCCACCGGGTAGTCAAGGCCCATATAGTAAGAGAGTTTCCATAGGCCGAATCAATAATTTCAGAATTCAAATCAGATGTTTATATGGAGAGATATAACCATATAACAAAGGACGTAAATCATCGGTATCAGATGCATTTTGAGAATAAAAGCATTTCACAAAATATACATACTTTGCATTATATAATATAGTCAAAATGCACTAGAAATTGCATAGAGTACTCACCTAAAATACAGGTCGAAATTATAGATAAAGAGTCTTCGATCGCACGTTAAACTAACAAATACGATAAAGATTTAAGTATATGTTCTAAACAAGGTCCAGTCTACATATTGTATTTTAATAGTAACTTGTTTCAAAGGATTACTAAAAAACCATTTTCTTAACTTTTAAAACTTATTGATCGTAATTAAAGGATTCAATTCATAGTTCTTCCTAATCAGTCGGTTCCCAGTAGAGATGGAGGGCCACAGGGGCACCGCTTAAATACCATCTCCTTTAGACAGAACATTTTCGGATTCATTACCAGTAGAGATGGAGGGTCACAGGGGCACCACTTAAATACCATCTCATCTAGACAGAATTTCACCAGGCCTGACTTTGGAATTACTTAAATGGGATTCCATAATAACGAGCAATTACTTTTAAAAAAAATCATTTTTAAAAGAGTATATACAATTTCAAACAAGTTTACATGAAAATAAAATCAACTTGGATTTCTTCTAAACTTTAAGTTTTGATTAGTGAAGTCCTTAGTGTATTTTACCAGCATAACTACTAAGTAAAGCTATAAAACACAAAATTAAAAATATAAAAATACATTATAACATTTAAATAAAATCATACCTACGAAATGAATTCTTTCTTCGAAATTATAGAACTCCTTCTTAAGATATTTCCCAAGCTTTCTATCACTCTTTATTACTATAATTCTCAAGGAATTGGTGTGAGTTTCAAATGAACCCTAAGGCCCTATTTATAGGTTTCCAAATGTATTACGGTGTTGACACGTGTCAAATGACTATAAGCTTTTTGGATTGGTGATTCAACACCGAGGTGTCGCGATCCGGAGTGGTCTTGCAGTGTTAATATCACCAAATGATGACAAGTGTTTTAGCTCTCTCTACAGATGACATGTGGAAGGTGGAAGTGACCAGCACGTGGTGGAAAGGTGATAAGGGTATAAGGGTTATTTCACACATGAAGGGTATTTTGATAATTTCACACTATATATTTTGAATATTTCTTAGAGGTCCTTGAAAATATTTTATTTACAAAATGGCCCATTTTATATTTTTATTTTAGTCCTTAAAGTTTCATAAAATTATATTTTCTACCCCAAAACTTATTATTTGCCTTAAGATATGTCATAAGACTTCGATTTGATCCAATTTACAGTTGATTCTTCGTAATTAAAAATGGGGTTTGTTATATTTATATTCAATAACACCACATATCTAATAATACAACATTTATAAGATAATAAGTAACACAAGAGTGTAAAAACAAACTATATATAAAAGTGGGGTCATTACATCCTACCCTCCTTATAAAAAGTTTGGTCCCTAAACTTTACTTGCATTAATTTTCAAAAAGGTATGGATATCACTCCTTTATCTCATCTTCCCGCTCCCACGTTGCTTCTTCAACAGAATGATTTCGCCATAATACTTTAACTAGTGGAATAACCTTGGTTCGTAATATTTGATCTTTATGATCCAAAATTTCCACTGGATGCTCAATGTACGACAAATCTTCTCTAACTTGAAGAGGCTCATGACTTAAGATATGTTTTGGATCTGGGACATATTTCTTTATCATTGATACGTGAAACACATTATGTACACTAGAGAGTTCCGGTGGTAAGGCTATTTTATAAGCAACAGTTCCTATCATTTCAAGGATTTCAAAAGGTCTTATGTATCTTGGGCTCAATTTCCCTTTCTTCCCAAATCGTATTACTCCCTTTGTAGGAGATACATGCAAGAACACATAATCTCCTCTTTGGAATTCTAACTGTCGGTGTCGATTGTCAACATAACTCTTTTGACGGCCTTGAGCGGTTCGAAGTCGGTCTTGTAGTAATTTCACCTTCTCTGTTGTAATCTGAATCAATTCTGGTCCCAACAATTTTCTTTCCCCAACTTCTACCCAACATGTAGGGGAACGACACCTTCTACCATAGAGTGCCTCATACGGAGCCATTTGAATACTTGCTTGATAGCTATTATTATATGCAAATTCTACTAACGGTAAATGATCATCCCAATTCCCTTTTAAATCAAGTGCACATGCCCTAAGCATATCCTCCAAGGTTTGAATAGTTCTCTCTGATTGTCCATCCGTTTGAGGATGAAAAGCAGTGCTAAAATTCAATTTTATTCCCATGGCTTCTTGTAAGCTTTTCCAGAAGCGAGACACAAATCTAGGGTCACGGTCAGAAACAATTGAAATTGGGGTTCCATGAAGCCTAATAATTTCCCTCACATACAACTTAGCTAACTTCTCTAAAGAATGGGTAATCTTAATGGCAAGAAAATGACCAGATTTAGTTAACCTATCAATAACTACCCAAATAGAGTCATTACCATTTGAACTCCTCGGTAAACCTGTCACAAAATCCATAGTAATATGTTCCCATTTCCACTCAGGGATAGGTAGGGGTTGCAGTAATCCTGATGGTTTTTGATGTTCTGCCTTTGCTTATTGACAAACCAAACACTGAGATATAAATTATGCTATCTCCCTCTTCATGTTATTCCACCAAAATACTTCTCGAAGATCCCTATACATTTTTGTACATCCGGGATGAAATGTGAATCTTGAGTAATGACTTTCCTCCAAAATATGCCTCTTTAGTTGGGCATCACATGGCACACACACTCTATTTCCAAACCTCAATATATCATCTTGCATCGCAAATTCAGTTCTCTTACCCTCGATGACTTCTTCTCTAATCTTCTTCAGTTGTGGGTCATTTACTTGTGCAATTTTGATCCTCTCCATCAACATGGGTTGTACTTGTAAGTTTGCAATTATTCCTCCTTTGCTATAGATACGTACATCTATTTCCATACTTCTCAAATCCCTTAATAGTGCTTCCTGGCTTGTAATAAGACATGCTAAATTTGGTGTAGACTTCCTACTTAAAGCATCGGCTACTACATTAGCTTTCCCCGGGTGATAGTGAATATTTACATCATAATCCTTCATCAATTCTAACCACCTCCTTTATCTCATATTCAGCTCTTTCTGAGTAAATATATACTTCAAACTCTTATGATCGGTATAAATCTCACAAGTCTCACCATACAAATAGTGCCTCCAAATCTTAAGAGCAAAAATTACAGCTGCTAATTCTAGGTCATGGGTTGGATAATTCTGCTCATGGGTTTTCAACTGTCTTGAGGCGTAAGTTACTACTTTTTCATTTTGCATTAGCACACATCCCAAACCATTTTTTGAAGCATCACTATAAATCACAAATCCCCCTGTCCCGGAAGGAATAGTCAAAATTAGGGCAGTTACTAATCGATTCTTAAGTTCTTGAAAACTTTTCTCAGCTTGCTCAGACCATTCATATTTTACCTTCTTTTGTGTTAACCTAGATAGAGGTTTGGCAATTCTAGAAAATCCTTCAACAAATCTTCGGTAATAACCTGTTAATCCAAGGAAACTACGAATCTCACTCACATTAGTTGGTCTGGGCCAATCTAATATAGCCTCAATATTTTGAGGGTTAACTGACACTCCCTCTTTAGATATAACATGTCCTAGAAAAGAAACACTAGGCATCCAAAACTCACACTTCTTTAATTTTGCATATAATTTCTCTTTCCTAAGGATTTGTAATACCGTCTCTAAATGCTTTCGTGTTCTTCAATACTTTTGGAATAAATATGGATGTCATCAATGAAAACAACCACACACTGATCCAAATATTTCCTAAACACCCTATTCATCATATCCATAAAATCGTCTAGTGCATTAGTTAGGCCAAATGGCATTACAAGAAATTCATAGTGACCATACCTAGTATGAAAAGCTGATTTTGAAATATCATCCTCCTTAATCTTCAATTGATGATAGCCTGACCTAAGGTCAATCTTAGAGAATACTTGTGCACCTTCTAATTGATCAAACAAGTCATCTATACGAGGTAAGCGATATTTATTCTTAATGGTTACCTTATTCAGTTCACGATAATCTATACATAGTCTCATTGTCCCATCCTTCTTTTTCACAAATAACACTGGAGCACCCCAAGGCGATATACTTGGTCTGATAAAACCCTTGTCTAAAAGGTCTTCTAATTGAACTTTTAACTCTCTTAATTCTAAAGGTGCCATACGATATGGTGGTTTTGAGATTGGTATAGTTCCAGGAACAAGGTCAATCGTAAATTCTATTTCTCTATTAGGAGGTAGGCCTGGTAAATCATCTGGAAAAACATCCGTAAATTTCTTAGCGATAGGAATATCTTCTAAGCTAGGCCCTATTGTCTACAAACTGGTAACAGTTGCAAGAAATTCTTGACATCCCTTCTTAAGAAAACTATAGGCTTGCATTGCAGAAATAATACACATCGGAGATATGATGCCAGTTCCTTCAAAACTAAATTTTGGTTGGTGAGGAATTTGGAAAGTAACACTCTTTTCAAAACAATCTACCTTAGCATGATGTGATGCTAACCAATCCATCCCCAAAATGACTTCAAAATCTTTAATGTCTAAAACTATCAAATCAACAAATAGTTTATGACTATCAATATATATGGGGCAAGCCTTGTATACTAATTTACTCATCAATAACTCAACCGAAGGAGTAGAAACATGTAAGTTATGATTCAAGGGTTCAGGAAATTTATGAAAGCGATTTAGTACATGTATTATGAACGAATGGGTAGAACCACGATCTATCAAAGCTTTAAAAGGCTGTGCACATATAGAAAGTGTACCTGACACTACCGCATTAGAAGCTTGGGTATCAGAATGTCCGAAAACTCTACCCTGTCTATCTTGATCCTTCTTTGCACTTGAAGGTTTTATCGGAACCCTTGCTGGGTTTGGGCAGTCTTTTATTTGATGTCCTTTCTGTCCACATCTAAAACAAGCTCCTGAATCCTTATAACAAGGTCGTCCTCCATGCATCTTTCCACATTGCTGACATGTCTGGTTATTTTACTGTTTGTTATTACTAGATCCCCCAACATTGGATGTGTTCCTAAAGAAATTTTTATTATTCGGGTTCTTTCATTTTCGTTCCCCAAACTTCCTCTTGCCATCTCTAATTCGATTGTACTCCTCACCATCCCTCTCAGCTATGGTAACCCTAGTCACTAAATCAATATATGATGTTAATTTCAGGATGGAAATTCGACTACGAATATTCAACCTTAACCCACGCTCAAACTTCTTCGCTCTTAAAACATAAGTTGCTACAACATGACGTGCAAAACGGGATAACTTAGTAAACTTTGCCTCATATTGACTAACCGTCATATTCCCTTGCACCAGACTCATGAAGTCAGCTGCCATTTCGTCTTTCACCGTTTCCGAAAAATATTTCTCATAAAAGATTACTAAGAAATCATTCCAACCTATGTAAGTATTCCTTTCCCCGTGTATTCTCTTAGTCATTCTCCACTAATGTTTAGCCTCCCCTTCTAACATAAATGTTGCAAATGACACCCTTTCTTCGTCGGTACACTTAAGAACATCGAGTATCTTTTCCATCTGCATCACCCAACTTTCTGCCTCGGTGGGGTTAGGAGTACCTTTAAAAGATGGAAGATTCAACTTCTTGAACTGTTCAATAGTACATCTACTTAGTTCAAGATTCTTTGGTACTCCATTGTTCACCTGCTGCTCCACAATCTTCGCCAGACTTTCAATTGCCTTGTATGCACCTTCCAGTCCTTCTATACTCAAATCACTAGTTCCCATTGATGATCTTCTCTTGGTAATTTTCTACAGTCATGGCCAAACGTAAGATCTACTATACTATATCAATATTGAAAACTAAAAGACCAACTATAAATAATATAACACATAGGGAGGTTATCACATAAATTAGATTTTTAATACTATCTCCTAAGGATGGAAACATAAAATCTATAACATTCGTAACCTATGCTCAGTAGTCTACGGGTTCATAACCTATGCTCTGATACCACCTCTGTCACGACCCCGACCCGAAAATAGTAGGGAACAGGTGTCTTGACATGCCACCAAGGCATCCAATATTTTGGCCTTAAAATTTTTGTTTTAAAATATATGTAGCGGAAGTATAATCACATGGTTATGAATCGTAAAATACTGAAAGTGAAGGAATTACATCATCAGAGCTTTCTAAAGGGAACTTCATTTGTATTAAAATATCAACGAGTTACAACTTGACACAAAGAGCTAAACATGCTCTATCTAATTAAACAAACTTGTACTTAAGGTAACAAAAAGAGCTTTAAAAGCTAAATCTTCAACATAGTCCTTTTTCGTTCCATCCACGAACTTAATTATTTCCTGAAAAATGGTTATTTATACAACGTCAGCTAAAAGCCGAATGAGATTCAATCTCCAAATATTCCAAGGTTTTCAAAAAATAGATACCTATTCAATTTAGAACAGAAGGTATATACATATAGATAGGAATTTCAAGTAATATATATAAAGTAAATGACAATATATATATTCAGAATAAACAGTTCAGAACAGAACAGATAAAACAATTGAGCATGTGTCAATTATTCAGTTTTAGTGGCCATGTACACTCTAATACCCAGACAGATAGTGTTATCAAATGTTTCCACCCGATAACATCACAGACAGATAATCATGATTTCTGGAACAACACCTTGTTTAGGGCACACCAGCGATAAACCAGTTGGGAAGGTACCACCCAAATATTTCCACCCGGTAGTCAAGGCCCATATAGTAAGAGAGTTTCCATAGGCCGAATCAATAATTTCAGAATTCAAATCAGATGTTTATATGGAGAGATATAACCATATAACAAAGGACGTAAATCATCGGTATCAGATGCATTTTGAGAATAAAAGCATTTCACAAAATATACATACGTTGCATTATATAAAATAGTCAAAATGCACAAGAAATTGCTTAGAGTACTCACCTAAAATAGAGGTCGAAATTATAGATAACGAGTCTTCGATCGCACGTTAATCTAACAAATACGATAAAGGTTTAAGTATATGTTCTAAACAAGGTCCAGTCTACATATTGTATTTTAATAGTAACTTGTTTCAAAGGATTACTAAAAAACCATTTTCTTAACTTTTAAAACTTATTGATCGTAATTAAAGGATTCAATTCATAGTTCTTCCTAATCAGTCGGTTCCCAATAGAGATGGAGGGTCATAGGGGCACCGCTTAAATACCATCTCCTCTAGACAGAACATTTCCGGATTCATTCCCAGTAGAGATGGAGGGTCACAGGGACACCACTTAAATACCATCTCGTCTAGACAGAATTTTACCAGGCCTGACTTTGAAATTACTTAAATGGGATTCCATAATAACGAGCAATTACTTTTAAAAAAAATCATTTTTAAAAGCGTATATACAATTTCAAACAAGTTTACATGAAAATAAAATCAACTTGGATTTCTTCTAAACTTTAAGTTTTGATTAGTGAAGTCCTTAGTGTATTTTACCAGCATAACTACTAAGTAAAGCTATAAAACACAAAATTAAAAATATAAAAATACATTATAACATTTAAATAAAATCATACCTACGAAATGAATTCTTTCTTCGAAATTATAGAACTCCTTCTTAAGATATTTCCCAAGCTTTATATCACTCTTTCTTACTATAATTCTCAAGGAATTGGTGTGAGTTTCAAATCAACCCTAAGGCCCTATTTATAGGTTTCCAAATGTATTACGGTGTTGACACGTGTCAAATGACTAAGCTTTTTGAATTGGTGATTCAACACCGAGGTGTCGCGATCCGGAGTGGTCTTGCAGTGTTAATATCACCAAATGATGACAAATATTTTAGCTCTCTCTTTACAGACGACATGTGGAAGGTGGAAGTGACCAGCACGTGGTGGAAAGGTGATAAGGGTATAAAGAATCATTTCACACATGAAGGGTATTTTGATAATTTCACACTATATATTTTGAATATTTCTTAGAGGTCCTTAAAAATATTTTATTTACAAAATGGCCCATTTTTTATTTTTATTTTAGTCCTTAAAGTTTCATAAAATTATATTTTCTACCCCAAAACTTATTATTTGCCTTAAGATATGTCGTAAGACTTCGATTTGATCCAATTTACAGTTGATTCTTCGTAATTAAAAATGGTGTTTGTTATATTGATAGCCAATAATACCACATATCTAATAATACAACATTTATAAGATAATAAGTAACACAAGAGTGTAAAAATAAACTATATATAAAAGTGGGGTCATTACAACCCGTGCGATGCACGGTCGGGTGTAACGCATTTTAAAATATTTTATTTAAATATATAATAATTATTAGTATTTAAAATAAAAGATCCTAGTCACAACCATGAGCATATAAATGTGAATAATGTGGTGAATAAAGAATACGACTTAAAATGAATATGAAGAAATGAATGGGAAGAACTATAATGTCATAGAACGAACCATATTATGATAATCCAAATTAGAAAAAAATAGATTGCAAAGTGAATTTTAAAATAAAATAGTCCTTAAAATAGTCGAAAATTACTTTTTGCAAAAATGACACCTTTCATTTTTGGGGCGCGAGTGCAAATATGGATTTTCATGGTATTCGTAGTGTGTAAATCCATATTTCCTGAACATAGCCTTTCGAAATTCCCACGTCTTGATGTTAATGCATCTCTTGAGTTTCGGGATAAAAATTACAATTTGGCATTTCGATCATATAAAAATCATTTCCAACAAATAAAAAATAATTTTCAACTGTAATAAATTATTTTTAGCAAACAAAATATGATTTCCGCCAATACACAAATGATTTTCTCAATAAAAAATTATTTCTAGCATATAAAAATGATTTTCAGCCATAATAAATTATTTTCAGTAAATAAAATATGATTTCCAGCGATAGAAAAATAATTTTCAGCAATATAAAGTTATTTCCAGCATAAAAAATAATTTTCAGAAAATAAAAAAGGATATTCAGACATAATAAATTGTTTACCATAAATAAAATATGGTTCAATCAATAATAACATGATTTTCAGCAATATAAAAGTATTTCCAGCATATAAAAATGATTTCAAGGTAAAACAAGATTTTCAGCAATACTAAATTTTTTCTAGCAAATAAAAATTATTTTTAGAATAAAAAAATGATTTTCAACAATATAAAATTATTTTTCGCATATAAAAGTGATTTCCAACAAATAATAAATTATTTTCAACAAATAAAAATTATTTCTAAGAATAAAAAAATGATGTTTAGCAATATAAAATTATTTCCAAAATATAAAAATGATTTTCAGCAGATATTTATTTTCAAGGGGCTAATATGAAATATTTAATTATTTTCAGCATTATAAAATTATTTCAAGCATAAAATAATGATTTACAGGAAATAAAAAATTATTTTCAAAAGTAATAAAATATTTCTAGCAAATAAATATGATTTAAACTATATACAATGATTTTCAGTAATATAAAATTATTTTCATCATATAAAAATGATTTGCGACAAACAAAAATTTATATTCAACATAGACAAATTATTTCTAGCAAACAAAATATGATTTCCAGCAATACAAAATTGAAATATATATAAAATTATTTCATGCATATAAAAATAATTTCCACCAAATAAAAAATGATTTTTAGCAATAATAAATTATTTTTGGCGAACAATATTATTTTCAGCAAATAAAAAATGATTTTCAAAAATAAAAAAATATTTTGTTCAAAAAAATATTATTTAGGACATAAAGAAACAATTTTTCAGCAATATAAGAGTATTTGCAGCATATGAAAATGATTTTCAGAAAATAAAAATTTATTTTCAGCAATAATAAATTATTTCCAGCAAATAAAATATGGTTCCATCAATAAATAAATGATTTTATGCAATATAAAAGTATTCCCAATATATAAAAATGATTTCCAGTGAATAAAAGACTGTTTTAAGCAATAATAAACGTTTTCTAGCAAATAAAAACTATTTCTAGCAATAAAAAAATGATTTTAAGCAATATAAATTATCTAACGTACAAAAATAATTTTCAGCAAATGGAAAATGATTTTCTGTATTAATAAATTATTTTCAGCAAATAAAAATTATTTCTGGAAATAAAAAAATTATTTTCAGCAATATAAAATTATTTCCAGCGCATAAAAATAATTTCCAGCAAACATTCATTTTTAAGGGGCTGATGTGAATCTGTTTATTTTTTCTCCATAGGGAAACCAATATTTCCCCAACTTTTTCCCCTTTATCTTTCATAAGTATCTCTACATAAAATCTAACTCTCCTGTACCAAACCTTATTTGTTTTTTTGGTGACGCAATTCTTCTCTTATTAAATATAATTAAAAAAATATACCAATTTTAACAATATAAAAATTCAAATTTTAAACTAAATTTGTGATAAATCTATTTTTTTAGCCAACAACATAAGGGTAGTTAATTCTCATTAATAACTTGTTTAGTCATATAATATCTCACTTTAAAATAAGGGAATAACTATTCACACACACTCTATGTCTTCCCTCAATACTTTCTATGTTTCCGTGCCAGCATTATGTATAGGTTGTCGAACTGTCTATACATACCACTAGCGCAGACCATTTTTTTAAATAGTAAAAAGATTATTTTTAAAGTAGTAAAAAAAATAATTTCTAACTAAAAAAGTAAACAACGAAACAATTTTTTGAAATAAATAATGAAAACATTTATAAAATTAAATTAAAGAAATAGTTTTTAACTAAAATAGTAAAAAGAACATCCATTTTTTAAATTAATAATGAAACGATTTTTTTATCAACATCCATTTAAAAAATAAATATTAGTTTTTTTATAAATATCATAATGTTATTTAAATAAAGAATAACATTTATAATTTCTATATTTTCAGAATATTAATATTTTAATTTTTAAGAATATTAGGATTTTTTATTTTCATAATATTATGTTATTATTATTTTTCATAATATTATGCTTTTTTTAAAGTAATAGATTTTTAGACAAAAGATTATATTTATTTAAATCATATATGCATAGAGGTCTTTTGTTTTTTAGTATTTTAATGTTAAAAATAGTGTGAGAAAAGATACCCTTCCCTAAAATAATTGAACTATATTCAACAAAATGCATTATTCATATCCACCGACTGATATCATGAAGCAATAATGATGGTGGGTATAGAGGGCGCGAGTCTGTGCACATAAACAAAACAAAACAGTAGTAATTGAATTATAGGAGCACATGTTTGTATTTTATTCTTGCCGAAGTCAATATAGTATTTCATGGGTCAAATCTTAAGAATAGATACAGTAGTATTTCATGGATCAAACCATAACAAAGTGATGTATATTCACCACTGTTATCACTGTGTAGTGTTATATGTTTTTGAATCCTTAGTTTGAAAAAAACATAACACTACATATATCTATTTATGTTAGAGAGTTCGGTCATGACAATGGTTGAATGTTCATATAGCCTGTATGGTTTAAAAAAACCTAGTATATGTTGAAGAGTTCCGAGTTGGTTGTATATGTTATAAAAACAGGGAGTTCAGTCATGACAGTGGTTGAATCTCCGTATATCCTGTATGGTTTTAAAAAAAAATTATGTTGGGTTGTATATGTTGAAAAAACACGTAGCAGGTTATATGTATATGAATAGCGGGGTTTCTTCATCAAGCTTATATGTATATGAACACGACTTATATGTATATGAAGCCAGACTTATATGTATATGAACCCAGTAGCCACCATTAACCCACCAAAATCTTAAACATATATTATTCTTTCATCAATCCAAATACATCATATAATATATAAAAACCCAGTGGTTGGAGAGTTAAGCAGTAAAAAATATATTCTTTCTTTCATCAATCCAAATACATCATGTAAGATAAGCAGTGAAAATAATTGATTCTAACCATTTGCATGTAAGAGAAGGAGAGAAGAAACTAACATAACAGGTAGATGTGGAGGGATAGAGTGAAGCCAAAGTCATGGTTGGAGAAGAAAACATATTTGATGATGGGTTGTAGAGGTTGAAGAAAATATATATGTACAAAAAGAGAGGTATAGTTATGGTGGTGTGTGAAGGGTGTGTATAGTCAGTTCCGATTTTGTTGAATCTATTTGATTTTAAACTCAAGGGTCTCGGAGGATAATGGAGGGAAATAAAAATCTGAGAAAACACAATCAAAGACTTGGGAGGCTGTTTTAGTGTAACACCCACGTCCCTATAATAAAGTGCTTAACAGCCACGTCCCTAGAACGAAGGGCTTACGTGTGTTTTAATTATAATAAAAAAATTCAAAATTCTGAGAAAAAAGAACCCAAAGTTTGGAGAGTTTTTAAAGAACTAATTACATACGTGTATATATATATATATATATATATATATATATATATATATATATATATATATATATATATATATATATATATATATATATATATATATATATATATATATATATACGTGCTCATAGAAAATAATATCCGTACCCCTATATATATGTTTACTAACTGTTATATGCATACAGATATAATCGAAACCAAACTCATAGTATAACAATATTCCCCGACCGAGGTATACAAATATATATCATAATAAAATATACTAACTCAAGGTACTCACGACCCTTGGATCACCCCACCTATAATCCACTAGAAATTCTATATTGGTCTTGCGTACGAGGCTAATCTAAGTCATGTGTACGGATTCACAAACACACCTCATTCTAACGAGATGTTAATCTCATTCGAACGATCCCAGTATTGTTCAAACGTGATTAACATAAAGTCATCTTCTCCAAGCCTCTAAAAACGTCCATTAACTACATGAATCCTAACTCCGAAGCCTCTACTCAAGATAAAACCCAATGTCCTTCAAATATAAGTTATAAAACAATAATACCCCACACATAAAATGACAAGATTTAAGGGATCTTGATATGAATTTACATATAAATTCTACATCAAGGATTTTAAGAACCCTAAGTTCATATTCTTAGACTACTCAACTTAGATTTGTTTCAATTTCAATATAAATCAGAAGTCTATAGTAATTTATTCAAATTTGAATACCTTTTTATAGGATTATCAACATATGATGATTCACACACCTAAATCAAAGATTTCCACAACATAAGTCACCCAATATTAAATTAACCATGTTTTTTAGCATAAATGTGAGTAAGAACAATTTACCAATTCGAATATACCCTAACGAGTTCATAAAAATTAGATTATATAATTCAATTTAGATGTTTAAATCATAATCACATACTCCTACGCAATTCAATTTAATATAACGATGATGTCACAAATGAATTACACTAATATGGTAAGCAAGATGATATTTATTCCTTAAATGGAGGTCGAATCTTGATTATCTCTTCTTGAACGTTCTTCCAAAGCTTGTGTATTGTGTCTAGGGTTTCATTATGGTCATGATCAATGAGGGTAATCAACCTACTACTACTACTACTACTACTACTACTACAGGAATAAGCTTGTGTATTTTCTTCAGGATAGATAAGGTATTTATCAATAACATGCACAAATCCCTGGTACTTGATTATATTCTCTGATGCTTGAAGTTTCTTAAGTAGTTAATAAAAATAGTAATCAATTTTGTTCATAGTATACTTTAGACGAAACTTCTTAAAGGAATATGGGAAAGACTGGAGCGTAAATTTTGATAAAGGTTTCCCCATCAGTTTTAGATCTAATGACCACTACTTCTCCCAAAATGGAGATCATTTTGAGAACATGGATCTTTACTGGAGTACCATCAACCATCTTATTCTTCTCCAACTTTTCCATAGCATCTAGTCTTGTGACACGATTTTGATCCTCAAACATGCTTTGAGGTTCAGAATCATGTCGTAAGCACTTGACATATCTTAATATTGGTGTTGAAATACATTGGTTATATAGGCCAATATATAACAAAGAGCCATCTAATTAGATTTTCTACACTTCTCGTAAGTCTAGACATCCAACTCGGACGTCACCTCATGGGGCTTGGTTGGGCATGGTTTAGTTAAAACCCTCCAAACTTTATCAAAATGGTAATAAACTTTGTGGATCATCGCCTATGATCAAAACTAACCAAAACTTAAGGTATAAATAAAAAATATTAAATCTCTTGAGAATCTCCTTCAAATACATGATTTTTATAAAATTGAAATTATACAATCAAATTGAAGAAAATTATCTACGTATAAACCACCGTAGAATCCATACCCATAGATAACATACATGTGACCATGATAAAAGGGATGTGTGTTATACAATCATGTCAGTCTACATCCATGAATTTACATACAAACATATATCTTCGTTTTATAGTGGATGACATGGATCGAGAATATTATGAATCCATAACCATGGCGCTCCAATATCAATTGTTGAGATTAATTTTAGAAAAAACTCGTCTAAAGATGTTGGATTCATCATATTTTATATTGTAAAAACAAAGTTTATGAGCTAGATCTAGGGTTTTAAAACATAACTTTGTGGATCAATATATGGGTTCTAATATAGGAAAATATATGTGATGAAGAACCACCGTAGATATTCTAGTATAAGATCCTTTGAGGAAAACAATGTGTGTTGCCACTCATCTTGAGATAGATATTTGAAAAACTTGAAATATATTTTTCTCTCTCCTTTATTTATCTCTCGTAGTCGAATTCTCCCCCCCCCCCCCCCCCCCAATTTGCCTTAAACGACTTTTTAAGGAAGTTTGAAAAAGAAATCATGTTTATATAAAATATTTCTTAATTAGTCCCATTAAAATAAATTCTTCTTAATATGTCTTATTACATGTTTTAGATAGGTAGTAAATATTACTATATTACGTATTTTCTATATGTAGTAGTTATTTTCTATATATGCTTTCACAAGTAGTAAATATTAACTACCCATATTCTAATGGAACTTATTGGAGAATAAATTCACTTGAATGTTGGAGAGCAGCCCTTGGACTTAGATGATGTTGAAGGGTAGTTAATTCACCAAGTTTGATGAAAAAGAATATGAGAAGTGAGGGTTGAAAAGGGTTTCGCAGTCTTATATATATATAGCTGCGGCCATTAAGTGAATTTATTCAGAAGACGCGACAGATAAAACCAGGCAGGATTATTGACCTGCCGCAGCCCTGTTCAAGAAAACAAGCGACATTTGGCTTAGGATCCAATTATAAAGCTACAATCATAAAGCTATAGATGAGATTCAAAGATGTCGTGGCCCTGTTCAAGAAGAGTGCAACCGCCATCAAACATATTTATGCGGCAACAACGTATAAGAGTTCAAGTGGAAAGGCTAAGGTGAAGGGAATAGGCCGCAGCCTATGTGAAGAAACCATCCACACTATAATGCCGCGACCTTAAACTATATGTATTAATTTAATCAAGCAAGAAATTCAAATATAAAAGCATCAGTTCATGCATTAAGGCATTAGAAGAATAAATCATGCAAATGATATACAAAAACCATTGGTTTTTAACGGTGGCCGCAACCTTAGTAATAAAGTTGGGAGCTAAAAATCAAGAAAAGTATTAGTGTTAAGATTACAAACAAAGGGACACAGCCGTTTAAAGAGTTACAAAAAGGTAAATAGGGATGCATCCCTAAGATTTAGCATCATTGGCTTCATTTCCCTTTTCTCCCTCCGCAGTCATCGTAGTCTCTTCATCAGCTACCGCTGCCTCAGCCTCCGCCCTTAACCTGGCTTTTTCCTCTTCCGTAGCCTTGATCTCAGCCACACACTCTTGGTGCTCAACATCACCAAGGCCCTAGGCAAGAATCGTCTCTTTAGAGTAGGGAAAGTTCTTTATAACTCTGTGCCTGAGCTCTTGGTAGCTGTGGAGGTAGGCCCTATTATTGATAAGATAGAAGTCCTTGGAGCCCTTGAATGACTCCATAGTGCTGTCGATGGCCAATTGAAGGGCTTCAGCATGACCCCCCTCCATTTTCTTAATTTTCGTGGCATGGGCTTCAGCATTACGGGTAGCCTTAGTCTTCAACTCCTCGTACTTCATTTGAAGAAGTCTGATCTTGTTATTAGAAATTTTCGCAGCTTGTGCAGCTTCCGTGGCCTGAGCCTGGGAGACCTTAAGGGATTCTGCGACTTGATTAAAATTTTCCTTCGCTTCCTCTTTAGCTTTGACAGCAGCTTCGAGGTCCATATGAGCTACCTGGAGTGCCGCGGTAGCAGACTTTTTACATGCTTCAAATGAAGAGTTCCTTGCGCTCTCTAATTCAGTGGTATGTACCCTCTCCGTGAACTCTTTCAGCTTATATAAGGCCTCATACTTCCTCTTCAGACTAATCATGACGACCGCGGCCTGAAAAGAGAATGAGTTAGGAGCAAGGTACGGAATGCAGAAATAGAGCTAAGAGTATTGGCACTTACCCTCAAAACACTGTGGAGACTATAGTCCTCCAGGTCGTCTTGGTCTTTATCCACAATCCTATCAAGGTCTGTGGCATCCGGGAACCTCTTCATCCTGCGGGTAGCCCTCGCAATCGTGTCCCAAGAGGATTCAGGGTTAGGCTGCCTAAGTTGTGGCCGCGGACAACCATTGATACCGATGCTAGCGCGACACTGAGAAGGCGCCAAGTTGGCAATAATTGTAACAATTGATGGCGGTGGGGGAGAAGTTGAATGGATAGGGGCATTAGACATTGACATCAGCCCTGTTGCAGTTAAATTATCCCCAATGTCATCATCAAAGGTACCCTCTGGCCTCCCGTGAAGATCCTCCTCAACTTGGAGTTGGGGCGTGACACGGGTAGTCTGTTTTGCAGCTGGATTTTGGTCACTAAAGGGACCGCGGCAGTAACCTTAGCATTAAACCTCTTCCTCTTCCTATTCCTAGCAGTGTTGTTGAGGACAGTTGCATCCTCATCCATCTCTGCTAGTTGGGCAGCCAAGAGCTCCCTATCAACCTCCTCACCTGAAAAAATAAATGCAACAGTAATTTTCTGAAGTTTTGAAACTAATTGCCGCAGAACAAAACTATTGATAGAACTATTACCTCCCGCGGCCATATCTTTTGGGATGGATTTGCTTGGGAAGTAGCCTACTTCAAATACAGAGGCAGAAGTTACAAGTACACTGAATTTCTTCTCCTCTGCAGGAACTGTCGCGACCTTGGAAACTCTTTTCTCTTGTCGCTTTCTCAATTGCAAATTGTCAAGAACTGTAGAAAACATTTCAAAGGTTAGTACAAAGACAAAGTGGAGAATAATAGGCAATAATAAAGAGGGGACGCAACTATAATTTAAATACCTAGCTTTGAGGGACACCCCCATTGCCGCGGCATCCTAAACGATCTCTCCCTTTCGCTCTCCTCAGGGTGAATCTCCCACCCTTTTAAAGAAATGTAGAAATATTTCCCCTTCCAGTTCTTTACACTGGTAGGCCTCCCAGAGTAAAGGGTCTCGTCCCTACCGCGGACGGAGAGCTAGTAATACCCAGCAAACTTTAGAGAGTTTTTCTTCGGGCGATAGAAGTGGAAAAACTCCACGGGAGTAATATCTCTCTTAAATTGATTCTCCCATAGCATGATGACTGCAAGAATGGCCCTCCAGCCATTGGGATCTAATTGGGCTGGGGCTAATTTCATTGTTTGAAAAATTCTCCAGATACGAACAAGAACTGGAAGCCGCAGACCATAAATGAAAGCGTGTAAGGGGAAATAAACCCCATCGTCAGCAAGTATCGTGCAAGGCCTTTGTTCTGTGGCAGGTGCTGAGCACATCAAGCCCTCAGGAAACTCGAAGCCTCTGCAACTTGATCCACCCATTCTTGGGTCATGATGCTGCGGATGTTAAGTGCAGCAGGAGGCCTCTCAACCCTCCCAAATGGGCCAGTTAGTTCACCCCTAACGTTAGTTGCACCCCTTATCGTGGAGTTATCTTCTACGTCCATTTGTTGGTTACTAGAGTTGGCTTCCTCTTCCATTGGCGTGGTCTCAAAATCCTTCTTACACACGGAATCCGTGGAGTCTGAGTCTAGTACTAAGAAGTTGGGGAAATCCTTCAGTTGGCAAGGCCCTATTGACTTCAAAGGAGGCACGAAAGGAAGTTCAGGAGGAGAGGCTCCAAAATGTTTTTTTCCCAAAAGCCTCTCAAAAACTCATCTGGGTCAAAGTTCATATGGCTGCAGCAGTTCCTGAAAAGCACAATCTGTAGTTAGGTGTCGCAGCCAGTATGGTATTGTGGCCTCTCAGAAGCCACGACAGGTGCAATAATATATCAAGTTGAGGATGAACAAGAAATATTAAGGCCAAGTGGACTTCTAGAACCTAAGGAGAATATTGGCAATGTACACCAAAGGTTGGTTTCTAAAACCTAAGGAGAATATTGTCAAACTAGTTTCAATAATCCGTGGAGTCCACATCTAAGAACCTAAGGGATTACCCTATAAAAAAGAGCCTACGGGCCGCAACCATCACTTGCCACAGGCCGTAACTAAGGCTTAAACCAATGTTGGAATGTTGTATGGATGAAGGGCAGCCCTAGACTACTAAAGGGGAATTTTATCATGCAGCAGCCACTCACTCAAACAGTTTAGTATCTAATGTTTATTCGTTCAAAGATTGAAGACCCAGAAAGTGAAGGGTTTATTCAAGAACATCAAGAACAGTTATATGATTTCAATGTGATTCAATGCAAATACAGGCCATATGATCTAAGCAGTGGAAGTTTAAGGGTTCATTTCATCATATGAAGATTGATTCCAAGAACAAATTGGAAACAATTATAATTATTTATCATTCATGTGTTCGATTCTTGGAATTGGCAAATTATTCAATCAAAACCCTAAGTTTTTATCAAGTAGTTGGTTTTTTTTCTCAGAAATAGATATAATCTAGAAAAATCTAATACGAAGTTCGCAAATGAAAAAGTTTAGAAGTTCAAAGGATGAATTATGTGCTGAGAAATCTATTAAAGAGATTGTTAGTTGGAAAATTACCTGGAAATGGAGCAACCAACTATGCTCAGCCTTGAACCGCCTCAGAACCACCACGCGCAGCCTTGAAAAGTTGTCGGAAAAAGCAAGAGAACGAACTAACAGAGTTCAAATTTTGATTTGCTCTCAAAGTTTTTGGAAATGTAATGAAGTCCACGGTTGGAACAATTTATATAAAAGGGGGCGGGGAGACGAAGTGTCACCTTGGAAAGACCACGACACCTAGATCCTACTCAGTCGCAGCCTCATTCGCTAAATCTTAACACTACAACTTGGGGGCTTATTAATATGAAAAATATAACACCTCGGCCACCGAATCCTTCCTACATATGACAAAAGTTATAGTCCACGACAGTCTATCTTGCCAGTATACAGCACAGGGTGTCGTACACGTTATGACACGCCGCACCCCCTTTTTTACAGGCCGCGGCCTTTACACAGGCATGGCCACTTGACAGTTGTCCATCTTTTATAAGGATTCCCTACCTGTCAGGCTCATCCACATGTCATGTGACTTAAGCACGAGATACACCTTTATACCTCCTATAAATAGAGGCACTCACCTCATTATTAAGGGGACCGAAATAGAGAATTCATAGGCGAAGCCCTACCCAACTCTACACTCTCTCTAGAGCATTAGACTTGGGAGCTGACCCCCCGCTGTACCCGCGTCGATTATCCTTCAGGCCACATCTACGACCCTGTTTAGCCATTATCATGTATTCTCTCCCCTTCATTCTATTGTATACCTATTTAGGCTAGACTATATTGTACAATGCAATGGATATAATGAGAATGGAGCAACATAGTGGACATAGGCCTATTTTAGAGGCTGAACCACTCTATATCTTATCTTCTCTATCTATTTACTTGCTCTATATGTTCATTATAAACATTATATTTTATTTGTTGATATGAGGTCTACCTATGCACAATTTCTCGCATCATCAATTGTACGCCTCTTTATGCTCGACTATATTGTACAATGCAACGCATATAATGAGAATGGAGAAACATAGTGGACGTAGGCCTATTTTAGAGGCTAAACCACTCTATATCTTGTCTTCTCTCTCTTTACTTGATCTATATATTCATTATAAACATTATATTTGATTTACTGATATGAGGTCTACTTATGCACGATTTCTCGTATCATCACAGGTAATCAAGGAGTCATTGAAGATCTCCTGAAATTCATCTCAAATCAATAATGAAAATTATCAAAACCTGACATAGTTGTGCAGATTGATAAATGGATTAAAATTGATTGTACAGTTTATTAACACAAATAAATGGCATACTGTGTACTTAAATTATATGTTATCAACATAGAGAGAAAAAGAACACTTAGCTCTTAATCATATTGCATAAATCATCGGCATATAACATAAATATTTGTCTTTTCTACTAAAAAGGGAAGACCTTTTGTGTCATTCCCACAGACTGCACCAATCTATTAATGTCTAAGAATAATCGTTTGCTTTTTTATAATCATAGATAAAATGAAGATAAAGAAACACACAAGAGACAAAGATTTTGAAAATAGTTCGGCTATGAAAACAGCCTACGTCCACCGTTGGTATTATTTTTTGTGGTTACAATAGCTCGGTATTGTGTGCTTGTGATTGAATGAATCCTCCCCTTGAGCTAAGGGAGATCATGTGTTTATAGTGGTTAGGAGTCCAAGAGATGGAATGTCTTTATATATTCAAGCATTTACATATGTATATAATAAATATGACTTGATAATCACGGGTACAATAACTGTTGTTGACTCCATACAACTGGCTTTTGATATTCTTGATGGTCCATATTCTTTAGGTTAGTCGGTCGGTTAGCCTACCAATAGTCTCAAGAGTCAACCACATAAGTAAGTACGGGGAAGATTGCCACGCAGGAGAATAAGTGTCCATTTCTCATTGGTCCACGTAGGTGAATAATTTTTACATACAACAATGAGTTATATGCCTGAGGTGGGAAAACCAGTTGAACTTAGGTTGTACCCACAATTTTCAGGTGGTTTAATGCTAAGCACAGGTGACTGACTTGTAGTAAGTCGTACCACTCAATTCTTCGGTGGGTTTCGTGCCTCTTCTAGGCCAATCGGCCCAACTTGGGTTATCCATTATTTTCAGGTGGGTTTAGTGTTAGGTTTTCATGCGACCGACTTATTGTAAATCGTACCACTGCTTCAGTGGGTTTGATGCCAAACGTAAGTGATCAACTTATTTTAAGTTGTACCACCTACTTCTAAGGTGGGTTTTTTCCATATTCTCAGGCGACTAACCTTTTCTATTACATACCACTGCTTGAGTGGGTTTAATGTACAACGTAGGCAACCAACTTACTTTTAAGTTGTACTACCCAATTCTTTGGTTGGTTTTGCCAGATTCTCAGGCGACAACTTGAGTGGGTTTGATACCAAACGTAAGCGGCCAACTTTAGTGGATTTTAATAAGTAAAATAATGAAAAACAATATAATAAATAAATTATTTCATTGATCATCAATCATCTTATTAAAAATAAAGGCAAAAATAACTTTGATTCATATCTAATGATAAAGTTCCTAAGGTTCTTGGCATTCCATGACCTTGGGATTTCTCTTCAATCTAACTCTCATAGGTGATAGGATTCGCCACTACCCTTTGTTGCTACTCTGTAAGGGACATGTCAATTAGTTAAATCTTTCCATCTCAAGGTCTATTCGTCATCAGCAGCGGCTTTCTTAGAACTTGATTGCTGACTCCAAATTCCTTGACTTTGAACTTCTTATCATGATACTTTTCCATCTCTTATTGGTAAGCATCCAAATATATGAGAGCTTCTTCTCTTCATTCCAGTGCTAGATCCAACTCGTGAGCCAATTGGTCCGTATTTTGACCATCTTTTAAAATCTCTAATCTGATACTTGGCAGTATAATATATAGAGGAATGAATGCCTCCATCCCATAAGTAAAAGATTATAAGGTTCCCTGGTTGTCCTTCTCGATGTTATAATGTAATCCTAGAGAACTAAAGGGAGTTCATCCACCCATCTTCCTTTTTTATTTTATGGTGGTTCTTGATTCCTAACAATAGAGTTTTATTAGTTATCTCGACCTGGACATTACACTGTGGGAACATAACCGACGCATAGTAAATATTGACCCCATATTCTAAACAAAAGTCTCAGAAGATATTGTTATCAAACTGTGTTTCGTCGTTGGTGACCAATGCACTTGGGATCCCAAACCTTGTGATTATATTTCTCCATAAAAATTGCCTCGCACATGCTTCTTTAATGTGGGTGAGAGGCTTTGACTCCACCATCTTTCTTAAGTAGTCAGCGGCAGTTATCAAGTACTTTCAGTTATCATGTACTACTGGTAAAGTTCCCACGATACTCGTGTCGCGTTGAGAAAAGGGTTAAGGACTCGTAAGGGGGTTCATATCTTCAGACGATTGCTTGATAATTAGGGAGAACTGCTAGCATATGACACATTACCGGGCGAACTACAAGGCATCTTTTCGCATGAAAGTCCACCAGTATCCTTGAAATATTGTCCTAAAAAGAGTGACCATCCTCATGCATGAGGTCCACAACTGCCTTCGTGCATCTCACTGAGGATTCCTTCCACTTGATCTGGATGGACGCATTTAACTAGAGGACCGATGAATGATCATCATTAAAGTTTTATCCTCAAAATTAAGGCCAAACCTCACTGAATGGATCTTTAACTTATATGCATCTTTATTATCCAATGGTATATCATCGGTCTTTAGCTAGATGATAATCGAATCCATCCACAATGGAGTCGACTTAATCTGTAAGATGTAGAGCTTTGGTCTTGGTTCATCAATAGTTAATTAATATACGTACTCAACTTCAATCATTATTTTTATTTCGGTGTCAGTGGTAGATGTGAAAGTAGACAGTGAGTCTGCATGACTTTTGTAGTTCCTTAGTAATTACTCCATCGAGGATAACCTGAAGTGTTGGAGAAGATTCCTTATCTTGCCCCTATAGGCAAGTATTTTAGGATCTCTTGCTCCATACTCGCCACTGACTTCGTTTGTAATTAGGCAAGCATCAAAATATACAATTGTATAATGGGATACTAAACTAATTAACCTTTAGAGATCGTGGATTATGGATTTATATTTGACCTCATTATTGGAGCCTATGAATCTCAATCAGACTGCTTATTTTATGAGTCAAACTTGTGAAGTGATGAAGATATCCTAACTTTGGTTCCACATTCATTGGATGCCACATCAATGAACAATTTCCATATTTGATCGCCATCATTAATTACTAGTGATTCCAAGATTGAATTCACTCCTCCTTTTTCCCCAACAATGATGATGAGAATTCGGTAAGAAAATTAGCCAAAACTTCCCCTTGATGGCAGTTCGTGGCTCATACTTGGTGTCAAACTGTGCTAGCTCTAAGGATCACCTTGTTATTCTATTTGAGAGATCTTCCTCATTCAAAACCTCTTTTAATAGTTAGGTTATGGATACAACTACAATATAGGCATTGAAGTAGTGTCTCATTTTCCTAGCTATTGTTACTAGTGTTAAAACTATCTTTTCTATATGTATATATTTGGTTTCTGCCTCAAGGAGGGTATAGCTGATATAGTAAATCAATATTTGCTCTTCGCCTTGTAATTAGACAAATTTTGCGTTGGTCACATGCTGTGAAATAACAAGGTAAAAATAAAGATCTTTCCCGACCAAAGGAGTTAACAACAATGGAAGAAATACTAAGTACTTACGAATTCCCTCGAGTTCACGATCACACTATTCTATCCAGAATATTGAGCTTGCCTTCTCCAATGCTTGGAAGAATAGATAACACTTATCTAAATACCTGGATGTGAACCAATTCAAGGCGGATAGTATGTTAGTGAGAACATGTACATCCTTGGTGGTGATCATCTTTTTTATGTCATGTAGTGCCTTGATCTAGTCCGAATTTGCCTATATCCCCCATTTATGTCACTAAGTACCCTAAAAAATTTCCAGAACTTATTCCAAAGACACATTTTGAGGAATTTAGCTTCATATTATTTTCCTTGAGGATTTTGAAGGTCTTTCGTCAAATCCTTGATGTGGTCGACTACTTGTTTTCTCTTAACAAGCATGCTATCAATGTAGACCTCCATGGTTGCTTCTATCCACTTCTTAAACATATTCGTAAAGAGAAGTTGGTAAATTTCCCCCATATTCTTCCGAACCAAATGACATTATCTTGTAAAAGTAAATCCCTAATGTAGTGATGAATGAGGTCGTCTCTTGATCTGGGTCAAACAGTGGTATCAAGCGATACCCAAAGTACACGTTCAAGAAACTTAGGCATTAATATTCGATTGTTATATCCATGAGATGGTCAATCTGGGGTAGTGGAAAACTATCCTTCAGGAAATGCTTATTGAGGTTGGTGAAGTATACACATACCCTCCACTTTCGTTCTCCTTCTTAACCATAAAGGTATTGGAGATTCAATACGGGAATTGGACTTCTCTAATGGAGTCGGCCTGAAGTCAATTTTAGACTTCACTTTCCATAGCTTTGAATTTTTCTAGTGTTGATTTCCTTAGCTTCTATTTGATCGATCTGATGGTTGGGTTTACATGCAGTTGGTGACAGACAATGTACGGGTCTATGCTCGGGAGATCATAGGGTTACCATGCGAAAACGTCGTCATTGGTTCTGAGGAAGTGGATGAGCTTCTTTGCTTCCTCCCTTAGTAATTCTAATTCGATCATAAAAGATTTATTCGGTTGAGATGAATTAAGAGGCACAGTGGCGAGTTCCTCCATTACTCATTTTGCAGGGGTTAGTCAGGTTTCTTCAACCCCCGTTTGAATACCCTTTGGTTCCTACTTGGGTTGGTCATCCTCTGAATCATTATTATTCTGACTCTTCTGGACTTTTCCTGCTTTGTCTTGCTGGTAGCTACAAAATAATTGTTAGTTGCCACTTATCCTCTCTTGATTTACACAATTCCATGATCGTTCAAATAATATGAGCATTTGGTGAAGGGAAGAAGGAACGACCCTCATAATGTGGAGCCAACCTCTGCCCAAATGGCATTGTAAGGTTACTTTGGTTGGATAATATAAAATTCTATTTCACGATTAACAGGGACAACTTTAATATGTATCTTGATCTTCTTCATAGGGGTCTCTATATTGCTATTAAATTCGATCATTGTCCCAACCTTGGTATCTAGATCTTGAATGATGTATTCGATCTTAAGTAGCAAACTCAGGTACATGATCCTCGACGAACTTCATTAGTCGACCAGAATCCTTTTGACATTAAAATTGACTATTTACAGAGTCGAGATCATCACGTCCTTATGCAACAAATTCATGTCGACCAAATCATTGTTAGTGAATATAATGGCCCGATCAGAGTCTATGGCGTTGCACTCTCTTTGGGATAGAATGGTCTTGGATACTTCAGCCTGAAAAGCCTCCTGGATGCAAACTTCAATCTTGACCCTATCCTTGAGCTTTTTATCAGTACACTTGGAATTACCAGTGTAGCCGTGAATGTTTATGATCATCCCTGAATGAGGAAGATCCTTGTCTTCCCTTTGTGTTGCTTTCACCCTAACGGAAGACTTGGTCTTAGTCGTGTCAATATACCCTTTAAAATGCCTAACTTGGATGAGATCCTCCAAATTCTCTTTAAACATCTTATAATTATCAATAAGATGTATGTGGTCCTAGTGGTAGGTGCATCTTAGGTAAGGCTTATCTCTGATCTTCGAAATCAACTTATAGATAGTCTCTTTGAAGAAATTATCCACTGCTTAGAAATTGATACCGTTGGTTTGTGTCTTGGATCGCCCCTTATTAACGTCATTCTATGATCCATTCTTTGTCAGAGCAAGTTGATTCCTTCCTTAAGAGGTCTTCTTTGTGTCTCTCTTATGTTATTTCTTAGAAATTTAATCGGGAGGAACCTCTGTGGTAATGAGTTCATCTTCTACTTTAGCATATTTTTTAATACATGCCATATGATTGACCATTATTGACATTGGCTTCTTTGTCAAAGATTGGTAGAGATGTTGAGCTTAAAGGAAGAAATTTTCAGTTATTCATTGAAGTCATCTATTTCATTGAGTAATTCCTAGCTGCTTTGCACATATTTTTTAAGGGATTTTCCTTGTTTCCCTTTGAGAGAAATCAATGAGTTCACCTCCTTGATCGCTTTACTACTAGTGATGAAGCAGGCTATGAACTATTTAGCTAGCTCCATTAATGAGGATATTAATTAAGATAATAGCTTCTAGAACCACTTTAGGCCCATCTCACCAAAAGTTAAGGGAAAGACTCGGCAAATGAGGGAGTCATGATGGCTCTATAGGGACATTGTCTAATGATAATGCCTGATCTGATGACCGAGATTGATCTTCCTGACATAAATTTTGATCTTTTAAACAGATAACTTCTTTGGCAGCTCTAAGGTTTCTATCTCCACGATGAAGGATGAGGCAGACCCGTGCCCCAAAACGTTTCTGGCTAGGTTTTTTGGAGTCAGTGCTAAATTTGGATTCATCTTTTCTTCCAACTCCTTTTTAATGAAACTCCGGAGTTCGTCACTCCTAATACTATTCATCAGCACATCTAGTAGAGCCAAACTACTGCTTTATTTGGATTATTTTGGTCAAACTATTTTACGATTGTGTCTAATGGAATAATGTACCTACAAGTGATGAATATGTAGCGGTTAGAGTGCACCACGCGAGGGCTTCTGGATCTAGAATACCTTCCAGTATGAATGGACATATTTATTCCTTGGGTAATATATTCTCCTCCTTCTATGACATTTCAGATTATGAGAACTAAAAATTCGATCTTCCAATTTTTTAGTAAATTTCCTCCTTAAATGGGCAATCTCATGGTTATGGTGATCCAGTCTTTATTCAAAAATACTTATGAGTTGAGATATTTCTTTTTTGGCTGGCCATTTTGCAGAGGGAGTATGGCATCAGCAGCTAGGGACAGACCTTCTGGGAAAGCTTCTACTTTCCCAAGATCGCTTGGGAGGAGAAGGAAGTCTGACATGAGTTTTCTCCCTCTTGACGACTTGTATCTCAGACTGGACACGACTTTTCATGTGTGAACGATGAGACTGATTACCATTCATATTTTTTATAGGGCGTATATTTTCACAGTGGTGAAAATTCATAATTTTCCCACATATGGCACTAATTTGTTGTGACACACCATAAAAATTGTAAATAGAATGATTAGATCTAATACAATAAATCACGAGAATTAAAAACCTTTAATAACGTTCTCGGTATAAATGAAAAACTAAAGCTAAATGAGTAACGTAAACAAGTAAATAACTATTGAGTAAGACAATACCAACCCTGATACCATATAACTGCCAATAAAATCAGCCCAAGTCTACATCAGCAACAACAACCTACGACCTATAAAAAAAACTAATATAACAACAACATAAACAACAAGTTTATGTAGAATAAGATTAAAACTAAATTTTGGTTACAATATAACTACACATATTCCTCTCGTCTTTTAGGAGATTTTAAATTATTAATTACCCAACTCAACAACTTAAAATAACACGTGGTTCTAATCCCAAACCCATGTGAACAAATTTTACGTCTTAATGCTTTATTGTTTACTATCACAATATAATGTTAACCTTTTACATCATGAATTATGTATTGCACACTGGTCTCAAACCTTAAGTACATCTCGCTAAATAATTAATATATCACTAATAGTATTATATCTTAAGTTTATTAGTAATATACCCCTCTAGTATATAGGATACACAAATTTTGAGTCATGAACATTAAATACACACCTCTAGTATAAGTCCTATGCATCACTATTATAGCACATAAACCGGTACAACTATATTTGGTACCGCAACACATAATCACATCTTATAGAAGAAAGACATTCTTTACATCTAACATCTACAAGTGCGATTCATGACATGTATAATATAAATGGTCTACTCGCAAGCCGTCACATAACAATGGCCTACCCTATCTCATTTGGGGATCGCTCGTGCGTAGTAGGCATGGTTATAAGTTGTCCTACACTTATAACCATTAAAGCATCTACTAGGAATAATCACTACACCTTCACACTAGTCAGATAGCCCCATACCTAAAGTTATATGAAAGGATCATCCCATGAATATCTTCTTGATACAACGGTAATTTTAGCACTTAGTGTACGGGGTAATCATAACCAAGTTAAAACATGTCTCTCGCATTAGGGTATCAATATGGTCTCCATCGTACTCTCCCTATCAAGACATCCCCTATAACACATATATCCCATGATAACTCACACTCAATATGTTGCACGTAATACACAAGAAAAGTAAACAAGTACGAACCTACTCAATCGGGCCAAACAAACAAATATAAATCCTAATTGTCAAGGTTACACATAAAGTCTCTAACTGTTTTTAGCTAATACGCACATTAATTATAATTTGTTGTAGGATATTCTTCCCACAATAATTATTAGGATTGGAGGATTTCCCCAAAAGTATTATGAATGCAGAAAAAGGTAAAGAGAGAACTATATACGTGGTTCATCCGTGAGATCGACTTACATCCACGAGGGTAAAGGAGAAGTGTTTTGTATTAGAAAAATAGGATGGTAATAACCGGAGTGCTTGTGTTTCTATCTGAAAGTCTAGGCTACTGCATGCTAGTTATAATTACCCTCTAGTATAGGCTAGATCACCCCTATTTATAGACTCAGTGTCCTATACTTATGGGTTTCTTCATAGTTATCTCTATTTGTAACGATATTGTTAGATTTGATCAAATCTAAACCATCATAGGTTTATTACTCCATGTTCCCTTCTTTCGTGACTTACCATGTGTTCAACAATGTGGCTCAGGCCACGTGGTCTTAGTTTTCCTTTATCCCTTTATTTGCCACCAAGGTGGGTGTGATCGGTCAAAATACCCCGATCTTTCTTACCTTGTTTTATTATAAGAGTGTTCGACATCCCAGGATATTTGGTCAAACATCTTGACTTATTTGTTTGCCACGTGTATATCAAATTTGGCATTGTTTTTATGCGTGCTTATTTTGGGAGGCGCGTGAAGCAATCTTTGCTAGCATAGTTTGTGTACATATTTCTAGTGCCAGGTTGTGTGTCCAGCATCATCATTAAGAGTAAGGATGGCACATGACACACTTTCCTAAGAATTGTGAAGGCTCTGAGAATACGCTTCTTTAAATAGTATAAAGGTTCTCAACCCTTATACCTTATCCCTTTCACCAGTTGCCAAGGTAATTTGAACTTTATTGCTCTCTATTTCCACTGTTCCCAGTTTATCATTTTCATTTTCTTCATTCGCCATGTCCATGCATTTTTTAAAATATGAAGTTTCTTCAGCCAACAACTTTCAGAAATTTCGTGATCAATATGGAATTCCCGATAATGTCGTCTTGAGAGTCTCCCATGAGGACAAATACATTTTTGATCTTCCTCATAGAGAGGCAGCTTTCTTGACGATTGAAATACTTGAGGGGGAGTACGGTTTCCCCTTAACCCATTATTGGTAAGGGTGCTCCGTTATTACAGAATACTCCCTACTTAAGCAAACGGTAGTTTTGATGGGAAAATTGGCCATAAACCAGATCTGCAGGACCAATCTTGGTCTTAAGGAAATTATGTATTATTACGACCTGAAGTCTCTCACAGGCACCGAACTATACCATTTTCAAGCCAGGAACGAGGCTCATAATTTAATCACTTATTTACCTAGATCCTAAAAAGACACTGACAAAAATCTCATTATGGTTTTGGGGGAAATTTATGGTGAAGGACATAATGGACTTGGGGTTCCTACCACAAGTGGGATCCTGGTAGGTCGCCCATTAGTTGTTTGTTTTCATTTAATCTATTTTATCTTATTACTAACCGATTTGTATTTTTACTTACAGATCATTTTCTGAACACCAAGACTCCAGACTATCAAGTAAGTCTCAAAGATTTAGAGATAAATAGGAGCAGACCGACCACAGTAGGAGTTCATCCCCACTGGAGAGCGGGCCACATCCTTATCAATTACCAGTTTACCTACCATTCCCTCTCCAATTTCATAGCCATTGCAGTTGGTAATACGATCGTCTAGATCGCTAAACCAATCATTCGTAAAAATCCAACCCATGTCGCTCCATATGTGATCTCTATTTCATTTGATTCTAGTGAGGGCGGGGGGGGGGGGGGGGGGGGAGGAAGAGGAGGGAGAAGTAGAGGAAGAGGAAAGAGAAGAAGGGGAAGAGGAAAAAGAGGAAGGGAAGGAAGAGGAGGAATTTGGTTCATTGTTGGACGACTTTGATCCCTTATTATCTTATGAGGATAGTGTGTCTGGTCGGCCTTGGGAGGAGTTAGAATCCTAAGAGGACTTATTTTTTCAAGACTTCACTTTCCCCCCAATCCCATCCTCCTTAGAATACATGAGCAGTCGCATAAGCAAACCAATTGACCTAGCAGCTTCAAGGGATAATTTGAAGAAATAATTGGCCGCCAATGTATGGGGTGGACGACCTCCCTCTGGTGATGATCAGAGGAAGAGGAAGCTAGTCTCCTTAGGGGAGAAATAGTCCTTTTTCTTGAATGCCAAAGGGAAGAGGCTGAACAGGCTAAGAAGAACAAGACCAAAAAGATATTAATCGATGATGGTTCTAAAATACCTCCTCCATACAACCAAATAGTGATTATCAATGAAGCCAATCAGTGACAGGGGAAACATTCAAGGACCCCCCTCTAACCCCGTGAACAGATACCACCCGCAGGAGCCCACCTTTTATAAGGGGAATGATATAATTATGGCTATCGATTTGGATAATAGGGACCTAGAGGTGTCTTTTTTTGTCTCCCAGACTGCCATACTACCGTCTGACATGATGGAGTTAAGGGGCTTTACTTTGGAGAGGCTTTACAAAGAAGGATTTCTCCACAGTATATTGCTAATCTTATTTGCCTCTTTCTTTTTCTTATCCTTCTTCTTTTCTTAACAAGTTTTCTAATATTCCTATTTTTTTTAAACAGAGCATGCAAGTTCAGCAGGAACACTCCAGTCGAGCTTCCTCCTACTGAAAGTCACTTGAGTCCCCTTTCAAGGATAGCACCTACCTCAAGTACTAAATTTCTACTCAGTTCTAGCAGGTGGAGGACCTGAACAAGAAGCTTAAGGAGCAGGTCGATGCCAATGCCAAGGTGGTGAAGGAGGCTGAACAAACTCAGAATGAGTTCAGCCAAGTTGACTCTGAGCTCTCCAAGATTATGTTCTTCCACCATCACACCCTCTTGTAGAATCTTATCCTTTCAAAGATGAGGTCTCAGAAGGAGAAAACTAGGGAGGTCGAGTTGGATAAGGCCTATGGCGAAGGCTATGATGTGGCCATCCAGGAGGTCATTGCCTATCTAGACTAACATGAGTCACTTACCTTTAAAAGGCTGGGTAACAGGCCTTAAAAAAGGGAAACATTAGTGAGGGCGACTCTGTGTATGCTTAACACCCTCGTTGGCTAATTCTTTGGCAGATCTCCCTAGGGAGTCATTGACCCCCTCATCCACCGATCTTTCTGCAGGGGGTGTTCTTAGGAAGATTGGTCAGACTTAAAGCCTCTTTCCTCTTTTTCTTTTTTTCTCTTGTATTCTTATTGACCCCTAGTGGTCCCTTATAGGCTTTAGGCCATTATTGTTTATTAATGAAAAAGTGTCTTTTTATTTTCCGTGTATAGTGTTGCATTAGTGTCATATTTTAATTTCTTGCCTCTTCACTTATAATTTACTACAAATGAAGCAATCTTAGGTGATTACTGTGTTTGGCCCAAATCACCCTAAGCGATTGACTAATTTGTTCATTAAATAGCTTTTAATAAATAAAATCGTTGGTCAACACCATCTTGGTCTATCATTTAAGTCAACCTTAAGTACCTTTTAACAAATTGAGTGGTTGGCCAAAGCCATCTTAGGTGATTGGCCAAATCAAACTTAGGTAATTTTTAACCAATAAATCTGTTGGCTAAAGCCATTCAAATGATTGGTCAAATTAATCTTAAGTAATTTTTAACCAATAATCAGTTGGCTAAAGACATTTCAGATGATCGACTGAGAGGATCTGGCTCTCCTCTGGACCGATCTACTTTAGATCATACCACTACTAAGGGTGAGTTTCAACTTACCTTTCCCAGATCATACCACTTATACAAGTGGATTTCATGCCTCTTCTAGGCCGATCTACTTTAGATCATATCAGTCCTAAGAGTGGTTTTTATCTGATCTTTCCCAGATCGTACCACTTATACAAGTGGGCTTTATGCCTTTTCTAAGCAGATCTACTTTAGATCACACCACTCCTAAGAGTGAGTTTTAACCGACCTTTCCCAGATCGTACCACCTACACAAGTTTATTTTGTGCCTCTTTTAGGCCGATCTAATTTAGATCATACCACTCCTAAGAGTGGGTTTTAATCGACCTTTCCCAGATCGTACCACCTACACAAGTGGGTTTTCTTCCTCTTCTAGTCCGATCTAATTTAGATAATACCACTCTTAAGAGTGAGTTTTAATCGACCTTTTCCATATCATATCACTTATACAAGTGGGTTTTTTATTTTTAATTAAGGCATTTCACACAATCTAAGATAATTAAATGAGAATAGTTTTTATTGTGCATAAATGAAAGAGTACAACTGACTGATTATCTAATGATAAAACTTTTTATTGTTTATGGCATTCCATGATCATGGAACTACCCTCCCATCTATTTATTCTAAATATTATGAACCCCACCCCTTTTGAAGCTATGCGTTAAGGTCCCCGTCAGTTAGACTCCAGCTTTCGATATGTTTTCTTCTCTACTGCGGGCAACAACTTTTGAAGGACTAAGTTGCTAACTTGGAATTCTCTGACCTTGACTTTCTTATCATAATGCTTTGTCAATTCTTGCTAATAGGAGGCCAAATGTATCAATGCTTGCTCCCTTATTTCTGTAGCTTGGTCCAACTCATGGGCTATTCGATCATCATTTTATCCATCTTTGAATATCTCTAATCTTAGCATTGGTAAACTAATCTCAAAAGGAATTACTACTTCCATGTCGTTGGTAAGGGAATAGGGAGTTTCCTTTATCGGCTTCTTTGGGACCATCATGTATGTCCATAGAATGCATAAAAGTTCATCTAACCATCGTCCCTTAGCATTTTCCAGTCTCCGCTTGATGCCTAGTAGAAAATCTTTGTCAATGATCTCTGTCTGACCATTGTATTATGGGAATACTATTAATGCGTAGTGAATCCTAATTCCGTATTCAGCGCAAAAGTCCCAAAATGATTCATTATCAAATCCATTGTCGGTTACCAGCACTCTTGGAATGCCGAATCTTGTGATGATAGTTCTCAAGACGAATCTTCTGGCGTCTGATTCTTTAATGTGAGTAAGAAGTTCAGCCTCAATTCATTTAGTGAATTAATCAGTCGCTATTATCAGATACCTCTGATTTTCAGGTGAAATCGGTAGAGGTCCTATAATAACCATTCTGCGAATGAACATGAGCTTGTGAGGGGATTAAGATCTTCGACAAGATGTTTGATCACCGGTAAGAACATTTGGCACTTTAGTCACTTTATGGAGAACTGTGCTGAATCTTTCTTCATATATAACCACCATTATCCTAGAGAGATTTCTCTATAAGAGAGTGATCTCCCACCCGTGTGTTCTCCATTGCTCCCTTCATGCATCTTCTTCAAAATCCCTTCGAAAATCTCTTAGTGGATGCATTTTAATAGAGAACTTGTAAATGATCTTCGGTAGAGTTTTCGCACTAATTTGAGGTAGAATCTGTCCTATCTATTCTTTAGTTTATGTGCTTCCTTGTCCTCTGGGGGTGGCTTGTCGATCTTCAAAAAAGAGATGTTTGGATATATCTATGATGAGGAGAGTTACACTTAGAGGATATTGACTCGATATAACTTCAATAATTAGTTAGTCCACATATTTCACCTCAATTATTCTCTTTAGGTATGCTTCAATGGCAGAGACCAAAGCGGCTAAGGCTTCGGCATGGCTATTTTCATTCCTTGGAAGTTGCTCCACTAAGGTCGACTTGAACAGTGGGACTAATCCTCTAGCCTTATTTTTTAAGCTATAGCCTATCATCCGATATCTCTTACTTTCTATTCTCCATTGAGTTGGTTTACAATCATCTTGGAATCATAAAATACGTTGATGTGGTGAGAACCCATGTTGATCTCCCTCAGCAGACCATGCGATATAGCTTCGTACTCAGCTTCGTTATTTGAGCCTTTCAATCAAAGTCTAATGGATTATCCAATCAATCTGACCTGTGGGGTCAAGAAGACTATCCTGCTCTTGTGTCATTCTCATTTGATGAGACATTAACATAGAGTTTCCATTGTTGCTCATTCTCGACGACTAGTAATGCTTCCAAGATGGTTGTGGTTACTTATCTCTTGGGGATATTAAGAATTCTGCCACGAGTTTTGCTAAGACTTAACCCTTCATCGTTGTTCAGGGTTCATACCTAATGTCGAATTTGACCAGTTCAAATTACAACTTGGTCATTCTATTAAAGAGGTCGGCGTTTCTGAGGGCTTCCTTTAATGGGTAGGTCATCAAGACGACAATAGTGTGGTCATCAAAGTGATGCCTTAGCTTCCTAATGATGGTCATTAGTGGCAGAACCATCTTTTCAATGGGCACATATATATTTTCTTCTTAAAGGAGAGTACAACTCACGTAGAAGAATATTTTTTACTCCTCGTCGTGTCGACAAATCAGTGTTGCACTAGTTGCGTGAGTTGAAATGCCCAAGTAGAGTTACAAATATCCCCTTTCCTTGGGAGTTAATAGCAATGGAGGAGATACCAAAGACTATTAATTCCCTTCTAGGACTTGATCGCATTCTTCTATCCAGACTGTGGGGTTTGCCTTCTTCAGGGCTTGGAAATAGGGGCGGCACTTGTCAGAGGATCTTGAAAAAGGTCGACATTATCCCAGTGATGACTTGAATGTCTCTAATTATGGTCGACCTTATAACATCCTGGAGAGATTTAATCTGGTCTAGATTTGCCTCAATGCCCCTTTGAGTAACCAGGTATCCCAAAAACTTAATGGAGCTTACACTTAACACACATTTAGATGCATCGAGCTTCATCTTATACTCTTAGAGGATGTTAAAGGTATTTGCAAGGTCTTTCAGATGATTTATCGAATACCTACTCTGGACAAGAATATGATCTATATAAACCTTCATAGTGGAGTCTATCAAATTCTTGACTATCTTTGTCACCAACCTCTGATATGTTGCCCTCGTATGCTTCAAGTTAAAGAACATTACCCTGCAATAGTAAAGCCTTAAGGTTGTGTTGAATGAGGTCTTCTCTTGATTCGGGTCAAATATGAGTGCCTAGTGATAGCCGAAGTATATGTCTATGAATCTCATTCATTGATTCCCCACTGTGGAATCTACCAGCTAATCTATTCAGGGTATTTGAAAATTATCTTTTGCGCAGTGTCTATTGAGGTCCGTGAAATTAATGTAGACCCTCAATTTACCACTTTTCTTCTTGATAACAACAGTGTTTAAGACCCATTCTGGGAATTTGACTTCTCTAATGGAGCCAGCCTGGAGTAGGTTGTCTACCTTAACTTCTAATGCACTTACCTTTTCTAAATTTGACTTCCTTAGTTTCTGTTTGACAGACTTGGTTCTTGGTTCCACATGTAATTTCTTCCAGGAAAACTTTGGGTCTATTCTCTGGAGATCAGGAGGTTGCTAAGCAAAAATGTTTGTGTTTTCTCTAAGGAAGTGAGCGAGTTGTTCATCTTCATCTTTGGGCAGGTCCTATCTTATGAGTAAGATCTTCTTTGGATGTTAGGCATCTAAAGGAATGAAAAATAGTTCCTCTAAAACACGTTCAGAAGGGTCCAACCCAGTTTCTTCGCCCCCTGGCCGAACTCCCTTTTATTTCTACTTGGGTTGATTGTCCTCCGAGTTATCTTCACTTTGATTACTCATGTATTGAGATGGCTTTATCTTTATGGCTAAAACAAAATAGCTTCATACCGTTGCTTGATCTCCTCTAATTTTTATTGCCCCTTAGTCAGTCATAAACTTGAGTTTCTGATGAAGAGATGACGGAACGACTATCATGTCAGGCAGCCACCGTCTGCCTAGTATGGCGTTGTAAGGTAACTCTGACTGGATGACATGGAACTCAGCCTCCTTATTATCTAGGTCGATCTTGACTAGTAACTTAACTTTTACCAAGGGTGACTCAATATCCCCATTAAATTCGATCAGTAGGTTGATGTTGTTATCTAGATCCTTGATATGGTAGCCAAGCTTGTAAAGCACTGCCATGTACATAATTTCAGAGGATCTTCTTTGGTCTATTAGTACTATCCTCACATCAAAATTTATAATTCGCAGGGTGAGCACCAGGGCATCTTTATGGGTAAGATTTACGCCGTCCACATCATCGTCGGAGAACATGATAGCTTGGTCGGTATCCAGGTCCTTTCTTTCCCTTTTAACTAGGACTGATTTGGTTGGGTCCACTTGGAATGATTGTTGAATGTTGGTTGCTACCATCACCTTCTCCCTTAGTTTCTAGCCAGTATGGTGGGCCAGGTCGATCTAAGCGTGGATGATGGTGATGGATCCTGCTGGTGGGAGATCTTCCTCCCCTTTTGTGATTGCGTTAATCTTGGTTACTGCCTTTGGTTTCGTTGTGCTGATGTATTCGTTAAGATGCCCTGCTTAGACAAGTTCTTCCAGGTATTTTTTTTACATCTTGCAGTCTTTCGTGAGGTGTCATTGGTCCTGGTGTTAGTTACACCTGAGATTGGAATCACTAGTACTCGGTCCAGGCCACTGACCATTTTGGGAGGCCTTTTAAAAAAATGCTTATCTTTGATCTGATGAATGAGCTTAAAGATGGGTTATTTGAAGATTGTTTCTAATGTCTTGTAGCTACTCTCGCTAGCCTGAGACTTGGAGCGACTTCTGGAAGCTTTATTCTTGGATCCCTTCACGACCGACATACCTAGATTATCACACCATGACATGGTTTGAATGTAGTTCCTGATGTGATGATTTAGGTATGTTTTTCCTTTATACATTATGACTTTTAGCATGAGAACTTCTTTAAAGGTTCGAAGGATTCAATCTGCTTGGTGAATGGTGAGGTTACGACATGTCTCGGTGCTTTCCTAGCCAAGTCCTTGGGGGTCCTAGTAAGATTTAGGTTTGTCCTTCCTTTAAATTCCCTGCGAATGAGTCCTCTCAATTTGTTTGTCTTTACTTGATTCAGTTAGGATCCAGAGCGAGCTGGCCTTCTATTCTGGGCTAACTCCATCAGACGTTTATGGAATTCCTTCCAGGTGAAAGATCACGTCGGTGATAGCAAGGAATAATAGGGGGCTTCTTTGGCAAGAAACCCTATCGAGTTTATTTCCTGGGGGCCGAGGTCCCCTCATGCGATGATGCTGAGTACGCGAATCTGAGATATCACCCTCTAACTCTTGGGACAGATGTCGAGACCCCCTCCTATGATGATATCGAGTACGTGAATCCAAGGTATCATCCTCTAACAATTATGACAATTGTCTCTTCAGACAGGAGATCTATTAATCATGACTGTTTATCTTGTTTTCATAGATACTAACCGAATAGGAGATAGATTTCCTTCTGCTCGGTCGATCGGCAACATTCGATACCATCGATTGGGTCCATATTTTTTAGGTGAACGTCCTCTAGACCTTGATTGTTACTAGTGAGGAAGCAATTTCAAAGGAGTTTGTTCCCTCCTTACAATGTGTATTTTGTACTCCACGCGACTCCTTGCTTGATCGGGGTGAGACTGATCTAAACTCATGGTGAAGTTTAGGCTTTCCTTACTTTGATAGTGATAACAACTTTGATTGCCACAAACGACGCCAAATTATAAGAGATTATTCCCACAATAAGTATAATAATGGTAGACTTGCCCCAAAATTATCATGAATGCAGAAAAAGGAAAAGAGAGACCTATATGCGTGGTTAGGCTGTGAGATCGGCCTACGTCCACGAGGGTAAAGGGGGAGTGTTTTGTATTAAAAAGGGGATGGCAATGACCAGAGTGATAGTGTTGTTATCTGAGAGTCCACGCTACTGCATGCTAGTTATAATTACCCTCTAATGTAGTCTAGATCTCCCCTATTTATAGACATAGTGTCCCACGCTTATGGGATTCTTCATACTTATCTCTATTTGTAATGATCTTGTTAGATTTGATCATATTTAAACCATAATAGTCCGATTATTCCATACTCCCTCCTTCCAGGACTTGCCACGTGTTCGGCCACGTGGCTCAAGCTATGTGGTATTAGTTCGCCTTTATCCATTTAACTGTTATATATAACCCAGCCCGATCTCCCAAGGCTCTCCAAGTTTAGGTATCTGGCACAATCAACCTTTACCAACATTATTATAATGACACTACTACCCCACTCAACGTTTTATTAATACATTCGAAATTATCGAGTGATCTACATAATTACTAGTTATCTATTTATCTCATAATTTATATCCACACTTGGCCCTATACTCATGGTCCTCGATAACTATATATAAATCTTGTATATTCTTGAATTAATACCCTAACATCTCATATTGTAACTCCAAAACAACTTCTCAATCAAAACCATAACCAACCGAACACAACAAAAAGTCAAAGTGTAAAATCACTAACCCAAAATTTCATCATTTGCACCGTTGGTAAAATATTCATAATAATTTAATAAAAATCTTTAAAAAAAATATGAAAATAGTGCCCATGCATCCGTAATTCAAAAATATATAATTTCATTTCTACAAATCATGGAAATGGACTAAATCATATCCATCTGCGTGGATTTCATTCCCACGGCAATAATGATCCATGTGCACGGACTATGTAATTTAAAATTTTCAACTTATGATTTTTTCAACTTCCAAACCTAAATACGAACCTACCAGTCCTGATCTACCATGGGTGACTTAACCCAAGGTTCTAACACTTCATGAATACGTTATTATGATATCTAAACCCTTTATGATCAAAACCTAACAACATATGATCCTAAATTACCAATCTCTTAGTGTTTCAATAAATAAACAAATCTAAATTAGATTTACGCTAATCTAGTCAATTTATAGAGATTCAAGTTATAATTCAAAGTTTTCTTCATTAATCTACTCAAGTGTATACATATGATTGAGGCTAAATTCTCATTTCAAACCCAATAAAAAAATTTAGGAATTGGATGAATAGAAATTAGAGTTAAAACTAAATTATGTTTAAAATTCAATGGATAGAAACATTCTAACCAAAAGAAATCATAATCCAACTCTAAATAAACTTGTCTTACGTTAAATATGAGATATCAAGCCTCAAATCCTCATATCTCTTCTTCCCCCTGAGTGCCTCCTATTTCCTTAGTCTCTTGGGATTTCTCCCATGTTCCAAATGTGTTTTAGGTTTAGTCTTCTAACCTTATAATCCAATTTCCCATGAAATTAGGCCTCGGACCAACTTAAATCATAATGTAATGATCCCAAATGATCTTCTAAATGATCTAAAACTATTTCCATGTTATGTACTAACCCAATGGACTTAAACCCCAATATATTAAGTCAAAACGGGCATTCTAAACGTCCCAAAAGTCAACCGGAGATATAATAATACAAAAACTAATAGTTATCCGATATGAACCTAAATTACGAACTATCATATATTAAATTCGATTTATAATACAAACAATATAATTCATATAAATATAAATAGTGAAACACATGTCATAGTAAGCACACATTAATAATATCGACAATTAAATAATGCCCAAAAAAATACGAGAAATTACAATTTTAAGGAGATCAAACCCCCAATAAAAGCAATATTATGATTTGGCTCTGAAATATGAATGCAATACATAAACGAGATAGTATAGACGTGGTTCGATAGATCGTCTTGCCTACCTTCACGGGAAAGGGAGGGGGAGATGTATATTTCTTGTAATAACAAAGGACGATTGGAGTGTCGGGGTTGTTAGATAAGAGTCTAAGTCAACATGATTAAGATACAAGTCAATTTCCTCAGATTGGGTGAGGTTGCCCTTATTTATAAGTACAAGGGTCCTATCCTTTTAGGTATTTTTATGTTGATCATATTTATAGGTTGTAAAATCCTATTAGTATTGTCTTCTATATCACCTATATGATCTCATTTCCCCTAAATATTCAACTGATCATGCTTGTTGGCTCATAAGAGCCACGTTTCAGTCCACTTGGCATATTTGGGTATATTCCCTTAATTACTATCATTAAAGTATAGGGTATAACCCTACTATGAATGTGTAAATTTATGAATTTGTCAATTCTTAATTAAATCCATTAATTCTAAATTAAATCCATATTACACATCTTCTAATCTCAAATAAATAAATTCATAAAATGAGGTCACAAACCCTAAAATGCCAATGCATATATTTGAGCGCCAATATTAATTTCCTATATTTGTTAGGGCTCAAAAATTAATATCAATAATGAGAGATTAACATATTCACCTAAATTGCAACAATATGTTCGAAAGTCACAATTTCCAAAGGGTTTCTAATTAATTTTAACATTACAATTATGTTTAGGTGAAATTTATCATATACGCATATAAAGGAGAAGAGTAGAAAGCAACTTGCTATAATTTGAGAACAAACTTTATTTGATTTGAATGAGAAAGCCCTTTGAAAAGATTGATTTGAAATTCACTTGAAAACCACTTGGAACTTGTCTTGAAACTCTCCTTGAAAGCTTGATTTCAAAAACATGTTAATTGATTTGATTATTTTTTTTAAATCCCAATAAAAGCTTGATTTAATCTATAAAAGTCATCTTGGTATGATTTTGGGTAAAAGGATTTGTTTGAAAGATAAATCTGGGTGTTTGAGGGTCATTTAATGAAGGAAGCAAGTAAAAATGGAGAGGGGTTATGAAATCGGGCTTTAAAAACATAATGGGGAGTATAAAATAATACCCAACTTGTGCACTTACACAAACAAATATTACTTGCAGCAGCCACTAACCGTTACTCCATTAAATGATATCAACCCATAATTCTTACTTGCTTGCCTTTTCATAACAAAAGGACCTAAATACCCGTAGCCTTCACACAAAATTCCCAAAAAAACCAACTCAACATATAACTTAAAGTAATTATCAAATTGTCCCCAATTTTTTATAAACTTAAACTTTTGGCCCATTAAATTTTTACCAATTTAACAATTGAACGATATGACTGCTGCAAGATAACTTAGTTTAACTTATTTTATCTTGATGAATTATGATTCCTTCGTTTCAACTCTAAAATTTATCCAGTTTTCTTTCGAAATATAGTGCCTTGTATTTTTATGCATTAAATAAATAATGAAATTATCTTATCTTACTTGCCTGACGTGACATGTGATGTCACCAATGTGTTATATTATATTATATTATATTCATATATTCTTATGGATTATGTAAATTACATTCTTATGGGTGATATAAATTATTTAACAAATCGGATTCAATACATAATAAAACAGTAAATAAATATTTTAACGTGGCTATATATCATGGGCAATTTTGGAAGGATGAGGGATTTGGTACCGAGGGCTTCCTTATTTGAATCATTCCCTTGGTGTCGAGTTCTAATGATTGTAAAGTAGTTGCCTATAATGTCGGGTTACACCAAATTAATAAGTTAATTAGATATTTGTCAATTGGAATCGTGTAGACTAAACTACTAATTTTTTTAGTTAAATTAGTAAGAGGATGGTTTTGGTATACAAATAAGTTTCGTTTTAGTCTAAAAATATAGGTTTTCGACCCATTGGGCTAGTATAAGACTTGGACAAGGTTTTTGACTTATTAGAGATGCGTTTAGACGTAATTAGCTGAGGCCTGTGTAGGGATTTAACCTATTTTCTTGGGTTATTAGTCTTGAGAGGTCAATAGGTTTTCAATATTTCATAACTTACAATTGTAAAGGCTTCCTAGGGACTAAAGAGGAGAAATTACAATAAAAGATAAGTAATATAGAGGAATTGGGCATCATTTCTTCACGATTTTGGATTGAGGCAAGTTTAACTAGGGTTTGATTTTAGTTATGTTCAATTATTATATTCATATTCATGTGAATCTAAATTAAATCACATGTAAAGCAGAATTGGAGATTAAAAATAGTTAGATTATAAATTGATTAATTAAAATAAGTAATTAGACTAATGACATAGTTGATTTTGGAGGATTGCTACTTAAATTATCATGAAAATTGTTCTATGAAGAGTAGTAATTGATTATCATGAGTTCAATATTCAAAAACCCCATGTTATTTTTTTGAATCGATAGACAATTGAATCAATTTGATTGGATTATCTAGAAAATAGAATTCTTAACTTAAATTGGAATACCCTTTAAATACTTTTAAAATTGTGTAAAATTCTTAGATTTAGGTTCAGAATGATAATATATCATATACATATATATATATATATATATATATATATATATAACAGAGACTGAATTACATTCTGGTTTGAGGAGATTAATACACGTTAATGGAGGTTTAGGGGTTTCAATCCTGTAACTAGGAAGATAATGAACACTGATACCATCGACCGGTCGATGGAAGTCGATCGATAGACCAATCAATCGATCGATGATAGTCAATTTATTTACCATCATTGTTTGCATCGAAGTTGGTTTATATCTTGTTTGGAGTTAGTTTTGGAAATAGGGGATAGTTTAGATTGATTTTGATGATTTTTTATCCATATAGGAATATGTGAATCATATTGATTAGAACCTTTAAAACTGATGTTGGAACCGAATAATTAACATCATGGAAATTTGTAAAGTATAAGATTTTGGTAAAGACTTAGTAATCTATGTTCGGTAGAAATTACTATTCTTGTATTTTATCTTAAACATATCTGATCTCAAGTTCTCGTGGTATTACATACTAGAGGGGATATCCTTTTGGGGGCCCATGCGATGTTGATTAGTACCTCAGTTATTAAATGTGTTTTACCTTTATTGCCTTGCATCAGACACTACATGACAGTTATACATGTATTATCCATGATGATAATACAAGAGATCTCTTTCATATGGGCTTTGGTATGGGACCATATGATTGGTGTTGAGGCGTAGTTATGATCCCTAGTTGATATATTAGAGTTATAGGGGTGGGACAACCTATAACTCTACCTAGTACGACGCGAGAGTTCATGAAGGCATTATATGGTCCTTTATTATATGCGGGCTGGAATGGAGCCCTTATATGTTAATGTACATGGTAGTGACACTAGTGATTGATATGAATAAGTATGACCTCATCCTCAACAGATCTTAACCCTGCCATGGACGACCCTCTCCGCTCATCAGGGGAAACACATATAGGCCGACTCAACAGAATCCCAACCTTAAGTGGCCTCGTCCACGAACACTACCCTAGACGTATGTCACATTATTGATCCCAGCTAAATCTTATATATCTTCTCATCCTTATCCATGAGTAAGGAGGTTGAGTCCCATATGTAGACCCAGACGCTACTTAGCACTCTAAGGTTAAGGACTGACTCGATGACTCGGCTCAACCTGGTCCACAATGGCCGACCCTTGACACTTGGTAGAATGCACTTGGTTATGGGCCACTATACCACGTGGACAAACCGTTATAACAAGATCTCCTCACCCACGTAAGGGGATATTCGATCATCATTCTCCTAACACATGGCATCATTTTAGTGGGGCAGTTACACATGCATATCTTCAACATGCATGGGAGGCGCACTAGGCACCCCCTAAGCTATAAAAGGAAGCACCTTCTTCTTTATAAAGGATAGAAGTGCTGAAACCCTAGTATAAGCTTTGCCAAACTCATATTAAATAGAGAAAGTGATAGACAGTTGTATTTTGAGCCATTAGAGTTCCCTTATTTAATATAAAACACATAAATACCCGCACAGTGGAGTAGCCAATGGTTGAACCACTTATATGATCATGTTTTCTTATTCTCCTCACCTCCTTATTGTATTATCACACCTGTATTATTTCTCCCTAATTACGTCATTTTGATCTTGAGCTGCATATTATTAAAGTGGTTATTTCCAGGCATCATCATTTTTAGCGCCATGTATGGGAACGATAATTGTCTTCCTCCTCATTATCTCACGTGAAAACCTGTCATTTTCCTCTCGTGGTGATCCAACTCCACCTTTGTTGGACTTGAATCACCATTGAAAGAGCTTAGTAGTTTTTTCAAGTTTCTTACAACTCATCTCTCTTTGACTGCTTCAATATCCTTTCATTGAAGATAATGGCATCACATCCACCTCCAGGAAATGGCCCTAGCTTTAGACAACTGCCACCACCTCAGTCAGAGATGGTGGACATGGTGGCATCGCTGCGAGCTCTCTTAGCCAGCCAATAACAAATGCAACAACAATTTCTCACCCTCAACCAAAGCATGATGGCTAAGGCCACCACCAGTCCGATGGACATTATCACTCCGGCTGCCAGGGAGGTGGAGGATCCAGTAATAGATGCACCACCTTTAACTCCCCATAAGGACATAAAACACCACACCCGAGGGAGGAACGCTGATGATCCTATGTATTTACGCTTAGGAAAACAAGTGCAAGACCATCTGAATAACCGTGTCTGTGACGGGGAGGAATATTGGGAGCCCTATGAGGTTACGAGTAGGACCATTCGCGCAGTCCCTACTCATCATGGGAAGAGAGATTGACCGACTCATGATGGCCAACCCTAGAGATCAGCCTTTGATAGGATCAGCAACAGAGGCTCGGCCTTTAAGAGACTCTTACCACGAGAAGACTTACAAGATCACCTATCTCGCTCTCGCAGTATCGCGACTTCCAGAGACAATGCAAGGTGTTACAAAGATCAGTCAAGGCTAAGCCGAGAGAGAGGTCCTGTGGACCAGGAAAAAGTAAAAAACCAACAAATGTTAGCCAAGACAACGCCGATAAGGCCAAAGTCGAAGAGAAGCCAAGGAATATCTCCATTAGGAAGTTAGAAGACAAGATCGTCTCTCTGATGAGGGGCTAAGACTTCAGCCGTCGAGGATTTATGGAAGGCTCCCAGTTTATTGCAATTGTTATAAGTTTTCCAACCCCTTCTAAGTTTAAGCCACCAATTGTGACTCCGAGTATGATGACAGCACTAATCCAGTCCACCATATGGAGATGTATCAGGCCTCGATCGATATTTATTCCACACCTAACAAGATGAGGTGCCGATCTTTTTTAAGTACCCTCACAGGGGCAGCTCACATGTGGTATACAGGTTTTCCCAGGAATTCTATCAAAAAATTTAAGCAGTTGGAAGAAAGTTCATTTATAATTTTTGCTTTGGGATGAATCCCCCTAAGACGGCAACCCATCTCTTAAATGTCAAACAAGGGAAAATCAAGGCCCTGAGAGATTATATCTATCGGTTAAATAAAGAAAAGATAGAAGTGGAAGATTATGATGAGAATATAGCTAAGACCGCCCTGATCAGTGGCCTGCAACCGGGTAAACTCCTTTGCAAGCTCTCTGAAGATCTCACAAAAAATATGATTGAACTTAAAGTCGTACCTCGGGATAGTCATGAATGCGGAAGAGGCCATGGATGCCAAAAGAGTTTATTCTAAGGAGAGTAGCGGTGTGAAGCCAAAGGATAAAGACACAAAGAAAATAGGGTCCGAGGACAAGTTTGCAAAATACACTCCACTTATTGTGAGCCTAGACTTTATACTCAATGAAAATAAGGATGATAGGTCCCTCGGGTGGACAGAAAAACTTAAATCCCCTCCTCACAAAAGGGACAAAAGTAAGTGGTGTGACTTCTACCAGGACCACGGACACACAACCGATATGTGTTTTTCCCTGATGGACGAGATAGAGAAAATGATATAGAAGGGAAAGTTGAGGAAGTATGTTGATAAGAATGGAAACATAAAAGACTTCAAGAAGAGACGAGATGATAAACTTGGACGAGAGGTCCATGTAAACAAAAATGAAGACTCAAATGATGATAGTGAAGCCGACGTTGATCTCCCCCCTTAGATATAAGCCCCAAAAGGCCGAGCGAACATGATTTCATTGGGGGTGAAGATGATTTCTGGAGATATGGCAGGTGGTGGTACTGCACTAGCCAACAAAAAAGGTCATGTTGTGGAAGCCAAGATAAACCCAAAAAGAAAGAGGTAAACTCGACCGAGGTTAAACCCAAGCTGAGCAAAATAAAAAAAAGTGGACATGGACACGTTGGTAGTGGGATTTTCAAGACTCTACTTTAAGGGAATTTTGGCCCCTTATGACGACCCTTTGGTCATCAGTACAAGGGTTCATGGATACGACATGACCAGGATACTCGTTGATGATGGAAGCTCAGTCGATGTAATGTTCTGGGAATGTTTTGAAGACTTAAAACTGAACAAAAATATGTTCATCCCCTACCACCAGCCACCGATCGGCTTCAATGGAGAGAAGGTCCACCCCTTGGGGGTATATCAGATGGACGTCTGTATGGGAACCTCATCGAGGTTCCTTACAAAAGAGGTAAGTTTATTTATTTTAGATCAAAATGTATATTCGGCCTACAAAATCATAATGGTACGGGTAGCCCTCAAAGAATTTGAGGTCATGCCCTCTACCATACACTAGATAATCAAATTCCTGATATAGGGAAAATTCAAGGTGATCAGGTAAAGGCACGTGGATGCTACTTTAACTAAGCGGAAAAGAGAGAAGCTCTTCAAAAGGCCACCACCACGTACAATATAGATACATTCAACCCAAGTGATGAGAAAAAAATTAAAATAAAGAGAGCATGATGAAAAGGTAGAATCCATTGTCCTCAATGGGGACTAGCCAAAAAAAACCATTCAGGTAGGGTCATCTTTAAAACCAGAGATAAAGGAGGAGCTGATCAAGCTACTAAGTAAGAAGAAGAGTATTTTTTCCTAGAGTTAAGAAGACGTGCTGGGGATTGACCCCGAGATCATCTGCCATCGACTGAACATCGACAAGGGAATAAAGCCTGTCAAGCAAAAAAAAAGAGACTATGCAAGGGAAAATTACAAAGTCATCCAAGACGAGGTCAAGAAATTACAGAAATCCAAGTTTATCAGGGAAGTGATTTACCTAGAATGGTTTTCTAATTTAGTCGTTGTTCCAAAGGCAAATGGAAAGTGGAGGATGTGTGTGGACTTCACTGACTTGAACAAAGCTTGACCAAAAGACAGCTTCTATCTTCCAAGGATTGATCAGATGGACGATGCAACAGCCGTACATAAGCTGATGAGCTTTATGGATGCCTACTCAGGCTATAATCAAATCTTCATGGACTTGGACGATGCAAAAAAGACGTCCTTCATCACAGACAAGGGGACTTATTGCTACAAGGTCATTCCCTTCGGCCTAAAAAATGTTGGGGCAACATATTAAAGGTTGATGAACAAGATATTTGAGGAACAAATTGGCAAAATGATGGAAGTGTGTGTGGATGACAATGACGAAGAGCCTTAAGGTTGAGAACTATGTCGCCGTCCTGGAGAGAACTTTTGACACCATGAACAAGTATATAATGAAGCTTAATCTCCCTAAGTGTGTGTTCGGCATGGGTGCTGGAAAGTTCCTCGGCTTCATCGTCAATCAAAGGGGAATTAAGCCCAATTCGGCTAACATAAAGGCCTTGTTCGACAAGAAGACTCCTAAGACGATCAAAGATGTGCAGAGGCTGATAGGCTGAGTGGCATCCCTCAACCGTTTTGTCTTGTGATCTACAGATAAGTGTCTGCCATTTTTTAAAATTTTGAGAAAAGATTTTGATCGAAAGGCTTTTGTGTGTCATTATTGAATAGCCTCTCTTATAAAAAATCCTTCAATTACCTGAAAAATATAACAAAACTCGTATAGAGGTAATTAAGGGTATCAATCCAACTTAATGGAGTGAAACACAAGAAAAGAAATGTAATCCATTTTCTAGTTATTTTCTTTCTTGATTTTTTTTATTTTTCTTTTTGTTTGATTTCTATTTTTTTTTTATATTAAAACAATTTTATGTGATGGTGAAATAACTAAACTAAGTGGCTAAAAATGAACAAAATCAAACACTAAAATAAGAGATATAATGAGGAAAATAAATGTGAGAACAATCAAACAATGGGACTACAAACATATTCTAGTCATTCTAATTAACTAATTCACTCGTTTGAAATCTCCCAAGTTGGTATTGAAAATTACAAGTCAACTCTCACCACAAATGCAATTTTAACACTAACCATTTAAAAAATTAAATTCAAGTCCCCCACAACTCTTAGAAAATAGATTTACACTCTTTTTATAAATCACCCGCTAGGATCGATTTACCAAAATTCAAATAAATCATAGAAAATCAAATTTAGAGTAGAAATTCAAGGAATAATACCATACCTGAGAAACCCCTATCTCTAGTTCGATTCTAAAATGGGTATTATATCTCGAATTTTGATTTTCTCTCGAAATTGATTTACCCTCTCTTGAGGCATAAATTGAAAGGTGAAGGATCAAAATTAATATTCAAAGGAAATTTCAAATAATTAAACTAATTAGTTAAAAGAACATTAAATAAGGGTCCATCCCACCCCTTGAAAGGGTTTTAGCCTAACATAATATGAAATATGATAAACAAATAATCAAAGGCATTAAAATATGAGAATAGCAAAAAGAACAATCAAACCAAATCTCTTTGAATCCAATTGACTCCAATCCTTGAATGAGAAGAATACAACTTTCAAATTGAGTGATCAACACAAATTAAAATGAAAATATCACACTCAATTTGAAACTCACTACAATTTAATTCCCTCAATTTAAATCTAAAAATAAAAAATAAAATAACTACCTAAGACTTAAATTTATTTCTACCTAAAAATATATCTCTACTTTTTATCTAGAACTCTCCCTACATTCTCCTTTTAAATGGGCCTTCAGTGTCTTCTTTTATATGCACATGGAGCTAAGGGGCATTTTTTGGCAGGGAAGGTTTATAGTGTGCATGAGGTGTGTGAGGGGAGAGAAGGGAAGGGTAATTCACATGAGTGCATGTGGATAAAGTTGATGAAGGGCATTTTTGGAAAATGGATAGGAGTTTCTTTAAATATGTGAGCTTTATTTATTTGGTCTTTAGTGTTGGACTTGGGCAGAATCAGGTATAGGGGTTAAAATAAGTTAGAGCTTGAAGTGGGTTCAAATAAAAACATATGTTTGGATCGGATTGGTAGTAGCCATGGGGAAATGGGTTTCGTGGGTCGCGAGTTAGGAAGAGGTAGCCGGGTAAATTTAGGCTAGGTCGACCCGGGTCAAGGGGTTTTGAGTTTTGGGGTCTGCAATGGTTAGTTGCATCCGAAGATGGGGTTAATAGGTTCATGGTAATGGGCAGACCCGATTTAGGATTTTGCTTTCGGGTTGTATGGAGCTTAGATTGGGTTGGGTTAGAGGTGAATAGAAGGTTTAAGGTTAGGCGTGTTTCTGATCGAAAATGAGCAGAGTGTTGGCGCCGGTGCTAGTGGTAGATCATATGGAATAGAGTTTTATTGGGTCGCCGAAGCAGGGGGTCGGGTATAACTGTGTCTGGTCGGATATTATTAGGGTTAGAGCTGTTAGTTTCGAGTTAGGGAGGTTAAGTGGTTAAGGTCATGGGTTTGATGGTAATGGGTTTGTTTTTTGGAGTGATAAGGGAGGTTAATGGTGGTGGTGAGTTTTGTTAATAGAGGTGAGTAGAGAGAGTGTAAGATGGGTGTAAGACATGATAAATAGTTAGGTGAGATAAAAGTAAAATTTGATTTGTTTTGGGGTGTTATATGTAAAAAATATACTCCCACATGGACCAACGATAAACGTATACCTGTCATCCAGCATGTCTATCAGCCTACTTGATCGGTTTCAGAGACACTTAGTCAGCTGGAATGACGACCAATGCCAGAAGGCCAACCAACAAGAACATCAATAGTTACTCAGATGGGATGCCAACCAGTTCTAAATTTTAAGAGTTTTACTTATTGTATACAGATGTAATCGCCTCTCAATATAAAGGCATTCCATCTTTAGGGTTTTGCGCCCCTATAAATACAACTAATCCCTTAGCTCAAGGGATAACTCGAATCACTCACATGCACACCATACTGAGTTATTGTAAACCCTACTGAATAATAACTACAGTGGATATAGGATATTTTACAGTTGAACCACTCTAAAATCTTTGTCTCTTGTGTGTGTGGTTTGAGTTATTTCTATTATCTTTATATGTGACTATAAAATTGGAGTAGGTACATTTTTAGATATCAATAGAATGGCGCCGTCTGTGGGAACATTTGTCTGTCATCGTTCTCTACCATTAATTTCGTTTCTTTATTCCTAAAAGAAATTATTGATCCTAAAAATAGCGCTCGAAATGAAGGTAACACCATTATTCCATCCGTTCCTCCTAGCGCAACAGATTTACAAAGCATTCTTCTCAACCTTGATAAAGGTTAAAAATCTATGTAGGACTGTTAAACAGTTTGATCGCAATATACAGTCTAAGTCCTCTAATTCCAGAAGAGAAATGCCACCCCCGCCACCAGTTAGGTGTGAAAGAAGTTATCATTCTCACTCTTCTCATGATAAGTCATATCGTCTTGGTGCAACCTTTTCATTTCGCTCAACTGATTACTATGATGGTGGTCTTTTCTAAAGAAAGACCAAGTGTTCTAGAAAGGCTCAGCAGAGAGTATACCTTTGATCGGCTAGGCCCCCAGGTAACCAGCAGACATTATAGGGAACAAGATCAACGTCGTTAATATTAAGAAGGTTTCATAAGATCAAGGGTTAGTATGAGGGGCTCTATGCGTGCCGAGCAGACCTCTCAGGAGAAGAGTTCAGCACGTAGGCACAACAAAGTTGCTAAATCTATCTCAATCAAATCTAAATTAGAGGAACATACATGGAAAGGATCCATGAAACGGTTGGAAGATAGGCTAGGATAAATGGCCAAGATAAAAAATCCCTTGTAAAGGAGTTTCATCAAAGGGTTACCTTTCATCACATCCATTGTGGATTACCCCACACCTTCCAAATTTAAGCCACCAGTGGTTACTCCCAATTATAATGGGAAAAATGATCCAGTCTTACATATAGAGCAATATCAAGCTGCTACCGACATCTACTCAGTGCCCGATGAGATGATATGTACATCTTTCTCTAGTTCCATCACTGGCCCAGCTCAGATATGGTATAATTATATTCCTGGAGGAAAGATCTCTAGTTTTCATCGGTTAGCTTAACTATCCATTGATAACTTTTGCTTTGGGACTAAACCAATCAAGAGTGTCACTCGTCTCTTGATTGTACGACAAAAGCCTGGAAAAGCACTAAAGAATATATTACTCATTTTAACAATGAAAAGTTAAAGGTGGTAGACTATGAGGAGAAAACATCCATAGTAGCACTTATGAGTGGGTTACTTGCCAATGATTTTTATTATGTTATGACAAAATATCCACCTAAAATAATGATGGAACTAATGGCTAAATCTCGAAAAATTATGAATGTCGAAGAAGCTATGGCAGCCAAAGAAGCTCCTGATACCAGGGGTAAAGGGAAAATCAATTTTAATTCTTTAAAAAAAGATCAGAAAGACAAGAAACTAGATTGGATGAAGAATTATGATGAATACACCCCGCTCAATAAGGGTGTTCACTATATCCTAGAGGAGATCAAGGGAAATAGAGACCTGAATTGGCCTGGAAAATTGAAGACACCCCCTAGCGAGAGGATAAGACCAAGTACTGCGACTTCCATTGGGATCATGGACACAACATAAACAATTGCACGGCGCTAAAGAATGAAATAGAAAATCTCATTCGGTGTGGAAAGTTGAGCAAGTTTGTTGATAGGAACGGCAGCAGAAATGATCGAAAGAGGTCAGAATACCCATCCCGAGCAAGGGATGATAACAAGAGAGCCAGAAATGATGATTTTGAAGATGATCCAAACTTGTCGAAGAATCCTGATTAACCAGAAGTTGAAGTCGGTGTGATATTGGTGCGATGGAAACCGAGTGTTTGTGTAGGGACATTGTCGTTGATTTCGGCTACCGCTCTACATGCAAAAACCTAAACTACAACTACACTTGACAAGCAAGCACATCGGTAAGTCGGGTATCGTAAGAAATCCACAGGGAGTGATTGAATTTTATATTTTAATTATTTAATTAATTCGGGAATAAAAGTGTAAAATAAATAAATGAAAAGGTTATGGTTTGGAATGGTGACAAAAGAGAAAAAGGAAGAAGTTAACATTATACTACAATTAATAAAACGAGAGTCGGGATCGCATCCCCACTATGGGTTAAACAGAAAATAACTAGAATTTCGGTTCGAAAACATTTAATCGAGCATTTTCAATTAAGCATAAACATCACACAATAAGGAATTTAACCCAAAGTTGCGAGATTAAACATTTAATCAAAAATGGTCACACGCGGATTAAATTTGGATTATCGCTATAAACACTAACATTGCGTGACAAAGAAAGTTAAACGCATAATAATCCGACTTTAATTCGCGTGGGTTTCAATTAAATGTAATTTTACACGAAACCCTAACTTTCGAGGTCCAAACCCATAAATGGCGGAATGAAATCCCGACCCTATTTATCTAAGGGTACATCATGAACTAAACTAATTAACAAAGTGATAAACTATATTAAGCAATGAAATAAATTAATCTAGGAAAGAGATATAAATGACATCAATGGAAATAAATCAAGAAATCAACTATATTAATGGTAGGGGTAATGAAAAATCCAACTTACAACACCCAAAAGTTGTCACACTAAATGAGGAAGAAGAAGAGCTCTCAAAACCCAAACCCTAAACTAAGCTAAAATGAAGAGATATTTCTCTCAAATGAGAGAAAATGAGTTATATACAAAATATCCCATGGTAAATTTGTAATTAAATAGAAGAAAAACAAAAATCATCTTGGCTAAATCGATTCAGAAATATGGGAAATTAGTAACTGGTATGCTGGTGCATTCCGAATCGATTCGGATTTTGGCCGAATCGATTCGCACCCTACAGGTCTGCAATATGCAGCTTTGTCCTGTTTTATAGAAAATACCGTAACTTCTTCGTTATAGCTCAGAATTAGGCACGGTCGGAGGCTACGCAAAGATAACTCAAAGGAATACAACATCCAAGAAGAATTAGGCCAATAATCGAAATTATGAAATGACAAAAATTCCCTTGAATGTGGCCTTAAGTGTGAATTTGAAGTAAAAAATCCTAAGATTGCCATAACCTCTTCATTACAACTAGGATTAATACACCGTCGGTGGCCACGCGAAGAGAAATCATAGGGCTTCAACTTCTGTGAAGATCTCGGGATTCAAACCTCAATGTTGAAATTACTAAAATGCTCCCAAAGCTGCAATAGTCGACGAAACCTTCCCGGAAAGCGTCTGAACTTCATACTAAGCATCCAAATACCTACAAAACTCAATTAACCCCTGCAAAGCATGTATATATAGAAATCCGAGGGTGTATGGTTAACGAGGATAAGTATAGGGATTAAGATACCCAAGAGGGCTAATAATGCGTAGGTTAACGGGTGAAATATGCAATATTTATGTCGTATCACACCCCCTAACTTACACATTGCTAGTCCCTAGCAATTAAATAGGAAACAACAAGAACTACAAGAAAACCACAAAAAAGGAGATATGTACAAAGGGGGAAAATTCCACTTTCGCGGGCGAACGATTGCATTTAGCATATGCAATAAGCCGTTAAAGCCCTAGGTCACCCTAGTAGACGAGTGTCGTCTCGTGAGGGTTTTCAGGGATGAAACCCACAAACGACATATAGTTTCCTCAAAATATTCCCAACCCAACATGAGACAAACTCAACAACAACGAAAAAGATTTCAAACATGTTATTATCATATTGAACGAATTCAAGCTAAAGTCCGTTGTTATTAATAGGTTGAATGCACCTCATAGAATTGAAACTTTAAAAGTGGGGGTGGGGGGAGAGCACATGCATAGTATGATTTGGTAAAAATTTAAATAAACCGGATAAACATAAAAGCATGCATATATTCGATCCTCACGGGCATTACACTCATCAAGTGAATTCACTCGAAACAGGGAGCTAACACACGGGACATGCGGGCATAAAGAGTAAATGTAAATGGAAACTAGGTCGCACACATGTCATAAATGAAGAATGCTATATATGAAATGAAAAACTGTAATCTCAATTAAAGGATATCGCACACTAAAAGAGGCGAAATGCATTTTCACAGATTATCAAAACTATTATGACTTTTAAATTAAATTCACCCTAAGATCACATAGGACTTTATAGCGTTATAATGTAGGCTAGGCTAGGGTACGAAACGAAAGGTAAATATATACGGATTCAAAGTGTTCAGATATGAAAACTTGGAATAATGGGAAGGATGCGGGTAATATCAAAAATAGAAAGTAACTTTCAAACAAGCATTAGATATAACATTTTGAGAGTAACAAGGATTACTGAACGATATACAAAACATATACAACTTTCTCTTTCTTTTCTTTTCTTATTTTTCTCATGTTTTATTTTGTTTTCTTTTTCTTTTTGATTTCTCTTTTTCTTCACTTTTTTCACATCACTTTTCTTTACTTTTCAAACACTCATATGCCTAAATTGCAACCACACTACACAATATCATTCAATCCCAAGCAACATTCCAAACAAAGGTATGTAAGGTAATATATATGGTGTATAACTCCAATTTGGAGTTGGTTATGGAATTTTGGGTAATGAAATGAAAGGCTAATATTTAGGCTTAAAGGGGTTGACTAGAGAAAATATACAAGGTGAGGCCAAGGCTAATATGGGTGATATAACAAAGATTGCCTATTATCATTTCAGAAAGTTTACGCAATTATTGAGTCAAAACAAACTTTGAAAATCATGCTCAAGTAATACATTTCATATATGAACTTAATTAATGAATGGTCAAATGAAAGAATAGAGAGATTACCGACGAATTCAACATTTTCAAAGAGGAAAGAATAGTGTATACACTCACAAACGACAAAAGGTACAAAGCTTACTCGGTGTAAGTATATACAATGCAATAAAAGATTCTCGAGTTATAAAAATCTTAAACCAAATCAATATAACAATAAAAACGCATGTGCTCAAGGGATAAAGTTTAATTCATGAAGTTATTCATAATATCAATGATTTAAGGACTAAAGTCTAACAACTTTTAAAATTGAGAACATGCATCATTGGGTTGTCTATTAGATCGGGCAATTATTGAAATTTATCATTGAAAACAATGCAAAATGCCTAACAAAGGAGAAAAAGAAAGAAAATATTTTTGAAAATTTTCAAATTTTCACAATAAGGTATACTAAGTAACTAACAATTAATCAAATCAATGGACTACACATGGTTTGGATAGAATATCCTACACCCCCTAACTTAAATGTTGCATTGTCCTCAATGCGCATTAAGAACACAACACTGAGAGAGGAAAATAACGATATTACCCAAAATTGGAGCGATCTCCATAAGCGCGAGTCCAATGAAATCTACAAAACAAGTTAGTACCTAGCATAACAAAAAGTTAACTAATTACACTAGACTAAATTAAAAGGAAAGAAAAAATATTAAAGAAACAAAATTAAAAAGCAAACTATTTACAACCTACTATTTAGACAACACACTAACTATACACTAAAAGTCTAAATAGTTGAGGGTCCACCCAAAAAGGGATTTGACTTTGAAAGATAAACGGTGGACCCTCCAAAGAGAACATGCCTCCCTAAAAATAGGAATTCCGTTTGAACAACAGAAGGCATGTGGGTTGTGAAAAAAGTGAACCATCGCCAATTATAAATTTTTGGGGGACGATGGGGGATTTGGATAACAAGGGGACAAGACCACATTGATCTCGGAAAAATCAAAATGACATCCCCAAGATTCTTCAATTAGAAGGGGAGGTGGGGCAAGTGCAAGTGAATAGCCCATGAGATGAATCATCTCGAAATAACAAACTCGTTCAAGAATCGGGTCAAAGTCCTCAAGACTTTCAACCGATTCTTGTGATAAATTTAATTGTTCGGGAATAGTAGGGAGTAAAGGAAAAGAAGGACCATCAACCTCAATACAATCGAAATAATTAATAAGAGGTTGAAAATCGAAAGTGCTAAAGCTTGGCTCACTCTCAATGATTTCTTCAACAAAAAGGGGTGGAGATGAAACGCAAGTTTCAACCTCGACCCGATTTTGTAAAGAAATAATCTCATCGAGCATGGCATCATTTTCTAGAAACCAAGCCTGAGAACTTTCGGATTGTCCATTCATTTCCTTAATCATTAACTCATAATCAAACGAACAAGAAGACATTACATCTTCTTGTGTGGGTTGCTCATAGCTAATGGATTCCCCGCATTCCAAATTATCCTCACAAGGCAATGAGGGATTACTTACATACTCTTGAATTTCACACTCAATGCGCTCATCTTCAAGAATTCGTAGGCATTCTCTCATTGTTTTGGGAGTATAACTTGGAAAACAATTCTCATAACAATTAAGGTTATCTAAAGCATAATAGAGAGACATTTAAAAATAGGCAATTCAACAAAGCGATAAGTACCGAGATTCCAATTTCTCAAAACAATCTATCACAAGTCAAAAAGAAAGGGGAAAATAAAGAATACAAATATGAATGAAATAAATACTATGAAATAATAAAATAATTACAATCTAAAACATACTCCCCGGCAACGACGCCATTTTGGTGTGAGGGAAACCGAGTGTTCGTGTAAGGACATTGTCGTTGATTTCGGCTACCGCTTTACATGCAAAAACCTAAACTACAACTACACTTGACAAGCAAGCACAGCGGTAAGTCGGCTATTGTAAGAAATCCACAGGGATTGATTGAATTTTAGATTTTAATTGTTTAATTACTTCAGGAATAAAAGTGTAAAATAAATAAATGAAAAGGTGGTGGTTGGGAATGGTGACAAAAGAGAAAAAGGAAGAAGTTAACACTATACTACAATTAATAAAACGAGAGTCGGGATCGCATCCCCACCATGGGCTAAACAACTAATAATTAGAATTTCAAATCGAAAATATTTAATCGAAAATTTTCAATTAAGCATAAACATCACACAATAAGGAATTTAACCCAAAGTTGCGAGATTAAATATTTAATCAAAAATGATCACACGCGGATTAAATTCGAATTATCGCTATAAACACTAACGTTGCGTGACAAAGAAAGTTAAACGCATACTAATCCGACTTTAATTCGTGCGGGTTTCAATTAAATGCAATTTTACACAAAACCCTAACTTTCGAGGTCCAAACCTCTAAATGGTGGAACGAAATCCCTACCCTATTTATCTAAGGGTACATCATGAACTAAACTAATTAACAACGCCTTAAACTAATTAAGCAAGAAATAAATTAATCTAGGCAAGAGATATAAATGACATCAATGGAAATAAATCAAGAAATCAACTATATTAATGGTAGGGGTAATGAAAAATCCAACTTACAACACCCAAAAGTTATCACACCAAATGAGGAAGAAGAAGAGCTCTTGAAACCCTAACCCTAAACTAAGCTAAAATGAAGAGATATTTCTCTCAAATGAGAGAAAATGAGTTATATACAAAATATCCCATGGAAAACTTATAATTAAAGGGAAGAAAAACAAAAATCTGCAGGGCCGAATCGATTCGGAAATAGAGGAAATTCGTAACTGGTATGCTGGTGCATTCCGAATCGATTCGAATTTTGGCCGAATCGATTCGCACCCTACAGGTCTGCAATTTGTAGCTTTGTCCTGTTTTACGAAAATGCCGTAACTTCTTCATTATAGCTCGGAATTAGGCACGGTCGAAGGCTATGCGAAGATAACTCAGAGGACTACAAAATCCAAGAAGAATTAGGCCAAAAAAACAAATTATGAATTGACAAAAATGCCCTTGAATGTGTCCTTAAGTGTGAATTTGAAGTAAAAAACATCCTAAAATTGCCATAACCTCTTCATTACAACTCGGATTCATGCACCGTCGGTGGACACGCGAAGAGAAATCACAGGGATTTAACTTCTGTGAAGAGGTCGGGATTCAAACACGAATGATAAAATTACTAAAATGCCCCCGAAGCTGCAATAGTCGATGAAACCTTCCCGAAAAGCTTTCGAACTTCATACTAAGCATCCAAATACCTACAAAATCTCAATTAACCCCTGCAAAGCATGTATATATAGAAATTCGAGGTTGTCTGATTAACGAGCATAAGTATAGGGATTAAGATACCCAAGGGAGCTAATAACGCGTAGGTTAACGGGTGAAATACGTAATATTTGCGTCGTATCAGATATCCTTTGGATGCCATTTTACTGGAGGTGATCATGCTGGAGGAGGAGATGCCATAGTATAAAGGAAAGCTTATCTAAATGAAGTCAAAGCCTGCCCAACTATAAGACTGATTGATATGGCTGAATGTAGTGATTGTAGGCTAAGGAAAGTTAATAGCGACATGCTTGTAATTAGGTTTTCCAAAAATGATCTGAGTGGGGTTCTTTGTCCTTCGGATGATCCGTTAGTTATTACATGTAGGGTTCATCACGACAAAGTTACAAGGATCTTAGTTGACAATGGGAGTTCAGACGATGTAATTGTGGCCATCCCCGATCCTCGCCACGAGCAGGCGCGTGAAGGAAGGATCCTCAGGTCCCGCGCGTCCCTCTCGAGAGCACTTCAACCGGTGTCGTTTGAGATGAGGTGTAAAAATGTATAGATATTTAGAGTCGCCAGTCTATTTTACTCAAAATAGAAAAAAGAAAAAAAAGGAAGCCATCCCGAAGGACGTCATCCAAAGACATACTGGTGCATATGAAACCAAAATATTCGAGAAGGGTTCAGAGGCTAGGTTACGAAATGGGAAGGTGTTAGGCACCCGTTTCGCCCTTTTGGTCTCTCATGGATGTTTTCTATTTTCCTTTTTTTCCCCCGTGATATGTGTGCATGTGTATATATATGGTGGAGATGGTAATCCTCGACTTGTATCATGGAAGAGATAAAGCGAGTCATCCGTAGGAAGGTATAAAAATAACATTAGAAAATAAGATTTACGCGACTACCCTTACGTTGATCGTTCTAATGGAATGATAACGCATATGGGGTGATACGTCACTAAGAACAAGTGTATATAATATAAGAAAATTAGATTTAGAGAAGATAGAAAATGAGGGAGAAAGTGAGAATAGGACTCGAGTCTCGAGTTTTACCCCGAGATGCCTACGTAGCCTATAAAGGCATCAAAGTCCACATAGTTCGCATACAAAACGAGGGGTGGGGTTTATCCCATAAATCCAAATGGGGGATCTCTTATTTGTGAGTGTGTGTAGAAAAAGTGTTTTAAAGTGTGAGAAAAGTATGAGAATCCCTATTTGGAATTTATGAGCAAACCCTCTTTTTCTTATTTTTTTGGGTTTTATTTATATGAAAATAAGAGATGTGCAATAATACTAAATAAAAAGTATATTAGGATGTGTGAGATGAGATAGTAAAAGTACTACGTAATAAAGCAAGTTATTGCGAATTTAAGAGAATTTGAAGAGAAAGTTGAGAAAGTTGGACTTCTTGAAGATCTCGAGCTTGATCTTGAATGTTAGAGGGCATCCCTTGCACTTGGATGATGGTGGAGAGTGGCTAATTCGCCAAGTTTGATAAAGGGGATGATGAAAAGTGGAAGTTAGAAAGGTATTTGGATATTGAAATCGCGTTGTCTTTGAGAGAGGTTTTTGGGATTCGCTGAGAGCGATTTTTATCAGATCTAGACTCCCTTTGCAAATGAGGTGAAGGCCTCCTTTTATAGGCCCAGGTCACTGCCGATTGGCATAGACCTAGTCCTGCCAATCGGCACCTGCCGATAGGCAGGGTCTGGAACTTGCCATTTGGTAGTGTGTTTCAGGCCTTTTCAAAAAATTGGCCTCCAAGGGCAAACCGTTGGTCAGAATCGCACACGGGACAGACTGTTGGAAAGGTAATTCAGAGACCTTTGAAAGTACCTAGACCACTCCCAGTTTCGGGAGCCGACTTTGGGTCAAATATGTCTCGGAAGCATTTGTCGATCCGTTAGACGGGGAATCATTCGGACGCAAACGGATCATTCGTCCGCATGGTAAGTTCGAATCGTGCATGGAGCAGACCATTGGAAAGGGTAGGAGATGTAATTCGACATTCCTAAGAGTTTGATCCCGTTTGGGGAGTTAACTTTGGTCAATCGGGCCCTGAAAGCATTCGGTGACCTCTTGGAGTCAAACGGATCGTTCGTCCGCATGGTAAGTCGGAATTACGCACGGAGCGGACCATTGGAAAGGGGTTCCAGTGCCCTTCAAAGATTCATTCCATCTTGGTTGAGCTGAAGAGTTGACTTAGGTCAAATATAGCCCAGGAAGACCTGGTGGCCTCTAGATCAAGTTTCGGATGCAAACGGATCGTTCGTCCGCATGGTAAGTTAGAATCGTGCACGGGATAGACTGTTGGAAATGGATTTCAGTGCCCTTCGAAGATTCATTTAGCCTCAGTCGAGCTGAAGAGTTTGACTTTTTGGTCAAACAGAGCCTGGGAGTACTCGATGGCTTCTAGGTCAGTACTCAGGATATGACCTGGGTTTGTAGTGATGAAGGGAGGTACTAGGGACCTAAGGAGCGTTAGGGGGTAACAGAATGGGGTGTCTATAGAGCCCCTCGATGGGTGACTTTAGAACAAATGATAACCATCGAATAGACACCACATGATGCTTCTGATGGAGTATGACCGATTCAGAGGGTCGATGCCGATTCTGAGGACCTGAGGGGTGTGCTATGGATGAACAATTTTATGGGTCAAAGCCAAATCTACGGGCTTAAGTGATGAGGGTGACCGATTCTACGGGTCAAAGCTAATTCTACGGGCTTAGGGTGAAGATCTAATAACTGAGGCCAATTCTGAACTAAGAGTGGTGACGACCAAGGACCGAGGTCAATTCTAACCTAAGAGTGGTGACGATCGAGGACCGAGGTTAATTCGGACCTAACTCAGGTGAAGATCCAAGACCGAGGTCAATTCTGACCTAAGAGTGGTGACGATCGAGGACCGAGGTCAATTCTGACCTAACTCAGGTGACGATCCAAGACTGAGGTCCATTCTGACCTAAGTGTGGTGACGACCGAGGACCGAGGTCAATTCTGACCTAACTCAGGTGACGATCCAAGATCTAGGCCAATTCTGACCTAAGAGTGGTGAAGATCGAGGATCGAGGTTAATTCTGACCTAACTCAAGTGACGATCCAAGACCGAGATCAATTCTGACCTAAGAGCGGTGACGACCAAGGACCGAGGTAAATTATAACCTAACTCAGGTGATGATCCAAGATCGAGGTCAATTCTGACCTAAGAGTGGTAACGACCGAGAACCGAGGTCAATTCTGACCTAACTCAGATGACGATCCAAGACCGTCGTCAATTCTGACCTAAGAGTTGTGACGACCAAGGATCGAGGTCAATTCTGACCTAAGAGTGGTGACGACCGAGGAACGAGGTCAATGCTGACCTAAGAGTGGTGATGACCGAGGACCGAGGTCAATTCTGACCTAACTCAGGTGACAATCGAAGACCGAGGTCAATTCTGACCTAAGAGTGGTGACGATCGAGGACCGAGGTCAATTCTGACCTAACTCAGGTGACGATCTAAGACCGAGGTCAATTCTGACCTAAGAGTGGTGACGACCAAGGATCGAGATCAATTCTGACCTAACTCAGGTGATGATCCAAGATCGAGGTCAATTTTGACCTAAGAGTGGTGACGACCGAGGACCGAGGTCAATTCTGACCTAACTCAGGTGACAATCCAAGACCGAGGTCAATTCTGACCTAAGAGTGGATAAAGATTGGATTTTGATTCTGCTGGAGAAAGTGCTTTGTGATTTTGATCTGAGCTGGGGAGCTGATAGGTGGGGAAGCTTTTGTTTCTTTAGGAGGCCTCGCAGGGTGAACAACCAATTTTGGTGTTGTAAAAACTCCGTTGGGGAAGTGATTAGGTGATCCTTAGAGATCCTCTGGGGATTTGCGGGGAGGAGATTCACTTGGTTTTTGAGGATTCTGCTGGGAAAGAGGGGTTCCGCTTGAGGGAATGCAAAATTTTCCCGGTGAAAATGTTCTGAATCCTTCCTGGGATTTTTAAAAATATTTAAAAAAAAAGAGAAATAGCAAGAAACGGGTCAGAGCCCGATTTGTAAAAATATTTGTTTTATCAAGTATTTAAAACTGCATTAATGTAATTATTATGTGCATATTAGTTCCGAACTCTCACCTGAGATCCTCACCCCTCCACTAATATGCACACCTAGCGTACGTCTACCCTAACCTAGTTATCCATATTATTCTCAACTAGGTCGTAGACATATACTACTAATTATAGCTCATAAGAGAATCCCGTATCACCCATACAATACGTTATTTAATACCTCACTCCCATTAACTGCATTTGATATTCTCGGTTCTAGTAGTAAATACTTTATCCCCTTAAGTTACTTTCCTTACCAACATATACGTATTTGTTAATTTCACACATTAGGATTATTCACAAATATAACTATATAACTATATATATAACTATATAACTATATAACTATATAACTATATATATATAGTCAAATCATCCATATACGTATATATACAAATCTTGCGCCCCTTGGTTAGGACCACTTGGCGCAATGCATACTCTGCTATCGTGTCCCGGTGCATCGCTCACTACATAAAGGACAACTGGTTCGGCGTCTCTCACGAACCATAAATCTCATAATACAAATATTGGAGGCGAGCATACTCACCAGCTAAATGGGTCACGCACATACCTACTCTCCCATTCAACCGTCGACACTATCCTACATAACAGATATCACGTATCCAAGTTCATATGCTCTCGAAACAAGTCAAATATCCCCCCATTGGGTCACCCAGGATAAGACTGTCCACTGCGCGAAACCTCCTCCCAATAGCAAGCAGTGTAGGTATGCTAAACATACAATAATAATAAATATATAATAATAGGCATTCCCTAAGCCTTATAAAAATTCAGGTATTCACCCAACCCATATTTATATTTCTACATGTAGTATACTTCTCTTTACTACTTATGCAAATTTTAACTCGATTATTTACACTCTCGAACTTTCCAAGGTTAATTCACCTATTCAATACTTAAGGTATTATCCTAGGAATGCTTCCCAAATAATTCTACACTAAGCTAATATCAGTAAATGGCAGTTTTCCTCACACAACTAACTGTGTAACATGATTTGGGGGAAAATGGGAATTTCTGGGTTTTTCTGGGACCCGTCGTTCGAACGATTTAACAAGTCGTTTAAACGACTCTACTCCTTATACGAACGAGACTCCATATCGTTCGAACGAAATGGGGTTTTTCTCTAGTTTGGACAGACCTGTTACGTTTTACTGTTCCTATTTCATCTTCCTCAAAATTTCAGTCATAAAACCTCTAAATTTCTCAATCCCAACACCAAAACAACAATCCTAGTTAATGTTCTAACATGTATAAATGATTTCCCTTAACTTTGAAACATTAATTCATCATAAATTAGTTATAAAATCCAAAATCCCCAATTGAAAAATTCAAAATCGTAGTTCATCAAATTTCCATACATGAACATCAATTTCAATTTTGTCCATCATCAATAATCATCAATTTGGGATTTCTAAACTATCGACATAATGGATTCATCCTACTTTAATTTTCAGGTTTCAATTAATGCCATTAATCCTCCAATTTCACCAAAACTTATGAATCAAAGAGTGAATATAATACACCTACACTAATATAAACATGCTTGTTGCTATAAATTGCAAGAATTAAACACTTGCCTTAATTTTGACAATCTGATCCGCTATTGATATGGGTATGGGTGCGTTCCTCGTCTTGCAATCTACACTTTGTTATAGTTTTTGGTGTGTGTTCTTGAGTTAGGCACCAAGAAGTCTCTCTCTTTTCTCTCTCGTAGGTTTAGAACTGATAACTCTTATCTAACCTTAGTGCATCCATATTTTATTTCCCAATTTTCGTCCATATTATTACTCCAAAATTCCAAAGGACAAAAATACCCCTACGGGATACCGGCTAGACCTAAAACTACCCCAGAGTCCAAATAAAATACCCGAGTAGAGTTTTCTGACTATATCGACCCTTTCGAACTCAATGGCGCATTCGAAATTACTATACAAGTTATACAAAAATAATTTATCTTTTTATTTCATTCATTTAGTCCCGACACATCTCGCACGCGCGTCCTGACTTAAAATACTAAACTGTCGTATTTCGCACTCCGAAAATTTATAAATATTTTATAATTCCATATTACATATACCCACAATAATAATTAATGATTTTCATCAATAAGTATTAACCCTTGGTACGCTAGTTAATAATTATTTTAAATTCGGATTAATTAACAATTAAATTTCCTGACCTTTTTAATTTAATTAATCCAACAATAATAATTAATCCCATAATTATTTAATATCATAAAAATACAGGGTATTACATATCCCCGCTTGGAGAAGTTAGCCTTGGCTCTTATTAAAGCATCTAGGAGGATGAGACCTTACTTCCAAGCTCATATTGTTGTTGTTTATACAGATTTGCCCCTGAGATAAGCATTGCATAAGCCACATAAGTCTGGAAGACTAATGTCTTGGGTTGTGGAATCGGGAGAATATGAAATTGTTTAAGAACCAAGAGTTGAGATAAAAGGCCAAGAAGTGGCTAATTTTATTGCTGAGTTCACATATGCAGAGGAGATACATAATCCACATTTTCCTATCGAGTAGACTTCTATGGAAAAGAACTTAGCTCCAAAGAAAACAGAGCAACTGACCAACCCGAATCATCGACTGCTCAAGAAAAATTATAATAAAGTCGACAGATATTCATGCAAGGAATATTAGTAGACGAGGAGTTATCTGACGACATCCCAACTTAGCAATTGTATGTGGATGGATCCTCACGCGCAACAGGAAGTGGAGCAGGCCTCATCATTAGTACTCCGGATAACTTGGATGTGGAATATGCTTTGAGATTCCAATTCAAGGCTTCCAATAATGAGGCTGAATATAAAGCGCTGATCACAGGACTAGAGTTAGCTTCCTCACTGAGCGCCGACTAAGTATTGGTACACAACAATTCTCAATTAATTGTTAACCAAATGCAATATATTTATGGTGTAAGAGGAGAAACCACGATGAGATATTATCAAAAAGAAATGGAAGTTATATCTTTGATCACTTTCATCAAAATAATGAGGATTCTAAGACTTGAGAATACCCGAGCAGATGTTCTTGCTTGGATGGCTTCAGAAACTCCAACATAGCTCAAACGAATAATTCCAGTGGAGATTCTTGCTCATAGAATCATTGATGGGATGGAAATCAAGAAGAAGATGAATTGTACAAACGAGGATACGTGGTCTCCTTACTTCGCTATGTTCATCAAAATAAGGTAGATGATTTGATCAAAAAGGTACATAAGGGATTATGTGAGGCACATGCAGCTAGAAGGTCTCTGAAGAAAATAATAGCAATGAAAGGTTACTACTAGCCAACAATGAAAGCAGATTGTGTTACTTTCAGCAAAAAGTGTGATAAATGCCAGAAGTTTACTACCATTTACAAAATACCAGGAGTAAGTCTTACTCCCATCACTTTTCCATGGCCTTTTGCTATATGGGTAATTTACTTGGTTAGACCACTGTCTACCACCAAAGGAAGATTCAAGTACCTTATTATGGTTGTTGATTAGTTTACCAAATGGGTGGAGGCAGAACCCCTAGTTAACGTGCCTTATCAGAGAGTATTCCAGTTCATATTGAACCAAATTATTTACAAATATGGCATGCTTTATGCCTCCATCACCAACCATGGTACTCAGTTTTATAATAAAGAATTTGAAGAGTTTTGCATTCGATCAGGCATCTAAAAACTTCATTCAGCACTTAGTCATCCACAATGCAATGGCCAAACAGAGAGCACTATCAAAATATTATTAGATGGGTTGAAGAAAAGGTTGGATGAAGCTAAAGGCAACTGAATTAATGAAATTCACAGTGTCCTTTGGGCATATAGGACTACTCCCAGAACAACAATAAGAGAAACTTCATATAGGCTAGCTTTTGGCACTGAAGTAGTAATTCCAGTGGAAATAGGTCTGCCCACTCAACGTGTTTTGAACTTTGATTCACCCAATAGTGATCTCATGAGGCGAATAGATCTGGAAATGATAGAAGAAGTCTGGGAAGAAGTCGCCATTAGGATGGCTGCCTATCAACAAAGGACTACGAAATGCTATAATCGAAGAGTCAAGCCGACTTACCTAAAGCAAGGAGATCTGGTACTTTAAAATTAATCCAGAAAAGCAACAAGATGGAGCCTACTTGGTATGGTCCATATCGGATCTAAGAAGTTATCTGATCAGGAACCTATCGATTGGATATTTTAGAGGGTGAAGAATTCAAAAATCCAAGGAACGCAGATCATCAGCGCAAATATTATCAGTTTTTTGCCTTTTTTATCTTTAATGAAACTGTTTCTTCAAACTAATGAAATTTTAGCTTTTCTCCATTATATAACCTTTTTATTTTGTTTTTCGGGGTATGGTGGCCTAACACCTAATTAAATATGACAGCAATTTTAATTTCACTTCAAAAGTTTAAGCTTCGTGTCGAAAAGGGCATGGTTCAAACTTTTCCAAACTTTTTCAACTTCAAAAAAGTTCTTAACAAGTTTTCAATAAGTTTTACGCCAAATAACATGGTTCAAACTTTTTCAACTTCAGAAAAGTTCAAACTTCATGTATGATTTGTCCTCGATGAGTCATGAAAAAGAAGTCAGTAAAACTAAAAGTTTTACCCGACCAAGTTAACATACTATAATACTCATAAATTCCAAATACACTTGGTCACCAATGATAACTAATGTTGCAACTCAGTACAATAAATCTATTCATAGTTTTATCTAAGTGCATTAGTCAAATCTAAGTCCGTATATATGATTTAAACTCAAATATAAACATTTAAGCATGTTATTTAGTCTATAAGTCGATTAACTAATCTTTATACAGTTTACCTAGTCGGCAAAAAGATTAATCACAACCATAAGCTTAAATAAAATCACTCCAATCAGCATTTCATTAATGAGAAAAGTGCATTACAAAAACATCTCATTGATGAAAAAAGGGTATTACAATAGCTATAAATAAACAAAAGGCAGAACAAAAAATTATTCTACTGGTTGTTCTCCTTGGGTTTTATCCATGCCAACTGGAGGATCATCTAGAGTATATGGGGAATTAATTGTATTAAAATCTCTCATCATTTGTGGATTACTGCTGCTCAGCCTACGAATTAAATTAGGAGGACGAACAATCTCAAGATCTTCGTGAAGTCCATAGTCTCCTAAATAGTTGGTTATCAGACATTGGGAAATTGAATTTAGAGGAATACACTTGGTATCTAATTTAAAGGGAGGCTTATCACAATCCAAGAAACCTAGATCATTACAATGCCACAGCTCACTATTCTGATCAAACTTCAGTAAAATCAGCAAGTTGGTCCACCCCCACTTATAGCCTTCACGATTGTTCTTGTCAAGATGATCATCCATATGATCCAAAGCCTCATTATAGCCTTCCATACAAACTGTCCAAGTTTGTTTGTGAAACTAGAAGTTAAGTATATCCACTTGGCTTTGAAGCTTCTTGAGGACATTATCTTTAGCTTTCAGTTGACCAGCTTGGTCGGCAATGGCCTTGTCTTTTATTTGTAACTGGGCAGCATGGTCGGTAAGGATTTTTGTAGTTCTTTATTCATCAGCAGTTGGTCGAACAACTATTATCTGTCTAGAAGTCTGCCCAAATTTAGCCTTTGTCTTCTAAAGTACCTCCAATTCTTCCAAAAGTCTTATATTTTCATTCTCCAGAAAAATAGCACCTTCATGAGAACCAATAGTTGACTTCTTCAAACTTTCAAGTTCATTCCTCAAGGCATTGTTCTCTTTTTCTAGCATGGCAGTATTGGACCTAACACTTTTTACATCATGCTTCAATGAAAGTTCTTTTTTGTTTAGAGCATAAGTAATATCATTTATCTTCTTGTCAAAACCCCATCCTTCACTTAAAGCCTTATACTTGGATTCATAATTAGCATGGAGTAGGGATTTAGATTATTTATGATCTTTTTACAGATATTCAATCATCTTATAGTACGTAGCATTATTAGCAATAATCCTGTCTAGTAGACAATGGATGTTAATGTATGACTCCCTGACTTGGTCGAATACATCTAGGTCAAGCTACCCAGTTAAGTCTTCTTCAGTCATGGGAACATGACCAGCCTCCAAAAGATTCATACTTCATCTAAGTAGATTAGATTCAGTAGATATTACAGCTTCCTTCCTTGCATCAAATCCAAAAATCATAAATATATATAATGGAGTCAAAAAGCTATTCTTTCATTGATTAATATTTATAAGTATAAAAGTTGTTACATCATCAAGAAAAAAAATATAAAAAAATAGACCGGATAGAACTTCTTCTTGTCCTTGGTCTGGTCTTGGCCAGCAGCTGGTAGGTTGACATTGGAGTCGGGAACCATTAAAGACTCAAGAGGTATAGTAAAAGATTCCCTTGATCCCTCCTCATCATCAAATTCCTCATCCAGGTTGGGAGGAGTACTTAGATCATGTCTTGTGAAAAGTTTAGAGTTCTCCTTAGTGTCGACCACCTTTAAGGCCTTAGTCCACCCTTATTTGAAGGACATCTTCTTTGCATACTCAATTTGAGCAAAGGCAGTAAAAATGGCCTTCTCCCAGCCTTTATCAAAAGTAACTTTTCCTTTAACCTTAAAAAAAACCACCTAGGAAGTCAAGCCAGTCACTTTGTCTTTAATATTTATAGCATGGGTGGTGGATTATATAAGCTTCTCCTCAACAGCATTGTCCCTGGATTCAGTAGCTTCATCATTCTCCTAGATAGTCTTTATTTTGCCTTCAGTAGTGTTTTCCCTATCATTGGCCTTCTTTGGCTCTTCTTCCCAAGACTTTTTCTTTGATTCCAAAGCTCGTCGGGACTTTGCTAGAGAATTATTCAGACCTTCAAAGGACTCTTTAACATTCCAAAAGAATAACGAAGTTGACGTCCTTCTCCATCATCTGGTTAAAATCAACCAAGAACTGCAAATAAAGGAAAGGGAACAAATGAATTCATCTCATAAAGAAAAAAGCAAACAAGCATAAGAAAGAAGAGAAAATTACCAATGCCAAATTATGGAAAGCTCTCTCGGTGAGCCTAAATCTCGACATAAGGGCTGAAGCAGCCCGATCAGCTGGAAGGGTCCCTGATTTTATCAAACCCCTGGATAAACTAGTGTTAATAGCAACAAAGGCTGACCCAGTGTCTAGGTCATCCAAAATTTTATTCACCATCTCCTGTTTTATTCAAATTTTATTCAATTGATGTTCCTCGGCCTAAGTCTCATCAGCACTAATAGGCCTCTTATCACTGGACTTAGACTTTTTCTTGCCAATGTCAGCAGCTTTGGGAGGAGAATAAAGAGGACCACCCATCAAATTGGGCATCTTCCTTTTCGTCATATCTATATAGGGAGAGAGAAGAATTTCAAAAATGTCCAAGGATTAAAATTATGAAGAACTCCTTCCTGGAATAACCTCAGCACTTGCAGATTCAGTAGCATAAGAGGTGGGAATAGGATCCTCTTCAAGATTGATGGAAATTAAGGTCAGATCAACTATAGGTCAGGAAACAAAAGAGGTGATCAAACTTTTATATTCTAGTAATAAAGATGCAGCCACGGGATGTTCTTCTCCAAACTTCTGGTTCAGACCCCACAAAAATTTAAGGTCATTGATGTTGACTTCCCCTTTTTTGGGGCACTTCTTCTTACTTTCCTCTATATTAAACAAAACCAGCAATGTTAGTCAGTATACATTATAAATGAAAATCAAATAGGAAAAATAGTTAACTAAGTGACAACCTATTCCACGCCCTGATTGGATGCATTGGGGACCAGTATAAGCTACTCCAGTAGGAAGGGGGTATATTTCCAGTTCTTGATAATAAGACCATACTCCTAATAGTCCTTATTGGAGTCTAGTAAATTGACTACTAAAGCCCTGCTGACTTTCCTAGTCTTTAAGTTATAGGTATTCTCTCCTACAGTTACCCATTTGTAGTAAAACATCAGCTCTAAAACCCCTATATAGGTCCCATAAAGTTTATTTAACCTATAAACCCCATTGTCAACTCTCTAAGTATTGGGGGATACCCTAGAGGGAACTACGTCAAAATATTGACAAAATTGAAGAAAAGGAGAATTCAGTGGAAAAGTTATGCCACACTCCGTTATGAACAGAGTTGGGATCCAATGACCCTCAGAAAGGGAATATATTTCAATGGGACCTCTGGGTATTTCTAAATCCATACAAAAAGGAATTTTCTTCTTTTCTCTAAATTCATCTAAAGAGCTCTCATCAACGATGTGAACTAAGGTGAAACAGAAGAAAAGACAACAAAAGAAAGAGAAAAGCAAGGAGATCTTCCAGGGATTTATGGATTTAGCAAGAGCCGAACAAAAAGAGCGGCAAACAAAGTTCACAGAGAAACTCAAAAGCAAAGATAAAGATAAAAGTTCAAAAGATTTGAAGTAAAAAAAAAGGTTAAAACTCCGTACCTATTTATAGGTTGCCTCAAGAAATGGGAAGATATGATTAATTGAACAAACCATATAGCTACCGTCGGCTATATGCTTTCCGAAATGTCAAAAGACAACTGTGACCTTTGGCGGTTCAAAAAAGTTTGAATTATTCACAAAAATGCCATCATTAAACAATGCCAGCAAATCTTTTTTACAAGTATGGGAGGTCGGCTGCCGACCAAATTCCAAAACAGTATCCTGAGCTACTTCCTGGGCAAAATACTTTATACTTTCATGCAAGCAACAATCACGAAGCATAGGAGACTTTTGTTGTATATAAAAATTATACTCCAACGTGGACCAATGATAAATGTACACCTGTCATCCAGCACGACTGACCAACCTACTATATCGGCTTCAGAGACACTTAGTCGGCTAGAATGCCAACCAACGCCAAAAGGCCAACCAACAAGAACATCAACAGTTACTCAGATGGGACGCCAACCAACTCTGAATTTCAAGACTTTTACTTATTGTATACAGATGTAAATGCTTGGCAATATAAAGGTTTTCCATCTTTAGGGTTCTGCACCTTATAAATACAAACTAATCCCTTAGCTCAAGGGACAACTCAAATAACTCATATGCACACCATACTTAGCTATTGTAAACCCTATTGAATAATAACTACAGTGGACGTAGGCTATTTTACAACTGAACCACTCTAAAATATTTGTCTCTTGTGTGTGTGGTTTGAGTTATTTCTATTATTTTTATGAGTGATTATAAAATTGGAGTAAGTCCATTTTTAGACATCAACATTGGGTTTGACATGTGATGTATGAGAGGGTATTGTGTGTAGGTAAGGTACATAGGAAGGAGGTGTTGGTTAGGGAGGTGTTAAAGTGTGTTTAGATGTTTATGGGACTAATGTGTGTGGAAATAGTGTGTGTAGGTACTTTATTATATAAAATAAAAAGTATATATATTTACAACACACACACACACAATACAAAAACACAAACACACATATAAAATATAAAAAGACTCATAATAAAATAAAAATATAAAAATAAAATATAAAACAAAGAACACTAAAAAATATTATAAAGAAAATATTAAATACACACCTAAATATATACAGACACTAACATGACGACACGCATGATATAATATTTACAAAAAATAAAAAAATACCAAAAATAAAGACCCAAAAATAAAATTAAAAAAATTAAAAAATAACACAACCTAAATAAAATATATATATCTATATAAAATAATAATAAAAATATTAATACTACACACATACTGAACAATTTTAGGACAGGCTAGGGATGGACTAGGCTTGGTTCGGGACAGGTTTAGGCCACGGTACTGGATTTAGGCATATTTAACCGCATCATTCCCAAATTTGATGTACTTGACCACTTATTTATAGCAATTGCTTGGAATTAAGCTTGTTTGACACCGCAAATGCTTATTGACCTACAAAACGAACAAATACCAACATAAGTTCAATTTTACCAAGAATTTGCAATTAAAAATCGTCTATTTAAGATTTTATTTTAATATTTTTGGGTGCTTATAACACCACCACCAAATAGAACATTACTATTCCTCAAGAAAAAATAGAGAGAAAGAAAGATAAGAAACCAAATGTGTAGCCCTTTCGCGGGCACTTGCATTTGCACTTAGTATGTACAATAAGCTGTTAAACATATAGGTTGCCCTATAGGATAAGTGTTGTCTCGTGAGGGTTTTACGGGGAATATACCCACAAAATTATTTAGTTGCAAATGACAGTCAATCTCTTATAAGACGTAGAACAATTGCACAATCCATTATATAAATATTTTCAGGAATACAAGCTAGAAGTGTATAAAAATTTTAGCTAAGTGAATACTCAAGGAACATCCTTCCTAGAACTCAACGTGTGTGGTGTGAATCAGTCAAAACAGGTTGAATATCATAAGAGTAATTCATATATCGCCTTTTTGGAATCAATGCTTCAACTTCAAAATCTTACGGGATATATCTCTCTCAAACGAATTCACGAGATTTGGGTAAGTGTACCTCTCTTATGTGTGAGGAGGTGAGTAAATGTAAGCAAGGTCAAACATCTCACACACATATAAGTAAGAACAGACATTTTAGAAAAAAAATGATCTCATGAAAGAATGGTAATTACTATAGTGAGAACGTCGAGTTATTCACCACGTTGACCTTCATTTGCCCGAACACCTAAGAAAAACATGGATGATTATGGGTGAGGAGGGAAATGAAATGAGAAGGATATGATGAGGTAGGATGGTGATTTGATGGATGGTTGTTTTGATGGATGTTAGAGAAGAGTGTATCACACTTGAGGAACAATTGTCTTTATTTCACAAGAACTTGACTGCAACTTTCTCTTTTTCTTTTTTTCATTTTTTAATCGTCTTTTTTTTTTCTTTTCTATTCTAGCTTTTTTCTTTTTCCTTTTTTTCCCTCTGAATGAACTCTGAGACAAAAAAATTCTAAAAATACAAACACTTTCTATGAAGACTTTTCTCTTTGATACTTTCAACAGTCTTCCCATTTTTAAAATAGTGGATAGGATATGGAGTCGATATGAAAATGGGTGGTATGAAAATAGGGATGGTATATGGTGATGATATGAAAGATGGAAGGTTTACAGATGTGGATATATGGGTGAAAGTCTAGTGATTGGGACAAACTTTAAGATACATGTTTCTTACAACTCTAAAGTGATGTCGTTCTCAGTGATCAAGCCAAAAATTTAGTGAAGAATAATGAGATCATACAACGATTAAGTGTGGGCCCAAAGGAATTTGAATCAACTTATGAGTCGGATATTGCATTAAAGTCTTTAAAAGGTGAAAGGCACGAATCTCACAAGCTAAAGTTTCCACTGGTGATCCTTAAGGTTTTCTTGAGAATTGTAGTACTCTTCAACTCTAAACCGTAGTGACGTGATAAGTGCGCAAATTTTATTGAGTCTAGAAATTCATGGTGCAAAATACCTTGATACGTATTACATAAGATATTTTGAAAAAATATAATCTAGCTTAATTCCTAGACTTAAAAGATGGATGATAGAAAATTCACGTCAATGAGTGAGATGAAAGAAATTGCACGAAAATTTTAAATATAAAGTCTTGTTTGTGATTTTTTTTCAAAAGTGGTACGATTTTGATAAAATTCCCCACCTCCAAACAAAAAGGAACATCATCCTCAATGTTAAATAAAATTACTTTTAAAATGGAGAGCATAAGGTAGGAAATACATTACCATATTCAATCGCTAATGAAGTGGACCACATGTATCCAAGATGAAACTTGAGTAAGTTATTAGATAAAAATGTGTCCAAGTCTATAAAAATGTGTCCAAGTCTATAAAAATGGTAAAGCATTGGGTGGTGTGAAACTCCACCCCCAAACAGGATAAGACTCGTTCCCAGAAATAGCGGGCTATCTCCCGGTAGCGCGAAGTTTAATGTCTTCAGCCTGACCGGACTATTCTCACCTTAAAGATAAGAACTTTGAAAGCACAGGTGGCGAAAAAATCGGGTGATCATAATCACCTCTAAACAAGACTGAAGCATCAGTTTTGTTGGATAAAGGCTACAAGGTCAATGCACTTGTATGGAAAAGTTCTTCACGTGATGTAAAGCATCGGTGGACCAAGAGTGGGTGTGTGGAAGGAAACAAGGAAGAAAGGCAAGGGTGAGGGTGAAGAGGCACCGATCACGGGCCTTATTGAGTGTAAAGGTGAGGGTAACAAGGTTCCTATAAGAATTAAAAATCTTTTTGTGATTTTTTCTTCCAAGAGAATAGAAAATATTTTGGTGGTTTTTGAAAAATATTTTGAAAAAGAAAAATATTTTGTGATTTTGTTTTTAAAAACAAAGAAGAAGGAATGTTTTATTTTTAAAGATGGGAAAGAAAATGAAAAATATTTTTGGATTTTTGGACAATATGGAGATATTAGGCATTAAAAAAATATTTTTGGAGTTTGGGGATTTTTTTATAAAAAAAATGAAAAATATTTTTGGATTTGTTTTTAAAAAGGGGATATAACGGAATCTTATTGAAACTCAAAAGGACAGAGCACTCAAAATTGACTAACAAAGGATGAATTAGACATGGACAAGCAAAGGAAATCCTTAGTAGCACGTAGCCAATTTTTAATCTTTAATTATGTGATGGGGTAATAAATTTTAATTAATCCGTGGGCGATAAAAACGCGGAGTGATATACGTCGCCTTTGAAAAAAAGGGCTCCTACTTTCTTTTCGAGAGAACAAGAGGCATACTAGTTAAGTCTACCCACACTAGCTACTACTACGATCGACCATCCGGTTCCATGCTGGGGAAAGCACAAACCCATTTTACTGGGCGGTCTCACTTAAAATCAAATTTTCCTAGACATTGTCTTGAGAAGGTTGATCGAAAATTGGCAGGGTGGAAAGGACTCACTAGAGTATCCTACGAGGGTCCCTTTCCAAAAGTTTCCTAATGAACACCGAATCATACCTGGCTTGCGAGTTAATTGATTTTCATTATGTGATGGCACGGGTAATAAGCAAATGAGATAAAGTGATTGAGTGGGTGATGAAATCCCAACTCATTTAAATTACCGGGTCTGGGTCTTAGGTTCATTAATTCATCAAACCATTCAAATTAAGTCCGATGCGATAATTAAAAGATCATAGGAGCAAATAATCACACAAAAAATGAACTCGCTTGCAGAAGATTCGCGAATGATAAAGAATGTACCTCCCACGGCCTTTACACACGTGGGGTGAAGATCGAGTTAATTCGATTGAGAGGAAGTTCTCCTAACTTCAGTCATCCCCGGGAGTCCTAAGGACCCAAAGTAAAGAGGCTTAAAAATTCCATTCCAAGGTCACTCTCTCTCTACCTTGTCCCGTTTCCCTTTTCGCTTTTTTGTGATTAATTATTACAAGCAAATGGTGTCAAAATGCACCCAAATGAATACAACACCTCAATACTCCCTCTAAAACAATATATATATATAGAAAAAATAACAAATACAACTACAAACATAAAAATGGAATATACAAATCTTCCCACGAGCCTTCAACTTCATGAAAGCGACAACGGTGCCATTTGATAGAAAGGCTTTTGTGTGTCGTTGTTGAATGCCTCTCTTATAAAAAATACTTCAATTACCTGCAAAAATATAACAAAAGTCGTATAGAGGTAAGTAAGAGTGTCAATCCAACTTAATGGAGTACAACACGAGAAAAGAGATGTAATCCAATTTTCTAGTTATTTTCTTTCTCATTTTTTTATTTTCCCTTTTGTTTATTTTTTATTTTTGTTATGATTTTTTTATATTAAAATAATTTGATGTGATGGTGAAATAACAAACTAAGTGACTAAAAATGAACAAAATCAAACACTAAAATAAGAGATAAAATAAGGTAAATAAATATGAGAACAATCAAAGAATGGGACTACACACATATTCTAGTCATTCTAATTAATTAATTCACTCATTGGAAATCTCCCAAGTCAGTATTGAAACAAATTAAATTTTAACACTAACCTTTTAGAAAATTAAATTCAAGCTCCCACAACTCTTAGAAAATATATTTACACACTTGTTTATAAATCATCCACTAGGATTGATTTACCAAATATCATATAAATCATAGAAAATAAAATTTAGAGTAGAAGTTCAAGTAATAATACCACAATTGAGAAACCCCTATCTATAAATTGATTCTAAAATGGGCATTAAATCTTGAATTATGATTTTCTCTCGAATTATGATTTTCTCTCGAAAATCATTTACCCTTTCTCGAGGCCTAAATATAAAGGTGAAGGATCAAAATTAATATTCAAAGAAAATTTCAAATAATCAAACTAATTAATTAAAAGAACATTAAATAAGGGTCGATTCCACCCCTTGAATGGGTTTTAGCCTAACATAATATGAAATACGATAAACAAATTATCAAAGGCATTAAAATATAAGAATAGAGAAGAGAACAATCAAACCAAATCTGTTTGAATCCAATTGACTCCAATCCTTGAATGAGAAGCATACATCCTTCAAATTGAGTGATAAAAAAAATTAAATTGAAAATCTCACACTCAATTTGAAACTCACTACAATTTAATTCCCTCAATTTAAATCTAAAAATAAAAAATAAATAACTTCCTAAGACTAATATTTATTTCTACCTAAAAATATCTCTCTACTTTCTCTCTAGAGCTCTCCTTACATTCTCCTTTTAAATGGGTTTTAAGTGTCTTTTTTTATATGCACATGAAGCTAAGGGGCATTTTGGGTAAGGAAGCTTTATAGTGTGCATGAGGGGTGTGAGGTGAGAGAGGGGAAGGGTCATGGACATGAGTGCATGTGGATAAAGATGATGAAGGGAACTTTTTGGAAAATGGATAGGAGTCACTTTAAACATGTGAGCTTTATTTATTTGGTCTTTGGTGTTGGACTTGGACATAATCGGGTATAGAGGTTAAAATGGGTTAGAGCTTGAAGTGGGTTCAAATAGCAGCATGCTTGGATCAGATTGGTAGCAGCCATGGGAAAATGGGTTTCGTGGATCGCGGGTTAGGAAGAGGTAGCTAGCTGGATTCAGGCTAGGTTGACACGGGTCAAGGGGTTTTGAGTTTTGGGGTCTGCCATGGTTAGTTGCATCTGGAGATGGGGTTAATGGGTTCATGGTAATGGGAAAACCCGGTTTAGTATTTCAGTTTTGGGTTGTATAGAGGTCGAATTGAGTTGTGTTTGGATATAAACAACAGGTTTAAGGCCAGTCGGGTTTTCGGTCGGAAATGAGCAGGGTGTTAGTGCCGGTGCTGGTGGTAGATGGTATGGATGGAGTTTTATTGGGTCGCTGGAGCAGGGGATCGGGTATAACTGTGTCTGGCCAGATATTGTTCAGGTTAAAGATGCTAGGTTTGGGTTACGGAGGTCAGGTGGTTAAGGTCGTGGGTTTGATGGTAATGGGTTAGGATTGTTGGAGTTATAAGGGAGGTTAATGGTGGTGGTGAGTTTTGTTAATGGAGGTTAGGAGAGAAAGTGTAAGATGGGTGTAAGAGATGATGAATAGTGAGGTGACAGAAAAGTAAAATCTGAGTTGTTGTTGGGTTTGACATGTGATATATGAGAGGGTATTATGTGTAGGTAAGGTACATGGGAAGGAAATGTAGGTTAGGGAGGTATTAGAGTGTGTTTAGGTGTATATAGTATTAATGTGTGCAGAAATAGTGTGTGTAGGTACTTTATTATATAAAATAAAAAGTATATATACAACACACACACAATATAAAAATACAAACACACTCATATAAAATATAAAAAGACTCATAATAAAATAAATATATAAAAATAAAATTGAATATAAAATATAAAACAAAGAACACTAAAAAATATTACAAAGAAAATATTAAACACACCTAAATATATCGACATTGACATGATGACATGCACGATATAATATTTACAGAAAATAATAAAATACTAAAAATAAAGACCCTAAAATAAAATAAAAAGAAATAAAAAATGACACAACCTAAATTATATATATATATATATATATATATAATAATAATAAAAATAATAAGACCACACACACACTAAGCAATTATAGGACAGGCTAGGAATGGACTGGGCTTGGTTCGGGACAGGTTTAGGCCACAGGACTGGGTAGGCATATTTAACCGCATCATTCCCACATTTGATGTACTTGACCACTTATTTATAGAAGTTGCTTCTAATTAAGCTTGTTTAACACTGAAAATATTTATTGACCTACAAAACAAACAAATACCAACATAAGTCCAATTTTATCGAGAATTAGCAATTAAAAATCGTCTATTTAAGGTTTTATTTAAACACTTTTGGGTGCTTATCAGCTTTTGTGTGGGACGAGGAGTGCGAAAGATCTTCTCAGGATATTAAGTGCTATCTAGGATTCCCCCATGCTCTTATCCTGACCTATTCTAGGGGAAAAGTTGTTCCTCTACCTTGCAGTGTCTAAGTCAACTATTAGCGCATCTATCGTCAGAGAAGATGAAGGGGTTCAGAAGACAATCTATTCTAATAGCAAGGCTTCATAAGGAGTCGAGCTGAAGTATCCAAGGATGGAGAAACTGGCCTACGCATTAATCTATGCCTCTAGAAAAATGAAGCCTTATCTCCAAGTCCATACTATGGTGGTACTCACCGACACTCCTTTGAGGCAAGTCATCCATAAACTAGAGAAATCGAGTAAGCTGATGGCTTGGTCAATTGATCTAGGAGAGTTTGACATTATTTATCTATATAAGAATGCAATTAAGGGGCAGGAATTAGTTGATTTTGTAGCCGAATTCACCTGGGTTGAAGTTGATACTAGAATGAAAGAGGATATGGTAGTGTCAGAAATAATTATGGTAATCCAACTGTCGACTAACATGGAAGGAGACGATATTAAAAAAAAAAAATTGTCCACAAAGGGTGTATTTATCGAGGGGCCTTTCTCAAAAGAAGGCCAAGTATGGAGTCTTTTCATGAACGGCTCATTTTGTGAAAATGAAAGTGGGGCCGGACTGATACTGGCCCCGAATGGAACAGATATCGACTATGCTCTGAGATTCAGTTTTATAGCATCAAACAATGAGTCGGAGTACGAGGCCCTGCTAGAAGCCCTCTTCCTCACCAAAGTAATCAATGTCTGCCATACGGTTATACATAGTGATGCCCAGCTGGTTGTGAACTAAGTGTTAGGGACCTACGAGGCCAAGGAAGAAAATATGGACAAGTACTTGATGAGAGTTAGAAAGGTGATGGAAAATCTTAGGAAAGTAAAAGTGAAAAGGATTCCTCGTCTTGAGAATAGCTGAGTCGATGCTCTAGCAAGACTAGCCTCTACTACCAGAACGAAGATTAGAAGGACCATCCCAATTAAAATCCTATACAAGACCAATATTGACGAAGACAGTAGAAAGCTTGAGTCTTACCTAAATTTAAATCTCGAAGAGTCGTGAATGGATACTTTCATCAAATATATTAGGGACAATGAGCTCCCAAATATCGAGGCTGGGAGGAAAAAGTTATGTTACGGAGCAAAAAAAATCACCATCATAGGGGATGTCGTGTTCAAAAAAGGCTTCCTACTTTGTTTTCTCCGATGAGTTCACCCAATAAAGTGGAATACGTCTTACGAGATGTGCACGAGGGGTCATGTTCAAGTCATATAGGGGGACTATCCCTAGCAAAAAGTATTATAACGTGGGGCTACTGATGGTCGACTCTTGCAAAGGATCCGTCGACCATGTAAAGAAATGTGATAAGTGACAGAGATATGCTTGCATTCCCCATCAACCTCTTCAACCTTTATCATCCATCACAGGCCCTTAGCCATTTATAATTTGGGATATTGACCTGGTGGGACCTCAATATAAAGCTGGATGTAATTATAGACATCTAATCGCGGTTATCGATTACTTATCAAAGGGGGTTGAGGCTTAGGCAATGATTTCCAATACTGAAGTGAAGGCCTTCAAGTTCACTTGGAGAAACATCATTTGTAGGTATGGTCTACCCAACACTTTGATTTATGATGATGGGAAGCAATTCAAAAATAAGTCCTTTGAGGCACATTGTGAAATGGTCGGCATCAAGCAGTTTTACTCAGCGACGAGGCAACGTTAAGTCAATGGACAGACCGAGGCCACTAATAGGACGATATTAGATGGAATTTATAAGAAGTTGGAATATGCCATGGGTCTTTGGACGAATGAGTTACATGGGATCCTATAGGCTTATAGGATGATGGAGAGGATGCCTACAGGGGATACACCATTAATGCTAGCTTATAGGTCAGAGGAAGTCATCCCCATTGAGCTTGGTAGCCAAAAAGTCCAAACATACAACCCTGAGACCAATAGTGAAGAGAAAAGGCTTGACTTGGACTTGATAGAAGAGATATGGGAGGATGCTGAAGTCTAACAGTCAGCCTATCAGAAGAAGGCAGCCAGATTTTATAACAAGAGCGTAAAATCTAGGCCGATAGCTCCGAGAAATTTGGTCCTAAAGAAATTCTATAGAAGCCAAATAAATTGCATCCGAATTGGCACGAGTCGTATAGAGTCATTAAATAGGTCATCCCTGGAACTTATAGGTTAGAAAATCTAAAGGTAGAGCCTTTCTCCAATTCTTAGAACGCATATCATTTGAAGAGATATTATGAGTAAATCTGAGTGTCATTTGTGTGTCATCCTCTTCATGTGTAGAAATTAATTGTATTTGAATTATTTTTTTGAAGTGATGAATGAGAAAGTGCAAGTGTTGACTCATATCTTTATTTTTAATTATCGACTATGTGGTTTGAATTACTTTAAACTAAAAAACATCATTCTTATGGTGAATTAGTTTTGACTCACTCTCGGTGATATAAGAGACCATGGGAGACTCGTCTCATCTATGAACTCTCAATAACATCGAGAGGAGGCAAAAATATGATAACATCACTTTGGTGGTGAGAAATACAAAAAAAATTATAAAATCATTTAATTATGGTTAATTGGAACATCACAATATTGTGAATTAATGGTCATAACTTCCTCGGAGTTACGAAAGTATGTGAAGAGACTTAGTCTCGTCCTCGCAACCTCAGGAACTATGAGAGAGGACTTGCATTAACATCATTTATTTCGTGGCAACATGATAAATTCATTTAATTATGGTTAATTATAATTGATATGCCCCAAGTATAACCTCGTCCTAGAGACACCAATCTTGGCCCGATATGATGGCCGAGATATTGATCAACCCTAGATAAGCCGTGGTCCCACGATGTCATCCCACGGCCGGACCAGGGTCGGCCCAGGTCGACACTATCACCTACATTTCCAAGGGACACTACGTGCATCACAGTCATCAACAGCACTCTCGTACCTGGGTATGGTAACCTCGTCCGAGTCTGGGCCGAGGTGACAGGGGAGCCTTGGCAACCTTCAGCATGGAACTAGTCCAACCTCGGCTTGGTCCGAGGTCTAAAGAAGCCTTAGTAATCGTCAGCATGGAATCATTCCTACCTCGGCTGGGGCCGACCCCAGCATAATGTCTCGGCTGAGATCAGGCCGAGACTCCCTATGACACAACTCGGATTGAACAAATATCAAGCCTTTACAGCTCGGCCTCTCCCTGGACGAGGTCATCCACCAACATGGCGGCCGAGCATCTGTTGAACATTTGGATAAGGACACATGGGCATAAATCAGTTGTAACAAGATTATTCTCTACATGGGGGGAGAATATTTCATCATCATTACTTACATGTGACAGTGACAGATGGCACACCCACATTGGTGAGGCTACCACACACATTCTCATTACATGCATGGGGGGTACATTACACCCCCTAGGCACTATATATAGGGATCATCCCCTACCTTGCAAAGGGATCCCAGTTATTCAACCCTAGTAAAAACTCTGTCTAAATATACAGTAGAGAGAGAAAGCTTGAGAGATTGTATCCATGACCATTAGTGCCTTCATTCAGTGATACTGCTCACACACTCACAGTGGACGTAAAAAGAACCACTTATATTTCGGTGTTGATTCCTCTTATCCTCACCTCATTCCCTTATCTCTCTATATAGTTGTGCTGCCATTGTTGTACTTATATTGAGCTTGGAAACACCTTATTTGGTGGTACTGATTCCAGCATCATCATTTTTGGCGCCGTCTGTGGGAACGAGAAGCTATCTCTTCCTCTTTTTCTGCTTAACCTCATCGGAGACTCTGGTGGTGAACAAGGAACCACCCCTAGTGTTGAGATGTTTCACCATTGAAAGAGGTCCTTTAAGGTATTAAGCTCACTTGCTACTCAAGATCTATACAGTTAACATATGGCACCAGACTTGCCACCGCCTCTTCCGCCGCCCGGGGGTGGAGGGGCTAGTTCTAGTCAGGCTCCTCCCCAGTCCAAAATGGAGGAGGTAGCAGCAGCCTTGAAGTCTTTGGCTGCAACACAACAAGCCATAAAGGAGAAATTTGCCCAGCTCAGTCAAACCATGATGATGAGGCCACTTGGAGTCTCATCGGACATGATCACTCTGGCGACAGTTCAGCCTCATCCTGACGTCAGGGTGCCACCCCAGGAGCCGATGAAGGACCAGCCTGCAGCCCAGTGGAGAAGGGACGTTGCTGACCCTAGGCGCTTGCGCCTGGGGAGGCAAGAAAACCCTTGCCCAAAGGACAGGTATGATGATCTAGGAGCTGAAGAGGCCCCAGAAGACTGCTGGGAGCCGTATGAGGTGTCAGATAACACCATACGACCCCTTAGGCAGAGTTAGGGATGTGTCGGCCGAAGAAGAGAAGAGGACCAACAAAGAGGGTCGGCCTTTGACAAGTTAAGTAGAGGGTCGGCCTTCGAGAGGCTGGGCCCAGTCAATGACCTAAGACAGAGGCTATCGAGGTCAAGGAGCGCGGCAGGATCCCAAAGAGGGGATAGGCAGGCTCGGCCAGACCAAGGCCGACCCTGTGAGAGAAGAGCCAGGGAGCAGGAAGAGGTCAACAGCCAATGGGTCGTGGCTGGGGAACCCTCTGTCCATCGCAGGGAGGTGGCAGGGGATAACCTCGGCCAAGTTGATGACAGAAGACCCTGGAATGATTCCATCCAACGCCTCGAAGAGAAGATAGGAGACCTCATTAAAAGCAGGGACCCATTATAGAGGGGTTAATCAGAGGGCTCCCTATTTGTGGCTAGGATAGTGGGGTTCCCGACCCCAGCCAAGTTCAAGCCTCCTACAGTGACTCCCAAGTATGATGGCAGCACTAACCCTGTGCACCATATCGAGATGTACTAGTCAGCGGCAGACATTTACTCGATACCCGATGAGATGAAGTGTAGGGCCTTCTCGGGAACCTTGACAGCGGCAGTACACAGCTGGTTCGCCTCTCTTCCGAAGAACTCGATCGAGAACTTCAAAGGCTTGGCAGAGAAGTTCATCCACAACTTCTGCTTTGGTGTAAGACCACAAAAGAAGACTACTCACTTGCTGTATGTCAAACAGGCCAAGGGAGAAAGCCTAAGAGACTATATAGCAAGATTCAACAAATAAAAGTTGGAGGTGGAAGACTATGAAGAGAGCATAGCTATGACCACCCTTATAGGAGGCCTCCAGAAGGGGAAACTATTGTGGAAACTGGCAGAAGACCCTCCTAGGTCTATGGAGGAGCTGCTGGCAACCGCAGGGAAAGTGATGAATGCGGAAGAGGCAATGGCAGCCACGTATGAGGAGGAGAACCGCGGCAGCACTGGGAGGTCCCAGGGTAAGAAAGAGGGGAAGAAGAGGTCAGGAGATGACAAGTTTGCTCATTACACTCCTCTGACTGTGAGCTGTGAGCACATCCTTAATGAGATTAAGACTGACCGGACTTTGAGGTGGACAAAAAAGCTGAAGGCCCCACCCCATAAGAGGAACAAAAACCTCTGGTGTGAGTTCCATCAGGATCATGGCCACGTCACAGATAGATGCTTCGCTTTAAAGGATGAGATTGATAAGATGCCGAAGTTCAGAAAACTGAGGAAGTATGTGGATGGCAAAGCTCCAAAGGGTGGAAGAGAAGACCCTAAGAAAAGAAGGAATGACAGATGCCGTGACGATGTCCCGGCCAGAAGGGATGATGATTCAGAGGGAGATGATGAAGACGACCTAGATCTTCCGCCAAAGGATGACAACACCCCCGTAAAGAGGGTCAGAATGATCTCCTTTGGTGTTAGCACCATCTGTGGGGGATTTGCAGGAGGTGGCTCTGAGGTAGCTGACAGGAAGGCTCATGTAGCAGAGGCCAGGTCAGTGGCCAAGCCTGAGGTTGTGAATCTAACGTCTTCTGACTTAGTACAAAAGAGGAAGAAGCTAGACATGGACACCCTCGTAGTGGGGTTATCCAGACTCGACTTCAAGGGCATCTTAGCCCCCCATGATGACCCTTTGGTTATAACAACAAGGGTGCATGGGTGCGAGGTAGGGAGAATCCTCATAGACGGGGGAAGCTCAGCAGATGTGATGTTCTGGCCTTGTTTCAAGAGCCTGGGTCTTAACAGGGTGAGGCTGGTGCCCTACCATCACCCATTGATAGGCTTCAATGGCAAAAAGGTGCACCCCTTAGGCATGTATGAAATGGATGTACGGATGGGGGATGAGTGGCCTAAGAGGTTGACCAAGAAGATAAACTTTTTTGTTATGGACGAAAATGTCTTCTCGATCTACAACCTCATCATCGGAAGAGTGTCACTCAAAGAGTTTGAAGCCGTGCCGTCGATGGTCCATCAGATGCTAAAATTCCCGACTCCTTATGGAGTAGGGGAAGTGCAAGGGGACCAGACCACGGCGCGGGAGTGTTACTTCAACTCGGCCGAAGAGAGAGAGGCCCATAAGAAAGCAACCACCACTTACAGCATTGACACTCTTGACCCAAGAGATGAAACAAAATTAAAAAAGGGCGAGGCCGCGGAAGAGGTAGAATCCATCGTCCTCAATGAGGACGAGTCGAAAAAAACCGTCCAGGTCGGTAAGGCCCTAGAGCCAGGGATCAAGGAAGAGCTGGTGAAATTCCTTAGAATGAGACAGAGTATCTTCGCATGGAGCCACGCAGACATTCCTGGTATCGACCCTGAGGTCATGAGCCACAAGCTCAACGTTGACAGAGATGCCAAGCCGATCAAGAAGAGGCGAAGAGTGTACTCCAGGGAGAAGTATGATGTCATTCGGGAAGAGGTAAAAAAGTTGGAAGAGGCTGAGTTCATAAGAGAGGTCACCTACCCATAGTGGCTCTCAAATGCAGTCATCGTGCCTAAGGCCAATGGGAAGTGGCGAATGTGTGTAGATTTCACCGATCTGAACAGGTCTTGCCCGAAAGACAGCTATCCCTTGCCTAGGATAGATCAGATGGTGGACGCAACGGCAGGGCACGAGCTCATGAGCTTCATGGACGCTTATTCAGGCTACAACCAAATCTTCATGGATGCTGAAGACTCTGAGAAGACAGCCTTCATTACTGACAAAGGGATATATTGCTACAAGGTGATGCCCTTCGGTCTGAAAAATACGGGGGCAACGTATCAACGTCTTGTTGATAAGATGTTTGAGGAGAAAATAGGTAATATCATGGAGGTGTATGTGGATGATATGATAACGAAGATCCTGAAAGCATGTACGCACGTAGCGGACCTTGAGAGGACCTTTGACGTCATGGACTCGTATAGAATGAAGCTCAACCCAGCGAAGTGTGTCTTTGGGGTAGGAGCCGGGAAGTTCCTGGGGTTCATCGCTAATCAGAGGGGGATTGAAGCGAACCCTAAGAAGATCAAGGCCTTGCTCGACATTAAGACTCTTAGGAGTATCAAGGATGTCCAGAGACTCACAGGAAGAGTGGCCGCCCTTAACAGGTTTGTCTCTAAGGCAACGGACAAGTTTCTTCCATTCTTTAAAGTTCTAAGAAAGGCCTTCCAGTGGGACGAAGAGTGTGAAAAAGCCTTCAATCAACTCAAGTCCTACTTGGGGTCTCCCTTGTTGCTGTCTCGGCCCATCACGGGGGAAAGGTTGTTTGTGTATCTGGCAGTCTCTGAATCAGCCATCAGCGTAGCCATCATACGAGAAGAGGATGAAATCTAGAGGCCTGTATACTTCAACAGTAAGGCCCTTCAAGGGTCTGAGCAAAACTATCCCCGCATGGAGAAGTTGGCCTATGCCCTTATCCATGCCTCAAGGAAAATGAAGCCTTACTTCCAAGCTCACTCCATGGTAGTCCTTACTGACTCCGCACTAAGGTAGGTTCTGCACAAACCAGAGAAGTCCGGAAGATTGATGACCTGGGCCATCGAGCTAGGAGAGTATGAACTTACCTACCAGCCCAGGACAGCCATCAAGGGGCAGGCCCTCACAGACTTCGTCGCAGAGTTCACTTGGGAAGAGGCCGATAGAGGTTTGGAAGAGGTCGAGACAGAGAAAGGTTTTGATGACGACGAAGAGACGAATCGTAGTGTCTTCTGAGATCCGGAAGAGACTGCACCGAACGTCTTCCGAGGCCGAGAAGAGGTCGTCCCAGGCAAAACCCGGTGTAGAGTAGAAGAAAACGAAGAGGATCGATACCTCTTCGAGAAAGGGGTTATGAGAGAAGGGGTCTTCTCATCAGATGCATATGTATGGAGCCTCTTCATTGATGGCTCTTCCTGTGACAGTGGAAGCAGCGCGGGGCTAATACTCTCGGCTCCAGATGGCGCCAACATTGAATATGCCTTGAGATTTAACTTTCAGGCCTCAAACAACGAGTTCGAGTATGAGGCCATGATAGCAGGTCTCTTATTGGCAACAACTCTTCGAGTAAAGCGAATCCTACTCCATAGCGACTCAAGGTTGGTTGTCAATCAAGTGTTGGGGGTATACGAGGCCAAAGATGAAAGGATGGCCAAGTACTTAAAGAAGGTAAGAGGGTTGCTAGAGTATTTTGAAGAAGCAAAGCTGAAGAGAGTGCCTCGGCTGAGCAACAACCACGTCGATGCATTGGCAAGGCTGGCCTCGGCAATGAAAACAGATTTGGGAAGGACCATCCCAATCGAGGTCTTAGGAAAAGAAAGCATCGAGGGGGATGAGGTATGTAGCCCTTGTCACAATGTGAACCTAGGAGACTCATGGATCGACCCGCTCGTCAGGTACCTAAGAGAGGGAGAGCTACCTTAGTCCAAGATGGAAAGGAGAAAGTTGAGATACAGGGCTGAAAAGTTCTCATTGGTAGGAGATGTCTTTTATAAAAAAGGGTTTCTCTTGCCCCTCCTCAGATGTGTGCATCCCATGGAGGTACCCCGGGTCTTACAGGAGGTTCATGAGGGTTCTTGCTCTAGCCACATTGGGGGGAGGCCCTTAGACAAGAGGATCATCACTCAGGGATACTGGTGGCCTACCTTGTCTAAGGACACTGCAGACTATGTGAAGAGGTGCGACAAATGTCAAAGGTTCGCCACTATCCCTCATCAACCCTATCAACCTATGACGTCAATCTCTTCTCTATGACCATTTGCGGTATGGGGAATTGACCTGGTAGGACCTTTGCCAAGAGCTGTCAACAACTATAGATTCTTGATAGTTGCCATTGATTACTTTTTAAAATGGGTGGAGGCAGAACCATTGATAACAATTACAGAGCAGAAGACCTTCCAGTTCATTTGGAAGAACATCATATGTAGATATGGCCTCCCAAACACGCTCATCTTGGATAATAGGACCCAGTTCAAGAACTCTTCTTTAGAGAAGTATTGCCAAAGTGTGGGGATTAAACAGTTTTCTCATCCCCTGGTCGACCTCAGGCAAATGGCCAAACCGAGGTCACAAATAGAACCATCTTGGACGGAATCAAGAAGAGGTTAGAAGACGCGAACGGGAGATGGACAGAAAAGGTCTACGCAGTGTTGTGGGCCTACAGAACTACGGCCAGGACACCAACAGGAGAAACCCCATTCATGCTAGCACATGGCTTAGAGGCTGTCATACCAACAGAAGTAGGACTACCAACTCATCGGATTCAGACCTACGACCCTGACAGCAATGGGGAAAAGAGGAGGCTAGACCTAGATCTTATCGAAGAGAGAAGAGAAGACGCAGACGTCAGGAAAGCAGCCTACCAGTAGAGGGTAGCGAGATTCTACAACCAGAGGGTGAAGTCAAGACCCATTGCAGTGAGAGACCTAGTGCTAAAGAAGACCCTACAGAAGGCAAACAAGCTACACCCAAACTGGCATGGCCCCTACAAAGTAATAGAAGAGGTTGTGCCTGGAACTTACAGGCTAGAAAACCTAGAAGGAGAACCTTTTACTAACCCATGGAATGCGGACCATCTCAAGAGATATTACATATGATGTTACATGAAATTTTATGTAAATGTACTATCTTACTGAAAAGAGGTTATTAATAAAGATCAGCTTCCATATCAGTTCTTGCTTCATTCTTAGATCAGAAATTTAAGTAAGTGTACCATCTTATGGCGATAACCTCTTAGGTGATGACCTCGGACCCTCATAACATCACTCGGTGGTGACGAGGTCTGAACTCAGACACTTAGCAGAGGACCTCAGACTCTTAACATCATTAATTTGGTGATATTATTATGGGGATAACCTCTTAGGTGATGACCTCAGACCCTCATAACATCACTCAGTGGTGACAAGGTCTGAGATCAGACACCTTAGCAGAGGACCTCAGACTCTTAACATCATTAATTTGGTGAAAACTATGATGAGGAGAGCATATTATGAAATGACTTCAGAGCCTAATAGCAATTCAGTAGTGAGATCAAAATTATTGACAATATAAACAAGAACACCACAACAAAATAAGAGAAGAGATTGCCATTCAGAAAAAGGAAGAGATCATATAGCATTCAGAGGTGTTACAAATTACAAGTTCAGTTACAAGCTACAAGTTAAAAGTTAAAAGTTTCAAGTTACAAAATACAAATTTGTTACAAGTTAAAGGTCTGAGGGGGGAGCATTGACAGTCTCGGTTGGGTTGAATTGATCAGCGTTGGTCACCTCGGCCACATCATCAGCAGGGTCAGTCCCTCCGAGCTCAGTCCCTCCCAGAGTTGCAGTCTCGGCTGGAGCAGCGGCCTCATCTTCTACCTCTTGAAGGGCATGTGCGAACTGAGGGTCTACAAAGTCGAGACCCACAAAATCAGAGGCCTTTAGAGTGCCAGCCTCCTTCTCTCGGACTTCAGCCCATCTGGTAGTGGCCTTGATACCTCTTTCAAGATATTCAAAGCCAAACCAATGAACTCGTCTGAGCCTTTATATTCAGAAATTATTTTGGGAGTGGCATCTTCAAGGGCAGCTTTGACAGCCGTGCTAACCTTCTGCTGAAGGGCGTCATCTTTTTCCTTCAGGGCTCTTACATGGTCCTTACCGAGCACAGACATGTCCTTTTCCAACCCCTTAGCCTTATTTTCAGAGTTTTGCAACTCTGACTTCAGGCGGTCAACCTCAGCATTCAGGGCACTCTCAACATTCTCGGCTTCCTGCCCCCTCTGGATGAGGGTCAATTTCCTCATAGCCCATTTAGACAATTGATACATGGAAGTCACTCCCTGCACATTTAATGAAGAGGTTAAGTGGGAGAAAAGTCAGATATTGCACTTATAAAATTGACAAAGGAACAAGTCATACTTGGACGACTCTGTGAAGGCCGAACTCAACCATCACGAGGGTGTCCATGGCTCTATAGAAACGCTTATCTGCCTCGATCATTACAGAGGCGAGTGCGTCCATGGCCTGTCTGATGTTGCCGACCACGCTGTCTGTTAACTTTAGCTGCTCCAGACGAGCCGTCAGGATGTCGGCCGAAGAAATTGGAAGTGCAGCATCTGAGGCCTTCTTCTGCCTCACTGTCGGCCTCTGATCCTCAGAGGGATGGGATTCAGGGGCCCTCTTCTTTGAAGCTTGGGATTTGGATGTAGTGGGAGCTAGGGGAGGAGCGTTCAAACCAGCCTTTTTTGCAAGCCTCGCCAAGCTCGGAGCTGCCATCTCCCACAGTTCGTCTGGGACACCTGGTGGTCGCTCTGCAAAAGTTAAAAGATAAGGGTTAGAGATCAGATATGAATGAGGTTAGAGGTTAGACTTGAAAATAAAAATTCTTACCAAAATCAACAAGGGGACTTCCACCAAGGCTCGTCCTCGAGAGATATTGGGGGGTCAGCAAATGTTCGAACTTTACAAACAGACCATGTGCCCCTTGGTCTTGCAGGGCCTTCACCTTCTGCATATTCTAAAGACTTAGTCCAGGGTCGGCCCTTGCAGACATGGTGACCTTACCCCATCTGAGGGGTATCCTCGGCCCGAGAGTGGAAGAGGGAACAGATGAGCTGAATTCCCATGGCCCTGAGGCGAAAAAATATAGGGGCTTACAATTGTGATTTGAGGTCTGAGTCACCTGGAGCATCTTCTTCTCAGGCCTTCGAGCCACGAAATGATAGTAGCTCGGATGGTTTGTGGCCGAGGTTGGGACATAGCAACCAGAAAAGACCTAAACTGGGAGGTCAGAGTGGTGGACTGCCCTCCACAAGATAATGGCCCCTATAATGACTCTCCAGGCATTGGGAGAGAGCTGCGAGGGGGCCAAGTTGATAAAAGAGAGAATGGATCTGATGATGGGATGAATGGGTAGGCGAAACCCTAACCTAAACATCTGCTCGTACAAGCAGATTTCCCCATCTCGGCCATGGTAGGCCCTCTCTTCCCTCAGAGGTCTCCTTAATTTGATGGAAGGACTGATGGAGTACAAGTATCTGAAGCACAGAAGATCAACCTCAGTGACTGTGCTCTTGAACTCGGCTGCCTCAGAGGTATCAGCATCGCTTTCAGCATCCTCGTCATCATCAAGCTCAACATCAGTCGGAGCAGATGTAGCCGGGTTACTAGGGAATCTCTGAGAGAACTCTTCCCCTGTGACGACCGACAGGGGGATGGCATCAAGAATGGGTGGCACAGCCACACTCGGCTCAAGTACTTCAACCTCTAAAGAAGAGGCTGAGGTGCTGAACCCATCATGGGATGAAGCTCGGCTGGATACCTCGGGCTGGTCAGGGGTCTGGTCAGGCCGATGTGTGAAATCCATGGCTTCCTGGAAGGAGTCCACTGACATGGGGTCTGAGGTAGAAGCTTCAGACTCAGACATAGGAGTTGGATCAGCAGGCACCCCTGTATAATAGAAGTTCTCCGGGGGTCAGGATATATAACGCTCAGAGGTGGTGGAAACAAGGGTCTAATAGGAAACTCTTGTTACCTACGAGCTTCCTCTTGAGCTCTCTCTATTTGCCTAATTTTTTCTAGAGTCTTTTCTCTAAGAGAGGGGAAATCCTCAAGAAGCTGGTATAAAGGTCTGAGCATCAGGGGACGACCCTAAACTTGGGAAAAACTACTAAAACTACAAACACGATTGACTTGAAATATAAAGGAGTTTAAAGATCAAACTTGGAAGTTTAAGGCAAACCCAGTTCGCCCCTGGTCAGAATAGAGCTCGCCGAAAAACCTAAAAGCTCACCGGAAAGCTTAAAAGCTCGCCGGAAAACTCAAAAACTAGCCGGAAAATTAATACCAAATGCCATAAACAAAGGAAGTGGAAAGGAAGAAGTAACTGAAGATGAATCGATGAACGAAATGAGGAAAACTCGTAAGAAAACTCTGCAGAGGAGCGCTGATTGAAGAAACTGTAGAGAGAGAAAATCGCAAGGAGAAATCGCAAGAATAGTGTGCGTGGGAGAGGAAATGAAGAAGAAAGAGAAAAGGAAGGGTTTAAACCCTTAAACACTTCTGAACACTTCCCAAGTCCCATCATTGCCTTGGGAAACCTAAAGGACGGCTGACAGCACACGCCAGCCAAGTACGCATGCTCTAGCTTGGGACAGGTGTCATGCCGGTATTAGCTTGGGATGGACAGGCCTCAGAGGTGTAGTAATCCCTCAGCCACTTGCTCTCGCATATGACTAAGGGCTGGGGGGTGATTGATATGCCACAAGTATAACCTCGGCCCAGAGACACCAACCTCGGCCCGATATGATGGCCGAGATATTGATCAACCCTAGATAAGTCGTGGTCCCACGATGTCATCCCTCGGCCGGACCAGGGTCGGCCTAGGCCGACACTATCACCTACATTTCCAAGGGACACTACGCGCATCACAGTCATCAACAGCACTCTCGTACCTGGGTATGGTAACCTCAGCCGAGGTGATAGGGGAGCCTTGGAAACCTTCAGCATGGAACCAGTCCAACCTCGGCTTGGGCCGAGGTCTAAAGGAGCCTTGGCAACCTTCAGCATGGAACCAGTCCAACCTCGGCTTGGTCCGAGGTCTAAAGAAGCCTTAGTAATCGTCAGCATGGAATCATTCCTACCTCGGCTGGGGCCGACCCCAGCATAATGTCTCGGCTGAGATCAGGCCGAGACTCCCTATGACACAACTCGGATTGAACAAATATCAAGCCTTTACAGCTCGGCCTCTCCCTGGACGAGGTCATCCACCAACATGGCGGCCGAGCATCTGTTGAACATTTGGATAAGGACACATGGGCATAAATCAGTTGTAACAAGATTATTCTCTACATGGGGGGAGAATATTTCATCATCATTACTTACATGTGACAGTGACAGATGGCACACCCACATTGGTGAGGCTACCACACACATTCTCATTACATGCATGGGGGGTACATTACACCCCCTAGGCACTATATATAGGGATCATCCCCTACCTTGCAAAGGGATCCCAGTTATTCAACCCTAGTAAAAACTCTGTCTAAATATACAGTAGAGAGAGAAAGCTTGAGAGATTGTATCCATGACCATTAGTGCCTTCATTCAGTGATACTGCTCACACACTCACAGTGGACGTAGGCCAGATTGGCTGAACCACTTATATTTCGGTGTTGATTCCTCTTATCCTCACCTCATTCCCTTATCTCTCTATATAGTTGTGCTGCCATTGTTGTACTTATATTGAGCTTGGAAACACCTTATTTGGTGGTACTGATTCCAGCATCATCAATAATATCACAATATTGTGAATTAAAGGTCATAACTCCCTCGTGGGTACAAGGCTACGTGAAGAGACTTAGTCTAATCCTCATAACCTCATATTTCAGTTGGTGATAAAACTTTAAAATCATTCATATGGTTAAAAGATCATAAGCGTCATTCCAAATGTGAATGGCACAGTTATATCAGCAATATGACACAAGACTTGCAAAAATAATGATTTTCATTATACTGGAATAACATTTGCAAAAACACAATTATAAAAATGTTAAGGTTACAGACAAGAGAGATACAAAAATTCTCACAAGATAAGATTACAAGAGGAAAAGCGTATAAGTCATAGATGACCACCTTAAACACTCGGCTCATTAATACCGATCACATCTTTCGGGGTAAAAGGGGTCGTATGCACCTCATCCTCAGCTCTTATCTCCCTAACAACTTCGTCTACAACCTGAATAGAGCTCTCGGTTATGATCGTCGCCTCAACATGTGCTTGTGCTTTCTGAAACAAAGGGTCGGGAATATCAAGGGCCTCCAGGTCCGGTCGAATGAAGGAGGCGAACTGAGGGAATTTTTAAATGGCCCAATAACATGCCATTTTCACACCTCTTTTTAGGTAATGGCAACCGAAGACGCCAAACTCCTCAAAATTTTTGAAGGCCTCATCGACCTCGACCTTTGCCTTCTTAATGGCCTCTACTATCTTGGTCGCATGGTTGGTCGTCAAAGTCTAAAGTGCCGAGTCCAACTCTTTCTTTAGAGCATGAAGAGCGTCAATGTGCTTTTTCTTCAGATCAGTAATGGCCTTTGTATGGTCAGCCTTCAAGGACTTCACCTTGCCCTTCAAATCTTTTTCACCCTTAAGGGCCCTTTTTGCCTTTTGCACTTGAGTGAGTTTTTCATCCATCCACTCAGTGGCATGAGCAAAGGCACACATGGATGGAAAAATCATAGAGTACAGAAGTTAGTATTAGATGATGTAAGACTTCACAAAATTAGAAATATTTTGAAAAAAGTAAAGTCGGTTAAAATGCGTACCTGGGCCATATGGTGAAGTCCAAAGTCGAAAGCTTGAGTCACGTTCATCGACTCTAGAAAGAATTTGTCAGACTCAAAAGGGAAGACGAGAATGGTTTCTTTAGTCCTTTTATCACTCATGATGAGAGAGTCATAGCTCGCATGGAGCTGGGCGAGACGAGCCATTATGGTTGCCTCAGTAGATCCCGAGGTGGCAAGAGCCGGCCTCGGGTCAGAGGGTTGGACCCTCTGCTTTGTATCCTTTTGAGGGGGAAGGTTCTCCTCCTCAACTGATTTTTTCCATTTGTACCCGACCTCGGCATGGCCTGGGCCACCAATAATTGATTTCTTATCGGCAACATTTGTGGGTTGCTTGCGGTCCTTCCTACTCAGAGCCGCTCGAAGACTTGGGGCAGTCATATTCCATACGTCATCTGGATTGTTAGGAGGACGATCTAAAAAGGAGAAGATAATGGTTAGTAAGATAATCAGAGATGAGGAAACAATTAGAAATAAAAAATAGGAAAAACTTGCACAAGTCATCCAGGGGGTCAACCCCCAGACCTGATGTTTCCAGGAATGAAAGGGTCATCAGTTATTCGAACTCGGATAGTCCCCCATTCTTCCCCTGGCATCTCAGCCAGTTAACCCTCATCATATTGTCCATGCATAGGCTGGGGTCCAACTTGGTGAACTTAGATGAATTTGCCCAAACATGGGGAACACTCCGCTCAGAGTCATCACGAGCAGCATCGACCTTGAACTCCCAAGCCTCGAAGATAAATAAATACCTTAGCTTCCAGTAATGGTTTGAGATCTAGTTAACTGGGCCTCCTCACCCCCAGGTGATAATATCCCGATTGGGCCTTAGTGAAGGAGACGTTATAGCAAGCTTTGAAGACGCCAATTGGAGGCTCATCTTTATACATCAAATGAAGTTGAGTATGATTCTCCATGAGTTTGGTGCTAGCTGGGCAGGAGAGAGCCATGTGCTTACAAGGATGGCTCGTATATAAGGATGGATGGGAAGATGAAAGCTAACCCTGAACATTTGGTCGTAAATAGCTATTTCACCCTCTCGACTATTAAAAGCTCTCTTATCCTCATTTGGGACTCTCATGTGAATGTTCGACTTGATTTTATATATATGCCTCTAAATAAGGAGGTCGGTTTCTCTGACGGTGGAAGGAAAGGTTTGGGCGTAGGAAACATCAAGTGGTTCCCCGACCTTAAAATTATAATCGCTATTAGAAGGAACCTCGACAAGCGGGGTTCCACTCAGGAACCTCTCATTAAAATCTCCCATCGGTCATGACCGATAAAGGAATAGCCATTGGGGAGTTGAAACGATTACCCTCGGCTCCTCAGAGACGAGGGAAGCAGGCGGCTGGTGGTCATGCGAAGACTCGACAGTATCAGACTTCGTTGTAGGGGATGTGGGGATGCGAAGAGCCTCCTCAAAAGAGTCAATTTCTCAAAAACCTGAGAAGACGAAGGGGTGTAACTCTTCGAAGATGAGGACGACTGGGACACCTGAAACGAGTGATCGGTCATCGCGTCACCATAAACCTCAACTATGGGATAATGAATGACATCTAAGGGGATTGGGAAGATAGGACATATAAGGTCGGCTCTGACTTTCCTCTTTGCTTCAGCCTCTACCTCACCTTTCCTTATTTCCCTAAGGATATTAGCACTAGGTTGGGGATATTAGTCTAAAAGCTCATACAACGCTCTAAACATTTAAGGGTTTAACTGACAGTGGACTTTTGGATTGAAAGCTAAAGTGTTTGTCTTTTTCAAATGAAACCAATCAAGAACTAACAAACATGCAGCCCACCGGAGAAGGTGACCAGAGACCTACTGGAGATGCAAAAATTTACCAGGAAAAGAATTATGTCTTAAGAAACACCTTGCCATTACCTCTTATCACCTTTAACACCCTAGAACTACCACAAATGACCACTATAGTGGCCCAGAAATAACATCGAGAAAAATGAAGATCGTTGAAAAATGTAAAAAAGTAGAAATGAAGGTATATGGGGTGGACAAAGGCAAAGAAAAAGGTAAAATGATTACTAGAAGGTTCAAGGCAGAGTTTAAAAGAATAATGGACCCTAAATCTCGTTGAATTGTAGGGAAACAAAGAGAGAAAAGCTTAAAAAGTTGCAGACGTTCTACTTACCCGCAAAAGAGAACGAAGAAGAAAGAGAAAATGTTTTGATTTTTGGTATTTAAACCAAATAATGATTGGGAGCGATTAACCAAGAGCCAAATCATAAGGGCACAATTTACTAGGGCGGGCCTGCAGCCGCCCCACCTTGCTAAGAATGCTATCCCACACACCTACTGATCGGTGTCCAGTTCAAAGTGCTTCACCCATGGACATTGAAATGACACATGTACACTCAAATAAATTGGTTCACGGCCTAAGCAGCCTCAGACAACAAGAAGACACTCTCACAGGGGGATAGCTAACTATACCCATCAGCCTTCCACTCAAATTGAAGACCAAGATCTAGGGGTGATTGATATGCATAAGTATGACCTCATCCTCAATAGATCTCAACCCGACCAAGCCCGAACTTAGCCTTTTATCAAGGTAAACACATATGGGTCGACTCAATAGAAGCCCAACCTCAAGTGGCCTCATCCTTAGCCACTACTCCTGACGCATGGCACATTATTTATCCCAGTTAGATCTTATATATCTTCTCGGCCTCGTCCATGAGCAAGGGAGTTGAGGCCCGTATGCAGACCCAGATACTACGCAGCACTCTGAGGGTCATCCCTTTGGAGGACTGGCATGACGATTCGGCTCTGCCTGGTCTATAATAGCCGACCCTTGACACCTGAAAGAATGCACATTGGTTGTGGGTCACTATCCCATATGGATAAATCGTTATAATAAGATCTTCTCGCCTATATAAGGGAATATTCTATCATCATTTTTCTTACATTCTAATGGGGTGCATATCTTCAGCATGCATGGGGGGCGCACCAGGCACCCCTTAAGATATGAAAGGTAGCATCTTCTTATTCCTAAGGGATCGACGTGCTGAAACCTAAGTCTAAGATCTGTCAAACTCATCTTAAAGAGAGAAAGTTATGAAGAATTATATTTTGAGACATTAGAGCTCATTTGTTTAATATAAAACACAAAAACACCTGCACAGTGGAGCGGGTCAATGGTTGAACCACTTATATGATCGTGTCTTCACCTTCCCCATACCTCCTTCTTGAATTCTCATACCTGCATTATTTCTCCCTAATTATGTCATTTTAAGCTTGAGTTGCATATTATTAAAGTGGCTATTTCCATGCATCATCACTGATATTAAAATTAGACTTATAAAAAGTCTTTACTTATGTCCTTATCCAATGGTGATATTGAGTGTAGGTTTATCTCGGATCCATTGGTTATATTTAATCGAGGGGAATAATATTTAATCATGTGTTCACTTGGGTTTGTGTGCAAATGCATGAGATATCTAGGGTCTTTTGGGTTGAGATCAAACTTAAAAACATTAAAAGATGAGAGGAAGATGTGTAGTAATATGGTAATATGGTAACCAAATTCACTTAAAATCTTATTTTAATTAGACTTGAAGTTAATGTTGTTGTTGACTTTACTCTTCAGGACGTAGGATATTATTCCTGACTCAGACATGATCTTCCTAGTTACATTTCATCCTTGTTGCTAATATTAGGATGTAAGTGTCGGGTCTGTGTACCTATTCTCTTTATTGCTATTCACTTCAAGTCGAGTCGGATCTACGTAGAATTTGTGTTATTAAATGTTGGGTTATGTTGAGATAACTTTATTATATTTTATCAGGGGTTGATTACGTTAAGAATGGTATCAGATATTGTTAGGCTTCTAATTGAGTATTATTTTCATTATTTTACTTTATGTTATTTTTATTGTTAGTTTCTTAGAATGGTATTCAATTGTATTAACTCCTATAATATTTAGTTTAGATTTAATCAACCTATTATTAGATTTTACTAGGTCTCACGGTTAGTATCAGAGCATTCCAGGTTCTAGTGTCCTAGGGTCTTGAGTACGTTCATTGTCTTTTCGCGTTGCGTTCTTTGATATTATAAAGCTTTAGCATTTATATTTTTACTCTACTAATCGTACATTTACTAATACACTTTTAGTTTGCTATCTTTAATATGGTTAACATCCGTAGATACTAAGTAAATCATTATCGGCTATGAGCACCGAGTCAGAAGTGGTTACACCTCAGTCGCCGCAGCAGCCACCACCACCACCACAGGGATAGGAACCAGCTATAGCGCCAACAGACTTAGTATCTATCATCGTCTAGATAGTGGTTGCAACATTGGCATCCATACAACAACATCACCAGTAGCCACCACTGCCACCACCCGTGGTTACACCTGTACTTAAACTATTTGTTACCTCTTTATGGGAGAGTGACCAGACTACTTTTAGTATGGGGAACCAACAGAGTTCTTAAAATTTATAGATCCTATTGTAGCGCTAGAGTGGAGGTGCGATGTTGAACAACATGTATGGCTGACAGAGTGCACAAAAGTGCAACAATAAAATCTTTCGAGTTTTAAATTTGTTGGGGATGCATTGGATTAGTGAGAGTCTGTTACCACCACAAGTGATAGATCACTATTAACCTTAGCATAATTTTAGAAGAAGTTTGAGGGGAAGATTGTTCCTTCCTCACAAAAAAATAAGTTAAAGGATCTGTTTGTCAGGCTTAAATAAGATAATCATACGCCTGCTTAGTATGTGCGAGAGTTCACTCGCCTTTTACACTTTGGACTAGATATTAAGAGTTCTGAAGAGTAAATGATGGACCATTTTATCATAGGATTATCATGGAGAATTAAACGAATACTGATGGGTAATCCGACATACGCTACATATAAACAAGTAGTGGATGTCGTACTACTCCATTGTGATAACCATCAAGAGTTTCAACAAGAGAGAGAGAGAAAGAGAAAGAGAAGGAGAAATGACGAGACAATCAAGGGTAAAAAACTGTCGATCCCCGAGAGGAAATGGGGATCCAGTCAATATCATAGATGTCCAACATAGGGGGTATCCCCCTAAGAGGTTTCGTGGGGATGACCATTGCCATAATGGTGGTTAGGGGAGGCCAAATGGAATAAGGATAGTCAGGACATTGGTAGAGACCACAGCATAAACCCTAAGACTAGGCTCGGGGCTAGGAACAATAGGGTCATTTTTTACCTTTACTATTAAGGGCGAGTGTTTCACATGTGGCAAGACTAGTTATTCATTTTGAAATTTCCCTAGAGGTAACTAAGGTCGATTCGCTCATTAGCAACAGAGGCATTATCAGGCTCTTCCAGAGCACCCTAATTTTAGGCATTGCCACATGAACCACAACGTCTAGCACTACTTCATCTAAGGGCCCAGGCATAGGGATGCCCACAACTGCATTATGGACGTGTGTTCAGCGTTAACTAGCAGGATCAACCAACATAACCCCAGGCGATTGAGGGAATGTTTTATATTTGCGGTAGCTATGCTCGGGTACTTTTTAATATGAGAGTGCCATATTCATAAGTAAATGTAGATTTGATTCTTCGTTGGGTATGATAGGAATAGCAACGAAAGTGTCTATGCATGTGGATACCCTGATAGGTAGGGTACTGAATCACATCAGGTTTGTAGAGACATGGTAGTGGAAATCTGTCGACTGTGTTTTTTTGTTGGCTTGTTATTATTAGATATTTCTACGTATGATGCTATTTTTCTTATGGATTGGTTAACGACATATCATGCTCAGATCTATTATTGTGGGAAAGCTATTACTTTTGCTATTCTCTGACATGAGCTGTTTCTTATTGTTATGCCTAGGACCGAGGGATATTCTAGCACGTATTTATATTATATCGATGCGAGTACATTTAAGGAGGTCACTGTATCGTTAGACTCAATTCTGACCCTTTAAGAGTTTACAGATGTGTTTGAGGAGGTAACAAGATTATCACCTATTAGATAAATATATTCTTGTATTAACCTGGCTTCAGGAACCAGGCCGATAGCGAGGGCACCATACTGGATGGATCCATTAGAGATGTGAAAGTTGCATGAGAAAATTCAACAGTTTTTGTGTCAGGGGTTCATACGGAGGGCACATCTCCGTGGGGAGCTCATGTTTTGTTCTTAAAGAAGAAAGATGGGGAAATCTTATTGTGCTTGGATTATGGAGATATGAATAAGGTCACGATATGGAACAAGTATTCATTGCCATATATAAAAAACATGTTCGATTAATTGAGGGGCATGTCATTCTTTTCTAAGATTGACTTGCACTCGGGTTATTACAAATTACAAATTAGGGAGGCGGACATTCTAAAAACTTCTTTCTTATAAGTTATGGATCAATTGAGTTCCAGGTCATGCCATTTGGGTTGTCCAACGTGCCAATAGTTTTCATAGATATGATGAATCTAGTATTTTATCCATACTTGAACCAGTTCGTCATTATATTCATTAACAATATTATTGTGTATTCACATTCAGAAAATGATCATGCACGTCACTTGAGGATGGTTTTGCTTAGAAAGAATAAATTATATGACAAGTTTTCTAAATGTGGATTTTGGCTCCGAGAGGTACAGCTTTGGGGACAAGTCGTATCTGAGGCTGGAATTTCATTGAATCCTAGCAAGGTATTTATTGTCATAGAGTGGGGATAACTCATGACACTTACAGAGCTTATGAGTTTCTGGGTCCTAGTAGGGTACTATAAGAGGTTCATCTAGGAGTTTTTAGAGATCGATGGACTAGTGAATCACCTCACCTGAAAGCGAGTACAGTTTGTATATATTATAGACTGTTAATGAGAATTTGAGGAGCTCAAGGATAATCTCACCACCACACCTATTCTTGCTTAACCTCAGGGCAGCGTAGAGTATATGGTTTACACTGATGCATCTCTTTAAGGTTTCGAGGGGTTCTCATGCAGGACTAGAGACCCATAGCTTATGCTTCTCATAAGCTTATGCTCATGAAAAAAATTATTCGACTCATGACTTGGAGTTAGCGGGAGAAATTTTTTCTCTTCATGTCTAGCGACACTATTTTCTTAGTGAGAGGTTCACTTTATTTCTCGATCATAAGATTTTTTATTACCTGTTCACATAAAAGGATCTGAACATGAGGCAACGGAGACGGCTTGAGTTTATAAAGGACTACAACTTTTCATTTAATACCATTCGAGAAAAGAGAATGTAATAGCAAATGCATTGATAAGGGGAGTGAATGTTACTTTAACAAAATTATGGGCAAAGTATGAAGACAAGTTACATGTTATTTGGGCAGCACAGTGGAAGGCCACACATGATATGGATCTAGTGAATGCTTTCTTAGTTGTTATGGCCATTACCTCGCTATCATATCACGAGTGCTTCAGGCACAGAGTTTTTATTATTTTTGTCAGGAAAAGAAGAATAAACTTAAAGTGGGTGTAGTTCCTTTTTTTTAATGGGTAAAGTGGAGGATTACGGTTATAGGGATGGCTAGTAGTGATAAATGACCCAGAGGTGAAGAAGGCAGTGTTATTCAAGGCCCATGGCTCATGATATACAGTACATACCATAGGGGATAAGATGTACCAAGATGTGCAAAGACAATACTGGTGGTTCTAGATGAAAATGGGTGTTACTGAGTTCGTGCCTTAATCACCACTTATCAGCTAGTAAAGGTGGAACACCAAAGAACGGAAGGAGAGGTGTAGCCACTTAAGTTTTCTTAGTGAAAGTGGGAAAACATCTCCATGGACTTTATTATAAGGTTATTGATATCACAGAGGGGACACGATTCTATATGGGTCATTTTTTATAAACAGCCAAAGATGGCCCATTTTATTCTGGTTCGAACATATTTAATTGCAGAACAATATGGCAAATTGTTTGTGATAAATATGTTCCATTTTATTCTTGTTCGAACATATATAATTACAAAACACTACGCCAGACTATTTGTGAAAGAGATAGTATGACTTCTTGGAGTACCGCTAAATTTAGTATTCGAAAGGGGAAACACTATAATTTCTCAATTTTAGAAGGGTTTTCAGGACGCAATGAGGGTACAGTTGAATATGAGTACAAATTTTCACCCTCAGTCAAACGATCAGACTGAGCGGGTGTACCATATATTAGAAGACATGCTTAGAGCTTGTGTATTGGATTTCAAGGGAAGTTGGGAGACACATTTGTCTCTTATGGGCTTGTTATACAATAATAGTCACCAACAAACTATTGGTATAACACCTTATGAGCCGTTGGATGGACAATCGTGTCGTTCGCCTATTTTTTGGTTAGAGTTGGGGATCACATGATGTTAGGACTAGACATTATTTGGGACACCTCAGAGAAGGTGAATCTCATCCGAGCACGGATGAAAACAACACATGACTAACAAAAGAGTTATGTCGATAAGAAAAATCATAAATTGGAGTTTTAGGTAGGAGATTAAATGTTATTGAGAGCCTCTCTAATGAAAGGTGTGGTTAGTTTCTAATTGAAGGGGAAGTTGGCTCCCTTATACGTTAGTCCCTTTATTATTCTGGATAAGATAGTCCCGATCGAATATCGTTTGGCCTTACTAGATTATTTTATAGTGGATACATGACATATGTGTCCATGTTGATGAAGTTTATGACAGACAAAGACAAATATCAACACATCGACCACAATGATATTGAGTTACAATAGGGCGTCAACTACAAAAAGTTGCAGCTCATTGATGACCGAAGAGAGAAAACTATGTGATCGAAGGTTATTCCGTTAGTTTGGGTCTAGTCGGGACACCACATTGAAGCTGAGTCTACTTGAGAGAGGGAGGACAAATACGGACGCCATGTCTAGAGTTATTATAATTAGGTGTAAATTTTAAATTTCAAGGACAAAATTCCATATTTTATGGGAAAATAATGTAATACTCCATGTTTTCATGCATTAAATAAATTATGAAATTATCTTATCTTACTTGCCCGACATGATATGTGATGTCACCAATGTATGGATTATATAAATTACATTTACGGGTGATATAAATTATTTAAGAAATCAGATCTAATACACGATAAAAAGTAAGTAAATATTTAAAGTGATTGTGTATTATGGCCGACTATGGAACGATTAGAGATTTGGTATCAAGGGTCTTCTTATTTGGATTATTCCCTATATGTCAAGTTCCAACAATTGTAAAGTAGTTGCCTATAATGTTAGGTTACACCGAATTAATAATTAATTAAATCTTGGTTAATTGGAGTCTGTAATACCCCGTAATTTTGAGGGCTTTATTTATGAATATGGTATATAATTTTAATAATATTATTATTTTATTAATAGGGATATTGATATTATATTTATTTTTATTTTAAATGAATCGAATATTTAAATTTCAATTTAATTGGCTTTTGGACATTTTGAAACGGTTTAAATATGTAAAGTTGACAATTTTGAATTAAAGGGCAATACAGTAATATGCGTTAGCTTAGGCTCCAAGCTAGGGTTTGAGAGAGGGACTATATAAAGAATATTATGGGTGATTATAAGGAAATAGAGAGGAAAAAGAGAATCCAAAAACGAAATCAAAAGAGGCAAAAACGAGTGGAATGAGAAGAGCCAATTTGGAATGTTTAGATCTTCTTTTTTAGTGCATTCAAATGAGATTTGAGAAAAACTCAAAATACACACCTGACTCAAATTTTCGTGTAGAATCCAAATCTAAAGTCGGATTGGTGATTCGAATAATTTTTGGATCTAATTTTTATAGGTTCTTAAAATAAGACTATTTGGGGTTATCTCGTGTTGGGGCTAGAACGTGATTTGATTATTTTTACGAGAGGAATGTGATGGTGCAATTATATTCTGAGGCTAAGTTTTATGTGACGATTCATGCGATGATTTTGAGGTATGGGGTTTTACACAATATGCTCTTTAAATCTCTCGAGAGTTTATTTCGTTGATTTCTTATTAATTGAACTCTTATTTGAATTGATAAATTCATTGAAATCTGGAAAAATAATTGTTGAATTATTTTGATTCATGTGGTATCATTATATTGTTGTTGAGAATGTTGTCAGAGATTATAATATGGCACGGATGTTGTGCACCCGCCAAAATTCCTGCTTTCCGGGCTATGACTTTATAAAGCATATGCGGAGGAGTGAGGCATGGTGACCCATTCATGTGTTGTTGAGAAGTTTATTAATAAATTCTTTGAGATTTTCATTTGATTTGAATATTCGTACTCGTGTTGTTACGCTTTATTCATCGTTAATATATTTGTTGAGCATGTTTCATGTCGTATTGTGTACTACCCCATATTTTCTTTTAGTTGGCAGGTTAGCGTGAATTTGAGCGCTATGGACCAATTGGGATGATTTTTAGAGTGAATTATTTGGGAAGAATTTTTAATACAAGTTGGAAGATTGTATTTAATTATTTTGATGTATAGAGCATTAGATATTTACTTTAGTTGTATTTATTCGAGATAATATTATTGTATTAATTTGAAGAGATTGAGATTAGTGGTTTCTCTTTTTCTGTTGTTCTGGGTTTTTTTAGATGCTCTATACCTTGTCACTTGTGAATTTGTTTAGTTTTTTCGATAGTGGTGCTCCGTTCGCTCTCCTCGGCGGACGGGGTGTTACAGATGGTATCAGAGCTTAGGTATACGACAACCCTCGGGTCTTAGGTATTGGGTCTAGCATGCGGGTTAAATATGTTTTCATTGGAGATAGAAAAATTTTGAGGATGTGTTAGGCATTGTGGTGAGGATGTTTATAATTAATTTGAGGACTTTAGTGTGTGATTTTTGGGAAATATAATTGAGTAGCATTTCATTTTGAGTGTTAGGTTTCGTCGAATATCGAGGACGAAATTCCTTTTCAAATGGGGAAGTATGTAATACCCCGTAATTTTGAGGGCTTTATTTATGAATATGGTATATAATTTTAATAATATTATTATTTTATTAATAGGGATATTGATATTATATTTATTTTTATTTTAAATGAATCGAATATTTAAATTTCAATTTAATTGGCTTTTGGACATTTTGAAACGGTTTAAATATGTAAAGTTGACAATTTTGAATTAAAGGGCAATACAGTAATATGCGTTAGCTTAGGCTCCAAGCTAGGGATTGAGAGAGGGACTATATAAGGAATATTATGGGTGATTATAAGGAAATAGAGATGAAAAAGAGAGGCCAAAAACGAAATCAAAAGAGGCAAAAACGAGTGGAATGAGAAGAGCCAATTTGGAATGTTTAGATCTTCTTTGAGTGCATTCGAATGAGATTTGAGAAAAACTCAAAATACACACCTGACTCAACTTTTCGTGTAGAATCCAAATTTGATGTCGGATTGGAGATTAGAATAATTTTTGGATCTAATTTTTATAGGTTCTTAAAATAGGACTATTTGGGATTATCTCGTGTTGGGGCTAGAACGTGATTTGATTATTTTTGCGAGAGGAACGTGATGGTGCGATCATATTTTGAGGCTGAGTTTTATGTGACGATTCATGCGATGATTTTGAGGTATGGGGTTTTACACAATATGCTCTTTAAATCTCTCGAGAGTTTATTTCGTTGATTTCTTATTAATTGAACTCATATTTGAATTGATAAATTCATTGAAATCTGGAAAAATAATTGTTGAATTATTTTGATTCATTTGGTATCATTATATTGTTGTTGAGAACGTTGTCGGAGATTTTAATATGGCACAGATTTTGTGCACCCGCCAAAATTCCTGCTTCCCGGGCTATGACTTGATAAAGCATATGCGGAAGGGTGAGGCATGGTGACCCATTCATGTGTTGTTGAGAAATTTATTGATAAATGCTTTGATATTTTCATTTGATTTGAATATTCGTACTCGTGTTGTTATGCTTTATTCATCATTAATATATTTATTGAGCATCTTTCCTGTCGTATTGTGTACTTCCCCATATTTTCTTTTAGTTGGCAGGTTAGCATGAATTTGAGCGCTATATACCAATTGGGATGATTTTTAGCGTGAATTATTTGGGAAGAATTTTTAATACAAGTTGGAAGATTGTATTTAATTATTTTGATGTATAGAACATTAGATATTTACTTTAGTTGTATTTATTCGAGAGAATATTGTTGTATTAATTTGAAGAGATTGAGATTAGTGGTTTCTCTTTTTGTGTTGTACTGGGTTTTGTTAGATGCTCTATACCTTGTCACTTGTGAATTTATTTAGTTTTATCGATAGTGGCGCACCGTTCGCTCTCCCCGGGCGGACGGGGTGTTACAGAGTCGTGTAGACTAAACTACTATTTTTTTAAATTAAATTAGTAAGAGATATTAGGAAAGATTATGGGTTGGTTTCGGGATACATATAAGGTCCGTTTTAGACTAAAAATATAGTATTTAGACCCATTTGGGCTACTATAATATTTGGACAATGTTTTAGACCTGTTGGAGATATTTTTGGACCTAATTAAATGAGGCTTGTGTAGGGGTTTAACCTAATTCCGTGGATTAAAAGTCTTGAAAAGTCATTAGGGTTTCATTATTTAAGAAATTACAATTGAGAAGGCTTGCTAAGGACTAAAGAGGAGAGACTTCAAAAGAAGATAAGGAAAAAAGAGGAATCGGTCATCGCTTCTTCATAATTTGGGATTGAGGCAAGTTTAATTAGGATTGGATTTTAATTGTGTTTGATAATTATATTCCTATTCATGTGAATCTGAATTAAATCACATGTAAATCTGAATTGAAGATTGATTAATTAAGATAAGAAATTAAATTAATGACATGGTTAATTTTGGAAAGCGCAAAACTAATATTATTCAAATAGATTGGGGAAAGCGCAAATATAGATGAGCAAAGGGGCATGTTACGTAAATTGAAAAACATATAGTGTCCCACCACAACAAGACTATTTGAGTAATCCGTGCTGAAGTAAGGGAAGTTTCACCGCAGGGTCTAAGACCAACCATTCCTAAGAAAAAACACGAGAAGTCAACAAAAAAGGAAACATCGTGATATCCAGAGACCTAAGAAGAACATTGATTTTATGGATTTCACGCACCTAGTCCCATGGTGACCTAAATACAATCCCACATACCCGAAGTAGTTAAAGGAGATACCCGAGTTTTACATAGGTTTTGTAGAAGATATCGTGGATATAAAGTGCAACTTTAGATGCGTGTCTAGTTGTTCAAGGTTGGGGTCCTAAAGCGATGGATGGATAAATGTGAGAGCAGATTTGATGGACAAAGTATTTAAAAATAATGATTTTTATGTACATTGTTTTGGTAGTTAGTTTTCGAAAGATTAGCTTAATTTGTTACACGATTCTACAAGCCCGTGTGGTCTGAAGTCTTGGATAGTCATGCCAGAGTGTGGTTACCCTGTAGCCGAGACTTACAATTATGTGTATCCTCAAATCACCGAGATGGTGCCTCACATTTCTATCGATGAGACAAAAATGACCAAAAAGTCCAATGTTCGGACAGATTTCTCATGTATGCGAGAATTATTTTTTCATATTATAGTTGAAGCAAGGTTATCTGTTGCCACCAGTTACAAGTCACTGGCATAATTGTTCCTTGCCTGTAGCTAAGTCTTGGATTGACAAATATGCTTATCAAATATATGAGTTTCGAAATATTTTCTCGACAAATGTAGCAACAATTTATGATCCCATATAGTTAGGGATGTGTTGTATTTTTTGTACACATGTAAGCAAATGTGTAGGTAGGTTGCAGGGGATATATTATGTTTTTTGTACATATGTAAAAAAATGTGTTATGAGAGGTATGCTGTATGTTTTGTACACATATAAGTAAATGTGTATGTAGCTTGTGAGGTATATGGCAAAGAAGACTCTGATTTGTAAAGTTGTTGAAAATATATATCAGTATAATATATGGAATGGATTTTTGTACACATGTAAGAAAATGGTTTTGACTGTTAATGTGAAGTTTAATCATCCTTGGATTGTGCAAATTTTGGTTTTGGATTGTTAATGTTGAAGTTAGTTTTGGTTGGATTGTTAATGTTGGAGTTGGTTTTAATTGGATTGCGAAGTTAATGTTGAAGTTAGTCTTAGTTTTAGATATATACAACGAATCCATAAGTATTACTCGAGATGAAACACACGAATCAAACTTACCCTTAAAAGTGAAAATCCCACTGTTAGGAATGATTATCCCGAACCAAACTTTATCAAGTCTGGTTCGGCATACAAATAATGAAATATGAAACTGGACTCAATATTAATCCCCCAAAACAAAACTTTATCAAGTTTGGTTTAACATAAAAACAATGAAATAGGAAACTCGCCTTGATATTAATCCCTTAAACCAAACTTGAGAAAGTATGGTTTGGGATAATCAACCCTAATAATGGGATTTTCACTTTTAGGAGAAAGTTTGATTCATGTGTTGCAGGCTGAGTAATACTTATGGATTTAGTGTATACATCCCAAACCAAAACCAACTTCAACATTGACTTCACAATCTAACGAAAACCAACTTCACATTCATAATCAAAACCAACTACAATAACAATTCAAAACCAATTATAAATTAAAACTCACATTCATAAACCACAACCAAATATATTAAAACAATTTTAAATTCATATTCCATAATAACTTCAGATTCCACAAAAAACTCAAAAAAAGTTCACAATTGTACCCCATCCCAAAATACACAATTATTCCCTATCCCAAATTACATAATTGTACACCATCATAACTAAGCCACTAATTATAATATTCCAAATTAGAAAAGTAGGAAAATTTAATTTTCATTTTCTTTTCTCTGATATTCTTCTTGGTCCCTAATCCACTTTCGTCTTATTTTTCCCTTAATCATGCTCTCTTTCATGATTTCGTATTTTTCTTCCCCTGCTCCTCAATTGTAATTTTTAGACCCTCATTGATTGTTGTTGTAAGTATTTAGTAAGCTTCTTAATTCTTCCCAATCAATGTAGTTACATCCACAGCAATGCCTTCTTCCATGTTCTTCCTCAGTAAATCCATCGCTCTACGCACTTCATCCGCATATTGAACATCATTTATGTATGATAATTTCTTTAAATTATGAAAATTATAAGAAACGAAGTCCTTACCAGTGATGTTTTTGTTGCTTTGGATTGATGGTAGGCGGGGTTTTAAATAGTCGGGTGGGAATAGGTCAAGAGCCACTTCATATAATCCTCGCTATAGTCCTATGGGAACGAGACGGTACTGATTGGGTATACGTCTTGACAATTTTCATGATAATTTTCATGATACCATTTTTTCATGTCAAACTTGACCTTGTATCTTGCATCTTTTCTCATCTTTGTTCTCCTATCCTTTAAGGGGTCATTAGATCATGGGGACTGATTTGAATACGGACGAATTATCTAAGACATATTTGGGGATAGCATGGCTCGATAACGCCTAAGAAAATAATGATGCCACTATAAAAAAATAACCTACGAGAATGGGTATACGTCTCTCGCACCCTTATAAGGATCCTAAATCACCTACACATGAACTTATAATTAGGGTATTAATACCCCCAAAGTTAATTGGAAAAATAATATAAAAAAACTTACATTCCCTGCCGACATATCATCGAGTTGTTCTATAAATTTAATTAGTTGTGGGAAGGCATTCTTTTGAGAGGCTGACTGCAATGCCCAACGCTCAATTTTAGGCATTGTATTTTTGAACTCCATGTGATAACATGCCCCTAACCCGGTGAAGTGCTCATAAATCTAGGACTTCAAAAAATACTACAGATACAAAATCATTTGAAATTAATGATTACTTAAATGGATAATTAACATATATCGTGAAATTTTAATTAGTGCTACATGCAATAGGGATAAATAACTTCTCATTTACTTATCACTTGACCTTAATTCAAGGCTAATCTGTTTGTATAGGTGAGCAAGAATTCCCATGCCCCACGTAAGTCGGGCCACCTTTTTCAAATCCTTTAATACTTGCAGATAATATACAAAGATCTTATTTTTCATCTTATCGAGGAAAACACTGCATCCTATAATGTAGAGTATATAGGCCCTGGCATAATGGTCTTTCACATCTGCGATGACATTCTCATCTTTTTTTCCTTAAAATTCGTAGTGATCCAATTCAAACGGACCACATATGAATTAGTGCAATCTAATTTATCATCAGTCGTGCTCACTCCCAAGCTCTCAACTGCTAAGTCAATAACGTTCCACATTTCAATCGCCTCGTCACTAAGAGTAACAATAGTTGGGCTAAAAACGGATCACCGACTAGAGGGACTTAGAGTATTTGAGCTACATTATCAAGAGTAATGGTCATCTACCCAAATTGCATGTGAATTCTATTTATCTCTGGATGCCATCGTTCAACGAACGCTGAAACCAATGCATAGTCAATATCCTATGGCTATATTTTATCAAACCATTGAGTTTTGATTTTTCCACCCTCTAGCGCACCTCTTTATTTAGATCGTCCAGATGCTATTCATTTATCTTCGTCTAGTAGTTGACATAAAACAACGACACTCGTTCAACTTACAATACAACAACACAAATATCAATAATTATGTTAAGTTATGAATATCAATACTTTTTATAAGTTACGGATATTAATATTTTTGATAAGTTAAATTTAGAAATATGATTACCACTAATCGAGTCGATATACCATAGGCAACATGGTCCTTGAAATGCTTCAAAAGAGTGAGTTTCTTTAGGATCCCATGGTCCTCATTCGATGATCCGACGTCGGCTACCTTCTTTCACTTTATGTGACAACCGACTTATGTTGTCTTTGTGATGGATTACAAGATGGTCCAACATGTTTAGATGGTGGAATACCCCTGGCTTAACTTAACATCGACATCATGTTGTGCCTCAATAGGAGCCTCAACATGGCCCTCTACAATAACCTCAACATAAACCTCTACATCAGCCTCAACATGGCCCTCTACATCAACCTCTACATGTTCCTCCTCATTATGACCCTCTATAGCACCTCACAACGCATGAATTTCTTCCTAACACTTCCTCTTAAAAGAAGTAACTGACTTCCTCTTTGAACGAGAGTAGCTATAACTTTGTCCATTTATGATCTACATTAAAACAAAAATCACATGTCAATAACTAACGCAAATGAATAAATAACATGTATAGATCACATGTGAATAACTAATATACATCAATAACTAACATACATGTGCATGTAACAAACATTAATAACTAACAAGAAAATATAAATATATGTACATGGATAACTAAAATGATCCTAATAATGTTTAATGTTCAATGTTGATTTGGGTAATGGCCTCGAAATATTCATATCAACTCGGCATAAAGCTGGCGAGTAAATAAACATGTAAGGACATATTTTCATAGGTCCGTTATTAATTTGTTATGTCATATACCGCTACACCGTCGAAGAGCATTCAAGAGACATCTACATCAAAGACGGATCCGAATTACTCAAGTTCTTCATCATTCAAGGCTCCGCAAAGTTTACTTTGGTAAGGTTATGTTTTAAATACCTTAACTTTTCACTTAGAGCTTTTGGGAGATTTTTACAAAATATTTTCTGAGTGTTGGAGCGGAATCTTTCGTCAAATATTGAGAATGAGTATTTTTTTCTAAGTTTTGAAGCGGACCTCGATTTTGACGCCCAGGTCATTCGCGCGAGATTAGCATCTCGTTCGAACGAGATTGGATGTCGCGCGATGTCGTTTGAACGACATACGTACTTCGTTCGAGAGACATATGTTTCTCGTTCGAACGAGCTAGTATTTCGAGGCGATGCATTTTTGTATAAATACTCATTAACTGGTAACGTTTTCATTAAGAAGTCCATACGTTTTCCAAAACAGAAACACTGCCAAAGCAGTAATCTTTAGTCTTCTTCTTTTAGGGTTTTAATTCCTTTTTGATTTACAATTCACAAAACTCCCATCTTGCTTTAGTGAATTATTTTGGTGTTCAAGAACACATTTTTGCCTTTGTTCATCTTTTGTGGAGTGCATCTCTACACCGTATGGCTGCGTGTCATTAAGGATCTTGCTGCGTGAAGATTCTTTGCTGAAGATAGGACTGCGAGTCCTTAGAGGGTGTTGCGGGTATTCTCTTACTGGGTTTAAGACTGCGAGTCTTTGTGGGTTGGCTGCGTGTTGATCCATTGCAGATTTCTCTATGTAATTGTAAGTTGCGATTTATAGATTCATAGTGAAATAAAGGTTTTACTCGAAAGGTTTTTTTTCCTGAAATCTGTGCCTCAGCATATTTGTTGTGTCGCATGCAGTATTTGTGTACGGTTTGACACACGCACACACGTAGATGCATGATTTGGGGCTGATTTATTTTGGTTTAAAAATGGACACTAATTAAATAAGTGTGCCAACGTAGAAAGTTGCGAATTTAATCAATTATCACAGTCGCACACTTTTCACAAATTGGTATCAGAGCGGGTTACGCTAATATATCGCGTGATCCTGATTTTTTCGAGAATTTACTTTCTGATACAATTTGTCTACTCACGTTTACAATTTTTTATCAGAGCAGGTTGCGCTAATTTATTGCGTATTCCTATTTTCCCCAAAATTTGTGTGAAATTGATTTTTTTTTTAAATCAATTTTGTGAAAATCGCAATTTTTTCAATGGAACGCCCGTTTAATGAGGAGTCTATTTTTGAAAAAGTTCACGACCACGCTGAAAATTTAAAAAGTTTGAATTTGAAATTTTGCAAAAGAATTAAATTTTTGAAAAAAGAAAATTCTCGTTTTAAATCCGCGATGGATCTTTTGCAAACGGTTCAAAATCAACTTGATTTTTATCGGGAAAAATTTGTTTCCTTAGACCATGACTTTGTTCCCTTAAAATTGTCCGAGAAGGAGAGTGATAATAAGGTCCTATTTTTAGAAGAAGAATTGGAGGACCTTAAAAATTTAATGGTTTGTGTTTGTGCCAAAAAGGATAAAAATATTTTAGTCAATGAGTTTGTGGCACGTGAAGAGACTCTTAGGGAAAATTTTGCCTTAATTGAGGGAGAGAGAGATACCCTTTTAGGAATTGTTGAGAATTTGAAAAAGGCGTCCCTTAAATTGGAAGAGTCTAATTCTTTGCTTGAGTCAAAAATTTTGAAGTTAAAAAATGATTTGACAGACTCGAGTAGGTTTGATAGTGATGGTAATGACTCATCTTGTTCTCATGCTTCTAGTGCTAAAGCCAAAACCATTATTTGTTTTAGAGAGTCAACCGTTCCAAAGGATGTTAGAAAAGATCACACTTTAGGTGTCGTTCCACCCGTTTACACATGTTCATATTGTGGTAGGAAAGGTCACCTTAGGCGTTTTTGTTTTTATCTTGGAAAAATTCCAAGGAAATTTATGTCTAGTGTTCCCGTGGTTCCCAAAGCCCCCACACGACGTTTCACATCAATTTGGGTTAGGAAATCACTTTTGGATACGATAGATTTTAGAATAGTTGATTCTCGTTTGCTTGCACATGATTCTTCTCTTGCCATATCATATAGATGATTGTGTTCGCATGTTTGTCATACACTAGTTGTGATTTCATGATATATATTTGCTAGTGTGTTGACATGTACTTTTTGTATATTTTTTTGTTTTGAAAAATACAAAAAGATTTTATTTTGATAAAATTTATAAAAAAAATCCAAAAAGATTTTTGTAATTTGTTTGCACCGTTTATGGATGGACAATTTGGATGACCAAGTCACAACATCATTCCATTCTTCATGTGACTATTTGATAGTGTTTTGAGACAATAGGTCAATTCATCCTTATGCTTTATAATGTTTGGAGTAATTAAGATGTAATTAAGTGTTACTTCCTACATGTTTGACTCATGTTTCCTTTATTGCACACATGCACGAATTTGTTTGATTATTGTGCTTGACTTATCACATGTTGGTTGGGTGTTTTCACTTCAATCCTGTCTTTAAAACGAACCATGCGCGATAAATTTTGATAAGGAAATTGTGCGTATAAGAACCGTTTTGTAAGTTTGTGTGCTTTGTTGTAAAAACGGGAAAGGGCTGCGAAAGGTTCATTTTGCCTTTGCGAATACTAAGCCACCGTTAAATTGGACCTAAAAAATGGAGGAATTTTATTATCCGGGGTCCAAAGAGGTTTAAAAGAGCTCGAAAAAATTTAAAGGCAATAAAAAGAAATTCATGCCAAATTATGGGCAATTTAGGTTTTTGCACCAATTCTCCAAAGTTTGAGAATTTAGTTTATTCACCTCTAAAAGAAAATATATTTGAGGGTGTTTGGTTGGAGAATTTAAACGGGTTTGCACGTCCTTGAAATGCTTGAAAATGCGCTACATAGTTTTGGACGTTATTGGGGTGAAAATCATTTTGAATTTGATTTGTTGATTTGCATAAGTCAATGTCATTTAAATTCAACAAATTTTTACACCTAAGGATACTTTTGATGTTCATTCGTTAGTGGTACACATATGCATCGTGCACATATGATTGATTGAGTTTATTTTCCTATCGAATGTGTTCACACCCATTCATTCCATTTCCATGACTTGGTTATTTTAGTTTAAATACATGGTGTGATTTTTTTGTATCATATTTTTCAAAGTGGTATCTTATTTTTGTATGAAAAATTGAAAAATTCAAAAATAGTTTGTGAAATTTGTGAGATACTCCTTTGCATGCGCGTAGCGTGATTCTTGTTTGCCATGCATTTTTATCGTGACACTCCATGTTTTGATTGCTTCTTCTTATCTGTCTATTTGGGGACATCATAAAAAAGGAGAGAAAGAATTATCATGTTATGGGGGAGTTTTTGCGTTATGGGGGAGATTTGATTATTAATGCTATATTCTTATATCATTTCAAACTCGATGTGTCACAAAGGTTTTTGTTTTATCTCATGTGTGTAGGTACAAAGATTGAATATCATGATGTTGCACACCCTGATGAGAAAAGCTTTGAGATTTGACGAAGATGATTGAAGAACAGTTTTAAGGTCTTGCAAATTTATTCATGGGAGGGTAGATTTGTACAGGCATTTTTGGTTTTTGATAATTCGGATTTTTTATGTATGTACCGGCATAGACAAATGGAGAGATTTGTAAGGACATATTTTCATAGGTTCGTTATCAATTTGTTATGTCATATACCGCTACACCGTCGAAGAGCATTCAAGAGACATCTACATCAAAGACGGATCCGAATTACTCAAGTTCTTCATCATTCAAGGTTCCGTAAAGTTTAGTTTGGTAAGGTTATGTTTTAAATACCTTAACTTTTCACTTAGAGCTTTTGGGAGACTTTTACAAAATATTTTCTAAGTGTTGGAGCGGAATTTTTCGTCAAATATTGAGAATGAGTATTTTTTCTAAGTTTTGAAGCGGACCTCGATTTTGACGCCCAGGTCGTTCACGCGAGATCAGCATCTCGTTTGAACGAGATTGGAAGTCACGCGATGTAGTTTGAACGACATACGTACTTCGTTCGAGCAACATATGCTTCTCGTTCGAACAAGCTCGTATTTCGAGGCGGTGCGTTTTTGTATAAATACTCATTAAATGGTAACGTTTTCATTAAGAAGTCCATACGTTTTCCAGAACATAAACACTACCAAAGCAGTAATCTTTAGGCTTCTTCTTTTAGGGTTTTAATCCCTTTTTGATTTACAATTCACAAAACTCCCATCTTGCTTTAGTGAATTGTTTTGGTGTTCAAGAACACATCTTTGCCTTTGTTCATCTTTTGTGGAGTGCGTCTCTACACCGTACGGCTGCGTGTCATTAAGGATCTTGCTGTGTGAAGATTCTTTGTTGAAGATAGGACTGCGAGTCCTTGGAGGGTGTTGCGGGTATTCTCTTGCTGAAATCAAGACTGCGAGTCTTTGTGGGTTGGCTGCGTGTTGATCCATTGCAGATTTCTCTATGTAATTGTAAGTTGCGATTTATAGATTCATAGTGAAATAAAGGTTTTACCCGAAAGGATTTTTTTTCCTGAAATCTGTGTCTCAGCATATTTGTTGTGTCGCATGCGGTATTTGTGTATGGTTTGACACACGCACACACATAGATGCATGATTTGGGGCTGATTTTTTTTTTTTTTTAAATGGACACCAATTAAATAAGTGTGCCAACGTTGAAAGTTGCGAATTCAATCAATTATCACAGTCGCACACTTTTCACAAAACCGATCTCGTGACTCTTGCCCCAAATGAAGTCATTCAAATAACCTACTATAGTTCGTCACAAATGTGATGAATAGGTGTTTACAATTCGGGGTAATGGCCTCGAATGATGTCAAGTTAAAATAAATAACTTTATTCGTAGGAAATATAATGATATTGTATTGATTTTTTGTTGGTTTTATCCCAAATGAAACCCTAATAAGCTGACCTATGTTGTTCATTATAAATAACCCGAATCATTAGTTGTTCATTTAAAAAACCAATAGAAATTTTTAAAAACAAGTTCCATTTGCCAATAGAAGTTTATAACTATTCATTGGATGTTAAGTCAAAGGTAAAAATGAAATTCTCCATAACAAAACTTTCAAACTTTGGTCACACGGACAAACGTCTTCAATCTCTAGGTTTTAATCTTTGGTTCATCAGTGTTAGATGAAATTTTCAGATGGTGTGGTTCATTAGTTTATGAGGTATCGCAAATAATGTTTATGAGGCAAATGTTGTTTATAATTTTAATCGGCTAGATTATTATTTAGTACCAACTTGTTTGAATTAATTTGTTGTTGGTGATTTTTCGTTGGCCTTTGAAGTTGAGAGGTTTTGATGTTAGAAGTTGAGAGGTTTTGATGATAAAAGTTGAGAGATTTAAAGGTTAGGATGTGTAGAGAGAGTGATGGAAAGTGTGTAAAATGAAATTTTTTAACTTTAAATAGTGAGTAGCCCATCTAATATATATATATAAATGGTTTCTCCAGGTGTAACTTTTCCACGTGGCTTCCTTAATAAATCACAATCTTAATAGTCTTTTACTTTCTGCACATTCTCCTCACCCTCTTCACTCGTCTTTCTTTCTTCCCATATCCTTACATCTCCCTTCTCATTATCTATTAAATCGACTATCGATTTATCTCTTAAATAAACTCCCTATCTCACATAGGAAACCAGTTCCCAATGATCCGTTTGCCTACATCCCTCACCTTCTATTCTAACCATACTCAAAGCTCTCCTTTAGATATTGTTTCTTCAGAAATCACTAGCAAACTTCATCCCTCATCTGGGGTTATATGATTTTACATCGAGTCTTTACATATTTGCACGAATTTTTAATTTTTCGAAGTCACCTTGAAACTGAAGTAGGGCTTCTCATATTAGGTTATCAAAAAATTTAGGCCTTCTTTGGATTTGAGATTAAATATTGGTAGATCACATCATTGGAGTATCATTGTGTGTTGGCTCAATTGATAATTGCACCTGGTTGAAGATGAAAATCCATGAGTACATATGTTATGTTTAGTGAACTAAATTGACTAACAGGTGGTTTCCCAAGGTGCCAGTTCTTAATAATTATATGTATGAGAAAATAAAGGCCTGTTTGGTTCTCTATTCAGAAAACTCGATTTAAACGTTGTTTTTAAATACATTTTTAAAATTCAGTTTTTTGTGTTTATAATTATTGGTGTGCGTTTGGTAAACTTGTTTTTAAATACAGTTTTTTGAAAATTTGACAAAATTGGCAAACATGTATATTTATATCATACATATGTATGTGTGAATATATAAACATGCATAAAACTTTCATACATACATGATACATGAATGCATACATACATACATACATACATCATAAATAATATATATGTGCATTTAATATCATGTATTTTTAGGTATATATAATGAGGTATGTTGGGGAGTTTAACAATAACTATATATATATATATATATATATATGTACATACATACATGCATACAACATAAATTATATACACGTACATTTAATATCATGTATTTTTAGGTATATTTAATGAGGTATGTTAGGGAGTACTTTCATACATACATGATACATGAATGTATACATACATACATCATAAATTATATACACGTACATTTAATATCATGTATTTTTAGGTAAATTTAATGAGATATGTTATATATATAATGATATTGCATGTATAATTCACTATAAAATTATATAGAGACATGAATTGATAATATTTTTGAATACATATGTACTATATGTATATTTTATATTATTCCATACATTAAGGATACGTGTATAAAATTATATATAAGTATCATGTATCTATTGATAATATTATTTAACTTTATATTATTCCATACGTAATTTTGTGTACATGCACATATTAATGTATTATGTATGTATATTATATATTAAGGTATAACTGCATTAAAATATTAAGAATGAATAATTATGAGTTGAAAAATAAAAAATAGAAGTTATAAAATACCCTAAACCTGTTTTATGAAAAACTTGATTATAAGAAAGAAATATTATAATTCTATGTTTAAAGACAGGTTGTCAAACGAATTTTTTTACCATAATTGTATTTAAATACAAAACAGAATTATAGTTACAAACCAAACATGCCCTAATTCTTTGTTTATTTGCATTTATACATTTTCATGTTAGATTTTTTTTTTTTTTGTAGTAATGGATAATTTGAGGGTGCAGCTAAAAAAGCTCCAAAAAATCTGGAAACACTCCAAAACTTTTTTAATTGACTATATTAACCTTTATCCTTTATTCTTTACCCTTTATTGTTTAACCTTTACAATTTAAGCAAATACTTTTTTTAACTTTAAATAACAATTATTAATAACTTAGTCATTAATTGATTTATATTTTAGTGTTTACTTATTTTTTTTACCAAATATGAACACGATCCAGTTAAAATGTGACACGACATGAAATTTTATTTTTTATCTAAGAAAGAAAACTCAAATAAAAGTGACATGTCACGAATCCTTTTTTTTTTTTTTATCTTAAACGAGCACGAAATATTTTTTTAACTTAACACGAACACAATCCAATTAAAGGAGACACGAAATGACACGAAATATTATTTTAATTTATTTACAAAAACAGATATATGACCAAATAAAAATGCGATACAAATGAGATTTCGTGTTGTGTCATATCACTTTTATTGAACTCGTGTTTCATCTTAGGCAAAAATAAGATTTTGAGAGGTGTCGTGTCCTTTTTATTTCGATCGGGTTCGTGTTTGGTTAAAAAAATATATATAAATTGTGGCGTATCGTGTTTATTAAAACAATAATATTTCATGTTGTGTCGTATCACTTTTATTCGGATTACATTCATGTTTGGTTAAAAAAGAAAATCATGTCGTGTCATGTCATGTCGTGTCATGTCATGTCATGTCATGTTGAATTGTGTTGTTTCTATGTGTTGTGTCTCGTTTTAATTGGTCATGTTTATGATTGGTTGAAAAATAAGATTTCACGTATCGTGTCATTTGTATTATTTCATGTTCTGTCGTGTTCGTATTAGATTAAAAAAATAACATTTCTCGTCATTTATGTCGTATCACGTTTTAATTAAAAAAATAATATTATACCGACCAATTAAATTATACTTTTATGATGAATTTTAATCGTGAGCAAAAGAGAGTAGTTAACACTTGTTATGTTTTGATCAAACACAAACATTTAAAAGAAAATCATGTTGTGTCGCATTAAGTTACCCATTTTGAAAAAAAAAATGATTTCGTATTGTGTGACAATTTAATTTGGCCGTGTTTCTGTTTTTGCAAAAAATAATATTTCACAATGTGATTTTAATTTGTTCGTGTTGTGAATTTTTTTTTTACAAAAACAGAAACACGATCAAATTAAAATGCCACACAATACGAAATCATTGTTTTTATTCAGTCGTATTTTTGTTTTTGTAAATAAATTAAAATAATAGGCGATTTTATTCGTGTTAAGTTAAAAAAATATTTCGTATTTTATCCAACTTTCATTGGGTCGTGTTTGCATTTGATAAAAAAAATTGCGTCGTGTCGCTTTTACTTGGACCGTATTCGTGTCAAGTAAAAAATAAATTAATGACGTTTCATATTTTAATTTGGTGATATTCTTATTTGGATAAAAAAAATTATATTTATTAATTTTAAAGTTAACAATTTTGTTAACAGTTTTTTTCTTATTGTTGGACAAAGAATGAGAGATTTCCTTTATATAACATCAAGGGTAGTTTTGTCATTTAATATGTTTTTGGAGTGTCTCCAGAATTGTATGGAGTGTTGATAGCCCTGCCCATAATTTGATACTTATGAGTTATAGTGTTGTTTTGTATCTAAGAGAGAGCACTGTAGCCTGTTCAAGAAGTAAAAAACTCAAGTAAAAAAGAATAGCATACTACTAATATTTAACCGAAAAGAGGAATGTAAAATAGGTTTGAAAGTGCATCGTGATTTGGTTATTATATGATTTCTTTCATGTGAGTATGAGGCTTTGTCCTTCATCACTTTTATTCCCACATAAATAATTGTGTGTAGCTCTTTAGTTTAAAGGAGAGTAATTTGAGCTTTATTTGTTTTACAATATCTTTTGATTGCTTTAATTATGAGACTCATGTCATAACAAATTATTATAATTGATTTTAAAATTAATATGTTTGTGAATTCTAAAATACAAAAGCGACGAAACGATGCATTTCATTCAGCAAAATTAAAATGAAAGCCATAATGCTCAAGAGCAAAATCCACCATCTTATATAAAAAAAAAATTCTTTTACTAAAATATGTTATTATCATATGGCTCCATTGCTTGATATACATGATTAAAATGGTGTGACATTGCATGATAAACATGCTTACAATCGTGAGATGATGCCATAAAGGATGATTGAACCGACATTTAAGAAATGAGTGTTGAACAATTAAATTTGAATAACTTTCATGTTTTCTATTTAGAATGTGAATGAACATTATCCTTGCTTAAAAAATAAATATTACATAGTTCCTTAAATTTTGTGGGAGGGTGAGTGGGAGGAGAGAAAACAAAGTAATACCTTCATCGCAAATGAATAGTCGACATTTGAAAACAACGGTCTTCGAGGATTTACTCATCAATGGCCAAGATTACGACTCGTTTGCTATCGTGGAATTTGATTCGTTGATTATGTAAAAAATGGAAAACGATCATTAATTTGGGATGGAGGGAGTATTAGTTTATGTGAGAATGTGATGCCGCGTTACACTTGGGATGTTTGGGTGGGAGTTCCAAAACATGGCTTGGAATTGGAAATTTTTTTATTTAAATTGTAAATGTTTGAAACTGAAAATACTCCAATTCTAGGCCATGGAATTGGGGTAACCAAACGCACCTTCAGGTCTGTATGGGGCTTGGAAAGGGAATTGGAGCCTAGAATTCCAAATCCATTGTTTGGCACATCAAAAATTTTGGAATTGTAATTAGTATGCTATAGTTGAACCAAATGGTTAAATTCTAGTGCTATGAAATTGGAATTCGTCAAATTTTAATTCAATAGAATTCAAGTTCCATGAATCCAAACACACTCAATAATTTCTTACAATTTTAGACTATCTTTAACATTCATGTATATGTGTGCATTAGTGGAATACCATAATCTGTTAGTTTTGAGTAGTACCGCATCTTCAATTGTTACGTTAGTTGTTGTTTCTTTTGTTTTATTTTTTGCTGTATTTGTGTATCGTGTTGTTTACTAAATGGAATCTTTTGTATCATTTTCTTTTGAACTAGTTTTGTTGTTTTCGTTGAACATTTTGTGTTTCTTTTGTTTTATTTATTTTTGTACTCAACAAGTTCAATTGTTGATCTGATTTTTTTGGCTGTTATGCTATTCTGTCCAGTTTTCTTTTGATTTCTGTTTCCAATTTTCAGCTTTGTGCGGAAATGTGTGAATTGTAATAAAAGTGAACTTTTAATTTGTGTTTAAATAGGTTGTGTTGTGTGGGTTTTTCTTCGTTATGAAGCTTAGAAGATTATATTTTCTGAGAAGGGGGTGGGTAATTAAATAGAAATTGCGGTGAGTAGACGGGCTTTTGCTGTTTCCGGAAAACAGGGCATGTTTAAAATTCTTTCATCAATGACGAGAATTCGGAGAGATAAATATCCAATTAAATAACTAATTATAATTGTAAGAGATAGTAATTTTAAATCATACTGATATTAAATGTGTTGAGGGTAATGAGTATAAGAGTCTTGAACGCCCGAATGCATTAAACGTTCTAGCCCCAAAGCTCTTGGCCCCCTTAAAATCATCTCAACCTCCAAACAGAGATTATTTGACATCCAGACAATGTAGGACATGTCCCCTAAATAAAAAGCTTCGATATTTCAGTTATGGGCATGTCCCAAATAAAAAGTTAAAATTTTCAGTTATGGAGACATGTCCCAACGTTCTATATATCAGTTATGGACATGTGTTCGAGACTATATATATATATATATACATATATAGGGATTCAATCTTGACTTCTAGATCTTGTGCTGAAGTTTGGTTTTCATATTATTACATGGTGCCGTTGTCTACGTTTTCTACAAAATTACTGACCTTTCCTGCCACACTGTGTTTTGCACCATGTTAACAAGTCAAGTCAGCTAAGACGTCTTCAAATCGCATGTTGCTATGGCTCATTTTATGAAAGTTTGAGTGAAGCTGTCAAAATATTGCCGTTAACTTTTCCTTACATTCACTGATATTTCTAAACACGCTATTGAATCTGCTGGCCGTTTTTGCACTCTTCTGAAGTCATTCCTATTGAACACGAAATGGCATAAATTACTAAAAAACATTTAAAAAAATTGGAAAATACTGAAAATATATTTTAAACATTTACAAATAATTTAATAAATTTAAAATTCTGAAAATTACAGAAATAATTTGAAAATTTTGGAAAATACTTTAAAAAAATGGAAATGATTTTTTTTTTCCAAATTCTGAAAATTACAAAATAAATATGGAAAGTACAAAAAATAATTAAAAATCATGAAAGTATTGAAAATACTTTAAAACATATGGAAAGGACTATAATATCTTTTAAATTTTTTTTGGAAATTACATAAAATATATTAAGAAATTCAAAAAATTATGGAAGAAACATTGAAAAATCTAGAAAGTACATTTTTAAAAAAAAAATGAAAATACTTACAAAAAATTTGGAAACGACAACATAATATTTAAAACATTTGGAAATTACATAAAATATATTTAGAGATTCAAAAAATTACGGAAGAAACATTGAAAAAGTCTCAAATGTACTATTTAAAAAAAATTGGAAATAACAATAGAATATTTAAAGTTTGTGTTGTGGAGTAGGGATGACAATTTAATTCGCCCCGCAGGAGCCTTGACTCGACCCTAATGGAGCAGGTTTTAAAACCCGATTAATGAATTAGGAGCGGGTGTGAATTAAAAAAAACGTTTATTAAATGGGGCGGGTTAGGAGTTAATTTAAATAAAATTGTCCTGTTCCGTTTAACTTATGCCTACATAAATACCCTTTGTAGGTATGTTATTTACAATTAAACCATATATAATTCCCAAAAATCCGCTAAACTCTCTTTTTCTCATCTCTCGATCAATCTATCTCCGCCGCTGAGTAGCGCATTAGCTACTCAGCCCATCAACTCCGTCGGGCTCCGCTTGACCCATTAGATATTCTATGCATCTATGATTTTTTTTATTAGTAAGTTTATGTTGGTTTTATTTGTTCAGTAAAATTTCGTTGGCCTTTCTTTTGGAGCTTCATGCATCGTATCTTTTTATATATCCGACTTTGAATCCTGTCCTTTTATATATTCGACTTGAGTAAATTTTACATATTGGTTGTATCTAAAGGATTCTAATCATGGGATCATTACAAAAAAGAGAAATTCTAATCATGGGATCATTATAAAAAGAGAAAAACAATACAAACCAATATGTTCCCTGTCTTGGCATGGCACCAGGAAAAAAAAAAGGAATTCTTGTAAAAGAGAAAATAATAATACAAACCAATATGTTCCTGTTTCCCATGTTGTTTAATGAGTGGTGTGGGGATCGAAGTAATTAGGCCCATTTACGGGTTGGCCAAACAGGCCCAGCAGGGAATAAAGCTCACCCGACCCAACTTCTTTGTTAAACAAGATAACAAATTTATCGCGTGGGCAAATATATTGAGATAAGCTCAAAATGATTACCAACAATCTCCACAAGATATTCAAAGATACCACATGAGTTGATCATAAGCTGAGGAGTTCCTTATACAACTCAAACACTTAGCAATCACTATATATGTAACCCTCACTCCAGGGTCTAAGGGGATGTAAAAATTGAAACTTGAGAGCACTAAATAAGAAAGACAGTAACATTTCCGTGGACGTAGGCAATTTGCCAAATCACGTACATCTTGTGTTGTGATTGGCAACTTTATTTCATCATTTATATTGCTTTCTAGATTTATTTAATTGTGATTAATTTGCACTCACAATTAGCGTTGTCTATGGGAAACAATTTTCTTCTCCACGAAAGTAATTTTTAAAAGGATCCACGATGTCTCAACAGCCAAGCAATGATCATAAAAGTGTACCACAACCTAGGGATGTACGAGATGATTTAGCCCCACTGAGAGTCATCTCAGAAATCCGCCAGGAGAACCCAAGGTTTCGTTCAGAGCGACAGCCTTCTGAGGAGAGTCACTAACCGCCCAGGTTTACCTAAATTTCGCGGCTCGTCGACGCTTATGAAGCGATAATCCTACAGCATGAGGAGGCAACCCGCCTTCAAGTCGAAGAGAATACTCGCCTTTAGTGCCGACTAAAAGAGATGGAGAAAGAACTCCAGAATTGAAAGTGCCGACTACGAACTCCTAGCTCTTAGGCGAGTGAGACTCGCAATCGAGGAAGGAGCACCAGGCGCGACCAAGAACGTTCAGAGCATAGAAGTCGTCAAACTAGGCGTCACATGGATAATTAACATCACATAAATGATATACGAAGTCTGGTTCGAAGGGAGATGAACCAACACCCTGCCAATTGAGGGGCAAGATCCACAAAGGAGCTGGAAAAGAGAGCTCTCATCACTCAGATGAAGTCTCATTTTTCCACAACCATCGAAGAAGAGGAGCCCCCAAAGAAATTTTCAACCCCTCAATTTAAGATCTACGATGGTAAAACTGATCCCATCGACCATGTTAGGAAATACAAACATGCCATGACTCTTTGGAGTCATAATGACTCGCTCATGTGTCGTATTTTACCCTCTAGTCTGGGCGATGTAGCCCAGAAATGGTTTAAGATATTCCCTCATAGATCTATAAAAAGCTTTAAGGCGCTCACTGAATCCTTTAAGGCTAGGTTCATCACCAATAGTGCTCATCCCAAGAGAATGGATTCACTCCTTACGATGAGGAAGAAGTCACATGAGTCTCTGCGCGAGTACGCCAAGTGCTACTCGAAAGTTTTCAACGAAGTGGAGGACTTCTCGGAGCAGGTCGTTGTAGCACCCTTCAAAATAGGCATACCCCTACATCCATATTATATCAATCCCTTACTAAAAAGGAAGTCGGTACAATTGATGATCTCATGTCACGAATTGAGAAATACGCCAAGGTAGAGGGCGTAATCCACGCCAATCAGTCTAAGGCTGGTCGCGCCAAGGCTAACAAAGGGGGCGAGAAAGAGAATAACCCCAAGAAGGGGAATAAACAGAAGAACGGTACCAAGAATGGGGGCAAGGTGTACTCCTCTAAGGCAGTCAACACAGTTTTCAAAGAGCCAATCTATAAGATCTTGGAAAAAATCAAAGATCAACAATTCGTCAAGTGGCCAAAAAAGATGGGAGAGGATCCTACCAAAAGAAGCAACATGTTGCGATGTGCATTCCACAAGGAAGGAAAACACAAGACTGAAAACTCAAGTCGCTCAAGGCCCATCTATAGAAATTGGCCCAAGCGGGGCACTTGAACGAGTTCATTGAGAAGAAGTTCGATCAGGTCGCAGCTACTGGCAACCAGAAACCAGACAACGTCCTAGATGAGGACATGGGGAACGAGTTTGCCGTTATACATGGAGAGTCCAACCCCAAGAAGATCCAAGGGAATGCTGTTCGGATGGAGCTCAAGAAAGTTACAGTTGTGATGGAAGCTTTTCAGATTAATCCCACTAAAATCCAGGTTGGCAAACGTCGACGACCAAAGCATATCGACTACAATAAGCACATTGTCTTCACGAAGGATGACTTGGTTGTGGTATGAACCCCACACCACGATGCACTAGTAATCACTCTCAAAATCATCAACTGGGACGTGGAAAAATTGCTAGTAGATCAAGGGAGCTATTTAAAGGTAATGTAACTAGATCTCTTTCACAAACTCAAGCTTAAGATGTCCGACCTCAAAGAAGAAACTGTTCCTTTGGCCGGATTTGCGAGGAAGATGACGATGCCGCTAGGGAAGGTGGTCCTACCAGTGAGGGCAAGGAATATATCAAAGCTTATCGAGTTTTTGGTGGTTGATATCGATTCTCCCTACCACGCCATTCTAGGCAAAGGATGGCTCCACGCTATGAGAACAGTTCCTTCAACCTACCACCAGAAGCTCAAGTGCATCACTGACATAGGTATAATGTAGATTAGAGGAAATCAAGTAGTTTCTCGAAAATGTTATATCGCCGCCATTAGGCCAAAATAGAAAAAGAAAAAAGAAAAGGAAGTTATTCCAGAGGTGTTCCCAGACAGGGCCACTCCATCCAAACAGCAACTACGGCATGACCGGCCCGAGGTGGAAGAGACCAGGATCTACCCCACTAATAGGGTCATTGAAGACCTGGAGGAGGTCATCTTAGATCTAACTAGACCGAAGAGAAATTTTTTTATTGGAACAAGCATGATCGACAGTGAAATAGAGGAACTAGTCGCCTTCCTGAAACAGAGCTTGGATGATTCGCATGGGAACCATACGATAAGTCAGGAATAGATCCCGTAGTTATCTTCCATAGGCTCCACGTGGATCCAACATTCAAGCCAATCGCACAAAAAGCTCGTTGAACAGCCCCACAGAAGGCAAAGGCCGTAGAAAAGGAAGTAGGGAAACTTCTGAAGGTAGGGTCCATTAGAGAAGTTTAATTCCCAAAGTGGCTTTCAAATCCAGGCGTGGTCGCTAAGAGTAATGGAGGCTGGAGAGTCTGCATAGACTTCACCGACCTCATTAGAGCCTGTCCTAAGGATAACTTTCCCTTACCAAAGATAGATCAGTTGGTCGACGTTACATCAACTCATGAATGATTGAGCTTCTTGGACACTTACTATATATACCATCAGATCCCGTTGTTTAGTCCCGACGAGGATAAGACTCCATTCATCACACCAGTTGGTCTATACTGTTACAAAGTCATGATATTCAGCCTCAAGAATGCAGAAGCCACATATCAGAGGTTAGTTATCGAGATGTTCCAGCGCTAAATGGGGGGATACAGTGTACATTGACGACATGCTCGTCAAGAGCAGAAATAAGAGCGACCATCTCTAAGATCTAGCCAACACCTTTGAGATCCCCAATCGCTACCAAATGAAACTAAACGCCAGTAAGTGTTCATTTGGGGTCCAGTCAGGTCAATTTTTGGGTTACTTAGTCAGCAAAAGGGGGATTGAGGCCAACTCGGATCAGATAGAAGAAATCAGCAAGGTCCAGTTGCCAAAGTCGTTATACGAAATCCAGAAGTTATCTAAGCATTGTCGATCGTTCTTCCAATTTATCCAAAAATAAAAGGTCCCTACTTAGAATGACGAGTGCTCAAAGTCCTTAGAGGAGATCAAATACTACCTCAACAAACCCCCGTTATTGGCGATCCTCGATTAGGGGATCCTCTTTATCTTTATCTCGAGGTATCCAGCCACGTAGTTATCTTGACTTTGGTTTATGAGAAGGAAGAAAAGAAGCCCCTATTTATTATGCCAACAAGACGCACCTGGATGCCCAGCAACGCTACTTGCCTCTTGAGAAACTAGTTTACACATTGGTGATCGCTTCGCGCAAGCTGAAGCACTACCTTGAAGCCCATTCAATCATCGTGATCACTTCTTTCTCCCTTAAAGCTATCCTTCGCAAGGCTGACCTCTCTGGACGGATGTCAAAATGGTCGGTAGAGCTTGGGTGATTCGATATCCATTTCCAACTAAGGACAATAATCAAAGGGCAGATTTTGGCCAACTTCATCGCAGAATTTACTAGAGAAGGCCCTATCGACCAGCAGTTGATCGATCAACTGGGGTTTGAAGCCTCCAACAATGAGGCTGAATACGAGGCGCTCATAGCTGGATTTCTCAAGGCACAGTTGCTCAGGGCAATGAGAATTAATGTTTATTACGACTCCAAGTTGGTGTCCAACCAATTCAGTGGGAATTTTAGCACCAAGGATGATAGGATGGCAGCCTATCTTGCAGTTGTATGCAAGATGGTTACAAAATTTGAGGAAATCCACATTTAATAATTCCCCCGGGGGCACAATAGTCTCGCAGATGACTTAACTGCTTTAATCTCAGCAGTAAACTCAGAACTCAAGAGAACTACCGAAGTGTAATTCCTCGCCAAATCCAGTATCGATAAGACAACAGCTCTCGAGCACGTCCTCTGTGAAGACAAAGGCCCTAGTTGGATGAACAACATCATTGCATATTTACAAAATGAGACACTGTCTGTCGATAAGAAGTTAGCTCATCAGATCATGGTCAAGGTAGCTCATTTTTACTTAGATCATGGTGACAAGCTGTACAAATGATCCTTCACGAGCCCCTACCAGTCATGCGTGCAACCAAAAGACATCAAGCAAGTTCTCTATGAACTTCATAACGGAATATGTGGAAGTCATTCAGGAGGAAGGTCCCTAGCATTTCGAGTAATTAAATAGGGCTACTGGTGGCCTTATATGCAGAAAGATGCTACCATTTATGTGCGAAAATGCGACAAGTGCCATAAATTCTCTCCCTTGGTTCATTAGTCAGCTAACGATTTGAGGCCCTTGACCAGCCCATGGCCATTTTCACAGTGGGGGTTGGACATCGTGGGACCACAACCCACTACACTCGAGAATCGCAAGTACTTGTTGGTCAGTACAGACTATTTCACCAAATGGGTAGAGGCAGAACCACTGGACAATATCAGAGACGCCGACATGATAAGGTTTATATGGAGAAATATTATAACACGCTTTGGGGTACCGAGAACAGTCATAACTAATAACGGCACTCAATTTGAGAGTGGTCTTTTCTAAAAATTTTACGATGAACATGGAGTTAGGCACCACTTCATCTCGGTGATGTACCTTTAAAGCAACGGTCAAGTAGATGCTTCCAATAAAATGATGCTCGATTGCCTTAATAATAGGCTAGAAATAGCAAAAGGCGCTTGGGTGGACGATCTCCCTCATATTTTCTGGGCATATCGAACCATGCCCAGGAGACCAATCGGGGAAACGCCTTTCGCACTTACCTATGGAATAGAAGCCATTATACCACTTGAAGCTGGTCTTCCAACCATGAGAACGAAGATGGACTACCAAGGACTTAATGACAATACCCTTCGCACTGAACTTGACTTGGTCAATTAATGAAGAGAGCAAGCCATGATCAAGTTGGACTCATACCAGCAACATTGGCGAAGCAGTACAATATGGGGGTCAATCTGTGGAAATTTCAAGTAAAGGATTATGTCCTATTAAAAGTCCTCGGCAGTGCCGTGAGACCGTCAAATAGCATACTGGGGGCCAATTGGGAGGGACCCTTCAAGGTAATCAGAGATGATCTCCAGGGAGATTATCACTTGGAAACAATGGAGGGCATGGACATATCAAAAGCATGGAATGCGACCAACCTTAAGAAGTTTTACTTTTAGTCTTCTCAAGTCTCAACACATTATTTTATGCAAATTTTTATTTCAAACTTATGTTGCTTGCAGTTTTATTTCAGTTATGAATAAATAAAATCCATTTCTTCCATATAATTTGCTCAAATACCTTAAGTGATCCAATAAATTTACATTGTTTCCTAAGTAACTAGCTCAAAATTGGTATCTAATCTTTGAAAAATGCCAATCGAACGAGTAGACTTTAATTTAATTACAGGGATAATTCTACTCATTTCAATTAAAACTAAAGTCCACAAAACCCTGTCATAGCCAATACAGGAGACCTCACGACTTTTGCTTAGGTAAGACAAGAGCTCTGCGGGGGATCCCTAGGCAATAAACCAACTTTGCTTGGTCAATTAAAATCCTGAATGGGTGAATTGCCCAAAAACCAGTTAATATTTTCCATTATATGTCCTAGTCTAAGGAAGTGTGACGACACGACCTAAAAGGCAAGGCAGATGGAATAACACATGCAAAGGTATATTGGACTGAAAAAATGCAAAAATAGGTTGTATTAATCTTATTCAGTCGGTGAAATGCCACATTACAAAGTGTACTAATTACATGACAAGAAAGTATATAAAACATAAAAAAAATTACAATAGTTTATAGTCGGTGAGCAAAAAATTATTCTATTTGCTTCCTCCGACCATTGTCAGGGTTAGGCTTATACTCATCATCATTGTCATAACCTTTCAGGTAGCTCTCGACTAGTTAAAGAGGAATAGCATCTAAAGGAATCCAGGTCTCATCACGCCCAAATGGGGGTTGTCTATATGCAGGACAATCGACCTAGCACATATAATAGAGCTGAGAGTCCTGCGGTTTCTTAATAACCTTGAGGGCGTTCAACCAACCATTCTTATAGGAGACATCTTGAGTTTCTTATAACCTCGCTGGGGTATTTTTGCCAACCACCATCATATCCTGCCGCTCGGGAACCCATCCTGGACAAGTATCGCAGCTTCTTATTATCACAGCTCAGGCCCGACACCATGGCGTTGCTCCGCCGAACTTTCTCTTCAAAATCAGAAAGCTTTTTCTTCAAGTCATCATTTTCTAACGGGACCAAAGCGCCGACCTCGCTGACGTCCTTGGATTCCTCTAACTGGGCCTTTAAGTCATTGATCTCCTTTTGCATGGAGGCACTTACATCTTCCAAGTCTTTGAGGTCGTCCTTTAGCTTGTCGACCAAAGTGGATTGATCCTTATAGGTATTGGTTGTAACACCCCATAATTTTAATGATTTTTATATTGGGATTAATTAAATTAAATTAAATTGAGAAATTAATCTGGATTAAACTAAATATTAATTAGAGAGACAAGTGTTGATATTTATTTATATTGAATATTACTTAGTGAATGAGTAATAAAATTGATAAGAAAGTGTCATGATTGTTGTGAGTGAGAAATACGACAGTTACGATAAATTTAATCGGGACGCGCGCGTCAGTCGTGTCGGGACTTAATTTTATGAAATATAATGTAATTTTATTTTCGATAATTCAAATGGTCATTTAGAGTGCGCCAGTATGTCCGGAAGGGTCTAAATAGTTAGAAAAGTTTACTCTGGGGTTTAGTTTGGATCCCGGGATATTTTTAGGCCAAATCGTCACCCTGGAATGGTATTTTAGTCTTTTGAAATTTTGGGGAAAAGATACCTACGAAAATTGGAGAGTTATATCATCTGGTCAGGTGAGGGAGTTAGGGTTAGAAGTTATAAAATCACAGAGAGGCCACAGGAGAAGGAAAAGAGGGAGTTCCAAGGCCATTCCCACACCATCTTGCACCACCACCACCGGAGCATAGATCGGGAGGAGAGAAACACAACCATACCATTTTTCTGCAGAGATCCAGACCTAATAATTTATGAAAGTATTTATCTTGCGACTTTTTGAGCATATATAACATCCATGTTAGTGTAGGATGAATAATCTTATGAAAAATAAATGTTGGATTTGATTTGGAAGAACAAATTCATGTTCTTGGGTAGAAAGCTTGATGGATATGTGAAAATTCATATATGCAATATGAAATTAAGGATTGAAACAATAAAACTCGGTAGAAATCTAAGACTGTCGTTGATGTTCTTGAACAAAAAGGATAATCTAGGTTTCTGGAATTTAATTGCTGAATTAATTCGATTTAAAGGATTTCTTTGATGATTCAATGATTCAATTACGTTAGGAATCATGTATTCATGTTAGTATAATGTTTATTACAATTGGTTGGGAGTTTGGGATTGTGTAATGGATGTTTTGGGCCTTAAAAATGGTGAAACCCGTAGCTGTAGAGGAGATAACTACCAGGTACCTCGAACCAGTTCGGCAGACCCCTTAAATTGGTTCGGAGGTACAACCAAATCGGTTCGCTTATACACTCAAACTGGTTCAGGGGACCTGACAGTCCTGGCCTTGGTTTGATTAAATTTTAAGAGGTTAGGGTTATAATTTTCCCCAATTACAGATAATTAAGACTAGCAATTATGGGGTATATTTTAATATTAATTGACATCACGAAAATGAGAATGGGTCATGGGGAATATGACGGAACCATGGAGGCTCATTTGATATTAAATAATACCATGAGAATTAGAATGGATCACGGAGAGTGCGGGTGAACCTAAGACTGGACCAGAGGTAGAGGAATATTATAACTACTGAAATAACCTAATGGGGTGGTTAGAACTCTTCGAGTGTTTAGAACTCTTCGAGTGGTGGGAAAACACTCGGGAAAATACGAGGTGTAGTATAATGGTAAATTAATAATACGTAGGATATTTGGGAATTATATATACTACGTATGAGACATATACTATAGGTTGAGTGTATACCTATACTAATGTTATATATACATAGGTTGTGTGAATGCCTATTGTGTGAATTATTATGTGTAAACATATATACGGTGCTTGCTATCACGGGAGGTTCCGCGTCGTGGACAGTCTTATCCTAATAAGCCCATTGGGGGGATTTTGACTTGCACCTCAGAACATAGAACTTAGGGATTGAGCACCACTCGTGTGAATAAGGGTGTGACCGATCATTTGGGTGCGTTAGGTGTGTGCGTAGCCCAAAGGCTTATAACTATGTTTGCCAACTTTATGTGAATTTTTGAATGTATGGTTCGAGAGTGATTCCGAACCCGATGTCCTTACTTAGTCCGTGATGTACCAGGACTTGATAGCAGAGTATGCCCGTATCGCTGGTCTCCACCTAGGGATGTCGTATATATATATATATATAAAGAGAGAGAGAGAGAGAGAGAGAGAGTCGGGCTCTCCAACATACCTCCTAGCAACATACCCATTTTTTAAAATAGTAAAAAAAGTAATTTTGAGATGATATTTTTTATATGGGTTCATGATATTTCAATGTACCCCTATAAAAAAATCAACTGAAAATAATGTTTTGTTATTTTTAAAAAATAGGTCAAAAAACTAACTGTTTTTACCCTATAAATCTGTCAACTTTTTACCTATTTTTTAAAAATAACAAAAAATATTATTTTGAGCTGAATATTTTTACAGGGGCACATTGAAATATCATGAACCCATATAAAAAATATCAACTCAATTTTTTTACTATTTCAAAAAAATAGGTATGTTTAATGAGCCCGACTATGTGTGAGTGTGTGTGTGTATGTGTGTGTGTGTGTGTGTGTGTGTGTGTATATATACCTGTGATTTATTTTACTACAGGTGTTTTAGTAGATACTATAGATAGTGATATCTAAATTGATCTCCGTATGTGTGGACTTAATAATTAATTGTCGACTCTTAATAAATAAAAGAGATTGGAAAATTAGTAACGTATTGTATGGGCAATACGGGTGGGCACGGTGAAATAATAGACAAGGAAAGGCTTAAGTCAAACCAGTTAGGTGGGGTAGCATAACTAGGTGGGTTTAGAAGAGTATGTTAGGCGTGCACAATAGTTGAGTGGTGAGGATCTCAAGTGAGAGCACGTGAAGCTAATATGCATATAATATGTAGTCTTTAATACATTTTAAATACTTGATAAAATATTTTCAAACTATTCTACTTGATCTCTTACCAGTTTCAAATCCATTTTTGTAAAAATATTTCAGGTGCCCAGCTACAGGGACGCCAGCCATAGGAGTTCCTTCAGCTATTATGGAAGTTGCAGGACCTTGGTAGTAAACGCCTCCACATTTATCAGTTCCTCTCTATCCTTTTAGCTATTTCAGTCAGGCATGTCACCCATTCCTAGTTGATTATTATTCAGAGACATTGTACTTCCATTTTATTTGTGTGTTGGATTTGGTTTTTAATATGGATGATTGTATTTGGATCTTGTCTGGAGTGTTCTTCCTGGTCTATTTATTCATCTCGTTCCTTTATCCTCATTACTATGTTTATTGGAATGGTGAATGTGAATTAATTAGTTTAAATTAATTGCATGTTAATAATAAGATTTAAAATTTTGACACCGGGCCATTAGGGTATTAGTAAAATAAATTGGATTTCGACAGTGATGCTAAGAATGACACCATTAATGATTCATGTTTAATTTAATAATGGAATGATCACCCAGGATTAGAATAGGCAGGGTGTCACATTGGTCCTCTTTTTTAGAGCTTTACACGCAGTCAGAAATGCTCGACGAGCTTGCACACTAGCATCTCGCCCAAACATGATGTCTAAGTTACTAAAAGGAGGAATTTTTTCGGCATTGGACTACAGCAGCAAAACAAGACAAGAAAGTAGATTATCAGAAACATACACGAATTGACATTATCAAAATGATCTTTTCATTGAATAAAGCAAAGAATAGGTTCAGGCATTATAATCTAAGGAAAGGAAAAAGAGTACATCAAGCGAGTAAAAGAAGAAAAAACTATAGGCTTCATTTCTTCACCTACTCTTCTGTCTCAACCTATTTCCCTTTGGTCTCCACCTGCTTATCGTTAAGCGCCACCTCCTTCGTCTGGTCGAAAAAAAAGATGGCAGGAGGCTCCTCGTCGATAGTAGGAGGGGGACCTGGTTGGTGCCTCCCAAATAGCTCGCACTTAGAGGTGACTCCAGTCTCCACCAAGGCTCTGTCCCACCCTTTCTTGAAGCTAGACTTTTGAGCTTAGGAAATCTGGATTCTGACATTGTCATACGCCTCATTCCAGCCTTGCTTGAAGTTAGCATCCTTAAGGGATAGGATCTTCTCTACCACCTTGGTCAACTTAGAGTTCTCCTACAGAAGGTTGTTCTCAGACTTAAAGGATGCCATATCTAAGGCAATGATATCCTTATGCTTTTCATGGGCCTCCGTGACCTTAACTGTGGCCTCCTCTGACTTTCAGAGGGCCTCAATCAATTCATCGTTCTTCTTGGACTGGTCGACGCGACCATCCAGAAGACTGTTAAACTCTGTCACAAACTACAAAATAGAAAGAAAAAAGTGTTAGATAATACCACATCTTGAAACAACAGGGAAAGAAATAGGGGGAATTTTTACTAAGGCAAGAGTTTGAGAAGCCCGAAGAGACAGCTGGTCGGGACCCAACATCATCGAACGCTTCTGATGTCTAGCGAGCACTGCCCTGGCCTCAATGGCCTTTTTATTCTCTTCCTCTATTTTCTTCTCCTCTTATATCTTCTTCATTTATCCTTTTCCTCTCTTTTCTTCTCCTCTTATCTCTTCTTCTTTTATCCTTCTTTCCTCTCTTTCTCCTTGGCCGCTAAACTTGGGCCACCGATTCTGGGGGACTCACCCTCCACCTTCTTTACGGTCTTAGCCCTAGCAGAAAGAAGGACTTGATTGTGATCTTCATCGCTAGACATCAAGATCCTCCTCCTGGGTGGATCCATCTTCTCTTCTTCCTCTTAGGGGATTGATTCAACTTCTACTGGCTCGAAGGAAGAGGAAGTTTCCTCATCTGGGAGAGGAAGGTTTGGGATATCATCCACCGAACGAGCAGTGAAGCTGGTGGTGGTGTTTGAGTACTCTAATAGAAGAGTCGCTAACCTAGGGTGCTCTCAATGTGGAAGAAAATCTTTCATCCTCCAAACTTCCAGGGGGTCAGTAACTTTGGTATAGTGGAGGGATGGCTCCTTGTTTTTATTACGAGCTTCACAAAGATAATAGAGAGCACAATTTAGCAAACATAGCAAGAAAATGGGATAGAAAGTCAGCAATTGAAAAAATCAAGTATCAACTTATATGATTTTCCCCAAAGTCAGCGCATAGATGCCCTATGAATTTCTCGCCATCAGGAAGGGGAAGATGTTGCTAGTTTCTAGTAATAAAACCCTGATCCTAGTGTCCCTTGTTAGAATCAGGGAGGTTCACCACCAAAATCTTGTTGCCTTCCTCGCCTTCAGGCAGACAAGACCATCATAGGTGTACAACCAGAAGTAATAGTATTTAATTTCTGGGATCTCCAGATTGGTCCCATAACGTGCGTTGATCCTATGCAACCCGTTAACTATTCGCCAGGTATTAGGGGCACATTGGTCAAGAAAAACTTCAAAATAATAAAAAAAAAATCCAAAAAAGGGGATTTAGGGGAAATGTTAAACCCCTTTGAACCACAACAAGGGTATGAATCCAATTTCGCCCATCAATGTCCCAGACATCTCTGGGCATGGGGGAACAATCGATTTCCACCTAGTAAGGAATTAAGTACGTTTTCCTAAACTCTTCTATACGTTTACTATAAAGAGTAGCCATTACTGGAAGAAATAAAAACTATTGCTAACTGAAGAAGACAGACTAAGAATGAAAGAAGTGGAAATGAAGAATTACAAAGTTAGAAGAATGAAAGGAAACTGTGAGATTTTTTTTCGAAGCAGAAGGAAGGCCCTGAAAGTGTTGGCAAGAAGAGGCACACAATGTAAAAGTGACGGTTTGATGATCTTCAACCCAGTTTGAATCCTTGTGCATAATCATGGGACACAACGCTCGAGGTAGATGTTTAGAGCTTCGTCTCGCTACTCGGTCAAGTGTGTCCTCAACATTTTAAAGTATTTACAGGACCACCGTGTCGGTTTTTAGATTCAAGACTCAAAGTCTCTTGGGTCTATACTAAAAATAAAACCTACTAGCCAAATAAATCTCAGCCCTGAGATTTTAGGGTCAATTGTGGTGACCGAAGTAATTAGGCCCATTTATGAGTTGTCCAAACAAGCCCAAGAGGGAATAAAGCTCGCCCGGCCCAACTTCTTTGTTAAACAAATTAACATATTTATCACGTGGATAAATATATTAGGATAAGCTCAAAACTGTCACCAACAATCTCGACAAGATATTCAGGGATACCACACGAGCTCATCACAAGCTTAGGAGTTCTTGTACAACTCAAACACTTAGCGATAACTATAAATGTAACCCTCACCCCATAGTCTAAAGGGATGTGAAAATCGAAACTTGAGAGTACTAAATAAGAAAGACAATAACCTCTCCATGGACGTAGGCAATTAGTTGAACCACATACATCTTGTGTTGTGATTGGCATCTTTATTTCATCCTTTATATTTCTTTCTCGATTTATTTAATTGCGATAAATTTGCACTCACAGGTTGTCAGGGTTTGTTCCTCTCATTAACCCGACTAGTACTATATGTTTCACTAGTAAAATAGAAATGTTGTATGTATATATATATATATATATATATATATATATATATATATATATATATATATATATATATATATATATATATATATATATATAGAAAGAGAGAGAGAGAGAGAGAGAGAGAGAGAGAGAGAGACTGTATTTTAGGGATAATTGTTTAGATAAAAATAATATTGTTTAGGGATGATTCTATTATTGATTTCAGTTGATTATCAATTTTATTTGCTTTCTCCGATTATAAATAAAATAATAATACATAAAAAATGAGTCAATCAATTCAATGTGAAAATACTATTTTCGATGCACAAACTGACTCAACTCCAACACCTAGTTCCACCCCATCTACCCAAACAAATGGGGAAGGTGGGGTAGTTATTCCATCTTCCCCCATAAAAATAAAATTCACATTTTCTGTTTAGAAAGGTTTTGAACGAGTTAAAGATAATGTATTGATATTTTTTTAACATTGTAAGAGGGGAGTCCTTTTGGGGCTGGGGTGTTACAATACAAATGGAGGCATACACCCTATTGTTATGGCGATAAATCACTAAACATGGTGTTATCAACAGTGATAAGATGAACACAAAGTATATATGTGTAACACTTTGGATTGAACTCACAAAAGCACTCATGCATAACCCAGAATAAATAATAAATGAACCTCAGAAATAACTAAGTCAGAGGGAGAGAAAAGCAAGCATCGTGATACACCTTCGGTAGGCAGATCAAACACCCAGGGTCCCACAAACAAGGATCACAACAATAAATCTCTAGTATTTGGTGATAAAATTTGGGTAATAAATCTCTAATAGTGGGTGGTTAAATGCCCTGGTTTTGCAATAACAATGGCTGCAGAAAATATCTCTCTCCATCTTTAATCTAAAAAATGAACTCCCTTTCTCTGAAGTGGCTGGGCTCTCTATATAGCCACCAACCACTCCTGAGATCTCTCAATCTCAATAAATGTGAAAGATATTCCCCTTATACCTTTATGTCATTGACATTAATGACCGGATGGGTTAGCCTGCTCTACGTCATAAGTTTTATGTGCTAATATATACCTTTTGGCTATTAACTATATGTCAGGCGACTGTCATTACAGTGGAAATTCACCAAACAGTCTGACAGCCCCCAAACCACAGTGGTTTACTCAAGTTTGGATTGGACAGTAGGAAGGTGGCGAGCGACATCACTCAAAGCAAATGTGATATTTGGTAAAGTGCTATTTGGCACTGGGCTCAATGTGAGATGGAACTCAAGGTTACTCTGGGTAAGATCCCTCTGGTTATGGTATCTCGGTATTTTACTAGGTGTATCTGAAATGGTTAAGTTAAATCTTAACATTGACTTGCTTTTCAATCCTCCAAACTAGTTCCCTCTAAGGTTCTCTTAGTGAGGTCATCTGATAGAGCATGAAAGCTCTCCCAAGCCCTGCCAGACTTGGTCCCTTACGGATACCGTTTGACCTCACCTTCATATTACAATCGTTAAAGATTACAAGTTACAACATATTACAAATATAAAAATTGATCAAGTTTAATAAAATAAGAAATAATTGAGCTCTCTCAAAGAGACTCCTCTTCAAGCTTCCTCACTACCTTCTTCCCTCTTCTTCCTTGCTGACTCTTGAGCTTCCTCACTTGTTTCTCAACCTTCCTCTATTTGGGGGGGGGGGGGGGGGGAGGAAGTTATCTCTAACCATAAGATTACTTTTAATCCTCCTCTACAGATACCAATGCCTTTGGTAATCTCTGGGTATGATAACCAATTTTCTAAATCAATTGCTAATGTGAATGTGAGTATAGTGATGGGAAATTTTACATCGCATATCAAGTTCCATGTTATTGAGAGTGATACTTCCTACCATATTTTGATCGAAGGAGTGTGGATGCACAATCATGGCTTGGTCCCATCAACGTACCACTAATGTGCCAAGGTGAACATAAAGGGGACTGAGATAGTCATCAGAGCAACCAAGAAACCATTTGATCATGAGGAGGACCATTCAGAGTTAGCAGAGGATGCACGAGACCTTATGCGGTGCATGGAGGGTATTAGAGTTACCTCGATCAGAGAGAGGTTGGGGACCATAACAGCCACGATGAGGAAGGAGCAGGTGGGAGCCAGAGAGGTGGGGGTGAACAATGCTAGTCCGAAGCCGGAAGCTATCTCTAAGTAGCTAAGAGATAGAATGAGGCCCTGGATTAACCCCATAGATCATGAGGTCAAACGATAGAGTGTGCTATGCCATTTTTCAGGACCAGACGAGAAGAAGTTGTGCATGATAGTAAACGAAATGCAATTGATTTGCCCAACCGTTAATGAAAGAAGGTGCAGTTAGAGGATGAAAGTGGTTTACCGCCTTTGAAGGTGTGAGTGCGCAACCGATGAAGCTGATGAGGAGGATGACCTAGAATATGAGTGTGATCTGGTGGATAATCAAGGGCAGTGTCTTGTCACTAATAACTCCAAAATTCATGAGTTTGTGGTAGAGGTAGAAGATGAGCCAAAATTTACGACTGATTGCCCAAAGCCATAAGTGCAAGAAATAGAATAAATTGACTTGGCTCAGGAGGGAGAAGATCCAAGGCCCATTTTCATTTTAAATGATCTAGATAAAGAGAAGATGAAAGGATTGATTGATCTTATTGAGGAGTATAGGGATGTCTTCACGTGGAAATATATTGAGATGGAAGGCTAGATCAAGAAGTAAGTTGCTATAAATTAGATGTTATGCCTTCAGCCATACTGTTAAAGCAACCAATGAGGACTTACAATCCAGAGCTAGATCTGAAGATCAAGGAAGAGGTGCAACAGCTGCTAATGATGGGGTTCTTCAAGCCAATTCAACATCCTATCTAGTTTTCCAGCATTATCCCAGTAAGGAAGAAAGATAAAAATTAAGTACGCATATGTGTGGACTTCAGAGATCTTAATAAGGCTTGCCCGAAAGATGAGTTCCCTCTACCCTCTATTGACAATTTGATAGATGTAATAGTTGGGCATGAGATGTAAAACTCCATGGATGGGTATGTGGGCTATAATCAAATCAAGATGGATCCAACTGATGCGAAGAAAATAGCATTCAGAACTCCATTGGGGAATTTATGTACAATGTGATGCATTTTGGGTTACAGAATGCTGGGGAAATGTACCAAAGGACAATGATGGCCATTTTTCATGATATTTTGGAGTTCTATGTGGATGATTTGGTCATAAATTCGAAGAAAGAGGAGTCTCGTCTCGCTGATTTTAGGAGGTTCTTCAATGGGTGCAAGAAATACAAGCTGTTGATGAACCCATTAAAGTGAGCTTTTGGTGTGATAAGTGGGAATTTTTTGGTCGCTAAGGAGTAAAGATGGACCAGAATAAGAAAAATGCAATTTTAGAGATGCCTTGCACAAAGACTACAAAAGAGCTTAAGAGCTTCCTGGAGAAAGTCCACTATCTTAGGAGATTCGTACAAGGGCTAGCTGAGATAAGTCACCCTTTGATGGACCTGCTACGCAAGAACACGAAGTTCAAATGGAGGAGCCTCATCAGGAAGCCTTAAGTAAGCTCAAGAAGTTTCTCACTACTCCACAAACCATGATTCCTCCAAGAGTTGGAATATCGTTACAACTCTATATCACTTCAACAACCAGGTCAATCGGGGCTCTTTTAGCACAAGAGATTGATAGGTTCGAGAAACATGTCTACTATTTGAGTAGGATCATCTATGGGCTAGAAGCGAGATACACCAGTATTAAGAGGAATTGTTTGGCTTTGGTGTTTGTCGCCTAAAAACTTAGATATTATACTCTATCTTTTACTATCCATATTGTGACGAGATGTGATCCTATTAAGTTTTTAGTGGCACAAAGCATTTTGATTGGGAGGGAAACAAGGTGGTTCCTCAAACTCTCAGAGTATAACTTGAAGTGCATAGTTCCTCGGGCAATCACGAGCCAGGCATATGCAAATCTGTTGGACATTTTTCCATCAATGGCATTTGAGACACAACAAGAAAGCATTCTAGGAAATGACTTACAGGCCAACTTTCTAGACGCCAATTTGAAGGAATGGATAATGGAGTTTAATGGTTCATCAGCGTAAGGGGAAGGGGGAGTGGGAGTCATTATTTCCAAAAGGAAAGGAAGAGATTCTTTCAAGTTAAAATTCTCTTGCTCTAATAATGAAGCAGAGCATGAAGCGTTAATGCCGGGGCTGGCTTCTAGAGACCCTTCGAAAGGGCATTCAATCACTTCGCATAAAGGGTGATTCAAAATTGGTGGTTAAGTGGGTGAATAGAGAATATGCTTTCAATCACCTCAGTTTGGCACCTTACAGAACAGTCATCCAAAGGTTGATCACTCATTTCCATCAATTCAATGTGAAGAGGCACCCCAGAACGATGAACATGTACGCTGATGCTTATGCAACCATTGCACAGAAGATAGCTATGAACAATGATATAATAACCATGGTGATAGAATAGAGGACTGGTCCCTTAGTGGTACAATTAATCTTGTCGATAAAGGATCCTCATATTGGAGTAGAGATATCAGGAAGCATCTTGGGTCTTAGGAAGGAAAGATGGAACTGAGGGAGTTATTATAGTACTTTGCAAGTCAGAGGAGTTTATACTTCAGAAATTTTGGGGGATGGTTATCAAGATGTGTTATCCCAAAGGAAGCCAAGCGAAAGTTAAAGAAGACACATGATGAGCACTGCGAGATAATTGAGATCCCTCTATATAGGAGGATCCAAAGAGAGGGGCACTATTGGCCAACGATGAAGCAAGATACGATGGTAGTACAAAGGGAGTGCACCAAATATTAACTCTTTTTCCAGGCAACTGAGTGCATTTTTGTGGAAGCCTAGGCAGATTCGAGGCAACCTTACATTAGCTTCGTCAAAGATGGAGTTGTTCCTTCAGATAAGATTGATGATATGGGGATTAGAAGGAAGACCCCTACAGTTCTATATTCAAGAGGAGCAACTCTATCACTTAGGATACTTCAATAGAAAATAGGACTTGAGTTTGATTGAACACGTCCTCGAAAAATCTCTTTAAGAATCCCCTAAATTTTCCAAGAACATAGCAAGATCCCTGGGTAAATTCTCTTTCTCCCTTAGCACACAAGCCATGGCTAACATGGTTGATCCACCTATCTCAACCATGATCCCTCCTAAACCTCCAGACCCACCCACCATCTAGATAAAATTATTTGCATGTGTTTTAATGAATAATGCAACAAAAGAGCCAGAACTAAGGATTCCAACTACGTATAAAGGGGAAGCAACAATTATTTTCACAGAAGAAGATATATCATCCCTAGTGGAACCATTCAAATACTCCATAGTAGGCAAATTCTCTTATGGAAGACCTTCAATTGAGATTATTCAAAAAACCTTCCTAACCTTATCTTTGAAAGCAGCATATAATATAGGCCTCTTAGACTCAAAACACATTCTCGTTAGGCTTAATTGTGAGGAAGATTAGGTGAGATTAGGGCTTAGAGACCAATGGTATATGGGTAGATACCCAGTGCTTACATTCAATTGGTCTACAGATTTCAAATCGGATGAAGAGAGCCCTATAGTGCCAGTATAGATTAATCTCCCAAAATTTCCTATTCACTTATATGCTAAGTTATCACTTTATTTAATTGCTCAACTAATAAGTAATCCATTAAAATTGGATGCCTCAACAACCTCAATTTCAAGACCAATCATAGTAAGAGTGTGTATTGAAATTAATCTCCTTAAAGAAAGAGTCCATAGAATTTGGATTAGATGTGGATCAAAAGTTCTTTGACAACAAATTTCATATGAAAACATTCCATCTTTCTGTCAATTTTTCATGAACAGGGGGCATGATGAATCAAAATGCAATTTTATACATCCCTATATCAACAATCCTTCCAAGAAAACTGTCAAGAAACATATTCCAATAAATGAAGTGGATGCCATCCAGATAGAACCAAACAAAATCGGTTAAGATTCTGCAGAAAAAACAACAATAAAAATTGACCAAAGAAGTTCAAAATAAAGGCTATTCAGAAAATAACATTGAAATTATTGAAGATTGTTCTTCTGATTCAGAAGAGTTCCAAGAACAGGAATATACAAAAACTATCTCAATATAGTCATCCATAACTTATTTGAAAATGATCTTTCAAGAGACCAGCCTCTAATCATATGGAGACTCTTAAACTGGGTGAGTGTACTTCAGAAGAAACTCTAATAGCGGATCAATATAACATCTCTCCAAAATGTTCAAATCTTCCTAAACTCCACAAGACGTTGGAAATAGACAAGGACTACAATTCAGATAAAGAAACATGTAGAGTATCAATTCCTATGATGGAAGAGATTCAGAACTTTGCCTCTTGTCTAGATATAAGATGGACAAAATTTCAAAATAAGAAGAAAGAAAAGAACAAAATCATCAAAGAAGCTACCTCTACTCAAATTCAAAAATCAAGTAATCCTCTTAGTAAATCTCCTCACGATCCTCTTTATAGAAGAATCACAAGATCATCAGATAAGTCAACTTCATCAACTCGTTAAACTATCCCTAAATGTTAAATTTTATATGTTGGAATGTTAGGGGAGTGGCTAACAAAGCCACAAATAGAATAACCAAAAGACTGATTAAAACATATCATCCTCCTGCTTTAGCTTTATTAGAACCTAAAGTAGATACAAATATAATAAATAAGTATTAAATTAAATCGAAATTCTCAAATAGCATCAGCGATAAATCCAATAAGATTTGGTTCTTATGGAACAAAGATATTCAAATCAAAATTATTCAAGACACTGAGAAGCTGATGTGTTTGGAAACTATGATTGATTTCTTAAATAAATCAGTATTCTTAATAATTTTTTATGCAAAATGTACTCTAATAGAAATAATAGAACTATGGGCAGACATAGAAAGCTTAACCTCAAATTTTATAAACCATCCTTGGTTGATAATTGGGGGACTTTAATGTAGTCTCAAATGTAAAAGAAAAATTATGAGGAAATCAACTGGAATTTCATGCTACAGAAGACTTTAGAGATATGATATCCTCAACTGACTTGATAGATTTAGGTTACTCTGCCTATAGATTTACATGATCAAATCACTGAATACATGGCACAATTTTCTATAGATTAGATAGATCTTTAGTTAATCAACATTGGTTATCTCAATTTCCAAATTCGAGTATCACTCATCTACTTGTAGATTTCTTAGACCACAGCCAATTATTGTTATCAATTAAAAGTAAATTAGATAATTGTTCTAAACCATTTAAGTTCCTATCCATGTGGTGCATTAATTCAAATGTTAAAGAAATTATAGAAGATATATGGCCTTCTAACATAAATGCTCCCCCTATGGTAGCTTTTGCTCTCAAGCTTAAAAAATTAAAATCACAATTGAGTAAATGGAACAAAGACGGTTGTAAAAACATTTTTTAAGTAATTAAAGACCTGGAAGATCTTATTGTTATTAAAGAAAACATGTTTTAATATTCTCCCAATGATAACTCCAGAAAATACTTATTTAAAACTAGAGCTAAACTTGACATGGCCTATCAAAGAGAGGAAATATATTGGCTCCAAAAAAAGCCACTTAAAATGGTTAAAACTGGGAGACATTAACATAAAATATTTCCATGCTTCAGTTACAGCTAGACAAAGAAGACTAGTAATAAATAAAATAAAAAACAACCAAGACCAATGGGTAGAAGATGATGAGGAAATTGACAAAATATTCTTAGATCACTTTCAAAACTTATGGAAAGCTGGATGCAGAACAATTAATAAAGACTTCTTGGAAGTTATTAAAACATAAATAATTGAAGAAATGAACCAAAAATTGTCAACTTTCCTAACTGAAGAAGAAATCTTTGCTTTTATTAAGAATCTAAATTCAACTAGTGCCCCAGGTCCTGATGGTTTTGGGGGTGATTTCTATGTCCAATTTTGGGAAATAATCAAACCAAACCTAATCAAAGCAATCCATTCATTTTTTATTAGAGAAAATATTGCTAAAATATGGACTTCAACCTCTATAGCTCTAATCCCTAAGGTAACTAATCCCAACAACTGTCCCTAATGCAGACCAATATGCTTATGTAATTTTTCTAACAAGATTATAACTAAAATTCTAAATGAAAGAATATCAACCATTCTTCCTCTTATAATCTCCCAAAACCAAAGTGGCTTTGTTAAAAGTAGAAGAATACAAGATATTATATTTCTAGCACATTAGATGGTTCAATCTATTAATAAAAAAGCTCATGGCAAAAATGTAATCATCAAACTAGACATGGAAAAAGCATGTGATAATGTTTATTGGCCTTTCTTATGTGAAGTCCTAAAAAAAATGGTTTTAATGAGAATTTTATTAACATGGTATGTAGATTAATATCCAATAATTGGTACTCATTGATTCTAAATGGTCAAAATATAGGATTCTTCATTCCTCGAGAGGTCTGAGACAAGGAGATCAATTACCTCCAAGTCTATTCATCCTAGCAGCTAAAGTTTTGAGTAGAAATATAGAGAAATTATTCTTAATGAAAAAGGCTATTCCTTTCTCTCATCCTAAAAACAGTCAAGTTATATCTCATTTAGGCTTTGCAGATGATCTAATCATCTTCACCAAGGGAGGTAGTCACAGTCTCAATGCAATAATAAAGCTTCTTAAAACATATGAATAAACCTCTTTCCAGAATGTTAATTACACTAAGAGTTTTTCTATGTTGATAATAAAGTTAGTTCTGCTATGAAGATGACAATAGCTAAAAACATAGGATTAACTTACAATCATCTTCCTATAAAATACTTAGGTTATTTCCTCAACAAAGGTAGATATAAATTGAATCAATTCACAGAGTTAATCTCGAATGTCAGGAATAAACTTAATACTGTGTCCACTAAATTAATATCTCAAGCTGGGAGAGCAACCTTAATTAGGCATGTGCTTCAGTCTATGCCGATCTACACGTTAGAAGTTATGAATCCCCCTACACTAATCATCAAAAGACTAAACACAATATGTAGTAAATTTTACTGGGGGTAATCAAAAGGAAAATCCTTATCAGTGGTTAAAATGGAATGAAACATATTTTCCATTTGAAGAAGGAGGCTTGAATATGAGAAATCTAGTAGATATTACTAAATCATTTATCATTAAGCTTTATTGGAAATATAAGTTTGATTCAGGTCTTTGGGCAATCTTCATTAAAAACAAATATCCTAAAGGATTGTCCTCATTTAAAGGATCCAAAGTGATTAAAAGAATTGCTAGTATTAAAGATTGGACTAAAGAATTCATTATTGATGAAAATCAAATATGGCAGCCCTCCGCAATAGAAGATTTCACATTTAAATATGCATTTCAAGTTAGTAGATAATCAAAACCTGTATCTTTAACTTTGAAGATCAATTGGATCCCTCAATGCCCAATGAAAATTTCAAATTTCACTTGGAAAATTCTTAATAATTCAGTCCCATATGAAAATAACATACAAAGAGCAAGTATCAGACTGGCATACATATGTAGAGGTTGCTACAATAATGAGGATAATACTCAACATGTATTGATAGATTGCTTCATTGCTATTGAGGTATGGAAGTTCTTCTCTAATTTAGTTGGATTGAATATTCATCAAAGTTCCTACAAATCTTTACTACTCTCTTAGTGGATTTTAAATCCTAGAAGAGATTCTAATAAAATACCGTTTTACATTCTTTCTAAAATTGTCTTTTGGGAACTTTGGAAAGCTTGAAACAAAAATATTTTTGAAAATTGCAACACTTCTGCTACTATTGTTATTCAAAATATTATAAATCTAGCTTCTAACATTCTTCAAAATTGTAAGTTATATGATAAAGGTTGTGGCCATCCTTCCTTTGTCCCTTTCCCCCTCTCTCATCTCGAGGGTTCCTGAAGCTCGCGCACGTGCACTCAAAGAGGCAAAGAAGGTCTCGTGCTCATTTTCTAGGAGCACTTCGACTGTCGTCGATGCGGGGTGATGCAAACAGATGGAGTCGTCAACCTATTTTGCACAAAATAGAAAAAATAACATGTCACCACCTCGAGCGACCAGCATCAAAGATAAATCAATGCTTATGAAACCAAAATGTTTGAGGTTCGGGGGTTAAATTATGGAACGAAAAGGTATTAACCACCCATCCCGCCCTTTCGATCTCTCATGGGCTTATGTTACTATTTTTCTTAATTTCTTTGTGAAGTGTATGTGCGTGTATATATAAATAGAGATTGGAATCTCTTGACTCATATTATGGAAAATATAGAGTGAGGTCATCCAAAGAAATGTTCCCGAGAATAATAATTAGAAAATATGGTGTATGCCCTCATTGAGATATTGATCGTTATAATAAAACGATAGTATTTGTACATGCAAGTATGAGTCACAAACACGATATACATGCATAAAATGTTGATAAGATGAAAATAAAAAAATAGAATAAATGGAAAATTGGAAATTTGGAAAATTGAAAAAATTAGAAAAATTGGACTCGAATCTCGGGGTTTGGCCCAGAACGCCTGCGCAGCCTATAAAGTCATCAAAGTCGGGGTTTATCCCATAAATTCAAATGGGATTTTATTATATGTGTGTGTGTATAAAAGGTATTTTAGTTTTGAGAAAGTGTGATGAAGGATCCCGTTGGAATTTATAGGTGTAACCCTCCTTTTTTTTGTTTTGAATTTTTTTATAGAAAATAAGTTATGTACAATATGACTAATAAGGGTTGAGATGTTAATGTGTATGAATTAAAGTAAGAACAAGATTAAGAATTTATGTAACTAATTCTAAAATAAAGAATTTAAAGAGAGAGATAAGGATATTTTGACCTTCTTTGGAGAATTGAGGCTTGATCTTGATCCTAGATGAGCTCCCTTGAATGTTGAGATGAATGTTGGATGAGAGACAAAGAGATTTTGCTAAATTGGGTATGAAAATGATGAGAATGAAATATGGAAAGGAATTTCACACAACGGCACTTCGCTAATTGCAAGAGAATATTGTCGAGATCACTGATATTGATGGATCTGAGGTGTGCATTGAGAGTGAGCTCATGCCCTCATTTTATAGGGTAGGGGGACTACCTATTGGAATACCCTAAGCCCAAAAATTGGTAGGTGACACAAGACACACTACTGATTGGCAGGGAAATGGACCTACCAATCGATAGTCTTGTGTAGATTTTTTTGGAAAAATAGTCATAGAACGCAATCTGTAAATCCAAATCGTGCACAGGTCATACCATTAGAAAGATAATTCAAAGAAATTTAAGAGTCTTTTGGGCCACTCCCATGTCCAGGAGTCGACTTTGGGGTAAACAGGGCTCGGAAGCACCCGTCGATCTTTTGAACAGAAGATTACCGGACGATAATGGATCGATTGCCCAATTATGTGGGTTGACGTTAATTCTGAGGACCTTAAGTGGGGAGCGACCAATTTTGCGGGTTGAGGTTAATTCTGAGGACCTTAAGTGGGGAGCGACCAATTTTGAGGACCTTAAGTTGGGGCGACCAATTCTGTGGGTTGAGGTTAATTCTGAGGACCTTAAGTGGGGAGCGACCAATTTTGAGGGTCGAGGTCAATTCTGAGGACCTTAAGTGGAGCGACCAATTCTGAGGGTCGAGGTCAATTATGAGGACCTTAAGTACAGGCGACCAATTCTAAGGGCCGAGGTCAATTTTGAGGGCCTTAAGTTGGGAGTGACCAATTCTGAGGGTCACAGTCAATTATGAGGACCTTAAGTAGAGGCGACCAGTTTTGTAGGTCGAGGTCAATTTTGTGGACCTTAAGTGAAGCGACCAATTTTAAGGGTCGAGGTCAATTCTGAGAACCTTAAGCAGAGGCAACCAATTCTTCGGGTCAAGGTCAATTTTGTGGACCTTAAGTTAGGAACAACCAATTCTGAGGGTCGAGGTTAATTCTGCAGACCATAAGTTAAGGCGACCAATTCTGAGGGTCGAGGTCAATTCTGAGCACCTTCAGTGGAGCGACCAATCCTGAGGGTCGAGGTCAATTCTGAGAACCTTAAGATGGAATGACCAATTTTGAGGGTCGAGGTCGATTATGAGGACCTTAAGTAGAGGTGACCAATTTCGCAGGTCGAGGTAAATTTTGCAGACCTTAAGTTGGGAACAACCAATTCTGAGGGTCGAGGTCAATTTTGAGTACCTTAAGTAGAGGAGATCAGTTATGCGGGTCGAGGTCAATTCTCAGGACCATAAGTAGAGGCGACCAATTCTGAGGGTCGAGGTTAATTCTGAGGACCTTAAGTGGGGAGCGTGGGGAATATCTCTCCTAGGGAATTTCTTGGTTTGAGACTCTAATGGGGAGGAGATTTTTACATGGGGTTTTAAGAGATAGCTTTGCTGAGAAAGTGGGAATTTATAGTCTGGAAATTCCACTAGGGGAAACAGTTGAGATTTTGGGATGTCGCTAAGGAGTGTATTGTTGGGGAGAGATGCCCGGTTAAGGCTGCTTGGGGAAATTTGAAATTTTTTTGGGAAAAAGTTTAATTCAAGAATTTCAAAAAATAGGTAGTTCTACTGATGAGCTTTTGATTTTTACTGATGAAGTTTCGGGATTCCGCTGGGGAGTGGTAACGAGCTTTTGGGACGCGGGTGCACTAGTTTTTAGCATTTTAAGCTGGAAAAAATGTGGTATTAACCCGTCTAGGGATTTGGGAGCTTGAAAAATGATTTTCTTGGCGATGAAATGTTCCAATATTTATTTGGTAATTTTAGGAATTTTTGGGGGAATTTTCTAGAATTTTTTGGGGATTTTGTACCAAATTTAGGGGGTACTGGTAGGTTATGGAGGTTGCCAAACGGCAATGGCACAGTCTTTTGGACTGCCTTGGGAAAGGGAAGGGGCGAGTTCTGACCGATCGACTGGTGTCAGGGGACTTCCGATCGGCATACCCCTTAGTCTCCTATAAAAAGGGGTGAGTTCTTTTCATTTTTCATAGCTTTCTGCTTCCTTATCTTCTGCTTCTTTCTTCTAAGATTCGTTTTGGTGTTCCTCCTTCATTTTAGTTCAAACAATGGCAGATTTTTTTAGCAGTGAGACCCACATGGTGTGGCTAAGTGCTGATGATTGGGAGCACTTGGAGTGGTGGGACAGGGTGACTTTAGTATTGGGCAAAGAGAATGCCTTTGATCTGTTTGAGCCTGACGCCAATGACCAGACTCTTTTGTGTGAGCCTTCTCACCATCGATCACCTAGGGGGAGGAACCCTGATGGTTATGTAAGTACTGTATGACTTTTGGCATTCTTTTGGCATTTTTCTTTTGCATTCTCTTATTTATTCAAATTTTGATGAAAAGTTTTTCTTTTTTATTAACAGACTGATATTGCTGCCACGAGTCTTCGATCCCAGGGGACGACAGGGTTTAGATATGTGTGGGATCACCTTTCTCCGATTGTGCGCTGGGTGGTTTCTTCAGCAGGTATTGGTAGATTGGCGCTTGCATTGCATGAGATTCCACGCTCTAAGGCTGTTCTCTTTGCTTTGGGGAAAGGTGGTGGGATACTACCCACACCATATATTTAGATTTGGGGGAGATGACAGTGAACCCTATTAATGTACAACAACTGCTGGGGATAGATTGTGAAGGACCCAGATAGAGATGGATCACATGCTGAGGGTGACTCGACAGTGGTGGAGGCAGCGCTGGATGATGTTGGACGGATAGTCTCGGGGGAATCGATTCATATATCTCTTCTTCGAGAGGTTTTGTTGAGTCGACAGATCAATGAGACCAAAGAGCTGCAGGTTCGTCAGATGGCTTGTTTATTCATTCTTTTTCTGTTGGAAGGATTTCTGGTGGCGTTGAGCGACGACGTTATCCAATTATTGTCACGTATCTTTTGGTGGTATTCTTCTTTTTGCATTTTTTTCTTTATGCATTTTTCTTCATTTCCATTTTGATTTTTTCTGATTGCTGACCTTTATCCTTTTACAAACTTGGTTCTACGAGGTGATTGGGCTCAATGCCCACTTGATTGGTTTGCAGGATGAGTTAGAAGGGGTTTCTATCGGATGTATTTATGGTGGACGTCCAACCAGAAGTCGAGGCGGTCTTTTTCCTTAGCGATGATGCGTCAGGTCTTGAATGTCCTGACGAGCGATTAGGTTATCTCTTCTTTTCTCTTTTTAGTTTAGCTTTTTGGCATTTTCCTTTGTGCAAGTATTGACTTTGTCTTGGTAAAATTAAAGTGAATTTTTACCCCTGGGGGACATCCGTCCAACGTATGAGGTTGACCGAAAGGAATGCACAAATGCATCGTCTGTTGGCATATGAGTTTGGCTACTCTTAGTACCTAGGGGAGAGAGTAGGCAGGCTGATTGTGGAGGATGAGGTGGAAGTTCCGCCAGCGATGGCCTCGAGTTTTATGAGGTAGGTGCGGAAGATGTCGATTGATTCCTGAGTGACAGCGATGATCGACGAGCCCTATTTTTTATATAAGAACACGGTGGTGACGTATGACAATGTTAATTTCGTGACGATCTGGTTGATGTCGTCATGTATCTACGACATAGTGAATATGCCTCCGGCTCCTACGACTTTAGGTAGCGGTATGAGTCATCCAGTGGGGTCTACCTACAGCGCGGGTGGTGCGTTGACGTCAGCAGCTGCGGCGACGTCTGAGGTTCCATTTCTGCGGCTTGATCCTCCCTCCTACAACATCAGACTTCCTGTGGGAGGATAGATGGGTATGATGCATCGCCCCAACATGATGGACCTGGAGGTCCTGGGGATGACTGAGGATGTTCTCCAACCAAAGGAATAACTTTATCCTTTGTCTTTTGTTTTTCTGATTCCTTCTTTGCCTCCGACTGACTGAATTGCTCTTTTTATTTTTCTTGCAGCATGTTCGGGTGTCGACTACCTGGAAGAGGGACATCCGGGATCGGGTGTGACACCCTGACTAATTAAATACCAAGTAGATACTCTTTTATTAGATTAATACAGAATATCAAGTTGGTTCAGTGTTAGCATCACTGTCGAAAATATTTAATTAATTACTAGCCACCTAATATTTAAATAGAGAGATGCCAAATTTTTTTATAATTAAATTAAATTAACATGCAACAAATGAAATTATAAGCTAAATATACAACATCCACATCACAACCATACTAGAATATTAATGGAATAAATAAAATGAGTCTGGAGTAACACTCCCCTGAATAATCAAAATACTGAATAAATCCCAATACAAAGCTTGAATAAATAAATAAATAAATCCAACACTGAAATAAAATTGAAAGTCTGAGAATGCTATCTCTAAATGGAAATGGGAGACATGCCCTAACTGATGAATGACCCTGAATAGAGTCAAATGTAGAATGAGGAGGCATCTAATATGGAGATCCTGTAACTTTCACAACAGCTACAACACGTAAATGTAATGGAACTCCTATGCTTATCGTCCCTGTGGTTGGGCACCTAAAAGGTTTTACAAGAAAATAGATTTGGAAGCAAACGGGTCAGAGCCCGAGGTGAAAACATTTTAAAAATATGGCAAGTATTTAATTGCATTCAACAGTAAATATTATATACATGTTAGTTGCATACTCTCACATGAGTTTCTCACCTCTCAACTAAGGTGCGCGCTTAGTGCATTCCCTTAACCCATCATATTTATGCCACTATCTAACTAGTCCGTACTAACCCCTGCTTTCACATTCTAATATAAGGTGTCTACTCGTACTACACAAACAAGTTATCTTTATATCTCACATTCACATTCCTTAAATTACTTATTACAAGTGTTATTTAATTTCTCATATTCGTAGCCCATTCAATTATCTTAGTTATTCACATCTACTAAGTAACAGTGAATCAGTCACAAGTATATATATATATATATATATATATATATATATATAAATCACTCTCAATACATATATATACATATATGGCACCCCTAGGCTAAGCTGCGGTGCACGCATACTCTGCTATCAAATCCATGTACATCACGTACGTAAGGATCACGCGTTCCGAATCACTCAGGATTCGTCTCTATATAAATCACACATATTGGAGGCGAACATAGTTCACATACCCATGGGTCATGCACATACTTGTGCTCCCATGGTCAGCTGACTTATTAACTCACAAATAAGTCATTCACAGTCCTATGTCCTTAAGCTACCAATCTATATCCCCTTGTAGGCACACAAAGATAAGATGGTCCTATTTCGAAAGCCGACCTCCCGTGATAGAAATTATGGTAGGTATGTCATACACGTAATAATAGGTAATCATCACATTAATATAGGTATACACTAGTCCTACATCTTAAATCTCATATGTAACATAGTGTCATCCCGAATATTCTACGTCATATGTTTAGCGCAACAACTCTCGTCGTACGAGTTCGAATACTTAAACATACCTCATAAGGTTACTAAGTCTCCCACTAGTCTCTAAGGTTATCTCAGTAATTCCATGTCCCTCTTATACTGGTCCTAACCTTAACATTAAGACTCGCCCACTTTAAATCCCAATTTTTATGAAACTTCTAACTGTACCTCGCTCGGTAAACACTCGAAAATATTCCAACAAATCCCATAATGAATGACATATTCCGGGCATTAACCACAACCCTACCGACCTTAACCAAGTCCCCCAATATTCTATTAAATCCCCTAAGGGTTCTTACAAGCTTGGGATTTCCCAAAACTTAATGGGAAATAAACTACCAAAAATCAGGAGGAGTCGATCGATCGATGAAAAGTGTCGATCAATTGATCCATTCGATCGATCGACATTCATGGGTCGATCGATCGATCAAACAGGTATTGCGAAATTTGCATAATTTTTCCTACGGGTTTCATCAAACTTAACCCTCAAATCTTCTACTATAATGTCCCAATCTCCCAAATATTTATTCCTAACATCATACCAACATGAATACATAATTTTCAACATTTTAGAATCATCAAATCAAAATGGGACATCAATTTCTTGGATCAATTCACATAATTTTCATATAAAAACCCTAGTTCTCCTATTTCTTCAAGAATACTATATAATTCATTACAAATTCATAATTCTCTACACATGGATTATAATTTCATGGCTGCTATAATTCCAGAAGTTAAACTACTTGCAAAACCTACCCAGATTACGATTTTAATTCTTCAAATTCATTCACTCATCATTATTCAAGGTTATTCTCCAATTCTAACCTAACATGGATGATATATGCACTAATTTATTGCAAGTTAAATCACTTGCTTGGTAATAAAGATTCTGATCCTTTGAAGTAGATGGTATGGGAATGATTCTCTCTTTCCGATCTATCCGATGGTGGTGACGGTGGTGCAAAAAGCCTAAAAGTGGTGGGTATCCTTTGGTAACTTCCTCCACTTCTTCTCTAATGGCTGTATGTGAATGTAGGTGATGGGAACCCTAAGGCTCTAACCTAATGGCTGATAAATCTTGCTAAATTTCGTAGGTCACTATTCCTTAAATAGTAAAAATGACTAAAATGCCCTCCTGGGTTGTCGGGTTTTCGGTTAGGCCTAAAATGCCCCGGGACCCAAATTAAACCCCCGGCTAGTGTTTTCTGACTATCTCAACCTTTTTGGATACATTAGTGCACTCCAAATGATCATACGAATGACATAAAAATAAATTACCTTCAAATCCATTAAATTGGGTCCTGACACGACTGACACGCGCGTCCCAACTTAATTACCAAACTGTCGTATTTTTAACTCACGATAATTTTAATAAAATCAATAATTATATATTACCATAATCACTCAGTAACATTCAACATTATCATCATAATCAAATACTAACTCTCGTCTCGCTAGTTATTTAAATCCGAATGAATATCCAATTAATTATCTTAAATTAATTTAATTAATCTCATAATTAAAAGCAATTTCATTTAATTAATCCCATAATTAAAATCCATAAAAATACGGGGTATTACATACTTCCCCCTAATAACGGAATTTCGTCCCAAAATTCAAAAAAGTAAGGCATACCTGGAAAAATTAGGTATCCTCCAGTACTCAAAATAAAATTTAAAGTAAGGCTCAATCACTACAACCCCTGCTTCACAACAAGCTTGTTGAGCACTCTCGACACTTTATCAGTTATACGGTCACACCTCAATAATTGCACCTCACGTTGTGCCCTTACTAAGCAACATTCGAATAAGAATAACATATACAACATTGGCCGCATTATCTCAATATTATTGGGAGCACGCACCTCACTTCGTATCAACTCTCGCGTTTATCTAAACACAAACTTTCATCGTGGGAGAAATCGTAGAACATCTGACTACTCTTGTCCATTCTTCGAATCTCTAATCCCAGCGATGTAACTTTTACAAAAGGAAAAAGCCACGGAAGATGGTTGGTGGTTATCCCATTATTGTCATCGGACTCTAACTATTGACTGATCCAAAAATCTGACAATCCGCTCACCTCTAAGCATTCAGAGGAAGGATAGTAAGATTTATCCACACAAAGCCTCAGTAAACACCTTGTCCACTATAAATAGGTACGGTTGCTTTCACAAAACTCTACCATGAGGTAATATCCTCTCCTCATTTCCATATTGTACTTTAATTACTAGTTATACCCGTTGTGGAAATGAAATGATCGCAATGAGTACATAATTACTTTCATACAGCTCCACCAGTCTTCAATCACCTTGCACCTACTCCTCGAGCTATAGGTGATACAACCTTATCAAAACGAAACGTTATTCCCACTACTTCCTGATACCTCATATTGAAGGTGGGTTTTCAAGAATCTCATCGTAGTTCAGAATAATACTGGGCAAGACCCATACCGGTGTGTTCACTATCTAATAGTGTAAATCACCCAAGTATGTAACAATTACTCTCCTTCCGGACAACCTATTCCACACATTCGAGGGAACTCGTTACTTGTCTTAGGTTGTCAATCCATCAAAGAAACTTACCATTTGACTCTACCATTACTGGAATCGTCGGCTGGATACAAAATTTCTAGCTGGTCTTCTTACTCCAATAATTTCCTATCTAAGAGCATCACGTGGAGATTACTTACAATTACCCGCTCAACACCGACTTTCATTTTAAATTTCTCTCATTCAGTGGTACTTAATAATTCTCTTCTTCCATCGGCGTATACCCAAAAGTTTTGACCCGTGCACTTCTCACCATGACGTGCACTTCTGGAATTTTATAACTTACTGACATCCTTATTATATTTACGCGTAAGTCACCCTCAAGATTCGATTGGGTGGAAATCCGCTCTAAATTGCCCATAATAGTTAAATATTTGTCTTCTTAAGGGATACCCCCTTTTAAATGGCTCCCCAGTGCCCTTTAACCAAGTTTGGACGTGTTACTCTGATTGCACACGAATATACTGATTATCATCCTTTTCTTACGACGCTTAATCCATTCTACCACTACCATTTTGTAATATTAGTCCCACAAGAATAAATTTCACCCATTTATTTCCATGTCTCTTCTTCCGACGATTATGACACTTGCCCCTATATTCGCAACATGGCTAAACCCCTTGGGCATCCTAGATTACCCCAGAATTTGAAATCTTAAATCCTCCTTAACATCATTCCATCCTTTAACCCACCGTAACAAAACAAAATTTTTCAGTACTTCCTCACCACACAACTGGCTCAACTGGCCTTATGTCATAATTTACCTTTCAACTTTCAGCTATGACTACATACTTCCATAATGACTGAGGTACCGGACTCATGGACAAATGGTCAAACATCTCCCTACTACCAACCTTACGCTAAGTTTCATGCTTGGGATGTCTCGCAAAGTAAAATCCAAACAAGGAACCCCCCGATACCCTACTACCTATCATTGTCGGTCATCGGAATTCGTTAGGCCCTCAGTCCATAAAGTGTACCCCTATATTCTCTTCTTTTTATACTAAAATTACATCTCCTTCCACAATTATAATTAACAAGGAACTTTCTCTGAAAGACACTGTCACTTAACATTGGTGGATATCACACTCCATAATCATCGTGAATATATAATCGGGGCTCTCGAAGTCCCGTCCCCAGACATACAGCTATGAGTATTAACTCCCACGTCTCTAAAGGGTGATACAACAATGCGCTCTTCCTATTACCTAGTTTTAAGCGTTAAACATAATAACAAGCTAAATCTTTTCGTTGAACAGTAAACTCAATACACTCTGAATCATATTAATGAAGTCCCTACACATACCGAGATCGAGTATCCGAGACCATTATACCTCTCGAAGTGTCTAATATATATATATATATATATATATAAATGCGAGCCCGACCCTCTTACAGGTGAGGTTTCGCCAAAACAGAACATCCTACACTGAGGTAGTAACCCCGATATCCGCACACTATCGGTCTAACCATTACTATAAAACCACAATCAAGATAATATCATACTCGTATAACATATCACAAAAACAAGTAATATCAATAAAGTATATAATACTATTAACACACCCATTTATCCTCCGCGGATACACTAAAGGTAACCCCGCTATACCAAGGAAAATATTCACATAATAATAACGTTGTTGTTATATGCACTAAACTCGTCTCACAAGAAAATTTAGCAATAATAAAAATGTAGTGACTCATTCATGTCACATAAAATGGGCCTCATCCCATAAGGGTAAAACTTATACTTTTACCTTGCCAACATCCTGTCTGCTTAGATGGTTCTTGGACTTAACACGCCTGTCTGAACCAAATCGAAAATTACATTAATTAATGCCCTTTCTAGGCACCATACCTTTATCCCTTTACTTACTTTGAGAAAATTTAACATATGGGGTTTTACTTTCCCCAAAATGCCTCCACAGAAAATCCATTTATCTCCGGTCATACTGACCACATTAGGGTTGTCCTTCTCTCAAACTTTGGTAGTCTAGACTATGATGGATACCTCCGTTGTTCCCTTAGCTATGATGGCCCTAAGGAACATGCAACTGGCTTCAACAGCCCTTACTGAATTCATCATCGCTCGATAAAAATTCAGCTATTCAAATCATCTTAATGGGTCCCCTGATGGGTCTCCCCCTTGTTGTGCTTTACTAACACCATTTTACCCAGTCTTAATCTATGACTAAACTCTTCGATTCTTGTAGCTCCCCTCACAAGGAAGCGTTAACATCCTCATCGAAAAACGCAACATTGTTGTCATCTTCCTTGATCACCTAAGCGGAATTGCCCAAAAGTTCTAGCAAAATTGTACCTACTTCATTCGGTGCGAGGTTTGCAAATTGATTAAATTCCTTTTTACAAAGTGACCTCTGTCCAACCCTCTTGTATGAGTTCAGAACAACGTTCGCATCTCATCCTGAACATTTGATGAAAGAACTTGAGGTTAAACTGTACCTAAGATTCTTCCGTTGACACAACATTCCACTAATAAATGTGGTGATTACTTCCCACCATTTCAACTCTGTTTTTACGAGCCAAGAAAAAATATCCCTAAATTTTTGCTCCCGGTTAGCCTCACTCCGACATATGCCCAAGCCTTTGGACTTTTTATCTTCGTTGGCTTACACACGCTATTTTCGTATTTCTAGAATTTCCACCGCTGGTTCTCTTCAATGTTCCGTCTGACTCTCTCCCAATCCAACCTTGCTGGGTGAGTCTAATTTGACCCCACTTTCTACTATAGTGGTACCTGGAAGTCATATGTTGTGCCTTAGACGTCTTTACCATCCTGGATTTTCGTGCCATAATAGGGGTGACCTCAACTACGGTCATCATTCTTGAATATAGCCAATAACCTCAACTGAGCTTTGCCTCCTGCTGTCCGCCCAACTGTCCTTGCCAGACATACTGCATTGTTCGTCACACGAACACACCCGAATTCAAATAACATTCACTATTATATACATTATAGCAGGAGAACGAAATCTCACCAAAGAAATCAACAATCCTAAACATAGGGCTCTATATCAAAGAAAACTACGCTGGAAGCATAATAAGCCGAACAGATCCTAAAGGACACTAGAACCTGATGCTCTGATATCACCTGTAACACCCCGAGTAATTAAATATCGGGTAGCTACTCCTTTATTAGATTAATACAGAATATCAAGTTGGTTCAGTCTAAGCATCACTATCGAAAACATTTAATTAATTACTAGCCACTTAATATTTAAATAGGCAGAGGCCATTTTTTTTAATAATTAAATTAAATTAACATTCAACCAATTAAATTGTAAGCTAAATATACCACATCCACATCACAACCACAATAGAATAGTAATGGAATAAATAAAATGAGTCCGGAGTAACCCTCCCCTGAATAATCAAAATACTGAATAAATCCCAATACAAAGCTTGAATAAATAAATAAATCCAACACTGAAATAAAACTAAAAGTCTGAGAATGTTATCTCTAAATGGAAATGGGCGACATGCCCTAACTGATGAATGACCCTAAATAGAATCAAATATAGAATGAGGAGGCGTCTAATACCGAGATCCTGTAACTTCCACAACAGCTACAACAAGTAAATGTAATGGAACTCCTATGCTTGACGTCCCTATGGCTGGGCACATAAAAGGTTTTACAAGAAAATAGATTTGGAAGCAAACGGGTCAGAGCCCGAGGTGAAAATAGTTTAAAAATATAGCAACTCTTTAATTGCATTAAACAGTAAATATTATATACATGTGAGTTGCATACTCTCACATGAGTTTCTCACCTCTCAACTAAGGTGCACGCTTAGCGCATTCCCTTAACCCATCCTAGTTATGCCACTATCTAACTAGTCCGTACTAACCCCTGCTTTCACATTCTAATATAATGTGTCTACTCGTACTACATAAACAAGTTATCTTTATATCTCACATTCATATTCCTTAAATTACTTATTACAAGTGTTATTTAATTTCTCATATTCGTAGCCCATTCAATTATCTTAGTTATTCACATCTACTAAGTAACAGTGAATCAGCCACAAGTATATATATATAAATCACTCTCAATACATATATATACATATATGGCACCCCTAGGCTAAGCTGCAGTGCACGCATACTCTACTATCAAATCCATGTACATCACGTACGTAAGGATCACGCGTTTCGAATCACTCAGGAACCATCTCTATATAAATCACACATATTGGAGGTGAACATAGTTCACATATCCATGGGTCATGCACATACTTGTGCTCCCATGGTCAGCTGACTTATCAACTCACAAATAAGTTATTCACAGTCATATGTCCTTAAGGTACAAATCTATATCCCTCCGTAGGCACACAAAGATTAGATGGTCCTATTTCGAAAGCCGACCTCCCATGATAGTGAAGCACCTTATACTCTTGACTCACTTGAGTCAGTATTGTATAAGTGTTCATCTAGTTTGGAAATTGTGACAAAATTGTGTCAATCCAAGAAATCAAAGAACCTCAGAGATTGGTTTGACATTTTATTCCTCTTGATTGATTGATCTAGATAATTTTACCAACACTCACACACATTAGAATTGCATTCATACATTTCATATTGCATATAAGTGTGTATATATGTTGAGTGGTGTTTTAAATACCTAAAATTGATTTTTAATATTTTTTTGGGGAATTTTATAAACTTTTAAAATAAGGTTTTTATTAATTAAAATTTGGTTTTAAAAGTTTTAGGGTCAATCTGCTATTCTGGATATTTGGTTTCATTGGCTGAAAGTTCACTTGGGTAGAATCCAAAAGCGCTAGAGACTATAAGGTGTGCTATGTAATTATTTTAGACGCGCGTGGAACAACCAATCAATTGCCTACACCTGTCGAGCTATTATCGAACCATATTACGTTTTCTCTGTGAGACGATTGTTGTGCGTTGTTTCAACCCTTGGATTAGTTTTAATCGATGATCTACATGCGTTCTTTTACAATCCTGGTGAAACCAAATTGAGCCAATCAGAAGCAATCACCGCCTCTGTTTAAACCATTGGATCAAGGTTAATCCTCCAAGACCAGATCCTAGCCCTTGATTTTGGTATGTTATCTCGAATCTTCTCATCCTCCTATAAAAGGAACCCTTCTCTCAACCATCTGAGACTTTTTACCACTTTTTTCATTCGAGTGAGAAAGAGAGAAGAGAGAGAAGAGAGAAGAGAGAAGAGAGAAGAGAGAAGAGAGAAGAGAGAAGAGAGAAGAGAGAAGAGAGAGAGAGAGAAATCAGAGTTAGAAAACCCTAACCCTAAATCGTCCAAAACTATTTTCAAACCTTAACGTCTTTCAAAACCAGTTTATACCAAACACAACCTTTAGTGTTTGAGAGATTTTGAGTGATTGGTTTGTTAGTTTTGTTGTTGTAACCTCTTTGTTCTCAGATCTTGTTATCAACTTAAACATCTGTTTATATCTGTGTTTCTTCTTTTATAGAAATCCTAGATCTAAGTCAGTACATGTTATATTACATATATATCTACATTTTTAGTTTCTCATCTTGAGAAAATATTTGTTGATTTATTTCAGTAAATGTTTTTATCTTCGAAATCAACAAAATCATTTTCTGTTTCTAGTTCTTTTGAAACAAGACCTTCGACCTAGTTGGAATCTCACTTGGTGATTTTCAATCTCAAAAATATTTTCAAAACTTGAGATTGATTAAGATCTTGATACGTCTTCCGAGCAAGATAGCCGTGGATTCTGAGATTATAATAAAGGTCAAATAAGGTTAAGTTTTATAAGAGGAGAGAAATAGAAAATCACAACATATAGATCTTATATGTAATTTGATAGGACTGTTTGTATAATATCAGTGTGAGTGTGTACATGCATGTGTTAGAAAGAACCTTCACAAACACTATCAACCTACCACACTAAAAGTGTTGGTAATAAGATCTCAAGAACAAGAGTCGACGTAAAGAACTTGAACAAATTGGAAGTTAGCAAACTGGGAGAACAACATCAACAAATAGAACTGCAGAGAAGTTATAAGGACACCAGTGGGTATATTCCTAAACTTGTATAAGTCTGATTTGTGTGCATGTGTGTTATATAGTTTGTAACTGTTATAATTTGTTTTAGTGGAATTTTTTGTTTACTCCGTAGAGGGAGTCGTGGATGTTTCCTTAGTTGGGTGAGGTTTTACCACGTAAAAAATCCCTTGTTCTTAATATTTCTACATCTCCTCATCTAATTCTTGGTTGTGCTGAGTTTAAATTTTTTTAAACTGATTTATTAAACCTGTTAACAAATCTTGAAAAGATGTCGTACATATTTTTGTTAAACACATCTTGTGATTAATTTGATTTGGTTTTAAGGAAAGATTTTCTTAAAAAAATAGTTCGGAGTTACTTAAATAGTTTAATTTTATATTAAACGGCTTTAGTAACAGATTTTTAATTGGTATCGAAGCTTTGTAAACTTCTTTTAAAAGATCATGTGTTTCTGAAATTATTTTCTGAAAATCAAATATGGATGAGAAAAATGAAAGATTTGGTAACTTGACCAGACCTCCAATCTTTGATGGAACCAATTTTGCTTACTGGAAAGTAAGGATGATTGCTTTCATTCAAGGAACTTTGGGAGATGATGTCTGGGACATTGTTGAAAATGGATACATTTTTCCTACTAAACCAACCAATGAAGGAAGTAATGAGAGGGTTAAGAAAGTGTTAAGTGAGTTCACACAAGAAGAGAAGCAAGTTTCTCGCAACAATAACAAAGGAAAGAATGCCATATTTATGTCCATAAATGAACATGAGTTCAAAAGAATCTTATCATGTACCACTTCTAAGGAAGCTTGGGACACTTTGATTACTGCTCATGAAGGTGACACTAGAGTTAAGGCTGCTAAAACACAAATGCTCATTCAACAGTATAACTCTTTAATTTTGTCTGACTATGAGTCATTTGATGACTTCTATATGAATTTGACTGATATTGTGACCAAACTGCATGCAAATGGGATAACCTATGACAGACATGAAATTGAATCTAAAATTCTGAGATCATTACCACAGAAATTTGACAATAAAAGATATGCTATTGAGGAAATGTGTGACCAAAATCTCACTCCTGAATTACTCAGTAGTAAACTAAGAACTGTGGAAATGGAATTAGAATTTAAGAAACAATTAACCCAGTCCCATAGGAAACAGACTAGTTCCAATCTGAGTTTTTCTTCTAAGTTGAATAAGCCTGAGTTTAACATCCTTAATTATGACTTTGATAAGGAATGTGACATAGAGAGTTTGGACAATCAGATGGACTTAATGTCAAAACAGTTTAAGAAAATTATCAAGTTTAGAAACAACATGGCAAACAAACAAGGCAAATCCAATTATCCAACTCACTCTAATCACAAAACTCATGAGAAAGGTTAAGACAAACATCACAAGGACTTTCACACTAGACCTAACAGAGACCTTAAGAAAACTGAATGCTTTAGATGTGGAAAACTAGGACACATTGCACAAGATTGTAGAGTTAATTTGAACACTCAAAATAAACACACTAGGGCCAACATTTGCAAGACATGGGATGATTCAAGTGACTCTGAAAATGAGGAACCTGAGTCATCTGATGTTTTTGATCCTTGCATGTCTTTCTTTGCCAAGATTATCTATAATGATGATATGCCTGTACTTGTTAGTGAGGATGAATTTAGTAATTCTACTTCTGTTGTTGTAAATCATGTTGTTACTGGATTAGATGCTTTAATTTCTGAGAACATTCCTACTTCTACCACGGGGTGTGTGAGTCAAAGGGAAAGCGATAATAACGATGTCAATGGCTGTGTGAGTCCAAGAATTGAAGCCTTAAGGGTCACTTCACACACTACACTTAGTGACTCGGACAATGAAGACCTCCCTGATATTCACACACTTTATGCAAAAACTCTCAAGAAAAGCACAAAACTAGAAAAGATAGTGAAAGATCTCACAAATAAACTAGAAGTTCTAAGTTTGATGGTCAAACTTAATGCTGAATAGTATACTACCCAATGCCTAACTTGACGCGACTGAAAATGTGTCTCAGAAATGTGTTCTCTCTAGGCTCAAGTGCAAGCCTGTCGCTCAAGTAATAATCCGACAAGTCAGGTATCGATCCTTAGGGAAAAAGGACAACAAAGTTGTGACGATGGGAAAAGACGAAGGAATCCTAACTTTTACTTTAAAAAGAAAGAAAAAATGTTTTGGGCTTTGGGATGACTACAACTAAATGCAATAATGAAATTATGAAGAGATGCAAATACACTAAACTACCTAAAATATGATCGAAAAAAATGATTTGAAATTTTTAACTAAGTGATGAGAAAAACAGGACGGGAATACAATCCCCCAACCCTAGTGTATTGCAGTTATAATACTAATCGTAAATTTAATTGATTAATTTGACCCGAAATTTAGTACTCCCAAGCATTACGTATACGAGGTTCAAACCCGCGTCATACTTAATATGAGGACGAGTAAATCGGTATCGCGATAGTCACACTTGAATTGCATTCTAAATCATCCCGGTTACCCAGAGGAAAATGAGATATAAAGATCTACAATTGTTGTGTTCCTACACAATACGGACGTGATCAATCACTAAATTCAGAGGACTAATTTTATACACATGCAATTAACACATCAGGCTGGGTTCATGTATCCCGACCTTTTAAACCTAGCCGGACATATTAAACTGAAGGATGTATGGAATAGTAACGTTACATGCGAAAGAATTCATGATAAAACTATATTGAAATACGTAACTAAGTATTATGAACGCAAAAATTGATTCAAATCACGCAAGAAAAATTACCATGCAAAAACAATAATCATAAGAATAAAACTTGGATTACAACTTGAAAACAAATCCGAAATTGTATCAATCTTGCAGGAATTAATTCAACTTATGTTCCTAGATATTCTTCACCTTTTCTCTTTACCAAAACTAAAAAAAACTCTTCAGATTTGTTGTTCCTAGGTCACTAAGTACGTCCAAATCTGTGTTTTGAAAGAGTTTTAACTTCATGGGATTCTTTGGACCAATCAAAAATAAGGAAAAAATTGGCGCTTTAGGACCCCCGAATCGGTTCGCCCCCCAAACCGGTTCGACATTGGGTTTGGGAAAGTTCGCTGGCTTGGGTGACTTTTTCTTTCATTCTAACACTTAGAATTTTTTTCTTGTTTTCTTCCTTTCCTCCTTGGATTTTTCTTCAACTTCAATTGGTCATAACTCAGCAACCGTAGCTCGGATTTGGGTGCCGTTTCTTTCAGTGTTCTCATTGTTATAAGATTTTCAACTTTCCAGTTGACTCCTCCTTCGGGATCTGGCTGAAGAATTACCAAAATACCCTTGAACTTGCCTTCCTAGCCTTTCTTTCATCGTTTCGCTTTCTCTTTTGCACAGCTTGCATAATTAACCTGTAAAATAGCTAGGAGAAACACGAAGTACGAAATACCTGCCAACGAAGGTTAGTAGCATAAATGTGCATTAAATCCATATCAGTTGCGTCACTCGGGTTCACAAATGTGCCAAAATTAGGGGAATAAAAATACAATATTTATGCCCAATCATAACTCATGAAAGTAAAATAAAAAAGTTTGATCAAAAACTAAAAAATTTGACTGAAACAAATGAAACTCTGGAGAAAAAATACAAAGGGACATTGTTAGAATTTGAACAAACAAAAGAAAAGACAACAACTATTTTTAAAAAATTTACAAAATTTGAAAATAACTCAAACTGTTTTGATGGATTTGTTGCTGAATCAAAGACCAATTCTGATGATCGAACTGTAATAGGGTTTTGCCCCAATTTAAAGACACAAACAAAACCTTTTGTAACTATCAAGTTTGTGTCAGGAGGTAAAAGACCTATTGAAACCTACCCAGACTTTCATTCTTTGAAAACTGAGTTTGACTCAAAACATCAAAATTTTGATATTGGAGAATCAAGTTACTCTAAACATGAAAGTTCACCTAAGGCTAAATATGTTTGCCCCTCCATTAGGAAGAGTGAATCTACGTTCAAAACTGTTATATCTAGGAATAGGTTTCAACCTCAAAATTCCTTGAAGCCTATGTTTAGAGATTTCCCTAAGGAGACTCCAACTTTGAGCAACCTTTATTGCTCCTACTGCGATATATACGGCCATTCTTTTGATGGTTGTTATGCTAGAAGACTAGTTAAACCTTTCTGTAATCCTCCTATCTATAAAAACTTTAACTATTCTAGGAGAAATCGAAACAATTATGTTCTGCCTAGACAACCAGACAAAAACTCTAATTATAGGAAGAGAAAGACCAAACCTAAAAGAACATTCCCTAGAAGGATTACTAAACACTTTCCTAAGCCAAATGCTCCTGTGTTTCATAAAATTCAAAATCATGCGCAAAATATATTTCAAAAAAATCGAAACCTCACAAATTTTATCAATTGAGAGCAAATAAGCGCAAAATGAAAACAAGAGCAATTTGGGTTAGAAAAGATGATCTATTACCCCAGATGAAGTGTAACATTGTTATTACTACTTTAAAAGCTGAACACACATCTTCTGGTTGGTATTTAGACTCTGGATGTTCTAAACACATGACTGGTGATGATACAAAACTCTTAAACAAAACCAGCTTTGCTGGAGGAAAAGTTATTTTTGGTGATGGAGTATCATCTCAGATCATAGGTAAAGGAACACTCCAAGAGAAATGACTTCATGTTCTTGAAAATGTTCTTCTAGTTAAAGGTCTTAAGGCCAATCTACTTAGTATCTCGCAATTTTGTGACTCAGATCATACTATTACCTTTTCAAAGAACAATTGCAAAATTTTAAATGAAAAGGTTGAATGCATAATTACAGGATTCAGGACTCTTGACAATTATTATACTGTCATGAATAGTTCTGAAATTTGTAATGTTGCCAGAATGGATGACAATGAGATATGGCATAACAGGATGGGTCACATAAATTATGATAATCTTAGTAGATTGACTTCTCAAGAAATAGTTAGAGGAGTTCCCAAAATCAATCCCATTTCTAATATTATTTGTGGTTCCTGTCAGGAAGGAAAAATTGTTAAGGCACCTCATAAGAAAGTCAAAGATATCCTTACCTCTAACCCCTTAGATCTCATCCATATGGACCTAATGGGTCCCTCCCAAACTATTAGTCTCTGTGGACACAGTTACATTCTTGTTATGGTTGATGACTTCACTAGATTTACTTGGGTAGCCTTCTTAAAGCAAAAGTTTGACACTTTTCAAACTTTTTTAAAAATACTTCTTCGAATTGAAAATGAGAAGGACACTCAAGTAAATAGAATTCGTAGTGATAGAGGTGGAGAATTCAAAGACACCGATATAATAGAGTATTGTGACTATAATGGTTACAAACATGAATTTAGTGCTCCTAAGACTCCTCAATAAAATGGTATCGCTGAGAGAAAGAATCATACACTTCAGGAGATGGCACGTGTTATGTTACATGCCAAGAGTTTGCCTAAATATTTTTGGGTAGAAGCTATTCGTACTGCGTGTCACATTATCAATAGGGTATATCTTAGAAAGAATTTTAAATAAACTCCTTATGAACTTTGGTATAAGAAAAAACCCAATCTTAAGTACCTTAGAACCTTTGGTAGTACGTGTTATGTCTGCAAAGACAGAGAACACTTATTGAAATTTGAAAGCTGGGGAGATAAAGCTATTTTTCTAGGATACTCGCCTAATAGTAGAGCCTACCGTCTTTATAATCTTCGCACTAAAACCATGATGGAATCCATAAATGTGATTGTAAGTGACACTACTGTAGAGAGTAAGACAGGTGAATCAACTATTGTGGAAGAGCCTATAAATGTTTTAGAAAATGACCCTCCAAAAATAAATAATTCATTACCTATTGAGACACCTGAAGTACCTAAATGGGTCTCTAAAGATCATCCCATAGATAACGTTGTTGGTAATCCTGGTGAGCCTGTGCGTACAAGATCTCAATTAAGAAATTATGCTCACTATGCATGTTTTGTTTCCCTTGTGGAACCAAAGAATGTAAATGAGGCATTGAATGCCTCTCACTGGATTTCTGCAATGCAGGAAGAACTTCTTCAATTTGTCATTCATGATGTTTGGTATCTTGTACCTAGGCCTAATCACAAAAAGGTTATTGGCACACGTTGGATTTTTTAAAATATATCTGATGAAAATGAGATAATCATTAGAAATAAAGCTAGATTAGTTGCTCAAGGATATTCTCAAATTAAAGGAATAGATTTTAACGAGACCTTTTCTCCTGTTACTCATATAGAATATGTTCGTCTTCTCTTTGCTATAGCTTGCTACTTGCATTTTACACTTTATCAAATGGATGTCAAATCTACATTCCTTAATGGAATATTGACTGAGGAGACCTATATAGAACAACCAAAAGGGTTTATTAACCTTTAGTATCCAAATCATATATTTCGTCTAAAAAAGGCTTTGTAGCCTAAAACAAGCGCCTAGAGCCTTGTATGAGTGCCTTTCCAATTTTCTCTTAGAAAAAGGTTTTAAGAGAGGTGGAAATGATCAAACTTTATTTGTCAAACATTTTTACAAACACGTCATTATAGCTCAAGTTTATGTTGACGATATTATCTTTGGATCAACTTCTCCCTCAGAAGTCAAATCCTTTTCTGAAATTATGCATAAAGAGTTTCAAATGTCTCTTATGGGGGAGTTCCAATTTTTCTTAGGTCTTCAAGTCAAAAAAAATTCAGAAGGATTATTTGTTTCATAATCTAAATACGCATTAGAGATTATCAAAAAATTCGGCCTTGAGAGTGCTAAAGAGGCTAAAACTCCAATGAGTACTACGGTCAAACTATCTAAAGATGAAACTGGAAAATTCATAGATCCAACTCTATATCGTAGTATGATAGGGACCTTGATATACCTTACTGCCTCGCGTCCTGATATAATGTATGATGTTTGTGTATGCGCTTGTTATCAAAACAATCCTAAAGAGAGCCATCTTTCTTCTGTTAAAAGAATTATTAAATATGTAAAAGGCACTCTGAACCTAGGACTATGGTACACTAGTGATACACCTAGCACTATAATTGGGTACACTAATGCTGATTGGGCTGGGTGTACTGATGATAGTAAAAGTACATCAGGAGCATGTTATTATATAGGTAATAATTTGGTACCATAGAGTAGTAAGAAACAAAATTGCACGACTCTCTCAACAGCTGAATCTGAATACATCGTCGCTGGAAGCTGCTGTGCTCAATTACTTTGGCTTAAACAAATGCTAAGTGATTATGGTATTCAAGAAAAACAATTTCACCTCTATTGTGATAATCAAAGTGAGATCAATATCTCTAAAAATCCTGTTCAACACTCGCGAACAAAACACATAAAAATAAGACATCACTTTATACGCGAATTGGTTGAAACTAAGGAATTAGAAATCAATTATCTTCCTACTGATTTGCAACTCGCAGATATGTTTACCAAACCTTTAGATTACAATAGATTTATTTCTTTGCGTAAATCAATAGGTATGGTGTGTGCTGATTAATCTCTTTGACCTCTATATGTTTTTTCCTTTGTCTATTTGAGACAAAATGGGGGAGAAATTTGAGTCTAATGAACCTTTTTACATAGTCTAAAGTGCTTGATCTTAGTGATTCATTGCAGGATTCTGTACAAATAGTCTCAACAGTTGTAATAGGGTATTCAATTATAATTAGTTGAGTTATGTACTTTTGTTTTCTAGGAAATGGGTAGATAGAATTTTTATAGGAATAGGTTTCTCTTATTTTTTTGCCCTACGAGTACTAGTTGACTCAAAGGAGATTTTGTCTCATATTTCCAAAGGGGGAGATTGAAGCACCTTATACTCTTAACTCACTTGAGTCTGTATTGTATAAGTGTTCATCTAGTTTGGAAATTGTGATAAAATTATGTCAACCCTAGAAACCAGAGAACCTCAGAGATTGGTTTGCCATTTTATTCCTCTTGATTGATTGATCTAGATAATTTTACCAACACTCACACACATTAGAATTTCATTCATACATTTCATATTGCATATAAGTTTGTATATATGTTGAGTGTGTTTTAAATCCCTAAAATTGATTTTTAATATTTTTTTGGGGAATTTTATAAACTTTTAAAATAAGGTTTTTATTAATTAAAATTTGGTTTTAAAATTTTTGGGGTCAATCCGCTATTCTGGATTGTTGGTTTCATTGGCTGAAAGTTCACTTGGGTAGAATCCAAAAGTGCTAGAGACTATAAGGTGTGCTATGTAATTATTTTAGATGCGCGTGGAACAACCAATCAATTGCCTACACCTGTCGAGCTATTATCGAACCATATTGTGTTTTCTCTGTTAGACGTTTGTTGTACGTTGTTTCAACCCTTGGATTAGTTTTAATCGATGATCTGCATTCGTTCTTTTACAATCCTGGTGACACCAAATTGAGCCAATCAGAAGTGTTTTAATCACCGCCTCTGTTTAAACTAATGGATCAAGGTCAATCCTCCAAGACCAGATCTTAGCCCTTGATTTTGGTCAGTTATCTCGAATCTTCTCAGCCTCCTATAAAAGGAACGCTTCTCTCAGCCATCTGAGACTTTTTGCCACTTTTTTTATTCGAGTGAGAAAGAGAGAAGAGAGAGAAGAAAGAAGAGAGAAGAGAGAGAGAGAGAAACCAGAGTTAGGAAACCCTAACCCTAAATCGTCCAAAACTATTTTCAAACCTTAACCTCTTTCAAAACCAGTATATACCAAACACAACCTTGAGTGTTTGAGAGATTTTGAGTGATTGGTTTGTTAGTTTTGTTGCTGTAAACTCTTTGTTCTCAGATCTTGTTATCAACTTAAACATTTGTTTAGATCTGTGTTTCTTCTTTTATAGAAATCCTAGATCTAAGTCATTGCATATTATATTACAGATAGATCTACATTTTTAGTTTCTCATCTTGAGAAAATATTTGTTGATTTATTTCAGTAAATGTTTTTATCTTCGAAATCAACAAAATCATTTTTTGGTTCTAGTTCTTTTGAAACAAGACCTTCGACCTAGTTGGAATCTCACTTGGTGATTTTCAATCTCAAAAATATTTTCAAAACTTGAGATTGATTAAGATCTTGATACGTCTTCCGAGAAAGATAGCCGTGGATTCTGGGATTATAATAAAGGTCAAATAAGGTTAAGTTTTATAAGATAAGAGAAATAGAAAATCACAGCATATAGATCTTATATGTAATTTGATAGGACTGTTTGTATAATATCAGTGTGAGTGTGTGCATGCATGTGTTAAAAATCACCTTCACAAACACTATCACCCTACCACACTAAAAGTGTTGGTAATAAGATCTCAAGAACAAGAGTCAACGTAAATAACTTGAACAAATTGCAAGTTAGAAAACTGGGAGAACAACATCAATAAACAGAACTGCAGAGAAGTTATAGGGACACCAGTGGGTTCATTCCTGAACTTGTATAGGTCTGATTTGTGTGCATGTGTGTTATATAGTTTGTAACTGTTATAATTTGTTTTAGTGGAATTTTTGGTTTACTCCGTAGAGGGAGTCGTGGATGTTTCCTCAGTTGGGTGAGGTTTTACCATGTAAAAAATCCCTTGTTCTTAATATTTCTACATCTCCTCATCTAATTCTCGGCTGTGCTGAGTTTAAATTTTTTTAAACTAATTTATTGTTAACAAATCTTGAAAAGATCTCGTACATATTTTTGTTAAACACATCTTGTGATTAATTTGATTTGGTTTTAAGGAAAGAGTTTCTTCAAAAAACAGTGTGGAGTTACTTAAATAGTTTAATTTTATATTAAATGGCTTTAGTAACAGATTTTCAGATAGCAAGTATGGTAGGTATGTCATACACATAATAATCCAGATACTAAGTAATCACACAACTTAGGTAATCATCATATTAATATAGGTATACACCAGTCTTACATCTTAAATCTCATATGTAACATAGTGTCATCCCGAATATTGTACGTCATATGTTTAGCGCAACGACTCCCGTCGTACGAGTCCGAATACTTAAACCTACCTCATAAGGTTACTAAGTCTCCCACTAGTCTCTAAGGTTATCTCGGTAATTCCAAGTCCCTCTTCTACTGGTCCTAACCTTAAAATTAACACTCGCCCACTTTAAATCCCAATTTTTATGAAACTTCTAACCGAACCTCACTCGGTAAACACTCGAAAATATTCCATCAAATCCCATATGACATATTTCGGGAATTAACCACAACCTTACTCACCTTAACCAAGTCCCCCAATATTCTATTAAATCCCCTAAGGTATCTTACAAGCTTGGGATTTCCCAAAACTTAATGGGAAATAATCTACCAAAAATCAGGAGGAGTCGATCGATCGATGAAAAGTGTCGATCGATTGATCCAGTCGATCGATCGACATTCATGGGTCGATCGATCGATCAAACACGCGTTGCGAAATTTGCATAATTTTTCCCACGGGTTTCATCAAACTTAACCCTCAAATACTCTACTATAATCTCCCAATCTCCCAAATATTTATTCCTAACATCATACCAACATGAATACATAATTTCCAACGTTTTAGAATCATTAAATCAAAATGGGACATCAATTTCTTGGATCAATTCACATAATTTTCATATAAAAACCCTAGTTCTAGTATTTCTTCAAGAACACTATATAATTCATTACAAATTCATAATTCTCTACACATGGATCATAATTTCGTGGCTGCTATAATCCCAGAAGTTAAACTACATGCAAAACCTACCCAGATTATGATTTTAATTCTTCAAATTTATTCCATCATCATTATTCAAGGTTATTCTCCAATTCTAACCTAACATGGATGATATATGCACTAATTTATTGCAAGTTAAATCACTTGATTGGTAATGAAGATTATGATCCTTTGAAGTAGATGGTATGGGAATAATTCTCTATTTTCGATCTATCAGATGGTGGTGACGGTGGTGCAAAAAGCCTAAAGGTGGTGGTTCTCCTTTGGTAACTTCCTCCACTTCTTCTCTAATGGTCGTCTGTGAATCTAGGCGATGGGAACCCTAAGGCTCTAACCTAATGGCTGATAAATCTTGCTGAATTTCATGGGTCACTATTCCTCAAATAGTAAAAATGACTAAAATGCCCTCTCGAGTTGCCGGTTAGGCCAAAAATGCTACGGGACCCAAACTAAACCCCCGGCTAGCGTTTTCTGACTATCTTGACCTTTTTAGACACGTTGGCGTACTCAAAATTATCATACGAATAACATAAAAATAAATTACCTTTAAATCCATTAAATTAGGTCCTGACACGACTGACACGCATGTCCTAATTTAATTACCAAACTGTCGTATTTTCGACTCACGACAATTTTAATAAAATCAATAATTATATATTACCATAATCGCTCAGTAACATTCAACATTATCATCATAATCAAATACTAACTCTCGTCTCGCTAGTTATTTAAATTCGAATTAATATACAATTAATTATCCCAAATTAATTTAATTAATCTCATAACTAAAGCAATTTCATTTAATTAATCTCATAATGAAAATCCATAAAAATACGGGGTATTACATTGGGTTTCTTCTGCAACCGCTCATATTCGAGAGTCGATCCCCGTCCCTTATTATCTTGTGCCATCTGCCACGTCTGAGGAGGGATTTGGATCGGGTAGCGGAGGCTCCTCAACTTGTCTCCAGTGGAAGTGCGCGTGTCGCCGAGATGGGGGATCGGAGAGAGAGAGAGGTGGGGTATAGGGCTGAGTCCCGTTGTTTTTCTTCATTTTTTTGTTTTTCTGCAAAAGAGATGTAATGATGGAAACACATATATATTAAATGGGGTTTTATTTGCTTTTAATGACTTAATCTACATGCTCTATTTACTTTGTTTGCTGAGATCGTAAAAAGTATTAGAATTACTTATAAGGGAATTATTTTTAAAATGGGATGAGTTACAAATATAAGGAAAGGAAAATCTTGAATTCTTCTGGATAAAAAATATTTTTATTGAGTTTTATGATTTTGATAAAAAAGGAAAAAGGGAATTTTCTAAAAATGGGGGAATGTCAATCGTTATACCCCTTGTCCTGCCTATCAGAAGGTCAGTCCAGTCCAATCACCCCAAGGTTTTGCTTGCACTTTCTTCAGCTACTTTTTCCTTGATGGGGTAGGGTTCCATCCGGATTCTGTAGGACCCTTGTCTTTCGATAACTTTTTTAAGTATAAAAAGGGAGAAACTGGAGAGGTTTTCTTCACCAATTCACATCTTCTTCCTCTTACTTATTTCTTTCTTTATGTTTTATTTCTTCCCAAAATGGCTCTTCCCATAAGTGTTGAATTTGCCTCTTACCTCGAGAATTTAAAGGCTATGTGCTCGTACAATGTAGACTACGATGCCTTCAACCTGCATTAAGTTTCTTTATGGAACAACTAGCCCATTGACTAGAACATGATGACGGCGGTGGTACAATTTTGGAACCTCGAGGATCATGTCTTTCATTTTTCCTTGGACAAAGTCTGTCCTACTTATGAAGAGTTTTCTTCTATGCTGTAAATCCTAGTATGGCATTATCCATGCTTGAATTCTCTTGATCTCCTCGGGCACTGTTGGTAGAATCTCTTCATATCTCACCTTCGATGGCTCGGTTATTGGTCACTAGAGGAACGATCTTCCTCCCAGTTGTGTTGTATTTTGTGCATCTGTGGGATGTTAATGATGCGGGCTATACTGGAGTCGTTGCCCTTGGCTTGACTTCAAAGCTACTGTTGATGACCGAAGATTTACTGGTGGACCCTCAAATTTCTGTCGTTACTTCATGAATGTCATATCGTCGCAATCTTGTGGTGGTGATACTGGCAGAGACTCTGAACGATCTAAATGCTTGGCGGGAAAGCCGTTATGATTTTCTGAGAGGTAGCCTGTCATGATGTTCATATGGTTCTCTGAGAGATCCCGTTTGGAGATCCCACCTGAATATCCCTTGGCAGCTATGCCAAATTTTTTCACCCATTATTTCATCAGTTTTGGCCCGAACATTGAAAACTAGGTCAACTAGTTTATGGAGCACGGGGCTCGATGTCTACGCTGGTCAGTGCCTTAGTGGGGGTAGTTGCAGCCTATTCTGAAACTGGGGGAATACCAGTATGTTCAGTTAGTTGGCATCTATCATACTCCATTCTACTTCCCTTGACGTTTTTTTCATCAAGTAGTATGGGATCAGATCGTGCCTTCCCGTATTCTGGACTTATTTCCTGTGGAGGATTGTACGAAAGGCATGTGCATGAGGTTGGGCTCTTTGTGGGAGATTCATCGATCTTCGACCCGTCATTACCAATCTATTGGCAGGGTTTGGAAAATTTCTGTAGATTACATAAAATAGTTATAGTGGAGGGTAGTGGCTAAGATGTTGATCGAGGAGACCGAGCAGAGATGGCTTGCCATGTTTTGCACCATGGAGGGAGGCGTAGTGTTTTACACCATAGAGGGAGGCGTAGATATGGCTTACCACTCCATGGAGCGCCTTCGGCATACTATCCAGGCAGGAGAAGTTTGGGGGCCTTAAGAAGTAAATGAGAATGGGGCTAGATCTTTTGGCAGCTGCGGGTAGGGCCCTTTATGAAACTGGTGTTTATTTGTGAAGCTTTTATAATGGTTATGTATTTCATTGTGGAAATAAATTAGGAAGGTTTGGTTAGGAGTAGTTTTTTTTAGGACAATAAGGTTGGCGGGGGAAGGTCCTACAGTGATATTTCGTGTAATTGTGTCGATTTTTCCATAATGGAATAAAAAAAGGATTTTTATCACATTATTCTGCCTCTTGATGAGTTTTGCATTTTAATTATCTATACCAATCGCTAAGGCATACTTAATCCTTTTGTTCATGTAAATGGTGAAATGAACTATCGTTCTCGGAAGTAAAAAAGAATAGCATTTTGTGAGAGAGAAGGGGTCCGTTCTCATGTAAAGCGTATGAGCTTCCTACGTACCTCTGGGGTTTTTAGAATTTTCTGAGTTTCTTTTTGAAAGTAAAAATATTTTTAGAGAATCAGGCCCCGCGTAGTTCTGAGTAAAGGGAAAATAAAGATTTTTTTTAGAATAGAATGGGGATGAGAAGAGTCGTAGCGCGCCAAGATTTCGGACTACGGGTAGAATTTCTTGAGGCAGTCCAGGTTGACCGAATGTGCCATCTTTTCTCTGTTAAGGTCAGTGAGCATAGAGGTACCACCGGATATGATCTTCTTCACAATGTAGGGGCCACTCCAGTTTGGTTTGAATTTCCCTCACGGGTCCCAAACGAGTTATATGATTTCTTTTAGGGTTAAGTACCCTTATCGAATACCGTGGTCCTTGACTCTCTTGTTGAATGATTGCGCTATCCAACAACGGTACCCTTGTATATGATATAGAGCCTTTAGCCTCCTTTCGTCCAAGAGTGACAACTCATCAAGACGACTTTGATGCCAGTCTTCTTTGTTGACCTTGCTCTCAAGCATGACGTGTTGTGATGATATTTATACCTTAATGGGTAGGACTGCTTCCATGCCATATACCAGAGAGTAAGGGGAGCCCCAGTAGATGATCAAACTGAAGTGCGATAGCCCCAAAGGGCTTAAGGGATTCGGTTGGCCAAATCCTAATAACCCTCGGTCATCTTGCTAATAATTGCTTGGAGGTTGTTTTAAGCGAATTTAACTGCACTGTTGGTTTAAGGTCGATAGGGAGAAGATTTTTATCTCCAGACCCCATACTCGTCGACCAATTCTGTGACTTCTGCCTCGAAGTGTCACCTGTTATTTGATACTAGCTCACGAGGGACCCCATACCAGTAGATGATATTCTTTCGGATGAACTTGGCCACCTTTTTGGCATTCAGCACTGCGTATGACTTGGCTTCGACCCATTTGATGAAGTAATCAATGGTAATCAAGATGAACTCATGCCCATTTTAGGCTTTGAGTGTAACTTTCCCTATGATATTAATGCCCCATGTGGAGAATGGACAGTGAGAGGTAATGTTGTATAATTACCGCAAAGGCAAGTGCTGGAGATTGGAAAACTGTTGGCATTTAAGACATCTCCGAATATAGGCGGTGCAATCCTGAACCAATGGTAGTCCAAAAGTAACCTTTTTGGATAATCTTCTTGGCGAGCATATGGCCATTCATGTGGGGTCCGCACTCCCCATTGTGTATTTTCTGCATCATCTCTTTAATGTCAGCCCCTGCGATATAGTGTAAGTGGATTCCATCAAACTTTCTCTTGAACAGTGCTTAATCATAGGCAATGTACTGGGCAACCAGGTTACAGAGGATTGCTCAATATTTCTTATTACAATCTTGGGTGTACCTACCTTGCTTGAGGAGGCGCCAAATGTCATAGTACCAGCATTCGAACATATCAGGATCTTCTTATGTGATGAGATCGTTATGGTGGCAGTGGGTTAGTGTAGCTTGCTTTTGGACTAGAAGGGGCCATTATTATTCCCTCGGGCATGTTGACCATGAAGGTTAAGGTAGAAAGAACATCAACTAAGTTGTTTCTTGCTCAGGACAAATAGTGGAAGGTGATATCTCGAAACTGGGAGGCCAGCTTTTTTAGGTGGGCATGAAAGGGTAGTAGCTACTCGTCCTTGACTTTCCATCTTCTAAGGACCTGGCCGATGATGAGGGTTGAATACCCATAGACATCCAAGCATTAGATTCCTTTCTTGATAGCTACTTTGAGTCCTACAGTGCACGCCTTATATTTGGTCATGTTTTTGGTGCAGGGAAAATCTAGTTTGATGGTAATAGGAGTGTGAGAGTCACCAGGGGCGATTAGGAGTATCCCAATGCCATATCCTTTCATGTTGGTAGCATCGTCAAATAATATTTGCCACCGGAGGTCTTCCTGGGAGGTACAAAGGATATCTTCATTCAAGAATTCAGAGATCCAAACATCAAGTTCTTTTATAGGGTAGTCAGCAAGGTAGTCAGAGATCGTTCTTCCTTTTATGGCTTTTTGTGTGATATGCACAATATCGAATTCGGCTAGAAGCATTAACCATCGGGCCATTTGGCTAGACAGGATAGGTTTCTTGAGAAGGTATTTGATAGGATCCATTTGGGACACAAGACTAATGGGAAAAGAGAACATATAGTGCTGTAATTTTTTAGTGACCCGGACAAGGGAGACACAAGCTTTCTCCAAATTAGTGTAAATTGGTGTAGTAGATGGCCTCTCTTTGCAGGATTTTTTAATGTATTGGGCTAGCAAAGCGCCAGCTACAGTGTCTGTTACGATCAAGTATAGGAGTAAGGGGAGACCAGGTTGCGATGGCATGAGTACCGGAGGTCAGGTTAGAAATAGCCTGATTCGTTCAATGGCTTCCTGACAAGCTTCGTTCCAAACATTGGTTAAATCTTTTCAGAGGAGTTTGGAGATGAGTTCACAAATGGACATCAACTGGATGATGAACCGGCTAATGCACTATAACTTTCCTAAGATTCCACGGACTTACTTCTTAGTTCAGGGTGGTATCATCTTGAGTATGGATTTTAATTTGGCAGGATTTGCTTCAATTCCATTCTCGCTAACCATGGATCCCAAAAGTTTCCCCCTAGTAACGCTAAAACACATTTTTGTGGGATAAGTCTCATATGGTATCATCGTAGCCATTCGAAGAACTTTCGGAAGCGAGAACGTGACATTACTGAGTTTTAGACTTGATAATCATATCATCTTTGATCAGGATGGATGGATCTAATGATGTAGCATCTGAGTGGATCATGCAGAGCGTAATCCTCAGTGTCTGGAAGTTAAACAAATCCTCGGAGTCACTTCCCTCGAAATCCTCGACAACAGTTTTAGTTTTCTCAACAAAAGGTTTCACATAAAGCTGGGAACTTTTGGACCATGGGTATCTATCTCAGAAGAGATCTCCATTCTTGGCTTCATCTTATTGTCCACATAATCATACCACGGTTTAAGAAAGCCACAAAAGGGAAAATCTTCACCCTCTTTGACAAATTTTTTGTTCAAGTAGTCCCTTGAGACAGTTTTAATATTTTTTAGCCTTTTCTTAAATCGAGGTTGACGGAGCATTCTAAGTTCCTTTGATGATGGTTCATAACCCAGGCTACATGGAGGAAATGCCTTCTTTGACACTATGGGTTCTAGCATTCCCTGTTGTCGTCATCCCAGTCCGAGTCCGGGCATGAAGTGCATATTCTTGAACATCTGTATCATATTGACATTACTGTGAGGGCTATGCTCTGGACAAACTCTATCTCTGAAATCATCCCCTGTTAGGAGCGAAAGTGGTTCGACTCGAAAGCCTGATAGAAGCACATCATTCACCCCATGTTGTATCTTTAGTACCGAATTACTAGTTCTTGTATTCTCAGTGTTATCATCATTGGCTATAATGGTGATGATCTTCCCATTGGCAAAGAACTTCAGTTTCTGATGGAGAGAGGAAGACACACCCTTGATATTGTGGATCCATGGTCGTCCGAGCAATAAGTTGAAAAAAGTCATGATGTCGATGACTTGGATTCAGTAACGGGATTTATAAAGCCAACCCCTATTATAAGCTTGGTTAATATTTTGTCCAAGATGATGGAAGACTTCCCAGGAGTGGGGATGATAAGATTCTAGCATTATTTTGGGCATATCGAATGACCAAGAGGAAAGCAATGAGCTATAAACCTTTCTCACTTGTCTATGGAGATAAAGCTATATTACCGGTGGAACTAGAAGTCTCATCTACCAGATACGCCTTACGAAGCAACATGCTTCCCCGGAGCAGATATGCCCAATTGAAAACACTGGATGAACATAAATACAACACGATGCAGTACTTTTAAATGTATACAAAGCAACCAACCAGGGATTATGACAACTTGGTGAGAGCAAGGAAGTTTGTGGAAGGAAACTTGGTGTTGAAGTCAGTTGTAAAGCATATTAAAGGGCTCTCATTGCCCAATTTTGTGGCCAATTGGGAAGGACCATTCATAGTAAAGAAGGCACATGACTCAGGTTATTGCTCAATCTCAAAAATGGAAGAAAATAGACCTTTTGAAATCAATAACAAATGGCTGAAGGTTTATTATGTTTAAAGATTTGCTAGCTTGACTTGAGTCCTATCTTGATGTTATTCATTGTTTTGCTTCATTTTTCTTAGCTTTATTACTCTTAGTTCCTTTGTAGTTATAAAAAGGTAAAAGTTAGAATAGGTTGTTGTAAATTGTAAAGTAAGGCACACTCATATGAAACATGGCACAAGCACATTACATTGCAAATTTGAGAAGTGGAGCAAATGATGTATATATAGATGTTGGAGTAACAAAAACATGTTGTTTCTTTCATATATTTTCTTTGAAAATTACAAATGATTAGATGCTACTGCCCAGAAATACATAAGGAAAGGAAAAAAATAGAAAATACAAAAGGCCTTAGCCAAGGGGGGACCACGGGTATGAAAAAGAGAAGAAGCCTTCAGGCAAGGCAGAGGAAGCTTGAAAATAAGACTGTTAAGAATCTATAGATGATTCAAGCCTCGTTTGGACTTGAGTGCGAGTGCATTTAATAAGAAGCGCCTCACATTCACCTAAGGCCTTAGACAAATCTTCCTTAGCAGCCTTGACCTTTCGGTTCACCTCCTCAACCAAAGGATCAAGTTCCCTCAGTGTAGCCTCCTCCGCACGTTGAGCCTCTACATATTTCAGGTAAAGCTCCGTATGGCTCTCCAAATGAGAATCCTTTAAGATCTTTAGATGGTTGATCAGCCAGCCAAATTAAAACCCATCATTAGCCAGTTCTTTTAGGGTGATCAAGTATTGATTGATGATGTCCCTAATGAGATTGGCCAATTGAGTGTCTATAATTTCTTCTATAATAGTTGTCATGCCTTGAAGTCTATAGCTCATCATGACACGATTGGACCTGAGGCACTCAGTAGTAAAGGTTCTAGGGTATTGAGAGACCATCTGCTCTATCATCGATCGGTGGTAACCTTCAATAAAATGAGATTGGTGGAGAACTTGAAGCCAATACTTGTGAGGATACATGCCAGGAAGAGGGGCCTCATAACCTGATTCGCGATTCGCTAGAGCATCTATCATGGATCCATGATCGTTATCACTGAAATCCTCAGCTGGGACAGGATCTTGGGAAAGTGGCTGGGTAACTGGCGAGGGAGCATGCTGAGTTTACTCTTAACATGATTAGGCTCCCTCGTAGCCTCTAAAGAGTGAAATAATGAGTTCGAAAGAAAAAATTAGCAAGTGTTTTCATTGATAAGTCACCAAGCAGGTGTGAGATTTTGAGAAAAAATCTTAGCAAGTGTTTTCGTTGCTAAGTCATCAAATAGGTGTAAGATTTTGAGAAAAAACTTAGCAAGTGTTTTCATTGCTAAGTCACCAAGAAGGTGTGAGATTTTTTAGTTAATAAATAACCTTAGCAAGTGTTATCATTGTTAAGTTGTCAAACATGTGTGAGTTATGATCTTTTGTTGTTTTGAGTGCAGACATATTTATTTTTACAATAAGAGAAGAAAGAACTAAAAGATGATAAAGAAGACCTCAGGCGCTGGAACATTTTTTGAAAGGGATGGAGGAATGATACCATCCCCACTCTTACTAACATATTCAGAGGGAACTGTCTCCAAGGGGGATCCCTCTAGGTGAGTGGCCTTACGAAATTGCGAGGAAAGTTCATCACCAATGGACACCAGCGCCAACCCAAGAGAAGGCTCTCTAGAAGCAATATGAGCTTCAACGGGGTCATTGGCAGTAGAAGGCACTTCAGGACGAGCGACAGAGGGGCCAGCAACCACTGGCACTAGAGGAACCTCAGTGTGGACAGTCGAAGGGCCACCTTGAGAGAGTTGTACTAATGAAGAAAAAGTCAAATGTTAACAACTGGGGGCAACAAATGAATGGGGCAAGTGAACAACAATGGCGTTAATATTTAACTCATTAATGGCTCCTTGGGTAACCCTGACCATAATAGGCCTCACCAGAAGGAATAGAGGCAAAGACCCATTAAGATCCCTAACTTGAGATGCAATAATCACCTAGGGAAGTGTAACATAGCACTTAGCCTCACAAAATTCTTATAAAATTCTTTCTTAAAGAAATTTGAGGGGAGAAATAGGTACCTCTGGTGAGCTTGAAGAAACAATCACAACGGCTAGAGGAAGCTCAGATAGAGGAGAAGACTGTGGAACATTCAAATGAGTTTTCTCTGTCAGTGGGGTGGCCCCATCGGTGTTCATAGAGGAAGCAGCAACACCTTCCCCCATGCAAGCCTACGAGCAGCCTCCTCTGCACGCTTGAGGGTGGACACCTAGAATATGTAAGTCAAATCATAGAGAAACGGGGAGTAAGAGCTTTTTCGATAACACGTTCCTCAATGATTGGACTTGTGGGAGGAGAATACCCACCAGGTTGGCGTTCCTAGAAATCAAATTCAGAAAATTTGGCTAAGTGTTAAATACAATACTTTTCCAACTTAAAGAGTAAATAGAGAGTTACACTAACAAGAAATAGTTACCTCTGTAGAAGAAGAAAGAGGAGGCATGGGAATTGTGGGACCTACCTCAATGGCTTATTGTTCCTCCATAAAACTATCATCCAAAATAATTGTCTCAGAGGAGAGAGGTGAATGAGGAGATGAGCTAGGGGTAGAGGAAAGTGTGGGAGGACTCACTTCGTAAGCACATTTTTAAAGCCTTGGTTCCCAATGTCTTTTTTTCCTATGAGAATGTGCACCACCAGTAGTGGACTTTCTTGAACTCTTAACTTGTGGGCTAACTACCTTAGGAGCTGAAGCAAAGGAAACTGGGGGAAACGAATATGGTGGGGGTACCAGAGGGGTGGCTTATTGAGCTTATTGGAACAATTATAAAACACGATTGGCCTCAAGATGGCACTTGTCTGTAAGGTCCTCACGAATATGAGCAGCTTTCTCAGGAGTAATACTAACAGGAATAAGGGCAGTTGAGTTGGACTTGAACGTAGAAGTTTGGGCACTCTTGCTTGCCTTAGATTTATTTGAGGCTAGTTGTGAAGCCCCCTCACTTGTTGGACCTTATCCCATAGTGGATGTTCTTTACGGGGCAAGAACTTTATTTTTCCCCTTTTGAGGAACATCACTCATAGGGGCATGAGAAGGCAGCTTAGTGGGGGGCTCTTTTGGTGTGGTTCTCAAAGGTAACTCAACCCCTAGCACAGAACTATTTTTGAGGCCAAGCTCAAGTGGGGGAAACTTTTGGACCTCTAGATAAGTGGGAGGACTTTGGATCAACTCAGCAATCCGTATGAGCTGCATCGGCCAAAATTTCATTAAAAAGTTGGGGGTAACATCACTTTTCCTCTTAAGGCTTGGAATGGTGAGCTTCCAACTGCGTTGGACACACAATACTGAGATGGCTATCGGGGTGTAATCTAAACAATCATGAAAAAATGAATCTTCCTTATGAGAACCTTGAAGAACTAGGCTAGGGGAACCTTTATTAAACACAAACTGGTGAGAACACCTATCTGGGAGTTAAAAGAGCACTGCAGCAGTTGAAGGATCTTCTAAAATCCTCTCCTCCATTATAGCTTCAACACGGCATTGGTGTTGGTGAAACAAATACCAAGCGTGGGTAAGCTTTCTTCACTATATGGTCTGGGGACAAAGGAAGAGTATTGATCAATCACGGGAAAAATTTCTTTACGACTTTTCTTTTTGTTAGAATGAAGAAGACGATGGGGCTTCAAAAGGTTAATTAATAGACGGACCTCATTAGTGGCAATATCAGGGAACCTTGTGTAAAGGAAACAAGTAAAGAGAAGAGTATTGGGAAAGTTTGCTAAGTTGTACTAGCCCACAGACCGTTCCATGTCCAAATGAGTCCTATCTAGCCAGATGTAGAGGGAACCCAAGGTCAGAGCATCCAGAGGAAGCTTAACTCCCCTTGACAATCTTACAGAGATGTTGATAAGGTCCCTCCTTGGTTGATCATTGGGTTTCCCCGACGGCAAAAATGCGAGTGAATACAGAGTATGCATGTAGGTAACTCTAAGGGCGAGACCTTTCCTTTTCCATAGGTTAACTCAGTTGAGGAGCCTTCTTCCAAAGTAAGTGTGTGGAAGAAATAATTTATCACATGGGTGAAGGTGGCTTTGTTCGAACTACTAACGCAACTATGGCATATTTGGTCCTACTCCGAACGGGCTTCAATCTCCTCATTATCCAGAGCTTCATCAAAATAGGGTGAACTACCTGTGAGCTCAAGCCCCATCAGCTCATAAATGTCCTCTAGGGTGATAGTGAACTCACCCCAGACAGCGATGAGCATGTGAGAAAATATGTTCCCTCTGAAAACCAACACTTGTTGAGCAGTATTGTGTTTGGAAAGGATGAAGTCCCCAAACTAGAAGTCACGACTCAGACCGATCTTGGCAAGCACCTTAGCATGAGTGGCCTGGATGTAGTTAGACCAGGCAGAAAAAGAATATTGGCGACCTCCTGGCCCTTCGAAGTCAATTTGAGAATGAGGGAAGTTTCCACAATCCAGACGGGAACGTAGAGTCCCCTCTGGAGCCAAGAAACCCCAACTTTCCCTAGTAGTTGCTTCACCCCCCAAAGGTGTGGGGTCCCACTTGGTTGATAGTTGGCCAGAGAAGGCTTTACACTCAAGTGTAAATTGGTCCCCTTTGTCAAAGATAGGAGAACAGTAGCAAAAATAGAGTTGTTCCTAACGGGCCACCATCACAGAAGCGGTGCCTTTGCCGGAAGGGTGACCAGAATCATCAACAGGGGTGTTAGTGGAATCCATAGAAGAGTTTGAAAGATGAGAAAAGAGGTGTGTGAGTTCAACATAGGAGGGGATAAGGCTGAGGGTGGTGAAGAACATGGAAAGTAAAACTTTGTGGAAGTTGAAGCTTTGTGGAAGACGACAATGGCATAAAATGACCATTTTCTCTCTCTAGACAACCTTAAGCCTTAATTATAATGGCGAAAGGAAATGAGAAATTATGAGAAAAACACTAAAATGTTTGAGGTAATAGACGTTTGAAAATTTCAAAAAGGCATTAAGGATTTCCCACGCGTGGGAAGATTTAAAGTCATGATGATGTTTGGGTTCCTGCGATGTCAGCAATCATTTCAAGTTGACATGTGGCGCTTTGGGGATAGCTTTGGCAGTTGATAGGATGCCACCATGTCACTAACGACGACACATGTCATTAATGACGGCAGTTGATGGGATGTTAGCATGTCATTTTTGGCGCTTTTTCTGCGGGTACTGGTCTCTAAATTCAAAAAGTTTAAGGCAACGAATCTCCCTCGCCACAAGCCTGCTCTGTGTTCAATTGTCCTTAGACACACTGGAGAAGATTTTCAATAAGGAAGTTATATTAAATTGAGAAGTTTTGTGCAGATATTTCTTGGACGCACAATAAATATCTACATGAAGAGGCAAATATAGAGGGGGATTAAAAGTAATCTTATGCTTAAAGATAACTTGCCCCCCAAAAAAAAATTGTGGAAGGTTGAGAAACAAGTGAGGAAGCTCAAGAGTCAGCCAGGACGAAGGTAACGATAAAGCTTGAAGAGGAGTATCTTCGAGAAAGCTCGGTTATTTCTTCTTTTATTGAACTTGATCAATTTGTATATTTGTAATACGTCATAATTTGTAAGCTATAACAATTTTAATATGAGAGTTAGGTCAAGCAGTATTCGCGATGGACCAATTGTAGTAGGGCTTGGGAGAGATTTCATGATCTATCGAATGACCTCACCAAGGGAACTTTAGAGATAACTGGTTTGGAGGATTGAAAAGAAAGTCAACATTAAGACATGACTTAACCACTTCAGATACACTGAGAATCCATAGCTTGAGGGAGCTTACCCAAAGTAACCATGAGTTCCATCTCACATTGAGCCCAGTTCCAAACATCCCTTTACGAAATGTCACATATGCATTGAGTGATGTCACACACCACCAACTTATTATCCAATCCAATCTTGGGTAAACCACTATGGTTTGGGGGCTGTTAGACTTTTTGGTGAATTGCCACTATTGTGATAGTCTCGTGACACGCAGTTGGTAGCCAAAAGGTATATGTTGGTATTTAATGCTTATGACATAGAGTAGGCTGATCCATCATGTCATTTTATGTCAGTGACATAAAGGTATGAGGATAATGTCTTTCACATTTATTGAGACTGAGACATCTCATGAGTGATTGGTGGCTATTTAGAGAGTCGGGCCACTTCAGAGAAAGGGAGTTCGTTTTTTAGATTAAAGAGGGAGAGAGATATTTTCTGGAGCCATAATTATAGCAAAATCAGAGCATTTAACCACCCACTATTGGAGAGTTATTACTCAAGTTTTATCACCAAATAGTATACATTTATTGTTGTGATCCTTATTTATGGGACCTTAGGTGTTTGAGTTGCCTACCAGATGTGTATCATGGTGCTTGTTTTTCTCTTCCACTGACTGAGTTATTTTTTAGGTTTATTTATAGTTTATTCTGGGTTATACATGAGTGCTTTTGTTAGTTCAATCCAAAGTGTTTTCCATATATACTTTGTGTTCATCTTATTATTGTTGATAACACCTTGTGTAGTGATTTATCGCCATAACAATAGGGGTTGTACCTCCGTTTGTATTGTAACACCCCAGCCCCAAGAGGACTTCCCTCTTACAATGTTAAAAAACAATATCAATACATTATCTTTAACTCTTTCAAAAATTTCGAAACAGAAGATGTGAATTTTCTTTATATGGGGGAAGATGAAATAGTTGCCCCACATTCACCATTTGTTTAGGTAGATGGGGTGGAACTAACTGTTGGAGTTTAATCATTTTGTGCACCGAAATAGTATTTTCACTTTGAATTGATTGACTCAGTTTTTTATGTATTATTGTTTTATTTATAATCGGAGAAAGTAAATAAAAAATGAGAATCAACCCAAATCAATATTAATATCATCCCTGAACAATATTATTTTTGTCTAAACAATTATCCCTAAAATACAGTGTGTGTGTGTGTGTGTGTATCTATCTCTCTCTCTCTCTCTGTATATATATATATATATATATATATATATATATATATATATATATATATATATATATATTAATATATATATTAATACAACATTTTTGTTTTAATAGTGAAGCATATAATATTGGTCGGGTCAATGGGAGGAACAAACCCAAACCACCCATTAAACAACATGGGAAACGGGAACATATTGGTTTGTATTGTTTTTTCTCTTTTACAAGAATTCATTTTCTTTTTTTTTTGGCGCCATGCCAAGACAGGGAACATATTGGTTTGTATTGTTTTTTATCTTGTTTTAAATGATCCCATGATTATAATCTTTTAGATACAACCAATATGTGAAATTTACTGAAGCCAGATCTATAAAAAGACCGGACTCACAATCGGATCTATAACAGGATATGATGACTGAGGCCCCTAAAGAAAGGTCAACGGAAATTTACTGAATAAATCAAATCAACAGAAACTTACTAACAAGAAATCATAGATGTGTAGAGTATCTGATGGGTTAAGCAGTGGCTGAAAAAGCTGATAGGCTGAGTAGCAGATGCGCTATTCAGCGGCGGAGAGAGATTAATTAAGAGAAAGAGAGTTGAGCGACTTTTGGGAAAGGAGTGATTTAGGTTTATTTTTTAGTGTATATATATGTATGGTTTAACTATAAATAACATACCTATAAAGGGTATTTATGTAGGCATAAGTTAAACCGGGCGGAGCGGGACGGTTTTATTTAAATTAACTCCTAACCTGCCCCATTTCTTAAACATATTTTTCTAAAATTCATACCCGCTCCTAATTCATTAATTAGGTTTTAAACTCGCTCCATTAGGTTCGGGTCGGGAGTCCTACGGGTCGGGTTAAATTGCCATCCTTACTCCCCAACACAAACTTCAAATATTTTATTGTTATTTTCAATTTTTTAAAAGAAATAGTACTTTTGAGATTTTTTCATTATTTCTTTCATAAATTTTTTAATCTCTAAATATATTTTATGTAATTGCCAATTGTTTTCAATATCATATTGTCATTTCCAAATTTCTTGAAAGTATTTTCAGATTTTTCTTAAAAAAATATTGTACTTTCCAGATTTTTCATTGTTTCTTCCATAATTTTATGAATTTCTTAATATATTTTATGTAATTTCCAAAAAAAAAAAAATATTATAGTCATTTCCATATTTTTAAAGTATTTTCAATACTTTCCTGATTTTTAATGTTTTTTTGTATTTTCCATATTTTTCTGTAATTTTCAAAATTTGGAAATATATTTTTTTTCATTTCCATATTTTTTTAAATATTTTCCATCCATTAAAGCCCTTGCAAAGCTCACCTCGTTCACACTTGCTGTAACATACAAAGACCTGTTGTTATGGTGCCTTACTACCCTATCAGCGTCTGAAAAATTTATCTCAGACGTGAACTTCCTCGCCAATATGGCCATGGGCCCCTTCCACCTTAGTGAGGGAACTGGATTTATCCTGCCAATTTCTAATATCGCTGGGGTGATCTCCACCCTACTTCTTAGAGGCATCCCCACTTGGTCACAGAACCATGCAAATTTGGGATATTGGGCTATGGCTTGATACTCTAAACTGGTTTCTACCACATGACCCTCCACGTTGTAGACTTCTTCCATATCCCTAACACTCACCTCATTGTACGCTATCACGGCGTTTGCCATCCCTTTGGTACAATCTTCCAGAGCTACCTCAAACTCCTCTCTTTCTTGTCTCATCTCCCTCGCCTGTTCTTAAGCTTCCTCATAGTAAGCCACTACCAGGTTTGCTCCATGCACTGGCAGTCGGTTGTTTTTAACACCTCCTTGTGGGATTTGCAAAGTCCCACCCTGCATAAGCTTGTTGACAATCCTTTTCAAAGTGAAACAAGATGTTGTTGGATGACATATATGCCAATACACTTGGAAATATTTGGGATTTGCTCGTACTTCTGGTCATGGTTCATTTTCAGGAGCATTTGGGGTGCATAAACTACCACCCCCTCCCCCATAACTCACGCAACATAGCGTTATAGCATCTAACAGCCTCCTCTATAATGAAAGTCAATGGTGGTGGGTCTTCTCTGTCCCTCACAAACTTCCTCTTGTTGTCCTTCTTCTGCTCCTTCTCAACTTCTTCTCCCCTATTGGCATAGCCCACTCTTGGGGTTTGTTCTTCCCCCAGTTTGTTGAGCTTGTTGCCTGAACATCAATGGCATTATGATGGGACTGGGGTGTACCACCAATGAGATGTTTCTTGCAGACTTCAAAAATGCCACAAAATTCCCCTCACGCGTTTCATTTATTAGATGGAAAATGTACTCCAGAAACAAACCCTCTGCACAAATTTGGAGTGGTTTGGATTCCTTGGCCTCCTCTCTCACGTCGAGAGACCTTTCTCTGAACCGTCGTATGTATTACATCACCTCTTATCCCAGTCGTTGTTTCTCCCTGGCCAACTGTGTCAGAGTTAACTCATCCTCTGCTAAGAATAACTTCTGGAGAAAAATTATGTGCATTTCCTCCCACATGGCAACACTTCTAGTAGCTAAGTGTGAGTACTAGGTGTATGCTTTGTCTGTAAGGGATTTGGAAAACTCCCTCAAGCTCAACCTCTTATTGTTAAAATGGGCCCCCAAGTTTTCCAAAAATCTTTTGATGTGCTCCTTCGGGTTCCCCCATTTTCCAGTGTACTTGTCAAAAATGGGAGGCACGTAGTCCGTAGGATAAGGCTCATTGTTGTACTCCTCTGGGTAAGGAGTACGAAAATCATCATAAACTCAAGCTTCCTCGCTGGATGACTGCGAGGAAGCTGCTATCATTCTCAGTATCTCCTTCTTTACATCTTTCAAAGAAGGAGATGGAACTTTCTCCGCGGTTACAACGCTTGGTTGAGGAGCTACAGGTGTAACGTCAATCACGTTCGTTGTTCCAACTATTGCCACCGAAGTGGGAACAGTTGTCATGGGGATGGAGCCCGTGGAAACTGCTCTCGATAGGGCCACTGGGCCACCATAGGAGCAACAGAGGAGTTGGGATCCATCCCACCACCAAAAGCCCTCGCCACCATGAGAGTTTGCAAAAACTCCATAAAATTTCCCATTAAATGGGACATCTGAACTAGTCCTATCACAGTGCTTGTAGAAGCTTGTTTGACCGTTGGGACTCCTGTTGTCGTTTGCACGTGGGGGACCTCCACCTGAGGTACCCCTTCTCTGGAGATTTTAAGTTCCCTCACTGCTTTCTCCTCCCTCCTTTGGATCTTATCAAAGTGGACAACACGGTTAACATTTTCTAAGGCCATAATTTTAGAAGAATACCTCCCCAACAGAGTCGCCAAATGTAATAGGGGAATCCTCTTGGGGTTGGAGTGTTACAATACAAATGGAGGCATAACCCCTATTACTATGGCGATAAATCACTAAATAAGGTGTTATAAACAGTGATAAGATGAACACGGAGTATATATGGAAAACACTTTGGATTGAACTGATAAAAGCACTCATGTATAACCCAGAATAAACAATAAATGAACCTCAGAAATAATTCAATCAAAGGGAGAGAAAAGCAAGCACCCGAATACACCTCTAGTAGGAAGCTCAAACACCTAGGGTCCCACAAATAAGGATCACAGAAATAAATGTCTAGTGTTTTGTGATAAAATCTGGGTAATAACTCTCCAATGGCGGGTGGTTAAATGCTCTATCTTTGCAATAACTATGGCTCAAGAAAATATCTCTCTCCCTCTATAATCTAAAAAATAAATTCCCTTTCTCTGAAGTGGTCGGGCTCTCTAAATAGCCACCAACCACTCCCAAGATGTCTCAATCTCAATAAATGTGAAAGGCATTCCCCTCATACCTTTATGTCACTCACATTAATGGACAGGATGAGTCAATATGCTCTATATCATACGTAATAAATGTCAATATATACCTTTTGGCTACCAACTGTGAAAGACCATGTGCGATATTGACTTAAATAGTTGCACAAATTCCAATTACAAACTTATTTAATTAGTGTCAATTTATGAATCAAAACAATTCAGTCCTTAAACTCAAATAGCAACAGGAGTGCAAGTGTCAAATCATCATAAATAAAATATACGACACAAAATTTAGGAAAAAACCCCGCGGGGAAAAACCTTTTTATTTCTAGAACTTTGACAAATTTACAAGACCATTGACTTACATACAACCTGATAATCACCCACAAGTGTAACGTACGGTATCTTCGTTAAACCTTCAAAGCATCGGCTTGAAATCAACAATGGTTCACACGTAGTTATACCACACGAACACGCAGTCCAAACACGCAATCTTTGGCAAAGAATCAACATGTAGAAGATCCTCAATGACACGCAGTCATAAACTTCATTGAGACTCACTCCACAATAACACGCAACTCTCGATTATAGAGATCTCCCCACAAAGAATGAATCAGTAGCAAACTATGTTTTGGGTTCCATAAAACAACTCACACAAAAGCAATTGGGATTGTGAATTATAAAATAAAAGTTATGAACCCTCAAATGGTGGGAGAATAGTATAAAAACGCATTCTGTGAAAAAACAGTATTTCTCCACACAAAAATCAGAAACCTGATACCCTTATTTATATTGAAATTTAAGGCGATGATGTGTCAACAAAAACCTCTGTCGTTCGAACGAGGTGAGACGCCGTTCGAGCGAATCTCCATCTCGTTCGAACGAGATGTGACGTCGTTTGAACGACAGTCACTCATCCACTTCAAAAATTTTAATGTATTAAATAACTTGGAATCCTCAAATCTTAAAATTGTTCATCGGATCAGGAGATCTTTATCCAAAAATTTTATGATTTTAAAAATTGAAAAACCATTTAAAATCATTTTAAAAATCATTTAAACGTTTATAAAAATATCCCAACAATTTTAATGTAAAATGTAAATGGAACTTAAACACATTTACCAAATTCATCCTTATTGGGCTTGAATGTTGAAGACTTCTTGAAATTCGGATTCGTCTTTGTAGATGTAAGCTTCTCGACGACTTGTAGCAACTTAAAGTGGTATACGACATACTAAATTGTGACGGACAATTTCCTTACAAATCTCCCCCTATCTCTATGTTGGTACAAAATAAAAATATCCGAATTATCAATATCAAATTACCTATACAAATCTACCCTCCCAAAAACTCAAAAGTGGAAAGATAAACTGACAAGTCTTCAAATCTTTTCAAACGATGCTTTAACAATTAACTCTTCAAAACTCAAAGCTTTTCTCATCAGGGTGTGCAATCCAAAAATCTTCAATTGTACCTACACACGTGAGACAAAGGAGAAACCTCGTGACGTGTCGAGTTTGAAATTATCTAAAGCATAAACATGAAAGCATAATCAAATCTCCCCCATACTTAAACTCCCTCATAATATCATAATTCGTTCTCCCCCTTTTTATTTATTCGAAATAGACAAGGAAAAGAATAAGACTCATAAAGCAAATTGGGGTGTCACGGTAAACCAAGCAAACAAACTATTTTTTAATTTTTTAATTTTTTATACAAAAGTGTTACAAAAAACACACCATGAATTCATATACTAAGATAAACAAATCGTGGAAATGTAATGAATGGGTGTGAACACATTCGATAGTAAAATCAACTCAATCATATCATATGTGCACAATGCATAAGTGTACTCCTAACGAATGAACATAAAAAATAGCCCTTAGGTGTAGAATTGTTGAATTTAGATGACATCGCCTCAATCATATCAATACATCAACGTATGAATGATTTCCACACCAATAACGTCCAAAACTATGTAATGCTTTTTCATGACTTTCAAGGATGTGCAAACCATTGAAAATTCCATCCAAACTCCCTCATTAATAGATAATGCTTTTTATTTTTCTTATGAGGTGATGAAACAAAAAAAAACTATTGGCCCCATTTTTGGCAGAATATTCTTTTTATTGCCTTTCAATTTTTTCGGTCTCTTTTAAACCTCATCGGACCCCGAATAATTTTATTCCTCAATTTTTTAGGTCCATTTAAACGGTGTTTTAATCGCAAAGGATAAATGAGTACCTTTCGCCATTTGATAGAAAGAACTTTTCGATGTATCTTTTTCTTTTGTCGTTGCTTGAAAAGTCTTTCTAATGAAAACCTCAAATACCTACAAAATATAATAATCTCAAGTGTAGTGGTAAGTAAGGGTATCAATCCACATCAAGGGGGTAAGCTAGAGACAAACTCAAATGTAGTTCAATTTTTATTTTCTTTTTGTGCTTTTGCTTTTTCTATTTTTTTTAGATTTTTTAAATAATAAAACAATTGGGTGAGGTGATGATTTAAACTAAACTAAACTAAATGTGATATGATAACAACTAACTAGAAAATGACTAAAATAGAAAATATAGTCTAACACTAAAATAAGAGATAAAGTGAGGTAAATAATTGTGAGAACAATCAAGGAATGGGATTACACCACAAATTTTAGTTATTCTAATTAATTAATTTAATTAATTGAATTCTCCCAAATTAATATCAATATTACAAATCAACTCTTGTTGCAAGTGTAATTTTAATAGTAATCTTTTAAAAAATTAAGTTTAACACCCCACAACTCTAGAAAAATAGATCTACACTCCTTTTAATTAATTACCCACTAGGATCGATCGATTAAAATTTATGTAAATCTTTAAAAATAAATTTAGAGTTGAAATTCGAGTTATAATACCCCACTTAAGAAACCCATATCTCTAGTTCGAATCTAAAATGGGTATTATAACTAGAATTTCGATTTTCTCTCGAAAATCATTTACCCTCTCTCGAGGCATAAATCTAAGGGTGAGTGATCAAAATTGATATTCAAAGGGAATTTTCAAATAATCAAACTAATTAAACTAAAATAACATCAAATAAGGGTTTCCCCCCACCCCTTGAAAGGGGATTTAGCCTAACATGATATGAAATTTGACAAATTAATAATCAAGGCTACTAAAATAAAATGGAAGGGAATAGAACAAGCAAACCAAATCTCTTTGAGAAAGTTGAATTCTACTCTTCCAAATTGAAGCAAACAATCCCTCTAATTGAGCATCCAAGTGATTTGAAATTAAATATCCACTCAATTAACTCTCTTACAATATTTAATCTCACAAATATCTAACAAAAATAAAAAGAATAAAATAAAACTATTTACAAATGGTGTTTTTCTCTACAATTCTCTCTCTAGAAATTCCTATCGAAAAAGCTCTTCATATGGGGTCTTCATCTTCATTTATAGTAGGCACATGGAGCATGGGGGTATTTTTGGGAATGGACTTGAGGGTGCATGGGAATGGTGAGGTGTGAGGATAAATGGTAGAGGGAATTAAAAAATCGAATTTGTTATAAGGGTATTTTTGGGTATTGGGTAAAAGAGGTGGTTGGGGGTAAAATGAGTAAATGGGAATAAAGGGTTTTATGCACATGTGGGATTTGTTTTAATTTTGGTCTTATTTGGTTTGGTCTTTGGCAGCTCACGATTTGATTTGGGTTGAAAGGATTTGGGGTTGGAATGAAATGGGAATGGGTCTTGGGATGAGATGGGTCATGGGGTTATGTGGGTCAAGGAGAGAGAGAGAGAGACCGGATTGGGTTTGGCGCAGGTGAGGCACCGCCGGCGGACAGGTGTGGAGAGGTCCGAAGTGGGTCAGGGAGGCTCCGAGTTAGAGGGGTCTGCCGCGTTCGGGAGGTAGGTTCCGGCGATTGAAAATAGAACGGGGTGACACCGGCGGGTACAGGGGGTTCGGGTTTGGTGGCTGCGGATCGCGAGATAGGTCGAAGGGGAGGTGGTTGGGTTGAGGTCGGGTAAGGTATAAGGGTCGGAATCGGGGTTCCGGTTGGTGCAGGGCGGCGTCGGCGTAATTTTCGGTGAGGGGGATGGGATGCCGGCCGAACAGACGGTGGGTCAAGGCTACAGACCGGCGGCAACGAGGTTTGGCGGGTCACGGTGGGTGAGTGTGGCCGGAATTGATCACGAGGTAGCGGGTTAGGGAGTAGGGGGCTGCCGAGATGGGTATTGAGCAGGTGGGTTAGTCAGGGGGTTTAAGAGATGTGAGTTTTTGGTGTTGTGTTGTTGGTAATGGTGGAATGAGATGATATGAGAGAGAAAGATGTGTAGGGAAGAAGATGAAGGGGGGAGGTATTGGGTGTGGTAGGGTGTAGGGAAAGAATGGTGTGGATAGGTGAGGTGTTTGTGTGTATGGGGGTATATGGGATAATGTATGTGTGTGTGTGTTTGGACCCAATTAAAAGTAACACTAAAAAAAACTAAAACTAATAAAACTATAAAAATCCTAAAGACTCAATTAAAAATGAAACTAAAAAGAGAAATAAAATAAAAATAAAATCTAATAAAATTAAAACTAAAATTCTAATTAAATGTAAAATCAAATAAAACTAATAAATAAAATCCTAAAAAAATATAATCCTAATAAAAATAAAACTTATAACTAATAAAAATAAAGATGAAATAAAAATATACTAATAAAATATAAAAATAGTAAATAAAACCTAAAAATCAAAAATAAATCAAAAATAAATCTTAAAAATAAAATAACTCAAACTAAAAATCTAAAAATTAATAAAAAAGTACAAAATCAACACACACACGGGTCAGGGAAGGCTAAGGCTAGGATGGGCTAGTTTAGGGTCAGGGGATTGGGTATCTAGCTCCATAAAACACACAATTGCCCTGAAATACGCGTTTGAACACCGCAACGTGCATTTGACCTACAAGATAAATATTTAAGCACATAAGACCAAAATTGTCGAGAATTAGCAACTAAAGTACATTTATTCGGGGTATAAATTGTACATTTTTTGGTGCTTATCATAGCCCTTCCCCATTTTTCAAAATAAATCACACAAACTCACAAACGGTTTATATCATGCACTATTTTTTGTTAAGTTTTATCGCATTTGGTTCGTTGTATAAACAGAATTGAGATGGAAACACTCAACCAACATGTGATAGACAATTCACAAAAGTCAAACAAATCCATGCATGTGTGAAATAAAGGACAAATAGAGTCAATCATGTAGGTAATAACACTATATCATCTCAAAGACTCCAAACTTTGTAAAGTACATGAATGACACAACATATTTACCTAAAAACACTATCAAATAGTCACATGGATATGGCATGAAGTTGTGACTTGGTCATCCTAAATGTCAATTCATATAAGGTGAAAATAAAAAAACAAAACTCTTTTCGAATTTTTCAAATTTTTCTAAAGAAAGAAAATATTTTTGTATTTTTTCAAACACTGTTCAGAAATAATCCAGCAGTACAAATAAAATATCAATATGAAGCAGAGGACTGCAAGGAAAAGAGACAAAATTCTCGTTCGAACGAAGCGCTATGTTGCTCGAACGAGAAGGTTTCTCGCGAGAAGCATCTTCGCACAACAACAAAATTCGCTCGAACGATAGCTTATCTCGTTTGAATGAGAAAATAAAATTTTCAGAGTTTCTCAGAATGTCAGACAGTTTTATCCACTAAGAAAATTTTAGGAAAACAATTCCTGAAAAGGGAAGACAGATCCAAAACAGTGCTAAAACAGTACCAAAAAATAAGAAAAATAAATAAAAATTCTAACAAAGTATAAAATAAATGGTACATACTAGCAATAGGCAAAATATAACATCATGCCAATCAACTTATGCTAGCAAACATGTCTAGACCTCAACCGGTAGGTGCGGTGGAGTTTTCCAAAGATGGTGACATCGTTTGAAATAACTCCATCAAATCATGAGAAGTCTTGACCAAAAACTTTACTTGCTCTCGAATATGTGCAAACTCTCTATCATCATGTGCAAGCCAAGTATCATGAGTGGGTGCATGTGTGCGAACATGTGACGAAGTAAAGCGTGACCCATAACCCAATTTAAAACAAAACTCCCTAAGGTGTCCTCTCTTTTTACAATGGGAGAAAATATAAATCAGCCTAGGTACTCCTCTCTCAAAAACTCTAGGACGCGCTCTCCTAATAGGTACGGGACGCCTAGTTGGGTCGGGTCGAGAGTTATATGAATCTAACTTTAAAGTAGGAACCGACTCAAGTGCAACAAAAGAGGTAGACGCACCGTCATGACTTATTCCTAAACTCTCACCATTACCCAAAACAGGATTGAGAACCATCTTTCCCACCTTCTTAGATGCGTTCTCCAAAGTGAGTTTATCCTTCAGGGCGTGCTTAAGATATATCTCTAATTGTGACACGCGGGATATAAGCTCACCCTTTTCCCTATTCAAAGCAATCAACTGCTCATTAAAAGAAACCTTCACTTTCTCGAGTTGACTTGCTTTTGCCTCAAACTCCTTCAAACTCTCAATCTCTCTCTCTAAATCTTTCACCTTGAGACCCAACTTATTATTCATTTTTTTAGTCTTTAAGGTCTCAGCGTACAACTCTCGAAACGCAATCTGGAGCTCACTCTCATCATCACTAGCGCACTTGCTCTCAGACTCGCTAGAAATACTCAAAACCTCCTCAGGGGTATCATGTGCACAAGTATCCTCATCGATGCAAAGTGGGTGTGCTTTCGTGACTGGATAAAATGGCAGCACACATACCATGTCCTAAACCTTTACCGGACTCATCGTCATCATCTCCCTCTTCACCCTCAGTATCACTAAGGGTGGCTAGCATGGAAACTTTCTTCCCCTCCCTTCTAAGCCTAGTGGGACACTCAAACGACTTGTGCCCTTTCCCCTCACACCCAAAATATTTTAAATTTTCAAACTTTTCTTCACCCTCTTTCTCTTTCTCGCCGCTTTCTTTGTCCTTTTCTTTCTTTTTATTTTTCTCCAAAAATCTTTTATTGGAAGAATTTTTATTTGAAAACTGGAGAAATATTTTAAAGTTCTTTGCAAGCAGGGCCATGTCAAACTCAAACTCGTCCTCATACTCGGACTCGCAAAAACTCACTTTCTTTTTCTTAGATTGGGGTTTAAGCTCTATCCCTCTATCCTTAGGTTTAACAGTGTCGGAAAACATGTCAATTTCGTACGTCTGTAAGTCTCCTACCAACTCATCTAATTTCAAACGATTCAAATTTCCTAAGGTATTTAAAACAATCACTTTAGGGATAAAACGTTTAGGCGGCAATCTTAAAATCTTTTTAACCACTCGTGCATCAGGTATAGGCTCACCTAGGTTAAAACTAGCATTGACAATATCAGACAAACATGCATAAAACTCGTCAAAACACTCAGTCTCTAACATAGTGATTGTCTCAAATTGAGTGGTCAAATTTTGAATTTTTTTGACTGCATTAGTGCTCTCATGGGTGAATCGCAAAATATCCCACGCTTCTTTAGACGTGGTGCACGTCATAATACGTCGGAACTTGTTAGGGGTGACATGTACGAAAATTGCACTAAGCCCACGTGAATTATAAGTGCTCCACCTAGACTCATCCTCGATTCAGTCTGACACAGGTTTTAAATTAGTGACATTATTTGTGGTGACAGTGGGAGGAATCCAGCCTCCTTCATAAATGACCCAAACTCTTTCATCGATTGCATTTAAATGAGATTTCATTCGGGCTTTCCAGTAAGCATAATTAGACCCATTAAAATTGGCAACCGGCTATATAAGTTTTCGTTAGAAAACATTGCAATAAATTTTCAAAAATCAGATTTTTTCAAAAAAAATCAATATCACGCAATTTTGCGAAAAATAGGAATATGCGATAAATTAGCGTAACCTGCTCTGATACCAATTTGAAACACCGTGTGCGATACTGACTTAAATACTTGTGCAAATTCCAATTACAAACTTATTTATTTAGTGTCAATTTATGAATCAAATCAATTCAGTCCTTAAACTCAAATAGCAACGTGCGTGCAAGTGTCAAACCATCATAAATAAAATATGCGACACAAAATTTGGGAAAAATTCCCGTAGGGCAAAACCTTTATATTTCTATAACTTTGACAAGTTTACAAGACCATTGACTTACATACAACCTGATAATCACCCACAAGTGTAACGCACGGTGTCTTCGTCAAACCTTCAAAGCATCGTCTAGAAATTAACAATGGTTCACACGCATCTATACCACACGAACACGCAGTCCAAACACGCAGTCTTCAGCAAAGAATCAACACCAGAAGATCCTCAATGACACGCAGTCATAAACTTCGTTGAGACTCACTCCACAATAGCACGCAGCTCTTGGTTGTAGAGATCTCCCCACAAAGAATGAAACAATAGCAAACTATGTTTTGGGTTCCACAAAACAACTCACACAAAAGCAATTGGGATTGTGAATTATAACACAAAAGTTATGAACCCTCAAATGGTTGGAGAATAGTATAAAAACGTGTTCTATGAAAAACTAGTATTTCTCCACATGAAAATTAGAAGCCTGACACACTTATTTATATTAAAATTTAAGGCGCTGACGTGTCAGCAAAAACCTCCGTCGTTTGAACTAGGTGCGACGTCGTTCAAGAGAATCTCTATCTCGTTCGAACGAGATGTGACGTCGTTTGAATGACAGTCACTTATCCACTTCAAAAAGTTTAATTTATTAAATAACTTGAAATCCTCAAATCTTAATACTGTTCACGGGATCAGGAGATCTTTATCCAAAACTTTTATGATTTTGAAAAATTAAAAACCATTTAAAATCATTCAAACTTTTATAAAAATATCCCAACACTTTTAATGTAAAATGTAAATGGAACTTAAACACATGTTAACAAATTCATCCTTGTTGGGCTTGAATGTTGAAGACTTCTTGAAATTTGGATTCGTCTTTATAGATGTAAGATTTTCAATCCTTCGAAGACTTGCAGCAACTTGTTGTGGTATACGACATACTAAATTGTGACGGACAATGTTCTTACAAACCATGTGTCAGGCGACTCTCACAACAGTGGTAATTCACCATACAATCTGACAGCCCCCAAACCACAGTGATTTTCTCAAGTTTGGATTGGACAATAGGTAGGTGGCATGTAACACCACTCAAAGCAGATTTAACATTTGGTAAGGGGTTGTTTGGCATTGGTCTCAATGTGAGATGGAACTCAAGGTTACTCTGGTTAAGCTCCCACGGGTTATGGTCTCTCGGTATCTTACCAGGTGTATCTGAAATGGTTAAGCCAAGTCTTAACATGGCCTTTCTTCTTAATCCTCTAAACCAGTTTCCTCTAAGGATCCCTTCGTGAGGTTATCCGATAGAGCATGAAAGCTCTCCCAAGTCCTGCCACACTTGGTCCCTCGCAGATACCGTTTGACCTCACTCTCATATTACAATCATTACAGCTTACAAGTTACGATGTATTACAAATATAAAAATTGATAAGTTCAATAAAATAAGAAATAACTGAGCTCTCTCAAAGCGACTCCTCTTCAAGCTTCCTCGTTACCTTCTTCCCTCTTCTTCCTGGCTGACTCTTGAACTTCCTCACATGTTTCTCAACATCCCTCTATTTGGGGGGGGGGGGGGGGGGGAAGTCATCTCTAACCATAAGATTACTTCTAAGACCCCTCTACGAACATTAGACATATCAATGGGTCGTGTCGAGTGTTATTCGTGTCGTTTTTTATCGTGTTCGGGTATTATTGGGTTCGTGTCTAAACGGGTGACCTTTTTATCGTGTGAAAAATTGTATCCAAACCCGACCCGTTATGTTATCGTGTCGTGTTCACTCGTTAATACCGATTAAGATAATTACTTATTTTGAATTGTATAAAAGTTGACATATTATCTCATTTTTTAACCCAAATAGATCTATTAATTCATTGACATTACTAAATCCCTCATTTAATAAAATTCATTATGATTAAATTAACATTGTGGTACATAAATTATTTATAAGTTCCAAAAGTATATCTTATTTACTTAAATTAATGGTACATAAATTATTAACGAATGAAGGGGGTCAACCCTAACCCGACCCGTTAACTATCGTGACTTATCGGGTTAGCACTGATATGACCCAAACCCATTAAGGGTCCACCCATTAACTTATAACCTCATGTCGGTTCATGTCGTGTTATTGTGTCATGCCTCATTTTACTAGGTCTAATAAACATGTTGGAAATATTTTTTTTTGTTTTTTCAGGGTTTGACGAATTCGTGATATGAGGATGATGTTGAAGTTTGTGAAAGGTCATTTGATTAAATTTGTGTTACTTCAAATTTCATCCTATCTATTTATATATTGTGGGAACTTGTATTTTGATATTGTTGAGAACTTTTTTATGTTGTCTAACTTTTTGTTTTGGATATTGCTGAATTTTTATGGACATTTTGACATAATGTTAAAATATTTAGGTGATGATGAAAATTTAATGTTGAAATAGATAGGTGATGCTTCACTTTAATGTTGAATTTATAGGTGATGATAAAATTTTAACGTTAACATTTATGAGGCCTCCTGAAATTTTTTAATATTAATAAAAGATATACCATATGAATTTTTTTTAGTAATCCAGAATAAATGGGGCGGAGTAATATAAACAAGGCAAACTTTGACCCGCTAAGTGTAAATGGGATGGGGCGCAGGGGTTCGGGTTCATGTAAAATAGACTTAAACAGATTCAGGGCTCCTTGAAGCAAACCCATCACGAGTCGCGAGGCGGGGTGGGCTAAGAATTTTTTTAATGAGGCGGGTTAGGGTTTTTGAAAATCCGCCTCATTGCAGTCTTTATTAGGGAGGAAGATTCTGATTCCAGAAGAAGATTTATCTCAAAAGAGTTTTCATTCCAATCAAAATTAGATAGTCACATGTGTGTTAGAACGTTTGGGAATTACATAAAATATATATAAATTACAAAAATTACAAAAGAAATAATGAAAAGGTTTGGAAAATACTAAAAAAGATTAAAAAATCTTAAAAACCTAAAAAACTGGAGATGAAAAATAAATATTTAAAATATTTTGAAAATTGTAGAAAGAGAGTTTAAAATATCTCAAAATTGCAAAAAAAAAATGGAAGAATCTTAAAATACTAAAACTTATATAAAAAAATTATATGTCTCATTAGGCATATGATGTCTCCGAAGAGTGGAAAATTATTTACTTATCATAAAAAGTCTAATAAAACTTAACCAAATCTTTTTTTTCAAAACTATGTAAATTATAAAAAAAATACATATATTTAATCATTTCAAAATAAAAAATCAGCCCTAATTGTCAAAATAGATCAATTTAAGCCCCAATCTATCTAGATTTGTTCATTCCCAGTAAATTTCAAAAACTCTAAAAAAGAGAAGTGATGGAAATCAAAATGAACAATTTCGTGTCTACGCGTGTTCGTTTATGTGTGAGAGATAGGAAGATGAAGAAATGTGTGTGTGTGTGTGTGTGTGTGTGTAAGAGAAGATGAATAAAGGAGAGAGGGAGTGAGTAGGTATAATATATATTACAAAAATGCCCCTCTAAATAAGAATGGACATAAATACCCTTATTTTCCCTCATGTGCCACGCACATGATCATTTTTTCGTCCAAAAGATTAATGATGTTAGTGTTAGGGGGTTACTTGGAGGGTTAAGTCGAGAAAATGAATGTTCGGGTGGTAAAATGAAAATAGAGGTAAAAGTAATTAACCCTACTTTTAAATTGATACTTTTTAAGGTAAATTAAAATTTTAACTATGAGTTTTGCGGGGTTTTGCAATGTCAAATCAACTTTTTCAATTTTTCTAATGTTAACCTCTATGTTTTTAATGTGCAATTAAATCCACCATCCAACTTCAATTAAAAAGTTGACTAAAAATGCGTTATAATCACCATTCTCTATCTTTCTCTCTACTCCATCTCTCTAAGAAAACCACCACCACCACTATTAAATCGCGAGTACCAAAAACACCAAATACCACCAACAACAACAACAACAACACACCACAACACCACACCACCCCCAACAACCACACCATCATCGCCACCACTACCGAAAAACCACACCAAGTCACCACACCACCACCACCACACCAAAAAAATCAAAAAACCACACGACCACACAAAAAACCACCCCAAACATCACATCACCACTAACACACCAAATCCACCAAAATACCACACCACATCATCACCCCAACCACCACCAAAACAAAACATCACCTCCTCAAAAACACCACACCACCCCAACACCCTCCTCTCTTTAGTACACATCGTGTAATCTGATATCGTGGGTTTTGCCGCGGTGAGAGAGTCACCTACGCGCCGGTCATTTTATTTTTGGCTCACCAACTCTATACAAAAACCTAAACTATGACTACACTCATTTAAGGGAGTATAGCGGCCAGTCCGGGTATCGAAAATCCACAGAGACGGGTTGCTAGAATTTAAATGGTTTATTACTTCTAAAACAAAAGTGTAAAAGGGTAATTTGTTAACTAAAAGAAATAGAAGATAAACTAGGCATGAGTGTATTTAAAACGACGTTAACAAAGCGAATAAAAACTATAGGTTGCGTCGAATATCCCTTACCCCGAGTTAATTAGTATAAATTGGTTACATGGGTCGACGAGTTATTAAGATTGAGTCTCATTTCGACTGTTAATTAAATCAAGAGTTGTCACACCCCTAAATTCGCATAAAAGTCTAATAAGATTTTGGTGTCAACAAATACCCCAAAAATTACGCACGCAAGGTCATAAATACGGAGCATACATGATATACCCTCGTTAAATCTCCTAGACGTAATAACTAGGACAACCCACTCGAAATAAACACGTAAAACTCCATCACCAAAGCAAAGCAACCAAATCAACCCTACATGAGTTCTATCCAACACAACCTAGATTAAACTAGCCACTAAGCATGATAAACAACATTAATTAAACAATTAATTAAATTAACACTACAAATTACACTAGACTTGAAAATAAATGGAAAACATGAAAATATAGGGCACAAAGCTTAAAGTAGGCAAAAGAGATAATAAATAGTCTCCACTTATATTAATGGGTGACAAACCACCAAGAAAATGGAGGAAAGGGTTATTCTCCACATAAATCCCCAAAAATGGCACAAACCCTAACTAAACTAAGAGAGAAGGGAAACTAAAACTAAAACTAGATATTATGTGTTCTAAAAACGCTCTCTCCCAAAAATAAGACAAAGTCTCTGAAGCACCTTATACCTTTGACTTACTTAAGTCTATATTGTATAAGTGTTCATCTAGTTTGGAAATAGTGACAAAATTAGTTGTCTAACCTATAAACCAAAGAACCTCAGACTTGTTCACTCTCTAATCCTCTTCAATGATCCAAACAAGGTATAAATTGAATCACACTACACACATTAGAAGTGCATACATGTGTATATATTGCTCATAATTGATTGTGTGTTAAATTCCCCTTAAAATGTTGTCTTAATAATTTTTTGGGAATTTTTAAACTTTTTTAAAATAAAGTTTTCTTTAATAAAAGTGTGTTTATAAACTTTGTGTGGTTAAAATGCTATTATGAAAAATTAGTTTTTCATCAGAATGTTTGATTGGGTAGAATATCAATGCGCTAGAGACTTAAGGGTGTTGCATGTAATTATTTTGGACGCGCGTTTGCCAGCCAATGAAATGCCAACACTTGTCAAGCTCCTGTTATCTCATTTGTGTTTGTTTTGTGAGAGAACTGCCTGGTGTATTGTGGATCATTAGATCAAATGTTATCTATGGCCTGCATGTGTTTTAAGTCTATCCGTGTGTTATCACTGTGGACCAATCACCTTCGTTTTAACCAACCGCTTTTTTACCACCCTTGGATCAAAGTCAATATAGGAAGACTGGATCTCAACCATTGATTGCCATCAGCGATCCAGAACCTTCCTTGGCTCCTATATAAACCCTCTCATTCTCAGCATTTTAAGACTTTTGGCAGTCGTCTAATTTGAGAGAAAAAAGAGAGAAGTGAGAGAGAGGAGAGAAAATAAAAGAGAGAAGAGAGAGAAAGGGAAACTGAGTTAGAGAAACCCTAACCCTAACCCTAAAACAACTTCAAACCATATTCAAACCTTCGTACCTTCAGAAATCCAAACACAACCTTGAGTGTTTGAGAGAGATTGGTGTTACTAGTTTGATCGTTTGTAGCTGTAACCTCTTGATCTGTGATCTTGTTACCAACTTAGACATTTTGGTGAGATCTATATTTCTTTTTCATAGAAATCCTAAATCTACAATATTGCATGTTATATATCACTAGATCTGCATATTTGTTTCTCGATTTGTGAAAATATTTGTTGATTTAGATTTGTAAATATTTTATGTTTTCTATTCTTATGAAACTAAACCTTGACCTAGTTGGATTCTCACTTGGAGATCTTCAATCTCGAAAATATTTTTAAAAACTGAGATTGATTAAGATCTTGACCGATTTTGAAGCAAGATATCCGTGGAATCTGGGATAGATTAAAAGGTCAAAAAAGGTTCCAAGTTTTGTAAGAAAGAAAGAAAAGAAAATCACAGCATATATTCTTTATATGTAATTTTCTAGGACTGTCTGTACAAACTAAGTGTGTGTGAGTTCATGCATGTGGATAGAAATCACATCACAAACACTTGACACACTACCACACTGAAAGTGTTAGGTATAAGATCAAAGATTATTGAGTCGACGCAAGGAAAGCTAAAGCAAAGGGGAAGTTATCAAACTGGAAGAACATCATCAACAATCAGATCTACAAGAAGTTAGAAGGACACCAAGTGGGGTATATTCCTAAACTTAGAATAGGCTGAGTTGTGTGCATGTATGTTGTATTGTTTGTAACTGCTATTTGTTTTTAGTGGATTTTTTACTTTCGTGACTTAGAAGTCACCGTGGATGTTTCCTCTATTGGGAGAGGTTTTACCACGTTAAAATAGTGTGTTCTGATTATCTTCATCTCCTCATCTCATTCTATAGTGTGCTGATATTTTGAAACTATCTCAGTTTTAAAACTGATTATAAAGTCTTGGTTATTCTCGTACATAAGTTTTTGTAAACACATCTTGTTGTTTATCATTTTTATTTTCAAAAGAAAAGGCTTTCTTCAACAAACAACTCGGAGTTGCTTATACAGTTTAATCATTATATTAAACGGCATTAGTAACGCTTTTCAATCTCTTATTTATATTAAGTGGGAGAAAAGAAATAAGGATATGTTCTCTTAACTAACAAAAGAAAGAAAATAAAAAATAAAAAACAGAAAAAGGAATAGCAGCACAAATCATGCCAAAAAATGCAGTGTACCGATCGACAGCGGCAAGGACCGATCGACCGCGAAAAGGAATGGGAGCAAACTGTCTCGGATCTAAGACAAAAACCCAAACCCCGGTCGATCGCGGGTGGGTACCCGATCGACCGTTCGGGCCAAAAGCGCACCAGCAGCAGCACACAACGCAACAAACAAAACCCATATGGTGCGATCTTATGCCGAGACCCATTTGCGAACCCAAATCAAGACCACCATGGCAAAGACCCACCACAACGGACCAAAGTTCGTCCATGGCGCAAAGCCGAGACCACCATCACCAACACCAACAAGCCGAGACCCAAGCCATCTCCATGTCCAAAAATGGTGAAAAATCAAAAACTCCACACCTCCATTAATGGCCAATAAAAAACTCTAATTTTCACATGTCCAAAACCCATTTGCGATTGTGGTCAATAATCGTGCTTCAATTTCTGACAAAAGTCCTCAATTTGGGATGAAATGAAAACTCGAGCCAAACCCGAGAACAATGGAGAAATCTCCCTTCTTGAAATGTGAGTTAGCTGTAAAAGAGAGATAAGGGACAAGTAGGGTATTATTAGAATTGGTAGTTAATTAAATAAAATAATAATAAAAAGTATTCTTATATTTCTTCTCCGATTAAAAGTTCGTGTTTCCTTCGTTCGGACTCCAATTCGAGCACCGTTCACTGCTACGTAAAGCTTGGCCCGAGACCTACAACTTTCATGAATTCTTCGGGAAAAATTCCTGGAGTGTAAAATTATAAAAAAGCCCATGAACGTGCGAATCGCGATGGAACTTTATCGAAACGCGCCCAAACTTCATACTAAGCACCCTAACACCTATAAAAGCTCAATAATGCCTTAAATAACATGTTAGCATATACAATGGAGGTTTTCTGATTAATGAGCATAGTAATAGCAATTACGATACCCGAAGGGGCTAAAATGCCTAAGTTCGAGGGTAATGAGTGCTATGATTCGGGACGAATCACACCCCCTAACTTACACATTGTTAGTCCCTTGTAATGAAATTCAACACAAAAAAAAACTATAAGAAAATCACCAAACAGGATATATATACAAAAGCAATAAAAAAAGATAAAACCCACTTTCGTGGGCAAACGATTGCATTTAGCGTATGCAATAAGCCGTTAAATCTCTAGGTTACCCTGGTGGACGAGTGTCGTCTCGTGAGGGTTTTCAGGGATGAAACCCACAAGCATCATACGGTTTTCTCAAAATATGCCCAAAACAACATGCGACAAGCCCAACAATACGAAAAAAAATTATACGCATTATTAGCAAAGCAAATGAATTCACACAACAGTCCGTTTTATTAACATTATAGAATGCACCTCATAGAATTGAAATCTTAAAATCTAGGAGGGGAGCGATCACATGCAAACTATGATTTGGCAAAAACTTATATAAACCGGATAAACATAAAGCATCCATATAAGTCAATCCTCACCGAGAATTACACTCATCAAATGAAATCAATATGAAAATGGAGGTAATATACGGGACATGCGAGCATAAAGAGTAAATTGAAATGGAAACTAGGTCGCGCACATGTCACAAAAGAATAACGCTATATATAAAATAAAAAATTGCAATCTCAATGAAAGATATCGCTCATTAAAGGAGGCGAAATGCATTTTCACAGATTATGAAAACTATTTCAACTTTTAAATTAAATGCACCCTAAGATCACATAGAACTTGATAGGGTTATAATGTAGGCTAAGCTAGGGTACGAAACGAAGGATATGTATACACGGATTCAAAGTGTTCGGAGATGAAAACTAGGGAATGGGAAAATGTGGGCAATTTCAAATTTGGAAAACTAGTTCCCTAATAGGCATTGACTATGAAAATGGGGAGAGTAAACAAAGCTTATTGAACACTATACACAATATATACACATTTCTCTTTCTTTCCTTTTCTTTTCTTCTTTTTCTCACTTTTTTATTTTTTTTCTTTTGCTTTACTTTTCACTCTCACATGCCTAAATTGCAACCACATAACAAGAACATCATTCAATCTCATGTAACATTCCAAACAAAGGTATGTAAGGTATATTTATGGCTTAAAACTCCAATACGGAGTTGGTTATGAGATTGGGGTTATGAAACGAAAAGCTATATTTAGGCTCAAAGGGGGTTGACGAGTGAAAACATTTAAGGCGAGCTCAAGGTCAATATGGTTGATATAATAAAGATGGCCTATGATCAATTTCTAAAGTTTACGCAATTCTCGAGTCAAAACAATATATGAAAATATTGCTCAAGTAACACATTTCAATATATAAACTCAATTAATGAAAGATCAATGAAAGAATAGAGAGATTACCGATGAATTAACATTTTCAAAGAGGAAAAAAAAGTGTATAACAACAAAAGGTACAAATCTAACTCGGTGTAAGTATATACAATGCAACAAAAGATTACCGAGTTATAAAAATCTTAAACCAAATCAATAAAGCAAGAAAAACACATGTGCTCATGGGATTAAAGTTTAATTCATGAATTTATTCATAATATCAATAATTGAGGACTAAAGTCTAATAATTTTTAAAATCGAGAACATGTATCATTAAGTTGTTTATTGGATCGGGCAATTATTGAAATTTATCATCGGAAACGAGGCAAAAAACCCAACAGAGAAGAAGAAAAAAAAATATTTTTGAAATTTTTTTAATTTTTACAAGAAAAGCATGCTTGGAACTAAACATATAGTAAGAACCATGGAAACTACCAATGAATGGATAGAATATCCCACACCCCCTAACTTAAAACCTGACATTGTCCTCAATGTGAATTAAGAACCAAGTTAAAGAGAGGAAAAGAGCGATATTACCCAAAATAGAGCGATCTCGTGAAAGTTCAAGTCCAATGATTCTACAAAACATGTTAATACCAAAGCATAACAAAAACAAATAACAAAAAGTTAACTAATTACACGAGACTAAATTAAAAAGGAAAGAAAATATAAAAAGAAAGAAAAAATAAAAAGCGAACTATATATAACCTACTATTTTGGCTTCACACTAATTATATACTAGAAGTCTAAATAGTTGAGGTTCCACCATGAAAATGATTTAACTTTGAAAGATCCACGATGGACCCTCCCACTCGTGTATGCATCCCAAAAAAAATAGGAATTTCATTTGAACAACGGAAGGCATGTGTAAGGCGTAATAAATGAACTATCCCCAATTAAAATTTTTGGCGGGAGAATGGGGGATTTGGATAAGACGGGTGACAAATACACATGGGGGTCAAGAAAAATTGAATCATCTCCCAAGTATTTTGAAATTATAATGGGAGGGGGCGCATAAGGAGGCAAATATGCCTTCATGGAAAGCAACTCGAGCAAGTACTCCTCGTCGGTGAAAGGGTTGAACGTTTTAAAGTTCGGCACAAATTCATCGGGTACTTGTGATGGTGTGATAACGGAGAATGAAAAGGGGCAGGAAAGGAATTCAAACTCAAGAGATGAGTTATCATCGCTTAAAGTTGGAATTTCAAAGGAGATAGAATCATTTTCAATGAAACTTTCTTCTTTGGGATCCAAAGACGAAATCATTTCATTGCAAATGGATACTACATCCATTTCATCCTCACTTTCATTCTCTATTAAACCATGGGCCAAGTCAAGAATGGTTTGTTCCAAAGTAGGCATAAAATCCAAATTTGGTTCAAAACATTCCTCGACTTCAAAAGTTTCGGAATAAAAATCTTCTTTGGATTCAAATAATAAATCCAATTCATGTTCCCACAAATGATTTTCTTCCCGATAACGGTCTTCATACCTCTCATTCTCAAGCATGAGAAAACCTTCACGAAAAGTCATAGGTCAGGGTGCGGATTCTTGGAAATGAGAAGTTTGAAAATTAGTATCGGAACTATACTCAAACTCATTATTATAAGAATTTTGAAACTATTGCAATTCGTTTCAAAATTCCTAATATAAGGAAGTAGAGGCCCAAAATTGTTATAACCATCCTCAAAATACACGCACTCCAAAGCTTGACTTTCATAATACTCACCCAAAGTCATCTTAGATTTTGTAATTTTTTGGGTCTCTAAGTATTCACCGAAAGTCATAGGTCTACGGGGATTTTGAGAATTAACATAATGATTACCGAAAGGATTGGAATAATACATTCTTACCCCAAAGATGGCTCGAAGTGGAGAATTTGACAAAGTGATGTGCGCGCAAAAAATTCAAGCGTTTCTTAGTGCTCAAATGTAGAAGTCCTGGAAAAATGTTAGTAAAAAAATACAAATAGAAAGAAAATACTACGAAATACTAAATCAAATAAATTCTAAAACATCAAGTCCTCGGAAACGGCGCCATTTAATATCCGGGGTTTTGCAGCGGCGCAAGAGTCACCTCCGCGCCGACTGTTTTATTTTCGGGTCACTAACTCCATACAAAAACTTAAACTATAACTACACTCATTTAAGGGAGTATAGAGGCCAGTCCGGGTCTCAAAAATCTACAGAGACGAGTTGCTAGAATTTATATGGTTTATTACATCTAAAATAAAAGTGAAAAAGGGTAATTTGTTAACTAAAAGAAATAAACGATAAACTAGGCATGAGTGTATTAAAAACTACGTTAACAAAGCGAATAAAAACTATAGATTGCGTCGAATATCCCTCACTCTGAGTTAATTAGTATAAATTGGTTACATGGGTCGACGAATTATTAAGATTGAGTCTTATTTCAACTGTTAATTAAATCAAGAGTTGTCACACCCCTAAATTTGCAAAAAAGTCTAATAAGATTTTGGTGTCAACAAATACCCCAAAACTTATGCATGCAAGGTCGTAAATATGGAGCATACATGATATACCCCGTTAAATCTCCTAGGCGTAATAACTAGGACAACCCACTCGAAATAAACACGTAAAACTCCATCACCAAAGCAAAGCAACCAAATCAACCCTATGTGAGTTCAATCCAACAGAAAATGGATTAAACTAGCCACTTAGCATGATAAACTAACACTACAAATTAAACAAGACTTGGAAATAAATGGAAAACATGAAAAGCTAGGGCACAAAGCTTAAAGTAGGAAAAAGAGATAATAAATAGTGTCCATTTACATTAATGGGTATCAAACCACCAAAGAAAATGGAGGAGAGGGGTGTTCTCCACATAAATCCCCAAAAATGGCACAAACCCTAACTAAACTAAAAGAGAAGGGAAAATAAAACTAAAACTAGATATTATGTGTTCTAAAAATGCTCTCTACCAAAAATAAGGCAAAGTATCTTATCTATACTAAGTGGGAGAAAAGAAATAAGGAAAAGTTCTCTTAATTAACAAAAAAAATAAAATTGAAAAAGGAATAGCAGCACAAATCGTGCCAAAAAATGCAGAGTACCGGTCGACCGCGGCAAGGACCGGTCGACCGCGAAAAGGAATGGGAGCAGATTGTCTCGGATCTAAGCCAAAAACCAAAACCCCGATCGACCACGGGTGGGTACCCGGTCGATCGGTCGCGCCAAAAGCGCACCAGCAGCAGCACACAACGCAGCAAACAAAACCCATATGGTGCGATCCTATGCCGAGACCCATTTACGAACCCAATTCGAGACCACCATGGCAAAGACCCACCACAACGAACCAAAGTTCATCCATGGCGCAAAGCGAGACCACCACCACCAACATCAACAAGCCGAGACCCAAGCCATCTCCATGTCCAAAAATGTTGAAAAATCAAAAACTCCACAACTCCATTAATGGCCAACAAAAACCTCCAATTTTCACATGTCAAAGACCCATTTACGATTGTGGTCAATAATCGTGCTTCAATTTCGTACGAAAGTCCTCAATTTGGGACAAAACCAAAACCCGAGGCAAACCCGAGCACAATGGAGAAATCATCATTCCTGACATGTGAGTTTGCTATAAAATAGAGATAAGGGACAAGGAGGGTATTATTAGAATTGTTAGCTAATTAAATAAAATAATAATAAAAAGTATTCTTATATTTCTTCTCCGATTAAAGGTTCGTGTTTCCTTATTTCGGACTCCGATTCGAGCACCGTTCTCAGCCACGTGAATCTTGGTCCGAGACCTATAACTTTCGTGAATACTTTGGGAAAATTTCCAGAAGTGTAAAATTACGAAAATGCACCTGAACGTGCGAATCGCGACGGAACTTTACTGGAACGCGCCCAAACTTCATACTCAGCACCGTAACACCTATAAAATCTCAATAGTACCTCAAATAACATGTTAGCATATAAAACAGAGTTTGTCTGATTAACGAGCATAATAATAGCAATTACGGTACCCGAGGGGGCAAAAATGCCTACGTTCTATGGTAATAAGTGTTATGATTCGGAACGAATCATAATCACCTTAGGCTTCAAATCAATTCCTTTTCCCACGAGATCATACTAAATCAAATACCTTCTCTCTCTCTCTCTCTCTCTCTCTCTCTCTCTCTCTCTCTCTCTCTCTCGTACACAATGCTTTACAAAAATTAGGGATTCTATGAAAACACTCATATTATACTCACAAAACATATCTGACTAAGTTGCCAATAATGCATTAGTTTTGAGGTTCACGTGAGATCCATTTAAAATTCCAACCAATGAATTTATGACAAATTAGCGAGTCTATGTTGTGGTTATAATTTGAGGATCCATTTAAAATAACTCTTACATAAATAATCATAACAATCAAGCTCTTCGCCCCTTGTAAGAGAGGTGTTAATTAAAGCACCCCAAAAATGTCTTCCTAGCACCACACAATGCATTAAAAACATTATACAATATATTTTAAAATCAGTTCTTTGGTGTTAGGAAGACATTTTTTGGGTGCCTTTATCAACACCCTTTCAGAAGTCACCCTACAAAAAATTATTCGATTATAATATATCAATTAATTAAACCCCCTCAAAACTGCCTTTACCGACAAACCATGGAAACCGAGGCCCCCTTCCTTTGACCTTCACACTTACTTACCCAATATCTTAATCATTAAACTTTAATTTAAATATCTTGTTCGGTTTTTGAATATATTGACAAAAAAATAGATCGTCGACAACTGTTGTCACCACCAATCCCCCTACTCTTCATAATGGGGAGGCCGGTGTTATGGAAAGCGCAACTCTTCTAGGCCAGATGGAGGTCACCCCTGATGCTTAGTTAGGTCGTTTACTTTTTATTTTAGTTTTATATCGACCATCTGGTCATTTGTTTTATAGGCCCCTCACCATATTGTTATTTTTAATGAAAGCAATCAAGTTTCCTTTATTATCTCTTTTGCATTTTTTTCACATACTACCTGTTCATTCCTTTATTTCCCTCATTATGCCTTTGTAAAATATGATTAAAGATCATGTTAACTATTGTAAGTTACTTTTATCATCTAACTCTTATATGTACCCCTAGTGAGGGAAGCCAATCTTTTTTATAATCAAACCATTTAATTCCTAAATGGGTTTTATGCATGCGATAGGTCGACCAACCCAGCTTAGGTTATACCATTGTTTTTAGGTCGGTTTATGTGGCAATCCGCCTATTTTAATACCGGGTGGCTAATCCTCTACTAAAATAAAACAAAGATCTTAGTATGGTTTCATTCTTAGCATCATTGTTGCAACAAGCAATAATATAACGAATAAAAACCATACGCTAAATGAACAAAATAAATCATCATGCACAAATAAATAATAAAAGTGAACCGAGTACACCATCGGTCACCAAATAGTAACTACCCACTGGAACAAACGGATAAATGAAATACTGAAACAATCTCCTGACATAAATAAACTCTTAACCAATCTATGAGAAACATGCCCAAAATGAAGTACTGGAAATGGTAAAGACCCTATCTAGATAGAAATAGCTGAGGCGGCTAAGTCAAATCCTGTAGCGTCCATAGCTATAGCAACGGCAAGAAAGGATATATCCCTGCGGTCCTGGCTGCTACTGTTGCACACCTGGGGTTTTAAAAAGGAAACAAGAAAAACAATTTGCCCACGGGTCAAAATCCGAAAAATTTAAAAATATATTGCAAGTAATTAATTGTTTTAAATCATTAAAACACATAGTGTATTCCTTTCATAATTAATTAACCAATCGCACCCACATGAGATAAAAACCTCACCTCTCATTTACAATGCGCACCTAACGCATTCATTTTATTTTCCTAATTAAACTACCCAATCTAAGTAGGACATATAACTGCTATCCAAGCCCAATCTTGCTAATGTTCTCTCTTAGTTAAGTATACACTACCCTCACTAGGTATACGTTCATAAATAATATCGTAGAGACACACGTGTTATAGATAAATAATCACTCCTTATAAAAACATAGCTACACCTATTGTAAATAAATATTCACAGAATATAACCACATATCTACACCCTTGCTATTGCTGGATAATCACACAACATAAATCATAGCTACAATTGTGTTATAAATAAATGTACGCATCATATCTAGTATACACATACACATACATATATATCACTCATTATATACGTATAAACCTCATCATCAGAGCCTGACCTCGCGGATGCATCCCTCGTGCGCTATCAAGCTCCAGACATATCGCGCATCAGACTGAGCCACCGGGTCAGAATCTCACCACCGAACCCAAAACGTAAACAGAAACAACGGACGCGGTCATTACCATACGTCTGGGGATCGTAACCATATCACATCACACCCCACCAGTCTACAAACCATACCTATCCTCACACATAGATAGTGGCCATGAAAAAATATTATAACCTGGGGAATCAATCCATCACCTGTTGGTCCATACCAGGGTGTACTGACCGCTACGTGCAACCTCCTAACGATAGCACTACCGAGTAGTTATGTTCAAGAAAATACATCCTTCACACATATGTGTATATATATAGGTAACACACAATACACATATATATATAAAGTACCGCCTATATACGGAATCCCACAACGTACTAGTCTACCCATCCCGAAGTTTCAAAACGACTTTCCGATTGTACAAAACAAGTATTCACTCACTTGAATTTCGGTTCGTCTCACCTGAACCCTGTAACACCCCGCCTAATTAAATACCGGGTGATCAGTCCTTTATTAAATTAACATCAAGGTGAGTGGTTGGTTCATTCTCAGCATCACTGTCGTAAAATAATTATTACCAATACAAACACCCTAAATAATTAAGCTAAGTGTCAAAACCATTTAAAGTCTCATTTTTCCTTTCTTAAGTACCAATATGAAAACCTTTTTAAGAATAACAGTTTGAGAGTCACATAAATAAAAGGATAACATTAACTACACTACCATTTAAACCATCTAGATAAACCAAACCAAATTATGAACTATAAATGAAATCATTTTGACAAGAGTTAACTCCCGAGGAGTACTGAATATCGAAAATATAAATGAACATAAATCCTTGACAAGATCTAAACGAAATAGGAAATCGGACTATATATGCCCTAACTATGAAGATCTAAAGTAGGAACTGATTCAATGACGAAGTCGTCTAAAGAAAGGGCCTGCAACTCCCACATAAGCTGCAGCACGTCCAATCCAAAGAACCTAAGCATGACGCCCATGTGGCTGGGCACCTGTAATACATACATATATATACAAAAGAGAAAGAAATGATAGAAAACGGGTCAGAGCCCGAGTGTAAAACAGTTTTAAAAATAGTTTAGCAAGTATTTAAAATGCTTACCGGCTAATATCACAACCATGTTAGTATGCGACACTCTCTTGAGAATCCTCATCTCTCATCTAGTGTGCACCCCTAACGTACCTCTAGGACACCCTAGTTATAGTTCCCACGCTAACTAGATTAACCACATGTATCCATTCTTTATTGCCCAAATTATTCCCACGTATTAACCTTATAATACATATAATGATGTTATAAACATATATATATATATAAATTTAGATTCAACATGGATAAGTCCCTTATTAATTCAATTCAACTAAGTGTTTTCACTATCTTACATTTCTACTTTAGTAGATATCATCACATGTATAACTATCTTACTATGTGGCTACTATGTGGATAACTATCTTACATTTCTACTTTAGTCACATGTATATATATATATATATTCACTATTTTATATATATATACTATACTACACCCTGAGACACAGCTGCAGTGCTGCATTACTCTGCTATCTTGTCCCAATACACCGCGTCGCTGTATAGGGGACTATAGGTTCGGTAAAGATTCCTCGAACCACAAATATCAAATCACAAATAATGGAGGCGAACATAGTTCTCATACCCATGGGTCACGCACATACTTGCGTTCCCATAGTCAGCGGACTTATCAACTCACCGATAAGTCTTTCATAGTCCTACGTTCTCGAGCGACAAATCAAAAATCTCATGGATTCGTCAGGATATGACTGCCCTCACGCGCAAACCTCCCGTCGATAGCAAGTAAGCTAGGTATGTCATACACAGATACATAATATATGCACAATCACAAAGTCATACATATAAATATTCATATTTTCCAAATTAGGTTCGCCCGTGACCCCTAATTGTTATTATCCATACTCAACACAAATTTTACTCAATTATTTTTTATAATGGATTCGTCTCTTTTATTCTCATTTATTATTTACTTTGTTATTACTTCTCATCTCTCGAAGTATTCTTTCTCACTAAGTATAAATTTCAGTAGGTATACCCTCACTTACCTTATAGTCTAAATCTTTCACGGGTTTCAATCTTTTAGTAAACGTACGCACAATTCCCAATGTATAAATAACTCCCCGTTAACCCGAAATTTCATCTCATGTTAATTTCACTCAACGGAGTCTACTTAGACCCTATTGGTCATCTTCATAACCCACTATACTCTATTAATGATATTCAAGGGCTCCTAATCATTTTAACTGGACTAAACAAAAAGGGTAAAAATATGTAGTTTTTCAGGAGGGGTCGATCGATCGAGGAATTGCGTCGATCGATCGATGCTCTTGGTCGATCGATCGATCAAGCAGTTGTTGCCCAGTTTGCTGCAAATTTCAACCTATGGGTTCAATCATTTTAACCCCTCCAAACCTCTATAATTTCATCCCAAACTCCCATCAAAGTAATCCAAGTGTATAAGCCATGTACATAAATAAGTTCTAACGTAACGACATCAATAAATCCTCAACGAATCAATCAAAAAGGGCTTTAATCTCAAATCTCTTTATAAAACCAAATTTTGCATGAATAATCACCACCCTCTATTTTAATCAAGATTTTCTTACCAAATATCATAATAAATTCATGGGCAATCCTCTACATATGATCAAGATTTTAGACTACATGGGTTCTCCCTACAACACATATAAATTCTCTTCCAAAATATATAATTTTTCCATTAAAACATATGATTTTCATTCCTAGACTAAAATGGAAGGTATATTAACTTGGAATTTAGCAAGATATATACTTACCTCGGATTCAAGGGTCTGATTTGTTGATGAAAAATATATGGTTGCATTCCTCGTCGTGCGATCTACGTTTTGGTGGTGGTGGCAATGAAATCGGGTGAGTTCTAGGCCTTGGATTGCTTGAAGACTCTTCACCGTCTTCTCAAATCTCTTCACCTTCTTCTCTAATCACTTCGCATTCTTCTCTAATGGTTGGCTTAGGCTTTGTATTTGTTAACCCCAAGAGACAACTCTAAATGGCTAACAAATACTAAGAAAATTCGTGGGTTTAATTACCCAAAAATACAAAATATCTAAAATACCCTCCTGGGATGTCAGTTAGGCTTAAAAATGCCCCGAGACCCAAACTAAACCCCGAGTACACTTTTCTGACTATCTCGATCCTTTTGGACACTTTGATGCACTTAAAATGACTATACGGACGACTTATAATCTATTAATTTTAATAATAATAATTTAGTCCTGACACGACACAGGCACGTCCCGAATTAAATTTCCATAATTACCATTTTACTCACTCGTGAAAATTTTAATAAAATCAATCTCATATATTACTTTACTCATCTAGTAATATTCAACAAATTTTCAATAATTACTAACTCACATCATGCTAGTAAATATTAAAAAAAAATCGGATTAATATTAAATTAATACCTCAAATTAAATTTAATAAATCCCCAATTTTAAAAGCCATAAAAATACGGGGTATTACAAACCCATCTAACCATTGGCCTAATATCAAACCCTAGAAATATTCTCCAGTAGTCCCACTCTACCCCGGAAGCCCATACGACCTTTCCCAAAGCTCTAACGGGTCAAAACAATACTCGAACAAAAACTCGGATAGCCATCTAACCAAACCAATTCGTTGGTAGACTGAACCGGTTCAGTTGAGCAAACCGAGTCGCTCTCGCTCCCCCAGCGATTCGGTTCGGTTCGATGGGTTGCCTGTCATCTTCTTCCTCGAGTTTTTCTCCTCCAATCCCTCCAATGGAGGTCCCAAACCATCCCAAACATAAAATTAACCTCCTACATCATTATTCTAACATCCCAAAAGTATTCTAACATGTAATTAACCCTGAATCACGAACCATAACCCTAGGATTCTAAATCAAACTTTTAATTTATCAAACCCAGAATTTTCCCAATTTGAGTTTTCATCAATTCAAACATCACATCATTGTTTAACACGTTAATAACTTTAAACCCAGATTAAATTGTGAAATTTCTATATCATCAACGTTAACTAATAATCAATTCAAATCGAAGATTAATTTCAACCTACATCTCTTAATCAATTAAATCAAAGTTCCAACGTTTTAGCTTTAAATCCCAGATTTTTATACCATTAACTATGAAAGTGATTAACTACCTAATCATGTAATTTGAAACATGTAACTGCTTGCCTTAGAGGACTTAATCTGAAGTTCTCTACGTTGATGGTGGGTTGATTCAGGAGATGAGCCCCTCTCTTCTCTTCTCCAAGCCTTTCTCTCATTTCTTCCTCTTTTTCTCTTCTCGTGAACTTCCTTTTTAACTCAATTATGAAGAATGTTAAAGGTGGGATGCCATCCACATTCCCTACCCTTAAATACCTCCAAAATACACCCTAATCTCATTTTTCCATTAAACCCTATGTGTAAAAAGACCTCATTACCCTTATACGGGTCCCGCTATGTCTAAAAAGTCTCCAAAACCCAATAATAACCCCCAGGTACCTATTCTAGACTATTTTGACCCTTTCTAGATCATCGCTGCACTAAAAATGGTCATATGTGTCACCCAAATACAAGTATTCCATCAATTAATTAATCATGCCCGACACGTGCATACAGTACGTATCGCCCACAAACTAAATCAATTCGCCGATATAACACTCTATCGACATATAATAATAAACTGCCATTTTCACTCATACGCGGCATAAAATAAATCATATATCTATTTACTTATCACACACAAGTAAATATTAATCAAATAAATATTAATCCTTAACTCATTAATTAATATTTACCGAGACTAATTTAATTTCCCCAATAAAATTAATAAATCCATGCACACGTGGAAATTAAAATACTCATAAAAGTACAAGGTATTATAGTTTAGTGTCGGGTTCTCATGCGACCGACTTATTCTAAGTCATACCACCCAAATCTTAGGTGTTTTTTTTGCTAAATTCTTAGGCGACCGACTTGTTTTAAGCCGTAACACGACTTCAGTGAGTTTAATGCCAAATGTAGGTGACTAATTTATTTCTAAGTTGTACCACCCAGTTCTTGGGTTTTACCAGATTCTCAGGCGACCAATTTATTCTAAGTCGTACCAATGCCTGAGTGGGTTTGATGTCAAATGTAGGTGGATAACTCATTTCTAAGTTGTACCACCAAATTCTTAGGTGGGTTTTTGCAATATTTTCTAACGACCGACTTGTTCTAAATCGTACCACTACTTGAGTGAGTTTTAAAAAGTAAATTTATGAAACACAATATACTAAAAAAATTACTTCATTGATCATCAATCGTATTGTTACACATAAAGGGGAAAATATCTATTATTCCTATCTAATGATAAAACTTCTTAAGGTTCATGACACTCCACGACCTTAGGATTGTTGTTCCATCTAACTCTTCCAAGTTATAGGATCCGCCACCACCCTTGGAAGCTCTTCATCGCCGATAGGATCTTTATTGGAAGCAGATCGACGATGTGGACTTCCCTGACTTTGACATTCTTGTCATGCTTCTTTGCCAGCTCTTGTTGGTAAGCGGTCAGTTATATGAGAGCTTGTTTTGTTCATTCCTCTACTAGATCCAACTCATGAGCCAATCGATCATTATTCCAACCATCTTCAAAAATCTTTGATCTGATAATTGGGAGTCTGATCTCTAGAGGAATGATCGCCTCCATTCCATAAGTAAGAAAGTAAGGGGTTTCCCTAATTAGCCTTATCGGTGTTATCCTGTAAGCCTTGATAACTAAAGGGATATCATCCACTCATCTTCCTTTTGCATTTTCCAGTCGGTGCTTAATTCATGACAAAAGAGTTTTATTTCTTAAATCAATTTGGTTGTTACACTATAGGAACACAACTGATGCATAGTGGATCCTAACACTATGTTCTTAACAAAAGTCTCAAAATATGTCATCATCAAACAGTGTTCCTTTGTCAGTGACCAGTGCTTTTGGGATCCCAAACCTTGTTATTATATTCCTCCACACAAATTGCCTCGCATCTGCTTCTCTAATGTGGGTGAGTGGCTCTACCTCCACCCACTTTTTAAAGTAGTCAGTGTAAGTTATCATGTACATTCGATAACGAGATGCTACTAGTAGAGGTTTCACGATATCTATACCCTATTGAGAAAAGGTCCAAGGAATCGTAATGGGGTTCATATCTCCCATGAGTTGTTTGATAATTGAGGAGAAATGTTGGCACTTGACGCATTTCTGAGGGAACTACAAGGCATCCTTTTGCATGAAAGGCCACCAATATTCGTGAGAGATCTTCCTATAAAAGAGTGATCGTCTTCCTGTGTAAGGTCCACGGTTGCATTCGTGCATCTCGTTGAGGATTCCTTTCGCTTTATATGGATGGGCGCACTTGAGTAGAGGACCAATGAACGGTCGTTTATAAAGTTTTCCCTCTGAATTAAGGCATAACCTCACCGATAAGATCTTCAGCTTGTCTGCCTCTTTACTGCCTGATGGCAGATCATCGATCTTTAAATATATGATTATTGGATCCATCTAAGATGGAGTCGATTTGATCTACAAGATGCTCAGCGTTGATTCTAGTTCATCAATACTTGGTCGATCTATCTATTTAACTTCAATTGTTCACTTTAGGTCCGTGTCAATAGCGGATGCCAAAGTATCCAGTGCGTCTGCATGATTATTATTGGTCCTTGGTAGCTCCTCCACTGAGGATGACCTGGAATATTAGAGATGATTCTTTACCTTGTCCTTATAGACAATCACCCATGGATCTCTGACTTCATACTCATCACTAAGTTGGTTTACGAGAAGGTGAGAGTCACAATATACTATTATATGACGACTCCTAGACTGATAGCCCTTTGGATACTTGGATCATGGCCTCATATTTGGCATTGTTATTTGATCCTTTGAACCCTAGTCAGACTGCTCGTTCTATGAGGCAACCTTACAGTGTGATAAAGATGATCCCAACTTTGGTGCCACGTTTATTGGATTCCCCGTCAATAAACCATTTCCACGTTTGATCGCCCTCATTGATGGCTAGTGACTCCAGTATTAGATTAGGATCCTCCTCTTTCCGTAGTAGTGATGATGAGAGTTCGATAAAAAAATACACCAAAACATTCCCCTTGATGGAAGTTCGTAGCTCATATTTGATGTCACGGTGTGTTAGCTCCAATGGCCACTTCGTCATTATATTGGAGAGATATGCCATATTTAGAGCCTCCTTTAATGGGTAAACTGTAAGGACAACTATTATATAGACGTCGAAGTAGTGTCTCAGCTTCTTGACCGTTGTTACTAGTGCCATGGTCATCTTCTCGATAGGCATATATATGGTTTCTGCCTTAAGACGAGTATAAATGACATAGTAAACTAGTATTTTCTATGCATCCTGTAATCGCATAAATATTGCATTGATTGAATGTTATGAAATGACAAGGAATAGAAAGAGAACTTCCCCGACCATAGGAGTTGACAGGAAAGGAGGAGATCCTAAGTACTATCAAATTCCCTTGAGCGCCTGATCGCATTATTATGTCTAGACTCTTGAGCTTTCCTTCTTCAAGGCTTGGAAGAATTACAGAGACTCATTATAATGACCTAAATATGAACCGATTTAAGGAGAATAACATATCGATGAGTAAGTGGATGAGCTTCGCTACTTCCTCCTTGGGTAATTTTGATCCGATTTAAAAGGATTTGACTGGTTAAGACGAATCAAGAGGAATAGTGACGAGTTCCTTTATTACTCGTTCGATGGGGTCACCCGGGTTTCTTTCACCCCCGACTGAACACCCTTTCGCTGCTACTTGGGTTGGTCATACTCCAAATCATCATCATTATGACTCTTCTTAGACTGGTCCTTCTTTATCTTGATGGCATCTACAAAATAACTGTGAATTGCTGCCTGATCTCACCTAATTTCCACGACTCCCTGATCGCTCATAAACTTGAGCTTTTGGTGAAAGGAAGAAAGAACTACTCGCATAATGTGGAGATAACCTCTGTCCATAATGGCATTGCTAGGTGAATCTGATTGGATAACATGAAATTCTATCTTTTGGTTAACTGATCCAACTTTAACTAGTAGCTTGATCTTCCTCAGATGGGTCTATACATTCTCATTGAAGCCGATAAGAGGCCCAACCTTAGTATCCATATCTTGAATGTTGTAGCCGATCTTGAGCAACAAACTCAGGTACATAATCTACAATGAATTTCCTTGATCGACTAAGTACCAGTGCATCCTTATGTGACAAGTTCACATCAACCGGATCGTCATCAGTGAACATGATGTCCTAATCAAAGTCTACATCTTTGGTCTCTCTTTTAGATAGAATGTGCATGGATATTTTCACCTAAACAACCTCTTGAATGCACATTACAATCTCGACCCTCTCCCTGAGCTTCTTAATGGTACAGTTTAAAGGATTGGTGTAGCCGTGAATGTCTATGACCATCCTCGAAGGAATAAAATCATCATCATCCTTCTGCACTGTGTTCACCTTGGCCAAAGACTTAGTATTGACTTGTCAGTATACTCCCGAGGAGATCGACTTGGAATGATCTCCTCTAAATATTTCTTGAACATCTTACAATTATAGGTAAGGTGCCCATGGCCCTGGTGATAAGTGCATCTTAGGTTGGCATCCCTGTCTCTAGGATGACTGGTTATCTGGGTCAGTCTCTTGAAGTTCGACTTATCACTAAACTTCAGAATTAGATTGTAGATAGGCTATTTGAAGAAATTCTTAACTGCTTGGAAATGACTTTCATTGGTCTGTGTAGACACCCCATTTTGTTATCCCCTAAACTCTCCTTAGGTCCCAAGAACATCCCTTTATCACTACAAACCCAGATCATACCCCGAGTACTGACCTACAAGCTATCGGGCACTCCCGGGCTCCATTTGACCAAAAGTCAAAGTCTTCAGCTCGATCGAGGTTGAATGAATCTTCGAAGGGAACTGAACCCCCTTTCCAATGGTCTACCCCATGCGGGATTCTGACTTACCATGCGAACTAACCATCTGTTTTACTCCAAAAGGTCACCAAATGCTTCCAGGGCCCGGTTGACCAAAGTCAACTCCCCGAACAGGATCAAACTCTTTGGAATGTCGAAGTACATATCCTAACCTTTCCAACGGTCCACCCCGTGCGTGATTCTGATGTACCATACGGACAAACGATCCGTTTGCGTCCGACGATTCCCCGTCCAATGGATTGAAGAATGATTCTGAGCCATATTTGACCCAAAGTCAACTCCCAAACCCGGGAGCAATCCAAAGGACTTTCGAAGGTCTCTGAATTATCTTTCTAATGGTCTATCCCGTGCGCGATTCTGATCAACGGTTTGCATTCTGCGGTCAATTTTCCGAAAAGGCCTGAAAGACACTGTCAAATGGCAGGTCCCAAACACTGGGCAGTGTGCCTAAACGCACCTGCCGATTGGCAGGAATAGGGCTATGCCGATCGGCAATGCCCTGGGACTATAAAAAGGAGGCCTTAACCTCACTTGCAAAGGGAGCCCAGATCTGATAGATATCACTCTCAGCAAATCCAGAAAAGCTCTCTCGAAGTCAGCGTGATTTCCACACCCAAAACCTTTTCCAACCTTCACTTTTCATCCTCCTTTTCATCAAAATTGGTGAATTCACTACCCTCCATCATCATCCAAGCGCAAGGGCTGCTTTTCAATATTCAAGATCAAGCTCAAGATCTTCAAGAAGGTCCAATTTTCTTAATTCTCTCCTTAAATTCTCATAAACTTGCAATAACTTGTTTTATTACTTAGAACTTTTATTATCTCATCTCACACATCCTAATATACTTTTTATTTAGTATTATTTCACATCTCTTATTTTCGTATAAATAAAAATAAGAAAAATAAGAAAAAGAGGGTTTGCTCATAAATTCCAAGTAGGTATTCTCACACTTTTCTCACACTTCTCTCTCAACTAAAATACTTTTTCTACACACACACACACACACAAATAAGATAATCCCTAGTTGGATTTATGGGATAAACCCCACCCCCCATTTTTCATGCGAACTACGTGGACTTTGATGCCTCTATAGGCTACGTAGGCGTCTCGGGGTAAAACCCGAGATTTGAGTCCAATTTTTACTTTTTCTCCCACTTTATATTCTTTAAACTCTACTCTCTTATATTATATATATATATATATATACATATATTTTTTCTTAGCGGCCTATTATTCCACACGCATTATCGTTCCATCATAACGATCAACGTAAGGATAATCGTGTAAATCCTATTTTCTAATACTTTTATTTCTTCCTATGGATGACTCGCTTTACCTCTTCCATGGTATAAGTCGATGATTACTATCTCCACTATATATACACATGCACACACATCATGGGGAAAATAAAAGGAAAATAACAAAAATCCATGAGAGACCGAAAGGGCGGAATGGGTGCCTAACACCTTTCCATTTCGTAACTTAGCCTCCGGACCCTTATCGAATCATTTTGGTTTTATATGCATCAGTATGTCTTGGGATGTCGTCCTTCGGGATGGCTTCCCCTTTTCTTTTGTCTGTTTTGAGTAAAATAGACTAGCGACTATAATCTCTCTACATTTTCACCTTACCTCAAATGACGTCGGCCGAAGCGCTCCCGAGAGGGACGCGCAGGACCTAAGGATCCTCACCCTCACGCTGCCCGTCCGCCGCAAGGATCGGGGATGGCCACAGTGGCGAATCTGCTGGGGATTTTATGAGGGCTATACTCTATTTACATGGATGTTATATTTGTTTATGTTTTCCCCCATTTTGCATGTTTCCCTTTATTATTCATATGTTCCCCATGCTTATGCTTCTATTCACACACTTATAGAAAATTCTCCATGTACACTTCGCACCAGGTGCACCTAGGGTCACATATATCCACATGTTGCATTCATCACCCATCCATATTTGGTGTACCATTGGTACTTGTACTTTGCTCCCTGTTTGGCATAATCAAGAAAGACATTCTCATAAGATACTAATAAGAGAATCATGCATGATTCACACGACATCACCAAAGAGCATTGCTATTGACCAAATTTTACCCAGTAACTGGAGGGTCACTTCATGATAGGCGCTAGTCCGGAAGGGTGCAGTTAGCCTAAGCGATATGACTCTCACCTTCCATTGGCCAAGTACCTTCGACGTATATCGAACGGTTCCCCCCGTATCGTACTGCTTGAACGAAGTCTTGACGAGATGTATATCGTAGGGAACTCGTTCACGTACGCCGAGTATATCTAATTCGCTCTCACACGTACCATCCCCACGAGGTATATAGCGAGGCAATTCGCTTACACTCAGGTATATCAAATGGTTTGTCCACACGTACCGATTGCCCACAAGAGCAAGACGTATATCGTGGAAGTCACGCCAAAGGGGGGAACCCTTTCCGATTCACCCAAACCAATTGCATACCCACATATAGGTGTCAAGCCTAGGACACACATGTTAGATTGTCGGTTTCAACCCGAAACTCTGCCGAAATTCCGGGTCGGCCTGCCGCCTAAATTTTTGCGCATTTTTAAAATGGGACCCTGTTCGTGAGCCTGGTCACAAGTTCAGCCATAGCTTTGCATATATTACAAACCCAATTTTTCCAGGCTCGGGTCCCGCCCGACATTTTATTTTGCATTTAGGAGAATTTAATACAAGTGAAAACATAATAATAATAATAATAATAATAATAATAATAATAATAATAATAATAATAATAATAATAATAATAATAATAATAATAATAATAATAATAATAATAATAATAATAATAATAATAATAATAATCATGCTAAGATCCATCTCCCAAAATAAAATAAAAAATCCTTTTTCTTTATCAAAAATCCAAAAACATTCCTCCTCTCTTTATCAAAAATCCAAAAATATTTTGTCTTTCTATCTCGAAAAAATGTCGAAAAAAATTTTCATCCCTTTTTCTCAAAAATAAATCCCATTTTTACACCTTCTCAGGTTTATCGCAAACCCTTGGCCTGGCTCCCTATTGGCATCGATCTTCAGTCAAGTTACCCCGGAGTTCCGTCCATTCCCCTATTACTCCTTACGAGTCTGGAATCCATCCGCGAGAACACAGATCAAGTACCCGTTGTCCATGCGGATCTGACGACAGTCCTAGCTCAACTTGTGTCCAAGATTGACAACCTACAAACTGAGGTCCGAGAGATGAAACGTAACTAGGTTCCCGTTCCTCAAGAGCTTGATGCCATATTCCCTCATCCTATGGATCCACCCGAGCCTATCTGGGTTCCCTAAGAGTATTATCACGCTCCACGCGCCCCTCCTGCTAATGGGTCGCCGCTTGCCCAGCTTTCGATGTCGAATCTTTCCCAACATGGGGCTAACTTGCCTATGGTCATTGATCCAAAAGAAGAAGAGATAAAAAGTCAAAGAAGACCTCAAGATGCTCACCAAGAAGTTTGACCAAGTCATAATCTTGAGGAATTACATGAACTACACCCACATGTCTCCTTATCCTAAAGCGATGTTACCCGAGAAGTTCAAGATGTCAAATATTGAGAAATTCGGAGGAAATGGACCCCCGATTTTTCATCTTCGCAGTTATCACTGTTCCATGACTCTACTAGGGTCTTCTGAAGAAGTGATGGCCCAATTATTTCAGCAAACTTTGAAGGATAGCACCCTCCGATGGTTTTTATCTCTCGAAGAGTCCAGAATTCGTAGCTAGTAGGATATAGCCCGAGAATTCATGTCACAGTACAAATACAATGAAGAGCTTGAGGCTACCCACCATGATTTAGAGCTGCTCAGACAGAACTCTGGGAAATCAGTTAGTAACTTCATACCCCGATGGAGGGGAAAAAAAGCAACCATGACCAATCGACCTTCCGAGGAAGAACAAGTCAGTATAGTAAAGAAGAACTTCTTACCCCATGTTCGAGCAAAGATGGGAGGACAATACTATCCCCACTTTCGAGGTCTCAGAGAAACAGGAGTAGAAATCGAGGAAGGCCTTGCCAAGACAGATGTCGAACCAAAGAAGGTGCCCGGACAATTCACCCCCAGAAAATATGACAAACCTGCCAGTGTTACAGTCTCAACCATCAACAACATCTCTCAACTAACCACATCATGGGCGCCGAAAAGCCGCCCTGTCCCAGTCCAAAAGGAATACACCGAGCCCCATGATCCTCTCTTCAAAGTCTATCAAGTCTTGCTAAGACAAAACCTTATCAAACCTTTGGATCCCCGTCCATTACCAAATCCACTCCCAAGAAACTTCAAGGCAGATGCTCATTGCGCCTTTCACCAAACAGCTGGCCATACCACCGACCAATGCCTTCACCTCCGAAACATAATCCAAGATCTCATTGACCGGGGTACCATTGCCCCACCAGCCAATCCTAATCCAAACACTACTCACAACCCACTTCCAAATCATGCCCATGCCATCTTTCTAGAGGAGAACCCGTAATTCGATCCCTTAACTCAAATCACACTAATATACTTTCCTAAACATCTCAAAATTTGCCCATATTGCCTCCTACACCCTGCTAGCCTCGGTGATCAGGCATTGTCACTCCTTACTAGAGCATGCATCGCTGTCCGTACCCATTCTAAAAATGAAAGCAAGGAATTATCAAAAGTCTTAAACCAACTCCTAGAGTTCGGACTGAAATTGCCCTCACATATGGTCATTGATTGCCAAAGGTTCAGTACGCTATTCTTAGAAGCACAGAAATGGTCCTGAGAGTCAGATAGTTCGGCAGTACCAATCGATGAAGTCACCCTGGATGATGTCGCCAAGATCATTTCAGAATTATTCAGGCAAACCAATAACATTTGCAGTGTGACCGAGTTACTTGATGCTCTGAAGCTACAACGGCGCCTGGTCCCTTCACCTTTACACATCCCCACCGATTTAGAAGACATATATGAAGAAGCCGTTGAAGTTGTGGAATGCATCGACTTTATATGGAAAGACAAAATTGTTACTACCGGATGGGGGGAAGAATTCGAAGATTCGAATGAAGAGCAAGCTTTCGAGAAAACTAGCCCGGTAACCGATATCTGTGGGATAATATCATTCGAAGAACTCCTCAGAGAAATAAATAGGGTGGCAGAATAACTCGAGATCGATGAGAAAATGGGATTCATGTTCTTCCCTTCTTCAGTAAATCACATGACCAGATCAGGGAGGCATTACCAGATTCCATGCTCACTACCAGCCAATGACAAAGGGAAGGGTGTGGAAAACCTTACTATGCCAGAAATGACCCACGAGGAGAGCAAAATCCTCGATCAACTAAAGAAAACTCAAGCTAACTGTAATACCCCGTACTTTTAAAGGTATTTAAATTACACTGTGGATGTAATTTGGTAATTTGAGGAATTATTATGAATAGTAATTTTGGGATTAATGAGTGAATTTAAATAAATTCAATATTATAAAGTGAATAGTAAATATTAGTTTTCGAGTGACAGATTAATATTTACGTGGATTATATTTCAAGACTAAGTATATGAGTAGATTATTTTTATTACATGTCACAGTTGGGTAAAGCGACAAAGAAAAATATTTTAAATTGGAAAACACGCGTATTGAACGTGTTGGGTCAAAATAGTGAATTTTAGTTAAGTGACTCGGATGGATATTTCGACTCCGCCATTGGGTTTGGTATGTCCGAGACAGTCAAAATAGAGTACCCGGGGGTAGTATTTGAGTTCCGGACATTTTTGAACTAGTAGGGACTCGTAAATAAGTATACGAGTCATTTAACAATTGGGTATACACCCAATTTCGGATTTAATAAGGGAAAAGCCCTTATTTTCCCCAAATATAAGCCTTAAGAGAGAGATAGAGAAGAGAGAAAGAAGAGAAGAAAGAAGAAGAAAGAAAATAGAAGAAAAGAAGAGATTTTCGGCCAAAATTCGCGGAATTCGACTCGGGGTCGTTGGATTAAATCCACGAGGCAAGTGCTTAACTTGCTTTATGATTTAGTGTGTTTATTTCTCATATTGTATTTGGTATAAAACTAAAGATTTTTGGGTTGAAATTTCGTGGATCAAACGGGTTTTCGGAAGATTAAAACGGATATAACTCGATTAATACCCAATTTGAGAAACTTGAAATTTATTGAAATTAATTGTTGAAAATGGGTTCTAAGATGATTAGAACCCTTTATATATGTGTATTTATGGTTTTTTGAGGTTGGTTGATGATGAGAGACGAGATAAAAAGCTTGGAGGTGTTTTAATGGAGGTTTAGATTTTTTGAGAAGAAGGTGAATAGTGACCAGCGTCACTTCCGGATTGTTTCGGCTAGGAAGGCAGCCTATTTAGCACTCGGTCAAAACACGAAAGTTGTAGATCTATTCGATACGGTCGCGTGAGCGCCGACCACGTATTTTTCTGATTTTTTTCAATTTGATATGATTTTTCTAAGAAAGCAGTTCCGGGGTTAATCATTAACTCGGAAATCAAACCGAAAATTGGAAAAATAAAGGCTAGAATTATTTGGAGATAAATATTTAGGGTTCCTAAAAATAGTGTGGGGACTTCTAAATATATTTTTTTAGTAAGGCGTGTACTTTAGGTAAGTTGAAAGTAAAATCCAAGATTTACCCAAATAGGGGTGTTCGTGAGGAATAATACTTAAAGGGGAATTTAGGTGTAATTTGAATAATAAATAAAAGACTACGTATTGGGGATAATATTTTAAGAGTGTGACTGCTTATATTATTATAAATGGAAATATTTGAGGTTATTGGCTATCGTTATAAGAGTTTGGAAATTTTAGCCATAGTATATTGAGAAGAGATATAAATAATATATATACGATGTCGTTAAAGTATATATATTATGAGACGAATGAATATATCGGGGTTGTTGATATTATCATTGTGCGGTGAGAAAAGCTCGGAAATATAATATTGGGAATTAGTCAAAAATTGATAAATGCGTAGGATAGTCGAGATATAAATATCCTATGTAGGAGATTACTATATGGGTGGTGCGTATGCCCCGATGCTATTATATACATGGGTTAAATAATTACCTATGGGAAATTATGTATAGGTGAGATAAATACCTATCGTTATAATATGGTTGTGTGAATACCTAATTGATGATATATTTATATAGGTGGAATGTGTACCTATATTATTGTTTATCATGTGCATGACATACCTACCATACTTGCTATCACGGGAGGTTGGCGTTCGAAAGAGTACAATCTTATCATCTGTTGCCTTCGGGGGGATTTTAGATCTGGTACCTCAAGAACATAGAACTGTGAAGGGCTTATTTGTGAGTCAATAAGTTTGCTGACTATGGGAGCGTAGGTATGTGCGTGACCCATAAATATGTGAACTATGTTCGCCTCCAATATATGTGGTTTATATTGTTACAGTTCTTGAGTGATGTGGAACATGTGATCCTTTAGTACGAGATGTACTTGGATTGGATAGTAGAGTATGTGTGCATCGCTGCTAAGCCTATGGGTGCCAGATATGGATATATTTATTGAGATTAAAATATATGTGTACTTGAGATAATCCACGGTAGCCTAGTAAATGAGAATGGCTAAGCTATTTATATTATAGCTCGGTGGATGATTAATATACTTGTTGCGTATAGTATATTGTTTATATATATGGGATGATATATCATATAACCTAACCTTGTATAAAGTGAAAAGAATGAATAAAGTGTGATACCACTTCTGGTATATGAATATCAGGATTTATATGAATATGAATCTTAGGTTCTAATGAGAACTATTAATAAATACGGGATGGTATAAATATGGTATGTACTGAAGGCCTAATGGATCCTGATGATCAACATTGTCACGTAGTAGTGTATCGGGGGGTTCCTTGTTTGGATTTCGCTTTGCAAGACACCCCACGCATGAACGTAACGTAATGTTGGGAATGGGGAGAAGTTTAGTCCTTAGTACTCGAATTGATGAGGATTATTAGAAGATGGGTAATTACATTAGTTAGGCAGGGTAGCTTAACTAGTTTGTTTAAAAATGTCTGCGATAGTTGTGCACTGTTAGAAGAGGGGTGAGGTGTATCTCATGTGAGAGTGATACCAGTTTAAATATGAGAAATAACATATTTTAAAATATGGATTTTAAGCACTTGCTAAAATGTTTTCAAAACTCGGGCTCTGACCCGTTTCTCTATTTTCCCCTCTTTCTATATATGTATATATATATATAGGTGTCCAGACACAGGGACGCCTTGATGATGATTCTTTCGAGTCAGACGTTTGCTGCAGCAACTGTGGATGCAAGCAGGTTTATATTAGACGCTTCTATCATTACGATCTAGATTGTAGGTATTGTAGAAACATTCGGGCTTATGGCCCAACTGTACTCATTTATTCTTTTATCGCCTTTTAGTGCGGCATTCGATTTGGCTGTATTATTGTACCGAGTGTTCGGTTATTTTATTTAATTTCATTTCAGTTGCTGCATGTAAACTGTTGTAATTATTTTATTTGAATGGTTTTTTTAAAAAGATTAGTTAATTACAAATTTGACGCCGGCCTAATAGGATATTAGTAATTAAATTATTTTTCGACAGTGATGCTAAGAATGAGCCATATGAGACTCCTATTTTAATTTGATATAGGAGTGATCGCTCAGTATTTTATTAGGCGGGGTGTCACAGGTGGTATCAGGGCATCAGGTTCTAGTGTCCTTAGGAATCTGTGCGGACGTACTACAATTTCAGCATTGGTTTTGATTTGATATAGTGCCTTATGATTAGAATTGTTGATATCCTCTTGTGAGATTTCGTTCTCCTGCCATTATGTAAGATTATAGTAAATCTTTTGCGCGCTCGTTCGGGATTCGTGTGCTGATCGACATTGGGCGACCATGGAAGACCGTGGTGAGGGCAGCAGGAGGTGAGGCTTAGTTTGAGTTATAAGTTGATGTTAGAAATGAGGACCGCAGTAAAGGATATTTTCCTTGTGGCATTGTCATGGGTTGCTGCAACGACTACTAAAATATAGTAGTTAAAATTATCAAGAATCGTTGTACTTGAGAATGGTGCTAAACTTGAATTAACAAGTAGAAGGCTCGGAAGCCCTTGCTTACAGTTGGGTATGGAATTACCCATATGTGAAAATTTGAGGAAATTTTTTTTCACTCGTTTAAGCAATGTGAAATGGTGGTAACGATGGTCACCATATTTAAAGGAGCATGATATTTTGCTCATAAATTAATCTTACAGATGGTTTTAAACTGTAAATTCCCTTGATTTAGAATAAAGTGAATGCAATTTCTAAGTTATTCACATAAGAATCGGTCAGAGACCGACGGTGAATAAAGGGTGACATGGTTAAGTGAACTTAGTACCGGAGTAAGGTCGGTACGATTGAGAAAGAGGCTTCTCCAGTGAAATAATAGACTCACTAGTAAATTGGACTTACGTAGAGTGAGTTATAGTTGTTTTAGTGCAAGGTGTGAAATCTGCAATGAAAAATTAAAGTTGTGAGACTTTTTGATTTTTAAAAGTCTAATGGGATAAAGACTCTTGTGCTTCGAATTGGAATTTCGGATGTAATTGGGATACGAGCCAGTTGTGATAAGCTTAATATTCTAAATTTAAAAGAGATGATATAGTTATATTACGAGAGATATACACGATTAGCCGGATTATACTGTATATATATATATACGAGCATATTGAGAATATATATATGATATGTTTAAATAAATCTGTATGTGATTGGTATATTTGTATGAAACATACCCCTCGAGTGCTATCATGGGAAGTTATGCATTTTGGGTGAGGCACCTGGCTTGAGGAGTAGGGAGCGTATAATCCCCAGGTCATAGTGTCCATTTTATATTGTGTGATTTTTATCAGGAATGAGACGTGGTAGGTATGCTTCATTCTTATATCCGGGGAGGAACTATGATCGCTTTCCATTCGTTGTGATTTGGTTTTTACCAAGTCGATGTGATAGTCCGACCACCGGTACCCAGGATGATGTGTAATTAATTCCCTGGAAGATGATAGCATTGAGAGACTGCATCCATTGAGTTATAGCTCTGAGGGATGGTATTATACTTATATAGTGTATGATATATAAGTATGGATATACTTGATGTATATGTATATATATATATATATATATATATATATATATGAGATATGAAACATATATATACGGACATATTAAAGAATGGAATGCGAGATAAATTCTGGATGAGCTCGCCTTGATTATATGTTTAGATGGAATTTCGATGAGGAGATATTTCATTTGCATGATTTGAGTGTATGTGGACCTTATATATATAATTTAAGGTATACACGAATTATAGTTAAGCTGGGAGTTTAAGCTTGTTGTTGTTCGCGCGAAGGACTTACTGTTAGTGCAAGCGCTTGTGGTATGGCTCCTTGACAGAATCGAGAGTTCTGACCATATTTTATTGATATATGGGATGGGGTTATCCTGGTTGCATATTTGAAGCTAACATTACACTCCACGTACGAACCTTAACGACGTCGAGAGTGGACAGATGTTATAAAATGCAAGGATGTTGGTTTTGACGATAAGTCACCTAGTGTAAAGGAAACACTATTGAGTGAGAACCATTTGATGACTGTATAATTATATAGAGATATAAGTGCTATGAAGAAGCACTGAAATTTTCCTCTCACTGCAAGTATGTGGGTGAGTTATGATAAAGGAAATTAATTTAAGACTTATAGCCAGACTTATAAAATATAAGGGAAATTGAGAGGAAATACATTTTGGGTATGATGTTCATAATGCTTTTGCAGAGAGTAGGTGCCCTAATTAGTTGGACTTTCCATTTGGATAAGATGGAAGGATATAGTGGTAGAAGTACATTAGTAGGTTAACGAGGTAGGATTTAGAACGTCCTGTTAGTGTCCCTTAGACCGCTATATCTCGATGACCGACGAAGCGAGGGAGTAGTGTACCGGGAAGGTTCCTTGTTTGGATTTCGCTTTGCGAGACGTCCCACGCACGAAACCAAGCAAATGTCGTAAGTCGAGAGAGGTCTTGGGCACTAGGGATATAGTTAGAATATTACTCATATTACGTGCATTAGAAACACCTTAATCTTAGGACTACCACGAAGTAAGGGCAATAAGACTATCGACACTGATATAGGAAGGCTATTGTGAGTTAACCACAAGAAGATCGATGAGATAATCTTAAGAAGGATTGAATTTTCAGGTATCGAGAGAATTAAATTTTGAATTATTCAGGTTAAGGGATACCCAGGTGTTAGTACCAGGCCGATGAAATGATGCTCATTATTTAGAGTAAGTGTAACGTATCAGAACGTTTACAATGGTGGTGCATATAGGCACGAATAATAGGTGGTATGGGTACCCTGGTTAGTTAATTCCAAAAATGTTCGAGATAGAAGGACGTAAAAAAAATATAATAATAAATAAATAAATGTGTAGAATATATGCCTGAGGGACAGCTACAAATAAGGTTAAATGGTATGACGTATTGAATGTCGTGTGAGAATGACGATAATTCAAGCATTTATGTTCAACGAGAGCTAGCACACCCGAGATGGGTTGAAAGGTTGTGGAAAGTCATTTAAAAGATACCTCTTAATGAAAAGGATACCAAATTATTGTGAGAAAATAGAGCGAAAGATTGCTCGAACGAGTGTTGAAGAGTGGCTTGCACATGATGGTATTGTTTAAATACTCCAAGGAAAGACGGAGTATATGTGGTACAAAATTTTGGAAGAGTATGTGAGAATTAATACTTTAATTATTTGGTGTAGGGAATATACCTTGGAGATTACGAGAGAGATAGTAATCCGAATATTTATACAATACGTAGCGATGAGAATAAAAATATGTATGGTAAGTATGCAAATAAGTTGGGAGAATACCTATAAATTTTAATAGAATGTGTGTATGCCTATTATGTCATATGATTATTAAGAGCACTAATAGGTGTTAATCCGGGGGTGCAGGATTAGTATATATATGAATAGCGATGATGAGAATATATATATATATATGAGCATACGCCTTGAGATGGCTGGAATATAGTGAGAGACCATTGTGTTAGGCTATATTTAAATTTGGTTGAACTAGGACGTAATGTATATACCGATCCTAGAGTAGTAGTACAGGCTATATCCGAATTTTGAGGACGAAATTCGGTTGCAAGGGGGGAAGTATGTAATACCCCGTACTTTTAAAGATATTTAAATTACACTGTGGATGTAATTTGGTAATTTGAGGAATTATTATGAATAGTAATTTTGGGATTAATGAGTGAAATTAAATAAATTCAATATTATAAAGTGAATAGTAAATATTAGTTTTTGAGTGACAGATTAATATTTACGTGGATTATATTTCGAGACTAAGTATATGAGTAGATTATTTTTATTACATGTCACAGTTGGGTAAAGCGACAAAGAAAAATATTTTTAATTGGAAAGCACGCGTATTGAACGTGTTGGGTCAAAATAGTGAATTTTAGTTAAGTGACTCGGATGGAGATTTTGACTCCGCCATTGGGTTCGGAATGTCCGAGATAGTCAAAATAGAGTACCCGGGGGTACTATTTGGATTTCGGACATTTTTGGACTAGTAGGGACTCGTAAATGAGTATACGAGTCATTTAACAATTGGGTATACACCCAATTTCGGGTTTAATAAATGGAAAGCCTTTATTTTCCCCAAATATCATCCCTAAGAGAGAGAGAAAGAGAAGAGAGAAAGAAGAGAAGAAAGAAGAAGAAAGAAAAGAGGAGATTTTCGGCCAAAATTCGCGGAATTCGACTCGGGGTCGTCGGATTTAATCCGCGAGGCAAGTGCTTAACTTGCTTTATGATTTAGTGTGTTTATTTCTCATATTGTAGTTGGTATAAAACTAAAGATTTTTGGGTTGAAATTTCGTGGATCAAACGGGTTTTCGGAAGATTAAAACGGATATAACTCGATTAATACCCAATTTGAGAAACTTGAAATTTATTGAAATTAATTGTTGAAAATGGGTTCTAGGATGATTAGAACCCTTTATATATGTGTATTTATGGTTTTTTGAAGTTGGTTGATGATGAGAGAGGACATAAAAAGCTTGGAGGTGTTTTAATGGAGGTTTAGATTTTTTGAGAAGAAGGTGAATAGTGATCAGCGTTACTTCCGGACTATTTTGGCTAGGAAGACAGACTATTCAGCGCTCAGTCAAAACACAAAAGTTGTAGATCTTTTTGATATGGTCGCGTGAGCGCCGACCATGTATTTTTCTGATTTGTTTTCAATTTGATATGATTTTTCTAAGAAAGCAGTTACGGGGTTAATCATTAACTCGGAAATCAAACCGATAATTGGAAAAATAAAGGCTAGAATTATTTGGAGATAAATATTTGGGGTTCCTAAAAATAGTGTGGGGACTTATAAATATATTTTTTTAGTAAGGCGTGTACTTTGGATTAGTTGAAAGTAAAATCCAAGATTTACCCAAATAGGGGTGTTCATGAGGAATAATACTTAAAGGGGCATTTAGGTGTAATTTGAATAATAAATAAAAGAGTACGTATTGGGGACAATGTTTTAAGGGTGTGACTGCTTATATTATTATGAATGGAAATATTTGAGGTTATTGGCTATCGTTATAAGAGTTTGGAAATTTTAGCCATAGTATATTGAGAAGAGATATAAATAATATATATATACGATGTCGTTAAAGTATATATATTATGAGATGAATGAATATATCGGGGTTGTTGATATTATCATTGTGCGGTGAGAAAAGCTCGAAAATATAATATTGAGGATTAGTCAAAAATTGATAAATGCGTAGGATAGTCGAGATATAAATATACTACGTAGGAGATTATTATATGGGTGATGCATATGCCCTAATCTTATTATATACGTGGGTTAAATAATTACCTATGGGAAATTATGTATAGGTGAGATAAATACCTATCGTTATAATATGGTTGTGTGAATACCTAATTGATGATATATTTATATAGGTGGAATGTGTACCTATATTATTGTTTATTATGTGTATGACATACCTACCATACTTGCTATCACGGGAGGTTGGCGTTCGAAAGAGGACAATCTTATCATGTGTTGCCTTCGGGGGATTTTAGATTTGGTACCTCAAGAACATAGGACTGTGAAGGGATTATTTGTGAGTCGATAAGTCTGCTGACTATGGGAGCGTAGGTATGTGCGTGACCCATGGATATGTGAACTATGTTTGCCTCCAATATATATGCGATTTGTATTGTTACATTTCCTGAGTGATGTGGAACATGTGATCCTTTAGTACGAGATGTACTTGGATTGGATAGTAGAGTATGTGTGCATCGCTGTTAAGCGTATGGGTGCCAGATATGGATATATTTATTGAGATTAAAATATATGTGTACTTGAGATAATCCACGGTTGCCTAGTAAATGAGAATGGCTAACCTATTTATATTATAGCTCGGTGGATGATTAATATACTTGTTGCGTATAGTATATTATTTATATATATGAGGTGAGATATCATATAAGCTAACCTTGTATAAAGTGAAAAGAATGAATAAAGTGTGATACCACATCCGGTATATGAATATCTAGATTTATATGAATATGAATCTTAGGTTCTAATGAGAACTATTAATAAATACGGGATGGTATAAATATGGTATGTACTGAAGGCCTAATGGATCCTGATGATCAACATTGTCACGTAGTAGTGTATCGGGGGGGGGTTCCTTGTTTGGATTTCGCTTGGTGAGACACCCCACGCTTGAACGTAACGTAATGTTGGGAATGGGGAGAAGTTTAGTCCTTAGTACTCGAATTGATGAGGATTATTAGAAGATGGGTAATTACATTAGTTAGGTAGGGTAGCTTAACTAGGTTGTTTAAAAAGGTATGTGATAGTTGTGCACTGTTAGAAAATGGGTGAGGTGTATCTAATGTGAGAGCGATACCAGTTTAAATATGAGAAATAACATATTTTAAAATGTGGATTTTAAGCACTTGCTAAAATGTTTTCAAAACTCGGGCTCTGACCAGTTTCTCTATTTTCCCCTCTTGCTATATCTATATCTATATATATAGGTTCCCAGACACAGGGACGCCTGGATGATGATTCTTTCGAGTCAGACGTTTGCTGCAGCAGCTGTGGATGCAAGCAGGTTTATATTAGACGCTTCTATCATTGAGATCTAGATAGGAGGTAATGTAGAAACATTCGGGCTTATGGCCTAACTGTACTCATTTATTCTTTTATCGCCTTTTAGTGCGGAATTCGATTTGGCTGTATTATTGTACCGAGTGTTCGGTTATTTTATTTCATTTCATTTCAGTTGCTGCATGTAAACTGTTGTAATTATTTTATTTGAATGGTTTGGTTTAAAAGATTAGTTAATTAAAAATTTGACGCCGACCTAATAGGATATTAGTAATTAAATTAGTTTTCGACAGTGATGATAAGAATGAGCCATATGAGACTCCTATTTTAATTTGATATAGGAGTGATCGCCCGGTATTTTATTAGGCGGGGTGTCACACTAACATCACTCTATGGGGGCTTTTCATGTCTTCTCAGCTACACAAAAATTCTTTGATCAAGTTGCTCACTGGACCCATAGTTCCTCCTTCCACCACACCAGAAGAAGCGATAAATTTGGTCGGATCCTTGACCTCTACTCGAATGTTATTCTTTTTCGAAGAAGAAATCCCCAAGATTGGGCCAAACCATAATCATACACTCAACATCTCCGTCGAAGTTACGGGGAAGGTTGTACCACTCTCTCTTATCGATAATGGATCCGCCTTGAATGTCTGCCCACTAAGAACCTTCAAATGTTTAGGCCTGAAAGAAAGAGACCTCGCACCAACCTCCGCTGTTGTGCGTGCCTACGATAATACCCGTCAGGAGGTCATGGGATCCATAAATCTTGTAATAGGGGTTGGCCCTGTAAACCCTATCGTTGAATTCCAAGTTATTGTCATCCCGGCTTGTTTCAATCTGTTACTCGGACGACCTTGGCTCCACAGTGTCAAGGGTGTGTCTTCCTCACTCCATCAGAAATTAAAGTTCTTCACCGATGGATGGGTCATTACCATCTTGGGCAACGACGACAATATCGATGGTGTAAGTACCAGCAATCCAATCCTTGAGATACATTGTGGGTCAAATAATATGCTACTATCAGGGTTCCAAGTTGAACCACTCCTACTCCCGGTAGGGAACGACTTCAAAGAAAGGGTTTGTCCAGAATACGACCCTCATGGCAACGTCAATGTGATTCAGATGTTCAGAAACATGCACTTCATGCCCGGACTGGGGTTTGGGCAAATACAGCAAAGGATACTTGAGTCGATTGAACTAAAGAAGGCTTTCCCTCCTTGTGGTTTGGGGTATCAACCGTCAGAACAAGAGCTCAGAATGATCCGCCAGTCTCAACCAAAGAGAGGACTAGACCGCGTCCAGACTATCCCCGGTGACTCCTTAAATGAACGATTCATCAAAGAGGGCGAAGACTTCCCCTTTTACGATTTTTTGGAACCACAGTATGACCATACAAATAAGAAGATGAAGCCTGGAATGGAGATCTTTTTCCAAGATAGCTACCCATGGGCCGAAAGTTCCCAACACCAAGTACAACCGCTCATCAAAGATACCGAAGAGACTGAGGAAAGTGACTCTGAAGATTCCTTCAACTTACAGACACCGGGGCTGACACTCTGCATGGTTCATTCAGGCACTACATCACTGGATCCATCCCACCTGATTAAAGTTGTTGATACACCTCTCCTCAATTGGCATGCTGCGCTAGTTCTACCTGCTGAAATCTTCCCTAATCCCAATGTTTACCCCATTTCTTCTTCTGTTGACTATCCTTGTTCAAATATAATCGAGTCCTCTTTTGACGAGGTTCTCAATGTTATTTTTCCTATCAATGAAATAAACGAAGATTTTGAGTATCTTGCTGTGCCTTACATTAACTTTTTTTATTCTAATCAAACTTTTGGTGATGAGGATTTTGCAAATGAACAATTCTTAACTGATCTAAATAAGGTTAATAATAAACAACATAACCACGTTCAAGATAATGAAGAAGACACTATTATTGTTAACCTCGGCTCTAGTAGCCAACTACGCGAGATTAGGATAGGGGCTACCCTCGACGAGCATGAGCATGCACAACTCGAAGAATTGCAAAAAGAATTCGTGGATGTCTTCGCATGGTCCTATGACGATATGCCAGGCATTGATCGTGAAATAGCTCAGCACGAGATTCCCACTCTCCCATATTAAAATTCGGTCAAATAAAAGTTGAGAAGGCTACGCACCGAATGGTCGCTCAAGGTCAAAGAAGAGGTGGTCAATTAGTTGAACATAGGCTTCATTCATGTGATCGAATATCCCACGTGGCTAGCTAACATAGTGCCTGTGTCGAAATCAGGAGGAAAAGTTCAGATGTGTGTAGACTATCGAGACTTGAACAAAGCCTCTCCAAAGGATGATTATCCGTTACCCAATATCGACACGATCGTAGACAACACAGCCGGTCATGCTCTCAAGTCATTCGTCGACGGGTTTGTCGGATACAACCAAATCAAAATGCACCCAGACCACCAAGAAAAAAGCGATTTCATCACCCCGTGGGAAACCTTTTGCTACACCGTCATACCATTTGGTCTCAAGAACGCGGGGGCTACCTACCAGAGGGATGCCACAACCATCCTGCACGATCTAATTCACAAAGAAGTAGAGGTCTATGTGGATGATATGATTATCAATTCCATAACTAAAGAAGGTCATGTCCCTGCTCTCCGAAAGTTTTTCGAACAACTGTGACAATATCAGATGAGACTCAATCCACAGAAATGCATCTTGGGCGTTACAAAGGGAAAACTCTTGGGATTCATGATCAGTGAGAAAGGGATAGAAGCAGATCCTGCCAAGATGAAAGCCATACTTGAGATGCCACCTCCCGGAACAGAGAAAGAAGTTCGAGGTTTCCTCAAGAAATTGCAATACATCAGTCGGTTCATCATTCAGTTAAGCTCCATCTGTGAACCTATCTTCAAACTCCTCCGAAAGGATTCAACCAAGGTTTGTAATGAGACCTGTCAAGAAGCTTTTGATCGAATCAAACAATATCTGACCCAACGCCCAGTACTCATGTCACCACAGCCTAGTCTCCCCTTGCTCCTATACCTAACCATAACTGACACGGCAGTTGGGGCTTTGCTAGCCCAATACCTTGAAGATTCTCGCAAAGAAAGAGATATTTATTATGCTAGTCACAAACTGACCAAATACGAGGTCAACTACACTACTTTGGAAAAGGCGTGTATCGCACTTGTCTGGGTCACCCAAAAGTTACGGCACTACATGCTCGCCTTCCCTATCAAACTTGTAGCCCGAATGGAACCCATCAAATACCTTCTTGAGAAACCCGCCTTGTCCAGCCGAATGGCTCGATGGTTGATGTTCCTAGACGAGTTCGATATTATGTACATCACACAAAAAGCTATGAGAGGAAGATCCATCTCTGACTACCTCGCTAATTACCCTATGGATGAAGCCGATGTCTGGGTCTCTGAATTCCCATATGAAAACAGTCTATGTGCTGCTCAAGACTGCCTTCGATGGCAAATGTTCTTTGATGGCGTTGCCAACAAAAAGGGATATGGCATTGGATACTTCTGATCGCCCCAAATGACTCCCACACTCCCATCGCCATCAAATTGGATTTTCCCTGCACCAACAACATGACTGAGTACGAGGCATACACGATAGGCCTCCAAGTTGCTCTCAAGAAAGGTATTCAATGCCTAGACGTCTACGGGGATTCCGCCCTCATCATCAGCCAAGTGCTCAGAAAGTTGAGAGTTAAGGACGAGAAGCTCCAACCCATCCATGCCCACTTAGAAGAGCTGGCCTCCCAATTCTAAAATATCACCTTCTATTACCTACCTCGAGCAAAGAATAACCTAGTCGATGCCCTTGTTACCCTGCCCTCCATGGTCGACATGCTCGAAGGAATAACAATGACCCCCTTCCTTATTCAAAAGCAAGACAAACCAACCCACTGCTACCACATTAAGCTCGTCACCACAGAAGATCCCAAGATAACTAATTGTTGGTACTATAATATTTGGCACCTACTTAAGCATGGCAGGTATCCCGAGGGTTCCAACAAGAAAGATCGGGCAACCCTTCGAAGATTGGCTGCCCAGTACATCATCTATCATAAAGCACTGCTCAAAAGGAACTTCGATGGAACTCATCTGCACTGCATCGCAGGGGCTGACATTGAAAAGATAATACGGAAGATCCACAGCGAGGAATGTGGACCCCATATGAACGGTCACATGCTTGCTAAAAAGATCATTCGACAGGCCTACTACTGGACCACCATAACCCAGGATTTCACCCTCTATATCCGGAGATGCCTCGAATGCCAATAATTCTCCAACCTTCAGCATTTGCCTCCACGTGAATTATACAACATGACTTCTCCCTGGCCGTTCTCCACCTGGGGCATCGACATCATAGGGAAGGTTACACCGAAGTCTTACAACGGGCATAAGATCATCCTAGTTGCCATTGATTACTTCACCAAATGGGTTGAAGCTGAGTCATACGCAGTGATGAACGCTAAGAAAGTGGCCAAATTCATCAAGAAAAACATCATCTGCCGGTATAGGGTCCCGCACGAGCTAGTATCAGATAACGGGTTGCATTTCGAGGCAGAAGTCACAGAGGTGGTCAAAAGAATACGGGATTTAGAGACATAAATCTTCTCCCTACCGACCTCAGATCAATGGTGCAGTTGAAGCCGCCCATATGAACCTCAAAGCCATCATCAGTAAGATGACCGAAAGCTGTCGGGATTGGGCCGACGGGATCCCATACGCCCTTTAGGCCTACCAAACTTCAATTCGAACCTCTACTGGGACTACCCCTTACTCTCTAGTTTACGGTATGGAAGCAGTCCTACCCGTGGAGCTGGAAATACCCCTGCTGTGCGTCATACTTGAAAGCAAGGTCAGTGAAGAAGACAGGTGCCAAAGTCGTCTTGACGAGATGACCCTCTTAGACGAAAGGATATTAAAAGCACTATACCACATACAAGGGTACTATCGCCGAATAGCGCATTCATTCAACAAGAGAGTCAAGGACCGCGGTGTCCAAAAAGGGGACCTAGCACTCAAAGAAATCATAGACCCCCATCTGGGACCCAGAGGGAAATTCATGCCCAATTGGAGCGGCCCCTACATTGTCAAGAAGATCTTGTGCGACGGTGCCGCCATGCTCACCGACTTAGATGGGGAGGAGATGGCTCGTCCAGTCAACCTGTACCGTCTCAAAAAATTCTACCCCTAGTTCGAAATCTCGGTGTGCTACGACTCTTCTCATCTCCCTTCTATTCTAAAAAAAAAAATATATATATATATATATATATATATTCATTTCCTTCTACCTAAAACTACATGGGCCTGATCCTCTGCAAAAAACCATTTTCAAACAAAAATAAAAATTTTAAAACCCCAGAGGTACGTAGGCAGCTCATACACCTTACATGAGCACGACCCTTTCTTTTTCATAAAATACTATTCTTTTCTTATCTCCGAGAACAACAGTAAATTCCAGCATATACTTGAACAAAATGATTATGTATGCCTTAGCGATCGGTATAGATAATTCAAACAACACAAAAATCATCCAAGGGCACAGCTGGATGATCAAAAACTTGTTTATTTCCCTAATAAGAAATTTCAGTATATATTACATAAGAAAAGGAACGGATAACTCCCTTCCCCCTACCCTCCTAAAAAGCCAAATAAAATCCCCACATTTATCCATTACACAATAAACTCTCCAGGAGTCCTATCCACAGCTACCAGAGGAGCCTGCTCCGTCATCATCATCTGGATCCTGGGGTCCCCAAGTTTACCCTGCCTGAATAGAGTGTTGCAGACACTCCATGGACCAATAAGCTCAAACCAGCTTCGAAAAAAATCACAACACCCCCTTTCATGGTGTCACAAGAGACAAGCCACTTTTGTTCAGTATCCACTGCCAACATCTTGCTAACTACTCTACTCCATAACCACTTCATATAATCCCCAAGGACGTGCCAAACTCTCCCAACAGACTGAGAGGGACGGGTCGATGGACGCTGACTCTCCCACAGAGAGCCAAGCCGCATGCGCAGATGCTCGGTGAAATCCTCTACCGAAAAGAAATTTAGTGTCCGAGGTGGCATGACCTGTGCCCAGTCAAATTGGCACAAAATTCGCCAAGGTAAATAAAAAGAGGTCTGTCTGAGACCAACCAGCTGCACATACGGGTATTCTCCTAGCTCCAAAATAGGCAACAACTGTCCCCACTAAGGCACTGACCAGTACAGATTCTGAGCCCCATTATCCACAAGCCAATTCTCCCAGCTCTCAATATCCAGGCCAACGCTGAAGTAGTGATGCGAAAAGAAGTTGGGTACAGCCGACAAATGATATTCTGGAAGAGTCACCAGGCGGAGTCTTTCAGACAACCACATGAACAGCATCGTGGGGCTACCCCGCAGGAAGTCAAAACGACCGTCTTGCCAGGCATCCAGACCGTTCAGGGTCTCTACCAGTATCACTGTCGCAAGCTTATGATAGTATGACATCCATGAAGTAATGGCTGTAAGTTACGGATCCACCAGCAGTTCCCCAGTCACCAGTAACAATTTTAAAACCAGACCCAGAGCAATGGCTCCAGCATAGCCAGCATCACATGCCTCCTGCAAATGCACGGACTGCAACACTGCCGGGAGGGAGATCATTCTTACAGCAACCAGTGATCTAGTCGCCGAAGGCGGAATATGAAGAAGCCCCGCTAGTAAATCCCTGGGAGAATGGGAAAATTCTGGTAAAGCCGCAGCAACACTGGGATTTATCCCCCGTATGGCAGAAAAGTCCTCGTAGGTAGGACAAACTTCATCCAACCCAAAGCGGAATACATGGTCTTCGGGGTACCAAAATTGTATTGCCGCCATCAGCATGTTCCACTCAATGGGCCGATTGCGCCACAAAGAGGCTCGACGCATGTTGAAAGCATCGTAGTCGACGTTATAGGAGCACATCGCTTCCAAGGCTTCGAGGTAGTTAGCAAACTCAATTCTACCAGGGAGAGCCATCTTGCAAGACTAAGAAATAATAGGCAAGTAAGTAAGAATGTGAAGGTGTGATGAAAACATTCCACCCTTCCCCCTTTTTATACTTGAGAACCCTCACAAAAGACATAATCCCTGCAGAAATCGGAGGGAATCCTACCCCACAAAGTACAAAAGGCTAAAGAGGGCACTAATCAAAAGCTTTGAATTAATGGAACTGGACTTGACTACCGATAGGCAGGGTAAGGAGCTTGCCGATCGGCAAGCCCTCATTTTTTAAATTTTCCTTTTTTCCTCTTTTGTCAAAATTAAAAACTCAATAAAAATAAAATTGATATTCTCAACAGAATTTTAAAAATCCTCTTCCACCCCTGTATGATTTCCCATTTTTAACTATCCCAAAAATATCTCTTTTTACGGTCTCAGCAGCAAAGTAAAAAGTGCATGTGCATGCATTCACTCATTCACCATTAACAAAGATAATAAAAAAAATCCCATTGCATTGCATATATATATTCTTCTATGTTACATCAAATTTGCAAGAAATAAAGGAAAAGCAAAAGAAACAACGGAACTCAGCCCGAACCCATATTCTCTCTCTCTCTCTCACCTACCCTTCACCCCTCTCTCTAAGATATTCCACCCCTGTAACGCGTGATCTTTCCCCTACGGTGAGACGACGCACCACCGCTACCAGAGCCAGAGTCCTCCCCAGACGAAGAAGACGGCACCAAGAAAGAAGGAACAAGGACCGCATCCCGAATATGGGCAGTCTCCGAAGATATCCAGTCTCTGATATCCCTCAGCCAAGTGGTTGACACCCGGACTTGCTGCAAAGTAAAAGGCAAAATTAGTATCAAGCAAAGGGGGATCAAAACAAAAAAGGAACCAAAAAGAGGAAGAAGGTATACCGCAGGATGAAGAACCTCCTCTGTTAAACCCAACTCCTACGGATCCATCGCATGAGGACGGTTCAATATGGGCACCATCCCTCCATCAACCCGCCGAATGTTGTACGAAGGAGTGTGCAATCTCACGAAGGGAACCTCTGAAGTCGCCGTCGGGCCATCGTCGCTGTGGGAAGATCCCACCACCCGACTCAAACCCACAGGAGGGAAAGGTAAGGCATCATATATGATGGGTGCCATCAACCATCTCGTCACAAAGTCCATATAGTCATACGGCGCAGCCGTATCAGTATACAACAGGTAGGACTCGTCGATCATCACCGCGATCCTCGCATCCTCCGGCAGCAGTCGCTCCCGCCTCATAGACGTAGGAGGTTGTGCAGGTGGAACCACCACCACCTCCTCCTCAGCAATCTACCGAACCACCCGCTCTCGGAGATACCAGGAATGGCCAAACTCATGCGCCAGTAAATGCCTCATCTGCGCATTCACCACAGTCGCCCCCATATCCTGAATGGTTGTCCCCCAAGGGTAAAAGGTCGCCTGAAAATCCCAAGCAGACATAAGTCAATACAGAATCAGAACATGCAAAAACCAAGACTGAAAAGGAAAGAGTCTTACCCTACCACTGGTCAGGCCATTCAAGACCTGACGCATTGCCTCCAAAGAGAGAGATCCCTTCGACTGCCGATTGTCCTCCCGCCATCGATATAATTGGCAGAAGTCCCCAACGGTATCATCCTTAAGAGTGATCAGCTGGGTATTGCACCTGATCACCTTATAGAACCACGTCTGCCAAAGATAGGAATTCACAATAAAAAAATGACGCATAAGGAAAATGCGAATGCATGAAAAGAAAATGCGCAAAATTAAAGGATACCTCGAGGAGATACGTGGCTCCAATAAAATTTTACCGGCAGCACCGGCTGAATGCATCCAAAGAAAAATAGAGGTTCGCCAAATTCAGGCTCCCCCAATCATACAGAGGGATGTTCGAAAACATCCTCAAGTACGGTAAGAATCACAAATGGACGGCGTCGCCGCTCGACACCACCATGAAGCCTCCCAGCACCATCAAAATGAATAATCGGGCCATCTGCCTCACCTGCAGCCCATCCTCCACATCAACCACCCTACTCAGCAGAACATCCTTCAACAAGTACAACCGGATGGAATCCCCAGAAACTATCCTCCCTACATCTCCGAGCGCCGCCCTCACCGCCTCCGGCCTCACCCTCAAAGAGAAATCCACCTCTATCTGCTCCCTATCGCAATCCAACCCCAGCAGCTGCTGCACATCTATGGGAGTCACCTTCATCTCCCCGAAGCCAAAATGGAAAGTGTGGGTAGTATCCCACCATCTCTCCCCCAAAGAGCATAAGAGCGTTGTCGACCGAGGCGTCTCATCCAGCGCAGATGCCAACCTCCCAAAACCCGCTGAGGATACCACCCAACGCACCACAGGTGGAAGATGCTCCCAGACATCTTTAAGCCCCGTCGTCCCATGGGCATGCATGTTCTTCAAAGAGATATCAGACTATCAAAAGAAGAAACCTTTTCGAAATTCAAGAAGGGAGGAAAAATCATCCAAAAAGAGAAGAATGCCAAAAGTCAGTTTACTTACATAATCGTCAGGGCTCACCACCTTAGAAGACCGGTGACGCGATGGCTCTCGCATTAAAGTCCGCTCATCCGCAACCGACTCGAATGAGTCAAAGAAGTTCTCACTCCCCAAAGCAAGAGGCGCCCTGTCCCTCCACTCCACGTTCGCCCAGTCATCAACAGTCAACCATTCCCTATGCACTGCAGTGCTCACAAAGGCAGCAGTTTCTTAGAGATCGAAATGCTAGAATGATTTGCAGAGGAAAATCGCAGAAAGAAAGAAAGAAAGAAGCTGTGAAAAATGAGAGGAATTCACCCCCTTTATATAGGATGCCAAGCGTCATGCCGATCGGCATTGACCCCCCACCCACCGATCAGCACTGGCCCCTTACCTTCCCGAGGCAGTCCAAAAGTCTGTGCCACTGCCGAATGGCACCCCTCAGACCATGCCGACCAGCACCCCTTGAAATTTTGTACAAAAATTCCCAGAAAATACCAAAAAAATCCTGAAAAATCCTTAGAAAATTCCTAAAAGTCCGGGAAAGGATTTAGAACATTTTCACCAAGAAAATTTTGCGCTCCTTCAAGCGGAACCCCTATTTCCCCAGCGGAACTCCCAAAAACTAAGTAAAACTCCTCCCGGCAACATCCCCGGAGGATCTCTAAGGATCACGTCCTATATCCCAAAGGTCTCAATTTTCCCCAAGGAATACATCCAAACCTTGGACCACCTAATCACTTCCCCAGTGGAGTTTACGGCATCAAACTTGCCTTTACTCCGCGAAATCCCCAAGATCACAAGAATTTCCCCAGCAATTGGCTCCCCACAAAATCACAAATATTTCCTCAGCGGAACTCCAGAGGACACTACATGTTCCCCAGCTTATTCCTTATTCCCCAGCGGAATCCAAAGTCTAATCTTTATCCCCAGCGAAATCCAAAATCCAATCTTTATCCTCTCTTATGTCAGAATTAGCCTCGGTCCTAGATCGTCACCTCAGTTAGGTCAGAATTGACCTCGATCCTCGATCATCACCACTCTTAGGTCAGAATTGACTTCGGTCTTGGATTGTCACCTCAATTAGGTCAAAATTGACCTCTATCCTCGGTCGTCACCACTCTTAGGTCATAATTGACCTCGGTCTTGGATCATCACCTCAGTTAGGTCAGAATTGACCTCGATCCTTGGTCGTCACCACTCTTAGGTCAGAATTGACCTCGGTCTTGGATCGTCACCTCAGTTAGGTCAGAATTAGCCTCGGTCCTCGATCGTCACCACTCTTAGGTCAGAATTGACTTCGGTCTTGGATCGTCACCTCAGTTAGTTTAGAATTGACCTCGATCCTTGGTCGTCACCACTCTTAGGTTAGAATTGACCTCGGTCTTGGATCATCACCTCAGTTAGGTCAGAATTAAACTCGATCCTCGGTCTTTACCACTCTTAGGTCAGAATTGACCTTGGTCTTGGATCGTCACCTCAGTTAGGTTAAAATTGACCTCGGTCCTTGGTCGTCACCACTTTTAGGTCAGAATTGACCCCGGTCTTAGATCGTCACCTCAGTTAGGTCAGAACTGACCTTGGTCCTCGGTCGTCACCACTCTTAGGTCAGAATTGACCTCGCTCTTGGATCGTCACTCCAGTTAGGTTAGAATTTACCTTGATCCTCGGTCGTCACCACTCTTAGGTTAGAATTGACCTCGGTCTTAGATCGTCACCTCAGTTAGGTCAGAATTGACCTCGGTCTTGGATCGTCACCTCAATTAGGTCAAAATTGACCTCGGTCCTTTGTCGTCACCACTCTTAGGTTATAATTGATCTCGGTCTTGGATCCTCACTTCAGTTAGGTCAGAATTGACCTCAGACCTCGATTGTCACCACTCTTAGGGCAGAATTAACCTCGGTCTTGGATCGTCACCTCAGTTAGGTCAGAATTGACCTCAGTCCTCGGTCGTCATCACTCTTAGGTCAGAATTGACCTCGATCCTCGGTCGTTACCACTCTTAGCTCAGAATTGACATAGGTCTTGGATCTTCACCTCAGTTAGGTCATAATTGACCTCGATCCTCGATCGTTACCTCTTTTAGGTTAGAATTGACCTTGATCTTGGATCGTCACCTTAAGCCCGCAGAATTGGCTTTGACCCGCAAAATTGGTCATCTCAACTTAAACCCACAGAATCGGCTTCTACCCATAGAATTGGCTATCCCAGCACACTCCATAGGTCCTCAAAATCGACCTCAACCCTTTGAATTAGTCATCCTCTCTCCTTTAGGTCCTCAGAATCGGCCTCGACCCTCTGAATTGGTCATCCTCCCTCTAAAGCATCATGCGGTGTCTATTCGACGGCTATCGTTTGTTCCAAACTCACCCGTCGAGGGGCTCTGTAGACTCTCCATTTTGTTACCCCTAAACTCTCCTTAGGTCCCTAACACCTCCATTCATCACTACAAACCCAGGTCATACCCCGAGTACTGACCTAGAAGCCATCGGGCACTCTCGAGCTCCGTTTGACCAAAAGTCAAGTCTTCAGCTCGATCGAGGCTGAATGAATCTTAGAAGGGCACAAAAACCCCTTTCCAACAGTCCACCTTGTGCGTGATTCCGACTTACCATGCTGACGAACGATCCGTTTTACTCCGAAAGGTCACCAAATGCTTCCAGGGCGCGGTTGACCAAAGTCAACTCCCCGAACCAGATCAAACTCTTTGAAATGTTGAATTACATATCCTAACCTGTGACACCCCGACTAATTAAATACCGGGTAGCTACTCCTTTATTAAATTAATTCAAAATGCCAAGTTGGTCCAGTTAATAGCATCACTGTCGAAAACATTTTATTATTACTAACCACCTAGTATTTAAAAAGTAAGTTGCCAAATTTTAATTAAAGTCTGATTAACATGCAACAAGTGTAATGAAGAATAATAACACCATTCACCATACTGAAGTAAATAGAATAACCATCACATAATGTAAATAAAGTCTGGAGGAAAACTCCTCACTACAAATCACACAACTGAAATAAGTAACGAAATACTGAATACTGAATCAATACATGCCAAAGTCTGAAAAACTGAAATGGAAAGATGTCTCTAATAGAAATGGACAACATGCCCTACAACTGATAGATAATGAATCAGGAATCCAAATGATAGAAGCGTCTAAAAGCAAATCCCTGTAGCTTCCACAAACAGCTACAGCTCGTCACCTGAATGAGTATCCTATGCATGGTGTCCTTGTGGCTGGGCACCTAAAATGGTTTTACAAAAAAAAATAGATTTGAAAGCAAACGGGTCAGAGCCCGAATGTGGAGATATTTTAAAAACCTGCAAGTGCTTTAAAAACATTTAAAACATTAAATGCAAAGTACATGTTAGGACGTGCACTCACATGAAGTTCTCACCTCTCTTCTAACTGTGCACTACTAACGTAAGTACCCATCTAAAATGATACAAACCACTAGCTAAGTGATATCATATCTAGCTAGACTGCCATAGGTTCTACCCTTATTACTCGGTTCCCATTAACATTATAACGATCTCAATTAAATAGGGCTTAACGTAACTTCAGGTTCTCATACAAAAGTAATATAACTTGTTATAGATTATCCCTCTATGTTATTCTATAGTTACACACAATACCATATGAAAGTTCTAGTTTATTAAGCGTATATTTTCCACAACATAAATATACAATATAAGCACCCCGAGACTAGGTTGCGGTGCACACATACTCTGCTATCCATCCCGGTACATCATGTACATAAGGATCACATATTCCGAATCTCTCAGGAATAGTTCACAGATAACAACATCACAAATAATGGAGGCGAACATAGTCACATCACATGGGTCACGCACATACCTACGTTCCCATGATCAGCGGACTTATTAACATCCCAATAAGTCTTTCTCTCACCTATGTTCATCAAGTTAACCAGTCTAAATCCGGGCAACACAAGGATTAGAGGGCCCTAAGCGAACGCAAACCTCCCGTGATAGCAAGTATGGTAGGTATGTCATACACACAGTTCATATACCAATACTAAGTAAGCACACCTCTTAGTAATCCCGTAGTTTAATTGTAATACTATTCTCATTCTAGTACCAATATATAATTTACACACATTATACGATTCCGGTTTATAATCATACGCGCCACAATTTCTTATCACGTCGTAGTAGACACTCACGTCTCAACCCAAACGGTCCATTGATTTAAATCACTCGTATATAATTTACTCCTCATAATAACCCAAAAGTCCCAATTCTATCAATACATCATCAAAGGAATGTTATCTCTACCCTCGAACAAGTTTACGGGACTCCCAAAATCAAAACAGGCCAAAAGGCCTAAACTTCCAGCTCGTTCAAAGTCTCGTTCGAACGAGGCTGTTCGAACGAAACTGTCAACTCGTTCGAAGTATCGTTCGAACGAGGCTGTTCGAACGAGATTTAGTTCGTTCGAACGAATTGTACCTTCTAACGACATCTCGTTCGAACGAAGGTATCGAACGAAATCTCCCCTCGTTAGAAGCGACTGGTCAACTCGTTAGAAGCTCGTTCGAACGAGCTCATTCGAACGACCTGGGGAGGTCTTCTAACGAACGACCAGTTTCGAGCCCAGATTTCCCTAGTTTCGTTTTTCACCATTTTTGTCTCCTCAAAACTCATCTAAACATCAAACCAACGATTGTTTAAGGTCTCTAATCATCCCTAAATGTACCTAGGTCACATACTAACATATTTTAAGGAATCAATTCATCCTAAACATCATTAAATCCTCAAGTCTCTTCACTTTTCCCCAAATTTTCAAGAACATAAACCCTAGAATTTTTGTCATCAATTTACTCAACATAGATCCATTTTTTTGTTACATCCAATATACATCAACATCGGGGAAATCATCTTTATACGATTCTACATGCAATTTCTTCTCAAAATTTAAGTTCTAAGTCCAATTAAAATGGGTCTTTATTAAACTCCCAAGAACAATTTGATTTATTGAATAGTCTAAGCATGGAAGAAGCATTTACTGCATAAAAACGTAATTTAAACCACTTGCCTTGATTAAATCTCAGATTTTGATGACGATGATGAAGCTCTCTCCTTCTCTTTCTGCAGAATTTCCTTTCTATCTCTCTCTCTCCACGCTTTCTTCTCCAATGGCTATGGTGGCTAGGGTTTGCTTTGAGAAGATATTAGAAAACCTAATTCTAATAACCTACGTAGCTTGTTGGGTTAATATGGGTTGGTTAGTGGCTTAGTGGGTCAATTCCCAATCAGATTAAAACTCCCAATTTTCGTCACTTTTAATTCTCCAAAATACAAAATTACCAAAATACCCTTTATAATGCCGGTATGGCCTAAAAATACCCCGGGACCCAAACTAAACCCCCGGCTAGTGTTTTCTGACTATCTCGACCCTTCCGGACGCGTTGGCGCACTCAAAATGACCATACGGTTAATAAATTTTAAATTCACTTTTATAATCAAAATAATTATAACCTGACGCGACTGTCACACGCGTCCCAATAAAATGTCCAAATTGCCGTATATAAATCTCACGACAAATTTCATAATTCAATATTCATATAAAATCATATATGCACATAATCAAATACCAACTCGCATCTCGTTAGTATTTTTAACCCGGATTAATTTTCAATTAATACGCATTAAATTAATTAATCCCATAAAATAAATATCGCCAAAAATACGGGGTATTACATACTTCCCCCCTAATAACTGAATTTCGTCCCGAAATTCGGAACTAGAAAGTACCTGGTAAGAACAACTCTGGATAACGTTCGCGCATTTCATCCTCGCGCTCCCATGTGGACTCCTCGACATTATGATGTCGCCACTGAACACGCACTAACGGAACTATCTTGGACCGCAGTTTTCGTTCACTTCGGTCTAGAATAGCAATCGGCCCCTCCTCGTAGGAGCTATCCGGCTGGAGATCGATGTCCTCCACAGCGATGTGAGAATGAGCCAAATTATCTCTAAGGTATTTCCTTAGAGAGGAAATATGAAATACATCGTGAATCCGATGCAATTGCTCCGGTAACCCAAGTCTATACGCAACAGGTCCGATCCGCTCAATAATTGGAAATGGTCCCACATATCTCGGTGCCAACTTCCCCTTCTTCCCGAAACGCATAATCCCCTTCATAGGAGATACCCTGAGCAAAACCTGGTCCCCCACTTGGAATTTCCTGAAAAATCTCTTCGCATCAGCGTAACTCTTCTGCCGATCTTGAGCTACCCGAATGCGACTCCGAATCAACTCAATCCTTGCCGAAGTATCTTGAATCACTTCCGGCCCAAGTAGTTTGTTGTCCCCCACCTCTAACCAACATGTTGGGGAACGACAAGGCCTACCGTACAATGCTTCAAATGGAGCCATGCCAATAGTGAACTGATAAGAGTTGTTGTAAGCAAACTCCACCAGTGGAAGGTACTGCTCCCATCCACCCCCAAAGTCAATAATGCACATGAGCAGCATGTCCCCCAACATCTGATTTGTGCGCTCTGTCTGCCCATCGATCTGCGGATGATAAGCCGTACTCAACCGCAATTCTGTGCCCATGGCCTCCTGGAAACTTTCCCAAAACCGCGAAACAAATATCTTGTCTCTGTTAGACACGATATTTAGGGGCACACCGTGAAGCCTCACAATCTCTAAAATGAAGAGCTGGGCATACTGTCCCGCAGTGTAGTCTGTCCTTACGGGTAAAAAGTGAGCGACTTTGGACAACCTGTCCATAATTACCCAAACGGAGTCGTGACCCCTCTGCGACGTAGGCAACCCCGTGATAAAGTCCATGGATATGCTCTCCCACATCCACACCGGGACCTCCAATGGCTGTAGTAGTCCTGCCGGTCTCTGATGATCCACTTTTACAAGCTGACAAGTGGCGCATTTCGAAACAAACTCAGCAATATCTCTCTTCATGTCGCTCCACCAATACTGTCGTCTCATTTCTTGGTACATTTTGTCCCCACCGGGATGTACCGCGAACCGTGAGCTGTGCGACTCTGCCATCACCTCGTGTCACAGTTTCTCCCCTTCCGAAACTACCAATCTCCCATTGAAGCGTAATCCCCCGTCTGAGCTGACGGTATAGGACTCGGCTCCCTCTGCTAGTAATCGAACTATCTGCTCCTGACAGAACGAGTCATTAACCTGTGCCCGTACTACCTTCGTGACAATCTGCGGTGTAACGGTCATCACAGACATGAAAGATCGGGCCACTGCATCCTGGTGTCCCAATTCCTTCCACTTTGCCTTCCACACCTCTGCCACCTCATCTGCTGGCCTACGGCTCAACGCGTCTGCTACCACGTTAGCCTTCCCTGGGTGATACTGGATATCGAAATGGTAGTCTTTCACAAACTCAAGCCACCTACGCTGCCGCATATTCAACTCCTTCTGCGTGAATAGGTACTGTAGGGACTTGTGGTCCGTGAACAGTTGGAACTTCTCCCCCAAAAGATAGTGCCTCCAAATCCGTAGGGCAAATACCACTGCTGCCAACTCCAAATCATGCGTGGAGTAATTCTTCTCGTGAGGCTTAAGCTTACGGGAAGCATAAGCTATGGCCTGTCTCTCCTGCTGTAATACACCTCCAAGCCCTTGCAAAGACTCATCGGTGTAAATCAAATACTCAACTCCTGGTCTCGGCAATGCTAACACAGGTGCTGAGGTTAATTTATCCTTCAACTCATCGAATGCCAACTGACAGGCATCACTCCAGATGAATGGCACACCCTTACGAGTCAGATGTGTCAAAGGACCTGCTATCTTTGAGAAACCCCGAATAAACCTCCTGTAGTATCCTGCTAGGCCCGAGAAACTACGAATCTCAGTCGGTGTCGTGGGTTGTCCCCACTCCCTCACCGCGGATACTTTCCCCGGATCAACAGATATCCCCCGGTCGGAAATGATATGTCCCAAAAACTGGACTTCCTTCAGCCAAAACCCGCATTTCTCATATTTTGCACACAACTCGTTCTGACGAAGTGTCTGCAAAACTTGTCTCAAATGCTCGGCGTGCTCCTCCTCTGTCTGGGAGTAAACCATAATATCATCGATGAAGACAATGACAAACTGATCTAGGAAATCCCTGAACACTCTGTTCATCAAGTCCATAAACACTGCTGGAGCGTTGGTCAAACCAAAAGGCATAACTCAAAACTCGTAAGAACCATATCTCGACAAGAATGCGGTCTTCGAGACATCCTCCTCCCGGATACGCAACTGATGGTATCCCGATCTCAAATCAATCTTCGAGAAGAAAGAAGCTCCTCTCAACTGGTCGAATAAGTCATCGATTCGAGGCAACGGATCCTTATTCTGTATCGTGACCTTATTCAACTCTCGGTAGTCCACACACAATCTCAGTGAACCATCTCTCTTCTTTACGAACAACACAGGGGTACCCCACGGTGAAGTACTCCTCCGTATAAACCCCTGACCCAACAATTATTCAATCTGATCCCGTAACTCCCTCATCTCATCTGGAGCCATACGGTACGGTGCACGTGCTATAGGTCTCGTACCTGGTAGTAAATCTAAAACGAAGTCTATCTCTCGGCTGGGGGGTAGGCCTGGTATCTCCTGAAACACATCCGAATACTCCCTGACAACTGGGATAGAATCTAAAGGAATCACAACCTCCTTTGAGGTATCCTCCTCTATGTAATACAGATGAGCAGTCGATCCTCCCTCTGGGCGAGGCATCGCCACTACAAACATCTCTTGCCCCGGAATGGCAAAAACAATGCTTCCGCTGAAGCAATCAATCATGGCTCTATAATCAGCGAGCCAATCCATACCTATAATCACATCGTGAACATGCATATCTAATACCAACATGTCTGCAGGTAATACCAAACCACCAATCTCTACCCCCACTCCCCGTCATATAAAGAAAATAAGTGACCCACTCCCTAATGGTGAGTCGACACACGTCACTGTGCTCTCCGCTGTGGCTAACAACCCTAAAGCCTTCGCGAAATGTGTAGCTATAAAACAATGTGTAGCCCCCGTATCAAACAATACCCGACCCATAGTGCCATGGATAGGAAACGTACCCTCAATCGCGGGCGGTGCCTGTGGAACTGCTGCCTGGTGGACGTTGTAGACACGTCCATACTGCAGTTGCCCCTGTTGAACTGGGACTGCTGGAATGGTTGGCAATGCTGCCATCTTTGGCGGTGCGGGGAGAGCGGCGGGAAACATAGGCCTCTGCGGCTCCTGGCAAGCACCCTGTTGCTGCTGCTGTGGGGCCCTGCCCCTATCAGGACAATCCTGTCGTTTATGGCCAGTCTTGCCACAAACAAAACACTTCCCTGGGAAGTTCCCTCCTCTTTGCCCCTGCTGTCCCCGGCCCTGGTGGCCGTTACCGTTCCTCCCTTGGCCCTGCTGAAACTGCTGCCCATTCTGCCCCTGTTGGCCCTGATGGCCGTTTGGATCCTGATGGCCCTGACGGAAATCTCCCTGTCCCTGTCTGTAGTTCCCTGATCGGAACCTCTTCTGATCCCCCTGCTGGGAACCCTGCTCACCCTGTCTCTGCCCCTGAACAGATTGTGCCCCACCGGCACCATGTCCTCCTGTCCTGCCCTGATGGCTAGACTCTCCCGACCTCTTGACCTCAGCCATATGAAAGCGGTGGTCCTGGCAGTGTAACAAAGCAGCGTTAACCACATTAGAATACGTGGCCAACGAAAGGTTCCCTAACAGATGCTGACGGATCCTCCATGTCAACCCGTCGGTGAATTTCTCAATCTTCTTCTTTTCTGTTGGTATCTCATCTGGAACGATATTCAACAGATTTGTGAACTCGGCCTCATACTCGGCCACGGTCTTACCCACTTGCTTCAGATTCATCAGTTTCCTCCTCATTTCCGTATGAATAGCGGACGGAAAGTACTTGCGATCAAACCGCACCCAGAAGTCCTGAATAGTGAGAGTATCCCTCTCCTCCACGGTGGTAATAGACTCCCACCACTGCAGTGCAGATCCAACTAGCTTGAAAGTAGCTAGAACATGCTTCTGAACGTCCGTGCACTCATGCATCCTCAAGTGCCTCTGCATATTCTTCCTCCACTGGCTCGAGACTACCACATCTGAGCTACCTGCAAACTCTGGCGGATGCGCTTTCTGAAAAGCATCACGTACACGTTCCCAAGCAGACGGGAATGCATTTTCCTGTACTGGCGCGGCAACCGGCGCCTGAGGTGGTGCCTGCTGAACTACGGCAATTGCGGCATTTACCGCTTGGGCTACAATAGCTGCAACCTCAGCGGCGTTCATCATGCCCTGAATTGGAGCGGGCTGGGGTTCGGGCGTTGCATCCCTGGGAAATCTTCGTGCACGTCGTGGAGGCATCTGAAATAGGAATAAAGTTTATAAGTTCACAGTTTATAAACTTAAAATAGCTAAAGAACGTAGCACACAAAAAGAGTACAACAGTCCTAAAATATAGGGCTCTATATCAAAGAAAGCTTAGCGGAAACATAATAGCCGTACAGATCCTAAAGGACACTAGAACCTGATGCTCTGATACCACCTGTGACACCCCGACTAATTAAATTCCGGGTAGATACTCCTTTGTTAAATTAATTCAAAATGCCAAGTTGGTCCAGTTAATAGCATCACTGTCGAAAACATTTTATTATTACTAACCACCTAGTATTTAAAAAGTAAGTTGCCAAATTTTAATTAAAGTCTGATTAACATGCAACAAGTGTAATGAAGAATAATAACACCATTCACCATACTGAAGTAAATAGAATAACCATCACATAATGTAAATAAAGTCTGGAGGAAAACTCATCACTACAAATCCCACAACTGAAATAAGTAACGAAATACTGAATACTGAATCAATACATGCCAAAGTCTGAAAAACTGAAATGGAAAGATGTCTCTAATAGAAATGGGCAACATGCCCTACAACTGATAGATAATGAATCAGGAATCCAAATGATAGAAGCGTTTAAAAGCAAATCCCTATAGCTTCCACAAACAGCTACAGCTCGTCACCTGAATGAGTATCCTATGCATGGTGTCCTTGTGGCTCGGCACCTAAAATGGTTTTACAAAAAAAAAATAGATTTGAAAGCAAACGGGTCAGAGCCCGAATGTGGAGATATTTTAAAAACCTGAAAGTGCTTTAAAAACATTTAAAACATTAAATGCAAAGTACATGTTAGGACGTGCACTCACATGAAGTTCTCACCTCTCTTCTAACTGTGAACTCCTAACGTAAGTACCCATCTAAAATGACACAAACCACTAGCTAAGTGATATCATATCTAGCTAGACTGCCATAGGTTCTACCCTTATTACTCGGTTCCCATTAACATTATAAAGATCTCAATTAAATAGGGCTTAACGTAACTTCAGGTTCTCATACAAAAGTAATATAACTTGTTATAGATTATCCCTCTATGTTATTCTATAGTTACACACAATACCATATGAAAGTTCCAGTTTATTAAGCGTATATTTTCCACAACATAAATATACAATATAAGCACCCCGAGACTAGGCTGCGGTGCACACATACTCTGCTATCCATCCCGGTACATCACGTACATAAGGATCACATATTCCGAATCTCTCAGGAATAGTTCACAGATAACAACATCACAAATAATTGAGGCGAACACAGTCACATCACATGGGTCACGCACATACCTACGTTCCCACGATCAGCGGACTTATTAATATCCCAATAAGTCTTTCTCTGACCTATGTTCATCAAGGTAACCAGTCTAAATCCGGGCAACACAAGGATTAGAGGTCCCTAAGCGAACGCAAACCTCCCGTGATAGCAAGTATGGTAGGTATGTCATACACACAGTTCATATACCAATACTAAGTAAGCAAACATCTTAGTAATCCCGTAGTTTAATTGTAGTACTATTCTCATTCTAGTACCAATATATAATTTACACACATTATACGATTCCGCTTTATAATCATACGCGCCATAATTTCTTCTCACGTCGTAGTAGACACTCACGTCTCAACCCAAACGGTCCATTGATTTAAATCACTCGTAAATAATTTACTCCTCATAATAACCCAAAAGTCCCAAATCTATCAATACATCATCAAAGGAATGTTATATCTACCCTCGAACAAGTTTACGGGACTCCCAAAATCAAAACAGGCCAAAAGAACTAAACTGCTAGCTCGTTCGAAGTCTCGTTCGAACGAGGCTGTTCGAACGAAACTGTCAACTCGTTCGAAGTATCGTTCGAACGAGGCTGTTCGAACGAGATTTAGTTCGTTCGAACGAACTGTACCTTCTAACGACATCTCGTTCGAACGAAGGTATCAAACGAAATCTCCCCTCGTTAGAAGCGACTGGTCAACTCGTTACAAGCTCGTTCGAATGAGCTCGTTCGAACGACCTGGGGAGGTCTTCTAACGAACGACCAGTTTCGAGCCCAGATTTCCCTAGTTTCGTTTTTCACCATTTTTGTCTCCTCAAAACTCATCTAAACATCAAACCAACGATTGTTTAAGGTCTCTAATCATCCCTAAACGTACCTAGGTCACATACTAACATATTTTAAGGAATCAATTCATCCTAAACATCATTAAATCCTCAAGTCTCTTCACTTTTCCCCAAATTTTCATGAACATAAACCCTAGAATTTTTGTCATCAATTTACTCAACATAGATCCATTTTTTTGTTACATCCAATATACATCAACATCAGGGAAATCATCTCTATACGATTCTACATGCAATTTCTTCTCAAAATTTAAGTTCTAAGTCCAATTAAAATGGGTCTTTATTAAACTCCCAAGAACAATTTGATTTATTGAATAGTCTAAGCATGGAAGAAGCATTTACTGCATAAAAACGTAATTTAAACCACTTGCCTTGATTAAATCTCAGATTTTGATGACGATGATAAAGCTCTCTCCCTCTCTTTCTGCAGAATTTCCTTTCTATCTCTCTCTCTCCAAGCTTTCTTCTCCAATGGCTATGGTGGCTAGGGTTTGCTTTGAGAAGATATTAGAAAACCTAATTCTAATAACCTACGTAGCTTGTTGGGTTAATATGGGTTGGTTAGTGGCTTAGTGGGTCAATTCCCAATCAGATTAAAACTCCCAATTTTCGTCACTTTTAATTCTCCAAAATACAAAATTACCAAAATACCCTTTATAATGCCGGTATGGCCTAAAAATACCCCGGGACCCAAACTAAAACCCCGGCTAGTGTTTTCTGACTATCTCGACCCTTCCGGACGCGTTGGCGCACTCAAAACGACTATACGGTTAATAGAATTTAAATTCACTTTTATAATCAAAATAATTATAACCTGACGCGACTGTCACACGCGTCTCAATAAAATGTCCAAATTGCCGTATATAAATCTCACGACAAATTTCATAATTCAATATTCATATAAAATCATATATGCACATAATCAAATACCAACTCGCATCTCGTTAGTATTTTTAACCCGGATTAATTTTCAATTAATACGCATTAAATTAATTAATCCCATAAAATAAATATCGCCAAAAATACGGGGTATTACATAACCTTTCCAATGGTCCACCTCGTGCACGATTCTGACGTACCATGCAGACGAACGATCCGTCTGCGTCCGACGATTCTCCGTCCAATGGACTGACGAATGCTTCCGGGCCATATTTGACCCAAAGTCAACTCTCGAACCAGGGAGCTGTCCAAAGGACTTTCGAAGGTCTCTGAATTACCTTTCCAACGGTCTACCCCATGCACGATTATGATCAATTATTTGCGTTCTGCGGATGATTTTCTTAAAATGCCTGAAAGTCACTACCAAACAGCAGGTCCCAGACCCTGCCTATCGGTAGTGTGCCTAAACGCACCTATCGATTGGTAGGAACAGGGCTATGCCGATCGGAAATGCCCTGGGCCTATAAAAAGGAGGCCTTAACCTCACTTTCAAAGGGAGCCCAGATCTGATAGATGTCACTCTCAGCAAATCTAGAAAACCTCTCTCGAAGTCAGCGTGATTTCCACACCCAAAACCCTTTCCAACCTTCACTTTTCATCCTCCTTTTCATCAAACTTGGTGAATTCACTACCCTCCATCATCATCCAAGTGCAAGGGCTGCTTTCTAACATTTAAGATCAAGCTCAAGATCTTCAAGAAGGTCCAATTTTCTCAATTCTCTCCTTAAATTCTCATAAACTTGCAATAGCTTGTGTTATTACTTAGCACTTTTATTATCTCATCTCACACATCCTAATACACTTTTTATTTAGTGTTATTTCACATCTCTTATTTTCATATAAATAAAAACCCAAAAAATAAGAAAAAGAGGGTTTGCTCATAAATTCTAAGAGGGGTTCTCACACTTTTCTCTCAACTAAAACACTTTTTTCTACACACACACACACACCCACAAATAAGAGAATACCCGGTTGGATTTATGGGATAAACCCCACCCCCCATTTCACATGCGAACTACGTGGACTTTGATGCCTCTATATGCTACGTAGGCGTCTCGGGGTAAAACTCGAGATTCGAGTCCTATTTTTACTTTTTCTCTCATTTTCTATTTTTTAAACTCTACTCTCTTATATTATATATATACATATATTTTTTCTTAGCGACGTATTATTCCACACGCGTTATCGTTCCATCATAACGATCAACGTAAGGATAATTGCATAAACCCTATTTTCTAATACTTTTATACCTTCCTACGGATGACTCGCTTTACCTCTTCCATGGTATAAGTCGATGATTCCTATCTCCACTATATATACACATGCACACACATCATGGGGAAAATAAAAGGAAAATAAAAAAAAAATCCATGAGAGACCGAAAGGGCGGAATGGGTGCCTAACACCTTCCCATTTCGTAACTTAGCCTCCGGACCCTTCTCGAATCATTCTGGTTTTGTATGCATTAGTTTATCTTGGGATGCTGTCCTTCGGGATGGCTTCCCCTTTTCTTTTATCTATTTTGAGTAAAATAGACTGGCGACTCTAATCTCTCTATATTTTTCACCTCACCTCAAATGGCGCCGGCCCAAGCGCTCCCGAGAGGGACGCGCAGGACCTAAGGATCCTCACTCTCACGCTGCCCGCCCGCCGCGAGGATCATGGATGTCCACAATCGGCACCTCGGATCACCTCTTACTAGCATCATTTAGTGATCCCTTCTTCGTCGGATCAAATTGATTACCTCCCGTAGAGGTCTTCTTTGTGTCACTCTTCTTTGATTGCTTAAAACTTTGGTCGGTCAAAACCTTTGCGATGATGAGTTCGTCTTCTACTATGGCATATTTTTCAATACGCGCCATAAGATCGTCCATTATTGATGTCGATTTCTTTGTCAAAGATTAATAGAGATCATCCGTTATGCAAAGGTCATACTTGAAGGACGAAATTTCCAATTTTTTATTGAAGTTGTCTATTTCCTTGAAAAATTCCTAGTATCGTTGCATGTATTTCCTAAGTGGTTATCCTTTTTCCTTTTGAGAGTGATCAGTGAGTTTACTTCCTTGACTGCTTTGTTCTTGGTGATGAAGCATGTTGTGAACTACTCGGCCAACCCCCTGAATGAGGAGATTGATTGGGGGGATATCTTCTCGAACCACTGTAGGCCAATCTCGCCTAAAGTTTAGGGCAAGACTCTATATATGAGGGACTTATAATGGCTCTAGAGGGACATTGTCTGACGATAATGCCTGATATGATGGGTGGGATCGGACTTCCCATAATAAATTGTGATCTTTATAACTCATAACTTCTTTGGTGGATCTGAGATTTCTATTTACATGATGAAGGTGTGACACCCCGCTTATTAAAATAATGGTGGCCAACCCTCTACTCAAATAAAATAGAAATCTCATTTGGCTCATTCTTAGAATCACTGTCGAAAGTCCAATTAATTACTAATAACCTATTAAGCCCAGTGTCAATTTTTTAAAACTTATTAACTTGCCAGTATAAAACTTCCATTCACAATAATAGGACACCCAAAAAAACCACTCACCGCAATAATAACAAAATGTTGAATAAATATAATGATAAAAAAACACTCGGTAAAAAATCCACTATAAATATCCATCTAAATCGAATAAATAAAAACTGAATACATAATCGTCTGATAATGGGCGACATACCGGAAATAACAACTGAATGAAACCTATCTAGAACTCAAAGATATATGCGTCTAATAGAATCCATGCAAGCATCCATAACTGCTGCAGCACCCTCTGACAGGAAGGAATGATCATTCCTGGCGTCCCTGTGACTGGACACCTAAAAGTTTTGAAAATATTTTGATGCAGGTTAGAGCCCGAAACCTTTTGAAAATATGTTAATCGAATCATATAACTTCACCCCAGTTATTAATTCAATATTTGCATATTAATATTATTCACCAATATATAATTATAATACTTATATACGTATATTCATATCACATATTGTATATATACATATATATTGCTCGCTATATACGTATAACCGCCATCCCCAAATCATTACCTCGCGGATGCAATCTCTAGTATGATATTAGACTCCAGGGATACATACCTCAACCTAGGCCACCGGGTCGGAATCTCGCCACCGAACCCAAATCGTAAACGTAAAACTGGAGGCAGTCATACCATACCACATTACCCCACTAGACTTTAAACTCACATATAGTGGTCGTGCAACAGACCTATGACCTGGGGAATCGATCCTACACCTACTGGTCAACGCCAGGGTGAACCTCCAACTACGCACAACCTCCATCGATAGCATCCCCTAGAGTAGGTATGTTTCACGTATATCAATCACACGGATATATATATACAATAAAAATTGGCTAACGGTGCTTATGTCACTTGTAGCACTCGCCTAATAATTTTTTAGTCTTACCCCGACACCCGAATACATAAGTAATCCCCTTTTTTTTAAAATTCACACATATAATATTTACCCTCGACACTAAGCCATTCCCAACTAGCCCGTATCCCATTTCTAACCGAATTTCCAAATCAAGTGCGTAAATTTATTTTTTGAGTGTCATTCGTCCTAAAAACCCATAATTCCATACCCTGGATTTATCCCGACTATCCCAAAGTAAAAATAATGTTTCTAAAAATTCTATTGAAGTCCTACCCAAATATATAAACATCCTAAAATAATTCAAAACCCAAACCAATTAATGAAACAATTAAGCAACAAAACTAGGCCAAACAAGGCAGTCGAACTGGTTCGGCTAGGGGCAAACTGGTTCGCCCCTAGGAGCTAGACTAGGCGGGGTTGCTTGTTCTTGGATTGGATTTCATCATAATCCTCACCCCCTATGAGTCCCATTCTTCCTCTAAACCCAGAATAGTATCACCCTAACATACCTAAGCATCAATATACATGTCATTGTGTCTCAATTCGTCCATGAAATCTCAAATTAAATCTCATATTTCATATGATATCATAATCAAATCAATTTCCATGAAACCATTCCCTAAAACCCATTTTGTTAACATGTGAATCCCACCCAAAATTTATATTTTTTCCACCCACTATAATATGAATTAAAATAAGCAGAAAGTATCAAAGCAAGTTTAAACATTTCCCTTAGATTATATAAGACTCTAAATTCCTCCTTTGTAGATCTTTTTACTTAAGGATTCTAGCCCGAAATTTCCCTAATTCCTCCCCGGATTGCTTTCTTGAGCCTGTCTTGACTTCTCCCTTCTCTTTTTCCCTCTCTCTCTTAAGCTTAGGTATATTAGAATAATATAATGGTTGTCTGCCTCCTCTAATATCCTTAAATAACCCCCTAATCTCAATATTAGGTTAAGTGCAAATATTAAAATGACTTAAATACCCCCATGCGGGTCTCGTTTAGCCTAAAAAGTCCCCGAAACTCGATTATAACTCCCGGGTACCTAATTCTGACTATCTCGACCCATTTCGGATCATCTGTTTAATCAAAATCACCATATGAGTCACCTACCATTGAGAATAGCACTGGAAAAATTATGGGTTGCGCTTAATTTGGGCGGGTCAAATATGGGTTGGGTTAAATGTGGGTTGGGTCAAATATGGGTTGGGCTAAATGTGGGCTGGGCCAAATATGGGCGGATCAAAAATGGGTTGGGCCAAACCATTATTTTTCTACTAAAGTAAGTATTACAATTCGAGGGATATGTAAAAAAAACTCATATTTTACTCAACTTTTAAAAATGAGTATTGTATTTGAATTTTTTAAAATTGGGCTCTATATTTGATTCCTTGCTTTGAAATATGGACCTCATATTTAACTCATAGCTTTGAAATATGGGCCCCATATTTAACTCATAACTTTTAAATATGGGCCCCATATTTAGATGACTGGGCTAATATGGGTTGTTTTATTATTTGGGCCACATTTTGCCACTACTAATTGAGAACGTGATTTCCTTGAATTATATGCTCTGATACCACTTATTGGGATTATATACCAATTTTTAAATTCAAAAGGGGAAGGTTCACACAATATACCAAATTTTCAAATTTCAGAAACAATTAAATTTCTTCAAAGTTAAAATGAAATTAAACAAACAATTAAATTTTCTCTTAAAAATACTTAATTCAATTTTTAAAATAGGCCCAAAAAATAAACATGAATTTTGCCAAATTAATTCAGTTCGACTTTAATTAAATTACACTAAACATTACCCTAATAAAAGTTGTACCAAATTAAACAAAAGTCGTGATTAAACTAAATTTTATCTTTTTAAACCTAAGCATGCATCTAGGTGATTTTTGCAAGATAAAATTAAACACGCAACCACAACATCGCGATGTACGAGGAAAACCCACAACGAAAAAAACCTCGGACACCCTAGCCACAAGTCCACTAAGTACGATTTTTCAAGGACACGACAAAAAAACTTACTCAACAACCTGACTACCTCTCAAGCCTTGACACTTATTCATTCCTCCACCTCCTCCTAGTCGACAACTCAGGAATCCACCTTCGTTTCGCAGTCTACCGATGGGGCAAATCAACCGTCAACACACGAAGTCCGCCTCCGCATGTACACCATGAAACACCAAAACAAAATCCTCTGTAGGAAACTTTCTCTTTGGGGATAAGGATGAAAACCCAATGCCAGCATGATCTCAAAGCATGTATATAATGAAACTTGGATCAGATAAACTTTTGGGTGTAGAAACTTGTATTTTGCTTGAATGATTGAGCATTAAAGATTAACAAAAAGGGACTTTTAGATAATGTTTTTGCTCTCAAGTGTAGGAAAAATCCTCTTAAAAGTTTGTGAAATAATTCATTTACGAACTACTTAAAAAGGGTGGTTAACAAGTAGTGGGAAGTGGGGAGTTTTTAGAAAAACTGACGAAACTGCTGCAGTAAACCGACGGTCGTTCGAACGACTTTTAAATCTCATTCGAATGACTTTGTAGAAAAAAATGTTGTTCGAACGAGAATTAAGGGAAAAACTTCATTTGATATATCGTTCGAACGACTTGGGTATTTCGTTTGAATGAGAGTCAAATGTCGTTCAGAAAAATTTATTTTTCTTTAAAAAAAATCATTTTCAACTTAACTTTAGGGAAAAAAAATATGACTCCCGATAAAAAATAAATTTCCAAGTCTATATATACAATATAAGCATTCATACCTATAGAGACCATGGAAAACTTAAAACGTTGATGACGTAAAACTTGGCACGAAAACTGATAATGTTAATATCTTCACTTTAGGCTTGGCCGCTACGTCTTCAACTCAAACGTCATAGGCTTGAAGGACACAACAAATTTATATCCTATGACTCAAATAGTTTGTCCGGAATTAAGCCAACACTTACAAATTAACTCAATTGGAAATTTGTCCTTACAATCATAAGTTTCCCATCTCATTCCCAACACGTTCCCACACGCGCGTTCGAAATGAAATACCGTTAATTCGTCGATTTTACTCACTCATGACGTAATATAAAATAACTCTTTTTCATTTATTTATCACACAAGTAAATATAATAACACAAAAATATTAATCCAATATTTGCTAATTAATAATTATTTAATTCATTTGATTTATCAAATTAATTAAATTACAAGCACATGTGTAATTTAAAATATTCATAAAATACAGGGAGTTACATACTTCCCCCTTATAAGGGAATTTCATCCCCGAAATTCGGATGTACCTGGTATCAAGAACTTCGGATACTTACCCGTACGGCATCCTCACGTACTCAAAATCAACTCATGGCAACATTTTGGTGCCTTCACTACACACCCGCTAATGGTACCATCTCGACTGAAGGCCCACTCACTACGGCCCAAGACTACCGACAAGCCTGTTCAATTCATTTTGTACCAATATACTACGTCATTCTTAAGGTTTCACCTTGATGATGACATACAAAACACATCGTGAATCCGTAAAAAATGCTCCAATAAGATGAGCCTATACACCACTAGCTCTATCATCTCAATACCGAGGAAATGCCCCACTTTCCTAGGTGACAACTTCCTTTCTTGACGAACAATATAACTACTTTCATAGGAGACACCCGAAATAACACATGACCACTCACATCAGACTACAAAAACTTCGATTCTTGACGACGTAACTCTTACGATGATCCTAAATTACATGAAATGATTTCTTATTAACTCAATCCTTGACGATGGACTCTGAATCACATTCGGTCCGTGAAGCTTGTTACTCCCCACCTCTAAACAACCAGAGGGCGGATGATAAGGTCTCCTGTACAAAGCCTCAAAAGTCACGTCGCTAAATAATAGCCTGGTATAAGTTATTACTCGCAATTCTACCAACGGTAATTAATCCTCCCACTTACTCTAAAAATCAAGGATACGCATCCCTCGCATATCCTCTAACATCTTAATCACCGATCCCGTCTACCCATCGATCTACGGGTCATATGCCTTGCTCAAAATGCAACTCTATCACCATCACCTCCTGAATCCCTATCATAGGTAGGACCCAAGGATCTTATCCTGATCCACAATAATGTTGGGAGGCATCTTGTGCCGGCTCATTCCCTTCCTTCAATGAAATGTTGGGAACACTGCCCGATAGTGTAACTCACCCCAAATTAGCAATTAATTATCCATCTCAGTCAACCAATTCCAAAAACCCAAAGGAAATCTTAACCCTTTCGCGACGTTGGTAACCCAAAGATGAACTCCATCAGTCTCCTATCCATTCCGTCACTAGAATCACCAAGTATTGCAAAACTCTAGTTGATAACCTAGGGCCATCCTTTTTCCCTCTAACGAATGGTTCTCCTGGATACAAACTTCGCTATGTCTCACTCCAGACCAACCCACACACTTTATATCCCACATTATATGGTACATCTTACTCCCCTTCCAGGGGTATACCAAAATCGTGACCCATGTGTCTGCTCTAAAATTGCTCACTTCCTAGGTCCTTCTCATCTCGTGAAATCAACATCCTATTTATGCGCAAGTCACCCTCAGAACTTGATTGAGTAAAACTCTGCTCTATTTTTTAAAGTTGTTGGATCCTCCCTGGGCAAGAGAGATCCCTATCTTGTGTCTTTACAGTCTTTCAACTCATCTCAAGTGTGATAGTAATCCTTATTGTATACGACTGGGATATCTCCCTCCATCGAACGAAGTTCAGTCCATATTACTATTTCCACTCTATTTCTAGCTGCCTTATAGGCATACGGTTTGACACATTTACTCCATGTTCCCTTATCTCTGATAATACTTAAAATCAAACTAACCACGGCACCCATACACCCTATATCCCATGCATATCTTCACAATATAACAGACGTAACATATATATTAAACTCGCCCCCATATGCTCCATGTGGATATATAGTAAGGGTATACTCGAGCACCTTACTAATCGCGACTTAACTATTCTCGAGATTATCGCACCTATCAATTAGGGGTTCAAACGTTCCACAATGCTTCCTACACCGCCTTACCTGGCTCCATTGGCCTTAAATCGTATAATAGTTCTCAGATCAACGTTTTATATACATACATGTGTAATAACTAAAGAACTCAGCCCATGACCTAGCGCCCAACACGTCTCCCAACTTTTGACGCTCACTAAGGTTCATGTGTGGGACGTCTCACAAGCGAAATCCAAATAAGGAACCCCTCAATACACTACTACTTAACATTATCGATCATCGATATTCATAGGCCCAAAGAACATAATTGGGACACTCGATATCTTACCCCTAGACTTGTAAGTCTAATCCTTAACTCCCACATCTCTAAGGGACTCATACAATGTTGCGCTTACATTATCACTAAGTCCTCAACGCTAAATTAATAACGAGCTCAATCTCTATAGTCAGCTGTAAACCCGATATCCCCCGAATCACATTAGTAAAGTTCCTACCCACCGGGATCGAATATAACAAGACAACAATACTCTCTGAAGTCTCTTCTACAATATAATATATACGCGGTCTCGACCCTCTTTCAGGATGAGATATTGCAAAAACAACGCATCCTGCCCTGGACCAGCGAACACGATAGACTTACTATAACATTCCACCATCGCTCAAATTATCACTAAACCCAGGATAACATCATACTCTAATAACATATATAACTAAACGAGCATTCCGCTATAACATATCCTCTCAGTGTCCACACCCGCTCCCATGCAGATGGAACCAAAGAGAGCCCCAATACCCAACGATAAATGTATATTCATAATAGTAGCACTAATAATAGATCCATTAAACCCGTTTCACGTGCGAATCTAGTGCCAATAAAATATTGTGACACCCCAGTGTCACACATAATTTACCCTATTTGCCTGAGGATAAAAGCATGCCTTCAATTGCCAATGGCATTGGTTGTTCAACTAGTTCATATACGTAATACTCACGTCTGAACTGACTCAAAAGCCATTGCAACTTTTTCCCCTGTTGGGCACCCTGTTCTTGTCCCCTAGCTCGATGTAAACATACTCGATGTATTTGGACCTACTCTCCACATATAAAACACCTCATTGTGTAATCCCCCTGTCTTTAGCCCTGCTGGCCTTGTCGGGACTACCTTAGTCTCTGGCCCAGGTGTCCTCGGCCCTAATGGCCACCCCCGTGGTTCCCTTGACCCTAAAAACATACTGTTGGCCCTGTCTAAACCCATCATCACCCGATCAGAATCCCCATGTTATGAATCTCTTAGACGGGTCCCCCTGTTGATTATCCCCCTGTGATGCCCCAATTACACCGATACATCCATTCCTGCCTGCTGGCTAGACTCTCTCACTCTTTTATCTCCCTTCATATGGAATCGATGATCTTGATCGTGTAAAAGTGCGGCATTGACGATATAAACATAAGTCATCAAAGCCGAATTTCCCAATAAGTACTGGCGAATTCTCCACGTGAGTCCATCAACAAAATTAAAGACCATTTTTCTGCTCCGTATCCACTTTGTCAGGCATGAAGTTCACTAAATGAGTAAATTCTACCTCATAATCGATCATTATCCGGCCCTCTTGTGATAAGTCTAATAACCTCCTTTGCATTGCAGTCGGACCACTCCCAAAACACCCCGATAGTCAAGGTGTCTATCTCCTCCGACATGGTGACTGAATCCCACCACTGCAACGTGATTCCTACGGGTTAAAAAGTCGCCAAGATTTGTTTTTGAGTGTCATTGCAGTCAACCATACACAAATGCCTTTGAATGTCCTTCTGAATGTCCGTATTTCCCTGAAAGTCCGATGGATTTCCCTTTTGAATTGAGCCATGACGATCATCGCAGAATTAACTCCCTGAGCAATAATAGTGGCGACCTCCATTGCGGTCACCATACCCTGAATGGTCTGCGGCTCCAGCTGAGCCTCTCCTCCTGCGGCCCACACTGTTCATCCTCGCCTGTTCGGTATTTGAAACCCAACCAAACTTGTATAAGATTTTGTTCAATCATACATAATAACGGGATAACGTAATCATAATATGAAACGACAATCCTAAGCGTAGGGATTTACATCATAGAGAAAGCAACGCTGAAAAAGTATTAAGTCTGCACAAACCCAAAATACACTAGAATCTGATACTATGATACCATATGTGACACACCACTTATAAAAATAACGGGTGGCCAAACCTCTACTCAAATAAAACATGAATCTCATCTGGCTCATTCTTAGCATCAATGTCAAAATTCCACTTAATTACTAATAACCAATTAAGCCAGTTGTCAATTTTTCAAACTTAATAACTTGCCAGTATAAAACTTCAATTCATAATAACAAACCTTCCTAATAAATTAATAAACCATTCACCACAATAATAACAAAATTCTGAATAAATATAATATTCTAAATGCTTGAAAAACACTCGGTAAAAATTCCAATACAAATATCCATCTAAGCTAAATATAAAAAGACTGAATACGTAGCCGTCTGATAATGCGAGATATGCTCGTATAAAAACTGAATGAAATCGATCTAGAACTCAAATATAGATGCGTCTAATAGAATCCCTGCAAGAATCCACAACTGCTACAGCACCCTATGACGGGAAGGAATGATCATTCAAGGCATCCCTGTGGCTGGGTACCTAAAAGTTTTGAAAATATTTTGATACGGTTTAGAGCCAAAAACCTTTTGAAATTTTTTGCAAGTGCTTAAATTACATTAATAAATATGCAATGCAATCTTTCATATTTAAACTGGTTTCGCACTCCCATGAGATAATCCTCACCCCTAATTTATATTACGCACCTAACGCATGTAATTTAAACACCCTAGTTATGCTACCCTGCCTAACTATTACCAACACTTACCTTAGCCCCATACAATATCCTTCTAGCCAAATTGTATCACATGTATTTATTCTTTACTTTAATTCTTATTTAGCTATCACACACGCTAAATCATTTTTAATCCCATCGTTAATCAATGCATATAACTTCCCCCGAGTTATTAATTCAATATTCATATATTAATATTATTTCCCCGTATATAATTGTAACACTTATATTCGTATATTCATATCACATATTGTAAACATACATATCTATCGCTTGCTATATACGTATAACCGCCATCCCCAGAGCATTACCTCATGGATGAAATCTCTAGTACGCTATCAGCTCCAGGGATATATACCTCAACCTGGGCCACCGGGTCGAAATCTCGCCACCGAACCAAAAATCATAAACGTAAAATCGGAGGCAGTCATACATCCGTGCGTCATAACCATACCACATCACCCCACCATACTCTAAACTCACATACAGTGGTCGTGCAACAGACCAATGACTTGGGGAATTGATCCTACACTTACTGGTCAACGCCAGGGTGAACAACCTAATACGCTCAACCTCCATCGATTGCATCCCCTAGAGTAAGTATGTTTCACATATATCAATCGCGTGCGCGCGCGCGCGCGCACACACACACACACACACACACACACACACACATATATATATATATATATATGTATATATATATATATATATATTGACACATAATATTTACCCTGGACACTGATCCATTCCCAACTAGCTCGTATCCCAATTCTAACCAAATTTCCAATTCGAATCCGTAAATTTATTTTTCGAGGGTCGTTCATCCTAAATGCGCATAATTCCATTCCCGGGATTTATCCCGACTATCCCAAGGTAAAAATAATATTTCTAAATATTCTATAAAAGTCCTACCCTCATCTACGGACTTCCCAAAATAATCTGGAACCCAAATCGATTAATGAAACAGCTAAACAATAAACTTGGGCTAAACAGGGCAGCCGAACCGGTTCGCTCCTAGGAGCTGGCCTAGGCGGAGCTTCTTGTTTTTGGATGGGGTTTCATCATCATCCTCACCCCCTATGAGTCCCATTCTTCCTCTAAACCCAGAATATTATCACCCTAACATTCCTAAGCATCAATATACATGTTTTTGTGTCCCAATTCATCCAATAACAATCCAAATCATGGGATTCAACATCAAATTTCCAGAATTAATTCACACCTTAATTCTAACGTCAATTACACAATTTTCCAGACTTATAATTCAAGATCCCATCTTTTCTTATCATGATTCAAACGCATCTTATTAATCAAGACTTTATCTTTCATATAGAATTAAACCTCAGATTTCATATGATATCATAATCAAATCAATTTCCATGAAATCATCCTCCAAACCCATTTTGTTAACATGTGAATCCCAACCAAAATTCATATTTGTTCCACCAACTATAATATGAATTAAAACAAGCAGAAAGTATCAAAGCAAGTTTAAACACTTGCCTTAGATTATAGAACACTCTGAATTCCTCCTTTATAGATCTTTTTGCACAAGGATTCTAGCACGGAATTTCCCCAATTCCTCCCCGATTTACTTTCTTGGGCCTTTCTTGACTTCTCCCTTCTCTTTTCTCTTCTCTCTCAAGCTTAGGTATATTATAATACTAGAATGGTTGCCTCCCTCGTCTAATATCCCTAAATACCCCCTAATCCCGAAATTAGGTTAAGTGTAAATATTATAGTGACCCGAATACCCCCATACGGGTCATTTTGTCCTAAAAAGTCCTCGGAACCCGATTATAACCATCGATACCTATTTCTGACTATCTCGACTCATTTCGGATCATCTGTTCACTCAAAATCACCACCCGAGTCACCTATCATAATTTTTCCATCTCATTCCCAACACGACTCCACACATGGGTCCCGAATGAGATACCGTCAATCCGTCGGTTTGGCTCACTTACGACGTAATATATAATAACACATTTTCATTTACTTATCACACAAGTAACTATAATAACATATAAATATTAATCCAATATTCTCTAATTGAGATTATTCAATTCATTTGATCTCAAAGTAATTAAATAATGAGCACACGTGCAATTTAAAATATTCTAAAAAATATGGGGTGTTGCATACTTTCCCCCCTACAAGGGAATTTCGTCCACGAAATTAGGATGTACCTGGTACCAAGAAATTCGGATACTTACCCGTATGATATCCTCGCATAATCAAAATCAACTCATGGAAACATTGTGGGGCCTCCACTACACACTCACTAACGGTACCATCTTGACTGAAGTCCCACTCACTACGGCCCAAGACTACTGACAAACCTGTTCAATTCCTTTTATACCAATATACCACATCATTTTTAAGGTTTCACCTTAATGATGACACACGGAACACATCGTGAATTCTCTAAAAATGCTCCAATAAGACGATCCTATACAACACTGGCTCCAATAAGACGATCAATACTGAGGAAATGGCCAACTTCCCTAGGAGCCAACTTCCCTTCTTGCCAAACCACATAACTCCCTTCATAGCAGTCACTTGAAATAACACCTGACCACTCACGTCAGACTTTAAAAACTTCAATTCGTGATAACGTAACTCTTACGACGATCCTAAATTACACGAAATAATTTTTTATTAACTCAATCATTGTCGACAGACTCTGAATCACATCCGGTACGCGAAGCTTGTTATCCCCTACCTCTACCAACTAATAGGGCACACGATAAAGTCTCCCGTACAAAGACTCAAAATCCCCCTTGCCAAATAATAGCCTGGTATGATTTATTAATCGCAATTCTACCAATGGTAATTACTACTCCGACTTACCTTAGAAATCCAGGATATGCATCCCTCGCATATACTCCAACAACTTAGTCACCCCTCCCGTCTACCCATCGGTCTATCGGTCATATGCCTTGCTCAAAACGCAACTCCTTCCCCATCACCTCCTGATAATCCCTATCAGAGTTGAGACCCAAGGATCTCATCCTGATCCATAATAATGTTGGACGACATCTTGTGCCAGCCCATTCCCTTCCTTCAATGAAATGTTGGGCACATTATCCGATAGTGTAACTCACCCCAAATTAGCAATAACTTTTCCATCTCGGTCAACCAATTCCACAAACCCAAAGGGAATCTTAAACCTACCCAAAGATAAACTTCATCGATCTCTTATCCATTTCATCATTGGAATCACCAAGTATTGCAAAACTCTAGTTGATCGCCTAGAACCAGCCTTTTCCCTCTAACGAGTGGTGCTCCTCGACAAAAACTTTTCTTTGTCTCATTTCAGGCCAACCCACACGCTTTGTATCCCACATTATGTAGTACATCTTACTCCCTTTTTTAGGGTATACCAAAACCGTGACCCGTGCATCTGCTGCAAAACTGTGCACTTCCTGGGTCCTTCTCATCTGGTGCAATCAACATCCTATTTATGCGCAAACCACCTTCAGAACTTGAATGAGTACAAATCCACTATATTTCCCAAAGTTGTTGGATCCTCCCTTGGAAAGATAGACCCCTAGCTTATGTCTTCACAGTCTTTCAACTCATCTCAAGTGTGATAATAATCCTTATTGTATACAATCGGGCTATCTCCCTCCATCGAACGAAGTTTGATCCATCTTACTATTTCCAGTTTGTTTCTAACTGCACTATAGGCATACGATTTAAAACATTTACTCCATGTCCCCTTATCTCGGATGATACTAAAAATCGAACTAACCAGGATGCCTATACATCCTATATCCCATGCATATATGCACAATATAAAAAATATAACATATATATTAAACTCAGCCCCACATGCTCCCCGTGGTTATACAGTAAGGGTACAATCATGAACTCTACTAATCGTGGCTTAATTATTCTTAAGATTTCCCCACCTATAAACTAGTGGTGCAAACGTTCCACAGTGCTTCCTACATAGCATTATCTGGCTCGACTGGCCTTAAATCATTGAATATCTCTCAGCTCAAAGTGTTATGTATATGCATCTGTAATAACTAAAGTAATAAGCCCATGCCCTAACACCCAACATGTCGCCCAACTCCTGATGCTCACTAAGTTCATGCGTAGGACGTCTCGCAGGCGAAATCCAAATAAGGAACCCCCGCGATACATTATTACCTAGCATTATTGGTCACCGAGATCCGTAGGCCCAAAGCACATAACCGAGACACTCAATATCCTTCCCCCAGACTCATAAGTCTAATCCTTTACTCCCACATCTCTAAAGTATCCTTACAATGTTGCGCTTTGATAAAATTGTTTACTAGATTAATAACAAAATGTTATAAGCTGAGTAAACTCCGAATAAACTTTTTTGGACAAAACCCTTTTCGAATAAAAACATAAGATGTGTTCAAAATTGTTTTCTGAATATGTAGTCTAGATTTGGTAGTTGACTACCTTAGGTTTTAAAAATTAAAAACCATCTACTAAGTCCAACATGTAGTACCAATCACAACAGAAATTAAGAACATTCAAAGTAAAGAACACGGGAATTTTAACGTGGTAAAACCCTTAATTAAAGGAAACATTCACGGTGCCCTCTACGGCACAAACCAAAAATCCACTAAAATAAATAATCAAGTTACAACACTTAATTAAGCACACAATATCCTAAATCTAAGTTCAGAGTTATACCTACATGAGCTACTCCACTCCAAAGGTTTTATGACTAAAACTAATCTTTTTTGGTTGCTTCTTTGCCTTTTCCTTGACTTATGATTCCAGCAACTCTTTCAATATCTAAGTTTCTCAAACAGAACCACTGTGACTAAGTGTTCGTGTGTGAGAATGTGTTTGTGATGTGAAATAAATGGAGGTTTATGCAACTCACCCTCTCAATTTATTTATACAGAAAAATTCCTATAAATCAAGAGGTTCTATATGACATGCAAAAATTGATTCAAATTATTTTGAGAAATAACTACTTTTCAAGATCAGATCTGGGAAAAAAACCTTGCTTTTAAAACTAGCCAAGGTCCTATGTGTTTTTTTAATTTTTGTACACGTTTATTTCACAAATCGTGAAATATAAGATCAGAAACACAAACGCTCTAGAGATCTGATGTAGCCTTGAAACTCAATAGTTTCTTTCTCAAAATTTCTTGAAACAGAAGGATCTAAAATAAAAAGATCCAAAAGAGAATAATAAAGAAAATTTAAACGTGTGATATTCTCTTGTAGAAAAACTCAAGTTTCAATAGTGCAACTCAAGATTCTCTTAGAGATGAGTTCTGAGAGAAACTAAGACTTGAATAGGTCTTCAAATGTCCAGCAAACCCAACACCAAACATACAGAATTCCTAGATGGATCTAACTCTCAAGGTTTAGGTTTTCTGGTGTATGAAACTTTGAAGGTTATGGTGTTTGGGTGAAGGGAAAACACTTCAGAGGTTTGAGGTTTGAGGTTTCGAACATTAGGGTTTCTTCTTTCTCTCTCTTCTCTCTCTTCTCCCTTCTCTCTACTCTCTCTTTTTCTCTATGTTTGGACGAAAGCCAAAAGTCTCTAATGGATGAGACTACATGGGTTTATATAGTAGCTAAGGAAGAATATCGAACGTCTGAGTCAATCCAAGGGGTGATATTGTCTTTGACCAGTTAACTCCCAATCTAATGGTTTAATATAAGCGGTGGAAATAACTAACGTTGATTGGCTAAGAGTGGTTACACGTGGATTGCTAACAAACACATGCAGATCGTCGATAATGAGCATCCAAGGGTTGAGAATGAATGTAAAGAATGTGTCTATGAGAAAACACAAAATTAACAACTCAGGAGCAAACACGTGTAAGATAGAGAACGGTTGAAAAATGCGTGTTTTGAAAATAATTACATTCTCCCCCTAAAGTCTCTAGCGCTTTGATATACTACCCAACACAACTTTTAATGAAAAACTATTTTGCATAATTCAACTTTTAATCCCAATACTTTTAAAAACCAAATTTTAATAATTTCAAAAATTATTTAAAATGTTTTTTAAAATGTTATAAGGAATTAAGTTGATTTGTAAACATTCGTTAAAGTGTTTAAATCAACATGTGCACATAGGAACTATAAAATATGTAGTGCTAGTGTCCTAAAGTAGTTATAAGATAGAATTAACTTCCCTTTAGATGATCTTGAGGATTTCTTGGACTGGATTTCTTCATTCATGATTGAACCTTTGAGAGATAGAGCAACTCATAAAAACTAACCTACTTTATCTCAATATCCAAACTAGTTGGAACTCCTATATATATAGACTCAAGTAAGTCAATATATAGTGTGTTCTCAATCTCCCCCTTTGGATATTAGACATAAAATTCCCTTGAGTATTCTAAACTCGTGGGTGAAAATGAAAAATCCTAGTTGTCCTATACAAAAGTTCTAACTACCCATTCCCATCCTAGAACCGAAAATAAGGTGAAAAAAATTACATCACTCAACTATAATACAGGCCAGTACCCTAGATAGATAGAACAACGGGTCTGAAAAATGCCTGTAAAAGATTAAACACTTGAATGGCATATTCGTTAAGTTAGAACAGGAATAGATATAAATCACAACAACAAAAATACTAAAGTTCTTATCTCCCAATTTTTCTCAAATATACAATGGGATAAAAAATAATAGAGAAAAACATGAATATATAAAAAGTTTCAATCACCAAACATTTCATAAGCAAGGGCAGAATCAAGGGTCTCCTACATAAACTAGTGTTAGGAGGCGTCTTTTGTCATTTGAGAGACGTCCATACCCTAAAACCTCATAAACCAATTATTCGCGAGAAACTATTGAGGTTATGATAAACGTGATAGAAATTATGTGAGAACTATCATACCTATAGTTGTTCATGGATACTCAAATCGTATCTTATCCAATGGTTTGGTAAAAAGATCAACTAGCCATTTTTCAGTATTCAGATATTCAATAATAAGTTCTTTAGATTCTACAAGATCACGAATGAAGTGATGTCGAATTTGTATATACTTAGTTCGAGAGTGTTGTACCAGGTTTTTCGAAATATTTATCACACTCTGGTTATCACAAAACATGGCTAATTGATTTTCAGCGATACCATAATCTCTAAGCATATGTCTAATCCATAATAGTTGTAAACACCAACTTCCTGAGGCAATGTACTCGAATTCTGCGCTAGATAGAGAAAAACAATCATGATTCTTACAAGACCAACCTACTAGGTTATTTCCTACGTAGTAACATGCCTCACACGTGCTCTTTCTATCATCAGAACACCCTGCCCAATCATCATCGGTGTAGCCTACAATAGAACTAGTTGTGTCCTTAGTGTACCAAATACTAAATTTTAGAGTACCGTTGACATATTTAATAATTCTTTTCACACACAATAAGTGGGATTCCTTAGGGCTAATTTGATATCTAGCACATTCACAGATAGCGAAGGAAATGTCAGGTCTAGATGTTGTAAGATATAAGAGACTCCTTATCATACTTCGATATAGAGTAGGATCAACATTTTTCCAATTATCATCCTTAAATAGTTTAGTTAAAGTACTCATGGGCGTTCTAAAAGGTTTAACGTTTTCTAATCCAAATTTTTAACAAGTTATGTAGTGTATTTGGATTGAGTGATAAATAGTCCATCATTGCATTGTTTTACTAGTAGACCTAAAAAATATTGAAGTTCACCCATAAGTGACATCTGAAATTCAGCATACATGATGTCTGATACGACGCAAATATTGCGTATTTCACTCGTTAACATACGCGTAATTAGCCCCTAGAGTATCTTAGTCCCTATACTTATGCTCGTTAACCAGACAACCTCGTATTTCTATATATACATGCTTTGCAGGGGTTAATTGAGCTTTTGTAGGTATTTGGATGCTTAGTATGAAGTTCGGACGCTTTTCGGAAAAGTTTCGTCGACTTTTGCAGCTTCAGGGGTATTTTAGTAACTCCAGCATTTGGGTTTGAATCCCTAGCTCTTCACGTAAGTGGAATCCCTCTGATTTCTCTTCGCGTGGCCGCCGATGGTGCATGATTCCGAGTTATATCGAAAGAGTTATGGCAATTTTAGGATGGTTTTTACTTTAAATTCACACTCAAGGTCACATTCAAGGGCATTTTAGTCATGTCATAATTTGGGTTTTTGGACCAATGTCTTCTTGGATGTCGTATCCCTCTGAGTTATCTTCGCGTAGCCTCCGACCGTGCCTAATTCCGAGCTATAACGAAGAAATGGCGGCATTTTCCATAAAACAGAACAAAGCTGCAGATTTCATAACTGTAGGTACCGAATCGATTCGGACACCCCAAATCGATTCGGTTTGGACCAGTGTGATCAGATCCCTTTGACCAAATCGATTTGGACACCCCAAATCAATTCGTTCCTGCAGATATTTGTTTTTCTTCTTGTTTATTTACAAGTTTGCCATGGGATATTTTGTGTATAAATACTCTCTTCTCTCATTTTTTAGAGGGATCTTCATATCTTCATTTTATCTTAGATTTTAGGGTTTGTAAAGTTGGGAGATTTGCCCTACTCCTCTCTTGTACTCTTTGTTTTGTAAGTTGTACCTTAACTTTAATTTCATTAATTTAGTTGCCTTCCTTAATTTCCATGCTTTAATTTACTTGCTTTCTTTACTTTCTTGCCTAGATTAAATTATTTCTTGCTTAATTAGTTTATTGCTTTGTTAATTAGTTTAATTCATGTATTGCCCTTAGATAAATAGGGTCGGGGCTGTCTTCCGCCATTTGCGGGCCTCGAACCTCGAAAGTTAGGGTTTCGTGTAAAATTACATTTAATTGAAACCTCTCGTATTAAAGTCGAATTATTATGCGTTTAACTTTCTTTGTCACGCAACGTTAGTGTTTATAGTGATAATCCGAATTTAATCCGCGTGTGACCATTTTCAGTTAAATGTTTAATCTCGCAACTTTGGGTTAAATTCCTTATTGTGTGATGTTTATGCTTAATTGATTATGATCGATTAAATGCTTTCGAGCCTTAACTCTAATTAGTAGTTGTTTCGATCCGTGTGGTAGGATGCGATCCCGATCCTCGCTTTACTTTTGTGTAGCGTAACTTATTCTTTTTCTTTTTCCACCATTTCCAACCATCACCTTTTCATTTATTTATTTTACACTTTTATTCTTGAAGTTTTAAAGCAATTAACATCTAAAATTCAATCACTCCCTGTGGATTTCTTACGATACCCGACTTACCGCTGTGCTTGCCTCGCAAGTGTAGTAGTAGCTTAGGTTTTTGCATTGAGTCGCCGAACCGATAACAACGATTTGCGTATTACACGACGCACGATTTGCGCTCGATCCTCGCTTTACTTTTGTGTAGCATAACCTATTCTTTTCTTTTTCCACCATTCCCAACCATCACATTTTCTTTTATTTATTTTACACTTTTATTCCTGAAGTTTTAAAGCAATTAACATCTAAAATTCAATCACTCACTGTGGATTTCTTACGATACCCGACTTACCGTTGTGCTTTCTTATCAAGTTCAGTCGTAGTTTAGGTTTTTGTATTGAGTAGGAGAAACGAAAATAATGATTAGCGTTCTGACGCGACGCTTCTTTTCGCGCTCGATCAAAATGGCGCTGTTGCCAGGGAGTGTGTTTTAGATAGTAATTGTTTTATTATTTCGTAGTATTTCTTTCATTCATATTTGTATTCTTTATTTTCCCCTTTCTTTTTGACTTGTGCTAGATTGTTTCGAGAAATTGAAATTTTGGCCCTTGTTGCTTTTGTTGAATAGCTTATTTTGAAATGTCTCGCTATTACGCTTTAGATAACCTTAATTGTTATGAGAATTATTTTCCACGTTATACTCCCAAAACAATGAGAGAATGCCTACAAATTCTTGAAAATGAGCGCATTGAGCGTGAAATTCAAGCGTATGTAAGTAATCCCTCATCGCCTTATGAGGGTAATTTGGAATGCGAGGAATCCGTTAGCTATGAGCAACCCGCACAAGAAGATGAAATGTCTTCTTGTTCGTTTGAGTATGAGTTAATGATTAAGGAAATGAATTATCAATCCGAAAGTTCTCAAGCTTGGTTTCTAGAAACTGATGCCATGCTCGATGAGATTATTTCTTTACAAAACCGCGTCGAGGTTGAAACTTGCGTTTCACCTCTACCCCTTTTTGTTGAAGAAATAATTGAGAGTGAGCCAAGATTTAGCACTTTCGATTTTCAACCTCTTATTAATTCTTTCGATTGTATTGAGGTTGTTGGTCCTTCCTTTCCTTTACTCCCTACTATTCCCGAACAATTAAATTTATCGCAAGAATCGGTTGAAAGTCTTGAGGAGTTTGACCCGATTCTTGAACGAGAATGTTATTTTGAGATGCTTCATCTCATGGGATTTTCACTTGCACTTGCCCCGCCTCCCCTTCCAATTGAAGAATCTTGGGGATGTGATTTTGATTTTTCTGAGACTAATGTAGTCTTGTCCCCCTTAGTATCCAAATCCCCCATCGTCCGCCCAAAATTTCAAATTGGCGATGGTTCATTTCTTACACCTTACACATGCCTTCCGTTTTTCAAACGGAATTCATATCTTTTGGGAGGCATGTTCATTTTGGAGGGTCCACCGTTGATCTTTCAAAGTCAAATCCCTTTTTGGGTGGACCCTCAGCTATTTAGACTTCTAGTGTATAGTTAGTGTGAAACCTAAATAGTAGGTTGTAAATAGTTAGCTTTTTAATTTTCTTTCTTTCCTATTTTTTTTTCCTTTTTATTTAGTCTAGTGTAATTAGTTAACCTTTTGTTATTGCCTTTTGCTTTGCTTTGTACTAACTTATTTTGTAGATTTATTTGGACTCGTGCTTATGGAGATCGCTCCAATTTTGGGTAATATCATTCTTTTCCTATCTTTGTGTTGAGTTCTTTAATGGACGCATTGAGGACAATGCAACATTTAAGTTAGGGGGTGTAGGATATTTTATCCATTTTTTTGTTTTGTCCATAGATTTGCTCACATTTACTTACTAAGTATGCCTTTTTTGTGAAAAAATTAAAAAATTTCAAAAATATTTTCTTTCTTTTTTCTCCTTTGTTGGGCATTTTGCCTTGTTTCCAATGATAAATTTTAATAATTGCCCAATCCAATAGACAACTCAACGATGCATGTTCTCGATTTTAGAAGTTATTAGACTTTAGTCCTCAAATCATTGATATTGTGAATAACTTCATGAATTAAACTTTATCCCATGAGCATATGTGCTTTTCTTGTTCTATTGATTTGGTTTAAGATTTTTATAACTCGGTATTATTTTGTTGCATTGTATATACTTACACCGAGTAAGCTTTGTACCTTTCGTCGTGTGTGAGTGTTATACACTATTCTTTTCTCATTGAAAACGTTGAATTCGTTGGTAATCTCACTATTCTTTCATTTGACCATTCATTAATTGAGTTCATACTTGAAATGTGTTACTTGAGCATGATTTTCATATATTGTTTTGACTCGAGAATTGCGTAAACTTTATGAAATGACCATAGGCCATCTTTGTTATATCACCCATATTAGCCTTGACCTCACCTTATATGTTTCCCTAGTCAATCCCTTTGAGCCTAAATATTAGCCTTTCATTTCATTACCTAAAATCCCAACCAAATCCACATTGGAGTTATAAACCATACATATTACCTTCCATACCTTTGTTTGGAATGTTGCTTGGGATTGAATGATGTTGTGTTGCGTGGTTGCAATTTAGGCATATGAGAGTTTGAAAAGTAAAGAAAAGAAAAGAGATGGAAAAAAAAGTGAAGAAAAATAGAAAGCAAAAAGCAAAAGAAAACAAAAGAAAACATGAGAAAAAGAAGAAAAGAAAAAGAAAGAGAAAGTTGTAAATGTTGTATATAGTTCAATAAGCTTTGATTACTCTCCCCGATGATATATCTAATGCCGTTTTGGAACTTGTTTTCCAATTTTTGATATCGCCCGTATTTTTCCATTATCCCGAGTTTTCATCCCGAACACTTTGAATTCGTACATACATTCCTTCATTTCGCACCCTAGCCTAGCCTACATTACAACCCTATTACAAGTCCTATGTGATCTTAGGTTGATGTAATTCAAAGGTTTAAATAGTTTTGATAATATGTGAAAATGCATTTCGTTTCTTTTAGTGTGCGGTATCCTTTCATTGAGATTACAGTTTTTCATTTTATATATAGCGTTCTTCATTTGTGACATGTGCGCGGCCTAGTTTCCCTTTACATTTACTCCTTATGCCCGCATGTCCCGTGTGTTACCTCCCTGTTTCGAGTGAAATTCGCTTGATGAGTGTAATGCCCGTGAGGATTGAATATATGCTTGCTTTATGTTTATCCGGTTTATTTAAGTTTTTACCAAATCATATTTTGCATTTGCTCTCCCCCCTCCCACTTTTAAAGTTTTAATTCTATGAGGTGCATTCAACCTGTTAATAACAACGGACTTTAGCTTGAATTCATTCAATATGCTAATAACATGTTTGAAATCTTTTTCGTTGTTGTTGAGTTTGTCGCATGTTGGGTTGGGCATATTTTGAGGAAACCATGTGATGTTTGTATGAATCTAGACCTGTCAAAATACACGATAACCCGTTAACACGACACGACCCGACACGAAATTATAAGTTAATGGGTTTACCCTTATTGGGTTTGGGTCATTAACGGGTTGACACGGTAGACCCGTTAACACTAACGGTTCGGATTTGGAAATTTACTTGTACCCGTTTCTACCCGTTAACACCCGTTAACACTAAAGGGTACTATAGGGTCACCCAACCTGTACCCAATAACAATAACCATTAAAACCCATTATTTCTAAATCTTTAAAGACTAACGGGTGCTATAGGGTCACCCAATCTATACCCAATAAAAATTACAATTAAAACCCATTATTTTTAAAGTATTGAAGACTAACGGGTATTATAGGGTCACCCAACCCGTTACCCATTTCGACCCAAAATCATTCGTTAATATTAACGGGTGTTAACGGTTTGGGTCGTGTACCCGTTAATATTAACGGGTCGTGTTTGGGTATTGTTATTAGACCCGTTAGGCTTAACGGGTCGTGTATGGGTTAGGGTGTTTTGACCCGTAACCCGTAACCCGTACACGACCCAAACCGACCCGTTGACAGGTCTATATGTATCATCTCTGAAAACCCTCACGAGACAACACTCGTCCACTAGGGTAACCTAGGGGTTTAACGGCTTATTGCATATGCTAAATGCAATCGTTCGCCCACGAAAGTGGCCTTATCCTTTCTTATCCCATTTTTGTACTTGTATACTGTTTGTGATTTTCTTGTAGTTCTTGTTGTTTCTTATTTCATTGCTAGGGACTAGCAATGTGTAAGTTATGGGGTGTGATACGACGCAAATATTGCGTATTTCACCCGTTAACCTACGCCTTATTAGCCCCCTTGGGTATCTTAATCCCTATATTTATGCTCGTTAATCAGATAACCTCGTATTTCTATGTTAACATGTTTTGCAGGGTTTAATTGAGCTTCTGTAGGTATTTGGATGCTTAGTATGAAGTTCGGACGCTTTCCGGAAAAGTTTCATCGACTTTTGCAGCTTCAGGGGAATTTTAGTAATTCCATCATCCGGGTTTGAATCCCGAGCTCTTCACGGAAGTTGAAGCCCTCTAATTTCTCTTCGCATGGCCGCCGACGGTGCATGATTCCGAGTTGTATCGAAAGAGTTATGGCATTTTTAGGATGGTTTTTACTTCAAATTCACACTCAAGGTCACATTCAAGGGCATTTTAGTCATTTCATGTTTTGTTTTTTTAGCCTAATGTCTTCTTGGATGTTATAGCCCTCTGATTTATCTTCGCGTAGCCTCCGGCCGTGCCTAATTTCGAGCTATAACGAAGAAATGGCGGCATTTTTCGTAAAACAGGACAAGCTGCAGATTTCATACCAGTAGGTACCGAATCGATTCGGACACACCAAATCGATTCGGTTTGGACCAGTGTGATCAGATCCCTTTGACCAAATCGATTCGGACACCCCAAATCGATTCGGTCCTGCAGATATTTATTTTTCTTCTTGTTTATTTACAAGTTTGCCATGGGATATTTTGTGTATAAATACTCTCTTCTCTCATTTTTAGAGGTATCTTCATATCTTCATTTTGTCTTAGATTTTAGGGTTTGTAAACTTGGGAGATTTGCCCTACTCCTCTCTTGTACTCTTTGTTTTGTAAGTTGTACCTTAGTTTTAATTACATTAATTTAGTTGTTTTCCTTAATTTCCATGCTTTCATTTACTTGCTTTCTCTACTTTCTTGCCTAGATTAATTTATTTCTTGTTGTAATTAGTTTAATTATAGTGTTAATTTATTTTATTCATGCTTAGCCCCTAGATAAATAGGGTCGGGATTTCGTTCCGCCATTTACGGGTTTGGACCTCGAAAGTTAGGTTTTGTGTAAAATTGCATTTAATTGAAACCGCATGTATTAAAGTTGGATTGTTATGCATTTAACTTTATTTGTCACGCAACTTTAGTGTTTATAGCGATAATCCGAATTTAATCCGCGTGTGACCATTTTCCGTTAGATGTTTAATCTCGCAACTTTAGGTTAAATTCCTTATTGTGTGATGTTTATGTTTAATTGTAAATGCTCGATTAAATTGCTTTCGAGCCGGAATCTTGATTAGTAGTTGTTTCAATCCGTTTGGTAGGATGCGATCCCGATCCTCGCTTTACTTTTGTGTAGCGTAACTTATTCTTTTCTTTTTTCACCATAACCACCCATCACCTTTTCATTTATTTATTTTACACTTTTATTCCTGAAGTTTTAAAGCAATTAACATCTAAAATTCAATCACTCCCTGTGGATTTCTTACGATACCCGACTTACCGTTGTGCTTGCCTCGCAAGTGTAGTAGTAGCTTAGGTTTTTGCATCGCGGCGGAGAAACGCACAATGATTGTGTCCTCACACGAACACACTTTTACCGCTCGATCAATGTCGAAAAAATTCTCAACTTATTTAGAACAAGTGTATCCAAATATTATATCGTCAACATACACTTAAGTTATTAAAACATATTTGTCTTCGTTCCTAATGAATAAAGTTTGATCGTTTCCACCTCGGACAAATCCATGAGATACTAGAAATGTAGATAAACGCTCATACCAAGCTCTAGGACCTTATTTCAAACCGTATAAGGCTTTCTTAAGCTTAAAGATGTAGTCAGGGTGTGATGGATCTACAAACCCTTTGGGTTGTTCTACGTATACCTCCTCAGTCAAAATTCCATTCAAAAATGTTAACTTAACATCCATTTGGAATAATTTGAATTTCAGGTGACATGATATGGCAAGGAGGAGACGAACTAACTCAAGATGAGTAACAGGTGAAAATGTTTCCTCGAAGTCAATTCCCTCTATCTGCGAGTATCCTTGTGCTACCAACCTAGCTTTATTTCTAATGACCTCCCCATTTTCATCTATTTCGTTTTTAAGAATCCATCGTGTGCTGATAACCTTTGAATCTTTGGCCCGAGAACAAGATACCACACATCGTAACTCTGAAATTAGACGAGCTCTTCTTGCACAGCATTGATTCGGAAAGAGTCAGAAAGGGCATCATTTACATTTTTAGATTCCTAAAGGGAAACAAAACATGAAAATTGTGCCACATTTCGAAGTTGGGATCTTATTCTAACAGGTTACCAACTATAGTTTCAATAAGATGGTCTTTAGAAACCTAAGTGGGTACGGAAGAATTCTCGAGTGGCAGTGAATCAGTGTCTTGTGAGGGTTCAATTGGAAAATTTTGTTCATCCTCGTCATGTGGCATTGATTGACTGGCACTACTCCCGACACTTGTATCATCTACAATTACATTAAAGGATTCCATAATGGCTTTGGTTCGATAATTAAAAACACGAAAAGCCCTACTGTTTTGGGAATAACCAAGAAATATTCCGTTCTCTCCACGGGTGTCAAATTTTGAAAGTTGTTCTCTGTCTTTATAAACATAAAAAATACTCCCAAAGGTTTTTTAATTTTTTAAGTTTGTCTTTTGTGGAACCAAAGTTCATAAGGGGTATGTTTGGAATTTTTCCTAAGGTATACACGATTAATGATATGACATGCGGTTTGAACGGCTTCTACCCAAAAATATCTGGGAAGACTTTTAGTGTGTAGCATAACCCTAGCCATCTCTTGTAAAGTTCTATTCTTTCATTCAGTGATGCCATTTTGCTGGGGTATTTTGGGAGCACTAAACTCGTGTTTATAGTCATTGGCTATGCAACAGTATTTAGTAACACCAGAGTCTTTGAACTCTTCACCTCTCTCACTCCTAATACGACATACTTGGGCGCCCTTCTCATTCTCTATTTTCAGAAGGATTTTTAAGAATTCACCGAAGGTATCTCATTTTATTTCATAAAAGCAACCCAAGTATATCGCGTATAGTCGTCTACTATAACTAGGATATAACTATTTCCACAGAAACTAACAGTTCTTGAGGGACCCATGAGGTCCATATGGATGAGTTCCAAAGGTTTTGTGGTCAAGACATCCTTAACTTTCTTATGAGGGAATTTACTTATTTTCCCTTCCTGACATGGTCAACATACCAAATTGAAAGAATTTTTGATTTTGGGTATACCTCTAACTATTTCTTGGGAGCTTAATCTTATGAGATTATCAAAATTCGCATGTCCCAATCTATTGTGCCAAAGATCATAATCCTCTAATCTGGCAACATGGCAAGACTCAAACTTAGGAATTACTGTGTAACAGTTTTCCTGAGTTTTGTTTCCTGTCAATATACAGTTTCCTTTTTCATAAATAATTTTGCAATCATTTTTAAAAAAAGTAACGGTATGATTGGAATTACATAATTGAGATATACTTAATAGATTATCTTTAAGGCCTTTAACTAAGAGGACATCATTTAGACCAGGAAGCCCATTCTCACTCAATGTTTCCTTACCTATGATCTGAGATGAAACACCATCTCCAAACATGACATTACCTCCTAAGAAGTTTGTCTTATTTTTTAATTTGGTTTCTTCCCCGATCATATATTTAGAACATCCGGAGTCTAAATACCATCCAGTTGAAGTGTGTTGTGCCTTTAAAGCAGAAATGATAATTTTCCACTTGACCTGGGGTAATAGATCATCTTTTGTAATCCAAATAGGCTGAGTTTTAATCGTTTTATGTCCTTTTGATTTAGAAAAGATTTGTGGGGTATTTCTAAATGGCTTTTTCTTAGCCTTAGACCCTACCTTTTTCTTTTTATAGTTATAGATGTTTGTGGCCTGTCTAGGGAGAACATAAGTATTTCTTCATTTTCTAAAAAAGTTAAAGTTAAGGTAGGTGGGTGTGTATATCCTTTTCTGAAAACATTCTTCAAGGGTGTGGCCAAAAACATCCCAGTAAGAACAGTGGGTGTTGATCTTGACTTTATTACTAAAGTCTTTAAATATGGTTTGGCTCTGTTTGGTATAGTCGTCCAATTTTCATTGGTCTTAAGTTTTTGTCTTTGGTCTCTAACGAGTGGGCAAACATATTTGGCATGACCATTTGAATTAGACTATTGATTGTACTGATTATGTTTTACTTGAGAGACATTGAGACTAGATTCCCCTTTTTGAATAGTTTGTTAAGTTTGGCCTTGTTTGATAAAAGTAACATTTTTAGGAGAAACTTATGTCTTACTGGTGTGCACTATTTCTCCAAAACCTAGGCCAGACTTATCTTCAAAGTCAAATTTGCTTCTAACAACAATTTCCTCATAAGATTTAGCTTGGGTTTCAAAGTGTTGACATTTTTTAAACACATTTGAGACCTTTTGCTTAGACTCTTCTAGTTCAACAAGGGTTGCCTTGTATTTTTGTTCAAACTCGTGATTTTTATTAGCCAAATCTTTTATTTTTAAGGCAAATTCCTGAATCTCAGTCTCAAGGGTAATACACCGGGTAGTATAATCTTCAGTATTCTTCCTAATGGTCTCGTTAAGTAAATCAATGTGCTCAGTCAATGATTTTATCATTTTTTCAAGACGAGCACTCTTCTTAATTGTTTTCGTATATTACTCGTGTAAATCAGGTAAATAATCATCAGACTCACTAAGTGTGTCGTGTGAAGTGTCCCCTAAAATATTAATTGGTTCCTTTTACTAATGCACACATTCAGTTCATCGACACTATTAACGCTTTGACTCATACTTAGATTACTTTCAACAATAATAGGAACAGTATTAACATCAACATTAACAGGCAATACAGATTCATGAGTAGGTAGGCATGCATTATCATCATTGTATACAATTTTGGCAAATAAAGACATGCAATACTCATCATTCTGGGTTGACTCTGTTTCATCTTCATCAGAATCACTAGAGTCGTCTCGCGTTTTACACACATTAGCCTTGTTACTGTTGCTAAAATTAGTTTAGACATTTACTAGCATAATGTCCCGTTTTACCACATCTATGACATTTCACATCTTTCAGGTCTGTCTTAGGTAGGTTATTATCATAGGTCCTTTTATTGTCATGTGAGTGTTTGGCATTGTCTCTGTCATGAGGTCTGCGATTTTGATTTCCTTGATAATTTGACTTGCCTTGTTTAGAGGCTACATCATTTCTGAATTTCAATTTTTTTTTAAATGCTTACTCGTAAGAGCTATTTGATTATCAAGGTCATCCAAATCACAATCATCAACACAGTCAGGGTCAACTTATTTTAGGAACATGCATTTTAGATGAAAACACAACATTAGAACTAGTGGGTTTCTTGTTATGTCTGGCCAGTTGCTTCTTGAAGTCTAACTCCAATTCTACAGTCCTCAGTTTATTACTAAGCTATTCAGGAGTCATATTAGGGTCGTCCATTTCTCCAATGGGATATCTTTTATTGTCAAATTTGGAAGGTAGTGACCTAAGAATCTTTTGAATAATTTCCTTTCTACTATAGGTTATACCATTTGCATGAAGTTTTGTGAAAGTATCAGTTAACCTAATGCAGAAATCGTCAAAGGATTCACTGTCCTCCATTATCAAGTTGTTGAATTGCTAGACTAGCATTTAAGTTTTTCATGCCTTAACTCTTTCATCACGTTCGTGACCAGTGACAAGAGTGTCCCATGCCTCTTTAGAAGTCGAGCATGTGGATATTCTTTTGAATTCGTGTTCATTAATGGACATAAAAATGGCATTCTTGCCTTTGTTATTATCTAGAGATGTTTTTTTCTCTTCCTTAGTAAATTCACTAAGAAGTTTGTTAATCCTTGTTGGATTAGTTTCAGAGATAGCCTTAGTAGGATATTCATACCCTCTTTCCATCATTTCCTAGACATCATCACCAAGGGTTCCTTGAATGAAAGCAACCATTCGTACTTTCCAGTATGAAATGTTGTTTCCATTAAAAAGTGGTGGTCTGTATAGGTTACCAAACTTCTCAAATCCTTCTTCAATATTCAGAATTTTTGAAAGAAGGTTCGAAAACAATTTCTAAAGTTTTGGGATCACAAAATATGGTCCTGCTCTAATACCACTTGAAAAAATTATTTACTAGATTAATAACAAAATGTTATAAGTTGAGTAAACTCCGAATAAACTTTTTGGACAAAACTCTTTTCGAATAAAAATACAAGATGTGTTCAAAATTATTTTCTGAATATGTAGTCTAGATTTGGTAGTTACCTTAGGTTTTAAAAATTAAAAACCATCTACTAAGTCAAACAAGAAGTACCAATCACAACAAAAATTAAGAACATTCAAAGTAAAGACCACATGAATTTTAACGTGGTAAAACCCTTAATCAAGAGAAACATCCACGGTGCCCTCTACGGCACAAACCAAAAAGGCACTAAATTAAAGAATCAAGTTACAACACTTAAGCAAGTGCACAAGATCCTAAATCTAAGTTCAGAGTTATACCTACATGAGCTACTCCATTCCAAAGGTTTTTTTTACTAGAACTGATCTTTTCTGGTCGCTTCCTTGCCTTTTCCTTGATCTCCTTTTCCTTGACTTCTGATTCCAACAACTCTTTCAATATCCAAGTTTCTCAAACTGAACCTCTGTGACTAAGTGTTCGTGTGTGAGAATGTGTTTGTGATGTGCAATAAATGCAGATTTATACAACTCACCCTCTCAAATTATTTATACAAACAAATTCCTATAAATCAAGAGGTTCTATATGACATACAGAAACTGATTCAAATTATTTTGAGAAATAACTTCTTTTCAAGATCAGATCTGAAAAACAACCTTGCTTTTAAAACTATCCAAGGTCCTATGTGTTTCTTTTTATATTTGTACACGTTTATTTCACAAATCGTGAAATATAAGATCAGAAACACAAACGCTTCAGAGATTTGATGTAGCCTTGAAACTCAGAAGTTTCTTTTTCAAAATTTCTTGAAACAGAAAGGATCTAAAATAAAAATATCCAAAAGACAATAGTAAAGAAAATTTATGCTTGTGATATTCTCTTGTAGAAAAACTCAAGTTTCAACGGTAAAACTCAAAATTCTCTTATAGATGAGTTCTAAGAGAAACTAAGACTTGAAGTGGTCTTCAAATGTCTCACAAACCCAACACCAAACTCACAGAATTCCTAGATGGATCTAACTCTCATGGTTTAGGTTTTCTGGTGTATGAAACATTACAGGTTATGGTGTTTGAGTGAAGGGAAAACACTTCAGAGATTTGAGGTTTCAAAGATTATGGTTTCTTCTCTCTCTCTCTCTTCTCTCTATTTCTTTTCTCTCTCTTCTCCCTTCTCTCTCTACTCTCTATTTTTCTCTCTGTTTGGACGAAAGCCAAAAGTCTCTAATGGTTGAGACTACATGGGTTTATATAGAAGCAAAGGAAGAGTCTTGAACGTCTGAGGTAATCCAAGGTCTGAGATTGTCTTTGACCAGTTGACTCCCAATCTAACGGTTTAATATGAGTGGTGGAAATAACTAACGTTAATTGGCTAAGAGTGGATACCCATGGATTGCTAACAAACATATGCAGATCGTCGATAATGAGCATCCAAGGGTTGAGAATGAATGTAAAGAATGTGTCTATGATAAAATATAAAATTAACAAATCAGGAGCAAACACGCGTAAGATAGAGAACGGTTGAAAAACGCGTGTTTTGAAAATAATTACATTATCCCCCTAAAGTATCTAGCACTTTGATATCCTACCCAACACAACTTTTAATGAAAGAAACTATTTTGCATAATTCAACTTTTAATCCCAATACTTTTAAAAACCAAATTTTAATAATTTTAAAAATTATTTAAAATGTTTTTAAAAATGTTATAAGGAATTAAGTTGATTTGTAAAAATTGGTTAAAGTGTTTAAATCAACATATGCACATAGGAACTATAGAATATGCAGTGTAAGTGTCCTAAAGTGGTTATAAGATAGAATTAACTTCCCTTCAGGTGATCTTGAGGATTTCTTGGACTGGATTTCTTCATTCATGCTTGAACCTTTGAGAGATAGAGCAACTCATAAAAACTAACCTACTTTTTATCAATATCCAAACTAGTTGGAACTCCTATATATATAGACTCAAGTAAGGCAATATATAGTGTGTTCTCACGCTCACACTATCACTAAGTCCTCAACGTTAAATCAATAACAATCTCAATCTATCCACTTGGCAGTAAACCCGATATCCCCTAAATCACATTAGTAAAGACCCTACGCACCGGGATAGAATATAACAGGACAACTATACTCTCTGAAGTCTCCTTTTCAATATAATATATATGCGGGCTCGACCCTCTTTTAGGATGAAACATCGCAAAAACAACACATCATGCCCTGGAACAACGAACACAATAGCCTTACTGTAACAATCCACCATCGCTCAAACTGTCGCTAACCAGTCCACACCCAGGATAACATCATACTCGAATAACATAAATCAATAAAGCGGAACTCCACTAAAACATATCCTCTCAGTGTCCACACCCGCTTCCATGCAGATCGAACCAAAGAGAGCTCCGCTACCCAACGATAAATATATATTCATAATAGTAACACTAATGATACATCCACTAACCCCATCTCACGCTTGAATATAGTGCTAACAAAGTACTGTGACGCACCCGTGTTACACATAATTTACCCCATTATCCCGAGGATAAAATTATGCCTTCAATTTCCATTGGCATTGGTTGTCCAATTAGTTTCTAGACGTAATACTCACGCCTGAATTGACCTAAAAACTGCTACAATTATTGCCCCTGTTAGGCACCCTACTCCTATCCCCTAGCTCGTTGCGAACAAGCTCGATGCATGTGGCCCTAGTCTCCACATATAAAACACCTCCCTGTGTAATCCCCTTATCTTTGACCCTATTGGCCATATCGGGACTGCCCTGGTCTCTGGCCCTGGTGGCACCCTGATAACCACCCCCGTGGTTCCCTTGGCTATGAGGAACATGTTGTTGACCCTGTCTAAATCCACCGTCAACCAGTCGAAATCACCATATTATGAATCTCTTAAATGGGTCCCCTGCTAGGTATCCCCCTGTGGTTCCCCACTAACACTGATACATCTAGTCTTGCCCTGCTGGATAGACTATCCCACTCTTTTGGCTCCCTTCGTATGGAAGCAATGATCTCAACAGTGTAAAAGTGCAACATTGACGACATCGACACAAGTCATCAAAGCCGAATTTCCCAATAATTACTGGTGAATTTTCCACGAGAGTCCATCAACAAACTCAAAGACCCTTTTATCCTCCGTATTCACTTTATCGAGCATGAAGTTCGATAAATGAGTAAATTCTTCCTCATAATCGGCCATTGTCTGTCCCTCTTGTTATAAGTCTAAGAACCTCCTCCATATTTCTATCTAAATAGCGGATGGTAAGAACTTGAGGTCGAACCGCTCCCAAAATTCCCCGATATTCAAGGTGTCTTTCTCCTCGGACGTGCTGACTAACTCCCACCACTGCAACGTCATTCTTACGAGTTCAAAAGTCACCAAGATTTGTTTCTGAGTGTCACTGCACTCAACCATACACAAATGCCTTTGGATGTCATTTTTCCATTGACTAGTTAATACAATGCCCGCATTTCCCTAAAACTTTTACGGATGGCCCTTCTAAAAGGCCCCTTTGACTCTCTACCATACTGACTGCACTGGGTGAGCCTGAATTGGCGCCACTGGCTACTGTAGTGGTGCTTAGGGAAACTGTTACACCATGGCTGTCATCACAGCATTAATTACCTGAGAAATAATATTAGCGACCTCCGCTGCGGTCCCCGTCCCCTGAATAGTCCGCGAGTTCCGTCTGAGCCTCTCCTCCAGCAGCCCTCGCTGGTCGTGTTCTCCTATTCGACATATTAAACCCAATCGAACTCGTATAATATTATCTTCAATCATATATAATAGCAGGAGAACGTAATCACAATATGAATCAACAGTCCTAAGCATAGGGCTCTACATCAAAAAGAAAATAACGCTGAAAACGTAGTAAGTCCGCATAGACCCCAAGGACACTAGAACCTGATGCTATGATACCATCTGTGACACCCCGCTTATTAAAATAACGGGGGGCCAAACCTCTACTCAAATAAAACAGGAATTTCATATGGCTCATTCTTAGCATCACTGTCGAAAGTCCAATTAATTACTAATAACTTATTAAGTCCGGTGTCAATTTTTGAAACTTATTAACTTGCCAGTATAAAACTCCCATTCATAAAAAAAAATCCCAATAAATTAATAAATCATTTACCATAATAATAACAGAATGCTGGAGAAAAATAATAATCTAAATGATCGAAAAACACTCAGTAAAAAATCCAATACAAATATCCATCCAAGTTGAATAAATAAAAACTGAATGCATAACCATCTGATAATGGGCGATATGGCGGAAATAACAACTGAATGAAACCTATCTAGAACTGAAAGATAGATGCGTCTAATAGAATCCCTTCAAGCATCCACAACTACTCCAGTACCCTCTGACGGGAAGGAATGATCATTCATGGCGTCCCTGTGGCTGGACACCTAAAAGTTTTGAAAATATTTTGATGCAGGTCAGAGCCCAAAACCTTTTGAAAATATTTTGCAAGGGTTTAAATTATATTAATAAATATGCAATGCAATCTTTCATATTTAAACGGGTGTCGCACTCCCATGAGATAATCCCCACCCCTCATCTATAGTGTGCACCTAACGCATGTAATTTAAACACCCTAGTCATGCTACCCTGCGTAACTATTACCAACACTTGCCTTAGCCCCATACGATAACCTTCTAGCCAAACTGTATCACATGTATTTATCCTTTACTTTAATTCTTATTTAGCTATCACACATGATAAATTATTTTTAATCCCATCGTTAACCGATGCATATAACTTCACCCCAGTTATTAATTCAATATTCACATATTAATATTATTCACACATATATATTTGTAACGCTTATATATGTATATTCATATCACATATTGTACACATTCATATATATATCGCTCGCTATATAAGTATAACCGCAATCCCCAGATCATTACCTCGCGGATGCAATCTTTATAGTATGCTATTAGGCTCCAGGGATATATACCTCAACTTGGACCATCGGGTCGAAATCTCGCCACCGAACCCAAATCCTAAACGTAAAATCGGAGGCAATCATAGTCATATATCCACGGGTCATAACCATACCATATTACCTCTATAGACTCTAAACTCACATAAAGTGGTCGTGCAACAAACCTATGACTTGAGGAATCGAACCTACACCTGCTGGTCAATTCCATGGTGAACTTCCCACTACACGCAACCTCCATCGATAGCATCCCCTAGATTAAGTATGTTTCACACACACGCACACACACACACACACACACACACACACACACACACACACATATATATATATATATATATATATATATATATATATATATATATATATATATATTAAAAAGTTGTTGACCGTGCTTATGTCACTCGTAGCACTCGCTTAATAATTTTTTAGTTTTATCGCGACTCCAGAATATATAAGTAACCCCCTTCTTAAATAAATTCACACATATAATATTTACCCTGGACACGAAGCCATTCCCAACTAGTCGGTATCCCAATTCTAATCTAATTTCCAAACCGAATCCGTAAATTTATTTTTTTAGCGTCGTTCGTCCTAAACACCTTGATTCATCACTTTTATTGTATTTTATACCCTGTTAATTTGTATATTCTAGCATTCCCATGCATGTTTTTCCCGGTTCTTATACTCATTTATTGACTAACCCATGAATTCATCATATATACTTTGTATGTGTCTTTATGGAGCTTTTATAGGTCTCGGGAATGCATATTGGGTAGTTTGGTTTTGATCCGGAAAAGTTCCGTCAACTTTTGCAGTTCGGGGGAATTTTCATAATTCCAGCTATGGGATTTTCATCCCGATTTCTTCACGAAAGTTGTAGACCTTCTTCTCATCTTCGCGTGGTCTCCGACGGTGCTTGAATTCGATCTCGAACGAAGAAGTTATGGATGTTTCCGTGAAACATGGGAAAAATAAAGCCAAAATAGCCTAGCCATATTTTGTTTGCAGGACCGAATCGATTCGGTACATCCAAATCGATTTGGCGGTCACCAGTGCAGCATTCTCACTCTAGAGAATCGATTCGGCCCTGCCGAATCAATTCGGTTTTGCTGATTTTTTGAGTTTTTCTCCTTATTACTAGTTTTCCATTTTGGTTGGATTTTTGGGGATATATCTCTTGTTTTTCCTCATTTGTAGATATAGATTACTTCTGTTAGATATTTAGAGAGATAAAAAAACACTCTCTTCTCTCTCCTAGGTCAAGTTCATTTATGGTTTTCACCCACTTGTAAAGCTTTGATTACTAGTTGAATTGTGGTTATTAATGCAAGAAAGGTTCATTTACTTCTTGTCTACTTGTTCTACTAGCTTTAATTTGCATTTAATTCCATCTCTTGTATTGGTTTGTGTTTAAACTAGATAACTAACTTAATTATGTTGTTAACTAGCATGTGTAGTCTAGTTTCAATTATGAATAGCTAGACTTATGATTGTGGATCATAATCCCACCTTGGATGCTTGAACTTCATATTTAGGGTTTGCTTTATAATTGTTCTAATTGAACTTCGTGTGTTGGTATTGGAGTATCATAGTTTCTTAACTTATTTTGTCATGCAAGGGTTAGTGTTTGAAGCTTTACTACAAACCCAACCCATCTAGCAATAACTAACTAATTCCTAATCCTCCATTGATGAGTTTAGTCTCTACATGGTTGGTGTTCGGACTTAATTAGTTATGCTCGATTAGAATTAATTTCAACCAAGCCCTACAATCCCCTTCTTTGTGAATCCGAGGTGGGAGAATGATCCTCGATCCCTTTAATATCTTGAACTCAAGCTTATCTTAGTTCCTTTCATAGTTTCATAATTATTAAATAATTAACTGATCATCAATAGCATATTAATTTAGAGATTACCCTCAATCACTTTTTCAAACAATTAAATCATCTTTTACACTTTAACTTTTATGACGTTTAGAGACTCCCTTTCACCTAATCCTGTTCTCTTGGGAGTGTTCAATCCCTGTGGATCACGATTTCGTACTTACCGGATATTACTTGTTGCGATATATTTGCACTTGAATCATAAGCTTTATTTAGAGTGCACCACACCCATAATTCCATACCCTCGGATTTATCCCGACTATCCCAAGGTAAAAATAATGTTTCTAAATATTCTCAAGAAGTCCTACCCTCATCTACGGACATAGCAAAATAATCCGGAACCCGAACCGATTAATGAAACAAATAAACCACAAACCTGGGACAAATAGGGGAGCCGAACCAGTTCGGCTAGGGGGCAGAGCTGGCCTAGGCAGGGCTGCTTGTTCTTGGACGGGGTTTTATCGTCATCCTCACCCCATATGAGTCTCATTCTTCCTATAAACCCAGAATATTATCACCATAACATTCCTAAGCATAATATATACATGTTTTAGCATTCCAGTTCATCTGATAACAATCCAAATCATGGGACTCAACATCAAATTTCCAGAATTATATCACACCTTAATTCTAATATCAATTACACAATTTCCTAAAATTATAATTTAAGATCCCATATTTTCTTATCATGATCCAAACTCAGATTTTTAATCAAGGCTCTATCTTTCATATAGGATTAAGTCTCAGATTTCATATGATATCATAATCAAATCAATTTCCATGAAATCATTCCCCAAAACCCATTTTGTTAACATGTGAATCCCACCCAAAATTCATATATATTCCACCAACTATAATATGAATTAAAATAAGCATAAAGTATCAAAGAAAGTTTAAACACTTGCCTTAGATTATAGAAGACTCTGAGTTTCTCCTTTATAGATCATTTTGCACGAGGATTCTAGCCCGAAATTTCCCCAATTCCTCCCCGGATTGCTTTCTCGAGCCTTTCTTGACTTCCCCCTTCTCTTTTTGTCTCTCTCTTAAGCTTAGGTATATTAGAATATTAGAATGGTTGCATCCCTCATCTAATATCCCTAAATAACTCACTAATTCTGAAATTAGGTTAAGTGCAAATATTAAAATGACCCAAATACCCCCATATGGGTCCTGTTTGGCCTAAAAAGTCCCCGGAACCCAATTACAACCCTTGAGTACCTAATTTTGACTATCATAACCCAAACCTGATCATATGTGCACTCAAAATCACCATCCGAGTCACCTATCAAAAGTTTCCTATATAATTCCCAACACGACTTCACACGCGCGTCCCGAATGAGATACCGTCAATCCGTCGATTTTACTCACTTATGACATAATATAAAATAACACGTTTTCATTTACTTATCACACAAGTAAAAATAATAACACATAAATATTAATCCTATCTTTGGTAGTTAACATTTATTCAATTCATTTGATTTCTCAGATTAATTAAATTACGAGCACACGTGTAATTTAAAATATTCCCAAAAATACGCGATGTTACAGAAGGGTGAGGCGGAGCCGTTTCCCAACCATTTTTGGCCAAGTTCTTTGGAGATCGTACCAAATTTAGATTCATATTTCCTTCCAACTCCCTTTTAATGAAACTCTAGAGTTCGTCACTCCCAAGCCTATTTGGCGATTGTTCTAGGCGATCTGATCTACTACTCTGTGCGAATTCAGTTGGACGAACTCGTGGATGGTTATAACTAATAAAATTATGTGTTGGAGAACGATGAATACGTCGTGGGTTAGAGTGCACCACACGAGGGCTTCTGGACATAGAATCCCTTCCAGTATGAATGGACTTGTTATTCATGAGGGAACATATTATCCTCCTTCTGCGACATTCTAGAGTATGAGAAGTGGAACTACACTCTTTTGATTGTTGAGTCAGTTGCCTCTTCAAATGGGCAATCTCCTGGTCACTATGATCTAGCCTTTTTCATAAATATTGACAAACCGAGATGCTGCCTTTTGGGTGGGCCGTTCAGTAGAGGGAATATGGCATTGATGGATTGGTCCAGACTTTCTGGGCAAGTGACCCTTGACCTAGATAAACTCGGAGGAAAAAAGGGAGTCTAACACGAGTTTGCTCCCTCCGGATGATTTGTATCTCAGATTGGACACGATTTCTCATGTTCGAACAGTGAGACTAGTTATCACTCATATTTGTTGTAGCGTAGAAGTTTTTACAGTGGTGAAATTAAGAAATTTTCCACAAATGATGCCAAATTATATGGGATATCAAACCCATAGTAAAGGGAATATTATGATTTGGCCCAAAAATATGAATGCAACAAACAAAGGACACGGTATGTACATGGTTCGACAAATTGTTCGGCCTACGTCCACTGGGAAGGGAGGGAGAATAGTATATTTCTTGAAAGAATTAAGGATGATTGGAGTGCTAGGGTTTCTTTATGAGAGTCCAAGTCATCGTGGGCAAGATACAAATCAATTTCCTGATATTGGTTGAGGTCGCCCTTATTTATAAGTACGAGGGTCCTATCCTTCTAGATATCTTTATGTTGATCCTATTTACAAGTCGTATAATCATATCAGCACTGGTCATCTACGTCACCTATATAATATTCCTAGATTATTACTCATCTCCCCGTGAACATTCGACCGATCAATCTTGTTGTCTCCTGAGAGCCACATGTCAGTTCACGTGGAATATTTGGTTATATTCTCTTCAATTATTGTCATTAAAGCATATGGTACAACCTTAGTAAGCATGCATAAAATTCAAAATTTATCAATTCTAAATTAAATCCATAAATTCTAAATTAAGTCCATATTACCAATCTTCTCATCTCAAATAAATGAATTCCTAAAATGAGGTCACGAGCCCTAAAATGTCAATGCATAAATTTGAGGCCCAATATTAAATTCGTATATTTGTTAGGGATAAAAAAATTAATATCAATCACAAGAGAATAACGAATTCCACCTAAATTGCAACAATATGTTAGGAAGTCACAATTTCCAAAGGGTTTCTGATTAATTTTAACACTACAATTAGGTTTAGGTGAAATTTAGCATATATACATATAAAGGAGAATAGTCGAAAGAAACTTCACTCAATTTGAGAAAAAAATTGATTTGGTTTGAATAAAAAAGCCTTTTGAAAAGGTTGATTTAAAATCCACTTGAAAACAACTTTGGAACTTGTCTTGAAACTCTCCTTGAAAGCTTGATTTGAAAACCTTGTTGATTGATTTGATTATTCTACAAAAATCCCATGAAAAGCTTAATTGAATTTATAAAAATCCTCTTGGTTTGATTTTGGGTAAAAGGGTTTATTTGAGAGAAAAATTTGCGTGTTTAAGGGTTCCTTGATGAAGGAGGCAACTTAAAATGGAGAGGGATTATGAAATGAGGCTTTAAAAATATAATAGGGAATATAAAATAATACCCAAACCCTACACCCCACGATAAGGTCATGGCCTAGCCTCGTTTTGCACTATACCGCGGACGCAACATAAAAATCCCCACTAACGATCGACACTTCTACGGATGCGGGTCCTTTTTTGCCGTGGGCGCAACCTACGTGTGCATAAGTACCCCATTACGGCGGCTGCTAAACCCTCAAATCCCTTAAATGACATCAAACCCTAATTCCTACTTGCTTCCTAAGTCGTAAAAGGGACCTAAATACCCTTAGACTCCACACAAAATTCTCAACAAAACCAACTCAGCGTATAACTTAAAGTAATTATCAAATTGATCCCAAACTTTTATAAACTTAAACTTTTGGCCCATAAACTTTTTACCAATTTAACAATTGAACTATAATATTACGAGATAACTTCATTTAACTTATTTTCTCTTATTGAATTCTAATTCTTTCGTTTTAACACCAAAATTTATCCGATTTACTTTCTAAATCAATGAAATCATTATAAATTAATATATCATTTAAAATAACGGGGTGTTATATCTTTGAACTACTAGAAAAGTTTATGAAACATCAAACATGTTCTCTTAGTCAAGACAAACTACTAATTTTGTACACGTAATTTTATTGATAAAGTGTCAATACCTATCTAGGTTGTCAAATATTCAATTTAGAACTAAAATTCCTATCTTCCACTAGTAAGCAAACCTTTACTCGTTGGAATTGCTACTAAGTATAATTGAATGAAATTATAATATAAATATGAGAAAATATAAATCATTCCAACAAACACGGTTCAAATTTAAATTTGGCATAGACAATCCTTTTATTAATAAATTATAAATGTCATAAAATATGGTTTCAAGAATATAACCCCAACAAGACCTTCATAAGATACGCCAATTTTCTCGCAGGGCTTGTGATGAATTATTTTGGATAATGGAGTAATCAATGGTTGAATGTGAGGGTTCTTTGGTTGAATGCTTGACTTCCTTGGCATGATGTGTTATGAGGCGTCATCTTCGAGTCTTAAGTATTTTTCTCTTAATTTCCCATTAACCTAAAAAACACTTGTGATATATATATATATATATTCAATCAGATTGTTATCATAAAAGTTAATTGTATATTCACAAAACATAAATTGGGAAAACTTTGTTCATCACACAAAATTGAAAAATATGAATGTAGACTTTCTAGAAGCAAAGAGAACCACATGCTCGAAGCATTTTCTAGTGTTAGTCGAGTAATTATCGAAGCACTTATTGGTGTAGATCTAGTACATGTTATCAGTTACATCTTAAACAAGGATTTTAATGGCCCACAATATGTTTTATGGATACTTGATAAGGCCAACTCCTAATATTAAATCAATTTCACAAGTTTATAAACCCTCGATATGTTCAAAGTCCAAATCATTAAGTTTATATGTTCTTAACACTGAATCCATACACCCTCGTTTGTTCATAAACCAAATTGTAAGCCCTCCATCCATCCCCCGGTTGATTTAAAACCAAACATAAGAACCCAATCATAAAGTGTATGTCTTCAACACTGAACCCATACAACCTCGTATGTTCATAAACCAAATTGTAAACCCTCCCTCCTCCCCTCACTTGATTTTAAAACCAAATATAGGAATCCAATTTCTAATTTTGAACTCACAAAAGACCCCAGGTGAAAAAACTTCACCTCAAGAGTAAAGATTTATGAAAAAAATTTCTTAAAATGAAGAAATTGTGAAGAGTTTGATCTTTGTGAGGGTTTTTGGAGGAACGCGTTTAGAATATTTAGAGGTACTTTGATGTAAAATTAATTAAGGGGTTATGTCTAATTAAGAAAAAAGATATTTTAATAGAATCTTGACGATGTTAAAAAGCTAGGGGGCAAGCTAAAAAAAATATTTGGTTCTGAGTGAAATATTTTCTAATCACGATGTAATCAAAATGGTAAAATATTTTTTCACATAATTGAAATTAATTTTTTGTTTGTTTGAGATTTTAAATAAGCCCACGCACTATAATTATGCAGCTTTGAAAAAAAAATTGTGAGCAAAACTCAATCCTAAATAAGTAAAAACATATCTTCATTTTTTATTTTTCACATTGCGATGACAAATATTTGAGGTGTTTCGAATTTACCCATCATATAGTTAATATTCGACTTGCTAATCATTTTGTTTTTCAATAGACTTTACTCACCCGTTTAATATTTAGTAGCACTTTTTTCACTTTATGCAATTTTTTTCATCGTTAAATGTCAAAATAATGGGTAAAGTCTAAAGAAAAATAAAACGATGCACAAAGTCAAATAATAATAATTGTTAATTAGGGTTCTCATTATTTTTCTATGGAACTCATGCTTTGGAGAGGCCAAAGCATAAAAATTTATTAATAAAGAAAGAAAAATCACATGAGGAGGTAAGCCCTCTACATAGCCCAATATGCAAGCAATGAATATTTTCACCCAAACTAATTTGGAGGAAATAAAAACAAAATGCTAATTATTGAATCTATAATTGGGATGATGTTGAGCATCCCTATGAACAAGGCCAGTAATTTGTTGAGGAGAGGACCACCACCACTTAAGGCTTTGATTTTTATTCCCATATTTGAGAGTTTGTCTACTACCATGTTCCGTTCTCTGTAAATATGAGATGTTCTATAAGTTCTATTGGATGGACAAGAAAGACAATTATTCCATCTATTCCATAAGTCCCAATGAGGCATGAAAGAATTAGAGTCGAGGGAAACTATCACAGCTATCGAATCATATTCTATCCAAATGAAATCCCAATCAAATTTCATGGACATTTCAAGACCTGTGTAATACCCCGTATTTCTGCGTATTTGAAATTTAATCAATTCAAAAATTAATTGGGAGAAATACGTTTTAATTAAATTACACGAGTGACGTAATTTAATGTGATTAAATAATAAATGTGATTATTAAATATTAATCGAGAGATAGATACTGATTAATATTATAAAATGAAATTTACTAAGTGTGAATAGTATATAATTGATGATTATTAATTTATGTCAAAGCGAGTGATATGGGCGTATTTGATTTTATCTCAACTGGGAGTCGCGTGTAAACCAAATTGGGGTCGAGGTAGGAAATATATCTAGAGTGACTCGGATGTAATTTTTAGGTCACCTATGGTTCCGAAAGGGTCGAAATAGTTGGAATAGTATACCCGGTGGTATAGTTTGGGTACCAGATCAATTTTAGACCAAAGAGGCACCTATTGAGGGCGTTTTGGTCATTTGGCAAAAGGAGGTTTAGAGACCTACGAAATTTACAACCCTATATCATATGCCAAGAGGCATAAGCTAGGGTTAGAAAGACAAAAACCTAAGGGAGGCCATTAGAGAAGGAGGGAAGACCATTCACAAAGCTTAAGGAGATGTTCTTGAAGAATTGAACCTTAGTCTTGCATCCTAATCATCTAAGGAGTGAAGATTGGAGAAGACAAAAATAATCAACTTAACTTCTAATCCATGAAATTAGACCCGACAGTACTAAGGCAAGTGTTTATTACAATCAATATGAAGTTATAATACCCATGTGACTACGGTTTCGATTATATTGATTATTTTGCTGATTTCCGAAAGAAAAGATTGATTTAAATACATGTTTGGGTAGGAATTGCATGTAGAGAGATTTGATATCTATAGAGGATAATAAAGTAGAGACTTTGTATGATTATCCACTAATTAAATCTGGGTTTTGATGAATAATAAAGGGAGAACATGAAAACCTAGGGTTCTAGAGGATTGGATGTTTAAATCCATTCTTGAATGTTATTCGTAATGTTTTGATGCAACCATTACGTTAGATACTGTCCTAATACATATGAGAAGGATTTGTGACAATTGGTTTGGATTTTAGTGGAGAAATATGGAAGTTCTAGGTGTATTAATGGTGAAAAACTCATATGCGAAACGAAGAAGACGAAGTTCAGAGGGGCGAACTGGTTCGGATTAGAGGTGAATCGATTCGGTTCCTAAAAAAAATGTTAAATCTCCCCTTTTTGCCTAGAACTCTTAAATTGTTTTAGGAAAAACTTTTGGGAGATTGTTAGAATATAATGAGGACTATTTTATATTACAGTAGGTCATGATAGGGTTATGGGAGTTTAGTCGTATCTTGCGAATTAAGACGATGATTAAACGGGATTTAAAGATAAAGTAATTAATTCACGAGAATGAGAATGTAATTACGGGAAAGAGTGAGTGAGCTTATGGCATGAACCTGTAGGGCAAGAAAGAATTAGCTACCGGAATAAAGTAATGTGTAACTAGGACCCTTAGAGTAGAAAATAATACTCGAATAATACGATAGTGAGTTAAATCGTAAAATAATAAGTACGGGGAGTATTGAGTGAATTATACTACGTGTGAACGATGATAATTAGGTTGTGTGAATACCTACTGAATATGCATATAGGTTGTGTGTGTACCTATATGATTGATGTTATGAGTTAGAATACCTACGCTGATTGCTATCACCGGAGGTTCTCGCATAGTGGGCGATTCCACCTTGATAGTTCCAGTGAGGTTTGGATTGGTGCCCCACATTATATAACTTAGGGCGGCTCGCTATGTGACATGTATTAGTGAGACCGGCGTGTCATTTGGGTACGTTAGGTATGTGCGTAGCCTATAGGCTTAGAACTATGTTCGCCTCCACCGTTTGAAATTTGATTTTGGGTTCGAGGAGACATGCCGAACCAATAGTACCTATATATATATATATATATATATATATATATATATATATATATATATATATATATATATATACGATTTTGATTATTCTACTTATGTGTGACAGTAGACTGGTAGATAGTGTATATCTAAAGAATGAATTAAGTAGTGAAACTTAATTAATTGAATAAATGATAAGATAAATGAAATGAAAATTTCAATGCTTAACATACGAGAAATGTTAATTCGATTAACGTACTGTATGGGCGGTACGAGGACTTAGATGAGATTAGTCCAGATTACTTATGTCTAGTTAGCTTGGGTAGTACAGCTAGGTGGGCTAAGTAGAGAACGTTAGGCGTGCACAATAGTAGAGGTGTGAGGAAACTCAAGAGAGTGTAGGTGAACCTAACATGTGTAAGTAATAACCAATTTTGAACTGTGATAAACTCTTGCTAAATATTTTCAAAATGTTTTGAGTACTAAATCTTGCTATAAAAATATTTTCAAAACCTTTTAGGTGTCCAACCACACGGATGCCAAACTTTATACTCTGCTTCAGGGATATGCAACTGCGACACAGGTGGATGCTTGCAGAGTTTTGGATTGGACAAATCTATTCTTCATTCCTAGTGTAGGAATTTATTTCAGTTACAGTTTCATTTAGGCTTGTTGCTCCTTTCAGATTTATTATATCTGTCCAGGCTTGTATTGGATCTGGTTTGGTTGTAGCCGATGGTTTATTCGGCAATATTTTTAATTCATTCATTTTAGTGTGCATTGGTTTAGATAGTACATATGATGAATGATTTATTTAGTTTTTCGCTTGGTTATTTATCTGTCTAATGAAAGATAAATTTAGCACTGACTTTTGAATACTAGGTGGTTAATAAAGTTTAAAAAAAAAATTCGATAGTGATGCTAAGAGTCAACCATATGTAAATCATATTTTAACTTAATAAAGGCCTGATCGCACGGTATTTATTTAGGCGGGGTGTCACAGATGGTATCAGAGCATCAGGTTCTAAAGTCCTTAGGATCTGTGCGACTTTTCACGATTCAGCTTAGTGTTCTTTGATGTAGAGCCTTATGATCTGATTATTGTATTCCTCTACGTATGCGACTTGCGTTCTACTGTTATTATGTATAATTGATGTGATTCATATACGAGTTTGGTAGAGCTCCGTACACCGAGAAATATGGGACGATCAACGAGGTCCATCGGAAGGACTGCAGGAGGAGAGGAGAAGCAGAAGACATAGAGTACTTTGAGAATGGTGATCGCGATAGAAGTTACCACGATTATTATTCAGACAAGTGACGATAAGATAATCATGCGGGGATGGTAATTCCCCAAACACTGTCGTAGAAAATGGTGACACGACTTCAGACTCACCCAACGTTGTAGGCAAAGGGAGAGTTAGGGGGACTCTTTCGAAGAATCACCTGTAAGATTTCCAAAAAGAAAAGAAGTGTGATGAATTGATGGATGGAAGTAATCCAAAGAAAAGAGTGAAGGGTGGAGTGCAGCGACACCCAGAACTAAATTTAGGGCCAAAATAGTCACACCATATTAGGAAGTGGATATAGGATGAGTTTAACAACTTGGGAAAAGGAATCGTAAGGTCTTACATCTGCAGAGAAGCGATTGGAGTTTCGAAACTCATCATAAGGGAGGCAAAAAAAGACCGATCTTGGGAAAGATAATAACGTGCTTAGCGAACTTCGTAATCGATGAAGGGGATACGAAGAGTGATAAAAAGGGTCCGTAAGATGATAATGGACTCGTGTGTAGAATACACAAATGTAGATGTGAAGTCCGAATATGATTACTAGTGACGATGTCACTAAGGTCATACGTTTATATGTTTACATCAACGCTTCCCGAAGAAGGGATCCAAGTGAGTAAGCTGGATTAAACGATGGTTATAAAGCAACACAAAAGGGTATACCCAGTAGGGGACCCATTCTAATAATTAAGAGTGATATAATTCCTACCAGGAGATGGTGAATTTAGTTAGGGCCATCAAGGCTAGCAATGAGTCCCATAGGGCCAGCAGAGCCAAAGGGACAATTGAGGTAGTAATCAGGGTCGAGGCTACTAGGTTCGCGAGAAGGACATCCCCGACATGTCCAGTGGGTCCAGTGAGAGTGGAATGGCACAGGGAGGTATCTCATGTGTAAAGAGTGAGAACACATGTGTGAATCTTGTCCACAGTGAGTTAGGGGACATGAGTAAGAGGTCCGACAGGGGTAACAATCATAAGAAGATTTTTATATTTCCATTGGTACGAGAGTGTTATGTCCAAGAACCGCTTGAACTACCAGAGCAGTTGACAATTGAGGATATGAACTTTATCCCATGGCAGATGGATTCTATTTTGTGTGACACGAGCGGGTCACAGTGGTTTGTTAGCACTAAATTCGCATGTGAAACGAGTTTAGTGAAAGTATCGTTAATAGTACTATAGTTATACATAACTACCATCGGGTAACGGGGATCTCTTTAGTTCCATTTGTAGGAGAGCAAAGGTGGGCACAAAGAGAATGTTTACATTACGTGGTATTTTGACCCTTATGATGGTTATGGGAGGAGAGTATACTATTATCTTGTGTTGTGACTGAATACTGAGGGTTTAAATGGTGGTAGACTGAATATAAGACTAATGTACACGCTATGCCAGAGAGAGATATTTTATATTGCGAGGTATCACCTGAAAGAGGGTTGAGCCTGCATATATATTGTATTGTATCGTAGACTTTGGTGAGTATAGTTGTCTCGTTACAATTAATCCCGGTGTGTGGGGACTTCTACTGATGTAATTCAGGGTATGTTGGGTTATCATTGAGTGGAGAGATTTAACTCATTGTTATTTGCGCACTCAGAACTTAGTGATTATGAGAGCATCACATTGTGTGACTCCTTGAGAGTCATGAGCAGAGACGAACTGATTTATGTATCGAGAGACAGGATTTGTGATATCCTAGTTATGTTATGTGGAACCACAGATTACGATGATTGACAAGGCAAGATAATAATGCATTGGGAAAAGTTCTTTTGGGCTTTGTTGTGAGATGTTATATGCATAAGCCTTAATAAACGCCGGGAGCATATATATGTCGTTGGATGTTAAGGCATCGATTTATATGATAATTATTGAACGAGTGGGGAAAGAACTTTGGGCTGAGAGTTATTAAAAAATAGGGCTAGTGGAGTCAGGTGGTGTTGCAAAAGAAGCACTGAGAAAACTTTTGCACCACCAATTGATGAGTGGGGGAAATATCGGGAAGAAATAAATAGTGATTTATGAAGTAATCAGGAATACCAGTATGATATAGACATGCCAAGAGTGTGGGAGCCGACTTTGAGGTAATATGTTGCGTATGTGACGTTTGTAACATTTATGTAAATATACACGGTTATAGGGTGTATGGGTGCCCTGGTTAAGCGATTTTAAATCGTCCAGTATAAAGGAATGTGGAGATAAGTGTGTTGAATGTATGCCTGTGGGGCAGTTAGAATAATAAGTGGACAGGAAGGATGGACTGGAATCCGTTTGAGAAAGGGGACAGTCCGAACATGTGTATATCGAGTATGACTATCAAAACTGGGAGAGTTGAAAGACGGTGAGCAGAGTCTTACTCAGTCAAATGCCTTGAGTGGTTTATGCATAATTAAAATCTTGAGCTGAACATAGTGGAGTTAGCTCTAGATACACCATTTAGTGAGGGGAAAAGGTTAATCCGTAGTTATCAACCAGGATTGTAAATTTGATGGTCCCAGTGATGAGATTGATAACCAAGAGTGATGAAAATTTACATCTGGGTTGTCCAACTTTCAATTGGAAGATAATAAATGAAACGGAACAAGGTGTTGTCCAAGATTATTGTGAATTAGGATGAAACCTTTCAGTTCCACCTCTGATAAAATGTGTCAGGTGGCGATGGGAACGGAGTTACATACCATGCTAGACGTATCAACCAAAAGTCGATGGGTAGACAAAAAGCGATTAAGTCGTAGGAGAAATCGAGAAATGTGTATTCTAGATTTCTGAGTAATTGAGAGTATTAATTCAGCTAATAGAGTTACGTACGATACCTCATATTGGTTTATTATCTATGTGGCACCCTTTGGTAGATAAAGGGGTGGGGAATAACAAGTTTATAGGACCCAAAGTGGTTTATGGTCCATCAGTAAGAATTGAGTGAATCACGCCTTTTAGTGCAAGGCTAGAAACGTAATGAGAATTACATCACCATGGGTTGAAGGTTGGAGGTCTGACATGGGTGGTCAGGAAATTGTTATGAGTATTTAATCTGAGGAGAGTCACGTGTCCGACGACATGGAAATTGGCATCCTAAAGTGGGGGCTTTCCAAACATGGAGATAGTGGAACCGGCAGGGTATAAGCCGCCTTGTGGGATACTATATGGTCAGAGACCATCGAGTTAGAGATATGCGACCAAGTGATGGTTCAAGTGTCTCCCATGAAAGGGGGTCATGAGGTTCGGTAAGAAGGGAAGCTAGCGCCGAGATATGTGATTCCATTCCCTATTATTGAGAGGGTGGGATCGATAGCATATAGATTGAGACTTCCAGAGCATCTCCAACGGATACACGATGTGCTCCATGTGACATTGCGGAAGGAGTGTCGTAGGAGAGAGAGAGAGCCTTCTGGCATGTTCCACTTGAGGAGATTGATTTGCATCAAGGCATCTCGTATGAGTAGAGACACGTGGCTATTCTGGATCATAGTGAGTGTAAGTTGCGATCCAATGTGGTGTTACCAGTGCGAGTTCAGTAGGGACACCACAATATTGATGAGTCGACATGGGAGTGGGAAGATGACATACAAGAGCAGTATATAGAGTTATTCACCGCAGGTGTGTCCTAATTTCGGGGATGAAATTCCTTTGTAAGGGGGGAAGTATGTAATACCCCATATTTCTGCGTATTTGAACTTTAATCAATTCGGAAATTAATTAGGAGAAATACGTTTTAATTAAATTATACGAGTGACGTAATTTAACGTGATTAAATAATAAATGTGATTATTAAATATTATTCGAGAGATAGATACTGATTAATATTATAAAATGAAATTTACTAAGTGTGAATAGTAATTAATGGATGATTATTGATTTACGTCATAGCAAGTGATATGGACATATTTTATTTTATTTCGATCGGGAGTCAAGTGTAGACTATATTGGGGTCGAGATAGGAAATATATTTAGAGTGACTCGGATGATGATTTTGAGGTCACAGATGGTAACTAAAGGGTTAAAATAATCGTAATAGTATACCTAGGGGTGTAGTTTGGGTCCCTGGTCAATTTTAGATCAAACCGACACCTATTGAGGGTGTTTTGGTCATTTGACAAAAGGAGGTTTAGAGACCTACGAAATTTACAACCCTATATCAGATGTCAAGAGGTATAAGCTAGGTTTACAAACACAAAAACCTAAGGGAGGCCATTAGAGAAGGAGGAAAGACCATTCTCAAAGATTAAGGAGATGTTCTTGAAGAATTGGACTTTGTTCTTGCATCCTAGTCATCTAAGGAGTGAAGATTGGAGGAGAAAAAATAATCAACTTAACTTCTAATCCATGAAATCAGACCCGATAGTACTAAGGCAAGTGTTTATTGCAATCAATATGAAGTTATAATACCCATGTGACTAGGGTATTGATGATTTTTGGAAGAAAAATATTGATTTACATGCATGTTTGGGTAGTAATTGCATGTAGAAAGATTTAATATCTATAGAGGATAATAAAGTATATATTTTGTATGATTATCCACGAATTAAATCTGGGTTTTGATGAGTAATAGAGGAAGAATAAGAAAACCTATGGTTCTAGAGGATTAGATGTTTAAACCCATTCTTGCATGTTATTCATAATGTTTTGATGTGAAAATCACGTTAGAAACTGTCCTATTACATGTGAGAAGGATTTGGGACAATTGTTTTGGATTTTGGTGGAGAAACATGGAAGTTATAGGTATATTAATGGTCGAAAATGCATCTACGAAACGAAAAAGACGAAGTTCAGAGGGGCGCACCGGTTCGGTTCCCAGAAAAATGTTAAATCTCCCTTTTTTCCTAGAACTCCTAAATTGTTGTCGAAAATTTTTTGGGAGATTGTTAGAATATAATGAGGGATCTTTTATATTGCTGTAGGCCATGATAGGGTTATGGGAGTTTAGTCATATTGAGAGAATTAAGACGATGATTAAACGGGATTTAACGATAATGTAATTAATTCGCGAGAATGAGAATGTAATTACGGGAAAGAGTGAGTGAGCTTATGGCATGAACTAGTAGGGCAAGAAAGACTTAGCTACTGAAATACAGTAATGGGTAACTAGGACCCTTAGAGTAGAAAATAATACTCGAATAATACGATAGTTAGTTAAATCGTAAAATAATAAGTACGGGGAGTATGTGAGTGAATTATACTATGTGCGAACGATGATAATTAGGTTGTGTGAATACCTACTGAATATGTATATAGGTTGTGTGTGTACCTATATGATTGATGTTATGAGTTAGCATACCTACGCTGCTTGCTATCACCGGAGGTTCTCGCATAGTGGGCGATTCCACCTTGACCATTCCAGTGAGGTCTGTATTGGTGCCCCACGATATAAAACTTAGGGCGGCTCGCTACGTGACATGTATTAGTGAGACCGGCATGTTATTTGGGTACGTTGGGTATGTGCGTAGCACATAGGCTTAGGACTATGTTCGCCTCCACCGTTTGATATTTGATTTTGGGTTCGAGGAGACATGTCGAACCAATAGTCCCCATTTAGTACGAGAGGTACTTGGATAGATAACAAAGTATGCCTATTGTTTCATGGTGGTCCTTTTGAGAGACATCATATATATATATATATATATATATACGATTGTAATTATTTTACTTACGTGTGACAGTAGACTGATAGATAGTGTGTATATAAAGAATGAATTAAGTAGTGAAACTTAATTAATTGAATAAATGATAAGATAAATGAAATGATAATTTCAATGCTTAACATACGAGAAATGTTAATTCGATTAGCATATTGTATGGGTGGTACGGGGACTTAGATGAGATTAGTCGAGATAGATACTTATGTCTAGTTAGCTTGGGTAGTACAACTAGGTGGGCTAAGTAGAGAAGATTAGGCGTGCACAATAATTGAGGGGTGAGGAAACTCAAGAGAGTGTACGTGAACCTAACATATGTAAGTAATAACCGATTTTGAACTGTGATAAACTCTTGCTAAATATTTTTAAAATGTTTTGAGTACTAACTCTTGCTATAAAAATATTTTCAACATTTTAGGTGTCCAGCCACCCGGACGCTAGACTTGATATTCTGCTTCCTTCAGGGATACGCAGCTGCGGCACAGGTGGATGCTTGCAGATTTTTGGATTAAACGCATCTATTCTTCATTCCTAGTGTATGAATCTATTTCAGTTACAGTTTAATTTGGACGTGTTGCTCCTTTCAGATTTACTATCTCTGTTCAGGCTTGTATTGGATTTGGTTGTAGCCGATGGTTTATTCAACAATATTTTTAATTCATTTGTTTTATTGTGCGTTGGTTTAGATATTACATGTGATGAATGATTTATTTAGTTTTCCTCTTGGTTATTTATTTGTCTAATGAAAGATAAAATTTGGCACCGGCTTTTGAATACTAGGTGGTTAGTGAAGTTTTAAAAAGTTTTCGACAGTGATGCTAAGAATGAACCATATGTAAATCCTGTTTTAACTTAATAAAGGTTTGATCACTCGGTATTTAATTAGGTGGGGTGTCACAACATGTGATAAGAGCTACCAATTCAACACAAAAAGCTGTATGAATACTAATATAAAAGCAGTAAGCACCATTCACAAATCCTTTATAGGTCCTGAAAACACCACCAGTAGCTGCATTTCCAGGATTCCCAGTGGAGAGGCCATCAGTGTTATGTTTTAAACACCCTTGAAAAGGTTTCTCCCAGTGAACACGAAAAATATTGAAGGAGATTTTCTGAGTTTGCCATGAGTTCGCAGGTTGTGAATAATGGAAAGGTCCGATGTTGAGTTGTTCATGGATCCAGGAATGAGTGGATGGAGGGATTGCAGCCAACCTTTAATATATGCAATGCAATGATGGGATAAAGGTGGTTTATCATAAAATATTGCGTGACTCCTTCCAGATGGAGTTAAGACATTTAAAGAAACAAGTAATCCACATATTTTTAATTTGGGAACTGAAATTGACTTTGAGAATTTCCTTCCGCAGAGGGGAGTCTTTAATAAAGGAATTAGAATTAAAAGCATTGAATAGCCAACTCCATATCTTTTTAGCAAATAGACAATGAAGGAAGTGACGATTAGCATATTCCAAGGCATTTTTGCATAAAGAACATCTCGATGGAAATTTGAACCCTCATTAATTATTCATTATTGAGTCTAACACCCATAGTTTTCATTAATTGAGGTTTAGTCCCATTTTGACGAATTGCGTCAATTGACCGTTAACTAGCTCATTTTAGGCCTACATCGTCCAATATATCCCTAATTTATTACTTACCAACTATATTTCTCCATAGAACTCCCAACCACTGCGTTTATTTCTTTTTAAAACCCTTATTTCGTATATTATATTAATCCATACGTATATTTATATATATTAATACTTACACCATAAACATTATTGTTCATAAAAATAGTTTTGCTTTTTTGAATGTTTAAGAAAAAATATTTTTAATTAAAAAATGTTAAAAAAATGTTTTAACTATTTTATGAAAAAACATAAAAAAGGTCTTAAAATCAAAAAATTATTTTAACTGTTTAAAAATAAATAACGTTTGAAAAAATAGATAATTATAGGTGGCCCCTGGTTAAAAGTTTTCATATAATTAAGTTCACGTAAAAATGTGTTGCATATGTCGACCCTTTAAAAGGGATATCCATAAATTTCTGCGTAAATTATCTACGGTTACAAGTTGATGTGATAAACTCAAGAAATTTACGAAGTTGTAGGGATGTTCATAGTGAGCCGATAATCCCATTACCTGCTTGAATTAATGAAGTTTTATGACTATGAATCATAGATATATCTGAATGGATGGTATATATTTGGCAGAGGGTACCTAAATGAGTTAGAGGGCAATTGAATGGTGTAGGGCCTCTAAGTGGTAGAGGGTATCTTTATAAGACATTGGGCTGGACGCAGATGGTATCTAAATGTAGTGCATATCCATTTATGATTGCGGGTATCAAATATATGAGTAATTTTTTCTAGATACATATATGTATCTATATATATGTCGTGCATGTCCATTTATCAATATGGGTTTTTTGTATTTAAATGTAGTGCATACGATTTGATTATGTGAGGGAAGGTTGTGGATTCTAGGAGTTATGATTCACAGGTTGTCAGAGGAGTCGAATTGTTCAATTTAAATTATGTAGGATTTGCATCTATATTAAATATATAGTAGGGGTTGGAAAGTAGCTGCCCTTTGTAAAACATAAAAAACTATTTTATATAAAAAATGTTATAAAAATTTTGATATAAAATATTTATTTTTTATTTTAATAAATAAAAAATATTATATTATTTTTAACTATATTTTTTAGAAAAAAAATTATATATTTATTTTTGTAATATAAAATACAACAACACACTATTTATTAAAAAAAAAAAACTTCTTTCAAAATTTTCTATAAATTAAAACTGGAAAAAAGTTCAAACATATTTTTTTATAAAAAGAGTTAATGCATTTTTTTTTATAAAAACAGTTTTGTATGATAAAAAGCACTTTTAAGCAATTTTATTTATGATAAAAACATTATATTTTTTGTAAAATAGTTGTTTTACTTTTTTATAAAACTATTTTTTTATTTTTTAAAGTAAAGTTTTATAAAATAGTTAAAACTTTTTTTAAATAGTTAAAATAATTTTTTATTTTTTGAAGTAATGAAAATATATATTTTTAAAAATTTTGGGAAACTAATTTTTGCTTTAAAATAATTTTTTAAAAATATTTTAAAGCATTTTTTTTCTTTTTAAACATTTAATAACATTTAAAAAACACTTAAAATGTTTTATTTATTTATTTATTTTGAAGTAGTTTTATTTTTATTTCTTTTAAAACTAGTTTTTTTATAAAACTGTTGAATCATTTTTTTCAAAAAGTTTAAAATAATTTTTGAAATTAAAACACCGTGGTTTATTTTTATAGAACATTTAAAAAAAGAAAACTACTTTTTATAAAATATTTTTTATAGATAGACCACAATGGTTAGGAGTTCAATGTTGCAGTGTGTGGGGTTGTCCTAGTGGTAGGACACCCACCTGACCTTGGATTCCTCCATGATTCAAGTTTCACCAGTAACGCTTGTTAGAAATACTTTAATTAAAAAACACAAACACAAACACAAAATATAAAACATAATTTAATTAATCTAAACATTAATCGATTAATTAATTAAACATGCTACGATTATTTAAAAATAGGATTTGAATCATCATGATAATCACATCTTGAAATTTATGTTTTTCACATATAATCGTTATGCGGAACATAAGATAATAATCTAATCACATACCTCAATTCATAACTATGAATTTAGAATTTGTTCTTGTACCTCAATCCATAATTATTAATTAATTAAACATGTTATGGTTCTTTAAAAATAGGATTTGAATCATCATGATAATCACATATTGAAATTCATGTTTTTCACATATAATATTTATGCGGAACATAAAACAGTAATCTAATCACATACTTCAACCCATAACTATAAATTTAGAATTTGCTCTTGTACCTCCATTTTGTCATTGCTGGAAAGATTAGTGGAGCAGTTAACCTTAACGGTGTGCGATCGGACTGGTTTTCGGACCACGATTTTATCTTGTCTACGACGAAAACATATTATAATTTCAGCGCATTCCAACGGTTAGATCGTTTTTTATGACCAAAATACTATTCAAAAAATTAACACATGTCGAGTATTTGGATTTCTACCCCTTATCCTAAAATTTCATCATGTTGTCTTTTAATGTCCGAATGATGAAAAATTAACTACTTATTTATAAACAGGGACATGATCGAAGAGTCTCCTCATTAATCTTTTATTTTTATTAGCCATCAAAACAAACTCTTGATATATCCCCGTAAAAACTTTCATTATTTCATTAAACTCTTCAAATTTGAGATTGTATTAGTACCATATAATTGTAGTTTTTATTTTAATTCCGAAATTATAATTAAAGTCTAACAGTTTTGTTGCACCCCCTTCTCTTTATAATAGTTAGAATATATTAGGTTAGAGTAGGCATTGTGTGTAAAAAAAAGTGTTATGGTTAAATGCGATTTATAATTAATAAAATAAGTGATATATTGAATAATTTAGGTTTAAAATGAGATAGTTAACTATTAGTTGATAAAATCTTGTCAAAATATGAGCCAAACTTTAGAAATAAAATGTAGGAGTCTTTGAGTCAATAATTATAGTACATAACTAAAATTGACAGCGGAATACGGTGACGACATTTATCATGCACACATGATGACACGTGTACAATTCATAAATATTTATGTCCCAGAATTCGAAGAGACCCTATTTATTTGGCTGTAAGACTTTTTATATTTCGATTATTTTATTATGTCCCAGAATTCTAATAGGCTATATTTACTTAGTTGCGTGCCTTTTTATCTTAATGACTTTTGGATATCCCCACTCAATGTCTCTCTTCTCTCGACCATTTACTTTTTCTCGACCATTTACTCCAATCTTTACCTCTGTCTCTATATACAAGTAGTGTAGAATTGTGAGCTTCAGAGAAAAATGGGTGTAGAGAGAGACATAGGTGATTTGCCCCAAAACACAACTAACTACACAGCCTAACATTACTGGGGTTTCTAGAAAGAGTAGCTCTGTCTGATGCACCCTCACCTTAAATCACTATTCCATGATTCCCTTCATTACACCTTGCTCCAAACTTACCATGGTGCTGTCGTTTGGCTTGTGCTCTTTCTAAGCACTCCGCCACCTTTGGTACCACGGTAGGTAATTCTGCCATTTCCATCCACAAACCTTGTCCTTTTTGGATTTCGACTTTCTTCATTTAAAATCTCATGATTCAAATTCCTGATGAATGATTGTTGTTTTTATTTTCTTTAAAGACCCAACAAAAAAGACTTCTATATCTGGTCCATACCCATGTTTGAGCTGTAAAAAAGAGCATGTTGGTTATAATAAAAAATCCATTTATGATCATTTTGGTCACAGTTTGATTTATTTTGAGTTGGTTGGCAAATATAATGATCCTTCTTTGTTCTTGATGGGGGAGTTGAAATGATGTTGTCAAAGCCAGATATTATTACCGAAACCTCCATTATTCTTGGTATTTGTGTTCGATCGACATTTGATTATTTTTTTTTCTTCTGAAATTTAAGGTCCTAAATCTGTTTACATTTACTAATTTTGTATTTTTTCCCTTTAATACAAGTACCCTATTTCCTATCTCTCACAATCTCAAGTATACACTTTTATTTTCATATCAAAATGGTGCAATAGTAGATGATTTTGAATGGCTTACCTTTTCAATTGGTTTTTAATTTTAGTATTGAAAATAATGCTTGAAATGATTTGGGGGGGGGGGGGGGGGGGGGGATGACGGATTCAAGATTTTAAGTTTTAAGATTAAATAGTCCTGGCAGTTGGTGCATTTTGATTACCCTCTGTAGTTGTTGTTTCAAAGCTTAGGTAAGATTACTTCATGGACTACTTTACATTTTTATAGTGCAACTTGGTTGCCATATGTTTGATAAAATACCCCATTAAGCATGTTGAGAGTTTTATTTTTAACAAGCTTTTTACCAGAGTTTATTTATTTTTATTTTTTTCCTTATATGTTATATTTACTCCATTGGAGGGCTTGCTTCTACCAACATTATTTTTGGAGTCTTACTAGGTGCTATGAAATTGTTATACTAAGAAAAAATTAAAATTGGAGCAACTACACCATGATTTATTTTGTTTAACAAAGTGTGTATATTGTGTTCTCTTATCAGTTTATAATGGTATATTTATGTTTTTGTCCTATTTTATTCTTACTCTTCACGCCATATTCCCAGTCCCATCAACTATCTCATACCTCTCTATGCTGATACTTCTTTACTTGGTTCATAATGTAATAATCAAAAAGCATCCAGGGCTTTTTTAAGTGTTGAATTAAACATGTATAGTAATTTCTTCAGTTTGGTTTACCTCATTATTTTAGTTACAAATATATATACAATGGATAGATTGAACATAAAATCAATCACGTATGGCATGAGTTGCATGCTAGTAAATAATTAATAAACACCTAATCCCAAACAACCCTATTAATAACCAAAACAGTCCAAAATAAATAGAAACCCTTGATCGCTGTTAATAGTCCATCGTTCAAAAAATTCTAAGCATAAAACCCTTGATCCTCTCCACAGGAAAAAAAGCCGCTCCAAGAAAACCCCCGGTGAAACCCTTCCCAGAAATTTTCAATGGGAACCAAATCCAAATCAAAATCCAAATCAAAATCAAAATCAATATCCAAATCCAAATCCAAATCCAAATCAAAATCAAAGCAACGCAAAGGCAAGAAACAACCTTGTGGATCCACAAAACAAACAACACGCAATTGGGTAGAACTCCCTCCAGATATAACGGCCAACATACTCCAACGCATAGGAGCGATAAACATACTAGAGAATGCACAGAAGGTGTGTACCAGCTGGCGTAAAATCTGCCAAGACCCATCCATGTGGAGGATCATAAACATGGAATATTCAGGTGATTTACATGACATTCCCTATGATCTGGAGAAGATGTGTAAGCATGCTGTTGATAGAAGCCAAAATCAGTTGGTGGACATCAATATACAGCATTTCGGAACGGATGACTTGATCAACTACATCGTCCATAGGTATACTATAACTCCTTCTTTCAATTCCATATTACAATCTATCAAAATGTTTACAACCATGAGTTGGAGGAGAGAGAACTTACTGTCCGTTTGATACACATTGGGCAAAAGTGTTGGCATGCCAAAATTTGTTTGCCTAGGCAAATATTTTTTTTTCACATTAGGCTATCTAACAACAAATGAGGTAAAAACAAGTTTTTTAGGCAAAACATTTTAATAACACATTTTTCGTCCATATTAACATATATAATAATAAAAAATATGTTTGTTTTTTTTTAATTTTCGTCCCAAGTTTTATTTAATAAAAAAACAGTTTTTTTTTTCTTTTTTACTTCCTGTTTTTATTTATTAAAAAACTAACAGGCTATATATAAAAAAAGTTTTTTACACCAAAACTATTTATTAAAAACAGTTTTTACATTAAAACAGTTTTTAATTTCTACATTAAAACAGTTTTTATATTAAAACAGTTTTTACATTAACATAGTTTTTATTTTTTTTTACATTAAAACATTTTTTATATTAAAATAATTTTTTGCATTCAAACAGTTTTTACATTAAAACATTTTTTAATTTTTTATATTAAAACAATTTTTACATTAAAACAGTTTTTATGAAAAAACAGTTTTTACATTAAAACAATTTTTTACATTAACACAGTTTTTACATTAAAACAATTTTTTATATTAAAACAGTTTTCACATCAAAACAATTTTTAATTTTTTACATTAAAACATTTTTTACATTAAAACAAATTTTTACATTAAAACAGTTTTTTACATAAAAACGTTTTTTACGAAAAAACAGTTTTTACATTAAAACAGATTTTAATTTAAAACAGTTTTTTAACTATTTAAAACAATTTTTAAAATATTCATAACAATTTTAAAAATATTCATAAGAGTTTTTTCAATTATTTAAAACAGTTTTTAAATTGTTTTTTAAAATATTAAAAGCGTTTAAGAAGTTAGCAAATTTGTTGGCAAATATTTCTCACCCATATAGCAAAGCAAAATTTGCCAACATGTTATGTATAGGAGGTGTTGTACATTGGCAAATAGCTTGTAGGCAAATTTTGTTATCAAACACACCAAATTGTAGGCAAATGTCATATTTGCCAACTTTTTTGCCATTTGTCATGGCAAATAATGCTATCAAACGGACCCTTATAAGTTTATGGTTGGCGATACTAGTGGCAAAATGACCTCAAATAATAAAACATCCCATATTAGCCCAATCATTTAAACATGTTGTCCATTTTTAAAAACTATGAGTTAAATATGGGACCCATATTTGAACCCTATGAATCAAATATGGAGCTCATTTTCAAAAGCCAAGAGTTAAATATAAAGTCTATTTTTAAAAGTTACGAGTAAAATATGGATTTTTTTACATAATTTGGAATTGTAATACTTATTTGGGATGAGAAAAATGGGTTGGTCCAGCCCATATTTGGCCCAATTCACATTTAGTCCAACTCATATTTGACCCGCCCAAATTAGGTCCAGTCCATAATTTTGCCATGCTACTACTTGGTGACATGACATTGCAAATCAACTTAATTTATTGAAATCCCTTAAAATTGTGGGCGGGTGAGTTGGAGGAGAGAAAACAAAGTAGTACCTCCATTCCAAATTAATAGTCGACATTTGAAAACGATGGTTTTTCAGGATTTACTCATCAATGGTCAAGATTAAGACGTGTTTGCAATCGTGAAATTTGGTTCCTTGATTATGTACAAAAAAGGAAAGCGACCATTAATTTGGGATGGAGGGAATATGAGTTTATGTGAGAATGTGATACTGTGTTACACTCGGGGTGTTTGGGTGGGAGCCCCAAAACATGGTGTGGAATTGGAATTGAAATTATTTTAGTTTAAATTTTAAATATTTTAAACTGAAAAGGCCATGGAATTGGGGTTACTAAGTGCACCTTCAGGTCTGTTTGGTGTTTGGGGCTTGGAAAGGGAATTGAAGCCTAGAATTCCATATCCATTGTTTGGCACATCAAAAAATTTGGAATTGTAATTAGAATACTATACTTGAACCAAATAGTTAAATTCTTGTTCTATAAAATTGGAATTCATCAAATTTCAATTCCATAGAATTCAAGTTCCATGGATCCAAACACACCCAATATTTTCTTACAATTTCACGCTATCGTTAACATTCATGTATGTGTTATTTCTTTTGTTTTATTTTTGCTGCATTTGTGTGTTATGTTGTTTACTTAATGGAATCTTTGTATCATTTTCTTTTGAACTAGTTTAGTTGTTTTCGTTGAATATTTTGTGTTTCCTTTGTTTTATTTATTTTTGTACTCAATAAGTTCATTTGTTAATCTGATTTTTTTGGTTGTTATGGTATTCTGTCCAGTATTCTTTTGGTTTCTGTTTGCGATTTCCAGCTTTCTGCGGAAATGCGTGAATTGTAATAAAAATGAACTTTTAACTTGTGTTTAAATAGGTTGTGTGGGGTTTTCTTAGGTATGAAACTTAGAAGATTATTGTGGGTACTCATTTCCGACCGACCCATAAAAGTAGCCGACCATGCCCATAAGGGCTAATTAAGTGCCCGACCCAAATTATGGGCCACATTTATTAAGATAACTCGAGATAAGACCAAGTCTATCCCCAAGAATCTCAGAGAGTGTAAGGACATTTTTGTCATGTCCGATATCTTACATTTATGTATGTCGTACGCCGCTACATTTGACACGTCTCTACACGATCTCATACGACGGCGTCAATCCGAATTCCGGGAATCAAGCATTCAACATCTTCATCAAGTGTCCCACATATGCCTCAGCAACTTCACGTTCCATGATTTGAGGGATTTAATGCAAGTGGTACGCAAGAGAAGTCAAAACAGTGAAAAAAGGCAAGAGTTGGAAGTTCAAGGGCATTTTGATAATTTTACAGCCACCGTCCGGAGGATCGGTCAACTGGAAAGTTGAAGAGCTCGCCGCAACGAAGATACTAGATAAACGACACCTTAATCTGAGCTACGGTGAAGAAGTTATGGCCCTTTGAAAATGGAGAAAATTCCTAGAAAAAGACTTGGAAAAATGCTAAGTGTTTCAGCCCCGCTGGAACCGAAGGCCAAACCGGTTCGGGGGGCGAACTGGTTCGCGGTACACCCGAACCGGTTCGAGGTACCTGTACGCTGACAGAGTTTCAAAAAAATTAAAACTCTTTTTTGTTTCCTTATAAAAACCAACTTCGGGGAAGTTATTTTACAAGACTTGGAAAGACGTTTTTGAGAGTTCTATCACCTCAAGTCTTCATATTTTTGAGTCCCAAAACTCATGTTTTGATTCACACAAAATTCTCATATACTTTTGTGAATCCTTTTGGAACCCAAGAACACTACTTTGTTTTTGTTCATCTTTGTGGGGCGATCTCTGCAACTGAGGGTTACGTGTCATTGCTGAGGGAGTCTCTACAAAGTTTCATGGTTGCGTGCCATTGAGGAGTGCTGCGGTTCTTCCTTTGCTGTTTGGATTGCGGTCCATGTGGGTTCGCTGCGTGTGGATTCATTGCTGACGACACCGACCGACGCCTGCGGGCATTCGTGTCACTGTATTTCATTGTAATCCGTGTAAGTTGCGATTTACTTATTATAGTGAAATAAAAGGTTTTGCCCTGCGGGGATTTTCCCTTAAATTTGTGTCGCATGCTTATTTATTTATGGGTTGACACACGCACTTTAGATGCATGCTTAAGGGCCGAATTTATTTGATTTAAAAGTAGACCCTAATTAAATAAGGTTTAATTGGATACTTGCAAATTAATCAATTATCACACAGTCGCACTTTTCAAATTGGTATCAGAGCCGGTTGCGCTAATTTATCGCGTATTCCTATTTTCCACAAAATCGTGTGATATTGATTTTTTTAAATCAAGTTTGTAATCACAATTTTTCCAATGGAACGTTCATTTAGTAAGGTGCCTATTTTTGATGGGAATAATTATGCCTATTGGAAAGCTCGCATGGAATCTAGTTTAAAAGCTATTGACGAGCGTGTTTGGTTGCTTTGTGAAAATGGGTGGACTCCTCCCACGGTCACCATTAATAACGTCACCTCTTTAAAACCCGTGTCAGTTTGGACCGATGATGATTATAAGATGTCTAATTTTAATTCCCGTGGTCTGAGTGCTATTTCTGGAGCTGTCACTCCTGACGAGTTCCGCCGAATTATGACGTGCACCAGGTCTAAAGAGGCTTGGGATGTTTTAAAATTGACACATGAGGGTACGAACGCGGTTGAAGAATCAAAATTACAAAATTTGGCCACCCAATTTGAGACTATCATCATGTCTGAGTCAGAATGCTTTGATGAGTTTTATGCATGCTTGTCGGACATTGTTAACACTTGTTTTAATTTGGGTGAGGTGATTGATAACACGCGTGTCGTTAAAAAGATTTTGAGATCTCTTCCAAAACGCTTTATTCCTGAAGTCACTGTTTTGAACTCTTTGGGAAATTTGAAATCATTTAAGTTGGAAGAACTTGTAGGAGAGATCTTCAAACCTATGAGATTGACATGTTTCCCAAAACCATTAAGGCTAAGGATAATGACATTGCTTTAAAGACCCGGTGTAAGAAAAAGAAAGAAAAAGTTTGTGAGTCTGATTCCGAGGGAGACTTTGATTTTAATGATATGGCCTTGTTTGCGAATTTTTTTAAAAAGTTTCTCAACAGGAACAAAAATAATTCCAATAAAAAGAGATTTTTTGAGAAAAATAAAAAGAAAGGGAAGGCAAAAGAAAGCGATGAGAGGGAAAAAGAGAATGCCTCTGATGAGGAGTGTGAGGAAGATTTGGAGAACGTGACTTGTTTTGAATGTGGGGGTAAGGGGCATAAGTCGTTTGAGTGTCCTACGTGGCTTAGAAAGAAAGGGAAGAAAGTAGCCATGTCTGCCACACTTAGTGATAATGAGGGAGATGAGTCCGATAAAGGTTTAACACATGGGATGGTTGTCGCTTTTTCTAGTCGTGTGAGCACACCCACTTTGTCTCACAAGAGTGCACACGAGAGTGATGATAGTGATTTGTGTTCTTCAAGTGAGGGAGAAAGTGATGAGAGTGGAGATGAAAGAGAGCTCCAAAAGGCGTGTAGAGATTTGTACACCGAGACCTTGAAAACAAAGAAGTATAATAGAGATTTAGGTCATCGGGTTTTAGATTTGGAGAGAGAGAAGGACTTTTTAAGAAAGGAGAAGTGGGATTTGACCAACACGTTGTCTAGTCTGATGACACGTGTATTCTAACTCGAGAGTGATCTCGAACGTGCCAGGGAGGTCAAAGTCAATGCTGTGAACGCCACGCACCTAAGAAGGTTGAAAAGGTGGTTCTTAAGGGTAAAGGTGAGAATTTAGGAATAAGTCATGACGGTGCTTCTACTTCCCAATTAGCACCCGAGCCGGTTCCCACTTTAGTGATAGATTCATGTAAGTCTCACCCTAACCCACCTAAACGTCCCATTCCTGTTAGGAGAGCGCGTCCTAGAGTTTTTGAGAAAGGTGTTCCTAGGCCTATTTATGTTTGTTCTCATTGCAAAAGGAGAGATCACCTTAGGGAATTTTGTTTTAAGCTGGGGTATGTGTCACGTTTTGCTACCACACGTGTTTCTGACACACATGTACCCACACATGATACTTTTACATGCTCCCGGAGACTACATGAGAGAGTCTGCACATTTAGGTGAGCAAGTTAAGTTTTTAGTCAAAATTTCACAAGAATTGATGGAGGTTTTTCATAAGTTGTCACCACCTTTTGAAAACCCCTCCGCACCTAACGATTGAGGTTTGACTTATTTACTAGCATAGGATGTTTTTTTGCCTATTGCTAGTATGTATCATGTTTGTAAGTTTTAAATTTTTTTATGAAAAATTTTGAAAAATACAAAAAGATTTTATTTTGATAAAATTTTGAGAAAATCCAAAAAGATTTTTGTATTTTATTTGCACCGTTTATGGATGGTCACTTAGGATGATCGAGTCACAACATCATTCCATTATTTTCATGTGACTATTTGATAGTGTTTTGAGACAATATATCATGTCATCTTTGTGCTTTATAATGTTTGGAGTCATTAAGATATAATTAAGTGTTACTTCCTACATGTTTGACTCATGTTTTCCTTTATTGCACACATGCACGGATTTGCTTGATTATTGTGCTCGTCTTATCACATGTTGGTTGGGTGTTTTCACTTCAATCCTATCCTTTAAAACGAATCAAGCGCGATAAATTTTTGATAAGGAAATTGTGCATATAAGAACCGTTTTGAGAGTTTTGTGTGATTTATTTGAAAACGGGGAAGGGCTGCGAAAGGTTCATTAATACTAAGCCACCGTTTAATTTGGACCTAAAAAATGGAGGAATTTTATTATCCGCGGTCCAAATAGGTTTAAAAAGAGCCCTAAAAATTTAAAGGCAATAAAAAGAAATTCATGCCAATTATGGGCCATTTAGGTTTTTGCACCAATTCTCCAATGTTTGAGAATTTAGATTACCTCTAAAAAAGAAAATATACGAGGGAGTTTGGTTGGAGATTTTAGAACGGGTTTGCACGTCCTTGAAAATCTTGAAAAAGCGCTACATAGTTTTGGACGTTATTGGTGTGGAAATCATTTGACTTTGATTTGTTGATTTGCATAAAACGACGTCATTTAAATTCAACAATTTTTACACCTAAGGATACTTTTGATGTTCATTCGTTAGGGGTACACGTATGCATCGTGCACATATGATAGATTGGGTTGATTTACCTATCGAATGTGTTCACACCCATACATTCCGTTTCCATGACTTGGTTATTTGAGTTTAAATCCACGGCGTGATCTTTGTATCATTATTTTTGTATGAAAAATTTGAAAAATCAAAAAATAGTTTGTGAAGATATCTTGAGTATCTCTTTGCAAGAGCGTGTTTGCCATCTGATTGATGCCTTGTTTTGAATACCGTGACACCCCGACTTTGCTTGTTTGATTGATTCTTCTCATTTGTCTATTTGGGGACATAATAAAAAGGGGGAGAAAAGAATTATCATTTTATGGGGGAGTTTTTGAGATTTGACTTATGCTTTCATCATAAATTGGTATCTATGTTTATCTCATTTCAAACTCGATACGTCACTTGGTATTTGCTTTATCTCATGTGTGTAGGTACTTCATTGATGATCATATGTTGCACACCCTGATGAGAAAAGTTTTGAAGATTTGAAGATCAAACGATGAAGACTTATTCATTTGTTCCTTTCCAGTTTTGCCTATAGATTTGTATAGGCAATTTTGTTATTTGATAATTCGGATTTTTTATGTATGTACCGGCATAGACATAGGGGGAGATTTGTAAGGACATTTTTGTCATGTCCGATATCTTACATTTATGTATGTCGTACGCCGCTACATTTGACATGTCTCTACACGATCTCATACGACGGCCTCAATCCGAATTCCGGGAATCAAGCATTTAACATCTCCATTAAGTGTCCCACATCTGCATCAGCGACTTCACGTTCCATGATTTTAGGGACTTAATGCAAGTGGTACGCAAGAGAAGTCAAAACAGTGAAATGAGGCAAGATTTGGAAGTTCAAGGGCATTTTGGTAATTTTACAGCCATCCTTTGGAGGATCGGTCAACTGGAAAGTTGAAGAGCTCGCCGCAACGAAGATACTAGAAGAAACGACACCTTAATCTGAGCTACGACGAAGAAGTTATGGCCCTTTGAAAATGGAGAAAATTTCGAGAAAAAGACATGGAAAAAGGCTAAGTGTTTCAGCCCCTTGTTCCAGCGATATTTCGCGAACCGAAGGCCAAACCGGTTCAGGGGCGAACCGGTTCGCGGTACACCCGAACTGGTTCGAGGTACTTGTACGCTGGCAGAGTCTTAAAAAATTAAAACTCTTTTTTGTTTCCTTGTAAAAACCAACTTCGGGGAAGTTATTTTACAAGACTTGGAAAGACGTTTTTGAGAGTTCTATCACCTCAAGTCTTCATATTTTTGAGTCCCAAAACTCATGTTTTGATTCACACAAAATTCTCATATACTTTTGTGAATCCTTTTGGAACCCAAGAACACTATTTTGTTTTTGTTCATCTTTGTGGGGAGATCTCTGCAACCGAGGGCTGCGTGTCATTGCTGAGGGAGTCTCTACAAAGTTTTATGGTTGCGTGCCATTGAGGAGTGTTGCGGTTCTTCCTTTACTGTTTGGATTGCGGTCCATGTGGGTTTGCTGCGTGTGGATTCATTGCTGCCGACGCCGACCGCGCCTGCGGGTATTCGGGTGTCACTGTATTTCATTGTAATCCGTGTAAGTTGCGATTTATTTATTATAGTGAAATAAAAGGTTTTGCCCTGCGGGGATTTTTCCTTAAATTTGTGTCGCATGCTTATTTATTTATGAGTTGACACACGCACTTTAGATGCATGCTTAAAGGCTGAATTTATTTGATTTAAAAATAGACCCTAATTAAATAAGGTTTAATTGGATACTTGCAAATTAATCAATTATCACACAGTAGCACTTTTCAGAGAGATATTAAAGGGATTCATGGCTTATCGTGGAGGTTACAACCGCATTCTATGATCAATAAATTGTAACCCTTGGCTCGGGGCAATGGAGCATGTAACAGAGAAACCCTGTTGAGAGATACTTAATAAAAAGCTCTAGACCTCTCCGTGGACGTAGGCAATTTGTCGAACCACGTATATTGTTGTGTTGTGATTGCATGTTTTTCTTAATCTTCTGGTGATTGCTTTCTTCTATAATTTGTGTTGTGTTTTTTGTCACCACAATTGGCGCCGTCTGTGGGAATCGACTGTTATTCCTACGAAAGCACTCAACAAAGGGAAAGCCAGCAATATCTCACCATAGTAGCAACGTCCCTCAAGCAGGTGATATCCAGGAACAGCCTACCCCTTAAAGGGTGAGGTCTGAGATTCGTCATTCAAACCCGAGACTCCGCTAAGAAAGATCTCTGAGGAAAGCCAGGGGCCGCCTAGGTCCGCCCAAATCGCTAGATTAATTGATGCTTATGAAGCTATGCTCCAAGAACAAGAGGAGGTCACACGTCGACAGGAAAATGAAAATGCTCGCCTGAAAAGGCGACTAGAAAGAATGGAGAGAGAGCTCTACTGGAATACGAGGCGACGCCAATGTTTAAAAAGGCGAAAGGCGAGACGAGGCGTTTTAGTCACGGAGAGGCGAGGCTAAAAAAGATCAAAATAATATTAAAAAAATACTAATAAAACCATAAAAATAAAATAACAAAGAAATATAAAAAAAAAACTAAAAAAAAAAACTAAAAAAAAAAACATCCTTGAGGATTTTTTCAAATAGTTTGACATTTTTTTGTCACTTTAAAAAAAAAAGTAATTTGAGAAAATCAATTTTAACATATTGGTCATTTTACAATATGACAATAAATTAATCAATGCAAAATCATATTGGCAAAATCATTTTTTAGCTTCATTCACATATTGGTAAATTTATAATACGACAGTAAATTAGTCAATGTAACTTAACAAGCAAATTTATTAAAAAACATTGATTTTCAAGCTAAGATTAAAAAAACAGCAATTTTATTAAAAAAATAATATAACATATCAACCTAAGTTTATTAAAAAAAAATAACCTTTATAATATATTAGTTTCTTAATATATATTTAGTTTAGATAAAGATAAAATATTAATCTAAGTTGAAAACTAAAAAACAGATTTAAAAAAAAAAAAGTCATATTGAAGTTAATTTAGTACATTTATTTCAAACAAGATCAAATTGACAAAATCAGTTTTTTAAGTTTCATTAACATATTGGTTATTTTTTTAAAATTTCTCTCAAGTTACAATAGTAAATAGTATAAAGTGCAGTTTTAAAACAAAAAAAAGAACAATACTTTTTTTTTTCGCGCCTCATCAAAAAGGCGCGAGGCGAGACGAGGCGTCAGGCGTATCGAGGCGTAAGCCTCAAATTCAACCCTGAGGCTTAAGCCTCAAACGCCTTTTTAAACATTGGGCGACGCCACGATCGAACTCCAAGCCCTCTGGCTAGCAAGTCTCGTAGCCGAGGAAGGAGCCCAGGCGTGGCTCAGAACGAACTGAGAAAAATAGGTCAAATCATGATCAATCAGAGCGATCTAAACAAGCTTGACGCCACTGAAGTGTAGGTCGGCAGAACGATGATATAAGGAGCGCTCAAAACCCATCGCGGAGCCAGATCCACGTGAGAATTAGCCAAAAGAGCGCTCAAAACCCAAATGAAGCCCCCTTTTTTAAGGGCAATAGAAGAAGAGGCCCCGAAAAAGTTCGCAATCCCTAGGTTCAAGATTTATGATGGGAAGACTGATCCCATTGATCATGTCCGGCAATATAGGCAAGTCATGACCCTACGGAGCCACAATGATGCGCTCATGTGTTGAATGTTCCCTTCCAGCTTACACATGTGGCGCAAAAGTGGTTCGAAAGGCTACCACACAGGTCCATAAAAAATTTCAAGTCTTTGGTCGAGTTATTTACAGCTCGCTTAAGCAGCTCCCACCCAAGCGGATGGATGCATTGCTTACCATGAAGAAAAGTCACAGCAGATCCTAAGAGAATACGCCAAGAGGTACTGGGAAGTGTTTAATAAGATCGAGGATTGCTCGGAGCAAGTTGCCGTAGCTTCCTTTAAAATCGATTTGCCAAGCTCCTGCCTGTTGCACCAGTCCTTAACTAAAGTGTCTACATCCATTGACGACTTGATGGCTCGCATAGAGAAATACGCCAAAGTCGAAGATGTAACCCATCTTAATGTAGGGGATAATGGTCGCGCTAAGGCGAGCAAAGGAGTTGAGAAGAACAAACCTCAGAAGAAAGGGAATAAGAACGAGGCAAAAATGGCTCCAAAAATGGAAACAAAAACGACTCCTCGAAGGCATTCCAGGCGGTGAATACAGTCTTCAAGGAACTAATATACAAGATTCTTGCCAAGATCAAAGATGAGCCGTTTATCAAGTGGTCAAAGAAAATGGGAGGAGACCCCACCAAATGGAATGACGCATTAAGGTGCGCATTCCACAAGGAGGGTGGCCACAAGACTGAGCACGGTAAAGCCCTCAAGTCCCATCTCGAGGAGTTGACCCAGGCTGGGTATCTCAATGAGTTTATTGAAAAGAAGACTGATAAGATAGCAGCAAGTGGAGAGCCAAAGCCCGACAACGTCCTCGAGGAGGATATGGTCCATGAGTTCGCGGTATTCCATGGGGCGTCAGACCTCAAGCAAATTCAAGGGAATGCTGCTCGGATGGAAGTAAAGAAGCTTATTGCTGTCATGCAGGCTTTTCAGATTGACCCCGCCAAAACTCAGGTTGGGAAGTGTCGACGAACTGGGGACGTTGATTATAACATGCATATTGTATTCATTGAGGAAGACTTGGTTGGGGTCAGAACCCCACATCATGATGCGCTGGTCATCACACTCAGGATAGCTAACTGGGATGTCGACAGGTTGCTCGTCGACCAAGGTAGCTCGTTCGAAGTGATGTACCTGGAGTTGTTTCGAAAGCTGAAGCTGAGCCTCATCGACCTCAAGGAAGCCACTGTTCCGTTGGTCGGCTTCGCTGGAAAAATCACAGTTCCTTTGGGAAAGATCGTCTTGCCAGTTAGAGCAGGAAATATTTCAAAAATGATTGAATTTCTTGTAGCGGACATTGAGTCTCTGTACCACGCCATCCTCGACAGAGGTTGGCTTCATGCCATGAAGGCTGTACCATCAACATACCATCAAAAGCTCAAGTGTGTTACAGATTGTGGAGTGTTCGCCCCAAGCAAGAGAGGAAAACAGATGAGCCGAGGTTGGACTGGGGGAATGCTAAAATAAAAATACTAGCACAATGTCATTTAGTTGGTTAAAGTGCCCAAAATGATTAGAGTTTCGAACTGATTATTCATAAAAATAAAATGGCAAGCAATCAACACATGTTTAGTCGGTATTCGCCCAAAACATAAATAGCCAATTATATTTCTTATGTAGAATTACGTGATTGGATTTACAACAATGAGAAAGTTGTTCAGGCCTATGAAGGTCTTGGGCGATGAGCAAGATAATCTGCCACTTGAGCTCTTCGACCATCGTCAAGATGAGGAACTAGGTCTTCCACAGCCCCCTTCGGGCACGGCTCTAATAGTCACACATGAATGGCGTCTATGGGGATCCAACGGTCGTCCCTCTGAAAGGGATTCTGCTCTAAAGATGGAGGAGTAATTTCATGTTTATACCACAGGGGTAGAATTTTTGGGGATCATTAATTCCCTTAGGGCACTCAGCAACCCTCTGATAAAAGCTAGCTCCTCAGCCTCCTTCAGCTTTGCAGTGGCATATGCCCATCCTTGGTCATAACCATCAGCCCACACCTGTCAAGGACCCTTTTGGAACAAGTGTCGCAATCACGTGACATCTCTTTGAAGACCGACAACAATTACATATGCTCGCCGAACATCCCCTTTAGCCCGACAATCATCCTCTGAGAAGCATCATCTGATCTAGCTCGACGCGTGGATGACGAAGAAGACCCTTGCAGGATTTGAGGAGCACTGCTTGGGGCGTTCTCCTTGAGACGTGAAACTTGTCTTCTCAGGCAATCATTTTCCCTCTGCAGTAGCTCCCCTACTTGGTTAACTTCGGATGCATTCGGAAGCTTCGCCTTCAAGGCATCCATCTCTTCTTGAACAGAGGCTCCAATCTCCTCCATTTCTTCGAGTCTATCCTTTAGTCTGGCGATCACCTTGGGTTGGTCCTTATAGTCTTTGTTCCTTGCCCTAAGGGACTTGCAGATTTGTATGAAAGCTTGGCGCGCTTGGGCACTTATGTTTGAACCAAGGATCTGACCCAGACGAGAACTGGCAGGGATATAGTCATCTAAATCAACAGGCTACAAATAGCGAAAACAAATGATAAGAACAACACAAATTAGTGGAAACAAAAGTATATTCTTTTTCATTCAAAACGAAATGGCACCAAGTACAAATCAAGAATACATCATACAAGGAACACAAACAAAGAGAAAGGCCTAAAGGTCTAGCTGGCGGCTTCAACCTGGTCGGAGGAAGAGGGACCTTTTCCCTTGTTAGTAGCAAGGTCATCAACAACCTCACCTGCGCCAGCACCAGGTACACCACCTTCTGCTGAAGCAAAAACCACTTCTTGATCAGCAGACGAAGTACCTACAGCAAGGACAACAGACTCCACAACAGTTCGATCCTCATTCAAAATAGGTTTGGGGCCTGGGTGGTGTTGAGAGAATAGGGGGGAGTCAGCAGCAACACTAGTAGCAATCAAGGCTCGATCCCAGCCTTTCTTGAAGCTTGCTTGGCCAAAGTAGGCAATCTGGCCATCAACGTCTTCATATGCTGCTTCCCATCCTTCGTTATATGCGCTCTCCCGAACAGTAGCCGCCTCTGCCTCCAGCTTCTTCACCTTCTCGGCCAGCACTTTGTTCTCTTCTGTCACGGCCAATTTGCCAATGACCACCAGATTATAGGCCTCGTGCAGTTCTATCAACTCCTTGGCCGCGTCGGCCTTCTCTCGATCAAAAGAGGCTTTGGTATCTGTCAAAGCTTTCTCGGAAGACTTCAAAGCCTCTTGGGAGGACCTTAAACTCTCTTCGAGCTCGGTATCCCTCCTTGATATTTCAGCTCGGCCATGCAGCAGGACAGTGTAATCAGAGATGAACTGTAAGAGAAGACATATGTTAATTAACGAAGTATGAAGAGATCGCAAGACAGAAGAATACAAAGAAGAAAAGTAGCAGTACCAAAGCAAACCCTTGAGCTGACTTCAGGGCTATCTGGTCAGGCCCTATGCTCGACGATCGCTGGCGGTCCATTGCGAGCACTGCCTTTTCTAGCAGTAATGGGGGTAAGATGAGGGGTTGCAGCGACTGAGGCCCCTCAACAGGAATAACAACAGGCACTATGGCGGCCTTCGAGGCCTGTGCCTTCTTCATTCTCTCTTCTCTCCTCTTCCCTTCTTTTCTCTTCTTCTCTTCTCTCCTCTTCCCTTCTTATCCCTTCCTCGTCCTTCTTCTCGTCCTCTCTCTCTCTCTCTCTCTCTCTCTCTCTCTCTCTTTTCTCCTCTTCTTTTTTCTTCCTCTCCACCTCCTTCTCATGAGCCACTGTTTTGGAACCACCAACAGAATCTCCAGGCTTTTGTTTCAGGAACTACATCCTGTTGGATAACAGGTCATCATCATCATCATCATCGGGGATTAGATTCCTTCTTCTTGGAGGAGCCATTTCTTCCTCACTCTGGATTCTTCTTCGATAAATCCTTCCTCGCTGGAACCTTTCTCCGCTAGATCCTTCCTCGCTGCTGACACTCCCGCTCCTACCTTCTGCATTGCCAACCTTGGAGCTGATCTCCTCGTTGTCTAGTTCGATGGGTTCAGAAGCACCAACTCCTTCTTCTGGGATATCAAGGTGAGGTATAGTGTCCACTGGACGTGCAATGAAACTGGTAGTACTATTTTTGTACTCCAACAAGAATGCAGCAGACCTCGGGTGATCACCCTCAGCTTGGCGTCTCTTATTTTCCAAGCCTTAACCAACTCAGCAGTTCGGATCTCTCGAGGAGCAGGTTCTTGATTTTTAGCCTTCACTTAAAAGGAAAAAAGAGGAAAACATTAGAAGAAAAACACATCAAGATGAGCAAGCATTAAATGAAAAAGGTTTGACAACAACCTATGTACTCCTCCCCATAGGTAGGGATCTGAGGTCCCTTGTACTTTACGCCCTCTGTTTGGGGAGGAAATTGCCAATTTCTAGCAATAAATCCTCTAGACCAGTAGTCTTTATAGGAATCAGGTAAATTCACTGCCAATATCCTATCAGGACTCTTTGCTTTCAAATATAGAAGACCCCCGCTTGTGTGAGAAAAAGTATAACAGTAACAAATCTCAGCCCGCCCTAGGTTGGTACCATAGAGTTGGTTTATCTTATGGACATTATTGACAATCTTCTAAACGTTTGGAGAGCACTGAGCAGGAACTATATCGAAGTATTGAAAGAAGTGTAAAAATAGAGGATTAGGGGGAAACGTCAAACCCCCTTGAGATACCAAGAGGACATAAATCAAATCTCCGTCCTCGATATCATGAACGTTGTTGGGAACAGGAGTACACTCAATATCAACCCAATCAGGGATATTGTAACATTTTGACGTAAACTACACGTCAATGGCTATAAGAAATAAACAAACCCTAACTTTTAGAGAGAGACTAAAAAGATGTCTTATATTCAAGAATTGAAGAATGAGTACAAATGAGAATATAATAGGTATTTATATAGGTTGAATTACTTGCTAATCAAGTAATTAGCTAAAATGACTAAAATACCCAACTAAAAATAAAAGAATGCCTAATTATTCCCAAACATGCTTGGAAACTAATTAAGGAAAGAAAAGGCCTAAAAGGAACTAAAAATAGAAAATGCAATGAAAATAAAAGAAAAATAAAATGGATTCTTATCACTCTCCTCCCATAAAAAAGAGTTCGTCCACGAACACAAAGGGGAAGACCAACAGAGTTACCCTCTAAAACTGTAATCAATGCATGGCCTGGGGACTGCTCGGTCTCGTCGAGATACTCTGGGGGCTGATCCATCGCTAGCAAGGCTCGTCGACGTGGCTGAGAGCAATCAGAAGCTCGGTGTCCCAAGGTGCTGCAATTAAAGCATCGAAACGTGGGAGGGACTGTATGGGTCGCAGCGGAAGTGGCAGTAATTGGAGTAATGGCCGAAGATGTCGAGGTTGATGTTGCAGGAGGAACATAATCCAAAGAAGACGGAGGTTGGATGCTGGAGAAGCTGCTAAGCTGCATGATAGGCCTCGACCTTAGTAGCATACTCTATCGCTTTCAAAAAGGTCGGTATCTCTCTCAATCCAAGGTCGCGGGGAATATGTGGCTGGAGTCCCAGAATGTAGCGGCTGATCCGCTGATCCTCTGTCTCCGGCAGGGGAGCTCTAGTGTAGAGGAGCTGGAACTGCTTTGTATACTTTACTACCGAAGACGTGTCCTGCTGAAGTTACTGCATGCGCTTAAAGAGGTCTCGCTTGTACGTCGAGTGTATAAAGAAGGCCTGAAGAGCGGCCTTGAGATCGAGCCAGTCCTGGATAGGAGGGAGTCCTGCAGCCGTCCTACGATAACAAAGGTTATTCCACCAAACTTGGGTAAAACCCTGAAATTTGGTGGCAGCTAGAAGAACACATGAGTAGCCCTGAACTCGCTTGTAATCGAAAACTGTCTCCATAGCGGCAAGCCAGTCAGTCATATCATCAGGGGAGAATCTACCATCGATCATAGGAATATCTATGTGGATATATATCACTATGAAGACACCGCGAAATAATCTGAAGTGCTAATGAAAGTGGGTCTCCATCCTGATGAGTGCCTGGACCCATCACATCACCCGACGCAGGTGTAGCATGATCAACTGGTATCGATGGTACTTGGGCAGGTGGTGGATGATGAGGACGATCATGGTGCACTAAAGGAGGCAGAGGGGAGCATCGAGGGTGATGGGGACATGTACCAATCAAATGGCCACCCTTCCCGCAATAGTAGCTTTGACGGTCTCGTAAAGGGACAAAATTAGGGCCACTGGGTGGGGGAATCCAATCCAAGATGCTATGGTGAGTGTCCCTTGCGTCGGAAGATGAAGAGGAGTCAGAATGGGATATGGAAAGGTCATAGTGGGACGGTGCATGATGTGACGTTGGAGGAGGTGGTCGGGGATTAGGAATACCAAAATGTTGTGACACCCCGCCTAATAAAATACCGGGTGATCAGTCCTATATCAAATTAAACAGGAATCTCATTTGGTTTATTCTTAGCAACACTGTCGTTCAGTCATTAATTACTAACCACCTAGTCTTTCATTAAGCTGATGCCAATTTTTATCTTTATTAATCCAATGCAAAATATGTATGGAAATAAAGTAACACAACAAATGCTAATAGAAACCAATCATCACTTAGAGTAACAGTCCTGCCGAATAAACCATCGGCTAAATCCACAACCAAACCACACTAGCAAAGAGTAATAAATCCCATACAATCTGAGAAGATACTGAATAAAACTGTGAACTACATGCTCGAAATCTAATAAGGATCCCAACACTAGGAACAGAAGAAATAGATGCGCCTATTCGAATCCTGCAACGTCCACACACGCTGCAGCTGCGAGTCCCTGGAATAAAATCAAGCCGGGCGTCCCTGTGGTAGGACACCTAAAAGGTTTTGAAAAATTTATATAGCAAGGGTTAGTACCCAAAAACATTTGAAAATATTTAGCAAGTGAATTTAAATGCAAGTAAATAAAAATGCAGGTAAATTTCCATATTTAAATTGGCGCCGCGCACTCTCTTAAAGACACCTTGCCCCTCCACTAATGTGCACGTCTAACGAAAACTATATATGACCCACCTAGCTAATCCCCCGTAACTAGTTTTGTCTCGTATATCTAACTACTTGCCACTACTCCAACCCAAGTGAATATATTACATTTTTATGAGTTATTATTCACATTAACTTTCATAAAGCATCATTTCTCACTTTAAATCATATATCATTCCCACAAGTTATATTATCTATACATTTCACACCATGTATATATATATAAATTCCTGTATATAATTCTACACTATATATACGTATCATATCTCAACATTCACACTCATGTTAGATATATAAATGCTATCATCAAGCGAATAGGAGGCGACCATAGTTCCCCCCGAAAGTGTCCGTTCCATACCGTAACGGTCCCACCCCTAAATACGGACGCTATGGCCTGGGGAATATACTCACCCTGCATTCGTTAGCTAGACGACTCACCCACATTGCGCAACCTCCTATGATAGCATTAATATTGGTATGGCTTTACTATATATATTATTCACACACACACACACACATATATATATATATATATATATATATATATATATATATATATATATATGTATATATATATATATATGTATATATCATATATGTACTGCACATCAACATATATATAGAAATTTAGGCTATCGAAGTATTATGCCCATACCCAAGCCTTAAACATTTAAGTCTATGTTCAGACTTCATTTTAATTAATTACACACTAATTAATTCCCATTATTTTGGAATATCCCTTTCAACCCGGACTCTCTATCTCTGGGCCCGAAATTCAGTAGTTTCAATCCACCCTTCAATTTCATGCAATCAAGTCTAATCACTTGAACAACAAGATTATAATATGCTAAATCATGAACTTACATCTCCAATTTCATGCAATCAAGTCTAATTAATTTCTAGGTTAGGTATTCCCAAATTAAACCCTAATTCAATACTCAATTTCATAATTCAGTTAGGGTAGGAACTGTAAATCTCCAACACAACAGGTGATTCAAACGAAGATCCCCGTCGTTCGAACGACAGTGGATCTCGTTAGAACGAAATACCAGGTCGTTCGAACGACCCTGGTATTTCTCCTTCTCTCTCTTCTGCTAAAAGAAATCCAGTTCTCAAAACATACATTCTGTACAAATTTCTTCACCCAAAGGGTCCCATGATTCATCCGAAATCCATTCTTTTGCTATAACAAATCTAGCCCTAACAATTTCATCAATTCAATCATCAATTTCATCAATTCTCAAACCACTACAGATTTATAACTCCCCTTAAAAAGGAAATCCCCAATTTACTCGAGAACAAACCTTCGTATTTAATTGAATTCCACCTCTTTTAATATGAAAAGATAGATGCAATTTAATAATCGCAATTTAAACCACTTGCCTAAAAAATGAAGATCTAAGGCTTTGAATGAAGGTGTTGAATTGCAATTGAAACAGTCTCTCCAAGATTCCCAAGTTTCTTTTCTCTTTGGCGCCCCTTTAGCTTTTTCCCTTTTTAGTCTTTTAATGTGATTTAAGTTGCTAACCTTTACACATTTGGGGTTAAAAACCCTATTCACGTTTTTGGGCCTATGGGCTAATAAAAAGGGTCCATACTCTCTATATGGAGCTCAAATGTCTAATTAGGCCCCGACACCCATTATATGCATATAACCACTCATCTCGGGCTATTTCGACCCTACCGGACTCAACCGCGCGCTCAAAATCACCATCCAGAATAAATTTCTAAAATTAACTCTCACCCGTTAACTTATTTAAATATTTTCACTTTTAAATATTCCCATTAATTAATTCTCATTAATTTACGACACAAGTGAATTACTAATTGCCGAATGAATTAATAAAAAAATAACCCAGAAATTACGAGGTGTTACAAATGTGCACCGGGGTTATAAGGTGGATCGAGGAGGTTAAAATTTTGCGGAAGGGTGGGTGGGCTAGAAATGGGTTCACGGTTTGGGATGCGTGGGATATGATATGGGATTTCATGATATTGGTGTGGTTGGAAAACCCTAAAAAATCAAGATTTTTTTTTTCAAGGAATTTTTTGTTGTTTGGTAAGTTCTTGAATTGTACCTCCAGTGCTTCTTGGTTTGGGATGGCTGTTGTCTTCTTAATTTCTTGGATCTGATTACGCTGCAATTTTGGGTTACAAAACAGGTCACCAGCAGCAGAAGGTAGGCCGAGAAGGCTGGTGGGTATTGGCAGGCCACTGACCGAGGTTTTAGGCAGTCCACCTGCTGTTAGGGGTAGTTCCCTGGCTGCCGGAGGTAGGGAGAAGTCCCTGGGCAGGCAGCTGACCGAAGTTTGGTAGTGTTGGGGTTGCGTGGCAGCCTCTTGAATGTCGACAGGTTTTTCAGTGGCCTTAGGGCTATTTTTTATTTATTTGTGTTGCTATCTTTTTGGAGGTGGATGGCCGAACAACCCCGGGGCTGTGTTAGCTGCTCTTGGCTGTAGAGAGTCTCGGATTGGGCCAGATTAGTGGTTCTTGATGTTGACAACATCAATTTTGAATTTTCATTGTGGGTTTGAAGACTAGGGTTAGGGTTTTGCAACATAGCAAATTGTTGCATTAGGGTATCAAATTGGGCTTGTTGTCTTCTTGTCAATTCCTCTATTCTTCGTTCATTTTCCTCTTTTGATTGTGCCAATTGTTGTGCTAATTGCTCTTTCAATTCTTGAATTTCTTCAACTTGAGGTTTGGATTTTCTTGGAGCCATTGAGGAAGTAGCATACGATTTTTGATACACCACAGATACCGATACAAACTAACACACGAACACCAATGTTTGGAGTGACACCCGCTCTGATACCAATTTAACGTAAACTACACGTCAATGGCCAAAAGAAACAAACCAACCATAACTTTTAGAGAGAGACTCAGAAGATGTCTTATATTCAAGAATTGAAGAATGAGTAAAGATGAGAATACAAGAGGTATTTTTATGGGCTGAATTACTTGCTAATCAAGTAATTAGTTAAAATGACTAAAATACCCAACTAAAAATAAAAGAATGCCTAATTAATCCCAAACATGCTTGGAAACTAATTAAGGAAAGAAAAGGCCTAAAAGGATCTAAAAATAGAAAATACAATGAAAATAAAAGGAAAATAAAATGGATTCCCATCACATTTTCTGAACTCAGCCAAAGTTTTGTTGTCTATCATCGCCATCGAAAAACTCAAGAAACCCTAGCTACAGCAGAATGAAGAACTACGATGAAAGGAAACTTGAAAAAAGAAGGGAACTGAAGACTTACGAAGTTGGAATCAAGCTGGAAATGTCGGAAGGCCTTGATTTTGAAAGACAAAGAGCAAAAGACGGGGCTTGGAAAGCACGATACACAAAGAAGGTGAAGTGACGACTGAGTTTCTTCAACACTTGTGTTTAAACACTCCAATGATGGTTCACACAGTTTGAAGAAGATCTGTCGCTTCAATATCTTGCGAAATGACAAATTGCCTCTCACCTAATCATATAAATTGCAATTGTGACATTAGGAGGGAAACATTTTCTTTTAAAATTTGTGGGCCCAATTCACCACCCCAAAATTTTAGGGGCAATTGTGGGTACCCGTTTCCGATCAGCTCATAAAAGTTACCGACCACGCCCATAAGGGCTAATTAAGTGCCCGACCCAAATTATGGGCCACGTATTAAGCTAACCCGAGATAAGACCAAGTCTATCCCCAAGAATCTGGGAGAGATATTCAAGGGATTCATGGCTTATCGTGGAGGTTACAACTGCATTCTATGATCAATAAATTGTATGTGTGTGTGTGTGGGTGGTAGTGGGGAAGACGGAAAGGCCCCTGGCATGATTCCCATGATCAAGGTCGGAAAGGAAAGCGTTGAGATCAATTCAACCTTTGTTGGTAAGATTCATGTGAAAAAAAAGAAAAAAGAATCTTTAAGAATGATATGAATATTTTAAATATGACCATCTCTGATGTTTTAATCAAGGAACAAACAACTGAAAAAATCATTCGCTGCAAACAAAGGGATGGGACTCCTGTGGATCGATTATGCAATCCATTGACCCCATATGATCTGACGTACGACACAAGAGATGCTGACATGCTGCCAGGCTAGCCAAGGGGATATAGAATACATCCTAGCTTGCGTAAACCAAAAGGAAAAACTTTCAAGAGAGGTGTAGAGTTAATGGTTTAAAATGCATTATTCTCCTTAAGAACTCAACCGCTCTCCTTTCCTCTTTCTTTTCCTTTTTGTAGTCTAGCATGCATCACGCGCCTTTTTCGGCACTAAGAAGGGAGGCTAGATATTTGACTTCTCTTGGGTTTGATTGATGCCGATAGCTCGATTATTTTGATTTTCCTTAAGTAGCTCACCATCTGACATTACGAGAATATGTTAACATAAATTATGGAATGTGGAAAAACCATTTGTGATGTAAGCATAGACATTTTAACAACAATAACAACATTTGTTTTGAGGCCAATGGTCTAAATTCTATATTCATATCCAAAAGTAAGTGATTACTAAGGCCATCCACAATGGAATACCAAAAACTTATGGTATTGTGGGACGATATAACGGACGAAACAAGAACTGTAAAACGGGGTGGGGGCGGGAAACTGTTGTGCGCCTGGGCCGGGCGGGCAACTGTTTTGCTCCTGGCCTACGTGGCAGTTACCGCTACTTTTAAATAAAATATTTCTTTTATGCCAGGCGCACAACACAACAGTTTTGCGCCTGGCCTACGTGGCATATATTTCTTTTATGCCAGGCGGTCAATAGTTTTGCACCTGCCATGGGGCGCAAAACTGTTTTTCACTTGCCATGGGGCGTAAAACATTTTTTCACTTCTGGCACACTAACGGATCCCTTATCCCTCCCTTCCGTCTATGGGATGCTAAGGGGATCCGCTCCAAATTATAAGGGATTTAGCTCCGCTCCCATTGTGACTCAAAAATACGAAAAGTAAAGGATCCACAATGGTATTAGAGGACCCATTATGGATGGCCTAAGAGTGGCTAAAGGCCTTATTTATAGGAATGTCTATCTTGTTTACCAAGATAACCTTAAAAATGTAAAAAAGACTAAAGAGGGCATACTAAAGACATTTAAAGACAAGGTCACCCTGTATCCTAATATAACAACTAATGAAATTGGAATAACCCAATAAAACATAAAAATGTGAATAAACAAAAATATAAAAAAATTTAATTCTCTCGTACATGTCATTCTCCCGAACTGAGAAAAGCTAGCCCATTAGCGTGATAGTAGCAGACATGGCGGAAAGCATGAAAACACAATCATCCTCCCCAATTGAGGGAAGACGTCCATGAAAACGGTCGACCATCAGCTTGCAAACGTGTGGGGGCGACTAATCCTAACAATAGTCGACAAACATAAACTCGACCTCGAAGCTTGCCACACTAGATGCGTTGTTTCGTCCAATCTCTCGGTTTTAATAAATGATAGACCGAGGGGTAAAATTATTGGGGGGAGAGGCCTTAGATAATGGGACCCGCTGTCCCTTTTCCTAGATGTGTTGGTGGCTGATGTCTTAAGTTGTATTATGGAGAAAGCTCAAGGGATTAGTGTGGGGGAGGGCCTTCAAGTGGGAGAAATATAGTGGAGGCGTCTCACTTTTAATTTTTGATTTTGATGGGAATCTAGTGATTAGTTTCCTTTTTTTTCCTTTTTATTTCTATTTTCAATTTTTAGCTCTTTTTTAGTCATTTTCTTTCTTTAATTAGTCTGCTAGCATGTTTGGGACTAATTAGACATTCTTTTATTTTTAGTTGGTCCTTTTAGTCATTTTAGGCTATTACTTGATTAGCAAGTAATAACCCAACTATAAACAACTTTGTAGTCTTCATTTGAAAATAGTTCCCATTCTTGAAATATAAGAAATTCTTTGTTTCTCTCTCTAAAAATCATATTGTCTTGATTTTTAGGTCTTTGACGTGTAGTTCATGTCAAATTTGTATCACAGCGGGTGTTGCTCCAAACATTAGTGTTAGTGTGTATCGATGTGTCGAGTATCAACAAAATCGTGCACTATATTCTCAATGGCCTTGTAGAAAGCGACACGAATTCTAGATGAGATTAACCAAGAATTACGACAAAAAATAGATAGAATGGAAGAGCAAATGAAAACCCTAGTTTAACTTCTTTCCAAATCTCAAAACCCTAGCCCCTCAATTGAAACCCTAGTACCAAATCACTATTTAAAAGGAACCTGAAGACTCGAGACGCATCCCGAAGGCTCCTTCAACCCGAAGGCACCAGAGAACCCCCAGTCTAAATAAAAAGCTTTGCCGTGGCCAAATGGAATTCGGACTTGTTTAGGCCACCATTTCGGTGGCTGTTTTTCAATCTCATCCCGCCGACTTGCCATCTCACCATTCTGATCCAAGTCCAGCCCAATAACAACTTAGGGCTCAAGAAACCACCGACAAGAACAAATCTGCTGTTCCACCCGATCGACTCACCCTTGCGGCTCCCGAACTGCAAAAGGGAGATTGTCGACAAGACGGCCTCCTGTTGGTGCCTTCAGCGTCACCCATGTTTAAGGACTTTGACACAGAGAAAGAGATCTTGCTCATATTGAGCAGGAACAAAGGTAGCCATTAACTCGATACGCAACTCGGTCCACGATTGAATGGGGGGCTGGCCCTCAGTGATCCTGCGTTGCTCTAAGTCGTGCCACCACACACTAGCATAACCCTAGAATTTGATCACCGCTAAGAGGACACAACAACAATCGTTCAATCTCTTGTACTCAAAGACACGCTCCATCGCGGCAAGCCAGTCGATCACTGCATTCGGCTGAAGATGACCATCAAACGTCGGTACATCTACTCGGATATTTCCCCGCATGCTCTGAGATAGCGTCTGTAAGGTCATGCGGGCAATGGAATCGCTTCCCTAAAAGGCTAAGTCACCCGCGTCAATCTCGTCATCGCCTAGCAGAGGATCCTCAATCAGGGCCTTATGGTGCTGCCTCTGAGGCGGTGGACGAATAGGAATTAGAGCCCCAAGTGGAGCCTCAATTGGTGCTGGTGGTGGAACATACGGCGGTATCATCGTTACAGGAGCTGGTGGTGGTGGAACATACGAGACGGTATCACCGTTACAGGAGCTGGTGGTGGTGCTAAAACCATGGGTTGTTTGAAGGGCCACTGATTCATCTGATGGCCCCTCTGGTAGCAAAGGAAGCAGTGCCGCTCAGAAATAGGCAAATAAGGGGTGACCTTTGGACTCGGAGAGTCGAAAGGTGACATATCCGTGCGCCAATTCGTCTCGGGGGGGGAGGGGAGGGGGAGGGGGAGGGGGAGGGGAGGCTGGAGGCTCAAATTCAGGGAGGGATTGGGGTCGGTAGGAGGGAGGTCCATCATGATGTCGGTGACCGAGCAAATTTTGCACGCGCTTGGGGGTATCCACGAGAGCAAAGTGCTGAGCGGGCGTCCCAAACTGAGTGAGGGTGGGGAACGTGCCTCTGATGTCCAGTAGGAGGAAGAGGAAGGGAGGTATGTAGTAGGGGTGGGGGCGGAAGCATGGTGAGGGAAGTATGGGAGTGGTGGTGTGGGTCAATAGAGGTGGATAGGGCTGAGGGAGTGGAGGGGAATCAATGGGGGTGGTAAAGCTCATGGTGCCTCTGGGGGTGGTGATGGGGGCACTTAGAGACGGGGTGGAGATGTGGGTCATAATGAGAGGCAATGGGATTGGCATCTAGGATTTGTGGGGGCAAGTGGGTGGGGAGGAGGACTCGGGGTGGTGGATGGTGGGAAGATGGCGGTTGATGGTCACATAAATGCGGGTCGGGTGGTGGAGGGGTTGTGTATGGCTAGAGGGTAGGGTTCGGAATTTATGCGAAAAAAAAGGGTTGGGACGACAAACCCTAGGCGTGGGCTGTCTTGGGAGGAGAAGGACGCTGTAATGGCCCCGAGGCAGCGGCGCTAGGGCTGTGTGATCACCCTTAGGGCCGCTTGAGGTGTGTTCGGTGGGCCTTGAGGGGTTTCGGGTTAGATCGGGGGTTTGGGAGGGTGGACCGGTGGCTGGAGGGTGTGGCCCCCGTCGGCAGAGCAGGCCCCTGGCTGAGGCAGACCACTCTGAGGGCAAAACCCTAGCTGTTTGGCGTCGTTTTGGGGTGCAGGGGGAAGGCCGGCCACTTGGGATGAGTTCCCACCCAGGTGAGGAGTAGGGATTGATCGGGGGTCTCCCCTGGTGTCAGCCTGGGATCCAGCCTCCTCTGGGGTAGTTTGGTGGCAGGACAGTGCCGGTTTCAGGCCTTGAAGGATGGCCGGTGGTCGTTCACCTCTTCTGCCATCTCGTGGTTGGTGGTTGGGGGGTTAGGGTTTACTGGGTCATATTTTTTTTGGGTAGGGGTGTGGAATGGGTGGAGTTAGGTGCATGGGGGTTAGGGTTTTGAGTGTGTGTGTGGTGGGGGGGGGGGGGGGGGGGAGGGCGGCTCGTGGTGGAATCCGGTGGCGGGAGGCAGGCATCGAAGGCATCCATTCGGGCCACTAGACGGTTCAAAACCTCTTCAAAGCGATCGATGCAAGTATTTACGGGGCCATATCTCTTATTAGGATCCATTTCTCTATGCCTACTATTTTTTTTTTTGTGTTTTTTTTACAACAACAACGACGGTTGAGCCAACAAGGCTCTGATACCAATTGACGTAAATAACGTCAATTGAGATAGAAGACGAAGATATCTCACTTCTCAACTCTCCTTCAATAAACTCTCAAAAATGTAGAATGCCCCAAATGAGGTTACAAGGTGAGTATTTATAAGGGGAAGGTAGTTTAGGCTCTACACTAAGAGCCTTTACTACTCCCACTTTTAGATACTAAAGAAAAAAGAAAATACGGCATAACAAAATAAAAGAAAATAACGAAAATAAAATAAAAATACTATAAAGCCTAAAATGACAAATATGCCCCTGATCCACATCACTGATAGATTATGTCCCTATGGAGTCGTCATGATGTTTTGTGGTGTTTTCCTTGAAGCAATGGACAAGCGGACATCACTAATAAGATTACTCGCCAGGATCAAGGGGTGATTAGGGAATGCCAAAGGAAGGTGGGTCGAAGAACTCCCCTCCGTCCTTTGGGCATACGAAACCGCTTCTGGAAGAGACCCCATACGCCATGTCTTATGGCATGGAAGCAACCATACCTTTGGAGGTCGGCCTACCCTCACTTAGGTCCCAAATCTACGAGGGCGACTGCAATGACGAGCCTATTGCCCATGAACTGGACCTGATTGAAGGCCGAAGGGAACAAGCCCTCATTTATATATCAACCTATCAACAAGAGCTTGCCAAGAATGAGGACAAGAGAGCTAAGATCAGATAATTCTAGGTCAGCAACCCGGTACATAGGGAGCTGCTCCCAACCTCCAAGAAACCTTCAGACGAGAATGGTACAACCTAAGGGTTTGGTCGGCCTAGGATAGACACAAAAATCCACCTAAGAATAGGTGGTACAAACCAAGGGTTGGTTGGCCTAGAATAGGCACAAAGAATGATGGGTTGTACAACCTAAGGGTTGGGCGGCCTAGAAGAGGTACAAAACCATTTGAGAAGTTAAATAAGAATATTAATTTATAATTCAATTCTATTGCAAGTAAGTGGAGTCGGTCACAATCCTACCCTTCACTGGATAATAAGTTAACATTGTAATTTAGCATATCATTTAATCGGTGGGGGTAGGTATCGGTGGGGGTAGGTATTAACATTTTTATTTAACCTATCATTTTATAGGTGCAGGGTAGATTGTGATTGACTCCACTTACTTACAATAAAATTGGATAATAAGTGAACATTCTTATTTGACTTGTCATTTAATGGGTGGAGGGTAGGTCTATGACTAACTACACTTGCAATAAAATTGAACAATAAGTTAGCATTATAATTTAACTTAGCATTTATTGCAAGTAAATGGAGTCGGTTATAGACCTACCCTCCACCTATGAAATGATAAGTCAAATAAGAATGTTAACTTATTATCCAATTTTGTTTCAAGTAACCGGAGTCCGTCACAAACCTACCCTCCATTCAACACTTGTACAATTAAGTTAATGAGAGTTCAACTTATTCAAAGTTGATAAGAGAGACCACCTTGCGAAGAAACCTTAAATATTCATGCAAAAATGGATAGGACAAGACATAAACATAAACATACTTTTCATTAATTGCAATATGGCCATGCAGCCTACATCAAATCAAAACAAAACCCCTACAAACTAGGGTAATAAGCGTGGTCGACCTCCCATAGCTTTCGGTGACCTCATTGACTTGCTCAACTTGAACTTCAGGAAGAGAAGGCTCGACAACAACCTCGGCTGATCAAATCTCTTGGCCGGATGCCAAAGAAGTTCCCCCATTGCCGATAAGCGGGGTTTTCAAGAGGGGGAACTCGAGATAAGTCGGGTCACCCTTAGGGACATTACCCTTTTTAGGCCAATGATCCACCCTTTATTGAAGGCAACTGACTCGTGGTAGTTGAGTTGGGAAGTCAATTCTTTGACTTCGGCCTCATAGTTGTTGTCAAAGGAATCTTCGTTTTTCTACATCGCTTGTTTTAGTTTTGCAACAAGAGAATGTTTCTGCCTCTAGTGGATTAGAGGATAAACCTTTCTATGGTCATCAAGGCATAAGCTTTCTTCAGCGCACCGCTGGGAATCCACCTTCCTATAGGCTAACTAGAGATCCTCAACATATTTTCTTGTGTTCTCCTCTTTACCTCATTCATATTTGTGATAAGTTTTGGTATTTAGCAATATTGTAGGTTTGATCCCCTTACAAACACAAATACAACACAATACAGACACACATGGTAAAAAAAACACGGTAAAATAAACAGGAAATTTACACGTGACACATTAATAAAAAATATATTTCCTATAAATGAAGTAAGGTATGTGCATCAATTATATTCTCATGATTTAGTATCATGTGATTCTAATTAATAATTTGAACTTAAATATCATAGTTATTAGGATGTATTGTAGCGAAAGCGATTCACTTTACTAGAAAGGGAGGGGAGTACCTTTATTTATAGGCCATACAAGGCTTCCCTGTCAAGATACCTAAGTTCTTAAGGTAAATAATAATATATGCTATCCATATAGCCTAACTAATAATATTTAATTAATGGATTAGAAATTATCTTCCCCAACCTCCACCTATTCGATTAATAATTTGGTCAACTCAACCCACACATAGCATCATCCTCCCTCCTTCCCAAACTATAGTCTTGCGTTCTTTTTTAGTTCGTCCGAATTAATAGTTGTGTTTCGAAAACAATATATAAAAGGGGATTTTGGGAAAAGGTCCTCATAGTGGTCAAAGTGTATAAAAATAGGACACTCCATATAATTTTATAAATTTAGTCCCTGTACTAAAATTACCATGAAAAATGGTGAAAAATAGTGCCGCTGGCGCGGACCAAAAAAATAAAGGTATTGTACCACAGGGACTAAATTTATAAATGCTATTGTACCACAGGGACTAGATTTATAAACTTGAAAAGCATTGTCCTAACAATCCAAATATAGAAAGAAACATGGCCTTTACCTTAATTCTCTCTATATAAAAATAGGTGAGATTACAAAGTTACTCATCCGAACAATACCCATCAGCAAACAATTATTATTATTCAAGTTCATGTCTTGCACTCGTATTCACCATTTTAGGAGTATAAATTTGGAAATAAAAACCTTTCTTCAAATATTTGACTTTCAAACGATGACTAAAAATTTGGGTTGGAGAGCATCACTAATCGCTAAATAATATATTGTGTGCAAGTGTCTTAGCATATAGATATTTGACAATATATATGTGTACATAATATTGAGGTAATGAATTTGGTAGTTCTTTTGTTTCTCATGACCACTACTTTGAAAAGCTTTTATTATTTTTCTTTGGGTCATTTAGGGTTTGGTCCCCATTTTATTTTTGATATTCAGTAAAATCTCTGTTATAAAACTTTCTTGGCCAGACCCCCATTTCTAACAGAATCGTTAAGTCAACGGCCAAACCATTAGTGACATCATCAATTTTTATTCAAACCCCAAAATGCTCCCAGTTAATGCGCAAAATTTTAATTTGTGTCTAGTACCTAAAAGTTAGGGGATAGTAAAAAAAATTTCAATTTTGCTTTCGACACACACACACACACACACACACATATATATATATATTTGTTGGAGTGTTAATCGAATAAACTCCTAAACAAATCAAACATTTGATTTTTTTATGTAAACAACCTTATTTTATAATCCTTTTCATTTAAATTTTAATATACTTATTTTATTATTATTCTTATTTAAAGAATTTCTCATTCTCTTAAAAATATTTCTTCTTTGAACAAATATTTCTTTTGCGCCCTGAAATTTGAAAAACATTGTTTAATAATTGAAGATTTATTTAGTTAGGTTATTTTTTTTACCAAGGTTCAAGCCCCGGGTAGGGGGATGGGGAGGGGGAAGGGACTTGAACCCCCGACCATGTGGGTAGTAACCATTGGGGCAAGCCCCTTTGGTTATTTATTTAGTTAGGCTAAATAAATATATTCATTCATATTTCAATGAGTGTAAAGAGGAAACACAAGTCAAAAAAAATTTAAAAATAAAATATACATTCAATAGGGGGCATTTTGGGGTTTGAACACAAATTTGGTGACGTGGCTAACAATTTGATTGTTGACTTGACACTTCCATTAGAAGTAAGGGTCGAAGGCCAAGATAGTTAAATAGCGGGGGTTTGATTGAATATCAAAAATAAAATGGAGCCAAACCCGAAATGACCCCTTTTTTTATGACAAAATTTATCTTCGATTTTTTCAAACAATTATTGTTTCTTAAAAAAGGGTTTAATGCAAAAAAATCCTTACGTTTGGGTAAAATTTCGATTTCTTCCCTATTCATTCAAAGGTTTTAATGTTACTCTAAAAGTTTCGAAATCATATTAAAGTCGCCCTTTCGAAAACATTTTTGTGACTTTGATATGATTCCGAAACTTTGAAGAGGGTAACATTGAAACATTTGAAAGTCCAGGGGGAGAAATTGAAATCTGACCCAAACTGTAGTTTTTTTTTTCAATTAACCCTAAAACAATCATCTCAGCCTCCAACAAACACAGCTTTTTGGTTGACATCTAGACAATGTAGGCCATGTGTCCTAAATAAAAAATGTTCGATATTTCAGTTATGGCCCCACTCCCCAAATAAAAAGTTGTATATTTCGGTTATGGAGACGTGCCCCAAAGTTCTATATGTCAGTTATGGACATGTGTTCGAGACTATTTATATATATAGGGATTCTATCTTGAATTCTAGATCATATGCTCACGTTTGGTTTTCATATTATTATATGGTGCCTTTGTCCTGGGGCAGAGCTACTTGGGTATTGGGTGGGCAAGTGCCACCCCAGCATTTAATATATATATATATATATATATATATATATATATATATAGTTTTAAAGTTGAGTATAAAAATATTTATTTTTTACTTTAAATTTTCAAAACACATTTTATAGATTCTTGACAATTTCACTTTTCATTTCCATCCTCTATAATTTCAACGATTTTAGTTTTGTTTCAATCAAATATAATATCTCAAATACAAGAGGAGTCTTGAATTCATGCTATTGTATCCGATATTATTTTATTTGAATTACAATTGTCTAAAAATACAAATTACAAGTAAATATTTGTAAAAATAACCTTAATTTTTTTTTTCGGGGGCTCCAGTCCCCGAACCCCTGGCAAGGGTTTGTGCCCTCATCAGAATAAATTCCTGGCTCGGCCACTGCCTTTGTCTATGTTTTCTACGAAATTACTGACTTGACCTTTCCTGCCACTATGTTTTGCACCATGTTAACAGATCGAGTCAGCTAAGACGTCTTCAAATCGCATGTTGCTATGGCTTATATTATGATAGTCTGAGTGAAACTGTCAAAAAACTGCCGTTACTGGAGGAACTTTCCCTTACATTCACTGATATTTCTAAAGAAGCTATTGAATCTGCAGGCCGTTTTTGCACTCTTCTGAAGTCATTCAAATTGAACACGAAATGGCATAAATTCACGGATATTGAAACCCCAAGCTCGGAGAGCGATGAGTTTAGGTGGGATAAAGATGACGAGGCGCTAGCGATCGCCAAAAACATGCCCCAGTTACGCGACCTTCAACTCATTGGAAATCAGATGACAAATAAGGGGTTGCAGGCCATTCTGGACGGTTGTCCTCATCTTGAATCACTTGACATGAGGCGGTGTTTCAATCTTAATCTCGAGGGTAGTTTGGGAAAAAGATGTTCTGAACAGATTAAAGTTCTAAGGCGTCCTAATGATTCCACCAAAGGCTGCGAATTTGCTTTCGGAGATGATGATAATGACTATGATTATTATGATTATGATTATGGTGATGATGATGATGATGATGATGATGATGATGATGATGATGATTACGAAGATGATTACGACGATTATTTCACCGATGATGAATATATCAGTTCTCTATTGGCGGCGACTTCTCTCACTATGAAGTCTGATTGTGAAGGGTTACTTTATTTTGATTTCGAGTAAGTCATTCTCTTGATCTTTCTTGGAACCTATCAGTGGCAAGGCCATTTGAAATGCTTGGAATTGTGTATATGCTTCTGTTCATGTCATCTGACTTGGGACCTGTTGATAAAAATGAAATCGTTTTAACTTGGATTATTAGCTCTGATAACTAATGTGATTAAATGATGCCTTGAGTTCATCCACGTGTATGCATTTGTGTTTGCGTGTTCCGAATTTAGACCCTCTTTGATAAAACCAAAAAAATTCAAATTTAACCAATTAACATTGTCAGCATGTTTTTCAAGTGAAAAGTAATTAGGGAAGTCATCATGGATTGAAATGTTATGTCAATTTATTTTTTTAGGGTTAATTACAATTTCCCTCCATGAACTTTACTTCCATTTTCACGTTGCTACTTGAACTTTCATTTCTTGGATTTAGCCCCCTCAATTTATTAAAACACTTCATAATACACTATAACCCTAATGGTTTTAAAAAATTGGACGGAGATATTTTTGTTCATTCTTGTATGGAGGGGCAATTTAATTTTTTATATTATATAAATTACTAAGAAACATTATAAAAAGTTTATAAATTACTGAAAAAATATCTTGAACATTTACAAATAAAATAATATATTTAAAATTCTGAAAATTTCAGAAATAATTAAAAAAATCTGGAAAATACTAAAAAAAAACATGGATTTTTTTTCTTCCAAATTCTGGAAATTACAGAAAAATTATTAAAAATCAGGAAAGTACTGAAAATACTTTTAAAAATCTGGAAATGACAATATAATATTTAAGAAATGTGGAAATTACAGAATATATATTTAGAAATTCAAAAAATCACAATAGAAACATTGAAAAAATCTGGTAAGTACAATTTAATTTTTTTTTTGGAAAATACTATCAAAAATCTGGAAATGACAATATAATATTTAAAACATTTGGAAATTACAGAAAATAGATTTAGAGATTCAAAATATTATGAAAGAAACATTGAAAAAATCTGGAAAGTACTATTTTTAAAATATTTTTTGGAAATAACAATAGAATATCTAAAGTTTGTGTTGGGGAGGAAGATTTTGATTCCCGAAGAAATTTCATCTCAAAAGAGTCTTCGTTCCAACCAAAATTAAATATAGATGTAATGTGTTAGAAACATTTGAAACTTACAGAAACTATATTTAAAAGATTAGAAAAGAAACATGGAAAAGTCTAGAAAATAGTAAAAAATGTTAAAAATAATTGAAAAGCCTAAAAAATTTGGAGATGACAGATAAGTATTTAAAACATTTTGGAAATTGTTGTAAATAGTTTACAATATTTGAAACTTGCAAAAAAAACATTGAAAGAATCTCAAAATGCTAAAACCAGTTTAAAAAATTGTATGTCTCATTAGGCATAGGTGTCTCATTCATGAAAAATCATTAAGCTCAGGAGCTTCTCATGCCAATCTCAGTCCGTCAATGTAATTGAACCGAAGAGTGAGAAATTCATGTTCATACCACAACAAACTGGTTGCTTGTCATAAATAGTCCGATAAAAATTACCTTGACGTAAATTATGCCAAATGGGTAATAAGAGGAAGATATCTCACTCTTTAGCCCTCAATCACTAAACTCTTCAAAATATAAAATACCTCAAATGAGGCTACAAATGGAGTAATTATAGGTGGGAAGTAGCTTGGGATCTAAGCTAGTGAACTAATTACAATTATGTCCCTAGATGCACTTGTCCTTCCCACCTCTAAATACTAAATAAACAAACAAAAGGAAAATACAATCATTTAAGAAAATAAACGAAAATAACAAAAATACTATAAAATCCTAAAAATGATGAAAATATCCTCCATATTCTTCATTCACATCATTCTCTTCGCCTTTGAAAAGCTCGTCCTCGAGCTTTTAAAGTTGAGGATACACAAAATCAAAAAAATATGAGGCCGAGAAGACAAGAAAAATATATAGAATCCCAAAAGAATTTTGTCAAATATATGAAGGGCACAAAATGTATCTTCAAAATTGGAGAATCACTTGAAAAGCGCAAAAAATGTACGGAAGAGAGGTAAAAACTTGTGGGTCAAAAGTAATTTTTTGAAAAAAGTTGGGAGGAATAGGCCATTATTCAATTATTGCTTCAAGATTCATCATTTTCCTCTTGCCTCTCATGGGAACCATAAAAAATATCTTCCACCCCGGTAAAAAACTACTTGTTTGATGCAAAATCCTAGTTCTTGAATTTGTTTGAGGGTTCCACCTAGGGTAGAGGGTGGATAGACTAGCATAGGAGGGGATTGGTTCGAAATTGGAGTGATTTTATGGGGGAATGGTTCTTGGTGGGGTAGGCTGACTTAGGGTTTCAAATGTGGGTATATGTGTTTGAGTGGATCCAAACATGAGAGGGTAGGTGGTAAGGCTAGGGTTTATGTTTATGGGTTCTTGGGCATGAGGGGTAGAAATCCTAGGGTTTCTTGACCAAAATTTTGGTTGTTGACCACTACGGGATCATCAATCACCGGAATCATTACATTTGGGGATGGTTGTTGATTGGTTGACTTCTTGATTGTCGGATTGATGTCGGAAATCCCTTGAACACCATCGGTTGGTTTTATGGTCCCTTTTGGTCGACGGAGACCATAGATGATGTCGACGATCGTTCGAGAGGGAGTTTCGATCACCGGAGGGGTGGATTGCACCTAGGTTGGTGTATTTTGTACCGGAGAAGAGTTGGTCTGCCTTAACTGCTTTGAACAACCCTCGACAGTGGTGGGCTGTTCGTCAGAGCTCCGGATCAGAGCGTGGCTCACCGGTGGGATGTCAGGAAGGCCAACCGACCTTGTATACCCTCTGTTCGAAACATTGAGAGCAGTTCTTGAAATTCGTTGTGTTGGCGGGAGACTAATGGCGACGACCGAGGGTGGGAGCAACCTTGTCGGCGTCGGAAAAGTGGAATAAGGGGCGGCCACCCTGCTGAAAGAGGTCCCGCCCCATGGCATGGCGATCCGTCTCAGTTGGAGAGGGGTTCTGCCCTTGTAGGTGGAGGTTGACAGCGACCGAGGGTGTCCAAGTGGTCATCGACAATTGCGATGGGATTCTTCCCTTGGTGGTGGATCCAGGTGGATCACTATGGGGGTTAGGGTTTTGATTTGTTTTTTTTTTGTGTTAGGGATGTGGAGTGAGTTGAATGGGGCAAATTGGGGTTTGGTGGGATTGAATTTGTTTGGGATATGGGCGTGGAATGGGTTGCGGAAGAGTAGGTAGAAGTGTTTTGGGTGGTGGTGGAAGATAGGCGAGTCTCAAGATTCTCCATTCGCATTAAGAGATGATCCAAGCTCCTCGCGATTCGATCATTACGAGTTTCCACTGGAGCATGTCTCCTCTTAAAACCCATCTTGACGTTGTTTATGAGTTTTTTATTTTTTTATAACAATGGGTAGAACCAACAAGGCTCTGATACCAATTGACGTAGATCGCACCAGATGGGTAATAAGAGGAAGATATCTCACACTTCAACCCTCAATCACTAAACTCTCCAAAATATAGAATACCTCAAATGAGGTTACAAATGGGGTATTTATAGGTGAGAAGCAGCTTGGGTTCTAAGCTATTGAACTAATTATAATTATGTCCTTAGATGCCACTTGTCATTTCCACCTCTAAATACTAAATAAACAAACAAAAGGAAAATACAACCATTTAACAAAATAAAAGAAAATAACAAAAATACTAAAAAATCCTACAAATGACGAAAATATCCTCCATATTTTTCATTCACATCACAACCATATCTTTTTTTTTTCAAAATTATGAAAGTTATAAAAAATACGGAATTTTAATCATTTCAAAATAAAAAATCAACCCCAATTCTAAATGTTGATAAATTTCCATCCCAATCTATCTATATTTGTTCATTTCCAATAAATCTAGACAAAAAATAAAAGCAATTTCCGGCCCAATCAATTTTGATCTAGAAATTTTAATCTAGATTTGAAAAATTCAAAAACTCTAAAAACAAAATATGGAGACCAAGATGAATAATTTTGTGTCTATGCGTGTTTGTCTATATGTGTGTTGGTGTGTTTTCATGTGTGAGAGAGGAAGATGAAGAAATCTCTCTGCGCGTTCTTGTGTGGGCAAGAGAACGGAAGATGAAGAGAAGAGAAGAGAAGAGAGAGAGTAGGTATAACATATATTATAAAAATGCCCCTCTAAATAAGAATGGACAGAAATACCCTTATTTTCCCACCTTTTTTAAAAAGATTAATGGTGTTAGTTTTAGGGATTTACTTGAATGGTTAAATCGAGGAAATGAAATTTCGGACGGTGAAGTGAAAATGGAGGTAAAATGTAATTAACCTTATTTTTAAAGTGATACTATTTAGGGTAAATTAAAAATTTAACTATGAGGTTTGTAGGGTTTTGCAATGTTAAATTAACTATTTCATTTTTTTTGTAATGTTAACGTCTACGTTTTTAATTTGTACAATTAAATCCACCATCTAACTTTAGTTAAAAAGTTAGACAAAAAATTCGTTTTAGTCACAACTCTCTCTCTCTCTCTCTCTCTCCACCAACTCTCCAAGAAACCATCGCCACCACTACCAAAAAACCACATCAAATCACTACACCACAACCAAAACACACACTGACACACTACCATAAGCACCTCCCCACCACCACCACACCAAAACATTCAAAACACCACACAACCACAAAAAAACACCCCTAAACATCACACACCACCACCACACTGTGACAACCCGCCTATTAATATCGTGTGGTCAATTCTCTACTAAAATAAACAATGAATCTCAGTATGGTTCATTCTCAACATCACTGTAGCAATAATAATAATATAATATAAATAATACGAACAAACCATACAATCAGAATGAATGACATAATCACCATGCATAAATAAGTCATAAGTGTGAACCGAATAAACCATCGGCCACCAAATAATAACATCCACTGCGTAAACTGAATAAATGAACTGAGTACTAAAATATAAATGTCTGTCAATAATATAAACCTATCCATTTAGGGACAACACGCCCAAAGCTGAAACTAAAATGACTGATCCTATCTAGATAAAATAGACTGAGGTGTCTAAGCAAAGATGCAACGTTCACAGTTGCTGCATGATAAGAATGAATCTATCCTCGCGGTCCCGGCTGTTGTTGCTACACACCTGAGATAATAACAGAGAAACAAGGAAAAAAAAACCCTACGGATCAAAGCCCGAAAAGTAGAAATATTTTGCAAGTAGATAATTGTTTTAAATCGATTAAAACCATAGTGTATTATCCTAATTAAATCCATAGTGTGCACCTAATGTGTTCATATATTATCCTAATTAAACTACTCGGTCTAAGTGGGACATGTAACCGTTATCTAAGCCCAATCCCGCCAATACTCTCTATTAGCTAAGTATAACTACCTTCTCTAGGTAATATGTTCATAAACAATATTGTAGCGACACATTTGCTAAAAATAAATAATCACGTAATGAGCATAACATAGCTATGCTCGTGCTATAAACAGATAATATATACATATAGGAGAAAACTCACTTACATCATGCTCTATACATCATCCATACATCACACCTAGTTGTAGGCCCTAATTTTTTTTCCAAATTTTTTATTTTTCTCTTGAAATTAAACTTCCAATAAACCCATGTTCAAAAAATTAGGTCAAAATACATTATGTAGCTATTTTTAAAAAATCCACAAAAAACTGCTCAAAATACTATATTTATAAGGGTCTGCGCCAACAGTTTTTGTGGATTTTTAAAAAATAGTTACAAAATGTATTTTGATATAATTTTTTGAATATGGGTTAATTAGAAGGTTAATTTCAATAGAAAAATAAAAATTTGGGAGAAAAGGTTTTTTAGGATCTAGAACTAGGTGCGATGTATGGTGTGATGTAGACATCATGATATAGATGAGCCTTCATCTCTCTCTCTCTCTATAACCGCATCCCCAGAGCTGAGACCTTGCAGATGCATCCCTCGTGTGCTATTCGACTCCAGGCATCACGCCTCACACCGTGTCGGAATCTCACCACCAATTCCAAATGAAAACACATACAACGGAGGTGGTTATAGACATACATCCGGTGGTCGCCATACTACATCGTCCCTAACCGGACTCAAAATCAACACCTATCATCGCAAACGGATGGTGGTCATGCAACAGTCCTATGACTTGGGGAATTAATCCAATACTTGTTGGTCAACGCCAGGATGGACCGCCCATTACGCGCAACCTCCTACGATGATACTACCGAGTGGGTATGATTAAATGAAACAGGTAACATGAACACATACATATTTATACACACTACTCTGATATATATATATATATATATATATATATATATATATATATATATATATCGTACGGTTCACCAATCTTGAAGTTCAATCTCAACTTTTTAATTAATATATGAAATTCACTCATTTGGATCCTCGGTTCTCCTCACTCGAACCCATCTACCGTTGGTTTATCACACGTATTGAATTCTATCTTCGCTAGTAATCTCACAATACCCCGGAAGCTCCTACGGTCAATCCCCAAGTCTTAACGGGTCAAAACGACACACGAACAAAAATTGTGCAGGCCAGCAAACCAAATCGGTTCGCTACCCCCCAAATCAAAATTTTCGAAAGAAAGTCCTATCCAAAATCATGAATTTAAAATTTTGGCATCGCATATCTTTTAATAGAAAATTCATAACCAATTAAAAAAAATCAGATAAATACGAAACCGACGCCCATGCCTTCGTAATTCGATTCTGCACAACTTTATCCAACTTCCAAAGGCGAATCGATTTGCTAGGGTAACGAACTAGTTCAGTTTTCTGAACATCTTCCTCGAGTTTTTCTCTTCTAAACCCTCTAATGGAGGTTTCCACCTACTCCAAACACAAAAGTTAACTCTTGTAACATTACCCTAACATTCCAGATCTATTTAATCGAAAAACTATCCCCAAATCCCGAATCATACCCACCCTAGAATTTTAAATCAAACTTCCAATTAATTCAACACAAAATTTTCCTAAATTGATTATCAAAGATCCCGTAGATACCAAATTTAATCTGCTGACTTGGATCAATCAAACAAAGACACGTGACTATCTACATGACAACAACAATCACTTCCGAGATAATCACACGCTCCGAGGAACCATGTTACTTCGAGGAACTTATACGTTCCGAGGAACAGACCTCACCGAGGAACTCATACGCCCCGAGGAACAGACCTCTCCAAGGAACTCTTGAATACCAGAAAGCTTAGGCGGTCCGAGCTACTCAGTCGGTCCGAGCTGCATCTCGAACAGAGCATTAATAGCTGAATAACCAACAGTTCAACTGGTTCATTAAATGCTTATCATTTAGACGCACACGCTTAAAAGGCATTAAATGTGTTACCCTTTCATATGTATATCATTTAATGTATCACCCTTTCAGATGACAGCCTCAAGGCTATAAATACGTTGTATAATCCCCATTGTAAAGTGAAATGATTCTGAATCCAAACTTTGGGATCCAGAACGCAATTTCTTGTAATCGAGAACTCTTAAACACTCAGCAATAAAACAACAGTGGACGTAGGCCATTCATATAAGGCTGAACCACTTTAAAAATCTTTTGTCTCATTTATTTATCTGTGATTGAAAAATTAGAGTGATCTAATTTTTTACATCAACAGATTGGCGCCGTCTGTGGAAAACGACTGGTAATATCGTTTTCTCACCAATAACAATCCAATACCAATGGCTGATATACCTGAATCCAGTAATCGAAACACTGGAACCCCTCCAAATCCATCTGCTCAACCAATTATTCCAGATCTGACTGGAATGATGCCAAATCTGGCTCAGGGCCAGACCGTCATGCAAGAAACGATGCGACAACTCATCCAAACTCTCCATGGCGGTGCGCCAGCCCGTTCCGGATCACGAAGCATTCAAAGAAATATCCGTGCGCCTTCTGTGCGTACTAATTCATATCGCAATGAGAAATCTGAAGATTTTTCTTATCAACCTAGACGAACTTCGTCAGTGCGAGCCACAGATACTGAACAACGTGTCACCCTCTCCCCAGAAAGGGCCAGTGCATTGGAAAGATTGAGTAGGGCCTCTCCTTTTGATCGATTAGGCCCTAGGAGGAACAAAAGTCCTCTTAATGCAGCGTCGAGGAGCTTTCGACGACCATCAGATTTAAGGGAAGGATCTTCCCAGTCGCGACCAGTTGCTCGTCAAGATGGATCCGCTGACCGATAAACTGCTCGTCAAGATAAATCCCAGGAAGCCACTTCAACGCGATCAGTTGCTCGAACCAATAGTCCCGAGGAAGGGAATGATGCATGGAAAGGATCTATTCAAAGGCTGGAGGATAGATTAGGGCAAATGGCTAAGGCTAAGAACCCTCTACATCGAACCTTTGTTCGAGGAACACCTTTTGTCCAGGATATTGTTGATTTTCCAACACCACCAAAGTTCAAAGCACCTGTTGTGACTCCCAAGTATGATGGGAAGACTGACCCTGTCCTTCATATAGAACAATATCAAGCTGCTGTCGACATCTATGCTGTCCCAGACAAGATGAGATGCAGGGCATTCTCGGGAACTCTTACCGGATCTGCTCAGATATGGTATAATAATCTTCCTCGGGGTAAGATTTCAACTTTTCTTCAACTGGCCGAGTTATTCATTGGGAATTTCTACTTTGGAGCAAAGCCAGTTAAACGAGTAGCACATTTGTTAAGTGTTAGACAAAAAGCTAGTGAGAGTATTAGAGACTATATAACTCGTTTTAATAACGAGAAGCTCGAAGTCATTGATTATGAGGAGAAGACAATGATCTGCTTTGATGAGTGGATTGCTGCCAAACAAGTTGTACTACACTTTGGCCAAAGACCCACCTCGAACCACGTCGGACCTGATGGGAAAAGCGTCCAAAATTATGAATGCCGAGGAGGCTATGTCTGCGAAGAAGAATATGGACTCCAAAGAAAGCAAGGGGGAAGGTGATAAAGCTAAGAAGAAAGAGCATAAGAACAATGGTGGTGACAAACATTCCAAAAGTAGGTCGTCATGGGAGGTCTTGAAGAAATTTGATAATTACACGCCTTTGAAGGCAAATATCAACCACGTCCTGGAAGAAATTAAGAACAGCGAGGAGTTAAATTGACCAAAGAAAATGAAATCAGACCCTGACACGAGGAATAGGGAGAAATATTGCGAGTTCCATAAGGATCATGGCCATATGACCAAAAATTGCATAGCTCTTCAGAACGAGATTGAAACACTCATCCGACGAGGAAAGCTAGCAAAGTATGTTGATCGGGGAGGCGAAAGAAGAAACAACGACCGAACTAGAGAGAGGTCTAGATCTCCTCGTCGAGCAGAGGAGAAAAAGAAGAGAAACCATGAAGATGACCCCGATCTTCCCAAGAAACCAAGGCAACCAGAACGATAGGTATTTTCAATACGCTTTGGGTCATTTGATTGTAATGTCATTACAGGAGGAGATGTCGGAGGAGGAGACCTTACTGCAGAAAGAAAAGCTTACCTCGGAGAGGCTCAAGCTTGCTCGTACATTCAGCGAATAAATTTAGCTGAGGAAGATCGCCCGAGAAAGGTGAACAAAGAAAAATTGGTCATTGGGTTTTCGAAGAATGATCTTGCAGGAGTTTTATATCCTCATGACGACCCATTAGTGATCAAAATGAGAATGAAGGAGGTAATGATTTCAAGAGTACTGGTCGATAATGGTAGCTCGGCAGACATCATGTTCTACTCGTGTTTCGATAGTTTAAATTTAAAGCTATCTCAACTGGAGCCTTACCACAGACCCCTCATCGGTTTTGCTGGCGAGAAAGTGTTTCCACTTGGTACGATCAAGTTGGATATATTCATTGGTACGTGGCCTGCTTGTCGGACAGAAAGAATACGCTTTTTCGTGATGGATAAGAATGTCCAGTCATCGTACAATATCATCATGGGAAGAGTAAGATTGAAGAAGTTCGAGGCTGTACCATCTACAGTGCATCAATGCCTAAAATTTCCAACAAACTTTGGAGTAGGAGTTATGAAAGGTGATCAGAAAGTAGCTCAGGAGTGCTATTATTCATCCGCCGAGCAAGATGAATTGAAAGAATCAAAGAAAAAGACTACTACTTATCAAGTGGATGAAGGTGTAGAAATCGAAACTTTGGATCCTCGAGATGAGTCGCAACTCGTGAAAGGTCAAGTGGTGGAAGCTACTGAAAATATCATTCTGGACGACGAACACCCTGAACGAACTACTCAAATAGGTTCATCATTGAAAGCCTCACTAAAACAGGAATTGATAACTTTCCTTAGAAGCAGAAGACAAACTTTTGCTTGGAGTCATGAAGATATGCCTGGGATTGACCCAAACTTCTTATGTCACGAGCTCAATGTGAATAAGGAGATCAAGCCTGTGAAGCAGAGAAGAAGAGTATTCAGTCCCGAGAAGAATCAAGCTATACAGGAGGAAGTCGAGAAACTCCAGAAAGCTCGTTTCATTGAAGATGTTAAATATCCAGATTGGTTAGCCAATGTGGTGATGGTAAAGAAGAAAAACAACAAGTGGAGGATGTGTGTAGACTTCACCGACCTCAACAAAGCATGCCCAAAAGATCATTTTCCACTGCCCCGAATTGATCAACTGGTGGATGCTACCTCAGGACACGAGTTGCTAAGCTTCATGGATGCTTATTCTGGTTATAATCAGATCAAAATGAAACCTGAAGACAGGGAGAGTACTTCTTTCATTACCCCTAGGGGAACTTATTGTTATAATGTTATGCCTTTTGGTTTAAAAAATGCAGGTGCGACATATCAGAGGCTGATGAACAAGGTCTTTGCTGAACAAATCAATGACAATATGGAAGTCTATGTTGACGACATGCTGACAAAAAGCAAGAAAGCTACAGATCATCTAGTTGACTTAAGTCAAACTTTTGATCAACTAGATAAATATCAAATGAAGCTGAACCCGACGAAGTGCGTCTTTGGAGTACGAGAAGGCATGTTTCTCGGGTACATTGTCAATCAACGAGGCATTGAAGCAAATCCTGAAAAGATCAAAGCTCTATTAGGGCTGCGATCTCCAACAACGAAGAAGGAAGTACAGAGTCTCACAGGACGAGTAGCAGCACTCAACAGATTTGTGTCACGAGCAACTGATAGATGTCTCCCATTCTTCAAGACACTCAGAAAAACTTTTGAGTGGAATGATGAATGTGAGAAGGCCTTTCAAGACTTGAAGAAATACTTGGGAGCACCTCCACTGTTGTCCAGGCCGGTGATGGGAGAAAAATTGTATTTGTACCTTGCAGTGTCCGAGAATGCAGTTAGCTCGGCGTTGATCAGAGTGGAGAATGGAGTACAAAAGCCAATTTATTACACAAGTAAGGCCTTCCGAGGAGCAGATATCAGATATCCGAGAATGGAGAAATTGGCGCTGGCGCTGATTGAGGCGAGTAGGAGAATGAGGCCGTACTTCCAGGCTCATACTATAGTAGTATACACCGATATGCCATTGAGACAAGCCTTTCATAAGCCAGAGAAATCAGGGAGATTGATGTACTGGGCAATAGAGCTCGGAGAATATGATATAATTTATGAACCCAGATCATCACTAAAAGGGTAGGCTGTAGCAGATTTCATAGCGAAGTTCACCTATCCTGATACCCCCGAGGAGCAAAAGTTGCTCGCTGATCAACCTGTGGATGTTACAGGATCAACAAACACAAGCCCAGACCAATTCCGATTGGTAAAAGGACGTGTGGATGTTACAGGATGTGATGCAGAGATAGTTGGGAGGACTCCGGACGAGAAACAAGAGTTGCTCGCTGATCAACCTGTGGATGTTACAGGATCGACAGACACTAGCTCAGACCAACTCCGGTTGGTAAGAGGGCAAGTGGATGTTACAGGATCATTAAATTCGAGCTCGGACCAACCTTGGTTGGTAAAAGGGCAAGAAAAGATGATCGATGAGGAGCGAGAAAAATCCGGGGAGAATGAAAGGAAGCAGCAAATATTTCACCGAGGAACACTGACTGATCAAAAATTTGAAGACGAGTTACCTATATGGAGGCTATATGTAGATGGCTCATCTTGCACTGCAGGATGTGGCGCGGGGATAGTTCTGAGCACTCCGGACGAGGTCGACATGGAATACGCCTTGCGTTTCCAATTCAAAGTTTCCAACAATGAGGCAGAATATGAGGCCATGATTGCAGGGCTTAATTTGACAAAAATTATGGAGGCACAACAGGTTGTGATCTTCAGTGACTCTCAATTGATTGTAAACCAAATGATGGGAGTATATGCAGTTAGAGGAGAATTAATGATCAGATATCATGCAAAGGCAAAGGAGTTGTTGTCAGAATTTGCTGCTATTCAGCTGGTCAGAATACCAAGAATGGAGAATGCGAGAGCAGACGCCCTAGCTCGACTAGCATCAGCTACTCGCACCGAGCCACGACGAACAATCCCAATTGAAGTGTTAGTTGGTCGGAGTATAGATGAAGATCTGAAGATGAATTTTATCACCCTTGATTTAGGACCATCTTGGATGGATCCCATCAGGGTATATATCGAGGAAGGAGAATTGCCAATTGACAAGCTTGCAGCCAAGAAATTGAAGTTTAAAGCTGCTCGGTATGTACTAACTAATGGTGTTTTATATAGACGAGGAATTATGGCAAGTTTGCAAAGATGTGTACATCCCACCGAGGTGAAAGATTTGATTGAAGAGATCCATGAAGGGTCTTGTGGAGCACATGTAGCAGGTCGGACACTTTTACAAAGGGTGATGACGCAGGGATACTACTGGCCGACGATGAGGGCAGATTGTATAGCCTATGCCAAGAAATGTGACAAGTGCCAACGCTTTTCCTCCATCCGAAGAACTCCACAAGCATTTTTGTCACCCATAACTTCCCCTTGGCCATTTGTGATGTGGGGAATTGATTTGGTTGGACCACTGCCAACGACCCGAGGAAGGTTCAAGTACCTCGTCGTCGCAGTGGATTATTTTACTAAGTGGGTAGAAGCTGAGCCACTCATTGATATGACATACGAGAAGGTGTACCAATTTGTTTGGAAGAACATCATTTGCCGATATGGTCTTCCTCATGCTTTCATCACAGACCATGGAACACAATTTGATAACGAGGAGTTCGCTGCCTATTGTCATCAATCAAACATTTTGAAGGTTCATTCAGCACCAGGCCATCCTCAAAGCAATGGACAAATTGAAGTGACAAACAGAACGCTGCTGAACGGTTTGAAGAAAAGATTGGATGATGCGAAAGCGAACTGGATCAACGAGCTACAATCAGTACTTTGGGCTTACCGAACTACTCCCCGAGTAGCAACTGGAGAATCACCATACATGCTGGCGTTCGGAAGTGAAGCCGTCATACCTGCCGAGTTGGGCCTCCCAACACACAGGGTACTGAATTTCAATTCCACTGTCAGCGAATTAATGAGAAGACTGGATTTAAACATGCTCAAGGAAGTTAGAGAAGAAGCATCCATTAGAAATGATGCTTACCAGCAGCGAACAACTTTGTTCTACAACAAGAGGGTGAAGAAGTGCGACCTGAAAGAAGGAGACTATGTGCTGAAGAAAGTAGTTCAAAAGCATAACAAATTGGAAGCAAACTGGCATGGACCATACCGAGTTACAGAAGTTGTTCGACCAGGAACTTATCGAATAGCAACTTTAGAAGGCGAGGAGTTTAGAAATGCCTGGAATGCAGAGCACCTGCGCAAGTATTATCAGTGATGTATATGTAACACAGTTTCCATCAGTATGAATAAAATGAAAATATTCTGCAAGTCTCTCTGTTTATTGAAATTTTTTCGGGGAATACTAGTGCTATGCACTACTCGGCAAAGCTCGGCAGACTACTCAGAGAAAATATTCCAAAATGTACCAACTTAGTTGGTCGACGAGGAGAAAATATTCCAAACTAGTTGGTCGACGAGGAGAAAATATTCCAAATTGTACCAACTTAGTTGGTCGACGAGGAGAAAATATTCCAAACTGTACCAACTTAGTTGGTCGACGAGGAGAAATATTCCTAAAAATGCCAACCTGTTTGGCTAGGAAACGAAATATTCCAAACTGTACCAATATAGTTGGTCGACGAGGAGAAATATTCCTAAAAATGCCAACCTGTTTGGCTAGGAAACGAAATATTCCAAACTGTACCAACTTAGTTGGTCGACGAGGAGAAATGTTCCTAAAAATGCCAACCTGTTTGGCTAGGAAACGAAATATTCCAAACTGTACCACGTATGGTTGGTCGGGGATAAAAACCCACTAAATGTAGTTGGTCGACGAGGAGAATTTATCGACCTTGGTTGGTCGGGCACATTTTATGAAAAAGACAAAAATTTACCAAGTATGGTTAGTCGGGGACAAACTCTCACTAACTATAATTGGTCGACGAGCACAATTTAACAACCTTGGTTGGTTGGAAAAATTTTAAACATTTTTATACTAATTTATTAGGTGATCGAGCAACATTACTGATACTTGTAACTTTTTATTACTAAGTTGGTCGATGAATAACACAATATTATTATCTTTTTAACAGATATGCATAAATGTAAAGTGTTAATGTTTACAAGACAATAGCAATTAAGATTTGCAAACAGAAATGAAAGTTTTTCATTAAATTCGAAATAAATTACATTGATGATAAAAGAAAAGTTACATTGATATGTATACTAACTGTTACATTAAAAACTCCTATTCTATTGGTCTTTTCCCCTCAGCTTTCGATACAAGTTCCTCGCCAGCAGGCGGATCATTTAATGACTGAGGAGAATTGATGAAGTTCAAATCCTTCAGCATCTTGACGTTCATCACAGAAGGTCGATCTAGAAGATGCTCGGGACGAGATACCTCAAATTGAGAATGTAAATTATAGTCACCGAGGTATTTCGCAATTAAGCTCCGAGGAATGGCACGAGATGGGATCCATTCCATGTCCAGATTGTATGGTGGCACAGGCAAGTCGAGCAAACCGGGATCATAATAGTCCCACAGATAGTGTCCTTGTTCGAGCTTCAGCACGCCTAAGGCATTTAGCCAGCCTTGTTTGTAGCCCTCATTATTGGCATTCTGGATACGATCATCCAAATGGAATAGTGCTTCGTTGTATCCAGCCATCCAGAACTCCCTGGGCTGTTTGTGGAATTGAAATGTTAGCCTTTCAATATTCTCGTGGAGACTATTGACAAAAAGCTCATTAGTCTCCAACACTGATTTCTTTACAGAGAGTTATTTTTCCAGGTCTCTAATTTTCTTTGACATGTCAGACAAAGCTTGGTTCTTAGCCATTAATTGGAAGGCTTGGTTCTCTAAGGTAGATGCTGTCCTCTGTTCCTCCACAAGAACCCGAGCTGCTCTTCCTCGTCCCCGAGGGGCTCTTGCTCGTCCCCGAGGAGATGTGGAAGGGCCCGACCTTTTCAAGGTGTCCAACTCTTGCCTCAATTTGGCATTCTCAACCTCTAAAAATGAAAATCCCTCGTCAGTCACTGGGATTATAGCTGTTGAAGAAGAGGCTGCAGACTTCAACTGTGCTAGCTCTTTCTGCAAATTGTTATTCTCTTGCTCCAACAGCTCGGCAATCTGTCTACATGCTTCAACTTCACCCTTAAGGGTTCTCTCCCTGACATCGTACCCAACAAGGAGCTTTTCGTAGCCCTTCTCGGCAGAAAGCTGCTGATACCTCTTCTCATACCCTTCATGCAACAGGGCAGTTGATTCCTTGTACTGATTCTGAAGGTCTTCTAGGGTACATTGAAGATCCTCGATCATTTCATAGTAAGACACATTATTGGCCACAGCTCGGTCAAGTAAGCACTTCAGGTACTGATAAGCTTCGACGGCCTGTTCTGAAGCATCATGACCAAGGATGTCGGCAACTTCTGATACACTCAGGTATGTGGGACCAGCCTTATAATATTCATTACATTGCTGCATCAACTTTGTATCATTGGCAGATATCAGATCCATCCTGGCCAGAAACTAGGCAAAGAAAGAAAAGACAATCATAAAAAAGAAGATCAACACAGAGTACAAATAGAAAAGAGACAATCGTATGGAAGAAAGAACTCATGTTTTGTTAGATCATGAAATTTGAAGTTACAAGTTTTGAGTTACATTTGACAAACGAAAAAGAAAAATAGAAAGAGAAAACCGAACAACACTACACCTTTTCCTTATCTCCCAAAACTTTCTCGGGAGGTTGGGAACAGGAGGCAGGTTGCTCGGAGGGGACTGTGACTTGTTCGGAGAGCACCAGCTGTTGCTCGGAAGAAGAAACTCCTCGCTCAGTAGCATGATGACTGGTTAAGGCATGTTCTCCCACTACCATTGAAGACTCCTCAGAGGTAGCTTCGTCCTCTTCTAATTCTTCTGGAGTAGGAGGGGGACCAGGGATGTGTCTCTGGAAGAGCTCGGATGACTCGTCGACCTTCAATTCCTGAAGGGCAATAACCCATCCGTCCCTGAAATACTTTGCACTGCTATAATCCACTTGAGAGACCATGGCAGCACATCCCTTATCCCAACCTTTGTCCCAGCCAGAGCTCAAGGACTTCTTCACGGCAGCTTTCCTTTTGGCCTTCTCCAAGGCAAGCTTCTCGGACAGCAAAACATCAGCAGCCTTCAGTTTTTGTTCAGCTTCCTCCTTCTGTCGAGTTATTTCCTGGAGTTGGACCAACCTCTCCTCAGCAGCCTTAAGTTTATTTTCAAATTCCCCAGCAGTCTTGAGCTTCACATCGAGCTCTTTGTTAGCCTTCTCCAAGGCATTCACTTTCCTCTCCAAATCCCTGGAGGCCTCAGCAACCCGAGTTTTCTCCTGCTCGGAGGAAGCAATTTTCTTCTCCCAGACTGCCTTATCAGTATCGTACCTCTGGCGAGATTCCTCCAAGGACTTGGTAGCTTCTTCCAGAGCTCCCTCCACACTGGACGAGGAGCAAGAAGCTTTGATTGCTTCATCCTTCTTAAGGATTATGTTGAAGCAGCTCGTCAACTGTAAACAGAAAAAGAACGCAAAATCAGAAACAAATATGAGAAATAACAAAGGAAAATATGAAAAGTTCAAAGTAAAGGTACTTACTGAAGCAAGATGACTAGCAGCCAAAGAAGTAACCATATCCCGAGTAAGGTTATCTTCATTACCTTGCACCTTGGGAATGGTCAAGGACTTTACCGAGCTCATGTCAGAGCTCGGGGGAACAAATGTGGGAACCTTAGTCCCAGCAGCAGGGGGCTGAATGGTGGTGTCAGCCAAATTGACCGAGGAGCTCTTCTTCAGCCTCCTCGGGGGAACAGGTACAACCAAGGAAGAATCCTTGGTCGGTGATATCACAATCACCTTTCCAGGAGCAGCAGAGCTGCTCGGAGCCACTGCGGGCTTGTCAGCAACCTTCTCGGAGACTTTAGCAGGAGTAGTTGAAGGAACTACACCAGTCTTCTTTGTCCCCTCCTTTGGGACATCAATCTTATCCTTTTTACCTCCCCAGAGCCGGAGGCAGTTTTCTCAAACAGAGCAGGAGTCCTTCTCTTCTTCATCCTTTCGCTCAACGGAACGTGAGATTCTGACGAAGAACTTGCAGAGGGTGGTACTGGCTCTGCTTCACTGATCACTGGACGAGCAGTGAAAGAAGTTGTATAGCTCTTGTATTGGAGCAGATAGGAGGCTGATCGAATGTTCTCGTCAGCAACCCTTTGATGCAGACCCCAGATAAGTCCCAAATGCCTTATATTGACATCTGTTTCTTTGGGCACTTTCTCTTGCTATCAACTGCTAATAAACATTGTTATCAGTAACACATTTTATCAAACACAAAACAAACATGATTTCAAGATAAATAAAATAAATAAAAATAACCTATCCAATTGCCATAAGGAGGGCATCTGGGACCCTGGTAAACCTCATCTCCGGTTAAAGGAGGGTGTTGCCAATTTTTTACAACAACCCCATGTTCAAAATAATCCCTGTTGGCATCAGGGAGATTGACTACTAAGGCTCTATTTATAAACCTAGTTTTTAAATAATAAATATTATCATTAACTGTCCATCTATAGCAGTACATGATTTCTGGAATTCCTATACGGGTTCCATGCACTTGATTTAATTTATACACCCCATTAACTATTCTCCATGTGTTGGGGGCTATTCGTGCAGGAACAACATCAAAGTACTGACAAAATTCCAGACACAGAGGATTTGGTGGAAAAGAAAATCCACACTCAACAAAAAAGAGACTGGGAAACCAATGTCCCTCAGCCAAATTGAAATAATTAGAAGGCTCAGAAAGCTCTTCCAAGACAACCCAAGAGGGAATGGAAAAATCAGATCAAAATTTGTCAAGAGACTCAACTAGGTAAACCATGATGACGAATTAAAAGAAATGAAGAAGAAGAAAGAGGATCTTACAGAAAAAAGACCGAAGTTGTTGATAATGAACGACGGAAGAGATGAACGCACAAGAGAGTAGAAAACAATGAAAAACTCGAAGATGAAAATTTGAAAAGATAGAAGACGGTGGGAGTCTCTGTGAAGTTTAAATACATTGCCTTGGGAACTGGCGAAATAATGATTACAAAAATGATGATTACGTTACCGGCGGCTAAAAAGCATTAAATATTGACGCGGAAATCAAAGCGAACAACAACGGCTAAAAAGGCGAAAAGTGACGCGGGAACCGAAGCGAGCAGAAAAGTCCAAAAAAGCATGATTCTACGAATTGGGATAGAGAAATAAATACAAGGGAAATGATCCTAAAAATTAGGAAGAAATATTTAAAGCTACCGTATTCCGAGAAAGAATGTTCCATACTCCTCAAATTTCGAAATATGAAACATTGGGGGCTTCTGTTGATACCAAATTTAATCTGCTGACTTGGATCAATCAAACAAAGACACGTGGCTATCTACATGGCAACAACAATCACTTTCGAGATAATCTCACGCTCCGAGGAACCATGTTACTCCGAGGAACTTATACGTTCCGAGGAACAGACCTCACCGAGGAACTCATACGCTCCGAGGAACAGACCTCACCGAGGAACTCATACGCTCCGAGGAACAGACCTCTCCAAGGAACTCTTGAATACCAGAAAGCTTAGGCGGTCCGAGCTACTCAGGCGGTCCGAACTGCATCTCAAACAGAGCATTAATAGCTGAATAATCAACAGTTCAACTGGTTCATTAAATGCTTATCATTTAGACGCACACGCTTAAAAGGCATTAAATGTGTTACCCTTTCATATGTATATCATTTAATGTATCACCCTTTCAGACGACATCCTCAAGGCTATAAATACGTTGTACAATCCCCATTGTAAAGTGGAATGATTCTGAATCCAAACTTTGGGATCCAGAACGCAATTTCTTGTAATCGAGAACTCTTAAACACTCAGCAATAAAACAACAGTGGACGTAGGCCATTCATATAAGGCTGAACCACTTTAAAAATCTTTTGTCTCATTTATTTATCTGTGATTGAATAATTAGAGTGATCTAATTTTTTACATCAACAGATCCGATCTTTATATAAAAGTTCTACACGTTCATCCATTTAAATCTAAAAATATATTCGAATTTCAGATATGATTGATCTTCATTAATGATTCATTTACAAACCTTAGTCTTTTATCATTTAAATCTCTATATCAGTTAAAAAAGTTTCAATCTTTAACATCTTAATTTTCATATTTCTACCTCTAATCATGAAAATAAATAACTACTATAAATTGCGACATAAAGAAAGTATCTACTTGCCTTGGTGGATTAAACCCGATGTTCTCTACGTGTTTGATGGCGGGTTGAATCTGGAGATAGCTTTGCTACCTCTTTTCCTAGCGTTTCTCTTATTTCTTCTTCATTTTCTCTTTATTTGGGTCTCTCTCTCTCAATGTCTTGTGTAAAATATGAAAGGCGGGTTACCATCCACCTTCTCAACCTCTAAATATCCCTCTAGTTAACCTAATCCCATTTTTCTTCTTAGCCCTAAATGTAAAATGACCCTCCTACCCTTATACAGGTCCTGTTATGTCTAAAAAGTCTCAAGAATCCAAACATAATACCCGCGTACCTATTCAGAACTATTTCGACCTTTTTTGAATCACTGATGCACTCGAAAAGGTCATCCGAGTCACCCAACTCCAAATGTGATAACATTTCGTTAATCGGGCCCGACTATTGCGTATCCTACGCGTCACCCATAAATTATACCAATCCGTCGATGTAACACTATCGACATATAATAATAAACTGTCGTTATCACTCATATGCGACATACAATAAATCACATAACTATTTACTTATCACACACAAGTAAATAATAATTATAATAAATATCAATCCTTTATCTCGCTAATTAATATTTACTAAAAATTCAATTTAATTCCTCCAATTAAAATAATAGCATAAATCACATATAAATTAATTAGTAATAAAAGTACGGGCTACTACATTCTTTCTCCTAACAATGGAATTTCGTCCTCGAAATTCGAACATAGCTTCCATAAAGCTCTGGATACTTTTCCCGCATGACATCCTCACAATCCCACGTCGACTCACCGACGTTGTGGTGCCCCCACTGTACACACAATAACGGTGCCACCTTTGACCAAAGTTTTCGCTCATTACGACCCAAAATGACAACATGTCTCTCCTCATATGAAATATCCGACACCAAAGTTTCCGCTGCAAAACCTTGGGTGGTCTCCCATGATCAACCTTCACCATTTGACAAGTGGAGCACCTGAGACAAACTCTGTTGTGTCTCGCTTCACACCGGCCCACCAATACTGGTTCCTCAACACTTGACACATCTTATCCCTTCCGGGATGCACCAAAATCGTGACTCGTGTGCATCCTCCATATTAGCACGCTATAAGTCCTTGTTATCTGGGACAATCAATCTCCCATTGAAGCGTAAGCCACTTTTAGCATTGACTGAGTAAGACTCTGCTCCATTGCCAATAACTTTTATATCCTCTACTGACAAGGGGGATCCCCTTCTTGTGCCTTCACAACCTTCAGAATTATCTCGGGTGTGACGGTCATCACTACCATATAAGCCCGAACTACCTCCTCTTCCTACAAAAGTTCATCCCACTTCTTCTTCCACACTGTTGCCAATTGCCCAATAGGCACACGACTCAATGTTTTTGCGACCACGTTAGCCTTTTTTGATTAATATTGAAAAACGAACTGACTAAGGTGCCAATACACCCTATACCATGTGCATACAAGCGCAATTACCACTTGTGCAACTCACATGCATTCCAAAAACCAACCATACATATCATGCGTGACCCTACTGTAAAGGTATACTCAATCGCCCTACTAATCGTGACTCAACTCTTCTTGGGATTGTCCCACTAATTCAACTAGTGGTGCAAACATCCCCAAGTGCTCTCTACATAGCACTACTTGATGCGTTACATCTTTACACACGTAATGCCTAACGTATTAAACCGACGCCCTGGAATTTAATGTCTTTCAACTCCCGAAACTTGCTAAACCTCATGCGTGGAACGTCTCGCAAGCGAAATCCGAACAATGAATCCCCTCGACACATTATCGCCTAGCTTTGTCGATTATTGAGATACGTTGGCCCAAGACACAGTACTGTGGCACTCAAAAACCCTGCCCCAAAAGCTGCTAAATCTGAACTCTCGACTCCCGCATCTCTAAAGTAGTCATACAATACGGCGCTCACACCATCGCCTAGTCTCCGACGCTAAGTCAATCACAACTCGACCTCTCGATCGGTTGCCACCATGGTATTCTCTGAATCACATAAGTAAAGTCCCTAAACACAGGGATAAAATCTAATGAGACAACTATACTCTATGAAGTCTCATCCTCGATATAAAATATAAACGTGTGTTCGACCCTCCCTGAGGACGAGGCATCACCACAAGAAGCCTATCCTACCCTGGAATGACAATCACTATAGTCTTACTATAACAGTTCACTATCGCTCTAACCGTTGTTAAAAGGTCCATATCCGGCATAACATCAAACTCGTACATCACTAAAACGAGCAGATCCCCTAAAAACATAATCTCCCAATGTCCACACTTGCTCCCCCACAAATGGAACGAATGAGAGTCCTGCAACCCAATGGTAAATCTATGATCATAATAATATCTAGTGTTGTATCCACCAAACCCGTCTCATACACGAATTATTGTGCAAACAAAATATTATGACGCACTCGTGTTAAACAATACCCGCCTTAAGTGCTCATGAACTGAAAACATACCTTCAAAATGACTCTGACTGTAAAGCTAATCCACGGACGTTGTACACACGTCCAAACTGCCATAATCCCTACGGAGGTGGCAATGCCAAAACTATTGGTGGGACTAAAAGCTGTTGTAACTGTTGCCCCGATTGGGTATCTTGTTGCCCTTAGCCCCATTCGGGCATGCACGCCACACGTGTCCTTGCTCTCCACATACGAAACATCTTCCTACAAGATCTGCCTGCCTCTGGCCCTACTGACCCTGTCCCTAGACTTGCTGGCCTTGATAACCCAGGATCAACTGGCCTCAAGTCTGGTTCCCCTGGCCCTGAGGGGTATACTGCTAGCTCTGATGGCCCTGCCTATAATTACTATTACCCAGCCTAAACCTCTTAACCGAGTCCCCCTGTTGGGAACCCCGCTCATGCTGCCTACTCTGCTACTATGGCGCCCCACTGGCACCGTTAGGCACAGTCTTATTCTGCTGGATAGACTCCTCGGTCCTCTTCGCTCTCCTCAGATGGAAGCGATGATCCTGACAGTGGAGCAACGGGCATTCACGACCTCAGTGTAAGTCCGTAACGCCAGGTTCTCCAATAAATGCTGAAAAATCCTCCAAGTAAGCCCGTCTGTAAATTTGAGGACCCTCTTCTCCTCAATATTCACCTCGTCTGGCACAAAGTTCGCTAGGCGAGTGAACTCCTTGTACTCGACCATAGTCTGACCTTCCTGCGAAAGATCTAAGAATTTCCTTCTCATCTCCATCTTAACTGCTGATGGAAAGCACTTGCGGTGAAACCGCAACCAAAACTCCTGTATCGTCATAGTATCTCTTTCCTCTGCTGTAGTGACCGACTCCCACCACTGATGTGGTGCTCCTACTAGGTTAAATGTAGCCAGTATCTGCTTCTGAGTATCGTTGCATTCAACCATACGTAAATGCCTTAAGATGTCCTTCTTTTATTGGTTAGATGCTACAATGTCCGCACTCCCCTGGAAATTGATGGATGGTCCTTCTAGAAGGCCTCTCTGACTCTCTCCCAAACTAACGACACTGGGTGAGCCTGAACTGGTGCCACTAGCGACTGTGATTGTTCCTAGGGAGAATGCTGTGCTAAGATGGTCATCGCAAGATTAATCGCCTATGCAATAATAGTGGCGACCTTTGCTACGGTCAACGTCCCCTGACTGGGCTGCAGCTCCAGCTGAGCCTCTTCCTTTGCGGCCTCCTAGCAACACATGCTGTTCTTCTTCTCCTTGCATTTGGCTTCTGAAACCAAACGAAGTTATATGAGATTAACTTCGAACGAGATCTTCCCGTCGCTCGAACGAAATACACATGTCGCTCGAACGACATTGGTACCTTGCTTGAACGACTGTAAAGGTCGTTTGAACGACTGATCAAAAGGAGGTTGCTTTAAATATAAGTCTGAACCATCTTTATCTCATAATAAACGAAGTTTAAACATTTCAAAAGACTTTAAAATTTTTTAAAAACATTTTTTTAATAAAATAACATTTTAAAACATTTTTCGAGTTTCCATTAAAATTACGCATTTATACTTGAGTGATCTCAGAATGCAATGAAGACGTTAAGCGTGCACCAATAAAATCTCGGCATAATTTATCTTTGAAGCTTGACCGCAGCGTCTTTAACAAACTCTATGTCATAGACTCTGTGGGATCGTGACAAATACTCAAAAATATGTTTTGTTCCGAGAATAAGTAAAAAAATACAAGGGACTCAATTGAAAATTTGTCATTACAATTATGGTGATCTTAACAATGGTATTACCCTTGCTACTATTGGAATGACAAATGTGTTATCCTGATATTGTTTCAATTTTGGACAAAAAATGCACTTTTGTTTGTCATAGTTTTTTTCCATAACAAATGAAATAAAAATAAGAGCAATTAATCTATTAATGTTAAAATAATTACTATTTACTAAATTTGGTACTTTTTTTATTACAATTTTTTGGCCTTCATTGTTAGGGTTACAAACCGTGACAAATGACGGTTTTTTTTGGTCCATCACCCCATAACAACAGCTAATCCTCTCTATAAAGTATTATAACAGGCTTATTTTGAGGAGCATTTTGTAATACCTAAATCTTTCCTTTTATGGGAACTATAAAATTCATAACGAAACTCATAGCCGAACTAATTTAGTAGAAATATTGTACCTGATGATGATATATTTTAGTAAATATTCACGGTATGTTTTAACATTGATTGATTAGTGGTTGGCCATCCCTGTTATGCCTTAGTATAATCATTCAACATTAGAATTGAACTTCATCGCCAAATGTGGTTGATATATGTGAATTTAGTTAGATGTTTAAAGTGTGTTTAACAAACTAAACAAAGAATACACCAATTTTTTTTTTATTAAGTGTAATTGGTGCTTAGTCAAAGAGCACACCCTAAAAGTTTATGTGATAAAATTTAACAATGATATAACAAGAAGTCAAATTATAATCTTAATTAAACATTTGAGTTATAAATCACGAGGAAAAGTAAATCAACACATAACACCGGATGTACGAGAAAAAATCCACTAACGATAAACAACCTCAGGTTAATACAACAATCTCTCAAAAAACTTGGTAAAAACTTACAAAGGGGATAAACATCTTACAATCACACAACACTCTAACTCATACCTCACCTTTTTTCACCAATCCGTAGAAAAATGAAGACCTTTGTAATGTCGACGAGGATCTCAACATGTTTGATTTCTTGATCATGCAATCAACATTGTTTCCTTTGAACCAATTCGGACTTTGTCTTGTTTATATGTAAACGATATCTTAATGAACCACACTATCACAACAATTTCACAAGGAATAAAGGTCATAAGTTTGAAAAGATTAATGTTGAGAAAAGTAGTTGATGGCTCATGGATTTTGTTCTTCCTCTTTGTAATTGATAAATAAATAAAAGGTCGATCAAGTGAAAAGAAGCGAAAGAAAGAAAAAGATGAACAACTATTAAACCTAGATTTCTTTTCCTTATTATATTTTGAGTTCTTAAAAGGAATAACAAAAGACTTGGCTTTTCTCCTGGATATTTTCTCTCTTGAAATATTTAGCTTAAATTGAAAGGAAGAGAAAAATGGGGTTCATGTGGAATTTGTGAAAATAAAAGAAATGATGAAAAAAGCACAAGCTGAGATAAGCCCCACACATACACCATGCTTAGGATGTAAGAGTGTAAGAAAATGAGTCCCATTCGCCAAAAAGGTGATTTGAAAGAGAATATCTTAAAGATCTTTGGATTTTTTAAAAAGGAGATCTTATCATCTGGCAATCGCTGGAAAGTCACGAGTGCGACCAAAGTCTTCATGGGCACAAGAATTAGCGACACAAGGTCACGAATGGAGCTAATGATTTTCTCCGAGATAAAATGATATGGCACGACCAGTGACAAGAAGTTCGCAGACGTGAACATATGCTTCCACTACACCAAATCTGCCCATTTGTCAAGGTCATTGACCTTGACAAATTCACCTTGTCAAGGTCAATGACTGTGACATTTCGAGGCGAGACAACTTTTTTTGTCACGGTCGTGTCACGGTCATTGACCTTGACAAAAAACTCGCGTTTTGTGTCACGGTCGTGTCAAGGTCAATGACCGTGACACGTTTGTCATGGTTCTATACCGTGACATAACCGTGACCCCAATTGTCACGGTCATTGACCGTGACACGTCAGTGACAACTTTTGTCGCGGACTTGTCACGATCAATGACCGTGACAATTCTGGGCAGAATTTAAAAAAAATCTGCTGGGCAGTATGGCCACCGCCACTGCACAGCAGTATATTTGTACCTGTTATAGCAACGTTGTACCTGTTCCAAACATCATATATCCAACACAAACTAAATATAATGCAAATATATATTCATGACGATATAATCCAAATATTCAAAGTAAAAACAATATACATGACGATATAATCCAAATTTAATTAAAATGGACAAACTTAAAAATAATGTTACTACATGTCTTGGATAAAACTGAGGAGGTGAGTAGGCCACACGACATACGAATTGACGCACCCACTAATATACGTCGTGCCGCATTGTTCGCGCAACCACAATAGGGAGTTCTCCTTCCCGGGTATGACACGCGTGACGAGCACCCTGGACTCCATCTCTTGAAGCACACGTCCATGGACTATTCCACCCTCGACGATATTCGGGTCCCTCAACCCCCGCCCTATCCGCTGACCATCAAATACGTCCAATATGAACACGCTCGGCCAACCAATTGTCGACAATGGTCTGTTGGAGGGCGTCAAATAGGGAAGTGGATCGTCGAAGTACGAACGTGTCGGTGATGAAGCAGCGAGGTCCACATCCTCGTCATCCTGCGCCTCGTCCTCCCGCACCTCCTCCTCCACCGCCTTCTCCTTCCCTTTCCCTTTCCCTTTACGGTCTCCACCCAACGTACGCTTCATGAATGCGTACATATCTTGGACCGTCGCCTCCAAACGGGACAGCTTCGCGTCGTGTGAATCCACCGTTCGAGACAACCCGGTGTCGCTCGTCTCCAATCCGATGATCCTAGATTTGGCCACCCGCGAGCTCACTCCCCTTGTCCTCCCTTTGCGATCAGAGCCAAGCACTTGGCTGAGTGCGTCTGTAGACAAAGATGCCTTGTCGGCATCAGACTGCGACTCATGCACTTCCTTAAGCTTTGCCTGAAACGACAAAAAGCACATGATTAGTAAAATAAGTAAACTAAAAAATTATAACGTAATTAACAATAATTAAACTGTCGGATTACTTACAATCGTGGCCGCGACGCTCGGGGACACCTCCTTGTCCTTCCCCTTCTTCGTCCGAAGAGCCACATAAGTATCGAGCCTATGTGGCTTACCCCCTGGCCCACTCCCTACCCCCTGAAATAAAATAGAGTAAAGTAAAATTAGTATCGGCCCCGTAAAGTAAAATAATATCCAATAATATATTTCTGTAGTTATAGATAAATTAAATCTTACCTGCATCCTATGCTCCACCTCAGCGTAAGAGGTCCGACCGGAGTAGTGCACGTCCGTCTTTTTAGCCCGATTTTCCCTCCCCGATTGGCGAGATGCCAATTGTCGATCCTCGATCTCATTGTCAATGAACTTTTGTCATTGTGCCAATGAGATCGGCTCCTTGGGCGGGACGGATCCGCGCCATTGTAAAATGGACTCTCGTGTTTTTCCAAAGTACCGTGTTCGCATATTTTTCTTCCACGTCTTGTGTTGCTCCCTCAACTGCTCCAAGACGGAATCGCGTAGCTTTGGGTCCAAGTTGAATTGTTCCTGTCCAACAAATACAATGTTAGTTGCGAATAAATATAAATATAAATATAAATTGAAATATTCATATAAATATTACCTGTAGTGCCGCCCAAACAGCTAACTTGAGCTCATACGGCACCTCCTTCCAACTCATAAACCCCGGGCCGATGACCGTCTTTAGCAGCTCGAGGGATCTCGCTAAAAGCTCCGACTTGTTTTCGACGGTAATCCCAAATTTTACATATTTGGGGAGCCTAGCGGCGGAGGAGCCCTCGTCGCCTCCGCTACCACCGAACCCAGACGACATCATCATAAACAACATCATCATCTTCGCCTTAACATCTGAAGGAGACATTTTTGCTGTAAAAAAAATGTTATTAGTACAGATAAAAAAAAATGTTAATAGTACACATTTCGTTTTACCTAATTGAATTAATTGAATTAATAGTACAGATAAAAAAATGTTCCATCTATATTATAACGTATGTGTAAGTTCCGTCAATACCATTTCGTTTCAATTTTGTAATATTATGTTTTTTCCAAATATTTAAAGAGTTATTAAATGGGTGCCCCATCCCCACCCCCACCCACCGCCACACACACACGCACACCTATGCACCTACGCACACACACACACACACACACACACACCCCACCCTCACCCTACCCACCCCTACCCACCCCACCCCTACATATATGTTAGTTGATGCCATTATATTTTTACCCTAATTAGATTCTAAGGTTATCTCAATTTATATTTTAAGTTCGTATCCATTTGTGATGTTCAAGTAGTTTGAAATGTTGGAATTATATACTATTACTTTGACCGTTAGTTTGTGCACCAACTAAATTGAACATCACACACACACACACACAGCCCACCCCACCCCACCCCCTGCCCCCCTCCACCACCCCCTCCCCCACCACACACCACACACACACACACACACACACACCCCACCCCACCCCACCCCACCCCCTACAAGTCTAAGGATGTTCTTGATTAAATATGGGAAATCTCATATCGTTTGGAAAAAGTTCATAGATTCTTAATCCCTAGGGTTATGGATATTAAATTTCTTTCACAATTATTTCTTCGATTGCGATGGGTGAAGTTCAATTATATGTTAGAAAAATAGATCCTCGCAAGTTGGTCAATCATTGTGTGAATAGGTATGAGATCATAATTTGGGGGAATTCACGTCCAATAAATAATTTGGATTGTGATACCCCTTGATAGACTTATATGTTTTGTTTACCCGACCGATGAACTATTTTATAATCCTATAGAATTAAGTTTTAGAATCAAGGAATTGATCAGATATTCATTAAAATCGGTTAGTAGAAAATTTATTTAACCAAGAGGGTATCGAAAACATAACGTGGGGAATCATAATATACCGTAATCAACTTTAATAATAAGAACACATTCTTTCGAGTGATTTATAAATAATTAAATTTGAGTGCAATCATGATTATTTAGTGGAATGAATCGTGATTAAATAAATAAAGGATATAAATTAGACGGTTATAAATTGGTATTTCCTAGTATTTACTTTGAATCCAGTTTATTTATTTATCTTTGGTCCCTAGTATAGTCATTGCCCAAGTAGTAGGAGCGAAACTCTACAAAACCCTAGTTTAGCTAAACCCGTGAATTATCCCTCCCCCACCACACACCACCACACACACACACCCCCCCCACCCCACCCCACCCCCTGCCCCCCCCCACCACCCCCTCCCCCACCACACACCACCACACACACACACACACCCCACCCACCCCACCCCTGCCCCCCTCCACCACCCCCTCCCCCAAAACACACCACCACACACACACACACACACCGCACCCCACCCCACCCCACCCCCTGCCCCCTCCACCACCCCCTCCCCCACCACACACCACCACACACACACACACACCCAACCCCACCCCACCCCCTGCCCCCTCCACCACCCCCTCCCCCCCCTCCACCACCCTCTCCCCCAAAACACACCACCACACACACACACACACACCGCACCCCACCCCACCCCACCCCCTGCCCCCCTCCACCACCCCCTCCCCCACCCTGCCCCACCCCGCCCCACCCCGTCCCATCCCCCCCACACGCATACACATACACACATATATATATACACATACACACATAAATATACACACAAATATATATATAAATGGAAGAGAGAGAGAGAGAAATTGGACCTGAAAGTAGAGAGAGAGAGAGAGAGCAGCGTCGAGAGAGAGAGAGAGAGAGAGAGAGAGAGGGAGGGAACAGTGGGAGGGAAAAAAGAAGGGGGAAAGGGTTTTTGCTGAAAAAGTTGTCACGGACGTGTCAAGGTCATTGACCGTGACAAGACCGTGACAATTAAATTTATCACGGACTTGTCACAGTCAATGACCGTGACAATTAGTTGTCACGGTCGTGTCAAGGTCAATGACCATGACATAAAACGCGTGTTTTTTTGTCACGGTCAATGACCTTGACAAGACTGGCCGGCTGAAAGGTGACAATTTGCCCATTTTGGTGTAGTGTTCACGATTGTGATCTATCCATAAAAGAAGTCATGCATATCACCAGAGTATTTCCACGAAGTCTTTGAAGGATTCGTAACCCACTTGGAGAAGGATTTGTGACTATGACTTCTCTTATGACATTTTACACAAATGTATTTTTTAAAGATATAATATTTATAGAGAAACATACTAAGACATTTGGCAAAAGAAATACATAAAAAAGGGTTTGGGAATGATATTATAAATTTGTTTTCTTAACCATTTAAAATTCCAAGTGCTCTAGATTAATTTACCTTCATCATAAAAGGAGAAGATGTGGTTTCAGGTATGAAAAGGGAATGGCTTCAAGATCTTGAACTCTTAAGGAAGATTTTTGGTAGAATAAGGACCTTAGGGACGAACTCAAAAATGTATTTTGGAAACTGAAATAAAATAATCCAACAAGAGAAGGCACATGAGTATAATATACTCTTACAATCTCCCCCTTTGTCTATTCCATGACAAATTATATGACACAAGATAAAAAGTAAATAAATAAACTTATTACATATGAAATTTCAGACAAAAACACATAAAGAAATAAAAGAAGTTCAAGAATCTGACGAAATCAAGATGATCTTCAACTTTTTAGTAAACGATTGAGCCATATTTTCCTACATACACTTTCAAGATCATCAATATACCTATGTGTAAAGAAACAATTATGCTAAAAATATAATATGAGTAACAAAAGATATATGCAATATTACACAGTCATAAATTTTATTCTAACTATCACACTTTCATGAATGTTCCGCTTAAATAAGATAACACTCCCATATAATCCACATCTTAGTACAAACTTCTTCCCCATTTTGTCAAGAAATAGACAAAAGAAATAATGTAAGGAAATAATACTAAAACATAAAACTAGGTACACACAATATATAGTAAACAAGAGTAAATATGAGAGAGGTAGATCATATGGTTGAGATCGCAAGATAAATATAATTTCACATTACCAATCTAAAATAAAACAGTTTTACAAGGAGGTAACCTCAAGGATATGCAATAAGAGGTACAAACTCCTACATCATTTTGGTTTAGGAAAAGTATGAGGATAATTTATCCTACTTGCCAAAAGTGAGTTTATGATAATGCTCATAATCGAGGAAAGGTTATCTAAAAAAAACAATAACATGATGCGATTTATCAACCAAGAACATTATATCATATCCATTTGTGCCAAAAAAATAAAAATAATGAACACCATTGAGTTAAATCTTTAAGACCAAGTTCAATTATAACTAACAAATAATAAAACAAAGAACACATAACTTTGTCTTTAGTGAAATTTCAACACCCTTTTAGAAAATTTTCAACTACCATCCCCCCCCCCCCCCCCCCCCCCCCCCCCAAATCAAATAAGAAATTTATTAGCTAAAACCCTTAGCCTCATGTCCTCACTGTAACCAAAATTTTGATATATATTGATCTTTGAGACATTGCCACTAGTTTAGATTATTTTGCAAGTGGCGGATTTAACTCAAAACAACGACATGATACTATTTCCAATTTTCAAAGGTAGCATAGATCATTTTAATCTTATAGACCTAACAACTTCATTGTAACATAATATTTTTAAACTTTATACAAATCATGAAACAAACATCCTTACATACACATTTATAGGAGTTTAGACACTATTTACAAGTCTTAAGATACTTTGAATGCTTTGTAGAAGACCATAAATCTTTGACATCCCTTATAAAGTGTCATCTAATGAATGTGTAGTGCGGTGTAGAGTGAAACAAAATATGAGATGAGTTCCATATTACAATTCTCTCAAATTATATTAGACTTAAAAGAAAATAGAATTCATCTCATAAAGCATACATCATATTCTCTAAAAAGGAAAAGTGATAAAAACTAGCCATTTGATATACAAGATATGGAAAAGGAGTACATGATCTAAAGAGCATATATGATTGTATAAAAAATATTTGATGGGAAGATATACAATCAAACTTGAACAAAGGCATGCAATGATATTTATATCAAATGTAAAGATGAAACTCATAAATCCTAAGCATGTTACTAAGAAACCAATCGATAATGAAAATACTTAATGATGATAAAAGATATTCAAATCTATTCAAAATCAATAGGTTTGGTTAATATATTGACCAATTAATCCTCAATTGAAACATGACTTAATGAAAACAACTTATTTTAAACAAGATCTCAAATAAAATGATAGTTAGTGTTAACATGTTTTATGCATGAATGTTGAATGGGATTTTTCAAGTATATCACTACTATCGTCATAATATATGGTCATGCAATATGCATCAATACTATAATACTATAATACATTTGTTTCATTCAAATTAATTTAGCATAATAACTACCATCCGTAATATATTCTTCTTTAGCGGTGGAAGAAGACAAATAATTTTGCTTCTTGGCATGTCAAAAAACCAAACAACTTCCTAAGTGGAAGCAACCACCAAAGATAATATTCCTACCCTCTACATCTCCCATCCAATATCAGTATAAGAATACAAAGAAGTATTGGTACTACGGGGGTACTAAATACCAAAGCCCACTGTCCCATCAATATATACTTGATGAAACACTTAAAGGATTTTACATGGGGCTTTTTGGGACACGTTTGGTAGCGAGCAAAAACTCCTACACTAAAAGATATAACGGGATGACTAACCGTGATGTATAATAAACCATCTATCATGCTTTGACATTACATTTCGTCTACATATTTTCCATTTACATCCTTTCTAATATTTTCAGACACACTCATGGGAGTGTTCTTATTCTTAGAAGAGTTAATATTAAAATTTTTCACAAGGTATTTTGCATATTTATATTGTGAAATAAAGGTTCCACTCTCATTTTAAGCACTTGAAGACCAAATAAATTTTTTACTTACCCAACCATGCTTATTTCAAACTCCTTCTGTAAGAAAACCAAAATTATGAGCAAGGCTTTCAGAAGTGGATCCAAAAATGATATTGTTAACGTAGACTTGGGCTACCACTATGCCTTTCATACAAGACTTAAAAAATAATGTCTTGTCCACAATTACTCAATTGAAACCTTTTCCCAATATATATAAGCTAATTATCTCATACCAAGCTCGTAGGGCTTGATGAAGGCCATAAAACGTGTATAGGGAACCCAGGTTGTTAAACATATACTTCCTCTTGGAGAGAGACATTAAAAGACACTTTCCACATCCATTTGATGGATCTTGAAGACCAAATCACATTCCATGTCTAAGAGAAAATGAACTAACTTTATCCTAGATACCGGGGAAAAACACTAATCAAAGTCAACACCTTCAACATGGGTGTATCCTTAAGCCACTAGTTTTGCCTTATTTCTCTACACGGTACCTATTCGTCACATTTATTTTTGAAAGCCATTTGGTATAAAAAATTTAAACATATTTCGACAAAGGAACTAGATTCTAGACTTCTTATTTTTCAAATCGTTCTAATGCATATTGCGTAGCATTGACCCAATATTCATCTAGCAAGGATTCTTTCACATTTTTGGGTTCGAGTGTAGAACTATAACAAATAAAGTTAAATGCTTTATGGATTTTAAAATGGGTCTTTACTCTAATACTAAGGATAACAATGATCTTGGTCAAATCATTCTCCTTTCATACAAAATAGGGTGTCTCACCCATTTCAACAACCACTTGTGGTGGTGTGGGTACATGAAACTACTCAGTCGGTCCTTTTTATATTTATTCTTCAACATAAGTAAACATGGAATATGTGCTCTCACAATTGTCTTCATTGAATGCAAAGGAATTATTACTAATGATGATAACATTTACCGACTCTATCATCTTTTGCTAAGCATAATTGTAAATGCGATAGGCATGACTATTTCTAGAATATCGAAGAAAGTTGCCAACATCATTCCTCGAGTCAAGTACTCATGATCCTTGGGTATATAAAACTTTTTCCTTGAGTGTGGGATTTTTGCCTTTCAAAATCTCTTTGGGGGTTATGTTGAAACCATAACTCCTATAGGCTCCGTTCATGGTGTGATAGGCCGTGTTTATAGATTTTCCCTCAAAACACTTAGGTACACCCTTGCCTACCAACATATATCTACCCATCTCTTGGATAGTTCCATTTTTTCTTTCAACAATCATGTTTTGTTGAGGTGTTTGAGGGGACAAAAATTCATAGTGTATACAACTATAGAGAGTTGGGGGTGGAAAATCATATTTGGGCAAAATTTAGGCCAAAATCTGCTAATTATGCCCTATAGAGACTTAAGGGTTCACATCCTCTCCGCTAACACGTCAAAATGAGTTTGGGATGTTTTGCAACTTACCCATGAATGCACGAATGAGGTAAAAAAGTCTAAAGTACAAAATTTAACTATTCAATTTGAAACGATAACCATACTTTAATCTGAGTGTTTTGATGACTTTTATGCACGTTTGTCTGACATTGTCAACACTAGTTTCAATCTCGGTGAGCACATTCTTGATGCACGAGTGGTTAAAAATATTTTGAGATCGTTGCCTAAACGTTTTATCCCAAAAGCGATTGTTTTGAATTCCTTAGGTAATTTGAGCAATCTCAAGTTAGAAAAACTGGTAGGAGACCTCCAGACATATGTAATTGACATATTTCCTGATACTGTCAAGCATAAGGATTGAGGGATAACACTTAGAGACCAGTCTAGGAAGGGAGAGGAAGTGCCCAAGAGAAAGAAGAAAAAGAAAGCGAAAGTTTGTGAGTCCAAGTCTAAGGGGAAGTTTGATTTTGATGATGTGTCCATGCTTGCAATTTTTTTTAAAAAGTTTCTCAAATTTTCCAAAGAAAATTCTTCAAATAAAAGGTTTTTTGAGAAAAATAAAAAGTAAGATGAGGCCAAAGAAAGCGATAAGAAAGAGAAAGAGAAAGAGAAAGATAAAGAGAAAGAGAATAAGGAGGAGGAAAGATGTTTTGAATGTGAAGGCAAGGGCGATAAGGTGTTTGGGTGTACTACTAGGCTGAAGAGAAAGGGCAAAAAGATTGCCATGCTAACCACTCTTAGCGATATTGAGGACGAGGTGAATGATTCTGGGAAGAGTCTTCACATGGGATGTGTGCAGCCTTTTTGGATAGTCACGTGAGCACACCTAGTTTGTCCCATGACGATGAGGATACTTGTGCACGTGAGAGTCCCGATGATAGTTTGAGTGTTTCGCGTGAGAGTGAGGGTGAAAGTAAGTGTGGAAGTGAAGGTAAAAGTGAGCTCCAAATTGTGTTTAGAGATTTATACACCGAGACCTTAAAGGCGAATAAGTTGAATAAGTAATTAGGTCTTAAGGTGCTACATTTATATAGATAGATAGAGATTTCGAGGGGATTTGAGGCATTGACGAGTCAACTCGAGAAGGTGAAGGTTACTTTGAGTAAGCAGTTGATCGTCGTAGATCGAGAAAAGAGTGAACTTGTAGCCGCTGTGTCACAATTAGAGATAGATCTTGAACGTGCCCGGGAGGTAAAGGTCACTTTAGAGGATACATCTAAGAAGGTAGGAAAGATGATCCTCAGTCCCGCTTTGGGTATTATTGAGAGATCAGGAATAGGTCATGACGGTGCATCTACTTCCCATGTAGCACTCGAACTGGTTCTTGAGTTTGTGATTGATCCATATGGCTCTCAACCCAATCCACCTAGGCGTCCCATTCCGGATTGGAGAGTGCGCCGTAGAAGTTTTGAGAGAGGTGTTCCTAGGCCCATATATGTTTTCACCCATTACAAGAAAAGAGGACAATTTAGGGAATTTTGTTTTAAGTTGGGTAGTGTGTCTCATAGAGTTTTTTTCACGTGTTACCACACCCGCACCCACACATGATGCTCCGGATGATTACTGAGAGAGTTTGCACATATTAGGGAGCAAGTTAACTTTTTAGTCAAAACTTCACATGACCTGATGGATGTTTTTCATAAGATGTCACCACCTTTGAAAAACTTCATCGCATTTAACGGTTGAGGTTTAGACTTGTTTCCTAGCATATGATGATTTTCATGATGATACTTTATGCCTATTGCTAGTGTGTACCATTTTTGTATCTATATTTTCCATTTTTGTTATATTTTTCGAAAAATCAAAAAGATTTTTATTTTTGAAATTTTTTGGAAAAATACAAAAAGATTTTCTATTTTGCTAGAAAAATTAAACAAGCCAAAAAGATTTTATTTTGATAAACTTTTTGGAAAAAGACAAAGAGTTTTGTATTTTGTTTACACCGTTTATGAATAAATATTTAGGATGACCAAGTCACAACATCATTCCATATCCATGTGACTATTTGATAGTGTTTTGATATGCGTCATCATTTTTTTTGTGCTTTATAATGTTTGGCGTTATTAAGATATAATTTGAGATGACTTTTTACATATTTGACTCTTAGTCCCCTTTAATGCACACTTGCACGAATTTGTTTGATTATTATACTTGTCTATCACATGTTGGTCGAAATGTTTCCATCTCAATCCTGTCTTTAAAACGAACCAAATGCGATAAAACTTGACAATGAAAGTTGTGCATATAAGAACCGTTGCCCATGAAGATTTGTTTAAAATTTAAAAAAAATTATGAGTGAACACGGGAAAGGGCTGAAGTGAATAATAACCACGTCGTGAAAGTCACCGTTTAAAAGAGCCAAAGAAAAAATTAAGGCAATAAAAAAGTAAATATGCCAAAAATGGGGCCAATAGGATTTCTCTAAGTTGAGAAAAATAGATCACCTAAATTATAAAAATAAAAGACTCATTATTTATGAGGGAGATTGGTTGGAATTTAAACAATGGGTTTGCACGTACTAGCAAAGTCTTGAAAAAGTATTACACAGTTCTAGACGCTATTGGTGTGAAAATCATTTTAGACTTTGATGTGTCAATTAGATTGAGTCAATGTCATATAAATTCACATTTTGACACCGAAGGACGATTTTGAGTTCATTCGTTAGGAGTGTCCATATTCATCGTGCACATATGTTATGTTTGATTGCATTGATTTTCCTATTGAATTTGTTCACACCAATCCATTCCATTTTCATGATTTGGTTATCTTAGTGTAAATTCATAGTGTGTGATTTTTGTAAATTATTTTTACATTTTTGTTTACAAAATTGAAAAATAAAAAATAGTTGGCGAATGCTTTCAAGCTTAACATTAATGATCGTAGTTGTTTTACTGCTCATTGTGACACTCCATGTTTATTTTGTTTATTCGTTTCCTTGTCTATTTCGAACAAATAAAAAGGGGGAGAACGAATTATGATTTCATGGGGGAGTTTTAATTATGAGGGAGATGAGATTTGATATTTGTTTTGATTTATGGTTATCTCATTTCAAACTCAATACGTCACGAAGGTATTTATTTCTTGTCTCATGTATGTAGATACAAAATTGAAGATCATATTTTGCATATCCTGATGATGACAAAGGAAAGCAAAGAGATTTGAAGATTTGAAGTTCAAGATTTTTGAAGAAAGTTAAAGACTTGCATTTTTTGTACCTTTTCAGTTTTTGGTTCATGGGAGAGTATTAGATTTGTATAGGATATTTGATATTCAGATGTTTTTTATTTGTACTGGCATAAACATAGGGGGAGATTTGTAAGGACATAATTTACATAGTCCCGTTTACATTAGAGTATGTCATATACCTCTACAACCATCGAAGAAAAGTTCAAGTTCAATCATGCATAAAGACGGATCCAAATATCAACATTCTTCAACATAAAAGCCTATGCGAGATAGATTTTGGTAAGGTTGTGTTTAAGTCCCTTAATGGTTCATTTAAAGTGTTTGGATAATTTTTCTAAAATATTTTTAAATATCCGAGGCGTTGTTTTTCGTCAAAATATTTTTTTCTAAGTCCTGAGGCAGAGTTTTAATAAACTTTATTTTTCTCTGATGTTGTTCAAACGAAATGACAAAGTCGTTCAAGCGACAAGCTATGTCGCGCGAAGGCTCATTTGAAGCATTTTATCAAACAACATGCTACTGTTTTCGTATTCTAAACTCGTTTGATATATCGCACGAAGTCAATTCAAACGACATCACAAGTCGTTCTAGCGACATAAGATTCTCGTTCGAGCGAAGTCAACGACTCAGATTTTTTATAAATAACTTACTAAATGAGTCCTTTTTCTTCAAAAAGACCTAAGTTTTTTTTGATACACGAAAACTGCAAACTGTTCTTCTTTAGGGTTTAAACATTTGTTTTTCAATTCACAAAAAGATCCCAATAGCTTTAGTGAGTTATTTTGGAACCCAAGATACAACTTTAGTGAAGTTTCTCTTGTAGAGAAGATCTCTACGCCTGACTACGACTGCGTGTCATTGGGAGTGCTAGCGGGTGTTCCTGGCTGATTTGGAGCTGCGTGTTCTTGGGAGTTCGCTGCAGTTGATCCATTGATGCTTCTAGGGTGAGGTCTATATGAGTGTCTGCGGATATTCATTGCAGAATTTATTGTGTATGTAAGTTTTGATTTACCTCTGCATAGTGAAATAAAAGGTTTTTCCCATTGGATTTTTTTTCCTGAAATCTGCGAATTAGAAATTTTGTGATGGCATGATTTAAACATCTAGATGCATGTGTTAAGTTTTAATTATTTTTATTTAAAATTGACTTCAATTAAAAAAGTTTAAAATTGAAATTTGCGAATTTGCTTAAATCGATATCACATAGCATTCATAAAGTATGGTTTAGTTAATATTATGATTAAACAAACATTAATTGATAAATTAATGATGTGTGGATTAAATTGGTAAAATTAGTGTGATGAATGGAAATTTAGTCTCATTCCACTTATTTATTTTAATACGTTCGACACCGCGGGAATGACGGGATTATGGGATATATATCTGACACCCCGACTAGTTTAATCATGGTTGATCTATCCTTTATCAAATTAAAATAGGATTCTCATATGGACCATTCTCAGCATCACTGTCGAAAATCAAATTAATTACTAATATCCTATTAGGCCCGGTGTCAAATTTTAATTTTCTAATCTTGTTAACTTAAACACATAATAAATTCATCCACACAATAATATACACAACAACTGAAATTAACAAAACAATAACCGATAACTCTCGGTAAAGCATTAATACAACTATATCGAATAGGCGCAAATAAAAATGCGACAAATATTATAAATGACAACAGTTGGGCAATATGCCCGAATATTTTAAGAAGCATCTAAACAATTCCTTCTAGCATTCACAGTTGCTGCAGCATCGTCTGACTTGAAGGAATAATATCATCCAGGCATCCCTGTGTCTGGACACCTAAAAGTTTTTTCTAAAAAAATATTTGCAAGCGGGTCAGAGCCCAAAGCGTTTTTAAAATATTTAGCAAGTGTTTAAAATACTTCAACATTTACAATATGATATTCTCCATATTTAAACTGGTGTCGCACTCCCATGAGATACCCTTCACCTCTCATCTAATAGTGCACACCTAATGCATGTATTTTAAACACCCTAGTTACACTATCCAGTCTAACTAGCCTCTCAAAATCTCTAAGTCATCTTACACTATCTCATACCCTGCATATGTAATATCCTAAGCTTTCACGGGAGCATATGTATTATAATTTCTCACTTATAATTTATCCGTTCATTTTGAATAACTTTCACCAGTTATAATACACTATTCACGTTTTAGTGTTATTAGTCTCGTATATAATATTCTCATCTTTATATACGTATCTCACATTTTATTCCGAATTTTATTCTCCCGGATGAACCATAAATCATTCCGCATCTCATTCTTTATTTTGTTTATCTGTCTGTCTGTCTCTCTCTCTCTCTCTCTCTCTCTCTCTATATATATATATATATATATATATATATATATATATATATATATATATATATATATATATATATATATATATATATATATATGTTGAAGACAGAAAATGGACAGAAAATGGCCACTGTCATTTTAGTGGCGTCAACAGCAGATAAATGATGAGGATGAGATTGAAGATGAAGATAAACATTCACATTAAACATATAAGAGACAAAGGTTTTTAAAGTGGTTCGGTTATGAATAAATCCTACGTCCACTGTTATTTTATTCCCAGGGGTTTACAATAGCACCATAAGGTGTAGAGAGAGAAAGGATGTGTATCTTGTGTATGGTGTTTCTAGGTTCTCCCGGATCTCTCCTTTTTTGGCTAAGGGGATACATGTATTTATAGTGATGGGAGATAAAGAGATTCATTGTATGTAGACATTTATGTCTACATTCAACGAATCTAATGGTTGAATTGCTTGGTATGCTATGTGTTGTCATCTATTAATACAATATAAATGTACATTAAGGCTCATTAAATGAGCTGTCATCTTCATTAATGCACATTAAATGCATAGTTATCCTTTGATCTTCCTGGTTGGTATGCCGACCAACTCTCCTCGGGTGCCGACTAACTCTCCTCGGGTGCCGACCAACTCTCCTCGGGGGCCGACCAACTCTCCTCGGGTACTGACCAACTCTCCTCGGGTGCCGACCAACTCTCCTCGGGTGCCGAATATTGCCACGTAGGATGACATGTGCCCTTTTCTGATTGGTCCTCGTAGATGGAGAATTTTTGCATTAACAGAAGCCCCCAATACTCCATGCTTGATGGTTTACTTGAAAGGATGGAGTATTTATTCTGCAGTGTTGCTCGGTGCTCGTGAAATTCTTGATCTACCATCTTGATTTGTTCAACATAAAATGCATTATCTCCTGGACGACATATGATGCAGGCTGATCGATGGTTGCTAATCTTTCTTTTGAGGAACTCCGTGTGCTATGTATCACCCCTGGGAATTTGGATGCAGCCATGCCATAGTATGCATCTTGTAACTTGTCATAATCTTCAAGTATGTTGATTGGTTTGCTAGCCGACCAACTGCCTCCTGTGCCGAGCAACTGAGTGCTAACTTCACGTGCTTGATTCTTCTAATTTATGATCCTCTGAATAATTTGTCGAGTAACATACTAGCTTTTGAACCCAACTCTTCAATCTGATTAGTACAAGCTAGTGGTGGACTTCGAAACATTTTCATACAACTTCTTCTTCAATGTTGGTCGGGACAGTAGTAGTAAAGATCTCAGTGCTGTAGATGCTGAATTTGACTTCTGAACTTCAATAGTATGTGCATAATAACTCCTGAATATGCCTCCTGAACTTCAATATACCTCCTGAACTTCAATATTCCTCCTGAACTTTAATAGCCTCCTGAACTAATTCTCGAGCAAGAAAAACAACTTCTGAATGATAATTAGTCGGGGCCCCGACTATGTAAGTTTATGGAGTTGAATTTGGTGCTCGACTGTATGATGTTATGAGATTGTGCCACCGAATGAACAACTGAATTTTTAATAGAAGCCCCCAAGTGTGGAATGTGAACTTTGAATGCTTTTTGCTTGATCGCTTTCACATACTCATAAAATGTTTTCGACCAACTGTAGTTGACAGCTTCTTATTTCCGACCAACCTGAGTTAGTGGATTTTTTCTTCCCAACCAACCTTAGTTGGCACTTTTGGGAAATATTTTTTCTTTCCAACCAATCTTAGTTGGCATTTTTGAGAATAGTTTTTCTTCCTAACCAACCTTAGTTGGCATTTTTAGGAATAGTTTTACTTCCCAACCAACCTTAGTTGGCAATTTTAAGAATAGTTTTTCTTCCTAACCACCCTTAGTTGGCATTTTAGGAATAGTTTTACTTCCCAACCAACCTTAGTTGGCATTTTTGAGAATAGTTTTTCTTCCTAACCAACCTTAGTTGGCATTTTAGGAATAGTTTTACTTCCCAACCAACCTTAGTTGGCATTTTTGAGAATAGTTTTTCTTCCTAACCAACCTTAGTTGGCATTTTTAGGAATAGTTTTACTTCCCAACCAACCTTAGTTAGCATTTTTGAGAAATATTTTTGATAATAAATGATGGAGACTTCCTCGGAGCTGACCAACAGATTGTTGGGAATAAGATATAATAAATGTTGGAGACCTCCTCGGAGCTGACCAACAGATTGTTGGGAATAAGATATAATAAATGCTGGAGACTTCCTCGGAGATGACCAACAGATTGTTGGGAATAAGATATAATAAATGCTGGAGACCTCCTCGGAGCTGACCAACAGATTGTTAGGAATAAGATATAATAAATGCGGAGACTTCCTCGGAGCTGACCAACAGATTGTTAGGAATAAGATATAATAAATGTAGGAGACCTCCTCGGCGCTGACCAACAGATTGTTGGGAATAAGATAATACATGTTGAAGACTTCCTTGAAGCTGAATATATATATAGAGAAGAAATTTTTCGAGCTCCATGCTGAGATAAATATAAAATATGAATCCGAACGGATATATAGAATAATTCGTGCTTGAGCATAAATCAGAGCAATAATAAAATATATAGTTCCTTGCTGAGGTGAAATTTCATAATGCTGAGCAATGATAATAGTTTCCAGATTGTTTCCGAGCATTCGTCGGCGTTGAATCTTGTACCTGTAAAAATTAATAACTTGCTCTACCATATGTGTAGGCTGAATTGATTAGTCATGAGAATAATTTACTCATCCAATCAATATATGATATGTATATGCTTGAGAAATAAAAATATTAATTTCAAAAAATGAAATAATATATGTTGGCTGATATGTCGAGGCAAAATTGCCTGATGTCGAGCAATAATAGTTTCTAGAGGTTTAAGATTGTGGCTGAGCTTTCGTCGGGATTGAATCTCGTCCCTATGAAATTTTAATAAGATGCCCGAGCACCTGTCGATACTAGATCAAATAATTATTGTCATGAGAATAATTATTCAGCCAAACAATATGTGATGTGTATCAGCATAAGGCAATAAAAATTTCAAAATATGAAATAATATGTTTTGTGCCAAATGTGTGTGAGATGGAAAAATTGTCATAAATAGGACGTAGAGTTTTTGTAAAGTTATTTAATCTCCAACAACTAATCAGGTATAAGTTGATGTTTGAAAATTATTTATCACTTGGTCTTAAAAATATTTTTATGGCGATCACAAGTTAAAAAAGACTTAAGCCCCCTGTTTGTCCCCAAGCTGAATTCGTGTTTAAAGAAATATCTTGGGTGCTCCACTTTTTTTAATACCCCAAGATTCTACTGCTGTCGACCAACGGCATGGATGTTGCCGACCAACATTTGGGGGTGTCTCAGGTTGTAGAATATATAGTGTCGACCAAGAAGCAAATGGTCCCCGACCAGCAGAGCGATTTCGTCGATCAACAAAAATGGTGCATTGATATTGCAGATCAGCTGTTAGATGGTCATCGAACAACATCAGATGTCGCCGACCAAGAAGTGGATGGTTGGATATTTGTCGACTAGTAAATTGAATCCTCCGAACAAGCCTGAGATGTCGCTGATCAAGAAGTAGATGATCGTCGACCTACAATTGGTTCCACCGAGCTACAATATAAGTCTCCGACCAACAATAAGATACCTCGTAGTTGGATAAAATTATTTCAACGTTGTTGATGGATCTTCACATCTTATCTCCGATAAACAAAAATGGTCTCGTTAAGCTTCCCTTTAATAAAAGATGGTCCGAGATGATGCCGACCAACAATATGTATGGCTGACCGAAAATAGGGGTTGTAAGTGGATGATTCCGAACAGCCATATTAGCCGCAGTGATGAATTTTTCATGAAATTTCTATGTCCCAAAATATCTCGAACCAATAGATCAGAAAAATAACATTCGATGTAAAATTCAAGCATTAAGATTGCTAATTAAATAATCTATTCTCTAATCCACTATATTGTGTGATTCCGCCAAAGAAACCTTGTGATGTGATGAATGAGGAGCCAACATCTCAAATTTGTGCCCAGCGTCTTGATATGGTCATGATTGTTTAATTGATCCTTTTTTTACAAGAGGTGGGTAATGGTTTTTCAGGTGAGAGAGAATTATTTTTTATATTGACCCCTTCCTATTCCCTATTTGGAGAGATAAAAATATGTTGAATGATCGAAGTTATTACCAAATTTTATATCAATAATCAATCAATGAGACTTTATTGACATAGATGGAAGATGAACCAAATTAAGTATATAGTTCATAAAAATGAATACAAAGAGACTCAAACTTGAAGAGAGAGAAAGTAGATCTGGGTCATGATTTCCATGAGAAAACTTTTTATTGTCTTTAACCTTTTCCCATTCTCTGATTAAAAATATAATGGGGATTATAATGGGAATTTGAATAGTCATCAAAGATCTTTCAAAAATTATTTCAAAATCAACAATGAAAATTATCAAATCTTATCATCGTCGTATATATTGGTATATATACTAATTTAAAATATTTATTCCATGATATAAATTGAAACTCGAGAATTAAGCAAAAAGTTATGATTTATGAAATCCACTATTTTTCCGATTTCTAAATAAGAATTAATCCAACAGTTATGATTTAAAAATCATGATATGCAACATTTTGCAGATAAAAATTGGATAATTAATTTATGTATATAAACATAAAAATCATGATTGAGTCAAAAGATGTATCTATAATTGATTATACGTAGAGAAAATAAAAACTTAGCTTTTGATGGAGAACAATGCTTGTAACACGTTCCCACAGACGGCGCCAATCTGTTGAAGACAGAAAATGGCCACTGTCATTTTAGTGGCGTCACCAGCAGATAAATGATGAGGATGAGATTGAAGATGAAGATAAACATTCACATCAAACATATAAGAGACAAAGGTTTTTAAAGTGGTTCGGCTATGAATAAATCCTACGTCCACTGTTATTTTATTCCCAGGGGTTTACAATAGCACCATAAGGTGTAGAGAGAGAAAGGATGTGTATCTTGTGTATGGTGTTTGTAGGTACTCCCGGATCTCTCCCTTTTTGGCTAAGGGGATACATGTATTTATAGTGATGGGAGATAAAGAGATTCATTGTATGTAGACAATTATGTCTACATTCAACGAATCTAATTGTTTTATTGCTTGGTATGCTATGTGTTGTCATCTATTAATACAGTATAAATGTACATTAAGGCTCATTAAATGCGCTATCATCTTCATTAATGCACATTAAATGCATAGTTATCCTTTGATCTTCCTGGTTGGTATGCCGACCAACTCTCCTCGGGTGCCGACTAACTCTCCTCGGGTGCCGACCAACTCTCCTCGGGGGCCGACCAACTCTCCTCGGGTACTGACCAACTCTCCTCGGGTGCCGACCAACTCTCCTCGGGTGCCGAATATTGCCACGTAGGATGACATGTGCCCTTTTCTGATTGGTCCTCGTAGATGGAGAATTTTTGCATTAACAGAAGCCCCCAATGCTCCATGCTTGATGGTTTACTTGAAAGGATGGAGTATTTATTCTGCAGTGTTGCTCGGTGCTCGTGAAATTCTTGATCTACCATCTTGATTTGTTCAACATAAAATGCATTATCTCCTGGACGACATATGATGCAGGCTGATCGATGGTTGCTAATCTTTCTTTTGAGGAACTCCGTGTGCTATGTATCACCCCTGGGAATTTGGATGCAGCCATGCCATAGTATGCATCTTGTAACTTGTCATAATCTTCAAGTATGTTGATTGGTTTGCTAGCCGACCAACTGCCTCCTGTGCCGAGCAACTGAGTGCTAACTTCACGTGCTTGATTCTTCTAATTTATGATCCTCTGAATAATTTGTCGAGTAACATACTAGCTTTTGAACCCAACTCTTCAATCTGATTAGTACAAGCTAGTGGTGGACTTCGAAACATTTTCATACAACTTCTTCTTCAATGTTGGTCGGGACAGTAGTAGTAAAGATCTCAGTGCTGTAGATGCTGAATTTGACTTCTGAACTTCAATAGTATGTGCATAATAACTCCTGAATATGCCTCCTGAACTTCAATATACCTCCTGAACTTCAATATTCCTCCTGAACTTTAATAGCCTCCTGAACTAATTCTCGAGCAAGAAAAACAACTTCTGAATGATAATTAGTCGGGGCCCCGACTATGTAAGTTTATGGAGTTGAATTTGGTGCTCGACTGTATGATGTTATGAGATTGTGCCACCGAATGAACAACTGAATTTTTAATAGAAGCCCCCAAGTGTGGAATGTGAACTTTGAATGCTTTTTGCTTGATCGCTTTCACATACTCATAAAATGTTTTCGACCAACTGTAGTTGACAGCTTCTTATTTCCGACCAACCTGAGTTAGTGGATTTTTTCTTCCCAACCAACCTTAGTTGGCACTTTTGGGAAATATTTTTTCTTTCCAACCAATCTTAGTTGGCATTTTTGAGAATAGTTTTTCTTCCTAACCAACCTTAGTTGGCATTTTTAGGAATAGTTTTACTTCCCAACCAACCTTAGTTGGCAATTTTAAGAATAGTTTTTCTTCCTAACCACCCTTAGTTGGCATTTTAGGAATAGTTTTACTTCCCAACCAACCTTAGTTGGCATTTTTGAGAATAGTTTTTCTTCCTAACCAACCTTAGTTGGCATTTTAGGAATAGTTTTACTTCCCAACCAACCTTAGTTGGCATTTTTGAGAATAGTTTTTCTTCCTAACCAACCTTAGTTGGCATTTTTAGGAATAGTTTTACTTCCCAACCAACCTTAGTTAGCATTTTTGAGAAATATTTTTGATAATAAATGATGGAGACTTCCTCGGAGCTGACCAACAGATTGTTGGGAATAAGATATAATAAATGTTGGAGACCTCCTCGGAGCTGACCAACAGATTGTTGGGAATAAGATATAATAAATGCTGGAGACTTCCTCGGAGATGACCAACAGATTGTTGGGAATAAGATATAATAAATGCTGGAGACCTCCTCGGAGCTGACCAACAGATTGTTAGGAATAAGATATAATAAATGCGGAGACTTCCTCGGAGCTGACCAACAGATTGTTAGGAATAAGATATAATAAATGTAGGAGACCTCCTCGGCGCTGACCAACAGATTGTTGGGAATAAGATAATACATGTTGAAGACTTCCTTGAAGCTGAATATATATATAGAGAAGAAATTTTTCGAGCTCCATGCTGAGATAAATATAAAATATGAATCCGAACGGATATATAGAATAATTCGTGCTTGAGCATAAATCAGAGCAATAATAAAATATATAGTTCCTTGCTGAGGTGAAATTTCATAATGCTGAGCAATGATAATAGTTTCCAGATTGTTTCCGAGCATTCGTCGGCGTTGAATCTTGTACCTGTAAAAATTAATAACTTGCTCTACCATATGTGTAGGCTGAATTGATTAGTCATGAGAATAATTTACTCATCCAATCAATATATGATATGTATATGCTTGAGAAATAAAAATATTAATTTCAAAAAATGAAATAATATATGTTGGCTGATATGTCGAGGCAAAATTGCCTGATGTCGAGCAATAATAGTTTCTAGAGGTTTAAGATTGTGGCTGAGCTTTCGTCGGGATTGAATCTCGTCCCTATGAAATTTTAATAAGATGCCCGAGCACCTGTCGATACTAGATCAAATAATTATTGTCATGAGAATAATTATTCAGCCAAACAATATGCGATGTGTATCAGCATAAGGCAATAAAAATTTCAAAATATGAAATAATATGTTTTGTGCCAAATGTGTGTGAGATGGAAAAATTGTCATAAATAGGACGTAGAGTTTTTGTAAAGTTATTTAATCTCCAACAACTAATCAGGTATAAGTTGATGTTTGAAAATTATTTATCACTTGGTCTTAAAAATATTTTTATGGCGATCACAAGTTAAAAAAGACTTAAGCCCCCTGTTTGTCCCCAAGCTGAATTCGTGTTTAAAGAAATATCTTGGGTGCTCCACTTTTTTTAATACCCCAAGATTCTACTGCTGTCGACCAACGGCATGGATGTTGCCGACCAACATTTGGGGGTGTCTCAGGTTGTAGAATATATAGTGCCGACCAAGAAGCAAATGGTCCCCGACCAGCAGAGCGATTTCGTCGATCAACAAAAATGGTGCATTGATATTGCAGATCAGCTGTTAGATGGTCATCGAACAACATCAGATGTCGCCGACCAAGAAGTGGATGGTTGGATATTTGTCGACTAGTAAATTGAATCCTCCGAACAAGCCTGAGATGTCGCTGATCAAGAAGTAGATGATCGTCGACCTACAATTGGTTCCACCGAGCTACAATATAAGTCTCCGACCAACAATAAGATACCTCGTAGTTGGATAAAATTATTTCAACGTTGTTGATGGATCTTCACATCTTATCTCCGATAAACAAAAATGGTCTCGTTAAGCTTCCCTTTAATAAAAGATGGTCCGAGATGATGCCGACCAACAATATGTATGGCTGACCAAAAATAGGGGTTGTAAGTGGATGATTCCGAACAGCCATATTAGCCGCAGTGATGAATTTTTCATGAAATTTCTATGTCCCAAAATATCTCGAACCAATAGATCAGAAAAATAACATTCGATGTAAAATTCAAGCATTAAGATTGCTAATTAAATAATCTATTCTCTAATCCACTATATTGTGTGATTCCGCCAAAGAAACCTTGTGATGTGATGAATGAGGAGCCAACATCTCAAATTTGTGCCCAGCGTCTTGATATGGTCATGATTGTTTAATTGATCCTTTTTTTACAAGAGGTGGGTAATGGTTTTTCAGGTGAGAGAGAATTATTTTTTATATTGACCCCTTCCTATTCCCTATTTGGAGAGATAAAAATATGTTGAATGATCGAAGTTATTACCAAATTTTATATCAATAATCAATCAATGAGACTTTATTGACATAGATGGAAGATGAACCAAATTAAGTATATAGTTCATAAAAATGAATACAAAGAGACTCAAACTTGAAGAGAGAGAAAGTAGATCTGGGTCATGATTTCCATGAGAAAACTTTTTATTGTCTTTAACCTTTTCCCATTCTCTGATTAAAAATATAATGGGGATTATAATGGGAATTTGAATAGTCATCAAAGATCTTTCAAAAATTATTTCAAAATCAACAATGAAAATTATCAAATCTTATCATCGTCGTATATATTGGTATATATACTAATTTAAAATATTTATTCCATGATATAAATTGAAACTCGAGAATTAAGCAAAAAGTTATGATTTATGAAATCCACTATTTTTCCGATTTCTAAATAAGAATTAATCCAACAGTTATGATTTAAAAATCATGATATGCAACATTTTGCAGATAAAAATTGGATAATTAATTTATGTATATAAACATAAAAATCATGATTGAGTCAAAAGATGTATCTATAATTGATTATACGTAGAGAAAATAAAAACTTAGCTTTTGATGGAGAACAATGCTTGTAACACGTTCCCACAGACGGCGCCAATCTGTTGAAGACAGAAAATGGCCACTGTCATTTTAGTGGCGTCACCAGCAGATAAATGATGAGGATGAGATTGAAGATGAAGATAAACATTCACATCAAACATATAAGAGACAAAGGTTTTTAAAGTGGTTCGGCTATGAATAAAGCCTACGTCCACTGTTATTTTATTCCCAGGGGTTTACAATAGCACCATAAGGTGTAGAGAGAGAAAGGATGTGTATCTTGTGTATGGTGTTTGTAGGTACTCCCGGATCTCTCCCTTTTTGGCTAAGGGGATACATGTATTTATAGTGATGGGAGATAAAGAGATTCATTGTATGTAGACAATTATGTCTACATTCAACGAATCTAATTGTTTTATTGCTTGGTATGCTATGTGTTGTCATCTATTAATACAGTATAAATGTACATTAAGGCTCATTAAATGCGCTATCATCTTCATTAATGCACATTAAATGCATAGTTATCCTTTGATCTTCCTGGTTGGTATGCCGACCAACTCTCCTCGGGTGCCGACTAACTCTCCTCGGGTGCCGACCAACTCTCCTCGGGGGTCGACCAACTCTCCTCGGGTGCCGACTAATTCTCCTCGGGTACTGACCAACTCTCCTCGGGGGCCGACCAACTCTCCTCGGGTGCTGAATCTTTCCACGTAGGATGAAATGTGTCCTTTTCTGATTGGTCCTCGTAGATGGAGAATTTTTGCGTTAACAATATATATATATATATATATATATATATATATATATATATATATATATATATATATATATATATACACACACACACACACATGCACACACACATTATACACATCAAGTACATCCATACTTATATATCACACACTATATAAGTATAATAACCATCCCTCAGAGCTATAACTCATTGGATGCAGTCTCTTGAATGCTATCATCTTCTAGGGAACACACATCATCCTGGGTACCACCGGTCGGGGTCTTACACCAATCTGATAAAATCATATCACAAATGTAGGGGAAGCGGTCATAATTCCTCATCTGAAAGTGAGACTCAATCATACCCAAGGCGTTTCACCCATGATAGAGAGCCACACTGCATAAATAACTGGACGCTATGACCTGGGGACTATACTTACCCTGCACCTCAAGCTAGGGGATTCACCCACATCGTGCAACTTCCATAATAGCACTAAAGGAGTATGTTTCACATAAATATATCATACACACACATATATATTTATAATCATATCATATATGTACTGCCTCTATACCCGTATATATATATATCATCAAATTCGTCTATTCATGCCTATCTCACGTGGCATTGGCCTATAATCTCGAATATACCAATTTGTATTAATTCATAAGTATACACGCACTTATTTTAATCCCATAAGTAATTACTCACTTATGATACAATTCTCACATTTTGAAAATTCCTGAATATTATCTTAAAACATTCATCTAGTATTCTAATTTCATCCTACTCACACATTCGGATTCACTCATATACAATCGACACATATATATTCTACACGCATAAATATATATATATACCCGCCGAAATAATTTTCCTGAGTGTTGTTCGTCCCAAACACTCCTAAAATTTATCACCCGGATCTTATTCCCACTAATCTGAGATTTATATATTACTCATTAAATCTTTTAGTGGCCCTCACACTCTATTTAGGATCCCGTAATATTTATCTCCAAAAATAATTCTTCTTCAATCCTTTAAGTCCAAGAAAAATTCTCAATTTTAATTGTTATATGCGAACCGATGACTCCAAAAATGAACTGATCCGGTTCTCAAACAAATGAATTGAACCGATGGCCAAATAAATGAACCGGTACGATTTCCCAAACCGAGCCGCAATTTACCGGTTCGACGTGATCAGTTTGGGAGTTCATCATCTTCTCCAACTCCAAAATTTATGGTTTTTAACATCACCAACCATCACTATAAACACCTACACACTTATTTTTACCCAACACAACAATTTATTCATGGGATTTATCAATTTAACTAAGATTTAAACCCTATCTTAATTAAACTCACTATTTCTCATTTTTCCAAATTTCTCTTAAAAAATGACACTATTAACATGGATTTGATCTCAGATTTCATATGGAGTTATTATCACCACAATTTATATGAAATCATTTCCAAAAAACCCATTTTGATTCAATAATCCCAACCCAAAATTCATATCATTTTCACCAACTATAATATGAATTATAAACACACACAATATGAATTATAAACACAATAAATAATTAAATCAAGTTAAACACTTGCCTCGTTGGATAAATCTGACGACCTCGTGCCAGAATCCACCGAAGCTTGGCCAGAGTTCTCCTTTCTTCTCCCTTTCTCTCCTTCTTTACTTTATTTATTTCTTTCCTTCTTTTTCTCTTTCTCTTGTGGACTTATAAGAGAAAAATGAGGGTTCTCCACTTATTAAATCCAAAATTGACTCGTAGAGCCAAATGCGAGTCCTTACTAGTCTAAAAAGTCCCCGAAACCCAAACACTACTCCAAGGTACTTTATTTTGACTATTTTCTCCCATTTGGGATCAACCGTGCATTCGAAATCTTCATCCGAGTCACTTATCAAAAATTCACCTTTTTAAATCCAATACAACTCCGCACGTATTTTCCAAATAAAATATTACTACTTGTCGCTTTTTTCCAATCGCAACATGATATAAAATAATCCAACTTCATTTACTTATTCTCGTAAGTAAATATAGAACACATCAATAATAATCCAAAACTCTCCAATTAATATTTAACCCGCACTTCAAGTTCTCTTTCACTTAAAATTCTCAAATCATTTATTCGAGTATTAAATTATACCTACTCACTTTATTTAAATACCCTTAAAATTACGAGGTATTACAACATAGGGCGCTCACCTTTATTTGGATTGCTTTCTAGGTATGAGACTAGTTAGTAGACCTTTGGATAGTTATCACTTTCTAGATATGTGACTAGATAGTGGTGAAGGTTTACGAATAGATATTCCGGAGTGGGACTGAATTTTACGTTGTTCCTTGGTTTAACGAGTCTAGGAGTGAGCCTAAGTGGTGTTGATTAGTTTCTTTTCTTCCTAGATAATAGGCTAGAAAATACTTGTGTAGTGGAGATCTTTAGGTATGGGACTAAGGGTGTTTCGAGGATTTTATGTCGATAAAAGGGTGGGACTAATATGAGTAAAATGAGAAAACTTGAGAAATTAAGAATTAATGCCTAAGATAATAAACGGGTATCAAAAGATATTGGCAGCACGAGTATGTGCAGGACTGACAGTTAAACGGGCCGACTGGCTATAACGACGTGTGTGTGGCGTCACGAGTATGTACGGGCTGACAGTTAAATGGGATGATGTGCTATAGTGACGTGTCGTGTGTGGAACCTCATGTGTGTGTGCACAGCTGACAATGAACCGGGATGACTGACCATAGTGAGGGGAATGGGTGTGGTGTAAAACTTAGTGGGAGTCCCACAACTAAAATAGTATAAGACTTCATACGGGAGTCCCGCGACTGATATTTATAAAATGAGCAAAATAGTAAATTTGAGTAAATTAATTAATTTAAAAATAGGAAGTTGTTGGAAACTAAATAATAGGACTTGGATTTTAGGTGGACTTAGTTGGGGGTAGATATTGATTTATATATGGATGGCATATTAATATATCTCATTTAATTTAAAATATTCTACTATCGTATTTATTGCGTATAATGCTATTGTCTGGGTTCAAGGACCCTATTTGAGAGGAGTAGCTGGTAGGTATCCATGTGGTGTGCTCCGACCCATTGCGTTGACAAACATTTCAGGTTGTGCTGAAGAAGCTGCATAGGAGTTATTGGAGATCGTTTCGGAGGTGCAGCTGGAGTTCTGTTTTATTTACTTGCTTTACTAGTATAGGTTTATTTTATTCAATCGCTTTACATTATGCGACTTTATTATGGATTTGATTGGGCCATTAAATTCCAAAGTTGTCTACGATTTCAGTCAGTTACTTTATTGGATTATTTCATTTGGAGTTTTAAATAAGTTATGTAGTTGGATTATTTTTGGAATTTAGCACGGTGATGGATTAAATTGTTGCATGGATGATTATTTATTGAATTAATTTGATAATTCTATTGTGGATGAAAATTTTATATATCTCATATCTGTCACATGATAAGAATAATTTATTTAGTGACCCCTGACGTAGTCTTGATGGCGGTCGATGCCAGGAATGCGTGGGGTATTACATTACACTTAAAAGTGAACCACTCTGAATTAGTGTAAGTCACTCCGGACATATTGGAACAAAAAGTAAATGTAATTGTAAACAAAGTCGTGTACATGTCAGTGGTGAAAGATGTTTATATACAAAACAATAAAATGTAATCTCATGATAGGATATTATTTTCTATAGAATGTGAAAATATAATCTTTTAAATATTGAGAAAATCATGTTAACCCTATGATCGTTTAAGGACTTTTCAGAATGAAAAATATGAAGATGGATGAAAACAATCAACACCTCCAAATTATTTTGTATTTTTGAAGAAAGGACGAACTTTTGAAGATAATTTCTTTTTATTTTCTATGAAATTATTTTCTCTTTTTGAATTCTTTTATTTTAGTTTCTCCCTTTTCTTCTATTATTTTATTTATGTTCAGTCCCTATTTCACTTTTCATTATTTTTGCTTCAATTTTCAAGGTGTTGGTGAAACGAATGAAAGGATAAAATGAATTGCCTTTGATCAAAAGTTAGGTAAAATATAATTTTTGAATTTTGTTTAAAAAAAGATCATATCACCATTCTTTAGTCGACATTCAAAACAAGAATATTGAGATTACCAATGACTTAAAATATTTTTCAAACAACCGAGCAGTAAAATTGAGAACGAACCAAAGGGTACCTTTGATATAACGAAGAACGAGTTTAACAGGAAAGTCGTTTCGATCCAAACCATTCTTAGGGTAAAAAAATGTATACATCATCAAAATATGGAAGAGAACACAGAGCTCACATGATAGGTATACCTATAAATCTTTAAATTTACCAATTTTTTTACTTTTAACAATTACGTAAGTATAATTCGCGATGTGCTGAGAGTGTCGATACACGAATCATATGAATTAATAAAGCATAATAGTGATGGTAAATAAACTAAAGTACTATTTAGACAAGTTAATTCTTAGATAACTTTAATAATTTTTTTAAAGAATGAGGTAACTTAGAGAGTAAAATCTAAGAGAAGAAATAAATATTTTGGAAACATGCTTAAACAGAAATAAAATACTTTTAATTTTTTAATTTTTTTTTAAAAATTTAAATGATTAGAGTTGGTTTCATCGAGAAATGTGTGAAATTACATTATGAAATACCCTAACTAAAACGTTAAATTGTTCTTAATGTACTTTAAGAACAATATTCAATTCAAGTTATAGAGAGATATAATTCAATATGGGGCGATCCCCAAATATCAAGTTCAATAATCGTGCAAAATACGTTAATAACAAGAAAAATATTTTTTTTTGTTTTAATAAAATATGTACAAAATAAAAATATCATCTTCTGATTTACAATAAACTGGAAGACGAAGTCCACCCAGAAAGCACGTTAACTTTGTGGGATTAACGGGGGACTCCCACAGTTTTTCATGTTTTCTAGGAAATAAGAGTTCCGTTTATGCAACAATGGGTATGCATTGGGCGAAAAAAAATTGAATCATCACAAATTTTGGAATACATATATTTTTGGATGATGGTGGTTTGGATATAATGGGGGACAAGTACAACTCGATTATAAGGAAATCAAAATTTTCTTCCAAAGACTTTTCGATTAGAATGTAAGGTGGGGAACGCTCAAGTGAAAATTCGATCATGGAAATAATTTTGAAAAAGTATTCGTTAAGACGAATCGAGTTAAAGTCCTTAAGACTTTCATTCGGTTCTTGCAGTATTGTAATTGTTCAATAACGGTGAGTAAGAATGGTGAAGATAGAAATTCAACTTCAATTGATTTATTATTATTAAGCATGGGTTGAATTTCCATACCCTCTACATTCTAAGTCTCATTTATTAATTAAGTGAGAGGAATAATGGTTTGTTCAAAAGTAGAAATCTCTTCAATGTCCTCGAATTTTTCATTTAGTTCAAAACATTCTTCGTGTTCTAAGCTATTAAAAGAAAAAATATTATTGGACTTAAATAATACATCTAATTCTTTTTCTCAATATTAATTTTATTCAAGATAATAATTATCAAATTCCCATTTTTTTTTATTTTTCATACATGCACCAAATGAATTTGGCGGTAGAGAAACTTTACCAAAAAGAAAAATTTGTGAAGTATTATCGTAACTAATTTCAAAATTATTAGAATAAGAATTGTAAGAATTATTGTCAAAATCTTTTTGAGAATTGTTATCACAATAGTTATTAATATCATTATAATAATAATTTTGAGGAATTTTATCATTAGATTAGTTTTTATATGTCCCTAAACCATTTTCATTTATGCAAATACTCACCTAAGGTTATATTGTAATTTTTATTTATTTCAATTTTACAAATTCGCCAAAAGTCATAAGTTTGGAGAGAGTTGAAAATTATTATTATGACAAAATTGTGTACCCATAAAACTGTTAGAACCAACGAAAATACTAGGATAAGGCATAATTACTTGAAGTCATTCGTAAATGAAATTTTCAAAAAGCTGTGTGCGACCGAGAGATTGACAATTCTTGAAGTTCAGTTGTGCATGATTGGTAACACACATACACACACATATGTGCAAATAAATGAATAAATTAAATTATAAACCAAAACATTGCCCTATAACGACGCCATTTTGATAACTGTGTTGTCGGGATCAAAGCAATAAATCAATTAAGATTAAAAGCAAATCATTCCCCAGTAATGGCGCCATTTTGATAAAGAAAAAATCGAGCATCGTGTAAATACGATTGTCGTCATCGTCGATTTTGTACCGCAATACAAAAAACATAAAGTTTAATTACACATGTTTTATATATATAACGACGAGTTCGAGTATCGACTTCACATGGAATGTCGTTTAAAATTTAGTTAATTTATTACTTTTAAAAGAAAGTGTAAAACATGATTTTTGGGGGTTTATTGTTTTAATACTATAATTTATCTAGGCGAATATTTAAACTTAATTAATTCAAAACTATAAAAAGATAGGTTGAGAATTAAATTCATCATTTCGAACTACGTAGTATAAATGATTACATGGTTAAACACGTTTTAAAACACAATTAATACTCGTTTGACAAATTAATAAAATCGGAGTGTCACTCCTCAAATTTTCATAAAAGTCCAAATACGAGTTTGGCATCAACAATAATTCCAAAATTATTTACAGAGTGTCACAACTATGGCGCATTTATGATATCACCACTAAGGTCCATAGGTGTAATTTCAGAAATAATCAACCCCTTAAAATGGTCTATTCCATCATACCATAGCGAAGCAAGTACACAATCGAAATGAGTTCATTAATCTCAACCTAATAAAAATTACATAAAAAGTATTTTTAATTAATTAAATAAAACAGTCTCTGAGAGAGAGTGATTTTAAAATGAGAAAAAAATAATTTTAAGTTGAGCAAACTAATTATAAAGTATGTAACTAATTATAAAGCAAGTAAATAAATTAAGAGAAGAATTTATTAAAACTGAAAATAAATAACAAACTAAAATTTGGGACTACACTACACCAAACTAACCCTAAGAAATCTCTTTAATATTGGACGTGTCATAAAATGGTGTGTGAATCCCTATTTCTAGGTGAAAACTGGAATCTCTTTTTACTAAACATTTTAGAAGACAATCACATGGGCAAGTGGGGGAATGGTTTAAAGGTTGGAAAAGTTGTAAAGACAAAAAGAATGAGGGTGAGAAATTGTTTAGATAATAAAAAGGAAAAGAAAAAAATAAAAGAATAAAAGAAAACAAAAGAAGAAATGAAAAGTAAAAAGTGAATCTCAGATAACTGATTGAAGAAAAAGGGTGGAAAATGGGAGATAATGGGCGTGTGGGACCCACATGTGGAGGGAAGAAAAAGGAATTGGGAAAAAATAATATCTCGGCACAAAATATGGGCTACATATTACTGGTGTCAGTACAATTGACAAATAGGTGGTTGGTCTGATGGTTAAGGGGAGGGAAGAAACTGGGTGAGACTCAAGTTCGAGTCCCCTCGCCAGTAGCAATTTAAATTTATTGTATTTCTTTTATTTTGCTTTGTAAAAATGAAATTAGCCTAAGTAGAATCAAACCCTAGTTTATAAGTTTAACCTTTCCTCTTTCAATTACCGAACCAACCACTCATTCATTAATTATAATGGCGCCGTTAATATATACCCCTTATTTAAACCCAAATTTCTATAATTGCACATTAAACCCCAAACCTTGTAACTTCTTGATACGACCTCGGATTCATGCACTGCTTGAAGCGATGCGACCGTCATGTTGATGTCAACAAACTTTCAGCAATGTTCTGGCAATAAGGTTTTACTTTTGTATTGCCCAAATTTTTTACTTTTTACTTTTGACTTTTTCCACTTTCAAACTTTTATTCTTGAGAACTTCTTCATTTGAGATCCGATTGACGCGCCATTTGAACCCACACATTCCTTTTTTTTAGGTTAATAATCTTCATGGATAGTCTAAGTTCGGTAATTCCCTTGTAAAATTACCATTTTTCCATTTGATGAAGTGTGTTTATGGATGTTTCTTGCTTAGAACACTTCCAAAATTCACCATAAGCATTATAAAACCTATAAATAGTCAAATAAACCTTGCAAAAGAAATTATCCAGGAATATTTAAGGTTATACAGTAAATGAGTATTACGCGTTCGATTAGCGAGCATGAGAATACAATATTGCACAGTAAGAAGGATAATACAATGCAATATTTAACATAAATCAAATACCTTATGGGCCTACATACGAACAAGATTGCTGGTGATGTTCTCTTTGGGTCTCTCTCTCTCTCTCTATACACACACACACACACACACACATCTGTGTGTGTGTGTGTATTCTCTATATTTTTGGAAGGAGGATAGGGTGTTTATAATAGAGAGAGAATATAGGCACCGATTTTCCTTTTATAGTAAGAAGGTGAATCCCATTTGACCCCTTTTCGGCACACCTTTTCTTTTTAGGAGTGGTCCCTTTTTTAATTCTAGGAGTTGTAGGTTCTTTTGTGGTTTAAGTTTATAGGATGGGCTGGTACGATAATAGAGTGATAGAAACATTGAGAATAGTGGGGGGGATACGCTGCAATCGAAGGAAGGAATGAGAGGTTGTTACGGGCTATTAAAGCGGGGATAAGAGAGAGAGAGAGAGAAATTAGTAGCGTGGCATTTCCATTTTTAGCATTGGAGTTGTCGATAGGCTATATCATTGGGGACACTTTTACGTTTATTTTTCATTTTTAAATTATTGCCTATCATTAGAAATAATTTTCACCGGCACCTTGTTACCCATTATCTAGAAGTTACTAAACCGCCTATCAATTCCATCTTCCACCCAAATATTTCCTAAATTCAGAACTAAACCCTAAACTATTTCCAAAGGGCATTTGAAGACTTTTCAAAGGGCATTTCGAAGTCAATTTCAAAGATTTATTAGATCGCATTTGGAGGCAAGTAACTTTCCACTTTTCGCATTTTATATGCATAATTCGTAAATTTCACGTACATTAATTTTTACATTAAAAATTAATTAGTAACCCCTAGGCTTTTATGAATTCCTAATTACATCCTGATTATTTGAATATAAGTAGCTATAAATATCCTATATTGCTTGTTGAGCATTATTCCTTAATTATAGGCCCAAAAAACGAAACATTGTTGTATATGTTTTAGACCTGTTTGTAGAATTGGACGATTGGAATTTTCATATTATGTGAAACGTACTTAAATTTAGACTTATAAATTTTTCAAAATTATGGAAGCTTAGTAGGGTTGTACCTTGTGAGTTAAAAGTAATATTTTTTATAGGCTTGTCTTTATTAGATGATATTTATCATGAAGACTTCATTCATGCTATGTGAACAAATGTAAAAATATTATTGATTGACTTGGGACACTTTAAATATATTAATGAACCCCGTATGACGTAATCTACTCTTGTAAAATAATTACATATCCTATTATGCAAAAACACCACAATAGCCCTACTTGAGACCCTATTATCGTGGATATTCATTTTTGTCACGTATACGATGGAAGGAGTACGAGATATTTCTAGTTGTTGGTTTGGTTATTGAATTGTAGTGTTGGATTAGTCAGAGAGTTTCACTCGTAGATATTTAAACCCTTACTTTACTCTCATACAAATAATCCTAATTATTTTTTCTTAGCAACTTTCATATCTAAACGTAAGTGTATTGAGGCCTTGATTGGATTTCATTTTGCTGGGATGTCCCACGCACGGAGTTTAGAGAAGGGTAGTTGTGAGGAGATAAAAACTTCAATAAATTTAATATATCCCTATCTAAATGATTTAATTTATAAGAAGTCTTATGTAATGGTATTAATCCCCTGGATCCTTTTAAAACGAAACAAAAAAATATTTTAATAATTCTAAATGATATGTCCCAAGGGTGGGGTAATTGGGGTATGCGTAATAGTTCAGAGTGAATAAACACATGTTAAAATGACAATGATAAATGAACATGTGATATGAAATGTCTTAGGATAGAATGTCCTGGCAAAACATAAGAATTATTGCCATGTCATTACACCATATTAGGCAAATGGTCCTGACTAAAGTCCCTGACCAGGGCTGTGGGTCGCGGACAAGGGCCGTGACCACTTTGAGCGTGACCATTTTCGTGGGTTACGTCCCAAATCCCAGACCAAACGAAGGGTCACGAACCTTGAGGGTTACGACAGATGGTCGCTGACTAATGCCGTGACCCATACACACAGCTGGTCACAACCAAAGGCTGTGACCCATTCTTTAATATATGCGAATTATCATGACTCTGGTCACGGCTCAAGTCCGTGACCCATCCTTCAGAATATTAAAATGGTCACAGCTATGGTCACGGTCCAAGGCCATGATCCATCATTCGGAATATGAAAATGGTCATGGCTCTGGTCATGACTCACGACCGTGACCCATCAATTTGAATATGAAAATGGTCATGGCTCTGGTCACGACCCCAGGCAGTGACCCTATTTATGGGTGACAAAAAAAATAAGGATGGTCATGGACTTTGGCCGTGACCATTTTTAACTATAATAAAAAAAATTGGCCAAAATTTCCTCTATTTTCTGGACATTCTAAAACCTGCGTAATGTAAACCCCGCACGACCATAATGTTAAACAATAAATTATAAAAGCCCACGTGGTCATGGGACACCAGTTTGAGAGCACAAATATATTATCAAATTATCACCATGCTCTCAAACCGAGGGTCCCGTGACCACGCAGTTAGTTTCTACGAGTTACATTGATCTTGTGCAAGGTGTTAGCGTCGCTCACGGGGCCATTTGGAGGTGTTTCGAGATTTTTCCCTCTAACGCCATGTTTTCAAGCCTAAGTATAGATATTCTCAAATTATCTCCGCGCTCTCAAGTTGGGGGTCCCTTAACCACATGATCAGTTCCTACGAGTTACATTGGTAGCGTGTGAGGTGTGGTCGCCACTCATGGGGCCGTTTGGGGGGTATTTCGGGGTTTCACCCTCTAACAAAATGTTTTCAAGCCTAAGTGTATATATTCTCAAATTGCCATTGTGCTCTCAAACCAGGGGTCACGAGATCACGTGGTCAGTTCCTATGAGTTATATTGGTCCCGTGTGAGGGGTGAGCCTCGCTCACGGGGCCATTTGGGGGTGTTTTGGGGTTTCTCCCTCTAACTCCATGTTTTTAACCTAAGTGTAGATATTCTCAAATTATTTCCGTGCTCTAAAATCGGGATTCCCGTACCATCTTAGGTAGCACGTAGGATTCCCAATTTCTCCAGTTATCTCTCTCCAATTAATGCCCTATTCACAAGACTCTTGAGCTCTAAAAAGTTACAAAACTCTTGAGCTCTAAATAATTGCGCACGAGGTGTTTGTGTCACTCGCGGTGCCATTTGGGTGCCACTGGGGGTGGCCAACCCCGCGAGGTACGTTTTCAAGTCTAAGTGTGCCTATTTTTTAATTTTGTTTTATTTCACACACACCATACTATTTTAGACAAACACTGCACTAGCTTTGACACTTTCCCAAGTTTCTAATGACATACCTAAGATGGAGTATCCCGAATATGAGGTGGAGTACAAATCCACCGCCGACGACGTACACCACTCGACTAATTGTCCATGATCAATATCTAACCGTGAAGTGTAACACCCCGTAATTTTGAGGATTTAATATTTAATTATTTTTGGGAGTTATAAAAATATTCAAATTTGAGAAACTTAAATTTATGATTTGGAGAATTTATTTGAGTGGGAATAATTATTTATAATTGGCGACTTTAAGTTTAATTGTCCGAATTAATGTGAGTCGCATTTTGAGGTCGAAATTTGGAAATGACAAAAAATATTTCGGATGACAATTTTGAGTGCGTAGTTGAGTTCAGATGGGTCGAGATAGTCAGAAAAGTGTACTCGGGGGTAGTAATTGGGTCTCGGGGTATTTTTGGGCATAGCCGGGCCCACACGGAGTGATTCGGACAATTTTAATTAGGCCCATATGACCAAAAACGGGATTTAGGGTTTTAACCTAATTTGGAGAAGTTTTAAACGGTAGTAAACACAAATTCTAAACCTAGGGTTTGAGAGAGGCACAGAGGAAAACAAATCAAGAGCAATTGAGAATCTTTTTGGAGACATATTAAGGGGCAAAAGTGAGGGTTCGGCATCAAACCATTCCCTACAACAGATCAGACTCTACGAACGATTTCAAGCAAGTGGTTAACTTGCTGTAATTATAGATTTATGATATCCAATTCATATTTTAGTGATGTGCAAAATAAAATTCGTTTTTGGGTATAAATGGGTGAAAATGGGGTTTTGGTAATGGAATACTTGGCTGAGATTCAAAGTAAGAAATAGGTATATTATATATCTCTGAGTATAGATATCTGATTTGAATGAGAAACCGGAATATAAAATGGTGGAATTTGAATTTGGAATTTGGAATTTGGAATTGTAGAACAAAGTTAATGGAGATTTATGGAAAAACCCATTTCGAAAATTGTGAGATAAGTTGAGAAATTCATATACTAGAAGGTGTATATTATGTATAGGATCAAAGTTCAATATGTTTATGTGGTGGGATGACTTGATTAGAGGTTGAAATTAAGGTTTACAAACCTTGAAATTTCATTAATGGTGGAATTCAGTGGGGGAAGAAGAGCTGTCACGAAAGGATCGATCGATCGATCAGGGGCCATCGATCGATCGACGATGGGAAAACCTTGGCAGGTCGGGTAGTTGATACCTTGCCTTGTTTTCTTTTTGGATTTTGGGTATAATTTTAATTGGTGAAAAATTATAGAGAAATTAATAGCTAGGGGCTCAAAAGATAGCTATTAGGAATGTGCAATCTAAGTTAAGAGTTGAGACTTAAAGTGAGAATTTTGGGTGAAACATATTCAATTTAATTATGGACCAAGTGGGCGAGTCCGGGTATCTTGGTAATTATAGGTCAATATAATTGGAAAATTTATGGAGATGAATGTGTGATACATTGTGGGCGAATATGTGGGAATGAAATTCTGAGATGTAAAAATGGACCAGGTGAGCAAGTCCGGGTATGTTGGTTAAATGACACCAAAGTATTAAATTAATTATTGAGAGAGTAAATTAATTTAGAGTCGGAACATAGACTCGGAAAATAGTAAGTTACGGGCCAAGTGAGTGAGTCCGGGTATAATGGTTGGGCGACACCAAATATTAAATTAATTAATGTGAAAATTAATTAAATTAGAGTCGGACTGTAGACTCGGGAAAGTATTAAATTAATTAATCTGAGATTAATTAAATTAGAGTCGGACTGTAGACTCGGGAACGTATTAAATTAATTAATCTGTAAATTAATTAAATTAGAGTTGGACCACAGACTCGAAATGGTATTAAATTAATTAATGTGCAAATTAATTAAATTAGAGTCGGACCATTGACTCGAATTAGTATTAAATTAATTGATGTGTTAATTAATTAAAGATTGCAGACTCGGGAAGGTATTAAATTAATAGGTGTGTTAATTAATTTAATTAGAGTCGGACAATAGACTCGGGGAGATTAGAAGTTAATTGAGGTGTGAATTAAGTATATTAGAGCCGGACCATAGACTCGGGGAGATGATAAATTATTAAGTGAGAAAATTAATTAAGTGAGTCGGGACATAGACTCAAAAAATTTCAGGCTAGTGTTACGGATCTTTGAGTACACGGTAAAGCCGGGGTTTATAGTATATATATACAGTGTAGTGATAGTATATATATATGTGTATATATTGTGTGTGCTATTAAATATTAGTGATGAGATATTTATTTAATTTATATACTGTAGTTCTATTAAGGGAGGTTGCGCGATGTGAGTGAATCCCCTAGCTTGAGGAGTAGGGTGAGTATATCCCCAGGTCATAGCGTCCGGTATATGGGTGAGGGGATTATCTCACTTTCAGGGAAGGAATATGACCGCCTCCACTTCATTTATGTTTTAGGCCAGGTTGGTGAGCGAATCCAATTTGGGTAACTAGGTTATGTGAGCACACCTAGTGAGATAGCACTTTAGAGGGAATCATCCGACGAGATTATACTCGGAGGGATGGATATACGTATGTTATATGTGTGGCTGTTTTAGTAAAGGTACGTTTGTAATGGTATTAAATATTATATGCGGGTAATAATACAGTGTGTGATTATTTACTTTATATAACTCGTGACACAGTTATATCCTATTATTTAAGGAGGAATTAATTAAGTTAATTGGTGAAACAACTTATAATTCATGAATAATTATACTCGGGCTAGAGTAGTATGGCAAGGGGAGGTTATACCAGGACTAGTTGGACGAGGTAGTACAACTAGGTGTGAGTCAAGGTGACGGTTAGGTGTGCACATTAGTGGAGGGGTGAGAATGTCCACAAGGGAGTGCGACACTAACTTAAATATGAAGCACATTTATGCATTTTAAATTACTGCCGTTAATTCGCTTGCTAAATATTTTCAAAATATTTTGGGTTCTAACCCTTGTTATAAAACTATTTTCAAAAACTTTTAGGTGTCCAGCCACAGAGACGCCAGGATTGATATTCTATTCCAGGGTCACGGAGCTGCGGCATATGTGGATGCTAGCAGGAATTTAGATTAGACGTATCGCTCATTCATTCCTTGAGTAGGAATCATTTATCAGTTTCAGTTTTATTTAGGGCTTGTCGCCCAGTCTTCTCAGTACAGTTTTCAAATGTATTTATTCAGGTGTTGGATGGTTGTATTGGATTATTTTCTTTGGTGACCGATGGTTTATTCAAAAAATTGTTTAATTAATTATTCAGTTGAGTTTTATTGAGTTGTGTTACTGGTTTTTATTTATTTTCGCATGTACTTTTTTGTTTAATTAAAAAGTTAAAATTTGGCACCAGCTTTTGGAATACTAGGTGGTTAGTAAGTTTTAGTGATGCTAAGGATGAACCAACTAGGATTCCTATTTTAATTTGGTATAGGACTGATCACCCGATATTTTATTTGGCGGGGTGTCACAGATGGTATCAGAGCAACAGGTTCTAGTGTCCTTAGGATCTATGCGGCTTTTCACGTTTTAACTTAGCAATCTTTGATATAGAGCCCTATTATAGGATTGTTGTATTCTCATAAGTATGCGCATTTACGTTCTTCTGCCAAATTTATATTTGAGGGTGAACTCATACTATTCTATTCTCATTCCAGATGCCGCCCAGGAGAGAGAGAGAGAGAGCATCTAGGGCAACAAAGGGAGGTGAGACTAGAGAGGCTCATCAAGAGAAAGAGTTACCGCAAAAACTTCGAGAGATGATTTCGGAAGCACAGGTAACTGAATTAGTGGCGCAAGAAGTTGAAGCGACGATGATCGCTATGGCAAGGTACTTTCCACGAGATCATCCACAAGTGTCAGTGGAGCCAGATGTTCAGGCTCACGCGGGGCCGTCGGGGTGGCAACAAGTACGTGAGGCTTTTCAAAGGGCATCCACCAAAGTTTCGAGGGGATACAGATGTAGTGATAGTGTGTCAGTGGAAGAGAGATATCCAACGTCACCTACGCATGATAGATTGTAATGAGGTGCAGAAGCAAATGCTAGCCACTTTTAGTTTTGTGGGAGCAGCAGTGCAGTGATGGGAGTCAATCACCACAGTTGAGGAAAGGGATACAGTAACTATTGTCGAGTTTTGGGTGCGGTTCGATCGTAAGTATTTGTAATACCCCGTATTTTCATGGCTTTTAAATTTAAGGATTTATTAAATTTAATTGAGATAAATTAATTTAATTTTAATCCGAAATGTTGTTTTAAATATTTACTAGCGTGACAAGAGTTAGTAATTATTGGGAATATATTATTTGTTGCATCTTACTGGATGAGTATAGTAATATATGAGATTTATTTTTATAATATTGTCACGTGTGAATAAAATGACAATTGTGGAAATTTAAGTCGGTAAGCGCCTGTGTCGTGTCGGGACTAAATGTGGATTAATAAAAGTGAATATTTTATAGGTTGTTTGTATGGTCGTTTTGAGTGAGCCAACTCGTCCGGAAGGGTCGAGATAGTCAGAAAAGTATACCCGGGGGTTTGATTTGGGTCTCGGGGCGTTTTTAGGCCTAATTAGTACCCGGGAGGACATTTTAGTCATTTTGTATTTTTGGGTAATTAAACCCACGAAAATTAAAGGGGTTATTTTAGGTTATCTCCTAGGGTTAGATAACTCAAAACACTAGAACGGCCATTGGAGAGGAGAGGAGAGAGTTCTCAAGGCATTCCAAGGCTCAAAACTCATCCGTTTACACCGCCGCCACCGCCAACGCGTAGATCGCGAGACGGGGAACGCAACCACACCAAATTCAACACCAAACCAGATTTTGGAAAATCCCAGGCAAGTGTTTATCTTGCTTATTTCGTTGATGCATCATCCATATTATTTTAGGAGTTATTAGGATGAGATTTATGGAAGAAAAACCCAATTTGAGATGGGAAATTTTTATGTAGTGATGATTTATATGATATTCTGAAAACCCTTTGTCATGTAAAGGATTAAGAGTTTGATTAAGAAAAGAGTTCTAATCAGATACAAACACTAAAAAAAAAAAATTATTCCGGATGATCGGACCGTTGGAATTGGATGAAATTTTACAGAGAATTAGCTGAAGACGAGAGGAAGCTACAGAAAAAAATTCAGCTCGATCGGACCGTTCAATATTTTTTAATATTTTTTTTTGCTAGACAGTTTTATATTTTGAGGACTCTTAGAGATAATGAAAATTCAATTAAAACTCCATTTTAATTTCGATTTCGAAACCGTTTGAAATTCTCATCTTTGAAAATAAAATTCAAAATCCTTTAATGTAAGGCGAAATCTATATTTTTGGGATATTTTGCATAAGGGATAATGTAAGTATATATTAAAGGGGAGAGACACGAGAGAGTTACGTTGGAACATAAATAAATATCTACTGAATTGTACATTTGGAAGAATAGAGTTCATGAGGGTTACGTAGTAAGTTGGAAAAACCCTTCGAATTAAAGTTAGAAACGAACCATTATACTTGATAAATAATAATGGGAAAAATAAGGATAAATGTTGTGAATGTGGGTTATTGGATAAACCTAAATTGATATAATAAAAGTGGTATATTTATATGATTGTGTATGCATATATTATATACTTGTGAAAATCATGCCCGCGCTACATGCTATCCCTGAGGTTACCGCGCTGGGACGATCTTATCTCGTGTGCCTTATGGGGGATATGACTCGTACCCTAGAAGATAGATCCTAGGTACAGGCTATCGAATCGGTAGTCACGGTCCTAAGAGACGTGAGGGTATGTACTGACCTCTTGGACTTGGAAACTATGCTTCGCCTCAATATTGTCTGTGTATGTATTTATACAGTTCGAGAGTGATTCCGAACTTGTATTCCCTTTAGTATGATTGATACGGGAATTGGATAGCAGATTATGCCCGTACCATAGTTTTTATGTGGGGTGCTGTTATGATATATATATTATACGAGTAGTTAATATATATATGAAATTCTGAAATCTGGAACTGCCTATTGTGATTTGATATGTAGAACATGGTTGATGATTCAAATTATAAATAATTGTTTTGAAAAAGTATAATATGGCACTGGAAAACTTTATTGATTAATAAAGTTAAAAGGAGAACCTGGGTTACAAATTGAAATCTTACGTTTTAAATACTTGTGTTGTTCAGTTGTAAATCCTGCGAATAACCTAAGATAAGTTAAATCATTGGGGAAAGATAGTGTGGTATATGACGAGATAGACCATTGGGAAGGTTAGTGCGATAGGTGTGCACATTAGAAGAGAGGTGAGAATTTCTCAAGAGAGTGTCGCACTAATATGTTGTTGCATTAGCCTGTAATCAATTTAAATACTTGCTAAATGAATTTTTAAATCATATACACTATCGGGCTCTGACCCTTTTCTATTTTCTTTTCTCTCTTGTATATATATGTATGTATTACAGGTGCCCAGCCACAGGGGCGTCTTACTTAGGATCCTTTGGAAGGAACGTGCTGCAGCTTAGGTGGGAGTTGCAGGCCTGTTGTTTAGACGACTTCATCCATTTGATTCTACTCCTAGTTCAGTTTTATCCAGCAGGGGCATGTGTCGCCCTCTTTCTATTATTTAGTTGGTATTGTCAGAGATTGAAATTTTTACTTTCAGTACCTTTATTTCGGGATTTATTACTGTCAGGATGTTTTCCTTTAGTGTTGTAAATGTTGGGATTTATTATTGATGATTAAATTCGTGTATGTTCAATTCTATTTTTATTCTTAATGTGTGACTCTTTAGATGTTAATGGTTTAAGGTTTTATAACCGGATTTAATAAAATGAGAATAAGGTTTTAAATGGTTTTGACACTTAGCTTAATTATTTAGGGTGTTTAAATTAGAAAAGTATTTTTACGACAGTGATGCTAAGAATGAACCAACTGTTCACCTTGATTTTAATTTAATAAAGGAGTGATCGCCCGGTATTTAATTAGGCGGGGTGTCACAGTATTTTCCACTGATAGTTGAGACTGAAATGAGGAGGAAATTTAGAGAGGTAACAAAAGGGGGGCCGTTCAGTGGCCGATTATGAGGAAGAATTCACTTGTTTGGCAAATTTTGTACCTGATGGGGTAAGCGATGAAGAAAGAAAGAAGGCAAGGTTCATGGATGGGTTGGTCTGGAGGATCAGACAACATTTGATTAGTAATCCCGCATTAGTAACTGTAACAACCCGTCCTTTTTGAGACAATTAAATTCCATTATTAAGTATAAATTGGAATTTGGAGATTTTCCCTAAATAGTGATTTTTGGGATTTTTGAGGATCAGATGATTTTCGATAGGTGTTTTAATTACTTTTGGGACTATATAGGTCGTAATAATTTAATTATATGTCGCCGTGGAGAAAAGTGACCAAAAAGGTCAGATTTTAGTTGGAAAACTCGCATAAAGTTATTTTGAGTTAGAATAGTGATTTGCGGTCAAGTACCTCGGATGGAAATTTTGACTGCACCATGAGTCTCGGAATGTCCTAGATAGTCGGAAAAGAGTGTCCGATTGTCAAAATTGAGTTTCGGGGAATTTTAGAGTTAAATGGGCTCGTAATTGAGTAAACGAGTCGTTTTTGGGTTTTAAGGGGTATAACCCTTTTTCTTTATTTATAAAGAGTGGGAGAGGGAGAAAAGAAGAAAGAAAGGAAGAAAAGAGAGAGAAGAGAGAGAAGAGAGAGAGAGGAGGAGAGAAAAGAGGAGAAAATAGGAGGTTCCGGCCAAACTCCGCAGGATTCGGCTCGAGGTCGTCGGATTATATCCACGAGGCAAGTGTTTACTTGCTTTATTTACTTTTGAGCATAAATATCATATCGTAGTTTGGTATAAACAAACCCTTTGGGTTGGGTATTCGTGAATAAATGGGTTTTCGGGAGTTAAAATGAATAAACCCCTAAAATTTGTCAATCGGAGAAACTTAGGTTTTAACCTAAATCAATTGGTGGTTTAGGGTTCTAGGATGTTTAGAACCCTTAATATATGTGTATTTGTAGTTGGTTGAGGTTGTAGGACGTTGGGTGAGGCGAAAAAAGCTTGAGAGAAGCTTTAATGGCCGAAACTGTCTCGGAGAAGACGATGAATAGTAGGACCTGCGCCTTAACCGAATCGATTCGGCCAGGGTGAATCGATTCGGCTCTTGGTCAAAAAATAAAATTTTTAGATCTCTTCGACGCGGTCGGGTGGGCGCCGACCGCGTATTTTTCTGATTTTTTTGGATTTATAGTGATTTTTCTACGGAAAGCTGTCCGAGATCGAAATCGCTAGTTAGAAATTAAGGATAGAACTTTGGAGATAAATATTAGGGGTTCCCAAAAAGAATGTTAGGATCTCTAAAGAATTTGATGAGAGATGAAAACTTTAGGTTGGTAGGAATAAATCCGACTTATAGTTTAAATGATGAGTGATTAAATTTTGGGTATTGGGTTATATATAAAACCCTAAGCAGATTTGGGAATTTCGGACCAGCCGAATCGATTCGGACAGGCCGAATCGATTTGGTAAGAGATAGTTTGAAAGTATAACCTTTTCGAATCGATTCGGACAAGGCGAATCGATTCGGTCCTGGCAAAATTTTGAGGTTTTCTCCTTTTAAGTTTAGGGATACTTAAATGGTGGTTTTGGAGATTATTATAGGAGTTTCTACATGGAATATTCGGACTCCTAGATGATGATTTGAGGAGGATAAGAAAACCTCGGATTAATTTAGAGTGTGATCCGGGGTATGGAGTTAATTAATGTTTTGGGATAAGAGACATTCGGGTTGATGTATAAGTCCTTAAATGAAATTAAGGTATTTTGTTAGCTGTAAAAGTAAGAGAATATTTTGGGTTTAGTATCATGCATATATGAATGCATGATTATGATTCTTTGAGAGAATCTTTGGGATTATTGGTCATCGATAGATGGTTTGGCAAATATGGCCATTTTTATATATTCAGGGAGGAATATATGGTATATATATATACTACGTGATTAAGTATATATGATATGATGTAAATGATTTTGAAAATATAAAAATGAATATTTTCATAATGGAAAGATAAATGATTTTCATAATTGATAAATTATGGATTACACACCTCCCTAAATCGCTATCATAAGGGAATTTGCGTGCGTTATGGTGATGGCCCCTGGCTAATGAATGTAGGGTGGCTATAGTCCTATAGGCCATATGAGCGATTATTATTTACTGCGCTGGTTAGGGGATTCTGGGTGTGGTCTTGACATTCCTGCAGGCAATATAGCCGCTTCCCGACGTTGGTAGGTTCCCAGGTTGTCTTGTATAGATAGGCCCTGGAAGATGATAGCCTTTTAGGGGCGAGTGGGGAAACGCAGAGGGGCGGTCTTAGTTTTATTAAAGCAATTTATGATAATAAATTGGCTTTAATTTACATTTCTTGAGTATAAAAAGGGAAATGAGATAAAGGTTTGGCTTCGGTAACACTACCGGATGGAAGAAGGGATGTGGAAGCATGGTTGATCAAAGCATTTTCATGATAATGGGAATGGCTTTGGGTACATTTCCTGAGTGTAAAAAGGGAAATGGGATGATATAAAACAGAAAAGCATTTTTATGATAATAAAATTGGCTTTTAAAAGTATATGATTTGTTAAAGAAATTCATGATAATGAATTGGCTTTTATATTTACATTTCCTGAGTATAAAAAGGGAAATGGGAAGTTTTTATAAAAATGAAAGTATTGATAAATACTTGATATATGAATCCTCAGTCCGGGAGATAGATCCGGATGGTTATGGTAAAATGTATATATATATGGAGGAATCGAGTACCGAGGGTCTAATGGATCCCGACGATCGACCTTGCCGCATAGTAGTGTATCGGGGGGTTCCTTGTTTGGATTTCGCTTTGCGAGACACCCCACGCACGAATATGGCAACGTGTTGAGACTGGGGAGAAGTTTAATCCTTAGTGCTCTTATATTATTAATTCTTATGGTATATATATTTATATATATCTTTCTGTACTGAGGGACTGGCGAATCTCGACGATCGACAGTGCCGCGTAGTAGTGTATCGGGGGGTTCCTTGTTTGGATTTCGCTTTGCGAGACACTCCACGCACGAACATGGCATAGCGTTGAGACTGGGGTGAAGTTTAGCCCTTAGTACATTTCTTGGACTATCTAGGGTTGATAGTGGTTGGATGATAGACTAGTTTAGCTGGGTAGCTTGACTAGGATGTTTAGAGGGATACGCTAGGAGTGCACTATTAGTGGAGAGGTGAGGGGTATCTCATGGGAGTGCGATACCAAACTTAAATATGAGGTAAAACCTTTTTCAAAATAATAAGGCATTTATGCACTTGCTAAATATTTTCAAAACTCGGGCTCTGACCCGTTTATATACTTTTCCTTTCTTGCTATATTATATATATATAGGTGTCCAGACACAGGGACGCCTGGATGACACTTCTTTCGAGTCAGACGTCTGCTGCAGTAGCTATGGATGCGTGCAGGTTTTTGATAGCCGCTTTCATTCTTGTACTCTAGATAGGAGGTACTGTATAAATATTCGGGCCAATGGTCCAATTGCATTTATTTATTCTTTGAGTTCAACATTCGACATGGTTGTATATTTTTGACCGAGTGTTCGATTATTTTCTTTTATTTCAGTTTCATTTCCGCAAAATTGTGTGGATGATTTATTTATAGTTGTTAAAAAGAGTAGTAAAGTTAAAATTTTGACACCGGCCTAATAGGTTATTAGTAATTAAATGGATTTTCTACAGTGATGCTAAGAATGATCCATATAAGACTCCTGATTTAATTTAATATTAGAGTGATCGCCCGGTATCTTATTAGGCGGGGTGTCACAGTAACTTATACAGATGGCGTTAACGCAACACTCCTGTAGTGTCAGGAATATCGCTTCCACGTGAAAGGAAGCAAGAGGGGAGTGGAAACCAGCCGGACGGATGAAGTAGGAGGGAATAGTACCAGTGGGGTATCCCAGCAGCAGACAGGGGGAGATCAGGGGTAGGATTTTCGGCAGGAAAATCATGCCAAACGATTTAGAGCTAGAGGCTATCGGCAGGATGGCCAGGAATTCCGACAAGGCCAGCAAGGAAGGGATCAGTGGCAGGGTGAATTTATTAAGAGGTGTTTTATTTGTGGGGAAGCGGGTCTTATGAAGAGGGATTGTCCTAAGCATGGCATGGGTCAACTACAGGACGTGATCCTAGATGTACAGCCACTACAACAAGTCTTGGGTGCGTTCGGGCAGGGGAAAGCTGCTCCGGAACTCAAGGATCAGCCATTACAACTAGAGTTTGGAGGTAATCTTCTTTTCTCCTATAGGCATGGGGTATGTTTTGAGTAATAGTGAGCGTTTCACAAAATAAGAATTATTTTTACTAGAGTTCGCGGGTAAATCGAATTTAGTGAGAACGCTGGCTGTAGCAACCATAGTATGTGGATAAACTTTCGTGGGGTAGCGGAGTTCTTTGGTGTTCTTCATGGGAGAGTGGAGGTGTACACTGAGTGAAGGTTTGAATTATGCGAGGAGTTACTACTTTCGAGAATTATGGGAGTAGGATTGATAATATTTCCTAAATATCGTCTGGATAGCGATGGATTTGAACTTTTGTGAATAGTGGGGGTAAGTTTTGGTGTTCGCGACACCAGGATATGATTGGTACTAGGTATCACCTGAGAGGGCATTTAGCCTATGTATATGTGTGTATTTATGTTATATTGTGTGGTGCGATAGACACAAAGTGAGGTTTTGTGTTCTCACATTTTATCCCGGTAAGTAGGAGTGTTTACTAAAGTGAATCTGGGTGGTTAGAATTATGTTCGAGCAAAGAGAGATAGCTCGGGGTTTATTTTGCGCAAGGACTAGTGATAGTAAGGGCGCGGTATTTTATGTTGTCTTTGGTAGCATGAGGGTAAGCGTATATACTTTTGTGTTAAGAGACAAGTATTTAGGGGTACGCGCTATGGACTGAGGGTCTAACGGATTTCAACGATCAACAATGTTAGGTAGTAGTGCATCGGGGGGTTCCTTGTTTGGATTTCGCTTTGCGAGACATTCCACGCATGAAACTTAGTGCAACGTTGGAAAGTGGGGAGATGTTTGGTCGTTAGTACATGTGTTGGGTACCCCGGGCAGTATATATATATATATATATATATATATATATATATATATATGACTACGGGTTCGAAGTTATATTACGGGTTACGACTAGCTTAGTCGGGTAACTTTCGTGCGTTAAAGCACGGGGATAGGGTGTATGGGCACCCGGGTTAATTAAGGCCAATTTTGTGCGGTTAAGCACGGGTATAGGGTGTATGGGCGCCCCGATTAATTTAAATGCATACTTGTGTAACTTATGGTTAGAAGCGAATGGGATAGATATAGCGGGCGTAGAGGCACATGAATAGAAAGTGATATGCGAAGCTTGGAACATTACACTCATCTTAATTTCGAGGACGAAATTCCTTTGTGGGGGGGGGGGGGGGGGGGGGGAGTATGTAACACCCCGTAATTTTGAGAATTTAATATTTAATTATTTTTGGGAGTTATAAAAATATTCAAATTTGAGAAACTTAAATTTGTGATTTGAAGAATTTATTTGAGTGGGAAGAATTATTTATAATTGGCGACTTTAAGTTTAATTGTCCGAATTAATGTGTGTCGCATTTTGAGTTCGAAATTTGGAAATGACAAAAAGTATTTAGGATGACAATTCTGAGTGTGCAATTGAGTTCGGATGGGTCAAGATAGTCAGAAAAGAGTACCCGGGGGTAGTAATTGAGTTTCGGGGTATTTTTGGGCATAGCCGGGCCCACACCGAGTGATTCGGGCCATTTTAATTAGGCCCATATGACCAAAAACGGGATTTAGGGTTTTAACCTAATTTGGAGGGTTTGAGAGAGGCACAGAGGAAAGCAAATCAAGAGCAATTGGGAACGTTTTTGGAGACAAATTAAGGGGAAAATGTGAGGTTTCGTCATCAAACCATTCCCTACAACGGATCAGACTCTACGAACGATTTCAGGCAAGTGGTTAACTTGTTGTAATGATAGATTTATGATATCCAATTCATATTTTAGTGATGTGCAAACTAAAATTCGTTTTTGGGTATATATGGGTGAAAATGGGATTTTGGTAATGGAATACTTGGCTGAGATTCAAAGTAAGAAATAGGTGTATTATATATCTCTGAGTATAGATATCTTATTTGAATGAGAAACCGGAATATAAAATGGTGGAATTTGAATATGGAATTTGGAATTGTAGAACAAAGTTAATGGAGATTTATGGAAAAATCCATTTCGGAACTTGTGAGATAAGTTGAGAAATTCATATACTAGAAGGTGTATATGATGTATAGGATCAAAGTTCAATATGTTTATGTGGTGGGAGGACTTGATTAGAGGTTGAAATTAAGGTTTACAAACCTTAAATTTTCGTTAATGGTGGAATTCAGTGGGGGAAGAAGAGCTGCCACGAAAGGATCGATCGATCGATCGGGGGCCATCGATCGATCGACGATGGGAAAACCTTGGCAGGTCGGGCAGTTGATACCTTGCCTTGTTTTCTTTTTGGATTTTGGGTATAATTTTAATTGGTGAAAAATTATAGAGAAATTAATAGCTAGGGGCTCAAAAGGTAGCTGTTAGGAATGTGCAATCTAAGTTAAGAGTTGAGACTTTAAGTGAAAATTTTGGGTGAAACATATTCAATTTAATTATGGACCAAGTGGGTGAGTCCGTGTATGTTGGTAATTATAGGTAAATATAATTGAGAAATTTATGGAGATGAATGTGTGACACATGGTGTGCGAATATGTGGGAATGAAATTCTGAGATGTAAAAATGGACCAAGTGAGCAAGTCCGGGTATGTTGGTTAAGTGACACCAAAGTATTAAATTAATTATTGAGAGAGTAAATTAATTTAGAGTCGGAACATAGACTCGGGAAATAGTAAGTTACGGGCCAAGTGAGCGAGTCCGGGTATAATGGTTGGGCGACACCAAATATTAAATTAATTAATGTGAAAATTAATTAAATTAGAGTCGAACTGTAGACTCGGGAGAGTATTAAATTAATTAATGTGAGATTAATTAAATTAGAGTCGGACTGTAGACTCGGGAACGTATTAAATTAATTAATGTGCAAATTAATTAAATTAGAGTCGGACCGCAGACTCGGATTGGTATTAAATTAATTAATGTGTAAATTAATTAAATTAGAGTCGGACCACAGAATCGGATTAGTATTAAATTAATTGATGTGTTAATTAATCAAATTAGAGTCAGATTGTAGACTCGGGAAGGTATTAAATTAATAGGTGTGTTAATTAATTTAATTAGAGTCGGACAATAGACTCGGGGAGGTAATAAGTTAATTGAGGTGTGAATTAAGTATATTCGAGTCGGATCATAGACTCGGGGAGATGATAAATTATTAAGTGAGAAAATTAATTAAGTGAGTCGGGACATAGACTCCGAAAATTTCAGGTTAGTGTTACGGATCTTTGAGTACACGGTAAAGCCGGGGTTTATAGTTTTTATATACGATATAGTGATAGTATATATATATATGTGTGTATATATTGTGTGTGCTATTAAATATCACTGATTAGATATTTAGTTAATTTATATACTCTAGTGCTATCAAGGGAGGTTACGCAATGTGGGTGAATCCCCTAGCTTGAGGAGTAGGTTGAGTATATCCCCAGGTCATAGCGTCCGGTATATGGGTGAGGGGATTATCTCACTTTCAGGGAAGGAATATGACCGTCTCCACTTCGTTTATGTTTTAGGCCTGGTTGGTGAGCGAATCCAACTTGGGTAACTCGATTATGTGAGCACACCTAGTGAGATAGCACTTTAAAGGGAATCATCCGACGAGGGTATACTCGGAGGGATGGATATACGTATGTTATATGTGTGGATGTTTTAGTAAAGGTATGTATATAATGGTATTCAATATTATATGCGGGTTATAATATTGTGTGTGATGTATTTACTTTATATAATTTGTGACACAGTTATATGCTATTATTTAAGGAGGAATTAATTAAGTTGATTGGTGAAACAACTTATAATTCATGAATAATTATACTCAGGTTAGAGTAGTATGGCAAGGGGAGGTTATACCAGGATTAGTTGGACGGGGTAGTACAACTAGGTGGGGGTCAATGTGACCGTTAGGTGTGCACATTAGTGGAGGGGTGAGATTGTCCACAAGGGAGTGCGACACTAACTTAAATATGAAGCGCATTCATGAATTTTAAATTACTGCAGTTAATTCACTTGCTAAATATTTTCAAAATATTTTGGGTTCTAACCCTTGCTATAAAACTATTTTCAAAACCTTTTAGGTGTCCAGCCATAGGGACGCCATGATTGATATTCTATTCCAGGGACACGGAGCTACGGCATATGTGGATGCTAGTAGGAATTTGGATTAGACGCATTGCTCATTCGTCCCTAGAGTAGGAATCATTTATCAGTTTCGATTTTACTTAGGGCTTGTCGCCCAGTCTTCTCAGTATAATTTTCAAATGTATTTATTCAGGTGTTGGATGGTTGTATTGGATTATTTGCTTTGGTGACCGATGGTTTATTCGGCAGATGGTTTAATTAATTATTCAGTTGAGTTTTATTCAGTTGTGTGACTGGTTTTTATTTATTTTCGCATGTACTGTTTTGTTTAATTAAACAATTAAAATTTGGCACCAGCTTTTGGAATACTAGGTGGTTAGTAAGTTTTAAAAAGTTTTCGACAGTGATGCTAAGGATGAACCAACTGGAATTCCTGTTTTAATTTGGTATAGGACTGATCACCCAGTATTTTATTAGGCGGGGTGTCACAGATGGTATCAGAGCATCAGGTTCTAGTGTCCTTAGGATCTGTGCGGCTTTTCACGTTTTGGCTTAGCAATCTTTGATATAGAGCCCTATTATAGGATTGTTGTATTCTCATATGTATGCGCATTTATGTTCTTCTGCCAAATTTATATTTGAGGGTGAACTTATACGATTCGATTCTCATCCCAGATGCCGCCCGGGAGGGAGAGAGAGAGAGCAGCTAGGGCAACAAGGGGAGGTGAGACTAGAGAGTCTCATCAAGAGCAAGAGTTACCGCAGCAACTGCCAGAGATGATTTCGGCAACACAGGTAACTGAATTAGTGGCGCAGGCAGTTGAAGCGATGATGATCGCTATGGCAAGGTACTTTCCACAAGATCAGCCACAAGTGTTAGTAGCGCCAGTTCATGCGAGTTGCATTGGTCCCGTGCGAGGTGTTCGTGCCTCTCACGGGGCCGTTTGGGGTGTGTTTTGGATTTTCTCCCTATAACGACATGTTATTAAGCCTAATTTTTCAAATTATCATTATATTCTCAATCCGGGAGTCTCGTGACCATGTGGTCAGTTCCTGCAAGTTACATTGGTCGCGTGGGAGGTGTATGTGCCTCTCAAGGGGCCGTTGGGGGTGTTTTGAATTTTCGCCCTCTAACCGTATGTTTTTAAGCTCAAGTCTATATATTTTCAAACCAGGGGTCACTTGACCACGCTGTCAGTTTTTTTGAGCTACATTGGTCCCGTGCGAGGTGATCGCGCCTTTCACGGGGCCGTTTGGTGGTTACTTTGGATTTTCTCCCTCTAACGGCATGTTTTTAAACCTAATTCTATATTTTTTCAAATTATCGTCATATTCTCAAACCTGGAGTTTCGTGACCACGCGATCAGTTTTTACGAGTTACATTGGTCCTGTGCATGGTGTTCGCACCTTATATGGGACCGTTTGGGGGATGTTTTGTTTTTATGCCCTCTAACGACATGTTTTTAAGGCCAAGTCTATACATTTTCAAATTATCGTCAGATTCTCAAACCGGGGGTCCCGTGACCATGCAGTCAGTTCCTATGAGTTACATTGGTCCTGTACGAGGTGTTTACCCCTCACGGGGTCATTTGGGGGGGTGCTTTGGGTTTTCACCCTCTAAAAGCATGTTTGGCAAGAAAATCTGCCTTTCTGGACTTACTAAATGAAGCGTGTTGTAGAGCTCATTGAAATTTTTCTGGAAAGGAGTCCCAAGTAATATAATGGATTTTCCCCTTTGGAGTTTGATAGAGTATTCCAAATATGATTCCTCTCATTACAGGGAGTGTGGTCTTCATCAAAAACCACCAATCCAGGACACTCCAATAGTATTTGCTCCCATTATTGATGTTTCTCATTTACGACACTCCTTTTCCCTTTCTTTGAGTGTTCCTTCGTCGTGATTTTCTCTCTAGCAAGCTTCTCATACAAATTATAGCTTACTCATAAGACGCTTTGGTCTTTCTGCCACGAATACACCTTCGTCACGCGTATAACTTATTTACTCGCACACCTTTTCTCTTGGAGAAGCTTAAGATCTATATTTTCATTTCCAAATTTCTCAAGATTGTTGAGGTTATGAATCGAGTATTTTCAGATTTCCATTTTTTGACAAAAAATTGAAAGTTAAATTTCCATTTCATAACCTTAACAATCTTGACAAATCTAGAAATGAAAATATAGATCTTAAGCTTCTCCAAGAGAAAAGGTGTTCCAGTAAAGAAGTTGTACGCGTGACGAAGGTGTATTCATAGCAGAAAGACCAAAACGTCATGGAAGTAAGCTATAATTTGTATGATAAGCTTTTCAGATAGATAATCACGGCGAAAGAGCACTTAAAGAAAGGGAAAATGAGTGTTGTAAATGAGAAATATCAAGAATGGGGGTAAATATTATTGGAGTGTCCTGGATTGGTGGATCTTGATGAAGGACACACTCCCCGTAATGAGAGGAGTCATATTTCAAATACTTTATCAAACTCCAAATGAGAAAATGCATCATATTATTCGGGATTTATTTCCAGAATAATTTCAGTGAGCTCTACAACACGCTGGATTTGGCAAGGCTACAAAAGGCAAATTTTCTTGCCAAACATGTCCTATTTTCTAAGTCAAAGAGACAATACTTCAGAAAGGGAAAACCCCAGAAAATGGGGATTTCGTTTGCAGTACAAGTGGAAAATTCCCATGCGAGGTGTCCTAACGACATGTTTTCAAGCCTAAGTCTAGATATTTTGAATTAACGTCGTGTCTTAAAACCGAGGGTCCCGTGATTACCCAACAACCAAAAACCAACAACAAGCCAACAACCAATAATTATGCTGTACTCCTTCTAATATACTATCCAATAACAAGCCAACAATCAATAATTATCCAATAACCAAACCAAACAAAACTAATAATTATCTCGTACTCTTTCTATCATCTAATAGATTTAAAAGATAATGCATATCAATTTTATAACTACTTCTATTAAAGTAAAGAGTACCTGATTCCTGCGATCCAAGAAGGCCATTAAATAGAGTCTTCTGAATGTGTGATTAGACCAAATTGATCCTGGAGCCCCCAACGTATTCTTTTACATGTACGTTTGTTGATTAGTTTCTTTGATACAATCTTTATAAAATCAAGCTAATTTAACTTCATTTTATGAAGAATACATCAATGAAACTGATCAACAAATGTATATGTACAAGAAAACGTGGAAATTGAGCTGGGTCAATTTGATCCAATCACAAACTCAAATGACTCTATTCTCAAACCTAGCACCATGTGAAAGTAGCTAAACATTCGACTGAACATAACATATTATCGAAAGTTAACTTACATAAATCATATTAAACATTCGTAAAAGTAACAAAACATTCGTACATCAAAGTAAAGCGCTAATACAATGTCAATATCATAATAGGATACAAATAATATTGACAAGGATAACATAATATTTTGATATTCAATCTTCCTCTAAATCAACTAAAGGATCCTTTAAATTAGGGTTGTCATCAAGAGCTGACTGTTACTCTTTTGGAGCCTTTAATGCATCCACTTGAGTAGTCATACCCTTTAGTGCATGCACAACAATAGATCAATTGCCATTGTTTATGCACTTTGAGTATAATACCTTATTTACTTTCTGAAAGGCACACATAAAAGGCTCGTTGACTATGCGATATTTACTCTTAACCTTTGATAAATCTGCCATAATAAGTTTGGAGTCATTGTCAATTTTGCAAGCATTCATTGTATCCTCCACCTTTACCCAATTATAATAGAATATAGTTTTTGTGAAATCTAAGTAATTAAGTTATAGGATTTATTAGATTATTCCATAATAGGTTAGCACCGTATTTATTAGATTTTTATCACTTTTGCTAGCGATACAGTTGGTCAAGGCTTAAATTGATATTCCACCATTTTGCGTCAAAAACTTTTCCTCATATGGATAAGAAATGAAATCAAAACTGTTGGCATGGAGTTTCTTAAACTTTTTTTGCACGAAAACTAGGACCTTTTACTAGGCGTGCAAGTCTGGAAGAGACATCACCTCTTTTTAGAAGCTGCATTAATTAATGTATTTGAATTAGGGCATGTTTTTACCGCACATGAATAAATAACTGCACACATAAGATGTGAAAACTACATCTTTTGACACCCATGCCCTAAAATCAGTTGTCATGCAATTTCTCTTTTGATTTTGGGCAATTTTATTCTGTTACATCCTACCGGTAAATTGTAGAGTTTAGATCATAAAATATAAAAAATATATAATCCAAGAAGAAGAATTCAGTAGATACTCACTCTCTCCAGTCTTTGACTTCATTTTACGATTCGAAGACATAACGAGCTGCTTGCTCCTATAGTAGATTTGTGAGTTTCACCTCTTTAGGGTTCCCAAATGGAAATTCATCCTCAGAATCTCCAGGTTCCTCGATCACTCATTCTCCACGAGGATTGAACCTCCTCACCTTTTGTTTTGGTATATGTTCCCTAGCGTCTAGCGATGATTTTATCGTTACGTATTTCTTAAATAATTGACCCTCCAATATGCCGTGTATTTTTTACATAATCTTTGAAGGTTTTCATCAAGCGCTCAAAAGGATACATCCAATGATACCTAACGGGACCACATAATAAAGCTTCATCGCATAAATGTACAAGTAGGTGGATGCCAATATCGAAGAACGACGGAGGAAAATATTTCTTTAATACACAAACTGCCTCGACTAAAGTTGATTTCGCAGCTTTAATATGCCTTCTATTTACCACTTTTACACAAAGTAGGGTAAAACACAAATTGATTTGCCTAATTTCCCGATGGAGATCTTTGTGTTAAAAAAAGAAATGCCAAAATAACAGAGGGATTAATTGGATGATTACGTGCCAATCGTGAGACTTACACTATTTCAAGTCATTTACTTGGTAGGTTACCACCCTACGTAAATTATCGAAATAACCAGTTGGAGTCTTTAAGTTGAACAACGTGTATGAGAGGAACTTCTTCTCACTATTAGTTAAAGTGAAAGCAACCCGAGGGGTAGAAATTCTTCATTTTGTAGGTTCATTTTTAACTACAATTTCTTCTTTATTTTCATATCCTGTAGATCTAAGTGAGCCCGCTCTCCATCTTTGGAATGAGATCCACCAGAAATGTTCCTATCAGATGTCCTGTAACATTCTTCTCCGTGTGCATCACATCAACTACACGCTTTACACGATGATCTTTCCAATACGACAAATAAAAAAATATTGACCGCCTGGACCACGACTTAACTTTATTACGGTCGTTTGGATTCCTCTAGATTTACACTTCAGATTTACAAACTGGGAGTGTTTGCCCATATACCTATTCCCCATAGTCGAAGCTGTCGCATTCTCTTCGATTTGTTGACCAAAAATCCAAGCATGTGGCGTTCTACGCTCATGACTGACAGGTAAAAAGTTAGACATGTCGTTCCTAACAGGGTGACTAATTGGTAGAAATCTACGATGACCCGTGTAACTCATCTTACCACTATGTTTTGGCCAACATGCTTCAATTTCCTCCCCACGTATGGGACATCCATAATAACCATGAACATAATAACTGGACAAGGTCCCATAAGCTAGAAGGTCATGGATCGCCCACATTACCATTGCTTTAAGTATGAGCTCTTCACCCTTATGAGAGTCGAATACCATCACACCTTTATCCCACAACTCTTTAAGTTCGATTAATGGTGCTACGAATATATCAATATCATCATTGGCAGCCTTTGGCACGGGTATCAACAAAGATAACAATGTGAACTCCTTTCTCATGCATAATGTTGAAGGGAGACTTAAAGGCTCCAAGAGAACTGACCAATAACTTTGACTAGTACTTAAATTACTGAAACGGTTAAGCCCATCAGTTGAGTTTGCAAGATGAACATGTGCGGTTACTATGTAAATTCATGGTGTTGTGCGTTTGAAATTTTCCAGATAGGCGAATCAACTGGATGACGCACTAGATTCCCACCCACCTCGTATCGAGCGTGCGATGTCACGGCCTCCGCTATCCACGGTATAGTAAAACCATTTTAATCGTGAACCAATTGGAAAATACTTTAAAACCTTTTGTAGGAATTGCTAGCACTTGCAATTTTTACAGCTCTGTCCTTTCTATTCTCACAAACCACATATCCAGGCTTACTGCATACATGACATTCATCCTTCTCTTTATGCCCATTGGGGTACAATATGTAATCATACTTGCATGCATTAATAGATTTTTATTTCAAACCCAAACCCTTCAAGCTCTTCTTCATGGTAGAATAATTGTCTGGTAACGTGTTCTCTTTTGGGACAATATCTTTAACCCACTTAAGAATTCCGGTTAAGCTGTTCCCAGACAAACCAAATTGACTTTTCAAATTATGCAAACCAATAATTGCATATAATACCGAGTGATATTCTTCACAATCTTATACAACGGTCTAGCCGCATCGACTTTCAACCGTATGTATTCACGATCTCCTGGAAGTTCAACATAAAAATTTTCATTTAGTTAGCCATAATACGCATTATCCGTATCCATAGTTTGGCAGTTTTGACAGTTATGGAGTCCGTAAGCATCATTAATTAAGTCGATCAATGGATGATGTGTGGGTGAATCATGTACCACTTCCACTCATTAGGGTTCCGTTACGCCGTCGGGTACCAACAATTCTTTCGAAACATAAGGTGTATTTTTTTCACCATGGAATGTCCATATTTTATAGTCTTGACAGATTCCCCACTTGAATAAATGCAACATAACGTCTTCCAATAACTTATATTTTCCATTCATACAAAGGTTTCACGGATACGAAATCTTATCACTTTAAAGATTTTTGGAAGCGTATTTAACAAATTCTTAAATCCCATTTACATGATTATTTGAAACTCGATTAGTCCTTCCCATCCACTCTTTGTATTATGGCAAATCCATGTAATAATCTTCAAATTTCAGCCTTGCCGTAATAGGTTAAAAATATTATTACAATTGAAATAAAAAAAATATTCTTATGACTAAAACAAAATCAATATTCTTAAATTGGCCAAGCAATAAAAGAATATTCTTACAGATGAAACAAAAATAATATTTTTACAACTAAAGCAATAATTTTTTTAAATTAAAACTAAAACAAAACCAATATTCTTAAACTGTAACAAAACAAATATTCTTACAATTGAAATAAAAAAATGTTATTACAACTGAAATGAAAGAAAATATTATTAGATCTTGGCCAACAGATGAATTGGCCAAGCAATAAAAGAGTTTGCATAATTCCTCAATTCCATCCCTTCTCTGCTGACAACGTGCATAGGTACATCTCCGTAGCTGTTGTTTGTTTCATTGACCAGTATTTTAGCCTCACCCTTCTCCAAAGGTCCGTTGTGTACTGGAGTTTCGACAACCATGGAGATGAGTGTGCACACTCCAACAACCCTTTTATTGCTCAGGTCTTTGAAATAATACTTTTCACCATAGTCACTGTGAGTTTTTGATGATGATCCAAGTCCCGTGACAGGCGGAGGCATGGGGAATGAGAATGTTGAAGGAGTCAGCATTTGGGAGGGGAATGTTGGATGCGGCAGCATTTGCATGGGTAATGTTGGATGAGGCGACATTTAGGAAGGGAAATTTGAAGGGGGAGGATAGGGGAAACCTTGAGGAGGAGGGTAAGTGTAACCTTGAGGAGGCAACATTGGGACCCCATAATTTTGAAAAAGGGACACAAGTTGCCCAATTTGAATCATCAATATTGATAGGTGAGTTTTTATATCCTGGACATATCTATCAGTCTTGAACTGTCGTACCTCTTTGGATGAGCAATGATCCTTGACCGAAGATAACTCGTTCAGGAGAGGTGCAGTGTGTTGAAATTTTGTTTTTGGCACATGTGAGCCAACACCTCTCATCCTCCCACTTTTTTCCTTTCCAAACGTCAGTGGCAGGGCATCATTTTCAAGGTCAAAGTCATCATTAAGGTTCAAACCTGACTGACTCTTGATGGCCTCTATTGATTCTAGCGTCTCAGCCAAGTGCAGCGAGAATTTATTATCTTTGTCCCGTCGAGCATGAACGAATAAGTTGGACCGATTTGATTTTTTACCTGCATCTGGATCATCCTTTGTCCTACTCCCCCATTCATTTTTCGAATCCTCATATGATTTGGATCCCATCCTGTGGATAGATATTTTTTTTGCCCTATTTTTTTAATTTGCTCCCTTTGGACTGACTTTTTCTCCTTTGCCTCATTCTCCAAAAACTTATTCCACCGCTCCACCGACATTTCAACATTGTGAGGCATTCTCTCTTTCAAAGACAAAATATCGAAGCTCACTTCCTACTTCGAGAATTATTTTTTTGAAGGTTTTGCCTGTATGTCCTCAATGATTCAGCAACCCGATGTAATGCCCAGTATTTTTATTTATTTTATTTATTGGGATTAATTGAATTAAATGGGATAATTAATTGGAAACTAATCCGGATTTAAATGCTAGCGAGATGAGAGAGTTAGTATTTGATTATGATAATTATGTTGAATATTACTGAGCGAGTATAGTAATATATGATTTTGAATTTATTAAAATTATTGCGAGTTGAAAATACGATAATTTCGGTAATTAAGTTGGGACGCGCGTGTCAGTCGTGTTAGGACCTAATTTAATAGAATTATGAACAACTTATTTTTATATCATCCGTATGGTCATTTTGAGTGCACCAACGTGTCTGAAAGGGTCGAGATAGTCAGAAAACACTAGCCGGGGGTTTAGTTTAGGTCCGCGGGCATTTTAGGCCTAACCGACAACCCGAGAGGGTATTTTAGTCATTTTGACTTTTGAGGAATAGTAGCCCATGAATTTAGGTTGATTATATCAGCCAGTACTTAGGGACCTTAGGGTTTCACAATCAAATTTCACAAACGGCCATTAGAGGGGAAGATGATTAATTTCCAAAGAAGAACCACCACTTGGAGACTTTTTGCACCACCGTCACCACCACCGGATAGATCGGGAAGAGAGGATTATTCCCATACCATCTACTCCAAAGGATCATAATATCTAATTCAAGGCAAGTGATTTATCTTTCAATGATTTAAGGCATATATCTTACATGATAGTTTAGAATTGTGGATAGATAATGTAAAATAGAATTATTGTGAAATTAGAGAATTAATCATTGAATAAGGGTAGGTTGCATGTAGATTAGTTTCTAGAAATTATGGATTTACAAAATCATAATCTTGGTGTTGAAAATTACGAGAAATATCTGAAATTTAAGATGCTTTTGAATAAATCTTGAAGAACTAGGGTTATAGAAATATTCTTGGCTTCTAATCCAAGAAATCAATTCTAACTAAGGATTTGATGATTCTTTTACGTTAAAAATTGTATACTAATGTTGGTGTAATGATCTATATACTTGTTTGGAAGTTTGGGACGTTGTAATGGATAATTGGAGGTGTAAAAATAGGAAACCTGTAACTGCTAAAAGAATTTTGGGCAGAAAACTGTTCGATCGATCGATCGACTCAAGAATGTCGATCGATAGACTGTTTGATCGATCGACCCATTTCTTCGATTGATCGACCCCTCTAGAAAATGTGATTTTTTCCCTTATTAAATTGATTAATACCAATCTTTAGAACTTGTTAGAGATGATTGATTGAACACGTTGGGACTTAGGGGGAGACCAATACGATACACTTTGGACCCGAGAAATGTTATTGCATATGGGATTGACTTGGGGGGGGGGAGAAGATTAATTAATCGAACAAATACGATTTGAAAGTGTGTATATTGAGAAATTGATTCTGTTAGAACATAATTTAAGGGTTGGAACAGTAGTAAGGGGGCCATGCATTACTGAAATAGCCTTAGAGACGAGCGGGAGACTAGGTAACCTTTTGGGTTAGGTTTAAGCACCCTCAATTATACAACGAGAGTTATCGTACTAAACATGTTACATGAGATCATCGGGGTGATACTATGATACGTGTGAGAATATGATATAGGGCTGGAATACACCTATATTAATATGATAATTATCTAAGTTGTGTGACTACTTAGTATATGGATTTTTATGTGTATGATATACATACCATACTTGCTATCACGGGAGGTTAATTTTTATGAAAGGACCATCTTATCTTTGTGTGCCTACGGGGGGATTTAGATTGGTACCTTAAGAACATAGGACTGTGAAGACTTATTTGTGAGTTAATAAGTCAGCTGACCATGGGAGCATAGGTATGTGCGTGACACATGGGTATGTGAACTATGTTCGCCTCTAATATGTGTGATTTGTATTGATTCGGTTCCTGAGAGATTCGAAACTCGTGATCCTCACGTATGTGATGTACCGGGACTTGATAGCAGAGTATGTATGCTCCACAGCTCATCCTAGTGGTGCTGTATTATATATATATATTGAGTATGATAAATATATATGCTTCTATTTGTTCTACTATGTTGCTGAGTAGAAAAGATAAAATGAGGTTCCAAGATAATGAAAGTACATGAGAAATAAACTTGGGTTTTAAATTATGTGAATTTGGTTAACGAAATACGGAATATGATAATATTTAATAATTGGGGATTATCGAGTAAAAATATAAGGTAATTCGATTACGTATAGAACAGATCGAGATTTGTTAGGCTAGATAGTGTAACTAGTAATTGGATATATATATAAAAAAATATACGTTAGACGTGCACAATAGTTGAGGGATGAGATTCTCAAGTGAGGGCACGTAACTAACATGTTTAATATATGTATTGTTTAAATTGTAATTTAAACACTTGCTGTTTTAAAAATATTTTCACCTCGGGCCCTCTCCCGTTTGCTCTTAAATATATTTTTCTTGAAAAGACCATTTAGGTGCCAAGTCATAGGGACTCCAAGCATAGGAGTTGCATTATGTTGACGTGCTGTAGCTGCTGTGGAAGTTACAGGACTTCGGTATTAGACGCCTACACATTCCTTTGATTTATATTCAGAGAGTATCTACATCAATTAGGGCATGTCGCCCATTTCTATCCAGAGACAGTAGTTCAGTCATCTATTTTATTTTAGTTGTTGGATTATTTATCTTTATTCAGACGGTTGTATTGGGTTTATTTAACTCTACTACTATTTTATTGGGGTGTTTACTCCAGACGTCAGTTTATTTCATTTTGTTGGTTATTCATATGAGATTATTTATGAGATTGTTGAATAATGTTTTAAATTATTTAGTTGATGGTTAATTTAATAAATAATATTTGACATCACTTTTTTTAAATATTAGGTGTCTAGTAACTAATGAAAATGATTTTGACAGTGATGCTAGAACTGAACCAACTTGATATTCCGTATTAATGAGATAAAGGAGTACCTACCCGTTATTTAATTAGTCGGGGTGTCACACCCGAGATATAAACTTATTCTTGGAACGATAGGGAAATGAAAATACATGCAGAGTTGATTGTATATGTCATCTTTGACGGCTTGATCAACCCTGTTCCAATTGTCTGGTCCACTAACTCCCACGTTCATTTTACCACAACAAACACCGGGATTTCAAGTTTAGCACATCATTCCTATCACCCTTAGGGTTATTACCGAGAAGGGAGAACCCAATGGGTTTCTTTTGGATTGAGTGGGAGGCATCGACAACATTGGATGGGGGCGGTGGAGCAACAGGAGTGCTGTGTGAGGGCGCAAGCACCTGAAGTTGGACTTGATGAGGAGGGAACCATTGGTGGAGTTGTGTATTGCTCATCCATTGGTGTTGAGAATTTGGGTTATGCGCGAGATGGTGAACCTCGTTGCGGTGTCACCTCGGCACTTGGTATCCTTGGGTTGTTTCCTCACGACATTATCTACAAAAATGAAAAACCATAAGTGACTAAATAATTATAATAATATGAAATTATAACTAACTAATCAAGCTTATGTCTCTCTCTCTATCTATCTATCTATCTATCTATCTATCTATCTATCTATCTATCTATCTATCTATCTATCTATCTATCTATCTATCTATCTATCTATCTATCTATCTATCTATCTATCTATCTATCTATCTATATATATATATATATACACACCTTTTCAGAGTAAGACTTTAGAATATGTTCAATGTGTCTGATCTCCATCCATTCAGTATTAGTTTTTACGAACCTACGAATTTTTGCACGTGGCCAACTAGGAGGAAGGGTATCCATGACTGCTGTGTAGATATCCGTGACATGAACTCGGAATCCCATCTTTTTTGGTTATATTAATGAGATAAAGGAGTAGGTACCCGATATTTAATTAGTCGGTGTTTCATAGGTGGTATCAGAGCATTAGGTTTTAGAGTCCCTAAGATCTGTACGGCTTATTATTTCTTTCTGCGTAGCGTCCTTCGATATAAAGCCCTATATTCTAGGATGGTTGGAATCTTTTGTTCATTTTACGTCTTCAGCTATTTTGAGATATTAACCGTAGACTTATAAAGATCCTCTCTCATTTTAGATGCCTCTTCGATGTGCACAGCGAGTTCCCAGGGGTGCCCAACCCGGGCCTCAACCAACACCAGTTCAGGGTACTATGAATGCCACTGAAGTTGCCGCTATAGTAGCACAAGTGGTAAATGCAGTTTTGGCAGTAGTGTGACAGGCGCCACCTCAGGCACCGATGGTGGCCCCAGTTTAGGTTCATACATTCCTGTCTGCTTGGGAATGTGTCAGAGATGCCTTTTTGAAGGCACATCCTCCGGAGTTTGCAGGGAGCTCTGATATTGTAGTGGTGAGCCAATGGAAGAAGGACATCCAAAGGCACTTGAGGATGTACGAGTGCACAAATGTACAGAGGCAAATGTTAGCTACGTTTAAGCTGGTTGGAGTAGCGCTGCAGTAGTGGGAGTTTATTACCACTACTGAGGAGATAGATGTCTTCACTATTACGAACTTCTGGGTGCGGTTCAATCGCAAATACTTCCCTTCCGCCGTTCAGACTGAGATGAGGCGAAAACTACTAAACCACACCCAGGAGGGGAAGATCATAGCTGAATACAAGAAAGAGTTCACCTGGCTAGTTAATTTGGTACCATCTGAGGTACCTATAGAGGAGAAGAGGATACAAATGTTCATGGATGGCCTTACCTAGAGGATTCGACAGTATCTTCTGGGTAACCTCCCATTGCAAACCTATATCGACGTGTTTAATGCAACACTGTTTCACTGCCAGGACCATCGCTTCTAGCTGTCAGGGAGAAAATGAGTAGGGGAGTCCAGCCAGTAGAGTAGGACAGGAGGTAGTGGTGCCAGTGGAGCACAGTCAGCACAGGTCCAACAGAGATAGGGTGATCGAAATTCCCACCAGGGGGATTCTAAGCATTTCAGATCGGGAGGTTTTTGACACGGTCAGGGAGGTTATAGGCATGCGCAGGGTTAGCAAAGCCAACAGGGCCATCAGCAGCATCAGCAGGGCCAATAAGGCCACGTGATAGGTGGTAACGGCCATCAGGGCCGAGGGAAGTAGGGTCAGAGAGGGGGAAATTTTTGTGGCAAGTGTTTCATATGTGGAAAGTTTGGCCACAAGCATTATGATTGTCCTGAGAAGGGCAGGGCCTTACAGCCGCAGCAGCAGGGTGCTCGACAGGAGCCTCAAAGACAGATATTTCTCGCCTCCCTACCAGCACCACCACAGATGCCAGCTTTACCAAGTATACCAGCAGTCCTAGTTCAGTAGGGGAAGATACAGTATGGGTGTGTCAATAACGTTAATCAGGCCGCAGTCCCACAGGATCCACCCATGATTGAGGGTATATTTTCTATCCAGGGGACTTTGGGGCGTATTTTGTTTGATATGGGGGCATCACATAGTTTCATTGCCACTAGCTTTGTACACGCCACAGGGTTATTATACACGACAGAGAGCATAGTTACTAGTGTAGATTCACCATTGGGCTATGGGTCACTGATTTTCTTTATATGTCGGGGAGTAGGCATAGAGATTGGGAGATTGTTATTACTGGTAGATATGCTTGTTTTAGATATGCATGAGTATGATGAGATTATCGATATGGATTGGCTAGTTGCATATAGGGCCATGATCGATAGCTTTAGTAGGAGTTCATAATCGCTATACCAGGTCAGGAGATGTTCCTGGGGGTGATGCCTCGTCCCGAGGGAGGATCGTCCACTCATTTATATTACATGGAGGAGGAGACCTGTAGGGAGGTGGTGATACCACTTGATTCGATTCCTGTAGTTTGGGAGTTCGCTTAGGGCTGGCAATTTTTGACACGATAACCTGTTTATGGTAATAACCCGAAATGACCCAAACTTGACACGATTAGCTTGTATAGATTTAAAAGTACCCAAAACTTATACTCAAATAAAAATCAAAGCGACCCGAAAATGACACGACAAACCCGAATTGCCACTCCTATCTGATGTGTTCCAGGATATTTCGGGATTACCACATAGTAGAGAGATAGAATTTATTATAGATTTAATGTCGGACACTCGATCGATAGCCTGCGCACCCTACCGTATGGCTCCAACGGAGATGAGGAAATTACGAGATCAGATAGAGCAGTTGTTGGGTCAGGGGTTTATCTGTAGGAGTACTTCACCTTGGGGTGATCCCGTGTTGTTCGTTAAGAAAAGGGATGGATCTTTACGGTTATATGTTGATTACTGGGATTTGAATAAAGTTCCGATACGGAATAAGTATCCATTGCCCCGAATTGATGACTTATTCGATCAGTTGAGAGGAGCTGCCTTTTTCTCAAAGATTGACTTGAGATCGGGATACCATCAGTTGCGTATCAGGGAGCAGGATGTGTCAAAGACTGCTTTCTTGACGAGATATGGTTTTTACGAGTTCAGGGTTATGCCTTTTAGGTTAACTAACTCCCCAGTCATGTTTATAGACTTAATGAACAGGGTGTTCAGAGAGTTCCTAGATCAGTTTGTCATTGTCTTCATAGATGAACTTCTGGTTTACTCCAGGCTGAGGAGGAGCATGCCGAACATTTGCGTCAGGTGTTGCAGACACTGCGCCAGCATGAGTTGTATGCCAAATATGAGAAATGTGGGTTTTGGCTGAAGGAGGTTTAGTTTTTGGGGCACATTATCTCTGACAGAGGGATGTCTGTAAATCCGGGAAAGGTGTCCGCGGTGAAGGAGTGGGGACAACCCACGACATTGATAGAAATACGTAGTTTCTTGGGCCTAGCAGGATACTACAGGAGGTTTATTCATGGATTCTCGAAGATAACGGGTCCATTGACACATTCGACTCAAAAAGAGGTGCCATTTATCTAGGATGATGCCTGCCAGATTTCTTTTGATGAGCTGAAGGATAAGCTAACTTTAGCACCGGTGTTAGCATTGCCCAGACCGGGAGTAAAGTATCCAGTCTACACTGATGCGTCCTTACTAGGACTTGGGGGTGTGCTTCAGTAGGTGAATCAGGCTATAGATTATGCTTCCCGTAAAATTAAGCCTCTCGAGAGGAATTACCCCACCCACGACTTGGAGTTAGTGATAGTCGTGTTTACACTTCAGATTTGGAGACACTACCTCCTGGGGAAGAAATTTCATTTATTTACAGACCATAAGTCACTACAGTACCTCTTTACGCAGAAGGAGCTAAATATGCATCAGCGTCGATGGCTTGAGTTTGTGAAGGATTATCAGTTTGATATCCAATACCACCCAGGAAAGGCTAATGTGGTAGAAGACGCATTGAGACGTAGGCCAGTAGGTAGGGGTGGCCATAGGCCCGAGGCCCGCCCAACCCGCCCAATCAAAAAATAGGGCTTGGGTAAGGTGAATAGGCCCTAGCAAAATTTTATAGGCCCGATTTTTTTTCGGGCGGGCTTGGGCATGAGTTCTTAAGCCCGATGAGGCCCGGCCCGGCCCGAGGCCCGAATATATATATATATATATATATATATATGGGGGGGGGGGAACTTTTATAAATATAAAAACGTATACCAAGTCTTTTCATGTAGAGTGGAAAACTTTATATATGGACTTTGTAATACATGGAGTTTAAAACAAATTTTTAATTAAAAAAATTTGTCTTTAAATAAAAAATAGGTATTTTAATTTTTTAAAAAATCTTTAATTAACATAACAAGGCTCGATTGGTCGGGCCTGGGTAAAGAGCTTTCAAATCTGGGCGGGCTTGGGATTACATAATAAGGCCCGATCTGGGCCCGAACGGGCTTGGGATAGCACTTAATTTTTCAAGCCCGACCCGAGCCCGACCGGGCCTGCCCAGGCCCGGCCCACGGCCACCCCTACCAGTAGGTGAGGTGGCCGAGGCGTGGAAAGCAAAATGGAAGGAATTAGGACACCAGAACACAGTGGCCCAATCATTCATGTCTGTGATGACAGTTATGCCCTAGATCATTACGAGAGTATTACTTGCTCAGGCAGCGGATCAGTTATGTCCGGATCATATAGTATAACTTCTAACAAAGAGGGTTGCGTCTTATACTATTGGTTCAGATGGGGGCTTACATTTCAATGGGAGAGTGGTTGTCCCCGAGGGGGAAGACTTGTGACATGAGGTGATGATAGAGTCGCACAGTTCACGATTCGCGGTACATCCCGGTGGGGATAAGATGCACCAAGATATGAGGCGACAGTGCTGGTGGAACGGGATGAAGAAGCATATTGCTGAGTTTGTGTTGAAATGTGACACTTATCAGCTGGTAAAGGTGGACCATCAGAGACCGGTATGACTCCTACAACCATTAGAGATCCTTAGGTGGAAATGGGAAATCATTTTCATGGCCGAGATAGTGAGACTTCACGGGGTACCTCTTGATAACATGTCTGACAGAGATACGATATTTGTGTCTCGATTCTGGGAGAGTTTCTAGGAAGCTATGGGTACAGAATTGCGGTTGAGCACATCCTATCACTCGCAAACTGATGGATAGACCGAGTGTATGAATCAGATGTTAGAGGACATGTTGCGTATGTGCATCCTCGACTTTGGTGGAGGTTGAGAGCAATAACTTCCACTAATAAAGTTTGCCTATAATCACTCCTACCAGTTTACTATTGGTATGGATCCATTCGAGGTGTTGTAAGGTAGACCTTGTCGTTCCCCAGCAGGTTGGCTAGAGGTGGGGGACAACAAGCTACTTGGGTCGGAGGTGATTCAGGATACTTTGGCGAGGATAGAGATGATACAGAGCCATGTTCGGGTTGCGCAGGATCGACAAAAGAGTTACGCTGATGCCAAGAGGTTCTTTCGAGAGTTTAATGTGTGGGACCAAGTGTTTCTACGAGTGTCTCCTATGAAGGGGATTATGCATTTTAGAAAGAAGGGGAAGTTGTCACCTAGATATGTGGGGCCATTCCCTAACCTCGAACGGATTGGGCCAGTTGCTTATAGACTTGGGTTACCGGAACACTTGCATAGGATCCACAACGTGTTCCATATTTCTTCACTGAGGAGATATCTTCGAGATGAGTGGACCCATACTCATATTGCTTTAGAGGAGATTGATCTACGGCCTGATAGTTCATACGAGGAGGGATTGATTGCTATCCTAGACCGTAGCGGCAGAAAGTTGAGGTTGAAGGTAGTACCGCTAGTACGTGTTCAGTGTCGAGGAGTCTATCTAGAAGCACGAGGATGAGATGTGCGAGCATTATCCAAAGCAATTTTTGCCAGGTATATTTTATTTTTGAATTGCGAGATAAAATTCCGTTATTAGGAGGGAAGTATGTAATACCCCATATTTTTATTGATTTTATTTATTGGGATTAGTTGAATTAAATAGGATAACTAATTGGAAATTAATCCGAATTTAAATACTAGCGAGACGAGAGATTTAGTATTTGATTATGATAATTATGTTTAATATTACTGAGCGAGCATAGTAATATATGATTTTGAATTTATTAAAATTATTGCGAGTTGAAAATACGATAATTTCAGTAATTAAGTCGGGACGCGCGTGTCAGGACCCAATTTAATGGAATTATGATTAACTTATTTTTATATCATCCGTATGGTCGTTTTAAGTGTGCCAACGTGTCCGAAAGGGTCGAGATAGTCAGAAAACACTAGTTCTGAGTTTAGTTTGGGTCCCGGGGCATTTTACGCCTAATCGGCAACCCGGGAGTGTATTTTAGTCATTTTGACTTTTGAAGAATAATAACCCACGAATTTTAGGTTGATTATATCAACCAACACTTAGGGTCCTTAGGGTTTCACAATCAAATTTCACAAACGACCATTAGAGAGGAAGATGAGTAAGTTTCCAAAGAAGAACCACCACTTAGAGACTTTTTGCACCACCGTCACCACCACCGGATAGATCGGGAAGAGAGGATTACTCCCATACCATATACTCCAAAGGATCAAAATCTCTAATTCAAGGCAAGTGATTTATCTTGCAATGATTTAAGGCATATATCTTACATGATAGTTTAGAATTATGGACAAATTATTTAAAATAGAAATATTGTGAAATTAGAGAATTATTCATTGAATAAGGGACAGCTGCATGTAGATTAGTTTCTATACATTATGGATTTACGAAATCATAATCTTGGTGTTGTAAATTATGAGAAATATCTGAAATTTAAGATGCTTTTGAAGAAACCTTGAAGAACTAGGGTTATAGAAATATTCATGGCTTTTATCCAAGAAATTAATACTAAGTAAGGTTTTGGTGATTCTTTTACGTTAAAAACTGTATATCTATGTTGGTGTAATGATCTATATACTTGTTTGGGTGTTTGGGACGTTGTAATGGAGAATTGGAGGTGTAAAAATAGGAAACACGTAACTGTTAAAAGAATTCTGGGAAGAAAACTGTTCGATCGATCGATCGACTCAAGAACGTCGATCGATCAACTGTTTGATCGATTGACCCATTTCTTCGAACGATCGACCCCTCTAGAGAATGTGATTTTTCCCTTATTAAATTGATTGATATCCAACCTTTAGAACTTGTTAGAGATGATTGATTGAACAGGTTGGGACTTAGGGAAGACCAGTAGGATACACTTCGGACCCGAGAAATGTTAGTGCATATGGGATTGACTTGGGGGGGAAAGAAGAGTAATTAATCGAACAAATGCGATTCGAAAGTGTGTATATTGAGAAACTGATTCGGTTAGAACATAATTTAAGGGTTGGAACAGTAGTAAGGGGGCCATGAATAACTGAAATAACCTTGGAGACGAGCGGGAGACTTAGTAACCTTTTGGGTTAGGTTTAAGTACTCGAAATTATACGACGAGAGTTATATTACTAAACATGTTACGTGAGATAATCGGGATGATACTATGATACGTGTGAGACTATGATATAGGGATGGAATATTCCTATATTAATATGATAATTATCTAAGTTGTGTGACTACTTTGTATATGGATTTTTATGTGTATGACATACCAACCATACTTGCTATCACGGGAGGTTGTTTTTTGGGAAAAGACAATCTTATCTGTATGTGCCTTAGTGGGGATTTAGATTGGTACCTGAAGAACATAGGACTGTGAAGACTTATTTGTGAGTTAATAAGTCAGCTGACCATATGAGCATAGTTATGTGCGTGACCCATGGTTATGTGAACTATGTTCACCTCAAATATGTGTGATTTATTTTGATTAGATTATAGAGAGATTTGGAACTCGTGATCCTCACGTACGTGATGTACCGAGACTTGATAGCAGAGTATGTATGCACCATAAATCATCCTAGGGGTGTTGTATTTTATATATATATTGAGTATGATAAATATATATTCTTGTATTTATTCTACTGTGTTGCTGGGTAGAAAAGATAAAATAAGGTTCCAAGATAATGAAAGTACGTGAGAAATAAACTTGGGTTTTAAATTATGTGAATTCGGTTAATGAAATACAGAATATGATATTATTTAAAAATTGGGGATTATCGAGTAAAAACATAAGGTAATCCGATTACGTATAGAACGGATAGAGACTGGTTAGGCTAGATAGTGTAACTAGTAATTGGGTATATAGATCTATAAATATGCGTTAGGCATGCACAATAGTTGAGGGGTGAGATTCTCAAGTGGGGGCATGTGACTTACATGTTTAATATATGTATTGTTTAAATTGTAATTTAAACACTTCATGTTTTAAAAATATTTTCAACTCGGGCCCTAATTCGTTTGCTTTCAAATCTATTTTTCTTGTAAAAACCTTTTAGGTGCCTAGCCACAGGGATGCCAAGCATAGGAGTTCCATTATGTTGACGTGCTGTAGATGCTGTGGAAGTTACAGGACCTCGGTAGTAGACGCCTCCACATTCCTTTGATTTATATTCAGAGAGTATCTGCATTTGTTAGGGCATGTCGCCCATTTCTATCCAGAGACAGTAGTTCATTCATCTATTTCATTTTAGTTTTTGGATTATTTATCTTTATTCAGACGGTTGTATTGGGTTTATTTAAATCTGCTACTATTTTATTGGGGTGTTTACTCCAAATGTCAGTTTATTTCATTTTGTTGGTTATTCTTATGAGATTGTTATGCTATTGTTGAATGATGTTTTAAATTATTTGGTTGAGGGTTAATTTAATTAATAATATTTGACATCACTCTTTTTAAATATTGGGTGGCTAGTAACTAATGAAAATGATTTCGACAGTGATGATAGAACTGAACCAACTTGATATTCTGTATTAATGAGATAAAGGAGTAGCTACCCGTTATTTAATTAGTCGGGGTGTCACACCCGAGATAGAACCTTATTCTTGTAATGATAGGGAAATGAAAAATACATGCAGAGTTGATTGTATATGTCATCTTTGATGGCTTGATCAACCATGTTCTAATTGGCTGGTCCACCAACTGCCACGGTCATTTTTCCCAGCGATAAACACCGGGATTTAAAGTTTAGGACATCATTCCTATCACTCGTCGGGTTATTCCCGAGAAGGGAGAACCCAATGGGTTTCTTTTGGATTGAGCGGGAGGCATCGACATCGTTGGATGGGGGCGGTGGAGCAACGTGAGTGATGGATGAGGGCGTAAGCACCTGAAGTTAGACTTGATGAGGAGGGAACCGTTGGTGGAGTTGTGTATTGCTCATCCATTGGTGTTGAGAATTTAGGTTGTGCACGATATGGTGAACCTCACTACGGTGTCACCTTAGCACTTGGTACCCTTCGGTTGTTTCCTCCTGACATTATCTACAAAAATGAAAAACCATAAATGACTAAGTAATTATAATAATATGAAATTACAACTAACTAATCAAGCTTATGTCTCTCTCTCTCTCTCTCTATATATATATATATATATATATATATATATACACACAACACACCTTTTCAGAGTAAGACTTCAGAATATGTTCAATGTGTCTGATCTCCATCCATTCGGTATTAGTTTTTATAAACCTATGAATTTTTTCACGTGGCCAACTAGGAGGAAGGGTATCTATGATTGCTGTGTAGATATCCGTGACATGAACTCGGAATCCATTATTTTTCAACTTGTTGGCAAGATTCAAATTTAACGTGCATATGGCGCGAGACGTTACAGTCTATGTCCATGCTCTCTCTACGCAGTTGTACCATAACAGGTGGATTTTTTTCGCCTTCTCCAACAATTCAACTAAGGTCAGGGCTACATCGGGATTATGTCTGTGAAATATATTTTCTATAACGTTATCCCAGTTTTCTGGTAGGGAAAATAGAATAAGATTGAACAGGTAATCTTGCTAGAGATTAACTCCACTATTTACAAGGTAGCTAAATTAATCGATCTTTTTATTTCCATACCTATTTATACCCTCTATATGACGCTCACTAATAAAAGAGTTACGTGTGCGGTCCAATTGCAAATTCTCGCACTCTTGTTGCCAATGATTATCATCGTGCCTCATTTTTCCTAAGAAAAATATACGAGTGCGTGAATATGAGTCCTACAATTAAGGTATATGGGTATATGAGGACTTTAATTAATTAATAACTATTAATTCCAACATTCGACGTATTCAGGTATATTAGTTTGATTAGTTTGATTAAGGTTTTAATACATTCAAACATATAAGGGTATATTAGTTTGATTAAGGTTTTAAGAATGGAATGGATTTTCAGTCAGTGGATGCGGAACCTAAAATACTCAATTAATTTCAAACTCTAAATAAATACCAAGCCCTAAATGACAATACCCTTAAATAATGCAATTTATTTTAATCCCTAAGTAATCACATTCAGTCAATACTAATAATGCTCAATTAATTTCAAACTTTAAATAAATTTGAATCCCTTAATGATAATACCCTTAAATAATGCAATTTATTTTAATCCATAAGTAACCACATTCAGTCAATACTAATAATACTCAATGAATTTCAAACTCTAAATAAATTTCAAGCCTTAAATGACAACACTATTAAATAATGCAATTTATTTTAATCCTTAAGTAACCGCATTCAATCAATACCAATAATACTCAATTAATTTCAAACTCTAAATAACAATTCCTAATCAATGTTAACACTACCCAATAAATTTCAATCCCTAAATATAACATACCCAATCAAAATATGAAATTATAAAACATCCCTTTTCTTGAAAAAAAGTATAAACACACACATATATATATTTACATAAATACACACATATACACACACATATACAGACATACACACACATACATAAATATACACACATATTCACATAAATATACACACACATACACATGCATATACACACGCGCGCACACACACACACACACACACGCGCACATACACATACAAATACACACGTATATAGAAATACACACACATTCACACACAAACATACACATATATATATATATTAGGGTTTAACACAGAAATATAAAAATTAGGGTTTACCTTTGAGATTAAGAGAGAGAGATTACACCAAAATTAGGGTTTGAGATTGAGAGAGAATGCAAATCGCCGAAAGAGAGAGAGAGAGAGATTGACGTGAGAAGAAATGAAATGAAGGGAGATGGTTTTATTATAAAGACCCTGATCATGGCCTAAAGCCGTGACCCAATACCACGACCCTTAATTTTTTTCCACATCAGCATGTAGGCAACCATATGGCCCTTAGCCATGATCCACATGCGTGAGGAAATTGAGATGGTCAGAGCCCAAAGTCGTGACCCAAGGGGTGTGCGTTCTGGTGATGGTCACGACCCTTGTCCGTGACCCTATTGTGACCAAACTTAGAGGGAACGTTGGCGCGAGTTTGGTGTTATGATGGTCACGACCTGGTCATGGCCGATGTCCATGACCCATACTGGTCAGGGATTTGGTACTTGACCACTTCCAAGATATCCATGGCCACACTGGGTCATGGAAATGGTCACGCTAAAGTTGATGTGGTCACGACTTTGGGGCGTGGCCCCCTAGGGGTGACCATTCACTAGATTTGGTGTAGTGTATGCTTGTCGCACGAACGAAAGATGGTGATATTTTGTCTTACTCGAAGGAAGAAGAAGAGTAACAAAAGAAATGATTTTTTCAAAAGGAATAAAATGAGGGAAATACACTTATTTATAGGCCCTGAAGTGTATTTTTGAAAAGTCATGTTTGTTCGTGAAAAATATAACAAACGACCAAATTCAATTGACTATAGTTGACACTTTAGAGTTAATGACATTTTAAAATTAATTAAAACGATGTTTTTTTTTAATGACGTTTTGCTGACTTTAATTTTAATTTTAATTATAACGAAAACGTTTTCAGTAATGATTTTAAACAATTAAAATTGTGACCTTTTTGGAAAATATTTTAGCCCAATTTTCAAGCCGAGAAATTTAGGAGAAAAGCCCAAATATTTTTTTAATTCAGAAGGTAATATTGGCTTAATAAATACCCACGACCCGAACATAGGCCCGAGCCAACGGTAGCACATGTGGGCTTTTTGGCCAAATGTCAAACCATACATAATGTAGATCACCTTCCCTTCAAAGGCTTAGGATAATCCAAACGCATCCAAACCCTTGTGTCGACTAGTGGGTATATCAACTACACCCATTTCGTGCAATTTCCTTATGCGGGACACAATTTCAACCCCAACTACAACAAGGTAGCTCATGAGTTAAAGGGATAATTTGAGAGCAAATTTCTCATTCATTTCTTATATGTTTTGATTAAATAAATATACCACGTCGTTCACCAAGTAAAGGAAAACACGTATGTAACTTGACTCGATATTTTCATAATGTGGGTCCCATATTATTTATGGCTCAAAATTTATCAAAATCTGATTTGATCAAAACTTAATTGGATTAAAGCCCAATTAATCCAACAATTAATGGAGTCAATATGTCATGGCAATGCTCACAAAAAATATTATGAGGTAGTTAGAGCCAAAACATGAGGCCCCGTATTTTTGAACAATGTTAGTTCCTTATGAGTTTTTACATTTACTATTTTATATTCCCTCCATGTTAAATATATCTTTTCTTTTTGAAAAATCTGAAATTAATAATCCAATTTTCTTTTTTGAACTTAATCAACGAATCAAATATCATATTGAACAAGTCCTGATCTTAGGCTTGGGCAATTGATGTAGCACATCCTTAAAAAACCATTATCTTCAAATCATGAGTATTTATGTGGGATAGATGTAGTACATTTTGGGTCAATATCAGAATGAATAAAACAAACAAATAAGACAATCAAGCGTAGCCAGAATAAGAGTTCAAATTTGTTGACTCGCTTTAAAAGTGAGTTTTGATGACCTTCTCACGTGATCAGTGCAATATTTGAAAATTGTAGGACTCATTGCACGCACTTATGTATCATTTTAATGTTTGTACTAATTACGTGTGTTGCACTAATTACGTGTGATGGTGGCAAAAAATATTTATAAATTGAGTTAACGAATTTAAACTTAGACATCAACCAATTTGACTTTCTAGTAGGCGGGGTGTCTCATTTATGTGGGATATATGTAGTGTTTTTTGGGTCAATATGAGAATGTATAAAACAAACACATAAGACAATCAAGCGTAGCCAGAATAAGAGTTTAAATTTGTTGACTTGCTTTAAAAGTGAGTTTTGATGACCTTCTCACGTGATCGGTGCAATCTTTAAAAATTGTAGGACTCATTGCACGCACTTATGTATCATTTTAATGTTTGTACTAATTACGTGTGATGGTGGCAAAAAATATTTATAAATTGAGTCAACGAATTAAAACTTAGACACCAACCACTTTGACTTTCTGGTAGGCCGAACAGACTCAACAAACGACTACCGACCGGTAGTCCAAAAGTTTACATATAATTAGCCCACAACACCAACCAACTTAGCCAGTAGGAGTAACGGCTGGCCCAAGGGGCAGGCCAATGAGGCAACCGCCTTGCCCCCCCTAAATTTAGTATAATTTTATAGGCCCCAAATATTTTATAGGTACGTTAAAAAAGGCCTAATAAAAAAATCTCTCAAAAAACCAAATCAAAACCCTTTCCATTTTATCCTTCCATCTCCCCATTCATTGAATCTGAATGACACCCACACCTCTTGTTTTAAACACCCAACAAGCACCTTTCCAACTTTCGACTTCCAAGCATTTCATCTAGCTTAATTTTCGTGCCTCAAAAACAAAAAACCCAAGAACCTTCCAAATTGTGGAACAAAATACTGAAAGTGTGCCGCTGGCGCGGACATTTAAAAATAAGAGAATATTGATTAAATTGGTCTTATTTTTTTTAATTAAAACCAGTTTTGTTTTATAAAAAAATTGTATTTTTATATTAAAAAAACACGAACATAATTTTGTTTTGATAAAATCAGTTTTACGTCCTATCTAATGTCAATTAAATTGTGTTAGGTAAGACACGATAGTGGGGGTGGCAATTTGGGTCAACGGATCGTGTTTCGGGCCGACACGACACGACCCGAACACCAACATATCGTGTCAAGTTCGGGTCGTTCCGTGTCGTTTCTAAAATTGACACCCCTACACTATACGAGTTTGTTTTTTTTGATAAAAAAAATAACCTATTTAATTTGGTGTCTTACATTCGCGATTGATTATTGTTGCTGGCGCGAACCCACATTCAACAAATGATGTTGCTCCGAGAATGTAGGTTTGCGCCAGTGGCACTAATCAATCGTGAATCTAAGACGTCAAATTAAACAGTTTTTTTTTTAATTTTGAAACAAATATTTTTTTATGAATAAAAAAACTATGTTTACTATTAAAAAGTCCCTCGCCACACAAATAAAAAAACGATGTTCCAAAAAGTCACTCACCACATAATTTTTTTTGTTAAAATCAGTTTTAACACTTTTTTTGGAACAAAATAAAAACACTTAAATTGTGACGCTCGCGCGGACCTTTAAAAATAAGATAATATTGGTTAAATTAGTTTTTGAAGTTTTTTTTGAACAAAAAAAAAACACTCAAAGTGTGCCGCTGACGCGGACCTTTAAAAATAAGAGAATATTGGTTAAATTAGTTTTTGAGGTCTTTTGGAAGAAAATAAAAACACTTAAATTGTGTCGCTGACGCGCCCTTCAAAAATAAGATAATATTGGTTAAATTAGTCTTTGAAGTTTTTTTGGAACAAAAGAAAAAGACTGAAAGTGTGCCGCTGGCGCGGACATTTAAAAATAAGAGAATATTGATTAAATTAGTGTTTGTTAGTCTTTTGGAACAAAATAAAAACACTTAAAGTGTGCCGCTGACGCGGAGCTTTAAAAATAAAAGAATATTGGTTAAATTAGTATTTACAGTTTTTTTTGGAACAAAATAAAAACACTCAAATTGTGCCGCGCGGACTTTTAGAAATAAGATAATATTAGTTAAATTAGTGTTTGAGGTCTTTTGGAAGAAAATAAAAACACTTAAAGTGTGCCGCTGGCGCGGACCTTTACAAATAAGAGAATATTGGTTAAATTAGTGATTGGGATTTTTTTTGGAACAAAATAAAAACACTCAAAGTGTGTCGCTGACGCGGACCTTTAAAAATAAGAGAATATTGATGAAATTAGTGTTTGCAGTCTTTTGGAACAAAATGAAAAGGATTGGACTAAATGTGTATTAAAAATGTTTGAGGAAGTTTTTAGTAATTAATCATTAAATTTTAGTTTAATGTAAAATTGATTTATCTTTAAAATAAATCATAACTTTAGTTATTTGTTAATTTTTTGTTAAGTTTAAAAAAAATAAGAGAATATCTTTTAATTTTTCTTTAAAATATATAATATGTGTAGAAAAATATAATGTATTTTTTTAAATAAATAAATCAAGGGTGAGGATTATTTTGATTGAAATCAAAGGTGAGGATGGATGTGGGTATTTAATCCGCCGACACCCTTTACTCTTGGAAAGGAGGAGGATACGGAGGTCCTACAAAGTGAAAAAAAATCAACAAATTGCATGCGGACCGACGTCCAGATAACTTCATATTCTCCCTAACCCTAATGAAACGGAACCAAATGGAAACCGAAACAAAAATGGCGACCGAAAAACCAGCAAGGAACTGGCTGGAACTCCCACCTGATGTAACAGCCAATATACTCCACCGCATAGGGGCAGTAGACATTCTGGAGAACGCACAGAAGGTTTGTACTACCTGGCGAACAATCTGTCAAGTCCCATCCATGTGGAGGATCATAGATATGCGAAAACTGGAGGGTGTAAATGACATGCCCTACGATCTCGAGAAAATGTGTAAGCATGCTGTGGATCGAAGCCAAGGTCAGTTGGTGGATATCAATATTGAGTATTTTGGAACCCCTGACTTGCTCCACTACATCGTCGATAGGTATCCATCCCTTCAGTTTTAATTTATTTTATAACAACTACTCATTTGTTCCGATAATACATATTTTTATATGTTTTGGTCTTAGGTATTGATGGTTTGGAACTCTCTTGAGTATTTTATATTCTTGAGGCATTGACCCAATGCAAACTGTATTTTTTTTTAATTAACTGTCCGTTTCTTAGATATTATAGCTCCAAATTATGTAATGAATTGTGTTACATTTAGAAATTTGAGAATTTCAATCACTCGGGATCAGCTTTTTAGTTGTTAACTTAGATATAGAGGATGTTTACGCACTTATCACAAAAATATCAAAATCAACAAGAAATACATAGTCTATCAATCTCCCAATATTTCACATTGTAGCGATCATCATAATGAATCCGTATATATAAGTATATAACAGGCAACTTTAATTTAAATATACATATATATGCTCTAATTGTTTACAAGAAAATGTATAATGGGGCTATTACTATATTAAGAACATCAGGTCGGAAAATAGTGAATTTTCAGTTACTGTCAGCGGTCTCCACTTAAGTTGAGCACTAAGTCCTTTTCTCTTTACTCTTTTTATTGATGAGTTGACTGGAAAAATATAAGATGAAGTGCTGTTGTGTATGCTATTTGTAGAATATATTATTTTAGTAGATGAGACTAAAACAGGGATTAATATTAAATTGAAATTGTTTAGGCTCCATTACTTTCATTATTTAGGCTCGATTATCCAAAAAGTTAGAAATATTAGTTATGATGTTACTCATAGGATTAAAGCAGGGCGAGTTACGTGGAGAAGTGCTACCGGTGTATTGTGTGATAGGTGTAAACTTTTGAAGTTAATAGAAAAAATTTATAGGACAACTATTAGATCCGCCATGTTATATGGAACAAAATGCTGGGCAGGGAAAAAACAAAATGTGCAGAAAATGAGTATGACAAAAATGCGAATGCTAAGATGGATTTGTGGTAAAACTTCAAAGAATAAAAATAGAAATGAAAGAATTCATGAAACGCTAAAAGTAGCTCCTATAGAAGATAAATTGAGAGAAAATCGACTTAGATGGTTTGGACAGGTTAAGCGTATATCAATGGATGCTCACGTATGGAAGAGTGATTTAGTTAGTATTGATGGTATAACGCAAGTGACGGAGGTATGCCTAAATTGACTTGGTGGGATATTGTAAAAACACATGATATCATGTGGCTTAACCGAAGATATTGCACTAAACAAAATGGAATGGAAAAATAGGATTCATATAGTCGAATCCCAAATAATTGAAATAAGGCTTTGTTGAGTTAAGTTGAGTATACCCTAAGATTTTATAAAGTACATTGGCTTGCCTTTGGGCACTATGCCCTTGTCGATATATCCTAAAGATTTGAGGCATAGGTTCTAACGTTGCCCCGATGTTTGCAATAACATAGCCATGCCAACTCATCATCCCTTTGCCTCAAGGAGTGCCTTTGAGAGTGTAACCGGAGAAGCTATTTGAACATTGTTTTTCATTTGTTTGAGTTTAAATTCCTTGACCCACCCATTCACATTATTGATAAAATATTAAAATAACAAATATATACTTACACGGGACTTCACAATTGTTAATATTTTAATCAATCATATGAAACGATCGACATGATTCACTTTGAAAGTGGGTCAACAAATTTAAAATGAATTTGTTTGCCCATTGACAATTACCAATGAGCAAGTGGACAAAAAGGACTAGGTGACAACCAATTTGGCCATTGATATTCTAATGTTTATGATTACAAGCTAACAGATTACATGCAAGCTTAAGCGCGTTGGTTCGATTGAGTCTAGTTCTCAGTTTAGAAATCATATTTGAGCTTCATTCTTAAGAAATTTGCCTAACTCAGTACTTCACTTGAGTTTGGCTTCAATGACTCAAAATGAGTCGTGAGCAATCTTGAGCTTTTTTTTACACGAGTCTTACCATTGATCTCATTAAACGTATATAAAGAGCATATCATTTTTTTGAAATACAAAAAATTGAATATTTTAACCAACCTTGGCATAGATGATCTCTATAACTAGTAGTCATTTTATAACTAGTAGTCATTTTATAAGAAAGTTTACAAAATGTAGTTTGCAAGCCTACAAAAGCCGAGCTCGAGTATAAACGAGCCATACGTGTGGCTCCAGCTCAAGCTCCAGATTGTTATTTAACAAGTCATATTTGTGGCCCGAGCTCGGCTCAATTACTTGAAAGACAAGCTGGTTTTCGGCTTGGTTGCAAACCTAGACTGAAACTTGACTTTAGCTCGTTACATGTCTCCAGCTTTTTTTTTTTCAAAGTGAGTTTACTCATGTACCAAATAGCAGGTCAGTTTGTTTACAACACATTCAGTGTTTATCAGTGCAAATTAGAACATCTTTGAAAGATACCACAATTCACAATAGTCACATGACACTCTTGCCATCCATTCCACGTTACTGACATCTTTTATATGTTCTCACATAATTACTGACATCTTTTGTCCCTCTATGTTATGTCCCAACAGATCAAGTCAGTTGAGACGTCTTCGAATTGTCGGTGCCAATGGCTCACTAGTTCAAAGTTTGAGTAAAGTTGTTAAAACACTGCCATTATTAGAGGAACTTCACCTTTACCATACCGAAATAAGTAAGGTAGCTATTGAAGATGCTGGTTATTTTTGCCCAATGCTGAAGTCATTCAAATTGAACACAAAATGGAATACATTATTCTCGCTTGAGCAATGTGATGAGGAAGCGCTAGCTATTGCAAAAAGCATGCCCCAATTACGCCACCTGCAAATTGTTGGAAATCGAATCACGAATAAAGGGTTGCGAGCCATTTTGGATGGTTGTCTTCAACTTGAGTCATTGGATCTGAGACGGTGTCACAATATTGAACTCGAGGGTGGCTTGGGAAAAAGATGTTCTGAACAGGTTAAATACCTGAGGCCTCCTGGCGACTCTATAGAAGACTACGGGTTCATTGCGGACGAGGCTTATGAATCTGATAGTGACGACTGCTATTTTCGCGGTTGCTGTGTATTTTGTTTCTATTCTGATTTTGACTAAATAGTTTCTTGAGCTTGAAGACTATGTTAATGGTGAGCCAACTCAAAATCTGCGGACAACTCTTAATAATTTTAATGCCTATGCGCTCTGACTAGTGGTCTTTGATTGAAAAAGATAAATTGAAATAGTTAATAAATCAGTAGAACTGATAATTCAAGTGACTTAATGAAGAGTGGAGTATGGAGTTTTTCATGTATTTTTATCTTACTGGGTTCATTGTATTTTGGGACCCAGTTGTTCTTGCTAATATGGTATGGGAATTTAAGGTTTTCAATATTGACTGTTCTTCTCACTTCCTCATACCCGAGACTCAGAGCCGACCCTCCCACTCAACCTCCCAACACAGAAACACACACACTCAGAAGTCCTTTATTGTATTGTCACAAATGTGACCAGCCATGAGGAGTCAATTCGATTGATTTCTATTACACACATGGCTCAACTATATATAGTTTAATATTGTAGAATACTATTAGACCATTGAACTGAATTTAAGGTACTGGTTTCAGTCCTCTTTGAATCAACCTTCTATCCTTAATAGCCATAGGTTCCACACGAAATTGGCCCTCATTGCCAAGCAAGGGTAACTTTGTAGATGCAACGCAAGCAAGACCAATCTTCTTCAATTAGGAGACATGAAAAACTGGGTGCACCTTTGAGAAGAAGACAGTTGTAATCTATAAGCCACCTTGCCTGCTTTAGTCAACAGGCAAAAAGGGCAATAAAATCTTGCTGCAAGCTTCAAGTTGCGCCGTAGAACCAGTGGGGATTGCCGATATGGATGCAATCTTAAATGTACCATATCCCTCACTTGAAATTGCCTCTCTGACCTCCCTTTATCAGCATACTTCTTGGTTCTATGTTGGGCTTGCAACAACTGCTCACGAAGTAACTGGTGCATCAATTATTTGTCTTGAAGGATGGATTCCACAGACTCAGCCGCCACAAAAATCTCTAAGTTAAATGGAATAGACAACAAAGGAGGAGGATATTCATACAAAGTCTGGAATGGAGACATTCTTAAGCTAATGTGATAAGTGGAATTGTACCACAACCAAGCTGAATTGATCCATTTGTACTCTCACCCGTGTCATCCAGCTCAAATAAGTCTCCAAACTACGATCAAGTATCTCAGTCTTGGCATCAGATGTGGGTGATAAGATATGTTTAAATGCAGCCTAGTACCCATGCATTTAAGCAATTCTTGCCAAAATTGACTCCTAATTTTTTTTTATCCCTGTCAGATACAAAAGTTTGTGGAATGCAATGTAACTTCCCCGCTTGATCAAAGAACATCCTAGCAACATCTAATACAGTAAAAGGGTGTTTAAGAGAATTAAAGAGAGAATATTTGGGAGCCGATCCACCACAACAAAAAAAACATCATGATCTTCATATGGCGGGACACCCTCTATGAAGTCCACGGAGATACGGGACCAGGCCTACTGGGGGACTGACATAGGTTGTAGTAGCCTAGGGGATTTCACATGTTCTACCTTATTTTGCTGACACACCACACATTCAACTACAAAAATTTGTATGCCTCGCTTGAGTCATGGCCAGTAGAAAACAACTAAACTCTCTTATAAGTGGTTGAATGACCTCCCATAGAAGTCTCATGTAATACTTGAATGATTTGCAGCCTCAATTCTGTATTGGACCTAGTAGTGGCAAATGGGCGGATAAAAAATGAATATGGATAAATTTGGGCGGGTCAAAAGCGGATCGGAAAGAATAATTTGGGCGGGTTTGGTCGGGTCAAATCCGGGTCGGGTTGGCCCCTCTTTTTTTTCTTTGAAAAAACAAATATTATACCATATACGGATAAATATGGTATAATAATTTTGAAAAAAAATATACAAATAGGTACTTAAATAAAAAAAATCTTTAAACTCTTTAGTAATTTGAGTTTTATTTTTAAGTGGGTCCAAAACCATTTTGACTAGCTAATGACCCGCCAACAAACCGTCTAATTGGATCTCTCAAACCATTTTGACCCATAAACACAATTAATGGGCCCCAAACACATTATTTTGGACGGTTTCATACTCAAGAGCCCATATTGCCAGGCCTAATTGGACCCGACCCAAATCTTTTCTCTTCATGTAAGAACACCTTACTGAAAAGAACACTCATTAGGACCATATTTTAAAAGCACTAGTTTTGTGACTTGTTCGTGACATTGGACATCACCCAAATAACCGTGCATCACTTCTTGCAACCACATTGGAATAACAACTGATAAGGCTTGTAATTGAGCTCGATCTTCATTCTTTCTCGACAATGCATCATGAAAATGATCAAGTGCTAATAGAGATCTACGGATGGTCAAACAAACACCATTTTTTTTATTTTTCAACTTAATTAAACAAATTTTAATCTTTGCACCAATTAAACCAAAGTTTTATTTAAACTGTTGACCAATTTTATCTTGACCTAAGAATGCATCTACGTGATATAGCAAGAATAAAATAGAGCAAACCATAATGCGACGATTTACGAAAAAAATCCGCAACGGGAAAAACCTCAGACGGACCTGTCACACAAGTCCACTATGATATAGGTCTATTTACAAGGATGTTTTAGACTTACTGAATGACTAAATGCCTTCAAGCCTCGACGCGCTTCCTTGTTCCTTTATACTTTCTTCACAACCACCACTGGACGACTTCTAATGCTAATCACAATGCAAGCACCTCCCACATCTCGGTATCCATAGATCTTTACTTACTTCTTGACTAGTTCAATCCGTCGCACAATGCCAAACACGATATCCACTACTCGAAGTTCTCTCAATATATCGAGAAAACGCTCTTGGTGCAATACGAATGAGAGATCTTAATAAACATATTGTGTTGAAACTTAGATCTCAAACTTTAGGTATAAACTAGGGTTTGGGAGGCTAAAGATGTGCCTCTAAAATTCATTTTTGCAAAACCTCACCACAAAGCATTTTGGCAGGTTTAATATTTATAGAAAAGGTTTATGGAACAAAAATCGAGGTAACTCGTTCGGACAAAAATAGTAAGGTCATTCGAACGAGTTATGCATTCTCGTTTGAACGAAATAAGACTCAATTGACAGGCTAGCCAAACTTTTTTGAACGGCAATCGAACAAGGTTTGAACGAAAACTTTATGCTAAACAAAAATATCTCATTTGAACCCCGTTTGAAGCTCGTTTGAATGAAACCCCATTTCTCGTTTGAAGAAATTAGTTTGAACAAAGTCTATAATTTTGTTTGAATGAAAAAGGTAAGTTCGTTTGAATGACTTATAAAAGTAAATAAAAAAATCTTTAAAAATCTATTTAGAAAAATGCCTCAATTAACATTTTAAAACACTAACACCCAAAACATATCAAGGGACCAAACATAATATGAAATCATACCTCATCAAGATCTCATGGACTGTGGAGACGAAACTTGGCACGAAACCCAAAATGATGCGATCGTCACTTTTTGGTCCCTACGATTTTCAAAACGCGTCATAGGCTTGAAGGAAAAACTAACTCGAATCTTAACTGATGCATCAAACAAGTTTTGTTCAAACGGAATAAAGCCAATACACATACAAGTTATCTCGATGTGAAATTTGACACAAAAATAAAAAATCTGCCGGGCCTTCAACCTTTTTAAAACTCAATCCTAACCCTAAAAGGAAAAAGTATAGACACGTGACAAACACAAACTTTGAGTAGCTTTACTCTTGTGAAACTTTATCGCAGCGTTGCTAACCTACACACTTAAATACGACTTTCAAATGCAAAGGGAATACAACAATATATAACCTCATAAGAAAGCAAAACTCCCCCTTTGTTAAACATCTCCCCCCTTAGCGTATGCATCCCCTTGGGTTAGAATTCTCCCCATTTTTGTTAGGTAGTAGACATAGGTAAAGTCCATAACATAAAACAACTTATCCCCTAACTATAACACACGTGAACATAGAGAAAAACAAGCAATATTATGTGATGATGTGTACTGAAATGACAATGACAAACAAACTCGGCGACACAACCACAAATAATTCGAACTATGAAACAAATGATACCAATGTAAACAATGAAACAAATGATACCAATATGATCATATATGATGTCAATTTGATACAAATACGAAGCATATGACAAATATGGATTAAATGCCATGCAAGGAATCAGAACACATACCGTATCACTCAACACAAATGGATATATATATATATATATATATATATATATATATATATATATATATATATATAGGCAGGCTCCTGTGCACACTAAGTTTGCACACTAACTTTGCACATTACCTTTTAAAAGTGGTAAAAAAATATTTTTGAGTTGATTTTTTTTTTGTGATATTTAAACATTTCAAGGAACCCATATAAAAAAAATCAGCTCAAAAAAACTTTTTTTGCTATTTTTAAAAAATCGGTCAAACTTTCGCAGTTTTTAAACCCTTTAAAAACTGCGAAAGTTTGACCGATTTTTTAAAAATAGCAAAAAAAGTTTTTTTGAGCTAATTTTTTTATGTGAGTCCGTTGAAATGTTAAAATATCACATAAAAAAATTGGTGTGCGCCAGCACTAAGTTTGCACACTTTTAAAAGGTAATGTGCAAACTTAGTGTGCACAGGAGCCTGCCTATATATATATATATATATATATATATATATATATATATATATATATATATATATATATATATACATACATACTAAGGTATGCCCGTGCCTGAAGGCACGGTGCTAATTTTGAAAAGTGTACGTCGTTGATAGGTCCATGCGTCGTATTTAGTTCGCAACAGATAAATAATTTTTTAAATAACCTATGGTACAAACCTATTAGTTTAAAAAAATTGGGCAAAATTACATTTCTTTATGAGACAATCCACCCTGTTTAAAAACAAAAATACCAACTATACTATTATTAATATTAAATATGATAATTTAAAAAAGGGACAAAATTAACTTTTTTTATAGAACCATTCGTCCTGTTTTAGAGTAAAAATATCAACTATACTATTATTAATAAAAAAAACTAACATATTAAAAAAATTTGGGCAGAATTTCCTTTGTTTATAAACAGTCTGCCTTATTTAAGGAGAGACAAACAACAAAAATTATATTATTATTTCACAATAGCCACCGTATAAACAATTAAAAAGAATATAGTCCATCACGAAACATAATTTGTATCACAACCACATCAATATAAACATTTAAAAAACATATAATCCACTTAAACTTCTTCATTTCATCTTCAGTAACTGCAAAAAAGAAGCATTTTTCAGTAAGTCAAAAAAACACATCAGTATAAGAAACACATCAATATACATATAACGTATATATTGTGTTGTATATATTCATAAGATTTATACTCCAAATTAGCATATTTGAACTTAAATAAAGCTAATATTTAGCATATAACTTGGGGGAATCGATTAATAAAATAACAACCTTATTTGATAGAAAAGACTACCTGGTGCCGACTTGTTTTGATATAATGTTTCCTAGCTACATGAGTCAAAAACTGTAATCAAGAATCATAATAGTTCACATGTAGGATATAACTAAATTTATGAACTTAAAAACTCATACATATATATCCAGGCAATTAGAGGTAAAACTAGTGGATTACAAATAACATTTCGTGAGAAAAATAGAAAAAATTAACATGAAAAAAATTATATTACCATGGCTCCCACTAACAACAATGAGATCACGATGATGTGTTATCTTTCTCAACCAATGGCTTCGCTTGTATCTGTGATAGGCAGATAGACCATAATGTCGGCTATGAGGGCATGTTAACCAACCTTAAGTAAATGAATGAATATTTAGCAAGTACATAAATGAAAAAAGAGAGGTAGCAGCCATGAGTTCCAACAAAAATATATCCTTACGTTATCAATAGCCATGAGTTCCAAGAAATAAGAGGTAGCAACCATGAATTCCAAGAAATTAAATTTCAATTAGATTCATGTGCATAAAAACATTACCAAAAATAAAAAATCTAGACTAACAACAAACTCAACTTGACGTTGCAGTGATTGGATGTAATTGAAATGTATAAATTGCGACTTTTTTTTACATATATAGAATTTTTTTCACACTCATAATAGCCTTTTATCATAGGCATTTGAAATGTGTGGGATACCATGGTTGCATAAAAGTCTAAAACCAATTACACATACACATAAAAGTCACTATACCTAGTTTAGCCATTTTGTCAGCACACTTGTTCCCATCTCTTAATGTGCGAGCCACCCTAGCACCAGTGTCCCGAGATAGTTCAATAAAATCTTCAATTGGAGCACGCAATGGGTGATTTTCTGCATTTTTCTTGGAAATCAATTGCATCGCCAAGGTTGAATCTGCCTCAACTATGGCTGCAGACTAGCTTCTTTATTTTATGCATTTTAAACCGTGATAGATCCCTTCCAGTTTAGCTTGGAGAATAGTCACTTTACCATTCGTATTATTATAGAATCCGTCCACCCAAGCTCCTTGATCATTACTAACCATATATATATATAAGTGAAGAGCAAGAGATTAAAGCTATAAGATCCATTCTAAAGGTAACCTATATTTAAGAATGCCCTCCAGTTTTAGCCCCAAGCAGGTCTCATGTCTTGGATCCCCCTTAAAGTCATGTGTTGATACTTGATACACTGGATTGACAAATGCATTGAAAAATGCAGTGTCAAATTACGAAATTGAAAGATTATGAATATAATTTCATGTTTGCCAAACTTATATTATCTTGAAGGATAGAGTAATTATACTCATCTCCAAACATCACTCAACTTGATTCTCAAATCAATGTCTTGTTGAGATAGCTGAACCCCGTGCGTGACCTCTTTGTTCTCTCATTTTGTTACAAATTCTCTGACTCTCTTAACACCTGTATAAAAGAACATGAAAGCTAAGGTTCAATATATTAACATCACTGTAATCAAAATATAACTTGGATTTGAGTTACTTCAATATTTAAAAGGTACACTACAAATATAAGTCATAAATAAGAATAATTTACAGAAATCATCCAACTACCAGAACATTTCTCCACAGCAAACCTCTTCATCTGGATAGAAAAATAAGAATTGATGATCGAAAGAATTCTATCTTAGTAAATTCTCGATCTGCACCGACCAAATTTTTTTTTTAATCTCGAAAGAGATATTTACTCATATGCTCATTTGACCTAATATAAAATCTTTTAAGAAGAGTCAAAGTGAGTTGGTAACCATAATATATGATTGAAAAAACATGATTCAGGATTTTAGTCTTTACCTTCGGCCACATAAAGTCCACCAGATTTAGGATGACAATCGTTAACTCTGTCGTTGAAGAGATTATCAAATAAAATGGGTAGAAAGAGATAGTCCGAGAGAGTACTTACCAAGATCACACCTAATCAAAGACTATATATGTAATCTGAAAGTGAATTCAACATTCATTGTTCTTACAAATGACCCTCACTAACACCACGTGTGATTTGAATTCCTCAAACTTGAGACATGGTTACTGCTTTCAAAGGAAGTGGGAAACCAACATACACATATGCAACAACCAAGACTTCTTATAAAAAAAATATTAACAAAAATTAGAAACTTCGTGAATAAACCATATGATAACGAATTGGTGAAATGTACCAAAACAAATCAAATCCTTTGCGAGTAAATTGTTTGACATTTCACCATCCATTACAAAAAATGCACTGGCTTCACCTTACATAGCATTATATCAGCCAATTGCAACCTGCTATTTCGTGGGGTGTAATTATCCATGAACTGGGTAAACTATGAATCGAATTCTCTCTCGAGATTAATATTCTCCTCTCAATATCTCTTTTCAATTGCTGCCATCTTTTTATCATAAACTTTTATCAGCTCTTCTCTCTTCAGCAAATTCTTCCATTTCATTGTTCTGAGACTTCAGCAAGTTACCATACCCAATAACACACTATTATTTCACCAACACGATGTATGCGTTGGATGAATAATAAATGCTCCGGTTATCATTTGGTCCATTAGTTAAATCACTTCTATAACATAATGAACGGACTAAACATGAATAGATGTACCCTTACTTGCAAACAAAAGAAAAAAGAAAATTAAAAAAAGAAAAAACTCGGGTTTGAGAACACTCGGGTGCGTAAATTATATTTGTGATTATAATCGCAGATACATGTTTGAGAATACTCGGGTGCGCAAATTGAAAGAAGAAAAAAGTTTAAGACTAATGTTAAAACTGAGTAGTGAAAATTAACTGAGTAGTTTGGACAAATTGATAATTTCACGTGTGTAGGGATGTAAATCGGGCTGGGTGAGCCGGGCTTGAGGTTACTCAGGCTCGGCCCGAACTAAATTTTTCTACTTATGCTCGAACTCGGCTCAGAAATATTTCGGGCTTCGGGACCGATTTTGGACAGTCCCGATTTCATTTTTTTGTTAAAAAAAGTTTGAATTATTATTTTTTTCTTGTGTTTCCATCATGGAGAAAATGTATACACCAGAATCTAATTGATATTTCATAAAATAAAGTATATAATTATGAAATTTATAAAACTAAAATAAGGGAAGTAAGAATAGAAACTACAAAGACTAATTTTATTTCATACATATAAATTTAGTTAACATAAATATGTTATATTTTATAAAATAATTTATTTATTTATTTATATATTCAAAGTTTGGGCTTGGAAAAGTTCAGCTCATGCTCGGCCCGAAATTCATTCGGACTTGAAATCTTGGATCAGGCTCGGATCGGCTAAAACTCAAATAAGGCCCAACCCAAAAATAACGGGCCGAACGGGCGGTCTTTGGGCTAGCCCGACTCAATTTACATGCCTACACGTGTGTTCCTTATTATACAAATACTATAATTGAGTAGTACACATGAGTAGTGATAATTCATGTGTTACATATTAGACCTATTACCCGGTATGCAAAGCATTATCTGTTATATAGAAATGCAGCTGAAGAAGTATGCCATACGTATCTAGTTTGCAAAATCATTAAAAACTCAACAAAAAAACATAAACAAAAGCCCTCTAACAATGCATATGTTATACTAACAACGCCTTTTTATGTACAGAGAGCACCAATTAAATGTTTGTGCATTATTTTGAGGTAAAGTAAGCATAATGAATATAAGAATGAAAGATGATGATAGAGTCATACTAATGGGTTAAACTTCCACAAACACACGCACATGAAGAAAAGAACAGAAAAAAATCTCTTTAGACTATCAACAGTTCTAAATAAAAACCGTAATCTTTACCAGATTTATCTGTCGTAATTATGTAATCAATTGGTCTGTTGTAGATATCGATACACTTTAAAAATTCTGCTAAAGGTTTCGAGCCTTGTTTTCGATCCTTGTTTTATCCCCCCGCTGATCCCTTCTCATTAGGCAGTTAGATTGGTCATGACTTCATTCACAGATTCAGCACTGCGAGTAGTACAACCTGATCCCCCCATTTTCTCCTCACTATTGGGATCCTAGAGACCATTCCCTATGGAGAATTGATCTTTTTGTTAAATGGATAAGCTTCCATCTTCCTCACTTCCTTCTCAGGTGATATCCTCGAGTTCTCTGTCGGTTTCAACACGTATGTGATCAGCTTCTGCCCCACCCTCTGAGTCTGCTTACCTCTTTCTTTGTTGTTGCTTACCTCTCTTTCACATATCGTGTAACTAAGTGTAAACACTATAAAAAACATTATAATTTTGCTTCTTTCACTTAGAAAATAATGCACACATTATCCTTATAGAAAACCAAATGAAAGTGTATACTATCAAGAATGGGATAAATTAAGAAAGAAAATGCAAAAAATCATTGGATGTATGTCACTTACTTAGTTCAATCTCCAGAGTAGTGATTGGAGCTTAAAAACTCCTTAAACTTATTCTTATGAGTTTTGCATACAGAGAACACACACCACTGCAAAAGGGATGCTCTGAGTCAGAAAAATAAAAGAATTTAAATCCAAAAAAGAAGTGGGAACGTATCAATGTGTGTATACTATATTAATAGTGAAGTTAAAAGAAAAGTAGTATATATTGACACTGCTGCTATTTCTAGCATATCTCAGTTGCCCTCATCTTTGAAGCTGTTACTATTTTTTGCATAGCGTCAACTATAGCATCTCCAGTAGCTTTACAACTTCTTTTGTGACAACCTGAACTTGGTGTCACACATTGACGCTTATTGTGTCCATCTAACATTTTTATGTCATTGCCCGAGCCTGAAGAACCAACATTATCGATAAAACCAGGGTCGACATACATGTTTGAAATCTCAATATGTACACCAAGGACTTTCGGCTCCAAATCTAGCGTTGCAACTAATAAAGAGAGTTGTTTGACACTCAATAAGCCAGATTATTTCCCCTGCTGCTCTTCTCAAAATAGAGGCCTGTATAAACATAAAACCACTTATGATGAAATCTAAGTCCCTATAAATGTCACCATCAATACTATTAATTAAAACTAATGACCACAAAAAAATTGTTGTGTGTTCATTGAACCCAATAATGTACATTCATTAGGTTGAAAGCTGATCAATAGGTATTAACAATGACTATATAAGAAATGTTGGCTAAGTTAGCTGAATAGGGGCCAAAATGAAAACTGTCTCTAATCACTTTCGCAAATACGGTGTTCGATACGATGGTCTGTATGATCCTATGTACGATCTGGACATAAAGGAACCCTATAAAATCTATATAACCATATAGACTAAACAAAGCGCAAAAGTTTAAATACTAAAACTTGGGAGTATTCAACAGCAGAACATAAGGTGTAGAGATATAAAATTAATGTTTTCCCTGAGGCATTCCTAAATTTAAGTATCTAAAATATTATATATGAAGCCAGTTAAAAGGGGAAGCTAAATTTGAGCGCTAAAAAATAATAGACGAAGAATTAAAATCCACAATTGCATCAAAATAAACCCCCATTTGTCAAAACATATCTTTTCCCTTCACAACACAAATCACTAATGAAAATAAAAAAACACCAACAAACTACCTGATTATAATCTCATTCTATGCAACCAACAAAGTTTTTTTCAACATACACAAAACCGGTGATATTCATAGATATTCGTAGATCCAATACGCACATTGATATCCATAGATCTGGAAAAAGAGAAAAAATTATATATTAATAAAATGATAAGGCTAATCAAAAAGTAAAGAAATATAATCTTTGTCTCCAATCCCCAATCGTAACCCCAAAATGTAGAGAATGAAGTACTCAACTTATAGATCTGAAAAACCCAATACTTTCAGATCTACATGCAACTATTTGGACAAATTGCAAAAGAATTTTCAGATCTGTTTATAACTACGAAAAAAATCAAAAAATAAAATAATAACCCCAATTCTTTATCATCAACCCCAAATCCCAATTGATTTCGTGATTGTTTGAAACAGATCTTTGATTTCATGAAAATCAGAATGGTGTGAACAAAAGAAATAGTAAAACAAAACAAACTCTCTTATATACTCTATAGATTTCATCAATATAGAAATATGAATAATACTTTAAAAATGGATAATAGAGAGGGTTTTGGGTTTGTGGTGTGGAGTGGGGTTTCGATTTTGAGAGTTTGAGAAGGTGAGTGGGTATGGTCGTGATAGAGGGTGGGTGAGATAGTATAAAGAGAAGTAATTTACCAAAAAGGCCCTTATGTTTGAATTAAAGTGGAAGGGTGGAAATGAAGTATTGAGAGAGAAAAGAGGGGGAATGCAAAATTTCAACAATAAAATAGGAAGTGCAAAAACAACTCATCTTGATGCCATCATAGTTTCATCTTATGACATACACAAGTTTTGTAATTTATATATATATATATATATATATATATAAACAACAAAAAAGACATGAAACATAAGCTTTCCACACTCGTATGGCATAAATGTGTCTAAATCAAATGTGGAACAGAATGAGGGGGAAAATGACAGAAATATATCCCAATCACTCAAGAAAGTCTAAAAGAGTTCAATTTGATCGCATTAATATATCAAGACCCTAAGTGATAAATAATATGAACTTATAATGGATAAATATTCACAATGCACATCAGCATGGAAAATATTTATGATTCTCATATCAATAGAGTCGAACATTTAAGATTAATTAGGACTCATTGTGCAAACCCATTGATCTTCAACTTAACAGCTTAAAAAATGTAAACACACTCAATTTTTTACGCTTTTTTAATTTTGAATATATCACACTTGATGATAAATGCTAAGCTTGACCTCAGTAATCTTTTATTTCCTTTTTCCTCTCTTTTATTTAGGCTACTTGCCGATGGTGGCTATGCAAAGGATAGTTACTCTCTTCGTAGCCTTTCTCCATTACACTCTCATATTTTTTCAAATTAAAAAACTCTTGAAAAATGGTTCTTACATGCATAAATCCTCCAATCCATCAATATATATATATATATATATATATATATATATATATATATATATATATATATATATATATATATATATAGGAAAATGATCAAGTGAGGTTCCAATTTGAGGACCCTGAATGAGGTCCATTTTTATAAAAGAGTAAAAAAATATTTTTGGACTGATATTTGTTATGGTTTTTAAACATTTCAGTAGGACTATAAAAAAATAATTAGCTCAAAATGATTTTTTTTCTATTTTAAAAAAATCGGTCAAACTGTGTCAGTTTTTAAGCTGTTAAAAACTGACACAGTTTGACCGATTTTTTTAAAATAGTAAAAAAAATCATTTTGAGTTGATTATTTTTTTATGGTCCTACAGAAATGTTTAAAAACCATAAAAAAATCAGCCTAAAGATATATTTTTTACTATTTAAAAAAAATGGATCTCTTTCAAGGAACTCAAACTCGGGGACCTCACTTGATCCTCTCTCTCTCTCTCTCTCTCTCTCTCTCTATATATATATATATATATATATATATATATATATATATCATTGTTCTAAAAAACCCGCCTAGGCTTGAGACTTGGGAGAAACGTCCGCCTTAAGAATTTGATTCCTTTTGCTTGGTAAAACCCTTAAGGCGCACTTTTTCTCTAAAAACAATAATGCTTTAGTGAAACGATATCGACTTTTAAAGATGTTTTTACAAACCGGACCATTATCTCATCCAAAATAATCAAATAGTATTTTAATTTGCAAATATTCAGACACATTTTTATGATATGTACAATTTTAGTATTTTAATAGGCTTGTTATAGTTAAAAATATTAAAATATATTACAAAGGCCTAAACGCCTTTTTACTCCTAAGGCCTGCCTAGGCTTCTAAGGCTTGACCGCCACGCCTCGATCACGCCCCACGTTTTTTAGAACCTTGATATATATATATATATATATATATATATATATATATATTGATAGGAGAACACATCACTTATCTCATACAACATAAATAGTTAAAATCGAAAAGAGCTTGTGCAAGTGTATGTGGAGGCAAATGAAAAGAAGAATCCATTAACCAAATAAAATTCGAACAACTCCGTGCAAGCATGATTAAGAACAATAAAAAGCATTTTAAATCATAATCATATGGAAAACATGGAACAAATGGAATTTAAAAACACCGATATGAGACACAAAATGTGTAAAACGAAACTACACAAACAAAATAAAATTTTCTTTGCTTTTTTAAGCATTTTTCAAAACGAATCAAAAGAAAAAAAAAATATTTTTGTGTTTTTCTCATATAGACCCAATAAATGGAAAATCAAAATACAAAAGGCAGGATCATCTTACAACTAGAAATAACATATAATAAGACCCACAAAGGCTAATTTATGAAAATTATGCAAACATAATCAATGATAAGATATAACATGTGAAGAATCATGTGAAAGCATGTAAGAATCATTAAGTCTAACATTAAGAACCTCCAAATACAATTTTCTAACCGACATAGGTGTAACACGATGATATTGGGTATTGGGAACTTTGGTGACACGAGACTTGGACTTCCTAGGACATTTCCAAAGATGATAACAAAAGGCCTAAAGTTACCTTTCCTACCAAAATGTATGAAAGTGTAGACACGAAGAGGAATGTTACCCTTGGGTTGACCTTTTCTAAAGTCTTTGGCTAGGTTGACTCTCTCAAAACTTTGGTCTTGGCTTTAGCAGCGGAAGGAATGTTATCACTGAAGCCAATTCTAATTTTTCAATTTTGATTTGGACGGTGACTAAATTTTTTTCTAACTTGAGTCTAGATTCCAAATAAAATTTGATGTGACTTAAGTCTCTTAATATATCCTCTAACTCCAACAACTCAGTATACAACCCCCGAAAGGCAACTTAAAGCATATTATCCTCCTCTTATTCTTATTCTTATTCTTCCTCAATAGCTTAGGAATTGTGGACACCTTGATTGATTAGGGTGTGGATTGTTATATCCTCTCGATAAATACCCTAAACCCGACCTCATTCAAATCCTATAGGACAATTACACCAAAGGGAAATTAAAGGAGCCAAACCCCCATAAATAAAACTGGTAAGGACCAAATTGTAAAGAACATAGCTAAAATATCTCTCTAGGACCATTAACTATTCAGCTAAAGTCCCTAAGGTCCTTCAACCGAACGATTAAAGGGACATTATACCATTCGGTCACCCCAACACATATTAACAATCGAGGACCTTTTGTCATTCGATGAAAGGCCATAGACTAGACCCTATAAATAGAGGTTCCGACCAACCTTGGAATGGTCCCCAAGACCCAACATTGATTTAATTTTCTAAGTTTCTCAATCTCGAGTGCCCTATATACTCTAGCTCATCCTGAAAAAGTCTCACAGAAGTTTGTAGTTCAAAAAAGTCCTTTTTCCTTCAAGGAAAGCTTGTACATCTTTGGAGTCATTTTAGTCCTTAACGAGGTTCGTACTTCTGAAAAGTCATCTCCAAAAGAAAAACATAGGTAAGCCTCCATTCACATTTCGTGAAAGTTGGCCCTTGTAAACAAAGCTTTGTTCAACTAAACTAAGCTCTTTCGACCTCAAGCACCTCAAGTGGGGACACTCCTGAGGGAAAAATTATGTTCACGCTATAAGGGTAAGGAAACTCTATCCAAAATATCGGGTCAAATACCCCACATATATATATCATATTAAACGATACATATTTTTTTTTTATCTCTTTTAGCCTGACCCCCGTTAGGGTACTGAGTATCTTTTTTGGTTATATTAATGAGATAAAGGAGTAGCTACACGATATTTAATTTGTCGGTGTGTCACAGGTGGTATCAGAGCACTAGGTTCTAGAGTCCTTAGGATCTGTACGACTTGTTATTGCTTTCTGCGTAGCATCCTTTGATATAGAGACCTGTATTCTAGGATGGTTGTATTCTTTTGTGCATTTTACGTCTTCAGCTATTTTGAGATATTAACCGTAGACTTATAAAGATTCTATCTCATTTCAGATGCCTCCTCGATGTGCACAATTAGTTCCCAGGGGTGCCCAACCCGGGCCTTAACAAGCACCAGTTCAAGGTACTATGAATGCCACTGAAGTTGCCGCTATAGTAGCACAAGTGGTAAATGCAGTTTTGGCAGTAGTGTGACAGGCACCACCTCAAGCACCGGTGGTGACCCCAGTTTAGGCTCATACATTCCTGTCTGCTTGGGAACGTGTCAGAGATGCCTTCCTGAAGGCACATCCTCCGGAGTTTGCAGGGAGCTCTGATGTTGTAGTGGAGAGCCAATGAAAGAAGGACATCCAAAGGAACTTGAGGATGTACGAGTGCACAGATGAACGAAGGCAGATGTTAGCTACGTTTAAGCTGGTTGGAGCAGTGCTGTTGTAGTGGGAGTCTATTACCACTACTGAGGAGATAGATGTCTTCACTATTCTGAACTTCTGGGTGCGGTTCAATCGTAAATACTTCCCTTCCGCCGTTCAAACTGAGATGAGGCAAAAACTACTAAACCACACCCAGGAGGGGAAGACCATAAATTAATACAAGAAATAGTTCACCAGGCTAGTTAATTTGGTACCATCTGAGGTACCTACGGAGGAGAAGAGGATACCGATGTTCATGAATGGCCTTACCTGGAGGATTCAACAACATCTTCTAGGTAACCTCTCATTGCAGACCTATACCGACGTGTTTAATGCAGCACTGCTTCACTACCAGGACCATCGCTTCCATCTATCAGGGAGAAAATGAGTAGGGGAGTCTAACCAGCAGGGCAGGACAGGAGGTAGTGGTGCCAGTGGAGCACAGTCAGCATAGGTCCAACAGAGATAGGGTGATCAGAATTCCCACCAGGTGGATTCTAAGCATTTTAGATCGAGAGGTTTCTGACACGATCAGGGAGGTTATAGGTATGACCAGCAGGGTCAACAAAGCCAACCGGGCCAACTGGGGCAATAGGGCCATCAACAACATCAGCAGGGCCAGCAAGGCCACGTAAGAGGTGGTAACGACCATCAGGGCCGAGGGAAGTAGGGTCAGAGAGGGGGAAATTTTGGTGGGAAGTGTTTCATATGTGGCAAGTTTATCCACAAGCGTTACGATTGTCCTGAGAAGGGCAGGGCCCTACATTCGCAGTAGCAGGGTGCTCGACAGGAGCCTCAGAGACAGATATTTCCCGCCGCCCTACCAGCACCACCACAGATGCCAGCTTTACCAAGTATACTAGCAGCCCCAGTTCAGCAGGGGCAGTTATAGTATGGGTGTGTCAATAACGTCCCTCCAGCCGCAGTCCCACAGGATCCACCCACGACTGAGGGTATGTTTTCTATCCAGGGGACTTTGGGGCATATTTTATTTGATACGGGGGCATTATATAGTTTCACTGCCACTAGCTTTGTACGTGCCACGGGGTTATTAGACACGATAGAGAGCATATTTACTAGTGTAGATTCACCATTGGGCTATGGGTCACTGATTTTCTTTATATATCGGGGAGTAGGCATAGAGATTGGGAGATTGTTATTACCGGTAGATATGCTTGTTTTAGATATGCATGAGTATGATGCGATTATCGATATGGATTGGCTAGTTGCGTATAGGGCCATGATCGATTGCTTTAGTATGAGTATCATAATCACTATACCGGGTCAGGAGATGTTCCTGGTGGCGATGCCTCGTCCCGAGGGAGGATCGTCCACTCATTTATATTATATGGAGGAGGAGACCTCTAGGGAGGTGGTGATACCACTTGATTCTATTCCTGTTGTTCGGGAGTTCGCTGATGTGTTCCAGGATATTTCGAGATTACCACATAGTAGAGAGATAGACTTTCTATAGATTTGATGTTTGGCACTCGGCCGATAGCTTGCGCACCTTACCGTATGGCTCCAACGGATATGAGGGAGTTACGGGATCAGATATAACAGTTGTTGGGTAAGGGGTTTATCTATAGGAGTACTTCACCTTGGGGTGCTCCCGTATTGTTCGTTAAGAAAAGGGATGGATCTTTACGGTTATGTGTTGATTACCGGGATTTGAATAAAGTCTCGATATGGAATAAGTATCCATTGCCCCGAATCGATGACTTATTCGATCAGTTGAGAGGAGCTGCCTTTTTCTCAAAGATTGAATTGAGATCGGGATACCATCAGTTGCATATCAGGGAGCAGGATGTGTCGAAGATTGCTTTCTTGACGAGATATGGTTTTTACGAGTTCAGGGTTATGCCTTTTAGGTTAACCAACTCCCCAGTCGTGTTTATAGACTTAATGAACATGGTGTTCAGAGAGTTCCTGGATCAGTTTGTTATTGTCTTCATAGATGACATTCTGGTTTACTCCCAGACTGAGGAGAAGCATGCCGAACATTTACGTCAGGTGTTACAGACACTGCGCCAGCATGAGTTGTATGCCAAATATGAGAAATGTGGGTTTTGGCTGAAGGAGGTTTAGTTTTTGGGGCATATTATCTCTGACAGAGGGATATCTTTAAATCCGGGAAAGGTGTCCGCGGTGAGGGAGTGGGGAAAACCCAAGACACCGATAAAAATACGTAGTTTCTTGGGCCTAGCAGGATACTACAGGAGGCTTATTCATGGATTCTCGAAGATAGCGGGTCCATTGACACGTCTGACTCGGAAAGGGGTGCCATTTACCTAGGATAATGCCTGCCAGATTTCTTTTGATGAGTTGAAGGATAAGCTAACTTTAACACCTTGTTAGAATTTCTCAGACCGGGAGTAGAGTATCTAGTCTACACTGATGTGTCCTTACTAGGACTTTGGGGTGTGCTTCAGTAGGAGAATCAGGCTATAGATTATGCTTCCCATAAGTTTAAGCCTCTCGAGAGGAATTATCCCACCCACGACTTGGAGTTAGCGATAGTCGTGTTTAAATTTCGGATTTGGAGACACTACCTCCCGGGGAAGAAATTTCATTTATTCACAAACCACAAGTCACTACAGTACCTCTTTACACAGAAGGAGCTAAATATACTTCAGCGATTATCAGTTCGATATCCAATACCACCCAGAGAAGGCTAACGTGGTAGAAGACGCATTGAGCCGTAGGCCAGTAGGTGAGGTGGCCAAGGTGTGGAAAGCGAAATGGAAGGAATTAGGACACCAGGACAAAGTGCCCCAATCATTCATGTCTGTGATGACAGTTACGCCCCAGATCATTATGAGAGTAGTACAGGCTCAGGCAGGGGATCTGTTATGTCCGGATCAGATAGTATAACTTCTAACATAGAGGGCCGAGTCTTATACTGTTGGTTCAGATGGGGGCTTACGTTTCAATGGGAGATTGGTTGTCCCCGAGGGGATAGACTTGTGACATGAGGTGATGATAGAGTCGCAGAATTCACGATTCATGGTATATCCCGATGGGGATAAGATGTACCAGGATATGAGGCGACGGTACTGGTGGAGCGGGATGAAGAAGGATATTGCTGAGTTTGTGTCAAAATGTGCCACTTATCACCTGGTAAAGGTGGACCATCAGAGACCGGCAGGACTCCTACAACCATTAGAGATCCCTAGGTGGAAATGGGAAAGCATTTTCATGGCCAAGATAGTGAGACTTCACGGGGTACCTCTTGATAACATATCTGACAGAGATAAGATATTTGTGTCTCGATTCTGGAAGAGTTTCTAGGAAGCTATGGGTACGGAGTTGTGGTTGAGCACAACCTATCACTCGCAGACTGATGGACAGACTGAGTGGACGAATCAGATGTTAGAGGACATGTTGCGTATGTGCATCCTCGACTTTGGCGGAGGCTGGGAACAGTATCTTCCACTGGTGGAGTTTGCCTATAATTTCTTACCAGTTTACTATTGGTATGGCTCTATTCGAGGTGTTGTACGGTAGACCTTGTCGTTCCCCATCATGTTGGCTAGAGGTGGGGGACAACAAGCTACTTGGGTCGGAGATGATTCATGATACTTTGGTGAGGATAGAGATGATGCGGAGCAGTGTTCGGGTTGCTCAGTATCGACAGAAGAGTTACGCTGACGCCAAGCGATTCTTTCGAGAGTTTAATGTGGGGGACCAAGTGTTGCTATGAGTGTCTCCTATGGAGGGGATTATGCATTTTGGAAAGAAGGGGAAGTTGGCGCCTAGATATGTGGGGTCATTCCCTATCATCGAACGGATTGGGCCAGTTGCTTATAAACTTGGGTTACCGGAACACTTGCATAGGATCCACAACGTGTTCCATATTTCTTCGCTGAGGAGATATCTTCGAGATGAGTTAACCCATACTCATATTTCTTTAGAGGAGATTTATCTACAGCCTGATAGTTCATACAAGGAGGAATTGATTGCTATCGTAGACCATAGCGAGAGAAAGTTGAGGTCGAAGGTAGTACCGCTAGTACGTGTTCAATGGCGACATCATAATGTCGAGGAGTCTACCTGGAAGCACGAGGATGAGATGCGTGAGCATTATCCAAAGCAATTTTTTCCAGGTATATTTTATTTCCGATTTTCGAGATAAAATTCCGTTATTAGGGGGGAAGTATGTAATACATCGTATTTTTATTGATTTTATTTATTGGGATTAGTTGAATTAAATAGGATAACTAATTGGAAATTAATCCGAATTTAAATACTAGCGAGACGAGAGATTTAGTATTTAATTATGATCATTATGTTGAATATTACTGAGCGAGCATAGTAATATATGATTTTGAATTTATTAAAATTATCGCGAGTTGAAAACACAACAATTTCGGTAATTAAGTCGGGAAACGCGTGTCAGGACCCAATTTAATGGAATTATGATTAACTTATTTTTATATCATCCGTATGGTCATTTTGAGTATGCCAACGTGTCCGAAAGGGTCGAGATAGTCAGAAAACACTAGTCCGGGATTTAGTTTGGGTCCCGAAGCATTTTAGGCATAACCGACAACCCGGGAGGGTATTTTAGTCATTTTGACTTTTGAGGAATAGTAACCCACAAATTTTAGGTTGATTATATCAACCAACACTTAGGGTCCTTAGGGTTTCACAATCAAATTTCACAAATGGCCATTAGAGAGGAAGATGAGTAAGTTTCCAAAGAAGAACCACCACTTAGAGACTTTTTGCACCACCGTCACCACCACCGGATAGATCGGGAAGAGAGGATTACTCCCATACCATCTACTCCAAAGGATCAGAATCTCTAATTCAAGGAAAGTGATTTATCTTGCAATGATTTAAGGCATATATCTTACATGATAGTTTATAATTATAGACAAATTATGTAAAATAGAAATATTGTGAAATTGGAGAATTAATCATTGAATAAGGGGAGGCTGCATGTAGATTAGTTTCTATACATTATGGATTTACGAAATCATAATCTTGGTGTTGTAAATTACGAGAAATATCTGAAATTTAAGATGCTTTTGAAGAAATTTTGAAGAACTAGGGTTATAGAAATATTCATGGCTTTTAATCCAATAAATCAATACTAAGTAAGGTTTTGGTGATTCTTTTACGTTAAAAACTGTATATCTATGTTGGTGTAATGATCTATATACTTGTTTGGGAGATTGGGACGGTGTAATGGAGAATTGGAGGTGTAAAAATAGGAAACCCGTAACTGTTAAAAGAATTCTGGGCAGAAAACTGTTCGATCGATCGATCGACTCAAGAACGTCGATCGATCGACCCCTCTAGAAAATGTGATTTTTTCCCTTATTAAATTGATTAATACCCAACCTTTAGAACTTGTTAGAGATGATTGATTGAACAGGTTGGGACTTAGGGGAGTCCAGTAGTATACACATAGGACCCGAGAAATGTTAGTGCATATGGGATTGACTTGGGGGGAAAAGAAGAGTAATTAATCGAACAAATACAATTTGAAAGTGTGTATATTGAGAAACTGATTCGGTTAGAACATAATTTAAGGGTTAGAATAGTAGTAAGGGGGCCATGAATAACTGAAATAACCTTGGAGACGAGCGGGAGACTTAGTAACCTTTTGGGTTAGGTTTAATTACTCGGAATTATATGACGAGAGTTATCGTACTAAACATGTTACGTGAGATAATCGGGTTGATACTATGATACGTGTGAGACTATGATATAGGGCTGGAATATTCCTATATTAATATGATAATTATCTAAGTTGTGTGACTACTTAGTATATGGATTTTTATGTGTATGACATACCTACCGTACTTGCTATCACAGGAGGTTAATTTTTGGGAAAAGACCATCTTATCTTTGTGTGCCTTCGGGGGGATTTAGATTGGTACGTTAAGAACATAGGACTGTGAAGACTTATTTGTGAGTTAATAAGTTAGATGACCATGGGAGAGTAGTTATGTGCGTGACCCATGGGTATGTGAACTATGTTCGCCTCCAATATGTGTGATTTGTTTTGATTAGATTCCAGAGAGATTTGGAACTCGTTATCCTCACGTACGTGACGTACCGGGACTTGATAGCAGAGTAAGTATGCACCACAAATCATCGTAGGGGTGTTGTATTTTATATATATATTGAGTATGATAAATATATATGCTTGTATTTATTCTACCGTGTTGCTGGGTAGAAAAGATAAGATGAGGTTCCAAGATAATGAAAGTACGTGAGAAATAAACTTGGGTTTTAAATTATGTGAATTCGATTAATGAAATACGGAATATGATAGTATTTAATAATTGGGGATTATCGAGTAAAAACATAAGGTAATCCGATTACGTATAGAACGAATAGAGACTGGTTAGGCTAGATAGTGTAACTAGTAATTGGGTATATAGAGCTATAAATATGCGTTAGGCATGCACAATAGCTGAGGGGTGAGATTCTCAAGTGGGGGCACGTGACTTACATGTTTAATATATGTATTGTTTAAATTGTAATTTAAACACTTCATGTTTTAAAAATATTTTCACCTCGGGCCCTGACCCGTTTGCTTTCAAATCTATTTTTCTTATAAAAACCTTTTAGGTGCCCAGCCATAGGGACACCAAGCATAGGAGTTCCATTATGTTGACGTGATGTAGCTGTTGTGAAAGTTACAAGACCTCGGTATTAGACGCCTCCACATTCCTTTGATTTCTATTCAGTGAGTATCTACATATTTTAGGGCATGTCGCCCATTTCTATCCAGAGACAGTAGTTCAGTCATCTATTTCATTTCTGTTGTTGGATTATTTATCTTTATTCAGACGGTTGTATTGGGTTTATTTAACTCTGCTACTATTTTATTGGGGTGTTTACTCCAGACGTCAGTTTATTTCATTTTGTTGGTTATTCTTATGAGATTGTTATGCGATTGTTGAATGATGTTTTAAATTATTTGGTTGATGGTTAATTTAATTAATAATATTTGACATCACTCTTTTTAAATATAAGGTGGCTAGTAACTAATGAAAATGATTTCGACAGTGATGATAGAACTGAACCAACTTGATATTCTGTTATAATGAGATAAAGGAGTAGCTACCCGTTATTTAATTAGTCGGGGTGTCACACCCGAGATAGAGCCTTATTTTTGGAACGATAAGGAAATGAAAAATACATGCAGAGTTGATTGTATATGTCATGTTTGACGACTACCATGTTCTAAATGGCTGGTCCACCAACTCCCACGATTATTTTTCCCAGCGATAAACACCTGGATTTAAAGTTTAGGAAATCATTCCTAACACCCGCCGGGTTATTCCCGAGAAGGGATAACCCAATGGGTTTCTTTTAGATTGAGCGGGAGGCATCGACAGCGTTGGATGGGGGCGGTGGAGCAACGGGAGTGTTGAATGAGGGCGCAAGCACCTGAAGTTAGACTTAACGAGGAGGGAACAGTTGGTGGAGTTATGTATTGCTCATCCATTGATGTTGAGAATTTGGGTTGTGCGCGAAATGGTGAACCTCGCTGAGATGTCACCTCGGCACTTGGTACCCTTTGGTTGTTTGCTCCCGACATTATCTACAAAAATGAAAAACCATAAGTGACTAAATAATTATAATAATATGAAATTATAACTACCTAATTATAACTGCCTAATCAAGATTGTCTCTCTCTCTCTCTTTCTGTATATATATATATATATATATATATATATATATATATATATATATATATATATATATATACACACACCCCTTTTTAGAGTAAGACTTTAGAATATGTTCAATGTGTCTGATCTCCATCCATTCGGTATTAGTTTTGAAGAACCTATGAATTTTTGCACTTGGCCAACTAGGAGGAAGGGTATCTATGATTACTGTGTAGATATCCGTGAAATGAACTCGGAATACATTCTTTTTCAACTTGTTGGCAATATACAAATTTAACGTGCATATGGCGCGAGACATCACAGTCTATGTCAATGTTCTCTCTACGCAGTTGTACCATAACGGGTGGATTTTTTTCGCCTTCTCCCACAACGCAACTAAGGTCAGGGCTAGGTCGAGATTATGTGTGTGAAATATATTTTCTATAACGTTATCCCACTTTTCTGGTAGGGAAAATAAAATAAGATTGAACAGGTAATCTTGCTTGAGATTAACTCCACGATTTACAAGGTAGCTAAATTAATCGATCTTTTTATTTCCATACCTATAAATAGGAGTACCCTCTATATGACGCTCACTAATAAAAGAGTTACGTGTGCGGTCCAATTGCAATTTCTCGCACTCTTGTTTCTAGTGATTATCACCGTGCCTCATTTTTCGTAAGAAAAATATACGAGGGCGTGAATATGAGTCCTACAATTAAGGTATATGGGTATACGAGGACTTTAATTAATTAATAACTATTAATTCCAACATTCGAGGTATTCGGGTATATTAGTTTGATTAGTTTGATTAAGGTTTTGATACATTCAAACATATAAGGGTAAATTAGTTTGATTAAGGTTTTGAGAATGGAATGGATTTTCAGTTAGTGGATGAGAAACCTAAAGTACTCAATTAATTTCAAACTCTAAATAAATACCAAGCCCTAAATGACAATACCCTTAAATAATGAAATTTATTTTAATCCCTAAGTAATCACATTCAGTCAATACTAATAATGCTCAATTGATTTTAAACTCTAAATAAATTTGAATCCCTAAATGACAATACCCTTAAATAATGAAATTATTTTAATCCATAAGTAACCACATTCATCCAATACTAATAATACTCAATGAATTTCAAACTCTAAATAAATTTCAAGCCTTAAATGACAACACCATTAAATAATGCAATTTATTTTAATCCTTAAGTAACCACATTCAATCAATACCAATAATACTCAATTAATTTCAAACTCTAAATAACAATTCCTGATCAATGTTAACAGTACCCAATAAATTTCAATCCCTAAATATAACGTACCCAATCAAAATATGAAATTATAGAACATCCATTTTCTTAAAAAAAGTATGAACACACACACACACACACACACACACACACACACATATATATATATATATATATTCACATAAATGCACACTTATACGCACACATATACAGACATACACACACATACACAAATATACACTCATATTCACACAAATATACACACATACACACGCATATACACATGCACACACACACATACAAATACACACGCATATAGAAATACACACACATTCACACACAAACATACACATATATATTAGGGTTTAACACAGAAATATAAAAATTAAGGTTTACCTTTGAGATTGAGAGAGAGAGATTAGGCTGAAATTAGGGTTTGAGATTGAGAGAGAATGCAAATCGTAGAGAGAGAGAGAGAGAGAGAGAGAGAGAGAGAGAGAGAGAGAGAGAGATTGATGTGAGAAGAAATGAAATAAAGGGAGATAGTTTTATTATAAGGACCCTGGTCACGGCCTAAAGCCGTGACCCAATACAATGACCCTTAATTTTTTTCCACATCAGCATGTAGGCAACCATATGGTCACGACCCTTAGCCATGATCCACATGCATGAGAAAATTGAGATGGTCAGAGCCCAAAGTCGTAACCCAATGGGTGTGCGTTCTTGTGATGGTCACGACCCTTGTCCGTGACCCTATTGTGACCAAACTTAGAGGGAACATTGACGCGAGTTTGGTGCTATGATGGCCACGACCTGGTCACGGCCAATGTCCATGACCCATACTGGTCAGGGATTTGGTCCTTGACCACTTCCAAGAGCATCCATGACCACACTGGGTCATGGAAATGGTCACGCTAGTGGTCACAACTTTGGGCTGTGGCCCCCTAAGGGTGACCATTCGCTAGATTTGGTGTAGTGTATGCTTGTCGTACGAACGAAAGATGGTGATATTTTGTCTTACTCGAAGGAAGAAGAAGAGTAACAAACGAAATGATTTTTTCAAAAGGAATAAAAGGAGGGAAATACACTTATTTATAGGCCCTGAAGTGTATTTTTGAAAAGTCATGTTTGTTCGTGAAAAATATAACATACGACCAAATTCAATTGACTATAGTTGACACATTAGATTTAATGACATTTTAAAATTAATTAAAACGATGATTTTTTTAGTGACGTTTCACTGACTTTAATTTTAATTTTAATTATAACGAAAACGTTTTCAGTAATGATTTTAAACAATTAAAATTGTGACCTTTTTGGAAAATATTTTAGCCCAATTTTGAAGCCGAGAAATTTTGGAGAAAAGCCCAAATTTTTTTTTAATTCAGAAGGTAATATTGGCTCAATAAATACCCATGACCCGGACATAGGCCCGAGCCAACGGTAGCACATGTGAGCTTTTAGGCCAAATGTCAAACCATACATAATGTAGATCACCTTCCCTTCAAAGGCTTAGGATAATCCAAACGCATCCAAACCCTTGTGCCGACTAGTGGGTATATCAACTACACCCATTTCGTACAATTTCCCTACGCGGGACACGATTTCAACCCCAACTACAACTAGGCAGCTCATGAGTTAAAGGGATAATTTGAGATCAAATTTCTCATTCATTTCTTATATGTTTTGATTAAATGAATATACCACGTCGTTCACCAAGTAAAGAAAAACACGTATGTAACTTGACTCGATATTTTCATAATGTGGGTCCCATGTTAATTATGGCTCAAAATTTACCAAAATCTGATTTGATCAAAACTTAATTGGGTTAAAGCCCAATTAATCCAACAATTAATGGAGTCAATGTGTCATGGCAATGCTCACAAAAAATATTATGAGGTAGTTAGAGCTAAAACACGAGGCTCCGTATTTTTGAATAATGTTAGTTCCTTATGAGTTTTTACATTTACTATTTTATATTCCCTCCATGTCAAATATATCTTTTCTTTTTGGAAAATCTGAAATTAATAATCCAATTTTCTTTTTTGAACTTAATTAACGAATCAAATATCATATTGAACAAGTCCTGATCTTAGGCTTGGGCCATTGATGTAGCGCGTCCTTAAAAACCATTATCTTCAAATCATGAGTATTTATGTGGGATAGATGTAGTATTTTTTGGGTCAATATCAGAATGTATAAAACAAACAAATAAGACAATCAAGCGTAGCCAGCATAAGAGTTCAAATTTGTTGACTTGCTTTAAAAGTGAGTTTTGATGACCTTCTCACGTGATCGGTGCAATCTTTAAAAAATTGTAGGACTCATTGCACGCACTTATGTATCATTTTAATGTTTGTACTAATTACGTGTGTTGCACTAATTACGTGTGATGGTGGCAAAAAATATTTATAAATTGAGTCAACGAATTTAAACTTAGACACCAACCACTTTGACTTTCTGGTAGGTCGAACAGACTCAACAAACGACTACCGATCGGTAGTCCAAAAGCTTACATATAATTAGCCCACAACACCAACCAACTTAGCTAGTAGGAGTAACGGCTGGCCCAAGGGGTAGGCCAATGAGGCAACCGCCTTGGCCCCCCTAAATCTAGTATAATTTTATAGGCCCCAAATATTTTATAGGTACGTTAAAAAAGGCCTAATAAAAAAATCTCTCAAAAAACCAAATCAAAACCCTTTCCATTTTATCCTTCCATCTCCCCATTCATTGAATCTGAATGACACCCACACCTCTTGTTTTAAACACCCAACAAGCACCTTTCCAACTTTCGACTTCCAAGCATTTCATCTAGCTTAATTTTCGTGCCTCAAAAACAAAAAACCCAATAACCTTTCATATCTAAAATGATTCCAACAATCTTAAAGTAAATACCATTTGGGTATAAATTATTGCTCACAATACTCTCAAGTGTCAACCCAAAAATATTCAATAGGTTTGTATTCTTTTTTTATTAATCTATACTTTAACCTTATTTGTAATTTTTTTTATTAATCTAGACTTTAGCAATATTATTTTAGTTAACATGTTTGTATTCCTTTCTTTTATTTTTTAATCTACACTTTTTTTTTATTAAGCTAAACTTTAACAACAAATCAAAAATGTTGTTAATTTTTTTTGGTTAAGTTGTTCATGTTATTTTTTCTTATTAATTTGTTGCTTATTATTAATTTGTGCTAAATTGAAACTCTTATTATGTTGTTAATTTTTGCTGTTAAAAAAATATCAACAACAAATTTACTACAAATGTTGTTCCTTTTAATCCGTTGTTATTTTTTTTTATGTTATTGATTTTAATTTTTTACGTGTTTTCTCAGCACTCTTTTTTGGCGAGGAAGAGCTTTCAAAGTTGATTTACAAATTCAGAAAAATAGGTTCCATTGTTCCTATATTTAGTTGCGGGTGAAATTTTTTAGATTGATTGTTGGGTTATTGTGTATTTATACTATACCATGCCTCCTAGAAAGTATATTTCAATAATTAATAAAAATAATCATTGTTATCTTGTAAAAATACATGATATATTTTTCACAAAAAAAAATCATTATATCAAAGGTTCTACTTTATCCAAATTCTCGCGTCGGGTCATGGTAGGAGTAACAATCAAACTATAAAATCGGCGACCCTGAATTGCAAAAAGAGTCGTGCTAGACTTACCGAAGAAACGTTACCGATTTCATACCCAAACCCTCTCCATTTTTATTTATTTATTTATTTTGGTTAAATTCAGTTGTATAGGTAGTTTTAAATCTTTTTTTAGGTAGTTTTATATCATTAAAATCTGTTTTTTTTTTTGTTAAAATCAGTTTTATATCTTTTTTTAGGTAGTTTTTTTCTTAATAAAATTGGTCTTATTTTTTTTTAATTAAAACCAGTTTTGTTTTATAAAAAAAATGTATTTTTATATTAAAAAAACACAAACATAATTTTGTTTTGATAAAATCAGTTTTATGTCCTATCTAATGTCAATTAAATTGTGTTAGGTAAGATACGATAGTGGGGGTGGCAATTTGGGTCAACGGATCGTGTTTCGGGCCGACACGACACGACCCGAACACCAACATATCGTGTCAATTTCGGGTCGTTCCGTGTCGTTTCTAAAATTGACACCCCTACACGATACGAGTTTGTTTTTTTTGATAAAAAAAATAACCTATTTAATTTGGTGTCTTACATTCGCGATTGATTATTGTTGCTGGCGCGAACCCACATTCAACAAATGATGTTGCTCCGAGAATGTAGGTTTGCGCCAGTGGCACTAATCAATCGTGAATCTAAGACGTCAAATTAAACAGTTTTTTTTTTTAATTTTAAAACAAATATTTTTTTATAAATAAAAAAACTATGTTTACTATTAAAAAGTCCCTCGCCACACAAATAAAAAAACGATGTTCCAAAAAGTCACTCACCACATAATTTTTTTTGTTAAAATCAGTTTTAACACTTTTTTTGGAACAAAATAAAAACACTTAAATTGTGACGCTCGCGCGGACCTTTAAAAATAAGATAATATTGGTTAAATTAGTTTTTGAAGTTTTTTTTGAACAAAAAAAAAACACTCAAAGTGTGCCGCTGACGCGGACCTTTAAAAATAAGAGAATATTGGTTAAATTAGTTTTTGAGGTCTTTTGGAAGAAAATAAAAACACTTAAATTGTGTCGCTGACGCGCCCTTCAAAAATAAGATAATATTGATTAAATTAGTCTTTGAAGTTTTTTTGGAACAAAAGAAAAACACTGAAAGTGTGCCGCTGGCGCGGACATTTAAAAATAAGAGAATATTGATTAAATTAGTGTTTGTTAGTCTTTTGGAACAAAATAAAAACACTTAAAGTGTGCCGCTGACGCGGAGCTTTAAAAATAAAAGAATATTGGTTAAATTAGTATTTACAATTTTTTTTGGAACAAAATAAAAACACTCAAATTGTGCCGCGCGGACTTTTAGAAATAAGATAATATTAGTTAAATTAGTGTTTGAGGTCTTTTGGAAGAAAATAAAAACACTTAAAGTGTGCCGCTGGCGCGGACCTTTACAAATAAGAGAATATTGGTTAAATTAGTGATTGGGATTTTTTTTGGAACAAAATAAAAACACTCAAAGTGTGTCGCTGACGCGGACCTTTAAAAATAAGAGAATATTGATGAAATTAGTGTTTGCAGTCTTTTGGAACAAAATGAAAAGGATTGGACTAAATGTGTATTAAAAATGTTTGAGGAAGTTTTTAGTAATTAATCATTAAATTTTAGTTTAATGTAAAATTGATTTATCTTTAAAATAAATCATAACTTTAGTTATTTGTTAATTTTTTGTTAAGTTTAAAAAAAATAAGAGAATATCTTTTAATTTTTCTTTAAAATATATAATATGTGTAGAAAAATATAATGTATTTTTTTAAATAAATAAATCAAGGGTGAGGATTATTTTGATTGAAATCAAAGGTGAGGATGGATGTGGGTATTTAATCCGCCGACACCCTTTACTCTTGGAAAGGAGGAGGATACGGAGGTCCTACAAAGTGAAAAAAAATCAACAAATTGCATGCGGACCGACGTCCAGATAACTTCATATTCTCCCTAACCCTAATGAAACGGAACCAAATGGAAACCGAAACAAAAATGGCGACCGAAAAACCAGCAAGGAACTGGCTGGAACTCCCACCTGATGTAACAGCCAATATACTCCACCGCATAGGGGCAGTAGACATTCTGGAGAACGCACAGAAGGTTTGTACTACCTGGCGAACAATCTGTCAAGTCCCATCCATGTGGAGGATCATAGATATGCGAAAACTGGAGGGTGTAAATGACATGCCCTACGATCTCGAGAAAATGTGTAAGCATGCTGTGGATCGAAGCCAAGGTCAGTTGGTGGATATCAATATTGAGTATTTTGGAACCCCTGACTTGCTCCACTACATCGTCGATAGGTATCCATCCCTTCAGTTTTAATTTATTTTATAACAACTACTCATTTGTTCCGATAATACATATTTTTATATGTTTTGGTCTTAGGTATTGATGGTTTGGAACTCTCTTGAGTATTTTATATTCTTGAGGCATTGACCCAATGCAAACTGTATTTTTTTTTAATTAACTGTCCGTTTCTTAGATATTATAGCTCCAAATTATGTAATGAATTGTGTTACATTTAGAAATTTGAGAATTTCAATCACTCGGGATCAGCTTTTTAGTTGTTAACTTAGATATAGAGGATGTTTACGCACTTATCACAAAAATATCAAAATCAACAAGAAATACATAGTCTATCAATCTCCCAATATTTCACATTGTAGCGATCATCATAATGAATCCGTATATATAAGTATATAACAGGCAACTTTAATTTAAATATACATATATATGCTCTAATTGTTTACAAGAAAATGTATAATGGGGCTATTACTATATTAAGAACATCAGGTCGGAAAATAGTGAATTTTCAGTTACTGTCAGCGGTCTCCACTTAAGTTGAGCACTAAGTCCTTTTCTCTTTACTCTTTTTATTGATGAGTTGACTGGAAAAATATAAGATGAAGTGCTGTTGTGTATGCTATTTGTAGAATATATTATTTTAGTAGATGAGACTAAAACAGGGATTAATATTAAATTGAAATTGTTTAGGCTCCATTACTTTCATTATTTAGGCTCGATTATCCAAAAAGTTAGAAATATTAGTTATGATGTTACTCATAGGATTAAAGCAGGGCGAGTTACGTGGAGAAGTGCTACCGGTGTATTGTGTGATAGGTGTAAACTTTTGAAGTTAATAGAAAAAATTTATAGGACAACTATTAGATCCGCCATGTTATATGGAACAAAATGCTGGGCAGGGAAAAAACAAAATGTGCAGAAAATGAGTATGACAAAAATGCGAATGCTAAGATGGATTTGTGGTAAAACTTCAAAGAATAAAAATAGAAATGAAAGAATTCATGAAACGCTAAAAGTAGCTCCTATAGAAGATAAATTGAGAGAAAATCGACTTAGATGGTTTGGACAGGTTAAGCGTATATCAATGGATGCTCACGTATGGAAGAGTGATTTAGTTAGTATTGATGGTATAACGCAAGTGACGGAGGTATGCCTAAATTGACTTGGTGGGATATTGTAAAAACACATGATATCATGTGGCTTAACCGAAGATATTGCACTAAACAAAATGGAATGGAAAAATAGGATTCATATAGTCGAATCCCAAATAATTGAAATAAGGCTTTGTTGAGTTAAGTTGAGTATACCCTAAGATTTTATAAAGTACATTGGCTTGCCTTTGGGCACTATGCCCTTGTCGATATATCCTAAAGATTTGAGGCATAGGTTCTAACGTTGCCCCGATGTTTGCAATAACATAGCCATGCCAACTCATCATCCCTTTGCCTCAAGGAGTGCCTTTGAGAGTGTAACCGGAGAAGCTATTTGAACATTGTTTTTCATTTGTTTGAGTTTAAATTCCTTGACCCACCCATTCACATTATTGATAAAATATTAAAATAACAAATATATACTTACACGGGACTTCACAATTGTTAATATTTTAATCAATCATATGAAACGATCGACATGATTCACTTTGAAAGTGGGTCAACAAATTTAAAATGAATTTGTTTGCCCATTGACAATTACCAATGAGCAAGTGGACAAAAAGGACTAGGTGACAACCAATTTGGCCATTGATATTCTAATGTTTATGATTACAAGCTAACAGATTACATGCAAGCTTAAGCGCGTTGGTTCGATTGAGTCTAGTTCTCAGTTTAGAAATCATATTTGAGCTTCATTCTTAAGAAATTTGCCTAACTCAGTACTTCACTTGAGTTTGGCTTCAATGACTCAAAATGAGTCGTGAGCAATCTTGAGCTTTTTTTTACACGAGTCTTACCATTGATCTCATTAAACGTATATAAAGAGCATATCATTTTTTTGAAATACAAAAAATTGAATATTTTAACCAACCTTGGCATAGATGATCTCTATAACTAGTAGTCATTTTATAACTAGTAGTCATTTTATAAGAAAGTTTACAAAATGTAGTTTGCAAGCCTACAAAAGCCGAGCTCGAGTATAAACGAGCCATACGTGTGGCTCCAGCTCAAGCTCCAGATTGTTATTTAACAAGTCATATTTGTGGCCCGAGCTCGGCTCAATTACTTGAAAGACAAGCTGGTTTTCGGCTTGGTTGCAAACCTAGACTGAAACTTGACTTTAGCTCGTTACATGTCTCCAGCTTTTTTTTTTTCAAAGTGAGTTTACTCATGTACCAAATAGCAGGTCAGTTTGTTTACAACACATTCAGTGTTTATCAGTGCAAATTAGAACATCTTTGAAAGATACCACAATTCACAATAGTCACATGACACTCTTGCCATCCATTCCACGTTACTGACATCTTTTATATGTTCTCACATAATTACTGACATCTTTTGTCCCTCTATGTTATGTCCCAACAGATCAAGTCAGTTGAGACGTCTTCGAATTGTCGGTGCCAATGGCTCACTAGTTCAAAGTTTGAGTAAAGTTGTTAAAACACTGCCATTATTAGAGGAACTTCACCTTTACCATACCGAAATAAGTAAGGTAGCTATTGAAGATGCTGGTTATTTTTGCCCAATGCTGAAGTCATTCAAATTGAACACAAAATGGAATACATTATTCTCGCTTGAGCAATGTGATGAGGAAGCGCTAGCTATTGCAAAAAGCATGCCCCAATTACGCCACCTGCAAATTGTTGGAAATCGAATCACGAATAAAGGGTTGCGAGCCATTTTGGATGGTTGTCTTCAACTTGAGTCATTGGATCTGAGACGGTGTCACAATATTGAACTCGAGGGTGGCTTGGGAAAAAGATGTTCTGAACAGGTTAAATACCTGAGGCCTCCTGGCGACTCTATAGAAGACTACGGGTTCATTGCGGACGAGGCTTATGAATCTGATAGTGACGACTGCTATTTTCGCGGTTGCTGTGTATTTTGTTTCTATTCTGATTTTGACTAAATAGTTTCTTGAGCTTGAAGACTATGTTAATGGTGAGCCAACTCAAAATCTGCGGACAACTCTTAATAATTTTAATGCCTATGCGCTCTGACTAGTGGTCTTTGATTGAAAAAGATAAATTGAAATAGTTAATAAATCAGTAGAACTGATAATTCAAGTGACTTAATGAAGAGTGGAGTATGGAGTTTTTCATGTATTTTTATCTTACTGGGTTCATTGTATTTTGGGACCCAGTTGTTCTTGCTAATATGGTATGGGAATTTAAGGTTTTCAATATTGACTGTTCTTCTCACTTCCTCATACCCGAGACTCAGAGCCGACCCTCCCACTCAACCTCCCAACACAGAAACACACACACTCAGAAGTCCTTTATTGTATTGTCACAAATGTGACCAGCCATGAGGAGTCAATTCGATTGATTTCTATTACACACATGGCTCAACTATATATAGTTTAATATTGTAGAATACTATTAGACCATTGAACTGAATTTAAGGTACTGGTTTCAGTCCTCTTTGAATCAACCTTCTATCCTTAATAGCCATAGGTTCCACACGAAATTGGCCCTCATTGCCAAGCAAGGGTAACTTTGTAGATGCAACGCAAGCAAGACCAATCTTCTTCAATTAGGAGACATGAAAAACTGGGTGCACCTTTGAGAAGAAGACAGTTGTAATCTATAAGCCACCTTGCCTGCTTTAGTCAACAGGCAAAAAGGGCAATAAAATCTTGCTGCAAGCTTCAAGTTGCGCCGTAGAACCAGTGGGGATTGCCGATATGGATGCAATCTTAAATGTACCATATCCCTCACTTGAAATTGCCTCTCTGACCTCCCTTTATCAGCATACTTCTTGGTTCTATGTTGGGCTTGCAACAACTGCTCACGAAGTAACTGGTGCATCAATTATTTGTCTTGAAGGATGGATTCCACAGACTCAGCCGCCACAAAAATCTCTAAGTTAAATGGAATAGACAACAAAGGAGGAGGATATTCATACAAAGTCTGGAATGGAGACATTCTTAAGCTAATGTGATAAGTGGAATTGTACCACAACAACGCTGAATTGATCCATTTGTGCTCTCACCCGTGTCATCCAGCTCAAATAAGTCTCCAAACTACGATTAACTATCTCAGTCTTGGCATCAGATGTGGGTGATAAGATATGTTTAAATGCAGCCTAGTACCCATGCATTTAAGCAATTCTTGCCAAAATTGACTCCTAAATTTTTTTATCCCTGTCAGATACAATAGTTTGTGGAATGCAATGCAACTTCCCCGCTTGATCAAAGAACATCCTAGCAACATCTAATACAGTAAAAGGGTGTTTAAGAGAATTAAAGAGAGAATATTTGGGAGCCGATCCACCACAACAAAAATAACATCATGATCTTCATATGGTGGGACACCCTCTATAAAGTCCACGGAGATATGGGACCAGGCCTACTGGGGGACTGACATAGGTTGTAGTAGCCTAGGGGATTTCACATGTTCTACCTTATTTTGCTGACACACCACATATTCAACTACAAAAATTTGTATGCCTCGCTTGAGTCATGGCCAGTAGAAAACAACTAAACTCTCTTATAAGTGGTTGAATGACCTCCCATAGAAGTCTCATGTAATACTTGAATGATTTGCAGCCTCAATTCTGTATTGGACCTAGTAGTGGCAAATGGGCGGTTATGGGCGGTTATGAACGGATCAAAAATGAATATGGATAAATTTGGGCGGGTCAAAAACGGATCGGACAGAATAATTTGGGCCGGTTTGGTCGGGTCAAATCCGGGTCGGGTTGGCCCCTCTTTTTTTTCTTTGAAAAAACAAATATTATACCATATACGGATAAATATGGTATAATAATTTTGAAAAAAAATATACAAGTAGGTACTTAAATAAAAAAAAATCTTTAAACTCTTAGTAATTTGAGTTTTATTTTTGAGAGGGTCCAAAACCATTTTGACCAGCTAATGGCCCGCCAACAAACCGTCTAATTGGATCGCTCAAACCATTTTGACCCACAAACACAAATTAATGGGCCCAAAACACATTATTTTGGACGGTTTCATACTCAAGAGCCCATATTGCCAGGCCTAATTGGACCCGACCCAAATCTTTTCTCTTCATGTAAGAACACCTTACTGAAAAGAACACTCATTAGGACCATATTTTAAAAGCACCAGTTTTGTGACTTGTTCGTGACATTGGACATCACCCAAATAACCGTGCATCACTTCTTGCAACCACATTGGAATAACAACTGATAAGGCTTGTAATTGAGCTCGATCTTCATTCTTTCTCGACAATGCATCATGAAAATGATCAAGTGCTAATAGAGATCTACGGATGGTCAAACAAACACCATTTTTTTTTTCAACTTAATTAAACAAATTTTAATCTTTGCACCAATTAAACTAAAGTTTTATTTAAACAGTTCACCAATTTTATCTTGACCTAAGAATGCATCTACGTGATATAGCAAGAATAAAATAGAGCAAACCATAATACGACGATCTACGAAAAAAATCCGCAACGGGAAAAACCTCAGACGGACCAGTCACACAAGTCCACTATGATATAGGTCTATTTACAAGGATGTTTTAGACTTACTGAATGACTCAATGCCTTCAAGCCTCGACGCGCTTCCTTGTTCCTTTGTACTTTCTTCACAACAACCACTGGACGACTTCTAATGCCAATCACAATGCAAGCACCTTCCACATCTCGGTATCCATAGATCTTTACTTACTTCTTGACTAGTTCAATCCGTCGCACAATGCCAAACACGATATCCACTACTCGAAGCTCTCTCAATATATCGAGAAAACACTCTTGGTGCAATACGAATAAGAGATCTTAAAAAACATATTGTGTTGAAACTTAGATCTCAAACTTTAGGTATAAACTAGGGTTTGGGAGGCTCAAGATGTGCCTCTAAAATTCATTTTTGCAAAACCTCACCACAAAGCATTTTGACAGGCTTAATATTTATAGAAAAAGTTTGTGGAACAAAAATCGAGGTAACTCGTTCGGACAAAAATAGTAAGGTCATTCGAACGAGTTATGCATTCTCGTTTGAACGAAATAAGACTCGATTGACAGGCTAGCCAAACTTTTTTGAACGGCAATCGAACAAGGTTTGAACGAAAACTTTATGCTAAACAAAAATATCTCATTTGAAGCCCGTTTGAAGCTCGTTTGAATGAAACCCCATTTTTCGTTTGAAGAAATTAGTTCGAACAAAGTCTATAATTTTGTTTAAATGAAAAAGGTATGTTCGTTTGAATGACTTATAAAAGTAAATAAAAAAATCTTTAAAAATCTATTTAGAAAATGCCTCAATTAACATTTTAAAACAATAACACCCAAAACATATCTAGGGACCAAACATAATATGAAATCATACCTCATCAAGATCTCATGGACTGTGGAGACGAAACTTGGCACGAAACCCAAAATGATGTGATCGTCATTTCTTGGTCCCTACGATTTTCAAAACGCGTCATAGGCTTGAAGGAAAAACTAACTCGAATCTTAACTGATGCATCAAACAAGTTTTGTTCAAACGGAATAAAGTCAATACACATACAAGTTGTCTCGATGTGAAATTTGACACAAAAATAAAAAATCTGCCAGGCCTTCAACCTCTTTAAAACTAAATCCTAACCCTAAAAGGAAATAGTACAAACACGTGACAAACACAAACTTTGAGTAGCTTTACTCTTGTGAAACTTTATCGCATCGTTGCTAACCTACACACTTAAATACGCCTTTCAAATGCAAAGGGAATACAATAATATATAAACCTCATAAGAAAGCAAAGCTCCCCCTTTGTTAAACATCTCCCCCCTTAGCGTATGCATCCCCTTGGGTTAGAATTCTTCCCCTTTTTGTTAGGTAATAGACATAGGTAAAGTCCATAACATAAAACAACTTATCCCCTAAATATAACACACGTGAACATAGAGAAAAACAAGCAATATTATGTGATGATGTGTACTGAAATGACAATGACAAACAAACTAGGCAACACAATCACAAATAATTCGAACTATGAAACAAATGATACCAATGTAAACAATGAAACAAATGATACCAATATGATCATATATGATGTCAATTTGATACAAATACGAAGCATATGACAAATATGGATTAAATGCAATGCAAGGAATCAAAACACATACCTGTAATACCCCGTAATTTTATTGATTTTATTTAAGGGATTAATTGAATTAAATGAGAATTAGTTGGGAATTAATCCGGGTATAAATACTAGCGAGATGTGAGTTGGTATTTGATTATGATGTTAAAATTAAAAATTTCATGAGTAATGAAAATATTAAAATTGTCGCGAGGCAGAAATACGATAATTTTGAAATTTAGTTGGGACGCGCGTGTCAGTCGCGTCAGGAATGAAATTATTTGAATTAAAAAGTGAATTATATTTTTATCAATCGAATGGTCATTTTGAGTGCGCCAACGTTTCCGAAAGGGTCAAAATAGTCAGAAAACACTAGCCGGGGGTTTAGTTTGGGTCCCGGGACATTTTTAGGCCATACCGGCAACCCAAAAGGGTAGTTTGGTAATTTTAAAAATAGGGGAATTAAAACCCACGAATGTTAGAGGTTTATTTTATTGTATTAATGAACCCATTAAGTCCATTATCAACATTTATCAAGTAGTCGGCTACGGGAGTTAAATGGAGAGTCCTAAGAGGTTCCAAAAGAAACCCCTAGCCACCATCACTATCTTTGGGAGAAATCTGTAGAGAGAAAGAGGAGAATCAATCTTCATCCTTCAACATCAAATCAGAACATCTAAGGCAAGTGGTTTAATTACATGAATTCAAGTGAATGCCTCCTCCATTTTTAGAATTGAATATATGTCTTATATTGAAAGTTTGATGAAAACCCATGAAATTAGAGATAGAAGTTGTAATCTTATATGAGAATCGCATGTAGAATAGTTATGGACGAATTTTATATCCAAAATATATCTATTGATGATTTTAAAAATGGATTTATAAGAAGTATTTGTAGACACTAAATTCTGTGTTCATATTTATAGAGTTTGGGACAAGATTTGGAAATTATGATGATTACATGTTGATTTAGGCGGTATTGTCCCCATATATATGTTAAAAAGTGACCTAGGAGGACTTAGTGTAGTTTAAACACATTAAAACTTAGTTTGGATGATCATAGGATGGATTTAGAGAAGAGAAGAATGAAGAAAAAATGAAATTGGAGATTTCTAGGCGCAGTCTGCCATCTCGTTAGAAGACCTGCCCAGGTCGTTCGAACGAGATTACAGTATCCATTCTAATGAGTTGGTAGTTCGTTCGAAGCCATTCGTTCGAACGACCTTAATCGAATGAGACTTCTAACGAGTTGACATAATGACCTTTTAGCCCTGATTTTATTTCAAATGTCCCGTAGACTTAATTAACGAAGAATTAACCTTCCCTTATTGACTAGTGGGTATAATTGTGAGAATTGGGGTACGTTGAGGAGTAGAACTTAGAATCTTATAGAAATCAGATGACAATTGTGGATTTGGAAACGAGTACCTAATTACGACGTGAGGAGAGTTGACAACTCTAATGCATTTAAAACGGGATCTTATAAATGTATAACAGTAAATGATGGGATAAGAACGAGAAGTATACCTCTATTAATATACTGAAATATCTAAGAAGTGTGAATGCTTAGTATATGTGGTTATCTGTGTATAACATACCTACCATGCTTGCTATCACGGGAGGTCGGCGTTCTATTTAGGGCCATCTAATCTTTGTGTGCCTATGGGGGGGATTTAGATTGGTACCTCGAGGACATAAGTCAGAGAAGGACTTATTGAGAAGTTAATAAGTCTGATGATCATGGGAGTGTAGGTATGTGCGTGACCCATGTGATGTGAACTATGTTCGCCTCCACTAAGTGTGTTTGTTACTTGTCAAAACGGTTCCTGAGAGATTCGGAGCACGTGATCCTTATGAACGTGACGTACCGGGATTGGATAGCAGAGTATGTACGCACCGCAGCTTAGTCTAGGGGTGCCAGTATTGTATAATTCTGAGAAGATTGATGCAATGAAATATTGATGTGAACTGTTTATATAAGTGCAAGTGTGAATTAATGTTACATCTTGTAGAATTAGAAATGGGAAAACGCTTAGAAATTATTATGATTAATTTCGAGAATTAAATGAAAGTAAAACTCCCAGTTTATATAAATGCGTCGGGAATTAAACCATGATTAGTTTAGTAAATACCAAATATTAAAGCGGACTAGTTTGATAGTAGAATAACTAGATTTGGTTATGGATACGTTAGGAGTGCACAGATAGTCGAGAGGTGAGTATTTCACGTGAGAGCACGTCCTAACATGTATTTTGCATTCATTGTTTAATGTCATTAAAACACTTGCTATATTTTAAACTATTTTCACACTCGGGCTTTGACCCGTTTGGTTCCAAATATATTTTCTTGTAAAAACCTTTTAGGTGCCCAGCCACAAGGACACCAAGCATATGAGTTCCATTCAGGTGACGTACTGTAGCTGCTGTGGAAGTTACAGGACCTTGACAGTAGACGGCTCCACTTTCGATCTTGACTCTATGTTATCAGATTTTTCTCATCTGTTGGGCATGTCGCCCCATTTCTCTTAAACACTTTATTTATCCAGTTATATCAGATTTTGGGTTGTAATTAATTTAGTGATGCAGACTTAGTATTGGTTTGTTACTATATTTAGATTGTTGTGAGGAGTATTCCTCCAGACTCGTTACTATTTTATGGTTATTCTATTGTCATTATGTTGTGGTGGTTATGTTAGCAGTTCATAATCTTCTTATTTCATGTTAATCAGATTTAATTAAAATTGACAACCCACTTTTTAAATATTAGGTGGCTAGTAATTATTAAAACGTTTTTCGACAGTGATGTTATGAACTGAACCAACTTGTCATTTTGTATTAATTTAATAAAGGAGTAGCTACCCGGTATTTAATTAGTCGGGGTGTCACGATTACTTGTGTAGATTCACCGTTGAGTAGGGGTTCCGTGATTTCCCTTATTTGTAGAGGTGTGGGTCTAGAGATCGGGAGATTTACTTTACCTGCTGATATTTTAGTATTAGAGATGACAGAGTACGATGCGATTGTTGGTATGGATTGATTAGTCACGTACCGAGCCATGATTGATTTTCCAGTAGGAGTATTATATTTGCCATTCCCGGGCAAGAGATGTTTTTACTGGCGATGCCTCGCCCTGAGGGAGGATCGTCCACTCATTTGTACTATATAGAGGAGGAGACCTCTAAGGAAGTGGTGATACCACTTGATTCGATTCCAGTCATTAGAGAGTTCACTGATGTATTTCAGTATATACCTGGATTACCCCCTAGTAGGGAGATAGATTTTGTTATTGATTTAATGCCGGGAACTCGGCCTATGGCCCGCGCACCATACCGTATGGCTCCAGCGAAGATGAGAGAGGTAAGGGATCAGATAGAGCAGTTGTTGGGTCAGGGGTTCATCCGAAGGAGTACTTCACCGTGGGGTGCCCCGTGTTGTTCGTAAAGAAGAGGGATGGATCGTTGAGATTATGTGTAGATTACCGGGAGTTGAATAAAGTCACGATACAGAATAAATATCCGTTTCCCTGAATCGATGACTTATTTGACCAGTTGAGGGGAGATTGCTTCTTCTCAAAGATTAATTTGTGATCGGGATACCATCAGTTGCGTATCAGGGAACAGGATGTCTCGAAAACTGCTTTCTTGACGTGATATGGTTCCTATGAATTTTGGGTTATGCCTTTTGGCTTGACCAATGCTCCGGCCGTGTTTATGGACTTGATGAATAGGGTGTTTAGAGATTTCCTAGACCAGTTCGTCATCGTCTTTATTGATGACATTATGGTTTACTCCCAGATAGAGGAGGAGCACGCCGAGCATTTGAGGCAGGTTTTGCAGATGCTACGTCAGAACGAGCTTTATGCAAAGTATGAGAAATGTGGATTTTGGATGAAGGAGGTTCTGTTTTTGGGGCATATCATTTCAGACCGGGGGATATCTGTTGATCCGAGGAAAGTATCCGCGGTACGGGAGTGGGGACAACCCACGACACCGACTGAGATCCGTAGTTTCTTGGGCCTAGAAGGATACTACAGGAGGTTTATTCGGGGTTTCTCAAAGATAGCGGGTCCTTTGACACATCTGACTCGCAAAGGTGTGCCGTTCATATGGAGCGATGCCTGTTAGTTGGCATTTGATGAGTTAAAGGACAAGTTGACCTCTGCGCCTGTGTTAGCATTGCCCAGACCGGTAGTTGAGTATCTAGTCTACACCGATGCGTCCCTACAAGGACTTGGAGGTGTGCTGCAACAGGAGAGTTAGGCCATAGCTTATGCTTCCCGTAAGATTAAGCCTCACGAGAGGAATTACCCCACCCACAACTTGAAGTTAGCGGCAGTCGTATTCGCTCTTCGGATTTGGAGACACTATCTCCTGGGGGAGAAATTTCGGTTGTTCACAGACCACAAGTCTCTACAATACCTTTTCACGCAGAAGGAGCCGAATATGCGTCAACGTCCGTGGCTTGAGTTTGTGAAGGATTATCAGTTCGATATCCAGTTGTAACACCCCGCCTAATTAAATACCGGGTGGCCAGTCCCATACCAAATTAAAACAGAATATACAGTTGGCTCATTCTTAGCATCACTTTCGAAAACATTTACAACTCACCCAATACCCAATTAAGCTGGTGTTAAAAAAAACTTTCCAAATTTCAATTAAAACAAAACCATTTTTACTTCATAATTTAATTATCCTCGCATCCTATAACATCTCTCCACTCCCGACGTCGTTAAGGTTCATGCGCGGAGCGTCTCGCAAAGCGAAATCCAAACAAGGAACCCCTCCAATACACTACTACTTAACTTTGTCGATCGAGGAGATCCGACAACTACAACTATGCGATCGGGATAACCTCATACCTCTTTCAACCAAATGTGTTCTAAACTCCCATCTCTATCCAGGAGTCATACCACTACGCTCTTGAACTACACTCAGTCCTTGCGAAATCAATAATGAGTTTAAACTCAGTCCTTGATGTTCGAATTGTAACCCTAAGGCTACCCTCTCTCAATACACAAGATTCAAATAGGTTTTTCCTCAACATATATTCAGTAAGAATTCACTAATATCCTACTGGTCCATAACATCATTTCTCCCGAATTACTACGAGTTTAATTCTCCTTTTCATTAAGGTTAAAATCGATAGTTTCAAATCTCTTATAAACACATCTTCTTTCACTTTGGATTAAACCCTCTTATAAACTTAAGGATACCCAGGTGTTATATTAAATCACCCCTACTGGTCCTATCTTTAATCCTCATACATCTCCATTTAGAATTTAATAAATGAATCTAGCAACCGAAATTCCATTCGATATAATTTTCATCATTTTAATCACTTGAATCCAAATCAAATTAATTCAAATCTTATCAAGGGTTTATTGATATTTTCTAAGTCCCATAATATCCAAATAATAATCTCCAAAGATCCACAAAAGGTTTGCGATAAGAATCAACATTTAAAAAGAAACAACTTTACATATTCTGGGGAGGTCGATCGATCGAAGGCAGGGGTCGATCGATCGATCCCTCAGGTCCAAGCCTGGTTTTCTGCATTTTCTGCAACTACGGGTTTCACCATTTTTACTCATTCAAACCTTCATATTAACCTCCAAAATGAGTTATAATTATTTCTACATGATATATCAACATATATGAACGATTTCCAATACTGTAAACATCCTAGAATCATCAAGGGATTGGATTAAAAGCATGTTTCTCTCCTTATTTCCAGAAAATCATCAACATATTAACTTCAAGAACACTACAATGGTTTTTCAGATTTTTCTTCAACATATTCATGATCATTTCGTGGATTATTATCATCCTACAATATAAGTTTACTTCCCATATTATTTCAGTTTCTAAAAATCCATATAACAACTCCATTATGTCTTCCAAACAAGAAAAATCATCTCTTTTCATAATTTTCTAACATGGACAATATACGAACTTAAGTTGCAATTATCAAACACTTACCTTTACTGAAGGTTTGATCCTTTGGTGTAGTATATCTTAGTTGGTTGTCCCTTCTCCGGTCAAACTCCGGTGGTGGTTGGTGGTGGTGAACCTTGGTTCTTGTTCTTTTCCTTCCCAAGTAGGCTTTTCCCTTCCCAAACACTCTTTCACTCTCTCTAGGAAGATGACTTCTCTATTTTGTGTAGAGGAGATGAATAACCCCCATACACTTAATCTACCAATACTTATAATAGTACCAAATCCGAAATCACTATTCACCCCCCTATAAAAATGACCAAAATGCCCTTTCGGGTTATCTATTCATTTCCAAATGAACCGAGACTCAAAATTAACATCCAAATAGACTTTTCTGACTATTTCGAACCTTCCGGACGTAACGACGCAGTCGAAATGACTATAAGGTCGATAAAAAATAAATGTCCTTTTTAATTTAATAAACTAGCCCCGACACGTCCCATACCGCGTCTGACTAAAAATATAAATTACCGAATTTATATCATATAGTCATATCAATGACATCACATTCATATATTATCTAAATATCTTTAAGTAATATTCAGAATCATCCATTTTAATATCCACCGTCCGGATAAAACCCGAATGAATTAATTAATAATAAAATCTAATTAATCCATTAATTTAAAATATAACCCATTTTAAAAGTCATTTAAAATTACGGGGTATTACATACTTCCCCCCTTACAATAGAATTTCGTCCCGAAATTCAGGAATATAAATCATACCGGTAAGGTCAACTCCGAGTATAAATCTCATATCGCAAGAAATCCAAGATGTACCGCCCATACAGTACATTAACAAAATCCCTATCGATGTTATACGCCAAGCCTCACCATATAGTTTCAACTGAATCGAATTTAAACTTTACCTAATCTTACCTATACCGTCCTCGTGACAAACTTTGAGAAAAAATGATCCTCTCGTAGTGAACAAATAAATCATGAAGTCTCAATTACTTGCCTTTTTCACAATTATGAAAAAAAATACTACAATTCAATCATCCAGGGCGCCCATACACCCTCTCGTACCGCTTTCAATATTAAAAGTTTTTGCAAAGGTTATAAACTCGTTTCCCGAAGACCTAACTTATTTCGACTCGCAACGGTTATTAGTTTCATGCGTGGGGTGTCTCGCAAGCGAAATCCAAACAAGGAACCATCCCGATACACTATTTCCTAAAGTAGTCGGTCATCGAAACTCCTAAGGTCCTTAGTCAATAATAAATAAAAATTTGATTTTTTTTTTTAAAATATCAGGTTTATCAATTTAAAACAAAAATGAGGTTTTATCGATTTCAAATAGAGTCTACGCATCTACTCTCTTATAGAAGACAAGATGCAGACATATGCTCTCATATACCACAAGTCAATGCACGCCGATAGTCACATCACGCTCGGACATGCCCAAGTTAAGTAATCCCATAAAAATCAAACCCACGTGATAACATGTAATATAAAGGTGTCCCACACCCCTGAGTGAGTCTACGTTAATAACAGTGTTATAGGCTAAGTTTAGCAACCCTTTTTCCCACACAATATCAATCACTACAAAAATAAATATACGCTTCATAATCCCTTAGATAGAAAACATACCCTCATTCGCGGGTGATGGTTGTTGAATCCCAATATTATAACTTTGCTCCGATGAGTCAAGAAAAATTTTACCCCAAATTTTCAGTTCTAGTTAACCACACTCCACTATATACCCAAGCCTTTCAATATATTGCCTTCGTTAGGTAACACACAATTCACACATTTCAAGATCTTCTACTGATGACTCTCCTCAATTTTTCCATAATAGGGGTGACCTCGACTACGATCATCATACTCTAACATACTTCATAACCTCCTAAGTACGATCTCCGCTATCCGTCCAATGGCCCTCATCTGCCATACATACGTAATGAAATATTTCCCAATAAATGTTGGTGAATTTTATAGTTCAACCCATCAGTGAACATTAGGATTCTCCTCTCCTCAGTAGGTACTTCAGCTGGTACCAAATTAGTCAATCTCGTAAACTCTTCCTCATATTTTGCCACAGTTTTCTCTCCCTGTTTCAAATCAAGTAGCTTCCCACCATTGCAAATCTGCCCCTACTAGCTTGAATGTGGCTAGTATTTGACGTTGAACCTCAGTGCATTCAATCATTCTCAAGTGCCGTTGGTTATCTTTCTTCCATTGGCTAGCAGTCACAACATCTGATCCTCCTTGAAACTCAGGTGGGTGCGCTTTTTGAAAGGAATCCCTCGCTCGTTCCCATGCAGTAGGAAACACTTGCCCTTGCGCGGGTGGCACAACCGGTGCCGGTGCTGGATCCTGCTGAACAGCAGCTAAAGCCGCATTGACTGCCTGAGCGACAATTGCAGCAACTTCGACCGCAGTCATCGTACCTTTGTAGGCGTAAATAGAAAAACAATAATCCTACTCATAGGGTTGTACATCAAAGAACGCTAAGCTGAAAACATAGTAAGCCATACAGATCCTAAAGGACACTAGAACCTGATGCTCTGATACCACCTGTAACGCCCCGCCTAATTAAATACCGGATGGCCAGTCCCATACCAAATTAAAACAGAATATACAGTTGTCTCATTCTTAGCATCACTGTCGAAAACATTTACTACTCACCCAATACCCAATTAAGCTGGTGTTAATTTTTTTTTTCCAAATTTCAATTTCAACAAAGCCATTTTTAGTTTAAGAATAACACAACACATTTTATTCTACAACACTGATAACACAATAAATAACTCAAAAGAATTTAAATGCAATTGGAATAAACATTCCCAAATAATATAAATCCTTTACAATAATCCCAACAATGTTTAATGTATTAAAAAGTCCCGAATACAATAGTATTTGACCTTGATAGAAAAGATAATTGAATCCTTTGGGCGACATGCCCTAACTAAGAATACTGTGAGTCAAATGAAGATAGGCGTCTAAGCAAAACTCCATAAATCCATAGCCTGTCATAATCCGCTAAGGTTGGCGTCCCTGTTGCGGGACACCTGATATAGAGATACAATAGAAGAGAAAATATGCAAGGAAACGGGTCAGAGCCCGAATGTGTAGATGATTTTTAAAACAGCAAGTATTTAACAAGTGCAATAAAGCATTTATTATGTACATGTTAGATCCAACTCTCACTTGTTATTCTCACCTCTCAACTAGAGTGCACACTTAACATTTCCTATTAACCTCCTAGTTAATGGTTCCTCTTTTCTAGTCTCCATATTATAATTCCATTCCCATATCATAATCCCCGTATGTCCCATACCATACGTCACATTATTATTCATTTACATTTTTCCTTTATATGATTAGTTTCTCATTAACATGAATCATTACTCATTAATATGAATCGTTTCTCATTAACATGAGTCATTACTCATTAATATGAATCTTTTCTCATTAACATGAGTTAAGGTTTTCAATTCTATAAGCGTAAACATTCATTAACTTAATTCCATTATCTTTCTCTATTCACCGTTATCTACAATTATCACTGTAGATAGATTTAACCACAATATATCTCCATTCAATCATTTAATCCATTATATATATATATTCATATATAATACGGCACCCCGAGTCACAGCAGTAGTGCAATGCATTACTCTGCTATCATGTCCAATCATCGCAGGTCGCCGAATAGGAGACTAAAGGTTCGGTAAGATTCCACGAACCACAAACAAAAACAAACAAATTGGAGGCGAACATAGTTCTCATATCCATGGGTCACGCACATACCTACGTACCCACAGTCAGCGGACTTATCAACTCCCCGATAAGTCTTTCATAGACCTATGTTCTCGAGCGACAAATCAAAGATCCCATGGATTCATCAGGATATGACTGCCCTCACGCGCAAACCTCCCACCGATAGCAAGTAAGATAGGTATGTCATACACATAAATCATCAATCAATCAAATAGGTATTATCATACCTATAACATAATAATAAGGTAATATCACTACCCTAAGATATTTCCCATACGTATCATTATATCCCTTTTAAATCCCACGTATTAACATATCATATCTTTACTTCATAATTTAATTATCCTCGCATCCTATAACATCTCTACACTCCCGAAGTCATTAAGGGTCATGCGCGGAGCGTCTCGCAAAGCGAAATCCAAACAAGGAACCCCTCCAATACACTACTACTTAACTTTGTCGATCGAGGAGATCCGACAACTACAACTATGCGATCGGGATAACCTCATACCTCTTTCAACCAAATGTGTTCTAAACTCCCATATCTATCCAGGAGTCATACCACTACGCTCTTGAACTACACTCAGTCCTTGCGAAATCAATAATGAGTTTAAACTCAGTCCTTGATGTTCGAATTGTAACCCTAAGGCTACCCTCTCTCAATACACAAGATTCAAATAGGCTTTTCCTCAACATATATTCAATAAGAATTCACTAATATCCTACTGGTCCATAACATCATTTCTCCCGAATTACTACGAGTTTAATTCTCCTTTTCATTAAGGTTAAAATCGATAGTTTCAAATCTCTTATAAACACATCTTCTTTCACTTTGGATTAAACCCTCTTGTAAACTTAAGGATACCCAGGTGTTATATTAAATCACCCCTACTGGTCCTATCTTTAATCCTCATACATCTCCATTTAGAATTTAACAAATGAATCTAGCAACCGAAATTCCATTCGATATAATTTTCATCATTTTAATCACTTGAATCCAAATCAAATTAATTCAAATCTTATCAAGGGTTTACTGATATTTTCTAAGTCCCATAATATCCAAATAATAATCTCCAAAGATCCACAAAAGGTTTGCAATAAGAATCAACATTTAAAAATAAACAACTTTACATATTCTGGGGAGGTCGATCGATCGAAGGCAGGGGTCGATCGATCGATCCCTCAGGTCCAAGCTTGGTTTTCTGCATTTTCTGCAACTACGGGTTTCACCATTTTTACTCATTCAAACCTTCATATTAACCTCCAAAATGAGTTATAATTATTTCTACATGATATATCAACATATATGAACGATTTTCAATACTCTAAACATCCTAGAATCATCAAGGGATTGGATTAAAAGCATGTTTCTCTCCTTATTTCCAGAAAATCATCAACATATTAACTTCAAGAACACTACAATGGTTTTTTAGATTTTTCTTCAACATATTCATGATCATTTCGTGGATTATTATCATCCTACAATATAAGTTTACTTCCCATATTATTTCAGTTTCTATAAATCCATATAATAACTCCATTATGTCTTCCAAACAAGAAAAATCATCTCTTTTCATAATTTTCTAACATGGACAATATACGAACTTAAGTTGCAATTATCAAACACTTGCCTTTACTGAAGGTCTTATCCTTTGGTGTAGTATATCTCAGTTGGTTGTCCCTTCTTCGGTCAAACTCCGGTGGTGGTTGGTGGTGGTGAACCTTGGTTCTTATTCTTTTCCTTCCCAAGTAGGCTTTTCCCTTCCCAAACACTCTTTCACTCTCTCTAGGAAGATGACTTCTCTATTTTGTGTAGAGGAGATGAATAACCCCCATACACTTAATCTACCAATACTTATAATAGTACCAAATCCGAAATCACTATTCATCCCCCTATAAAAATGACCAAAATGCCCTTTCGGGTTGTCTATTCATTTCCAAATGAACCGAGACTCAAAATTAACATCCAAATAGACTTTTCTGACTATTTCGAACCTTCCGGACGCAACGACGCAGTCGAAATGACTATAAGGTCGATAGAAAATAAATGTACTTTTTAATTTAATAAACTAGTCCCGACACGTCCCATACCGCGTCTGACTAAAAATATAAATTACCGAATTTATATCATACAGTCATATCAATGACATCACATTCATATATTACCTAAATATCTTTAAGTAATATTCAGAATCATCCATTTTAATATCCACCGTCCGGATAAAACCCGAATGAATTAATTAATAATAAAATCTAATTAATCCATTAATTTAAAATATAACCCATTTTAAAAGTCATTTAAAATTACGGGGATTACATACTTCCCCCCTTACAATAGAATTTCGTCCCGAAATTCAGGAATATAAATCATACCGATAAGGTCAACTCCGAGTATAAATCTCACATCGCAAGAAATGCAAGATGTACCGCCCATACAGTACATTAACAAAATCCCTATCGATGTTATACGCCAAGCCTCACCATATAGTTTCAACTGAATCGAATTTAAACTTTACCTAATCTTCCCTATACCATCCTCGTGACAAACTTTGGGAAAAAATGATCCTCTCGTCGTGAACAAATAAATCCTGAAGTCTCAATTACTTACCTTTTTCACAATTATGAAAAAAAATACTACAATTCAATCATCCAGGATGCCCATACACCCTCTCGTACCGCTTTCAATATTAAAAGTTTTCGCAAAGGTTATAAACTCATTTCCCGAAGACCTAACTTATTTCGACTCCCAACGGTTATTAGTTTCATGCGTGGGGTGTCTCGCAAGCGAAATCCAAACAAGGAACCACCCCGATACACTACTTCCTAAAGTAGCCGGTCATCGAAACTCCTAATGTCCTTAGTCAATAATATATAAAAATTTAGTTTTTTTTTTTTTATAAAAATATCAGGTTTATCAATTTAAAACAAAAATGAGGTTTTATCGATTTCAAATAGAGTCTACGCATCTACTCTCTTATAGAAGACAAGATGCAGACATATGCTCTCATATACCACAAGTCAATGCACGCCGATAGTCACATCACGCTCGGACATGCCCAAGGTAAGTAATCCCATAAAAATCAAACCCACGTGATAACATGTAATATAAAGGTGTCCCACACCCCTGAGTGAGTCTACGTAAGTAACAGTGCTATAGGCTAAGTTTAGCAACCCTTTTGCCCACACAATATCAATCACTACAAAAATCAATATACGCTTCATAATCCCGTAGATAGAAAACATACCCTCATTCGTGGGTGATGGTTGTTGAATCCCAATATTATAACTTTGCTCCGATGAGTCAAGAAAAATTTTACCCCAAATTTTCAGTTCTAGTTAACCACACTCCACTATATACCCAAGCCTTTCAATATATTGCCTTCGTTAGGTAACACACAATTCACACATTTCAAGATCTTCTACTGATGACTCTCCTTAATTTTTCCATAATAGGGGTGACCTCGACTACGGTCATCATACTCTAACATACTTCATAACCTCCTAAGTACGATCTCCGCTATCCGTCCAATGGCCCTCATCTGCCATACGTACGTAATGAAAGATTTCCCAATAAATGTTGGCGAATTTTATAGTTCAACCCATCAGTGAACATTAGGATTCTCCTCTCCTCAGTAGGTACTTCAGCTGGTACCAAATTAGTTAATCTCGTAAACTCTTCCTCATATTCCGCCACAGTTTTCTCTCCCTGTTTCAAATCAAGTAGCTTCCCACCATTGCAAAGCTGCCCCTACTAGCTTGAATGTGGCTAGTATTTGACGTTGAACCTCAGTGCATTCAATCATTCTCAAGTGCCGTTGGATATCTTTCTTCCACTGTCTAGCAGTCACAACATCTGATCCTCCCTGAAACTCAGGTGGGTGCGCTTTTTGAAAGGCATCCCTCGCTCGTTCCCATGCAGTAGGAAACACTTGCCCTTGCGCGGGTGGCACAACCGGTGCCGGTGCTGGAGCCTGCTGAACAGCAGCTAAAGCCGCATTGACTGCCTGAGCGACAATTGCAGCAACTTCGACCGCAGTCATCGTACCTTTGTAGGCATAAATAGAAAAACAATAATCCTACTCATAGGGTTCTACATCAAAGAACGCTAAGCTGAAAACACAGTAAGCCATACAGATCCTAAAGGACACTAGAACCTGATGCTCTGATACCACTTGTAACACCCCGCCTAATTAAATACCGGATGGCCAGTCCCATACCAAATTAAAATAGAATATACAGTTGGATCATTCTTAGCATCACTGTCGAAAACATTTACAACTCACCCAATACCCAATTAAGCTGGTGTTAAAAAAAACTTATCAAATTTTAATTTCAACAAAACCATTTTTAGTTTAAGAATAACACAACACATTTTATTCTACAACACTAATAACACCTTAAATAACTCAAAAGAATTTAAATGCAATTGGAATAAACATTCCCAAATAATATAAATCCTTTACAATAATTGCAACAATGTTTAATGTATTAAAAAGTCCCGAATACAATAGTATTTGACCTCGATAGAAAAGATAATTGAATCCTTTGGGCGACATGCCCTAACTAAGAATACTGTGAGTCAAATGAAGATAGGCGTCTAAGAAAAACTCCATAAATCCATAGCCTGTCATAATCCGCTAAGGTTGGCGTCCCTATTGCTGGACACCTGATATAGAGATACAATAGAAGAGAAAATATGCAAGGAAACGGGTCAGAGCCCGAATGTGTAGATGATTTTTAAAACAACAAGTATTTAACAAGTGCAATAAAGCATTTATTATGTACATGTTAGATCCAACTCTCACTTGCTATTCTCACCTCTCAACTAGAGTGCACACTTAACGTTTCCTATTAAACTCCTAGTTGTAAGGACACAAATTTCCAATTGAGTCCATATATAGTTTTGGCTCAATTCCGGACAAAAACATTTATTCATAGGATAGTATTTATTTGTAATATTCTCAAGCCTATGAAGTGTGTATTGAAGACGTAGCGGCAAAGAATTTAAAGCTTCATCAAAAAGCCGGTTTGCGTGCCTCGTTTCTACGTCATCAACTAACGTTCCATGCTCCCAAGGTATGAATGTAATTATATTTATATAGTAGCTTGGAACAATTTGTATTGGGTGTTAGGTGTAATAAAAACTGCATTTTATTTTCAGAAAGAATCAATTAGAACTTTAATATAAGTATATAAAAGTTTCTGGGCCAAAATCGAATTTTTCAATCTTTCTGGTCGTTCGTTAGAAATGTCGTTCGAACGAGTTTTTTCGTTCGAACCAGATTTCGTTCGAACGAGTTTTGTCGTTCGAACCAGTTTCGTTCGAACGAGTTTTGTCGTTCGAACTAGTTTCGTTTGAACGAGTTTTGCCAACGACCCTAACTGGTCAGTCGTTCGATATGTCGTTGGAATGAATGTTCGTTCTAACGAGGTATCTAACGAACTTCTAACGAGCCCAGGCTGGTCACTCGTTAGAAGTCTTGTTCGAACGAGAATCATCGTTCGTTCGAACGAGATTCCAGCGGGAACAGTTATTTGGCAGTTTTTTGCAGTTTTTCCCCTCTCCTCCACTTGGTTTTCAACCAACTTTTTTCATACATTATTATGTGTGGGAAACACATTTTCCATGACAACTTTTCCAACATTTGTTTATCTCCAAAAGAGAGTTTGAGAGCAAAATGAGTTTAGGAAAATGTTCAAGTTTTGAGTGTTAATTTTTAATGAAAAATTCATACACACTCTAGTTTACACCCAATAATTGTTTATCCAAGTTTCTATATTTATATCAATTGCTTGGTGTTTTTGGCACCGGTTTTCTCTACCGATTTCAAGAGACGTTTCGGGTTTGCTTCTACACCCCATCACAAAGAAGACTTTTGTTGAGATTCTACCCACACGGAGAAAGGCTTCATGCTTGGGTGACGGTGACCATATAAAGTCCCATCGGTGAATTTCGAGACCACAGTGGAGCTCCGTTGGTTATCCGCTAATTGGAGGTTGATACAAGAAGGAGCATCACGGCTTGAGAGGGTTCGAGTTTAGAAAGTAAGTCTTCTGTCTTGTATTTTGTAATACCGTTTTTAGTGGATTTGAGGCTAGGGCCGTCCCGAGGTTTTTTTCCCGTTAGTGGGTTTTTCCTCGTACATCGCGGTGTAGTGTGACATTGTTTATTTTTATCTTGCACAAAATTAGAACGCATGCTTTAGATTTAATTCAAGATAAAATTCGGTTTAATTCTCACACTATATTAAAATTGGACTTTAATTTAATATTGGGTAAAATTGTGTAATTCTAGTCACTTGCATTAATTTGGTTTCGCCTAACTTTGGATATTATTGTTAATTATTATTTAGGCAAATTCTAGGACTTGAATTATGTTTTAATTCGTTTTGAGAAATTAAAACTTGTTGTTGTATTTGAAAGTTAAAACCATCTCAATGCTTCCGCATTTATATAAAAGGAAATTATATTTTAATGTGTGATTATTAAAACCCGGGGATTATCCTCTTCAAATTGGTATCAGAGCCAAAAATGATAAATTATTTCGTTAAGATCCTTTTAATTTTTGGCTAAAATGGATTTTTCTCCATTTTCAAAATTTCCTATTTTCGATGGTTCAAACTACGCGTATTGGAAAGCGCGAATGAAATCGGCACTTAAATCTATCGATGAACGTGTTTGGATGTCTGTTGTTACCGGATACTCTCCACCAACTCATCTAATTGAAAATGAACGTGTTCCCAAACCCATCGATAGATGGACCGAAAATGAGTTTAAGCTTGCAAATTTTAATTCCCGTGGTTTAAATGCCTTATTTAGCGCTGTCGCACCGGATGAATTCAGACGTATTATGACGTGTGAAACCGCTAAAGAAGCTTGGGATATTTTACAATTAACTCATGTAGGAACTAGTGTCGTTAAAGCTTCAAAACTCCAAAACCTCACCACTCAATTTGAAACTATCAAAATGGATGAAAAAGAAACTTTTGATAAATTTTATGCTAGATTTTCTGACATTGTTAATTCATCCTTTAACTTGGGAGAGAAAATACCTGACGACCGTGATGTAAAGAAAATTTTGAGGTCCCTACCCGATAGATTTATTCCTAAGGTGACCGTTTTAAATTCTTTACCCACTTTAGCCTCTACGAAATTAGAAGAGCTTGTAGGTGATTTACAAACCTATGAACTGGATATGTTTCCCTCTAAAACTGAAAACAAAATTGAAAAGGGTGTTGCTTTAAAAGCCCGAAAAGAGGTCAAACAAGTAGTAGAGAGCGATAGTGACAGTGACTCGGAAGACATGGCTTTGTTTTCTCGTAAATTTAGAAAATTTCTTAAATTTAACAAAGATAAAGTTAAAAAATGATTTTAAGAAATTTGATACTTCTAAACATGATAAAAGCGAGAAGATTTCTAAAGCCGAGAAAATCCCTAAACCTAGTAATGAACATTTAGATAGGGACGAGTCTAATAAGTGTTTTGGTTGTGAAGGTTATGGCCATAGGGCTTATGAGTGCCCCACTAAACTAAGGAAAGATGGTAAGCGACCTATTTCATATAATGCAACCCTTAGTGATAGTGATAAGGAAGAAAAACCCAATTCCCCAACTAAGAAAAACTTTGTGGCTTTTATGGCTAGTCATGTGAGTGATAATGAGAACTCATCGATTGATGAAACAATAGCACATGCCACTTCCAAGGTCATTGTTCATGATTCCCTTGTTTCTAATGATAGTGAGAGTGAAGAAGAGAGTGAAAATGAAGAAGAGGTTGATGTGAGTGAACTTCAAAATGCTTTTCATGAATTATATAAAGAATCTATTAATTTGAAAAGAACTAATTTGAAGTTAGAAGCTTGTTTAAGAAAGAGTGTCAAGGTCGTTGATGATAGTGCCTTAATAGAAGACCTTAGGACACATGTGAGGACTCTTCAAGAGAAGCTTGAATATGTAGAAGGCGAAAGAGATAGCCTTAGGGGTTTAATGGAATCCTTGAAAAAGGAGCTTCTTGCTTTTGAAGAGCGAAATGTTTTACTAGAATCTAACATTGTTGAATTGGAAAATAAATTAAAAGATTCTAGTATTGTCAAATTTGATTTGGAGTGTCGTTCGGAAAAACTAGATAAAATGTTAGGAACGGTCCAAATTAAAAATGACACTTGTGGTTTAGGCTTCAATCCTTGTAATGAATTTACTCATAATGCCCAAACCAATGTTTTAGGAGAATCAACTAGGAATACTTTTAAAGATCACTCCTTAAGTAAATCTTTTCGACATGTTCTCACTTGTACACATTGTGGTCGACAAGGTCATCTTAGGAAATTTTGTTTAGATCTTAAACGAATTCCTAGAAAACCCCATAGTAAAGTAACCACGGTAGTTAACGTTCCTATACCCCAAGATAATCATTCATCATTATCGAGAGGTGTATGTCATGTACATGGGTATGGTACGTTAGGAGTGCACATGTAGTCGAGAGGTGAGAATTTCATGTGAGTGCACGTCCTAACATGTACTTTGCATTTAATGTTTTAATGTTATTAAAACACTTGCTGTTTTCAAAATGTTTTCCACTTTCGGGCTCTGACCCATTTGCTTTCAAATCTATTTTTGTAAAAACCATTTTAGGTGCCCAGCCAGAAGGACACCATGCATAGGATTCTCATTCAGGTGACGAGCAGTAGCTGTTTGTGGAAGTTACAGGACTTTGCTTGTAGACGCTTCATCTACTTTGACTCTATATTCAGCAGTTATCAGTTGTAGGGCATGTCGCCCACTCGTTTAGAGACATTTCATCTATTTCAGTTATTCAGACTTTTGGCATGTAATTATTCAGGATTCAGACTTGTAGTATTATTTCCATTTGTTGGGATTGTTGTGAGGAGTTTTCCTCCAGAGTTCTTATTATTATTGTTGGTTATTTCATTACTTCGTTATGGTGAATGGATTATGTTGTTCTTCCATTATTCTTTTATTGCATGTTAATCAGACTTAACTTAAAATTTGGCACTTACTTTTTAAATACTGAGTGGTTAGTAATTATTAAAATGTTTTCGACAGTGATGCTATTAACTGAACCAACTAGGCATTTTGAATTAATTTAATAAAGGAGTAGCTACCCGGTATTTAATTAGTCGGGGTATCAAAGGTGGTATCAGAGCATCCGGTTCTAGTGTCCTTTAGGATCTGAACGGCTTATTATGTTTTCGCTGAGCTTTCTTTGATGTAGAGCCCTATATTTTAGGGCTGTTGTATTCTTTTGTATATGCTACGTTCTTCAGCTATTTTAAGTTTATAACTGCGAACTTATAAACTTCATTCTTATTTCAGATGCCTCCACGACGTGCACAAAGGGTTCCCAGGGATGCGACGCTAGTACCACAGCCCGCATCAGCTCAGGGCACGATGAATGCCGCCGAGGTTGCAGCCATTGTGGCTCAGGCGGTAAATGCCGCACTAGCTGTTGTTCAGCAGGCACCACCTCAGGCGCCGATAGCCACGCCAGTTCAGGCACATGCATTCCCGTCTACTTGGGAACGTGTACGTGATTCTTTTCAGAAAGCACACCCTCCGGAGTTCGCAGGTAGCTTCGATGTGGTAGTTTCGAGTCAGTGGATGAAGGACATCCAGCGACACCTGAGGATGTATGAATGCACAGATGTCCAGAAGCAGATACTAGCGACCTTTAAGCTAGTAGGGTCTGCACTGCAGTGGGGGGAGTCTATTACCACCGTGTAGGAGAGAGACACTCTCACTATTTAGGAGTTCTGGGTGCGGTTCGACAGCAAGTACTTTCCGTCAGCTGTTCACACGGAAATGAGGAGGAAGTTGATGAGCCTTCGACAGGAGGGTAAGACCGTGGCCGATTATGAGGCCGAATTCACTGATCTTCTGAACATTGTTCCGGATGAGATACCGACTGAGGAAAAGAAGATACAGAAATTTACAGACGGGTTGACATGGAGGATTCGTCAGCACTTGTTAGGGAACCTCTCGTTAGCCACTTATTCTGATGTGGTTAATGCTGCATTGCTCCATTACCAGGATCACCATTTTCACATGGCTGAGGGCAAACGATCGGGAGAGTCTAGCCATCAGGGCAGGACTGGAGGAAATGGTGCCAGTGGGTCATAATCTGTTTAGGGGCAGAGGCAGGGTGATCAGGGTACCCAGCAGGGGGATCACAAGAGGTTCAGGTCAGGAAATTTCAGGCACGAACAGGGAGGTTTCCGGCAGGTTCATCAGGGTTCGAACGGCCATCAGTACCAGCAGGGTCAGAATGGTCAGCATCAGTTTCAGTAGGGCCAGCAGGGCCAGTGGAGGAATGGTAACGGCCACCAGGGCCGGGGGCAGCAGGGACCGAGAGGGGGGAACTTCCCGGGGAAGTGTTTCGTTTGTGGCAAGACTGGCCATAAATGCCAGGACTGTCCTGATAGGGGCAGGGACCCGCAGCAGCAGCAGGGTGCTCGACATGAGCCACAGAGGCCACTTTTTCCACCAGCCCTCCTAGCTCCAGCCCAGGTGCCAGCTCTTCCAGCCATTCCAGCAGATCCTGTGCAGGAGGGACAGTTACAGTATAGACGTGTCTATAACGTCCACCAGGTAGCAGCTCCGCAGGCACCACCCGCTATTGAGGGTATGTTTCCTATCCATGGTACTATGGGTCGGGTTTTGTTTGATACGGGGGCAACGCATTGTTTTATAGCTACACATTTTGCGAAAGCCTTAGGGTTATTAGCTACGACAGAGAGAACAGTGACGTGTGTAGACTCACCATTGGGGAGTGGGTCACTTATTTTCTTTATATGCCGGGGAGTGGGGGTAGAGATTGGTAGTCTGGTATTACCTGCAAATATGTTAGTATTAGATATGCATGTTCACGATGTGATTATCGGTATGGATTGGCTCGCTGATTATAGAGCCATGATTGATTTCTTCGGTGGGAGCATTGTTTTTGCCATTCCGGGGCAAGAGATGTTTATAGTGGCGATGCCTCATCCAGAGGGAGGCTCGACCGCTCATTTGTATTACCTAGAGGAGGATACCTCTAAGGAGGTTGTGATTCCTTTAGATTCGATCCCAGTTTTCAGGGAGTATTCTGATGTGTTTCAGGAGATACCAGGCCTACCCCCCAGTCGAGAGATAGACTTTGTTATAGACTTATTACCAGGTACGAGACCTATAGCACGCGCACCGTACCGTATGGCTCCAGCTGAGATGAGGGAGTTGCGGGATCAGATTGAGCAGTTGTTGGGTCAGGGGTTTATTCGGAGGAGTACTTCATCGTGGGGTGCCCCTGTCTTGTTCGTGAAGAAGAGAGATGGTTCACTGAGATTGTGTGTGGACTACCGAGAGTTGAATAAGGTCACGATACGGAATAAGTATCCGTTGCCTCGAATCGATGACTTATTCGACCAGTTGAGAGGAGCTTCTTTCTTCTCAAAGATTGATTTGAGATCCGGATACCATCAGTTGCGTATCAGGGAGGAGGACGTGTCAAAGACTGAGTTCTTATCAAGATATGGTTCTTACGAGTTTCGGGTTATGCCTTTTGGCTTGACCAACGCTCCAGCAATGTTTATGGACTTGATGAATAGAGTGTTCAGGGATTTCCTAGATCAGTTTGTCATTGTCTTCATTGATGATATTCTGGTTTACTCTCAGACAGAGGAGGAGCACGCCGAGCATTTGAGGCAAGTTTTGCAGACACTATATCAGAACGAGTTGTATGTAAAATATGAGAAATGCGGGTTTTGGCTGAAGGAGGTCCAGTTTTTGGGACATATTATTTCCGACCTGGGAATATCTGTTGATCCGGGGAAGGTATCCGCGGTGAGGGAGTGGGGACATCCCACGACACCAAAAGAGATTCGTAGTTTCTTGGGTCTAGCAGGATACTACAGGAGGTTTATTCGGGGTTTCTCGAAGATAGCAGGTCCTTTGACACATTTGACTCGTAAGGGTGTGCCATTCATCTAGAGTGATGCCTGTCAGTTGGCATTTGATGAATTGAAGGATAAGTTGACCTCAGCACCTGTGTTAGCATTGCCGAGACCGGGAGTTGAGTATCTAGTATACACCGATGCGTCCTTACAAGGACTTGGAGGTGTACTGTAGCAAGAGAGTCAGGCCATAGCTTATGCTTCCCGTAAGCTAAAGCCTCATGAGAAGAATTACCCCACTCATGACTTGGAGTAGGCGGCAGTTGTATTTGCCCTTCGGATATGGAGACATTATCTTTTGGGGGAGAAGTTTCGACTGTTCACGGACCATAAGTCCCTACAGTACCTATTTACGCAGTAGGAGTTGAATATGCGGCAACGAAGGTGGCTTGAGTTCGTGAAGGATTATCAGTTCGATATCCAGTATCACCCGGGGAAGGCTAACGTGGTAGTAGACGCGTTGAGCCGTAGGCCAGCAGATGAAGTGTCAGAGGTGTGGAAGGCCAAGTGGAAGGAATTGGGACACCAGGATGCAGTGGCCCGATCGTTCATGTCTGTGATGACCGTTACACCTCAGATTGTCACGAAGGTAGTAAGGGCACAGGCAAATGACTCGTTCTGTCAGGAGCAGATAGTTCGATTACTAGCAGAAGGATCCGAGTCCTATACCGTTAGCTCAGACGGGGGATTACACTTCAATGGGAGATTAGTAGTTCCGAAAGGGGAGGAATTACGGTATGAGGTGATGGCCGAGTCGCACGGCTCACGGTTCGCGGTACATCCCGGTGGGGACAAAATGTACCAAGACATGAGACGATAGTATTGGTGGAGCGGGATGAAGAGAGATATTGCCGAGTTTGTTTCTAAATGCACCACTTGTCAGTTAGTAAAAGTAGATCATCAGAGACCGGCAGGACTGCTACAGCCGTTGGAGGTCCCGATGTGGATGTGGGAGAGCATATCCATGGACTTTATTACGGGGTTGCCTACGTCACAGAGAGGTCACGACTCCATTTGGGTAATTGTGGACAGGTTGACCAAAGTAGCTCATTTTCTACCCGTAAGGACAGACTACACTGCGGGACAGTATGCCCAGCTCTTTATTGCAGAGATAGTGAGACTTCATGGTGTGCCCCTAAATATCGTGTCTGACCGAGACAAGATATTTGTTTCACGGTTTTAGGAGGGTTTTCAGGAGGCCATGGGCACGAAATTGCGGTTGAGCATGGCGTACCACCCGCAGACCGACGGGAAAACCGAGCGTACAAATCAGATGTTGGAGGACATGCTACGTATGAGTATCATTGATTTTGGGGGTGGATTGGAGCAGTATCTTCCACTAGTGGAGTTTGCTTACAACAACTCCTACCAGTTCACCATTGGCATGGCTCCATTTGAGGCGTTGTACGGTAGACCTTGTCGTTCCCCAGTATGTTGGTTGGAGGTGGGGGACAACAAACTACTTGGGCCGGAAATGATTCAGGATACTTCGACGAGGATAGAATTGATTCGGAGTCGCATTCGGGTAGCTCAGGTTCGGCAGAAGAGCTATGCTGATGCGAAGAGGTTCTTCAGAGAGTTTCAAGTGGGGGACCAGGTTTTGCTCAGAGTATCTCCTATGAAGGGGATTATGCGTTTCGGGAAGAAAGGGAAGTTGGCACCGAGATATGTGGGACCATTTCCTATTATTGAGCGGATTGGACCGGTTGCGTATAGACTTGGGTTACCGGAGTATTTGCATCAGATTCACGATGTGTTTCATATTTCCTCGCTAAGGAAATATCTTAGAGACGATTTCGCCCATTCTCACATTGCTTTGGAGGACATAGATCTCCAGCCTGATAGCTCCTACGAGGAGGGGCCGATTGCTATTTTGGATCGAAGTGAGCGGAAACTGCGGTCAAAGATAGTTCTGTTAGTGCGTGTTCAGTGGAGACATCATAATGTCGAGGAGTCCACATGGGAGCGCGAGGATGAGATGCGCGAACGTTATCCAGAGTTGTTCTTACCAGGTACTTTCTAGTTTCGAATTTCGGGACGAAATTCAGTTATTAGGGGGGAAGTATGTAATACCCCGTATTTTTGTGATATTTATTTTATGGGATTAATTAAATTAATGCGTATTAAATTAAAAATTAATCCGGATTAAAAATACTAGCGAGATGCGAGTTGGTATTTGATTATATGTGCATATATGATTATATATAAATTTTGAATTATGAAATTTGTCGTGAGATTGAAATACGGCAATTTGGAAATTTTGTTGAGACGCGTGTGACAGTCGCGTCGGGGAAATATTTTTAATTAAAAAGTGAATTTTATTTCTATTATCCGTATGGTCGTTTTGAGTGCGCCAACGCGTCCGGAAGGGTCGAAATAGTCAGAAAACACTAGCCGGGGGTTTGGTTTGGGTCCCGGGGCATTTTTAGGCCATACCGGCAACGTATAAGGGTAGTTTGGTAATTTTGAATTTTGGGGAATTAAAACCTACGAAAATTGGGAATTAATATCTGATTTGGCATTAACCCACTAAGCCCACTAATACCCAAATAGGCTACGAAAGTTAGTGAAACTTGTTCCAAAAGAATTTCTAAAGCACAAACCCTAGCCACCATTAACTTCGGAGAAGAAAGCTTGTAGAGAGAGAGGAGAGGAGAAATCTGCAGAGAGAGAGAGAACCATCCATCAATTCGTCATCAAAATCAGAGATTTTAATAAGGCAAGTGGTTTAATTTCATTTATTTCAAAGAATGCTTCTTCCATGTGTAGGAATTTATTAAAATCATATTGTTCTTGGGAGTTAATGAAAAGCCCATGTAAATTGGAAATAGAAAGTACATTTTGATGAGGAAATCGCATGTAGATTGGTGTGTAATGATTATTCTAATGATATTACAATTAGTAGGAAACCAAAAACGGGTTTAATTCAGTTCTTTGATGATTCATAAATTCTAGGGTTCATAGTTTTAAAATTGGGGAAAAATATGTAGAGATTTGATATTTGAATGATGTTAGGATGAATTAATACCCCCAAACATGTCAATATGTGAACTAAGTATGTTTAGGGACGATTAGGAACCTTAAACAATCGTTGGAGTAATGTTTGGATGAGATTTGAGGTGTAGAGAGAATGTAAAACGAAAATAAGAAATCTGGGCTCGAATCTGGTCGTTCGTTAGAAGACCTGCCCAGGTCGTTCGGACGAGCTTCTAACGAGTTGACCATTGACTTCTAACGAGGGTGAAGTTCGTTCGATGAGATCGTTCGAACGAGATCTCGTTAGAAAGCCCACTTCGTTCGAACGAGATCTCGTTAGAAGACTCAGTTCGTTCGAATGAAGTCTCGTTCGAACGAGACTTCGAACGAGTTGACAGTTTAGGCTTTTTAGCCTGTTTTGATCCCGAGTGCCCCGTAACCTTGTGTATAGGTAGAGATAGCCTTTCCTTGATGAGTAATTGATATATTTGGGATGTTTGGGATATAATGAGGAGTCAAACCTAGAAGTGTAGTTTGAACCTAAGGGAAAATATGAAGTAGGACGTGAGTGTCTATTACGATGTGAGCTAGTGACGGCCTAATTAATTATATTAACCGGGAACATACAAATGGTGTAGTATTATATGTCAGTACGAGAAGAGATATGTACCAATATATTATGGTGATTACTAAGACGTGTGCATACTTAGTATATATGTATTAATTTTAGGTGTATGACATACCTACCATACTTGCTATCACGGGAGGTTCGCGTTCGCTTAGGGCCCTCTAATCCTTGTGTTGCCCGGATTTAGACTGGTTACCTCGATGAACATAGGTCAGAGAAGGACTTATTGGGATGTTAATAAGTCTGCTGATCGTGGGAGCGCAGGTATGTGCGTGACCCATGTGATGTGACTGTGTTCGCCTCCATTATTTGTGATGTTGTTATCTGTGAACTATTCCCGAGAGATTCGGAATATGTGATCCTTATGTACGTGATGTACCGGGATGAATAGTAGAGTATGTGTGCACCGTAGCTAGTCTCGGGGTGCTTGTATTGTATATTTATGACGTGAATAATATACACTTAATTAATGGGAACTTTCATGTTGTTATTGTGAACATAATTAGGGTAATGTAGTGAGAGAACATAACGGATTAACTGATAGTGAATTATGTTACTAATTGAGAATCTGAGTTTAAGTGAAGCCCTATACTTATTTGATAACGCTAGAATGTAATATGGGGATCGAGTAGTAAGGGGTAGAACTCATTACGGTCTGGTTAGATGTGTATGTCATGTACATGGGTATGGTACGTTAGGAGTGCACATGTAGTCGAGAGGTGAGAATTTCATGTGAGTGCACGTCCTAACATGTACTTTGCATTTAATGTTTTAATGTTATTAAAACACTTGCTGTTTTCAAAATGTTTTCCACTTTCGGGCTCTGACCCATTTTCTTTCAAATCTATTTTTGTAAAAACCATTTTAGGTGCCCAGCCACAAGGACACCATGCATAGGATTCTCATTCAGGTGACGAGCTGTAGCTGTTTGTGGAAGTTACAGGACTTTGCTTGTAGACTCTTCATCTACTTTGACTCTATATTCAGCAGTTATTAGTTGTAGGGCATGTCACCCACTCGTTTAGAGACATTTCATCTATTTCAGTTATTCAGACTTTTGGCATGTAATTATTCAGGATTCAGACTTGTAGTATTATTTCCATTTGTTGGGATTGTTATGAGGAGTTTTCCTCCAGAGTTCTTATTATTATTGTTGGTTATTTCATTACTTCGTTATGGTGAATGGATTATGTTGTTCTTCCATTATTCTTTTATTGCATGTTAATCAGACTTAACTTAAAATTTGGCACTTACTTTTTAAATACTAGGTGGTTAGTAATTATTAAAATGTTTTCGACAGTGATGCTATTAACTGAACCAACTTGGCATTTTGAATTAATGTAATAAAGGAGTAGCTACCCGGTATTTAATTAGTCGGGGTGTCACAATTGCCTCCTCATATCCTGGTACATCTTATCTCCTCCAGGATGTACCGCAAATCGGGACCCGGGAGATTGGGTCATCACTGCATGACGCAATTTTTCCCCTTCCGGAACCACTAACCTCCCATTAAACCTCAAACCCCCATCAGAACTAACAGAATAGGACTCAGCACCCTCGGCTAAAAGTCGTACAAATCTGCTCCTGGAAAAACGGGTCTGTGGTTTGGGACTGTATTACCCTCGTAATAATCTCGGGTGTGACTGTCATAACAAATATGAAGGAACGGGCTACTGCGTCCTGGTGGCCCAACTCCTTCCACTTCGCTTTCCAGACGTCCGCTACCTCATTTACCGGTCTTTGGCTCAACGCATCAGCAACTACGTTGACTTTCCCCGGATGATACTGTATATCGAACTGATAGTCCTTCACAAACTCTAACCATCTGCGCTGACGCATATTCAGCTCTCGCTAAGTGAACAGGTACTGTAGTGATTTATGTTCTGTGAACAAACGAAACTTCTCCCCCAATAAATAGTGTCTCCATATCCTCAATGCAAAGACGACCGCTACTAACTCCAGGTCGTGGGTGGGGTAATTCTTCTCATGCGGCTTAAGCTTGCGGGAGGCAAAAGCTATAGCCTTCTCTTCCTGCTGAAGTACTACCCTAAGTCCCCGTAAAGAGGCATCAGTGTAAACCAGGTACTCCATACCCGGCTTCGGTAAAGCAAGGACTGGTGCTGAAGTAAGCTTGTCTTTCAGCTCGTCGAAAGCAATTGACAAGCTTCATCCCAAACATCTGGTACCCTTTTGCGAGTCAGGTTCGTCAATGGACCCGCTATTTTGGAGAATACCAGAATGAATCTCCTGTAGTATCCGGCTAACCCTAAGAAACTACGCACTTCCGTCGGTGTCGTGGGCTGTCCCGACTCCGTCACCGCTGACACTTTACTCGGGTCAACGGCTATCCCCTGTTCAGAAACAACATGCCCTAAGAACTGTACCTCTTGCAACCAGAATCCACACTTCTCGTACTTAGCATACAACTGATGCTCTCGTAAAGTCTGAAGAACCTGCCTCAAGTGCTCGGCATGCTCCTCCTCGGAGTGTGAATATATCAAAATGTCATCTATGAAGACGATGACAAACTGATCCAAGAACTCTCTGAATACTCAGTTCATTAAGTCCATGAACACGACTGGAGCATTTGTGAGACCAAATGGCATCACTCTGAACTCGTAAGACCCATATCTCATCAAGAATGTAGTCTTTGAAACATCCTGCTCTCTAATACGTAGTTGATGGTACCACGACCTCAGATCTATCTTCGAAAAGAAAGTTGCTCCCCTCAGTTGGTCGAACAGATCATCGATTCGAGGCAACGGATACTTATTCCGTATCGTGATCTTGTTCAACTCCCGGTAGTCCACACATAATCTCAGTGAACCATCTCTCTTCTTCACAAACAAGACTGGAGCGCCCCAAGGTGAGGTACTCCTGCGAATGAAGCCCTGACCTAACATCTGCTCTATCTGATCTCGTAACTCTTGCATCTTCGCCGGAGCCATACGGTATGGAGCGCGTGCTATTGGTCTCGTATCTGGCAATAAATCTATGACAAAGTCTATCTCTCGATTGGGGGGTAGTCCTGGTATCTCCTGGAATACATCAAAATACTCACGAACGACTGGGATCGAGTCTAAAGGAATCACAACCTCCTTAGAGGTATCCTCCTCTATATAATACAAATGAGCTGTTGAACCTCCCTCTGGGCGATGCATCGCCACTACAAACATCTCTTGCCCCGGAATGGCAAAAACAATGCTCCCACCGAAGCAATCAATCATGGCTCAATAAGCTGTGAGATAATCCATACCGATAATAGCATCATGCTCATGCATATCTAAGACTAACATGTCTGCAGGTAATACAAAACTACCAATCTCTACCCCAACTCCCCGGCATATAAAGAAGATAAGCGACCCACACCCCAGTGGTGAGTCTACACACGTCACTGTGCTCTCTGCTGTGGCTAACAACCCTAAGGCCTTCGTAAAATGCGTAGCTATAAAACAATGTGTCGTCCCAATATCAAATAAAACTCGACCCATAGTACCATGGATAGGAAACATACCCTCAATCGCGGGTGGTGCCTGTGGAGCTGCTGCCTGGTGGACGTTATAGACACGTCCGTACTGTAACTGCCCCTGCTGCACTGGAGCTGCTGGAATGGCTGGTAGGGCAAGCACCTGGGCTGGAGCTGGGAGGGCAGCTGGAAAAAGTGGTCTCTATGGCTCATGACGGGCACCCTGCTGCTGTGGGGCCCTATTACCCTCTGGGCAATCCTGGCGCTTATGACCATGCTTGCTGCATACAAAACACCGGCCTCTGAAGTTACCTCCCCTCTAACCCTGCTGACCACGACCCTGCTGGCCGTTACCTCCCCGCCACTGGCCCTATTGGCCCTGATTAGCACGTTGTGGGCCCTGTTGATTAGGCTGGCCCTGATGGCCCTGCGTATAACCCCCAAATCCCTGCCTGGAATCACCTGAACGGAATCGCTTAGCAGGGTCCCCCTGATGGGAACTCTGCTCTTGTTGATGAGTCTGTCCATAAGATGGTGCCCCACTAGCACTACTACCCCCGGTCCTGCCCTGCTGGCTGGACTCTCCTGCTCTCCTGCTTCCCTGCAGATGGAAGCGGTGATCCTGACAATGTAGTAACGCTGCATTGAGTACATCAGTGAAAGTACTCAGAGATAGATTCCCTATAAGATTCTGACGGATCCTCCAAGCTAACCCGTCCACAAACAACATTATCTTCTTACTATCAGTAAGTGCCTCATCTGGCACTATGGTGAGAAGTTTCGTGAACTCCTCCTCATACTCAGCAACGGTGGAGTTTTCCTGTTTCAAATTCAGTAATTTTCGCCTCATCTCAGTCTGCACGGCGGGTGGAAAGTACTTGCGGTCAAACCGCTCCCAAAATGGCTGAATAGGTACCGTGTCCCTCTCCTCCAAGGTGGTAGTGGACTCCCACCACTGCAAAGCGGCCCCCACCAGTTTCAAGGAAGCCAATAACTGCCTTTGCACGTCGGTGCACTTATACATACGAAGATGCCGCTGGATGTCTTTCTTCCATTGGCTGACAGTGACGATATCTGAGCTACCAGAGAACTGAGGGGGATGTGCCTTCTGAAAAGCGTCCCTAACCCTCTCCCATACAGATGGAAGCTGTGCTGGTACTGGCGCCACTGCCTGAATCTGGGGTGGAGCCCGCTGAACCATCGCTAGCGCGACATTCACCGCCTGAGCAACAATGGCGGCTACTTCATTTGCATTCATAGTGCCTTGTGCCGGAGCTGCTGGCTGCTCGGCCTGGGCACGCCTATCCTTCGGTGCACGTCTCAGTGGCATCTGAAACGTGAAGAAGTTTATTAGTCTCCAGTCATTATCAAATCCCAAATGGATGGAGACGTAAACGTAAAAGCAGGAATACAACAATCCTAAAAATAGGTCTCTATAGCAAAAACGTTAAGCTGAAAGCGAAAATAAGCCGTACAGATCCTATGGACACTAGAACCTGATGCTCTGATACCACCTGCGACACCCCGTCTAATTAAATAACGGGCGATCACTCATTTATTAAATTAAAATCAAGGTGAACAGTTGGTTCATTATTAGCATCACTGTCGTAAAAATAACTTTTCCAAATTTAACACCCTATTTAATTTAGCTAAGTGTCGAAACCATTTTTTAAACTTTACTTTCCAATTTTATTTATTTATTTGATTAAACAATCAATCCAATAATTTAACATTTAATAACCCAATCCCAGCATTTAAAACTTAAAGTAAAACATACATGCTGAATAAATCCCAAAGTAACAGTACTAGAAATAACTGAAATACAAATGTCCCAATAAAACAGATAAATAGTGGAAAGGGCGACACATGCCCAATAAGGAGAATGATAGAAGTGGAATCAAGTAAATGAAAGTGTCTAAGAAAGTGGCCTACAACTCCCACCTAAGCTGCATCACGTTCCTTTCAAGGGATCCTAAACAAGACGCCCCTGTGGCTGGGCATCTGTAATATATACATATATATACAAGAGAGAAAGAGGAATATGAATGGGTCAGAGCCCGATAGTGTATATGATTTAAAAATTCGTTTAGCAAGTATTTAAATTGATACAGGCCAATGCAACAATATATTAGTGCGACACTCTCTTGAGAAATTCTCGCCTCTCTTCTAATGTGCACTCCTATCGCACTAACCTTCCCAATGGTTCATCCCATCATATATCACACTATCCTTCCCCAAGGATTTAACTTATCTTAGGTGACTCTCAAAATTTAAGATTTAACAACATCATGGTTTAAAAAGGATAATTTCATTTAGTACAAAACGCTCATTTTAACTTTATTGATTCATAAAGTTTTTCAATATCATATTATACTTTTCAAAACAAGTATTTCCAATTTGAGTCATTATACATGTCTTACTTACCATAACACAGTAGGAAGTTTCCCATATTTCAGAAGTTCATATATATATTAAATACTCGTATAATATATATATTCTAACAGTACCCCACATAAAATTTTATGGTGCGGGCATACTCTGCTATCCAATCCCCGTATCAATCGTACTAAAGGGAATACAAGTTCGGAATCACTCTCGAACTGTATAAATACATACACAAACAATATTGAGGCGAAGCATAGTTTCCAAGTCCAAGAGGTCAGTACATACCCTCACGTCTCTTAGGACCGTGACTACCGATTCGATAGCCTGTGCCTAGGATTTCTATCTTCTAGGGTACGAGTCAATATCCCCCATAAGGCACACGAGATAAGATCGTCCCAGCGCGGAAACCTCAGGGATAGTAAGTAGCGCGGACATGATTTTCACAAGTATATAATATATGCATACACAATCATATAAATATACCACTTTTATTATATCAATTTAGGTTTATCCAATAACCCACATTCACAACATTTATCCTTATTTTCCCATTATTATTTATCAAGTATAATGGTTCGTTTCTAACTTTAATTCGAAGGGTTTTTCCAACTTACTACGTAACCCTCATGGACTCTATTCTTCCAAATGTACAATTCAGTAGATATCCATTTATGTTCCAACGTAACTCTCTCTTACGTGTCTCTCCCCTTTAATATATACTTACATTATCCCTTATGCAAAATATACCAAAAATATAGATTTCGCCTTACATTAAAGGATTTTGAATTTTATTTTCAAAGATGAGAATTTCAAATGGTTTCGAAATCGGAATTAAAATGGAGTTTTAATTGAATTTTTATTATCTCTAAGAGTCCTCAAAACATAAAACTGTCTAGCAAAAAAATATTAAAAAATATTGAACGGTCCGATCGAGCTGAATGTTTTTCTGTAGCTTCCTCTCGTCTTCAGCTAATTCTCTGTAAAATTTCATCCAATTCCAACGGTCCGATCGTCCTGAATAATTTTTTTTAGTATTTGTATCTAATTAGAACTCTTTTCTTAATCAAACTCTTAATCCTTTACATGACAAAGGGTTTCCAGAATATCATATAAATCATCACTATATGAAAATTTCTCATCTCAAATTGGGTTTTTCTGCGATAAATCTCATCCTAATAACTCCTAAACTAACATGAATGATGCATAACTGAAATAAGCAAGATAAACACTTGCCTGGGATTTTCAGAAATCTGGTTTAGTGTTGAATTTGGTGTGGTTGCGTTCCCCGTCTCGCGATCTACGCGTTGGCGGTGGCGGCGGTGCAAACGGGTGAGTTTTGAGCCTTGGAATGCCTTGAGAGCTCTATCCTCTCCTCTCCAATGGCCGTTCTAGTGTTTTGAGTTATCTAACCCTAGGAGATAACCTAAACATCTGATATAACCCCTTTTAATTTTCGTGGGTTTAATTACCCAAAAATACAAAATGACTAAAATGCCCTCCCGGGATACTAATTAGGCCTAAAAATGCCCCGAGACCCAAATTAAACTCCCGGGTACACTTTTCTGACTATCTGGACCCTTCCGGACGCGTTGGCGTACTCAAAACGACCATACGAACAACTTATAAAATATTTACTTTTATTTATCAATATTTAGTCCCGACGCGACACGGGCGCGTCCCGACTCAAATTTCTAAAATTGTCATTTTATTCACTCGTAACATTTAATATGGCCACTATTATATATTACTTTGCTCATTAGTAATATTCAACAAATTTTCCCATAATTACTAACTCTCATCACGTTAATAATTCTAACATAATTAATTTCTGGATTTTTATTAAATAATTAATTCACATTAAATTTAATAAATCCCCAAATTAATATAGCATAGAAATACGGGGTATTACATACTTCCCCCATAATAACGGAATCTCGTCCCGAAATTCGGAAAATAAGGCATACCTGGTAAGAACAAATCTGGATATCTCTCGCGCATATCGGCCTCGCGCTCCCAAGTGGATTCCTCCACATTATGATGCTCCCACTGGACCCGTACAAGTGGAACTATCTTCAACCTCAATCTCCTCTCACTATAGTCTAGGATAGCCACCGGCCTCTACTCGTAAGAGCTGTCAGGCTGCAAGTCTATCTCAACTATCGCGATGTGAGTATGGGCCATATCATCCCGAAGATACCGTCTCAATGACGAGATGTGGAATACATCGTGAATACGATGTAAATGCTCTGGTAGTCCCAATCTGTATGCTACTGGCCCAATCCTCTCGATAATGGGAAATGGTCCTACGTACCTCAGGGCCAATTTCCCTTTCTTCCCGAACCTCATCACTCCTTTCATAGGAGATACACGCAGTAACACTTGGTCCCCCACATTAAACTCCCGGAAGAACCGTTTCGCATCAGCGTAGCTCTTCTGCCTGTCCTGGGCTACTCGAATGCGACTCCTGATCATCTCAATCCTCGCGGAGGTTTACTGAATTACCTCTGGTCCTAGAACCTTGTTATCCCCCACCTCGAGCCAACAAATTGGAGAACGACAAGGCCGGCCATACAAAGCCTCAAATGGAGCCATACCAATCGTAAATTGATAAGAGTTATTATAACCAAACTCTACCAGTGGAAGATGTGGCTCCCAACCTTCTCCAAAATCAAGAACACACATGCGTAGCATATCCTCTAACATCTGAGTAGTACGCTCTGTCTGTCCATCTGTCTGTGGGTGATAAGCTGAACTCAGCCTCAACTCAGTACCCATAGCCTCCTGAAAGCTTTCCCAGAAACGTGATACGAAAATCTTATCTCTATCTGACACAATATTCAGGGGCACCCCATATAATCTGATAATCTCAGAAATGAACAACTGAGCATACTGACCCGTGGTATAATCTGTCCGCACCGGAAGAAAATGAGCCACCTTGGTCAAACGGTCTACAATCACCAAGATAGAGTCGTGGCCCCGCTTTGATGTAGGCAACCCTGTAATAAAATCTATGGAAATACTCTCCCACTTCCACGCGGGTACTTCCAATGGCTGAAGCAATCCTGACGGTTTCTGATGGTCCACCTTCACCAGCTGGCAGGTAGAACACTTGGACACGAACTCAGCAATGTCCTTCTTCATCCCACTCCACCAGTATTGCCACCTCATATCCTGGTACATCTTATCTCCACTAGGATGTACCGCAAATCGGGACCCGTGAGATTGGGTCATCACTGCATGATGTATTTTTTCCCCTTCTGGAACCACTAACCTCCCATTAAACCTCAAACCCCCATCAGAACTAACAGAATAAAACTCAGCACCCTCGGCTAAAAGTCATACAATCTGCTCCTGGAAAAATGGGTCTGTGGTTTGGGCCTGTATTACCCTCATAACAATCTCGGGTGTGACTGTCATAACAAATATGAAGGAACAGGCTACTGCGTCCTGGTGACCCAACTCCTTCCACTTCGCTTTCCAGACGTTCGCTACCTCATTTACCGGTCTTCGGCTCAACGCATCAGCAACTACGTTGGCTTTCCCCGGATGATACTATATGTCGAACTGATAGTCCTTCACAAACTCTAACCATCTGCGCTGACGCATATTCAGCTCTCGCTGAGTGAACAGGTACTGTAGTGATTTGTGATCTGTGAACAAACGAAACTTCTCCCCGAATAAATAGTGTCTCCATATCCTCAATGCAATGACGACCGCTGCTGACTCCAGGTCGTGGGTGGGGTAATTCTTCTCATGCGGCTTAAGCTTGCGGGAGGCAAAAGCTATAGCCTTCTCTTCCTGCTGAAGTACTCCCCCAAGTCCCCGTAAAGAGGCATCGGTGTAAACTAGGTACTCCACACCCGGCTTCGATAAAACAAGGACCGGTGCTGAAGTAAGCTTTCCTTTCAGCTCGTCGAAAGCCAATTGACAAGCTTCATCCCAAATATATGGTACCCTTTTGCGAGTCAGGTTCGCCATTGGACCCGCTATTTTGGAGAATACCCGAATGAATCTCCTGTAGTATCCGGCTAACCCCAAGAAACTACGCACTTTCTTCGGTGTCGTGGGCTATCCTCACTCCCTCACCGCTGACACTTTACTCGGGTCAACGGCTATCCCCTGTTCAGAAATAACATGCCCCAAGAACTGCACCTCTTGCAACCAGAATCCAAACTTCTCGTACTTAGCATACAACTGATGCTCTCGTAAAGTCTGAAGAACCTGCCTTAATTGCTCGGCATGCTCCTCCTCGGAGTGTGAATATATCAAAATGTCATCTATGAAGACGATGACAAACTGATCCAAGAACTCTCTGAATACTCGGTTCATTAAGTCCATGAACACGGCTGGAGCATCTGTGAGACCAAATGGCATAACTCTGAACTCGTAAGACCCATATCTCGTCAAGAAGGCAGTCTTTGAAACATACTGCTCTCTAATACGTAGTTGATGGTACCCCGACCTCAGATTTATCTTCGAAAAGAAAGTTGCTCCCCTCAGCTGGTCGAACAGATCATCGATTTGAGGCAACGGATACTTATTCCGTATCGTGACCTTGTTCAACTCCCGGTAGTCCACACATAACCTCAGTGAACCATCTCTCTTCTTCCCAAACAAGACTGGAGCACCCCAAGGTGAGGTACTCCTGCGAATGAAGCCCTGACCTAACAGGTTCTCTATCTGATCTCGTAACTCTCGCATTATTGTCAGAGCCATACGGTATGGAGCGCGTGCTATCGGTCTCGTATCTGGCAATAAATCTATGACAAAGTCTATCTCTCGACTGGGGGGTAGGCCTGGTATCTCCTGGAATACATCGGAATACTCACGAACGACTGGGATAGAGTCTAAAGGAATCACAACCTCCTTAGAGGTATCCTCCTCTATATAATACAAATGAGCGGTCGAACCTCCCTCTGGGCGAGGCATCGCCACTACAAACATCTCTTGCCCCGGAATGACAAAAATAATGCTCCCACCGAAGCAATCAATCATGGATCTATAAGCTGCGAGCCAATCCATACCGATAATAACATCATGCTCATGCATATCTAAGACTAACATGTTTGCAGGTAATACAAAACTACCAATCTCTACCCCCACTCCCCGGCATATAAAGAAGATAAGCGACCCACACCCCAGTGGTGAGTCTAGACACGTCACTGTGCTCTCTGCTGTGGCTAACAACCCTAAGGCCTTCGTAAAATGCGTATCTATAAAATAATGTGTCGCCCCAATATCAAACAAAACTCGACCCATAGTACCATGGATAGGAAACATACCCTCAATCGCGGGTGGTGCCTGTGGATTTGCTGCCTGGTGGACGTTATAGACACGTCCGTACTGTAACTGCCCCTGCTGCACTGGAGCTGCTGGAATGGCTGGTAGGGCTGGCACCTAGGCTGGAGCTGGGAGGGCAGCTGGAAAAAGTGGTCTCTATTGCTCATTATGGGCACCCTGCTGTTGTGGGGCCCTATTACCTCTGGGCAATCCTGGCGCTTATGACCATGCTTGCTGCATACAAAACACCGGCCTCTGAAGTTACCTCCCCTCTGACCCTGCTGACCACGGCCCTGCTGGCCGTTACCTCCCAGCCACTGGCCCTGTTGGCCCTGATTAGCACGTTGTTGGCCCTGTTGGCCCTGTTGATTAGGCTGGCCCTGATGGCCCTGCCTATAACCCCCAAATCCCTGCCTGGAATCACCTGAACGGAATCGCTTAGCAGGGTCCCCCTGATGGGAACTCTGCTCGTGTTGACGAGTCGATCCATGAGATGGTGCCCCACTAGCACTACTACCCCCGGTCCTGCCCTGCTGGCTGGACTCTCCTGCTCTCCCGCTTCCCTGCAGATGGAAGCGGTGATCCTGACAATGTAGTAACGCAGCATTGAGTACATCAGTGAAAGTACTCAGAGATAGATTCCCTATAAGATGCTGACGGATCCTCCAAGCTAACCCGTCCACAAACAACATTATCTTCTTACTATCAGTAAGTGCCTCATCTGGAACTATGGTGAGAAGTCTCGTGAACTCCTCCTCATACTCAGCAACGGTAGAGTTTTTCTGTTTCAAATTCAGTAATTTTCGCCTCATCTCAGTCTGCACGGCGGGTGGAAAGTACTTGCGGTCAAACCGCTCCCAAAACGACTGAATAGGGACCGTGTCCCTCTCCTCCAAGGTGGTAGTGGACTCCCACCACTGCAAAGCGGCCCCCACCAGTTTAAAGGAAGCCAATAACTGCCTTTGCACGTCGGTGCACTCATACATACGAAGATGCCGCTGGATGTGTTTCTTTCATTGGCTGACAGTGGCGATATCTGAGCTACCAGAGAACTCAGGGGGATGCGCCTTATGAAAAGCGTCCCTAACCCTCTCCCATGCAGATGGAAGCTGTGCTGGTACTGGCGCCACTGCCTGAATCTGGGGTGGAGCCTGCTGAACCACCGCTAGCGCGGCATTCACCGCCTGAGCAACAATGGCGGCTACTTCATTAGCATTCATAGTGCCTTGTGCCAGAGCTGCTGGCTTCTCGGCCTGGGCACGCCTATCCTTCGGTGCACGTCTCAGAGGCATCTGAAACGTGAAGAAGTTTATTAGTCTCCAGTCATTATCAAATCCCAAATGGATGGAGACGTAAACGTAAAAGCAGGAATACAACAATCCTAAAAATAGGGCTCTATAGCAAAAACGTTAAGCTGAAAGTGAAAATAAGCCGTACAGATCCTATGGACACTAGAACCTGATGCTCTGATACCACCTGCGACACCCCGCCTAATTAAATACCGGGCGATCACTCATTTATTAAATTAAAATCAAGGTGAACAGTTGGTTCATTATTAGCATCACTGTCGTAAAAATAACTTTTCCAAATTTAACACCCTATTTAATTTAGCTAAGTGTCGAAACCATTTTTTAAACATTACTTTCCAATTTTATTTATTTATTTTATTAAACAATCAATCAAATAATTTAACATTTAATAACCCAATCCTAGCATTTAAAACTTAAAGTAAAACATACATGCTGAATAAATCCCAAAGTAACTGTACTAGAAATAACTGAAATACAAATGTCCCAATAAAACAGATACATAGTGGAAAGGGCGACACATGCCCAATAAGGAGAATGATAGAAGTGGAATCAAGTAAATGAAATCGTCTAAGCAAGTGGCCTGCAACTCCCACCTAAGCTGCAACACGTTCCTTTCAAGGGATCCTAAACAAGACTCCCCTGTGGCTGGGCATCAGTAATATATATATATATATATATATATATATACAAGAGGGAAAGAGGAATAGAAACGAGTCAGATCCCGATAGTGTATATGATTTAAAAATTCGTTTAGCAAGTATTTAAATTGATACAAGACAATGCAACAACATATTAGTGCGACACTCTCTTGAGAAATTCTCGCCTCTCTTCTAATGTGCACTCCTATCGCACTAACCTTCCCAATGGTTTATCTCATCATATATCACACTATCCTTCCCCAAGGATTTAACTTATCTTAGGTGACTCTCAAAATTTAAGATTTAACAACATCATGGTTTAAAAACGATAATTTCATTTAGTACAAAACGCTCATTTTAACTTTATTGATTCATAAAGTTTTTCAATATCATATTATACTTTTCTGAACAACTATTTCCAATTTGAGTCTGACCGGGCGGAAAAAGTGTGTTCGTGTGAGGACACAGTCGTCGTGTGTTTCTCCGCCGCGATACAAAGAAAACCTAAGCTACTACTACACTTGACAAGCAAGCACAGCGGTAAGTCGGGTATCGTAAATCCACAGGGAGTGATTGAATTTTAGATGTTAATTGTTTTAATTACTTCAGGAATAAAAGTGGTGTAAAAGAAATAAATGAAAAGGTGATGGTTGGTTGTCGTGAATAAATAAAAAGAGAAGTTAACTCTAAATTAAAGTAAAGCGAGGATCGGGATCGCGCACACGCATTCACGGGCTAAACAACTACTAATTAGAATTTTGGTTCGAAAACATTTAATCGATCATTTTCAATTAAGCATAAACATCACGCAATAAGGAATTTAAGCCAAAGTTGCGAGATTAAACATTTAACGGAAAATGGTCACACGCGGATTAAATTCGGATAATCGCTATAAACACTAACGTTGCATGACAAAGAAAGTTAACACATAATAATCCGACTTTAATACGCGAGGTTTCAATTAAATGCGATTTTACACGAAACCCTAACTTTCGAGGTCCGAACCCGAAAATGGCGGAAATGCAGTCCCGACCCTATTTATCTAAGGGCAATACATGGAAATAAACTAAATTAAACAAATTAAACTAAGAAAGCAAGAATTAAACACAATAAACTAATTATGAAAGCATGAAAATTACACTAGAAAGCAAGAAATGAAGAAATACAAACTATATTAATGGCAGGGGAGATGAATAGTCAACATCCAAGCCTAAAAGTGTGTCAATCCAAGAAGAATTGGAGAAGAACAAAGCAAATCCCACAAAACCCTAACTATTCTAACCTAAAAATGTTCCTAAACTGATATATGGTCTTATTACAACAAAATTGGCTTATATAGTAAGTTGGAATAAAAATAAAGAAGAAAGAAAAGAAGGCAAAATATCTGCAGAAAACAGAGCATCGATCGATCGACCCCTTTGGTCAATCGATCGACCTAGGCAAAACATCAGCAAATCAGAATGGTCGATCGATCGACCATAAGCATCGATCGATCGATCAAGCAGGGCAGAATGCAGCAGCCTACTGCATTCTTCTTATCTTCTTCTTCTTCTCCTCTTTTGCTTTCTTGTTTTTCCTCCGTCGAAATCGCCGTAACTTCCTCGTTATGAATCGGAATCGCGCACAGTTCACGACCACGCGAAGCTAGCGAGGAGGGATACAACTTTCTTGAGATGTCGGTCCAGGTACCCAAGCAGTGAAAAGACTAAAATGCCCTTGCGCGTGCGGTTGTGTACGGAACTTCACCGGAATGCATCCGAACTTCATACTAAGCATCCAAATACCTACAAAAGCTCAATTAACCCCTGCAAAACATGTTAACATATAAATCCGAGGTTGTCTGGTTAACGAGCATAAATATAGGGATTAAGATACCCGAGGGGGCTAATAACGTGTAGGTTAACGGGTGAAATACGCAATATTTGCATCATATCACACCCCCTAACTTACACATTGCTGGTCCCTAGCAATGAAATAGGAAACAACAAGAACTACAAGAAAACCAAAAGCAGGAGAAAGAACAAAAGTATGCTATAAAAGCAATAAAAAGATAAGGCCACTTTCGCGGGCGCACGATTGCATTTAGCGTATGCAATAAGCCGTTAAACCCCTAGGTTACCCTAGTGGACGAGTGTCGTCTCGTGAGGGTTTTCAGGGATGAAACTCACAAACTCATAAGGTTTCCTCAAAATATTCCCAACCCAACATGCGACAAACCCAACAACAACGAAAAAGATTTCAAACATGTTATTAGCATATTGAACGAATTCAAGCTAAAGTCCGTTGTTATTAACAAGTTGAATGCACCTCATAGAATTGAAACTTTAAAAGTGGGAGGGGGGGGAGAGCATATGCAAAGTATGATTTGGCAAAAAACTTAAATAACTCGGATACTAAATATCAAAGCATGCATATATTCAATCCTCACGGGCATTACGCTCATCAAATGAATTCACTCGAAACAGGGAGGTAACACACGGAACATGTGGGCATAAAGAGTAAATGTAAATGGAAACTAGGCCGCACACATGTCACAAATGAAGAACGCTATATATAAAATGAAAAACTGTAATCTCAATGAAAGGATACCGCACACTAAAAGAGGCGAAATGCATTTTCACAGATTATCAAAACTATTATGACTTTTAAATTAAATGCACCCTAAGATCACATAGGACTTGTATAGGGTTGTAATGTAGGATAGGCTAGGGTACGAAATGAAGGATATATATGTACGGATTCAAAGTGTTCGGGATGAAAACTCGGGATAATGGGATAATGAGGGCAATATCAAAAATTGGAAAACAAGTTCCAAAACAAGCATTAGATATATCATCGGAGAGAGTAATCAAAGCTTATTAAAATACACACAACATTTACAACCTTCTCTTTTCTTTTCTTTTCTTCTTTTCCCTCATTTTTTCTTTTTTTTTTTGTTTTCTTTTTCTTTTTTCTTTTTGCTTTCTCTTTTTCTTCACTTTTTCACTTCTTTCTTTCCTTTGCTTTTCGAACTCTCATATGCCTAAATTGCAACCGACATCATAACAACAACATTCAATCAGAAGTAACATTCCAAACAAAGGTATGTAAGGTGTATGTATGGCTTAAAACTCCAATTTGGAGTTGGTTATGGGATTTTGGGTAATGAAACGAAAGGCTAGTATTTAGGCTCAAAGGGGTTGACGAGGGTAAACATATAAGGGTAATGTCAAGGCTAATATGGGTGATATAACACAGATTGCCTATGATCATTTCATAAAGTTTACGCAATTCTCGAGTCAAAATAATATATGAAAATCATGCTCAAGTAAAACATTTCGAGTATGAACTCAATTAATGAACGGTCAAATGAAAGAATAGAGAGATTACCGACGAATTCAACGTTTTCAAAGAGAAAAGAATAGTGTATAACACTCACAAACGACGAAAGGTACAAATCTTACTCGGTGTAAGTATATACAATGCAACAAAAGATTACCGAGTTATAAAAATCTTAAACCAAATCAATATAACAAGGAAAGTGCATATGCTCATGGGATAAAGTTTAATTCATGAAGTTATTCACAATATCAATGATTTGAGGACTAAAGTCTAATAACTTCTAAAATTGAGAACATGCATCATTGAGTTGTCTATTGGATCGGGAAATTATTGAAATTTATCACTGGAAACAAGGCAAAATGCCCAACAAAGGAGAACAAAGAAAGAAAATATTTTTGAAAATTTTCAAATTTTTCACAAAATGGCATACTTAGTAACTAAATGTGATCAAATCCATAGACTACACATGAAATTGATAGAATATCCTACACCCCCTAACTTAAATGTTGCATTGTCCTCAATGCGCATTAAGAACACAACACAAAGAGAGGAAAAGAATGATATTACCCAAAATTGGAGCGATCTCCATAAGCGCGAGTCCAAAGGAATCTACAAAACAAGTTAGTACCGAGGATAGCAAAAACAAATAACAAAAAGTTAACTAATTACACTAGACTAAATTAAAAGGAAAGAAAAATAGGAAAGAAATAAAATTAAAAAGCTAACTATTTACAACCTACTATTTAGGCTTCACACTAACTAGACACTAGAAGTCTAAATAGTTGAGGGTCCACCATAAGAATGATTTGACTTTGGAGGATAACCGGTGTACCCTCACATACAAGCATGCCTTCCGAAAAGTATGAATTATGTTTTAACAACGGAAGGCATGTGTAAGGCGAAAGAAATGAACCATCGCCAATTAAAAGTTTTGGAGGGACGATGGAGGATTTGGATACTACGGGGGACAAGACTACATTAGTCTCAGAACAATCAAAATCACATCCCCAAGATTCTTCAATTGGAAGGGGAGGTGGGGCAAGTGCAAGTGAAAAGCCCATGAGATGAAGCATCTCAAAATAACATTCTCGTTCAAGAATCGGGTCAAAGTCCTCAAGACTTTCAACCGATTATTGCGATAAATTTAATTGTTCGGGAATAGTAGGGAGTAAAGGAAAAGAAGGACCAACAACCTCAATACAATCGGAAGAATTTAAAAGAGATTGGAAATCGAGAGTGCTTGGATCACTCTCAATTATTTCATCCTCAAAAATGGGTGGAAGTGAAAAGCAAGTTTCAACCTCAACCCGACTTTGTGAAGAAGAAATAATCTCATCGAGTTGGACATTTTTTTTATTTGTCCAAGTGTCATAAATCTCAACTTCATCATTCCATTCCTTATTCCCACCACGCAAAGTTTCCTCCAAAGGCAATGGGGGATTGCTTGCAAATTCTTGACTTTCACGTGCAAGACGCTCATACTCAAGAATTTGTAGGCATTCACGCATAGTCTTGGGAGTATAACCTTGAGAACTATTAGCATAACAATTAAAATTATTTATAGAGTTATGGTGAGACATTTCAAAAATAGGCAATTCAATAAAAGCGACAAGCGCCAAAATTTTAATTTCTCGAAACAATCTAGCACAAGTCAAAAAGAAAGGAGAAAATAAAGAATACAAATATGAATGAAAGAAATATTACGAAATAATAAAACAATTACAATCTAAAACACACTCCCCGGCAACGACGCCATTTTGTGACCGGGCGGAAAAAGTGTGTTCGTGTGAGGACACAGTCGTCGTGTGTTTCACCGCCGCGATACAAAGAAAACCTAAGCTACTACTACACTTGACAAGCAAGCACACCGGTAAGTCGGGTATCGTAAATCCACAGGGAGTGATTGAATTTTAGATGTTAATTATTTTAATTACTTCAGGAATAAAAGTGGTGTAAAAGAAATAAATGAAAAGGTGATGGTTGGTTGTCGTGAATAAATAAAAAGAGAAGTTAACTCTAAATTAAAGTAAAGCGAGGATCGGGATCGTACACACGCATTCACGGGCTAAACAACTACTAATTAGAATTTCGGTTCGAAAACATTTAATCGATCATTTTCAATCAAGCATAAACATCACGCAATAAGGAATTAAAGCCAAAGTTGCGAGATTAAACATTTAACGGAAAATGGTCACACGCGGATTAAATTCGGATAATCGCTATAAACACTAACGTTGCGTGACAAAGAAAGTTAAACGCATAATAATCCAACTTTAATACGCGAGGTTTCAATTAAATGCGATTTTACACGAAACCCTAACTTTCGAGGTCTGAACCCGAAAATGGCGGAAATGCGATCCCGACCCTATTTATCTAAGGGCAATACATGGAAATAAACTAAATTAAATTAATTAAACTAAGAAGGCAAGAATTAAACACAATAAACTAATTATGAAAGCATGAAAATTACACTAGAAAGCAAGAAATGAAGAAATACAAACTATATTAATGGTAGGGGAGATGAATAGTCAACATCCAAGCCTAAAAGTGTGTCAATCCAAGAAGAATTGGAGAAGAACCAAGCAAATCCCACAAAACCCTAACTATTCTAACCTAAAAACGTTCCTAAACTGATATATGGTCTTATTACAACAAAATTGGCTTATATAGTAAGTTGGAATAAAAATAAAGAAGAAAGAAAAGAAGGCAAAATATCTGCAGAAAACAGAGCATCGATCGATCGACCCCTTTGGTCGATCGATCGACCTAGGCAAAACTTTGGCAAATCAGAATGGTTGATCGATCGACCATAAGCGTCGATCGATCGATCAAGCAGGGCAGAATGCAGCAAACTACTGCATTCTTCTTCTCTTCTTCTTCTTCTCCTCTTTTGCTTTCTTATTTTTCCTCCGCCGAAATCGCCGTAACTTCCTCGTTATGAATCGGAATCGCGCACCGTTCGAGGACACGCGAAGCTAGCGAGGAGGGATACAACTTCCGTGAGATGTCGGGCCAGGTACCCAAGCTGTGAAAAGACTAAAATGCCCTTGCGCGTGCGGTTGTGTACGGATCTTCACTGGAATGCATCCGAACTTCATACTAAGCATCCAAATACCTACAAAAGCTCAATTAACCCCTGCAAAACATGTTAACATAGAAATCCGAGGTTGTCTGGTTAACGAGTATAAATATAGGGATTAAGATACCCAGGGTGGCTAATAACGCGTAGGTTAACGGGTGAAATACGCAATATTTGCGTCGTATCAGAGTCATTATACATGTCTTACTTACCATAACACAGTAGGCAGTTTCCCATATTTCAGAAGTTCATATATATATTAAATACTCGTATAATATATATATTCTAACAGCACCCCACATAAAATTTTATGGTGCGGGCATACTCTGCTATCCAATCCCCGTATCAATCGTACTAAAGGGAATGCAAGTTCGGAATCACTCTCGAACTGTATAAATACATACACAAACAATATTGAGGCGAAGCATAGTTTCCAAGTCCAAGAGGTCAGTACATACCCTCACGTCTCTTAGGACCGTGACTACCGATTCGATAGCCTGTACCTAGGATTTCTATCTTCTAGGGTACGAGTCAATATCCCCCATAAGGCACACGAGATAAGATCGTCCCAGCGCGGAAACCTCAGGGATAGTAAGTAGCGCGGGCATGATTTTCACAAGTATATAATATATGCATACACAATCATATAAATATACCACTTTTATTATATCAATTTAGGTTTATCCAATAACCCACATTCACAATATTTATCCTTATTTTCCCATTATTATTTATCAAGTATAATGGTTCGTTTCTAACTTTAATTCGAAGGGTTTTTCCAACTTACTACGTAACCCTCATGGACTCTATTCTTCCAAATGTACAATTAAGTAGATATCCATTTGTGTTCCAACGTAACTCTCTCTTACGTGTCTCTCCCCTTTAATATATACTTACATTATCCCTTATGCAAAATATCCCAAAAATATAGATTTCGCCTTACATTAAAGGATTTTGAATTTTATTTTCAAAGATGAGAATTTCAAATGGTTTCGAAATCGGAATTAAAATGGAGTTTTAATTGAATTTTTATTATCTCTAAGAGTACTCAAAACATAAAACTGTCTAGCAAAAAAAATATTATAAAATAGTGAACGGTCCGATCGAGCTGAATTTTTTTCTGTAGCTTCCTCTCGTCTTCAGCTAATTCTCTGTAAAATTTCATCCAATTCCAACGGTCCGATCGTCCGAAATAATTTTTTTTAGTGTTTGTATCTAATTAGAACTCTTTTCTTAATCAAACTCTTAATCCTTTACATGACAAAGGGTTTCCAGAATATCATATTAATCATCACTACATGAAAAATTTCTCATCTCAAATTGGGTTTTTCTTCCATAAATCTCATCCTAATAACTCCTAAACTAACATGGATGATGCATCAACGGAATAAGCAAGATAAACACTTGCCTGGGATTTTCAGAAATCTGGTTTGGTGTTGAATTTGGTGTGGTTGCGTTCCCCGTCTCGCGATCTACGCGTTGGCGGTGGCGGCGGTGCAAACGGGTGAGTTTTGAGCCTTGAAATGCCTTGAGAGCTCTATCCTCTCCTCTCCAATGGCCGTTCTAGTGTTTTGAGTTATCTAACCCTAGGAGATAACCTAAACATCTTATATAACCCCTTTAATTTTCTTGGGTTTAATTACCCAAAAATACAAAATGACTAAAATGCCCTCCCGGTGTACTAATTAGGCCTAAAAACTCCCCGAGACCCAAATCAAACTCCCGGGTATACTTTTCTGACTGTCTCGACCCTTCCGGACGCGTTGGCGCTCTCAAAACGACCATACAAATAACTTATAAAATATTTACTTTTATTTATCAATATTTAGTCCCGACGCGACACGGGCGCGTCCCGACTCAAATTTCTAAAATTGTCATTTTATTCATTCGTGACATTTAATATGGCCACTATTATATATTACTTTGCTCATTAGTAATATTCAATAAATTTTCCCATAATTACTAACTCTCATCACGTTAATAATTATAACATAATTAATTTTTGGATTTTTATTAAATTATTAATTCACATTAAATTTAATAAATCCCCAAATTAATATAGCATAGAAATACGGGGTATTACACACGGGAGGTCGGCGTTCGATTCAGGGACATCTAATCTTTCTGTGCCTACGGGGGAAATTTAGATTGGTACCTCGAGGACATAGGTCAGAGAAGGACTTATTGAGAAGTTAATAAGTCTGCTGATCATGGGAGCGTAGGTATGTGCGTGACCCATGCAATGTGAACTATGTTCGCCTCCACTATGTGTGTTTGTTACTTGTCAAAATGGTTCCTGAGAGATTCGGAACACGTGATCCTTATGTACGTGATGTACCGGGATTGGATAGCAGAGTATGTGCGCACCGCAGCTTAGTCTAGGGGTGCCAGTATTGTATAATTATGAGAAGATTGATGCAATGAAATATTGATGTGAACTGTTTATATAAGTGCAAGTGTGAATTAATGTTACATCTTGTATAATTAAAAATGGGAAAACGCTTAGAAATTGTTATGATTAATTCCGAGAATTAAATGAAAGTAAAACTCCTAGTTTATAAAAAGGCATTGGGAATTAAACCATGATTAGTTTAGTAAATATCAAATATTGAAGCAGACTAGTTTGATAGTAGAATAACTAGATTTGGTTACGGATACGTTAGGAGTGCACAGATAGTCGAGAGGTGAGTATTTCACGTGAGAGCACGTCCTAACATGTATTTTGCTATATTTTAAAACACTTGCTATATTTTATTGTTTAATGTCATTAAAACACTTGCTATATTTTAAACTATTTTCACACCCGGGCTCTGACCCGTTTGCTTCGAAATATATTTTCTTGTAAAAACCTTTTAGGTGCCCAGCCACAAGGACACCAAGCATAGGAGTTCCATTCAGGTGACGTACTGTAGTTGTTGTGGAAGTTACAGGACCTTGACAGTAGACGCCTCCACTTTCGATCTTGACTCTATGTTATCAGATTTTTCTCATCTGTTGGGCATGTCGCCCCATTTCTCTTAGACACTTTATTTATCCAGTTATATCAGATTTTGGGTTGTAATTAATTTAGTGATGCAGACTTAGTATTGGCTTATTCCTGTATTTAGATTGTTGTGAGGAGTATTCCTCTAGACTCGTTACTATTTTATGGTTATTCTATTGTCATTATGTTGTGGTGGTTATGTTAGCAGTTCATAATCTTCTTATTGCATGTTAATCAGATTTAATTAAAATTGACAACTCACTTTTTAAATATTAGGTGGCTAGTAATTGTTAAAACATTTTTTGACAGTGATGCTATGAACTGAACCAACTTGGCATTTTGTATTAATTTAATTAAGGAGTAGCTACCCGGTATTTAATTAGTCGGGGTGTCACAATACCGTATCACGCAACACAAATGGATATATATATATATATATATACATACATACATACTAAGGTATGCCCGTGCCTGAAGGCACGATGCTAATTTTGAAAAGTGTACGTCGTTGATAGGTCCATGCGTCGTATTTAGTTCGCAACAGATAAAGAATTTTTTAAATAACCTATGGTACATACCTATTAGTTTAAAAAAATTGGGCAAAATTACATTTATTTATGAGACAATCCACCCTGTTTAAAAACAAAAATACCAACTATACTATTATTAATACTAAATATGATAATTTAAAAAAAGGGACAAAATTAACTTTGTTTATAGAACCATTCGTCTTTTTTTAGAGAAAAAATATCAACTATACTATTATTAATAAAAAACCTAACATATTAAAAAAATTTGGGCAGAATTTCCTTTGTTTATAAATAATCTTCCTTATTTAAGGAGAGACAAACAACAACAATTATATTATTATTTCACAATAGCCACCGTATAAACAATTAAAAAGAATATAATCCATCACGGAACATAATTTGTATCACAAACACATCAGTATAAACATTTAAAAAATATATAATCCACTGAAACTTCTTCATTTCATCTTGAGTAACTGCAAAAAAGAAGCATTTTTCAGTAAGTCGAAAAAACACATCAGTATAAGAAACACATCAATATACATATACCATATATATTGTGTTGTATATATTCATAAGATTTATACTCCAAATTAGCATATTTGAACTTAAATAAAGCTAATATTTAGCATATAACTTGGGGGAATCGATTAATAAATTAACAACCTTATTTGACAGAAAAGACTACCTGGTGCCGACTTGTTTTGATATAATGTTTCCTAGCTACATGGGTCGAAAACTGTAATCAAGAATCATAATAGTTCACATGTAGGATAGAACTAAATTTATGAACTTAAAAACTCATACATATATATCCAGGCAATTAGAGGTAAATCTAGTGGATTAGATTACAAATAACATTTCGTGAGAAAAATAGAAAAAATTAACATGAAAAAAATTATATTACTATGGCTCCCACTAACGGCAATGAGATCACGATGATGAATTATCTTTCTCAACTAATGGCTTCGCTTGTATCTGTGATAGGCTGATAGACCATAATGTCAGCTATGAGGGCATGTTAACCAACCTTAAGTAAATGAATGAATATTTAGCAAGTACATAAGTGAAAAAAGAGAGGTAGCAGCCATGAGTTCTAACAAAAATATATCCTTACGTGATCAATAGCCATGAGTTCCAAGAAATAAGAGGTAGCAACCATGAATTCCAAGAAATTAAATTTCAAATAAATTCATGTGCATACAAACATTACCAAAACTAAAAAATCTAGACTAACAACAAACTCAACTTGACGCTGCAGTGATTGGATGTAATTGAAATGTATAAAATTGTGACTTTTTTTTACATATATAGAATTTTTTTCCCACTCATAATAGCCTTTTATCATAGGCATTTGAAATGTGTGGGATACCATGGTTGCATAAAAGTCTAAAACCAATTACACATACACATAAAAGTGACTATACCTAGTTTAGCCATTTTGTCAACACACTTGTTCCCATCTATTAATGTTTGAGCCACCCTAGCACCAGTGTCCCGAGATAGTTCAATAAAATCTTCAATTGGAGCACGCAATGGGTGATTTCCTGCATTTTTATTGGAAATCAATTGCACCGCCAATGTTGAATCTGCCTCACCTATGGCTGCAGACCAACTTCTTTATTTTATGCATTTTAAACCGTGATAGATCCCTTCCAGTTTAGCTTGGAGAATAGTCACTTTACCATTCGTATTGCTGTAGAATCCGGCCACCCAAGCTCCTTGATCATTACTAACCACGCCTCAGTAGATGCCTCGTCCCATGATATTATTACACCCTCCATCTATATTTACTTTCATAATACCTGGAATAGGAAACTTCCATGCTATTAGAGTCAAGTTTGGTTCCCGCACTTGGGAGGGGGGGGGGGGGGGGGGGCTTTTTGCATGGCTTAAAAATTATCTTAATTTATATTCAACTACTAAATGAAGCCTACAATATATATATATATATATATATATATATATATATATATATATATATATATATATATATATATATAAATGAAGAGCAAGATATTAAAGCTATAAGATTCATTCTAAAGGTAACCTATATTCAAGAATGCCCTCCAGTTTTAGCCCCAAGCAGGTCTCATGTCTTGGATCCCCCTTAAAGTCATGTGTTGATACTTGATACACTGGATTGACAAATGCATTGAAAAATGCAGTGTCAAATTACGAAATTGAAAGATTATGAATATAATTTCATGTTCGCCAAACTTATATTATCTTGAAGGATAGAGTAACTATACTCATCTCCAAACATCACTCAACTTGATTCTCAAATCAATGTCTTGCTGAGATAGATGAACCCCGTGCGTGACCTATCCGTTCTCTCATTTTTTTAAAAATTCTCTGTCTCTCTTAACACCTGTATAAAAGAACATGAAAGCTAAGGTTCAATATATTAATATCACAGTAATCAAAATATAACTTGGATTTGAGTTACTTCAATATTTAAAAGGTTCACTACAAATATAAGCAATAAATAGGAATAATTTACAGAAATCATCCAACTACCAGAACATTCCTCCACAGCAAACCTCTTCATCAGGATAGAAAAATAAGAACCGATGATCGAAAGAGTTCTATCTTAGTAAATTCTCGATCTGCACCGACCAAATTTTTTTTTAATCTAGAAAGAGATATTTACTCATATGCTCATTTGACCTAATATAAAATCTATTAAGAAGAGTCAAAGTGAGTTGGTAACCATAATATATGATTGAAAAAACCTGATTTAGGATTTCAGTCTTTACCTTCAGCCACATAAAGTCCACCAGATTTAGGATGACAGTCGTTAACTCTGTCGTTGAAGAGATTATAAAATAAAATTTGTAGAAAGAGATAGTCCGAGAGAGTACCTACCAAGATCACACTTGATCAAAGACTATATATGTAATCTGAAAGTAAATTCAACATTCATTGTTCTTACCAATGACCCTCACTAACACCACGTGTGATTTGAATTCCTCAAACTTGAGACATGGTTACTGCTTTCAAAGGAAGTGGGAAACCAGCATACACATGCAACAACCAAGACTTCTTATAAAAAAAATATTAACAAAAATTAGAAACTTCGTAAATAAACCATATGATAACGAATTGGTGAAATGTACCAAAACAAATCAAATCCTTTGCGAGTAAATTGTTCGACATTTTACCATCCATTACAAAAAATGCACTGGCTTCACCTTACATAGCATTATATCAGGCAATTGTAACCTGCTATTTTGTGGGGTGTAATTATCCACGAGCTGAGTAAACTATGAATCGAATTCTCTCTCAAGATTAATCTTCTCCTCTCAATATCTCTTTTCAATTGCTGCCATCTTTTTATCATGAACTTTTATCAGCTCCTCTCTCTTTAGCAAATTCTTCCATTTCATTGTTCTGAGACTTCACCAAGTTACCATACCCAATAACACATTATTATTTCACCAACACGATGTATGCGTTGGATGAATAATAAATGCTCCGTTTATCATTTGATACATTAGTTAAATCACTTCTATAACATAATGAACGGACCAAACATGAATAGATGTACCCTTACTTGCAAACAAAAGAAAAAAGAAAATTAAAAAAAGAAAAAACTCTGGTTTGAGAACACTCGGGTGCAAAATTATATTTGTGATTATAATCGCAGATACATGTTTGAGAATACTCGGGTATGCAAATTAAAAGAAGAAAAAAGTTTAAGACTAATGTTAAAACTGAGTAGTGAAAATTAACTGAGTAGTTTGGACATATGCTTTGGACAAATAGATAATTTCACGTGTGTAGGGATGTAAATCGGGCTGGGTGAGCCGGGCTTGAGGTTACTCAGGCTCAGCCCGAATTACCTTATCCAGCCTGAAGCCCGAGATCTACCCGAACTAAACTTTTTTACTTATGCTCGAACTCGGCTCATAAATATTTCGGGCTTCGGGCCCGATTTTGGACAGTCTCGATTTCATTTTTTTGTTAAAAAAGGTTTGAATTATTATTTTTTTCTTGTGTTTCCATCATGGAGAAAATGTATACACCAAAATCTAATTGATATTTCATAAAATAAAGTATATAATTATGAAATTTATAATACTAAAATAAGGGAAGTAAGAATAGAAACTACAAAGACTAATTTTATTTCATACGTATAAATTTAGTTAACATAAATATGTTATATTTTATAAAATAATTTATTTATTTATATATTCAAAGTTTGGGCTTGGAAAAGTTCAGCTCATGCTCAGCCCGAAATTCATTCGGACTTGAAATCTTGGATCAGGCTCGGCTCGGCTCAAACTCAAATAAGGCCCAACCCAAAAATAGCTGGCCGACAGGCGGTCTTCGGTCTTGCCCGACTCAATTTACATGCCTATACGTGTGTTCCTTATTAGACAAATGCTATAACTGAGGAGTATACATGAGTAGTGATAATTCATGTGTTACTTATTAGACCTATTACCTGGTATGCAAAGCATTATCTGTTATATAGAAATGCAGCTGAAGAAGTATGCCATACGTATCCAGTTTGCAAAATCATTAAAAACTCAACAAAAAAACATAAACAAAAGCCCTCTAACAATGCATATGTTATACTAACAACGCCTTTTTATGTACAGAGAGCACCAATTAAATGTTTGTGCATTATTTTGAGCTAAAGTAAGCATAATGGATATAAGAATGAAAGATGATGATTAAGTCATACTAATGGGGTAAACTTCCACAAACACACGCACTTGAAGAAAGGAACAGAAAAAATCCCTTTGGACTATCAACAGTTCTAAATAAAAATCGTAATCTTTACCAACTTTATCAGTCGTAATTGGGTAATCAATTGGTCTGTTATAGATATCAATACACTTTAAAAATTCTGCTAAAGGTTTTGAGACTTGTTTTCGATGCTTGTTTTATCTCCCCACTGATCCCTTCTCTTTAGGCAGTTAGATTGGTCATGACTTTATTCACAGATTCAGCACTGCGAGTAATAGAACCCGATCCCCCCATTTTCTCCTCACTATTGGGATCCTCGAGACCCTTACCTACAGAGAATTGATCTTTTTGTTAAATGGAGAAGCTCCCATCTTCCTCACTTCCTTCTCAGGTGATATCCTCGAGTTCTCTGTCGGTTTCAACACGTATGTGATCAACTTTTGCCCCACCATCTGAGCCTGCTTTCCTCTTTCTTTGTTGCTGATTACCTCTATTTCACATATCGTGTAACTAAGTGTAAACACTATAAAAAACATTCTAATTTTGCTTCTTTCACTTAGAAAATAATGCACACATTATCCTTATAGAAAACCAAATAAAAGTGTATACTATCAAGAATGGGATAAATTAAGAAAGAAAATGCAAAAAATCATTGGATGTATGTCACTTACTTAGTTCAATCTCGAGAGTAGTGATTGGAGTTTAAAAACTCCTTAAACTTATTCTTATGAGTTTTGCATATAGAGAACACACACCACTGCAAAAGGGATGCTCTGAGTCTGAAAAATAAAAGAATTTAGATCCAAAAAAGAAGTGGGAACGTATCAATGTTGGTATTTTATATGAATAGTGAAGTTAAAAGAAAAGTAGTATACATTGACACTGCTGCTATTTCTAGCATATCTCAGTTGCCCTCATCTTTGAAGCTGTTGCTATTTTTAGCATAGCGTCAACTATAGCATCTCCAGTAGCTTTACAACTTCTTTTGTGACAACCTGAACTTGGTGTCACACATTGACGCTTATTGTGTCCATCTAACATTTTGTGTCCATCTAACATTTTTATGTCGTCGTCCTAGCCTGAAGAACCAACCTTATCGATAAAAGCAGGGTCAAAAGACATGTTTGAAATCTCAATATGTACACCAAGGACTTTCGGCTCCAAATCTAGCGTTGAAACTAATAAAGAGAGTTGTTTGACTCTCAATAAGCCAAATTATTTCCCCTGCTGCTCTTTCAAAATAGAGTCATGTATAAACATAAAACCACTTCTGATGAAATCTAAGTCCCTATAAATGTCACCATCGATACTATTAATTAAAACTAATGACCACAAAAAAATTATTGTGTGTTCATTGAACCCAATAATATACATTCATTAGGTTAAAAGCTGATCAATAGGTATTAACAGTGACTATATAAGAAATGTTGGCTAAGTTGGTTGAATTGGGGCCAAAATGAAAACTATCTCTAATCACTTCCGGATCCGCAAATACGGTCTTCGATACGATGGTCTGTATGATCCTATGTACGATCTGGACATAAAGGAACCCTATAAAATCTGTATAACCATATAGACTTAACAAAGCACAAAATTTTAAATACTAAAACTTGGGAGTATTCAACATTAGAACATAAGGTGTAGAGATATAAAATTAATGTTTTCCCTGAGAAAAAATTACAAACATTAATGAATCAAGCATTCCTAAATCTAAGTATCTAAAATATTATATATGAAGCCAGTTAAAAGGGGAAGCTAAAGTTGAGCACTAAAAAATATTAGACCAAGAATTAAAATCCACAATTGCATCAAAATAAACCCCCATCTGTCAAAACATATCTTTTCCCTTCACAACACAAATCACTAATGAAAATAAAAAAACACCAACAAACTACCTGATTATAATCTCATTCTATGCAGCCAACAAAGTTTTTTTCAACATACACAAAACCGGTGATATTCATAGATATTCGTAGATCCAATACGCACATTGATATTCATAGATCTGGAAAAAAGAGAAAAAAATTATATATTAATAAAACGATAAGGCTAATCGAAAAGTAAAGAAAAATAATCTTTGTCTCCAATCCCCAATCGTAACCCCAAAATGTAGAGAATGAAGTACTCAACTTATAGATCTGAAAAACCCAATACTTTCAGATCTACATGCAACTATTTGGACAAATTGCAAAAGAATCTTCAGATCTATTTATAACTATGAAAAAAAATCAAAAAATAAAATAATAACCCCAATTCTTTATCATCAACCCCAAATCCCAATTGATTTCGTGATTGTTTGAAACAAATCTTTGATTTCATGAAAATCAGAATGGTGTGAACAAAAGAAATAGTAAATCAAAATAAACTCTCGTATATACTCTATAGATTTCATCAATATAGAAATATGAATAATACTTTAAAAATGGAGAATAGAGAGGGTTTCGGGTTTGTGGTGTGGAGTGGGGTTCCGATTTTGAGAGTTTGAGAAGGAGAGTGGGTATGGTCATGATAGAGGGTGGGTGAGATAGTATAAAGAGAAGTAATTTACCAAAAAGGCCCTTATGTTTGAATTAAAGTGGAAGGGTGAAAATGAAGTATTGAGAGAGAAAAGAGGGGGAATGCAAAATTTTCAACGATAAAATAGGAAGTGCAAAAACAACTCATCTTGATGCCATCATAGTTTCATCTTATGACATACACCAGTTTTGTAACTTATATATATATATATATATAAACAACAAAAAAGACACTAAACATAAGCTTTCCACACTCGTATGGCATAAATGTGTCTAAATCAAATGTGGAACATAATGAGGGGGAAAATGATAGAAATATATCCCAATCACTCAAGAAAGTCTGAAAGAGTTCAATTTGATCGCATTAATATATCAAGACCCTAAGTGATAAATAATATGAACTTATAATGGATAAATATTCACAATGCACATTAGCATGGAAAATATTTATGATTCTCATATCAATAGAGTCGAACATTTAAGATTGATTAGGACTCATTGTGCAAACCCATTGATCGTCAACTTAACAGCCTAAAAAATGTAAACACACTCAATTTTTTACGCTTTTTTATTTTTGAATATATCACACATGATGATAAATGCTAAGCTTGACCTTAGTAATCTTTTATTTCCTTTTCCCTCTCTTTTATTTAGGCTATTTGCCAATGGTGGCTATGCAAAGGATAGTTACTCTCTTCGTAGCCCTTCTCCATTGCACTCTCATATTTTTTCAAATTAAAAAACTCTTGAAAAATGGTTCTTACATGCATAAATCCTCCAATCCATCAATATATATATATATATATATATATATATATATATATATATATATATAGGGAAATGATCAAGTGAGGTCCCAATTTGAGGACCCTGAATGAGGTCCATTTTTTTAAAATAGTAAAAAAATATTTTTGGACTGATATTTTTTTATGGTTTTTAAACATTTCAGTAGGACTATAAAAAAATAATCAGCTCAAAATGAATTTTTTTTCTATTTAAAAAAATCGGATAAACTGTGTCAGTTTTTAAGCTGTTAAAAACTGACACAGTTTGACCGATTTTTTAAAATAGAAAAAAATTCATTTTGAGTTGATTATTTTTTTATGGTCCTACAGAAATGTTTAAAAACCATAAAAAAATCAGCCTAAAGATAGATTTTTTACTATTTAAAAAAAATGGATCTCTTTCAAGGAACTCAAACTAGGGGACCTCACTTGATCCCCTCTCTCTCTCTCTCTCTCTCTCTCTCTCTCTATATATATATATATATATATATATATATATATATATATATATATATATATATATATATATATATATATATATATATCATTGTTCTAAAAAACCCGCCTTGGCACGCCTAGGCTTGAGACTTGGGAGAAACGCCCCGCCTTAAGATTTTGACGCCTTTTGCTTGGTAAAACCCTTAAGGTGCACTTTTTCTCTAAAAACAACAATGCTTTAGTGAAACGATATCGCCTTTTAAAGACGTTTTTACAAACCGGGCCATTATCTCATCCAAAATAATCAAATAGTATTTTAATATGCAAATATTCAGACACATTTTTATGATATGTACAATTTTAGTATTTTAATAGCCTTGTTATAGTTAAAAAATATTAAAATATATTAAAAAGGCCTAAACGCCTTTTCACACCTTTTTACGCCTAAGGCCCGCCTAGGCTTCTAAGGCTTAAGGCTTGGCCGCCACGCCTCGATCACACCCCATGTTTTTTAGAACCTTGATATATATATATATATATATATAAATATATATGATAATATTGATAGGAGAACACATCACTTATCTCATACAACATAAATAGTTAAAATTGAAAAGAGCTTGTGCAAGTGTATGTGGAGGCAAATGAAAAGAAGAATCCATTAACCAAATAAAATTCGAACAACTCCGTGAAAGCATGATTAAGAATAATACAAAGCATTTAAAATCACAATTATATGGAAAACATGGAAGAAATGGAATTTAAAAACACCGATATGAGACACAAAATGTGTAAAACCAAACTACACAAACACAACAAAAATTTCTTTGCTTTTTTAAGCATTTTTCAAAACGAATCAAAAGACAATTTTTTTTTTTTTTTGTTTTTCTCATATAGACCCAATAAATGGAAAATCAAAATACAAAAGGCACGATCATCTTACAACTAGAAATAACATATAATAAGACCCACAAAGGCTAATTTATGAAAATTATGCAAACACAATCAATGATAAGATATAACATGTGAAAAATCATGTGAAAGCATGTAAGAATCATTAAGTCTAACATTAAGAACCTCTAAATCCAATTTTCTAACCGACATAGGTGTAACACGATGATATTGGGTATTCGGAACTTTGGTGGCACGAGACTTGGACTTCCTAGGACCTTTCCAAAGATGATAACAAAAGGCCCAAAGTTACCTTTCCTACCAAAATGTATGAAAGTGTAGACACGAAGAGGAATGTTACCCTTGGGTTGACCTTTTCTAAAGTCTTTGGCTAGTTTGACTCTCTCAAAACTTTGGTCTTGGCTTTAGCAGCGGAAGGAATGTTATCACTGAAGCCAATTCTAATTTTTCAATTTTGATTTGTATGGTGACTAAATTTTTTTCTAACTTGTGTCTAGATTCCAAATAAAATTTGATGTGACTTGAGTCTTTTAATATATCCTCTAACTCCAACAACTCAGTATACAACCCCCAAAAGGCAACTTAAAGCTCATTATCCTCCTCTTATTCTTATTCTTCCTCAATAGCTTAGGAATTGTGGACACCTTGATTGATTAGGGTGTGGTTTGTTATATCCTTCTTGATAAATACCCTAAACCCGACCTCATTCAAATCCTATAGGAAAATTACACCAAAGGGAAATCAAAGGAGCCAAACCCCCATAAATAAAACTGGCAAGGACCAAATTATAAAGAAAATATCTAAAATATCTCTCTAGGACCATTAACTATTCGGCTAAAGTCCCTAAGGTCCTTCAACCGAACGATTAAAGGGAAATTTATCCATTCGGTCACCCCAACCCATATTAACAATCTAGGACCTTTTGTCATTCGATGAAAGGCCATAGACTAGACCCTATAAATAGAGGTTCCGACCAACCTTGGAAAGGTCCCCAAGACCCAACATTGATTCGATTTTCTAAGTTTCTCAATCTCGAGTGCCCTATATACTCTAGCTCATCCTGAAAAAGTCTAAAAGAAGTTCTTAGTTCAAAAAAGTCCTTTTTTCCTTCAAGGAAAGCTTGTACATCTTTGGAGTCATTTTAGTCCTTAACGAGGTTCGTACTTCTGAAAAGTCATCTCCAAAAGAAAAACAGAGGTAAGCCTCCGCTCACATTTCGTGAAAGTTGGCACTTGTAAACAGAGCTTTGTTCAGCTAAACGAAGCTCTTTCGACCTCAAGCACCTCAAGTGGGGACACTCCCAAGGGAAAAATTATGTTCATGCTATAAGGGTAAGGAAACTCTATCCAAAATATTGGGTCAAATACCCCACATATATATATATATATATATATATATATATATATATATATATATATATATATATATATATATATATATATATATATATATATATATATATATATATATATATATATATATATATATATATATATATCCTATTAAACTATCCATATTTTTTTTAATCTCTTTTAGCCTGACCCCCGTTAGGGTACTGAGTATGAATTTTACAACATTTATATTTTAAAAGCCTATTTTTTACCCCATCACCTATGTTCATTGACTTTGACATGCTCATATGTTAAATAAATGCCAATCAAATGGCACAACGACTAAATACAAACATGAAAGCATTCTTTTCAAAGCCATTATAAGGAAATTTTTAGTGAATCGACTCAGGCCAAAACTTTGCTCAAGCCAAAGTCTAAAATCAGACTACTCCCACCCGTTCGGTAAATGAATAAAGAACATCCCCGAGGAGGTGCCCCGTATATGTATTTTCATATAAATACTTGTAAAACATAGTACTTCATTAGGCATCCTTTTATCATATAAATATATCAATCTAACACAACAGAAATGTTAAATTAAGGACTAGGATCCATAAATACTGTAATGTTGTATGTTGTATCTTCGGTATCCCTTCGCCTACACCCGTAAATATTACCTGTATGATGGAACTGCATTAGCTTTGATCCCAAGTCTCCTTAGGTACGCAGGCGCACTATACCGAACTAAACTCATGAAACTCAAGCCTCATAATACATCCTCTGAAATATTATTTCTTAGGTATGCGTCCATCCCTATTCCAAACTCCCCCCACTTCTACCTTTACCCCCATAGGTGAGGATTTCTAGAACATGACATCCTTAGTGCTACACCTCCAAACTATTCTGAAGGACAACCCCTTTCGGCTAGTGATCGAACAAAAATCATAATAAATTATTCCTTTATCGGTGCGTTTGGCTCCACTCCCATTTTGACCCTCCATACATAACCCCTCTCCTTCCTAAGCCAAATCATAAACTTACACACACATCATGTTGGAACTCATGACATCCAAACTAGGTAGGCTTTGATCTCGTGGATACACAAGTACATTCTCAATACTAGGTAGGCTTTGAAATCATGTCTCGCCTCTCTCTCACTCTGTCATGTATACATTATGAATGAGATATCAAACTATCTTAAAGTCGCGATCTCTTGCGCACCCCATACAAATGTTCCAATACAAATACGTACTAAATAGAAACGATCTACGTAGGATTTAATCCCAAGTATCCTTAGGTACAATAGTGCTATATCAAGTCTCTCTTGTGAGCACAATCCTCGGTAACGTATCTCTCGATATGCTGTCACAACAGAGATGCACCCATCTCTAATATTACCTTTTGATCTCTCCTCAAACATCAAAAGAGATGTAAAACTATATCAAAAGACAAGCTCTCTCACACACTTACATACATGCTAACATCCCCCGTTATGCAAACATGGAGTCATACACAAGCTCCCTTGTGTACCTGCAGCTGTTGAAGTTGCGTTCCTACACCTATCACTGATACCATTTTCATATTTAACTGCTTATCTACGTTTAAGGGGTTCGTAACATAATCTCTTTAAACTAGTTATAAAAATAACTAAAATGTAATCAAGTAATGTTAAAAGAGATAATAAGCATATAATTAAGGAAACATAAATAACAAGTGGGGTGCCTAACACATTCCCCACTCATAACTCGGTTCTCAAACCTCATAACAAGAATCTCTGGACCAAGCACATACTTAAACCTGCCTTAGGATTAGCACAAAAGGGCTAACGCAAATATTTTTTTAGCTTTTGTATAAAATAAACTAATGAATTTAAACAAACCGACCAAAATCCCCTATCAAACGGAACACACTTAATCCTAGGCCTAAAACCAAAGGCATGTGACTCAAACTGGACTGGGGTCAAACATCTTCTAGGGGAAAGTAATTCGACCCACGTAAAACCAATAACCTACTCTTGGGCATACACGATGAACAAACTCACACACATTAGTTCTCCCCTGGCGCATCACCGCTCGGGTCCTGCAATATCACAGTGGCAACTCCGCTAGGGATAGCTCAAGATAACCTAACTATATTTATGCTTCCTTCCTAATATGTTTAATATCGCTCCATGCATGACTATTTTATGAAATTTTTAAAATTTTTTAACGACCTTAGTTTTAGAGTCACTCATAACGTAAATACATGCTTAGGTCCCCATGTACGACATCATACATTTTCCCATACATATAGGTATGCAAGAGGAACTTCATGATAAAATAAACATCAAAGTATGTAAAAATAAAAATTACCTATTTTCATCATGCACTACATAGTTTATTTAAAATATATACCCTCGAGACCAAAAGTTGTTAGCCCAAAGTAAGTCGTACGCTAAAAAACTTGTTTCGCCTTTAAAGCGGTTCATATTTTAGAAAAGTCACTTCTCCCCGATGGAAGTCCGTAGTTTAGAAAAATATTTATTCCTCGAATGAAGTTTGTACTTTTGAGAAATATGTTCCACAGAGGCTAACCATCAATTGATTCACACTCTTTTCGCCCACTCGTCTAGTATATCGAGTAACTTATTTTGATCCGAAAGTCTCGATGAGAGGGAACATTTAAAGTTTGTTTTTTCAGTAATGGGCTATATCGAGTAGGATTTCGTAGATATTCCGTACTAGGGTAAAGTGGTTTTACCATTTTTGAAAGGTTTCTCAGTCCAAGAAGCCCAGTATATCGTGATCCCTAGCAATGAAAAGCGATTCACCGATCAATGAGTCATATCTCCCTCTTGCATAGAGAAAAAATCACCATGAACACACTATATTGCATACAAAAGAATGGATATTTGTAGCCATTCGCTTTGACAAAAAATTTCAAACGGTCGGAGTTTGGTCTAACACCCCTCACACTCCAGACTAAATAAACATTATGAACCCAAAAGTTATCGCCAAATATATTTCCATTACGTTGGATTCTCCTACCGACTTTTTATTTTAAGAAAATAATATACCACCATTTATTACTCCCTCGCTCCTCGAAGGAAAAGAGAGAGCTCACTCTTATTACTCGAATCCAACATAACTATATTAAGTTATTTCCCTTGATGATATTACCAAACCAAAAAAACTACTGTCCACATATGTTTGGATACAGATAAAATAATTGCATCAGAAAATAACATACATATGTAATTCTTTCTCCCCCTTTGGATTTCCCTTTTATCAGTCCTTCTGCCCATAAAATCTTGAACGAAAGTGCCCCAACATTTTCTACAGTTTCTATCATCAACAAAGATATCACACTAAGTTCTTACCATAGAAGACCGAATTTTCTCTCCACGTGTCTAATTAATTTTCATCAGTGAGATCCTCATTAAGTTTGCTCTGTAGTACACCCAATTCCTATCGATGAAGATCAGGCTCCAACCGTAATGGAATAGGATTTAAAATATCTTGAGAAGATCATCGCCTCACATAATACCATGCAACTCGAAATCAGGGCATTAAGCCTAGCACAAGTCCACCTGCAAGAGGCCACCACTGCAGTCATAATAGGAAAGAACATACTTCCAGCCCCATCCCCAACACTGGAACATTTCCTGTGGTGGCTTCTGAAGTAGTACCAGCTAATCTCTATGATGTGTTTGTACTAGTCCCATCACCGGCTCCCCCTACTAACACATGCGCCCCTCGTTTCCAAATACCATTTTCCCCGTAGGGTTACTTTGAACCCTTTCAACAGTACCCCTAGTACCCACACACCGCCTTCTAAGTCCCCGCGCGAACTAATTTCATAGCTCATTTACTAGTCGAAGAAGTTATCCCCCTCTTATAAATAAAGAGATAATGTAGGTCGAATCTGAAATAAGTCTCCTTCAGGAAGGCACCAGCAAGATAAAAACCATCAATGAGCTCACTAACATCAAGAATATGACCCTCTATCCTGAATCTCGATTGTCAAGAAATTCAAGATATCAGTCTTCAAAACCCATAAGTGACTTGGCTCCCCAACCACCCACATGACTACTTACCACCTTCAGATACAGGTCCAAAATATAGGCGTAATAGTTCTAAAGAGGATATTGTCCTCTACTCTTTTTGGCGGAAACCCTACTTGGTATATGGGGCTGAAACGTAAAAGGATTGGGAAAACATGTAACGATGTATGTCGTGCTTTCCTGAAGTAGTCTGAATACAACGAAGAACTTGTTATCAACCGTAAAGACTTGGAAATTTTGAAGCAAGAGGAAGGAGAGAAATTTAGCACATTCATCAGTCGCTGGAGAGGTTTTTTTTTACATAAAAATGGCCATAGAACAAGTTTTTAGGTTTTTTAATGGTTGAAATTTCAAGATTTCGCAAACTTATATGTATAAGCTAACTGGCTTTTTTGTATAAGCCAACTTGCTAGTTTGCTTACTATGGACTGGGACCGATAAATTCTCCGATCGGCCATTTACCATCCGTTGTGCCAAGACAAACAAGATAGTACTTCCTTTTTCAAAGGTATACCCCCATTCCATTTCTTCTTCCTGTTAAAAATGGGGGGGGGGGGGCTTCCTCTCGTGTGTTGTTCGAGCTGCCTGAACTATTTTCTTGATCTGAATCCCCGAGAAAATGTTCAGATAGAGATCGTGATTCAAAATCTATGGAAGGAGGTATAAAATGACTTTGGTATAACCTGGATCCTCGAATTCAAATCACTCAACCATTTTAGGTAAAAGATCGGGTCAAGTTTGGATACTAATGCTACTAAATCTACCGAGGAACCTCGTTAAACTCCAAATCAGTTCTCTGCTCGTAAGGACTCACATGGAGCTTTTACATCTCACATCAGTAGACTCATGGCCAGTCTAATACTCGCATCACATCCCATTGCCAATTATTCCCAAGCTATGGTAGCCACGTCTACACCTTTCCAATAAGGATTCCTTGTGAGAAACTATCATGCCATGCCTCCTCTTAAAGAGTTCAGAGCCCAACCCATGATCACTGATATCCAGGCTCCCCTCTATCAATTATACGCCACCCTTAAAAGGCATGATCGATTGATAACTATCAACCCTGGACCACTCTTTGCATTCCCAGATAAGAATTGGCATATCGACTCCCATTGCAAGTTCCACTAAAGAACCAATCACATTATTGACAACTGTTAGGATATGACATTTGCCATCTAATAACTCATTGATTTCGGGATCATCATCCCTCTAAAGACAAATGTCGCCAAAACCCCTACCATATCATACCAACGCCCTGTCAGAAACTCCCATTCCAAACATTGACCGCTCGACCTAATAGTCCCCATTTATCACAAACCAATGACGAGGACACACTTTTAATTCCAAATAACTGCCCATCTATGAGCACCATCACCTACCCTAAAATTCATAATAAAAACAAAGCACAACATTAATCATATGACATTCTTCATAATGGTTATACACTTTATGCAAACTAAACACTATAACCCAAACTTAATCTTTTTCATGAAATTCATGCTCTCGAAAGACCCTGAACTCCTCACTCACTGTACATAAAAATTAATAACCCAGTTGAATGAGAGGATATGTATAAGGAAGCTCTCCAAGCCACTAAGCATAAATCCTTCTCAGTACAAATCCATTCCTCTAGATGGGGTAACCCACCTCTGAGAAAAACTTGTCCACCCTGACGGATTTAGGAATTAACAATTGTACCCACTCACCCAATAAATCCAAAATGCGTTTGATCAACTCTGCAAGATATAATGGGAGCTCCACTTCTTCCCGTCATGAGACAGGGGGACCTATAAGTTATGAACCCTGAAATCCTAGACCTACGACACAAATAAGTTAACAAGACAAATAGCTCGGGGATGATGATCATATCATTTGGAAATTCTAAAATAGTCACTAATTATTATACAAAGAGAAAGAAAGAGATAGGTCCTATATCATTCAAAAGGACACTACTTGGAAGGACGAATTGAAGGTTAACCCTGTATTCATAGATTACGTCCAACACATAATCCTTACAAGAAAGGTATGGAATCTCCTTCGTGAAGACCAACCGGTAATAGTCACACATATAATATTCCATGCCCAAGATGACAGACAATGAAGAATGAATGCCCAGGTCAATCCTTCGAGGAATGAATCTCGATTTATTCCTCACGCTACCATCAACGTGATGAGAACAACTAATAAAGGTGACATCGATCCTTATCGATTGATAGTTTTGAGTCTAGACTAACCCTCAGCATGAGAATTAATACCTACATCGAACCAGAGTCTACTACAAAACCTTCAACCATTGAGCCTGACCAGATGTAACACCCTGTATTTATATGCATTTAATATTTAATTAATTCGAATAATTTTAAATTACTTATGTGTCATAATTTAATTTAATTAATTTTTATTAGTTTTTATTTAAATATTAATCGGGTGAGTAAATGGTTAATATTTATGGAATTTAAATTACTAAGTGAATAGTAATAATTTATTTACGTCATAACATGTATTAGTGACATGGCATTATTTATCTCAACCGGGAGTCAGGTATAGACTAATTAAAGTATGAGATAAGGACTTTTAGTAAATTAATTTGGATGACAATTCTGAGTGTACGATTGAGTCCGGATAGGCCGAGATAGTCGAAAAAGAGTACTCGGGGGTAGTAATCGAGTCTCGGGACATTTTTAGACACAACCGGGCCCACACGGGAGTGTTTTGTTCATTTGGGTTTGACCCATTAGGCTAAATACGTGATTTATTATAATGAAACTAGGTATTATAGTATTGAATGACAAAAAATATATTCCAAACCTAGGGCTTTGAGAGAGATATAGAGGAAGAAAATTGAGAGAAATTTGGGGAGCTTTGAAGAGAAATCAAGAGAGGGATTCGGGTGTTCTTCATCAAACCTTCCTCTACCTCAATGGATCAGACTCTATGAACCCAAAAAGGCAAGTGGTTAACTTTCTGTGATTTTAAATTTGGTGATAATCAATTCATATCATAGTGGGTGTATCAAAAATCCGTTTTTGGGCGCGTGTTGACAATTAAAATGGGTCTTTCTGAATTAGAGTAATGTGTGTAAATTAATTACTCAATTGATGTTAGATTATGATATAAGACTGTTGGAATCAGATTGCAGGTGATAATTGGTAAGTATTGATGACTAATTTTGAATCTGGTTAATTAATGGATATGAGTGGAATAAAACCCAAGGAAAAAACCAAATTGGGAAACATGAATTGAGATGTAAATTCATATATGATTTGAAGATATTTAGGAGTATTAGAACCAAGATTTACTGGTTATAATGTTAATGGTATTTGGGTGAATGTTTGAAATAGGGTTTGAAATCTTGAGGGTTCAACAATGGCCGAAACAAGAAGCTGGGGAAGAAGAGGATTTGGTCTATCGATCGATCGACCCAGGGAGTCAATTGATCGACTAAGCAGGGATTTCGGCAGTAATCCTTATTTTAAATTATTTAACCTAAATTATTTTGGGAGACTTTTAAGGTGGATTAATTAGTGAAAATTAAACACAACTTAATACCTAGGACTATGGGGATATGGTGTTAAGGAAGTTTAAAAGTGAAGTAAGGGTGTAAATCTTACGGAAAGAATTTGGTGAGACAAAATTCATAAGTATTTAATTTTGGGCCATGTGAGTGTGTCCGGGTATAGTAATTGAATGACACTACGTTATTAAATTAACCGATGTATAAATAGATTAATTTGGAGTCAGAATATAGAGCCAGGAAATATTAAGATAGAGCCAAGTGAGCGAGTCCGGGTATATTGGTTGAGTGACATCAAGGTAATAAATTAATTAATGGATAAATGAATTAAATTAAATTCAGACCATAGACTCGGGAAGGTGGTAAATTAATTAATGGACAAATTAATTAAATTAGAGTCGGACCATGGACTCCGAAAAATATAGGCTAGTGCTACGGATTTTTGTACAGGGTAAAGCCGTGATTTAAATTATATATATATACGGTGTGTGATAGAATATATATATATATATATATATATATATATATATATATATATATATATATATGTATATATATATATATATATATATATATATATATTGTGCGTGCTTATAAATATCAGTGACTAGTTATTTATTTAAATTATATACTCTAGTGCTATCAAGGGAGGTTGCGTGATGTGGGTGAATATCCTAGCTTGAGGAGTAGGGAGAGTATATCCCCAGGTCATAACGTACATTTTCAGAGGTGGGGAATTGAGATGATGTCCTCATACTCGGGGGAATATGGCCGCCTCCATTAAGTTTATTATTTATGTTCCGATTCGGTGGACCATAGTTGTCTCGAAACTCCAGGTGGGATTGAGTAGCCTGGGTTGATAGCACTTTAGAGAATTCATCTGGTGAGGTACTTATTGGGAGGATGGGTTATATATACATTCAACATATGTGTGATTGTTGTAATATAGATTTACGTATATAATGGGATGAATAATTATATACGGGTAATTTAATACGTGGAGAAAATTGTATTACTAATATAACTACTGAATGTTATATCGCTTTGAAGGAAAGATGATTTATTAAGTTAAGGTGATTATTTAAGTTATAGTGATAAATAACTGATAATTCATATTAAACATACTCGGTCTAGAGTAGTGTGGCAGTAAGGAGTTATAACAAGAACTAGGTACGGGGTAGATGACTAGGTGGGTTATAATAAAAGCGTTAGGTGTGCACATTAATTGAGGGGTGAGTTTGTCCCCAAGAGAGTGTGACACTAGCTTAAATATGAAGAACATTCATGCATTTTAAATTACTGCAATTAATTACTTGCTAAATATTTTCAAAACATTTTGGGTTCTAACCCTTGCTATCAAATATTTTCAAAACCTTTTAGGTGTCCATCCACAGGGACGCCAAGTGTGACTTCATTCCAGGGATTCGCAGCTGCGGCATATGTGGATGTTGCAGGATTTGGATAGATGCATCTATTTTTCTATTCCTAGTGTAGGGATTCATACCAGTCTATCTCGAGCATGTCCTTACAGTTTTATTCAGTTATTTCATTTCAGATTGTAGGGGATTTATTACTCTCTGTTAGTTTTTTTTTGCCGGTGGTTTATTCGGCAAGACTTTTATTATTCTATGTGATGATTGATTCTATTAGCATTGGATGTTTGATTTTAATTTCGCACTTATTTTTTGTCTTGGATTAAAAAAGATAAAATTTGGCATCAACTTTTTGAATACTAGGTGGTTAGTAAGTTTTAAAAGGTTTTCGATAATGATGCTACGAATGAACCAAATTAGATTCCTGTTTTAATTTTATATAGGACTGATCACTCGGTATTTTATTGGGCGGGGTGTCACACCAGGTCTACGACACTCACCTGCCTGAGTAGGGCATTATAGATTGCTTGTACCATCTCTTGATCATCATAGAGGGTAACACATCCCCAGGGTCCATCGAAGAATATGTCCTCAATACCTAGATCTGGGAGGTGATGAAATGGGATTACTCCCCATGAAAATGACTCGAACTCCATGAACAAGGTCCCAAATCCTTTGAAGGTCCTAGCATCTAAGATTACAATTTTGGGATCGAATATAGTGCCATAACAGAAGAGCTTCACCAATTGGAGCAGAATGAGCACTAGATTTGTAGCATGAAAAGGCTAGGCTACATTACATATAGTTTACAACCTAGTCTCTCGTATGAAGGACCACCACTCTAATTCTCCAATATTAAGGGAGAATTCTGTCACCCCAACATCTATAAATACAAGAGAATCTAGTCTATATCAAATGAGTACACATACCCTTGAAAACACATAACACTATTTACGGGATCATATATATCGATTATACACCTCCCGAATTTATCCTCCCTATAGAATATCCCATAAATCCATATAGTGAGCTTGACCTGCTTGTTTTATGACTAGAATTTGATATCTTCATACTTGGAGTGTTTCCCTCGATCGACCACTGCACCAATGTAGGATGCCTCCATGAGAACACTTTTAGATACAACCTAAGTAGTGGGCATAATCAAAATCAAGGATGAGACGACCCACGAAGGTCATCCTCCACTAGAAGGTCTCCAACCCCAACCCCCGGAGGTACTCATACACTACTGAAATGGAACTAGTTATCCCTACTCCCCATGACCACGCACATGGAAAATTAGGCAGCCTACAGTATTTAGTATCCGCGTTGTCCCACGATATATTTATCAAGGAAATATCACCCTAGGGGCCAGAATATGCAGAATATCAGTGCAATTACGATGAAATCTTTTATGATCCCGTTAACATCGTGAAAGAAATGATCCCGAAAGAGCCTGAAACCTCCTCTGATAGGGAAGAGAACTAGGAAACCGCCTTCGATAACGACATCTAGTCAGGATTATCCATGTTTATAGAATCATCATTAAATATTTCTGAAATCCACACCTCCATCTAGAATTCTGACATAGTCATACGATGGATAGATAAGTACCTATCACGAGCTCTATCTAAAACTCAGAACAAGGATCCTAAAAGCTCAAAACTATCCCATAATCGGGACTAGACCAAAGTGATGGACCCAAAGTCAACACTGCCTACTGCTAGCCTTGCATGTTTGGCTAACAAAGCCCAGGAAGAACATGCACTATCTCCAGACAAAAAGGTCAACTACCTCGGGTCAAGTTGACACTCCAATCCTTTGAACCCAGTCAATAAGGAAAAAGTCACCCCTAAAAAATATCACATCACCACCCGAGAAAATAAAAAAATAGTAGAAACTCCATCAGACTAGGGCTAGCAATTTTTGACACGATAACCCATTTACTGTAATAACCCGAACATAACACGATTAACTCGTATAGATTTACGAGTACCTAAAACTAATACTCAAATCAAAATCAACGCGACCCAAAAGTGACACAACTAATTCGAATTGCCACCCCTACTTCAGACATCAACTAACGTCACCATCTGGAAGTTAATAGCCACATCCCAATAATCCCGATCTGCCCTTATCCATCTGTTGTCCCAAGATTATGTGCATATGGACCTAACTACGGTTGAGATGTCAACTACTACTGGATCCATAACCATTCAATAGCACATCAGTTAATCTGATAAAGATATCCCCATGCAAAATTATATTCTCTGTGACACCCCGCCTAATTAAATATCGGGTGATCAGTCCTTTATTAAAATTAAAACATAATGTTCGGTGTGTTCATTCTTAGCATCACTGTCGAAAACATTTAATATTATCAATCACCTAATAAATAATTAAGCTACGTGTCAAAACATTTTCTCCTTTAATTTCACCCAATTAATCCATTGATAAATTTCCACTCTTTAACAATATAAGCTACTCACATTCCACAAGAATAAAATAAATACTGGACATGAATCAAATACTGAAATAAATCGGATTGGATAAAACATTCCAGTTCAAAGTCACAAACCAACAAACCATAATATCCTCAAGTGTAATAGAAATAAAATACTAAAATGAACTGGGTACAATCTCTGATAAATGACTGAGAAAGGGGTGAAACAGTCCCAAATGGAATATCTGAATAAAGTGGAAAGAAATGATAGAAGCATGTAAGTGCAATGGCCTGCAACTCCCACAATTGCTGCAGCTCGCTAAATGATCCACGCGTCTAAGTCTGGTAACCCTATGGATGGGTACCTGATAAATTATATATATAGCAAAAGAGAAAAGAATAGCAAGAAATGAGTAAGATACCGAGTTCTAAAAATATTTGTTTCAGCAAGTATTTAAAACTGCAATAACTTAATTATTATGTGCATGTTAGTTTCGAACTCTCACATGAGATTCTCACCTCTCCACTATCATGCACGCCTAATGTACGTCTATCCTGACCTATTTATCCATAAGGTTCCCAACTAGATCATAGATTTATGCTTCTAAATATGTCTCAAAGGAGTACCCCACATCACCCATGCAATACACTATTAAGATCATTTATTCCAATTAACCGTATATTACATTCACTGTTCTGATAGTAATTCTTTTACCCACTAAAAATACTTTGCTTACCAACATTTATAAGTTTTCTAATTTCACACATTAGAATCATTAACAAGTATATATTTATATATATATATATATAGTCACATCACCCCTATACATATATATATATATATATATATATATATATATAAATCCTGCGCCCTTTGGTTAAGACCACTTGGTGCACTGCATACTCTGCTATCATGTCCCGATGCATCGCTCACTACGTAAATGACAATTGGTTCGACGTCTCTCACGAACCATAAATCTCATAACACAAACATTGGAGGCGAGCATACTCACCAGCCAAATGGGTCACGCACATACCTACGCTCCCATTCAGGCGTCGAAAATATCCTACGTCTCAGATAACACGTATCCAAGTTCATATGATCTGGGTACAATTTAAATATCCCCCTATTGGGTCACCCAGGATAAGACTGTACACTGCGCAATAACCTCCTCCCGATAGCAAGCGGCGTAGGGATGCTATACACACAATAATAATAATCATATAATAATAGGAATTCCTTAAGCCCTATTAAAATTCGGGTATTAACCCATCCCATACTTATATTTCTTCACGTAGTATACTTCTCATTACCACCTATTATGCAATTAACTCGATAATTCACACTTTCAAAATTTACAAGGTTAATTCACCTATCCAATTCTTAAGGTATTATCCTAAGAATGCTTCCCAAATAATTCTTCACTAAGCTAATATCAGTAAATGGAAGTTTTCCTCACTCAACTAACTATGTAACACGATTTGGGGAAAATAGAAATTTCTAGGATTTTTGGGACCTGTCGTTCGAACGAAAACTGGTTTCGTTCGAACGAATCAGCAGGTTTTTGAACGACCCTTCATCTCGTTCGAACTAGATATCGCCGTCTCCATTCTACTAACTGGTGCGTTTTCCAACCATTTACTAACCTAAAACCACTACAGGTTTCTTCCCAACTCCTAGAAATAACTTCCAAACATTAAAATAACATGTAGGGATGATTTATAACATCCTAGAATCATTTAATCATGCATAAGCCTTGGTAAATTCTTGAAATTCCCAAATTAACAAAATAAACCCCAGTTCTTCAAATTTCTATACAAGAACATGAAAACCAGATTCGTCCATCCTGATCACTCATCAATTCGCGATATCTAACCTTCATACATGAGGGATTCATCCTAATTAGAGTCCATATGTTTAATTAATGTCCTTAATTCTCCAATTTCATCAATGTTTATGAACCATAAATGAGTATTATATATCTATACTAACATGAACATGATTGTTGTTACAATTTTGCAAGGATTAAACACTTGCCTCAATTTCGAAGGTCAGATCTCCTAGTGATGTTGGTATAGGTGTGTTCCTCGTCTCACGATCTACACTTTGGTGGGATTTTCGGTGTGCGTTCTTGAGTTATGCACCAAGAACTCCTCTGGATTATTCTTCCTTCCTCTGTGCCTTTCTCTTTTCTCTCTCGTAGGTTTAGAAGTGATAGCTCCCCTCTAACTCACGTACCTCTATATTTAATTTCCTAATTTTCGTCCATAATATTTCCCCAAAAATTTAAAGGTCAAAATACCTCTACGGGGTGCTGGTTAGGCCTAACAAACATCCCGGAGTCCAAATAAAAAACCCGAATAGAGTTTTCAGACTATTTTGGACACAGTGGCGCGCTCGAAATTACCATACGAGTTACTTAAAAATAATTTACTTCTTTAACCCATTAAGTTAGTCCCGACATGACTCACACGCGCGTCCTGACTTAATGTACCAAGCTGTCGTATTTTCCCACTCTCGACAATTTATAAAATTTCATAATTTCATATTACGTATTCACAAAGTAATATTCCATAATTCTCAACAACAAGTATTAACCCTTGGCACGCTAGTTATTTTTTATTTTTAATCCGGATTAATTATTAATGAATTAATTTCTCACATTTTAATTTAATTAATCCAACAATAATAAATAATCTCATAATTATTTAATGTCATAAAAATACGGGGTGTTACATACTTCCCTCTTACAACGAAATTTCATCCCGAAATTCGAAAAGAGTATACCAGGTTGAAACAATGTTGTATATATGTTGCGCATTGCATCATTGTGCTCCCAAGCAAAATGTTTCGTACCACTTATATAGTAGGCTATCGAACACCCTTAATAATGAACACCCCACATATGTTCGTTTAAAACTCCAAGTTACCCTGTCACTTAGGTTCTTGCCCAAGTCTTACCGTTTGAGTTTCACTAATTAAACTTAATTTTAGATATTCACTATCTAGCCTGCTACTATTCGCAACTTAGTAGATTAATCATTCTTTAGATACATTCGATCTCGTCTCGCAACGATCGCACACCAATTGGTTATTTACGCAGTATATATTATGCACACATAATATACTATAAGTATTAACTCATCTTCAATCTTCGCAATAGCACCTGGTCCCCCCACCTTTAACTAACAAGCAGGAGAACAACAAGGCCTACTGTGCCATACCTCAACTTGCACAATGCTCAAAAGTGAACTTACATGAGTTATTATACACAAACTCCACTAGTGGAAGGGACTTCTCTTGTCCTCTCTTGAGATTTAAGGGTACACATTTAATTTTATTCTCCAACATCCGACTAGTCCGCTTATTCTACCCATTCGTCTGCGGATGATAGGTCTTACTCAACCACAACTCCGTATCCAAAGCATTATGAACACTTTTCCATAATCGAAAGACAAAGATCTTGTCCCCATTTGGACTCAATATCAAGCGGTACCCCATATAACCTCACTATCTCGATTATAAAGGTCTGCGGTTACTGTCCCGTAGTATGACCAATGTTAACTGGCATAACGTGATCTACTTCGTTCAACTGATCCATTATCACCTATATAGGATCGTAACACCTTTCATGATAAAATCCTAGGGAATACTCGCCCCTTATTCCTACTGGTTTTGGATGGTCCAACCTTTTTCCAACAGACAGGTGACCCATTGCAAAACAAATTTATCAATATTTCTCTTCATTAAATCCTATCACCACTGTTATTTATAACATAATACATCTTATATTCTCTCAAATATACCTCTAACCGTAATCCATGTGAATTTACCTCACCGTGTGTCATAGGTCCTTCCCCTGCTCTAATAATTAGTTTCTCATGAAACGTAAGCCTCTATCAATTCTTACAGAATAACTTCAACTCCTCGAGTTAAATGATATCGAATTCACATGATAATCACAATCTATTGCCTAATATAATACCATTATCATGAGCTTACAATCAAGTCCTGATATCTCCACTTCTATCTTCATTTACCTCATCCCATACGTTCCGAATGGAAATAAAATAAAGATTCAATTACCTAGGGCGCCCGTACACCCTATGCCTTCAGCATTTTTGCACAAATGAAATATATTCTCACATTATAGTGGAATTATCAACCCTCAATTATACTCCCATATGTACAATTACAACGGTACGAATCCCATGTACTATCATCCAAACTTCTCTCCAACTCCCGGAGTTCGTTAGTTTTATGCATGAGGTGTCTCTCAAAGAGAAATGCAAATAAGGAACCCCCCTTGATACACTACTACCTAACATTATCGCTGGTCGAGGTTCGTAAGGACCTCAGTCTATAATATGTACCTTCCCACCATCTCCGTATGTTGACATATTAATCTACACATGTCCTTAACAATAACATAAAAAACGACGTTCTCACTATCCCATGTTTTCGGCGCTATATATATGACGAGCTATATTTCTCTGCTTGATAAAGAGTACAATGTATCTTGAGTCATATCAGTAATTAAATCCCTACACACCGAAATCACGTCTAACGAGACAACAAACTTACTGAAGTCTACAATATCATGAAGTTTTAATATATATATATATATATATATATATATAGGCCCAACCCTACTTCGGGTGATGCCTTACCAAATTAATATTACTCCCCCGGAGTACCTAGTGCGATAGTCTTTCACTTAATCTACTATCGTTCAAACACTCGGTAATTATCACTACACATTACCATTATAAGCTCTACCTTACTAACTCAATGCAGTAGTAAAAATTATGACAATTAAATATGCCTTTAATGCCCACCCGACTTACTCACGGGTGTCATCTAAAAAGCCCCGTTACCTATGATCAATACATTTATAACCGGACTGTCCAAAACTAATGTACTCACTAAACTCGACTCACATGCGAATTTTTGTGTTAATCGTTTATATATAAGTTGTGACACACTCCTGTCACGTAATTAAATCCTTTACTCACAAGGATGAAACAAATCTTCACCAATATCTTCTGATCGTATGTTCCTTACATGCACTCCTCATGGTCAAAACAACCCATAATCACTTGTACTCGTTATACATCTGGGATTTCATCCAATAGTTGCCCCCTCCTCAATGTGGGCAAATTATTCTATTCTGTGGTTTACACACCCATCATTAAAACGTTGGCCTAACATCTCTAGGCCTCATTTATGGCTTTACTAGCCTCCTTAATTCTTCCTGGGCCCCCAATGACACTGAGGATTAATATGCTATTGTTATCGAGGACTCCACTTGTCTTGCCTAAACCTACCATTCTCGGTTTGTAACTTCTAGGGCTAAATTTTCTTGACCCAAATTCCTTCTCGGAAAATCTCACGCCTCTAGTTGTTATGCTCAAATCTTATCGGTTGCACTTCTCAACGTGGGCACATTCAGCACTGGTAGTCCCACTCTCTACACATAGGGAAAACTTCCCGAGCCATTTCTCATCACTGGTCCCACTGAACATTTCCTTCCTTCGGACTGGAAGTCTTAGCTCTCAATCATTCTCTTGTTGTCCCTTTTGGCTATGCGGGCCTTTCAAAACTAGTGTTAGCCTCTACATCCCTGATTGACGTCCTCGTCACTTTGTAGAAAGTTAGTTAATCAAACTTATCTAAATGAGTTTCCTATTGGGCATACTCTCATGTGGTGTTTCACTATAATCGTTAGGTTCGGTTTTGCTTTTCGACCAAATTCTCTAACCCTCCTGTCTCACTTCTTCTGGTACATTTTGGAAAACTCGCGAACTACAAAAATTGAATCAATGGAAATCTATTTCTCTTTAGAGGTCTCCTCCTTTATGTAATATAAATGGGTGGACAATCCTCCCTCTGTACGAGGCATAGCCATCAGGAAACATCTCATGACCCAGTACAACAAAAATAATGCACTTACTAAAATAATCTATCATGGCTCTATAAGCAACAAGCCAATCCATACCAATAATCTCATCATACTTTGACATATCTAATACCAGCACATCGATAGGTAAAATAAGTCTCCCAATCTCTATGCCTATTCCTCGGCATATAAAGAAAATCAACAACCCATTACCCATCGGTGAGACTACACATGTAATCGTACTGTTAGCCGTGTCTAACAATCCTGTGGCCTATGCAAATCTAGAGGCTATGAATGAATGTGAAGCCCCAGTATCAAACAAAATATATCTCATAATCCCAAAAATTGAGAACATACCCTCAATGGCGAGCGGTGGCTACTGAATGGTTGCCTGCTGGACGTTGTACACAAGCTCATACGGTATTTGCCCCTGTTTCTAGGCTATTTTGGCCTTAACTGGCCAATCCCGCCTCCTATGACCCATCCTGCCACAATTGAAGCATATACCAGAAAACTGTGTCACATTACGACCCTGTTGATTTGGTCCTGTTGCTCAGTTCCACTTCTTCCTTGGTCCTGTTAGCCCCGCTGAGCATCTTGATGAACAATATCTGGTTGAGGACATCCCTCCACTTATGACCTTGTTGTTCACAGTTATAGCATAGTCTTGAAAGTTTTTGCTTTCTTTGGCCCTGGTGTCCTTATTGGTCGAATTGGGGTTTTTCTTTAGCCTGATCCGAATAAGTTTGATGTTTATGGTCGTCTCTCCCACACTTGAAGCACCTTTTTATGACATCATTCTATCCCTGGCTATGTTGGCCTTGACGCTTTTGGCCCTTCATGCAAATTTTATTACCTTTGTGGTCTTTACGACCCTGAGAAACTTATTGTTATGGTATTGGTGCCTTCCCTCAATTTTTAACCCTAGTCATATCAGATTGACTATATTCTCTTATTCTTTTGCCTCCTTTAAGCTGCATATTACGATCATGGTACTGTAAGACTACAGTGGTAACTACCTGTGCCACAATACCTACTATTTCGGCAATTGATACTCTCTCCGGGGATGACTAAGGTATCAGTTGACCTTGCTCATTGACTCCCCCAACAGTGTTAGCTTGAACTTCTTGACATGCCATCTGAAAGTTGAAATGGGCTGAATAAGTTCAACATCCATACAATTAAATCGCAGAAGTATGAATTTCCCATTCGTAAGGATGAATACAACATTCCTAATATTATGGCTCTAAATCAAAGGACACTTAGCAGAAAGCATACTAAGATGCACATATCCAAAGGACACTAGAACCTGATGCTCTGATACCACCTGTGACACCCCGCCTAATTAAATATCGGGTGATCAGTCCTTTATTAAAATTAAAACAGAATGTTCGGGGGGTTCATTCTTAGCATCACTGTTGAAAATATTTAATATTATCAATCACCTAATAAACAATTAAGCTATGTTTCAAAACATTTTCCCGTTTAATTCAACCCAACTAATCCATTAATAAATTTCTATTCTTTAAAAATATAAGCTACTCACATTCCACAAGAATAAAATAAATAGTGGACATGAATAAAATATTGAAATAAATCGGACTGGATAAAACATTACAGCTCAAAGTCACAAACCAACAAACCATAATATCCTCAAGTGTAATTGAAATAAAATATTAAAATGAACTACGTACAATCTCTAATAAATGGCTGAGAAAGGGGCGAAACATGCCTAAATGGAATATCTGAATAGAGTGGAAAGAAATGATAGAAGCATCTAAGTGTAAAGGCCTGCAACTCCCACAACTGCTGCAGCTCGCTAAATGATCCACACGTCTAAGTCTGGTAACCCTATGGCTGGGCACCTGATAAATAATATATATATATATATAAGAAAAGAGAAAAGAATAACAAGAAACGGGTTAGACCCCGAGTTGTAAAAATATTTATTTTTGCAAGTATTTAAAACTGCAATAATGCAATTATTATGTGCATGTTAGTTTCGAACTCTCACATGAGATTCTCACCTCTTCACTACTGTGCATGCCTAACGTACGTCTATCCTAACCTAGTTATCCATAAGGTTTCCAACTAGATAATAGATTTATGCTTCTAAATATGTCTCAAATGAGTAACCCGTATCGGCCATACAATACGCTATTAAGATTATTTATTCCAATTAACTATATATTACATTCACTGTTCTGATAGTAATTCTTTTACCCACTGAAAATACTTCGTTTACCAACATTTATAAGTTTGCTAATTTCACACATTAGAATCATTCACAAGTGTGTGTGTGTGTGTGTGTATATATATATATATATATATATATATATAATAAGGAGTAAGGGTGTTTTCACTGTTCAATAAGGTGTTAACACATTAAAGGTTGAGATGGAAGCCAATGTGACAAGAAATTAAGGGTCTAGATCATTTCCCCTTCTCCAATCTTACACGTCTGAAAATCAGTCTACTCGCCCACTTTATTGAGCACAAGGCTCAAGAAGTATACCATACCAGAGCGCAAGGCTCCCAAAAAAATCACGGTCTCTCACTCATATCTTCTCTTGCTCCCTCTCCCTCCCTCCTCTCTGCCTTTGATAAGAGATAGTACGATACTTTCCAGTAAACTAGAGGGAGGGCATGAAAGTTACATCAAAGATGTGATAAGAGAGAGTATGATACCTTCCAGTAGACGCGGTCCGTTCAGAACACTTCCTTCTAAAATCTCAACTGTAAATGCAAAGGTCACCAAGTTTGGAACGTAAAGAAAAGCTTTTCTTTTCGTGAAGCTCTCTCTCCATGTATTCATGTGTTTGTTTCTCTCTCCGTGTATTCATGTGTTTCATGGTATGTATTTTGATTTTAGTTTCAGATCTGAAGTGTATTTTGTTCACATCTGCGTATTCACATTTGGGTATTCATGTGAGCATTTGGTGGTTTTAGTTTTTTAATAAACCCTCTCCACAGAAAAACAAATGAACGACGACCACCTGATCTCTTTCGAATCCATCTCAGTCAGAGCATAGGTGAAGGAGGTGATGGTTCCAACCACTGGTAGCTCCCCTCTCTCTTATATGTGTATTAATTATTATCATTATGTTTAATGTTTGTATCTAAGCATTTTCGTTTGTATGTTCAAATCATCAAGATCTCAGGGTTAAAATACGTCTTGGTGTATTCCAAATCATCAAGATCTCAGGGTTCTACCACAAACGCATCACTACTCGAAAGATAAGAACACATTTTCATTTTTGGTTTTCATTCCTTTTTTACTTGAATAATTAGATGAAAGTGATTATTACTTATGTCTTGATTTAATATCCTCAGCCGAGGTCTTTAAAATTCATTATTTTTTATGATGATAATGATTATTAGTTTGTATGTTGTACCCATTTGTTTATTGTAAAACAATATTTTGATATTTTAGAGGGCTTTGGTGTTCTCTTTTTTTTTTCTTTTTAATTTTCTCTTTGAAAACGGGTAGCCACTTCTGATTCAGAGCACACGGCTCACCTCACAGAGTAAGGACGGAGAACTTGAGAAGGTGGTAAGCAAGATAGAAAAAAGAGGAGACAAAAACAAAGCAGAAGATGGTTATTTGCCTCAAACTCAAACTCAAAAACATAACAATAATATTTATTGGATTTATAGATTTGTTGCAATATATGTTATTGGTTTATGAATTTTTATGCTCATGCTTAATTTCTAACATTTGTGCTCAATAAGTCATGGTTCATATCTTATTGCCTCCCTGTTTATATCGAGGTGGATGAAAAAAAAGCCTAAGATAAGAACAGGGAAGGGATATGGATATTTGTTCTTTTTTTTAATGTTTTTTCCCTTATTAATAATGGGTTTTTACCTTCCCTACAAGCTTATGGTAATGATGGAGCAACGCGACGAAGTTCATGCTTTATTTCTGTGTATATTTTTTTTTGTGGTTCTTTGTTACGTGTGTTGTACTATGAGGTTTCTGAAATATTGTGTTACTTTTTAGTGTTTTAGTTTGAAAATTCTTTACCAAACAATTTTGTAGCTTTAATTTTATTTATTACGATTTAATTTTTATGGTGTATGAAATGTATATATGATTTATTGTTGATTTGTTTCTATTTTATATATCAGTTGATGGTTGAAGTGTAAACTTAATAAAGGGATGTACACAACCAATTTTAGACTGTATAATTAAAAAAATCTTAAAAGTGTGCTTTAAAAAATGACTAAATAAAACATTGTACAGTTTAAATATAAATATATAAATATTTTTTTATTTATAAAATATTTCATTTAATTTAATACAAGATTTTAAAGACTTTTCTTAGCATATTTAGTAAAAAGGGTTTTCTTATCATAGCATATTTTTTAAAATTGTATATAATAATTATTTTATTTTTAAGTTTATAAAATAACCTTTTCTAATTCATTTTTTTCATGTTCTGTAACTATTTTTATCCTATCATTTTCGATATAAGGGTGACGGAGGTTATCATAAAAATTATGCATTAAAATAATTTTTTTAATTATTATCAAAAGTAATAATGACAAATCATAATGATTACTGGCCAGTGGTTTCGAACTCCTCCTCCAACCGATGTCCACATTTAATGGTGGGGACCATTTGATAACTGTAATATAATGATGTCTGGATCTATAACGAATGACTTTTTTTATTTTCATTTTATTACGTCTAATTAGTGTGTTCGAGTATTATATTCTTATTTTTTATGTGATGACATCATATTCATCCCACTTTCGAATATACTTCATTGTTTGCTCGATAATAATGGATTATTTATATGGCGGCATATGCGTGATACGATATTCTCGCAATAGTACTCAAATTTTGTTAAGACGTCTTAGTATAACCTCACTTTACTAAACACTTTCATATTTGATTAGTTATGGTTCATTGACTAAGGGTTGTGCTATATGAAAAATGATAATTATGTTAAGTTAGTAACGGGTGATGATATTGAGATGGTAGCCAAATTATGATGATTGAATCTAATTAAACATGTATATGAAAGATTTGAAGTTGCCACCCTCACGTGTGTCGTATGACAAAAGGTTGTTTTAAGGTAAAAATGAGATGAATATTAAATTATGCGCAATGTAATTTATTAGTGTATAGATTGATGAATATTTTATGTTATATATGAATTTGTTTGATGAATTTGGACTACTTAAATAATCCTTTGTTTTGTTGGGGAATGATTTTTTTTTTCGTTTTGCAATTATGTGCTTTGAAATTTTTTGTTGTTTTGCGATAATGTACTTTGGATATTTTTGTAGTGCCTTCAGGCAGGGGTATGTCCTAGTATATTTATAAATATACATATAGTCACATCATCCCTATACGTACATATATAAATCCCGCTCCCCTTGGTTATGACCACTTGGCGCAATGCATACTCTGCTATCATGTCCCGATGCATCGCTCACTGCGTAAAGGCCAATTGGCTCGGAGTCTCTCACGAACCATAAATCTCATAACACAAACATTGGAGGCGAGCATACTCACCAGCCAAATGGGTCACGTACATACCTACGCTCCCATTCAGCTGTTGAAACTATCCTACATCTCAGATAGCACGTATCCAAGTTCATATGCTCTGGGTGTAATTCAAATATCCCCCCGTTAGGTCACCTAAAATAAGACTGTACAATCCGCGATAACCTCCTCCCGATAGCAAGAAACGTAGGTATGCTATACACACAATAATAATAATCATATAATAGGAATTCCCTAAGCCTTATTAAAATTCGGGTATTCACCTATGCCATACTTATATTTCTGTACGTAGTATACTTCTCTCTACCACCTATTATGAAATTAACTCGATTATTCACCCTTTCAAAATTTCCAAGGTTAATTCACCTATCCAATCCTTAAGGTATTATCCTAAGAATGCTTCCTAAATAATTCTGCACTAAGCTAATATCAGTAAATGGTAGTTTTCCTCACTCAACTAACTGTGTAACACTATTAGGGGAAAAATATAAATTTTTGGATTTTCTGGGACCTGTCGTTCAAACCCAAACTAGTTTCATTCGAACGAATCAACAGGTTATTCGAACGACCATGTGTCTCGTTCGAACGAGACATCGTCGTCTCCATTTTGCTAACTGCTGCGTTTTCCAACCTTTTTCCAACCTAAAACCTCTACATATTTTTTCCCAAATCCCAGCAATCACTTCCAAACAATAATCTAACAGGTAGGGATGGTTTCTAACATCCTAAAATCATTTAATCACACAGAAACCATGGTAAATTCTAGAAATTCCCAAATTAACAAAATAAACCCTAGTTCTTCAAATTTCTATACAAGAACATGAAAACCAGATTCGTCCATCGTATTTACTTATCAATTCTTGATCTCTAACCTATATACATGAGGTATTCATCCTAATTAGATTCTAGATTTTTAATTGATGTCCTTAATTCTCCAATTTCTTCAAAGTTTATGAACCATAAATGAGTATTATATATCTATACTAACATGAACATGTTGGTTGCTACAATTTTGCAAGGATTAAAAAATTTCCTCAATTTTGAAGATCTAATATCCTAGTGATGTTGGTATAGGTGTGTTCCTCGTCTCACGATCTACACTTTAGTGGGATTTTCGGTGTGTGTTCTTAAGTTATGCTCCAAGAACTCCTATGGCTTATTCTTCCTTCCTTTGTGCCTTTCTCTTTTCTCTCTCGTAGGTTTAGAACAGATAACTCCCCTCTAACCCACGTACCTATCTTTTTTAATTTCCTAATTTTCGTCCATAATATTTTCCTAAAAATTCAAAGGACAAAAATACCCCTACGGGGTGCCGGTTAGGCCTAAAAACATCTCGGAGTCCAAATAAAATACCCGAGTAGAGTTTTCTGATTATCTCGATTCTTCCGAGCTCAATGGTGGGCTCGAAATTACCATACGAGTTACTTAAAAATAATTTACTTCTTTAACCCATTAAATTAGTCCTGACACGAATCACACGCGCGTCCTGACTTAATGTACCAAACTGTCGTATTTTCCCACTCTCGACAATTTATAAAATTTCATAATTTCGTATTATGTTTTCAGATAGTAATATTCCATAATTCTCAATAATAAGTGTTAACCCTTGGCATGCTAGTTATTATTTATTTTTAATCTGGATTAATTAATAATCAATTAATTTCTCACCTTTTAATTTAATTAATCCAATAATAATAATAATTAATCTCATAATTATTTAATGTAAAAAATACGGGGTGTTACAATCTCTCGTTCGCACTTCACATCACCATTGAGACTTACGGACATATTATTTCCCTAGTACTAATAGACAATGTGTCAACAATCAATGTATACCCCCTCCCCCCCGTACTACACTAGTGTGGGATACACTGCCTCAGAATTCACACCATCCTCTACGGACATTATAGTCTATGGCAACATGTGTCGGGAAGTACTGGGGTCCATCATCCTCACCCTCATAACAGGGACTATCAAGTGTAACGTAGAGTTTGAAGTAAATGTGCTCACCACCTTCAACCTTTTACTCAGAAGAGCCTGGATGCACCCCATGGGGGAATTACCCCCATCATTGCACATAAAAGTCAAGTTCCCATTCAATACGAAGGTCATCACAATTGTAACACTAGTACCATTACCCTCCTAAATACCCACCACGATAATAGCGACATATGCCTTAGTGGATTCTGAGTCATGCCACTTGATCATATGATAGAAAAAGAGTCAGTTATTCACAATGTAGCCGCTCGAATCAACCATAAAATGATATACATGCTAGCTTTTGGGCTAAAAAATAACCCTTGAAGCCATCACTTCAACAGAATATAAGGAAAAGTTTGGTCTCGGGTATACCCCTAATAGCAAAACTTTAAGCCCTGGTCCCCAAAAAACACCATCAAGGGTGGATTCATCATTTTCATCACAAATGATAGTACTTTCCCTATCATGGACTCCCCTAACCACTGTTGGATGATGTAAAAAAATCCTTAAAACTAGGGATGGAAATCCTCTATGAGTAAGGGTTATATATATACTATGGGAAGACCCACAAGTTCACCACAACAAGCTTAACGTCTCATGGGTCACTGAGGAAGACAGAAAGGTCCCAAAACCATATCCTAAATGGGGATTGTCCGTGCTATTTCCTGATGAAGTTGCCCTAGTATCCATGTTGGGGTCCTCAGATCTAACCATTGCAGAATGCTTCCACGACTCATACACTGCCTCGACCACCCGAGTTAGCATAACTAGAAAAGGATGATTAGTTAGCATGAATGAAATCAATCTCTAACTACGAGTACCAAAATTAATAACCTTTCCCATTAAAACACCACATTCAGTAGATCCTCGAGAGACAACCTATCGGCCCTCATAGGACTATCAATGGAATGAATAAAGCCACTGTCTCTTTCTTCAAGTCCTCTCCAAGGAAGTCCCCTATACTGATCCCTTGGTACGCCCAACAAAATATCCCTTAGCAAACTCTGAGGGGGAAATGGCCCAACTCAAAGAATCCCGTCTTCCCTAACCTTCACTCTTTGTCAATATCCTAGAGACTTAGAAGACCACTCCAAAGGTCCCCGATAGAATTCATCTTACCTCATCACCAACAATGTGGTAGTCATAGTACTCAACAATTGGACTTCTATCAATTGTAGCCCGTTGCCTATCATCCAGACGTCCTTCAAGTTTGTCATTTAAGCAAAAGACTCCATCTTATCCCTTCTCTTAATGTATCCCTATATAAAAATACTTATATGATATTATTAAGGGTGTCCTTCCTTCCTTTGATGGAATAATAAATAGTGATTTCCAATATTTTCCCACGTGTGTTGCGTCTGATTACTATGAATCCAACAAAAGATAGGAACTCATACCTAACAATTATAACTCTGTGATCTTAAAATACTAAAATCACTTTTAAAAACTTAACTTAAGTCAAAATATATGTATGTCTCCAAATGAGGATTATATAATAACCATAAACTTGGGAACTCCCTAAAACCCTAAATAGTTATAAATAGGGTCCTCCCTATATGAGAACAAATAAAAAGAGCTCACAGATCTCCTCTCCATCATTATAGCTGTATTCAATTGGTCTTACGTCGACATGCCCATCATAGACTCGATAATCATCATGCATGAGATACCTACTCTCCCTTAAATAAGACCCATAAATCAAAGACTCCATAAGTTAATACCTAAAAGGTCCTTATAAGTTAAGGAAGAAGGAGAAAAACATCTTAAAGTCAGTTTCATCAGAGTTATCGAATATCTGACTTGGCTAACCACAATCGTACTAATACCCAAAGCCAACAACAATATTCGAATGTGCATAGATTATAGGGATCTTATTAGATCCTTCCCCAAAGATGATTTCTCCCTACAATACATAGACTTATTGGTAAATGGTACATCTAATAACACGCTCAAGTACTTCATCAACGTATTCACGGGATATAATAAAAATGCACCCTAACCACCATGACAAAACTGAGTACATTACCGCCTAGAGGATGTACTATTATACAATTATGCCCTTCGATCTCAAGAATGACGGTGAAGCTTACTAAAGACAAGCCACAGTTATCCTATAAGACCTCATACATAAGGAAGTGGAGGTCTACATAGATTACATAATCATCAAATCCAAATACCAAGAAGGACACATTTTGCAATATAGAGATTTTTCCAAAGGTTACTGATGATACGCAAATATTGCGTATTTCATCCTCCGAACGTATGCATTTTTGCCCCTTCGAGTATCTTATTCCCTATATTTATGCTCGTTAACCGGAAAATATCAAATTTCTACGTTAACATGTTTTTATGGGGTTAATTGAGCTTTTATAGGTATTTGGATGCTAAGTGTGAAGTTCAGACGCATTTCGCTCAATTTCCATATGCAGTCGCACGCTCCAGGGCATTTTAGTCTTTTCACAGCTTGGGCACCTGGCCCAATATCTTCACGGAATTGTATCCCTCCTCGCAAGCTTCGTGTGGTCATGAACGGTGCACGATTCCGATTCATAACGAAGAAGTTACGACAATTTCAGCGAAAGTAAAAACATTGAAACCAAAAGAGGAGGAGAAGAGGAAGAAAGGGAATGCATGTAGGCTACTTTGGCTTACCCCTACTTGATCGATCGATCAATAGTTTGGGTCGGTCGATTGATCCTTCTCGACAGTGGTATATTTTGTTCACGATCGATCGATCGACGATTTGGGTCGATCGATCGATCCCCTGTTTCTAATAGATATTTTGCCTTTCTTTTCTTTTATTCCAACTTACTATAAATACAATTTTTGTTGTAATAATCATATATTAAGCTTTAGAAAAGATTTTAGAGATTTGTAGGTTAGGGTTTGGGGGATTTGAGAGTTCTTCTTCTTCCCCTCTTGGATTGACACCCTTTTGGGTTTGTAATTGGTGCTTTCATCTTCCCTCTCCATTAATATAGTTGTTTTCCATTATTTCTTTCTTTGTTAATTTGGTTTACATGCTTTGTTAATTAGTTTACATTATTTATTTCCCTGCTTTCTAGTGTAAATTTACCGCGTTTATTTACTGCTTTATTTATCGCGTTTATAACATGCCTTCTAGCTAAGTTAAATTAGGTTGTGTTTGAATGGAACTCACTTGAGTTGACGTGTTGCTTGCCTTTGGTGATGGTGTTTACGGGTCTATTTTGGGTGCGTTGCCCTAGTTATTGCGCCTAGGAGATTTGACAGGGCATATCATGTATGTCCCGTGCTTACGACCTTACGTGTATAATTTTGGGGGTATTTGTTGACGTGGAAATCTTATTAGGCTTTTATGCGGATTTAGGGGCGTGACAACCCTTGATTCAATTAACTATCGAAACGAGACGCATTCGTAATAAATCGTCGACCCATGTATCCATTTTATATAAATTAACTCGGGTGAGGGATATTCGACGCAACCTATAGTTTTTACCGCTTTGTTAGTCTAGTTTCAATACCCTCGCCTAGATAATCATTTCCCTTTTATGCATCTTTGCTTTTAGTTTGTAATTCACCTTTTACACTTTTATTTCGAAGCACTAAATGAATTAAATTCTAGCAACTCATCCATGTGGATTTTCGATACCTGACTTACCGCTATGCTTGCCTCGCAAGTGTAGTAGTAATTTAGGTTTGTTTGTATTGAGTAGGCAAAACGAAAACAACGACCGTACACCTTACACGCGCACACTTTTCACACTCGATCAAAATGGTGTCGTTGCTGAGGACTAGTTTGTTTTAGACTTTATTTGATTTAGTATTTCATAGTATTTTCCTTCTATTTGTATTATTTTCTAATATTTTTGCAGGACTTCCACATTTGAGAACTTAGAAACGTTCAAATTTTCCCCACGTGCACTTACTTTGTGGAATCCACCATTTCGAGCCATTTTTGGGGAAAGCATGTCTTATTCCAATTATTTTAGTAATCGTTGTTATAATGCTCAAAATTCTCGCAAACCTATGACTTTCAGTGAATACTTAGAATCCCAAAGTATAACAAATTCAAATATGACTTTGGACGAGTATAACGAATGTCAAAATTAAGGTTATTGGAATTTTGATGATGATGACAATGATTTTGGGCCTTTACCTCCTTATAATAGGAATTTTGAAACGAATTGCAATAGTTTTCAAAATTAATAATGAGTTTTCGTTTAAGTCTGATGGTAATTTTCAAATTTCCCATTTTCATGCATCCGCACCTCGACCCATGACATTCGGTGAGGGCTTACGTATGTATGAGAATGAGAAAATTGAAAACCGTTATCAGGAAGAAAATCGTTATTGGGAACATGAATTGGATTTATTATTTGAGTCCGACGATGATTTTGCTTCCGAGACTTTTGAGGTCGAAGAATGTTCTGAACCAAATGACATACTTTGACCTAATTTGGAACAAACCATTCTAGACATTTCCCATTGCATAATAGATATTGAAAGTGAGGATGAAAATGACATAATATCTATTTGCAATGAAATGATTTCTTCTTTGGCCCCCAAAGAAGAACCTTTCATTGAAAATGATATTATGTCATTCGAAACTCAATCTTCATGCGATGATGATTCATCTCATGAGTTTGAATTTCTTCCATCCCCATTTTCATTCTCTATTATCACACCGTCTTAAGTACCTGATGATTCGGTTTCAAACTTTAATGTTTTAAACCTTTTCGCCGATGAGGAGTACTTGCTCGAGTCGCCTTTCACAATCGCATCTTTGCCTTTGTGTGCACTGCCTCCCATTCCAATTCCAAAATCATTGGGAGGATATTTGGATTTTCTCGATCCCCACATGTTTTTGTCACCCGTTCAATCCAAACCCCCCATAGTCCCTCTAAAAATTTTAATTGGAGATGGTTCCTTTCTTCCGCTTTACACATGCCTTCCGTTGTTCAAACGGAATTCATATTTTTCGGAGGGCATGCTTGTATGTGAGGGTACACCGGTTATCCTCCAAAGTCAAATCATTCTTATGGTGGACCCTCAGCTATTTAGACTTCTAATGTACAGTTAGTGTGAAGCCTAAATAGTAGGTTGTATATAGTTAGCTTTTTATTCTTTCTTTTTATTTTTTATTTCCTTTTTTAATTTACCCTAGTGTAATTAGTTAAATTTTTGTTATTTGTTTTTCCTATGCTCGGTGCTAACTTATTTTGTAGATTCTTTGGACTTGTTCTTATGGGGATCGCTCCAATTTTCGGTAATATCGCACTTTTCCTCTATTGAACTTGGTTCTTAATTCACATTTAGGACAATGTTAGGTTTTAAGTTAGGGGGTGTGGGATATTCTATCCATTTCTTTATTTAGTCCATGTTTTTTCTCACATGTTAGTTACTTAGTATGCTTTTTTTAGAAAAATTGAAAATTTCAAAAAGATTTTATTTTTTCTCCTTTTTGGGGCTTTTTGCTTTTGTTTTTGATGATAAATTTCAATAATTGCCCGATCCAATAGACAACCCAATGATGCATGTTCTTGATTTTAGAAGTTATTAGACTTAAGTCTCCATTATTGATATTGTGAATAACTTCATGAATTAAACTTTAATCCCATGAGCATATGCTTTTTTATTGCTTTATTGATTTGGTTTAAGATTTTTATAACTCGTTAATCTTTTGTTGCATTGTATAGACTTACAATGAGTAAGCTTTGTACCTTTCATAATTTGTGAGTGTAAACACTATTTTTTTCTCATTGAAAACGTTGAATTCGTTGGTAATCTCACTTTTCTTTCATTTGATCCTTCATTAATTGAGTTCATACTTGAAATGTATTACTTGATCATGATTTTCATATATTGTTTTCATTTGAGAATTACGTAAACTTTTGGAAATGATCATAGGCCCTCTTTTTTATATCACCCATATTGACCTTGACCTCTCCCTTATATGTTTACCCTCGTTAACCCATTTGAGCCTAAATATAGCCTTTCGATTCATAACCCCATTCCCATAACCAACTCCAAATTGGAGTTTTATACCATACATACAATTTCCATACCTTTGTTTGGAATGTTACATGGGATTGAATGTTGTTGTTGTGATGTCGGTTGCAATTTAGGCATATGAGAGTGTGATAAGAAAAGAAAATAAAGTAGTGAAAAAAGTGATGAAAAAGAGAAAGAAAAAAGCAAAAGAAAACAAAAGAAAACATGAGAAAAAGAAGAAAAAGAATAGAAAGAGAAAGTTGTAAATGTTTTATATAGTTCAATAAGCTTTGATTACTCTCCCCGTTGATATATCTAATGCTTGTTTGGAACTTGTTTTCCAATTTTAATATTTCCCGCATTTTCCTATTATTCCAAGTTTTCATTTCGAACACTTTGAATTCGTACATACATTCCTTCATTTAGTACCCTAGACTAGACTACATTATAAACCTATTCAAGTCTTATGTGATCTTAGGTTGATGTAATTTAAAAGTCATAATAGTTTTGATAATCTGTGAAAATACATTTTGCCTCTTTTAATGTGCGGTATCTTTCATTGGGATTACGGTTTTTCATTTTATATATAGCGTTCTTCATTTGTGACATGTGTGTGGCCTAGTTTCCATTTACATTTACTCTTTATGCTTGCATGTTCCATGTGTTACCTCCCTATTTTGAATGAATTCACTTGATGAGTGTAATGCCGGTGAGGATTGAATATATTCTTGCGTTAATTTAGTATCCGATTTATAAAAGTTTTTCGCCAAATCACACTTTGCATGTGCTCGCTCCCCTCCCATATTTTAAGATTTCAATTCTATGAGGTGAATTCTATAATGTTAATGATTCGAACTTTTGTTTGAATTCGTTCACTGTGCTAATCATGCATATGAAATCTTATTCTCTATTATTGGGCTTGTCGCATGTTGGCTTGGTCTTATTTTGAGGAAACCATGTGATGTTTGTGGGTGTCATCCCTGAAAACCCTCACGAGACGACACTCGTCCACTAGGGTAACCTAGGGGTTTAATGACTTATTGCATACGCTAAATGCAATCGAATCACCCGCGAAAGTGGCCTTTTGCTTTTATACCATACTTTTGTACTATCTCCTGCTTTTTGTTTTCTTGTAGTTATTGTTGCATCCTATTTCATTACTAGGGACTAGTAATGTGTAAGTTAGGGGGTGTGATGATACGCAAATATTGCGTATTTCATCCTCCAAACCTACGCATTTTAGCCCCCTCGGGTATCTTATTCCCTATATTTATGCTCGTTAACCAGACAGCCTTGTATTTCTACGTTAACATGTTTTACAGGGGTTAATTGAACTTTTATAGGTATTTGGATGCTAAGTGTGAAGTTCGGACGCATTTCGCTCGATTTTCGTACGGGATCGCACGTTTAAGGGCATTTTAGTCTTTTCACAGCTGGGCACCTGGCCTAATATCTTCACGATAGTTGTAGCCCTCCTTGCAAGCTTCGCGTGGCCGTGAACGGTGCGCGATTTCGATTCATAACGAAGAAGTTACGATAATTTCAGCGAAACGGAAAATAATGAAACTAAAAAATAAGGAGAAGAGGAAGAAAGGGAATGCAGTAGGCTGACTTGGCTCACCCCTGCTTGATCGATCGATCGATAGTTTGGGTCGATCGATCGATCCTTCTCGACAGTGGGATATTTTGTTCACGATCGATCGATCGACGGTTTGGGTCGATCGATCGATCCCCTGTTTCCATGAGATATTTTTCCTTTCTTTTCTTCTTTTTTTATTCCAACTTACTATAAATCAATTTTTGTTGTAATAATCATATATTAAGCTTTAGAATAGATTTTAGAGATTTTTAGGTTAGGGTTTGGGGGATTTGAGAGTTCTTCTTCTTCGCCTCTTGGATTGGCACCCTTTTGGGTTTGTAATTGGTTCTTTCATCTTCCCACTCCATTAATATAGTTGTTTTCCATTATTTCTTGCTTTGTTAATTAGGTTTACATGCTTTGTTAATTACTTTACACGCTTAATTTCCTTACTTTCTAGTGTAAATTTGCGGCCTTTATTTACCGCTTTATTTACCGCGTTTTTAACATGCTTTCTAGCTAAGTTAAATTAGGTTGTGTTTGAATGGAACTCACTCAAGTTGACGCATTGCTTGGCTTTGGTGATGGCGTTTACAGGTCTATTTTGGGTGCGTTGTCCTAGTTATTGCGCCTAGGATATTTAACAGGGCATATCATGTATGTCCCGTGCTTTCGACCTTGCGTGCGCAATTTCTGGGGTATTTGTTGACGCCAAAATCATATTAGGCTTTTATGCGGATTTATGGGCGTGACAACCCTTGATTCAATTAACTGTCGAAATGAGACGCACTTGTAATAACTCATTGACCCATGTATCCATTTTATACCAATTAACTCGAGTGATGGATATTCGACGCAACTTATAGTTTTTACCGCTTTGTTAGTCTAGTTTCAATACCCTCGCCTAGATTATCATTTCCTTTTTATGCATCTTTTCTTTTATTTTGTAATTCACCTTTTACACTTTTATTTCGGAGCACTAATCAATTAAATTCTAGCAACTCGTCCCTGTGGAGTTTTGATACCCGACTTATCGTTGCGCTTGCCTCGCAAGTGTAGTGGTAATTTAGGTTTGTTTGTATTGAGTAGGAAAAATGAAAACAACGACCGTGCACCTTAAATACGCACGCTCGATCAAAATGATGGCGCCGTTGCCGGGGATATAGTTCAATAAGCGTTGATTACTCTCCCTGTTGCCAGGGATATAGTTCAATAACCATGTTAATGTAGAAATCCGAGGTTGTCTGGTTAACGAGCATAAAGATATTCAATAAGATACTCGAGGGGGCTAAAATGTGTAGGTTCAGAGGATGAAATACTCAATATTTGTATATAGTTCAAGTAGAACAAAAAAGAAAGAGAAAGTTGTAAATGTTATATATAGTTTAATAAGCTTTGATTACTCTCCCTGTTGATATATCTAATGCTTTTTTGGAACTTGTTTTCCAATTTTGATATTGCCCGCATTTTTCCATTATTTCAAGTTTTCATTCCGAACACTTTGAATCCGTACATACATTCCTTTATTTCGTACCCTAGCCTAGCCTTCATTATAACCCTATTCAAGTCCTATGTGATCTTAGGTTGATGTAATTTAAAAGTCATAATAGTTTTGATAATCTGTTAAAATACATTTTGCCTCTTTTAATGCGCGGTATCTGTCATTTAGATTATAGTTTTTCATTTTATATATAGCGTTCTTCATTTGTGACATGTGTGCGGCCTAGTTTCCATTTACATTTACTCTTTATGCCCGCATGTTCCGTGTGTTACCTCCCCGTTTCGAGTGGATTCGTTTGATGAGTGTAATGCCCGTGAGGATTGAATATATGCTTGCATTAATTTAGTATCCGGTTTATTTAAGTTTTTGCCAAATCACATTTTTCATGTTCTTGCTCCCTTCTTACATTTTAAGGTTTCAATTCTATGATGTGCATTTTATAATGTTAATGAATTTTGTCTTTTGTTTAAATTCGTTCAATGTGCTAGTAATGCGAATGAAATCTTGTTCGCTATTGTTGGGCTTGTCGCATGTTGGTTTGGGATTATTTTGAGGAAACCATGTGATGTTTGGGAGTGTCATCCCTGAAAACCCTCACGAGACGACACTCAACCACTAGGGTGACCTAGGGGTTTAACGGCTTATTGCATATGCTAAATGCAATCGAATCGCCCGCAAAAGTGGCCTTTTGCTTTTATACCATAGTTTTGTATTATCTCCTACTTTTGGTTTGCTTGTAGTTCTTATTGCATCCTATTTCATTGCTAGGGACTAGCAATGTGTAAGTTAGGGGGTGTCATGATACGTAAATATTATGTATTTCATCCTCCGAACCTACACATTTTAGCCCCCTCGGGTATCTTATTCCCTATATTTATGATCATTAACCAAACAACCTCTGATTTCTACGTTAACATGTTTTGCAGGGGTAAATTGAGCTTTTATAGGTATTTGGATGCTAAGTGTGAAGTTTGGACGCATTCCGCTCGATTTTCATACGCGATCGCACGTTCAAGGGTATTTTAGTCTTTTCATAGCTTCGGCACCTGGACCAACATTTTCACGAAATTTATAGCCCTCCTCGCAAGCTTCGCGTGGCCGCGGTGCGCGATTTCGATTCATAACGAAGAAGTTACGACGATTTCAGCGGAATGAAAAACAATGAAACCAAAAGAGGGGGAAGAAAGGGAATGCAGTAGGCTGCCTTGGCTCACCCCTGCTTGATCGATCGATCGACAGTTTGGGTCAATCGATCGATCCTTCTCGACAGTGGGATATTTTGTTCACGATCGATCGATCGATGGTTTGGGTCGATCGATCGATCCCCTGTTTCCAGGAGACATTTTGCCTTTCTTTTATTTCTTCTTTTATTTTATTCCAACTTACTATAAATACAATTTTTGTTGTAATAATCATATATTAAGCTTTAGAATAGATTTTAGAGATTTTTAGGTTAGGGTTTGGGGGATTTGAGTGTTCTTCTTCTTCCCCTCTTGGATTGACACCCTTTTGGGTTTGTAATTGGTGCTTTCATCTTCCCTCTCCATTAATATAGTTGTTTTCCATTATTTCTTGCTTTGTTAATTATGTTTACATGCTTTGTTAATTAGTTTACATGCTTTATTTCCTTTATTTCTAGTGTAAATTTACCGCGTTTATTTATCGCTTTATTTATCACGTTTTTAGCATGCTTTCGAGCTAAGTTAAATTAGGTTGTGTTTGAATGGAACTCACTCGAGTTGACGCGTTGCTTGGCTTTGGTGATGCCGTTTATGGGTCTATTTCGGGTGCGTTGTCCTAATTATTGCGCCTAGGAAATTTGACGGGGCATATCATGTATGTCCCGTGCTTACGACCTTGCGGGCACAATTTTTGGGGTATTTGTTGACGCCAACATCTTATTAGGATTTTATGCGGATTTAGGGGCGTGTCAACCCTTGATTCAATTAACTGTCAAAACGAGACGCATTCGTAATAACTCGTCGTCCCATATATCAATTTTATACAAATTAACTCGGGTGTGGGATATTCGATGCAACCTATAGTTTTTATCTCTTTGTTATTCTAGTTTCAATACCCTTGCCTACATAATCATTTCCCTTTTATGCATCTTTTCTTTTAGTTTGTAATTCACCTTTTACACTTTTATTTCAGAGCACTAAATCAATTAAATTCTAGCAACTCATCCCTGTGGATTTTCGATACCCGACTTACTGTTGTGCTTGCCTCGCAAGTGTAGTAGTAATTTAGATTTGTTTGTATTGAGTAGGAAAAATGAAAACAATGACCGTGAACCTTACACGCGCACGCTTTTCGCACTCGATCAGTTACGGTTCTTCAAAATGACACTAAATCCTTAAAAATTTATCTTCAGAGTCACCAAAGGGAAAGTCCTCAACTTTATTTCTAGTAAGGAGGGAATTGAGGTAGCCCCCGCCAAGGTCAAAGCCATACACGAAATGTCACAACCATAGACTCCATGAGTCCTATAATAGAAGTGAATTTGGCATAGGAATACTCCTCATATCTCATGACGGCTCCCCATAAATATCAAACTCACTGAAGAATTCACTGGCAACATGGAAAAGTATGAGGCTTACATCACGTATCTCAAAATTTCCTTAGAAATGGGAATATCCGACCTAAAAGCCTACGGGGATTACAATCTAGTCATCAATCAAATAATAAGAAAATGAAAAAAATCGAGATGATAAACTACAATTGTACCATGCCTATCTAGAAAATGTAGCTTCGCGATGCGAACATCTCGAATTCGACTTCCTCCTAAGGGATAAAAATAATTTTACATTTACACTCTCCACCATAGACTCCATGATAGACATGTCAGAAAAAAACCATAGAAATCACATTTATCGGAATTAGATGGAGCGCCCCTTCTTACTTCTTTCAGATCGATACTATTAAGGAGACAACGGTAGGACCCACAATATGGTACCGCGACATATGAAACTTGCTCCATAAGAACCACTACCCACCTAATGCTTCTCCAAGTGACTGAACCCTAAGATGATTGGAGGAGTAATTTATTACTTATGGGGCCAGCTCTACAAAAGTTGGTTCGACGGAGTACACTTACGGTGCATGACCGAAGATGAGTCCCTTTAAATCATGGACAAAATTTGTAGCAACGGGTGTGTCCCACATATGAGTGGGAACACCCTCTCTCAAAAATCCTCTGACAATCATATTATTGGACTACCATGCAAAGTATTGGATGGATTACATAAGGAAATGTCTCAAAGTGTTAACTGTACCCCCTATTACAACATTTACCTCCCTAAGAACTCTACTGCACGACCTCACCCTAGTTTTTCTCCACCTGGATAAAAGACATCATAAGGAAGGTAACTCCTAAAGCCTCCATCGGGAATCAATTTTTCCTAGTCTCCATTGACTATTTCACCAAATAGGTCAACCTTTAATCTTACATAGTAATAAACGCTAAGAAAGTGGGCATATTCATACGTCAAAACATCATCTACCACTGTGGCGTAACCCATGAGCTGGTTTTTGATAACGAGTCTCACTTCAAGAATTAGGTCTCAAACCTACTACATTAATACATAATTACTCGACATAATTCATCTTCATATAGACCTTAAACCAACAAAGCTATCGAAGATGGTAACAATAATGTCAAAAGCTTCATCATCAATATGACTCAGACTTACAACGACTGGTCGGACAAATTCCCATACTCCTTTTGTGGATATTTCACTACAAAGTGAAACTCAATAGGGGTCACCCTTACTCTCTACTTTATGGCATGGAAGCAGTCCTACCCATAAGAGTTGAGATAAAATCCTTACGGGCTATGCTCGAAATCCAAGTGGATAAAACTGACTGGGTCCAATCCTATCACGATGAACTAGCTCTCCTCAACTAGAAGAGACTGAAAGTCGCTTATCACAATCAGGGATACTAAAAACATATCACCCAAGATTTCAATATGAGGGTTAATAAGTGAAACATAGAAGAGGGTGACCTAGTCCTAAAAGAGAATCTCAAAACTGCCCAGACTCCTAAGGAAATATTTGCACCCAACTAGGGACCCTACCTCGTCACTAAAATAAACTCTAAAGGGGTAGCTACCTTAGTTAATCTCGATGAAGTCGCATTTTCCTAACCTTTCAATATTAACCAACTAAAGAAATTCTTTCCCTAAGCCGTCCATCATTGAGAAGTAAAATAACGGTTTAAACACCAAAATAAATTGTTCTAGATGGTGGAAAAAACTATGTAAGCCCGTACACATTCTTAGCCCTACATCAAAAAGCCTACTTAGACCACCAAACTTTCGCTTGAAGTCAGCTAAAACACTTTAAACCCCCAACTTTTCATCCTAAGAGAACTACGTAGGCCTGATTCTATGGTATATTTTTATCACAAATATTCAATACAAACACCCAGTTGTCCTTAAATCAAGGATACATAGGACACCCCAGATCTCACTTTGGGCTGGTGTAAATAAACACAAAAAACACATTTTATGGGAAAACCCCTGATTACAGTCATTGTGCCCTCACTCCAAAAGAGATGATGCGATCTACATAAACTCAACACCAAGTAAATAAAATAGTTCTTTAAGTCATTTTAAGACTCCACAGGGTCATCCCTTTTTAATAAACATTATACAAAGTCTAATACCACGAAAGAAAAAGTTAAAAGAGCCCAAAATGGAGAGTACACTACCCATATATACATTTTCCTAGAAATTTTAATCCCAAACACCCTCTCCTCAAGTCATCCTGTATCTGAGGACAAATATCATCAACATACAAACTCACTATGGGCTTCCCGTAAAATGACATATTATCCTAGTTAGAGGGCAACATCCCGATGACGAATCTACATAAAAAAGGTTATTGTCTATTCAGAAGAAAAGCAAGGGAATTTCCTTCCGTCATTACTCTAAAATAGGAATAAACAAGTATCTCTTCAACAAGTAGATAAAAGTTGTCTCTCTCCAAAAGGAAATTCTTAAACAGATGAGGCACTTTTTCCATGTGTATATATTTGTCTTGCATTTTTAATTGTGTTACCCTCCATTTTAATAAAAGAGCATAGACTGACTTTTGATCTCATACATATATGTGTCCCTCTTATTTTTATTATGTCTTCTCTAGTGTACATGTATATTACCACCATTTCAACAAAACGAGCTTAGGCTCTCTCTACTCATAAGCATACTTAGCATTACTCTATAAATAAGAATAACATTGCACCTTCTACAATAATTTTTCCCATGAAAAGAATAAAAGTCCTGAATCATAAACAAAATCCAAATCAAGGTCACATAGATGAAAGCATATCAAATCACTATTATCCAAATTCTAATAACTAAATAAGCAATAATGTCCATGCACTAATAAAAGAATAAAAGAAAAATAATCAAATGTATGAATTAGTAGAGAGTGGTCCTCCACTTAGCCAATAAAACAAGGACTACTCATTATGGGCGTTCTTAGCCCACTCGTCAGCATCACGACCACCACCCACTACCGCTGGACCATTAGGATGCCTGGGACTTTATTTAACTAGAGGAATAGGTGCACAAGTAGGTCATTGGAGATTCATCGACCCAATGATGGAATCCAAAACCTCCTCACGACGTGAAGGCATGCGAGTTGAATACGAGGGGCCACGCCAACATTTTTAGACACTAGAATAATGGAATGGCTCTTCTCCTTAGCAAGGGGATCCAATTACTTAGTGGGCAAGGTATCTATAATATTTTTTCCAATATTTCTCTTCTTTTCAATATAGTATTGCAATTTTTTTGGGGAATCCCCCAAGTTAATGAAGTCGAATGGACCCTTGATCTCCTTCCTTTTAAAGGCTAGTCTTTTGGAGAAGATGGGGCATCAACTTCCTCCATACCGCTAGGAATACTTTTCCTCAATACCATCTCTTCTTTAGATATAGAAAAAACCATAGAAAGAATTGATGTGACGTCTATAAGCTCAAGCGTGCCTGATGAGCTTGCGGTTGAAGACCTTTTCCTTGTGCACTGGTCGGGCAATAAAAGAGGTAGTGATGAAGCTCTAGTTCAACAATAACAATGCCAAACTTGGGTGTTGGTCACCAACAGGAAAAGGTCTCTTGACTTTATAAGCCTTGATTAATTCATCAAAATTTATGTGCGCTTAGTTGGGATATTTTTTTTTGGATTTCTTTTCACAAAACAAAGATGAACAACATCAGTATGAACTATACAATATTTTGATCAATTAATGTGTAAGAATAGAAAAATCATCCATCGATCTATTATGTGCCCTCTATTGGTACATTTGTAACTCTTATAAGGTTCACCACCCTCGGTAATAGGCAAGTGTTCCCACTATTTTACGATAAATCTGTGAGACCAATAATCTTTACTGTAATTAAGAAATTCACCACCAACACCCTCTCTGCCTTCCTCTCTTTTATGTAGAAAGTATCATTGTTTATTCGCACCCACATGTAACATTGTCGGATCTATGGGATTCGTAACTAAGTCCCAATATAAATCATTTATCGCATTAACCCCATTTACAATCCTTAGTGTATTTGGGGAACATTGGGTGGGGACTGCACAAAAATATACACAGAGCTCTAAAAAGAGTTGGTTTGGGGAAAAGGTAATGTCGGCTTCAATAATGAATGAGGAGAACATCTAGTGTCCTCCCTTAATATGTTAATAATCTTTAGGTTTTCCTCAAACTCTATTACTACCCACTCACGAAAGGAGAAACAGTTCCTAAACTCTTTTATGGAACCCCGACGGACTGGGTAAATCATATTCACAAGTCACAAAATAAAAAAATAAAGAAAATATAGATGAATGCCTAAATAAAGTTACTGAGAAATAGAGGAAAAAGATCGAGGAAGAACTTAAAGTGAATACGGAGGGCAAACATCTCGAAAGTTTTTTTAATAATGAAGATTGAGATTACGCCCCGTAAATGATGGTAGGAAAGTCATCAATCATATTGGTTCAACTTCCAAGACAATGTCATCATTTGAAACACAACCCTAGATGATGGCAGACTCATATGTCACTACCTCTTAGTCTGATTTGCAAATAATTACTAACGTACCCATGGAACACCAGGGGAAATGACAAAGTGTGCCGTTTGGGTCAAACGGGTAGATTTAAAACAACTTTCAGCTTAAAAAAATACCAAGTGTTGACTTTTTCTAACCATACCTTCTGTAGGTAATCGAATCTTACTGCTGACCATCGATACGTTCAATTGGAGGCCAAACCTCTGCACTTATTCAGGGCACAGGGATTCGAGGGCATTTATGGGTGAATTATTTGACCAATAAGAAATAGATGACATGTGTTCGGGGGACTTGATAAGTGAAACCAACTTGGAGATAAGAACAAAGAAGAATTCGATCAATGAAAATCTCATAATTGGATTAACCCGATCACATCATAACAATAATCCAAGGTCATGGAGTCCCACACAACTCAATATATTTATGTTCTTTAGAACTGTAATCCACACCCCTTGAAAAAATGGAATCTAATATTTATCATAAAAAATCGATCAATAATGAGAGGAGCAACTCCACTTGGATGTAGGCACATTGTTGAACCACGTATAAAATGTGTCACTATTTGATTGATATTTATTTTTTGTGTCGAATCTATAACAGTAGGTTTCTTCCACCTATAGCAGCTAATATAAATTCTTGGTTTTACATCATATGGAAACACATACAAGGCAATAGAGGATGATCGAATACAAACTAGGGTGCTCAGTCAGAGAAGCAACCACAGCAGCAACAACTATCGTAGGCATAACTTGAATTGAACATGGGTAGTCACCACTTGAATGGAAACCATGCTATATCACCTTCAATATCCCTTGTAACCACAGTTGTAATTATAGTCTAGCTCAACGCAGGTTTCTAATTGAGAATGGGCACAGAGGGCCTCCGTTAAAAGTAACTGTCTATAGTTTGCAGGGACCGCTGACATTATGATGGCGCAACACTGGAAAAAGGACATCCATAATCACTTGAGGATGATTGAGTGCATCGATGTAAAAATACGTATGTTTTCTAGCTTTAAGTTGGTAGGTGAGTCATTGCAGTTATTGGAATATGACACTGCGATGTAGGGGAAGAGCACCATGGCCATTATTGAGTTCTAGAGAAGGTTTGTCAGCAAGTACTTCCTTCCAGCTATCAAGGGTCAAAAGAGGAAGAAGAAGATCTTAAGTCTGACATGAGGAAGATGTATTATTTAGGAATATGAGTAGGGGTTCACTAACCTTTCACTTTCTCACCAAAGGAGGTGGATACGGAAAATAATAAGATGGATTCCTTCATTCATATGTTGACATGGAGGATTAAGAAGATGTTATTAGGAAACTTGACTTGCACCACTTATACACATGGGAGGAATGAAATATTATTACACTTCTTGGACCACAGGGAGTTCTAAAATGGAAAGTATGAGAAGAGGCCTAATAAATATTCATGTAGTCGAATTGGTAAGGTAGGAGGAAGCACGAGAGATTCATCTAACAAATAGGAGTAAATAATCTAAAGGGACAAAAACTAGAGATAAACCAAAGTAGAGGCATAGAGGTTATGATAATCATAACCGAAAGGGACATCAAGGCTAAGGATAGTAGTCTTACTAGAGACAACAGGGCCAATGACACGACACACAAACATCAGTAGGGACAATAGAAGAGTAGAGGCTAACCAGTCACCCAACAGGGTGGAAACCATCACATGATTTTTTTCACCACTTTTTTTGCATGTGGTAAGGTGGGGCATAGACCCAAGAGTTTCCTTAGGAGTAATCAGGGTAACCAGTGTTATAGAAGTCAGTAGGGATACCAAACACCATTGGGCCAGCATTAGTAGTTTTTGGCCCCACCACTGATTACTCTTACAGTTATACCAACTCCACTATTGACTCAGCCATAGGGCTAGCCACAGTTATGGTACGGGTGTGTATACCACGTTGCACCTAGATATGCTTAGGATCCAGTGAAGTTTTTAGAGGGTAAGTTTCATATCCATGGCCATATAGGACATATTTTATGTTATATTGTGGCACTGCATTCATTTGTTAATAGAGACTTAAATCAATTTTAAGTAGTTATATTTAGCATTGAAAATATTATTGCCTATAGATTCATAGTTAGGTCGGGGGTAGTCCTATTCGTTTCAAGTGTACGGTATAAGTGTGGATATTGGGAGACTATATTTTGTTGTTGATTTGTTATTTTTAGATATTTCTACGTATCTTGAGGTTATATTGGATATATGTGTATTGTGCTTGTGTTTACTATCTTTTTAAGTCCATTATTTTTCCATTTCGAGGCGGGAGATGTACTTGGTTGCAATGCCACGCCTCGAGGGAGGGTCAATCATGCACTTATATTATATTGAGGAGGATACACCGAATGGGATAATCATGGTATTATACTTTATTACTATAGTTAGCAAGTTTCGTACCCTCTTATAAGAGATTTCGGGGTCACCACCTAGTGCCGAGATCAAGTTTATATTTAATTTGGATGTGATCACTAAAATAAAAGCCCGAGCACCTTACTGTATGGATCCATTAGAGAGCAAAGGTTTGAGAGAGAAGATTCATCCATTGTTTGCACATGGGTTTATTAGGAGTACTTTACCTTATGGAGATCGGTCCTCTTATAAATGACTTAATTGACCAGTTGGGGGGTGCTTTGTACTTCTTGAAGATTTATTTAAGGTTGAGGTATTGTTGGTTAAGGATTCAGGAGAAGGATGTCCCAAAGATAGTGATTTTACTATATGTGGATCATATGAGTTCATGGTTATGCCATTGGAATTGACTAATGCACCAACTTGTTCATGGACTTAATGAACTAAGTGTTTAAGGATAATTGTGACCATTTTATCATCGTGTTCATCGATGATATCCTAGTTTGTTCTTGGACTACAAATGAGCACGCTTTATATTTATGGGTTGTCATACAAACACTACAAGACCACGATTTCTTTACTAAATTTTAGAAGTGTGGATTTAGATTATGACGTGCGAATTTTGGGTCACATTGTGGCAGGGGGGATCCCAGTGGATCAAGTAAGGTGTCAGAAGTATTGGAGTGGGGATAGCCCTCGATAATAATGGAGGTGCGCTGTTTTCTAGGTTTCGTAGGGTACTATCGTTGATTTATCCACGGCTTCTGAAAGATAGTTGGGCATTTTGATAAACTTGAAGAAGAATGGGGTATATTTTATAGGGATGAGTTTCGCTAGCAGGATTTTGATAAATGGAAGACTAAGTTGAATTCAACTCCGGTGCTTTATTTACCTAATATTGGGGTTGATTATATGGCATATACCGACACCTCGTTACAATGAATCGGAGGTGGTTTTATTTAGGAGGAGAAGTCTAGAGCTTATGCATCTAAAAAAATTAATCCTCACAAGGGGAATTTCCCACTCCCGACTTGGAGTTAACAATAGTATTTTTTCCCTTTGGATGTGAAGGCAGTATTTGCTCGGAGAGAAGTTTTATCTAGTCATGGACCATCAGAGCTTATAATATCCATTCATGTTGAAGGAGTTAAACATGAAATAGAGACATTGGCTAGAGTACATAAAGGATTATTAGTTCAATATTCAGTATCACCTGGTCAAGATAAACGTAGTAGAAGATGCCTTGAGGCGCATATCGAAATTTACATTATCGACTATTTAGAAGCCGAAGTGAGGTTCTCTTAGCATAACATACGAACTGGTTCATGACTTCATGATAGTTATTACCATCACACCTATGGATATTCTTCAAGTTTTAAAGGCATGCCCATAAGACCCTTCTTATGTGAAAAAGGTCACAGAGTTGTTAACTGAGTGAGAACCTTCATATTCGATTGGATCAAATAGGGGATTACAGTTCTAAGATAGACTAAGGGTACTCGATGCTGAAGAGTTACAACGGGAAATATTGAATGAGGTGCATGGGTCATAATTTATGATACATCTTGGGTGGATAAGATGTATCAGGATATAAGGTGCCAATATTTGTAGGTGGGAATGGAGAAGGACATTTTTATATTTGTGTCTAAATGTACTATTTTCTAGGTCGTGAAGATGGATCACCAGAGACTAGCGGGTGTTCTGTAGTCTCTTGAGGGTTTTTCACGAAAATGGGAGAGAATTTCCATGGATTTAATTACAGGGTTGCCCATGTCGCAGTGGGGACATGATTCCATTTGGGTATTCGTGGATCGTTTTACTAAGGTAGACTTTCTTCTAGTTTGGACAAATTTCACTTCAGAGTAATACGTAATGCTTTTCATTTCAGATTTTATGAGATTTCATGGTATGCCACTTGACATTCTTCCTGAATGGAACAAGAACTTTGTGTCTCATTTTTAGCAAAGTTTTTAGCAAGCAATGAGGACCAATTTACGTGTGAGTACCTCATATCACCCAGAGATGAAACAAAAACAAATCTAGTAAACCAAGTATAGAGGATATGTTGCGGGATTATATTATGGACTTCAAGGGTAAGTGGGAGCACTAATTATTATTACAAATTTGGTTAGTAGATGATTATCATAGCACCATGTGTATAGAAGGATTTTGTGACACCCCGCCTACTAGAATACCGGGTGGCCAGCCCGTGATCAAAATAAAATATGGGTCTCATATGGATCATTCTTAGCATCACTGTCGAAAATTTTTAAAGTTACTAACCACCTAGTAATTTGAGTAGACTGGTGCCATATTTTATCTATCTTTAATTAACAAGACGCGAAAAATAAATAATAATAAAACCATAAACACAAATAATAATTGAATCGCACAAAGATGAATAACATAAATCAAGATAACCGAATCAACTAACGGTTCAATAGTAAAATACAACTGTAACTGAAACAATAACACGGATACACAAAGCCCGATAAGTAAACTAAATACAAAATCTGAGGGCGACATGCCCAAATGAGTACTAAAAAGTTCCTACACTAGGGATAAATGAGAGAAACGTCTATAGAAAAGTCCTATAACTACCACATGAGTTGCAGCTACGCATCCCTGAATAGAATCTTCAAACTGGGCATCCCCGTGCTTAGACACCTAAAATGTTTTAGAAAATATTTTGACACGGGTCAGAGCCCAAGTAAAACATTTTGAAAATATTTAGCAAGCAACTAAATTGCAATAATTAAATATGCATGAAAACTTTTCATATTTAAGCTAGTGTCGCACTCTCTTAAGATATAGCTCACCCTTCACCTAATGTGCACACTTAACGCTTGCCTTCTACCTTTCCTAGTTAAGCTACCCCACCTAACTAGCTATAACAAGTCTCCTTCTACATACTAACTCATTGTACGCACCCGTATTACCCATACAATATGATATCGAATTTCCATGTCTTTTATCCCATTATAAATTTCTCAGTATATGTTTATTTCTCCCCATAATATAGTTATTTTTAATGACACTATATTTCTCATGTACTAAACACACACAGTGGAATAAAATCACACGTATACATATGTCACTTTGTTATATATATACTAACACTGCACTCCTAAGCTGAGTTGCGCTGCGAGTATATTATGCTATAATGTCCTGGTACATCATCTATCAAACACATGTAGTAGAATAAATCACAAGTATATATATTTATCACACTAATTATATATATATAATACAACACCCCTAGGTTGAGACCTGCGGTGCATGCATATATATATTTATCACAATTAATATGTGCCTAACTCCCGTAGCACTAGCCTGATAAATATCAGAGTCAAAACCCCAACCCTTAATTTAATTACTATCACTTCAATTAATTTTATCCAAGTCATGTCACTCAACCAAATTGCCATGACTCCCTTTATTGGTCCGTATTTTAACCGTTTACAATTCATTTCACCAAATTCGGTTAATAAGTTTGACACCCTTATTAAATTCAATAGTCCTTAATACTCATCCCATCAGACTATAAGTATTAGGTTCCATTTAATTTCTATCAATTAAATTCCACCTTAAGATACCAGCCCATATGCTAAATTCATCCAAAATTCCCATTCGAATACGTTCGTATATTTTTGACATACATTATCGAGTGTCGTTCATTATAAATACTCCAAAATCCATACCCCGGATTCATCCATATCCAATCCAAGGATAAAACAATTTTCCTTAATATTTTTCCAAAGTCCTTCACTCATATACGGACATCTCCAAATAATCCAAATTTATTTCTTCCTAAAGATGTCGGTCTCATGCACCTTATCGTAAAAAAATTATATCAAATCCAAAAAAATCAGAAAAATACGAGGTCAGTGCCCACACGACCGTGAAGAAAAGATCTACAATATCATATTTTACAATAACTGAAGGATTCAATCTATCAATGAATTCGGTCGATCAATCGATCGACCAGATATCGGTTATCTCCCCCGATTGCTTTTTCCACCATTTTTAAACTCCGAAGCTTTCCAACTTCAATCCAGACCTCGATTAATTTATCTCCCATATTTATTTCATCTATAAAAAATTTCAAAAACTAATATATGACATTAATCCTCAATTATTTTCATTAAAATTCTAGGGTTCATAAATTGGTTTTGTTCCCAATATCCCTTAAATCACGATTCTCAATTCGATTCAATAGTTCGAATTCAACAACAATTTCTACAGATTTTCGATTCTAAATCATATTATGGCCTCATGATATTATTCTCACATCAATTAAACATTAATTTCACCCTTAATGCTTAAATCCCCAAAACCCAGATTTAAAATGTGATACCCTCCAAAAATGAATTTTTCCATAATCACTCATCCCAAAACGAATATGGTTTACACCCACCATGATGTGAATCCAAATACCGCAATTTAAATGAAAGCAAGTCTAACTACTTACCTGGATAATTTCGTAGGGTCTGATTTCCTTTGTTGTAGACGAATGTTTGACGAAGAACACACTCCTTTTCGTTTAGTTTGGCTCCCAAAGGTTTCCCAATTTCTTCCACTATTTTCCTCTACATCTCTAGGGTTTCTATCAATTAGGTTTTATTTCATTAACCCGTTTTTAAGCTTATGGGCCAAATTAAAATGGCCCAAACACTCCTGTGTGGGCTCGGTTATGCCTAAAATTACCCCGAGACCCGATTATTACCCCCGAGTACTCTTTTTTGACTATTTTGACCTATCCAGAGTCAATCGTGCCCTCAGAATTGCCATCCGAATTACTTTATAACATTCTCAAATTTCAACCCCAAATTACGACACGTGAATTTCCAAAAACAACCCGAATTAAATAAATCTTAATTCACTAAATTAATATAAATTCTCCAAATCACGAATTTAATTAAATTCTCCCAATTAATTAATCTTCTATTACCAAATTATTTAAATTCTATATCCTCAGAAATACGAGGTGTTACATACTTCCCCCTTTACAAAGGAATTTTGTCCTCGAAATTGAGATAAGTCTAGTACTCCAAACCTCGAATACTTCCCCACTCACATGTCCTTAAGATCGCTACATATATTTCCATCTCTTCTAAACATGAATTATATTAAAATTAAATTAATTGTCCAGGGCGCCCATACACCCTATACTCATGCATAACTTCACAAAGTTTACCCGACTCCACTAGCCTTAAATTGTAATACAACTTGCAACTTACAGTTATAACTACCTGAATGCATAATAGCCAAGGTACCAAAACTATGTACTAGTGACCAAACATCTCCCCACTTCCAACGTTGCGCTAAGTTTCATGCGTGGGATGTTTTGCAAATTGAAATCCAAACAAGGAACCCTCCCGATACACTACTACCTAACATTGTTAGTCGGTGAGATCCGTTTGGACCTCAATCCATAGCATGTACCCCTAAATCCCATCTCCTGACATAAAAGTATACTCGGCCATTTTCATGTTACCAAAGATATCATACAATATAGCGCCCCTTACTATCACTAATATCTTAATGCGAGTTAATCACAAGCTATATATCCTCGCTCGTTACTAAACATATCTACTCTGAACCCCATCGCTAAATGTCCCTATTCCCCGGGATCAAATATAATAATACAAACACTTCCTCATAAGTATATTATGCAACACACGATAACATATATAAACGAATATATATACTAAACCCTCTTTCAAGTGATAACTAGCACATGTAAATCATATCTCAGAATAGCGAACACAAAGTCTTACCATACTATATACTATAGACCAAACATTTGAGTATAATTATTTGTAACGTCTCGTAAGTAATATATTTATTTCGAGCACAGCTCTGCACTCTCGGCGTGGCTGTATCATACGGGTATTCTTGATTAACCCAATTTGCAAATTAAGTTCTTCTCGACCCTGCCCCACCGATTAACTTGTGGTGATTTTTTTTTCTCAGTGCATCCTTCATAGCACTACTTGGCTCCATTGGCCATATATCGTATTAACTCTCAGCTTAAAGTGTTTCCTCTACTCGTTTAATAATTTAACATTTAAAACTGATGCACTGGCATCCAATAACGTCTCACTATTCCCAACATTCATTATGATCCATGTGTGTAACCTCCCGTAACGAAGTTCAAAAGAACTTTCCCCAATGCACTATCCCCTGGCATTATCGGTCATCGAAATATGTGCATTCCAAGCACATAACCAAGATATCACAAATTTTATCTCCCAACACATAAGTCAACTCATCTATGTCCATATCTCTCAAGGCGTCACATGATACTATGCTCTCGCAATCACTAATGTCTCATCACTTACACAATAATGAGTTAAATCTCTCCACTCAACGGTAAACTCGATATACCCTGAATCAGATTAGTAAATGTTCCTATGCATCGGGATCCAATATAACTAGACCTATGTACTCTTCGAAGTCTATTTCATAAAATATATTCGCGAGCTCGACCCTCTTTTAAGTGAGACATCATAAAAATACTCATCCTACCCCGGAACAACGAACATAATAGGCTTGTTGTAACCGCTCACCATCTCTTAATAGTCTGTGCTTAAGATAGAACTATACCTCGAATATTACCTGTCAAAACGAGATAGCCTCATAGGATATATATATCCTATCAGTTTTCACATCCTCTTCCATGCGGATGGATCTAAAGAGAGCCCTTCTACTTAACGATGAATAACCACACACTATAATTGTATTTATGATACCTCTACTAAACCCATTTCACATGCGAATCTACAATAACACCCGTCGTTCTAATCGAATTTTCCCTATCCTCGCTTGTGTATTTTCACCACGAGTCCATTTTCAACTTACGAACCCTATTTTGATTCTCCGTATCCACCTCATTGGGTACGAAGTTAGCTAAACAATAAACCCTCCTTCATGTTCGGCCACTGTCCGCCCCTTCTGAAGTAGGACTGAATTTACTTTACCCCTCTATTTAAACAACTGATGAGTGTATTTGCGGTTAAACAGCACCCCAATTTCCTCGTTATGGTATCTCTACATGGTTGTGGTGATTGGCTCCCACCACTACTACGCCGCTCCTATGAGCCAAGATTTTATTTGAAATTTAATTATGGGTGTCACTGCACTCCACCCAAAATTTCTTTTGGGTTATCTCTTTCCATTAACCCGTTACACTCCCCCTTTTTCCTTAATCATCATGGATGGATTTTCAAAGGAGTTCCCCCCGACTCCACCCCTTTATCGACTACACTGGGTGAGTCTGAATATGCACCACCGCTTCATATGGAGGTGTTTAGGGAAACTAATGAACCCTAGTGTTTATCCTAACATCGTCTATCATAAATAATAATTATGGTGACTTCTATCGCGATCATCATTTCCAGAATATTCCATGCCTTCTACTGAGCCTCCCCTTATGCAGTCCTTCTAACGTCCCTCGCAGGTCATCCCAAAGTTGTTCGATGTACAAAGCCTAACCAAACTCGTATATGAATCGCATTCACTATACTTAATAGTAGGAGAATGTAAGTTGCATGCGTGAAGGAATACAACAATCCTATAATAAGGCTCTATAGCAAAGATAGCTATGCGGAAACGTAATAAGCCGCAAAGATCCTAAGGAATCTAGATACTGATTCTCTAATACCATCTGTGACACCCCGCTTACTAAAATACCGGGTGGCCAACCTGTGATCAAAATGAAATGTTGGTCTCATATGGCTCATTCTTAGAATCACTGTCGAAATTTTTTAAAGTTACTAACCACCTAGTAATTTAATTAGACTGATGCCAAATTTTATCTTTCATTAATTAACAACAAGCAATAAATAAATAATAATAATAAAACCATCAACACAAATAATAACTGAATCCCACACAGATGAATAACATAAATCAAGATAACCGAATCAACTAACGGTTCAATAGTAAAATACAACAGTAACTGAAATAATAACCTGGATACACAAAGCCCGATAAGTAAACTAAATACAAAATATGAGGGCTACATGCCCAAATGAGTACTGAAAAGTTCCTACAATAGGGATAAATGAGAGAAATGTCTATAGCAAAGTCCTTCAACTTTCACATGAGCTGCAGCTATGCATCCCTTCATAGAATCCTTAAACTGGGCGTCCCTGTGGATGGACACCTAAAATGTTTTGGAAAAGATTTTGACATGGGTCAGAACCCAAGTAAAATATTTTGAAAATATTTAGCAAGCAGTTAAATTGTAATAATTAAATATGCATGCACACTTTTCATATTTAAGCTAGTGTCTCACTCCCTTGATATATAGCTCATACCTCATCTAATGTGAACACTTAACGCTTGCCTTCTACCTTTCCTAGTGAATCTAACCCACATAACTAGCCATAACAAGTCTCCTTCTACATACTAACTCATTGTACCCACCCGTACAATATGTTATCGAATTTCCATGTCTTTTATCCCATTATAAATTTCTCAGTATATGTTTATTTCTCCCCCATACTATATCTATTTTTAATGTCACAACTTTCTCTTGTACTAAGCCCACACAGTAGAATAAAATCGCACGTATACATATATCACTTTGTTATATATATACTAACACTGCACCCCTAAGCTGAGTTGTGGTGCGAGTATATTATGCTATAATGTCTTGGTACATTATCTACCAAACACACGTAAATCACAAGTATATATATTTATCACACCAATTATATATATACAATATAGCACCCCTAAACTGAAACCTGCTTTGCATGCATACTTTGGTATCAAGTCCCGGTACATCATGCAATGTAGAAAGGACTACGGATTCCGAATCACTCGGGAACTGTACCAATACAAATCATACATATTGGAGGCAAACATAGTTCACATACCCATGGGTCACGCATATACCTCCGCTCCCATGGTCAGCTGACTTATCAACTTACAAATAAGTCCTTCACAGTCCTATGTCCTTAAGGTACCAATCTAAATTCCCCCGAAGGCACACAAAGATAAGATGGTCCTTTTTCAAAAATCAACCTCCCGTGATAACAAGTATGGTAGGTATGTCACACACATAATAAATCATACAAATCAGTATAGGTATACACACAACATATATCATATATTCCATACAGAGCATATATATATCTCCCGAATATCCTACGTATTATTAATTCCAATTATACTTCTTATCGTATATTCCCGAGTACCCCTCACTACTCGAAGTGTGCCAATTATCCTTTAAAATATTTGAGTAGGTAATTCACCCATATCCTACCGATCTAAGTCATAGGTTCGCTCATCCCCCGAATCCGTTACATTTCAAATTACACCAATTAATCTAATCAATTTCACATTAATTAATTTATTAAAGTAGTGTCACCCAACTACAACACTTCGACTCACTCATATGGTCCGTATCTTTACCCTCTAGAATTTGATACGCAAAAATCCACTATTAAGGTTAACACCTCTTGTTAAATTCACTATTCGATAATTTATTTTATATCTCTATAATAAATTAAACTGGCTAATTTGTGCCTAACTCCCGTAGCACTAGCCAGAGAAATATCAGAGTCAAAACCCCGACCCTCAATTTAATTACTATCACCTCAATTAATTTTATCCAAGTGGTGTCACTCAACCAAAATGCCAGGACTCCCTTTATTGCTCCGTATTTTAACCTTTTACAATTCATTTCACCAAAGTCGGTTAATAAGTTTGACACCCTTATTAAATTTAATAGTCCTTAATACTCATCCCATAAGACTCTAAGTATTAGGTTCCATTTAATTTCTATCAATTAAATTCCACCTCAAGATACCAGCCCGTATGCTAAATTCGTCCAAAATTCCTATTCGAATATGTTCGTATATTTTCGACATATATTATCGAGCGTCGTTCATTATAAGTACTCCTAGATCATTACCCCGGATTCATCCATATCTAATCCAAGGATAAAATAATGGTCCTTAATATTTTTCCAAAGTCCTTCACTGATCTACGGACATCTCCAAATAATCCAAATTTATTTCTTCCTAAAGATGTCGGTCTCATGCACCCTATCATAGAAAAAACATATCAAATAAAAAAAATAAGAAAAATATGAGGTCGGCGCCCACGCGACCGTGACAAAAAGATCTAAAATCTCATGTTTTACAATAGCTGAAGAGGTCGATCTATCGACGAATTGGGTCGATCGATTGATTGACCAGATATCAGTTATCTTTCCCGATTGCTTTTTCCACCATTTTTAAACTCCGAAGATTTCCAACTTCAATCCAGACCTCGATTACTTTATCTCCCATATTTATTTCATCTATAAACATGTTCAAACACTAATATATGACATTAATCCTCAGTTATTTTCATTAAAATTCCAGGGTTCATAAATTGGGTTTTTCTCAATATCCCTTAAATCACAATGCTCAATTCGCTTCAATAGTCCGAATTCAACAACAATTTCTATGGTTTTTTTTATTCTAAATCATATTATAGACTCATATGATATTATTCTCATATCAATTTCAACCTTAATGCTTAAATCCCCAAAACCCAGATTTAACATGTGATACCCTCCAAAAATAATAATTTCACCCTCTGCAGCTCTAGGGTTTCTCTCCTTGAGTTATGATTGCCCTATATGACCCAGAAACTGCACCTCTCGGATCCAAAATCCACACTTCTCAAACTTAGCATACAACTGATGCTCCCTTAGTGTCTGCAGGATCCTTTGCAAGTGCTCGGCATGCTCTTCCTTTGTAAGAGATTAAACCAGGATATCATCGATAAAAATAATGACAAATTGGTCTACGAACTCTGTGAATACTCTATTCATCAAGTTCATGAATATAGCTGGTGCATTAGTTGACCCAAAAGGAATAACCAGGAATTCAATTAAATCTTCTATTATCAAATTATTTAAATTCTATATCCTCAGAAGTACGGGGTGTTACAAATTTTTCGTTCTCCTGTTTATTGGATGGACGTGGGGGAAAATAGGTTTCTTATACCTGAGTTCATTATGTACACTTTGGATAAGGTTAAGCTTATTAGAGATAGGATAAGGACTATTCAGAGTAGGAAGATGACTCATGTAGATTTTGAGAGGAGGAAGATAGAGTTCCCAATTAGGGATCGAGTGTTATTTAAGGTGTCTCCCACAAAGAGAGTGATGCGATTTGGAAATAAAGGGAAGTTGGCTCCCTTATATACGGGATAATTCACAACTATCAATCGTATAGGACCAATTGCATATTGTTTAGCCTTAGCGAATCATAACAACAAGTGCATAGTGTATTCCATGTTTCTGTGTTGTGGACATTCTTTAGTGGTGACTTGGCATTCCATCACATTGATCCTTGCGAGATAGATCTTCATACGGATGCAAGCTGTAACGAGAAAGCGATAACAATCTTGGATCATAGGGAGATGATGTTATTCCATTAGTGTGTGTGTAATGGGGGAACCACAATGAGAAATAGTCTACGTCAGAGAAGTAGGAGAAATATTCAAAAATCTTTCAGTTAGAGGAAATAATGTAATACCTCGTATCTTAATTGGGGGAAGAATGTAATAATTTGTATTTTTATTTAAAAATAATCATTACTTGTGTGACATGGCAATAATAAATGCATACTTTATGTAAAATTTAAGTTTGCATTACTTTGTGATATTTAAACTAGATATTATAAATAAATTTAATCGGTCAATTAATTGTGTGGTTAACTCGTAAAAATAATTCAGTTGTGAATTTTATTTTTACATTATGCATTATAAATGTTGGACCAGACTCTATAATGGTACAAAGGCTCAAAAAGATATTTTATTTTACTAAATTGGGCCCCATTGGTAGGTATACCTGTGGTGTAAGTTTTTGGTAAGTCTAGGTAGAATTTTAGGCCAAGTTAGGGGTCAAAAATTAGGATTTTTATAAACCTTTAGAGTTAAGAGCATTTAAAAATGCATTAAACATCTTTAGTCATTCACATGTACCCTAATACAGAAACTCTAGCAATAGAGAAGTTTTAGGAGAGCTACGAAAGACCTTGAAGGAACTTATAGATATAAAAATGTGGAAAGAAGATACAACCTTCGATATTATGGTTTAATATGTAAGTTATTTATGATTTTATTCCCATATTGAATATATTTAGGTTTCAACACATGATAGTTTTGAATCCCATACATTGGGGGTTGTATTGTTTATTATGAGTGTTTTAGGTTCAAAACCCAAATTTGATACGTTAATGGGTTGTACCTTATTCAATATCATTCTTATATGATTATAACTTATGTAGATGTATTATAAATCTAATATTGATTGATGAATCTTGTGTTTAAAATAGACTTTGATGGTTTAAGAGAACTTTTATTGATCAAACCTAAAATCATTAGGAACCCTAACCAGCTTCATGTTAAAATTGATGATTTAAGCATTACTTGGTGTTTGAACCTTAATAATGATCATAGATTGTTAAAATCATTGATATAATAATTTAAAGATGTTTTTAAGGTGTTTACAGATTGTTATAAGGTTAAAAATAATGATTGCAGAAGACCAAGGGAGAAAAAGATCAAGTTGGGTAGGTTTTGGACGAATTTTGGGTATTCAGCCCCGACATTTTTCTACTCGGGCTACGAATAAGGGACATGCGCATGTTTGTAAAACAACCCCATGCACACAAATATGGGTTAACACTTAAGAATGCTATTTTTCTATGCCCCGCTGAATATTAGCCTCGTGCACATGGATTTTGATTAAAAAATGAGTCGTTTAATTATTTACGGCTTGGGTTTCACATCTAGATTTCTAGTAGAGAATTTGATGTCAAATCCCTCATATTTTCTCCATTGAGGGTGATCAAGCCATGATGTTAAGATACATTGGATCTTATAATTAAAATACCATTATTAGTGTGTTCTAGAAATAAGAGACATTTAAAAAAAATCCACAAGATATAATTTTAAAAATTCCGAAAATAATAAAACATTCACCACAATAAGATCCATCACCATGATAAACTCAAATAACATAAACTAAAATTAAAAATATTCATAAATATAATATATCCAAGTAAGAACCATAAATCGACGGTGGTGTCCAATGACCAACTAAATTCAACTACAATTGTCTCATAAATAAAACGACTCGAAAGGAAAATAACTAAAATAATAAAATAAATATTCGATTGCAAGTCTCGCTAATCTCTAAAAATAATGCAACTACGCAACAACACTTCTTGAAATGTTAGTCAACAACAATGGGTTAGGGGCTACTGAAATATTACCAACGAATCTTCCCAAATAGGATCCATGAATCCATTAACACAAAAATATCACAATAGAATATTTTAATTAACTAAATAATATAAATAACAATGCGAGTAACGTAAATAAAACACAACCACCCATCTAAGGTAAACTAACTCAACTACCTATATAGCCAATTGTCTTTATTTTAACTTTTATTAATATCGTTTCTTTGTCTTTCTCATTATCAATTATCTTTTTCAAAAAACGAACTTGCACATACCATGGTGCACCAGCCATCACATCTCAATAAATTCACAAACATCACTATTGCCAATTTATCTTCTATATGATCTTGCACATACCGTAATGTACCTCACACAAACCAAATCACTATAGCCAGTTTGCCTATGTCCCGCACACATCGTAATGGTTAGTCATAACACTGTTACTATATCCAATTTGCCTAGGTCCCGCACACATCGTAAAGTACCCAACCCAAAACTCGTAATTATATCTTGTTTCCTAGGTCATTCACACATCAAAATGGTCACTTGACACTATAAATTGTACATACCTTGAAGCCAATATAACATCATTACTATAACCAATTTTCCTAGGTCCCGCACTCATCGTAACAGTCAGTCAATGATGATGCTAAGATTTAGCACCACCGGATAAGTGATAATGAGCTCAAACAGTAGTAACCATGGCAGCCATAGAGATGTGTAAGTGTATAAGTATGTAGAAGGGGATGATTATAAGAGAAAATAAGACAATGATGTATAGTGGTTCAGCCAATTTGGCCTACATCCACTCTGAGTGTGTGATCCACTAAGTATGGGCATTAATGGCCTTGGATACAATGCACATAAGCTCACTTCCTCTCTCTAATGTGTGTACAAGCAGAGTTTTAGCTAGGGTTGCAATAATCTGATCCCTTGTAGGGTTGTAGGTGACAAGTATATATAGGTCTTGGGGGGTGTAGTGTACCCCCCAAGTATGCATGATGCATGTGAATGATGATCTAGCCAATCCCCTGTTGACACCTGTAGATGCCAAATAATGACATAATATTCCCTCACGTGAGGGTGTGATTTTGTTATAACGGTCTCCCATGTGCCATGTGAGCCTCACGCGCACTGTTCCACGCGTCTCCCAAACCACGCATTGTGATGATGTCACCCTCGGCCTATAAGCCGAGGCCGAGGGCAAAGTTCCTTTCAGTAGTGAGTCTGGCCCAATTCTGGCCTCGTACTGTCATACCCTCGGAGGGTCGTCCGGAGCCTGGTGAAGGGTCGACCCCCTGAGGGGTCGTCTGGAGCCTGGTGAAGGGTCGTCCCCCTGAGGGGTCGTTTGGAGCCTGGTGAAGGGCAGGGTCGGCCCCCTGAGGGGTCGTCTGAAGCCTGGTGAAGGGTCGGCCCCTGAGGGGTCGTCCGTTTAGAGGTAATCTTCAGCCAAGCCGAGGATATAAACGGGTATATCAATCACCCCCAGCTCTTAACCATTGATGTTGTTGATATGGCTGAGGGATAGTGTTGTAATTGAGATGCGTGTATGATCAGTTAGGTGAGTGACACCTGGGCAGATACTCATTGTTGTTCCAGTTTCCAAGGCATGGCGGCTGCATACTTTTCTTGGGGCTTTGTGCCCTAATGATGCCTTCCTCGTGGGCTGTGTCCTGCCTTGGTCAATGGGCCCACTCATTACTAAGGTATTTAAGAGATTTTTGAACTCTCTCTCTCTTCTTTGTGCCCAAGCTCTCTCTTTCTAGCTTCCAGCCTTCTTGTCATTTCTGCAATCTCTACATTTCGAGTTTGGCAGCTTTGCTATTTCTTTCTCAGGTAATCTTTCTGCCCCAGTGTCCTCTTTACTTTCATTTCTTTTTTACTTTCTTGCTTTAGGCTTGTAGGGCTGGATTTGGGTTATTTCTTAACTTTTTCGGCGACTGGTTTTTGAGTGTTCTTGAGTGAAACCCATTGATTCCTTTATTTTAATCCAAAAGTCTAACCTGGTCAACTGCCAACTTGTTTGTAGCTAAGTTTAGTTAAATTCTCTAAGTGTAGGGTCCTCCCTTTAATGCTTAGGAGGCTTTATAGTTTAGCATCTGAATTCCCATCCTTGAGAAAGAAGCTCTTTGCAGAGATCAGACGAATAGAGGAAGAGGAAGAGAGGAGACGAGGGGCCAACCCTAATTGGGTACGACCCATCTTTCCCATTCCTCTAGCCACAGTAAAGCCATTTGATCCCTATGAGTCTTGTGGGTCGTCCTCTCGTCCATCTGAGAGTCATTCAAGTGAGATGGACGAGAGAGCATCCTCGCCAACTGGCGCTGGACCTTTCGGTAGGAGAGAGACATCTGACCTAAGCCCAGGCCGAGAGGCCGAGGGTATGGTTCCCTCCGAGGCTGTCCCTGTGACAACCCTATCTCCACATGCCTTCCAGATGGCCTTTCCCCTCGGTCCTCTGGCAGATGACGAGGCCGAGGGAGAGGGGACCGAGGATGAGGGCGATGATACAGATGACCAGGTTGATACCTCCCATGCCTCGTCCTATATCTCCTCCGTTAGGGATCGCGACCTCTTGATATGGAGGCATGCCTATGGAGTGTCCCCCAATATAACTATAAGGATTCCCTCTGAGTCTGAGAGGGTCTTCGAGGGTGAAGAGGGAGAGGTTGCAGTATACGAACAAATGTTCAAGGTTGGTGTCAGATTCCCTCTGCATCCTACCATCGTAGATATCTTGTTAGCCCTTGGTGTTTCCCCCGCTCAGCTTCCTCCCAACTCTTGGAGGACGATCCTGGGATACATCTCCCTGTGGAAGAATGCTTTCACTGATGAGCCCTCGGCTGACGTATTCTTGGCCTGCTATAATATCACATCCTCGTCCAAACAGCCTGGGTACTATCATCTAGGGGCGAGGAGGTCTGAGAAAAAACTTCTCCACATGGCACAAACCTCTAACCACGATTGGAAGAAGAGATTCTTCTTTATCTCTGGGGAGTGGGAGTTCACCGCCGAGGCTCAACTTGTAGCCGATGGTCCGAGGGTCCCCAGAAGATGGTCTAACCCTTCAATGAAGGCCAGGTCAGACCCCAGACTTAGTCTGGAGGAGAAGGACATCGTTGAGTATCTGAGGGGACGAGGGAGAGGTAGTGAGCTTATAAAATTTGAAGATTTGATGACCCCCCGGTTCCTCAAAGAAGCTGGTCTGTGGGTCGGCCCTCTGACAGAACTATGTGAGTTATACTGAACGTTTTCCATTCTTTACTTATTTTTGAAGTGTTTCCTCTTTATCTCTGCATTTTTCTGACATGACGTCCTCTTTCCAGATCGTCCTGCAGGTATATCAGACTATCTTTAGGAAATGACTGCTCCCAGCTTATTATCAGGTTTGGCCATGAAGAAAGGAAAGGAGCCTCAGCAGGATTCGAGGAAGACACAGGACGCAGGGCCGACCCCTGCTGAGCTGACCATCGGTACGCAGAAGAGGAAAGAGCTCGAGACCCCCGTAGACCCTCGGCCAAGATCACGAATAAGGGCAAGGGTTGAGGGGTCTGAGGGAACCGCCTCCTCTTCTAGCATGGGGGCCTTCTGGTCTCAGAACTTGGCACATCTGAGGGCCGAGCCCTCATCACTCATTGCAAACTTGAGGGCAGCCGAGGCCTCAATGTTTTCTGCTCCCTCGGTCGCTGATTACGAGTTCCTGTCAAAGATGCCTCCTGCCAAAGTGTACGACTATGGTCTGCACGCCCTTGCATAGGTATTGGTCTTGACCCACTTCTTTAATTTCATTCTTTCACCAACTGTTTCCTCGACCTCTTGACATCTGTTTATTTTTCTTATGCAGTCTGTGTGCGCCTTTACCTCGGCAACAAAATGGATGGCTGAAAATCAGGAGAAATTCCATGACGCCGAGAGGGCCATCCAGCATGAGGCCGACTTGCAGGCTGACTTAGACACTGCAAAGGCTGAGTTAGAGAGTGCCAGAACTGAGCATGCACGAATTATGGATGAGCTGACGAGGCAGCATAATGAGGATCTGAAGGCTAGAGACTTGCTTTTTAAGGAGAAGGATGAAGCCATGACCCATCGGGAGGCCCAGTTTAAGATTGAGCTGTCTGAGGCTGTGAAGAAAGCCGAGGCCGACGCTGTTGAAGCCTATAAACTCTCAGATGAGTTCCAAGGTTTTGGCCTTGAGTACTTGGAGAGGGGGATAAGGACGGCCTGTCGGTGGGTCATCCTCAAGTTCGGAGACGTTGTCTCTTCGGTCCGCTCATCCCTTGAAGCAGTCCAACTGGACGACCCTCTGATCACCGAGGCTCTGACCCAGGTTGAATCCCAACATGCAGAAGGCACAGGCACGTCTGAGGCTCAGCCTGTCATAGTCACAGAGGAAACCTCTCTTATAGATGTTGAGGCCCTGCACTATGATGCTGTTCCATAGGGTGGCTGTCTGTAGCCCATACCCTCTTGATGTAATCAATATTTTTGTACTCTACTTGTAGAACACTTGATATTTCATTAATACTATCGTCTCCTTTGCTGTATTCCATATTTGCTTTTTGTATGGTTTGCTTTGTGAGTTTTTTTTTGTATAATCACTAACCTCTCCCTCGTCTTTCTTGAGGACAGTGGTGGGGTCGTCCCCTCCACTGGCCCTCATTATATCCGAGGGATCAAATTACCAAACTAATGGTTTTTAATGAAGTTTTTTCCTCGTCTTTCTTGAGGACAGTGGTGGGGTCGTCCCCTCCACTGGCCCTCATCATAGCCGAGGAATCAAATTACCAAACTAATGGTTTTAATGTTTTCCCTCGTCTTTCTTGAGGACAGTGGTGGGGTCGTCCCCTCCACTGGCCCTCATCATAGCCGAGGAATCAAATTACCAAACTAATGGTTTTTAACAAAGTTTTCCCTCGTCTTTCTTGAGGACAGTGGTGGGGTCGTCCCCTCCACTGGCCCTCATTATAGCCGAGGGTTCAACTTACCAAATTAATGGTTTTTAACAAAGTTTTCCCTTGTCTTTCTTGAGGACAGTGGTGGGGTCGTCCCCTCCACTGGACCTCATTATAGCCGAGGGTTCAACTTACCAAATTAATGGTTTTTAACAAAGTTTTCCCTCGTATTTCTTGAGGACAGTGGTGGGGTCGTCCCCTCCACTGGCCCTCATTATAGCCGAATGTTCAACTTAGCAAATTAATGGTTATTAACAAAGTTTTCCCTCGTCTTTCTTGAGGACAGTGGTGGGGTCGTCCCCTCCACTGGCCCTCATTATAGCCGAGGGCTCAACTTACCAAATTAATGGTTTTTAACAAAGTTTTCCCTCTTCTTTATTGAGGATAGTGGTGGGGTCGTCCCCTCCACTGGCCCTCATTATAGCTGCGGGTGGTTCTCTGTAGATGTATCCATGCGTACTAGAACTGATAACCACAGGATGAGGGGAAGCACTGATATTTCTCATTAATTTTCCAAGTGTTCTTTTGGAGCAACTCTTATTACAATTATGGTCTACCAAGATCTTACAACACTACTGATAGTATTTCTTCAAATTATATGCATTCCAGGGGTTGGAAAAAGGTTCCCATTCTAGGTTTTCTAGTCCATAGGTCCCAGGGACGACTTCATCGATGACCCTATATAGGCCATGCCAATTAGGATGAAGCTTTTTGGGCTTTTGCCAAGTCTTCTTGAGGACCAAGTCCCCCACTGCGATTGGCCTCTGTTTCACCCTCTGATTGTAAAACCTTGAGGTCCTCTGCTGGTAGGCGGCCTGCCTTATCTCAGCGTCCTCCCTCCTTTCCTCGATTAGGTCCAAGTCAAGTATCCTTTCTTCTGCATTTCTCTGGGGGTCATACATTTGGACCCTATGAGTAGGAAACCCAATCTCGGTAGGGATGACGGCTTCTAAGCCATAAGCTAGCATGAATGGGGTCTCTCCGGTAGAGGTCCTCACTGTCATCCTGTATGCCCACAGCACGGCATATAACTCATCGACCCATCTTCCTTTTGCCTCCTCAAGCCTCTTCTTGATTCCATCTAGGATTGTCATGTTTGTAACTTCTGTTTGCCCATTGTCCTGAGGTCAGCCTGGGGTGGAGAAAAATTGTTTGATACTCACCCTTTCACAGTACTTCTGTAGAGAGGTATTCTTGAACTGAGTCCCGTTATCCGAGATAAGGGTGTTGGGGAGACCATATCTGCATATAATATTTTTCCAAATGAACTGGAAGGTCTTCTGCTCTGTTATCATCACCATAGGCTTCGCTTCCACCCACTTTGATAAATAGTCAATGGCTACGATGAGGAACTGATAGTTATTGATGGCCCTAGGCAAGGGTCCTACTAGGTCAATTCCCTATACTGCAAATGGCCATGGGGATGTAATGGAAGTAAGAGGCTGATGGGGCTGGTGAGGGATGGTGGCAAATCTTTGACATTTGTCACACTTTTTTACATATGCCGCTGCGTCTTTCCCCAAGGTCGGCCACCAGTACCCCTGGGTGATCACCCTCTTCGCTAAGGATCTGCCCCCGATGTGGCTTGAGCACGATCCTTCGTGCACATCTCGCAAAATCGAAGGGGCTTCTGAGGGATGCACACACCTAAGTAAGGGGAGCAAAAACCCCTTTTTGTACAAGGTGTCTCCGATGACAGTGAATTTTGCAGCCCTGTACCTCAGCTTCTTCCTTTCTTGCCTTGCTTCTGGCATCTCACCCTCTTTAATGTATCTGATCAGAGGGTCCATCCATGAAGCTTCTTGAGAAACATTTAGGCAATTGCCCTCAGCGTCTTCAATAGTTGGCCGAAGTAAAATTTCTACTGGGACGGTCCTCCTGATGTCTGTCCACGTTGCCGAGGCCAACCTAGCAAGGGCATCAGCACGACCATTATCGAGCCTAGGTATCCTATTTAATTTCACTTCTCTGAATCCCTTCAGTAATGACCCCACCTTCTCAAGGTACCTAGCCATCCTCTCGTCCTTAGCCTCGTAGGATCCTAGTATCTGATTCACTACTAGCCTTGAATCACTATGGACCAAAATCTGGCCGACACTAAGAGACTTGGCCAAGGAGAGGCCCGCTACCAAGGCCTCATATTCAACCTCGTTGTTGGAGGCTTTGAAGTTGAACCTTAGAGCGTATTCAACGTCTGTGCCATCGGGTGCTGATAGTATCAGTCCAGCTCCACTTCCGTTGTCACAGGAGGACCCGTCAACGAAGAGGCTCCACAGAGTCTTTCTCTCTAAAAAATTACCCTCGGAGAGGGATCCCTGTCTAAAGATGTATCTTCCCTCTTCATTTTTAGTCGCTTTCCTTCTAGCGGTGCTTGTCTCAGCCTTATCTGTAGGCGTGTCGGCGAGCTCACCCTGTCGGGTATCTATCCTCCCGAGGCCCTCATCCTTGGCTTCATCATCTTCCCAAGTAAACTCATCCACGAAGTCTGCCAATGCTTGCCCCTTAATGGCCGTCCTAGGCTGATACACAATGTCAAACTCCCCCAGCTCTATAGCCCAGGCCATTAACCTACCTGATTTTTCTGGCTTGTGTAGGACCTGCCTAAGAGGAGAGTTAGTGAGGATGACCATTGTATGGGACTGGAAGTACGGATTCATCTTTCTCGAGCCATGGATCAAGGCGTAGGCTAACTTCTCCATCCTCGGGTATCTTTGCTCTGCCCCCTGGAGTGCCTTGCTGTTAAAATACACAGGCTTCTGTATCCCATCTTCATCTCTCACAATGGATGCACTGATGGCCGACTCTGAGACGGCGAGGTACACATAAAGTCGTTCACCCTGTACGGGTCGCAACAGCAGCAAGGGAGACCCTAAGTATGACTTTAGATCCCTGAAAGCCTCATCACACTCTTCACTCCATTCAAAGGCCTTCCTAAGGGTCTTAAAGAATGGCAAACACTTGTCTGTGGCCCTAGACATGAACCTGTTCAAGGAAGAAACTCTCCCTGTGAGTCTCTGAACGTCTTTAATGGACTTGGGGGTCTTTATCTCAACAAGGGCCTTTATCTTTTCAGGATTGGCCTCGATGCCTCTTTAGTTGACAATGAACCCCAAGAACTTCCCTGCTCCGACCCCGAAGACACACTTGGTCGGATTAAGCTTCATCTTATATTTGTCCATCGTATTAAAGGTCCTCTCCAGGTCTGCCACATGATCCTATGCCTTCAGACTCTTAGTCAACATGTCATCTACATAGACCTCCATAGACTTCCCAATTTGGTCTTCAAACATTTTATTTACGAGGCGCTGGTACGTTGCCCTCGCATTTTTTAGGCCAAAGGCTATGATCCTATAGCAGTATGTCCCCTTGTCAGTGATGAAGGCTGTCTTCTCCGAGTCTTTAGGGTTTATGAAGATCTGGTTACATCCTGAATAGGCATCCATGAAGCTCATGAGCTCATGGCCTACTGTAGCGTCTACCATCTGGTCAATGCAGGGGAGAGGGAAGCTGTCTTTGGGACAGTGCTTATTGAGGTCTGTGAAGTCCACACACATTCTCCACTTCTCGTTGGCCTTTGGGACAATGACTGCATTGGACAGCCATTCAGGGTAGATGACCTCTTTGATAAATTCAGCGTCTTCTAATTTTTTGACCTCATCCCTTATGACCTCATACTTTTCTCTAGAGTAAATTCTCCTCTTCTGCTTTACCGGCTTCACTCCCTCTACCACATTGAGCTTGTGGCACATGATTTCAGGGTCAATCCCCGACATATCTACATGACTCCATGCGAAGACGCTTCGTCTTCTCCTCAACAGTTTAATGAGGTCTTCCTTGATGTTGGGCTTCAGAGACTTTCCGACTTGGACGATTTTTTCCGGGTCATCCTCATCGAGGATGATGGATTCTACCTCTTCCGCGGCCTCTCCTTTCTTTAGCTTCGTCTCATCCCTGGGGTCTAGGGTATCAATATTGTAAGTGGTCGTAGCCCTCTTGTGTGCCTCCCTTTCTTCAGCGGAGTTGTAGTAACATTCTCGCGCTGTCGTCTGGTCTCCCTGAACTTCCCCCACCCCGTAAGGGGTAGGAAATTTAATCATCTGATGGACCATAGACGGCACAACTTCAAACCCCTAGAGGGCTACACGACCCAGTATGATGTTGTAAGCCAAAAACACATGTTCATCCATCACAAAGAAACTGACCTTCTTGGTAAGCCATCTCGACCACTCGTCCCCCATCCTAACATCGGCCTCATATACCCCAAGGGGATGAACCTTTTCCCCACTGAACCCAATCAATGGATGATGGTATGGGACGAGTCTAGCACGGCTGAGGCCTAAGGCTTTGAAGCATGGCCAAAACATCACATCTGCAGATGAGCCCCCATCTACTAGGATCCTTGGCACCTCGCACCCGTGCACCTTGGTAGTGATGATGAGAGGGTCATCATGTGGGTCCAAGAGGCCTTTGAAGTCCATTCTTGAAAATCCCACTATTAGAGTGTCCATATCAACCTTCTTCCTCTTTTCTGACTTGACCTCCAGAGAGGTTGAGTGTACCGTCTTCGTCACTGCCTTGGCCTCAGCCACATGGGCCTTCCCGTCAGCAACCTCCGACCCTCCTCCTGCTAGACCCCCGAAAATCATTCCCACTCCGAGCGAGATCATATTAAGCCTCTTGACAGGGATGTGGTCATCTCTCGGAGGGAGGTCAGGGTCGTCCTCATCATCAGAAGGGTCGTCCCTTCTTTTTTGAGGACCTTCTATGCATGCATCGCCTCGCTTCTTTCTGGGGTCATCCCCTCGGCCCCTCTTGAAGGCACCTTTGTCGACGTACTTTCTGAGCTTCCCTTCTTTCAGCATCTTCTCAATCTCATCTTTCAGACCAAAGCATTTGTTTGTTACGTGGTCGTGGTCTTGGTTAAATTCACACCACAGGTTCTTATTCCTCTTGCTGGGGGCTGCCCTCAGCTTCTCAGGCCACTTCAGGGACCGATCACTCTTTATCTCATTAAGAATCTGTTCGCAGCTGACCGTTAGAGTGGTGTAACCAGCGAACTTGTCATCCGTGGACCTCTTCTTCCCCTCTTTGTTCTTCTTAGGGTATTTACCCCCGCTAGCACCTCCTTTTTCGTCTTCATATTTTGCGGCCATCGCCTCTTCGGCGTTCATCACCTTTCCTGCTGTCGACAACAATTCAGCCATCGTCTTCGGAGGGTCTTCAGCTAGCTTCCATAACAGCTTCCCCTTTTGGAGTCCTCCAATCAGGGTTGTCATGGCTATGCTATCCTCATAGTCTTCCACCTCTAGCTTTTCTTTATTGAATCTGGCTATGTAGTCCCTCAGACTCTCATTCTTCCCCTGCTTAACATAGAGCAAGTGGGTGGTCTTCTTTTGTGGCCTCACCCCAAAGAAAAACTTGTGGATGAACAGGTCTGCCAATTGTTTAAAGTTTTCAATGGAGTTTTTTGGGAGAGACGTGTACCAGACATGTGCAGCCCCATTCAGGGTACTAGAGAAGGCACGACACCTCATCTCATCCGAGATAGAGTATATGTCTGCTGCTGACTGATACATCTCCACGTGGTGGACTGGGTTGGTGCTCCCGTCATATCTTGGGGTGACCACAGGTGGCTTGAACTTTGATGGCGTGGGTAAGTTGACTATCTTTGCCACAAAGGGTGAGCCTATGGTGTATCCCCTCTAAAGAGGGTCCCGGCTCTTCAGTATATCACCGATCTTATCCTCTAGTCACTGGATTGAGTCATTCCAGGGCCTCACAGGGTCGGCTTGGCCGATGTCATCCCCTGCCACCTCTTTAAGGTGGACGGAGGGTTCTGCTGCGGCAGGCCTGTGTCGGCTGTTTACTTCCCTTTGGACGTCATCCCGTCCATGGGGTCGGCCATCTGCTGCCTCCCTCCTGGACCTCGTAGCACTTCTTGACCTGGACAATTTTTCCCGCAGGTCATTTACTGGGCCCAGCCTCTCAAAGGCTTACCCCCTGCTCAAGCGATCAAAAGCAGAGCCTCTCGGGTGATCATCAGGGTTTGGTCTCCCGCACTTTCCTCTACTATCCTGGAGAGGTCGTACAGTATTATCGGAGACCTCATACGGTTCCCAGCATTCTATTGGGGCCTTCCCTCCCTCCAGATCGTCATACCTGTCCTCAGGGCAAGGGTTTCCTTGCCTCCCCAGGCATAGACGCCGGGGGTCAGCAACATCCCTACGCCGCTGAGGGGGTGGCAGGTCTTTGCGTGGTTCCTGGGGTGGTCCCCTGGCCTCATGCTGTCCTGGAGCTGCTGCCGGAGTAATCATCTCAGGTGAAACCCCTAGTGGTCTTAGTATGTTCTGGCTTAGAGCTGTGAACTGCTCCTGCATCATCTGCTGGCTTGCTGCCAGAGACTTTAAGGCTGCTGCCACATCAGCCATCTCAGACTGAGGCGGCGGCTGACTGGAACTGGGTCTTCCCCCCTCATCCGGCGGGGGAAGCGGTGGCGGTGGCCTTTCAGGTGCCATGTGTTTGAGCTATGAAAGCTGAACTAAAGAATAGACTGGTGAGTTTGGGAACCTTAGTGGGTCTCTTTCAATGGTGAAACACCTCCTCTCAGGGGGAGTGCTGGCTCACCACCAGAGTGCCCAGTGAGGTCAAGTTGTACAAAGGAAGAGATGTCTTCTCGTTTCCCACAGACGACGCCAAACTGATGATGCTAAGATTTAGCACCACCAAATAAGTGATAATGAGCTCAAACAGTAGTAACCATGGCAGCCATAGAGATGTGTAAGTGTATAAGTATGTAGAAGGGGATGAGTATAAGAGGAAATAAGACAATGATGTATAGTGGTTCAGCCAATTTGGCCTACATCCACTGTGAGTGTGTGATCCACTAAGTATGGGCATTAATGGCCTTGGATACAATGCACATAAGCTCACTTCCTCTCTCTACTGTGTGTACAAGCAGAGTTTTAGCTAGGGTTGCAATAATCTGATCCCTTGTAGGGTTGTAGGTGACAAGTATATATAGGTCTTGGGGGGTGTAGTGTACCCCCCAAGTATGCATGATGCATGTGAATGATGATCTAGCCAATCCCCTGTTGACACCTGTAGATGCCAAATGATGACATAATATTCCCTCACGTGAGGGTGTGATTTTGTTATAACGGTCTCCCATGTGCCATGTGAGCCTCACGCGCACTGTTCCACGCTTCTCCCAAACCACGCGCTGTGATGATGTCACCCTCGGCCTATAAGCCGAGGCCGAGGGCAAAGTTCCTTCCAGTAGTGCGTCTGGCCCAATTCTGGCCTCGTACTGTCGTACCCTCGGAGGGTCGTCCAGACCCTGGTGAAGGGTCGGCCCCCTGAGGGGTCGTCTGGAGCCTGGTGAAGGGTCGGCCCCTGAGGGGTCGTCCGTTTGGAGGTAATCTTCAGCCAAGCCGAGGATATAAACGGGTATATCAGTCAACACTAGACCCTGTACATACCCACACAATCTATCTTTAATACCTTGTTATTGTATTAGGTATTAATTATCTCATTATCTCATTTATTATGTTATGTTATCAACATTCATTATGTGACCCTCAATTAAATCGGACTTCACAAGTAAAAAACCATCCCTAATTCCATACCTATAGATCACCAAAACCATTGAGTACTCCATAGTCCCTCACCTATGAAAAATACCCAAACCCATAACCATTCCCTAGTCTGGAGCCTAGGAGATAATAAAATAAATATGTATTAACTAGTCCATATATATCTAGGAAATACCTAACCATAAAATTAGCACTCTCTAGTCCCATACCTAGAAAGTATAAACTACGAATAATACGAGTGTTATCATTTAAAATTGGTATGTGAATTTGTGGGCCGTAGATTATAAATACCAAAAATAAATTATAACAAATAAAAAAATCAACGAACTAGATTAAAGAGAGATGTGAGAAATTGACATTGATATAGAGCATTAACGTGGTTTGACTAGAATGATGCCTACATCCATAGGTATTGTGCAGGATTTTATTATTCAATCATCAATAATGATGGGTATAAAATATCAAAAATATAATTGTCCGTATCTCTTTTTTCTGTCCCTCCCTCTTAAAGAGTGCGCTACAGCGGAATATAAATGCGACTTCTCAAACTAAAACCAATTTTAATTGTGTGTCAACCAAACCAATTTTAATTAAACCCAAGATTTAATTCAGTTCTAAACCATGCATCTAAGTGATATGAAATCATAAAGCAATAAGAATGCAACGGAAACCAAATTTCAGGAAAAAAATCCCTGAAGGGAAAAAATCTTTTTTATTTTCACTATAATTTGTAAAAGAACGGTTTACAATCGGATTACAACAAAAATTCAAGTGACATACGAATACCCGCAGGTGTCAGTCGATGTCGTCAACAATGGAACAATCGCAAAATCTCTATGAGTACCACAGTCGTATCTTCAGCCCAGGAATATCGCAGCACTCCCAAATTTGACCTCAGTTCGGTGTAAGTTTATCCTCTTTACAAAGAGTTGAACAATAGCAAAATAGTTTTCTTTGGTTCCAAACCAATTCACATAAGATTTGGACGGTTTTGTGAATTGAAAACTAGAGATTAAACTCTCAAAAGTTGGTTGGAGAATAAAAAAATATATTCTTTGAAAACCAGTATTTCTCCACACTAAAATCAGAAGCCTGGCACCTTATTTATAAAAGCATTTAAGGTGGTGACGTGTGAGGTAAAAAGTCTTCTCGTTTGAACGAACTGTAGTGTCATTTGAACTAAATCGAATCTCATTCGAATGAGATAAGATCTTGTTTGAACGACTAGAACGAATTTTGAGATTCTTCAGTAAGATATTTAAAAACTTTGGAAACCTTAAAACCAAAACTCTTACGAACCTTAAAACATTTATCCAAAACATTTATGATTAAAAGCATTTAAAATCTTTTCAAAAATTGTTTTTCATAAATAGAAAAATGTTTTGTGTTTTGTAAAAATGTCCCAACACTTATAATGAGACATGTAAATGGAACTTAAAACACATTTACCAAATTCATCCTTGTTAGGCTTGATTGTTGAAGAACTTTATATTCAGATCCGTCTCGATGCATATTTGATCTTGAACATTCTTCGACGGTTACGGCATACTAAATTGATGACGAACATTTAGGAAATCATGTCCTTACAAATCTCCCCCTATTTCTATGCCGGTACAAAATAAAAACAATCCGAATTATCAAATATAAAATGCCTATACAAATCTAATACCCTCTCATGAACCCAAAAGTGAAAAGGTACTAAACATGTTGGACTGGAACTCTTCTATTCAAAAGTCTTCAACATCAAATCTTCAAATCTCAAAGATTTTCTCATCATGGTGTGCATTCCAATAATCAGTTCTTCGTACCTACACACATGAGACAAAGCAAATACCTTCGTGACGTATAGAGTTTGAAATGAGATAATCCTAAAAGCAAATTAAAACACATATAAAATCTCAAATCTCCCCCATAATTTAAAAACTCCCTCATAAAATTATAATTCATTCTCCCCCTTTTTATTTATTCGAAATAGATAAGGAAAAGAAGAAAACACATAAAGCAAATCGGGGTGTCACGGTAAACAAATCAGACCAACTTTTTTTGAATTTTCAAAATTTTTATACAAAAATGCAAAAAATGATGTTACAAAGTCACACACCATGAATTTTTACTAAGCTAAACAAATCGTGGATATGGAATGAATAGGTGTGAACAACTCCAATAGGGAATAAAACTCAATCAAGCATATGTGTGCGATGCATAAGTGTACTCCTATTGAATGAACATAGAAAACATATTTAGGTGTAAATTGTTAAATTTAGATGATATCAACTAAATCAAATCAACAAATCAAATCCTAAGCGATTTTCACACCAATAACGTCCAAAACTATTTAGTGACGTTTCGAGAATTTTTCAAAGGACGTGCAAACCCATTGATTACTTGCCAACCAAACTCCCTCATATAAAATAATGTAATTTTTATATCTAATGAGGTACTAAATTCTCAACTTAGAGAAAACCTATTGGCTCGATTTTGCGGCTCTTTTTCAAACGACGGCTTTCCACACAAAGATTTAATTCTTTCGCAGCCCGATTTCGTGAACACTCATCATTTTTTTCTTCTAAACAAAATCCTCATGGGCAATGGATATTACATGCAATACTTCTATTACTCTCGTATTATTGCACTTGGTTCATTTTAAGGACATGATTGAGATGAAAACACTTGACCAACATGTGATAAGACAAGCAAAATAATCAAACAAATTTGTGCAAGTATGCAATAAAAGACATAACGAGTCAAATATGTAGGAAGTAACAATTGATTACATCTCAATGACTCCAAACATTATAAAGCACAAGGATGACATGATATATTGCCTCAAAACACTATGAAATTGTCACATAGATAAATGGAATGAAATTGTGAGTTGGTCATCCTAAGTGTCCATTCATATATAGTGTAAAACAAAATACCAAATTCTTTTTGTCGTTTTCAAACAAAATTAAAAATCAAAAATCTTTTTGTTTTTTCAAAAAATATATAAAAAATGAAACCCATAAATAGAAACATGGCTCATACCAGCAATAGGCAAAATATCGGAAGGTAAATCATCTTATGCTAGTAAACATAAATCACACAAATGAATCATCAGTCAAAGAGGTGTGATTAAACAAAAATATGCAGTGTTATCAATCAAGCATGAATATCAAGAGTAGGTGCATATAAACTGTCCCAGAATGAACCAGTAGTGCCAAAAACCTAAGCAGATGAACATAAGGTACTGAAACAGAAAAGGACAGAAAATCAAAACATGTCATTCAAACGAAATTCAATGTCATTCGAACGAGAATGCTTGTCGTTCAAACGACAACTTCTCATGATATTAAATATCGCTCGAACGAGAAAATAGTACTTTCAAAATTTTGCCCAGTAAAAATAGTACAGTGTCAAAACAGTAAAGAAATAGCAAACTCAATAAATAAGTCAATGTGCACTACCACAAAGTGAGTCATAACACTAGTAAAAGTATTTTAAGACGCACAACTAGTGTATGACAAAATCCAACACAATCAACCAAAAGGTATCACATGGGGTGAGTCTCGTGCAAGCAACCGCCAGTCATGAACAAACAGACCAAAGCCTCTAAATCCGATTTCCTAACCCAAATCGATTTGTAATGAGGTGTGGAGGTTTTAGGAAACAAAATTGTTTTATTAACCTTCCTAGGTCCTTTTAAAATCTTGTAACAAAAATGCCTAAGATGTCCTTGCTTATCGCAATGTGTGCAAGTGTAAATCGGTCGGTGAGTGTTACCTAAAGGCGGTCCTTTCCTCAAATTTCTAGGTGGCGCTCTCCTAAAAGTCCTAGGTGGATCTCTCACAATGTTCCTAGGGGTATCTTTCCTAACAAACTTAGGTGCCTCTTTCTTAACACTCCTAGGAGCCTCTCTCACACATGTGGGAATGGGTGCAACATGTTTTTCAAAACAAATCCCACCCCTATCCTTTTTTATCTCGACAATGTCTAAAATCTTATCAAGCTTTTCGGACCGAGACGACAAATCAAATTTTGCTTTACTCGAATCTCTCAAACTTTTCTCAAGTTCACCTATCCTAGATTCAAGCAAATGCCTAGAGTCTTCAAACTCTAAAACTTTCTTTTTCATAACTTCCATCACACCTCGAAGATCATTTCTCTCACCCTCAATGTACTCAAGTTTTTCTTTCAAAATTTTCTCTCGTTACCTAAGTTCTTCAACCAAAACATCATTATTTTTAAGGCACGCTATTGCAATTGGGCTTTTAGTTTCAAATTTTCTTTCTTTATTTTCAAAGGTTCAGCATAAAGTTCATTGAAAGCTGTTTGCAAGTCACGCTCATCTACACTTCCATCCTCACTCTCATCACCCTCACTATCATCACTAATCACACTAATGGGAAACTCTCACCTAGAAGCATAAAATACTTCTTCTATCGAATCACTAAGGGTAGAGACATGAGATGTCGGTTTATTCAATTTCTCCCTTAAATTTGTGGGACACTCATCTATCGTGTTACCTATACCCTCACAACCCGAACACCTCTCAGAATCGTTTTCAACGGAAGATTTCAAACAAGAGTTCATGTGAATTTTCCAATCAAATTTTTCCAAAAGTTGACATCGAAAATCATCAAAACCACCGAAAGCCATTTTTAAGAAAAACAGGATAAAAAACTGATTTTTTTTCAACAAAAAATTCGACAAAAACCGGATCAAACAAAATAAATTAGTGATACCCGCTCTGATACCAATTTGACGACGTGAGTAGTCAAATTATATCAGGGAAAAACTTTAAAACTCAGGATCACTCAATAATTTAGAGTAACCCGCTCTGATACCAATTTGACAACGTGAGTATTCAAATTGTATCAGGGAAAAACTTTAAAACTTAGGATCACTCGATAATTTAGAGTAACCCGATCTGATATCAATTTGAAGAGTGCGCTACAGCGGAATATAAATACGACTTCTCAAATTAAAACCAATTTTAATTGTGTGTCAACCAAACCAATTTTAATTAAACCTAAGATTTAATTCAATGCTAAACCATGCATCTAAGTGATATGAAATTATGGTGACAATTATTATTCAACACAAATAGATGAGAAAAAAGCAATCACCAAGCAAGAATATGGAATGTAAGATGACAATCACACAATAAAGGATGTACGTGGTTCAGCAAAGATGTGCCTACGTCCACGGTGGTGCAGTCGGTGTTATTTCTATATACTCTGGGGAGTGATTACAGAGAATACAACTTGTCCTTTTGACCCGGACCTAGGGTTCAATATATACACGTACGTTTAGGTGAGTGGGGGTGTTGGATTCCCCCACGTCTTCCATCTCTCCCTATAACCTCCCTTAATGGGAACGTGGGAATAGACCGGATCACAGTCAAAGTAAGAGGTGGGGGGCCTAGACTTTGGGCCGCCAGAATTGGGCTACTCGTCCAGGCCCATGACCTTAGTTTTGGGTACCCACAATTGCCCCTAAGTTTGTTGGGCCATGTTTTGGGCTCAATAAATTTAAATGATTAGTCATAATGGCTTTTTGGACATCGTGCAACTCTTCAAAGGTTGTGAAGCTGATTTTGGCGGCATTCGCTTCGTATTTGGTGCACTATGATTAGCAAAATTTAAATTTTTTCTGAAATAGCCACTTTTCTACCGTCGTTTCAATCTTTCCAGCACTCTTCCATCCCCTGTGAGTTCTAGCACTTCGTACCTCCTTCGCTCAATCTCCATTCTCATTGCTTCCTTATCGTTTGGGCTCGTGCTTCTTCATCGTTCGAATCGATCTTCTATCTTATAAGTTTCCTGTACCTTTTCTTTGTACTTTCTTTTTGAGTCTGTAGTTTTCTAGGGTTTTCCAATGGCGAAGATTGGGAATAGGTCAGTTTCTGAATTTAGGAAGTTTTATAACATCCCTGAGTGGGCAGATATTGAGTGCTGCACTTCCCCTCCTAGAAACATTAGAGAGATAGATGACGCCCACTGGATCCATGTTTTTTTGCTTTCCCAAGGGGGACTCACTTTTCCCTCAACGATTTGTTCTTGCATTTCTTTGGCTATTTTAATATCGTTCCTGCACAATGCTCACCTAATGTGTGGAAAATAGTTAACGGCGTCCATAGAATAAATCAGTTGTATGGTACTAGGTTAGGGCTTGCCGGGGTCTATTTTTACTATTCTTTCTCTCGGACTAGCTCTGGTGTCCTCTATCTCAAAGCTAGGAGCCCTGACAGGGTATTTGTAGTAAATCTACCTGATTCCCATAAGGACTATTGGCAATAAGGTTTCCTTGTTAGAAGCTGGCAGTTTTCTCCCTCATTTGAAGGGTTGAGGTATGAGAAGTTCTTTGTTCCCTTTTATGGGGAAGAATACATAGGTAGACTGTGTTCTGTTGTTTTAATTTTTGTTGATTTGTGATCTTTCTGATTCTTCTGTATTTTTCTTTCACAGCGAGGTTAAAGAACTTGGAACCCGCTCTCAGCGAGGTTTGTCTCTCGGAATTGGTCAAGGCTTGGAATATCAGGGAGCCTTTGGGTGACGGCGAGCATCCTAGGTCTGCTGTTTTTCTGCTCGAGTACAAAAATATTGGCTCTAGTTTCATAGCAAGGCCTGTGGACAGTATCCCAGAGTTCGATTTCTCCGAAGAGACTGCTGCGGATCCTATCCAATTGAACGAGGAGGAGAGCAACTCTGAAAGTGACATCGTAGGTGCTGTAAGCAATTTGGGGGGAGAGAGCTCCAGTAGTAGCAGTTCTTTTGATCGTGGGGAGGTTTTTGAAGCTCGAGAGTCGTCGAGCACGTCCAGTAGTTCGAGCGAGGAGATGGCTCCACCCCGGAAGAACCTGATTCGGGATGATGATGATGAAGACCATATGCTTCTCGCACAAAGGTCAAAGAAGAAAAAATCTAGCTCTGGAGCTGTGGCTACTGGTTCCCGGTCCTCTTCTCAGGAGTAGGAGAAAAAGAGGAAAAAAGAAGAGCAGGTAAGGGAGAGAGAGAAAAAGGGAAGAAGAGAAGAAGAAGATGGAGGAAAAAAGGAGGGTAGAGGAGAGGAAGAAGAAAGATAATGAGAGAGAGGAGGAGAAGAGGAGGGTGGAAGCGAGGATGAAGGCTGGGCAGGCCTTAGTCTCGGTGTCCACGCTGCTCAAGGGGGTTTCTATTGCAATTTCCCCTCAGTTGGCCCCCGCCCTGCTCGAGAGGGTTGTTCTCCCAGTTGATCGTCAAAGGGAGGTGGGGTCCGAGCAATTGGCCCTTTAGGATAGTCAGAGGCTTGCTTTGGTAAAATTCTTTCCTTTTCATATTTTTATGAATTCCATCACTTCTCTCTTCTAATGTCCTCTTTTTTCTGCAGTTTGTGACTGACTTCGTCGTGCTAAATCGTTCACGCGATGAGCTGGTGAAGAGAAATAGCGAGCTGGAGAAAGAAAATGTTGCCTTGAAGCTGAAAGGTACAGAGCTCAAGGCCGATTTCAAGGCTGTTGACGCTGCTCGGATATCATTCGACCTGTCTCTTGCCACACCTAACCAGAAGAAGGATGCAGCTGTCAAGGATTTGAAAGAGTTGCGACAGGACTACGACCTAGTTTGCTTGAGCAAACTTGCTGTCGTGGAAGAGAACAGAGTGTTGTCTGAGGAGTTACAAAAGAAGGAGTCTGAGGTTGTCACTGCCAAGGAGGACTCATACAATTCTGGTTGGGCCGCAGCATATGAGGATGCTGAGGTTCAGATAGGCTGTATTAGCCGTCTGAACTTCAAGAAGGGCTAGAATAAGGCCCTATTGGCTACCGGTGTTGATATTGACTCCTCTCTATTCAATGAGCATGACCCAGGTCCGAAGCCGACCGTGGATGAAGTCCCTGCCCCAGCTGTTGAAGGTGCTGACCCTGTCCCCCAGACGACCCCTGCGGACATTTCTCTCATTGTGGCGATAGAGATTACCCCTAATGAGGGCGGTGCTCCTACTGATGCCGACAAAGGGAAACAGCCATCGACCTCTAGGAAACCTGAGGTTGCTAACTAGCTATCTTATAGGATCACTTTATATTTTTGCTCTTTTCGTCTGTAAATTTCTTTTGCTCTTCGATGTAATTTCAACCTTTATTAATGAAAAGGCTCCTTTTTCCTCATCGCACTGATTTGTCTCCTTGTCTCCCTTATCTTTTCATTTCTTGTAGTTGATTGATGTTGATGATTATATTCTTGATACTTCCCAATTGGGAAGGATGTTGGGGCCCAATGTGAGCTCTGAAGTTCATCACACTTTTGTGAGGATCTATAAGTCTCTGCGACTGAGGAATAAGTGCTTTATAGAGCAAACAGAGCTCGTCGCCAAGCTGAAGGACAGGCTTCAAGAGATGGAGGACATTGGTGCTTCAGTCCAAGAGGAGGTCAATGCGCTGAGAACGAAGCTATTAGAGGCCTCTAAGATCAACCAAGTTGGGGAGGTTCTCGGTCTCACGACTTAAAGAGCATACGCCGAGCACTGCTCCGGCAGTATTACAGGGTTCCTCATCATCATGAGCTAGAGCTGGTCAGAGTGCTATTCCTCCTGTGATGCGGGGTCCCACTGGTCCATCCATTCCGCGAGCTGGCAGGAGCACCAGGAGCTGAAATAGGGAAGTGGAAGAACTTCGAGATAGGGAAATGGAAGAGCTTCGTGGTGATGTCCAGCGAGCATATGTGATTGCTGCTGGGCTTCAAAGGGATGTTACTCGGCTACGGCACCTATTCAAAAAAGGTCCTCGGCGAGTGTGGGTTGATGGCTACGACCACGGTTGGTCAGATTCTCCAACAAGGTTGTCAGAGTTCGAAGAACTTTCTTTTATCAGGGGGTGGCTGAGTGCCTTGAATGAGATGCAAGTCCTAAGGAACTCGATGCTCTGGTACCTCCACGAGATTTCTCCCTCTACCCTGATGCTTAACCCCTTCCAGAGGGATGATTGATGGATCCCCATCGATGCCATCCCTCGATAATTATTAGAGTCGGATGCGAATGAGTTTGAGGAAGAGTTAGCTCTTACTCCCGATGACGGACGAAGGGCTCGAGTGGCTGACTATCTCGTTCAGAGGCCTCACCCCCATTGAGATTTTGCCAGTTGTTGCTTTTTGTATTTTTGATCGTGTAAATGCTTTGGGCGAGCTCGCCGACTAAACATGTATCACCATTGTCGTAAATATGATGAATTAATGAAAAGTTTGTGTTTTGGGCAAATTTGCCGACTAAACAAGTGTATCATATTCTTCATATTTTCGCTGCTTTATGATCTTCTAGATTTATGTTGTCATGCAAGTGTCCTCCCAGTCCAGTATAATATCGAGATACCATTGTGCACCACTTTACCTTTTAGGTCGTGTCGTTACACTTCCTTAGGCCTAAGTGTGGTAATTAGCGAGGACACACCTGGTGTTGGATGCTTTATCCGATCAGGATTTTATTCAACCAAAGAAGGTTTGACGACCAGTATAAAATTTGGCCATATTTCCTAAGGATCCCCTGTAGGGCTTCATATATTTCCAGGGGAAATGCTAAGAGGTCCCTCGTGTTTCATAACGATGACCTGAGGAGGGATGCTCCCCTGCTATGGCGTAGTGATCAATGTGCATGTCATTTGGAAAAGATGTGCGATAAAGCTCATATAGCTATTACTTATTAGAATTTAACCGTTTAAATAACTTTCATTAATGACAAGGGAAATGAACTTCTAGTTACAGAATGAAAGAATAAAAGAAAGATCGAAAAATAGAATCTCTTGAGATTGGATGCGTTCCATGCTCGTGGTTTTTCTCTGCCTTCCATCGTTTCCAAGTGATAGGCGCCCTGCGGATCATCTCTGGTTATCTTAAAGGGTCCTTCCCAATTTGGGCCTAGCTTACCGTCTGATGGTTTTACTGCGCTGCCCAGGACTTTCCTTAGAATGTAGTCCCCAACTCAGAATGCCCTTGGGTTAACCCTTTTGTTGTAAAGCCTCGCGAGCTGTTGCTGATAGCTCTCTAGTTTTACTAGGGCAAGCTCTCGGCGCTCATCGGCTAGGTCGAGCTCATCGAGTAATGCTACATCATTATGGCCCTAGTCGACAAGGTTGGACCTCATTATTGGCAAACCTGCTTCTAGTGGGATGACTGCTTCCATGCCATATGTCAGCAAAAATGGGGTTTCTCCTGTTGCTCGCCGAGGAGTGGTTCGGTACGCCCATAGGATATGGGGTAGTTCATTTACCCATGCGCCTTTGGCCCGCTCCAATCGCTTATTTAATCCATTGATCACGGTTTTGTTGGAAGCCTCAGCTTGGCCATTGCTCTGAGGGTAGGCCACTGAATTGAAGTGGTGTCTGATACAGTGTTCGTTATAGAAATTCTGAAAGGAGCCGCTTTCGAACTATGTTCCATTGTCGGGGATGATGGTTCTGGGGATGCCAAAGCGAGTGATTATATTCCTTCATATGAACCTTATCATATCAGCATATCGGATGTACGCCAAGGGTTCTTCCTCGATCCATTCAGTGAAGTAGTCAGTCGTAACCAACAGATATTTGGGATTGCTGGTGGCGGTAGGCAGTGGTCCCACGATGTCTATTCCCCATTGGGCGAATGACCATGGGCTGGACAATGATTTTAGATCGCTGGCGGGTTGGTGGACCATAGAAGCGTGAAGTTGGCATTTCAGGCATTTGTGGACATACACCGCAGAGTCCCTTTGCATATATGGCCACCAATAGCCTTCCTTCATTGCTCGAAAAGCTAGAGACCTTCCTTCGATATGGCTTCCACAGACTCCTTCGTGAAGCTCGTGGAGCACTTGCTCGACATCCCCTAGGTGAACGCATTGGAGGTAGGGACCGGAGAAGGATCTCTTATACAAGCTTCTTTCTAGGGATAAGTGAAGGCGAGCATCTTTGACTCTTATCTGGTGGGCAGTCTTCTTGTCATCCGAGAGCGTGCCCTCCTTTAAATAGTCCCTTAAGGGGTCCATACAGCTGGGGGCTGATCCCACCTGGAGTACCTGTTCCACGTTTGATGGCTTGCTGTCACGGTTAATGCTTGGACGAGTGAGGAAATCGATGGGGGATGGTTCTTTTTTAGGTCGAAGTCAACTGCCGAACTCAGGGCTGCTAAGGCGTCAGCATGACTGTTTTGCCCCCTGGGAAACTGCTGGACGTTGATCTCTTCAAATCTTGACATTAGTTTTTCACTAAGGCGAGGTAAGCTGCCATTCTTTCATCTTTTGTATTGTAATCTCCACTTATCTGATTGGAGACTAGTTGGGAATCGCCGAACACCTGTAAATGTTTTGCTCCCAAAGTGTGCACCTTTTGGAGGCCGGCTATTAAGGCTTCGTACTCTGCTTCGTTATTGGAGGTTGCAAATCCAAGCCTGATTCCTTGTTTAAGGATTGTATTCTCTGGAGTAATAAGGACAATGCCTACCCCTGCCCCCTTGAGTTGGAGGCTCCATCAACAAATAGTTTCCAGGTTTCCTTAGCTTCTTGGTTCTCCTTTTTCCTTGTTGGTCGAGGTTGGTCGGAGGGTTCCTCGTCTATGAATTCGGCTATGATATCAGTAAGGATTTGACCCTTGATAGCTGTCCTAGGTTGAAATTGGATGTCAAATCGCCCGAGCTCGACTGACCATTTAGACAGTGTGCCCGACAAATCCGTTTTCCTTAGGATTGCCTTAAGAGGGTGCGATGTAAGGACGATGATAGTGTGGGCTTCGAAATAATGCTTCAGCTTCCTCGAGGCTACTACTAGTGCAAAGGCAAGCTTGTCCAGTGGTAGGTACCTTTGCTCGACGTCCAGTAGGGTCTTGCTCGCGTAATAAACGGGGTGCTGGACTCCTGCAACCTCGCATATTAACGCATAGCTGACAGTGTGGTTGGAAATGGAGAGGTACAGGTACAAAGAATCTGTTTGCTGTGGCATGACGAACAGTGGTGGAGATCTTAAGTAAGGTTTGAGCTCGACCAATGCTCGCGAGAAATCTGGGCTCCATTCTACCATTTTGTTCCCTTTAGAAGCTAGAAAAAAGGCTTGCATTTCTCGGAGGATTTAGAGATGAAGCGATTTAAGGCAGCGAGCATACCAGTGAGCTTCTGTACGTCTCGGATTATGCGAGCGGGTTGCACCCTGTTAATTGCATCGATCTGGTCTGGGTTAGCCTCTATGCCTCTCTTACTGACCAAGTACCCAAGAAATTTTCTTGACTGTACACCGAAAGAACACTTGCTTGCATTAAGTTTCATTCGGTACTTCCTGAGGATTTCGAAGGTGTTTGTCAGATCTGAGAGGTGATTTTCCTTCTTTTTGCTCCTAACGAGCATGTCATCGATGTAGACCTCCATGGTGTCTCCCATCTGATCCTTGAATATTTTGGTGTCGAGCCGCTGATAGGTTTCACCTGCATTCTTGACCCCAAAGGGCATGACCTTGTAGCAGTATAATCCAACTGTCATAATGAACGCTGTCTTGTCCTGGTCTGGGGCATATAAGGGGATCTGATGATACCCTAGGTATGCGTCCAGAAAGCTCATTCTCTTGTGAGCTGCAGTGGCATCCACTAGTTGGTCTATTTTTGGGAGGGGGAAACTATCTTTAGGGCACGCTTTGTTGAGGTCGGTGAAGTCGATGCAAACTCTCCACTTCCCGTTGCTTTTTGGAACTACTACTGGGTTGGATAACCACTTGGGGAATTGTACTTCCCATAGGGACCCTGCATCCAGTAGTTTTTTGACCACTTTTTCTATCGCTTTAGCCTTCTTGGGTGCAGTTTGTCGTGCCTTCTGCGTGATTGGTTTGAAGGCAGGATCGACGTGCAGATGATGGAAGAACATACTAGGATCGATTCCAGGTAGCTCGTATGGTTCCCATGCGAAAACATCTATATTGCATCTCAGCAGAGTTGTCAATTCCTTCTGTTCATGGCCAGTGAGAGATGCTCTAATCAAGAAGACTCTATTACTGTCGTCATCTCCAGCAGTAACTTCTACCAGGTCCTCGACGACCCTCTTAGAGGGGAGGATCCTGGTCTCCTCTACTCCAGGTCTTTCGTATTTTAATTGCTATTTAGAAGGTGTTATACCTTCTTCAACTTTCTCGCTGGGCTGATCGGCCTTCTTCTCTGGCTTTGGTCGGATGGCTACTATGAAGCACCTTCTTGCCATCGGTTGGTCGCCGTGGATCTCCATTACTCCTCGCTCGGTTACATACTTGAGTTTCTGATGGTAGGTCGAGGAGACTACCTTCATCGCATGAATCCATCCTCTGCCGAGGATGGCCTGGTATGGCGAGTCGATGTCGACTACCAAAAACTCAATCATCTTGGAGACGTTTCCAGTGCACACCGGTAGTACAATCTTTCCCATGGGCATAGTTATTTTTCCAGCGAAGCCAACTAAAGGGACAGTAGCTTCCTTTAGGTCGGTGACGCTTAATGTTAACTTTCTAAATAGGTCGAGATACATTACTTCGGACGAGCTTCCTTGATCGACAAGCAACTTGTAGATGTAAAAGTTGGCTATCCTGAGGTTAATGATCAAAGCATCGTGATGTGGGGTTCTTACTCCCGCCAGATCTTCATCTGTGAAGAAAATATGCTTGTTATAGTTGACGTCATCTGCTCGTCGATGCTTTCCTGACTGTGACTTTGCTGGATCGATCTGAAAAGCCTGCATTACCGCTGTAAGTTTCTTCATCTCTATTTGAGCTGAATTTCCTTGTATCTACTTGGCATCAGATGCCCCGTGAATTACCGCAAACTCATGTCCAGTGTCATCTTCGATCACGTTGTCAGGTCTCGCCTCTCTATTAGCAGCCACTTTCTCTGCCATTTTCTCCACAATCTCGTTCAAATACCCAGACTGGGCCAGTTCCTCGAGGTGAGACTTAAGAGCTTTGCAATGCTCAGTCTTATGTCCTACCTCTTTGTGCAAAGCGCATCTTAGCGCATTGTTCCTCTTCGAGGGATCTCCTCCCATCTTCCTGGGCCACTTGATGAATGGCTTATCTTTGATCTTCACGAGAATTTTGTAAATTGGTTCTTTGAAGACGATGTTGACATCCTAGAATGCTTTCGACGCATCATTGTTCCCTCCGTTCTTGGAGCCATTTTTTCCCCCGTTCTTTCCTCCTTTCTTCTGGTTCTCAGCTTTGTTACTGCCCTTGGTAGTGAGTTTAGCTCGACCGTTTTCTCCTGTACTGAGGCGGGTGACATCTTCCACCTTAGCGTACTTCTCGATGCGAGCCATCAGGTCGTCAATAGTCATATCCTCCTTCTTCGTCAAGGACTGGTAGAGAAGGGAAGAACTGGGTAGCCCAATTTTGAAAGAGGCCACTGCCACTCCCTCCGAGCAATCCTCGATCTCATTGAATAACTCCCAGTACCTTTTCGCGTAGTCTCGGAGTGTTTCTTGAGGCGTTTTTTTCATTGTTAGTAAAGCATCCATCCTTTTGGGATGGGAGCTACTAGTAATGAAGCGGGCCATAAAGAGTTCGACCAGGGATTTGAAACTTCTGATGGATCGGTGGGGGAGCCTTTCAAACCATTTCTGCGCAACTTCATGCAAGATCAAGGGAAAAATTCGGCACATTAGCGCGTCTCGGTGGTTCCATAGGGTCATGGCCTGTCGGTACTGCCTGACGTGATCAATGGGATCAGTCTTACCGTCATAAATCTTGAACCTTGGAATGGCAAATTTCTTGGGGGGCTTCTTCTTCTTCAATTTCCCTTGTGAAAGGTGACTTCATCTTGGTTTTAAGAGCTCGTCTAGTGAGTTCTCAGGTCGATCTGGTACCGTCGTGGGCAGGATGTTGGTCTATCTCCCTGCGGACTAGATTTCGTATGTTTTCGTCGTTGTGAGTAGGGATCTGGTAACGAAGAGCTTTTCGCAGCTGCTCGCGGAGGTCGTCGTCTGATTCGCCTCCTTCAACCTTTTGAGATCCCCGCCTAGGGCTCCTTCCTCGGCTGCGAGACTTGCTCGCCTGAGGGCTAGGAGTGTGGTATGGATGTCTCCTGTTATCAGGATGAAGCTCCCTATCCAGTCTTTCCAGTCTTCTTTTCAAGCGAGCATTCTCAGCCTCGTATCTGCGAGAAGACTCCCTCTGCTCGTGGAGCCTTGCCTCGTATGCATCAATCAGTCTGTATATTTGTGTGGACCTCGCTGGTCCTTGGCTTTCTTCTGAGGCTGGCCTTTCCAAGCGAGCCCTCTGATCTGAACGTCGAACTTCAGACCTAATCCTGCGAGGAGAAGGTGGTTCTTGAATATCCCCTGCCTGGGGGGCATTACTGCTATGACCAGACATTTTAAACTCCTTTCTTGGTGTGGGCTCTTCTTAGGAAAAGATGAACGCTTCCCACAGACGGCGTTAATTGTGGTGACAATTATTATGCAACACAAATAAATGAGGAAAAAACAATCACCAAGCAAGAATATGGAATGTAAGATGACAATCACACAACAAAGGATGTACATAGTTCAACAAAGATGTGTCTACGTCCACGGTAGTGCAGTCGGTGTTATTTCTATATACTCCAGGGAGTGATTACAGAGAATACAACTTGTCCTTTTTCCCCGGACCTAGGGTTCAATATATACACATACGTTTAGGTGAGTGGGGGTGTTGGATCCCCCCACGTCTTCCATCTCTCCCTATAACCTCCCTTAAGAGGAACGTGGGAACAGACCGAATCACAATCAAAGTAAGAGGTGGGGGGCCTGGACTTTGGGCCGCCAGAATTGGGCTACTAGTCCAGGCCCATGACCTTAGTTTTGGGTACCCACAGAAATCATAAAGGAATAAGCATGCAAAGGAAATCAAATTTCAGGAAAAAAATCCCCGAAGGTAAAAAACCTTTTTTATTTTCACTATAATTTGTAAAAGAACAGTTTACAATCGGATTACAGCGAAAATACAAGTGACATACGAACACCCGTAGGTGTCGATCGATGTCATCAGCAATGGAACAACCGCATAAGCTTAATAAGAACCACAGTCCTATCTTCAGCCCATGAATACCGCATCACTCAGTCCGGTGTAGGTTTATCCTCTCTACAAATAGTTGAACTATAGCAAAATAGTTTTCTTGGGTTCTAAAACAATTCACATAAGATTGGGATGGTTTTGTGAATTGAAAACAAGAGATTAAACTCTCAAAAGTTGGTTGGAGAATAGAAAAACGTATTCTGTGAAAACCAGTATTTCTCCACGCTAAAATCAGAAGCCTAAAACCTTATTTATAAAAACATTTAAAGCGGTGACGTGTCAGGTAAAAAGTCTTCTCGTTTGAGCGAACTGTAATGTCATTCGAACCAAATTGAATCTCGTTGGAACGAGATAAGATCTCGTTTGAACGACCAACATAAATTTTGAGATTCTTCAGTAAGAGATTTAAAAACTTTGGAAACTTTAAAACCAAAACTCTTATGAATCTAAAAACATTTATCCAAAACATTTTATGATTAAAAGCATTTAAAACCTTTTCAAAATTGTTTTTCATAAATAGAAAAATGTTTTGACTTTTGTAAAAATGTCCCAACACTTTTAATGTGAAATGTAAATGGAACTTAAAACACATTTACCAAATTTATCCTTGTTGGGCTTGATTGTTGAAGAACTTTATATTCGGATCCGTCTCGATGCATATATGATCTTGAATGTTCTTCGACGATGTATCGGTATAAGACATACTAAATTGATATCGAACATTTATAAAATCATGTCCTTACACCTCTGGAGTGAGTGTGCGCTATTTATAGGAGAGAGAGTAGGTCAACAGTCAGATTGACTTTATAAGTCAGACACTTGCACCCTTTTACATTCTAGAGGTAATTAATGAAGAGTTAACTACAATGAGCTAAAGGGACTGCCTCACGTGTGTATAATAGGGGTTGCACATATATCCTTACATGATCCACATGCATGTATGGTAATTCTAACTAGTATCATCAATTTATTATGGTTGGTTGCCTAGCCTATCAGGAGTAATGCTTAGTCAACCAAGAAGATGACGTGCCTACCACGTTTAGTGAGTGGTATGAGCTTCTTCTGATGACAGGTGTGACAATATCATTGGTACATGTCACATTATATATTTATGATACAACAAACCCCCCCAAGACTTCATTCACGATTATAACAGGCAATAGCTTCACTAGAGTATTAGATCTCTACAGTGGCATATAGAATGAATGGATAAAGTGTTAAACTGTATGGGTTGATCAGCTTTGTAGAAACATGGTTGGTGAACGACCTCAGAGAGTTGGTATTTTATGATTTTTAATTCTCTTAGTTCAGTGGTAATTTTATAAATGCAGGGAAGTTTTGAAAAATGAAGCATTTCAAGGGTACGTTGGTAATAAACCATCTCTGGGGGTGCATCATTATCAGAACGAGGCATCAGGTACGTTTAACCATCATTAAACTCAGGGACTGCGTGAACATCTTGAAGGCTTATAAAATGCAAGTTCCCACTCTTTTTAACTCTGTTCACTTTTTATTAAAAAAAATTCTTTCTTCATATTTAAGTTTTTCTAGTTGTTGTGAGGGTTTATTATGTTATTCTTTATTGTAAGGATAGTCTCTTTCTTCCTCACTTTCCTTTATAATTATTTCAGATTATACCTAAAACATGTTTTAACTTTTGATGAGAGTTAATTATAAGTATTTAGAGACACACATGGAATCCCTCCATGGGTAATAACCGAACTGTTAAATAAGGCATGTGACCTTTGTGCCTTATCTAAGGGTCATTGGTTATATTCCATACTTATTGCTGAGTATGGGATCACTTTTCCTCCTAACTGTTTATTTTTTGAATTATGTCAATACTTTGATGTGGTACCTGCCCAAGTTGCCCCAAACACTTATAAGATCATTAATGGGGTACATCGCATTAACGAACTATGTGGGACCCATATTGGAATTATGGATTTGATGTACTGCTACAATTAGGTTATCTCTAAAAAAATATTCATTATATGAAGACCAAATTTCGAACATGGATTTGGTCGTGAACCTCCTTAATTCCAATAAGGATTATTGGGATCATAGATTAATTACGAAGAACTAGTAATTCACCCCTCTTCCCGAGGGTATAGTGTATGATGGGCCGAGATGATCTTAAGAAGGCTAGGTAATAGATTACACAATTAATTTAAAACATCTATGTTTAAATTTTTGCTTCCAAATTGATGCTAATTTTGCACTTTGCTTACTTTTTTTTTGTAGCCAAGTCAAAAAAAAGCTCCTTGCGAGGCCGACATTAATTTTGTCGAACATTACATCATGTGGTCCCTTTAACGAAGGTTGGGTGCTAAAAATCACTCCAAATCGGCTGGTGTTCTATATGGCTATAAGAGACTACCTCTTTTTTATGGTAAGGCCTACCATGGAGATACTAGTTTCGCCAATCCTCTTTAGCAACCCAGATGCTTTAACTTCTGAATCCTCATAATTTGACTCCGACTCCTCTCATGAAGCAGTGGAATTTTTTTTGCAGAAAGTATTTCATCCTCTTTTGAGCCTCTTGAATTTGCATTAGTACCGAGAAATGTCCCTTCAAAGGCGATGGTGAAGAAAAAAATTACAAATGTCTTGGTTTGGACTAGGTCGCCTCCTCCTGCTCCACCAATCACAAGTAAGGAAACTGGAGTTGGAGGTTTATGAAAGCCCCTTATTATGGATAATTCTTACCAAGGAACATGAACCTCTATCTAAGAGGACGAGAAAGGATTCACCTCCTCTAAATGAGAAGGTTAGAAAGAAACCTCCTGACAAGGGAAAGGTTACTTCCCAATCTTTTACAGTTTGCCCTGAACTTGCTCGTGGTATAATTAGTGTTAGTGTCCTTTTTGATAATGAAGCAGCTGCCTCTTATCTTCCTCATTTGAGATTGCTGGATCGTGCAAACTATTATCTATCCCTTGTAAGTTGATCCTTTATTGCATAATTTTCATTTATATGTCTTTCATTCCCTCTTCTATCTATTTATCTTGCAATTCTTAATTGACCATGACCAGCTCCTGATGAGGAATAACAAGATGAAAAAGTCATCTTATGATATTAAGGTTTCCTTTAACATGATATAAAAATCCTTGGAAGCTTCTGGTTGTGCTCATGAGACTTAAATGCAAGCAAAGGAAAAGTTGGAAGAGAAGGTCCAGTCATTGGAGCAGGAGAAAATAGTGGCGGACAATGATATGCCTGTTACAAAAAAGGACGTTGAGAATGCGAGGACTGTTGTCGAGCTGTCCAGAACTCAAGTGGCGGAGGTTAAGACCAAAGATGCCAAGGATAAAGAAGATGCCTTCACAAGGGGTTAGGATAAGTCATTTGTCCATTCCTCTATAAAGGTTGACTATTTGAAAATTACTGCTTACAAAAATGGTTGGGATGATGCCCTAGGAAAATTTGGCACTGTTGGAGAGTCTGACCTCTTCCAACTACACCACCTTGTTATTCCCACTCATATTAATAAAGAGATTGATAATGAGGAAGAGGTCGGTAAGCCTGTTGATAAAGAGAAATTAGTGGTCGTAGAGTAGGCTAATTAGGGTCATGCCACTGCTTATAAGGAGAAGGTGGGGAAATAAATCCATTAGTTTTGTTTAGAGTTTACCTTCTGATTTACTTTTCTCATTTAAATAGTTATATCGATGTATAAGGCTTGCCCTGATATATCCCCTTCTTTTTATAATGAAATGAAATTTATGTTCCATATATTTTTGCCCCATTTAGATCCTTGCAAGTTCTTTTTCTTAGCAAATATTTACATTCGACCACCTGTTTTATAGTTTAATGTAATACCGGCATATGTGGTCACCGTTCAAAATGATTCCCAAGAAAGACGTAGTTGATTGTTTGGAGCTGGTCACAATGAGATCGACGAAGATGATCTTGAGGGGTCCCTTGGACATGATTTATCTTCTTTGGATAGACAACCATACTTAAGTATGCACTTATTTTTCATCGGGAAATTGCAGACAGTGCTTCCTATCATGACATGATTTTTGATCTATAAAAGATCCATAAGGAATCAGTGGCAAGTTTTCATACCAATTACGAGAAAAAGTTGGCCAACCAAAAGATTAATAAATTTAACGAAAAGATTCTTTCTCTAGCCTCAACTTATTCCAAGAAAGAGATCATTCTTAATGCTGAACTTAAAGGTTCTAGAGAGGTCACCATAATGCTTGAGCAATAAAATAATGTCTTACATGTTGAGATTAAAGTCTTAAAAAATCATGGTCTACCGACCAAAATGAGGGTGGTTCCTTTTTAAAGGAGGAAAATACTCGGCTGAAGGAGGAATTGGATGAAATAAAGAAATACAAGGGCCAATCTTCTTAGTACCAGGGGAGGATTTTTCAGTCACTTGAGCAAGAGAAAATGAACAAAACTATGTCACACCAAGCTGCGACCATAAAAAAATTAATTGTCCACCATCAAGAGGCTGAATGAGAAGGTAGATCTCTTCACATATCAATTTCATAAGAAACCTCATACTATATGGATGAATGGTTATGATGAGGCCCTCACATACATGGATACATAACTGGGTCATGCTCGCAAGGTCGGTTACAAACAAAATGACATTGATGGCATTATAGCGATGAAGATGCCAAAGGAGAATGAGCTATGGTATTGTCATGACCCAAGTTTCTTGGAACATCCTGAACCTCCCTTTAAGATTTATGTTTCATGTATTCCTTCAAATGCCATCCAACTGAGTTTAATGAGAAAAAAAATGTGGGTGGTGGTGTGGGTGGGTGGGTTATTGCCTTTATGGAGATGATGAACTTCATCAACCTTAGCCTTTAGTGGACAACTCAAGTTCCAACAGTTAATCAAGGCTTATAAATCCGAGGATAACTATTACTCCTTATTCTTTAGATGTTACTACGGCTACTTTTAAAGGTTCAAAGAGCAAGCAAGCTTCTCTTATGATTAAAGATTCCGTTACAGTCTATTTTAGTGATTTCTTTTAATAATTTGACATTTTTGTTATAATAAAATGTTATTTGTATGTCTTCCATCATTTGTCTTCCCTTACGTTTTTGTCTTTTGCATAAGTTGATGTAATCAAGTTGTGGGTCACGATATCTTGACGATATTTGTTGAAAGATTCTGCTAGAAGTTTAGTCTTATGATTATATGGTCACCTGGTGTATAAATGAGCTACCTTACTAGTTACCAAGGCTGGACAAACTTGGGTCATCCAGTCTTTAGGTTTTACTAAATCCCTTTTGTTGATCGTATGGATGAATAGTTCCGTTTTAACCAAACATTAGAGTTAGTTACCCTAGATGAGAAATGTGTTAAGATCTACCCTAGAGTTTAACTAGTTGTGGTCGAATCTTATCATCCTAGTGGCTGCAATTAATTTCCAAAATTTTGCGAACTTCTTATTCTTAGTCAACCCTAAAGATGAGATCATACATGAAGTAATTTTGGTGAAAATTCTTGTTCTTAGTTTTCCTTAAAAGTGAGATCATATATGAAGTTCAAAGATATGTTTTGTTTTTAGTTTTTTCAGTTGTTGAGTTGTATTGTGTTGCGGAGATGTCTTTGACTTTGGCAAGTTATTTATCATATCTCCCCATACCGATAAAAAAATATAAACAAATCAACAACATTTATTAATAGAATAAATTTTATTTATCACTGAAGGCAAGTTGTAAGAAATTAAAGAGTTTGAAATGTAAAGACTTTACATGTTTATTGATAATTTTTCCTTATGTTGTCGGCATTCCAAGGGTTTTTAAACTTTTTTCATTCCAAGGTTTCAATTATGTAAATTCCAGGTCAGACAATAGAAGATATTCTATATGGACCATGCTAGCTAGAATTCTGCTTGTTCCCTTTCTGAATAATCTCTTTTAGCACGTAATCTCCCTTATTCAAAGTGCTCAGTTTTACTCTTTTATTGTAAAACCGAGCAGTTCGATATTATACAGTGCCACCTGAAGTGTAGCATGTTCTCTGATTTCTTCTACTAGGTCCAGATCTAGTCTTCTCATTAAGCCGCTCTTTGGTGAGTCAGAATTTAAAACATGATCACTAGGAAGGCCAAATTTTGTTGGGACTACTAATTATATTCCAAACGCAACCATAAAAGGGATATCTCTTGTTGTCATCCTCGACATTATCCTGTATGCCCATAGACACTTTGGATTTTATCAATCCAATTTCTTTTAGCATCATCCAACCGCTCGTTTATTCTACAAAATAAGGTTTTATTCTTAATTTTTGTTTATCCATTGCATTGAGGATGGTCTGGTTCAGAATGAAGTTTTGGATTTTAGAGCGTTCACAATAGTCTTCAAACTCCTAATTGTTAAATTGAGTGTCGTGATAGGTGACAAAAGCATAAGGTATCCCGTAATGGAAAATGATGTTCTTCTAGATGAAGTGGGAGACTATTTCACACGACATTTCCACCAAGGTTTCTGCTCCCACCCGCTTGGTAAAGCAGTCTACAACCATAACCAAGTATTCGAACCTATCTCTGGTCTTGGGTAAAGGTCCGATCAAATATATTCCCCACATTGCGAATGGTCAGGGAGATGCGATCGGCATTATAGAAGCCCCAAGACTTTTATGAATATTAGCATAATTTTGACACTTTACACATCTCCTCACATACTTTGCACAACCAGCCTTCATTGTGTGATAATAGTATCCATGTGTGGCCACTCTCTTTACCAGTGATCAACCAGATGAATGTGATCCATAAAAGCCTTCATATACTTCTTTAATCAAGATATCAACTTCAGTTAGATGGATACATCTGAGTAATGCAATGATGAACACTCTTCTGAATAGGGTTCCCCTATCAAGAACATATCTCCTTGCTTTGTACCTAAGTTTCCTGGATTCTTTAGGGTATGTTTGGAGGACGTCGTCCTCTAGGATTACTCACATTGGATCCATCCATGATGGACCTAAGTCTAGTTCCATTATATTGATAATCTCTTTGTCTGTGAACCAGTGAGTAAGCATTTCCACCATAACTGTTCTTCTTAACTTCATCCTTGTAATGGATACCAATCGTGTAAGTGCGTCTACTTGGGCATTTTCCAAGCTCGGAATTTTGGCTATCTTGACAGCTAGGAATTTTACTAACTGATAGGACAAATATAGCACCCTACCACGGAAGGTATTCTTCTCTATTCAGTTCACAGGCACACCTCATAGGTCATACAGGCCGTGGCCAAACCTCACTCAGGGCGCGGCCAGAACGCACTCGGCATGAATCCCTTCATAACTAGATGGCACAGGGTGCAGCCCTGTCCATTATAGGATGCGGCACTCCACCGTATGGTGCGTGACACCTCTCCATCAGCTTACAACACTGCTTGCTTTGCAGGCCGCACCCCCTCATCCACAACAGCTGCAGACTTGGTATACGCCACGTGCTCAGGGCATATGACTCAACACATTTCCTCATAATAGAGGGCCACACCTAGAGGGAGGGGGATCGATTCCATACCCGACCGGGGCAGGCTCTACAATACAGGTTCTCTCTACACAACCTCAACATACCTCTTGGAGACATAAATCTACATCACAGCCACCTCCCGGGCTCGCCGAAATCTACAATACTGCCATGTATTCACCCTTATTCTCATACTTGTACGCCTCTTTAGGCATGATTATATTGTACAATGCAACGCACATAATGAGAATGGAGCAACACAGTGGATGTAGGCCCATTTTAAGGGATGAACCACTCTATATCTTATCTTCTCTCTATTTACTTGCTTTACTTGTTTATTACACACTTTACTCTTGACTTGTTGGTATGAGAACGCCTTATGGCCGATTTCTCGTATCATCAGTTTGGCTTCGTCTGTGGGAACGAGATATTTTAATCTTGTTTCTCTACATATATGAGTTCTTAAACACCTTATTCGATCCCTGAGGGTCCTATGAATCATCTTCTCATGGGTTGGTTACTGGTTATTGGGCTCCATTTTATATTCACCTCCTCAAGCGGGTATTTCGTACTTCCGAATCTGTCCTTGGGTCTTCATTTGATGGTTGTGGGTCTATTTTACATACCCCTGTGATATTATTCCATCTAGATAATGATGAAAATCATGGTGGACTTTGGTCCCGAAAAGGTGGATGATTAGGGAAGGGTTATATTTACTACCTTCTTGTTGTCATCGACCTATGATCTACAGTTTATCATTGAAATTATGTCGTCCTGCGCACCGCAAGGGAATTCTCTCATCAATGGACCCTAGTAGGTTTTCTTCGCATATTGGGGGAGAAAATATCGGTTCCTGGGCTCCTGTCTTGGGATCTCTCCACTGCCTAGACAGGGGTGCGGCCTGTAAGTTCAATAGTCTCTCGTGCCGCGACCCCTACTAGTGCGAACCTATTACAACAGCTCAAAATCACCGTGGGAAGGACTTGGGTGGCCTTCAGATCGCCTTGGTGATTAACATTAAAGGGCCGCGACAGTGCACTTATATGCCATACTGGCCGCGGCCTCGTCATCATATCATGGAGCAGTTCAAATTCCCCTTTTTCCAATATTCCTATGATCACTCACTTGTGTTAGTTTTGTCTCAGATTCAATATACTTTATAAACACTAACAAAAGCATAAATGGAAGGAGAATCCAGCCAGAGCGCATAATTCAAGGATGAGATTGTGCAACTGTACAATCACCTTAATCACCTCTATGACATCCATGCCTCACTTCAGACCCAGGTCAATTATCTAACTCAGAGGGTGCTAATGCTAGAGGCCGCGGCCTCTCAAAATATAGGCGCGGGTTCAGAGGAAAAAACTGAACCAGCTTTATTTGCCGCGGCAGTTAAAGAGGTTGCGAAATCAATCGATAGAAGTCAGAAAAGGAGAGCAGAGAAATCATAGAAAAAATTGGGTGTCTATACGCCGTTGATTTTCCCGATTGAAGAGATCTTTGAGTTCATCAAAGAGGACAAGCTTTTGAGGTGGCCAGAAAAGTTGAGAGCTCCACCCCACAAGAGGAACAAAGCTACCTGGTGCAAATTCCATCAGGACCATGTCCATGACACAGAGCAATGCTATGCTCTAAAGGATGAAGTTGAAAGGCTAATCGGGCAAGGGATGTTGCAGCGATTCCTGAAGAATGCATAAAGGACCCAGACGGACCTGACAAAGGCTGCATGCCGCACATCATCCTTAGTCTTTTCAGTTTCAATTATTTCTGTTTATGCTTTATGTAGCTCATTAGAGCCTTAATACTCAAGACTTTATGTTTTATTAACAAAGTCATTAGCTGAAGCATACATACATAAGTATATGAATTAGCAAGTTTTGCCATATCTGATATCTCTCTTGGTTTCATAATCTGTTATCTCACAAAAAAATCTTTTGTCTCAAACAAATTCCAGAGGAAGAATAATAAAATTATCTCAAAGGATTATCTTACTTCGGGATGCACTTATGGAGGGATTGCAATCTTAATCAGCTCAAAAGTTCCCCTCGCAATGTGCAACTACATCTTATCTTCTGATGATCATATTCACGGAAGCATCTGAGAATTCAAGGAGCTCTTATTAGCCACGGGGGCTTACAATGCCCATTCTCAGCTTTATGTATATCGTAATTAGCGGCGAGGGCTTACAATGCTCTCTCTTAGCATTCGGGATGCGTCAACGAGTCGGGAGGCTTATAATATCTAGCCAAGGATGGCTTTATATATATCAGCAGTTGTGGGTGGCTTAATAACATAACCCAGCCGGGAGAGGCTTGATAGTGTCTCGCATATCAGTTGTGGATTGCTTAATAACATAACCCAGCCTGGAGAGGCTTGATAGTGTCTCGCATATCAGCTGTGGGTGGCTTAATAACATAACCCATCCTGGAGAGGCTTGATAGTGTCTCGCATATTAGCTGTGGGTGGCTTAATAACATAACCCAACCTGGAGAGGCTTGATAGTGTCTCGCATATTAGGGCTTGGCAACATGACCCAACCCGAGAAGGCTTGGAAATACCAACGTATGTCTACAAAGTCACATTGTTCAGGTGAACCAGAAATGTGCCGCATCCCACCGATACAGTTGCAGAGCTCTAGGACCCATTCATTCATGAAAGTGCTGAGGCACTAACATCTTGAAGCATGAAAAAACTACAACTGCCACAGCGTCAAATGCCACAGTGGAGGAGAATCAATTGTACCAACTCTAAGGAAAGGCTTTCTCTACATGTTCCATATTGGTTATGAGATGACAAAAGATAAACGGTTCAGATAACCAGGTGCAATGAAAGCAGCTGGGGATCCATGCAATCAGCAAGCCCCAACCTTGAAATCATGTCCTCAGCAATCAGATGAAGTTGTTTACATGACGCGGCATAATAAAGGGTCGCGGCTTACACGCAACAGCCTTGTGACGCGACAGTAGATGTCCGAAAGTAAAGTTACACCATTTATGTGGGCACGAACATTGGCAAATAATCATACTACGAAGAAATGGATCTCTGTCCGCGGACTTAAAATGTTATGTCTATCGGGGCACGGATGCATTTTCAAAAATGAGGCAGTTACGTACAACCATTCATTATAGCAAGCAATGTAAAACATGCAATGTAAAAGAGCAAGGGATATCAAGCAGTCAATCGTAGTGGTAAAAATATGGCCGCAGCCTTGGTATTAATAGCCAAAGATTATAGAATGAAGGCCGCAACCACAATAGAAATTAAGATTACAAAAAGGAGGGACGCAACCCTATATTAATGATTCAATAGAAATTGAGTTAAGAGGCTACGTCATCATCATCATCAGCCTCTTCTCCGTCCGTGACAGTCTCTGTCTCTCCGTCCGCAGCCGCTGCCTCTGCTTCAGCCCTGAGCCTTGCTCTCTCTTCCGCCGCGGACTTAAGTTCAGCGATGCACTCTTGATGTTCGACATCGCTTAACTTCTAGGCAAGGACCTCCTTCTTAGCCTCAGGGAACCTCTTAATAAATCTTTGCCGCAGCTCCTGGTAGCCGCGGAGGTAGGCCCTATTATTGATAAGGAAGAAGTCCTTGGAGCGTTTAAATGACTCCACGACATGGTCTATGGCTAGCTGGAGGGTGTCACCATGATCAACTTCCAACCTTTTTATTATCTCGACATGATCATCATCTTTTTGAGCGGACTTAGCTTCCAACTCTTCATATTTCTGCTGGAGTAGGGAGAGCTTGGTATTTGAAATCTCCGCGACACGGGCGACTTTGACAGTCTGGGTCTGGGGGGATTTTAGGGATTCCGTGTCTTACTTGAAATTATCCTCCGCTTCCTCCCTCGCCTTGATTTCTTTCTCAAGGTCCATGTGGGCTGCCTGAAGAGCCGCGGCAGCAGACTTCTTCCCTGCCTCAAAAGAAGAGGTCCGTGCAGCCTGCAAGTCCGCGGCATGAGCACTCTTCTCGGCCTCCTTCAACCTGTACAATGCCTCGTACTTCCTCTTCTGGACCACCATCACATCCGCGACCTGAAATAAATGACGTTAGAAAAAAATATGCAAAAATATGGGATGCAAAAGTTAAAGAATGACAACTGGTACGTACCCTCAGAAGGCTATGGAGGCCACAGTCCTCCAGATCTTCATGATCTTCTCCCACTAGCCTGTCAAGGTCTATGGCATTCAAGGCTCGTTTCATTATCCGTGCAGCCTTTGCGGTAGTGTCCCAGGAGGAATTGAGGTCAGGCGGCCTTAATCAGGGCCTTGGTCTACTATCAGACCCAGACTCTCCACGGAATTGAGGAGGTGGCAAGTTCACGTTAATCGCCACAACAGTTGGCGGTGGAGGAGAGGATGAATGAAGGGGCACATTGGTTGACATCAAGCCCACCGCGGCCAGGTTCTCCCCTATGTCATCATCAAAATGGTCATGCGTAAGGTTATCATCATTAACCATTTGATCCGCGGTAGGTGTTGTAGTTTTTTCGGCAGGTGCCACGACAGTGGCAGCATTATTTTCTTCGGAGGGGGCCGCGGTAGGTCCCTTGGCCTTGGGCCTCTTCCTCTTTCTGCTCCACGCAGTATTATTTAGGACGACTTCATCCTCATCCATCTCCGCTAGCTGTGCCGCTAGAAGTTCCCTGTCAACTTCTTCACCTGAAAAGGAATAGCATGAGTTCAAGAGAATAAATGACCACAGAGTAAAAATTATGGCGCAGTTAATTACCTTCCGCGCCCATTTGTCGAGGAATGAATTTGTTTAGGAAAAATCCCGCTTCAAATATGGTTGCAAACGTTATAAGTGCACCGAACTTCTTGTGTTCAACAGGAACTTTCGCGGCCTCGACAACTCTTTTTTCCTACCGTTTGTTCAAGTGAAGATTATCAAGGGCTGCAGAAAGAAAAGACTATTCAAAGGTTAGTTGAAGTTGTGCATATTTATGTGAAATGAAAGGATGCGGCTACAGTCTTATTACCTAATTTTGAGGGAGACCCCCACTACCGCGGCATTATAAATATCCTTTCCCTCTCGTTATCATCGGGGTGCATCTCCCAGCCTTCGCCGGAGATGTAAAAGTATTTCGCCTTCCAGTTCTTCACACTGGTCGGTCCCCCAGTGTAAAGGGTCTCGTCCCTGCCACGGCTTGAGAGGTAGTAGTAGCCCGCGAACTTCACTGAGTTCTCCTTTGGGCGATAGAAGTGAAAGAACTCTGCGGGAGTGATGCCCTTTTTGAATAAATTCTCCCAAAGGACAACTACGGCGAGAATGTCTCTCTAGCCATTGGGGTCCAACTGTGCTGGGCCTAGGTTCATTGCCTGAAAAAGGCGGTGGATAGGAACTGGAACAGGCAGCCGCAGCCCGTAAATGAAGGCGTGCAGAGGGAAGCAAATTCCATCATCGGATAGAACTGTGCATGGTCTTTGGTTTACTGCAGGGACTGAGCACGTCAAATGTTCTGGAAATTCGAAGGCCTCAGCCACCTGCTCAACCCAATCTTGGGTCATGGAGCCGCGGATATCAAGCGCGGCCAAGGGTCTCTCAGCCCTCCCAGATATACCACTTGGGTTATTTCTAACAGCCGCGGCACTATCTCCTACACCCATTGGATGAGTACTTGAGTTGGCTTCCTCTTCCATCGGCAAAGATTGGAAACCTTCCCAGATGCGGTATCCGTGAAGTCTGAGTCAAGTATCACGCAGTTTGGGCAATATTTTAGTTTACAAGGCCCTATTGATCTTAGAGGGGGTACGGAAGTAAGCTCGGGGGGAGAGGTCCCAAAGTGCTTTCCCCAAAAGCCTCTCAGGAACTCGTCTGGGTCAAAGCTCATATGGCTGCAGCAGTACCTGAAAAGCAGAGTTCGCAGTTAGGCGCCGTAGCCAGTATGATTTGTAAAAGACTTTAAGAAGCCGCATAAAAATTATTTATAGGTCTTGGAAATGTGTTTGGAATTATATCCCTAACTAGTTATTAAGGGCCAACTCTATTACATGAACTTATGGGTTCATACTGTCCCTACTAGCCGCGGCCACCTCCATATCAGCAGAGGAACTTAGTCTGCCGCGGTAATAAAAGAGAATTGCTTTAAGGCATTCCTGGCCACGGCCATTCCTAAATTTACAGAGTCAATTCGATGTGCTGTAGTAGAAATTACAGTTATTTAACATGGATATGTCTTGGGTTCATGGAAGTTTGAAAGCTGTTCGAAACTATATGGGTGGTGATTTGATGCCGCGGATGATAATTTAAGGGACCGCGGCCATATGGCACGGTATGACGCTGAAGGATCGTACCAGTTCACGGGAATGGGTATTGAAATCCTATCATGCCGCGACCTCTATCCTAAACAGTTGATTATCTAAATTCTAATCATTTTTAGGATCAAACTCGCAGAATATGAAGAGTTCGATTATGAACACCAAGAACATTTGTATGTATTTCATATGCAGCATATGTGGGAAAGGGAAAAACGTACAAACAAAACCCTAGATTTCTAGCAAATGAACCAGAAAAAGAAAAATCATATCAAAAGGGAAGAAAACTGTAAATTTCAAAGGCTTTTACGAAAGTATGGTGGTTGAAAAATCACCTGGAAATGGAAAAACTTGCAATGCTCAGCTTCAGACAGCCTTGAACTGCCGCACACTGCCTCAGAAGGTTGCCAGAATATGCAAGAGAGAAAGTGCAGAGTTTCACTCTCGATGTGCTCTCAAAAGTTTTGGAAACGCAATGAAGTCCACGGCCAAAAACAATTTATATAAGGGAGAGCGGAAGACGAATCGTCGCTTTGGAAGCACCGCGGCACCTAGGCTACCGATCTGTAGTCCCAATTGATCTCCCTTGGCACTACGACTTGGGGGCTTATTGATAGTACAAATATAGCACCCTGCCGCGGAAGGTATTCTTCTCTATTTAGTTCGCAGGCATACCTCATAGGTCATACAGGGCGCGGCCAAACCTCACTTAGGGTGCGGCTAGAACGCACTCGGCATGACATCCCTTCATAACTAGATGGCATAGGGTGCAGCCCTGTCCATTATAGGACGCGACACTCCACCATATGCTGCGCGGCACCTCTCCATCAGCTTACAGCACTGCTTGCTTTGAAGGCCGCACCCCCTCATCCACAACGGCTGCAGACTTGGTATACGCCACGTGCTCAGGGCATGTGACTCAACACATTTCCTCATAATAGAGGACCACACCTAGAGGGAGGAGGATCAATTCCATACCCGACTGGGGCAGGCTCTACAATACAAATTCTCTCTACACAACCTCAACATACCTCTTGGAGACATAAATCTACATCACAGCCACCTCCCGGGCTCACCGGAATCTACAATACTTCCATGTATTCACCCTTATTCACATACTTATACGCCTCTTTAGGCATGATTATATTGTACAATGCAACACACATAATGATAATGGAGCAACATAGTGGATGTAGGCCCGTTTTAAGGGCTGAACCACTATATATCTTGTCTTCTCTCTATTTACTTGCTTTACTTGTTTATTACACACTTTACTCTTGACTTGCTGGTATGAGAATGCCTTATGGCTGATTTCTCGTATCATCATTAACCACACCTTGGTTTTTGCCATGTATTTTGTCATAGACTCATCTATCGCCTCACAGGTTCCTAGAAGTTAGTTTACTATGACTTGAGAATCACTGTGTGCTAATATATTTTTGGCACCAAGAGAGGTTTCCAATCCAAACCCTGCTATGAGAGTGTCAAATTCAACCTTGTTATTAGAGGCCTCAAATCGAAATCTAAGGGAATATTCCACATCATTATCATTCGGCGTTGTAATGATTAAACCTACTCCACTACCAGTGGAACATGACGAACCATCTAAAAATATTTGCTAGACATAATGGTCTTATTTAAAATCTGCTTCGATCACGTTCCCATAATTAAACACTTTTTTTATTTGCTCCAAGTTGTGAACAATTTCTTACTGCTTGTCCGATGATCCCTGGACCTAAGTATCTTGGTTGGTTGGATTAATAGCTGACCTATCTCCCATAGGAGTTTTCTTATTTGATTATACCAGTGAGCTCTGTTCCATAGAAGTCTGCTCGATCTTCTTTGAGGATGAAATTTCTTTCACGGAAGTTAATTTTTCTACTTTTGTTATTGGGCTATCTTCCGTAGAAATATATCGGTAGGTTTTTCTTCGTAAGTGAATTCAACTATAAAATTTTCCATGGCTTGTCCCTTGATGGAGTAACTAGGTTTATACTGGATGTCATACTCTCCTATTTCCACAGCCTAAGTCATTAATCTACATGATATCTCAATTTTACGAACATCTTGGTGTAGTGGCAGGTTTAAATACATAACAATAATATGGGACTCAAAGTATGGCTTCATCCTCTAAAAATCCTCAATTAGTCTAGTGCAAATTTTCTGGCCTTAGATATCGAATCTACGCTCCGAAATATTCTTTATTGGTGTAGTAAGCTAATTTTTGTACTCTGTTTTCTTATCGGACCAATGTCGAGATGACTGCTAATACAGATAGACCAAATATAGGTAAAGCTTCACGCCTAAGATACTCTTTCAAAATAAAGATGGATATTCCAGATACTTCTTCAACTCCAAGAAAGCATGATATCTGATTTACGCTCCGAAATATTCTTTATTGGTGTAGTAAACTAATTTTTGTACTCTGTTTTCTTATCGGACCAATGTCGAGATGACTGCTAATACAGATAGACCAAATACAGCTAAAGCTTCACCCCTAAGATACTCTTTCAAAATAAAGATGGATATTCCAGATACTTCATCAACTCCAAGAATGCATCCTCATATTCATTATTCCACTCAAATGTCATTCATAATACTTTAAAGAAGGGTAGGCACTTGTCGATAGCTTGCGTAATAAACCAATTTAATGCTACCACATGCCCTATTAATCTTTGTGTTTTCTTTTTGTTCATCAAAGACTTCATGTTAATTAATGAATGAATTTATCTGGGTTAGCTTGAATGCCTCTTTAACTTACTATAAAGCCCAAAGCATCCCTTACCATACTATGAAGACACATTTTGTTGGGTTTAGCATTAGTTTATGTTTTTCTAACTGGTTAAATGTTTTCCCTAGGTCTTTGGTGTGGTCAGCATCTGGTTTTCTCTTGGTGAGTATGTCATCAATGTACAAATTTATGTTATTTCTGATCTGTTCTGTGAACACTTTGTTTACTAGCCTTTGGTACATTACTCCAGCATTTTTTAGCCCAAAGGTCATATCATTGTATTAGTAGGTACCTCGAATTATGGTAAACGAATATTTTTCCCAATCTTATGGATTCATCTTGATCTAGTTGTATCCTGAGTACGTGTCCCTAAAATAGAGTATCTCATGTCCCGAAGTAACATGGATTCACAAATCAATTCTGGATAAATGATAGTTATGCTTCAGGGATGCTTTGTTCAGGTCGATGAAATCAACACACATTTGCCACTTGTTCTTTTTTCTGAATATCACTACGTTGAAAAGACACTTTAGATAACTGGCAATAAAAAGTGCTTTTTGTAACTTCCCTACTTATTCTTGTACGACCATGTTCTTGTTGTGACTGAAGACACTTCATTTTGTTTGACCGTCTTGGCATCCTTGAATATGTTTAGCTCATGACAATAGAATTATGGATCAGTCCCTGGCATGTCCTTGTGACTACAAGAAAACACGCTCTTCCATCACGTAAGAAAATTAACCAATTCTTTCTTGAGGGTAGGCTTCAGTGATTAGCCAGTATGGTTTGTCCTCTCCAGATGTTCATCATCCAAGATGATTAATTCTATATCTTCTATGACCTACCCTTTTAACCAGATCTTCTTCATCTCGGGGATCTAACATTTCAATTTGGTAGGTCGTGGTCAGTTTATCTTATTCCTTCTAGTGTTCTGAGGTATAATAACACACCTTGAATTCTTCTTGACTTACTTTCACCATGCCTACCCTATACTAAGTGGTTAACTTCAAGCACTGGTGTACAGTGGAGGGAACCAGTTTAAATTTCTTCATTCCTAATATTTCAAAGATAAAATTATATGTTGAGTCTAGGATGAGGAAATGAATCTTCTCCATTCTGCAGGTTGTCCATATGATGATCATAACTTCTAACTCAATTTCCCCAAAGGATATACCTTTTCTCTTGAGAATCCTATAAGTGGTTACGCTTAAAGCTTGTTGTCCCTCAATTTGAGACTTTTAAATCAATCATAAAACAAGATGACATTTGAGCTGCGGTGTTGACCATAATTCTCGCCACCTTACCCTTATGCACCTTCATAGAAATGACTAATGGATCGTCATGGGGATATAACACCCCGAACAATTCAACTTTGGATAAGTTGACCTTTGTTCATTTTCTTAGGTCGAGTATCCATATTATTAATCAAGTTGATATGTATTATGTGAACACATGACTTTACCTCATTGAGATATGATTTCAACTCTATGGTCTCATTGCCTCCTTCAGAAATGCCTCCTACAATTGAGTTACATAAAAAAAATCAGTTTTACCACATGTACAGGCTCTTTGGGCCTCATGGGAAGCTCTGGTTCATTCTCAGAATCATCGTCTCTGTCTCTTTTCTTCTCGTCGGGTCTTTTATATGGAGACTCTGATCGTCTTCTGGACTTCTACTTATAACTTTGATCTGTTCAATCACCTTTGTCCATAAATTTTGACAATTTTCACTTTATGATTAGATTTTATACTTCTTTCTTGAGGGCTTTGTAATTATTAGTAATATGGTCCTGATCCATGTGGAACTCACAGTATTTACACTTGTTCGTTATGTTTGCTAGGGATTTTAGTTTATCGGGTCATTTCAATTATTTGTTTCCATGAATTTCCTTAAGGATATGATGGACACTGATGGTGAGAGGAATATATTCATCACATCTCTTTGGTTTATCACCCTTTTTATCTTTATACTCTTTCTTTTTCGAGATTTTTCTGGTGTTGGATTTAGAGTTACTAATATCTTTAGCAGCAACAACTTCTTCAACATTCACAATCTTCCCATATTTGTCTAATATCTCAGTCCTCGTCTATGGTGGATCCCTATCTAATGCCCAATACACCTTTCCTGACAGTAGACCACTCATTAAGGTTGCGATGGTTGTTTTCTCATCGTAGTCGATCATTTTGAGCTTCGTACTATTGAAATGGGTGATTAACTCTCGAGTCATCTCATTAGCCTTCTGTAGAACGTTCAATAAATAACTTACCTTCTTATCGAGCTTATTTCCAAAGGATAAGTTGCTAATAAAGAGTTCGTTCTACAATATCCTCGTAGGAGGATATTATACCAGATTTTTGCGGATCCCATGATCGTATTGGAGAATGCCTGGCAAGGAATCTCATCTGGTATAGAATAAATATCGGCACTAGCCTAGTACTATTATATATGTAATACTGAGTCAATCTTTCCATCATACCTTAGTGTTATCACTAGTGGTTTAAATTTTACGAGTGCAGGGTAGCCCACAATTTATGACGTGAAGGGATATCCTTTCACAAACCTCCTGTGAAAAGGATACTTTTATTTAACGATCTCCCTAAGAGATCTTCCAGAGATTGTATTAATCCTTTCCAAGTTTGGTTATCCTATTCGTCCACGACAATAACGAATTTTCCTGTTCGGCCCTGACTTTCAGCTGAACTCTCTTTTTGAGAAGTCTATTCGGTATGCGATGATCTATGTGTTGTAGCCCTAGGTCTGGCTAAACGATTCATCCTCCTTCCAGTAGACCTTAAATCTTCTCTGTGCTATCTAGATCCAGTGGGATTTCCATATGTTTCCTCCTCGCTGCTCGTGGGCCTTGGAAGTCAAATACAGAACCTCTATTTAACCATTCTAATACACTAGGTCATTCTTCGAAGAAGGTTTGTTCATCATTAAAACTAGATTTTTTGAGATATGAGGTAGCTCTCAGGTGATACAACGTGTTATTTTGCGATCCAAAATATCTGGAGCTCTTCTCTTCTTCCTGTGATGCACCACTTAGCCTCCTTGAATTCTCTAACACCTGAGTGAGATATATATATAATCATCCTTTATAAGGATCTGGAGGTGTCATTTCCACTTTTCTACATGGACAGTCACCTCCTTTCAGGTTGAAAAATTATCCTCTAAGTCTACCCTGTCCAACTGTGAGTGTATGAGCTAGATGTTTAACACTTTCTTACATTGTTTCTTGCCCTCTAACCAAGCTCATCAGAATTCCTTGTATGTACCCCATTCTAACAGGGGTTGAAGGTGGAATTGTTTTCTTTGCATGAATTCCCTCCAGATCTTCTCCCATTTCTAAGGATTGCAAACAGTATCTGAACAGTTACAGTTCAAGGGTTTATGGATATGAGATGGTAGAAAACAACAAATGAATTGTCAGTTCCCACATACAGAGACAATCTATTATCGTCTAAAATTGGTATGTGGATTTGTGGGTATTAGATAATAAATACAAAAAATAAAGTACAACAAATAAATAAATCAACAGACTCGATTAAAATCGAAGATGAAAATTTGGGATTGATATAGGGGATTAACATAGTTCGTCCAAAATGATACCGACGTCCACAAGTCTTGTGCAAGGGTTTATAATTCGATCATTAACAATGGTAGGTACAAAGTTTCAAAATTATCTTTGTTTGTATCTTGTCCCTCTCTTGGGTGGGAGTGTGAACTATTTATATTAGAGAGAGTAGGTGAATAAGCGAAGTGCCTTTAAAGTTAGACAATTGCACCCTTTTACTTTCTAAAGGTAATTAATGAAGAATTAACTACAATCACCTGAAGGGATATTCCCGCATTTATATAATGGGGGTTGTACAAATTACCTTACGTGATCCACACACGTGAGTGGTAATTCGAACTAGTATCATCAATTTATTATGGTTGACTGCCTAGCCAGCCATGAGTAATGCTGAGCCTACTAAGGAGATGATGTGCTGACCATATTCTGTGAGTGATATGAGCTTCTTCTGATGATACGTATGACAATACCATTGGTAAAAGTCACAATCCATATCTATGGTACAATGAGTAAAAGTAGAAAATAAAGTAAATACCATAAATGTCCCAATGAGACCATTAATTAACACAGGAAATTTCTACGCTTTTTACATTCTTTAATCCAACACCATAAATCTTTATCTCATAATTATAAAAATCCGATTTCATAACCAATATAACAATTTAACCATGTGATATATAAGTTCTATAAAATATCTCCTGTTGTCCAAATTCAAATTTTCAATTCATGTGGAAATAAATAAATTTAAATCATAAATCAGCTTAAACATGCGTATTAATAGTTTTCAGCAACATTTTATAATGGTCTTCACCATAATAATCATCTACATAATTCTATACATCAAACATATTTTCTATATCCATATTATATTTAAGATGAGATTTGCCCCAATGCTCAATAATAATGAAGTTTAATGCTTTAAGCATATGGTATTTGAAGTTATAAAACCAATTGCACTGGTTAATTTTTTTTTATAAAGAGGTTATCATTTCCCAAATTAGGTTTCAATCTTATTGATAAAACATGTGTTGTTTAGGAAAGATTTAAATTAAATAATACTTAAATAGGAAATTAAAGATATTATTGCCTATATGAGATTATTTTGTAAATATTATTGTACCATTGCATTCTTCTCATGAAAATATACAAATTTTATTCATTGGTCTTCCTCAAAAACTCAGTGCCAAGCCTTCCAAATTAAGGTTGAAAGATGGTTTAATTTTTGTTTTTCGGTTAAACAACTATTTATATAGGCATTTTGAGTGATCTATAATTTGGCAATGAGTAAACAAATAAATCCCTAAAAGTACTTGTTAAAAGACTTAAAACCTCCTAAAAAAAAGAGTCCAAAAGAAGGCAAATACTCACTTAACAAAAATTACCCCGCAAGCAGGCCTTTACTTAGGTGCTATAGTGGCCTTCTCACCAATTTTTTTTAAAACTTAATACAAGTTGAACTAGGTTTCTAGCCTCTTAAAATTTCCATAAAATCACATGGGATAATACAACTTAAAATATTTTCTTATTGTCCAAGTTAAAAAAAAATTTAACTGGCCCTTAGGTTTTTACCGAATTCCAAATTACACAATATTTAATTAATGAGTTATTGGCACTTTACTCCACCAAAGTTTAGTCACTTTTACACTTAAAACCCCAATGTATCAAAACATGCGCATAAAATCCCAAAGTTTTCGCTTGTTGTAATCCTAATAAAAAAACTAACCCACTGTCAAATTATGTAAGAAAAAGAGACATGTGAGTGGCACATGCCTCTTAAATGAGATAAGTGCATTAAAATGCCCTTTCTCGCAAATTTTAATGTCCTAACCTATATAAACACACCAAACATCACCGAAAACATAGAAATATCAGTAGGCCTCAATTGTATCTTTACAATGGGTGCATAAGCTTATTTTCAATTTGTATATTTTCAAATGTTTATAAGACATAACAACAAAATAGTAACAAAATACAAACTATAACAGTAAAAACAAATAATTCATACATTATAAAAGGTGATGTCATAGACAAAATAAGTTCAACCATAGTATTCAACGTCACACATTAGAAAAACATCAACAATATTGTCAAGTAGTTTAAGCCATAGATATTAGAAAAGGTTCAACTACAAAAGGTTTAATAATAGATAAAAAGTCTAAGGAAAAATAAACATAAGTTGTCTTCATGTGTTTGGACTTATCCAATGTAGATAGTTTCATAAATTTGGCTTCTTTTGTGAGGATTTCAGGTGGTTCTCTTGTAAATCCGTTGCTCACTTCATTTTGTGATGAAAAATTGGTGGTTCAATAATATGAACTTCATTCTCCCTCTTCACTAGTAGTTTCCATGAAGTACTTTGGTCTTGAGTTTCAGTCGCCTGTTATGATTAATAATTGTAATTATTTAGCAACAATATGAAGGTAACAGGCAATAAAAAATAAAGAATGTAAATAATAAAATTTTTATACAAAAGTTGAATAAACAAAAATTAAAACAAAAACAAAACTTGAACTTACCATATGTCGGAGAACAAAGATATTCATCCTCACCCAATCAAATAAACCTAATCATTGTGGAAAATCCCAATTTACTGATTAAAGAAAACCCCCAAATGGAATGTTCAAAAATCTAATTTTGAGACAGCTTAAATTGGTTTAGTCATTTTTGCCCAAGGTTTTACGCATTTACCCTCATTTGAGAGCCATGTGCCATATGCCTATTTTTGTTACTTATTTAAACATGTGCCATTCATGTGCCTCTTTATGTTACTTACTTTAATGGCTTGTTAGATTTTGGTTACGATTGCAGCAAGGTAAAAACATTAGGGTTTGATATGCCAATTTTGATAGATTGAGGTTTAAACTACAAAAGTGACTAAGCTTCAAGGTAGTACAGTGCCAGTAACCCTTAATTAAATTTCCAAACTATTCATTTAAATCACCAAAAAAACCAAATTCATTTAAATTAAATCCTTTTAATTTTATTCAAATTCTGACTTCAATAATCAATCTAATTAATTACACCAAATAATTAATTAATTAAATAAATTTGATTATCAAATACATGATACTACATTTGATCGGGACACTTGAGGGTCTAATCTCACGAAGTTATCATGAGGATCTAAGTTGGGAGATATAGGATTTATACCAAGGATGCATAAATTCATTAGCTATGGTTAGGAAAATAACACATACACATTTCACACAATCGAGGTGAAAGTACTGTCTTTGTGTATATGTATGGATGATGTCTATGTGTGTGTGTGTGTGTGACTCATGAAGAATCTATCGACATGGGTTGTGGAGTTCAATGGACTGTATGATCATGTACCAATCTCCTAGATGATGAGCAAGCTATGTGGAGGTTGATGTTTTGATCGTATGTTCAGTTGGTCACCACCTCGCGATAAGGAGGAGTCGATGATTTGATTTATGTGGCTAGACAATAGTGTGATTGTGTAGCAATCCATCCATTATTATGTTTGTGCATGTTTTTAAATTTTTTAAGTATGGAACTCCAATGTATTTACCAGTAGAGGAACGAGAACGTCCCCAAAGGTTGATACCTCCATGTGGTGTATTATATATATATATATATACTAGGGTATGCCCGTGCCTGAAGGCACGCTGATAATTTTAAAAAGAATAACATCGTGTTTTGGTGCAATGGCACGTGCTCTCATCAAAACTACGATTGGTCTCGAGTTTGAAACACGAAAGCAGCTTCTTCATGAAGAAATTTTTTCAAAGTCATGTATAATTTAAGTCTATTTCTTTTATCTAAAATATATAATCGTAAACAATTTTTATTTTTTGGATTTAATTTTCGTTGTTTATAGAATTATCCGCCCTATATAAAAAAAATAAAAAATACACCAAGAACAAAACTAATAGTTTGTAATTCAAATATAATATCATTGTCTATTTAGATATGTATAACATGTGGAGTACACATTTCTAGTTACTTTTCACATTTTCCAAGGGCTAAACAACATTGTATAGAATGCATCCAACTAAAATAAATATTTTACCAAAGAACTAAATATGTTCTCAATATTACCAATATACATCATCTTGATTTATAAAAACACTTGTGAAGATAAAAGAGAAATCATAGATTCCGATCTACCAGTTTCATATCTTCCATCCCACTAAATATCTCTTTTTCATCATCTTTTATATAATGGTGCAGGTGTCCATACAACGGGAGCTACTACACGACGACACTTTTGGTCATTTGATCAGCTCTTCAAGCACGAATTACAAACTGATAATAACAATAAAAATTATTATAGTAGTTATTACAATAATGATTATTATCGTTATGTAAATTCACATCAAGTAAAAACGTTCGAATATCGCCTATGCAAGAAATTCGTATGCTGAAAATTTTACAAAGTATGTGTATCATAAAACGGTGAAAATTCTTTCAGGTACTTAATTGCAAAGTGAAATATGTAATCTAAATATGTGTAAACAATTTTAAAATATTGGACAAAACATCATTTGTTTATAGGACTATCCACCATTTAATGAAATAATAAAAATTCCATCCACAATACTATCCCAATAACATTCAGGACTCACATCCTAAAGATCTGATATAATACCCAGAAGATCCATAGTTCAGTAAAGAAATACTAAAAAGAGACTTAAAATTTTTTAGATTAAAACAACTTCCTCCGTCTTGCTACCTTCATTATCAACATCCACTTCCTCCAATTGTGTTATGTTCCCATTACCCTCTATTGTATCCCCATCAACGCGAAGACCAAGATATAACACTCCCGTGCCTACGCATCTGAACACTCCCAACTCAAGGAGTTAGATGAAACTGCAAAATACATGATAAACAAACCATTTTTTTAGGAAATAAAGAAGACAAAATAATTAGCACATAACAAAGAATTTAAAAAAAATGGATTCAATTAAACAAAAAAATCAAAGTGAGCATTATACAAAATTATCCAATTTCAAATCCTCAAAACCCACAAACAGGCTCACAATGATTTCATCAAACAACTTCAATGCCAATATTTAGCGTCCAACAAATGCAGGCTCACAATTGAAGAAAGTCAGCCTGATGATCTTGTATGAGGCATATCAGCTGTGGATTTTGATTTCCATTCTCCTGTGCCAGATTTGAGGATTAGTTTGCACCATATCTCGCAGTACTTACATTTGATCCATATTCGGAAGGCCCTGTGGAAAAATAGTATCACATAAGCAAAAAATAGCATAAGTAATGTAGTAAAATATTATATAATTGACATTTTCTAGATTTTAGAACTACTGTCGATAAGAAGCAGATAACTAAGTGGCTTAAAATTTTACCACATGATTCATTTATATGAAATTGAAGAAGAAAACACAACCAAACATCTCATAAATTTATCCAATCACCATAGGCCAATTCCCTAAAATATGGAGAGACATGTAAATAGCAAAATCAATCAATGGGCATAACCAACCTTAAAAAATCAGTTCTCACTTTAGAAGTCTTGGAACAAAATAGTGAAACTATTTTTTACCGTTAAAATAAAAAGAAAATGAGGTTTAATCGTTAAACCAGACTTTCAAAAATACAAACCTGTAAAAATAATGCAATTGATCACTTTCTCAGTGCTTTTGTCGAATATGGCAAATGATGATGCCCCACTTGTGACTTGTACATTAATTTGCAACTTGTACCTGGATTAATGGATTTGGATTATGTTAAAATTAAGACTAAACTTGTACCTAGATTATGTTAAGAAATTTGAAGTTACCTTATTTTGGGGAATGTGTGGTTCGTCTTGCATGATTCGCACCAGTAGGAGTTGTTGAGCTTCATAAGCCGTTTATTACATCATTTTCAAGCCCTGTAATACCATCCAGTATCGACAGAAGCCCTCCTATATTGACTTGTACTATGTTACGTACTTAACAAATCCATTTAGTAATTTAATATAGTATGCAAATAACATATATGTTAGTTTGATGTTTACCTCAGGTTCACTGTTGCAAAGCTGTGAAATTGGAACATACGTAATTGTTTTCGCTTCCCGTCGAAAATGAAGAATTCAGTTGATGTTGAGTTATCTTCAACATATACTTGTAGTTCATATCTGGAAGAAATAGCAATCATTTAGAAGCACGTATCACTTGTATAATTTTGAAAGAGGATGTGTATGCATATACCCTGTTTCTGGTGAAGATTCAAAAAATTATTGACATCAAATAACCTCTCATGGAAATCACTCGTATGTGCAATATATGTATGCACGATGAAGGATTGGATTTCACTAACAAATGATGATGACAACGTGTCATGGAAATCACTAACAAACGATGACATTCATAACTGACCAAAAAATAAATAGCACTCTGCATTGCTGTACATTCATAACTGGTTAAAGCTAACGCCTACGAAGTGAAGTTACAACACCGCAAGGGCGTAGGGAGGAGTTATACACTGTTGTACATTGACGAAATCTTGAAGAAAATACAAAATACCTGTGTGCTCGTATCACACTGGCCTTCTGACTTGGGTAAGATATTCAATGGACTGAAATATGGAGTGGCAGCCACAACTTTAATCATAGTCGAGTCATATTTTCCATATCATGTACCTACAGTAGTGTATGCGCTACTCTTTTGCTTCGCTGGCACCTCTTTTGCACTACTTAAACTCAAACATGCTCTCCTATCATAGATTTAATAATCAAGTGTGAAAATTTGATTGTCCAAAAATTATTCTATTGAGGGCTTCCATTTTGAAACAAAACTCAAAAAGTTGAAATCAGTTTTGAAGGAATGAAGTAACTTATTTTAAGGAAGGAGGTAACTGATATAAATAGTTTTGAAATCATTTGAAATTAGGAATGAAGTCATTTGAAATTAGGAAGCAGACCTATGTACATATAACTTGAAGTCTACCATGTAAAGTTAGGTATGTAAAGCATCATGTGTACAAAATGTGGATTGGTATTCATCTCCTGTAGTTATTTAGCACTACTATACATCAAATGCGTTGTTATACATAAATATAGTGCATCAAATGAACTGATATACATCAATATAGAGAGGAAACCAAGCATACCATAAGGTATGGCAGAGCAGAATATGTACTGAGCATGCAGCAAAAGCTCTGGAAGAGCAGAGTATGCGCCATCTTCTTGCTCAAAGATAAAAAATAGAGAGAAATAGATTAGAAGAAACACTGGATGATGAAGTCAAGAGATGGTCATGTGGGAAAGAAGGTAACCTCCGCGCTTGGCTTTCAACATTGAAATATACCTGAGCTTTTGAAATCTGAAACACAAAAATCTTAGAGGGATGCAAAGGAAGAATGGCTAAAAAGGAAAGCCATCAAGAAAAGGAAAAACGTTACCTCATTGAAGATCTGTTTAAACCGTTACCTCACTTTATTTCAGTTTCTCTTCTATTTTCTCAGCAACCAAACAATGAGTTGAGAAGCTAACCTATAGCACACAGAATGAAAAATATATAAGTTCTCATTTATCGGCATCCAAACAGTGCACAAAATAAGAAACAATGAGAAACAAACACACTCCATCACATAATTTCCAATCAGTGAGCGCACACACACACACACACACTCAAACACATAACAGTTCTCGTGATTGTGGTGCTCACAGAAATTTAGTTTCGAAGTATATGCATATGTATGTATATTATGGGCTAGAAGAGAATTACTAAAACAAAGAATATCAACAGTTCATGTTGCCCAACTGTGAGGAAAATAAACACAAAAAACATGTATGAGCAACACAAAACACAGGTATGAAGGCCTTAAATGCTCATGAGTAAAGCCGTGACGGGGGATTACCTGCATTAAAAAAAATATCTTAATGGTAAGATCTAGTTGCTAATTATTGTTAATTATTGAAATTTTATCATGATACTTCATCACGAACATTCATCATGAAACTTCCATCTCCGTCAATGTCCACAACAAAGTCATCCGGCCTAGCAACGGCAGCTCCCATAGCAGCAGGTAATCCAAAACCCAAAGCCCTCCTCCAAGCGCTGCCATCTGAGTATCCTATCCTATAGGGAACTTAAATATATATTAGCATAATACCAATAGTGAAACAGAGATTCAAATGGTATTAATAGTCGAAACAACTTAAAATGTATAGGATTTCTTACCCTTAGTATTTCATCAAGCACGTGTGGGGCACTCACCATTTGGCAATTCTCTATCACTGGAATGAAGCGATGGAACCCTGTAGTGAAAGAATAATATAAATTCATTTATGTGTTAATGTAACCCAAATCAATATGAAGTCAGACATGTTACTAATGGTCTCCACGTACCGTGTAATCTAAAATATGACGTCCATCTTCAAAAATCTATTGCATGGCTGAAGTAAAAAACTATTTTTTGTGGATTTCCAACTAAAGGCATCTTCAATATGTAATATTTAATACAATACACCCAACAAACAGAGAAGAGATTGGTGTATTTCTTAGATTGACATAGAAAACTATAAATTTATACCGGTGAATTTCGTATTTCGACATATAAAAGCAAGATGTTGATGATATGACCAATGAGTAAGTGACGACGCACATGCTGCGAATTTTTTTTTGATGAACCTGCCCAGCATCGCTGACCAAACCAACGTCAGATGCTATGTTGATTATGCAGCCTGAGTTCAGAGAAATACTCCCGTAAGATTCAAATTAGCTCCAAATTCAATCCCTCACTAATCTTAGAAGGTGTCCTCAATTTAGAATTAGAAAACAATTGTTATTTCAAAAAAGTTTAAGGAGACAAAAAATTAAAGTTTAAGGAGACAAAAAATAATAATGAAAGACGAATACTCAAGTTTAAAAAATAAATCACTGCATGGAGAACCAAATGATTTATTAATGAACAAAACATGTATAACCCGAAACCTAAGTTGCTAAATTATTTCTTTCTCATCCATTCAAAAATACATCCAGCCACAAATATGTGTTTTGTCAAACATCATTCATGAATTGTGTAGAGTGGAACAATACATAAAAAGAGGAACAAACCCCAAATAAATAATTTTCTCAGTAATCACAAAGTGGTATACCTGAAATTTGGCCACAAAGTATAACATGAACCCTATAAACCCCTAAAATATGGAAACCCTAGAAATTTCCTCAGCAATCACAAAGTGGTACACCTGATTTCAACTATGATGTGGTGAATCAAAAAACTCAATAGGAGTGAAAAATTAGAAGAGGAACTGACTGATAAAGATCGAGGAACTGATTGTTAGACCTGCAAAATAAATTAGCTCAAGATCAGATCATATATTGATAGTCCAACTGTTGTAGTCTGACAAATTGAAATAAAGCCCTAAATTACATTTGAAACCCTAAATTACATTTGAAGCCCTAAATTACATTCAGATCATATAGTGATTGCGATATTAGGAACATTCGAAGCCCTAAATTACAAAGCCTACAGGAAACCTTAAACAAACATTTGAAGCCCTAAACTACAAAAGCCAACAGCAAGTCGTGATTTTAGACACACCAAATCATCCTTCAAAAAAATCACCTCACCTGTAAAACTCCAACAAAGAACAAATTAGCTCTTACATCGAAAGAGAGAGAAGGAGAAATGTCGCATAGAGAAGCATTTTGGGAGAGAATCCGAAGAGAGAGAAGAAAGAATGTAGGGAAAAATAGTAAGATGTGAGAGCGGGAGAAGAGAGTGAAGGAGAAAAATGAGACAAAAATGGTATAACCCTATTTTACCCTTCATTTTGAATTTTGAAGGAGAGAGGGAATAAATTATAGTGTCTCAAATGAGGGGAAATTCAAACTTTTCAAGGGCAAAATTGGAAATGCAAAAAAAACTCAAAAGATGACATCATAGTTGAAGCTTATGACATACATATCTTTGCTACTTTATTATATATATATATATATATATATATATATATATATATTATTTAGTTCGTTTATGGACTCGTTATTCAAAGGCACTTTGCCACGTTATTGTTGTACCATGAGATTGTGTATATCTTATTTTTCGTGTGAAATGAGTGGGAATCCTATCGAATTGTACTCCTTACATATATTGTGGTTTACATTGCAAGGTAATTGCAAGATAGTGGCATGGCTTTCTTGAAATTCTAATAGTTGAGACTTATTAGTATTGGTTATGTCTTGGGTTTAGAAACTCATAGTAGATTATTTTACTTAATATTGGGTGAGATATATTTTTCATGTGAGTGTGGATGAGTTGGCATGATTATGTAAATGAGTCACATTATAGTTATTACATTGATATATTAACTATTTCTTGCAAATTTCTGGGATTTGATCCAAAAAATTTAAAATTCTTTTCTAGGTGATCTTAGGCAGGAGCAATGAACAGTCGGACTTAAAAATTCAACCTTCGAGTCATTTTAAATTCCTAATATTATGTTCTTATATCATTTAGTATTTCAATTTCAGTCTCTTCTTATTGGATATTTATAAGGACTGTGTTGGTTCGAATTTATTTATTTTGGGTGAGATTATTTATGGAATTTTAAATTATGTTATTTACTTATTGTCGATATAGAGACAACCGGTTTATTCAATATTTATTATTTTATTTCATCTCATGTCATGGATGATTTAAACTCATTAGAGTTATTAATATTATTATTGTTGTTGTTGTGATGTTGAGAATGATAAAAATTGATTTAATGTGCATTGCCTTCGGCATATCAAAATTGGCAATCGGTACGTGGGAAAAAATGGGTGTTACACTTAGGAAAATCGAGATATCACATCAGGACCGGTCCAACAAAGACAAACCCCATCTTTGGGTACCCAATCACAATGGTTATTATATCTTCAATACATGGAGACAAATTTTTTTTATGGAGAAAAAAAGTTAAGTAATGAAAAGTTCCCCAAGGTCATCCTTATTTAAGAATAACACAAAAGTCGGTACCCCGGAACCGTAACTATAGAAACCTAGAATGATAGGTACATCGTACCCCTCCATCTGGAAAATCCTTCACTACAAGAACCCCCTAAAACACTCCTAAATTATAAGACCCGTGGAGAAACCAAAAGTGATAATCATTAGCCCCACCCTCAAAATACCCCTTTTACATAAGGTCATCAATATGAAAGCGCAAAATAATCGTTCTCCTAGTAGGATACACCACAAGATAAAAGGCCCTAAGGACCAGAATTAATGGTAATGGTGAAGAGAAAACCTCAAAAGAACATAAATGATTATGACGTCGAAGGTCATCAGCGTTGGCCACCAAAAGACCTCATCGACAATGAAGTTAGATCATTCCCCTAAATCCTATCATCTCAAGTGGTGTCAACAATATAAAGAGATGGGACACCCTCTTTAGGCCTATCCTTATAAATTCCCATTGAGTACTAGATATTAGGATTATATTGATCCTATGTACATTCCCTACAAAGAACCCAACTTTTGTTAATAAATAGGGGTCATAATAACGATTCCAAGTTTCATTCACATGTTAAAAGTGGATGCTTTGATCACCATAAACAAAATACTCAAGTTTTATCATTTGTTTACAAATAAAATAAATTAATATCTCACAAAAGTAAATATAGGAATATAAGATAAACAACCATAGAGTAACACCGTGAATTGGTGAAAGACATTATATGTATAAACATATGGAAAGAGATATTACAAAAGAAAACAATCTCCTTAAAAGGATCTCACGCTTCAAAAACATAAATATACCAAGGTCGAACACTCTCTGGACCCAAAAAAACTCGAAACAAAAATACACTTCAAGAAGACAAGTGTACAATATGGTATAACTGAGTATCATAGGGTTAGAGACACATGTAGAATAGCAGGATCTGAGTTCAATGCAGGGGTGACCCAATTCTTAAGTATTATCAGTTCAAGTGCATCAAATTCTTCTTAAAACCATTACAAGTATCAACAAAGGTTTCTAAGCCTTCTTCCTCTGGTAAGGCTTTAATTATTCCTTGTAATTTTATCCTTATTTATATTGGCTTTAACTCAAACATTTGTTGTTCTTGTGGAAGATCCACCCCCTAAAGATTATGAATCTTCACGCAAGAGGAAATTAACCCCTAATCAAAGGGGGGCTTTAGGCGGGAGGCTTTTTAGGGAGGCCAAAGAGGAGGAAGAAGAAGAAGCTCCTTTAGTTCGACTTGCTAGGTCAAAGTCTTCTTTTAATAATCCAACTAACACATCAACATGTAATATTGGGAATGTTGAGCATCCTATTTATGCTATTTTCATCATTCAAAAGAACAAACGCATGAAAACCATAGCAAGAAAACCCATAAATCAAGCCCAATTGGCAGGTATGCCACTACCCTTTCTCTTGAAACAATTACTCACATTGGCATTATTAAACCAACGCATTTAACTTCAAAATAATTTTTTCCTTTGTTATAGATTCAACTGGTGCTTCAGCTAATGTAGATGAGTCAATTCTAATTGGAGATCCTATTATACCTACTTTAGCCTCCCCAATCAATGAACAAATAAGTGAGGCAATTGATGCCCTTGCTTCATAAATTAATCCCACTTTGAATCAAGTACCAAGGTGAAGGCAGTCCCAAATATTGTTGATACTTCCATCTGTTATACAAAAATAAAACACGAACTCATATGAAAGCACACCCTTATGTACCTTCATCAGTTGAGTGATGGTCCTATGCCTCTCAGTTATACCATTTTCTGGCATAAGCACCAATCTACATTTAATTGATTCTCATGCTAAGGTCTCTAAACACATTCTAAAATAACTAGAAAGTAATTTTAATGCAAAGTGCAATAATAAGCCTAGAATAAAGGAATCATAAAAAACAAGAGGGGTACCTAATACCTTCCCCACTCATAACCTGGTTCTTCAACCCACACAATAAGAATCTCTAAACCAGCCACAGACTTTAAACCATGCTTAGAATTATCCCAAAAGGATAGCTTGAAAGGGATAGCCCAAACCTTTTTCTTTATTTTTATATAAAGCAAAATTATGACTCTCAATAACCTACGAAACCCCTTTTTTATGCACGAAGGACACACTTACCAAAGTATTATGCACCAAAACATAGATATGGCACCAAACTACATCTAGGGGAAAAAGTCACTGACAACCCAAACCTCAGACCAATAACTTAACCTCGGGGGGATGAGAAGGAATGGGAGACAAGCACTCCTACTTCGTCCGTTACACAAGATATCGCCCCCATCCACCCACCCACCACCACCACCACGGAGGCAATGCTAGTCCACTTTAGGTGCTCACAACACCACAATGGAAACTCTTCTGCGGATACAGTCAAGGGTCATGAGCTATGTATATACTTAATTTCTATTCTACTTCATATTTCTTCCTCGCGTGACTACTTTATGAAAATTTTAGAATTTTTTAGCGGCATTGGTGTTTGGGTCCCTCACAATGTAGATACGTGATTACGTTTGTATATACCGGATTATACATTTCCCCAAGTATATAGGTGCACTCGAAGGAACTTATTATAAAATATACATGAAAGTATGTAAAAATAAAGATTATTTGTTTAAATCATGCACTTCATAATCTTGATTTTCATATAGTTACCCCAAATCCTCGAGGCTCCCAAAATCGGCTCATTTAAAAGAAGTTTGTACTTTAGTAATGTCACTTTACCCAAAAGGAAATTCATACTTCATAAAAGTCTCTCCAAGTTCGTACTTTCGATAACTCACTTCCCCGGGATAAAGCTCGTACTTTAAAAAAAATATTTCCTTGAAAAGCTAACTAGATATATAACTAAGTCCTGGCCATGGTGGTTGAAATCCCCACCCCTACTCTAAACTCATATGTAGTTGTACGATGGATAGATAACTCCCTTGTCAAAAACAGAAGATGAAGCTCCTAAGAGCCTGAAGTAAAACCCTATATTGGATTGGACAGAAGTCATGGACCCATAGCCAACATTTCCTACTGACGATCGCACATCATTGACTGATCTCCTGCTACGCTTAGAGAAAGATCAATGAGAAACCCAACAAAAACCCATATTCACCCCAACAGTGAGGTTGATTTCCTCACCAGGTCATGTCAAAACTTCGCTCCTTCAATCCCCACTAACCAAAATGGAGGTTTCCCTATAGTAACCACTATACCCACTCTTTGGGAGATAAAAAGATCCAAGAGAAACTCCGATGAAACTTTGTTAACATCACCATCTGGGAGTCTTTAACTAGATCACGGGAGCATCGAGCCGCCCTCGTTCGTCTGTTATCCCAAGCCTTTGCACCTAAGAATATAACCTTAATTGATATGTCAACCATCATCATTTCCATCATCATGCAATAGCACATCATCTTCTATGATGAGGACCTTTCCAAGAAAGGTCGCAACCAATGTCTTGAGTTACAAATTACTACTAAGGCTCGTAGATAGATTATACCCCTACTACTAGTGGATTATGGTTCCGATATTAATGTATGACCCCTCTGCATTTTTATTGGTTTGGATGCACTGCCTCGAAATTTACACCATTTTTCATGGACATCTAAGCCTATGATAAAACTCGCTATGAGTTCCTCGAAGCCATCACCATCACTCTCATAATAGAGCCTATCAAATGCGATGCTGAATTTCAAGAACTCGATGTTCCGGCCAGTTTTAACCTCTTACTCGGGAGGGCTTGGATACACCTCATGGAGGGGTATTAACCTCATGACTTCACATAAAAGGTCAGTTCCCGTTTGACACCGATGTCATCACCATCTAAGGGGGTGACAGTTGGGCCACTATAGCCAATACTACCACTTGCCCTCTCCTATACACCCATCATGACAGCAATGATATCTACATTAGCAAATTCTGAGTCATACCACTCACTCACAAGAAAAAGGAAGACTTCGCTATTCATAATATAGCCTATCGAATCAACTAAAATATGGGATATATGCTTGGGTTTGGACTAAAAAATAATCAATAAGGAACCCTTAAAGTTGTCGCTGATATGGAACACAAAATAATAGCAAGTCTTGTGTACACCCCCAACTTCAAAGACATGAACAATAACCTCAAGTACCCCATCAAGGGTGGAATGGACACTTTTGTCTCCATGGAGAGGCTTTCCCTTATCACGGGTTACCCAAGACATGGTGGGATAAAACAAAGATATCCCTATTGCCCGGAATGGAATCCTTTATCAATGAGGGTTATATGTTGACTACAGGACAATCTACAAAGTCAATCAGGATAAACTCAATGTACCATAGGTCACTACATAAGACAGATAAATCTCCCAGACAGAGACTGAATTGGGATTACTCGTGTAATTTTTTATGTGGCCACTCCAATATCCATGTTGAGATCCACTAACTTAACTCTCTATGAATGATTCCACGATTGGTACACCATCTTGTCCACTCGAGAACCCACTAAAGAAAAACGATGGATGGTCAACATTCTTAAGATAACCCTCTACTTATGTGTACCATAATCTATAACCCTCCTATTCAAAACATCGCCTTCATCTGAGCCTCCAAACAGGAACAGAGAACCCCTATGGGATTATCAGTGGAATGAGGGAAGTCACTAGATCTTGCTAAAAGCCCTCCCCAAGGCACGCCCTTATAGAAACCTCATTACGTGCCCATCCAAAAACCCAAAGGGCATATTAAGTAAAAGAGGACCCAACTCAAGAAACACCGCCTACCCCAGGCAATAGTCAGTACCAAAGTTACAAATCCTCTTAAATTCTTTTCGAAAGTACCTCTGAAGAGCTCGACTCACCTCATCACCCATATCAAAGGAGCTGATATACTAAAAAATTGAATCTCTATCTAATGTGTAGAAGGGTACCCACTGAACTACCCATAAGCAAACCTAATGGCACTAGGGGGCTCACTGATGAGTGGGTGTAAGAATGGGCGAGGAGGATGCCCCACGAGTGGGCATAAAGATGCCTTTAGGTAAAGAAAGCCAAAATGGAGGATTTTACGAGAGGGTCCACAACGAGTGGACTAATTACAAAAATGAGCCAAAGTGGAAAATTTGGCGAGGGGGTCCATAACGAGTGTCCCAATTCCACAAATGAGCCAAACTGGAGAATTTGGCAAGAAGGTCCACAATAAGTGGCACAATTCCAAAAATGATACAAAATGGAGGTTTTGGCGAGAGGGTACACAACAAGTGGCCTAATTGAAGAAATTAGTCAATATAGAGGAATTGGAAAGAGATTGCCCTAACAAACAAACACAAGACCAAAAGAGAGACAATTCATATGTCTCAAAGATGGAGAGCGGTTGCTCAATGAGCAACCCCAAGGAAAGAAAAAAATGAGCGAGAAGCCCAAAAACATTGAGGGGTTGCACAATCAAATAATTTCCAAAATATATCATATAATAAGTAGTTACTAACATTATTATTTTCTTGCATATGTAGCCTTGATCGAGCAAGAAGGGCCTGAGAAGGCCAGCTAGGATCTCTAGGGAAGTTTGTCTTGGTGGCTGAGAGACAAGGCTTATTGGGCAAGCTAAGGCCTAACCACTTTAGTACCTAAGGAAAGAGAGAATACTAATACGAGAGACCCAAAAGGTAATTAAAGAACTCATACTGTCAGCACTTAGTGTAATAAGTGAGCAACCAAGGTACTGCTCACAAAATATTTTAATTTAACTTTTTAGTGAGTGTCTTCCAGGGCCACTCGCAAGTTTTAAAAGTTCGTCCACCAAGTTACCGTTTGAAAATATATTTACCAAATCAAACTTTTTGGTGCTATGCCCGACATATTTACTTTTTGACTTTGGTATGCACCAGGTGTTGCTTGTTAGAGGGGACAGACGACAAACAAATAACTAGAAAAGGTACATTTCAGATGTTGTCTAAAAGGGTATCTCATTTTGTCGCCCAAATACCACAACAACCTTAGTTTTTGCCTATAAATAGGGGCAAAATAAAATCTCAAGTTATCATTGTTACTTTACAAAAATCTCACCAGAAAGTATTCTCTCCCTGCTCTCTCCTTAGTATCTAAAGTGTCTGTCTCTTTACTCCCTACAACCATCACTTCCAAGTTCTCCCTTTTCTATATTATTATTATTGTTGAAAAGTTATAGCTAATCATTTGTCTTCACATATAGCATTTACAGAAACACCATTATTACCAGAAACAAATAATTTCTTCTCCAACTGCTCTTGAGACCTTGGAGACCTTGAAGACATCATCCGTGGGAGTGGGTCACGCCTCACTAAATCCAGTTCTTCATAGACTCGAGTACAACCACCCTCCTACAGAGTGCATTCACATGCTTGTCATACATAGGCCATTTGAGTATGTCTCGTTAGATAAAGAATCACCATTATCCCTTATCCTAATATATCACACTATAAATCAAACTTTTCTACTATTATCAACGTTGTCCTTCCTCTCTTCAATGGTATAATAAATAGTGATTTTTAGTATTTGCTTATGTATGTTACATGTGATTATTATGAATCCAATAATGGATTAGAATTCACACTTAATAATGATAAGCCCACGGACTTAAAATACTTAAAAGCATACAGAAACTTGACCAACAACAAAATAATATTATGTCTCCCAATAAGAATGACACAGTCACCATAAACTTGGGCAATTCCCAAAACCCTAAGTAGTTGTAAATAGGGTCCTCCCTAGAAGAGTATGAACAAAAGGAGCTCATAAATCTCCTTGCCATCTTTATATATTTCTTCTCATAATCCTAAGTTCACATGCTTGACATTGAACCCTCTATTGTCATGCAAGAGATAACTACTCTCCCTAACACTAAACTCGTAAAATGGAGGCTCCGCAAGCTCATGCCAAAATGATCCTTAAAATTAAAAGAGGAAGTGGAAAAACAACTCAAGGTCAATTTCATTCCAGTGGTGGAGTACCCCACTTGGCTAGCCAACATTTTAATAATACCCAAAACCAATGGCAAAGTCTGAATGTGTATAGACTACATGGATCTTAATTGGGCCTGCCCCAAATACGATTTCCCTCTACCACACATCGACTTATTGGTAGATAGTAAATCCACTAACGTACTCAAATCCTTTATATATGGATTCGTAGGCTACAACCACATCAAAATGCACCCTGAAGATCATGAGATATCTGGGTACATTACCCCTTGGGGAACATACTATTATGCAGTCATGCATTCGGTCTAAAAAATGCTGGTGCAACTTATGAGAGAGCAGCCACAACCATCATACATGACATTTTACAAAGTTAAGTGGAGATTTACTTATATGACATGATTATTAAATCCAAGGATCGCGAGGGACACGTTCTGACACTCCGAAAGTTCTTCTAAACATTACGCCTCTTTAAAATGAGGCTAAGCCCATAGAAATGCTTCTTCAGAGTCACTAATATAAAAGTTCTCAGATTCATAGTCAACAAGGATGGAATCAAGGTATACCCTTCCAATGTTTAAGCCAAGTTTGAGGATTCCTATGCCAAGTATAGTTCATAAGTTGGTTTCATTGACCAGCTAAACCCCAGTTGTGAACCCATCTTCTAAATACTCAAAATTGACTCCCCAAATGAGTGGAACACTCAATATTAAGAAGCATTTGAGAAGGTATGAAAGTACCTCACTCAATATCTGGTGCTAGTGCCACCCTAACCACGATGACCCCTCCTTCTCTATATAACCACAACTGACACACATGTCGGAGCCATGTTGCCACAATACATAGAGAGTTCCCATTAGAACGTTTTAATGACTATGTAAGAAAAAAAATTATATTCTATAAGCTCAAATCAATTGCCTTAGAAATCCTTGTGTATCCCTCGTATGGATTACTCGCAAACTACCCCAGTACATGATGTTTTTTAGCATAAGACTCATCTCAAGAATGGATCCCTAAAAATTCTAAAAGGATGACCAAATATCTATTGACGCTAGCCAAGTTTGAGATCACGTACTTCTTAAAAAAGGCTACTAAAGGGCGATCCATATCCAACTTCCTCATAGGGGCAACCCTTCTCAGACGAAGAACAATACAAGATAGAATTCCCAAATGGGGACCTCTTCAGCTTACGCGATAAAGAGAATTGGGAACTATAATTCGACAAGTTATCCAACAAAATGGGATCTGTCATAGGAATTATCCTTATATCCCCTGATCGCGACGTCTCCCCGCCACTATCACAATTATATATAAGTGCACTAAAAACATGGTCGAGTATCAGTCCTACTTCAAGGGACTCAAAATATCTCTAAAAAGTGGGATCACTGATTTAAAAGCCTACATAGATTCCAGCATAGTCATAACTCAAAAACTAGATAAATGGAAGATTCGAGATGACAAGCTCCAACCATAACATGCATGTTCAGAATAAGTCGTCACTCAATTCAAACACCATGAATTCAACTTCCTCCCAAGCACTAAAAAAGTTAGCATACACACTGGTTGGACTTGCTTCTATGATATACATGTCGGAGGTCACTATAATAATCACGTTCATCGTAACCATCCAAAACACCCTTTTGTATTATTTTGAGATCGATACAATTGAAGAAATAACAGTAGGACCGATAGTATGGTAATACGACATATGGAACCTCCTCAACAAAAATCACTACCCGTTGACTACCTCTTCCAGTGAACGACTTACCCTACGATGATCATCATTCCAATTCATCATTTATGGGATCCAACTTTACAACAGAGGGTTCAACATAATACATTTATGATGATTCACCAGAGATAAAATCCTTGAAATCATGTACAAAATCCATAGCGGTGAATGTGGCCCACACATGAGTGGTCACACCCTCTCTAGGAAAATACTTTGGTAAACGTACTATTGGATCAACATGCAAAATTATCATACGGAGTACATCAAGAGGTGTCTTAAATATCAGTTGTATGCACCACATAAACATCTTCCTCCACGAAGTCTTTACTAAATGGCCTCCCCTTGGCCTCTCACTCGTGGGATAGACATCAGAGGAAAGATAACTCCCAAAGCCTCCATTGGGAACAAATTCATCCTGATCACCATCAACTATTTCATAAAATGGGTCAAAGCTGAATCTTATGAATGTTAAAAAAGTGGCGAAATTCATATAACGAAGTGTCATCTGCCTTTTTGGCCTACTTCACGAGTTAGTGTCGGATAATGGGTCTCACTTCGAGAAAGAGGTTTCAAACCTTCTACACGAATACTATATCACACAGTACAAGTCATCTCTATACGTACCACAAACCAATGAAACGATGAAAGCCACAAATAAATGTTTTAAAAACATCATCAACAAGATGATGGAGACATATAGTGACTAGTTAGACAAACTCCTATACGCCCTCTAGGGCTATCGTATAACAGAGAAAAACTCCATATGTTCCACCCCTTATTCATTGGTTTATGTCATGTAATCAGTCCCACCCATCGAACTCGTGGTACTCTCACTAAGGGTTAATCTCAAAATCCATGTAGCTAAAATCGACTAGGTCCAAGACCATTATGAAGAACTAGATGGCCTCGGCAAGAGGAGACTAAAGTCCTTTTACCATAACCAAGTCTATTAATAGTTTATCTCTTGGGACTTTAATAAACGATTTGAGAAGAGAAACATATCAGAGGTAGACCTAGTCCTAAATAAAAATTCCAAACCTTCTCGGATTATCGAAGTTAAATTTGCACCCAATTAAGGAAGACCCTATCTAGTCACCAAATTAAACTCTGGTAAGGTGGCTACCTTATCTGATGTCGACGGAGTCATGCTTTCACACCCTTTTAATCTCGATCGATTGAAGAAATTATTTCCTTAAGCCCGCTTCTAGCGAAAAGGAATAGACGAATTTAATGCAAAAATGATCGATCATGATTGGAAGGGGAAACCATGCGAGCCCATACACATTCCCCATCCCTACATCTAAAATCCCCACAAATTGGTACCCTATTCTTGACAGGAGGACGTCACTCCGATTATAGAAAAATATACATTTAAAGGCTCTCTTCTTATTCCAGACTGAAGAAGAAGAGAAATTTACCTCTTCCTCTCTGTTATTAGATCAAAAAATGAGGCTTTCCATCAAGGTGACTAAGTTTTCCCTCTCCCCAAAAGAAAAGTCTAAAAAAGATGAGGCACTTTTATTTCCACATCTATCGTCTCTCCATTTTATTATCTTTACCTTTTATATTTGGTTTTATTAGTCTGAAACTGTACAAGCAAGTTTTATAATTGGTCCTTTTTTTATTTGGCTTATTGCATTACACCCCACTACTCCTTCATGACCGTTCTCAAGCATTCAAATAGAAGAAATATTCGAGACATTTTCAATATTGAAGATTGTTCATCTCAACTTTATCTAAGAAGAGTTATGAGTTTGGTAAAGACTTAATGTTTCAAGGGTAATTTTTAAAAGAGTTTCCATATTAAAGTTTTCAACGGGTTTTTAAAATGATTTCTAAAGTCTTTTTTGAAAAACTCACCAGCTCAATAAAATGACTTGGAATGTCGTTCGAACGACATTGGATATGTCGTTAGAACGAGGTACCCACCTTTGAACGAGATCTGAATCATTGCCTTTTTTTTGCTCTAGAATGTCGTTCGAAGATTTGTTAGAAACCATTTGAATGATATAGGATACATCGTTCGAACAAGGTGGGAGTTCATTCGAATGAGTATGCATTTTTTTTATTTTTAATAAAATATTTTTCAAATCATTAATCCCTATCTCTTTGCAATAACATTTCCTATAAGTAGAGATGTGGGATTAGACTTATCCATAAGCCGTTTTAGAGTTCTTTTCGTTACCAAACTCTACTATTTTTCTATCCAAACCCCTTACATCTTTGAGGATCACTTTACCAAATTAAGATGAACACAATAAAAACTTCTAAATTCTTGCAGAGAAATCCTCTACTGCTCATTTGTGGAGTTACGACTCTATCGCTAAAGAGGAAAGGAATTGCATATCCCAAAGGCTGATCGGTGGATATCGAGATAAGATATGCTTTCTGTGGGTGGAGATGGATTGAATCATTTTTCGTTGAAGATTCGAATACACTATTGGATTAAACTTAGTGGAGCTCTAAATTTTCTACAAGTCTGTCATTGTCTGCTGAGTCTTAAATAGTGTTGAATCAAAGGTTTTGCCCAAAAAGGATTTTTCCTCTATCTTCTTCCCATTCTATTTGGTTTGGATTTTGGGCTTCACAATTTATATTGCATGTTCAATTTAAATTAAATCAAGATAAAATTTGGTAAAAAGTAAATTTTTATGTTTGGCATAAAACAAATGAAACATATAACCCCTGCTTTCTCTAATTGGTATAAGAGCAGGTTATACTAATTTTTGTGTGATATTTTAATTTTTTGTTTATATGGATAATTTGAGTAATAGACTATCTGTTTTTTATGGGTAAAATTATGCTTATTGGAAAGATCGAATGAGAATGACACTGAAGTCAATTAAGAGAGTGTCTGGCTTGTTCGTAAAAGAGGGTGGACACAACCCACTATGACTAACAACAATGTCAAAAGTCTTACAACTGTCACTACCTTGATATAGGATTGTTGTTTGTGGAGTAATTTTAACTCCCATGACCTTAGTGCAATTTCTAGAGATATTACCCCAGAACAGTTTCGCTACATCATGATGTGCACCACATATAAGGAAATATGGGATACCCTCCAGCTCACTCATGATGGTACTAATGTTTTGATAGCTTATAAGCTATAAAATCTCACCCCACAATTTTAAACTATAACTATGATCAAATCTAAGACTTTTGATGAATTTTATGCCAGATTATCTTATATAGTCAATTCTAGTTTTAATTTTGGTGAGAGAATTCATGAGACAAGAGTTGTGAAAAATATTATTTGATCCCTATAATCCTGTTTTAAATCCCTAAAGTCACAACACTTCATTTATTGGGAATCTTAGATATGCTTTGGTTAGAAAAACTCGTAGGAGACCTTCGAACTTTTGAAATCGATACGTTGCTTAAAATTTAAAAGATGAAAGAAAAGAGGATTGATTTGAAAGATCAATCTAAAAAGAAAGAGGTGGTATCTTTTAACTCTAAATTAATTTTGATCTCGATGATCTTACCCTTTTTGTGAAAAAGTTTTAAAAAAATTCTCAAAAGAAAAAAAGAAAATTCTTCCAAAGAAAAGAAAAGTTTTGAGAAAAATATAGATTTTAAACCGAGCAAGAAATATCTTGAAAAAGAGAAAGGAAAATACTCTACGAAAGACAAGGAGAGATGCTATAAGTGCGAGGTTAAGGGTCACAAAGCCCATGAGTGTGCTATGATGCTAAAGAGACAGGGAAAAGGCAAAGCCACCTATAATTCCACTGTTAGCAATAGCTAGGTCAAGTCGATATATTCCGAGGATGAATCACCGTATGGACATAACTTCACCCCGTAAATAACCAGTCATGTTAGTTCATCGAGTATGTCTTACGTCGATGAGCACAATTCTAAACATAATGACCTTGACAATGAGCCTAGTCATTTCGGAGAGAGTGATGGAGATGAAGATTTGAGTGTGGGAGAAGTGGCCTATATCAAGTCTACGTCAAGCTTTACATTAAACCTTTTAAAATGAAAAAGGAAAATACAAGTTCGGCGCTTAGGGTGTTAGCCTTAGAAAAGGAGTAGAGAGAGTCGATAGAGATATAGTCCTCGGTGAGAGTTTTTTTGGACAAAGGGTAGTTTTATTAGAGAGGGAAAATGATGACTTGACTAACGAAGTGTCTATTCTTACAAAAGATCTTAAAATTTCATTGGACACTCATGATAAAATTGAATACCTTATATCCCAACTTGATAAAGATCTCGAACGTACCCAGGAGGTTAAGGTTACTATAAAGGATATATCAAAGAAGGTATGAAAGATGTTCCTCGATCCTGCTTTAGGATTAAGAGAGAGGCAAGGAATAGGTTACGAGGGTGCAGGTGCATCCACTTCTTATGCCGCATCCAACCAAGTTCTTAAGTTTGTGGTAGATCCTTATGGGCCTCAACTTAAACCACAAAATAAAGTTCAACCTAAACGAGCGAACCAAGGTATAGCAAAAAAACTTTATGTTTGCACCTTTTACGAAAAGAGATGTCACCTTAGGGAATTTTTCTACAAGTTAGGAAGAACTATACATACGCATACTCCCGTGCACTGCCATAGTGACTTTTCTAGTATTAGAGAGCAGGTTGAGTTCCTAGTTTGCACTTATCAAAGCTTAATTGAAGAATTTAAAAGGATGTCTATGCCTTTTGAGAATGCTTCTAACGCTACGACTAGAGACAACAATAATAACGACAAATAAAAGGTTATCTCCCCTTAGGTATCCAGGCAAGATGACAAAGCCCTTATTATTCACGTTCCTCTCTAGGTTTAAGGTGATCTAGGAACATAAATGGTGACAAGTTGTATTATACGACCTTGTGGATCGCAAGGAAGGAAAAGTCTCCTTTAGAGATGGGAGTAGGTATAGACTTTTAGGATGTGGTTATGTTGAGATACATAAATTTCCTTAGCTAGATAATGCGTTGTACATTGAAGGGTTAAAATCGAACTCAATTAGCCAACTTTGTAATGCAAACTTTTAGAAAAAGTTGATCGGTCTGAATGTAACGTATATGATCAATCTAGTGAACTATTACTACAAGGAGTGAGGACCGATGACAATTTTTATGGGATCATTCCCAAGTCCTCCTTTATGTGCAACAATGTCGTGGTCTCTTTTATGAACCTTTGGCATCAACCACTAGGTTATGTGAACTTTAGAGATATTGAGAGCTTAGTGAAATAATATCTAGTGAGTTGCTTAGTATCGCTTGGGAAACTAACTTCCTCGGTTTGTGTTCCTTACCAATAAGGGAAACAAACTCGAAGTCCCTATCAAAAGTTGAATACCATTACCACCTCTCCTGTGTTGGAGTGTAAATAAGGATCTTATGGGTCTACTCATACGGAGAGCATTGGGGGGGGGGGGGGGGGGGGTAAGAGATACATTCTCGTGATGGTTGATGACTTTTCAAGATACTCTATAATAGTGATTCTTAGAGAAAAGTTCGATGCGATTGAATTCCTAACAACCAAGTGTTGTGTCCTACAAAAGCAACACGTTGTTATTGTTGTTCGGATGCATAGTCACAATGACACTGAATATAAATAAGCCAAAATGGATAGCTATTGTGATGGAGTGGTCATCAAACATGAGTTTTTAGATGTTCTTACTCCAAAGAAAAATAGGATAGTTGAGATGAATAACTAGGCGATTCAAGAGATGTCTAGATCCATGCTTCTTGGGAAAAACGTGCCTAGAAGCTTTTGAGCAGAAGCAGTTAATACCGTATTCCATACGGTGAATAGGGTGTATCTTTGTCCAAATAAGTTACACATGCCATATGAGACGTGGATAGGGAAGAACCTAAACTATTGTACTTTCGAGTTTTGGGGAGCCCTTACTACATTTTGAGAGATAGAGAGAAATTATAAAAGTTTGACTCCCAAAGTGATGAGGTTATATTTTTACGTTATTCATCATCGAGTGAAGCTTATAGGGTGTTTAACCTTGCAAGGTATTGGGTTATGGAGTCAATAAACATCATGATTAGAGATGATGAGCTATCAAAATTTGATGACCCTGACCCCGATTATGAGAATGATGCACCCCCTATGACGATCCCATTATTCCTTATACTAACCCGATCGAACCCTCTCTTGATTTGGAGGATCCACTATTTTGGGTTCAAAAGAGTCATGACCCTTCCGTTAAACTTAGTGATCCTGCACTACTCGAGCTCAACTGGATAATATGGTTAGATACTTTTAATAAACCTCCTTAGTTGAGCCCAATAATACAAAAGAATTGCTCAAGGATGAGCATTGGATATGCACTATACAAGATGAGTTTTTTCAGTTTTTCAAGAACGACGTCTAGAAATTAGTTCCCCAAACTAGAGAGACTAATTTAATTGTTACTACGTTGATTTACAAGAATAAGATGGATGAGAATGGTACAAAATTTTGTAATAAGGATAGGTTTCTCTCACATGGCTACACACAAATTGAAGGTGTCGACTTTGATGAGAAATTTGCTCATATTTCTAGGCTTGAGTCCATTAGCTTGCTATTCACCATAACATCTCATCTACTATTCAAGTTATACCAAGTGGATGTCAATAATGCCTTCCTGAATATCATTCTACAGGAGGAAATGTAAATAGAACAACCAAAGGGGTTTAAACACCCAAAGCACTAGGGACATGTATTTTATCTTAAGAAGGACATGTAAGATGGTGCTTAGTAAGAAAGGCTAACTTCTTATCTCTTATCATGCAACTTCAAGAAAGGGAAGTGGATAAGATGTTGTTTAAGAGGGGAGAGAATGGTGTTATATTAGTTACCCATGTCTATATGGGTGATATAGTATTTAGATCCACGTGTTCCCAACATTCTCACACGTTTGAGGAGGAGATGAAGAGAGAGTTTGAGACGAGCATGGTTGGTGAGATTATGTTCTTTTTAGGTCTCCAAGTGCGTTAACTAGAGGATGGGATATTCATATCTCAATCCAAATATACTAGGTACCAAGTAGTGAAGTTAGGTTTAGAGAACATTAAGAACTCTCACACTCCTATGAGTACATAAACTAAGCTTCGCAAAGACACTTTACACAAGGATGTAGAGAAAACCCCACTAGGAGAATGATAGGTAGTCTTCTCTAATTGATCGCTACTAGTCCTGACATTTCATTAAGCATTGAAGTTTGTGCACGTTACCAAACATCCCTGAACGAGTCTCACTTGCTCGTGAACCCAAAACCTATTTATTAGATTGTTAACTGAAAGTTAAGGTTTAAGTAAACTCCGAAAGTAAACTCATTGATAAACTCTCTTAAAAAAAATTACTACACAATATGTGTAACATAGAGTTTATGTATGGATAATGGATTTGGTAGATAGATTTCCTTAGTTTTAAAAAAAAAACTATACTAATTCTTTAGTGAGAAACCAAATAGATAAGCGGTTAAGAACAATCAAACAAATATGACACACGATTTTTCAACATGGTAAAATCCCAAATCAGGGAAAACCTCCATGGTGACCTCTACGTAAAAAAAAAATCCACTAAAAATAATCACAGATTACAATGTTATAGGCACTAATCATGCGTATCAAGATCCTAAGACTAAGTCAGAGATTATACCTACACAAGCTTTCCCACTCTCAGAGGTAGTTCTGAACAACTTTGATCTCCTTTTAGTAGCTTCCCTGCTTTCTTCTTATCCTCTAGTTGTAGTGGCTCAAACAACACAGTTTCTATCAAATGAACCACAATCTAAGTGTTCGTATGTGAGTGAATATTGACAGTGATGTGACTATATGCAAACACGCAACTCACCCTCTCAAGTTATTATACAACAAATTCCTACTAATTACATATAATTTAAATGACCAAAAAATAGTTTCTAAATAAGTTTTGAAAATCAAACTTCAAACACCTTTTCAGATCTGAAAGATAATCTTTATGAAAATTAGATCTAGGTTGTTTTAGGAATTTATTTGTATACCATCTGATTTCACAAAGTGTGAAACATGGATTTTTGAAACAAAAACTTTTTAAATCTGAGAGTATACAAAATCAGAAGTCTATTTTTAAAAAATATTTGAAAACAGAGATTGGGTCTATAAAAAGTATATCATACAGATAAAAGATCCAAACAAAGAATAGAAGGAAACCTAATATACTAAGTATAATATCCCTTTTTCTAGATCTCACACTTTCTAAAGAGAAATATGAGATTTACAGTAAGGTTGGTTCCTAAGAAAGGCACTGATTGAAGAGATCTTCAAACAACACAACACAACACAACACCTTAACATGACCATAAAACCTCAACATCTTTCAAATCTACAGTTTTCTTTAGGAAAGGTTTGGTGTTTAGTTAGACAGAAAAACATTTAAGATTTTAATATACGAACTGGGTTTTTTCTCTTTCTTTTTATTTTTTTTCTCTCTCTACCAACTCACTTCTCTCCTATTTTTCTCTCAAAGGAGACGATTTGTAAAACTTCTCTAAGGCTGACCCAAGTTTCCTTTAAATAGTAAACATGGAAGGATCGAGAAGGGTGAATGTAATCAAGGGTTGAGATTCAATCTGACTATTCAACATTTAATCCAAGGGATGAGGATGCACTGTTGTTATTCTATTGCTGATTAATTGGTTTGGGTGTCACAAGGATTATGTTTGAATACATGCATAACATAGATAGAAAATGATCCAAGGGCTGCAAATGAATCGCTCCTATTAGACACATAAGAAACAAAAAAGTCACCAGTGGTGTACACACACGTGTTGAGATCTAATTGAATTAAAAATGCAGGTTTATGATGTTTCATTAATTCAAATTGTACCCACAAACGTTTCAAGAGGTTTGACATTCTACCTTGGCATAGTTTTTAGGAGAAATAATATTTCAATTTTAAATCTCACATTTTTACAAACATTATTTTAATTAATTTAAAAATCATTTTAAATGATTGAAAAATGTTTTAAAAGATGTTAAAAAAATTTCTAAAAATCATTAAACACTTGTGCACACATATTAACACCTATATGCATGAAATATGTTCTATTATATGTTCAAGAGTTCAAGAATACTTCCCTTTGGTAGATATTAAAGGTTCTTGGACTGGTTGATCTTGTTGAAGCATGGAAACTTTGAGAGGGGATTTCTCTTTAAAAATATAAAATATTTTGTCACCATATCCAAATTAGTTGGAACTCCTATATGGCACAAACTCAAGTAAGTCAACCATATAGTGTGTTCTCAATCTCCCCCTTTGGTTTCAACCTCATCCAGGACCACAGTTTGACTAGAACTACTCTCACCACTAGTACCACGTACAATTGTGTTAAATGACTCCATTATGACTTTGGTACGATAATTAAAAACATGATATGTCCTACTTGTTTGAGAATAACCCAGAAAGATTCCTTTCTCTCATCGGGTGTCGAATTTTGAAAGATTTTCTCTGTCCTTGTAGATAGAACTTACACTTTCGAAGGTTTAAAATATTTCAAGTTAGACTTTTTCTGGTACCAAAGTTCAGAAGAGGTTTGGAATTTTTTCGGAGGTATACATGATTAATTATATGACATGCAGTCTGTACGGCCTCAACCCAAAGTACTTAGGCAGATTTTTTGCATGAAACATCACCCTAGCCATGTATTATAACTCCCTATTCCTTCGTTTAGCAATGCCATTCTGCTGAGGTGTTTTAGGGGAACTAAACCCATGTTTATATCCATTGCCTATACAGTATTGTGTAACACCTGAATCTTTAAACTCTCCACTTCTCTCACTTCTAATCCGACATACATCGGTGTCCTTCTCGTTCTCTATTTTTCAAAAAGAATTTTTAGGAAATCACGAAATGTATAGGATTTATTTTTCATGAAAGAAACCCAAGTATATCGTGTGTAGTCATCATCAATAACTATGATATAACCGTTACCACATAATCTAACAGTTCTAGAAGGACCCATGAGGTCCATGTGGATGAGTTACAAAGGTTTTCAAGTAAAAACATCTTTAACTTTCTAGTGAGAGGATTTACGTATCTTCCCCTCTTGGCAAGGACCACAAATAGGGTTCAAAGACTTTTTAATTTTTGGCAACCCTTTAACTATTTCTTGGGAACTTCACTTACGAAGGTTATCAAAATTTGTATGTCCCAATCGATTGTGCCATAGATATGCATCCGCTAATATGGAAACTTGATAAGATTCAGATTTTGGAATTACTGTGGAACAGTTATCCTCATTTCTCTTTCCTGTTAAAATACAATTTCCCTTTTCATTTGATATTTTGTGATCATTTTTTTAAAAGGTAATAGTATGATTGGAATCACAAAATTGAGATATTATTAAAAGGTTAGCCTAAGACTTTTAACTACTAGAACATCATTTAGATTGGGGAGACCTTTCTTGCACAATGTTCCTTTACCTATGATCTGAGATGAAACACCATCTCCAAACACGACATTATGTCCAAATAACTTTGTCTTGTTTGTCAATTTAGTTCCATCCCGGATCATATGTTTAGAACATCTGGAGTACAAGTACCAACCAAATGAAGTGCATTGTGTCTTAAAAGAAGTTATGACAATATTGCACTTGAGCTAGGGTAACAGGTCATCTTTTTTAATCCAAATGGGCATAGTTTTTAAATTTTTATTGCCCTTTGATTTAGAAAAGGTTTGTTGGGTCTTTCTAAATGGTTTATGCTTAGTTTTAGATACTCTTTTTTTATAGTTAGAGTTATGTGTGGTCTATTTTGGGAGAACATAGTTATTCCTACTCTTTCTAGAATAGTTAAAATTTTGAAAAGTAGGTGTATATTATCTCTTTTGAAAACATTCGATAATGGTGTGTCCATAAACATCGCAGTATGAATAGTATTGGTTGGTGGAAGGCTTCAGTTTATCACTAAAGTCTTTAAAAATAGGTTTTCTCCTGTTTGGTACAGTTGTCCAAGTGTCATTAGTTTTGCATTTTTTTTGTTGGTCTCTAACAGGAGGACATACATGCTTAGCCGGACCATTAGATTTAGGTTGTTAATTATACTGACTTTGTATTGTCTTAGAGATAGTTTTACCACAATTTCCTTTATGAGAGTTTTGAAAATTATGGCCTCGTTTAACAAAAATAACATTTTATGGAGATATAGTTTTCTTGCTAGTAAAAACCTTTTCTCTGTAAGCTAAGCCAGATTTATCTTCAAAATAAACTTACTTCCAACAATAATTTCCTCGTAAGTTTTATCTTGGGTTTCAATGTGTAAGAATTTTTTAAACACGTTTGAAACTTTTTTCTTCTATTCTTCAAGTTCAACTAAAGTCGATTTATATCTTTGCTCTAAAACATAGTTTTTCTCAGATAGGTCTTTGATTTTTAAGGAAAACTCTTTTGATTCTATCTTGTGGGCAACACATTGAGCTGTATAGTCCTCAACATTCTTTATAATAGTTTGGTTAAGTAAATAAATACATTCGGTTAATAGTTTCACCATTTTATCAAGTTGGACATTTTTCTTAAGCGTTTTTGTGTATAGCTCTTGAAGATCCGAAATATCATCGTCGGACTCACTAAGTGCATTATGTGTAGTGTCCCCTATTGCATTAATTTTTTCTGTGGAACTCATGCACACGTTCAATGCATCGACAATATTCACACTTTCACACACTCGCAGGCTCGCATCATCCAATTTATCCTCATCAATAGTAGGCATAATAGTTTCATTAGCAGATATGACATCAATATCAACAGGCATAATAGATTCATGAGCAGGCAAGCATGTAGTATTATTAGTGTAAACAATCTTTGCAAAAAAACAACACCCATCACACTGGTTTACTCAGTTTCATCTTGGTCAGATTCATTGGAGTCGTCCTAAGTCTTACACATATTAGCCATAGTAATGTTGTTCAGTTTGACTCCTCATTTATTAGTGTAATGTCCCATTTTTTCACACCGATGACACTTCACATTTTTTATATCAGTCTTGGTTCGATTATTATCGCTGGTATGTCTGTCATTGTATCTTTCATGAGGTCTGGGATTTTGATGACCTTGATAACCTAGTCTTCCTTGTTTTGAGGCAATCGAATTTCTAAACTGGATTATCGTTTTAAATTTCTTGCTCATAAGAGCTATTCTGTTATCATGATGATCCAAAATCCTAGTTATCATTTAGGTTAAGGTCAAAATTTAATGGATTCATTTTGGGAACAGTTATTTGTGATGAAAAATTAACGTTAGATCCAGATGGTATTTTATTTTGGGCAGTTAATTGCTTTTTATACTCCAATTCCATTTCAACATTTCTTAATTTACTACTAAGCAATTCAGGAGTCATATTTGGATCTTCCATTTCTTTTATAGCGTATCTTTTATCGTCAAATTTAGCAGGTAAAGACCTAAGGATTTTTTGCACAATCTCTTTTCTCTCATATGTTATACCATTAGCATGCAATTTTGTGACAATATCAGTTAACTTTATATAAAAGTCATCAAAAGATTCATTAGCATCCGTAATCAGTGTGTTATATTGCTGGACTAGAATTAGGGTTTTTCAAGCCTTAACACGTTCATCACCCTCATGGGCGGTGACTAGCGTGTCCCATGCTTCTTTAGAAAGTATAACAGATTGATATACATCTAAACTCATGATCATTAATGGACATAAAAATGAAATTCTTTCCCTTTTTTATTATTATCAAGAGACATCTTTTTATCTTCTTTAGTAAATTCTCTCGGACTTCTCTTAACTCTTGTAGGGTTGTTTTTAGACAAAGGCTTAGTAGGATGTGTATAGCCATTTTTAATCATATCCCATACGGCATCGTACAGTGTTCCTTGAATGAACGCAACCCTCCTTACTTTCCAGTAGGGAGATTATACCTGCACGAGCTTTCCCACTTTCAAAGGTAGTTCTGAACAACTTTGATCTCCCTTTAGCAGTTTCCTTGGTTTCTTCTTATCCATTGGTTTTACTAGCCCAAACAACACAGTTTCTCTCAAATGAACCATAATCTAAGTGTTCGCGTGGGAGTCAATAATGATAGTGATGTGACTATATGCAAACATGCAACTCTCCCTCTCAAGTTATTAGACAACAAATTCCTACGAATTACATATAATATAAATGACTTGAAAATAGATCTCGAATAAGTTTTGAAAATCAAACTTCAAATAAATTTCAGATTTGAAAAATAATCTCCCTGAAAATTAGATCTAGGTTGTTTCAAGACTTTATTTATATACGCTCTGATTTCACAAACTGTGAAACATGAATTTTTGAAACAAAAACTTTTCAGATATGATAGTATATAAAATCATAAGTCTATTTTTCAAAATTATTTGAAAATAGAGATTGGATCTATAAAAGATATACAGTACAAATAAAAGATCCAAACAAAGAATAGCATGAAACCTAATATACGAAGTGTAATATCCCTTTTTGTAGATCTCACAATTTCTAAAGAGAAAGATGAGATTTACAGTAAGGTTGGATCCTAAGAGAGACACGAGTTGTAGAGATCTTCAAACAACATAACCCAACACCACAATACCACCACAAAACCGCAACATCTTTCACTAGGGTTTTCTTTAGGAGGGGTTTGGTGTTTGCTTAGACAGAGAAATGTTTAGGGTTTAAATATACGAACAATTTTTTTTCTCTCTCCCTATCTATTCTTTTTCTCTCTCTACCTTATCACTTTTCTCCTATTTTTCTCTCAAAGAAGACGATTTGTAAAACTTCTCTAAGGCTGACTTAAGGTGCCTTTAAGTACTAGACATGGAAGGATCGAGAAGGGTGAAGGTAATAAAGGGTTGAGATTCAGTCTGACTATTCAACGTTTAATCCAAGGGATGATAATGCACCATTGTTATTCTATCGTTGATTGGCTGGTTTGGGTGTCACAAGGATTGTGTTTAAAGACATGCAAATAGTAGATAGAAAATTATCTAAGGGTTGCAAATGAATCGCTCAACTTAGACACATAAGAAGCACAAAAGTGACTAGTGGTTTACACACACGTGTTGAGATGTGCTTTAATTGAAAACGCTTGTTTATAATGTTTCATTAATACAAAATGTAACCATAAACGTCTCAAGCGGTTTGACATTCTACCCTGGCATGGTTTTTAGGAGAAATAATATTTCAATTTTAACCCTAACAATTTTAAAAACATAATTTGAATTAATTCAAAAATCATTCTAACTGATTTAATAATATTTAAAATATTTTAAAAGATGTTAGAAAAATTCCTAAAAATTATTCAAACACGGGTGCACACATATTAACACCTATATGCATGGAATGTGTCCTATTGTGCATTCAAGAGTTCAAGGATACTTCCCTTTGGTAGACATTGGAGGTTTTTGGACTGGTTGATCTTGTTGAAGCTTGGAAACTTTGAGAGGGGATTGTTCTTTAAAAATCTAAAACATTTGGTCACCATATCCAAGCTAGTTAGAACCCCTATATAGCACAAACTCAAGTAAGTCAACTATATAGTATGTTCTCAACTCTCACTTAAATGTATCATGAACTATGTGAGTGGCACTCTTTCCTATGGTACTTGGTATTCCTTTAATACCGATGACCATTTATCAGCCTATTCAGATGTTGATTGGGCCGATGATGTTAATGGTTGTAGGGGCACCTCAGGTGGGTGTTTTTACTTTGGGAGTGGTCTTGTCTCTTAGTTGAGAAAGCAACAAAAATCCATTTCTTTGTCCATAGTGGAGGTCGAGTACATCGGCGTCGGGAGTTGTTGTAAGCAACTCTTATGGACGAATCAAATGTTGGAATATTGTAGGATTACCTAAGGCATAATGACTATTTCATGTAACAATATGAGTACAATTCAAATATCCCATAATTTTGTCCAACGTTCTCCCACAAAGCCTATTAGTATACATAAGCATTTCATTCATGATCTCATCGAGGAGAAGATCGTGTCATTGAGATTTGTGAGCATCGATCACCAATTTGCCTATATTTTTATCAAACCTTTAGATTCACTTAGATTCGAGACTCATATAAAGTCTTTAGATATTTGTTACGTTGATTGAGTCTGGTTACTCAATCTAGTATAAGGTGATTATCATGTTCATATCATTTTTCCCTATTACTAGATTGTACTTATCTGCATTCCAATGTTTATATATCCTTTTATTTTGAAAAAAATTGAAAAATCCAAAAGGATTTTCGGTTTTTAGGATAAAGTTAAAAAAATTACAAAAATATTTTATTTTCGATAAATTTTTTCAAAAATACAAAAAGATTTTTGTAATTTTATTTTTCACCATATATGGATGTGCATTTCAGATGTTCAAATCACCCCTCCATTCCATCCATTAATGTGAATTTTTATGGTGTTTTAATACATGGCTTCATTTCTTTAGTGTTCTTAATAATGCATGGCCTGCATTTCATTATTCATTAATGATTAATTCCTTCATGCTAGACTTTTTATCACCCTTATTGCACACATACACGATTTTTTTAACATTATTCTTGCTTATCATATGTTGAGTACGGTGCTTTCATCTCAATCATGCTTAATAACAAACCAATTGTACTCGAGATAAGTTTTGCTTATAAGAACCATTGCCCGGATTTCATTTCCTGAAAAATGTGTTCTATGTTAAGCAATTGAAAGGGGCTACAAAATCGAAAAATCTCTTTGCATCAAAAGCCACCATTTGCAAAAAAAAAATTAAAATCCTGAAAGATTAATGATAGACAAAAACAGAAGTGCCAAGGCCATTTTTATTTCATTGATGCTTCGCTACACATGAACACTTTGATATCTTTAAAATTTAAGATTTAATTCTAAATAATGTTAGATTTTGAGGGTGTTATAAACTAGAAGATGAATGGGTTTGCAAAATAAACTCTCTTGAAAAGCATTAAATAATTTGGCATTATTGTTTTAATAAGCATTTAAATTCCTGACATGTTGCACAAGTCGAGTCAATTTCATTTTGTTCAATATTATTACACCTAAGGTCGAAATTAAGTTCTTTGTTTAGAAGTATCTCATGACTTCGTGCAACTTTATTTGTATGCCTAAGTTGATTTGCCTATGGAAATTGTTCAACAATTATATTCCGCTTTCATGATTCGAATATTTTATTGTTATTCCATAGTGTAATGTGTTTTGTACTTATATGTACATTTTTATACATACATTTGTCTTATACCTTATTTTTTTTTAAATATGGTTGGTATGCTTTTTCAAAATATTCCTCGCATGTGCCTTATTGATTATCTTTGTGGTGTTATTTAATTTTGATTTAGGTAGTGATAACATTTAAAGATGAAATTCTATCCATATTTCTATTATGGACAAAAGGGGAGAGAACAAATTTAGGGAGAGTTTATTCTTTAAACTCGTACACGTCATAGTATTTCTTTTGTCTCATGTGTTTAGGTCATTCCGCCACGATGATGATTTCATGGATCACAGGAGATGAAGACTTTCAATTGAACACTTATACATTTATGCATTTCTTTTTCTTTATTTGGGAAGCCATTAGTTGTATTAGTCCTATGGGTCAATTTTTCTTTGGCTTGTGTTTTGTATTTGAAGAGACAATGGGGAAGATTTGTAAGAGTGAGTTTTATAATTTCTCGTTTTATTTTTATTTGGCTTATCCTGTTACACCCGAATGAACCTTTATCACCGTTCTCAAGTATTTTAAGAGAAGAACTTCGTTGACATTTGCAAGATTTGAGATTGTTCATCTCAACTTTAATTAGAGTTATAAGGTGGTTTAGTAAAGAGTTAAAATTTCAGGGGTCACTTTTAAAATATTTTTCATTTAAATGTTTTCAAAATGTTTTTAAAATGATTTTTAAAGATTTTTAAAAAACTCATCGGCTCGCTAGGGTGACTTTTCATGTCGTTCGAATGATATTGCATATGTCGTTAGAGTAAGGTTCTCACATTCGAACGAGATTCGGACCGTCACCTTTTTGGTTCGTTTTGGGATGTTTTAACTTTCCCTATAAATAGAGATGCATGACTAGACTTGTCTGCGAGCCTTTTTAGAGTTCTTTTCGTGAGCAAACTCAACTATTCAAACGCTTTAGATGTTTGAGGATCACTTTACAAAATCAAGAAGAACAAAATCAAAGTTTAAAATTTTTGTAAAGAAATTATCTACTGTTGATTTGTGGAGTTGAGGCTCTACGACTGGAAAAGAAGGGAATTCCATATTTCAAAGGTTGATCGGTGGATACCGAGGCAATATTTGCGGGTGTTGGTGAAGACTGAATCATTTTTAATTGAAGATTCGAAGACATTAGTGCATTAAACTTAGTGGACCTCTAATTTTTCTATAATTCTATCGTTGCCTATTAAGTTTTAAATAGTGATGAATTAAAGGTGTGGGTACCCCGATTCTATCACCATAAGGCTTGGACGAGTAGCCCCTCCTCAGCGGCCCAAAACCCAGGCCCATCACCTCTGGTACTCATCCACTTACTCCACGATGCCATGAAGAGAAGTTGTGGGGGAACACGATCCCATGAAAGGGAGATGGCTAATAAAGAGGAACCTATCACCCCCACTACTCCAACACATACATGTATAAATTAAACCCCAAGTCTGGGGCAAGAAGGAAGTTGTATTCTCTGTACTTACTTTTTTGAATATAGAGAAATAACACTAACTGAACCACCGTGGACGTAGGCACTTCTTTGCTGAACCACGTACTCCCGTTGTTGTGTGATTGGCCTTTTATTTGTTTTTTCTTGGTTGTCACCTCTTTCATATTTATTTGTGTTGCATAATAATTGCCTCCACAATAGGTTTTTACCAAAAGGTATTTTTCCTCTATCTTCTTACCATTCTATTTGGTTTGGATTTTTGGCTTCACAATTTATATTACATGTAAACTTTAAATTAAGTCAAGATAAAATTTGGTAAAAAGTGAATTTGTGTGTTGGCTTCAAATACAAGTTAATCTATATAACCTCTTGTCCCCGCCAGAAGTCCTAATCCTCCAACTCCCTCACCTAGGTCTCCAGGTCAGAAATGAGGATTGTCGCTAGCCCCTCCATCTCAGTTAAATGGGTCGACCTCGCCCCAGACACTCTCTGTTGACTCCATCTAACTAAATCTAATAGACTATCTATACCCAAGAATTGGGCATATGAAAGCGTGCCCCTGCTACACTGAGAAAGCCTCGATGGATCCTCACCATCCGAACCTACACCCATCTGAAGCACCTTATACTCTTGACTCACTTGAGTCTACATTGTATAAGTGCTCATGTAGTTTGTAAATAGTGACAAAATTGAGTCCCTCCCCTAGATACCAAAGAGCCTCAAATAATTCTCTAAAATTCATTCCTCTTGTTTGATTTATCAAGGTATATGCACAAACACTCACACACATTAGGACTGCATAGGTTGTTCATATATTTCATAAATTGTTTGTGTGTGTGTTCTGTGTTAATTTCCCTAAAAACAATTTTAAATAATTTTTTGGGAATTTTTAATGAATTCTGAAATAATTTTTTCATAATAAAAATTGGAATTAAAATGTTTTGGGGCCATTCTATAAATTCTGATTTTATGGTTTTATACCTAAAAGTTCACTTGGTTAGAAACCAAAAGCACTGAAGACATTAGGGTGTGTTTGTAATTTCTTTTAGACGCGCGCTTGTGGTTCAATATTTGCCCTACACTTGTCGCACTCCTATTGGTTGATTGTGTGTTTCTTTTAAGAGACAAAACCGGTGTCTTTTATCACCCTTGTATTGAACTTATCAACGCTCTACATGCGTTCTTTTCCAATCTATGTGAAAACCTTATCCTCCAATCACAAACCTCTTAACCAACCGCTTATCTTAAAATGTTGGATGGACGTCAATATGGGAAGCCTGAATCCCATCCCTTGATTAGCCTCAGCCTTCTCAATCCTTCTCAGCCCTGTATATAAAGAGGCTAAGCCTCAGCCTTTGAGAAGATTTTGCCCCTTCGTCTAATCCAAGTGAGAAGAGAGAAGAGAGAGAGAGAAAAGAGTGGTAAACCTCAGATTTAGAAACCCTAACCCTAAATCGTTTCAAACACTTTATCAAACCCTAACCCTTTTACCAAAAACCAGTTTACACCAAACACCATCCCTGAGTATTTGAGAGTTTTTATGTGTTGGTTTGAAAGTTGTTTCATGCTGTAACCTCTTCGTTTTAAGATCTTGTGTCCAACTTAAACATTAGGTTAGATCTGTATTTCTATTTTATAGAAATCATAGATCTAGTCATCTTATGTTGTATTACACTTAGATATGCATTCTTAGTTTCTCATCTTGAGAAATCCTTTGTTGATTATTTACTGTAAATATTTTCATCTTCAAAATCAACAAAATCGTTTTCTGTTTCTAGTTCTTTTGAAATAAGACCTTTGACCTAGTTGGAATCACACTTGGCGGTTTTCAATTTCAAAATATTTTCAAAGCCCTGAATTGATTAAGATCTTCAAACATCTTCTGAGCAAGATAGCCATGGATTCTGGGTTCATTTTAAAGGTCAAATAAGGTTTTAGTTTTCCAAGAAGAGAAAAACTGAAAATCACAGCATATAGATCTGTTTTGTAATTTGCTAGGACTGTTTGTATATATAAGTGTGTGTGTGCATGCATGTGTTAGAGCACCATCACAAACACTTTCACACTACAACACTAAAAGTGTTGGTAATAAGATCTTGAAACAAGAGTTGATGTAAAGACTTGAACAAAGTGAAAGTTAGCAGACTGGGAGAACCACATCAATAATTATAACTGTAGAAAAGTTAGAAGAACACCAGTGGGTACATTCCTAAACTTGTATTGGACTGATTTGTGTGCATGTGTGTTATATATTTTGTAACTTATTATATTTTGTTTTAGTGGATTTTTCTATTTACTCCGTAGAGGGAGTCGTGGATGTTTCCTCAGTTGGGTGAGGTTTTACCACGTTAAAATCTCTTATCATTAATCTTTCTACATCTCCTCATCTCATTATTGCTGGCGTACTGATTTAAACTGTTTTAGTTTTGTTTTTCAAAACTTGTTAACAAATCTTAAACATATCTCGTGCTTGTTTTATTAAACACATCTTGTGATTTTCCTGATTTGATTTAAAGAAAAGAGTTTCTTCAAAAAAATAGTTCGGAGTTACTTAAATAGTTTAATCTTCTATTAAACGGCTTTAGTAACAACTTTTCAATTGGTATCAGAGCTTTGGAAATATTTTTAAAAGATCTTGTGTTTCTTAAAATAAAAAACAATGGACGAGAAAAATGAAATATTTGGTAACCTGACCACAGGCCCACTCTTTAATGGAAACAACTTTGCTTATTGGAAGGTAAGAATGGTTTCTTGCATACAAGGAACCTTGGGAGATAATGTCTGGGATATTGCTGAAAATGGATACACTTATCCTACTAAACCAGCCACTGAAGGAAGTAATGAGAGGATTAAGAAAGCATTAAGTTAATTCACACAAGAAGAGAAGCGAACTTCTCGAAACAATAACAAAGGCAATAATGCCATCTTTATGTCCATAAATGAACATGAGTTCAAAAGGATCTCATCTTTTCCACTTCTAAGGAAGCTTGGGATACATTGATCACTGCACATGAAGCTGACACTAGAGTTAAGGTTGCTAAAACTCAAATGTTTGTCCAACAGTATAACTCCCTAATTATGTCAAATTCTGAATCCTTTGAGGACTTTTACATGAAATTGACTGACATTGTGACAAAACTTCATGCTAATGGAATAACATATGACAGACATGAAATTGTATCTAAAATTCTAAAATCATTGCCACAAAAATTTGACAACAAAAGATATGCTATTGAGGAAATGTGTGATCAAAATGTCACTCCTGAATTACTCAGTAGTAAACTATGAACTATGGAAATGGAATTAGAATTTAAGAAATAAATGACTCAGTCCCATAGGAAACAGACTACTTCAAACTTAAGTTTTTACACTAAACTGATGAAACTTGAGTTTACTATTCCTACTGATGATTTTGATAAGGAATGTGATATAAATAGTTTGGATAATCAAATTTCCTTGATGTCAAAACAATTTAAGAAAATTGTCAAATTTAGAAATAAATTGGCAAACAGATAAGGCAAGCCAAATTATCCAACTCAGTCCAACTACAAACCTCATGAGAAAGGTCAAGACAAACATCACAAGGACATGAGACCCAACAAAGAATTTAAAAACATTGAATCTTTTAGATGTGGAAAACTAGGACACATAGCACAAGACTGTAGAGTGAAACTAAACACTGCCAATAAACATACTAGGGGCAACATTTGCAAAACATGGGATGATTCAAGTGATTCTAAAAGTGAGGAACCTGAATCTTCTGATGTTTTTATCCTTGCATGTCTTTATTTGCCAAGATAATCTATAATGATGATATGCCTTTGCTTGTTTTATGAGAATGATGATAATAGCTCTACTTCTATTGTTATGAATCATGCTGCTATTGGTTTAGATGCTTTAATTTATGAGAATATTGCTAGTTCTACCACGGGGTGTGTGAGTCAAAGGGAATGCAATCATGACGATGTCAATGGGTGCGTGAGTTCAAGAATTGAATCCTCATGGGTCACTTCACACACTACACTTAGTGACTCAGACACTGAAGACCTCCTGGACATTCACACACTTTATAATAAATCCCTCAAGAAAAGCACTAGACAAGAGAAGATAGTGAAAGATCTCACTAAGAAATTTGAAGACTTAAGTCTCATGGTTAAATTTAACGCTGAAGAGTATACTACACAATGTCTAACTCATGAAAATGAAGTAAAAATTTTTGATCAAAAAGTGAAGAATTTAATTGAAGAAAATGAAACTCTAGAGAAAAAAATATAAAGGGACATTATTAGAATTGGAACAATCCAAAGAAAAGACAACAACTGTTTTCAAAAAATTTCCAAAATTTGAAAATAATTTAAACTGTTTTGATGATTTTTTTGCTGATTCAAAAACCAATTATGATGATCGAACTGGAATAGGGTTTTGCCCAAATTTGAATACTGAAACTAAAAACCTTGAACCAATCAAGTTTGTGTCAGGACGCAAAAGACCTATAGAAACTTGTCCAGACTTTCATTCTTTGAAAAATGAGTTTGATAAAAAATAATCAAAGTTTGATATTGGGGAATCAAGTTACTCTAAGTGTGAAAGTCCACCCAAGACTAAATATGTCTGCCCCCCAACTTGGAAGGCTGATTATGACTTTCAAACTGTACTCACTAGGAATAAGGTTCAACTCCAAAATTCCATGAAGCCTATGCTTAGAGATTTTCCTAAGGAGATACCATCTTCGAGCTATCTATATTGTTATTACTATGACTTATATGGTCATTCCTTTAAAGGATGCTACTCTAGACGATTAGTCAACTCTATATATGATACTCCTGTGTACCAAAACTTTAACTATTCTAGGAGAAGCCATAACAATTATGTTCTCCCTAGACAACCAGACAAAAACTCTAACTATAGAAAGATAAAGACCAAACCTAAAAGATCATTTCCAAGAAGGATTCCTAGACACTTTCTTAAGCCAAATTCTCATGTTGATCACAAAATTAAACCTCATGCGCAAAACATTTTTCAACAGAAATCTAATGCTCGCAAAATTTATCAAATGAGAGAAAATAAGCGTAAAATGAAAACAAGAGCTGTTTAGGTTAAAAGATATGAGCTATTATCCCAGATGAAGTGTAACATTGTGATTACTTCTTTAAAAGCTGAACACACTCCCTCTGGTTGGTATTTAGACTCTGTATGTTCAAAGCATATAACTTGTGATGATACCAAACTTTTAAACAAAACCAGCTTGGCTGGAGTAAAAGTTATTATTGGTGATGGCGTATCATCTCAAATCATTGGTAAAGGAACACTCGAAGAAGAATGATTACCTTTAATTGAAAATGTTCTTCTAGTAAAAGGTCTTAAGGCTAATTTACTTAGTATCTCGCAATTTTGTGACTCAAATCATACTGTCACCTTTTTAAAGAATAATTGCAAAATGTTAAATGAAAAAAGTGAGTGTATAATTACAGGACTCAGGACTCCTGACAATTGTTATACTTTCCAGAAAAGTACTGAGGTCTGTAACATTGCTAGAATGGATGACAATGAGATATGGCATAATCGAATGGGTCACATAAATTACGAAAATCTTAGTAGATTGTCTTCACAAGAAATAGTTAGAGGTATTCCTAAGATCAAACCTATTTCTAATATTGTATATGGATCTTGTCAGGAAGGAAAAATTATTAAGGACCCTCATAAGAAAGTCAAAGATATCCTTACCTCTAAACCCTTGGAGATCATCCATATGGACCTAATGGGTCCCTCTCGAACTGTTAGTCTCTGTGGACACAATTACATTCTTATTATGGTTGATGACTTCACCAGATTTACTTAGGTAGCTTTCTTAAAATAAAAGTCTGACACTTTCCAGACCTTTTTAAAGATTTTACATCGAATTGAAAATGAGAAAGATACTCAAGTAAATAGAATTTGTAGTGATAGAGGTGGAGAATTCATAGATACCGGTGTTATAGAGTATTGTGACTACAATAGTTACAAACATGAATTTAGTGATCCTAAGACTCCTCAACAAAATGGTATTTCTGAGAGAAAGAATCGTACCCTTCAAGAGATAGCATGTGTTATGATTCATGCCAAGACTTTACCTAAGTATTTTTGGGTAGAATCCATTCGTACTGCGTGTCACATTATCAATAGGGTATATCTTAGAAAGAATTCTAAAAAAACTCCTTACGAGCTATGGTATGGGAAGAAGGCAAATCTTAAGTACCTTAGAACCTTTGGTAGTACGTGTTATGTTTGTAAAGACAGAGAACACTTATCCAAATTTGAGACTAGTGGAGATAAAGCTATTTTTCTAGGATACTCTCCTAACAATAGAGCATATCGTGTCTATAATATTCACACTAAGACCTTAATGGAATCCATAAACGTTATTGTAAGTGACACTACTGTAGAGAGTAATACTGGAGAACCACCTATTGTGGAAGAGTCTGAAAATGTTTTGGAAAATGACTCTCCAGAAATAGATGATTCTTTACCAATTGAGACACCTGAAGTACCTAATTGGGTTTCTAAAGACCATCCCATTGATAATGTTGTTGGTAACCCTAGTGAGCTTGTACGTACAAGATCTCAATTAAGAAACTATGCTCATTATGCATGTTTTGTTTCCCTTGTGGAACCAAAGAATGTAAATCATGAATTTAATGATCCTCATTGGATTTCTGTAATGCAGGAAGAACTTCTTTAATTTGTCATTCATGATGTTTGGTATCTTATACCTAGGCATGATCACAAAAAGGTTATTGGCACATGTTGGATAGTTAAAAATTAATATGATGAAAGTGGGATAATCATTAGAAACAAAGCCAGATTAGTTTCTCAAGGATACTCTTAAATTGATGGAATAGATTTAAATGAGACTTTTGCTCCTGTTACTCGCTTAGAATCTGTTCATCTTCTCTTTGCCATAGGTCACTACTTATATTTTACGATTTACCAAATGGATGTCAAATCTGCCTTCCTTATTGAAATATTGACTGAGGAGACCTATGTAGAACAACCAAAAGGGTTCATTGACCCTGAATATCCAAATCATGTCTTTCGTCTTAAAGAGGCTTTGTATGGCCTAAAACAAGTGCTAAGAGCCTGGTATGAGTGCCTTTCTAATTTTCTCTTAGATAAAGGTTTTAAGAGAGGTGAAAATGATCAAACCCTTTTTGTCAAACATTGTGACAAACATATCACTATAGCTCAAGTTTATGTTGACGATATCATTTTTGGATCAACTTCCCCTTCAGAAGTTAAATCCTTTTCTGAAATTATGCATAAAGAATTTCAAATGTCTCTTATGGAGGAGTTACAATTTTTCTTGGGTCTTCAAGTCAAACAGAATTCAAAAGGATTTTTGTTTCACAATCGAAATACGCTTCATAAGTACTTAAAAAACTCGGCCTTGAAAGTGCAAAAGATGACAAAACTCCCATAAGTACTATGGTCAAACTGTCTAAGGATGAAACTGGGAAATCCATAGATCCAATATTATATCATAGTATGATAGGTACCTTGATATACCTTACCGCCTCGTGTCCTGATATTATGTACGTTATTTGCGTATGTCCTCATTATCAAAATAATCCTATCGAGAGACATTTAGTTTGTGTTAAAAGAATCATAAAATACATAAAAGGCACTCTAAATTTAGGACTTAGGTACACCAATGATACTCCTAGCACTATAATAGGATACATTGATGTCGATTGGGCAGGGTGTACTGATGATAGTAAGATAAGATCAGGAGCATGTTACTATATTGATAATAATTTGGTAGGTTGGAGTAGTAAGAAACAAAACTGCACTTCTTTTTCGACTGCTAAATCGAAATAAATAGCCGCTGGAAGTTGTTGTGACCAATTACTTTGGCTTAAGCATGTACTAAGTGATTATGGTATTAAAGAGGAACAACTACATCTCTATTGTGATAATCAAAGCGCGGTCAATATCTCTAAAAATCCTGTTGAACACTCGCGAACAGAACACATAAAAATTAGGCATCACTTTATACGCGAATTAGTTGAGACTAAGGAATTGGAAATAAATTATCTTCCTACTGATTTGCAACTTGCAGATATGTTTACCAAACCTTTGGATTACAATAGATTTATTTCTTTGCGAAAATCGATAGGAATGGTTTGTGCTGAATAAAATCTTTGGCTTGCTTTGAATTTCCCTTTGTCCATTTGAGATAAAATGGGGGAGAAATTTGAGACTTATGAGTTCATTTATTTTGTACATATTCTAAAGAGCTTGATCTTAGTGATTATTTTCAGGATTTCGTACAGTTATTCTCAACAGATGTAATAGGGTATTGAATTATAATTAGTTGAGTTATGTAATTTTCTTTTCTAGGATATGGGTAGATAGAATTTTGTATAGTAATAGGTTTTTTTCTTTTCTTTTTATTACCCTACGAGTCCAAGATGACTCAAAGGAGATTTTGTCTCATATTTCCAAAGGGGGAGATTGAAGCACCTTATACTCTTGACTTACTTGAGTCCACATTGTATAAGTGCTCATCTAGTTTTGAAATAGTGACAAAATTGAGTCCCTCCCCTAGATACCAAAGAGCCTCAAACAATTCTCTATAATTCATTCCTCTTGTTTGATTGATCAAGGTATATGCACAAACACTCACACACATTAGGACTGCATAAATTGTTCATATATTGCATAAATTGTTTGTGTGCGTGTGTGTGTTAATTTCCCTTAAAACAATTTTTAATAATTTTTTGGGAATTTTTAATAAATTTTGAAACAATTTTTTCATAATTAAAATTGGAATTAAAATGTTTTGGGGTCATTCTATAAATTTTGGTTTTATGGTTTTATACCTAAAAGTTCACTTGGGTAGAAACCAAAAGCGCTGAAGACATTAGGGTGTGTTTGTAATTTCTTTTAGACGCGTGTTTGTGGTTCAATATTTGCCCTACACCTGTCGCACTCCTATTAGTTGATTGTGTGTTTCTTTTAAGAGACAAAATCGGTGTCTTTTATCAGCGCTTGGATTGAACTTATCAATGCCATGTATGCGTTCTTTTCCAATCCATGTGAAACTGCTATCCTCCAATCACAAGCCTCTTAACCAACATCTTATCTTAAATCGTTGGATGGAATTCAATATTGGAAGACTAAATCCCAGCCCTTGATTAACCTCAACCTTATTGATACTTCTCAGCCCTGTATATAAAGAGGCTAACCCTCAGCCTTTGAGAAGATTTTTCCCCTTCGTCTAATCTAAGTGAGAAGAGAGAGAGAAAAGAGAGAGAAACCACAGATTTAGAAAACCTAACCCTAAATCGTTCAAAACACCTTATCAAACCCTAACCCTTTTACCAAAAACCAGTTTACACCAAACGCCATCCATGAGTGTTTGAGAGTTTTTATGTGTTGGTTTGAAAGTTGTTTCGTGCTGTAACCTCTTCGTTTTAAGATCTTGTGTCCAAATTAAACATTAGGTTAGATCTGTATTTCTGTTTTATAAAAATCATAGATCTGGTCATCTTATGTTATATTACACTAAAATCTGTATTCTTAGTTTCTCATCTTGAGAAATCCTTTGTTGATTATTTTATGTAAATATTTTCATCTTCAAAATCAACAAAATCGTTTTCTGTTTCTAGTTCTTTTGAAACAAGACCTTTGACCTAGTTGGAATCACACTTGGCGATTTTCAATTTCAAAAATATTTTCAAAACCCTGAAACTGATTAAGATCTTGAAACGTCTTCTGAGCAAGATAGCCGCGGATTTTGGGTTCATTTTATAGGTTAAATAAGGTTTTAGTTTTCCAAGAAGAGAGAAACTGAAAATCACAGCATATAGATCTGTTTTGTAATTTGCTAGGACTGTTTGTATATATAAGCGTGTGTATATGCATGCATGTGTTAGAGAACCATCACAAACACTTACACACTACAACATTGAAAGTGTTGGTAATAATATCTTGAAACAAGATTGACGTAAAGATTGGAACAAAGTTGAAGTTAGCAAACTGGGAGAACCACATCAACAATCAGAACTGCAAAAAAGTTAGAAGGATACCAGTGGGTACATTCCTAAACTTGTATAGGACTGATTTGTGTGCATGTGTGTTATATAGTTTGTAACTTGTTATATTTTGTTTTAGTGGATTTTTCTTTTTACTCCGTAGAGGGAGTCGTGGATGTTTCCTCAGTTGGGTGAGGTTTTACCACGTTAAAAATCTCTTGTCATTAATCTTTCTACATCTCCTCATCTCATTCTTGCTGGTGTGCTGATTTAAACTGTTGTGGTTTTATTTTTCAAAACTTGTTAACAAATCTTAAACTAATCTCGTGCATGTTTTATTGAACACATCTTATGATTTTCCTGATTTGATTTAAAGAAAAATGTTTCTTCATAAAATAGTTCGGAGTTACTTAAATAGTTTAATCTTGTATTAAACGGCTTTAGTAACAACTTTTCACCTTCCATAAACCCACCCCTAGCATCCATCAGCCCAAGGAAATCAATTAGTTGAGGAAAAACGTATCTACTCAAAGATTAGGGATCTCTCCCACTTCCCTCACCTGTTGATATGCCCCTAATTCTAACACCCACCTCAGGGTCTACCCTATGAGCCTTTGATCCTGCCTCAGGAACAATCCGCCGAGCCAGCCTCAGGAACCACCCCTGTCTCCCACATCAACTACGGGCACTGCCCCAAATTCTAACACCCACCACATCCTCATCTTTCTATTAATCTCCACCTATCTCACCCTTCAAAATTTCATAGTCCCATCCCACGGGCACCTCTTCCATTAGTACCATGCTAGATCGGGTCAACAAGACTTCCCAAGGCATAGGAAGCGGCATCGACATCACCAATAACCCAGTAAAACTCAAATAATCAAAATCCTCCCTCGAAAGGTCCCACGCGGGCAACCCCTCCACAAATCTCTAACTATCCACATCAATCAATCCCTCAACATGCCTCATTTGATAAGGAGGGCAAATGGTAGCCTAACGGGTGCATCCCATGTATATTGACGAGTCACCCTCTGGCCTAAGTAAAAAAATCCCCATATGGCTTATCCATCAACAACATCTCTCTCGATATTTCATTCGTTTGTACCCAAGCTACCGACGCATGGTAGGTTAATCCCCAAGGCATAAAATTCGAAAAAATATCAAAAGAGAGAAGCAAGTCGATACAAACATCTACATAGTGAGCCATAAAGAGAGTAACGATGTCTGTAAAAAACATGCTAGAAGTACATACAGTGTCAACAACCATCCCCTTGAGAAGTGACCTAGTTGAACCCAAAGTAATAGATGAGCTTGCCTTCAAACTCCCCTTGGCATAACGGGTGAAAAGTGGAAAAATACCCTCCATCGGCTCTGTAAACCAAGCATGCTCAAAATACATAGCCACTTAAGAAAAAAACATAACTGCACAAATATAGAGACACAAAATGACATCATTAACATAGAAAGTAAAGGTTAACTAAAAAGAAAACACATGTGGTAAACACATACCTCCCACATATTAGAAACCCTCATGAAGGTATACGTGCAACACCTCATGAAGAGGTACATGGACCGGTACATCTTAGTAATCCCCAATCATCCCCATGTATATCATAAAATAAGGGAGAAGTCCATAAAAAATGGCAGGCACCAGAGATGGATCCCACCAGTCGTTCTAGGCACTAAAAACTCTCCAATCACGAGCGGTAGCAAACTTTGAGCATACTATCTCGCTGCTACCACATCAAACACCAAGTCCTTCCCTCTCTAAATAGACCCGAAAAAGTACTGCCCTCTATATACTCTCCCCTAAAGGGAGGATCAACTATCCCTAGGGCCTCCAATAGACACTCTATAATAATAATCACTGTCCAGTCCACCACTAATGGCACCCCAACAAACGTCATCCCCTTCAAAGCAAACAAATCCAAGGGGGTTATCACCATCTCCCCCACTAGAAGATGAGAAGTACTAGTGGTGTCCCATCAGTACTCTTCCAGCACAATAATGAACATCCAACACCTACTAAAATGCCCCAAAATCAAACAGTCTAATAAAGAATCAAAACATACATCATATAAAAAGGTGCAAACAAAAGGAGGAGTCTGCGCCCAAGTGCTAGCCACATGGCCTACCGAACCCCTGAATCTAGCACTCCCTTGAGGCTGCAAAGAAAACATGAGGTTATATATATATATATATATATATATATATATATATATATATTCTCTGTATCTTGGATTTTAGCTCATGTTATTCCCACATTTAATCTCCTAACCCTCGATTCCAGCTAATGAGGAAGGATAACAATGTGACACCCCGCCTAATTAAATAACGGGTGATCAATCCTTTATTAAATTAAAATCAAGGTGAACAGTTTGTTCATTCTTAGCATCACTGTCGCAAAATAAAATTTCCCTATTTAAACACCCTAAATAATTAAGCTAAGTGTCAAAACAATTTAAGACTTTATTTCCATTTTTATTAAATTTCAAATTTGAAAACCCTTTTAAATAACCAACAGTTTAAGAATCACATAAGTGCTACGGATAGCAATTAACACCAAAGAATTTATCCATCTAAATTAACCAAACCAAATTTTAGCTATAAAAGAAATCATCCTGACAAGAGTTAATACCCAAAGAGTACCAAATACTGAAAATAAATAAACATACATCTCTGACAAATCTACACTGAATGGGAAATGGGCGACACATGCCCTATCTATGAAGAACTATAACAAGAATCGAATCAATGAAGAGGTCGTCTAAGACAAAGGCCTGCAAATCCCACATAAGCTACATCGCATCCGATCTAAAGAATCCATGCATGACGTCCCTGTGGCTGGGCACCTGTAATATATACATATATATACAAGAAAGAAAAGATAATAGAAAACGGGTCAGAGCCCAATTGTAAAACAGTTTAAAAATAGTTTAGCAAGTATTTAAAATGCTTACCTGCTAATGCAAAAACCATGTTAGTATGAGACACTCTCTCTTGAGAATTCTCACCTCTCGCCTAGTGTGCACGCCTACCGTACTAATGAATCTCATAAGTCTCTCTAACTTATTCTTTATAAGGTTTTATCACTTTGAAAATAAGGTTATGGTATTCAGTTTAGAAAATCAATCTCTTCAGGATTTATTATGTTATTTAGAATAACCCCATACCGTCATAAAGTTTCCGAATACTTATAGTGAAGTTGGAAATTTATACATTACTTAACTACTATTATGCACACTAGAAAGGTCTCATATAAATATACGTATATATATTAGTTACACGTATAATATATATACTAACGGTACCCCACATAAAATCTATGGTGTAAGGTTTCCATATATAAGTATATATATACCAATCACTCATATAATATATATATACTATCTGCACCCCACATAAAATCTATAGTGATGGCATACTCTGCTATCAAGTCCCTGTATCACACATATTTAGGGAAACGCTAGTTCGGAATCACTCTCGAACTCCATTAACATAAAACACATACAAATGGAGGTGAAGCATAGTTCCAAGTCACTAAGAGGTCAGCACATACCCTTATGTCTCTTAGGACCGTCTGACTATCAATCAGATAGCCTGTACCAAGGAATCCTATGTTCTAGGGTACGAGTCAATATCCCCCATAAAGGTCCCATCGAGATAAGACCGTCCCGGCACGAAAACCCCCGTGATAGCAAGTAGCCCGAGTATGATTTTTATACAGAAATAATATATGCACAATTACACAGTCATATATATATATATACACACACATCCACATTTCTAAATTAGGTGCTCTCACGGCCCATAATTATAATTATCCATTATTACACATTTTACTCGATTATTTGGTATAACGGACTCATTACTTGTATTCTCATTTATTATTCACTTCATACTCATTTCTCATCTCTCGAAGTATTCTAAGTATAATTTTCAGTATGCATTCATTCACTTACGTTCCGGTCTAACTCTCTTACGAGTCCCGATCTTTTATTAAATATACGCATGATTTCTTATACACATGAATCGTTCCTCATTAACCCAAAATCTCATCCTACACTAAAATGCTACTCAACGGGATCTACCTAGGCCCTACTGGTCATCTCTATATCCCATTATATTCCAACAACAATAATCAAGGGTTCCCATACATCCTAAGCGGATTACACTAACGAATGAGAAATATGTAATTTTCCAGTATGGGTCGATCGATCGAAGAAAAGGGGTCGATCGATCGATTAGTCGATCGATCGATGCTCTAGGCTCGATCGATCAAGCAGTTCTTGCCCAAAAACTGCAAATTAAACCTACGGGTTTCATCTTCCAATTTCTCCAAAAAAGTCATTAACAAGTCTAAAACTCTCAAATAACGATACTAAAAGTTCTATATACATATATACAAGATTTCATACGTGAAACATGTATAAAAACATCAACGGTATCGAATTAATGGGGTAAAATTGACATAATCTTCAAGAACCCTAATTTTCGAAGAATTATCCATTCCTCTAATTATCTCCCAGATTTCTTGTTTCTAAACTCATAGTAATTCGTGGGTAATCCTCTACATGTGATGGGTATATCCATAATATATTGAATTTCTCTAAACAAGCGATTTAAAGTCTCCAAATTAACAATTTCTTTCATAAAAATGAGATTGGAAATCCTAAACTAACATGTGTGAGGCATTAACCAAAAATAAAGCAAGATAGAAACTTGGGTGAGAATTTAGTATCTGATTTGTGAAGGAAAAAGGTATGGTTGTGCTCCTCGTTCCACGATCTACGTTTCGGTGGTGGCGGTGAAAACGGTTGAGTCTTTGGCCTTGAATTTCTTGAAAAGCTTGCCAACTTCTTCTATAATGGCCGTGCTTTGATTTTGTGTTTGTTAACCCTAGAAGACAACTCCTAAAGGCTGATATATCCTTAGGAAATTCGTGGGTTTAATTGCCCAAAAATATAAAATGTCTAAAATACCCTCCTGGGATGTCAATTAGGCCTAAAAATGCCCCGAGACCCTAACTAAACCCCCGGATAAACTATTCTGACTATCTCGACCCTTCCGGACACTTTGGCGCACTCAAAATGACCATACGAGAAACTTATAATTTATTCACTTTATATAATAATAATTTAGTCCTGACACGACACAGGCGTGCCCCGACTTAAATTTCCATAATTGCCATTTTATTCACTCGTGATAATTTTAATAAAATAAATCTCATATATTACTTTACTCGTCTAGTAATATTCAATAATTTTCCAATAATTACTAACTCACGTCACGATAGTAAATATAAAAATATATTTTCGGATTCATATTAAATTAATATCTCAATTTAAATTTAATAAATCCCCAAATTTTAAAAGCCATAAAAATACGGGATATTACATACGTCCCTCCTAATTCGGAAAAATAAGGCCTACCGGGTAAAACACATTTTGGATACCTTAACTGTACGCAACCTATCCACATAGTGAGGCACTCAATCACTATAGCCCCTGCCTCACAGCAAGCTTGTTTAACACTCTTCATACTTCACATTGTGCTCCTTTCCGACAACATTCGCATAAGACACGCATATACACTATTAATTCCCATTATTTTAATATCATTGGGAGGCCGCACCTCACCACATGACAACTACTCGGATTTATCTAAACACAGAACTTCCATTCTGAGAGAAACCATACGAACGTCTAACCACTCTTGTTTGCCTAAAACAGTCGTGGAATTCCACTATAGTCATCGGGTTATTCTCGATCGATCCGAATTCTGATTATCCGCTCACCTCTAAACCTACACAGAGGGATAACAGTTAAGATTTTTCTACACCAAAACTTCAATAAGCACCTCGTTCACGACAAACAGGTACGAGTGCTTCCAAGTATCTCTACCATTAGGTAATATCCTCCCCCAATTACCGTACTGCTCCACTTGTTAGCTATAACCGTTATGGAAACGAAATGATCACCAAGATTCTAAAATCACCTTCACGAGGCTCCACTACTCCTTAATCACCATGCTCCTGCTCCTCGGCTATGGGTGATATCTCCTACTCAAGGAGAAATGCTATCTTCGTTGTTTCCTGAAATCCCATATTGAAGGTGGGATTCACAAATTTCATCCTGATTCAAAAAATAATACCGTGTAGGACCACGTACCGGTGCGATCCCTTCCTTTCAAAGGAAGACTGGGGCACACTAGTTAATATTGTAAATCACCCCAAAGGAATGTCAATCACTTCCTTCTTGGGCGACTTACTCCACATGTTCGGATGAACCCTTGATCTTATCTTGAAGATGTGAACCCATCCAAGGACTTTGCCGACTTTACCGTCCTCTTTCGTTACAGGAATTGTTGATAACCACCAAATTCTCTAGTTGATCCCCTTATTCCAACCGATCTCTATCTATGAGTGGTGCATGCAGAGACTACTCACTATGTCCCGCTCAACATCGACTTTCCTTGAAATGTCTCACAATAAGTGACACTTAATACTCCCCTTCCTTCTCGCTCTCAATATTAGGCTAATTACAACTCCGTCCTGAGTGTTCTCCATATAGTTAAATTCTACCCTTCTCAAGGAATACCCCTTTGTAAACGGCTTCCCACAGCCTTCCAACCCGGCTCGGTGTGTTACTCTGATCGCACACGTATATATGGATTTATCATCTTTCACACGGCGCTTAATCCACTCTACCACTTTCACTTCGTTATGTTAGTCCCCCAGATATATATGCCACACGTCTATTCGCATGTCCCTTCAACTCGGATGGTTTTTAACATCAACTAACCAGTATGTCTACACACCCTATAAACCGTGCATACTAGTGTAAGCATCACATACGCTTCACACCTAATAACCAATTCTTTATTTTCCTAGTGCTCACAACGTAATTGCAACACTTGGGAACTCTCACTCACCCCGGAAATCAAAATTTTAAACCCTCCTTATCATCGTTCCACCCCTCAAATCGTGGTGGTAAAACAAAACCTTCAATGCTTTCTTACCACGCAACCGGCTCCACTGGCCTTAAATCATAATTCAACTTCCAACTTACAGATATAATTATCTTCTCCTATTAGGACCGAGGTACTGAACTCATGGACTAAAGACCAAACATCTCCCTATTTCCAACCTTACGCTAAGTTTCTTGTGTGGTATGTCTCGCAAAGCGTTATCCAAATAAGGAAGCCCCCGATACACTACTACCTCGCATTGTCAGTTATCAAAATCCGTTAGGCCCTCCGTCCATAGCATGCACCCCTATTTCTCGTTTCTTGGCAGAAAATTACATCTCCTTCCGAAATTACACTTAACGAAGAACATTTCGCCAATTGCACTTTCATACAGTATTTGTGGTGATTATTCCATAAACCTCTAATACATACAATCGGAATTCTCGAAATCCCTTTCCCCAATCAAAGGTGTATAAATCTTAACTCCCACATCTCTAAAGGATAGATATAATAATGCACTCTTCCTATCACCAAGTCCTTGGCGTTAAACATAATACTGAGTTAAATCTTTTTGCTCAACCGTAAATCCGATACATACTGAATCATAACAACAAAGTCCCTACACACCAGTATCGAATATCTCGAGCCCACTATCCCCTCTGAAGTCTCTAGGATAGATAATGTATAATTGCGAGTCCAACCCTCTTGCAGGTGAGGCCTCGCCCGAACAAAACATGCTGCACTAATGCAACCATTCCGATAGCCTTGCAATAACTGCCTACTATCATACTGACCATTTCTATAAAGTTGTAATCAATACCATATTATACTCGTATATCACATCACTAAAACTAGTAACCTCAATAAAGCATATAACACTATTAATATCCTCATTCATCCTCCGCGGATAGCACTAAGGAAAATCCCGCTACACTAGGGAAAAATATCCACATAATAATATCGTTTGTAGTTATACGCATTTAACTCGTCTCACATGCTAATCTAGCAATGAAAAAAATATAATGACTCACTCGTGTCACATAAAACACGCCTCATCCTCTGAGGATAAAACTTATACTTCTACCTTGCCAATCGTCTTGATTGCACAAATAGTCTCCGGACGTAACACGCCTGACCAACCAACACAAAACTACTTTAATTGTTGTCTTTGACTAGGCACCATACTCTTATCCCTTTACTCACTTCGGGAAAACATCAACGCGTGCGATTTCACTCTCCACAAAGTACTTCCACACATAATCCACTTATCACCTGTTATACCAACCATATTAGGATTATCCTTCTCTCGAACTTCGATAGGCTCAATTCATGTTGGCTATCCCCCGTGGTTCCCTTAGCCTTGTTGGCCTTAAAGAACATGCTATTGTCTACAATAGTCCTTACTGAATTCTCCACCGCTTAGGTAAGAATTCAGCTATTCAAATCATTTTAATGGATCCCCTGACGTGTATTCCCACCCCCTTGTGGTGCTACCTACCACTGTTGCATCCAGTCTTATTCTTGACTAAATTATTCTATTCCTTTAGCTTCCCACACAAAGAAGCATTAACATCTCTATTGTCAAAGCACGACATTGATAACTTTGAATCGACCGTCGAGCAGAATTCCCTTTTTGGTGTTATTAACTATTTTTATGAGTCAATTTCCCACTTGGAGTCCTTTCCTCCATTTGTATCTACATCTCCCGATACAATATTCGCTACCAGTTTAGACTCATATTCAAAAATGGACCTCTGTCAGGTCCTCATGTGATGACTTTCGAACAACGTTAACTTCTTATCCTGAACATCTGATGAAGGAACATGCAGTCCAACTGTACCTAAGATCCTCCTATAGGCATAGTATTCCACTTCTAAAAGTAGTGGCTGACTCCCACCATGATAACCTTGTTCCGACAATCCAAGAAAATTTGTCTCCAAATTTTCACTTTGAGTTATCCACACGCCTCCCTATGTCCAAGCCTTTGGATACTTTACCTCCTTGGGCTAAGACACACAATTTTTGCATTTCTAGAATTTCCACTGACAGTTCTTTACAATGCTTCGTCTGACTTTTCCCCAGTCGTACCACGTTGGGGTGAGTTTACTCTTGCACCTCTTTCGACTATAGCAACATTCGGAAATCAGAAGTTGCGTCCTAGCCGTCTTTACAATCCTGGCTTCCCGTGCCATAATAGGGTTGACCTTAACTACGAACATCATCCTCGAATATGCTCTACAATCTCAACTAATCCTTGCCTCCTACTGTCCTCCCAACGACCCTTGCTTGCCATATTTAATTGTTCGAACACGTCCGAATGCAATTAAGATTCACTAAGGTATATACGTTATAGCAGGAGAACGGAATCTCATCGTAGAAATCAACAATCATAAATTTAGGGCACTGTATCAAACAAAGCAACGCTGGAAGCATAATACGCCGCAGAAATCCTAAAGGACACTAGAACCTGATGCTCTAATACCACCTGTGACACCCCGCCTAATAATATACCGAGCGATCAATACTTTATTAAATTGAAATCAAGGTGAACAGTTGGTTCATTCTTGGCATCACTGTCGCAAAATAAAATTTCCCAATTTAAACACCCTAAATAATTAAGCTAAGTGTCAAAACAATTTAAGACTTTATTTCCATTTTTAATAAATTTCAAATTTGAAAACCCTTTTAAATAACCAACAGTTTAAGAATCAAATAAGTGCTACGGATAGAAATTAACACCAAAGAATTTATCCATCTAAATTAACCAAACAAAATTTAAGCTACAAAAGAAATCATCCTGACAAGAGTTAATACCCAAAGAGTACCAAATACTGAAAATAAATAAACATACATCTCTGACAAATCTACACTGAATGGGAAATGGGCAACACATGCCCTATCTATGAAGAACTATAACAAGAATCGAATCAATGTAGAGGTCATCTAAGGCAAAGGCCTGCAAATCCCACATAAGCTATAGTGCATCCGATCTAAAGAATCCATGCATGATGTCCCTGTCGCTGGGCACCTGTAATATATACATATATATACAAGAAAGAAAAGATAACAGAAAATGGGTCAGAGCCCAATTGTAAAATAGTTTAAAAATAGTTTAGCAAGTATTTAAAATGCTTACCTTCTAAGGCAAAAACCATGTTAGTATGCGACACTCTCTCTTGAGAATTCTCACCCCTTGCCTAGTGTGCACGCCTACCATACTAATGAATCTCATAAGTATCTCTAACTTATTCTCCATAAGGTTTTATCACTTTGAAAATAAGGTTATGGTATTCAGTTTAGAAAATCAGTCTCTTCAGGGTTTATTATGTTATTTAGAATAACCCCGTACCGTCATAAAGTTTCCGAATACTTATAGTGAAGTTGGAAATTTATACATTACTTAACTACTATTATGCACACTAGAAAGTTCTCATATAAATATACGTATATATATTAGTTACACGTATAATACATATACTAACGGCACCCCACATAAAATCTATGGTGCAAGGTTTCCATATATAAGTATATATATACCAATCACTCATATAATATATATATATACTATCTGCACCCCACATAAAATCTATGGTGCTGGCATACTCTGCTATTAAGTCCCTGTATCACACATATTTAGGGAAATGCTAGTTCGGAATCACTCTCGAACTGCATTAACATAAAACACATACAAATGGAGGCGAAGCATAGTTCCAAGTCACTAAGAGGTCAGCACATACCCTCATGTCTCCTAGGACCGTCTGACTATCAATCAGATAGCCTGTACCATGGAATCCTATGTTCTAGGTTACGAGTCAATATCCCCCATAAAGGTCCCATCGAGATAAGACCGTCCCGGCGCGGAAACCCCCGTGATAGCAAGTAGCCCGAGTATGATTTTTATACAGATATAATATATGCACAATCACACAGCCATATATATATATATATATATATATATATACACATCCACGTTTCTAAATTAGGTGCGCTCACGGCCCATAATTATAATTATCCATTATTACACATTTTACTCGATTATTTGGTATAACAGACTCGTTACTTGTATTCTCAATTATTATTCACTTCATACTCACTTCTCCTCTCTCGAAGTATTCTAAGTATAATTTTCAGTATGCATTCATTAACTTACGTTCCGGTCTAACTCTCTTACGAGTCCCGATCTTTTATTAAATATACGCATGATTTCTTATACACATGAATCATTCCTCATTAACCCAGAATCTCATCCTACACTAAAATGCTACTCAACAGGATCTACCTAGGCCCTACTGGTTATCTCTATATCCCATTATATTCCAACAACAATAATCAAGGGTTCCCATATATCCTAAGAGGATTACACTAACGAATGAGAAATATGTAGTTTTCCAGTATGGGTCGATCGATCGAAGAAAAGAGTAGATCGATCCATCAGTCGATCGATCGATGCTCTGGGCTCGATCGATCGATCAAGCAGTTCTTGCCCAGAAACTGCAAATTAAACCTACGGGTTTCATCTTCCATTTTCTCCAAAAAAGTCATTAACAAGTCTAAAACTCTCAAATAACGATACTAAAAGTTCTATATACATATATACAAGATTTCATACGTGAAACATGTATAAAAACATCAACGGTATCGAATTACTGGGGTAAAATTGACATAATCTTCAAGAACCCTAATTTTGGAAGAATTATCCATTCCTCTAATTATCTCCCAGATTTCCTGTTTCTAAACTCATAGTAATTTGTGGGTAATCCTCTACATGTGATGGGTATATCCATAATATATTGAATCTCTCTAAACATGCGATTTAAAGTCTCCAAATTAACAATTTCTTTCATAAAACATGATATTGGAAATCCTAAACTAATATGTGTGAGGCATTAACCAAAACTAAAGCAAGATAGAAACTTGCGTGAGAATTTAGTATCTGATTTGTGAAGGAAAAAGGTATGGTTGTGCTCCTCGTTCCACGATCTACGTTTCGGTGGTGGTGGCGGTGAAAACGGTTGAGTCTTTGGCCTTGAATTTCTTGAAAAGCTTGCCAACTTCTTCTCTAATGGTCGTCCTTTGATTTTGTGTTTGTTAACCCTAGAAGACAACTCCTAAAGAATGATATATCCTTAGGAAATTCGTGGGTTTAATTCCACAAAAATATAAAATGTCTAAAATACCCTCCTGGGATGTCAATTAGGCCTAAAAATGCCCCGAGACCCTAACTAAACGCCTGGTAAACTTTTCTGACTATCTCGACCCTTCCGGACACTTTGGCGCACTCAAAATGACCATACGAGCAACTTATAATTTATTCACTTTATATAATAATAATTTAGTCCTGACACGACACAGGCGTGTCCCGACTTAAATTTCCATAATTGCCATTTTATTCACTCGTGATAATTTTAATAAAATAAATCTCATATATTACTTTACTCGTCTAGTAATATTCAATAATTTTCCAATAATTACTAACTCACATCACGATAGTAAATATAAAAATAAATTTCCGGATTCATATTAAATTAATATCTCAATTTAAATTTAATAAATCTCCAAATTTTAAAAGCCATAAAAATACGGGATATTACATACTTCTCCCCTAATAAAGGAATTTCGTCCCGAAATTCGGAAAAATAAGGCCTACCTGGTAAAACTCATTTTGGATACCTTAACAGTAAGCAACCTATCCACATAGTAAGGCGCTCAATCACTATAGCCCCCGCCTCACAGCAAGCTTGTTTAACACTCTTCATCAAAGATACTTCACATTGTGCTCCTATCCGAAAACATTCGCATAAGACACGCATATACACTATTAATACCCATTATTTTAATATCATTGGGAGGTCGCACCTCACCACATGACAACTACTCGGATTTATCTAAACACAAAACTTCCATTCTGAGAGAAACCATACGAACATCTGACCACTCTTGTTTACCTAAAATAGTCGTGGAATTCCACTATAGTCATCGGGTTATTCTCGACGGATCCAAAATTCTGATTATCCGCTCACCTCTAAACATACACAGAGGGAGAATAGTTAAGATTTTTCTACACCAAAACTTCGATAAGAACCTCGTTCACGACAAACAGGTATGAGTGCTTCCAAGTATCTCTACCATTAGGTAATATCCTCCCCCAATTACCGTACTACTCCACTTGTTAGCTATAACCGTTATGGAAACAAAATGATTACCAAGATTTTAAAATCACCTTTATGAGGCTCCACTACTCGTTAATCACCGTGCTCCTGCTCCTCGGCTATGGGTGATACCTCCTACTCAAGGAGAAATGCTATCTTCGCTTTTCCTGAAATCCCATATTGAAGGTGGGATTCACAAATTTCATCCTGATTCAGAAAATAATACCGTGTAGGACCACGTACCAGTGCGATCCCTTCCTTTCAAAGGAAGACTGGGGCACACTAGTTAATATTGTAAATCACCCCAAAGGAATGTCAATCACTTCCTTCTTGGGCGACTTACTCCACATGTTCGGATGAACCCTTGATCTTACCTTGAAGATGTGAACCCATCCAAGGACTTTACCGACTTTACCGTCCTCTTTCGTTACAGGAATTGTTGATAACCACCAAATTCTCTAGTTGATCCCCATACTCCAATCGATCTCTATCTATGAGTGGTGCATGCAGAGACTACTCACTAGGTCCTGCTCAACATTGACTTTCCTTGAAATGTCTCACATTAAGTGACACTTAATACTCCCCTTCCTTCTCGCTCTCAATATTAGGCTAATTACAACTTTGTCCTGAGTGTTCTCCATATAGTTAAATTCTACCCTTCTCAAGGAATACCACTTTGTAAACGTCTTCCCACAGCCTTCCAACCCGGCTCGATGTGCTACTCTGATCGCACACGTATATATGGATTTATCATCTTTCACACGGTGCTTAATCCACTCTACCACTTTCACTTCGTTATGTTAGTCCCCCAGATATATATGCCACACGTCTATTCACACGTCCCTTCAACTCGGACGGTTTTTAACGTCAACTAACCAGGATGTCTACACACCCTATAAACCGTGCATACTAGCGTAAGCATCACATACGCTTCACACCTAATAACCAATTCTTTATTTTCCTAGTGCTCACAACGTGATTGCAACACTTGGGTACTCTCACTCACCCTGGAAATCAAAATTCTAAATCCTCCTTATCATTGTTCGACCCCTCAACTCGTGATGGTAAAACAAAACTTTCAATGCTTTCTTACCACGTAACCGAATCCACTGGCCTTAAATCATAATTCAACTACCAACTTACAGATTTAATTATCTGCTCCTATTACGACCGAGGTACTGAACTCATGGACTAATGACCAAACATCTCCCTGTTTCCAACCTTACGCTAAGTTTCATGTGTGGGATGTCTCGCAAAGCAATATCCAAATAAGAAACCCCCCGATACACTACTACCTAGCATTGTCGGTTATCGAAATCCGTTAGGCCCTCCGTCCATAGCATGCACCCCTATTTCCCGTTTCTTGGCAGAAAATTACATCTCCTTCCGAAATTACACTTAACGAAGAACATTTAGCCAATTGTACTTTCATACAGTATTGGTGGTGATTATTCCATAAACCTCTAATACATACAATGAGAATTCTCGAAATCCCTTTCCCCAATCAAAGGGGTATAAATATTAACTCCCACATCTCTAAAGGATAGATATAACAATGCACTCTTCCTATCACGAAGTCCTGGGCGTTAAACATAATACTGAGTTAAATCTTTTTGCTCAACCGTAAATCCGATACATACTGAATCATAACAACAAAGTCCCTACACACTGGTATCGAATATCTCGAGCCGACTATCCCCTCTGAAGTCTCTAGTATAGATAATGTATAAGTGCAAGTCCAACCCTCTTGCAGGTGAGGCCTCGCCCGAACAAAACATGTTGCACGAATGCAACCACTCCGATAGCCTTGCAATAACTACCTATTATCATACTGACCATTTCTATATAGTTGTAATCAATACCATATTATACTCGTATATCACATCACTAAAACTAGTAACCTCAATAAAGCATATAACACTATTAATATCCTCATTCATCCTCCGTGGATAGCACTAAGGAAAATCCCGCTACACTAGGGAAAAATATTCACATAATAATATCGTTTGTAGTTATACGCATTTAACTCGTCTCACATGCTAATCTAGTAATGAAAAAAATATAATGACTCACTCGTGTCACATAAAACGCGCCTCATCCTCTGAGGATAAAACTTATATTTCTACCTTGCCAATCGTCTTGATTGCACAAATGGTCTCCGGACGTAACACGCCTGACCAACCAACACAAAACTACTTTAATTGTTGTCTTTGACTAGGCACCATACTCTTATCCCTTTACTCACTTCGGGAAAACATCAACGCGTGCGATTTCACTCTCCACAAAGTACTTCCACACATATTCCACTTATCACCTGTTATACCAACCATATTAGGATTGTCCTTCTCTCGAACTTTGATAGGCTCAATTCATGTTGGCTATCCCCCGTGGTTCTCTTAGCCTTGTTGGCCTTAAAGAACATGTTATTGTCTACAATAGTCCTTACTGAATTCGCCACCGCTTTGGTAAGAATTCAACTATTCAAATCATTTAAATGGATCCCCTGATGTGTATTCCCACCCCCTTGTGGTGCTACCCTACCATTGTTGCATCCAGTCTTATTCTTGACTAAATTATTCGATTCCTTTAGCTTCCCACATAAAGAAGCATTAACATCTCTATTGTCAAAGCACGACATTGATAACTTCTTAAATCGACCGTCGAGCAGAATTCCCTTTTTGGTGTTATTAACTATTTTTATGAGTCGATTTCCCACTTGGAGTCCTTTCCTCCATTTGTATCTACATCTCCCAATACAATATTCGCTACCAGTTTAGACTCATATTCAAAAATGGACCTCTGTCAGGTCCTCATGTGATGACTTTCGAACAACGTTCACTTCTTATCATGAACATCTGATGAAGGAACATGCAGTCCAACTGTACCTAAGATCCTCCTATAGGCATAGTATTCCACTTCTAAAAGTAGTGGCTGACTCCCACCATGATAACCTTGTTCCGACAAGCCAAGAAAATTTGTCTCCAAATTTTCACTTTGAGTTATCCACACGCCTCCCTATGTCCAAGCCTTTGGATACTTTACCTCCTTGGGCTAAGACACACAATTTTTGCATTTCTAGAATTTCCACTGACAGTTCTTTACAATGCTTCGTCTGACTTTTCCCCAGTCGTACCACGTTGGGGTGAGTTTACTCTTGCACCTCTTTCGACTATAGCAACATTCGGAAATCAGAAGTTGCGTCCTAGCCGTCTTTACAGTCCTGGCTTCCAGTGCCATAATAGGGGTGACCTTAACTATGGACATCATCCTCGAATATGCTCTACAATCTCAACTGATCCTTGTCTCCTACTGTCCGCCCAACGACCCTTGCTTGCCATATTTAATTGTTCGAACACGTCCGAATGTAATTAAGATTCACTAAGGTATATACGTTATAGCAAGAGAACGGAATCTCATCGTAGTAATCAACAATCGTAAATATAGGGCTCTATATCAAACAAAGCAATGCTGGAAGCATAATAAGCCGCATAAATCCTAAAGGACACTAGAACCTGATGCTCTGATACCACCTGTGACACCCCGCCTAATTAAATACCGAGCGATCAATCGTTTATTAATTTAAAATCAAGGTGAACAGTTGGTTCATTCTTAGCATCACTGTCGCAAAATAAAATTTCCCAATTTAAACACCTTAAATAATTAAGCTAAGTGTCCAAACAATTTAAGACTTTATTTCCATTTTTATTAAATTTCAAATTTGAAAACCCTTTTAAATAACCAACAGTTTAAGAATCACATAAGTGCTATGAATAGCAATTAACACCAAAGAATTTATCCATCTAAATTAACCAAACCAAATTTAAGCTACAAAAGAAATCATCCTGACAAGAGTTAATACCCAAAGAGTACCGAATACTAAAAATAAATAAACATACATCTCTGACAAATCTACACTGAATGGGAAATGGGCTACACATGCCCTATCTATGAAGAACTATAACAAGAATCGAATCAATGAAGAGGTCGTCTAAGACAAAGGCCTGCAAATCCCACATAAGCTACATCGCATCCGATCTAAAGAATCCATGCAAGACGTCCCTGTGGCTGGGCACCTGTAATATATGCATATATATAGAAGAAAGAAAAGATAACAGAAAACGGGTCAGAGCCCAATTGTAAAACAGTTTAAAAATAGTTTAGCAAGTATTTAAAATGCTTACCTCCTAATGCAAAAACCATGTTAGTATGCGACACTCTCTCTTGATAATTCTCACCTCTCGCCTAGTGTGCACGCCTACCGTACTAATGAATCTCATAAGTCTCTCTAACTTATTCTCCATAAGGTTTTATCACTTTGAAAATAAGGTTATGGTATTCAGTTTAGAAAATCAATCTCTTCAGGGTTTATTATGTTATTTAGAATAACCCCGTATCGTCATAAAGTTTCCGAATACTTATAGTGAAGTTGGAAATTTATACATTACTTAACTACTATTATGCACACTAGAAAGTTCTCATATAAATATACGTATATATATTAGTTACACGTATAATATATATACTAACGGCACCCCACATAAAATCTATGGTGCAAGGTTTCCATATATAAGTATATATATACCAATCACTCATATAATATATATATACTATCTGCACCCCACATAAAATCTATGGTGCTGGCATACTCTGCTATCAAGTCCCTGTATCACACATATTTAGGGAAATGCTAGTTCGGAATCACTATCGAACTGCATTAACATAAAACACATACAAATGGAGGCGAAGCATAGTTCTAAGTCACTAGGAGGTCATCACATACCCTCATGTCTCTTAGGACCGTCTGACTATCAATCAGATAGCCTGTCCCAAGGAATCCTATGTTCTAGGGTACGAGTCAATATCCCCATAAAGGTCCCATCGAGATAAGACCGTCCCGGCGCGGAAACCCCCGTGATAGCAAGTAGCCCGAGTATGATTTTTATACAGATATAATATATGCACAATCACACAGTCATATATATATATATATATATATATATATATATTCACATCCACATTTCTAAATTAGGTGCGCTCACAGCCCATAGTTATAATTATCAATTATTACACATTTTACTCGATTATTTGGTATAACGGACTCGTTACTTGTATTCTCATTTATTATTCACTTCATACTCACTTCTCCTCTCTCGAAGTATTCTAAGTATAATTTTCAGTATGCATTCATTCACTTATGTTCCAGTCTAACTCTCTTACGAGTCTCGATCTTTTATTAAATATACGCATGATTTCTTATACACATGAATCATTCCTCATTAACCCAAAATCTCATCCTACACTAAAATTTTACTCAACGGGATCTACCTAGGCCCTACTGGTCATCTCTATATCCCATTATATTCCAACAACAACAATCAAGGGTTCCCATACATCCTAAGCGAATTAAACTAACGAATGAGAAATATGTAGTTTTCTAGGATGGGTCGATCGATCGAAGAAAAGAGTAGATCGATCGATCAGTCGATCGATCGATGCTCTGGGCTCGATCGATCGATCAAACAGTTCTTGCCCAGAAACTGCAAATTAAACCTACGGGTTTCATCTTCCAATTTCTCCAAAAAAGTCATTAACAAGTCTAAAACTCTCAAATAACGATACTAAAAGTTCTATATACATATATACAAGATTTCCTATGTGAAACATGTATAAAAACATCAACAGTATCGAATTAATGGGGTGAAATTGACATAATCTTCAAGAACCCTAATTTTGGAAGAATTATCCATTCCTCTAATTATCTCCCAGATTTCTTGTTTCTAAACTCATAGTAATTCATGGGTAATCCTCTACACGTGTTGGATATATCCATAATATATTGAATCTTTCTAAACATGCGATTTAAAGTTTCCAAATTAATAATTTCTTTCATAAAACATGATATTGGCAATCCTAAACTATCATGTGAGAGGCATTAACCAAAAATAAAGCAAGATAGATACTTTCCAGAGAATTTATTTTCTGATTTGCGAAGGAAAAAGGTATGGGTGTGCTCCTCGTTCCGCGATCTACGTTTCGGTGGTGGTGGCGGTGAAAACGGTTGAGTCTTTGGCCTTGAATTTCTTGAAAATCTTGCCAACTTCTTCTCTAATGGTCGTCCTTTGATTTTGTGTTTGTTAACCCTAGAAGACAACTCTTAAAGGCTGATATATCCTTAGAAAATTCGTGGGTTTAATTCCCCAAAAATATAAAATGTCTAAAATACCCTCCTGGGATGTCAATTAGGCCTAAAAATGCCCCGAGTCCCTAACTAAACCCTCGGGTACACTTTTCTGACTATCTCGACCCTTTCGGACACTTTGGCGCACTCAAAATGACCATACGAACAACTTATAATTTATTCACTTTATATAATAATAATAATTTAGTCCTGACACGACATAGGCGCGTCCCGACTTAAATTTCCATAATTGCCATTTTATTCACTCGTGATAATTTTAATAAAATAAATCTCGTATATTACTTTACTCGTCTAGTAATATTCAACAATTTTCTAATAATTACTAACTCACATCACGTTAGTAAATATAAAAATAAATTTCCAGATTCATATTAAATTAATATCTCAATTTAAATTTAATAAATCCCCAAATTTTAAAAGCCATAAAAATATGGGGTATTACAAACTAATCATGAGGTTACAAGGACAACCCCCCGAAGTTTTCTCCCTCCAAGTGTTTGGATCATGATATTCCCACACTTAATCTCCTAACCCTATGTTCCATCCAACCAGGAAGGATATCCTATTACGAGGCGACCTAACACCCCTCGGGGGGGGGGGGGGGGGGGGGGTCTCCCTCGAGTTGTTTGGGTCACGTTATTCCCATACTTATTCTTCTAACCATAAATTCTATCTAACCAGAAGGATAACCAGTTGTGAGGTGACTAGGAAACCCCCTGGATATTTCTCTTTCCAAGTGTTTAGGTTACTCTATTTCCACATTTAATCTCCTAACCCTAGGTTCCAGCTAACCGGGAAGGATCACGAATCATGAGATGTCTAGGAAAATCGCCAGAGCTTTCTCCCTCTAGGTGTTTGGGTCACGCTATTCCCACACAACTTCCTAACCCCCAGTTATCACTAACCAGGAAGGATAAGAAGTCATGAGGTGAACAGAATACCCCCCAAACCTTTCTCCCTCCAGGTGTTTGGGTCACGTTATTCCTACACTTAATCTCCTAGCCCTCGGTTCTAACTAATCATGAAGGATAACCAGTTGTATGGTGACCAGTAAACCCCTCGGATCTCTCTCCCTCCCGTTTTGTATATGCTATATAATCGTCAAGAAGGAGATATTCTTGTGAAGAACATATCACGTCCACCATCACCATTTCTCCCCACAAGTTTATACTTATTTTCACAAATACTCAAATACCCCTTATGTTATTCTTACATGTGTGTAATGGTTTATGTTTCTAGCTCTATATACTAACTCACACCCATATCCCCACCTCCAACCCCTTGTCATTCTATCCCAACTCTTATGGCTTACTGTAATACGCCGTAATTTTAATGACTTTTAATATGAGATTAATTAGAAGGTAATGGGTCAAATAAATGGGGATTAATTGGAATCAATTACGAATAATTAATTGGGATTAATACGGATTTAATATTACTAGTGATAAACGTAATATATGATGTTGAATATTACTTAGCGATATAAAAGTAATATGTGAAAATAATAATTATTATTGGGAGTTGCAAATACCACAATACTGGAAATTAAGTCGGGACGCACTTTTGTGTCATGTCGGGACTAAAGCTGGGAAATAAAGTGTGATTTATTTTTAAGTCATTCGGATGATTATTTTGAGTGCGCCGTTGAGTTCAGAATGGTTGAAATATGTAGAAAGGTCTACACCGAAGGGGCATTTTAGTCATTTTGCTTGGGATATGAATAGTAATTCCTTTTTTTTGTCTTTTAGCTAGCCTTGGTGACTTGTTATATATGTGGGTTTAGACTTTACGTGATGTTCATTTTCATCACATCACTTGTGAGGAATTTTGAGAGAGAGAGTGAAAAGTCATCTAGAGAAAGTGAAAGGGTTTTTGTGGAGAGGAAGAGTCATCTACTGGAAACTAAGGGACAACCACCATCTCTACACCTTGTACCACCATCGGAGGTTCGCCAAAAAATCTCCGAAAAAGGGGAAGAGGAAGTTCTAACATTATCTTCTCCAAAGGTTCTACCCTACACTAAGAGGCAAGTGTAATTCTTTCTTTATTTTGGTTCTTATATTATCCATGTTAGAATACGATTCTTATGAATCAATGGAACTTATAAATTTGGGATTTAAAATGATTGATAAATCAAGTTTACTGGTTGGACAAATTCATGTAGTTGAAATATTTACATGTGGAAGCTATGAACATGATGAAAGTGATAGGTTTTACATGTAGAAGAGATATATGTTTATTGAGAATATGAAAATGATGATAGGTATTACTCGTAGATGAATACTACTCATGTTGAATATGTAAATTGATGATTTAGATAAGAAATTATGAGTCCTAAATTTTGGGTTTATATGAGTGTTAAAAACAGAGAATTTAGATAATTGACATTTTAAGGATTTAATGTCTTTGATGATAATACCCTTATGAAAATATGAATTTGATGTTTCTCTTATGTGAAAATCACCCTCGAACATGTTTAGATAATGTTGGAATATATGGGTTTTGGTTAGAATAGAATCCATATGTATTTGGGTGTAAGAAACTAACAAAAATGCATAAATCTAGGGGTTGGTTTCGAACTGCTGAAAAGTCTTTCAAATGACCTGGGGAACTCGTTCGAACGAGATTACCAACGAGATTAATAATGAAATTTCCACCAAGAATTCAGAAGAAATGTCGTTCAAAGAACTCGTTCGAATGAGAATTTTGTGACACCCTACCTAATTAAATCTCGGGTGATCAGTCCTAAATTAAATTAAAACAAATTTCTCAGCTGGTTCATTCTTAGCATCACTGTCGAAAACTGTTTAATTACTAGTCACCTAAGTGAAATGAGACCGGTGCCAAATTTTATCTTTTATTAACCCAAGAACAATACTCATGCGGAAATTTAAACATTCACGCTATACAATAATTCAAACCATCATGCAATATATAAATGATAAAATCTTATCGAGTCAACAATCGGCTAGAAATCAAATGCTGCTAAATGAAGACAATATAATTCAAAACTGAATATCTGAAATAAAGACCATGGACAACATGTCCCATTAGATATTACTAAAATGAGATCCTACACTAGATTTGAAAGAATGAATCGTCTATGAAAGATCCTGCTAGCCTCCACAATGCTGCAGCTATGAGTCCCTGGACTGAATCCTCAAGTCTGGCATCCCTGTGGCTGGATACCTAAAAGGTTTTGAAAATATTTTGATAACAAGAGTTAGTACTCAAACGTTTTGAAAATATTTAGCAAGTGTTTATCACAATAAGATGAGTTATTGATTATATATGTTAAGATTTCGTACACTCTTTTGAGTTGCCTCACACCTCATCTATAGTTCATGCTTAACATCCTATACTTAGCCCACCTAGCTGTACTATCCAAGATAACTAGACTATAGCATTCAACTGAACTTAACTACATGACTAAGTTCCCATACCACCCATACAGTATATTAACGGTAACACATCTCATATGTTATATACTTAGATAACTTATCACATATTGTTATCTCTTACTTTTATAATTAAGTCTCACTACTTAATTTTCTTAAGATAATCATTATCTATCATTTAATTCTTCTAATTAAATCTCTCTGCTTAATTCACTTTTAGATGTATGAATGTAATCTAATTTTCTACAATCCCATATAACTAGATTATCATACAGTATGTATTTCACACACAATATATACTTATAAATTCATTCATCACTAATATATCCTCATAACACATATCAAGGACTCTTGGTTCGGAATGGTCCATCGACACCATGTAAAAGGATTTGGTTCGAAATGTCACCTGGACCACAATTTTATTTCATGTATTGATTCGAAAAATCACCTCGACCCCACTCATAAAATTTTATACATATATTGGTTCAGAACTCTTTCATCACGACCCCAAATCATTATTTGCATATATTAGATCATAATCCTACCTCGACCCTAATATAGGCAAATATACCTTAGGTATTCTCTCCACCTAGGTATCGATATAATTGAGTAGGTATACACACAACCTAATAATCATGCTCGTACGTAATATTTATCTCGAATATTCACCGTACTCTTTGGATTACATTATTTTCACATACTAGTTCGGAATCCTACCTCGACCCTAGTATAATCAAATGTACTTTAGGTATTTACTCCACCTAAGTATTTATATAATTCAGTAGGTATACACATAACCTAATAATCATGCTCGTACGAAATATTTCTCTCGAATATTCACCGTACTTATTAATTTACGATTTATCTCACTATCGCATTTTAATTGAGTATTCACACAACCCTAAGGGACTTAGTTCCCCCTCCAGTCATTTCAGTAGTTAATCTATGTCTAAACTACTGGTCTAATCCTTGGAATGACGTTTACTCTCTCTGTAACTCAATTCCCAAATTCTCGATGCACTACTCGATCGGTTTATCATTGTCGGTCCATCTCTTCGAATCTTGCATTCAATGATTTAGCGGACCCCCACTATACACCTACTAGTACTCTTTAAGTCCTTACATAGGTATAATATCGTCACTAAGGTTCCCTTAAAGTGTTGGCAATCGAATAAAACTCAACCAACAAAAGAACCCAAAATCTGCCTGGGTCGATCGATCAACCAGGACCATCAATTGATCGACTCCATCGATCGATCGAAATCCAAGAGTCGATGAATCGATCGAGCAGGTGCAGGTGCAGTTCGTCTTCTTCATGCGTTTTCTCACCATTCATAATTTTCCAACTTACACGATAACATGCCAAACTTGCAACTAATTATCCATAACCATTCCTACATACATTAGGATGATTTCCAACGATTTACACATCTCAAATCTTCACAAATTCAGCCCAGAATAATTCAAATTCACTAATTATTCAAGAACCCTAATTTAATATGTTATTCCCATATTTTCAATCACAACTCCATATTTAATTCTTTTTAATAATCAAATCTTCTATGATTCAAATCATCTACAGGTCTAAATCATTCTACATGAAAATCCCTAACCAACATATATTTTATTTAATTCTTTTTCTCCAAGAATATTCATCAAATCATTTTATTCACAAATCGTACACATGGATATTATAACTCAATTTAATTTGCAAATAATCACTTGCCTTGATTACAGTAGGGTCTGATTTCTTGATTGTTGTTGGAGATTGATTGTCTTTCTCCTCCAATCTTCCTTCCCAACTAGTTTGTGGTGCAAGAACCTTTTGATTCCTTCACCAATTCTTCATTAGGCTTTTATAATGATCTCTCTTCTCTCTCTAATGGTTTTTATTTTTCTTATGAGGTTTCTAACCCTAACCTTACTTTTTATCAACTGATAAAACACTCCAAAATTCGTAGGTCTCCTTACCCCCATGTGCCAAAAGACTAAAACACCCCCGTACGGTCCCGATTTAACCCAAAAACGCCCTACTACCCGATTAGTACCCCCGGGTATACTATTTTGACTAATTCGACCTATTCGAAATCATCTGTGACCTCTAAATCATCATTTGAGTCACTAAAAATATATATTTCCTATCTCATCCTCAATTTAGTCTACATGCGACACTCGATTGTGATATAATCAAGTACGTCCATATTACTCGCTATGTCGTAAAAAAATACTATTAACATTTACTAACCACACTTAGTAAATTTGAACATAATATTAATCAGTGTCTTTCTCTCGATTAATATTTAATAACTACAATTATTATTTAATCACTCAATAATCATAATTATTACTAAATTGCATTAAATTACTTCACTCACGTAACATAAATTAAAGCGCATTTTCTTATTTAATTACTCAACTAATTAAATTCTCAATATGCAGAAATGCGGGGTATACAAATTCTGGGACTTCGAACGAGATTTCAGAATTTCCCAGTTTAGTCCTGAAAAGTTTGGAAATTATATTTTGGCTCTGGATGAGACTTAAATAATTTTAGTACATTAACGTGGAGTGAGGGACGTGGGTTAATGTTGGAAAATTATACGATATTGAGGATTGAAATTATGTGAGAGATATCTACATAATTATTATACGATTTAGAGGAGAGTGATCGTTATAACAAGTATGGGTAATATTGGGGATATATATACGGGTACTTGGGTTGAAAAAAAGAGTATCTGAGTGATAATTACATAATAAAAATGCGATGATAATCGTGAATGACATGTACGAGTGATAATTACATAATAAAAATTTTTACATCGGACTCTCACCCATTTTCTTGCATATTCTCTTTTATCTTGTATCTCCTATATCAGGTGTCCAGTCGCAGGGATGCCAACCATAGAGGATTAATATTTTGACAAGCTATGGATGTTACAGAGACATGGACTTTGTTTAGATGCTTTCATATTCATTGATTCATACTCTGTAGTTGATCTTTCATTTAGGGCGAGTAACCCAAGAGGATTCTAGTTATTTTTTTCCTATCCTAGACAGATTCAGTTCTTATGTTAGTTTTGGTTCATTTATATTTTGTTGGGATTATTGTACTGAAATATTTAAACTGGAGAGTTTTATTCCAGTTGCATTTAATTCAGTATTGATATTATTCAGTTATTATTCATGGTGTGAATGGATTGTGTTCAATGGTTTATGTTTTAAAAAGTGGAAATTTTATTTATATTAAAATTTTAGAAATTTAAACTCCTGCTTATTTGGATATTAGGTGATTTATTAAACGGAAATATTTTTCGACAGTGATGCTAAGAATGAACTAACTGTAAATTCTGTTTTAATTGGGTATATGACTGATCACCCGGTATTTAATTAAGCGGGGTGTTACACTTACTATCATAATACTACTAATACCACAATAATGATTACCCTTTAATAAATATTAGTAATATCCTTAATATTACTATTCTTTTTATTATTATTATTATTATTATTATTATTATTATTATTATTATTATTATTATTATTATTATTATTATTATCACAAACTAAAAATGCATCATTTTCTCTCTAAAGCACCCTCAGCACCTATGATCATCATTAAATCATTATCATCACCATCGTTATCCTCATTATCATCTCATCATTTTACTAAAATTATCCCCATTATCACATTAATATTATTATATGATTATCATTAAAAACTATTATTACTATCATTATAATTACTGTCACCTAGTATTATCATCATGAGTATTTATTATTAAACATCATTATTACCTATCTACTATCATTATCATCATTATCCTCACCACATAACTAGCATTATGTGCATAATCATCGCTTCTACTTATTATCATCAATTTTATTACTACTATTATCATCATTTCCACTATCATCATCACAATAAATATTAATATCACATTTTTATTATTATCATCATTCTCATTATTACTATCATATCATAATTTTTACTTTTATTATACATCATTAGTTTATAATTATGTATTATCATGTCACTGTTATCATTATTTTTACCATCCCTATTATTGTATGTATCATTATCCTTCCCACTTACATTTTTGTATTATACATCATCATATTATTACCACATATCACCACATTGTTATATCTTTAACACTTTGTAAAAATATCACTATTACTACCATATCATTGTAAAAAAAAATCATACGAGAAATACCATATACAAATACAACAATTACATGAAAAAAAATATAAATATAAAGGAAATTACATGTGGAGAACCCAAAGGATGTTCGCCAATAGCACAGCGACTCTCACACTCTCGTAAGAGCATTTTAGTATCCTCCATGCCCATTGGAAAAAGGGCCTCGTGTGCCAGCACACTCTCCTCCACATCCCCCCAGTCAATCCTAACCCAATCATCCTTGTGAGGTTCCCCTCAGCCTCAGAACGAATACATCTAGCCTATCTCCCACGATCGAAAACCCCCTATTGTAACCACTACTCGACTCATCCCATAGCGTATACGGTAAGATTAAACTCAAACACACCATCCTCCTCTGCCAAGATGGGTTGTTATAGGTCCATGGTCAAGATATAAATGCCCAAAAATCACTCATATAGGCCATAATGCTTGAGAGAAGCATAGGAATACAAGAGAGATGAAGAGAATGAAGGAGTGAAGTTAGAAAAAGACTTGGGGAAAATTTATAAGTTTAGACAACTGGAACGGTTAACTGATCAGTTAAATTCTTCTAACAATTAACTGATCAGTTAATAGTTTAACCCCCACCATTAATTGCCCTACTCTTGCTAAAAATATAACTTTTATCCCCGAAACTTTCAACCCATCACACATATAGCCTTTTTTCCTCCCAAATTAGCAAACCTATCTCTATAGTCCTTTTAATTTCGATGAAGAGTATCTACACGTGCACACTTTTAGTATTCTACCTTTATGGAAACCTTGATCATCAATCAAGGGTTGAGGATGCATCGCCTTGTCCTAAATAATCCCCAAGCACAAATCCCGAAAGAACCCTAAAAAATACAAACTTTCAAAACATATACTAAAGTTTTAAGGGTCAATTACACCAAGAAACAAAGTATACAGGGCCAAAATGCAAAGAATAAAAAATCAAATAACCCAACTAAATAGCAGGAAAATAAGCTCACTGAGACCGTTAACTGATTGGTTAACGACCCACTAAATAGTTAATCAACTAGTTAACTGTTTACCCTTAGATAACCGATCAGTTATCCATCCAAGAAAGTTATCATTACAAGATCTTTAAAGATCTAATCTCATCCTTACATATGTCACCTGCCCAAAATCAAGGGTCCTAAATGGTTAAGCAATTGGACCATACCCATATAAATTAAGGTCCCCACTATTAATTTCAAAGCATCCCAAAACCCAACCTCAATCTAGTTTTTGAATTTATTTTCCCCTAAGAGTCCGATATAGTTGACCTTGTTTTTAAAGTCCAAAATAAGCTCTTAGTTTTGAAAAGTTTCTTTCCCCTCGAGGAAAGCTCTTAGTTTCGTGAAATCTCTTTCGAGTCCCAAAAATAAGTATGTGCTTCTAAAAAGTCACCTCCGAGAAATAAACCAACTTGACCCTCTGCAAAAATTCCGCAAAAGCCAACACTTCTAGATGAATATCTATTCGACTGAAAAGCACCAAAAAGGGGACATAACCCCCCCAAAAAAGTTGTCTTTCCCCACAAGGGAAAAGTACCTCTACACAAATTTTAGGACAATATCATTTTAGGACAATACCCCTTATATATACTATGACAAATTGTACACACGTTGTTGAAACCAAATTTAGTTTGCTGACGTGGCTCAATTAAGTGAAGACACATGGCAATCTACATGGCAACAACAAACTCTTCCGAGGAACTCACACGCTCCGAGGAACCATACTACAACGAGGAACACTACTTCTCCGAGGAACTCATACGCTCCGAGGAACAAGAACTCTCCGAGGAACTTTTGAAGTATCGAGAAGCTTAGGAGGTCCGAGAAACTCAGGCGGTCCGAACTGCACCTCGAGCAAAGCATTAATAGCAGGATAACCAACAGTTTGACCGTTCAGTAAATGCTGATCATTTAGATGCATACGCTTAAGGGGCATTGAATGTATTACCCTTTCATATGTACATCATTTAATATATTACCCTTTCACATTACATCCTCAGGGCTATAAATACATTGTACAATCCTCATTGTAAGGGGACTAGAATTTCTTGATAGAACTTGTAATCGAGAATTCCCAAACAATCATCAATAATAGAAACAGTGGACGTAGGCCATTCTTATAAGGTTGAACCACTTTAAAATTCTTTATCTCATTTATTTATCTGTGATTGAATAATTAGATATGATCTAATTTTTTACATCAACAAATTGGCGCCGTCTGTGGGAACGACTGGTAATATCGTTTTCCATTTAAAACAATCCATCATAAATGGCTGATATTCCAGAATCTAGCAATCGAAACGCTGGAAGCCCTCCCAATCCATCTGCTTCGCCAAATATTTCAGATCTGGCTGGAATAATGACAAATCTAGCTCAGGGCCAGACCATCATGCAAGAAACTATGCGACAACTCATACAAACCCTCCATGGCAGTGCACCAACCCATTCAGGATTGCGAAGTATTCAAAGAAATACTCGTGCATCTTCTTTGCGTAATAGGCGTACCAATTCATATCGCAATGAGGAGTCTGAAGATTTTTCTTATCAACATAGATGAACTTCGTCAGTGCGAGCCACAGATACTGAACAACATATCACTCTCTCCCCAGAAAGGACCAGTGCACTAGAGAGATTAAGCAGAGTATCTCCTTTCGATCGATTAGGTCCTAAGAGGAGCAAAAGTCCTCCTAGTGCCCCATCAAGGAGTTTTCGATGACCATCAGATTTAAGAGAAGGATCTGCCCAGTCGCGACCAATTGCTCGTCAAGATAGATCCCAGGAAGCCACTTCAATGTGATCAGCTGCTCGAACCAACAGGCCCGAGGAAGGCAATGATGAATGGAAAGGCTCTATTCAAAGGCTGGAGGATAGATTGGGGGAAATGGTTAAAGCCAAGAACCCTCTACAACGAACTTTTGTTCGAGGAACACCTTTTGTCCAGGCCATTGTAGATTTTCCAACACCATCAAAATTCAAAGCACCTGTTATGACCCCCAAATATGATGGAAATACTGACCCCGTCCTTCATATAGAACAATACCAAGCTGCAGCCGACATCTATGATGTTCCAGATGAGATGAGATACAGGGAATTCTCGGGAACTCTTACCGGATCTGCTCAAATATGGTATAATAATCTTCCTCGGGGTAAGATTTCAACTTTTCTTCAACTGGCCGAGTTATTCATTGGGAATTTCTGTTTTGGGGCAAAGCCAGTTAAACGAGTAGCACATTTGTTAAGTGTTAGACAAAAGGCTGGTAAGAGTACCAGAGATTATATAACTCGTTTTAAAAATGAGAAACTTGAAGTCATTGATTATGAGGAGAAGACAGCGATTACCGCCTTGATGAGTGGACTACTGCCCAACAAGTTGTACTACACTTTGGCCAAAGATCAACCTAGAACCATGTCGGACCTGATGGGAAAAGCATCCAAGATTATGAATGCCGAGGAGGCTATGGCTGCGAAAAAGAACATGGATGCCAAAGAAACCAAGGTGGAAGGTGATAAAGTTAAGAAGAAAGAGCATAAGAACAATGGTAATGACAAACATTCAAAAACTAGGTCGGTATGGGACGTAATGAAGAAATATGATAATTATACTCCTTTGAAGAAGGATATCAACCATGTTCTAAAAGAAATCAAGAACAACGAGAAATTAAACTGGCCAGAGAAAATGAAGGCAGACCCTGACAAGAGGAATAAGGCAAAGTATTGCGAGATAAAGATCATGGACATATGACCAAAAATTGCATAGCTCTTCAAAATGAGATTGAAACACTCATCAGACGAGGAAAGCTGTCAAAGTATATTGATCGTGGAAATGAAAGAAGAAACAACGACCAAACAAGAGAGAGGTCTAGATCTCCTCGTCGAGCAGAGGAGAACAAGAAAAGAAACCATGAAGTTGATCCCGAATATGACCCCAATCTTACCAAGAGACCAAGGAAGCCAGAACGAGAGGTATTTTCAATACGCTTTGGGTCATTTGATTATAATGTTATAACAAGTGGAGATGCAGGAGGAGGAGACCTTACTTACGAGAGAAAAGCTTACCTCTGTGAGGCTCAAGCTTGCTCGTACATTCAACGAATAAATCTCGCTGAGGAGGAACGCCCGAGAAAGGTGAACAAAGAAAAATTGATCATTGATTTCTCAAAGAATGACCTCGCAGGTGTTCTATATCCTCATGATGACCCATTGGTGATCAAAATGAGGATGAAGGAAGTAATAATTTCAATAGTACTGGTCGACAATGGTACCTCGGCAAAAATCATGTTCTACTCGTGCTTCAATAGTTTAAATCTAAAGCTATCTCAACTGGAGCCTTATCATAGACCCCTCCTCGGCTTTGCTGGCGAGAAAGTATTTCCACTTAGGACGGTCAAGTTGGATATATTCATTGGTACGTGGCCTGCTTGTCGGACAGAAAGAATACGTTGCTTCATGATGGATAAGAATGTTCAATCATCATACAATATCATCATGGGAAGAGTAGGATAAAAGAAGTTCGAGGCTGTACCATCTACAGTACATCAGTGCCTTAAATTTCCAACAAATTTTGGAGTAGGAGTTGTGAAAGGTGATCAGAAAGTAGCTCGGGAATGCTATTATTCATCCGTCGAGCAAGAGGAACTGGAGGAATCAAGGAAAAAGACTACTACCTATCAAGTGGATGAAGGTGCAGAAATTGAAACATTGGATCCTAGAGATGAGGCTCAACTCGTGAAGGGTCAAGTGGTGGAAGCTACTGAAAACATCATTCTAGACGATGAGCACCCTGAGCGAACTACTCAAGTAGGTTCGTCATTGGAAGCCTCACTAAAATAGGAATTGATAACTTTCCTTAGAAGTAGAAGATAAACTTTTGCGTGGAGTCATGAGGATATGCCAGGGATAGACCCAAATTTCTTATGTCACGAACTCAATGTGAATAAGGAGATCAAGCCTGTGAAGCAGAGAAGAAGAGTATTCAGTCCCGAGAAGAATCAAGCTATACAGGAGGAAGTCGAGAAGCTCCAGAAAGCCTTCTTTATTGAAGATGTTAAATATCCTGACTGGTTAGCAAATGTGGTGATGGTGAAGAAGAAGAATAACAAATGGAGGATGTGTGTAGATTTCACCAACCTCAAAAAAGCATGCCTAAAGGATCACTTTCCATTGCCCCAAATTGATCAACTGGTAGATTCTACCTCGGGACACGAGCTGCTGAGCTTCAAGGATGCTTATTCTGGCTACAATCAGATTAAAATGAAACCTGAAGACAGGGAGAGTACTTCTTTCATTACCCCTAGGGGAACTTATTGTTATAATGTTATGCCTTTTGGTTTGAATAATGCAGGTGCAACATATCAGCGGCTGATGAACAAGGTGTTTGCAGAACAAATCAATTACAATATGGAAGTCTATGTTGACGATATGTTGACGAAGAGCAAAAAAGCTGATGATCATCTAGTTGACTTAAGTCAGACTTTTAATCAACTGGATAAATATCAAATGAAGCTTAACCCAACGAAGTGCATATTTGGAGTACGAGAAGGCATGTTTCTCGGGTACATTGTCAATTAACGAGGCATTGAGGCGAATCCTGAAAAGATTAAAGCTCTATTAGGGCTACGATCTCCAATGACGAAGAAAGAGGTGCAAAGTCTTATAGGACGAGTAGCAGCACTCAACAGATTTGTATCACGAGTAACTGATCGATTCCTCCCATTCTTCAAGACGCTCCGAAAGGAGACTTTTGAGTGGAATGATGAATGTGAGAAGGCTTTTCAAGACTTGAAGAAATACTTGGGAGCACCTCCACTGTTATCCAGGCCAGTGATGGGAGAAAAATTGTTCTTGTATCTAGCAGTATCAGAGAATTCAGTTAGCTCGGCGTTGATAAGAATGGAGGATGGAGTACAAAAACCAATCTACTATAAAAGTAAGGCCTTCCGAGGAGCAGATATCAGATATCCAAGGCTGGAAAAGTTAGCACTGGCGCTGATTGAGGTGAGTAGGAGAGTGAGTCCATACTTCCAGGCTCATACTATAATCGTATATACTGATATGCCGTTGAGGCAAGCCCTTCATAAACCAGAAAAATCAGGGAGATTGATGTACTGGGCATTAGAGCTCGGTGAATACGATATAGTCTATGAACCCAGATCATCGCTTAAAGGGAAAGCTGTAGCGGATTTTATAGAAGAGTTCACCTATCCTGATACCCCCGAGGAGAAAAAGTTGCTCAGTGATCAACCTGTGGATGTTATAGGATCAACAAACACAAGCTGAGACCAACTTCGGTTGGTAAAAGGGCAAGTGGATGTTACAGGATCATCAAATTCGAGCTCAGACCAACTCCGGTTGGTAAAAGGGCAAGAAAAGATGATCGACGAAGAGCGAGAAATATCAGGGGAAGATTAAAGGAAGCAATAAATATTTCACCGAGGAACTCTGTCAGATTAGAAATTTGAAGACGAGTTACCTATATGGAGGCTATATGTAGATGGCTCATCTTGCACAACAGGCAGTGGGGCAGGGATAGTTTTGAGCACTCTGGACGACGTCGACATGGAATACGCCCTACGTTTCCAATTCAAAGCTTCCAATAATGAGGCTGAGTATGAGGCCATGATTGCAGGTCTTAATTTGGCAAAAAGTATGGAGGCGCAACAAATTATTATCTTTAGTGATTCTCAATTAATTGTAAATCAAATGTTGGGAATATATGCAGCCAAAGGAGAATTAATGATCAAATACCATGCAAAGGTGATGGAGTTGGTATCAGAATTTGCTGCTATTCAGCTGGTCAGAATACCAAGAATGGAGAATGCAAGAGCAGATGCCCTAACTCGATTAGCATCAGCTACTCGTACCGAGCTACGAAGAACAATCCCAATTGAAGTTTTAGCTGGTCGGAGTATAGATGAAGATTTGGCGATGAACTTTATCACCCTTGATTTAGGACCATCTTGGATGGATCCCATCAGGGCATATATTGAGGAGGGAGAATTACCAATTGACAAGCTCGCAGCCAAGAAATTGAAGTTTAAAGTTGCTCGGTATGTATTCACTAACGGTATTTTATATAGACGAGGAATTATGGCAGGTTTGCAAAGATGTGTACATCCCTCCGAGGTGAAAGAATTGATTGAAGAGATCCATGAAGGGTCCTGTGGAGCCCATGTAGCAGGTCGAATGCTTTTACAAAGGATGATGACGCAGGGATATTACTGGCCGACGATGAGGGCTGATTGTGTAGCCTATGCCAAGAAATGTGACAAGTGCCAGCGTTTTTCCTCCATTCGAAGAACTCCACAAGCATTGTTGACACCCATCATTTCCCCTTGGCCATTTGCCATGTGGGGAATAGATTTGGTCGGGCCACTGCCAACGACCAGAGGAAGGTTCAAATACCTCGTCGTCGCTGTGGATTATTTTACTAAGTGGGTAGAAGCTGAGCCTCTCATTGATATGACGTACGAGAAGGTGTACCAATTTATTTGGAAGAACATCATTTGTCGATATGGTTTTCCTCATGCTTTCATCACAAACCATGGAACACAATTTGATAACGAGGAGTTCGCTGCCTATTGTCATCAATCAAATGTTTTGAAGATCCACTTAGCACCAGGCCATCCTCAAAGCAATGGATAAACTGAAGGGACAAACAGAACACTGCTGAATGGCTTGAAGAAAAGACTGGACCATGCGAAAGAAAATTGGATCAACGAGTTACAGTTAGTACTGTGGGCTTACCGAACTACTCCCCGAGTAGCAACTAGAGAATATCCATATATGCTAGCATTTGGAAGTGAAGCTGTTATACCTGCCGAGTTGGGCCTCCCAACACGCATGGTACTAAATTTCAATTCCCCTATCAGCGACTTAATGAGAAGATTGGATTTAGACATGCTCGAGGAAGTTAGAGAAGAAGAAGCCATCAAGAATGCTTCATACCAACAACGGACAGCTCTATTCTACAATAAGAGGGTGAAGAGGTGCGACCTGAAAGAAGGAGACTATGTGCTGAAGAAAGTAATTCAAAAGCAAAACAAACTGGAGGCAAATTGGCATGGACCATACCGAGTTACAGAAGTTGTTCGACCAGGAACTTACTGAATAGCAACTTTAGAAGGGGAGGAGTTTAAGAATGCATGGAATGCAGAGCACCTGCGCAAGTATTATCAGTGATGTGTATTATCTCCTTTTATTGAAAGTTTTTCGCGGAATACTAGTGCTACACATTACTCGGCGAAACTCGGCAAAACTCGGGCTACTAAATTTTTTTCTCGAAAACGCCATCTAAGGTTGGTCGAGAAACAAATGCATTCCTCCGGGAAGTAAAACTTATATTCCTCCGGGAAGTAAAACCTATATTCCTCCGGGAAGTAAAGCTACTTGTATTCCTCCGGGAAGTAAAGCTACCTGTATTCCTCCGGGAAGTAAAGCTACTTGTATTCCTACGGGAAATAAAACTATGTGTTTCTTGGGAAATAAAAATATGCCTAAAAATGCCAAATTATGCTGGTTAGGAAGTAAATATATTCTTGTAAACGCCAACTAAAGTTAGTCGGGAGGTAAAATTATCCCAAAAAGTGCCAAATCTCCTCGCAGAGGAAAAATCCACTAACTATGGCTGGTCGGGGATAAAAACCCACTAACTGTAGTTGGTTGGAAACATTTTATGAATACGAGAAAATGATCAAGCAAAATTATTGATACTCGTGACTTTTTAAAATTATTAGTAAGTTGGTCGAGGAATAACTTAGTGATTTTTTATAATGACTACCACAAATTCAAGCTAGTCGACAATAAGTTGATCGACAAATAACACAACACAATATTGTTATCTTTTTAACAGACATACATGCACAAATGCAAAGTATTTTACAAGAAAATAGCGATTAAGATTGCGAACGAAAATAAAAGTCTTTCATTAAATCAAAGAATAGATTACATTGATAATGAAATGTATACTAACTATTACATCAAAATTCCTACTCTATTGGTTTCTTCCCCTCTGCTTTTGAGACAGGTTCCTCGCCAGCAGGCGGATCATTTAAAGCAGGAGGAGAGTTTATGAAGTTCAAATCTTTTAACATCCTGATATTCATCACGGATGGTCAATCTAGAAGGTGCTCGGGATGAGATATCTCAACACTTGAATGGTAATTATAGTCGCCGAGATACTTTAAAATTAAGCATCGAGGAATGGCCCGAGCAGGAATCCAGCTCATATCAAGTTTGAATGGTGGCACGGGTAGGTCGAGCAGCCCAAGATCATGGTAATCCCACAGGTAATGACCTTATTCGAGTTGCAGCACACCTAAGGTATTCAACCAGCCTTGCTTGTAGCCCTCATTATTGGCATTCTAGATACGATCGTCCAAGTGGTAGAGAGCCTCATTGTACCTAGCCATCCAGAACTCCCTGGGCTGTTTGTGGAACTGATATGTCAATCTTTTCAGCTGCTCGTGGAGATTTTTGATGAAGAGCTCTTTATTCTCCAAGGTAGACTTCTGCGAAGAAAGTTGCTCTTCCAGGTCCCTAATCTTCTTTGACATTTCAGCCAATGCCTGGTTCTTCGCCATCAGCTGGAAGGCCTGGTTTTCTAAGGCAGATTGAGTCCGCTGTTCCTCGACAGGAATCCGAGCAGCTCTTGCTCGTCCCTGAGGAGCTCTTGCGTTACCACGAGAAGATGTAGAGGGGCCAGACCTCTTCAAGGTTTCCAACTCATCCCTGAAGTTGGCGTTCTCGACCTCCAAGAACGAGAATCCTTCATCAGTCACTAGGATCAAGGCTTTTGAAGTGGAAGCTGCAGACTTCAGCTGTGACAACTCTCTTTGCAAGTTGTTATTCTCTTGCTTCAATAACTCGGCTATTTATCTGCACTCCTCGACCTCACCCCTCAGAGTTCTCTCCCTCACATCGTAGCCAGCAAAACGCTTCTCGTACCCCTTGTCAACATTGAGTTGCTGATACTTCTTCTCATACCCCTCGTGCAAAAGGGCAGTGGATTATTTGTATTGTTACTGAAGGTCTTTAAGAATGCCTTGGAGATCCTCGATCATATCATAATAGGCCACATTACTGGCCACTGCACGATCAAGCAGGGTCTTCAAGTATTGGTAGGCCTCAACCGCCTGTTCCGAAGCATCTTGGCCGAGGATGTCGACAATTTGTGCTGCACTCAGATCTGTGTGACCAGCCTTAAAATAATCATTGCATTGCTTCAACAGCTTGGTATCATGAGCAGATAGTAATTCCATCCTGGCCAGAAAGTAGTAGAGAAATAAAAAGAAATAATCAAAATAGAGCATGAAGAAGAGACAACAGTATGCAAAAACACAAGTTCAAGTTTTATTATATCATAAAAGTCAAAGGTACAAGATTCAGAGTTACATGTTCAGGATTACATTTGTTAAAGAAAAATAAAATAGATAGAAGTCCGAACAACTCTACACCTTTTCCTTGTCTCCCAAAACTTTCTCGGGAGGCTGGGACGAGGAAGTAGGTTGCTCGGATGGAGCAGATAGTAGTTGGGGAAATACTGGAGGTTGCTCGGAGGAAGTTGCAGGTAGTTAAAGTTCCTCGTCAGCGGGGTGGATAGTCAAGGGAAGAGAAACCTGATCTCCCATCACCATGGAAGATTCTTCAGAGGAATGCTTCGTCCTCTTCTAAGTCTTTAGGAGTTGGAGGGGGACCAGGGATGTGTCGCTGAAAGAGTTCAGAATTTTCATCCACTTTCATCTCCTGTAGATCAGCGACCCATCCATCCCTAAAGTACTTGAGGCTGCCATATTCTACTTCCGACATCATGGCAGCCAAGCCCTTGTTCCACCCCTTGTCCCAGCCAGCGCTGAAAAACTTCTTCACAGCTAGTTTTCTCTTTAACTTCTCCGAGGAAAGCTTCTCGGACAGAAGGTTTTCAACAGTCTTTAATTTATTCTCAACCTCCTCCTTCTGCCGATTTACCTCTCGAAGCTGACCCAACTCTACCTCAGCAACCTTAAGCTTATTCTCAAGCTCTCCAGCATTTTTGAGCTTCTTGTCAAGCTCTTTATTTTTCCCTTCCAAGTCCTTTATTCTCTTCTCCAACTCCTTGGAGACCTCAACAGCTTGAGCTTTCTCCTGATCGGTGGAGGCAAGCTTCTTCTCCTAAGTTGCCTTATCATCAGCATATTTTTGGCGAGACTCTTTCAAAGACTGCCTCACGCCCATCAAAGCTTCCTCTACACCAGACGAGGAGCTTGAAGCTTTAATAGCTTCATCATTCTACAAAATTGTATTGAAGCAGCTCACCAAATGTGAAAAGAAAATGAAAGCAAGTCAGAGACAGATATAATAAGGGAAAGATGAAAAGTTTAAAGTAAAAGGACTTACAGAAGCAATGTGGAGAGCTGCCAAAGAGGTAACATATCCCGAGAAAGGTTTTCTTCGATACCTTGGATCTCAGGATTGATCCAAGTCTTCACCGAGCTCATGGCAGAGCTCGGGGGAACAAAAGTGGGAACTCCACTAGTCGGGGGCTGAGAGATGGTGTCAGCCAAATTGACCGAGGAGCACTTCTTCAGCTTCCTCGTGGGAGCAAGAATAGATTCAACTAAGAAGGAACTCTTGGTCGGTGATATAACAATCACCTCTCCTGGAGCAGCAGACTTGCTCGGAGCCACTAGGGGCTTCTCGACAACCTTCACAACAGGGGCAGCCGAGGAAGGTGCATCAGTTTTCTTTGTCCCTTCCCCTGGGACATCAATCTTACTTCTTTTTGCCTCTCCAGCACCATATGCCGGTTTCTCGAACAAGGTGGGAGGTCTTCTTTTCTTCATCCTTTCACTTAAAGGAATATGTGATTCAGGCGAAGAACTGGTAGAAGCTGGTACTGGCTCTGCGTCACTTATCACCGGACGAGCAATGAAAGAATTGGTGTAGCTCTTGTACTGCAGCAGATACAAGGCTGACCTAATGTGCTCATCGACAACACTCTGATGCAAACTCCAGATAAGTTTTAAATGCCTTATATTCACGTCTACTTCTTTTGGACACTTTCTTTTACTGTCAACTGCAAATAAATAAATATTGAAAATATCAGTGGCACATTTTATCAAACATAGAGGAAGCATAATTTCAAAATAAATAAAATGAAACAAAAATAACCCATCCCATTGCCATAGGGAGGGCATCTGGGACCCTGATACACTTCATCTCTAGATAAAGGAGCATGTTGCCAATTTTTTATGACAACCCCGTGCTCAAAATAGTCCCTATTGGCATCCGGGAGATTGACTACTAAGGCCCTATTTAAAAATCTATTTTTTAAATAAAAGGTGTTATCACCAACTGCCCATCTATAACAAAACATGATTTCTGGAATTCCTATGTGAGTTCCATGGATTTGATTTAACCTATGAACCCCATTAACTATTCTCCATGTATTGGGGGCTATTCTTGTAGGAATAACGTCAGAATATTGACAAAATTCCAGACATAGAGGATTGGGCGGAAAAGAAAATCCACACTCAGCAACAAAGAGACTGGGGAGCCAATGTCCCTCAGCCAAACGAAAATAGTCAGAAGGCTCAGAAAGCTCTTCCAGAACAACCCAGGAGGGAATAGAAAAATCAGAGCGAAATTTTTCAAGAGATTCAACAGGGTAAACCATGATGAATAAAGGAAATGAAGAAGAAGGAAGAAGATCTTACAGAAAAAGAGTGGATCTATTGACAACGAACAGTGAAAAGGATGAACGCACAAGAGAGTAAGATAATGGAAAACTCGAAAATACAAATTTGAAAAGGTAGAAGACGATGGGAGTGTCTGTGACGTTTAAATACCTTGCCTTGTGAAAAGGAAAAAGTAATTATTACAAAAAGAAACGATTACGCTACCGGCGGCTAAAAGGACAAAAAGGGCGCGGCAATCGAAGCGGTTATAAAAATTCAAAAAGCCTGATTCTATGAATTTGGAAGGAAAAATAAATACAAGGGAAACACCCCTAAAAATTAGGAGAATCATTTAAAGCTACCATATTCCGAGAAAGAATGTTCCACACTCCTAAAATTTCGAACTATGAAACATTGGGGGCTTCTGTTGATACCAAATTTAGTCTGCTGACGTGGCTCAATTAAGTGAAGACACATGACAATCTACGTGGCATCAACAAACTCTTCCGAGGAACTCACACGCTCTGAGGAACCATACTACAACGAGGAACACTACTTCCCCGAGGAACTCATACGCTCCGAGGAATAAGAACTCTCCGAGGAAATTTTGAAGTATCGAGAAGCTTAGGGGGTCCGAACTGTACCTCGAGCAAAGCATTAATAGCAGGATAGCCAACAGTTTGACTGTTCATTAAATGCTGATCATTTAGACGCATACGCTTAAGTGGCTTTCAATGTATTACCCTTTCATATGTACATCATTTAATGTATTACCCTTTCACATTACAGCCTCAGGGCTATAAATACATTATACAATCCTCATTGTAAGGGGACCGAAACTTGTAATCGAGAATTCCCAAACAATCATCAATAACAGAAACAGTGGATGTAGGCCATTCTTATAAGGCTGAACCACTTTAAAAATTCTTTGTCTCATTTATTTATCTGTGATTGAATAATTAGATATGATCTAATTTTTTACTTCAACACACATATTTATCTTCTTTAGCCCGACCATGTTTAGGGGACCGGGTATTCAATTTACAGCCTTTATATTTCAAAATTCTAGTTTTCAATCCAGAACCTCTATTTGTGGATTGTATTTACATGATCATATGTTAAACAAATGATAATCAAATGCCATTATTAAAATACATCAATATGAAAACATACTTTTCAAAATGCGTTCTCAGGAAAGTGCCATTGAGCTGTGGCAGTCTGAAGCTTTGCAGGCCAAAGTCTAAAATCCCTCCATTCTCACCACTTATCCGAGTAAACTAATCCCCTCAAGGCGACAACACCCCAAATATGTGTTTTCCTTCAAATACATTTCAAATATCCGCATTTGATCAATAGGTTTTATCAACATATAAATATCCCAATCCAACACAATGAAAATGCTATATTAAGGACTAGGTTCCATAAATACTGTACTAATTTACTTTATATACCTAGTATGTCGTAGCCAAAACCTCTAAATATAACCAATTTTGTTTGAACTACGTTTATAAGGACAAATTTTTGATTATTTTGTGTTTGGAAAAAACCTTTGAGTCATAGGTTAGGACTTGAGTGTGTTTACCTTTCAAGCCTATGATGTGTTGATTGAAGACGTAGTGACCATGTTAGAAGATCTACATCAATGTGACATGGTTCATCTTTATGTTTTGAGGACTTTTTTAGTTTGAATCCTTAAATATTTTAATCCTTGGAATATTTAATATTATGTGTTAGTTTTATAAAAGTTGTTATAAAATGTTTTAAATTTTTTTAAATTTTTTTCAGGTCATTATAAAGACATCAGCATTGTCGTTCGAATGAGACTATATACCTCATTAGATTACGTTCCAACAAACATTGAACGAGACATGTTTTGGCCTTCTTTGGTTTCTTGTGAGATATATCATTAGAAGTTATTCGAACAAGATCAGGTGCATCGTTCAAATGAGATATACCTCATTTGAACGAGCCGAAGAGTTTATCAGGATTTTATGATTTTCTTAATCTTTTTCATCCTTATATCGATTTTGGAAAACCTCATATAAATAGGAGTGCGGACCAGGAAGTTTTTCTGAGTGACGTTTCCATGCTTATGAGATCCAATACTCTTCCAAAAAGCTCTATTTTTTTATATCATCTCTTAAGATCAAGTTTTCTTACCCAAAACCCTAGCTTACACCGCAATTATTTTATATCCAAGTTTCATTATTTATATGATTTAAGATCTAGTTTGTGTGGGCACAAAGGTTTATTCTCTATATCTATTGAGAATTATTTTGTTGCAGTAGACTCCGTTCATTTGCTGATGTGGTTTCACTTGATGGACTTCTTGTGTGATAATTGCTAAGTCGGGTCGGTGGATACCAAGGCATGTGTAGACTCACATGTTATGGCAGAGAGCAAGTGGAATCTTGCATAATTAAGCAGAGGTTGAAGGAACGGAGAGTGTTAAGGCTTGCGAGGGCACCATGTATTTGTTGCAAGTCTACTGTCGAGTCATTTGTAATTCCGTACTTAGTTGATTTTGCGTGGTTTGGTCATCAACAAGGTTTTTCCCCTCGTGGATTTTCCTCGTACATCGGGGCATTGTGGTTGATTTACTTATTTTATCCCAGGTATCACCTATATTCATGTTTAGGATATAGTAAAAATTTATTAATCATTTTTAACACAACATCTATTTATTTCATCTTAAGTTTTATTGGGCGATTAATTTGTTTAATTAAATAAAATTTTCAAAAATATAAAAAACTAGGTTGTTGAAACCCTTCCAAAGTTTTCGAACTTTTAAATTGCCATAAAATTGGTGTTTTAAATTGTTATCAGAGAAGGACCTTATTAGTTTCTTAGGTTATGAATCCGGTTAGTTTTGGTATAGAGGGTTACTTGTTGTGTATACCCATTATGTTTGATGGGTCTAATTATGCCTACCAGAAAATGCATATGAAATCATCACTTAAGGCGATAGATGAGCGGGTTTGGCTAGCAGTTGTTAAGGAGTGGACTCCCCCAACAATGGAAGAAAATCTCAAAGTCCGTAGATTTTGGAGTGGGAAAGATAATAGGTTAGCAAACTATAATACATATGGTTTAAATGATCTATTTTATGTGGTCACGCCAGAGGTGTTTTGTTATATTATGACTTATCAAATGTCTAAAGAGCCTTGGGACATACTCTAATCACCCATGAAGTTACTAGCGATGTTACGTCTTTAAAACTATAAAATCTCACCGTACAGTTTGAAACAATTAGGGTGGATGAAAAAGAGTAATTTGATGAGTTTTATGCTAGGTTGCTTGATTTAGTGAAATGTTTTAACTTGGGAGAAAGAATTCCCAATTCTAGTAGTCAGGAAAATTTTAAGGTCCTTGAGTGAAATATTTAATTCAAAAAGTGACATTTTCAATTCCTTTTTTTGTACTAACTCTACAAAACTCAAAAAGCTTATGGGTGATCTACAAACCTATGAACTCTACATGTTTCCTTCCAAAGTGAAGAAAGACAAGGGCATTGCTCTTAAGTCCCAAAAGGAGGAAATGCCTATTTTGGATAATGAGTCTGACAACGATTCCGACAATATGGCTTTGTTTGTGATAAAGTTAAAGACATTACTCAAAATTAATAAATTGAAAGATAAATTAGATGAAAAGATTTTTTAGAAAGAAAAATATAACAAGGCCAATAAACTCCCTAAAAATCGTGATGATAATATTAAAAGGGATAGGTCAAAAATATGTTTTAGGTTTGAGGGTTAAGGTCATAAGGCTATTAAGTATCCCATTATGATAAGTAAATAGGTAAATAAATTCAAGGTGTTCGACACCACCCTTAGTAATAGTGAGTCGGGAAGGGAACCAGATTCCCTCACTGAATGAAACTTTACCACGATCATAGATAGTCATGTAGGCTTAATTGAATATCCTTTCCTTGATGGAGATGATCATTTTCATGAAGGTACCGATGTTTTTACCACCCTTTCCTCAGTGACTCGTGAAGAAGAAGAAGAAGAAGAAGAAGAAGAAGAAGAAGAAGAAGAAGAAGAAGAAGAAGAAGTTGAGAGAGAGGAAGTCAAAGAAAGAGAAGAAGAAGAGAGTGAGATTCAAGTTGGATTAAGGAGTTATATGTTGATTCCATCAAGTTAAAAAATGAGAACTTGAAGTTATAGTCTAAATCAAAGGAGCATGCCATAAGGAATGATGATTTAAAATTGATTGAGGATCTTAGGGCATATGAGAAGACTCTTAGGGAGAAGCTCAAGTTTATTGAGGAGGAGCATGATAGCTTTGAGGATTTAATATAAGTTTTTAAGAATAAGCCCATTATTTTTTAAGGGTTCCATCATTTCTTTTAGTCTAGGATAGTGGAGATAGAGGAGAAGTTGATAGACTCGAGTAATGTCAAAGTTGATTTGGAGTCTAGGTCAAAGCAGCTAGATAAGACTTTAGGATCCATTCAAAGAGAGCGTAACTCTTTTGGAATTAAGTTTAATGATCCTAATTATTCCCATGATGAATTCAAGATCAGTCCTTTTAGAGAGTCAACCATATCCCTAGGTGTTAGAAAGGGTCATTATTTAGGTCTCTTTCCTCATCACGTTTACACTTGCAAATATTGCGGTAAGAAAGGTCACCTAAGGCATTTTTTCTAAGATCTTAGAAAAGACCCTAGGAAGTTGAAGTCTAGTGTCACCATGATTCTTGAGTCCCAACATTGTCGCGTTACACCTATGTGGATTAGGAAATAGCATTAAAAGGCCTTAATTGGAAAACTTGTTGACTCTTCCATGCTTGCGCTTGATACTTTTCATGCCAAATCTAAAGGTTGAATGTGTTTACATGTTTTTCATAAACTAGCTTTTGTGTTTCATGATAAATATCCTTTCTAGTTGATGATTTGCTTGAGTCTTTTGTATTTTTGTTTTTCCTTATGTCTCAAATGCAAAAAATATAAAAAGATTTATGTTTGTCTTTTGGGTGTTTGCTTTAAATTGGTGTCATTTGAAAATTTTGAAAACTCAAAAATGTTTTAGCTTTTTTGTATTTTAGTTTTACACATTTTGTGTGGCATATTCATTCCAAGTGACTAGGACATTTGATTTGAATTTTTTTATGCTTAAGATTGTTCTTAAATATTCTTACATGGAGGTGTTTGGACTTTTATTTTCTTAATGGAATCGCTTTGTAACTGCCCTTACACACACATATGCATGAGCTCTTTTGTACTTTTAACTTCATGTGTTATATTGAACTAAGTGATATTTTCTCCCTTTAATTTGTTATCTATATATCTTTTGACTATGGGGGATTTGTGAAAGTAAGGATATTGCCGGTGAGCATGGTGATATTCATAAATAAAAAATTCGAGGGTGCATGGGAAAAGGCTACGAATTAAGAAAATATCCTTTGCGCAAAGCCACCATTGGCGAAAGCCTAAAATTGAGAGCCAAAAGAAAAGGGTAAAGACCAATAACATTATTTGTTTGACTTTTCAGAACTATATCATCAAAAGATTTGAGTGATAAAATGAGAGATGTTTAGTTTTTGAGGGTGGTAAGTTGAAGATCAACCGCTTCGCACAATAAATCCTAGTTATGCTTAAAATGTCATGACGCTATTGATTTTTAGAATCATAAATATTCTAGGTTTATGTGCATTGTGCTTGTTTATCCATTTTGATTTCACTTTATCTATCACTTGAGACTAAATCTTAGTTTGATGAAGTTTTGCAGTAAAATAGAACTCCTTGGACATATTTTTAGTGTGGGGTCATATTCCATTTGTATCCAGCTCACACCCCTTCACTCTGTCCTACTTTGGTTTAAACATATTGATAATATGGAGTGTGAAAAACTTATATGTTTTGTGCCTTGTTGGTTTATACCTCTATGTATTGCTCATCATTATTCTCAAAATTGGATTAAATTGCTAGCATCTTTCCAATTGATATTTATCTATAAATGAGGCACGACACAATAACACGACACGACATTCCACTGCACAAAATTATAATTTAATGGGTTTAGTTTGATTGGGTTTGGGTCATTGATGGGTCAACACGGTAGATTCGTTATCATAACGAATTGGGTTTGGGTTTGTACTCTTACATGATTAAAACCGTTTATACCCATTATTACCCGTTAGTGATACCGGGTTTTATTGAACTAATATTACACCCATTATACCATGTTAGTAGGTAAACAAATATATATATATATATATATATATAATAAAGTAGGAAACTTATGTATGTCATAAGTTTCCTAAATGATGTCATCAATATGAATTTTTCATGCAGTACCTCTTTTGCCCTTAAATTTTTTTGATATCCCCTCTTTTATCTCCTCCTATCAAAGTAATCAAAGGTCTACATTTTGACACTTCAAAAATCCAACAGTTGAGATTAAAAGTTAGAATTATGTACCCTACGGTTCACAAAAATCCACAGTAAGATAATATTGTTCGAACTAATTGGTCATTCCCATCATAATCACTCACACTCATCAGAGAAGAAGGACTACCTCGAGCCATGTGTCTCTCTGTCATCACGTTCACTCTCACTATACCCTAACAAACCCAATATTCACACTAACCCCGATAACTCCACCATTCACTTTTACTCTCTCTGGATTCACTTTCACTCTCTATCACGACACCATACCCCATCTGAGTGCTCCTCCGACCACCAGATAGCCCAGCCCCTGTCCATCCTTGCCCAGCCCATATACCTCGAACTCAGTCAAACCCATCAAAGTATGTTAGGTCACGATTTAAGATTTAAGATAGATCTCTACAAATGGAGGTATGTTAGGTCGGCAGATCAGGTGATGAATCTTTACAAATCGAAGTATGTTACGATTGAAGATGAATCTCTATAAGTTCTAGAAATCTTTGTTTAAGTTGTCAAAGTATTCAAATTCTTCATCTAATATTCTAGAAATCGTTGTCCGAGTTGTAGATCTCATACCCGTCGGTAACAGGTATATGTAAGTCTCATTATCTTCGTGGTTTTATATTTTTCCCAGAGATTATATTTCGTTATCCTTTCTATTTGGTGTAGATCCAATGAGTAAAATGTGACATTATGTTAGGGTTTTACTGACCATGGTGAAAAATAGAGTTATATTTTTGTTATAATTTACAACCTTGATTTGGGGAAAAATAGGGGCGTGAAGATCTAAACTCGATTTGTTTATAATGTACAGGTGACCAGAAATAAAATTCCAGATACATTAAATCGTTTTGATTTTTTTTTTATAGTGACCAAAACAAAAACCCAGCTATAGGTGTTTTGGTTTTATAGATGCAAGAGGTTCTTTCCAACTAAAAAATGAGGATCTCTTTTATTTCAGGTTAATTAGGTTAATTTGGTATGCAGCTTTATTTTGCAAAAGAAATTGATGTATGTGTTAGATTTATTTACGTTATTAGGGACGCGTTTTCGTGCTTTTTTATTCCTCATATTTGTGGTGCTTGGAGATAAGGATATTTTTCCTTTTCTTTTGTATATACTGGTATCCCCACCCCTTTCACCTTTTTTCTCCACCATCTTCAAGCTTCAGCTTAGATCCCAGTAGTGGGTGAGTTTAGTTGAGATTGGGTTTGAGTTTGGTTTCACTTTAATTTTCAATTTTTATTCATTTTGGTCAAATGCAGGTACCCAAAATTTTCCATATGCGTGTCATAACGTTCCATATGTACTGGGTTTTGTTTTTATTTATATAGGAATATATTTTTTTGTCAAACTTGATTTTCAACTCAGTAGTAGATTCAACTTGATTTAATTACTGATCCTCTTAGCTACTTTGTTACTAGAAACTTGACAACCCTAAAGAGTCGATTTCATATTCGAAGTGATAAATCAGCCTTTTTGTAATTAATGGTTCGTTTCAGATTTGGAGTTCGTATTTTACAATAACATTGTTGAAATTTGATGAACATATGGGATTTATCTCTCATTTTACATACCTTAAAGATGGTATCTACGGATTTAGAATAACAATGAGATGAATTATGTAATCACTTCCATCATCTGTTTGTTCTAACACACTGTTTGTTATTGCTGTTTTTGTAGATCACAAAGTGAGGTAGCCTTTTTAATGGATATAATGTTAAGCTATTTATGATTTTTGTTTTCATGCTCCTTTCCTTGGATAGGTACATGAGTCTCACCATGTATTGAAAAATTTGATACAATAGGTTTGTCTTGAAGTTCTACATAACTACCTTATTGGGGAACTGGATGAATATATATATATATTGTGAGTTATTCATATTTTGCTTAATTAAATATTTACGACGCCATGTATATTTATATGGTGAGTTATTCATATAACTCTCTTTTTGTATTTTTTTAAATTTAACTTTTATAGGTGGGTCTTTTTTTATTTGAAATTTGATGTTCATGTTTTGATAGTTTATCATAATGGGTGACTGTTTTGATGTTTTATTATGTTTGTTTCAAACTTTTGTAGATATTGGTGTGCAAGGAGCGCCACGAGATTTTTTACTACGATGTTAAGCAAGTTTTGTGTTGATTGGGATACAAATACAGAGCAACGGGTTGTCGCACACTGTCTATTTTTGAACACTTATATGTAGGTATTCATATTTGTCATTTTTGAAAGAGCCAATAAAGAATGTCATTTTTGTATATCAAGGGTAAATGTTTTATTGAGTATTATGAGGGTGATTGTTGTATCTTCTTCATTCTTTCTAGAGAATTTGTTTAAATTTTTTTTAGTTCAAACAATTTATGGTTGAATCATTGTGTGGAGTTGCAATTATGAATAAAATGAATGTTAATGTTAATATGAAGAAATTATTCCCGTATTTCGAACCCTAGATCAGTCGTAGCTTTGGCGAGGGCACTTACCATCACACGACTTTATGCTTTTGAAAATTATCAGCGTGCCTTCAGGCACGGGCATACGCTAGTATATATATATATATATATATATATATATATATATATATATATATATATATATATATATATATATATATATATATATATATATATATAAAAGTTAATCTCAATCGTTAGATTAAAAAATTAGACATCAAATCCCCACCCATTTACCCATTTAAAATTTGATTTGAAAAAAATAATATAAATTAATTTTTAAAATTTTTGGAAAATAATTTTCTTAACGGGTAATGGTTTACATAATAGGTTAATTATGACACGACCCAAATCCACACATTTACTAACGGGTATTAATGGTTTGGTTCGTGGCACCCGTTAATATTATTGGGTCATGTTCGGGTTAAAATTTTTAAAATTGTTAAGCTAACGGGTCGTGTTTGGGTTAGGGTGATTTTACACGAAACCGTTAAAACACGACACGAACACGACCGAGCATGACCCGTTGCCAGGCCTAATCTATATGAGTCTATATATAATGTCTTTTGTGTTTTGATTCTTTGCGTTACATTTAATACACGAGTGTTATTGTTTTTATTGCTATATCAAAATTGGTATATCTATTTTATGGTAATGATTGATATCGTATGCTTCATTTTGCATCTATATTGGTATCTTGTGTTTCTTTGGATTATTTATTGATTGTGTTGCCGTAAATGTCCATTTTTCATGTTCATTTCACACCATTGCATGATATTATTCTTTCCTCTATGATTACAATTGGTATCATATGTTCTCACATTCTGGGGGAGAACTATTCTATAGGGGAGAAATATTTTATTTTTCATTCTTTCTTTATCTATTTTTTATAAAAGGGGGGAGAAATGGTATCTTTCACTTTAATTTTTGGAGAAGATCTTTGTCTTAGGGGGAAACATCTTACCTAGGTGGGGATCATAAAACATGGGGGAGTTTTATTCTTATGAACATCTTATATTTGTTGTATTATCTTTACATCTGAAGGATAATTTAAGTGTGCAAGTTTGCAACCTGTGGCAAAGTTAACAATCATGCAAAGCTACTCAAGGTTTATGAGTTGATTAAGCTGTACTTTTTCCTTTTGGGGATTAGTGATTGAGTCTTAGATGAGACTGATGGCCCATCGGATTTTTATGTTATGTTTCGACCTAGAATTATCAAAGGAGGAGATTTGTAAGTACAAATTTTTTATGGAGCCAATTTGTATGTATTTTGACATTTTTCATATTTGGACAAAAACTTTGAGTCATAGGTTATGACTTGAGTGTGTTTATATTTCAAGCCTATGACGTGTTAACTGCAGATGTAATGGCCAAGTTAGAAGATATACATCAACGTGTGGTATTTTGCGCCATATTTTTGTAATACCCTGTATTTCTACGTATTTAGAATTTAATTAATATGGTAATTTAATTCAGGTTATTTTAAATTACACGTATGATGTAATTTAGTTGAATCAAATAATTAAGTATTAATCAGGAGAGATAATTATTAATATTATGGAATAAATTTACTAAGTGGATTGGAAAATAATTTGTGGTAATTATTATACATCATAGGGAGTGATATGGACGTAATCATATTATATGTCAACCGGGAGTTGCATGTAGACTAATTTGAGGTCAAGATAGAAAATTGGTATGGAGTCACTTGAATGACGATTTAGAGGTCATGGTTGATTCTGAAAGGGTCGGAATAGTGTACCTCGGTGTATAGTTTGGGTCTCGAGGCAATTTTAGGCCAACTCGGAACCATATAAGGGAATTTTAGTCAATTGGTATCCTAGGGTTGAGAGATATACGAAATTTTAAGGGTTATATCAGCATGTAGTTGGGAGAGGCTAGGGTTAGAAGAGTAGGAAACAAGAAAAGGCCATTAAAGAAGAAGGAGAAAACATTCTTAGAGCTTAAGAGAGGATTTTTGAACCCTTCAACTTTGTTCTTGCACTTTCATAAACTTTGGATTGTGCAGTGGAAGGGAAGACGAATAAATCCATCATCGTCAAATGAAATCAGATCTACTGGACCAAAGGCAAGTGTTTATATTTCATGTTTTTATTTTCTTATAATGCCCATGTAGTGTAGGGATTATGATATCATGATTTTAATTGTGTTCATGAGGTTAAAGTGAATAAAATTCATAAATTGGGATATGAATGAATGTAGAATGATTCCACATATGTAGAGGGAACGAAATTAGATTTGTATGTGCAAATATTATGAAAGAAATCTGGAAAAAATATTGATTATGCATGAAAAACATGAACTAGGGTTTTGGGTAGGAAAACCTTAGAGAAATCTTAAGAATTTTGGTATTTAATGATGATTTGATGTTCAAGATTTGTTAAAATTGATGTATATACTCTTATATAATGTTGGGGCAAATTATAATGGAGTTTGGGAGTGATTGCATGAAGGAATTGTGGGTAAAAATGGTGAAAAATGAAGTTGGGTAACGAAGAAGAAGGCCCTTGATAGTTTCGAATCGATTTAGCCCAAGGGCAAACCGATTCCATAAGGCGAATCGATTTGCCCCTTTGGCGAATTGATTTGGTTTGCAAGATTTGTAAAAAAAAATCTTTAAACCCTAAAAATTACGAATAATTAACTCGAACTTTTAGGGCATCTCTAAATTCTAAAGACGATTATATTGAATGCCAGTAGGCATATTATAAGGATTAGGTTTGCATAAATTGAGATGAGATAAGGATAGGGATAATCGGGAACATATCCATAATTATTGAATGGACGGCATTTGAAATGGGTCATGAAGGGATGAGTTAACCTATGAATTCGATCGGTAGAGTGAGAGTGTAGTAACTACTGAAATAACTTAAGGGGTAACTATGGCCCTTCAGGTAGAGATTTATACACGAAACAATGCGATAGAGAGTTAGAATCGTATATCGAAAGTACGTTGAGTATTCGAGAGATAAATTACATACGTGTTATATTGATAGGTTGTGTGTATACCTATACGAACTCTATTATAGGATGAGTGTGTATCTATACGAATGATATTATGGGTTGAATGGATACCTATACGGGATTATATTATAGGTGGAGTGTATACCTATACCGATGATATTTATAGGTGGTGTGTAAACCTATACTAATGATATTCATAGATTATGTGTATGCCTATATATGACATATGGATAGGTTATATTTATGCCTATTATGTGCTTAATTTGTGTGTGAACATACCCACGCTACCTTCTATCCAGAGATTTTTGCTCGACGGAAATCCCACCTTAATGATTTCAGTGAGGTCTGAATTTTTTCCCCCAAACATGGAACTTAGGGTGGCTCACTATGTGTTTGTATTAGTGGGACTAGAAGGTCGTTTGGGTATGTTAGGTATGTGTGTGTTCCAAAGGCTTAGAACTATGTTCGCCTCTATTGTTGTGTTGATTGATTTTGGGTTCGAGGAGACACACCGAACCATTTGACCTTGATTTAGTATGAGAGATACATGGATTTGATAGCAGAGTATGAAGACTCACACCGTAGTTATTAGATAGGGATGTTGGAGTTATGTATATAAATGGTGCGACATATCTATACATACATGTATATTTATATTACTTGTGTGTGAAAGTACTAATTGTAGATAGAGTATATCTAAATATAATGTAATTATGAGAGATTCTACGCAGTGTGAGATGGTAATAAAGTTATATATCATATATCTAAAATATGATATATGCAGATCAACGCAATGAAATGATTTAATAATAACATACGTGAAATCTTAATTATGGTTAATAATAACATATGGTAGTTTTGCAATAGCGTACTGTATGGATGGTACGGGGGAAGTTAAAGAGATATTTAACTAAAGACTTAATGAGTAAAGATTGGAATATTGTAGCATACTGTATGGACGATACGGGGAAGCTAAACATGTTAATGGATATATAGTTGTTGGTGAGACCTAGATGGTCTGGGTAGCATAGCTAGGTAGAAGACGTTAGACGTGCATATTAGTTGAGAGGTGAGGAACTCAAGGGAGTGTACGTTGAACTAACATGTGTGATCAATAACTGATTTTAAGCCATTACAAATACTTGCTAAATATTTTTAAATGTTTTGGGCTCTAACTTTTCTTGCAAAATATTTTCAAAACCTTTTAGGTGTCCATCTATAGGGATGCCATGCCAAATAATCTGTGCCAGGGATGTGTGGCTGCAACACTTATGGATGCTTATAGGATTTGGATTAGACGCTTCTGTTACTTCACTCTTAGAATTGGACGCATTTCAGTTATTTGATTTGGGTGTGTTGCCCCTTCAGTTATCTATTTTATGTCAGTTCAGTCTGTATACTCAGGTTTATGTATGTCTTTTGGAATTTATATTAGACTTGGGAACCGATGGTTTATTCGGTTTTATTTTATTCAATTACTTATCATGTTGATTGATTCATATTATTACTGCATGGATGGTTTGGTAATTGTATTTATTTTCGCATGTTGTTGTTTAATGAAAGATAAAATTTGGCATCGATTTATTTTAAACATAGGTGGTTAGTAATTTAAAATATTTTTGACAGTGATGCTAAGAATGAACCAAATGAGATTCCTATTTTATTTTTATGAAGGACTGATCACCCGATATTTAAATGGGTGGGGTGTCACTGATGGTATCAGAGCATCAGGTTTTAGTGTCCTTAGGATCTATGTGGATTTTTACATTTCATCTTAGAGTTATTTGATATAGAACCTTATTATAGGATTGTTGTATTCCTCTATGTATGCGACTTACGTTCTCGTGCTATTATGTATAGTTAATGTGATTCACATATGAGTTCTATTGGGCTTCGTACACCGAACAATGTAGGACTACCAGTGAGGGACGTTAGAAGGACTGCAGGAGGAGAGGCTCCACAAAAGCCATAGAGTATTCTGGGAACGTTGATCGCGATAGAAGTCACCATGATTATTATTTAGGAAGATAAAAATAGGATAATCACTCAGGAGCAGTAGTTTCCCCAAGCACTGTTGTAGATAACAGTGGCACAAATTCAGACTCACCTAGCGTAGTCGGCAGGGGGGAGTCGGGGGGACTCTTTTAAAGATCCATATGTAAGGATTCATGGAAGAGAGGAAGTGTGATAGGCCAATGGAAGGAGATAATCCAAAGGCAATTGTGTAGTGTGGAGTACAATGACACCCAGGATTAAATTTTGAGCAAAATGTTTAACTCATAAGAGCGTTATAGAGTGACGAGAGTCAGTCATCACATATAAATAAGTATACAAGAAATTAAATGAGAAATTTGGGTACGAGTTGAGCGTAAAATCATCCATCTGCTGTTCAGATAGAGATGAGAATGAAGTTTTTTAATTTATCAAAATTGGGCCAGATAGAGACCGATCGTGAGAGGGAAATTGACTCGTTTAGCAAATTTCATACTCGACGGAGGGGATACGAAGGATAAAAAGGGTTCAGTAATATGGTAAAGGACTTGTGGGTAGAATACGCAAGCATGGATGGGAAATTTGACTGGGACGAGTAGTGTTGATGTCATCAAGGTCGTACGTTTATAAGTTTATATCAACACTTACATGACAAGGGAGTTATGAGGGTTAGAAAATATAGTCTAAGGGAAAGACTGTATTTAACGGTGCTAGGGAGGCACCACAGGAGGGTATACCATTAGGGGAACTATTTAAATGATACAAATCAATTGAATTCCTATTAAGTGACGGTGGATTCAGTCAGGGCGATCAAATCCAGCAACGAGTTCCATAGGGCCAACGGAGCCAAAGGGAAAAAGAGGTAGCAATCGAGGGGCCAGGACTACCAAGTCCGAGAGAAGGATACCCAACAAGTCTAGTGGTGCTAGAGATAGGGGATGTCACAAAGAAAAGTGTCCTATGTGTGGAGAGTAGGGACACCTATATTAAACTGTTCAAAGTGAGACTAGTCGGAGTGGGAAAGTGGATGGGAACGGTGCCAGTGGGGCACAATAGCAGCAGGAGAAAGATTTTTGATAAGGGAGTCGTGCTAAGTGATTTAGGCTGATTAGGCATAAATTCTTCCTAATTTATCCCTTGATTTAGTTAGTTTTAGCACCTCGAACAACGTAATTGAGTTGACTTTATCTCATAATCTCGCTACTGACTGATCCTAATGAGTACATCGAGTTTCTGGTATTTCGTAGTGATTTTACAGGTATTTGATGTCAAGAAACAGAAGAAGGAAACCAGAAGAATCAAGGAAAAAAGAAGGAAAGTCAAAAGGGAAAAAGCATAATTTATACCCAGAATTCGGATGAGGTACCTAAAGAGAAGTTGAAAAGATCTCATTCACAAGCACATAGGAAGAAACCACACCTCAATCGGAGTCCCGAAACAAAATACATGAGCAGTCAAAGTTGAGCAAAAAATTCAAATAGCCGGACCGGTTCGCCCCTACCTCGGACCGGTCCGCCCTTACCCCGGATCGGTCTGCCTTGCCAAACTCCAGAAGATCTCGGATCACAAGAAAACTGAAGAAGGAAAAAATAAAAAGAATCAGTTCGCTCTCGGACCGGTTCGCCCCAAAAAAAAGAACCGATCCGCCTTCAGGGGCAGACCGGTCCGCCTAAGGCCCGGACCGGTCCGGCCCTCGAGATTTGCAAATCTTTGAAGAGTCCTAGTGCAGCTGCAATTCCTAAATTCATGGAGGGTATAAAAACCCGATTTATTATTGTTATGAGGACGGATTATTTTTAGAGGATAATAGTTAGTTTTTCTCTATTCTCCAGAAACCCTTGTTTAGCTACAATTACCAATTTTAATTCAAGGATTGAAGAGTTATTCAGAGTTTGTGTGATTACCAGATTTATTGATTGCTGTAATTATTGCTTGGGTGATTTTAGTGAGTTATTTCTTCTTTTTGATTCTATTCTACATCAATTCATCAGTTTTCCTTAGATTAGTCATGAACTCTCGCACATTAAACACTGTTTTCATCAATTTCATCATGTTAGGCTAGATTTCCTAAGGCCGGGATACATGAACCCAGCCTGATGTATTAATTGCACATGTATAATATTAATCCTTTGAATTTAGTGATTGTTTACGACCGTATTGCGTAGCAATATGACAATTGTAGGTCTTTATATCTCGTTTGCCTCTGGGTAACTGTGATGATTTAGAATGAAATTCGAGTGTTACTATCGCGATACTGATTTACTCGTCCTCAAATTAGGTATGACGCGGGCTTGAACCTCGTATACATAATGCTTGGGAGTACTAAATTCCGAGTCAAATCAATCAGTCAAATTTATGATTAGTATTTTACCAGCGATACACTAGGGTTGGGGGATTGTATTCCCGTTCTATTTTTCTCATTAGTTAGTCAAAAGTTTTAAACCCGTTTTCATTCATATTTTAGGTAAATTAGTGTAGTTGCATTTTGTCATAATTTCTTAATTGCATTTAGTTTAATCAATTCTCAAAAACCAAATCATTTTCTTTTTCTTTTTAGAGTCAGAGGTAGGATTTCTCCGTCTTTTCCCGTCGTCACAACTCCGTTGTCCTTTTTCCCTGAGGATCGATACCCGACTTATCGAATTATTACTTGAGCGACAGGCTTGCTCTTGAGCCTAGAGTGAACGCATTTCTGAGACACATTTTCAGTCGCTTCAAGTTTTTGGCACCGTTGCCGGGGAAATAGGTAGACTTAGGATTAGATCGAGTCAATCCAAAGCTTTGACCAAAAATCTCCAAAAATCCAAAAAACATAAAAAATTTCAAAAAGCACAAAAAGATCCATCATCATCTCTCCTAAGCTTTAATGTAAAATTCTGAAACCACTCCCACACCCTATAATACTCCAACCAACATTCACGAAAATCCAATTGTTGAGTATAATCCCGACAGTCCCCACACTCCAAATGCCCCACAGTTCTGGATACCACCTCCCACACCGTCGCACACAATCTCTAATAACACTCCATTTTCCTTCTTAGGACACACTCCGAGCACACCCAGTGAGAGCACCGAGTCATTGAGTGAAGAAGAGATGTCGCAACACGGCAGTGCACCCGCCGGTGAGGAAGAGCCCCCATACCGCCCACTGAGAGAATTCTTATATCTCGAGCGCACTGTCACTCCGGGATGCATTATACACCCATATAATGCCGGGCAGTTCCATTTTAAAAATGGGATGATCCAGATGTTATCGCATTACCACGGTATGGATTCTGAAAAGCCATGCCTCCATATTAGGGAATTTCAGGACGTGTGTGCTACTCTCAATGACCAAACCTGAACACAAGAGGTGATCCACCTCAAACTCTTCCCTTTCTCTCTCAAAGATAAAGCTAAGACCTGGCTATGGTCTTTACCTTCGAGCTCGATTTCATCATGGAATGAGTTACAATCGAGATTTCTCAAGAAATTCTTCCCAACACATCGAACAATCTCCATAAAGGCTCAAATTCAAGCGTTCAGACAAGATGAAAATGAGCCATTCCATCAATGTTATGAACGTTTCAATGAGTTAGTTACTTCATGCCCCCATCATGAATTTGATTCAGCGCAAATCATCTCTTTTATCTATAATGGGTTGAATCTTAACTCCAAACAATTTGTTGAAACCATGGGAAGTGGTCCGTTTATCGATTTAGATGCCGACGATGTTGAGCTTCACCTAAGGTATGTTTCCGAGACTACCCAATCCTGGGATACATCTGATCCTAACGCTCAAAATCGAAATCGTCAAGTGACAACCATTTCGTCGGCATCTGGCCTATTCCACGTAGATAAGAACTTTATGACGGATAGTCGATTGGAGACTCTTGAGAAAGGATTTCGAGACCTATGCGAGATATATGGAAAAGGACCAGCTGGATCCATACCAAACCCCGTCGAGAAGGTGTACGCTATTTGTGAGGCGGGACATTCAACTGAGGAATGCCCGACGATACCCGCCTACAAAGTTATGATTCAGGAGCAAGTTAGTGGTATAGGAGGATTTAAGCGAAATTTCAGTGCCCCGCACGGGAATTCATATAACCCTTCATGGAAAAACCATCCTGGTTTTAGCTATGGGCAACAACATGCCGCGATGAACCCTCCTTCACATGTTGCCCCTCCTCCACCACAACACTTTCAACAAGCCCCACACATGCAAGGACATCTGCAAGCACCACCACCTCAAGGAGCGTATATTCCGCCACTGCAGAGAACTCTCGAGGATACCATGAATCAATTCATCGCAAGCCAGACCGCAACCAATGCCAAATATGATCGTCTGATTGGCGACATAAATGTAAGTCTGTCAAAGATACAATCCTCATTGAGTGTCCAAGAAAAGGGTAAGTTTCCTGCCCAAGGCCAAAGACCTCCCCAAGGTCAAACTAGTGTTAGCTCCACCTCTACTGAACATCAGGAGCAATGTCAAGCTATGAACACTCTTCGTAGTGGGAGAGTCATTGATTTATCACCTCCCCCACGCGACACGATAAAAGACAAGGAGATTTCACCCGGCACGAAAGAGGCCGAAGATGACCCCTTGAATGAGAGTGACAAAGAAGATGCTAGTGAGCCAGAGGTAGTAGTGAAACCACCCTCCGCGGCACCGTTTCATCAAAGGTTGATTCCCTCCCATAAAGGAAACCCACGTGAAGACGTGCTAGAAGTGCTAAAGCAAGTAAAGCTGAATTTACCTTTTCTTGATTCTATTAAGCAAATTCCATCTTATGCTAAAGTCATTAAAGACTTATTGATGGTGACGAGAAAGATGAAGGTAAAGAAGAACGTCTTTCTAGCACAAAATGCGAGCTCCATATCCTGCATCATTGGAGAGAATAAAATCGAAAAAGCCTTACTTGACTTGGGAGCAAGCATAAATATCCTCCCTTACTCCATTTATAGGCAACTTGATTTGGGCTAGCTCAAGCCCACAAAGGTCACTCTCCAATTAGCGGATCGAACAGTGAAGATCCCATGAGGCATAGTAGAGGACGTGAACGTCCAAGTTGACACTTTCTACTTCCCCATAGATTTTGTCATTTAGGACACGGAGCCCTCCTTCAACTCGAGCAATCATGTTCCCATCATCCTGGGGCGTCCATTCTTAGCTACGGCTAGCACTATTATCAACACTCGGAATGGGAGAATGCAACTCACCTTTGGGAACATGACCTTGAAAACCAACATCTTCCACATAGCCCAACATACGGGGGATGAAGATGATCTTCACGCGGTGAGTCTCATAGATGAGATAGTAGAGGAGTATTTTGAGGAGAATTTTGTGGCGACGCTTTAGAGTCCTGTTTAGCGGCGAGATATGAGAGTGAGGGGATGCACACCGACTTCGAGAGGGAGGTTGGGGAGTTGAAAGAGTTACTCGATGAGAGTACGTCGGACGAGGACGTGAGAGATGTCAATTGGGTTTCTAGATTCGAGGAGTTACCTCCGAGGGATACACGCGTGGTTCCCTCCAGTGACAAATTTCCAACCCTCGAATTAAAGAAACTCACCTCCCATATTAAATATGCATACCTAGGAGAGGATGAGACATTTCCTGTTGTTATCTCCTCTAGCCTAGACGAAGGGCAGGAGGGTAAATTATTGAAAATTCTGAGGAAGCCCCAAAGTGCTTTTGGTTGGTACATTGCTAATTTGAAGGGGAAAAGTCCTTTGATTTTCACTCACAAGATCCATCTCGAAGAGGACGTCAAACCCTCTAGAGAAATGAAAATAAGACTAAATCCCAACATGAAAGAAGTTATGAGAACCGAGATTATCAAATTGTTGGATGCCCGGATTATCTACCCAATCTCGAATAGTAAGTGGGTGAGACCTATTCAAGTCGTCCCGAAGAAGTCGGGGATGACAGTGATCGAGAATGCTAAGGGAGAGCTCGTTCCCCAACGTACCACCATCGGGTGGCGCGTTTGCATTGATTATCGAAAACTCAATGCGGGAACTAGGAAAGACCATTTCCCCTTGCCATTTATCGATCAAATACTTGAGAGAGTTGCAGGCCACCCTTATTATTGCTTCCTTGATGGTTATTCCGGATATAACCAAATTGAGGTGGATGTACTTGACCAGGAAATGACGACTTTCACTTGCCCTTTTGGAACGTTTGCATACAAACGTATGCCATTTGGCTTGAGTAATGCACCCGTGACTTTTCAAAGGTGCATGTTGAGCTTATTTAGCGACATGGTCGAAAGAGAACTCGAAGTGGTCATGGACGATTTCAGCGTTTTTGGCACCTCTTTCGATCATTGTTTAGAAAAACTGGAAAAAGTAATTGCCCGGTGTGTGGAAAAGAACTTAGTGCTGAATTGGGAGAAATGCCATTTCATGGTCACAGAGGGAATAGTTCTTGGCCACATAGTATCATCCAAGGGAATAGAGGTTGATAGGGAAAAGATAGATGTCATAGCTGATCTTCCCCCACCTAAATCGCTTAAAGACGTGCGCTCATTCTTGGGTCACGCGGGGTTTTATCGAAGGTTCATTAAGGACTTTAGCGCCATCGCTAGACCCTTAAGCAACCTACTCATGAAGGACACCTCATTTGAGTGGAGGGAGGCATGCCAAAGCTCTTTTAAAAAATTAAAAAACATTCTTGTCTTCGCTCCCATCATGCAAGTTCCGGATTGGTCCTTACCATTAGAACTTATGTGCGAGGCAAGCGATTACGCGATCGGGGCTGTTTTGGGCCAACGAAAAGATAAACAAGATCATGTCATCTATTACGCTAGCCGGACCCTTACCGGACCTCAACTCAACTACTCTACCACGGAGAAGGAATTCTAGCGGTAGTCTTTGCCCTTGATAAATTTCGGTCATATCTCATTGGTTTCCCCATTACTTGCTTCACCGACCACGCAACTTTGAAATACCTACTTGCAAAGAAAGATGCCAAGCCACGCCTCATAAGGTGGATACTACTACTACAAGAGTTCAATCTCTCCATCAAAGATAAGAAAGGAGTAGAAAACGTCGTTGCTGACCACTTGTCTTAGCTTTCGTCCGACGTACCTAGTGATCCCGTACCCATAGATGAATAATTTTCGGATGAGCAACTTTTTGCTACCTCTTCATATCCCTGGTTTGCGGATATAGTGAACTATCTTGTCATGGGAGCCGTCCCTCCCGACTAGACACTCCAAGATAAGAAGAGGTTTATTACTTGGTCGCGCATGTTCTTCTATGACGATCCATTCCTTTTTAAATATTGCACCGACCAAATCATCCGACGATGTGTACCTAATGACGAAATCCCAAAAGTCATCCAGTTTTGTCATTCGGAAGCTTGTGGAGGCCACTTTTCGACGAAAAAGACAACCACAAAATTCTGTAATGCGGCCTCTATTGGCCCATAATCTTCGGGGATGTGAAAGATGCTTGGAAATCCTGCAATAGGTTCCAATGGATGGGGGCCATTGCCCAACGAGACATGATGCCTCTTACCCCCATACTTATCATTGAGATCTTTGACTGTTGGGGTATTGACTTCATGGGCCCTTTCCCCCCGTCCTTTAGTTTTCTATACATCCTTGTCGCGGTAGACTATATTTCTAAATGGGTGGAAGACATAGCTATCAAGACAAATGACAACAAAGTGATGATAAAGTTCCTACAGGAACACATACTTTCCCGCTTTGGTGAATCGAAAGGGATAATTAGTGATAATGACACGCACTTTTGCAATAGGCCATTCGCGAAGCTCATGAGAAAGTATGGCGTCGTTCACAAGGTTGGAACGACGTATCATGCACAAATGAATGGGCAGGCCGAACTAGCGAATCGAGAAATCAAGAGCATTCTCGAAAAGACCGTCAATCCTATCCAGAAAGATTGGTCACTTAGATTGAACGATTCGCTCTAGGCCTATCGTACAGCATACACGAATCAACTCGGCATGTCCCCTTTCTTCTTTGTATATGGAAAACCTTGCCATCTTCCCATTGAGTTAGAGCACAAAGCGTGTTGGGTGATTAAGCAATTGAATTATGCCATGGATAAAGACGGTGAAGCCCGCAAACTTCAATTGAATGAATTAGAAGAACTACGCAATGATGCGTATGAGAATGCTAAAATTTCCAAAGAAAGAATGAAACTCTCTCATGATAGCATCATCCGACGAAAGGAGTTTCTTCCCGGGCAAAAATTTCTTCTCTACAACTCTCGGCTTCACCTCTTTCCGGGCAAGTTGCGGTCATGATGGTCTGGCCCGTTCATCGTAAAGAATGTTTTCCCCTATGGAGCTGTTGAATTGGATGATTTAAAAGGGGGAAATACATTCAAAGTAAATGGACAACGCCTAAAGCCATATCTGGAGGCGTGTACGGAAGAGATCGACACCGTCTGGTTGTCGGACCCCGTTTACGGGGTTGAGTGAGATGTTCCTGCGAGGTCGTCGCACCCCCGATGCGTATGGCGTGAGATTCATGTGTGTTGTGAGAGTCGTTAGGACTCGGTTCATTTGGGAAAAGCATTCGTGTGTTTCAGGAATTTTGAGTCAAAGGGTGTTGACCAGCGAAATGGAGAAGGGTTTTAGTCCAGATTGATAGAGAGTATGTGGTGAAAGTGAAAATTTTCAGAGAAGAGAGATCGAAACCAAGTTCGGAAATAATCCATCCCAACTGCCCTGGGGCCGGACCGATTCTTTTAATTTAAGGCCGGACTGGTCTGCCCCCAGACTGATTCCTTTAATTTTAAAAAGGACCGATCCGCCTGGCGAAGGTTTGAAAAGTCAAAAGCCCGGACCGGTTTGCCCCTACCCCGGACTGGTCCGCCTTCTGCAGAACTAGATTTGACCCTTCCCAAGATTCACCCCTTCTCCCCAATCCTCTTCCTTCCCTCCAATCCGTTTTCCCAACTCCCAACCTCAACCTTTCCCTCCCAAATTCACCCCCTTTTCCCTTCAAACTCTTTCCTTCCAATTCCAACCTCTCCCCTCACCCTCTCACCTATAAATACACCTCCAATCCCTCTCTTTTCCTCCACACCTTCAACCAAATCCTCTCTTCTCCCTCTCTAGTCTTCCAAGAAAAAATCTTCCCTGTTTCCATGGCTCCCCGAGTTACCCCCATCAAGTATGACTCCACCGATATCCAACCCTCCAGTCACGGCGAATTTTGCTACCCCCAAGAGGAGCGATGGAGCAACCAGTTTTTCGGTTTAGGCCGCAAACTCCATATAGAGCGTGCTGTCCAGTGGGAAGGGATGCCAACTCCGTCATCGCCCTTTTCATTGCTCATGGCTAGTACTAATTCCTTAACGATACTTACGAAGCGATTTGGGCAACCGAACTTCGCTCCTTCTATGGAACTTTAGTTTGGACGGGCCAATTCGAGGCCCAAGCTTACGTGGATGGGAACGTCATCCCATTTTCTTTGGCTCTTCTCACGGACAAGTTGGCCGAATATGACGTTTCGAACTTTCAAGAATTCACTTATCCACAAAACGCCCCCCGGTCTACAAGGACACTATCATGGCTCGCATTGCACCAAATGTGGCTTGGACGGGGCAAACCGTCACCGTTGGATGCCTAAACGAGAAAGCGCGCCTCACTTTTCAGATTGTGTGCGCCAACATTTTATAAACATCCAATGACTCCACCATGCGGCCCCGGAAAGCCACTTTGACATATCACCTCTTCGACCCCCACACTTCCATCCATTTGGGCCGAACATTATACGCGGATATCATTAACACGCCTTTGGATGATAAGGGCACCTCCCCACTTCCCTATGCCCGTTTGATCATGTCCATCCTTAAGGATGCGGGCATAGTGGAGCCGATCGACCATACTCGCATTCTTGGTCCTTTCGGACAAGGGACCCGCACCAAAAGCACCAAATAGCTAACTGTCCTACGGGCTAGGAGGGGTGGTGATAGTGAAGAGGAAGATGCCTCGACTGAGAGCGAGGAAGAAGAAGGGGCAGCCGGTGAAGACGTCGAGATGGGCGATATCGGTCCGGACGAGGAATCGGCGGACGAGGAGGATGACCCAGATTTTGAGTGGGAGGGAACCGACCTATCAGCTCGCTTGTCGGCACTTGAAACGAACTTCAACACCTTTCAGACCAACTACGAGCGCGACATGAGCATAGTCCTCCGCTTTCATGCGGACATGTATCGCCGCCTAGGGGACCCTAATGAGACACTACCCTCCTACTACCATAACCCCTATGACCCCAACGCGCCCGGTTCCTCCCATCCCCCACCCCGGTGAAGATTTATATGGTGTTGGAAGCTTTTTATTTGTTTTTCTTGTTCACAGTTGTATGTTTTTCCCTTCACTTGTAACACGGCCCATTTGTAATAAAAACTGCATTTTCTCCATTTGTTTGTTTGATTTATCGCACTTATTATTTTTCCTTATTTAGATTTTAGTCCTTTTTGCTTGAGGACAATGCAAAAGTCTAAGTTGGGGGGGTCACAAGTGCGTATGTCTAAAACTTCACAAATTTTCAAAATGCCCAGAAATTTCCAAAAAAATCAAAAAATTTTGAAAAATCCAAAAATATTTTTGTTCAAAATAAATAAAAATTAGAATACAAATTTTTCAAAAATATCATTAAAAGTCGGTTTAAAGTCTCCAATTGTAAAAATTCAATATGCACAAAGCCAAAATTGACCAAAGATGGAAATTGAGAGAAAATTGACGACTTAACGAATAAGTGTGGAGATTAACAACCCCGGTGAGATTCGAGCCTATCACTTTTTGAAAGTTTTAAATCAATCCGAGTTAATTGTTAACCCAAAGTTCTTTTCAGTGCCTAAAAAGTTGTCGAGGATCTCAATCCTTTCATTTTGATCGGTTTTGAAAAATGTGTGTATTATTGCTTTGAAAAACGTGCAAAAATTGATCTCTAAACATAAATTCATCTCGAAACGCATATGGTAACGCAATTGGTATTTTGGACAATGAAGTAGGCCCTCGTTTGTCACCCAAAAATATTGGCCAGAAAAAGTAGCGAAAAATCACCCCTTTTGCAACCCAAATTGAGCCAAATAAAGTTTCCCTTTCGTTTGACAACCCGAAAAACCCAAATAGCCCGGAATTGTGAAAAATGGAAAAATTCAGAATTTCAGTTCGGAAAGTGCATATAAAGGGGCAAGAAAAAAATAGATATGCTCAACAAAAATAGCAAGAAAAGAAAAAGAAGTGAAAAACAAAAACAAAAAGGAAAAAAAGAGCAATAGCCCGAAAAAAGAACAAATGGACATCATTAATGACTTTTTCAATTCCAACCTCCCTACCATTGTCATTTTACCCCATATACCTTAAAACCTGAAAAAGTCCTAACCGAGTCCAAATTGCGAAAATTGGTTACCGCGTGGAGAGTTAATACACCAAAAGATAATAAATAGATCGAATGTGCGGAAAAAGAGGCAATGTTCCCATTTTTAAAACTGTAATCCGTTGATGAGATCCTTTTACTATGAAATTTCCGTCTTTCTAATTGTATGCATGATTTTGCGTCCGTTACATTTACTCTTTATATCACGCATACCGAGAGAATAGCCATAATCCGAGTGATTCATTTGAGAGAGAATTCCGTGAGAAATTGAAATCAAAATGAATTTTCGAATAAGTAACGTAATGATCAATCGGTGAAAATTGGCGGTTATATTTTCGGCTTCGCACACACACACTACGGTTTGAGACTTGTAAATATGACTTGATGATGAATATTTTTCTGGAAAATTTTGAATTATATAGTTTTTGCGTATTTTGAATTTTTGTTGAGTCGAATTTTGTGGGTATATTCTCTGCAAACCCTCACGAGACACAACTCGTCCTACTAGGGCAACCTAGGGGTTTAAAGGCTTGTTGCATACGCTAAATGTAATCGCTTTCCCGTGAAAGAGGTATCATATCCCAATAAGATGTTTTTAAGAATTCATCCTGGCTAGGATTCTTTTACATTGCTCGGGATGCGCAAAGTTCTAAGTTAAGGGGGTTTGATTAGGCATAAATTCTTCCTAATTTATCCCTTGATTTAGTTACTTTTAGCACCGCGAACAACGTAATTGAGTTGACTTTATCTCATAATATCGCTATTGACTGATCCTAATGAGTACACCGAGTTTCCGGTATTCCATAGTGATTTTACAGGTATTTGATGTTAAGAAACGGAAGAAGGAAATCGGAAGAATCAAGGAAGAAAGAAGGAAAGTCAAAAGGGCAAAAGCATAATTTATACCCGGAATTAGGATGAGGTACCTAAATAGAAGTTGAAAATATCTCATTCACAAGCACATAGGAAGAAACAACTCCTCAATCAGAGTCCCGAAACAAAATACGTGAGCAGTCAAAGTTGAGCCAAAAAGTCAAATAGCCGGACCGGTCCACCCCTACCCCAGACCGGTCCACCTTGACAAACTCCAGAAGACCCCGGATCACAAGCAAACTGAAGAAGGCAAAAATAAAAAGAACCGGTTCGCTCTCGGACCGGTTTGTCCCAAAATAAAAAGAACCGATCCGCCTTTAGGGGCAGACCGGTCCGCCTAAGGGCCGGACCGGTCTGGCCATCGAGATTTGCAAATATTTGAAGAGTCCTAGTCCAGCTGCAATTCCTAAATTCATGGAGGGTATAAAAACCCAATTTATTATTGTTATGAGGACGAATTATTTTTAGAGGATAATAGTTAGTTTTTCTATTTTCTCCAGAAACCCTTGTTTAACTACAATTACCAATTTTAATTCAAGGATTGAAGAGCTATTCAGAGTTTGTGTGATTACCAGATTTATTGATTGCTGCAATTATTGCTTGGGTGATTTTAGTGAGTTATTTCTTCTTTTTGATTCTATTCTACATCAATTCATCAGTTTTCCTTAGATTAGTCATGAACTCTCGCACATTAAACACTGTTTTCATCAATTTCATCATGTTAGGCTAGATTTCCTAAGGTCAGGATACATGAACCCAGCCTGATGTGTTAATTGCACATGTATAATATTAATCCTCTGAATTTAGTGATTGTTTACGATCGTATTGCGTAGCAACATGACAATTGTAGGTCTTTATATCTTGTTTTCCTCTGGGTAACCGTGATGATTTAGTATGCAATTCGAGTCTTACTATCGCGATACCGATTTACTCATCCTCAGATTAGGTATGACGCGGACTTGAACCTCGTATACATAATGCTTGGGAGTATTAAATTCCGGGTCAAATCAATCAGTCAAATTTACGATTAGTATTTTACCAGCGATACACTAGGGTTGGGGGATTGTATTCCCGTCCTATTTTTCTCATTAGTTAGTCAAAAGTTTTAAACCAGTTTTCATTCACATTTTAGGTAAATTAGTGTAGTTGCATTTCGTCATAATTTCTTAATTGCATTTAGTTTAATCAATTCTCAAAAACCAAATCATTTTCTTTTTCTTTTTAGAGTCAGAGTTAGGATTTCTCCGTCTTTTCCCGTTGTCACAACGCCGTTGTCCTTTTTCCCTGAGGATCGATATCCGACTTATCGGATTATTACTTAATTGACAGGCTTGCACTTGAGCCAAGAGTGAACGCATTTCTGAGACACGTTTTCAGTCGCGTCATAGGCCCAAAGGTTACCAACACAAGAATGGTGGCGTCAGGCAGGACTGATAGGGTTCGTAGCAGCAGCACCCTGATCCTCAAGGTCATCGGTTCTAAAGGAAGGGCGAGGAGGCCAGCAGGGCCAAAGCCAGAGGAAGGAGAGTTTCTCTGGCAGTTATTACGGTCGTGGAGCGAGGAACCATAAGAAGGAGGATTATTAGAAGTGAGGTAGGGGAAATAATAGGATGAGATCTTGGATGTACAAACATTTTAGAAGATCATGGGTCAGTTCCAGCGTGAGAGTTATGCTCTGGAACCCGTTGACCAGGTAAGACATATGGAAAATGGAGGTAATATTTGTATTTCATCCTTACGAGTATGGGATTAGTTCAGGTGACATGTGTGCGTCATAATGTATGACTGTTAACATTAAAATTCGAGGGTGAGTCGGGTTTAGTGGGTGTGTGGGCGGTATCAGCCTTATTATAAATATATTTACCATTGGGTAGCAAGGATCTTTGGTGTCAAGCTGTAGGGAAGTGGGTGTGGCCACTAATAGGATTTTTATGTTATGATTTTGCTACTTTTGAGAGCTGGGAAAGTAGAGTTTATTTTGATCATGTATAGTGATTGGATACCGAGGGTTTGAGTGATAGTAAATTATGTGATAAACTATCGTGATTCTTATTCTGGGATGAGATATTTTATTTTATGGGGCATCACCTGAAAGAGGGTTGGGCCTGCATATATATTATATTATATCGTAGACTTCGGTGAGAATGTTGTCTTATGATATTTGATCCCGGTGATCAGGGACGTTTACTGATGTGATTCATCGTATGTTGGTTTATTGGTGAGAGGGGAGATTTAACTTATTATTGATTTAGCATTGAAAAAACATGGCAATAGGGAGAACGCCGCATTGTATGCCATCTTCAGTGACATGATACTGGAAGAGTAGACTTTTATTTTTGCAGACGGGATTTTGGGTGTACATGTTATGGACTGAGAGTCGATAGTTATATTATAATTTAAGGCCTCTAGAGCCGTATAATCCTAATGTGAAAATCATGTGGAAAGTTTAAATCACGAGTAGATCGGTGGGGAAATCTATAGAATAATTAAGTTTCCATTAGTAGGGTGGTTGAGTTAACTTTACTGTATGGTAATGCTAAGTATGCGAGGCTTGATTTAAAGCGAGTATATTATGATCAGTTGATTTGGGCAGAAATGCACGGGACATAGTGTGTATGGGCGCCCTAGTTAGTTGAGATTTTCAGTATCACTCATAATGAGTAGATGTGGAAATTTATGAAATAAACATAAACGTATACATAGATTTGAGGCGAAACTGAAATGAGACAAAGGGGTAACGATGTTGCATTATGAATAAGATGTGTCACCAAGGATCGACGAGTAGACGAAAAGGGGTGATTGTAGTGGTAGAAACTACAAATAATGTACATTATAAGGTTTCGAGGAAAATCGGGAGTTACTCTGTATGGAGGAGTAATATGACGAAAGTTACATTATAAAAAATTAAAAGATTTTAAAGTTTGACGTGAGTAGTTGGGTATAATTGCGGATGTCTCCCACGAAGGAAGTTATATGATTTTAAAAGGTGGAAGTGGCACCTAGAGAGGTGAGTACATTTCCCAGTATAGAGAGTATGGTAGCCGCTAGAATGTAGGCTCGTCATATTGGACTATTCTTAGAAGAAGTGTGACGTGTTATGTAGTCACCAAGTCAAAACGTGAAGTAAGACGTTAGAGTATTTTAGATTAAGGTGATTAGGGTGGACTAACCACAAGTTTGAACAATAGGGTGTAAATCGTCGAGTGAAAGCATACCATTAGCGAACGGATGCCCAGGACAACATAACATTTTTGACTTTGGAAAGGCATGCATACCATGCGAGGAAGCACCTGAGACCATTAGTACAGGACTTATCCAAATGTCGAGGACAAAATTCATTCTTAAGGGGGGAAGTATGTAATACCTCGTATTTTTGCGTATTTAGAATTTAATTAATTTGGTAATTAATTTGGGTTATTTTAAATTACACGTGTGATGTAATTTAATTGAATTGAACAATTAAGTATTAATTGGGAGACATAATGATTAATATTATGGAATAAATTTACTAGGTGGATTGGTAAATAATTTACGGTAATTATTATACATTATAACGAGTGATATGGACATAATCAGATTATATCTCAAAACGGGAGTCACGTGTAGACTAATTTGAGGTTGATATATGAAGTTGGTATGGAGTGACTCGGATGATAATTTAGAGGTCATGGTTGATTCCGAAAGGGTTGAAATAGTCAGAATTGTGTACCCGCATATATAGTTTGGGTCCCGGGGAAATTTTAGGCTAACCCGACACTTTATACGGGCATTTTAGTCAATTGGTAGCCTAGGGTTGAGAGAGATACGAAATTTTAAGGGTTATATAAGCATGTAGTTGGGAGAGGCTAGGGTTAGAAGAATAGAAAACAAAAAAAGCCATTAAAGAAGAAGAGGAGAAGACATTATTGGAGCTTAAGGGAGGATTTTTTATGGCTTCAACCTTGTTCTTGCACTTTCATCAAGTTTGGATTGCGAATTGGAAGGTAAGACAAAGAAATCCATCATCATCAAATAAAATCAGATCTATTGGACCAAAGACAAGTATTTATCTTGCATGTTTTGATTTGGTTATAATACCCATGTAGTATAGGGATTATAATATCATGATTTTAATTGTGTTCTTGAGGTTAAAGTTAATAAAACTCCTAAATTGGGATAGGAATGAATGTAGCATGATTCCACATATGTAGAGGGCCTGAAATCAGATATGTATGTGTAATATTATGGAAGAAATCTGGGAAAAATATTGATTATGCATGAAGAACGTGAATAAAGGTTTTGGGAAGGAAAACCTTAGAGAAATCTTGAGAATTTTGGGATTTAATGGTGATTTGATGTTCAAGATTTGTTAAAATTTATGTATATACTCTTATATAATGTTGGGAAAAATTATAATGGAGTTTGGGGTGATTGCATGGAAAATTGTGCGTAAAAATGGTGAAAAATAAAGTTATGTAAGGAAGAAACAGGCCCCTAATACTTTTCGAATTGATTTGGCCCGAGGGCGAATCGATTCGGTTTCCTAGATTTGTAAAACTTTTCCTTTGAAACCCTAGAAATTGCGAAATAATCAATGAGGACTTTTGGGGCATCTCTAAATGCTAAAGAGGATTATATTGAATTCCAATATGCCTATTATAAGGATTAGGTTTATATAAATTAAGATATGATAAGGCTAGGGATAGTTGGGAACATATTCATAGTTATTGAGTGGATGGGATTTGAAACGGGTCATTAAAGGATGAGCAAACCTATGACTTAGATCAGTAGAGTATGAGTGTAGTAACTATAAAAATAATTTAAGGGGGTAACTGGGGTCCTTCGGGTAGAGATTTATACTCGAGAAAATGCGATAAAGAGTTAGAATCGTATATCGATAGTGCGTTGAGTATTCAAGAGATAAATTACGTACGAGTTATATTGATAGGTTGTGTGTATACTTATACGAACTCTATTATCGGATGAGTGTGTATCTATACAGATGATGTTATGGGTTGAGTGGATACCTATACGGAATTATATTATAGGTGGAGTGTATACATATACTGATGATATTTATAGGTGGTGTGTATACCTATACGGATGATATTCATACATTGTGTGTATGTCTGTATGTGACATATGGATAGGTTGTGGGTATGCCTATTATATATGTGCTTCCCTATGTGTGTGAACATACCTACGTTGCCTGCTATCCGAAGGTTTCCGTGCAGTGGGAAATCCCACCTTGACGATTTTAGTGAGGTCTGGATTTGTGCCCCGAAACTTGAAACTTAGGGTGGCTCACTATGTGTGTGTATTAGTGGGACTAGCATCTCGTCTGGGTACATTTGGTATGTTCGTATCCCAATGTATTAGAACCATTTTAGACTCCATTGTTTTGTTGATTGATTTTGGGTTCGAGGAGATATGCTGAACCATTTGCCCTCAATTTAGTACGAGAGGTACATGGACTTGATAGCAGAGTATGCAGACTCACACCGTAATTATTAGCCTGGGATGCTGTAGTTATGTATATAGATGGTGTGATATATTTATACATACATGTGCATTTATTCTACTTGTGCGTGAAAGTAGTAACTATAGATAGAATATATTTAAATGTAATGTAGTTATGAGATATTATACGTAGTGTGGGATGGTAATAAATCTAGATATCGTATATCTAAAAGATGATGTATGTAGAGAAAATTAATGAAATGATTTAATGATAACATACGTGAAATGTTAATTATGGTTAATAATAACATATGGTAGTCTTGAGAATGCGTACTATATGGATAGTAAAGAGGAAGTTAAAGAAATATTTAACTAAGGACTTGATGAGTAAAGATTGGAATACTGTAGCATACTGTTTGGGCGGTACGGGGAAGCTAAACATGTTAATGGATATATAGTTGTTGATGAGACCAAGATGAATTGGGTATCATAACTAGGTAGGAGACATTAGCGTGCACATTAGTTGAGAGGTGAGGAACTCAAGGGAGTGCACGTTGAACTAACACGTGTTATCAATAACTGATTTTAAACTGTGATAAATACTTTCTAACTATTTTCAAATGCTTTGGGCTCTGACCTATCTTGGAAAATATTTTCAAAACCGTTTAGGTGTCCAACCACATGGATGCCAAGCCTAATAATATATTCCAAGGATGCGTGGCTGCAGCACTTGTGGATGCTTGCAGGATTTGGATTAGATGTTTTAGTTACTTCACTCCTAGAGTAGGACGAAGTTTAGTTATTTCATTTGGGTGTGTTGCTTCTTCATTTTTTTCTTTTATTTCAGTTCAGTCTGCATACTCATGTTTATGTATGTCTGTTGGACTTTATATTAGACTTAGAAACCGATGGCTTATTCGGTATTATTTTTTTCATTTATCTTGTTGATTGATTCATATTATTACTACGTGGATGGTTTGGTAATTGTATTTATTTCCGTATGTCGTTGCTGAATGAAATATAAAATTTGGCACCGATTTATTTAAAACGTAGGTTATTAGTAATTTAAAAAGTTTTCAACAGTGACGCTAAGAATGAACCAAATGAGATTCCTGTTTTATTTTTATGATGGACTGATCACCTGGTATTTAAATAGGCGGGGTGTTCCATTTTTCCTTCATGTTCCGAGGATCTCTCATGTATGAATGTATAAATATTTTGATCCTTGGTGATATTTAATATTAGTTTTTTTTTAATAAAAATGGTTTTGAAAATTTTTTTTAGAAATTTTTCTAAGTCATTAGAACAAGACTCTGTACTTCGTTAGATATGTCGTTAGGGACTTTTTGAACAAGATCAGGTGCATCATTTAAACGATATGTACCTCGTTCGAATGAGCCAATGAGTTTTTTAATATTTCAAGATTTGATTCAAGATTTTTCATCCTTATCTATATTTTGTAAAACTTCCTATAATTAGGAGTGTGGAGTATCAGTTTTTCTTAGAGATTTTTCAATGGTTTATGAGCTCCCACACTCTTCCAAAAATCTCTCCATTTTTATGTAATCTCTTATGACCAAGTTTATTAAACCAAAACCCTAGTTTACATCTGAATTATATTAGATCCGTGATACATCATATATATGCTTTGAGATCTTGTTTGTGTGGGAACTAAAGGTTTATTCTCTACATCTATTTAGAATTATTCCAATACAGTGGACTCCATTCGTTTGTTAATATGTTTTCACATTATGGACTTCATGTGTGACGGTTGCAGAGTAGGGTTAATGGATACCGAGGCATGTGTGGACTCACACATTGTGGCAGTGCATGAGTGAACTCTTGCGTGTCACTAAGCAGGGGTTGAAGGAATAAAGTTTGCGATGGCATCAAGTCTATGTTGTAAGTCTAGTGCTGAGTCCTTTGTAATATCATACTTAGTGGATTTTGGTTGGTTGGTTCGTCCAAGGTTTTTCTCCTTGTGGGTTTTTCTCGTACAACGGGAGTTGTGGTTGATTTACTCATTTTATATATACTATCACATATATGCATGTTTAATATAAGGATAAAATTGGTTAATCATTTTTAATACCAAATTTGTTTATTTGTTGCTAAGTTTTATTGGGTTAATTAATTGGTTTAGTTAATCAAAATTTTCAAAATATAACAAAAAAGTAGGTTATTTAAAACCTTTCATAGTTTCTGCACATTCAAATTGCCATGCATGTGGTCTTTCACCATTGGCTTTGATCCTTATGTAGCCGCTTTGCAAAGTTAAACCCCTAAAGCCCAAGCCTCATAATACGTCTCTATGTGTACTATCTCCTAAGGATGTCTCCATCTCTATTCCTACCCCTATATATTATCCAACCCTATTTTCTTGGGACTACATTGTCTTTGATCCTAATTCTCCTTGGTACGTAGGCGTTATAACAAATCAAACTCATGAAGACCAAGCCTTATAATATGTCTCTCGGTGTATTATTTCTTATGTTACATTCATCCTAGCTTTGAACTCCCCTGACTTTCCGTGGTCCTACCCAATACTAAAATGTAGTGTTATACTTTGTTTCTCATCATTTGAACATTACATCATTTATGTAACCTCATAACTACTTAGCCCAACTTATCCCATTTGTACACCTCCAAACTAGTCTAAAGGACAAAACCTTCTGGATAGTAACCACCCGACTATTATTAGGTTATGTGCCAATATCAGACATCTTAGGGTTCACTCTTATTATGATATTCTATACACTAACCTCCCCCTCTTAATCCAAGTTCTACACTTGCACACACAACACGTTCCAACACATGTATGACCGAACTACATAGGCTTTTATCCCAAGTCCTCTTGGGTATGTAGGCCCAATACCGAGTCTTTCTCATGAGCTCGAACCTTGGCTATGCATATCATGATATGTTGTATCCATTGATATGAGCTCATACCTCGACTTTCATCCATTACACCTAAATAACTAAAATTAGATATCAAACTATCTCATGTCAGAACCTCTCAAACATATCCATACACACAAGCGTGCGGACACGTATTCCCTAATCACAGAAAAGATGCACCCATCTCGCACCTTTTTATCTATCTTCAAACCTCGAATGGGAAATCAAACTATCTCAAAGTTGAGTCTTCTCCCATATCTGCATTGGAAACCATATGTTATACAAATACAAAGCAAAGAATCATACGCAAGCACCCTTGTGTACCTGCATAGTTGAGTGATGTTCATACGCCTCTCACTTATATCGTTTTCCATCTTAACAACCTATCTACATTTAAAGGATTCTCACGCGAAGTTATCTGAGAACATTATAAAATAACTAAAAGGTAATCAATTAATGTAAAGAGCAATAATAAGCATAGAATTAAGGAAGTCTAGAAAACAAGCAGGGTGCTTAACACCTTTTCCACTTGTAAACCGATTCCCAAACACGTACAATAAGAAACTCTGGACAAGTTTCATACTTTAAAACCTTCCTTAGGATTAGCCCGAAAGGGATATACTAAACCTTTTTGTTTTTTTTTATAAAAAATAAATTGAAAACTCTCAACACCCTATGAAACCCCCTTTTTTCCGCATGATGGACACACTTACCAAAGGGGACTGCACTAAAACCTGGACATGGTGCGAAACTACATCCAGGGCAAAAGTCATCGAGCATCCAAACCTCAAATCGATAAATCTACCTTGGGGGAACGCATCAAAATGAGAGACAAGCACTCTTGCATCCACCATTATACAAGAGAATCACACCACCCCCCACTCGCCCCAACATGGTAGCGCCAGACTGCTCCTGAGGCCCGCAACACCACAATTTGCAACATTTATTTTTGGGAGACTTTAAACATTTTTCATTTCTAAAAAATCCTTATGAGATTATTTTTTATTTGCCAAACTCTTTTGAACACTGTCGCAAAGCATTATGAATCTCACATCCTAGGAAGTTAGAAATCAAATGGTGGCTTCTCACTTTATCCATTAGAACAAGATTTGTAATTAAATTATGAAGAAGAGTTAAGATTGTCTGAAATGCGCCATTATGAACGAAAATTGACACCTATGATGTGGCAAGTGGCCGAAGAGTGATCCCTTCTTGATATTCATGCGGTATGGTGAAGAAAGTGGATTGTGGAGGTTGTGCATTTTTTACTCTGGGAGATTCATGTTTGTACGTCATTTCTCCACTTGTGTAAATCCTTACCAATATAGTGGAAGGTGTTAGTTTAGCACGAGTTTTTTTTCCTAGAAGGGTTTTTCTCGTATAAATTATCTTCTCAAGTCCTTGATTTAAATATCAGCAATTGGGTTCCATTATATGATTAATGAACATACTTCAATAAAGAATTATTTTTAATAACATTTTGTCACTTAGGCATTAGGATAACCTTTTTTCCAAATCGCGATTTTAGTAATATTTAATTTGGGTAGTTTGTTCCAACTCCATTTCGACTACATGAACTCTTAGCTATTATCAAAGCTAAAACTCACTTTTGTAAGTTTAATAACCTTGAGGAGGATCTAATATGTGTTGAAATGGAATTTTCTATTGAAATTTTTGGAGCTTTTAATTTGAAAAAATCATAATTTTATCGGACTTGTTACTTCATCCGATTTTACTTGTGGACGTCCTTCTGAACATAATTATGATATATTTGAAGACGATCCTATTAGTAATCTTAGTCATGATTTCACCAAACTTCTTTCTCCATCCGATTTTTTTATCGTTATTTCCCAAAAATAAATATCAATCTAGAGACAAAGAATTTTATGAACATGTTTCTTCAACTCAGGAATCTAAATCTGATGAAGTCAATGAATAATCATTGAGACATGAGAAAGAAAATTTTTGTTATCCTCCAACCTAAAAGTTCATAAAAATGAGAACAATGATTTACAACCTAAAGCAACCATTATTAATGGTCAACTTCAAGTTGACTGTGCTCACACGTGTGAGAAGATTAAGTTGTTAAAAAGGAGTCTTCAAAAGTTTATTTGAATTAAAAAAAAAATTGAAAGAGGAAAAATAAACTCTTTTAAAAAATATCAAAATTGTGAAAAAGAAAAAAGTGATTTTTTAAATGAGCTACCACTTATAAAATATGAAAAGGAATTTATATGTCCTTTTAAACCTCAAGGACCTATTCTCTTTAAAATGCTTAAATTTTTTTGTGTCTCTTTTTTGGGATCTTTTAGACTTTCTTAATGAACTAAAATATAAGAGATTTTTTCAAAAGAAGAGGACGAATGCTTTGCTAACTTTCAAGAGGAGAAAAATCTTTTATTTTATCTCTTAAAAAAGCAAAAAATGATCGTGATTTGAGTTAAATATCCAAAATTATTTAGAAAAATAAATTTGAAAGTCTTCAATACCATTTGATCGCGCCAAAAATATAAAAGTAGATTTCAAGGCGAGCTCTAAAAAACTTATAGATATTTTTTTATACCAACCTAAAAAAGAAAATGATAAAAGAGGGTTGGGCTTTAACAAATTTGATGTTTCTACTTCTAAAAAGGAAACTATTTTTGTGAAATATTCTTCTCAAAACGATATAACAAAAATTAAAAAAGAACCTTTAACATTTCAAGAAAATAGGAAAAATATTGACAATCATTTTGAAAAGAAAAAAGATTTTGTGCACATCATGTATGATAACAAAAATCATGTGCTTGATCACAAGAGACCTAAAAAGGACATTGTTTACTCTTATAAACATACAAGTGTAAAACCAAATTCTACAAATACGGGGATAATGGTTCTCGAAATTCCAAATTTTAAATTTCAAAGGGACGGTTATCAAAATATTCCATTTTTTTTTTAATTTCTTTCAACTTAATTTTCTCTTGTTAAGCACACCTTCAATTAAAGTTCAAATTAACATAAACCAAACTAAACATGAATTTTTCAAATTAATACTTCCAACTTGAATTAAATTAAACTAAATGACCCAAATCAATTAAGCACCGATTACAAATTTTTCGTGGTTAAACCAATTTTATCTTGTTAAACCTAAGCATGCATACAGGTGAGAATCTGCAAGATAAAAATACACAACCACAACGCCATGATGTATAAGAAAAACCCACAATGAGAAAACCTCGGACGACCCATGCACAAGACCATCAAGTATGGATTTAATACAAGGACACGACATAAAGACTTACTCAACGACTCAACGCCATAAAAGCGTTGACACTTTTCATTCCTTCCACCTCTACCTAGTAATAATGCAGGAATCCACCTACTTTTCGAAGTCCAGTAATGGGGCACTACTACCATCATACATATGGATTCCACTATATGTGCACCAATGAACATGGAATCCTACACAAGAAACAATTTTAACGATGTAGATAATGACAAAAGGGGTGCCAAAACTTGATCTCAAACATATATCATATAGAAGCATGGATCATGAAACTAGTTAGGTGTAGACTTGGTTTTTGTTTAAAGGATTAAATCATGAATTAATAACAAAAACTCTCTTGGCTTTTCTTAATGGTTTCTGCCACTAGGATGTTGAAAAAGTCTCTTTAAAAACTTAACTCCCTCACAACACAAATGGTTGGGAAAAAGTAGTGGGAGGTTAAGATAACAATTGCATGAAAAAATTGTCATTTTTTAAAAACTACTTCGTTCATTCGAACGAAAGCCAATCTCGTTCGAACGACATAGCCATCTCATTCAAACGAGATAAGAACGAAACTTCAAATGAAAAATTAGTACAAGATAAAATTAACCTCGTTTGATGTCTCGTTCGAACGACCATAATTCTCGTTTGAACGACCTAGGAAAGTCGTTCTAAGGAGCAGGGAAAAATCAAACTATTTTTCTTCAAAAAATATAAAGTCATTTTAAAATAATTTAGAAAAAATTCTAACACCCAATAATAAATTTTCCCGGCTCACATAAAATGTGCGTTCATCCCTGAGAGATCCTTGGAATGTTGATAACAATATGAGAGAGCAGCTACAGCGGAAATATTGCGACTTCTCAAATAACATTCAATTTTAATTAAACCCAAAAGCATGCATCTAGATGATTTATCAAATAAAATATAGCATGCAGGATAAAAACAAACAATTTCAGGAAAAATCTCCCAAAGGGGCAAAACCTTTTATTTTCATTATAATATTGTAACATACAATTTCGGATTACAATGAAAATACAGTGACTAAGAATTACCCTCAGGTATCGGATTCTGTAGTCGGCGGTTGGAAATATCCCTTTCCAGAAGGGCTGCAATGAAGAAGAGAAACGGCTTCTCCACAACTTTGTCGGCTGGAATTTTCCCTTTCCAGGAGGGCTGAAATGAAGAAGAGAACGGCTTCTCCACAAGGGTTGAACAAACCAAAGTTGTGTTCTTGGGTTACCAAAAAGATTCACAAAGGATTGGCAATTGTGTGAATCAAAAACCTAGATTCTTAGGCTCAATAGGTGAAGACTTAGAGTATTTAGGACTCTGAAATTCGTCTTGGAAAGTCTTAAAAATAACTCCTCGAAGTTGGCTTTAAATAAGAAAACTTTTAGCCTAAAAAATCTCTGCAGATCTGGCGAAGTATATCCCAGGCGGACCGGTCCGGCTTGAGGGCGGATCGGTCCGATTGACCGGATCGATTCTTTTATTCTGAGGCGGATCGGTCCGGTAGAGGGCGGATCGGTTTGGTTATTTCAGGCTTCATCGGTTTGCTTGCGGTCCGGGGTATACTGGATCTGCATCAAACGGATCGGTCCGGTTGAGGGAGGACCGGTCCGGTTAGCCAATCTTTGATTCCTCTTCCTCTTTTGATATTCGGATCCGTTGATGAATGTATGATTCTTTAATTTCTTCAACAGTGTAACGGCTTACGACATATAAATTGTTAATGGACAAAAATGTCCTTACAAATCCCCCCCTATGTCTATGCCGGTACATACATAAAAACAAAACATCCGAATTATCAAACAACGAAAAATGCCTATACAAATCTACCCTTCCATGAACCCAAAACTGGAAAGATACAATTGAATAAGACTACAGCGTTTTCTCTTCAACTCTTTTAGGAATCATCAAATCTCAAAGCTTTTCTCATCAGGGTGTGCAATCCAATGATAATCCATGTAGTACCTACACACATGAGACAAAGCAAAATACCAAGTGACATATCGAGTTTGAAATGAGATAAACATATATACCAATTTATGAGCAAACTCAAACTTTCAAATATCCCCCATAATAAGATAATTCTTTCTCTCCCTTTTTATGATGTCCCCAAATAGACAAATAAGAAGAATGAATCAATCAAGCAAAATTGGGGTGTCACGGTATACAAAAAAATACACAAACTATTTTTGATTTTTTCAAAATTTTCATACAAAGATAGGATACCAAAATGAACAAATATGATACAAAAATCACACCATGGATTTAGACTCAAACAACCAAGTCATGGAAACGGAATGAATGGGTGTGAACACATTCGATAGGTAAATCAACTCAATCAATCATATGTGTACGATGCATACGTGTACTCCTAACGAATGAACATCAAAGGTATCCTTAGGTGTAAAAGTTTGTTGAATTTAGATGACATCGTCTTATGCAAATCAACAAATCAAAGTCAAATGATTTCCACACCAATAACGTCCAAAACTATGTAGCGCATTTTCAAGAATTTCAAGGACGTGAAAACCCGTTTTAATTCTCCAACCAAAATCCCTCATATATATATATATATATTCTTTTAGAGGTGATCGAAATTCTCAAACTTTGGAGAATTGGTGCAAAAACCCAAATGGCCCATAATTGGCATGAATTTCTTTTTATTGCCTTTAATTTTTTCGGGCTCTTTTAAACCTCTTTGGACCTCGGATAATAAAATTCCTTAATTTTTTAGGTCCTTTTTAACGGTGGCTTTTAAGCAAAGGATAGATAATTACCTTTCGCAGCCCCTCCCCGTTTTTCAAACAAATCACACAAACTCACAAAACGGTTTTTATATGCACAGTTTCCTTATAAAAATTATTGCTCTTGGTTCGTTTTAAGGATAGGATTGAAGTGAAAACACCTAACCAACATGTGATAATACAAGCACAATAATCAAACAAATTTGTGCAAGTGTGCATTAAAGGAAACATGAGTCAAACATGTAGGAAATGACACTTAATTACATCTTAATGACTCCAAACATTATAAAGCACATCGATGAATTGACTTATTGTCTCAAAACACTATCAAATAGTCACATGAAAATAATGGAATGATGTTGTGACTTGGTCATCCTAAGTGCTCATCCATAAACGGTGCAAACAAAAAAAAATCTTTTTGTATTTTTTTTTATAAAAAAATTAACAAAATAAAATCTTTTTGTATTTTTCAAAATTTTTCAAAAACATAAATACAAAAAGTACAAGTCATCACACTAGTAAAATATATCATGAAACCACAACTAGTGTATGACAAACATGCAATCACAATCAACCAAACGATTTCACATGGGGTGAATTACGTGCAAGCAAACGGGAATCGTGGACAAATAAACCATAAGCCTCTAAATCCGATTTTCTAACCCAAATTGATGTGTAACGGAGTGTGGGGGTTTTGGGAATCGAATTTATTCTTTCATTAACCTTCCTAGGTCCATTTAAAAGCTTATAAAAAAAGTGCCTAAGATGACCTTGCCTACCGCAATGTGTGCAAGAGTAAATCGGGTGGTTTGTGTTACCTAAAGGTGGCCCTCTCCTCAAATTCCTAGGTGGTGCTCTCATCAATTTCCTAGGTGGCGCTCTCACGATGTTCCTAGGGGGCTCTTTCCTAACAACCTTAGGTGTCTCTTTCTTAACAATCCTAGGGGGCATCACACGTGTGGGAATGGGTGCAACATATTTTTCAAGACCAATCTCACCCCTATCCGTTTTGATCTCGACTGTGCCTAAAATCTTATCAAGTTTTTCAGACCTAGACTCCAAATCAAATTTTACCTTACTTGAATCTTTCAATTTCACCTCAAGTTCACCTATCCTAGATTTAAGTACTCGTCTAGAATCCTCAAACTCTAAAAGCTCTTTTTTCATAGTCTCCATCAACCCTCTCAGACTATCTCTCTCACCCTCGACGTACTCAAGATTCTCTTTCAAAATTTTCTCACGTGCCCTAAGTTCTTCAACTAAAAAATCATTATTTTTTATGGCACACTCTTTCAATTGAGCTTTCAATTTCAAATTTTCTTTCTTTGTTTTCAAAGTTTCAGCATAAAGTTCATTAAAAGCAGTTTGCAAGTCACGCTCATCTACACTTTCCTCCTCACTTTCATCCACACTCCCATCACCTTCACTATCATCACTAATCACATGGATGGGAAACTCTCGCCTAGAAGCATAAAAAACTTCTTCTTCCGAATCACAATCACTAAGGGTAGAAACATGAGAAATCGGTTTATTCAATTTTTTCTTTAAATTTGTGGTACACTCATCTAACGTGTGACCAACACCCTCACAACAAGAACACCTCTCAGATTCGTTTTCAACAGAAGATATAAAACAAGAGTTCGTGTGAATTTTCCCATTAAATTTTTCAAAAATTTGACATCGAAGATCATCAAAACCATCAAAATCCATTTTTGTGCAAAATCAGAATCAAAACACAATAACTTAGTGCAACGGGCTCTGATACCAATTTGAGAGAGCAGATACAGCGAAAATATTGCGACTTCTCAAATAACATTCAATTTTAATTAAACCCAAATTTTAGTTAAACCCTAAAACATGCATCTAGATGATTTATCAAATAAAATATAGCATGCAGGATAAAAACAAACAATTTCAGGAAAAATCCCCCAAAGGGGAAAAACCTTTTATTTTCATTATAATATTGTAACATACAATTTCGGATTACAATGAAAATACAGTGACTAAGAATTACCCTCAGGTATCGGATTCTGTAGTCGGCGGCTGGAAATATCCCTTTCCAGGAGGGCTGCAATGAAGAAGAGAAACGGCTTCTCCACAAGTTTGTCGGCTGGAATTTTCCCTTTCCAGGAGGGCTGCAATGAAGTAGAGAACGGCTTCTCCACAAGGGTTGAACAAACCAAAGTTGTGTTCTTGGGTTACCAAAAAGATTCACAAAGGATTGGTAATTGTGTGAATCAAAAACCTAGAGTCTCGGGCTCAATAGGTGAAGACTTGGAGTATTTAGGACTCTGAAATTCGTCTTGAAAAGTCTTAAAAAATAACTCCCCGAAGTTGGCTTTAAATAAGAAAACTTTGAGCCTAAAAAATCTCTGCAGATCTGGCGAAGTATATCCCAGGCGGACCGGTCCGGCTTGAGGGCGGATCGGTCCGATTGACCGGATCGGTTCTTTTATTCTGAGGCGGATCGGTCCGGTAGAGGGTGGATCAGTCCGGTTATTTCAGGCTTCATCGGTTTGCTTGCGGTCCGGGGTATACTGGATCTGCATCAAACGGATCGGTCCGGTTGAGGGCGGACCGGTCCGGTTAGCCAATCTTTGATTCCTCTTCCTCTTTTGATATTCGGATCCGTTGATGAATGTATGATTCTTGAATTTCTTCAACGGTGTAACGCGTACGACATATAAATTGTTAATGGACAAAAATGTCCTTACAAAATACATGGCATAAAACATGACATGTGATGTGATCTTTTTTATTTGACCGCTACGTCTTTAATAAAAGTGTCACAGGCTTGAAAGGTTACAAATAAAATTTCTATCTCATGACTCAAATAATTTTGTTTAGAATTAAGCCAATACATACAAACTAACTCCATTGAAAATTTGTGCTTACCCAATTTCACCTTATAAATTATTTCTACATGTTCAATAATGTTCAACATTTTTAAAAAGTTTCTCAAAACTTTGGTCACTTGAAGGAGTTTTGATTTTTACTCAAATAAATCTTACCTTTGCATCATAGTAAGAATGAAAATATTTTTTGAGGAAGAACAAATACTCAAAAGGAATTTAATTCTAGGAAATATGCCCTTAAATCAATTGAAAGATAATATTCATTAAGAACAATCAAAGAGTTTTTTTAGAGAAATGACCATGGAAAGAGAGGCAAAGTGAAAAAAACTGTGAATCATGTCCTATCTTATACCAGAGATCCTTTTATTAGTCATGTATGGGTAAGGAAACTACGTTTCGAATTAAAATTGAGACTAAAAAGATTTCAAAGATGTTCATCCACCTCTAATTGCTAGAGTTGGTTTGTTTACACAATTACCTATGTTAGCACTTCATTTCATATATCTTATGCTAGGAAATGTGCTTTTAGTTTGTATATGAGTTTAAATATCATTTCTATCATCTTTGTTAACTCATATGTGAATTGTTTACTCTCTTTATTTGTTATTTCTTCATATCTTAATAATTTAAAAAGATTTTATTTTTGAGAATGCTCTAATTTGGTTTTCTAAAAAAATTCTTTTTGGCTTCTCATATCTAGTTGATATTTTTATAGATCCATGTGTGTTATATTAATGTGCGTGTTATAATGTTCTTATATGTGTCTTCAATTGATATTCATTATATATTATTATTATCATCCCTTGTTTACTTATTTTATTTTTGGGCATTGTGTGGTCTTTTAGTCGTAATCATTGTGATTTCTCGAGATTGATTATCTTAGGACTTCCGTCACTATTTTCATGATTGATTGAGCTTATAGAAACATTTTTATGATTTTGTTCGTATTCTATGACATTTTGTGGTTTTACATTTCTTTCATTAAAAAAATTCAAAAATAATTTTGGTACAATTATGTATATGTCATTTTAGATGATATAATCCATGAATTTTATTTTCTTTTGTCTCATAAACTTTGAGAAAATTTATGCTTTAGAATACAGGCTCATATCTTATTGCACATTACATCTCACTACACGTTGTTTAGATGCCACTATATAAGGAATGACAAAGATGTAGAGTCTGTTACAAACCACTCAAATTTTCATTAGACTTTTTAAAGACTGTATAAATTACTAAAATGTGTATATGAGGTATATCATTTCACGACTTGAATAATGTTGAAAAATCTTATGATATCTAAAAATATATGTGTGAATAAGTGGTTTGTGATATAACTTTGATTATGTGATGCTACCTTTGAAATAAAAAAATAATATCCCATCTTTATGCTTGCGTGGAGTATCCACTTGTAAAATAAAGTTGAACATAATAATGTCTTAAAGATTATAATATATCAAAAATTGCGTTACACAAGGTTCTAACCATAAAATTATTTATTTGGAGGGAAAATGAGATAGTTAAAAATGATACTAAAAGGGTGTTGGAGATTTCACTTGAGTCGAAGCTTTTCATTCTTTGTTTTATGATTCGTTATATTAATTGAACTTAAGCTTGGATATTTCTCTCAATGGTGTCCATTCTTATTTGGTTTTGCAAAATCAAATATTGATCTTATGCTCTTGTTAATTCTCTCATCATATTATTAACCTTTTTGTCGATAATATTTATTGATTATAAACATTGGACATAAAACTCAAAATTGGTAAGTGTGATAATATTTCAAATATTTTTACTTATCAAAGAGGGAGTTGTTATCTTATTGCATAAATGTTCTTATGCCATATAGAACCCCTTATAGATATAAGTTGCTATAGGATTCAATTGAAATCAATAGCATAATATCTTGTTCTCTTTTTTCCTAGGTATTATATCTTCCATGTTTCTTCGATAGATTCGTTTATCATATTTGTCTCTTTCAACAATTTAGATATCAAATGTTATTATATGCATAAATGTTCATATGATTTATATTATGTTATCCTTGATTTGGGATATGACATATTTTTAGTGATAATTTTGTTTGTCATAACCTTGCTTTATTCTTATCAAAATTGATGTTAGGCTTGATGTTCTTTATTGATGTCTTTAGAGTAATGAAGTTGATATTTATACAAAATTTCCATATATGTTGATATTATAGTTTCTACATTTGGGATAAATATGCTAAATTATATTCAAATGTTGTTTAATCAGCTTTGTCTTGATGATTTTGTTCTTAGGATGGAAGGATAAATTGTAAGATTTCTTGTTTTAATGTCTTATATCCTTAGTGATTTCTAGTTATTTTAGTATCCATCCTTCCCGTTTGGATGTTTCTTAGATATATTTCCTAGATACTTCTCTTCTCATGATTTATCATATGGTATCTAGGATTATAGTTATATTTTAAGCTTTGGGATTGGATTATAATCTAAATTGATCACCCAACATCGAGTTTTGGACTGAAAAATCAGTTACAATTTCTACCAATAGGTATAACATGTATCTTTTATAATCCTATATTGTTTGCCCATTGTGCTCAACTTAATGTTTAGTACATTTTAAATTTTATGATAAAATCTTTATGGTTTCTATAAAGTTTCCTTGTTATATCACTATTAATCATTTGTACCTTTATATGTTATTCCAAGTGATTCATATACCGTATTTATATCATCCACATGCGCTTATCAAGTTACATAACATGTTTTCCACGCCTTAAGATCATTTTCTCTAATTGTTTCATGCATCTAAGATTATTTTCTCTAATTGCATCATATATCTGCGATTCTTTTGTCTTTATCAATTTGTTTTATTAATCTCTTCATCTAACCTAATATAGGGAGAAATTTTTAAAAGGTAGAGAAGGATTGATTAAGGATAAGGATCAATTTCTGACAAAAGAAATTTAACTATACGATAGAATGAGAAAAATTATGTTATTTGGGTATACCTTTAACATCAAAATATTAATTTCTATAATATGTTGAGGAGAGTTTAGTTAAGGATAATATATTTTTGGCATTTGGTAACATATATATTACGGTTGTTGCTCATATCATACTTATCTTTGATGCCTTATATATACTATTATATTTGGTTCATAATCTATTTATATTTTATCTCAATTATTTATTGTGGTATATTGGTGTCAATCCTTCGAATTAGCTTTTTCTTAGTTATCTTATTCATTATCTTGTCTTTTCCTTTGTCTATTTCATACCAAAAGGGAGGCGATGAATTAGTGAAAGTATAATTTTAAGGAATGAAGTTTATATATCATACCTTCTAAAGATATTACCTAATCTTGGTATATTTTCTTTAGTGATTAGATTAACCATGTCTACATTTTTATATATTGTATTTATCTTATTACTTATCTTTTCTTGGCAATTCATTATGGATTGGTATCTCTATATATTCACTAGTTCTTGACTAGAAAAGGTTTCAAGAGTTTCAAATGGTCAAAGAAAGTCTTGTGATTCATCTAAGTGTGTATTTCCTTCTTTACAACCATGGCTCGATAATTTTGTGTCATAAGTATTATATTTGATTCATTTTTTTAATCGTTTATGTTTTGTCAGCGAATAGAAAAATAGGGAGTTTGTAAGAGCATAAATATCCCCAGTTGAACCTCTACCCCACATTACGACCCATGTTCCGAAGTTAGAATCCACACCGAACCCCTCTTCATGATTCATGGGTAAGTGCTCTCAACTTTTGTCTTAATGTCTAAATAAATGTTAGGAATAAAGGATACGTTGTACTATTACAACACGACACCCAAAATCCATCAAGGTATCGGGCATGCATGATATGAGTTTTAGATACTTTCAATCCTTGTCTCGATACCTTTAGCCTAGTCTGTATCCATCAATTCTGATTTAAACTCATTATTATGTCAGTAAGTTAAGAATAAATAAATATCGTGATAATAAACATAACTTGAAAACAAACTTTTCACATAAACTACTTGTTTTCATGATAGAGTCCATGTACAGGACTATCCTAGACTCTTTGATACATTTAAAGTCAAAAAGTCAAAATAACCCATACCTCGTATTTGAGTAAACATCCACATATCTAAAAGAGGACATCAACAAATTATGTTTTTAAGGAATACCTATCGGAATAACATTGATCATCTATTCTAAAAACAAGCATATGCAATAGACTAGTTCGTAACGATTTTTTTTTTATCTTAGGTAGCTAAAGTATGAAAGTTCCAAAAGTTTGCATCACTCTATAAGATCACGGGTATGCTCAAGTGATCTCATCTCTAGGATTATCTTATTCTAATACCGATAAACTTTGATTCATAGTCTAGGTTGTTTCGAAAAGCTTCATGTTTAAGATTTCTAGACCGGACTTCTCAATCTTCATTCGAGAGGTACCTTATACCATGTCGAATGATAATTTTATTTTAGGATAAAGGTAAAGAAATTTGATGACTTACAATATCCATGGTTAACACATCTAAAATTGGATTTTCTTGAATTGGAAATAGTGTTATTGGATGTGTGTGTGTGTGTATGTTGGTATGGCTTTTGGTAGTGGTGATATAACTATCTAAGTATACTTTTCATATATATACAAGTTTAAAAATCATTTCATAAGTATATCACATCTTAGTTTAAAATAGGATCACACTTATACAGATTTTTTAGCTTATTAAAAAGTTTGGGTCTTTCGGGAACATGTCACTGCAGTGATACTGGTTTTTACTTCAGCAAAGACCTAAGTTCTTTGGTCTCGAGGGAGACTAGATTTTGTCTAGACTTGATTTTATTCACGACTACCCTCGCTAATCTGTAGCCTCAGTGAAGCAAATCTTTACTGTGGAAAAAAAGATTTTTGTTTTAACAAAAACAACTGGAAAGTGATATCTTTCAAAATATCATCATTATCATTTTAAGGACTTGTGCAAGACACTTTCATTAGCCCATTATCCACTCACAAGCTCCACCTTTTTATCCACCTCCCAATGGACAATCCCTCAACCTCTCAAGGCCAATCATTATTTGAGCCTAAATAAAGCGTTTACATGTCATTTAGGTCTAACTACAAGGGTTTCTTGAAAAAGTCATTATCGTGCATTTGAATAATAATTTAGAGGTGTAAAATAAATAAAGAAATAAAGAAAAGAATATAAAAAAGTGCCTAAAAAATCCCCTATCGTAGCCCAATCCCCAAGCACATACCACGAATCTCTGGAACAATCTCAGGACCTTAAAATCCTTGGGGTGGGCCCTTATGGGGATCACATTCCCTCTTGTGTCTATTTTTGTATAAAATAATCTACATATTTTGATCAAACACCCATCAACCCCCCCCCCCCCCCCCCCACCACCACCACACACACACACACATATAAGGAGACCTAAGCTTAAGCGTGAATAAAAACTAAACATGGTGCCAAACAGCATCGAGGGCCCTAAAGAGAAGTTGAAGAACTTAACACTTCTCCTTTATAACCCACAACACCATAGTCGTGTATGCTCTTAGCTTAAAATTTTTCCTAACTTGAGTTTGTATCAAATAAATGAGTCATTAGTGAATTCGAGCATTTTTCAGTCGACTATAGTTGTTGAAATGTTATATATATATATATATATATATATATATATATATATATATATATATATATATATATATACAGAGAGAGAGAGAGAGAGAGAGAGAGAGAGAGAGAGCGAGAAGGGTTCTTTATCTAGGCGTTATTACATTTACCCCTCTAAAATGATCTATTGTGCATTTAAAATAGCTTATATTATTTGTGTTATTTCATGTGAATTCATCTATTTAAATATTTTAGGCTAAATTAAACTTAGCCCCTTTAGCTAACTCGGGTTTACGGGTCACCCCCTAAAAATAAATACCCAAAAAACTCATTAACCTTAACTATCCATTTGTTGCAATTAACGTAAAAAATTGGAATCCCTCCATTTTTTTTACACAAACTGACTAAATACCCCTTGAAAACAACAAAACACACACACCCCCCATTCAAAACCTAATCTCCCCTCTCTCTCCACCACAATTTCAAATAATATCGAAATTCAAACAATTTCAAAATTCATACAACCTCCACCACCACTCCCACCCAAAACCACCTCCGGCACATCCCACTACCATCACTATAACCCCCCCCCCCCCCCCCACCACCACCACCATTTTCTTGGCACACCATCTACACTTCACCACCCTATTCACCGCCCACCACCTAAATAAAAACTAAACTCAATAGGCACAAATGGAGAAAAACTCCCTTTATTTGGGATGATATAGATTTGAAGTTTTTTGTTTTTATTTTTGGATTCAATTCCCTTTATGTTGGAAAATAGAAAACTTCTATTTTTTATATCCCATTTTCTTGCCAATTTAATCCAATGAAACTTTGTTTATATGGAATGTTTGTATGTACTTATTTGGAATCTCTCTTCTTTTATTTGGAATAATGTAGAACTTTATTATGAATGATGTAATATTATGATGTGGTTGATTGTATGGATTTCTTTTATAATTATACTTATTTATTAATTAATTAATTAATTTATTTATATATAAGAGCGACTCTCATACATACTAAGTATACATATTTACTTGCGCAAACCTATTTTATAAAAATATTTTAAAAAATTGAGTTGAATTTTTTTATATGTTATTTAAACATTTAAGGGACCCATATAAACAAACGTCTCAAAATAACCTTTTTGCTATTTTAAAGAAATCCGTCAAACTTTCACACATTTTAAAATGCTTTAAAAGTGTGGTAACGTTTGACCAATTTTTTTAAAATAGCAAAAAAGTTATTTTGGGCTGATTGTTTTTATAAGGGTCCTTAGAAATGTTTAAATACCACACAAAAAAAAAAAACGCAACTCGAAAATAATTTTTTTACTATTTTAAATTAATCGGTCTATATACTTTATTTTAATGGAGCATGTATGATATATATATATATATATATATATATATATATATTAAGCGACTTTGTGAGCCTTCTTGAGCATAAAAATGTAACAGTTGCAGTGTAATGTTTGCGAACCAATAAGAGTTGATCTCGAATTTTAAAACTCATGTGTGTGGCTCGAGCTCGAGCTCTTTTATCGAACAAACCATATGTGTGAATCGATTTTGGTTTATTTGCTTAACAAATGAGTCTATTTTATCCTATTCTTGTTCGTTTGCATCCTATATCTCACCTAAAAATATTTACATAGTGTTTGAAGTTATTTATATATCAAATACCATGATTATGTGTTATCTATCACACCCAATAGTTCATTTGCTTTAATTATTAAGTGTTGCACAACCCCATTAGGAAATATCACATTTTATAGTATTATAAAAGCAATTTTCCCTCTCATATAATTTTTGGTTCCCCTCATTCTGTTTTCACTATAATTACTTAACCTTTTTCCCTCCCTTAAATTAGATCAAAACATCTTACAAATTTTCATATTGTAAGGGAATATGGATCACTTTATCAGAGTTAAACGAAATTGTTAAAAAACTGCCATTATTAGAGGAACTTCACCCGTTATTTCTCAAAAAGAAGTCATTGATTATTCAATCTGTTATTTTCCTCTCTTGAAGTCACTCAAATTGAACACAAAATGGTACAATTTTTTCCATGATGTAATAACACCTTGAAAGTGTGATGAGGAAGTGTTGGGTATTGAACACAGAGTAACACCCTTATTTGACACTATTTATTAACACCCGTATGTGGAAAATGAATACACATTGCAATAAATCTTCTTTGTTAACTCCTTTTAAAATTCTATAAAAAAATTATAGTATAAGCATCTTGAAATTATTTTTCTATTCCATATCGGGTAATATATAGAACCCAAGAGTTGAGGAAATTGAAAAATGATTGGTATCTTTTTTTACCTTGCCTTTTGAGTTAACATACCCATAAAAGAAAGAACTTAAGCACTCACTTCTTTGATTAGTAGAAATCCTCACCCAAAATGTGTCTTTGATAAATGCACGGACTCAACGATGCATCTCACTATATAATTGAATCAAACAATCATTGTCATGAAGATTAAATGTCATATGTTCCAGCGTTCTTCAAATTCTTCGGACGTTAAAGAATCATAAACTACATTTGTAATTGAAAACCTTATGGACTCATATTGTTTGTGACTTCACAATTTTTCAGACAATTGTTTCATTATATGCCAAAAATCTCATATATGGTGAGTATTTGGAAAGATATTTTTTATAGCATTTTTTACGTATTTGTTTGGATTAGTAATAATTGCATCAAGATCACGTCCATTCATACATGTAATCTATGATTTAAATAGCAAAGCAATTGTGTTTGTGTCCTCACATGAGATTAAGACATAACCCAATAATGTTGGATGAATATGATGATTAATACTAACAAATTGAGGAAACTGCATATCATATTTATTTATCAGTTATGTAACGTCAAACATTATTACATCACCAACCTTTTCATACATGAACCTATTTCTTGCGTATGCCCAAAATACATTTCTTATTCTACCACCATTGTTAAAATCCGTTTCATAGAAAATTTTGAATTGTTCACTTGCATTTGCATGAAATCATTTTGATTTTTTGTTTAATGTCCCGACCTAAATCTATGGGTTACCCGTGGTCAACCCGGTTCGACCTGAATGTCAGGTGTGAAATGCGATGAGACAATCTAAACAATGTTGCTAATCCAATTTTATTTAATTAAAATTTCGCTTGTTTAGCATGGGTTTTCAATTTGAATGAAACTACATGAGGGGCCCATGGGAAGCATCCACTAAATTCAAGCATACCGGGCTACTATTGTAAAATAAATGGATACTTACCTGCGTAACACACTCAAAATATGAAACCACACATGACCTACCATAACAAAGATGAGGGAATTAGCTGAATGACCAGTGAAAAAATACAACAATGGAGTATAGAATCGAAAGGCAGAAAAGAAACTCTAACATGTTTACATATGTGCACATGCAATTAGTTTACACGTATATATACATTAATGCATGAAATGCTTCCATCCCAAAAACGTTACTTGTTCCGATTAATTCACCTTAATCTTATAAAGAACCCCTTTTTAAATGACTTAACATTTATTTCCGAATTTAACGCACCCGATTAAATACTTTGAACAAAATACCATTTTTTTTATGAATAGGAACTGCTTTTATAGAAATTTTCCCATTTACTTATACCAAATTTACCTTAGTATTTTTCTTGAAAATTACCTTTCAACACACGCAAGTACCGTGTTAGAAAATACTTATTGTTCATTGAAAACCTTTTGTAACACATACTTTTGTTAATTATGGGTTAAACATCTTTAGATTGATTAATTACCCACGTAATTACTTCACTTTACCATTTTTTTATTTCATGGACATTAACCAATTTCTCTCATTACTTGTCTACATTATCTTTCAATCGGAATATATATCAATTACATTCAAGTTAGGTTGTCTTTTCTTATATTCACCACGCAACCCATCTCTTAACATGTTCCATTTTTCATTATCTTTTTCTCGGAATCTTCTAAATATCCGTATACTTTGACGGGCTCCACACCGTCGGTTATGCTACTATAAGCTACAACCAGTGATTTTGGGTCTTTTACCCCAAGGCTCCAGGCCCTTATTAATTTTTTCTAGTCTCATCTGAGTCTATATTAATGTGTTTTAACATTTATCCAATCTTCAAATTATTCCACTTCTACCAGCCAAATACAAAACTCGGGGATCTCACCCCATTTTGTGTTACACTTTGAAAATCACCATTTCTTGTCATCTATTCACTTGCGTTGATTTTATTCCAAAAATCACTTTCATTTAGGGCTATATTATGTAACACCTTTTTCAACATTTTTATTTCATAAAAATGTTCCACTTTATATAAAATTACCATTTTACCCATTTGTCTCCAAACTTGTCTTTTCCTCCATTTTCACAAATGTTATTTACCACAAATATTATTAAGTTACACACTCTAACTTATTAAATATTTTTAACTCATTAACACTTATTCAACAAAAATACCATTAGGGCACACAATTGTTATTCATGGCTAATCACAACACAAGACTAAATGGATTTTAGAGAGAGAAGATCCTCCTTATCTCTAGAAAATTTTTCTTGTTGAGCTTTTTTTAGTTTAATATGGATTCCTTAACACACATACTCCGTTAGATTTAGATCCTAAATTCATTTATCATTTATCTAATGATCGTTTTGAAGGTCATGTACATGATGATCCTAAAAGCCTTGAAAGTGTTCAAACTGACTACGTACAAAATTGTGACGTTCAAGGCAAGAAACATACATTTGCAGTTACTCTTCTCAAGAATGGAAGTTCTCCACCATCTTCGGTGGAAACTTTTAATTTTTCTCTCCCTCAACCTTATGTACAAGCTTATTATATTGCCATCACTCTCAATGAAGATGTCTATCAGGAAGTCATCAAAGAAGACAACACTAACCTCATTTCCAAAATACTGAAGGTAGAAGATATCAATACCCAACTCGCAAAATTATGGAGGTTGCAAAATATGTGGATTCTCACTCGCATTGGTAACGATTTTTCAATGTTCATCTTGAGATCTTTGAAGAGAAGAATGCAACATAGAATATGGGGACAATTAAGCTTCAAGAAAGTACTTTCAAGTCATTTAAATGGGCCCAAGATTTCTCTTCGAAAAATCATGTCAACACCATTGCTCAGATTTGGATTAAATTCATTGGTATTTGTCAAGACTATTGGCATCTAAAGATTTTGGTTCAAATAGCTAGAGGTTTGGGAATAACCCTCTGAATAGACCAAATAACTCTTAAAATATCTTATGGTTTTTTTTGTTAGAGTTCTAGTGGAGATTGACCTTAGTTCTCCTCCTCTAGATGGTCTCCTTGTGGTAAGGAAGAACCGCATTTTTTTTGTAAATGTTGAATATGAAAATTTGCCCGGTTTTTGTAGTTTTTGTGGATCTATTGTGTTAGATTTAGATTTAATAAATCAATTAACAGTTTTTATGGATCAATAATACAATACATGAACATATAAACTATTATGTAAATATAGGACATTAATCTACATAATTATCACATGTGTCCAAAATAGAGTTGAAAACATACATAAGTCAACATTAGAATTTGACAAGTTTGTCGTGCTGTGACACCCCACCTAATTAAATATCAGGCGATCACTCTTGTACCAAATTAAAACAAGAGTCGCATATGGTTCATTCATAGCATCACTGTCGAAAACCAAATTATTTACTAATAACATATTAGGCTGGGGTCAAAATTTTACTTAACTAATCTTTTTAAACAATTTTCAATTAGAACAATCACCTAGTTTGATAAATAAAACTGAAATGAAGTGAAATAACCGAACACTCGATTTAAATATAATACAACCGTAATAAATTCCGCACTCAAGGGCGGTAAAAGAATAAATAAATGATATTGGGCTTTAGCCCGAGTGTTTATAGAGTACCTCCTGTCTAGATTACAAGGATAGAGGCGTTTACAGTGAACCTGCATGCATCCACTGCTATTGCAACAGATGTCTGACTCGAAGGAATCATCATCCAGGCGTCCCTGTGTCTGGACATCGATATATATATATATATATATATATATATATATATATATATATATAGCAAGAAAGGGAAAAAATAGGAAAACGGGACAGAGCCCGAGTTGTAAAAATATTTTGCAAGTGTATAAATGCTATATTTTTGAAATTAGGTTTTGCCTCATATTTAAGTTGGTAGCGCACTCCCATGAGATACCCCTCCTCTAATAGTGCACACCTAACGCATTCGTTTAAAACATCCTAGTTCAGCTACCATGCCTAACTAATCTAACTCATCCGTTTGCTATAAACCTCGATAACCCGGGTACTAAGGGCTAAACTTCTCTCCATTCTCAACACTCTAAGTTCGTGTGTGGGGTGTCTCGCGAAGAGAAATCTAAACAAGGAACCCCCTGATATACTACTACTTGGCAGCGTCGATCGTAGAGATCCATTAGACCCTCAGCACATGACGTAAATATAAAACTCATATAAACGTACAGTAATAACATATATGTATATATACTACAGCTTTATATACATTATCATATATATCTGAATCCAAATCTACCGAATAAGGGAAAAATACACCTTATTAAGCTTTTCACTTTATATACATAAGTTTACTATATGATGGCTTGTCTTCATATACAAACAATATACTATACTCATCCAGTATATAATTATACCTATTGCACACACAAGTATAATAACCATCCCACCGAGCTATAACTCGAGGATGCGGTCTCTCAATGCTATCATCTTCCAGGGCATCACTCACATACCATCGTGGGGACCAGCGGTCGAACTCAATATCACCGACATCGTGGCCAACACACGCACACAACGTCTGAAAAGTGGTCATAGTTCCTCCCCGGTAATGAGACTAAACATACCCACCACGTATCACCCTAATAAAAATCACACAATATCACAATCGACGCTATGACCTGGGGAATATCTACACCCTGCTCATCGAGCCAGGGTGCTCACCCTCATCGCGCAACTTCCCAATGATAGCATTAGAGGGGGTATGCTTCACATATATATATACCATCCACACAAAGATATATATACATATCCGTATCATATAATATATATACTTAACTCACATAGTATATATATAATCCACATAGTTCCTTAAACAAATATAAATGGCCATAATTGCCAAACACACATAACAATGACTGATAATCCCAAAGATTCTCATTAATAATAGCGTTTAAGTATTCGCACACTCTCGATACTAAACCCAAAAGTATTCCCAAGCATTCATTAAATCCATACCCCAGATCGTATACTAAATTAATCTGAGGTTCCTTCTTTCATATCGGGGTTTACTCACCCTCAATACCATTATTTAGGAGTCCTAATATCATATCTAGAATCCCCTATAATAATCTCCAAATCCATAATTTAAATTTCCCTGAACTTAAAGGAGAAAACCTCAAATATTTGCCAAGACCGAATAGATTCGGCCTGTCCGAATCGATTCGCTGGCCACCGAATCGATTTGGCCTGTCCAAATCGATTCGAAATAGTTTTACTTTCAAACTTCCTCTTACCGAATAGATTCGTCTTGTCCGAATTGATTTGGCGGGTTCGAAATCCTCAATCTGCCTAGGTTTTATATATATACCAAAAAACCCAAAACTCAATCCAATCTCTATTTAAATTATAACTCGTATTTATTTCAACGAACCCAAAGTTTTCATATCTCCTCATGTCCTTTAGAGGTCCTAACACTTTATTTGAGAACCCCTAATATTTATCTCTAAATAATTCTAGCCTTAATTTCTGACTAATGATTTCAATCTTGGATAGCTTTCTGTAGAAAAATCATTATAAATCCAAAAAAACTTAGAAAAATACGTAGTCGGCGCCCATGTGACCGTATCGAAAAGATCTAAATTTTTTATTTTTGACCAAGATCCGAATCGATTCACCCTGGCCGAATCGATTCGGAGAAGGCGCTGGCCACTATTCACCTTCTTCTCCAAAAATCCAAACCTCCATTTTTCTCCATTTTTGTTGTTTCTAATCTCATCCAATAACTCTATAAACATCTAATGTATCTTTTACAACTAACACATCAATTAATTTGGGGTATTAAACCATTTCTCTTAAATTTACACCCTAAACCCATAAAAACCCCAACTTATCATTTTAACCCATTTCAATCCATGTCTTCACTTCATTTACATGGATTTAACACCAGAAATCATTAAGAGTTTACATTACATCAATACGTAAACTCATATTCAAATTTTCCCAAATTTATTTTAAGGGATCTAACCCAAAATCATATAGTTTACCAACTATAATATGAAATAAATGCACAAAATGAAATAAAGCAAGTATACACTTGCCTGGAGGATGAAATCTGACGAGCTCGAGTCGAATCCGACGGAGTTTGGACGAAATCCCCCATTTTTCTTTTCTTTTATCCTCTTCCTTTCTTTCACTATTTCTTTCTTCTTTCTTTTCTTTCTTTCTTACTCTGTCGTGTCTCTTACAAGAGAGAAAAGGGTTTATCCCTTAATAAACCCAAAAATGACTCGTTTACTCAATTACGAGTCCCTATGAGTTCAAAAATTCTTGAAACTCAATTTCTTCCCCCGGATACTCTATTCTGACTATCTCAACCATTTCGAAACCAACCGCGCAATCGAAATTTTCATCCGAGGTCCTTGACCGCAATTCACTATTTTAACCCAATACATCTCAATGTGGATTTTCCCATTAAAATATTCTTCTCTGTCGCTTTACGCAGCAACAACATATGATTGAAATACTCTGACTCATTTAATTAATCCCAAAAGTAAAATATAACACCCATCAAAAATCATCTAATCCTTGCAAACTCCAAAAATTACTATTCAGGATAATCCTTTAAATTCCCAAATTACACTTGTGAATTTTGATTATCCTCAAAAGTGGAGGTATTACATACTCCCTCCTTACAATGGAATTTCGCCCTGGAAATTCAAATACAACTGATACTACCAACAATAACCTAGGATCGTTCCACTTCCTAATGCCTCAAGGGAACGGTACTAACCTGATGGCTCTCAACCATACACTCATTAAGCACTCACCTCTATTAAGGTTTATACTATACTATCCTGCCATCTCGGCATAATCTTCAACTCTATATAATACGTCCTTTCTATCTCAGGAGGTATATAAAACTAACTTACTAAGGTGACCATACACCTTTTTAACCCGTGCCTCTCCGTACAACTATCACCAACGTCTGACACGTATACACTTTCTAAACAATGGACCCTATTTCCTCGGCGTAATACTCATACATGGGTCTTCCCAACCCGCAAAATCTCATTCTTCTCAAGGTTAACCAACCAATCTTTCTATATCGGCGCCACTAACTCCACTGGCCTCACTGCCCAAAGTTATAAGATCGAAGAGTTTCCTACCTAAGGGAAATAGTACTATCCTAAATTGTGTCCCTGGTTCCCAATACCTTTCTCAACTCCCGAAATTTGCTCGGTTTCATGCGTGGGACGTCTCACATAGCAAATCCAAATAATGAACCCTCCTGTTACACTACTCCCTTCCGTCGTCGTTCATCGAGATATAACGGACTAAGGCACACCAGCGGGACGTACTAAATCTTACCTCACTAACCTATTAACGTATTTCTACTATTCTATCCTTCCACCTAGGCAAACAGGAAAGTCTAACTAATCAAGGCGCCCACTATCTGCAAAAGAGTTACAAACATCATACCCAAAACATACTATCTTCGAATTTGCCTTCTCATTAAGGCCTAGCTACAAGACTTAAATCAGTTTCCTTTACTTTGCCTCACCTACATACTTGCGGCGAGGGAACCATTTTAGTGCTTTTCCATAGCACTTCTATCTCTAAGCATACCATCATCACACGGCTCTCAGTCTATAATGTTTCATCCACACTATATGACTTATTCACGAAATTAACACCCTTGTATACCTTAAATCGTCTCTAAAAGGCCTCCATACACTCAAATCAATAATGAAACCTCTTCTTACCAAAGTTCCATCTACCCATAACAACAAAGGCGAACTCAACCTCTAACCAGGTGAGATATCGCAATAATAACATGTTCCACTCCGGAACCATGGACACGATAGTCTTTCAATCATCAGCCTGCTATTGCTCCAAATAATGAAAAACATATTATACTCAAAATAATACCATACTCGTGTTTTACACATAAAACGAGTAGTAAAAACTAGATATATACACAAAATATCAACACCCACTTTTATAGAGAATTAAATAAAATATAACTCCGCTACCGCGGAAAACACATAGACATGCACTATATTAATGTTATTGATACTGCCACAAAGCTCGAAATACACACACGAATCTAGGGTTAGCGAAATATCATGACTTTATCTAGTCACACCAAATATACCTCCTCCATCTGAGGTAAAACTCATAACGATAGCTTCTCCAATCTCTCTTACTACTCCAAACAGTTCCCGGACTTAGTACACTTGTCCTAATTGAACCTAAAAATTACTTTAATCGATGCCCCATATCGGCACTCCATTCTTGTCCATCAACTCCTACCCGACAAGGACTAACCATGTGGTTCTAAGCTCCGCATTGTAACATTCTCCATCTCGGGTCACCCTGACCCTTTTAAGGTTATCAGTGTCTTGGACTCCATAGTCGCGATCCTGACAATCGCTTTACTAGTTCCCCTTATCTTCATAAAAAGGAAACTCTACTACTGGCCTCAACAACCCTATTTTAACGAATTCCCCAGGTAGATGTCCATCAATGGGGTCCTCGAATATAAAAATTCTCCAGAAGTGTTAGCAACACTTTTCTAGTGAGCCTATCATTCCCCGAAAGGTCTCTCTCTTCATTGTACTTACCTCATCTCAATACAAATTTTGCTTATCCATAACTCTCTTTATTCACTTTCGGCCTGTGACTGAACCTTACGTGAATAATTAAAAACTGCATTCTTCTCATTCTTGCTAAATCATGGGGACTCACGATTGAAAACTATCCGTAAGATCCCTTTAGGGGAAAAAATATCTTACTCGCCAAAATATGGTCATCACCATTCCCACCTCAAATTTTCACATCTGGGTATTTCCATACCCTACCTCCTGCTGCCCTCATCATGGCCTTCTTTGGTCACCCCTCCTCGATAAGCACACGAATCTCAAACGAGCACATAAAGGATTTACAATAATCTCACAATATGATAGGAGAACAAAATCTCACAAAAGGAATCATCAATCCTAATCATAAGGATCTATAACAAATCGAGAGCAACGCTGAAAGGGTAGTACGTCCGCACAGACTCCTAAGGACACTAGAACCTGATGCTCTGATACCATCTGTGACACCCCGCCTAATTAAATACCGGGCGATCACTCATGTACCAAATTAAAACAGGAGTCGCATATGGTTAATTCTTAGCATCACTGTCGAAAACCAAATTGATTACTATTATCCTATTAGGCTGGGTCAAAATTTTACTTAACTAATCTTTTTAAACAATTTTCAATTAGAACAATCACACAGTTTGATAAATAAAATTGAAATGAACTGAAATAACCGAACACTCAGTTTAAATATAATACAACCATAATAAATGCCACACTCTGTGGCGATAAAAGAATAAATAAATGCAATTGGGGTTTAGCCCGAGTGTTTATACAGTACCTCCTATCTAGATTACAAGGATAAATGCGTCTACAGTGAACCTGCATGCATCCACATCTACTATAGCAGACGTCTGACTCGAAGGAATCATCATCCATGCGTTCTTGTGTCTGGACAACTATATACATATAATATATATAGCAAGAAAGGAAAAAATAGGAAAACGGGTCAGAGCCCAAGTTGTAAAAATATTTTGCAAGTGCATAAATGCTATATTTTGAAAATAGGTTTTACCTCATATTTATGTTTGTAGCGCACTCCCATGAGATACCCCCCACCCCTCTTCTAACATTGCACACCTAACGCATTCGTTTAAAACATCCTAGTTAAGCTACCCTGCCTAACTAATCTAATTCACCTGTCTGCTATAAACCTCGACAACCCGGGTACTAAGGGATAAACTTCTCTCCATTATCAACATTGCGCTAAGTTCATGCGTGGGGTGCCTTGCGAAGAGAAATCCAAACAAGGAACGCCCCCGATACACTACTACTTGGCAACGTCAATCATAGAGATCCATTAGACCCTCAACACATGACGTAAATATAAAACTCATATAAACGTACAATAATAATATATATGTATATATACTACAGCTTTATATACATTATCATATGTATTCGGATCCAAATCTACCTGAGAAGGGAAAAATACACCGTATTAGGCTTTTCACTTTATATACATAAGTTTACTATATGATGGTTTGTCTTCATATACAAACAATATACTATACTCATCCAGTATATAATTATACCTATTGCACACATAAGTATAATAACCGTCCCACTGAGCTATAACTCGAGGATGCGGTCTCTCAATGCTATCATCTTCCAGTGCATCACTCACATTCAATCTTGGGGACCAGCAGTCGGACTTAATATCACCGACATCGCGGCCAACACACGCACACAACATCTGGGAAGTGGTCATAGTTCCTCCCCGACAATGAGACGAAACATACCCACCACGTCTCACCCCTAATAAAAATCACACAATATCACAATGGACGCTATGACTTGATGAATATCCACACCCTGCTCATCAAGCCAGGGTGCTCACCCTCATTGCACAACTTCCCAATGATAGCATTAGAGGGGGTATGCTTCACATATATATATACCATCCACACATAGATATATATACATATCCGTATCATATAATATATATACTTTACTCACATACTTTATATATAATCCACATAGTTCCTTAAATAAATATAAATGGCCATAATTTCCAAACACACATAATGATGACCAATAATCCCAAAGATTCTCATTAATAATAGCATTTAAGTATTCGCACACTCACGATACTAAACCCAAAAGTATTCCCAAGCATTCATTAAATCCATACCCTAGATCGTACACTAAATTAATCTGAGGTTCCTTCTTTCATCACGGAGTTTACTCACCCTCAATACCTGTATCTAGGAGTCCTAATATCATATCTAGAATCCCCTATAATAATCTCCAAAACCATAGTTTAAATTTCCCTAAACTTAAAGGAGAAAACCTCAAATATTTGCCAGGATCGAATCGATTCAGCCTATCCGAATCGATTTGTTGGACACCGAATCGATTCGGCCTTTCCGAATCGATTCGAAATGGTTCTACTTTCAAACTATCTCTTACCGAATCATTTCGGCTTGTCTGAATCGATTCGGCTGGTCTGAAATCCCCAAATCTACTTAGGTTTTATATATAATCAAAAACCCAAAACTCAATCCAATCTCCATTTAAATTATGACTCGTATTTATTTCAACGAACCCAAAGTTTTCATATCTCCTCAAGTACTTTAGAGGTCCTAACACTCTATTTGAGAACCCTTAATATTTATCTCCAAATAATTCTAGCCTTAATTTCTGACCAATGATTTCGATCTTGGACAGCTTTCCGTAGAAAAATCATTATAAATCCAAACAAAATCAGAAAATACGCGGTCGGCGCCCACGCGATCGTATAAAAAAGAACTAAAATTTCTTTTTTTGACCAAGAGCTGAATCGATTCGCCCTGGGTGAATCGATTCGGAGAAGATGCTGGTCACTATTCACCTTCTTCTCCAAAAATCCAAACCTCCATTTTTCTCCATTTTTGTTGTTTCTACCTCATCAAACAACTCTATAAACATCTAATCTATGTTTTACAACTAACACATCAATTAATTTGGGGTATTAAACCATTTCTCTTAAATGTACACCCTAAAACCATAAAAATCCCCAACTTATCATTTTAAACCATTTCAATCCATTACATGGATTTAACACCAGAAATCATTAAGAGTTCACATTACATCAATATGTAATCTCATATTCAATTTTTCCCAAATTTATTTTAAGGGTTCTAACCCAAAATCATATAGTTTACCAACTATAATATGAAATAAATGCACAAAATGAAATAAAGCAAGTATACACTTGCCTGGAGGATGAAATCCGACGACCTCGAGTAGAATCCGACGGAGTTTGGACGAAATCCCCCATTTTTCTCTTCTTTTATCCTCTTCCTTTCTTTCTCTCATTCTTTTCTTTCTTTCTTACTCTCTCGTGTCTCTTATAAGAGAGAAAAGGGTTTATCCCTTAATAACCCCACAAATGACTTGTTTACTCAATTACGAGTCCCTACGGGTCCAAAAATTCCTGATACTCAATCTCTTCCCCCAGATACTCTATTCTGACTATCTCGGCCATTTCGAGACCAACCGCACAATCAAAATTTCCATCCGATGTACTTGACCGCAATTCACTATTTTAACCCAATACATCTCAATGCGGGTTTTCCTATTAAAATATTCTCCTATGTCGCTTTACCCAGCAACAACATATAATTTAAATACTCCAACTCATTACTTAATCCCAAAAGTAAAATATAACACTCATCGAAAATCATATAATCCTTTCAAACTCCAAAAATTACTATTCAGGATAATCCCTTAAATTCCCAAATTACACTTGTGAATTTTAATTATCCTCAAAAGTACGAGGTATTACACGTGCTTCCAACTCCAGCATGTCACAAATGAAAAGATTGATGAAGTAGTCGACCTTAGAGATGTCCGATGGGACTGAGTTTCAGACACCAACTTTCTCTCACACACGGAAAGAACGTACTCCAATTTCAGTTTGTTCCAACAGTTGGATCTTCTTTTATAGCCAAAATAGTATTCTAAAATAAACAAAAATTTGAGCCTTTGGATTTCTCTCCCTTATCCTATAATTACATTATGTTGTCTTTTGATGTGTCTGAATGATGGAAGTCAACCATTTATTTATAAGGAGGGACAGGACCCAAATTTCCAACAGTCACTTAATCTTAACCATCCATCAAGGTAGATAACCAAGAGTCATTTTGACTCTTGGTATTTGGAGTACCCTTTCATTAACCAAAGTGACTCTTAGTATTAATCTAGTTATGGATCATATTATTTAGAAATATTATTTAAAATAATTCCAACATTCTCCCACTTGGTCCATAATTATCATAAGCCACGTAATAATCTTTGAGTCATCCTTAAATATTTTTTCATAAACACCTTAATCAAACAAACCATTAATGCGGGTCATGGCGCTCACCTACTAATTTAAGAGCATGATCTCTTCCATGCACCACAACAGTAATAATTCATCCAACAAGGTCTATAATTGGGTTATGCAATAATGGTCCAATAATGTCTTATATAAAAGACTATTTCTGACACATTCATCAATTCACATGCATGTAAACCTATATTGCAAGACAGAAATCAAAATGTTCAGAATACACTCTAATCGATATCAAGTGTAGTGCCAAAATATAAGCACCAAACAATCCACTAACACTCATACTTAATTGGCTACATGCAAGTCTCATATCTTAAACATGTTTCATAAATGTTCTTTGGTGATAGCCTGCTTATTAATGGATATGCTATGTTAACACTTATATTAATGTGTTCAACTAACACTTTTTTAGTTCCGAACTTCTTCGTTCATAAATAGGTATTATATCCTAATGTCCTAGGTTCTTTAAAATACCTATCGGTTCTTCATGACGAAGATTGCAGCGAAATTATCATAATATTTCAGCAACGTGGTAATAGTGTCGACAACTCTAAGTCCCAAAATATAAATTTCGCAGCCATAATCCATAGTAGCCCCAAAGCATGATACATATAATATTTACATGTTTTCAATTTTTCATAATATTGATCACAAACCTACTTAATCAAGAGAGAACAATTATCATAAATGTGAGCATATAATATTTTAAGCATCTCATTACTTCATATTCTTAAACTATTTTATTTCTCTAATCTATCATTCATTATTAAGAGAAATTCAAGAAATATATAAATTACTCCCACTGACTTTAAGGTATATATATAATTAATCAAAATACATAAGGTATTCTTAAAATACCAATAATGGGTAACTGACATAAGTTTATATAGTGATTTCTCAACTTCTACAGTTATTTTCTTAAACTCTCATAAGTTTTCACAGCAAATGTAATTATTACTCAAAAGGAGTTACTAGAGGTATAAATTTTAATATTCTAAGATATAGGTGAAAATATTTATTTACGTCCATGTGTCTAATCGTAATGAAAACTTTGACCATAAGTCTAGCTTTATATCATTGATTATCAAAATTGAATATTTTCTTACTTCTCTCTCAACTTCGCAGTATTGTGATAAATCTCACAATCAGTCAAAATAGCAAACTCATTTAAGAGTTTCTTAAAACTATTCATATCCATTAACTAAAAGAAGAATTACTTTGGAAGTTAAAGGAATGACATGAGTATCTTAACTTCTAGGTTATTTGATACTCCCACTAATTTCACCATTCTTTAGAGAATTTGACATTTGATGTTTTCGATTTTGAAAGTAATTAATGTACCTTCTTTCAAGTGTAGACATAATTATAAATTCCAATTATTTTAGTGGATTATAAATCCATGCATGTACTAGACACTCCCAATCATACGGACATAACAAATAGGGTAAGTAAAGTAGAATTTATACAATACACTTTTACTATATATATTCATTTATGTGTGACTAAATATTGTGGCGATATCGACTTGTTGCATTTAACTTGTTTTTTTTTTGCGTTTTACTTGTTGTTTTATAAGGACATGTTATATGTAGGTCCATCTAAACCATAGGCTCTGATACCACATGTTAGGTTTATATTTAATAAATCAATTAAAAGTTTTTATGGATCAATAATACAATACATGAACATATAAACTGTTATGTAAATACAGGACCTTAATCTACATAATTATCACATGTGTTTGAAATAGAGTTAAAAACATACCTAAGTCAACATTAAAATTAACGAGTGAAGAGGTTGTCATTGGTGCGTCCAACTCCGTCATGTCACAAATGGAAAGATTGACGGAGTAGTCGACTTTAGAGATGCCCGATTGGATTGAATTTCGGACATCTACCTTCTCTCATACACGACAAGAATGTACCTATTTTAGTTTGTTCCAACGGTTGGATCTTCTTTTATAGCCAAAATAGTATTATAAAATAAATAAAAATTTGAGTCTTTGGATTTCTCTCCCTTATCCTATAATTACATTATGTTATCTTTTCATATGTCTAAATGATGGAAATCAGTCACTTATTTTTAGGCAGGGACATGACCCAAATCTCCAACAGTCACTTCATCTAAACCGTCCATCAAGGTAGATAACCAAGAGTCATTTTGACTCTTGATATTTAGAGTAACTTTTCATTAACCAAAGTGACTCTTAGTATTAATCTAATTATAAATCATTTTATTTAGAATTATTCTTTAAAATAATTCTAACATATTGGTCACACACTGCAACTATGTCGAAAGCTAAAAACACGTTGCTTTGCAACCTAAAAATAACATAAAACAAAAAAAGGCTAGTACTTTCAAGGGAGGTGAATCTCAGCAAGGTGTATCTTGGAAGCCAAGTGAAGGAGAGTTTGAGAATGTAGCTGCTAAAATCTCAGCAAATGCGGTGCATTAGCATTCTCCTAATTTTCCTCCTACAAATGTTGAGCCGTTATTGATTGCTGATCCCAAAGGACCTCAACTGAAACCTCATACCCACATGGAAATAAAACACATAATTCTCGGTGTAATTCAAAAAATTCTGAATTTGTCGAGTCAAATATGGTGGCTCATATGTGTCGAGTCAACTGAAACCTCATACATTAAAATTCTGAATGTACCTCTAAATTAATGTATTTAGACTCATTCAGACTTCAGATTCAGACTTCAGATGTAATTCTATCTCTTAACTTTTAAGTGCCAAATATAGTCATTAGACTCTTAATCATTTAAAAAAACAAACACTTTTTGGTGCCTCTTAAGTCTGAATGATTCAGATTCAGATTCAGAGTTAAGAGGTGAAAACAAACAACACCTCAGTCATAAAATATTTCAAGTCCATTTATTTCGGACCAACTAGTGGAGTCTTTAAAAATAAAGATCGATGAAGAAAAGAATAAGGAAATTAATTTTTATGATAATACCCCCAAAATGCTATCAGATCCACAATTTTTTTTCCAAGGGATACAGCCAGTTCTGAGATTGATGGGTCACAATCTGAAAATGAAATGCCCCTCTAAATGAAATTTCAAATTTAAATGAAACTATTTCATCTCATTCAAATGATTCATTATAGATTGAAGAGAATGGTGTCAGTCCTAAAGTTAATTTATATGTAGAAATCTCAAAATATGATTTAGGAATGAGTGCCAAATCAGCTCAAGCTCATGATTTTATAGAAGATTCGAGTGGAAAAATTCAATATCAAATGTTCAATTCTCAAGTCAGTAGTTCCTTTTATATTTTAGGTAGCTTTAAAGATTCAACAATTCAAGACGTCGTCGAGAGCAATAAACAAAAAGGAGGAACTAGTAATTCACAAGTGGATTTTTCGTTCTTATCAAATGAGAGAAAATCTTCTCTTAAATATCATTTAAGGCCTTTGATTTCTCGCTCAAGATTTTTCTAATTTTGCTAAAAAAAAAATTATATTTTCATTAGCATGTGTAAGATCCCTTAGGAGAGGCCTTTTATCCTAATTGTTTATAAATAAATTTTATTTTCTTTAAAAAAAGGTTATTCAACGTCTTCGAGTAACATAGTTCTTAAGTTAGAAATCTTTTTATTTCATTACTTTCTTTATAAGAGAAATCATTTGGCATTTTGTAAGAATACTTTACAAGAAAAGCACAATTTTCCCTTATTATTACATATATTCTCGAAAACATGCATTTATCAACACACTTTAAAGGCTGAAATTTCTATTTTCTTTATTTCATGTTAAAACTCATTAATACAGTCACTAAACTTGTTTATATACTTGTCATTAAAATATTACAAGTTTTTATGCATGGGAGGAGGGATTTTAAGTCCATGAATCTAAGAAAATGAGTTTAACATATGATTTATTCAAGAAATTTCATAATATTTGCAAGAACATGCTTTTCAAGACTAAAGACACATTATGTTCTTTAAACTTGCACAAATGTCCACTTTCACAAAAATGCTATTTTTACAAGAAAACTCCAAGAGTTTCTTCAACAAATATCTCAACAAGATAAATATTATTTTCAAAACATATTATTCCATAAAATGTTTAACACCAAGTTTTCTTAAAATATACCATTTTACTCAACACTCTTGAAATCCTTTGTAAACTATTTTACACAAAATCATAAGAAACAACCTTATTAAATCATATATGCATTCCACTCTTGCAAACTACACCACAACACAATTAATATGGGAAAAAAAGTTCTTAAGCTAAGAGAATAGTTTTCCCACCTTATTAAAGCTAAAAAATGGGTGGATGAATGTAGAAGAAGATGGCAACCTCCCACCTCCTAAGGTGGCCTTAAAGAGGTTGACTAGCTCCACTAAGCTTGTATTCTTGACTTCTCCATGAAGACCCCCTTCCAACTTTAAGATCTCTTCTACTTTTCTTCTAAAAAAACCCAATAATATCTCCATGGATTTACATCTTGCCTAATAAATGGTGTAGATGGGTTTTATTGGCTTAAATCGGGTGGAATATGAGGTAAATATGGTGGTTTAGGGTGGATGGGTGGTTGTTCTTAGCTTGGGATGGTGGTTGGGATCCATAGAAGCTCAAAGGAGATAAAGAGTGAAGGGAAATCTAATTAAAATGGACAAGAGTGAGATCTCTCACCCTTTAAATATTCTAAAGGGAAATCCCTAAAATGACCTAAACCCCAATCTCGAATTGATTTGTTTCCCTGAGATGCACGTGTCTTAATCCAATGGTTTAGGTTTTGACAACATTTTCCAAATATGCAGAAATCAATTTTGACCATCTCGTTCAAATGAGAACCGGAATGCATCTCATTTGAATGAGAACTACATCTTGTTTGAACGTTCTTCGAACGAGGATGGGCTTTCCTATACAAAGATGTCTCGTTCAATGGTTGTTAGAAGACCATTCGGACGAGATTTGGATCTCGTTCAAACGACTCCATGTTATTCGAATGACACTAAACCTTCCAATATTGACTTTAAGTCCATTCTAGTTTCAATTAATTTCACCAAGGCCACTATTTTACCCAAACGTGACCTGTAATTCATCTCACAATGTCTAAATCTAAATTGGGTCGTATATAGTCACCGAATTACGCGGATATGGTCAAAGTCGTGAGGGCGAGTGCTACATGCTTCCCTCCTTAGGAAATTTATTCCTTAAAATTATCGATCCATCAATTCCTCGAGTTCCTGGAGGTTATCAACCCTTATTAAGTCATAGGAATCTTTCAAGGCTAGGCCATCGAAGTGCTCAATCATTAAGAAGTCATCATATGCCCTTTCACAAGGGGTTGTAATCAAAGAGCTCGACACACAACATGTTCTGACACTCACCATCAGGCTAGACATTAAAGTTGTATAACATTCCTCGATTCTCCACTTACTCAATGACCACTCTCAATCAAGTCCTAAGGTTCCTTTGTTCACACCCAAAGAATATCGGTGCCTCTATAGGGAAACACTCTCTAGTGATCGACATTCACTCAAGATCAAAATGACATACGACTAACACCCAGTCCGATTCATCATCAAGAATAATTTACTACCTTAGGGCTACATATCCTGAGTTCATTTGAGTTCTCGGGTCATCCTTACCACATATTTTCACTTAAGCTTGATACTAACCTCGCATCGCTAGTCACTCACTCCGTGGAATGACACACCAACCAAGTCACAAATTATGCACCGATTAACACCTTCCACAAGATCCTTCCATGAACCTAGAATCACTCTAGGCGTGTAACTATAGAACACTCACCTGAGTATTGCATAAATCCACTCATTGTGGAAAAACAATACTGTGTGCTATGTTTCCTCGAGTTCTAACTCTTTAGCATGTCCTCAAATAATAATTTTGGTCTTAACAACTAGAATCGCTAATCGTCATACCTACCAATCCTTAAGATCGACAATCTTAATGAAAGAGGATACTATGAACAAACCGTGCGACAGAACGCTCAACTACACGTAAACAAAATTTGTGCAAATCAGGGGGTATTTTAAACAAGAGCGCGCCCAGTTGTTTAGTTTCTATGATAACACCAGGTCTATCCTCACTTATACTGATCCACGTAATGCTATGACCATGTCATAAATAAGGAATACTACCAGATAATCAAAATTAAATGGACACCGTCCTCAACCATCAAAACCGAAGGAATACAGTCATCAACTATCGGAACTGAAAGAATATAATGAATCAGATTGAAATAACAATCGTTCCCAAATAATATCATCTGCATGCAATGACAATGGTTTACGAATGGCGAACCTATGCCATACGCTCGAAGCCTATAACTCCTTCCAGGTGTTCTCATTAGATCCTAGTATAGCTATACACCCCGAATTGACTCACCAGTCGTGATGAATCGGATCATGAACCGTTCATTTCCTCAAGACGAAAATAACATACGAACCTAATATCCCTTGGAAAGTCAAACACTGGGCTTCCCTCCTTAAGAATAAGGCTTCCTCCCTTCATTCGTGACGAACCTGAGAGCCACTTTGATTGATGAATGCCAAAATGCCTTTATTAATGTCGTCCTTGTCCATCTCTCTAGTCAAAGTGACGTCGTGATCAACCTCATGCACCTAGGTTACTATCTAATTTATCGTACCATAATCATATTTCCAAGTGTCTCCTTAGGCAATTCCCAACTAAGCAAAACATTCACCTTACTACAACCTCCAATGACACAAGTTCGTCACCGTGCCTATGTCCAGATTCTACCCATACTGAATTTATGTGACGGCCACATCGGTCGCCATTCGCACTATAAGGATAATAAGTACTACATAGGCCTATGCTTCCTAATCCTTACCATTCTATCAAGACTTGTCGGGAAATATTCCTTGCCCTTCAAGGTCTATTCTAACTTACATTGTCGACATATGTTGATATCCTAATCAAGCATCGATATCCCTCCTGGAGTGTTATTTTCAAGTCCCTAATCATGACATCATCAATATAAGTCCCCAATTTATTTCTTAGTACCCATCAAAAGCAAGTTTGACCCTTTCTACACTAGCCATCTTATGGCAACTGAACATTATTTCTAATCATGACACTAATCTTCAATTACCCTTGGAAGTTTATCTCACCTATTTATAGAAAATTAGATGAACTCACCAAGGAATACATGATTCGACTCCTTGGACTTTGACCAATAACCTGAGATCACCACATAACCCTTGATGCAACCATCATTAGAACACTTGCACTCCATAACAACAAATTTGAATATTTCCCAAAGGACACCACACACACCCCAATGTAAAAGTCATCAAAAACCTAACAAGACTTCATCACCTATGATCCTCTTACAGTGGATTTGCCCTATAGATTTCCCAATATACATCCCACAACTATTAAATACTCGTAAGGATGGCTTACAAGTCTCCACACTGGGTGAACTATTATTATTGAACACCCGACATCACAATAAGTTAATTTTTATTCCCAAAGACACCATATGCAATAAATCCCAAGGATACTCTAAGGAATTCCTTAAATCATAATAACACCAAAATTGCCTCGTGTTCAGACATTATTTAGGCTGTTAAAATGGGATACATTATATAGATGAAAATTTCATTTCCCTTTTATATGAAACCCTGGCATAGACCTAACCTATGACTATCTCCTAAAGATCTAACAATGGTTCACAAGCTTCCCTTCCAACGGTTGATGCCATATACTACATATCAAACTACAGGCTGACACTACTAAGGATTCTGTCAGGATATAGGCCATCGTGTATAATCTATAAGCCTCTAACTTTTCACTACCGACGTCATAATGGATCCTATTCCTTAAACGTTGCATTATACTCTCTAAAACCACATCATAGAAGAATATTTAGGGTTAACTCCTACGTCACTTCAACTGATTATTGTTACGCATGTAACACGCTTACCAAAAATGGCCGATAACTCTCACCATAGATGTTGAGATATAGCTTTAAATCGATAATTGCCAAGGAACTTACTTAAAATGATAGTATCATATGAACTCAGGCCCGAGAATACATCTTCAACCAATAATCGACACGGTTCTATATGCCTACCAAATTATCAAATGATTGTGACACAACGTTACCCTAAGGATCAAGTTCCCTCTATTCAAAGTATCATTATTAATTACCCATAGGTGCCTAACAAAGGAAGTTAATATGTCCTTATCACAAAGTAAATATTATTTAGAAGTGAGACTCTAGCCATTAAACCTCCACAATTGACTTTAAACAACTCATATCTCTACTTCAATGGACGTTATTCACCTTTATTAACATCTTAACAGACCCCCACATTGTCAAGGGTTGACACAAAAGAACCTCAGAATAAAAATTGCAGTGTCTCCACTATTGACTCGCATAGACACTTGCAAATTACTAACATGTCTAAATTAAAAGTGCGAAAGCTATTAATGGAAACTAACTTGGACACATGTTACATGCTAATGAATTTCCCGTCACGCTAATCTCCTTGACTCCACCGTTGAGAACACAAATCGAGACCATCCACAATCTAGCGTGACAGGCCCAAAACCAACGCCGATGTTAAATATCCACTACTGACCTCACAACGTCACTCTTGAAAGGAGACTTGAAGCTAGAGCTTTGATCCCATTTGTCACGATCCGGTATGAATTTATGGGTTACCCGTGGTCAACTCAGTCTGTCTAGAACGTTAGGTGTGAGTGTGATGAGACAACCTTGATAATGTTGCGAATCTAATTTTATTTAATTAACATTTCACTTATTTAGCATGCAATTCCCATTTGAATCAAACTACATGAAGGACTCATAAGAAGCGTCCCCAAAATCCAAGCATACGGAGATACTAATGTAAAATAAATGAATAAATACCTCCGTAATGCCCTCAAAATATGGAACTGCACACAACCTGCCGTAAAAAAAAGGAGGGAATAAGTCCAATGCCTAGTGAAAAAATACATAAATGCAATATAGAATCGAATGGCAAAAAATAAATACACACACACACGTGTACATAAACATTAATGCATGAAATCGTTTTATCCCAAAAACATTACTTGTTCCGATTAATTCACTTTAATCTTATAAGAACCCCTTTCTATTTGATTCGACAATTATTTTCTGATTTAATGCACCTGGTTAAATACTTTGAACAAAATATCATTTGTTTAGGAAAAGGCACTTCTTTGATCGAAGTTTTTTCATTTACTTATACAAAATTTGCCTTTGTATTTTCCTTGAAAATCACCTTTCAACACACGCAAGCACCGTATAAGAAAATACTTATTTTCATTGAAACCTTTCGTAACACATACTTGTGTCAATTATGGGTTAAACCTCTTTAGATTGATTAATTATCCACTTAATTAGTTCACTTTACCATTTTTTGTATTTTATCTACATTAGGCAATTTCTCTCATTACTTATCCACATTATCTTACAACGAAATATATTATCATTTGCATTCAAGTTAGGTTGTCTTTTCTTATATTCACCACACAACCCATCTCTTGAAATTTTCTATTTTTCATTATCTTTTTCTCGAAATCCTTCGAATATTCACATACTTTGACGGGCTCCACACCTCCAGCTATGCTACCATATGCTCTAGACAGTGATTTTAGGTCTTTTACCCTAGGGGTCCGGGCCCTTCTTAAATATTCCCGATCTCATCCAAGTCTATATTCATGTGTTTTAACATTTATCTAATGTCAACATTATTCCACTTTTACCGACTGAAGCCAAAATCCGGAGATGTCACCCCATTTTGTGTTACACTTTGAAAATTTCCATTTCTTGTTCTTTATTCACTTGTGTTGATCTTATTCCAAAAATCACTTTCATTTAGGACTATTTCATATAACACATTTTACAATATTTTTATTTCATAAAAATGTTCCACTTCACGTAAAATTACTATTTTACCCATTTGTCTCCATATTTGTTTTTTCCTCCATTTTCACATGTGTTATTTCCCAAAAACATTATTAAGTTACACACACTAACTTCTTAAATATTTTTAACTCATTAATACTTATTCAACACTTTGGAGTAACATACTTCTCAAGATCAAAATCTCTTTGTTTCATTACCTTCTTTATCAAAGAAAGCATTTGGCAATTTTGAAGACTACTTTACAAGAACAACACCTTTTCACCTTTTTATCACATATAGTCTTGAAAACATACACTTATCAACACTTTTTAAGGGCTAAAATTTTTATTTTCCTTATTTCATGTTAAAACTCATTAAAACCTTCACTAAACTTGTTTATATACTTGTCAACAAAATACTACAAGTTACTATACATGAGAAGAGGGATTTTAAATCCAAAAATCCAAGAAAAATGAGTTTAACATATGATTTATTCGAGAAATATCATAATCTTTGCAAAAACATACTTTTCAAGACCAAGGACACATTATTTTCTTCAAACTTGCACAAATTTCCCCTTTCACAAAAGTGCCATTTTTACAAGAGAACTCCAAGACTTTGTTCATCAAATATCTCAACAAGATAAATATTATTTTCAAAACATTTTATTCCATAAAATGTTTAACACCAAGTTTTCTTCAAATATATCATTTTACTCGATACTCTTGAAATCCTTTGCAAACCATTTTACACAAAACCATAAGAAATAACCTTAAATCACATATATGCATTCCACTCTTACAAGAGCAATACAATGGAAAAATAGAGTTCTTAAGCTAAGATTAGAGTTTTCCCACCTTATTGAATCTCAAAAAATGGGTGGATGAATATAGAAGAAGATGGAAACCTCCCACATCCTATAGTGGCCTTAAAGAGGTTGCCTAGCTCCACTAAGCTTGTCTTCTTGAATGCTCCATAAAAACCCCCTTCAAACTCAATGATTTCTTGTACTTTTCTTCTTCAAAAAGCCCCCAACAATATCTCCACGAACTTACATCTTCATAAATAAATTATGTAAGTGGGTGTTATGGGCTTACAAATGGTGGAAAATCCTAAAAATGCCCTAAACGCCAATCTCAAATTGATTTACTGCCTTTAGAGCATGACATGTGTCTTAGTCCATTGTTCTACATTTTGAGAGTATTTTCCAAATCTACACAAATTGATTTTGACCATCTCATTCGAACGAGAAGGGGTCTTATCCGAACGAGAACTACCATTTCATTTGAACCGAATGGCATCTCCTTGAAATAAGAACTACATCCCATTCGAACGAGAACAAAATCTCGTTCGAATGTGCTGCGAACGAGGTTGGGTTTTCCTGTACAGAGATGTCCCGTTGGAAGGTAGTTAGAAGAGCATTCAAACAAGATTTGAATCACATTTGAACGACTACAGATGTTGTTCAAACGAACCTAAATTTTTTAATATTGACTTTAAGTCCATTGTAATTCCAATAAATTGCACTAAGGCCACTATATTACCGAAATTTGACCCATAATTCATCTCACATTATCTAAATCTCAATGGGGTCACATATAATCACCAAATCACACAGGTACGGTCAAAGTCGCGAGGGCGGGTGTTACATTTGTAGCATTGTCATTCCAGAGTCTTAACCTCCTAAATTTATCAATATAATTATAACCATATTTATCCCAAAAAACATGTTCCCATGTCCCCCTACTTGAACGAAAAATGAAGAAAAAATTATATGTGGTCTTATGCATGCCTTATAATTAAGCTCAACTTTCCTTCTCACAAACGATATCATTATTTGATTTATTTGTAATGCTGATATTTTACTGAAGTTAACATCCCATGATTGTGATCAAGGAAAACAATATAATTTGACATTTAGCATCAGTGTATAAAGCTTCCCAAACCATAGGGTAGATATTAGTTTCGTATATTGGATATTTCTTGAATTCATTTTTGCACTTTCATTAATATATGAATGACCTAGATCATGCCAAGATAAATAATCTAACTTTATCATCATCTACTTTCTTCAATGATATTTATTCATGAGAAAACCTTTTTGTTTACCATAGTATTGGTACAAAGTAAATAAATCATCAACGATATCAAATATCATTCGTGCTTTTAGCTTTGTTATCTTATTAACCACAAATAATTCATCAGCTACAAACTCATCATCATATGTTGTCTCTTATGTTTGATATTTTTGAATAAAATCACAATTGTTTGTTTCCATTCATTCACCCAAAGTAAAACTAAAAACAGATGGACAAAAATAAAATATTAGCACTTTCAAATTCCACTTCTCCCTGCCTTGAATTAAAAAAATAAAATACTATCACATTAAAATTCAACTTTTCATGCATTGAATTTATTAAAAAATATGAAAGTGAACTATTGTTTTAAGCTAATGAACTTAATATATATCAACTTGAAAAAAAAAAGGCATAACCCATTTGGCATTTATCAATCTTCGTGGGAATCAACTGAATGAAAACATGCAAAACTAGATGCATATCCCATTAGTTTTTATTAAAATATAGTTTTATGGGAGAGAAAAATAAAAGAAAAAAATATAGTGATGGTGTTGAAATTCATTTTGATCCGAGGCTCACCAAATGTGCATCATTAGACCATGATGAGGTGTTATAAGTTAGAAATATTAAGGACACGAGGGTATATAGTGTTTCAATACCTCGTATTAGGTACATACGTCCACTTTTTAGGTGTTTCCTCTTGTACATTCAATATAATGGTGAATAATACATATATATATATATATATATATATATATATATCAAACCTTAAAGTTTAGCTAACGTGTTATAAAAAAGTCTAAGGTGTTTGTAATGAGAAGAGAAATCTTGGGAAGGAATCGATTTTCCTCTTTAAGTACGTCTTGCTCACTAGGACTTGCAAGACTGAAAATAGATTAGAGTCTCTAAGTACAATGTCGAGAACACTATAGGTGAGTTGGAAGCATTCCAAACTATATTACAAATACAAAGTAAGTTTTTTAGCACTTGTTTTGTTGGGTAAATCAATTGGATTCGATCCCTTGTAATCTTCTACAAGCACCCATTATATAGGCAATTATTAGGAGTAGTTGAGTAGTGAGAAAATCATGGGTAGCCATGGTTGATCTCTACTTATACATTGAATGGGAATAATGTTAGTAAAAGTTCAATCCAATGAAACGGTGTCATTTAACAAACTAAGACAAAATAATAGGAATGAATGGGAGTTGGTAGAATATTATGTTTACTCTCTACTAACTTGCAAGATTGATCTATTGGGACTTTGCATGGTTCTTGTGTTTAAAAGCTTGAGGTTGCGATCATGAGATACTGAGAGCATCCACAATGGTGATGCAAAAGTCCAACACATTTTGTAAGTTTACGAATTGGGAAGGCTACAGTGGTGAGAAGTTTTGAACAGATTCTACTGTTCAGTTTGTAGCCATTCTCTAAATTTGGAGAATGGCAACAAATTTTGTAAAGCCATCCTATGAACTTCATTAGTTCATAGGATTTCTTACAAACTTCATTTGTTCGTATCAAATATAAATAATAATTTTTTTATTACATATATTAGTTCTTAACAACAACATTAGTTCATAACAATTTATACGAATACATATTATTCTTAAGAATTTATTTTTATTTCCTACGAACAATATTAGTTCATAGGAACCTATTTTACAAATTTTCCATCTTCCACCACTGTTGAGTTCATCACTCATGAATGTTTATTTACCCTTTTGATTCTGTAAACTTAAATTTTAAGGGCATACATCATTATGGATGCTCTAAGGCCGCACCGATCACGTGTAAGTGGGACCCAACCCTATTAAGGTATGGAATAGATAGTTAAGGTTATTTTTTTAGCTATTATAGCTTTGCTAAACCACACTAATTACTTAAATGAGGTTTGGTGGATTCATTCTTGGACTGAAGACCTCTTACCAATATTTTCTCCATGTATGGAGGTGGCAGAGGGTTCCTAATGTCCTGCCTTGTGACACAAGTTACGCCTTTAGATACTGAGATATGTTGGTGACTTTATTAGTCATTCATTATTTTCTTGAAGGATCCCTTTATAGGCCATGTACTAATCTTTTAGAGTCTACACTTTCAGATGGCGTTCGAAGGAGAAAGGATGAAATCCTTGTGCTTACATTCTAACCTCGGCTCGATGCTTGAGACCTTTTCTTAAGGACTTAAGTTTGAGGTTCATACATGGTATCATCACTATCCCTAATTTTTTTATGATATGGAAGGGGTAATACTTATATAAATTAATAGAATATTATTGAGGTATTTACCTGAGGATTCCATTATAAAGTATAGATAATGAAGCGATCTAGCTGTTATAGTGAAGCAGATGGGATGACTATCTTGTTATACTAGATTGTTTTGTATTTATAAATAAGATATAAACCAATATGTTATATCAAGGATTAAAATAATTTTAACATGATTTCTTAGATGTTTGTTCTTCATGTAATTTCTAAATTAATATGCTATATAACTATAATTTGAATACCACCTTTTTTCCATTGCCAGGGTTAGATATGGTGGTTGAATATTTCGAAAATTGCGACTTGAATGCTCCAAAACGTTGCTCCTAAAAGCCCTTGACACAACCCAGAATTCTGCCTTTGTAATTTTGAGAAAATATAAAAAATATGAATTTTAGATTTTCTCTTAGCCTTAGATATTTGTGTATGGGAAGTAACCCTAGATGGAACAAGGCAAATCAATATATAAGGGGAAGAGGGTCATAACTCCTAGTCAATGATGTCATATTTTCTATGCTCCACCATCCGTTAAGTGGCATAAAAATAGCAACTAACCCAATCTCTTATTTTTTTTGCATTTATCACAAGCCTAATTAAATATTTAACTTATTAACACCACATTAATGGGAAAATATAATTTTATATTTTAATAAAATAGAAATTAAAAGTTAATTTCCGACTTAAAAGATTAATTTCCAATAGTCTTCCACTTGGTCCTAATAAGTATATCCTCATAATTTGATTAGGTAACATTAGGTGCATAATAAGTGATAAATATCATTTCCTACGATCAAATAATTCATAGATGTGAGTCATGGCAGTTCCTTGTTATTCAAGAGCATGGTTCCTTCCATGTACTACAACACTAATGTTTCATTTAACTAGGCCTTTAATGTTGGGTGTCATAATGGCTTCGTAATGTCTTTTTGAATAAAGGACTATTTATGTCATACAATAGGTCATATTATATGCATGCATTCATTAAAGACATAAATAATAGAAATCAGAAACACTTTTATTGAATTTAAGTAATGGTGTCAAACAATTAAGCTAAAAAGTAATCATAGTCTTCGACATGTTTCATGAAGGTCAGGGATTTTTAAAATTGACTTACAAGGAACCTGATTTAAGATGTGCATAACGGTCAAAAGAGCATATGTCCACCAAAATATAAGCAATTTAGTCATACTTATCATACTTTTAACCATTTCTATAAGGGTACGATTATGCCTTTTAGCTACACCATTCTACCAAGCGATTCTGACATTACGTATTGGGCGCAAATACCTAATTTTTTTAGGAGTTTAGCAAAAGTTCTTGGGTGTTTCCATGACTCATGATATCTTCCATAAAATTCACCACATATATTAGACCTAATACTTTTCACTTTTTCCTAATTGTCTCTCAACCTCAGTTACGTATATTTTATAACACCCCGCCTGTGCCTGGGGAGAGCGGGGCGGAGCGCTACTGTTGATAAAACTAATCAAATTCAAACATAACAAGGTATAGAGCATCTAATGAATCCCATAATATAATATAAGAATCCACTAATATCAAATTCTTCAAATTAAATGCAACCAAAAATCTCTCAAAATAATAGAACTATCTATCTCGAAATAAAATAAATATCCAATGCTCTATACATAAAAAATAAATAAATACAATCTTCTCAACTTGTATTCTCGAATAATCTTCCAAAAATAATCCACGCTAAATAAATCTCCAAATCAAATCCATAGTGCCCAAATCCGCGCTAATCTGCCACTAAGAGAAAATATGGGGAAGTACATAATACGAGAGGAAAGATGCTCAACAAATATTAGCAGTGAATAAAACATAACAATACGAATATGAATATTCAAATCCAAAGAGAATATCATAAGCATTTTTATCAATATAATTTCTCAAAAACACATTAATCAGAGTCACCAGGCCTCACCATACCGTGCACATACTTTATCCAGTAACCGGAAATTGGAGTCTTGACGAGTGCCCAACATCAATGCCATATTAAAATCTCATGACAATATGCCCAACACAATAATAATACCACAGGAATCAAAATTAGTTTCCAGTAATAATTTCCAGATTTCCAAATGAATTTAGCAATTCAAATATGAGTCAATAATCATAAGAAAATAAGGGAGTAACACTCGTAAGATTAAGGAGCATATTGTGGAAAACCCCATACCTTAAACCACCAAAATATACCAAAATAAATCTGTCCAGAAATCAGATTACACCATCAAAATCATCTCCCAAAAATCATCAAAAACTCCTCCAAGATCAACACCAAAATAGTCCCAAGAACCCCTCCTGAAACTAAGGTTGAAATCATAAATTAAAGGGGCTAAGTGTATATAAAAAGGAGAGGAAATAAAAAATATGTTTTCTACCAAAAAGTTGTGCCTCAAAGGGTCACCCACGACCTTATTTTATAAGAAAAAACCAACAAAATTAAATCCAACTCAAACTCTAGAAAAACCTTGATGCACACGATTTCTGCTAGGGTCGATCAATTGACCCCCTAGCGTCGATCGATCAGTCGATCGCCCGAGACATCTGGCAATTTGGCTTAAATTTTTTATAAGGGATAATTATTTAAAAATTCATATAAAATCAGTTTTAACTCTGATTTCGAAACCGTTTGAAATTCTCGTCTGTAAAAATAATTCTCAACATATTTGAGCAATAAAAATTATTTTAACAAAAACTTTATTTTTCCTCTATATTTTGAAATTACCCCCAAAATGACGCGGGTTGTTACACTTCCCCACTAACAATGGAATTTCTCCCTCGAAATTCGCCAAATGCTTAACTCTCAAAATCAAGCCACTGCAACTATCTCCAAAAATAATCTCATCTCCCAAAATAAATTCCTCACATCTAATCTAGATGCCTAACACAAAACGATCACCTAAAATATATATCTCCAAATATGCACAACAAAAACTCAACAGACCCAAAACCTAAGACCAGAGGGTGGTCGTATACCTAAGCTCTCATACCACTTATAACACCCCGCCCGCGCCCCGAGAGAGCGGGGTCGAGCGCTACTCTCGATAGAACTAAGAAAATCCAAAAATAACGAGGTATAGAGCATCTAATAAATGCCACTATATAATATAAGAATCCACTAATCTCAAATTCTTCAAATTAAAAACAACCAAAAAACCCTTGAAATAATACAACTATCTATCTCAAAATAAAATAAATATCCAATGCTCTATACATAAAAAAAATACAATCTTCTCAACTTCTATTCTCGAATAATATTCCCAAAATAATCCACGCTAAATAAATCTCCAAATCAAATCCGTAGCGTCCAAATCCGCGCTATCCTGCCACTAAGAGAAAATATGGGGAAGTACACAATACGACTGGAAATATGCTCAACAAATATTAGCGGTGAATAAAACGTAACAATACGAGTATGAATATTCAAATCAAAAGCGAATCTCATAAGCATTTTTATCAATATAATTTCTCAACAACACATTAATCAGAGTCACCAAGCCTCACCATACCGTGCCCATACTTTATCAAGTAGCCAGAAATTGGAGTCTTGGCGGGTGCCCAACATCAGTGCCATATTAAAATCTTATGACGATATGCCCAACACAATAATAATACCACATGAATCAAAATTAGATTCCAACAATAATTTCCAGATATCCAAATTAATTTAGCAATTCAAATATGAGTCAATAATCATAATAAAACAAGGGGGTAACACTCACGAGATTAAGGAGCATATTGTATAAAACCCATACCTTAAACCACCAAAAGATACCAACATAAATCTGCCCAGAAATCATATTAAACCATCAAAATCATCTTCTAAAAATCATCAAAAACTTCTCCAAGATCAACACCAAAACTGCCCCAAGAGCACCTCCAGAAACTAAGGTTGAAAGCACAAATTAAAAGGGCTAAGTGAATATAAAAAGGAGAGGAAATGAAAATATGTTTGCTGATAATAAGTTGTGCCTGAAAGGGTCATCCACGACCTTATTTTATAAGGCAAAACCAAAAGAATTTAAATCCAACACAAGCTCTTGAAAAACCTTGTTGCCCACGATTTCTGCTAGGGTCGATCGATCGACCCCCTCGTGTCGATCGATTGATCGCCCAGGAAATATGGCAGTTCGACTTAAAATTTTTATAAGGGATACTTATTTCAAAATTCATATAAAATCCGTTTTAACTCCAATTTCAAAATCATTTGAAATTCTCGTCTTTAAAAATAATTCTCGACATATTTGAGCAATAAAAATAATTTTATCAAAAACTTTATTTTTTCTCTATATTTTGAAAACACCACAAAAATTACGCGGGTTGTTACAAGAGCGGGGCAGAGCGCTACATCAGATAAAACTAACCAAATCCACAATAAATGAGGTATATAGCATCTAATAAATCCGACAATATAATATAAGAATCCACTAATCTCAAATTCTTCAAATTAAATACAACCAAAAATCTCTCAAAAATAATACAACTATCCATCTCGAAATAAAATAAATCTCCAATGCTCTATACATCAAAAATAAATAAATACAATATTCTCAACTTGTATTCTCGAATAATTTTCCCAAAATAATCAACGCTAAATAAATATCCAAATTAAATCTGTAGCGCCCACCCTGCCCGTGCCCGGGGAGAGCGGAGCGAAGCGCTACTGTCGATAAAACTAATCAAATCCATAAATAACGAGATATAGAGCATCTAATAAATTCCACAATATAAAATAAGAATCCACTAATCTCAAATTGTTTAAATTAGATACAACCAAAAATCTCTCGAAATAATACAACGATCTATCTCGAAATAAAATAAATCTCCAATGGTCTATACATAAAAAAATAAATAAATACAATCTTCTCAACTTGTATTCTTGAATAATCTTCCTAAAATAATCCACGCTAAATAAATCTCCAAATCAAATCCGTAGCGCCCAAATCCGCGCTAACCTTCCACTAAGAGAAAATATGGGGAAGTACACAATACGATAGGAAAGACGCTCAACAAATATTAGCGGTGAATAAAACGTAAAAATATGAGTACGAATATTCAAATCAAAAGTGAATCTCATAAGCACTTTTATCAATATAATTTCTCAACAACACATGAATCAGAGTCACCAGGCCTCACTATACCGCGCCCATACTTTATCAAGTAGATGAAAATTAGAGTCTTGGCGGGTGCCCAACATCAGTGCTATAGTAAAATCTCATGACAATATGCCCAACACAATAATAATACCACATTAATCGAAATTAGATTCTAATAGTAATTTCTAGAATTCTAAATGAATTTAAAAATTCAAAAATGAGTCAATAATCATAAGGAAATAAGGGAGTAACACTCGCGAGATTAAGGAGCATACTGTGTAAAACCCCATTGATGATGATGCAAATAGCACCACCAGGTAAGGTGTTGACAAGCTCAATCTAGTGATAACAATGGCAGCACGAGAGTATATGCATTTATATATAATAAAGTGAGGTGAGGAGAAGAGGATGAACACTTCAATGTAAGTGGTTCAGCCAATCTGGCCTACGTCCACTATGAGTGTGTGAGTAATATCATGAGATGAAGGCACTAATGGCCATGGATACAATCTCTCAAGCTTTTTCTCTCTACTGTGTAAACCAACAGAGTTTTGGCTAGGGTTGCAATTATGGGATCCCTTTACAAGGTAGAGGATGACCTCTATATATAGTGCTTGGGTGTGTATTGTACCCCCAAGAATGCAATGAGCATGTGTATGAGGATCGAACCAGTATGAGAACGACACCTGGTTGATCTTATGTAGATAATGATGACTTCAATATTCCCTCACGTGAGGGGAATGATTCGGTTATAACTTATTTGTCCACGTCTTGCCAAACCTTACATGTGCTTGTAAATGATCGACCGTGTCCTTGACTGATGTAACCTCAACCTGGATGGGTACGAGGTTGGTGAGGGCTGATCATGCTATTTTGTCTTGTCTCTAACCGTGATGACCTCAGCCAGGAGAGTTGTCCGAGGTTGGGTATGAGGTAATTGTAACGTCGGTTGGGTCTGATGATGATATTAGCAGTTGATTGAGCTAGAGAGACTTTACTAACCTCGGTTGTTTTAAGAGCCGAGGTTGATGTATGAAAGGGCCGATCTTATGGGAGACAATGTTGTTGATGGCTATCATTAGCTTCTTGTCAACTCGGCTATGAGACTGGCCGAGGTTGATGTCTTTGAGTATGAGGTTGCACTTTGGGCATATCAATCACCCCTACCCCTTAGTCTTTTATGTAACTAGATGACTGAGGGGTATGTAATTAAGGCCGAGGCTGGATTTCTTTGGGTGCCAATATTTTCTTGCCACATGTCACTTACTGAAGTGAGGAGCATGGTTATCAAGGCACGTCGATTCTGATTTTCCCTTTACGTTCCCTAGGGCAATGATGGGGCATTAGGACTTGTGCCCCATCATTAGGTGGGTTTAAAAACCCTCTTCCCTCTCCTCATTCTCTTTCTTCCAAATTTCTTACCGCCTTAACCTTCTTTGCGACTGCAAGTTCTTTCAAATCCTCATCCCTCACTTGGAACTAACCAGGTACCATTTTCAACCTCTTTTCTATTTCTGGGCATTGTATCATCATTTCTAAGTTTTCTGGCAAGCTTTTATGTTTTTTGGCATGGGTTTCCACCAGTATTGGTGGTTGTACGGCTAGGATAGTAGTGGTTGAGTGATTTAGGGGCAGTTGTAGGTAGCTCAGAGGTTGTTTCAGCTAGAGATAACCCTCTTATAGGTTTTCGATGAACCTCTGGTCACCTTCTCCAGCGACTCTGTTCTTGAATGTTCTTGATGTTCCTCATTTAAAACTTTCTAACTTCTCTTTTTGATCTTTAGTTTAGATTGCACAAGTTATTTACTTGTCTATGGTTTTGAGTCCAAGTGTAGTGTCATCTCACTTGTGCTCAGTCCCTTGTACCAACTCATAAATGAAATCACATCTCTTCATGAGAAGACCTTTGAGAAAATTAGGAAGATAGAGTTAGCCCAAGTATACCCATCTTTCCTCTACCTCTGAAGGTTATTTATCCTAAGCCAGACGAGCCTGCTGAGCCTGCAGAGGTTCCTAAAGATCCCATACCAATATTGGAGTCTGAATCATCTTCCTCAGACCCCATGTATACTATTTTCAAGAGGCTGTGGATTACTCTCCTAGGAAGGGTGATGTCCCTAAGGAGGCCGAGGTTTAAAGCCGTGCCTCGCCTCACCGAGGTAATAGTACTCCATATAGGTCTTACGAAGTTGAAGTCGTAGGGCCAAGTGTGGCCATTCCACCCATTATTTATGCCATTCCTCTGTGGTGTTCCTGCATCTGCCCAGGCTGACATTACTGGGAATGGTGATGATAATGAGAAGAGTGATATTGACATATCTGAGGTGGACAAGATTGAGAGCTCCATCAGCGAGTATGACCTTCTTACTTTTAAGCATCTCTATTCCATAAACTCTTCTATCATCCTTAGGAAACCTCGAAAGGATGAGAGGTCCTTTGATGGCCAAGATGGAGAGATCTGCATCTATGAGAAGATGTTCAAATTGGGCTTTCGTCTTCCTATTCACCCAACCATCAGAGCTATACTTTCCCATATAAATCTTTCCCCTTTGAAACTATCCCCTAATGTCTGGAGGGTTATAATTTGGGCCATCTTCCTTTAGAGGGCTATCCACCACTTAGACTTTCCATTCAGGGTTTTCACTGGTTGTTATGTGCCCTCCTCTTCCAAAAACCACCCTAGCTATTACCACTTCTTAGCTAGGAAATCAGAGAAGAAAATGTTGTTGGTTACCAAGACTTCAAACCATAACTGGAAACCATGGTATTTCTTTGCTTCTGGGGCATGGGAATTTAGTCCTAATGAGGCCTATGGAGCGTTGGTTCCAAGGACCCCTTTGAGATGGGGGAAAGTATCCCTTGCTGCAAAAGCCGACCCTAGACTTAGACAGGACAATTTCCAACAAGTTAATAATCTTCTCAATCAGGGCGAACAGGGTCATCTTGTTAAATATAAGCATCTGATGATCCCCTTTTACCTCTCTTAGACAGGCTTGGGGAGTGGTCCTCTAAGAGAGCTTCATAAGTCTTAATTTTTCATAAGTTATACCTCTTACTTTTTATATCTCTAACTTACTAACTGAGATACTTATCTTTTGCAGAGCACCCTGAAGCCATATCAGGCGACCTTTGGGAAATGTCTTCTCGCAGTCTTATAAAGCTAATACAAAATAGGGGTGGCAAAAATGTACCTCCTCCTACCACCAAGAAGAAGTTGGCACATCCCAGGACGATGTTACCAAGAAGAGGAAGATTAAAGCTGACCCGAAGCATCTGAGGTTGGGCATGACACAAAAAGGGGATCGTGCTATTCCCATCTCTACATACGATTCTCTGGCTGCTCGTCTTACTCAGCTAAAATCAGTGATAGCCTCATTGGCCACAGTCTGAAGGTTGTCGATGCTATCGACGCAATAATGACTGAAGAGGATAAGCGTTTCTTATGCTCTTTGGACGTCCTGTTACTGGCTGAGTTTACTCTCCATAAAACAATTCAGGTATTAGTTTCTTACGCTTTTTGAAATGTAACCTCGACTCTTTTAGAAATTATAGCTCATATGTTCATACGTTTGGCCTTCTATTACAGGTTGTCTTATCCTTGCATCGTCTCATTGATTGGACTCCGCAGAAGATGCCCCTTATAGAGAAGGGCCGAGAAGCTGCGAAGGTTCAAGCCTCTTTGATTGCAGAGGTTAAAAGGCTGAAAGGGGGTTGTCAAGTAGAGGGACGAGGACACGTCTAATCTCAAGAGGAACCATGATGCAGCTCTAAAGGCCAATAGTGATTCCCTTAAGTCTAAAGTTGATGCTGCAGTTAAGGCTGCTTTAGAAGATGCTGCAGAGAAGACCATAAGGTCTCTGATGAATTTATCAGTTTTATCTTTGAATACCTTAAAAGAGGTATCAAAGCAACTGGAAAGTGGGAAGCCATTAAGGAGAAAGAGATATGGAGCCTGAAAGCTTTAGATTTTGAGTGTCTTGGCTTTAGTGACCCTCGGTTTGCTCTGGCCTTGCAAGAAGTTGAGGATGCTAATACTGCTCTGGTTGAGACTGCTCCCCCTAGAGGCCATTGAGACGGGAGAATCCAATTACTAGGATGAAGGAGCTGAGGTGACAAATGTCGGCCGTGATGACATGACTACATCTGCAGAGACTTAGCCCCCCCTTTTTTATGAAGATTTTAAGAGTTGTAATTTTGATTTCTCTTCTTGTTTGTACCTCTTAAATTTTGTGAACTTCTGATGGCCTCTTGATTCCCCTGACTTGTAGCCTACCTTTTTAATGATAACTGTCAGTCCAATCTTCTTCAAATTTTATTTCTTATTATGATGTTATGATTAAATGTCTTCTCTTGAATTTTTACCCAATTAGTGGGTTTAAGGTCTGAGGTCACCATATTATAATGTTACTCCTCACATTATCACCAAATGATGATGTTTTAGGTCTGCGATCACCAAATTATGATGTTTAAGGTCTGAGGTCACCAAATTATGATGTTTACCCTCATATTTTCTCATCAAATTAATGATGTTTAAGGTCTGAGGTCACCAAATTATGATGTTTACCCTCATATTTTTTTCACCAAATTAATGATGTTTAAGGTCTGAGGACACCATACTATGATGTTCCGCCTCAATTTTTTTCACCAAATTAATGATGTTTAAGGTTTGAGGTCACCATATTATGATGTTTACCCTCATATTTTCTCACCAAATTAATGAAGTTTAAGGTCTGAGGTCACCAAATTATGATGTTTACCCTCATATTTTCTCACCAAATTAATGACGTTTAAGGTCTGAGGTAACCAAATTATGATGTTTACCCTCGTATTTTTCACCAAATTAATGATGTTTAAGGTCCAAGGTCACCATATTATGATGTTTACCCTCATATTTTTTTCACCAAATTAATGATGTTTAAGGTCTGAGGTCACCAAATTATGATGTTTACCCTCATATTTTTTCACCAAATTAATGACGTTTAAGGTGTGATGTCACCAAATTATGATGTTTACCCCCATATTTTTTTCACCAAATTAATGATGTTTAAGGTCTGAGGTCACCATATTATGATGTTTACCCTCATATTTTTTCACCAAATTAATGATATTTAAGGTCTGAGGTCATCAAATTATGATATTTACCCTCATATTTTTTCACCAAACTAATGATGTTTTAAGCATATAACAAGAGTACTAGCACAACATTGCTATCTTTTAATTAACATCTTCTGTCTAAACTAATGTATGTATTACAAAGAGACAAACAACTGTAACATCACATGTAATATTTTTTCAAATGGTCGTCATTCCAAGGATTAGATAAAGGTTCTCCTTCAAGAATTTCTAGCCGGTAGGTACTAGGCACAACCTCATCAACTATTCTATAAGGACCATGCCAGTTTGGATGGAGCTTATTTTCCTTTTGCAACGTCTTCTTCAGGACTAGGTCTCTCACAGCTATAGGCCTTGATTTTACCCTTTGATTGTAAAACCTTGTAATTCTCTGCTGATAGGGTGCCTGTCTAATCTCTGCATCTTCTCTTCTTTCTTCGATCAAATCAAGATCAAGTCTTCTCTCTTCCTCATTCCTCTGAGGATCATAGGTCTGAAATCTATGAATGGGAAGTCCTACCTCTGTAGGGATGACAACTTATGAGCTATGGGCTAATATAAATGGGGTCTCTCCCGTTGGTGTCCTTATTGTCGTCCTATAGGCCCATAACACGGAATAGACATCCTCTGTCCATCTCCCTTTGGCTTATTCCAACCACTTTTTTATCCCATCAAGGATTCTTCGGTTTGTGACCTCGGTCCACCCGTTTTCCTGGGGTCATCCAGGAGAAGAGAAAAACTGCTTGATCCCTACTCTTTCGCAATATTTCTCTAAGGAAACATTCTTGAACTGTGTTCCATTGTCTGAGATGAGGGTGTTTGGAAGACCACACCTGCATATGATGTTCTTCCAGATGAACTGAAAGGTCTTCTGTTTAGTGATTATTATCATTGGCTCAGCCACCCATTTGGAGAAATAGTCAATTGCCATAATCAAGAATCGATAATTATTCACAGCTCTTGGTAGGGTCCCTACCAACTCAATTCCCCATATTGTAAATGGCCAAGGTGAGCTGATTGACGTCATAGGTTAATGAGGTTGATGAGGGGTGGTGGATAATCTCTGGCACTTATCACACCTCTTCACATATGTAGAAGCATCTTTGGCCAAGGATGGCCACCAGTACCCCTGAGTGATTATCCTCTTAGCTAAAGGTCTTCCTCATATGTGACTAAAATAAGAACCCTCATTCAGATCTTGTAAGATGTGTGGAACCTCTGAAGGGTGGACACATCTGAGCAGAGGAAGTAGGAACCCTTTTTTATACAAGACGTCTCCTATAATTGAGAATTTGGCAGATCTGAACCTAAGCTTTCTTCTCTATGATTTTGACTCTGGTAGGTCTCCCTCTTTGATGTATCTGATAAGAGGATCCATCCATAAGGCTCCCATATTCAAATTGAGGCAAAGTCTGGTAACCTCTTCTTCTTCAATGGTCGACTTGAGTTGAATTTCAATGAGTATTGTTCTTCTTATGTCCGTCCTTATTATCGAGGCCAACCTTGTGAGTGCATCGACTCGACTGTTGTCTTATCGAGGTAACCTCTTCATCTTGACTTCCTTGAAGATTTCTAGCATCATTATAACCTTCTTCAGTTATTTGGCCATCCTTTTATCTTTGACCTCATATACTCCCAGAATTTGGTTGACAACCAACCTTGAGTCACTATGGACTAGGAGTTGGCCAGCAGTAAGGGATTTTTCTAAGGAGAGACCTGCTATCAATGACTCATACTCTGGTTCATTTTTCGAAGCTTTGAAGATGAACCTCATCGTATATTCGATATCAGTACCATCTGGTGCTGACACTATCTTCCCCGCTCCACTCCCACTTTCACATGATGACCCATCAATGAAGAGGTTCCAAACATCTTCATTTGAAGAGAAGTCTCCATATGATAAGATCCCTTGATTGAAGAGGTACCTGTCTTCCTTATTCTCAACTATTCCTTTTCTGGCTTTGCTTGACGCAACCTCGTCTAAACCTTGGAAGACATTTCTGTTTGGTTTATCTTCAACCTCTTGACTAATCTCACTCTCACCATCTTCCCAAGTAAACTTGGCCACAAAGCCTGCGAGTGCCTTCCCCTTGATGGCAACCTGAGTTGATAAATAATGTCATATTCACCCAACTCGATGGCCCAGGTTATCATCCTGCCTGACTTCTCAGGTTTATGGAGGACCTGTCTGAGTGGGTAATTAGTGAGGATGATCGTAGAATGGGCTTGAATGTATGGCTTCATTTTCCTAGAAGCATGTATAAGATCATAGGATAATTTTTCAATCCGAGGGTATTTCTGTTCAGACCCTTGAAGAGCTTTACTATTGAAGTATACTGGACTTTGCACTCGATCATCTTCTCTTACTATTACAGCACTAATGGCCGACTCTAAGACATCTAGATATACATATATCTTCTCCCCCATAATGGGACGAGATAGGAGTAGAGGAGACCCGAGGTAGGACTTGATCTACTTAAAAGCTTTATCATATTCTTCATCACATTCGAAGGCCTTTTTAAGAACTTTGAAAAAAGGAAGACACTTATCTGTAGCTCTTGAGACGAACCTGTTGAGTGCTATAACTCTTCCATTTAACCTCTGAATGTCTTTGATAGATCTGGGTGTCTTCATTTATATCAAGGCCTTGATCTTCTAAGAATTATCCTCTATTCCCCTTTGGTTGACAATGAATCCCAAAAACTTTCCTACTCCTACCTCGAAGACACATTTGGATGGGTTGAGCTTCATCCTATACCTGTCTATGGTGCCAAAAGTTTTTTCAAGGTCGCCCACGTGAGTGTCAATCTTCAGGCTCTTTGTTAGCATGTCATCCACATACACTTCCATGGACTTTCCTAATTGATCCTCAAACATCTTATTTACAAGACGTTGGTAAGTGGCCCCTACATTATTCAGACTGAAGGGCATGACCTTGTATCAATAGGTCCCCTTATTTGTGATGAACGATGTCTTCTCTCAGTCTTTCGAGTTCATAAAGATCTGATTATACCCCGAGTAGGCATCCGTGAAGCTTATGAGCTCGTGTCCTATCGTGGCATACACCATCTGATCAATACGAGGTAGAGGAAACTATCTTTTGGATAAGACTTGTTCAAATCAGTGAAGTCTATGCACATCCTCCATTTCCCACTAGCTTTTGGCACGATGTCGTCATTAGATAACCATTCAGGGCATATGACCTCTCTAATGAACTTGGCCTCTTCAAGCTTTCTGACCTCTTTTCTGATGACAACATAATTCTCTCTTGAGTATACTCTTCTTCTTTGCTTAATGGGATTAGCGTCTTCTATAACATTGAGTTTGTGTCACATAATCTCTAGGTCAATACCTATCATGTCTGCATGGATCCAGGTAAAGACACTTTGTCTCTTCCTTAAAAGCTTCAACAGATCTTCCTTGATCTCAGGTCTTAGGGCTTTTCCAATCTGGATGGTTTTTTTCGGATCATCCTCATTGAGGATGATGGATTCTACCTCTTCTGTGACCTCTCCCTTCTTGACCTTTGTCTCATCTCTATGATCAAGTGTATCGATGTTGTATGTGGTTGATGCCCTCTTATGAGCCTCTCTCTCTTCTACAGAGTTGAAGTAGCATTCATTTATCGATGTTTGGTCACCTTGCACTTCCCCTACCCCATAGGGAGTCGATAATTTTATCATTTGGTGGACCGTTGAAGGCACTGCCTCAAATTCCTTGAGGTTTACTCGTCCTATGATGAGGTTGTATCCTGAGAAGACGTTTCATCCATCACAAAGAAATTCATTTTTCTGGTCAACCTCTTAAGCCACTTATCTCCCATTCTTACATCCATCTCATACATGACCAATGGATGAACCTTTTCACCGCTGAAGCCAATCAAGGGATGATGATAAGGGGAAAGCCTAGCTCTATTGAGGCCTAGGCTCTTAAAATAGGGCCAAAACATTACGTTTGCTGAACTTCCCCCATCAACAATGATCCTATGAACTTCACACCCATGAAACCTTGTGGCGATTACCAGAGGGTCATCGTGAGGAGCTAAGATACCTTTGAAATCAAGATGTGAGAAGCCAACTATAAGGGTGTCCATATTAACCTTCTTTCTCTTCTCGTGTTTAATCTATGTAGATGCCAAATTCATAACCTCGGCTTTGGTAATTGACTTGGCCTCTGCCACATGAGATTTACGACCAGCTACCTCTAAGACACCCCCTTTTAATCCTCTACAGATGGTGTTCACACCGAAAGAGATCATACCGACCCTCTTCACTGGGGCATTATAGTCTTTTGGTGGGAGGTCAGGGTCATCGTCATCATCATCTGAGTCATCATCTCTTCTGGTAGGGACATCTTCCCGGCATCTGTCATTTCTTTTCTTTTGGGGGTCATCTCTTCCCCCCTTAGAAGCTCTTCCATCCACGTACCTTTTAAGCTTTCCATACTTCAACATCTTCTCGATCTCATCCTTCAGGGAAAAACACTTGTTAGTTAGATGGACGTGATCTTGGTGGAACTTGCACTGTAGGTTCTTGTTCCTCTTATGTGGAGAAACCTTCAGCTTCTCCAGACATCTCAGGGACCTGTCATTATTTATTTCATTGAGGATGTGTTCACAGCTCACAGTTAGAGGAGTATAGTGTGTAAACTTATCATCTACAACCCTTTTCTTTCCATTTTTCTTCTTTTGAAATTTCCTACTGCTACTTCCATTCTCATCCTCATACTTTGCAGCCATTGCCTCTTCTGCATTCATTACCTTTCCAGTTGTCGCTAACAGCTCGGCCATAGATTTAGGAGGGTCTTCATCAAGCTTCCAAAGTAGCTTTCCCTTCTGAATCCCTCCAATGAGGGTTGTCATAGCTATGCTCTCTTCGTAATCTTCAACCTCAAGATTTTCCTTATTAAACCTTGTAATGTAGTCTCTTAGGTTCTCATTCCTTCCCTACTTGACATACACCAGGTGAGTGGTCTTATTTTGAGGTCTTACCCCAAAAGAGTAGTTGTGTATAAACCTCTTGTCCAAACCCTTGAAGTTCTCCATATAATTTTTAGGAAGAGAAGTGAACCAAATATGTGTAGCCCTTGTCAAAGTGCTTGAAAAATCCGGGCACCTCATCTCATCAGGGATTGAATAAATGTCTGCTGCAGACTGATACATCTCAATATGGTGCACTAGGTTGGTACTACCGTCGTACTTGGGAGACACCATTGGTGGTTTGAATTTGGTAGGGGTTAGGAAGTTGACAATCCTTTCCACAAATGGAGAGCCCTCTGAAAACCCCCTTTGCAGTGGGTCTCGACTTTTTATGAGGTTTCTATCTTCTCCTCAAGCCTTTGGATGGAGTCATTCCATGGTTTGGCAATGTCGGCTTGGTCGAAGTTATCCCCAACCACCTCCAAGGGATGGACTGATGGTTCCCCAGCTGCTGCACAACGTTAGTTGTTAACCTCTTGGCCACAGTCTCGGCCCTGATGAGACCGATGTTCACCACCTCTCCTTTGTGATCCAGTTATGCTTCTTAACCTCAAGCAATAAAAATTTTATCCTCTTTGTTGTGCGTCTCCATCTCGTCTTGCTCCACAACCTCGTCTCTGCTGTATAGGATGTATTGTGTTGTTAGTAACCTCATATGGATCCCAACAGTCTGCTGGGGCATCCTCTACCTCGATGTCATCATACCTATCCTCAGGGCAAGGGTTTCCTTACCTCCCCAGGCATAAACGCCTAGGGTTAGCAACATCCCTCATCCATTGGGGAGTAGGTTGGTCTTTATGTGGTGCCTGGGGTGGTCCCCTAGCCTCGGGATATGGTTAAGTAACCATCAGAGTGATCATCTCCGGTGAGACTCCAGGTGGTCTTATTATATTTTGACTCAGCTGGGCAAACTGCTCCTCCATAATTTACTAAGTTGCGGCCAATGACTTCAAGTCTTCTGGCACCTTAGCCATCTCGGACTGGGGTGATGCATGACTAGAACTGGGTCCTCCAACACCAGAGGGTGGAGGAGGTGATGGTAACTCCGGTGACATACATTGAAACTAAAGAGCTTGCAATGAAAATATTGGAGAGCTCAATACCTTAAGGGACCTCTTTCAATAGTGGCATAGCTTCACACAAAGGGTGAGGCCTGGTTCACCACCAAAGTCTCTGGTGAGCTTAAGCTACAAAAAGGAAGAGTTGAATCTACTCGTTCCCACAGACGGTGCCAAAAATGATGATGTTGTAAATATCACCACCAGGTAAGGTGTTGACAAGCTTAATCTAGTGATAACAATGGCATCACGAGAGTATATGCATGTATATAATAGAGTGAGGTGAGGATAAGAGGATGAACACTTGAATGTAAGTGGTTCAACCAATCTGTCCTGCGTCCACTGTGAGAGTGTGAGTAATATCACTAGATGAAGGCACTAATGGCCATGGATACAATCTCTCAAGATTTATCTCTCTATTGTGTAAACCAATAGAGTTTTGTCTAAGTTTGCAATTATGGGATCCCTTTACAAGGTAGAGGATGACCTCTATATACAGTGCTTGGGGGTGTAATGTATCTCCCAAGCAGGCAATGAGCATGTATATGAGGATCGAACCAGTATGAGAGTGACACATGGTTGATCTTATATAGATAATGATGACCTCAATATTCCCTCTTGTGAGGGGAATGATTCGGTTATAACTAATTTATCCACATGTTTCCAAAGCTTACATGTGCTTGCAACTACTCGACCGTGTCCTTGACTGATGTAACCTCGGCCTGGATGGGTACGAGGTTGGTGAGGTTCGACCATGCTACTTTATCTTATCTCTAGCCATGATGACCTCGGCCAGGAGGGCTAGCCCAGGTTGGGTATGAGGTAACTGTAACGTCGGCCGAGGCCAATGATGATATTAGCAGTTGATTGAGCTAGAGAGACTTTGCTGACCTCGGTTGTTTAAAGATCCGAGGTTGATGTATGAGAGGGCTGACCTTATGGGAGACGACGTTGCTGATGGCTATTATTAGCTTCTTATCAACTCGTCTATGAGACTGGCTGAGGTTGATGTCTCTGAGTACGAGGGTCCACTTTGGGCATATCACCCATGCCATAAACCGCGAAAAGATACCAACATAAATCTTCCCAGAAATCAAATTACACCATCAAAATCATCTCCTAAAAATCATCAAAAACTCCTCCAAGATCAACACCAAAATAGCCCCAAGAGCACCTCTTGAAACTAAGGTTGAAAGCATAAATTAAAGGGGTTAAGTGTATATAAAAAGGAGAGGAAATAAAAAATATGTTTAATGCCAAAAAGTTGTGCCTCAAAGGGTCACTCACGACCTTATTTTGTAAGGCAAAACTAAAATAATTTAAATCCAACTCAAACTCTTGAAAAACCTTGCTACGCACGATTTCTGCTGGGGTCGATCGATCGATCGACCCTCTGGGGCTACCACACTTTAGTTTGAACCTCTACTGGAGCTACCCCTTACTCTCTAGTCTATGACATGGAAACAGTCCTACCCATTGAGATGGAAATACCATCGCTACACGTCATGCTTGAAAGAAAAGTCAATGAGAAAGACTGGCACCAAAGACATCTTGACGAGCTATCCCTCTTGGATGAGGGGAGATTGAAAGCCTTATATCACATACAAGGGTACCATCGCCGTATAGTTCCTTTAACAAAAGATTCAAGGATTGCGGTGTCTAAGAATGGGACTTAACCCTCAAAGAAATAATAGAGCCCATCTGGGACCCTAGATGTAAATTTAAGCCAAATTGGAGCGGCCCCTACATTGTGAAGAAAATATTTTCGGGCGATGCCACTGTCCACATCGACCTCGACGGAAAAGAAATGGTGCATCTAGTCAACCTGGACCATCTCAAGAAATTCTACCCCTAGTCCGAAATCTCGATGAACTACGACTCTTCTCATCTCCCTTCTAAAAATAAAAAAAAATCTCCCTTATTTTCCCCTACCCAGAACTACATGGGCCTGATCCTCTAAAAACATCTTCAAAAATGAATTTCAAATTTTTTCAAAACCTTCAGAGGTGCGTAGGCAGCTCATTCGCTTCACATGATCGCGCCCCCTTCTTTTCACCAAATTCTATTCTTTTCTTATCCCCAAGAATGACATTTCATTTTAACATATACATTAACAAAAGGATTATGTATGCCTTAGCAATAAGTATAGATAGTTAAAAATGCAAAAAGTCATCAAGAGGCACAACTAGATGGTCAAAAACTTATTTATTTCCTTATCTGAAATTTCTCCACGATTACGTTGGCATAAGGAGTCAAATAACTTCCCTTTCCAGCACCACACTTACTAAACAAACCATATAATAACAAGACCACTACTCCTGAAAATCACCCCTCAATTTTTCCTACAAATCATAAGACCACACCTATCACAGGAAGCTTCACAAAGCCCTACTCGCAGCTGCCATAGGAACTAGCACCATCATCATCTGCATCCTGGGCCCCCCAAACCTCCCCTGTCTGAATCGAGCATCGCAAACACTCCATGGAGAGATAAGCCCGGAATAGCTTGAGGTAAACCAAAACGCCTCCCTCCATGGTATCAGATATGGCAAACCACCTTTGATAGGTCTCCACAGCAAGCATAATGTCCACTACCTTCTTCTATAACAACTTCATGTAGCCCACGAAAGCATGCCAGACTCGCCCAGGAGACTAAGAAGGATTGTTCGATGGACGACGATTCTCCCACAGAGAATCAAGTCACATGTTCAAAATCTCTGTCAGGTCCTCCACATGAAAGAAGTTCGGTGTCCGCCGTGGCACAATTTTATCCCAACCAAATTAGCACAACAACTTCTAGGGAAAGTAAAAAGAGGTCTGCCTGAGGCCTATTAATCGGACATATTGGTACTCCCCGAGTTCCAGAATGGGTAACAGCTCCCCCCACCAAGGCATAGACCAACGTAAGCATCGAGCCCCATGCTCTACAGACCAGTTCCCCCAACTATAAATGTCCAGGCCTACGTAAATAAAATAGCGTGAGAAAAAACTTGGCACCACCGATAAAGGATACTCGGGGGGGCCGTCATACGAAACCGCTCTGACAGCCACATAAATAAGATTATAGGGCAACCCCGCCAGGCATCTAGGACATTCAGGGTCTTTTCCAGTATCACTACCGCAGGTTGTGACGGTATAACATCCAGGAAATGATAGCAGCTAGCTGAGGGTCCATCAACGTCTCCCCAGTCACCAATAGAACTTTTGAAATAATGCCTAGGATGACAGCGCCGGCATATCCAGCATCACCCACTTCCTACGAACGCACACACTGCAAAATTACCATAAGGGAAATCATTCCCTCAGTAACTAATGGTCTAGACGTCAAAGGAAAAATATGAAGAAGTCCACCAATTCCCTGGGAGAATGGGAAAACTCAGGCAGAGCTGCAGCAATATTTGGATTTATCCCCAGCATGGTAGAAAATTCCCTATAGGTTGGATAAATCGCATCCAACCCGAAGCAGAAGACATAATCCTCGAGATACCAAAACTCGACAGCCGCTCTCAGCATGTTCCACTCAATGGGTCAGTTGCACCATAAAGAGACTCGCCGCATGTGAAAGGCCTTATAATCAACATTGTAAGAAAATATTGCTTCTAAGGCTTCGAGGTAGTTAGCAAACTCAATGCTACAAGGGAGAGCCATCTTGCAATACCAAGAGATAATAAGAAAGTAAGAATGTGAAAAAGGAAGAAAGTGAAAGTGTGAGGAGGAAAGCCCCATTCACACCCCTATTTATACTTGGAAACTCTCAATAAAGGACAAGAACCCCTACAGAAACTGGAGTGAAACTTACCCCACGAAGTACCAAGTAATTGAATAAAGTGCAATCAAAGCCTTAGATTGATTGGACTGGACTGATTTGCCGATAGGCAGGACAGGGGTCATGTCGATCGACAACCCTCTATTTTGGGAAAATTCCTTTTTTCCTCTTTTGTCAAAATTAAAAAAAAAACAGCAACAAAAATAATTTTTATCTTAAAAAAATTCCAATTTTCTTTATACCCATGCCTTTATTAATTCTCATTTTAAATAAAATCCTTCTCGAATCAATTTTCAAAATTCCTTTTAAGGTCTCAGCAGCAAAGTAAAAAGAGCATGTGCATTAATCACTAAATCCAAGAAAATTAACAAAAACTTCATTCTTCATTTGCATATATATTTTTTGTATTACATTGATATTTAATAGGAAAAGTACAAAAACAAAGGGACTCATCCCGAACCCAATTTTCATTCTCTCTCACTCTCTATTTCCCTATTTCCCTATTTCTCTCTCTCTCTCTCTCTCTCTCTCTCTTTCTTCTCTCTCTTCTCTCTCTCTCTAGGATCCCCCATACCAATGGTGGGCCCTCTTCCCCCTACGGCGAGATGACATGTCCCCACTTCCAGAGCCAGACCCTTCCCCGGACGCGGAAAACGATGTGATAAACACCCAAAAGTGTATATTTTATACCCCTAATAGACGTATTTTAGTTGCTGATTCTCGACAATAATGGTCTTACGCGCGTAAATGTTTAATTTGCAGGCTTGATTGCGTTTGCGGAGTTCAAAAGCATAATTTAAGGCAATTACGCTTCAAAAGGAGCTAATTGCCCATCCCTCGTAACCTTACCTGAGCCTAAATCGAGCCTAAACATACCCCACACCCCATGTGTGTTTAGTTTGTGCCTTTTTATATTTTTTTTTTAGATTTTTATTTTGAGTCGTTTTTATTTTTAGAGTTTATTTTAGATTTATTTAGAACTTATAGGTTTTATTTTCCAATTTTTTTATTTTATTTTTATCAATATAATTTTATTTTATTTTGATTTTATTAGTTTTTAGTTTTTATTAAGATTAGATTTTTTTTAGGATTTCATTTATTTTTTAATTTTATTAGATTTTACATTTATTTAGGATTTTAGTTTTTATTTTAAGAGATTTTTAGTTTTAGTTTTAGTTTCCTTTTTATATGAGTCTTTATTTTATTTTTAGATTAGGATTTTATTTTTAGATTTTTAATTTTATTAGTTTTATTGTTTTTAGTTAGTTAGTGAAAACGCCTAGAGTTTATGGATTCCCACATTTTAAATTATAAAACAATTAAAATCACAAACTTGTAATTTCCTTTAAGTATAAACACAAGTGATGATGCGGAAGCGTTGTAAAACGGTAGGATGGTTCAACTTTCAAAAATAAACAACGAGTTTTAATTTCTCAAAACGAATTAAAACATAAATCATAATTCAAGTCCTAGAATTTGCCTAAGTCATAATTATCGATAATTCAAAGTAAGGCGAAACCAATTTTAGTTCGTGACTCGAATAAACCAAATTTACCAAATATTTAAATTAAGTCCCAAATTAAATAAGTGTGATAATTAAACCGATTTTATCTTGAATTAATCTAGCATGCGTTCTAAGTGATATAGAGCAAGATAAAATCAACAGTCACACTACACCGCGATGTACGAGGAAAAACCCACTAACGGGAAAAAACCTCGGGACGGCCCTAGCCTCAAATCCACTAAAAACGGTATTACAAAATACAAGACAAAAGACTTACTTCCTAAACTCGAACCCTCTCAAGCCGTGATGCTTCTTCTTGTATCAACCTCCAATTAGCGGATAACCAACGGAGCTCCACCGTGGTCTCGGAATACACCGATAGGACTTTAAACGGACACCGTCACCCGAACATGGAGCCTTTCTCCAAACGGGTAGAATATCACCAAAAGTCTTCTTTGTGATGGGGTGTAGAAGCAAACCCGAAACGTCTCTTGAATTCGGTAGAGAAAACCGGTGCCAAAAACTCCAAGTAAAGATATGTATATATGGAACTTGGATAAACAACTATTGGGCGTAAACTAGAGTGTGTATGAATTTTTCTTTAGAAATTGACACTCAAAACATGAACATTTTCCCTAAAAAGATTAGCTCTCAAACTCTCTCTAAGAGATGGATATGAAATGGAAAAGTTATCTTGGAAAATGTGTTTCCCGCACATAATAATGTATGAAAAAGTTGGTTAAAAAACAAGTGGGGAAAGTGGGAGAAAACTGCCAAAAAACTGCTCAAAACTGTTCCCGCCTGGCATTCTCGTTCGAACGACTTTGACTGTCGTTCGAACGAGGCTTCTAACGAGCGACCAGCCTGGGCTCGTTAGAACCTCGTTAGATATCTCGTTAGAACGAGAAAGTCGTTCGAACGACTTATCTAACGACTGACCAGTTTGGTTAGAAAGGCAGTCTCGTTCGAACGAAGTTTGGTTCGAACGAAAAATCTCGTTCGAACGAAACTTCGAACGAGTTTCAGAAATTTTGTTAAATTCTATTTTGGCCCAGAAACATTTATATATATATTAATATAAAGTCCTTTTGAAATAATTTCTGAAATAAACAAGGTTGTATTAAACCTAATCACCCAAATAAACAAAGTTCCAAGTTCCTATATAAATATAATTACATTCATACCTTGGGAGCATGGAACCTTAGTTGATAACGTAGAAACAAGGCACATAAACCGGCATTTTGATGAAGCTTTAAATTCTTTGCCGCTACGTCTTCAACATATACTTCATAGGTCTTGAATATTACAATTAAATAAAATCCTATGAAAAAATGTTTTTGTCCGGAATTGAGCCAAAACTATATATGGACTCAATTGGAAATTTGTGTCCTTACAAATCTCCCCCTTTGGCTATTCCGGGACAAAAACTAAACAAAAATCCTAAAGGGCCGTCAAGCTCAACTAGACTCAAAACATAACCCGCCCAATCTTGACTTAACCCAAGGATCAACTCTTTGCCATAGAAAGATGCCCCTTTAGAATAATTCCTGCACACTTAAGCAAACTCATCAAATGCATAGGGAATATCAAAATATTAAATGCAATTAATTAATTACTCCCCCTAAATTAATTCTCCCTTTAAACACATGACCTACTTAGAAAGACGTCTCCCCCTAAGATAAATCTCCCCCAAACGAAACGAAGATACGATAATAATAGGATTAGATACCATTTCTCCCCCTATCATCATTCTCCCCCTTTTTGTTCGGGAATAGGCAAAGGATTAAAGAACTAATAAATAGCATGTTGAAGCTTAAAGTGTTTAGACATGAAAGCATATGGACAATTAAAGCAAGGCAAAGACAAACAAATATCATATATATATATATACTAAAAATATACCAATAAGTACGGGCATATATAGATAGATATAAACACACACATGACACAAAATACAATAAGTTTGCACACTCGTATGGCAAAAATGTGTCATATGGAAACGGAAGTGTAGGGGTGTGAACTAGCAACAATTAAATTTAGACCCAAACACTTAAGAAACGTTCACGGAGTTCTCATTTGATTGCAAACTTCATCACAGTTAACTATAACCTCATGTGACAATATAAAGATTGAACTCAATGAACAAACATACACAATGCATACAAGCCTAGCATGATGATGATTCTACAAACCAAATAGAGTCATGACATTAAAGACAACTAGGATAAATGGACATTGTGCAAACCGTTGATATACCATCCAATTCTCCCTTAATGAGCATATATATATTCTTTTGTTTTTGAATGAATATATCATACAAACATAGGCCTTGGCAATTGCTTTTTGATTAATGCCAAATATTCTGTTTTTAGGCCTTGCGATCACGTATTTCTTTTAGATCCAAACAACGGTGGCTTACTATCGCAAAGGACTTAATTCATCCTTTCGGAGCCCTTCCCCGTGCATATATGAATTTATCATGTTTTCATTTTTCACACAAATCTCACATGCAACGGAATTTGACATGCACTAGTCCTCCTAGGTCATAGATATGTAGATGACTAGATTGATAGGAGAACACCTCAAAACGCTCAAATATAACATGTGACATTAAGATTTCAAAAGAGCTCGTGCATGTGTGAATAGAGGCATATAGAAATAGAATCCATTTAAACAATACAAAATCCAACTACTCCATATAAAACATGGTAAAGAACATTTTAAGGATTGAAAATCTAAACCAAAAGTTCTAGCCACGTGGGAGCGTTAAAGGAGGGATTCAAACACAAGTATATGCCACATAAAGTGTGTCAAACAAAAATACACACCAAACAAAATCTTTTTGAGTTTTTTAAACATTTTTAATCAAAAATAAATATATACTCAAAAGGACAAACAAAAATCATTTGTATTTTTCATTAAGCTTAAATGAAATAAATAAAACACAAATGATAAACAAAAATCTTTTTATATTATGCAGTCGATTCAAACACAAAATATAATACAAAAAGATAAACAAGTCATAATTTCTAGCATGTGATATAAAATAAGGCGATGACTAGAAAATGACTAAACAATCATACATTTAGCATGTGAATATAGCATGAAGTACAAAAGCTAAAGTATGCAAACACTAACACATTCATCCTTTAGATTTAGCAAGGGAGGAAGCATGTGTAAGTAAATGAGAATCAAAATCCCTATTTTGTAAGGCAATCAAGTCGGATTTCCTAACCCAAATTAATGAAGAATTACTATCTTGGGGTGTAGGAACGTTAGCTATCGTGGTTACTTTACTATGGGATTTTCTAGGAATTCGTTTAAGATTTAAACAAAATTGCCTAAGATGACCTTTTCGACCACAATGTGTACAAGTAAGAACATGTCGAAAAGATTTATCTAAGGAGGGATCATTAAGTGTATTCCTAGAAGATTCTCCTAAATCATTGGTTTTGACTTTAGGGTTAAAATCATTACAAGAATTGAAGCCTAAACCAAAAGTGTCATTTTTAATTTGGACCGTTCCTAACATTTTATCTAGTTTTTCCGAACGACACTCCAAATCAAATTTGACATTACTAGAATCTTTTAATTTATTTTCCAAATCTAAAATTTTAGATTCTAGTAAAACATTTCGCTCTTCAAAAGCAAGAAGCTCCTTTTTCAAGGATTCCATTAAACCCCTAAGGCTATCTCTCTCGCCTTCTACATAGTTAAGCTTCTCTTGAAGAGTCCTCTCATGAGTCTTAAGGTCTTCTATTAAGGCACTTTCATCAATGACCTTGACACTCTCTCTTAAACTCGCTTCTAACTTCAAATTAGCTTTTTTCAATTTAATAGATTCTTTATATAATTCATGAAAAGCATTTTGAAGTTCACTCATATCAACCTCTTCTTCATTTTCACTCTCTTCTTCTTTTTCACTCTCACTATCATCAAAACAAAGAGAATCATGTACAATGACCTTGGAAGTGGCATGTGCTATAATTTCATCATCCGATGAGTTCTCATTATCACTCACATGTGCCATAAAAGCCACAAAATTTTTCTTAGTGGGGGATTCGGGCTTCTCTTCCTTATCACTATCACTAAGGGTCGCATTATATGAAATGGGTCGTTTACCCTCTTTCCTTAGTTTAGTGGGGCACTCAAAAGCCCTATGGCCATAACCTTCACAACCAAAACATTTATTAGACTCGTCCCTATCAATATTTTCATTACTGGGTTTAGGGATCTTATCGGCTTTAGAAATCTTCTCGTTTTTATCATGTTTAGAAGATTCAAATTTCTTAAAATCATTTTTAACTTTATCTTTGTTAAATTTAAGAAATTTTCTAAATTTACGAGCAAACAAAGCCATATCTTCCGAGTCACTATCACTATCGCTCTCTACTACTTGTTTAACCTCTTTGCGGGCTTTTAAAGCAACGCCCTTTTCAATTTTATTTTCAGTTTTAGAGGGAAACATATCTAGTTCATAGGTTTGTAAATCACCTACAAGCTCTTCTAATTTCGTAGAGGCTAAAGTGGGTAAAGAATTTAAAACGGTCACTTTAGGAATAAATCTATCGGGTAGGGACCTTAAAATTTTCTTTACAACACGGTCGTCAGGTATTTTCTCTCCCAAGTTAAAGGATGAATTAACAATATCTGAAAGTCTAGCATAAAATTTATCAAAAGTTTCTTTTTCATCCATTTTGATAGTTTCAAATTGAGTGGTGAGGTTTTGGAGTTTTGAAGCTTTAACGACACTAGTTCCTTCATGAGTTATTTGTAAAATATCCCAAGATTCTTTAGCGGTTTCACACGTCATAATACGTCGGAATTCATCCGGTGCGACAGCGCTAAATAAGGCATTTAAACCACGGGAATTAAAATTTGTAAGCTTAAACTCATTTTCGGTCCATCTATCGACGGGTTTGGTAACACGTTCATTTTCAATTAGATGAGTTGGTGGGGTCCAACCGTTAACAACAGACATCCAAACACGTTCGTCGATAGATTTAAGTGCCGATTTCATGCGCGCTTTCCAATACGCGTAGTTTGAACCATCAAAAATAGGAAATTTTGAAAATGGGGAAAATTCCATTTTTAGCCAAAAATTTGAAAGATCTTTAACGAAATAATTTATCGTTTTTGGCTCTGATACCAATTTGAAAATGCCTAGAGTTTATGGATTCCCAGATTTTAAATTATAAAATAATTAAAATCACAAACTTGTAATTTCCTTTAAGTATAAACACAAGTGATGATGCGGAAGCGTTGTAAAACGATAGGATGGTTCAACTTTCAAAAATAAACAACGAGTTTTAATTTCTCAAAACGAATTAAAACATAAATCATAATTCAAGTCCTAGAATTTGCCTAAGTCATAATTATCGATAATTCAAAGTAAGGCGAAACCAATTTTAGTTCGTGACTCGAATAAACCAAATTTACCCAATATTTAAATTAAGTCCCAAATTAAATAAGTGTGATAATTAAACCGATTTTATCTTGAATTAATCTAGCATGCGTTCTAAGTGATATAGAGCAAGATAAAATCAACAGTCACACTACACCGCGATGTACGAGGAAAAACCCACTAACGGGAAAAAACCTCGGGACGACCCTAGCCTCAAATCCACTAAAAACGGTATTACAAAATACAAGACAAAAGACTTACTTCCTAAACTCGAACCCTCTCAAGCCGTGATGCTTCTTCTTGTATCAACCTCCAATTAGCGGATAACCAACGGAGCTCCACCGTGGTCTCGGAATACACCGATAGGACTTTAAACGGACACCGTCACCCGAACATGGAGCCTTTCTCCAAACGGGTAGAATATCACCAAAAGTCTTCTTTGTGATGGGGTGTAGAAGCAAACCCGAAACGTCTCTTGGATTCGGTAGAGAAAACCGGTGCCAAAAACTCCAAGTAAAGATATGTATATATGGAACTTGGATAAACAACTATTGGGTGTAAACTAGAGTGTGTATGAATTTTTCTTTAGAAATTGACACTCAAAACATGAACATTTTCCCTAAAAAGATTAGCTCTCAAAATCTCTCTAAGAGATGGATATGAAATGGAAAAGTTATCTTGGAAAATGTGTTTCCCGCACATAATAATGTATGAAAAAGTTGGTTAAAAAACAAGTGGGGAAAGTGGGAGAAAACTGCCAAAAAACTGCTCAAAACTGTTCCCGCCTGGCATTCTCGTTCGAACGACTTTGACTGTCGTTCGAACGAGGCTTCTAACGAGCGACCAGCCTGGGCTCGTTAGAACCTCGTTAGATATATCGTTAGAACGAGAAAGTCGTTCGAACGACTTATCTAACGACTGACCAGTTTGGTTAGAAAGACAGTCTCGTTCGAACGAAGTTTGGTTCGAACGAAAAATCTCGTTCGAACGAAACTTCGAACGAGTTTCAGAAATTTTGTTAAATTCTATTTTGGCCCAGAAACATTTATATATATATTAATATAAAGTCCTTTTGAAATAATTTCTGAAATAAACAAGGTTGTATTAAACCTAATCACCCAAATAAACAAAGTTCCAAGTTCCTATATAAATATAATTACATTCATACCTTGGGAGCATGGAACCTTAGTTGATAACGTAGAAACAAGGCACATAAACCGGCATTTTGATGAAGCTTTAAATTCTTTGCCGCTACGTCTTCAACATATACTTCATAGGTCTTGAATATTACAATTAAATAAAATCCTATGAAAAAATGTTTTTGTCCGGAATTGAGCCAAAACTATATATGGACTCAATTGGAAATTTGTGTCCTTACAAATCTCCCCCTTTGGCTATTCCGGGACAAAAACTAAACAAAAATCCTAAAGGTCCGTCAAGCTCAACTAGACTCAAAACATAACCCGCCCAATCTTGACTTAACCCAAGGATCAACTCTTTACCATAGAAAGATGCCCCTTTAGAATAATTCCTGCACACTTAAGCAAACTCATCAAATGCATAGGGAATATCAAAATATTAAATGCAATTAATTAATTACTCCCCCTAAATTAATTCTCCCTTTAAACACATGACCTACTTAGAAAGACGTCTCCCCCTAAGATAAATCTCCCCCAAACGAAACGAAGATACGATAATAATAGGATTAGATACCATTTCTCCCCCTATCATCAGTTAGTGTTATTTATTTAGCCGTCCAAATTAAACACACACACACATAACCTATACCCCCATACACCTAAACTAACTCACTCATACACACATTATCTACCATACACCCTCTCACACACTACCTCCCTCACCTTCTTCTTCAACCCCCAATATACCTTTCTCTTTCCTCATCCCCCATTAACAAACACCAAACTCAACTAACACCCACCACCTTCTTCTCCATAACCAACAACACCCACCACCTTCACCACCACACCTATCCCAACAGGAGACCCACCCCCTTAACCCGTCGAAATCCTACCTGCTCCGGCTAGACCCTCATCCCAAAACTCAGCCCGGTGCCAACCTCCCTCTCCGGAGAAATGCTTATACCTCCTGAACCCGAGCTCCACCTACGGCCGACCATACAACCTATAAAACCTGCCCCGGCGTTACCCCAAACCCGATAGCCCTTTGCCACTATCGTCGACAACATCTTCGGTGGCCTGACCCGAGACCCAATGCCCCTGAACCCGAATGGAACCCAAACCCACAGACCCGTATCCAACGTCATACCCTGACCCAAGAGCCGCGACCCAAACCCCACTAAGACCCATTCCATTCATCTTCAAGCCATGAACCCATTTCTCCAAATAAAATCCACAACCTGTTAACAAACCAACAATAAAAATCAAAATCAAAATATCAAAACTCACATGTTTTAAACCCATTTAACCCCAATTCCCTTATTACCCCCAACTACCACTTCTACCCCAATTCCCAAAATACCCTCAATTGCAAATCTGTTTTTTATTCCCCCTCACTCTCATTACCTCACACAATCCTTCTACACCATAACCACATGCACACCCCTATCCTATTTACACAATTTACCCCCATGCTCCATGCCTATTATTTAAGGAAGAAGAAGACCATTTTGAAAAGAGGCTTTTTCATATCAATTTTAGAGAGAGAAACACCATTTTTTAGTTTAGTTTTTTTAGGTTAGAATTTATTATGTTTTATTTTTTTTAGATTAGTGAGAAAAATAAATTAGTGATAAAACATTTTTGTGTGTAATTGTTGATGTAATTTTGGTTTGATCACAGAAATTGGAAGGATGTAAGAGCTAGAAACACTATCTAGGGTTTTAGAAGAATTTTAGAGAGAGAAACATTTTGTAAATAGTTTTTTTTATTTTTTTTAGAGATTTGTGAGGAGAAATTTTGTATGAGATTTAATTGAGTGGGTATTATTGCAAACTGTTTGGATGCTCAATTAATAGGGTTGTATACTTCAAATTGGAGGATTGTAGTCAATTAAATTCAAGATATCGGTTTGATTTTTCTTCTCTTTACTCTTTTATATTAAATGTCTATTAATTGTTTGTTCATCATGTCTAATATCATGTTATGCTAAATCCCCTTTCAGGGGGGTGAACCCTTATTTGATGTTATTTTGATTTAATTAGTTTGATTAATTTAAAATTCCCTTTGAATGTTAATTTTAATCCCTCACCCTTAAATTTTCGCCTCGAGAGAGGGTAAATTATTTTCGAGAAAAAATAGGAATTCTAGTTATAATACCCATTTTAGATTCGAACTAGAAATAGGGGTTTCTTAAGTGTGGTATTATTACTTGAATTTTAACTCTATTTTCCTTTTTCTAAGATGTACATAAATTTTGATGAATCGATCCTAGCGGGTGATTAATTAAAAGGACTGTAGATCTATTTTCTAGAGTTGTGGTGGGTTAAACTTAATTTTCTAAAACATTACTATTAAAATTATGCTTGCAACGAATGTTGATTTGTAATTTTGATATCAATTTGGGAGAATTCAAATAATTAAATTAATTAATTAGAAAATCTATAATTTGTGGTGTAGTCCCACTCTTCGATTGTTCTCACATTATTTACCTCACTTGATCCCTTATTTTAGTGTTAGACTTTATTCATCATTTTTAGTCACTTTTGAGTTAGTTCTTTACACCTTTCATTTAGTTTAGTCTTCTTACACCTCATCTCACCCAAATTGGTTTAATATTTGAAAAGCTAAAAAAATTGAAAAAGCAAAAAGCACAAAAGGAAAATAAAAGTGAATTCCAATTAATGTCCCCTCGCTTTACCCCCTTGAATTGGATTGATACCCTTACTTACCTCTACACTTGAGTTTGTTATATTTTTGTAGGTATTTGAGGTTTTGATTAGAGGACTTTCAAGCAACGACGAAATATACCGAAAAGTTCTCTTTATCAAATGGCGTCGTTGCCATTCTTGGGAGCGTGAAGCACTTGGAGCGGATTTCATATTGTAGTTCATTCATTTTTTGCACTTTATTATTTTTTGTACCATTTTTATATATTTAGAAGGCTTGTATTAGGATTATTCTATTCTAGGCTTGTATTGCGGTGCATAGAGACACCATATTTTTTCATTTTAAAAATTGTAATAATCGAAGATAAGTTCGATAGGGAAACCGGACAAGGTAGAGAAAGGGCGTCCAAAGGCGAGGATTTAGAAACCTCTCTACCTAGGGTCGGTAGGACTCCCGAGGTTAACTGAGATAGGCGTAATCTCCCCCCAGTCGACTCAAATTTTTCGGCACCCTACGGCTTAAAAATCGTGGGAGGTACATCTCTTGAACACTCGTGCCTCTCCGGTTAGTGAATCAATATCTTGTGTGTGATTATGTGCTCTTGTGTGATTTTACTCTCGCATATATTTTTTTGAATGGTGTGATGAATTAAATTACTAAAACCTACACCCGGTCACCCACAAGAAGGGATTTCATCACCCGACTCACTCGCTTACCCCTTGTGTGCTACCTTAGCCATCATTAAATTTAAAATTCATCAACTATGTAGTCCACTAGGAGAATATTTTTGCAAAGGCGATCACTAAAAGCTTTCCGTGTTTTTTTATCGCCCGCGGACTTAATTAAAATTTGACTACCCCTTTCACTAAATTTTGATGATAAAAATTGGCTATGTGCTAGTTAGGAATTCTCCTTAACTTGTGTGTGTCCAATTCATTTTTCGGTAGTCGATTTTAGTTGGTTCGTCCAAAATCAAGAGTCCATATTTTTCCCCACCTTTTCTTCCAAAAAATCCAAAAATATTTTCTTCCTTTATTTTTACAAAAAAAAAAAAAGCCCAAAAATATTTTCTTTCTTTCATTTTAGAAAAATCCAAAAATATTTTCTTTCCTTCTGACCAAAAAAAACAAAAAAAAACATATTTTTCTCCTCATGGCCGAAGAATGTCCTTTACGGGACTACTTTGGTCATTTTCCATTGATATGCGACACGTGTGAGAGTGATCCCGAGCCGTCTCTTTATGATATTTTTAGTGGTTTCACCTCTCTCACTAGTACTGTAGATACTCTTGACCCGTCCATGCATGCACCTCAATTTCCATCACCCTCGGTGTCAAGTGTCGATGTGTCACGTACCTTGTCATGCACCCATTGTTCATATGCCGATCACTTGTCCCATGAGTGTCCTTACTTGTCATATCCCTCCGAACCCACCACGGACCATGTGTATCCATATGACGCTGTTCCAAAATCCACCTTGGCCCACTATCCCGATATATCTAATCCCGAGTTATGTGAGTACCCTAGTTATTTGTGGAAGCCTGATCACCCTTTCACGCAATAAGAATCCCAACCCGATGTTATGAATCCTCACACGTTCCCATAGTCATCATGGAAACCTTGTGCACCCGTTCACGATCAGTTTCCTCACTACGCACGCTATGAGTATCAACCAATTGTCCATCATGAAAGAGATCCTTTTGTGTATGATGAACTTGGCCCCACTCCACACACTTCATTTGAGTATTCTCCATATAGTCATGATCATAGCGAGTTGTGTCCACCTCAACCACCACCACCACCCGTCACCCCGCCATCCACATCCACTCTCTAAAGCCTCTTGCAAAAGTTCATACTCGATCAAGAGAAAGACACTCAAATTCAAAATGAATCCCTTCAAAAGATTGAACAACGATTAAATGAATTTGAGTGTGCAAGAGAGTCGGACATTACCATGGATCCACCCATTGTTTCACCCGAGTGTGATGATGTTGTGTCCTCTTATGACACGAATTTTGAGTGTGACTAACCCTACCACCCCGAGAATCTTGAAGTTGAGACCATTCCATGGCTCGGGTCCTAAGTCGACAATGGTGTTGACTTACCTTTCATTAGTGAGACTAATTTGCTCACGCTAAATCCAAAGGCACTCAAATTTCAGGTTCCAATTCCCTTTCCCATAGCATCCAAAAATATGCACGAGTCTATACCTATTAATCCCACTGTGTGTGTTCTCAAGGAACCACTTAATTCTAGGTTAGCTCCGTCTACGAGTTCTCACTATGTTCTCGAGATTGAATCCGAGATGGTTTCTACCTCTCCGGATAAGAATCATGTTCCACCATGCTTCGCTCATCTTGAGCCCAATATTTCTAGTGATTCCTTTATCTCCAATCCTGGTGCCTCGTTTGAACCAACCACCACATTCATCGATGATATTCTTATGGAGAAGTTGACCAATCCATCTTTAGAACCCGCACTTCCTCCTGCGAGGACCTTTGAGGATCACTCCGCGCCTCATGAGGATTGTGTGTTACCTACTCTTGAGTTCGATCATCTTCCTCCACCATTTATCCCACCCGATCCACCCTTTACCCCACCCATTATCCGTTCCACCTCACCGCCTGGTTTGGATCTTGATTTTACGCATTTCAAGTTTCCATCTACATTTTTATATCCTCACATAAAACCTTCATCCACCATCCATAAGAGTATATGTGGTGATACTTTCCACTTTCGTGACATAGAGATTGTTACCCTATGCACACCACTTCCTTGTGGTGTTGATTTTCATTTCCATCAGCTCCCTGGCCTGTCACGGGGCAACTATTATCATCCCTCATTCATAGAACGGTCGTGTAATTTCTCTGAGGCCCAACCCATTCCACTTACCAAACCATTTTGCATCCCTCACCAATTAGAGCACCATGCTTATAAGGCCCTTGTTGCCCTCACCTTTCGGCTCAATAAGGCTTGTGATCGATGGTTAATCACCCATGCTTTTTCACCATTACCTTAATACCCAACCAGCCATGGTCCACCGATGCTTTGTATCGCGTGATGCACTTTGCCATACAAGTGAATTGACCCTTTTAGCCTTTATTCAACAATACTTATGCCTTAGTCTTGTTTGGGTGTGATTATAATCACCCAATTTTTTTTCCAACCCGTGCTTTCATAGATTTTATCTTTAGGGTAAAATTCCATCGGTCTGGCTGAAGACATTTAACTTAGCGCTACCGAGAGGCAACCCGCATTTTTTTACTAGTCTCATCCTGTTTGGGGGTGGTGTTTCACATTACCCTATGCTTTACAATGTTTTTAGACTTGTACACATTTATCTCATTACTTATTCAGGTGTATTCTTGGATTCATCTGTCCACTTCATTAGCGGTTGATTCTGGTAATCTCTTTCCTCCCTTATACTCTCAATTTTAAAAAATCATTTTACTTAACATCGAGGACGATGTTCCTTTTTGTTTGGGGCTAGGGAATTTTATCAAAATCGTACCTCTTTTGAAAAAATTTGATTTATACACCTGATTTTTAAAAATCCCTGCAGTTTCTTTCATCTCAATCATTGATGTGAATTTTCAATCATCCATCTTTCAAAGTCTAGGAATCTAGCTGGATGATATTTTTTTCTAATAGCTTATGTAATACATAACAAGGAATTTTGCACTATGAATTTCTAGACTCAAAAAAATATCAGCACTTATCACGTCACTACGGTTTAGAATTGAAGAGTACTACAGTTCTGAAGAGAGCCTTAGGTTCACTAATAGAGACTTTAGCTTGTGAGATTTGTGTCTTTCACCTTTTAGAGTGTTTACGCAATTTTCGAGTCACGAGTTGATTCAACTTCATTTGGGTCCGCACTTTAAATCGTTGTATGATTTCACTATTCTTCACTAAATTTTTGGCTTGATCACTGAGAACGACATCACTGTTGAGTTGTAAGAAACACGTGTCTTGAAGTTTGTCCCGATCACCACACCTTCACCCATACACTAACCAAATTCCATTTTATCATACATCAATACACCTTCCATTTTCCATATCATACCACCCATTTCCATATCAATTCCATTTTCTACCCACCATGTTGAAAAAGGGAAGAGTGTTGAAAGTAAAAGGAGAAGGTTCGTCATAGAGAGTGTTTGCATTTTTAGCGAATATCTCTCCCAAAGTCGATTCAGATCGAGAAAAATTAAATACAAATCTATGTGGGGGTTATTTGTATTTTTAGGAGATTTATCTCAAATATTGATGCGTATTTAGAAAAGTAAAAAAAAGGAAAAAAAGAAGAAAAAATAAAAATAAAAATAAAAGAGAAAAAGTAAAAAAAAGGAGAAGATCTTTAATAGAGAGTGTTTGCATTTTTAGCAAATATACCTCCCAAAGTCAATTCTAATAGAGAAAAATTAAATACAAATCTATGTCGGGGTTATTTATATTTTTAGCAGATTTATCTCATACATTGATGCGTATTTGGAAAAGAAGAAAAAAAGAATGTTACAATCAAGGAATAAAGACATTTGTTCTTCAAGTGCTATACACTCTTCTCGCATATCCATCACTCAATTATCATCCATCATATCACCCATCCTATCCTACCCACATCATCATATCCTTCCTATTTCATTTCCCCCTCACCCATAAACATTCATATATTTCCCTAAGTGTTCGGGCAAATGAAAGTCAACGTGGTGAATAACTCGATGTTCTCACTGTAGGGATTAGCATTCTTTCATGAGATCACTTTTCTTTCTAATTATACTTTCTTTCTTATGTGTGTGTGTGAGACGTTTGAACTTTCTTACATTTACTCACCTCCTCACACACAAGAGCGATACACTAACCCAAATCTCGAGAGTTCATTTGAGAGAGATATATCCAATGAGATTTTAAAGTTGAAGCGTTAATTTTGAAAAGTCAATCTAGGAATTACTCTTGTGATATTCGACCCGTTTTGACTGATTCACACTACCCACGTTGATTTCTAGGAAGGATGTACCTTGATTGTTCACATAGCTAAACTTTTTATGCACTTCTAGCTTTTATTTCTCAAAATATTTTTCTCTTGTGATGGATTGTGCGATTATTCTACGTCTAATAAGAGATTAACTTCCTTTCAATAAATCTTTGCAAATAAAGAATTTTGTGTGTATATTCACTGCAAACCCTCACGAGACACAACTCGTCATGTAGGGCAACCTATATCTTTAAAGGCTTGTTGCCCATGCTAAGTGCAATCGCAAGTACCCGCGAAAGTGGTACACTTTTGGTTTCTTATCTTTCTCTTTCTCTCTATCTTATTGCTCGAGGACTAGCAACGTTATATTTGAGGGTGGTATGATAAGCACCCAAAAATGTACATTTTATACCCCGAATATAAGTATTTTAGTTGCTAATTCTTGGCAATAATGGTCTTATGCGCGTAAATGTTTAATTTGCAGTCTTGATTGTGTTTGCGGAGTTCAAAAGCTTAATTTAAGGCAAATGCGCTTCAAAATGAGTTAATTCTCCATCCCCCGTAACCTTGCCCGAGCCTAAACCTGCCCCGCACCCCATGTGTGCTTAGTTTATGCCTTTTGTATTTTTTTAGATTTTTATTTTGAGTGGTTTTTATTTTTAGAGTTTATTTTAGATTTATTTAGAACTTCTAGGTTTTATTTTCCAATTTTTTTATTTTATTTTTATTAGTATAATTTTATTTTATTAGTTTTTAGTTTTTATGAAGATTAGATTTTTTTTAGGATTTCATTTATTTTTTTGTTTTATTAGATTTTACATTTATTTAGGATTTTAGTTTTTAGTTCAATAGATTTTTATTTTGATTTTTAGTTTTAGTTTCCTTTTTATTGGAGTCTTTATTTTATTTTAAGATTAGGATTTTATTTTTAGATTTTTAATTTTATTTTTTTAGCTAGTTAGTGTTATTTTTTTTAAGTGTTCAAATTAAACACACACACACATAACCTATACCCCCATACACCTAAACTAACTCACTCATACACACACTATCTACCATACACCCTCTCACATACTACCAACCTCAACTTCATCTTCATCCCCAAACATACCTTTCTCTCTCCTCATCCCCCATTTCTCCAAATAAAAGCCACAACATGTTAACAAACCAACAATAAAAATCGAAACCAAAATATCAAAACTCACATGTTTTAAACCCATTTAACCCGAATTCCCTTATTACCCCCAACTACCACTTCTACCTCAATTCCCAAAATACCCTCAATTGCAAATCTTTTTTTTATTCCCCTCATTACCTCACACAACCCTCCTATATTATAACCACATGCACACCCCTATCGTATTTACCCAATTTACCCCCATGCTCCATGCCTATTATTTACGTAAGAAGAAGACCATATTGAAAAAACGGCTTTTCCATATCAATTTTAGAGAGAGAAACACCATTTTTTAGTTTAGTTTTTTTAGGTTAGAATTTATTTTATTTTGTTTTTTTTAGATCAGTGAGAAAAATAAAGTAATGAGAATCCATTTTTGAGTGTAATTGTAGATGTAATTTTGGTTTGATCATACAAATTGGAGGGATGTAAATTGCAAATTCAAGGATTGGAGTTCAATTTCACTCAAAAAGATTTGGCTTGATTGTTCTCTCCTCTAATTTTATTTTAGTAGCCTTGATTATTTGTTCATCATATTTGATATCATGTTAGGCTAAATCCCCTTTCAAGGGGTGGGGTGAACCCTTATTTGATATTATTTTAATTTAATTACTTTGATTACTTAAAAATTCCCTTTGAATATTAATTTTGATCCCTCACCCTTAAATTTACGCATCGAGAGAAAATCGAAATTCTAAGTTATAATACCCATTATAGATTCGAACTAGAGATAGGGATTTCTTAAGTGTGGTATTATTCCTTGAATTTCAACTCTATTTTCATTTTATATGATTTATACAAATTTTAATCGATCGATCCTACATGTGATTAATTAAAAGGAGTGTAGATCTATTTTTTAGAGTTGCGGGGGGTTAAACTTAATTTTCTAAAAGATTACTATTATTATTACACTTGCAACGAGAGTTGATTTGTAATGTTGATATTAATTTGGGAGAATTCAAATAATTAAATTAATTAATTAGAATAGCTAGAACTTGTGGTCTAGTCCCACTCCTTGATTGTTATCACATTATTTAGCTCACTTGATCTCTTATTTTAGTGTTAGACTTTGTTATTCACTTTTTTGTTGCCTTTTAGTTTGTCATTTAATCTTTGATTTTAGTTTAATTTTAATTTCACCTCATTTCCCAAATTGTTTTAATATTGAAAAAGCTAAAAAAAATAGAAAAAGCAAAAATCCCAAAAAGAAAATAAAAGTGAATTACAATTGTTTTCCCCTCGCTTTACCCCCTTGAAATCGATTGATACCCTTACTTATCTCTACATTTTAGATTTATATTATTTTGTAGGTATTTGAGGATTTTGATTAGAGGAGCTTTTCAAGCAATGAAAAAAATACACCGAAAAGTCACTTTATCAAACGGCATCAAGCAAGAAGGCACCAGAACCGCCTCACGAATATGAGTAGTCGCTGAAGATATCCAGTCCCTGATGTCCTTTTACCAAGTGGTTGAAACACTGATATGCTGGAGGAAGAATAGAAAAGATCAAATCAGTCAAGCATTAGGAAAAAGAGGGAAATCAAGGAAATAAAAAAATACATACCGCAGGCCCAAGGACCTCCTCCGTCAAAACCAACTCCTTCGGGTCCATCGCATGAGGACGGTGCTATAAACACACCGACTCCCCATCAGCTCACCGAAGGTTGTAACTAGGAGAATACAGCTGTAAAAAAAAGGCCCTGACATCATCGTTGCTGCTCCTGACCTGTCTACACCACCTGCGCTATGAGAGGACCCCACTTGTCGAATTGAGCCCCCTATGGAGAGGCATAACATCATATATACTAGGAGTCATCATCCAACTCAAGACGAATTCCAGATAGTCATACATCACCGCTATGTCAATGTACAGGGAGTATGGCTCTCCCATCATCGCAGCCACCTGGGCATCATTAAACATCTCCCGCACGTGCCTTATGAACATAGGGGGCCTCGCCAGCGTAACCTCAACCTCATCCTCCAAAATTTTCTGAACTACTCTCTCCCTAAAATATCACGAGTAGACGAACTCAGGAGACAGTACGCACCGCATTTGCACATGTCCACCCGTCACCCTGGTGTGCTGAATAGTCGTTCCCCAGGGATAAAAGGTCACCTGCAAAACCCCAACAAAAGTAAAGGATCGGTATCAATAAAATGTCATCAAAGTAAAAGAACAGTCTCAACGACAAAATAAATCTTACCTGCTTACTCGTCATGCCATTCAAAACCTGACGCACTACTTCTAGAGAAAGGCTCTTCTTCTATTGTCGATTGCACCTCCGCCATCGAAACATTCGAAAGAAGTCCCCCACAGAGTCATCCTTCAAAGAAATCATTTGGGTGTTCAACCCAATTACCTCATAGAACCACGTCTGCAAGTGACAAGGATGTTCATTCATGAAATAAAAAAGAAGCGCATGGATGGAAAATGCGAATGCATAAAGGAAAATGCGCAAAATAAAGCATACCTCCAGAAGATACGTGGCCCCAGTAAAAGTCGATCGGCAACACCGGATGAATGCATCCAAAGAATTATAAAGGGTCACCAAAGTCAGTCTCCCCCAATCATAGAAGCGGACGTTCAAAAACACCCTCAGAATTGGCAAAAACCACAAGTGGACGGCATCTCCACTCATCGCCACCAGAAAACCCCCTAACGCCAGTAATATAAACAAATGGTCCATCGGACGCACTTGCATTGTTCTCATCAACCCTACTCCTCAGTAAAATCTCTCTCAAAGACGACAAGCGAAGGGAATCTCTAGAAACCACCCTCTCCAGCGCCCATACACCCTATCACATGCTCAAATACCCTACAAGTAAAACTTAACAATATATATATATATATATATATATATATATATATATATATATATATATATGGAGAGAGAGAGGGAGAGAGATAAAAGTAATAAATGTACCATGATTCCTCACTATCCATGTCTGACCTCCTGTTGAGGTTACCGCACCTGAGCTCCTAGTATTGGTAGTGCATAAATCTGTAGTGCAATAAGTGCTGGTGAAACTAACCTCATTGTTGAAAGTCCTTATTCCCGTTTTCCCTGAGTCTTAGTACTCCTCATAGTGTGATGCCCTATATGCCCATAAGAATAACATGCTCCCTTAAAAGGTGCAATCTATCTTTCCAAAGCACATTCACATTGTTGTCCATGTCCTTATCCCTGTCCATATCCCTGAGGCGCCTATGGGACACCAATGCTCTACTAAAGGACCTATTACACTTGTCCCAATTTAGGCTTCTTCCATGGTCGGTTATTACGGACCTTGTTTTTTGCACATTCCTCGATCCCATCTAACCCACTCAGCTAATTCTTCTTGGCAAACTATTTTTTGTAGTCTATCTTCTCTTTCCATGACATTAGTGCGATATCCACACCTCGAAATATGTAGTGTACATTGGATTTCCAAAAACCTCTTGCTTAATTGACCATGCCATACCCTTAATGAAGCATTCTGACACACCCCAACCCAGTTACTTATAATTAAGTTTGAAAATAAAAGTGATTCAAACCATAGTTAATTTAACTAAACCATAAACACGAGTCTTAATTATAGAGTCATCAACGTAAATCCATATAACTAAAAACTTCTTTCAACATTAACATCGTCATGCTTATACAAGCTTTCTTGAAGGATAAGTTAACTTAATTACATCATTTACATTTAAACAAAATCATTGTTTCTCCCATTCCTGTCTAACCAAACTTGACCTCCTAGATTTGGTAGTGAGATCGCGTTACCTGAAAAACATAAATATTGGAATCGTGAGAAAAATAGCTCAGTGAATGCATCACTACTACACAATTGCATAAAATTAAATATAATAAATCATTTCCCTATGATAATAGATATATATTTATCGGTCTTATTCATAAAGAATGACCTAATTTTCCAGCTCATTCATAATGAATGACCAACATTCCGAATCATGATTCACATATCTTGTCCGAAATAGACAATTATCCCACATTCCGGGTCGGGGAGTGACCTCCCATTTTGGTAAACCGCAACGAACAATTTCATATTCATAACATTCGGATCATATCCATAATAGTATACAAATTCATTTTTCTAGTGAGTACACTCACCTTGGGTTGTCAACTATGTATTTACATTTCCTTCAGGTGGAGCTGAACTGGTTTGATTAGACCTTACACCTGTCAATCCAACTAAATTAGTACTAAATCTCAATCATAATTGTTATATTAATATATTTATGTAACTTTAAACGATTATACAACAATTATATACTTCCACTTAAGTCATATTTAATGAAACACGAGGAAAGACGAAACAATGGTATATATATTGATAAAGTTATGAACATTGAACCGTAGAAAATACCTCATAAGGAATTTATAACTAAAGCCAAGTAAACATAGAATTATACTTCCCAATGTATATACACGTGAAACATATACTCAAATTACCCTTTGGAAGGAGGAGATAAAAACATTCTTTCATGGGGTATCCAGTATGGCCTCAATTTATTGTCCTCCATACTTAACCATCCTATATTCATAAAATGTACAAATACAGGTGTCCAAGCATATCAATAAGCAAACATATCTTAATATACTTTCCATTACAATGACGGTGTTATTTTTTAAGCTTCCTAGAGCAAGCTATGACCATTTCTTTACAACATAATAAACCTACCCTACGAGCTCCTCTATTGTTCCTTCAAATTCCAAGAATTTTCATAATTTTTCTACATCATAAATTTCCATCATTTTGCCCAAATTTTTAATACACATACTGAATAGTATAAAATTAAAGTTTCATAATTTTTTCAGTTCATTTGCTATGTCAAAAGCTTTACCAAACGCAGGGCATATCGAAATGAGATATACAAACAACAACTATTTACCATCTTGCAACCATCACTAAGATCTAACTACAAGGACTTAAATTCTAATTTTTGGATATGATATGAATATATGCGTCTAGTTTCATATCGAATTAGAATTTCTCAATTCCAATAAGCACACAAAAATATATGCATTTTCAATACAAAGAAATATGGTGTACAAACACAACTTATCTCACATATGAACCAATACATATTATCACAAAGGAGGATGGAATTTTAATCAATAATTCATGATTTATATACTTTGAAATAAGTATAATCCAATATTAAAACAATATTAACACATAATTATACCTTGAAAACACCTTAAGGATTTTCTTGGAATTTTTTCCTAGCTTTTCTTGGAATTTTTTCTTCCTTAACTTCTACTTTCTCTTTCCTCAAGCTAAAAACCATCAAAATTGAACCAAGGGAAAAATTTCCTGAAGAAATAGGTTAAATGGAGAGGCTTGAGTCAGAAAATGCAGCCCTCCCTTCCATATGATCAAATTAAACCATTTGGTTTACTAAAAGACAAATTACCACTTAAAGGGAATTGATAGATTTTCCCTTCTTCATAAATTCGGCATAACTTCTCACACGGACAAACATTTGATGCACCATTTGTTATGTCACAAAAATAACTCATGTACCTAAAACTATCTAGTTTTGAACTTGAGTCAATTGTTATATTATGAGGGTCAAAACTAGTCTCCAACATGAACCTTCCTACCAAAAACTTCAACATTTTATGTTTGCACCCAATTCGATATTTCAATATTTTAAGGTAGGATTAGACCAAATATAATATCCTAAAATTATATATATATATATACGTATTAGTAACACATCATCCATATCACATAAGTTAAGCATGATTCAAATAGAATTTATCATAATTATATCCGGGTTGTCACAACTTTCCCCCTAGAAAATTTCATCCCCGAAATTTAATATAAAGGTCACTTACCAAACAAATGGTGATACTATTTCTTCATGATATCCTCCATTTCCCAAGTTTTTTCTTTAATTACATGTCTCATCCACATAACTTTAACTAAGGGAATAACTTTATTCCTCAATACTTGCTCCTTACAATCAAGAATTTCCACCGGTTCCTCGATGTACGAAAAGTCTTTCTTCAGTTCAATAGGTTGAGTTTTCAATTGATGTGATGGATATGCCAAAGACTTACGAAGCATCGATACATAAAACACGTCATGTAAACGAGATAACTCTGGAGGTAATGCTAATCTATATGCCAGGGTCCCAATTCTTTCCAGCACTTCATATGGTCCAATGTATGTTGGACTTAGTTTCCTCTTTTTCCCAAATCTCATGATGCCTTTCCATGGTGAAATACATAGGAATACAAAATCTCCCTTTTGAAATTTGAATGCATACTTCCTCTTATCTGCATAAAATTTATGCCTGCTTTCGCTATCTTTATCCATTCCCATATCATTTTAATCTCTTCAGTTGTCAAATGTATCAATTCAGGACCTAAAATTTTCCTTTCACTTACTTCATCCCAACATAATGGGGTTCTACATATCCTCCCATATAAATCTTCATAAGGAGGCATACCAATGGTGGACTGATAACTATTATTATACGAGAATTACATCAATGGCAAATTATCATCCCAACTACCCTTGAAGTCAAATACACAAGCTTGTAACATGTATTCTAATATTTGAATTGTCCTTTCAAATTCCCATCAGTTTGTGGATGAAATAAAGTACTGAACTTCAAACATGTGCCCATGGCATTCTGTAAACGAGGCCAAAACTTAGAAGTGAACATTGGATCTCTATCTGATACTATTGACAGTGGTTCCCCATGCAAACGGATAATCTCATCAATGTACATACGTGCATACTTATCAACAATGTAGGTGGTCTTAATTGGAAGAAAATGAGATGACTTTGTCAGTCGGTCTACAATCACCCAAATAGAATCAGGCTCCTTTGGTGATCGTGGTAATCCTATAACAAAATCCATTGTTAGATGTTCCCACTTCCACTTCGGAATAGGCAATGATTGTAATAATCTTGCCATCTTATGATTCTTCACCTTCACTTACAGGCATACTAAACATTTAGCCACAAATTTTGCGATCTCACGTTTCATATTGTTCCATCGGTAATACTCTTTAAATTCTCTGTACATTTTGGTACCTCCCGGATGCATAAAGTAAATAGAACTATGTGCCTCTTCTAATATATCCTTCTTTAAGGATGGATCATTTGGTATACAAATTCTATTTTTCTAACACAATGATTCATAATTCTTAATTTCAAGGTCATTCCCTTTACCATCCATGACTTCACGTTTCTTCTTCTCAAGGAATGGATCAATGACCAGAAAAATTCCGTATACGTTCATCCAATAAAGGTCTCACTGTAACATGTGCTAATAATCCTCCCTTTTTGGAAAACTTTAATTCAATACCCATCGATGCTAAGTTAAGAATATTTCCAACACGTGCACACTGTAAGCAACCTAGAATCCTTGATGATTTTTTACTAAAGCATCTGCTACTACATTGGCCTTCCCAGGATGATGATGAATGGTATAGTAATAATCTTTAATCATCTCTATTAAATGCCTTTGTCTCAACTTCAGTTCTTTTTGTGTAAACAACTATTTCAAGCTTTGATGATCGGTATATATCTCATAAGTTTCTCCATACAAGTAATGTCTCCATAACTTCAAAGAAAAAACAATGGCCGCTAGCTCTAAATTGTGCATAGTGTAGTTTCGTTCATGTGTCTTTAATTGTCTAGAAGAATATGTTATTACCTTCCCATTATGCATAAAAACACATCCTAACCCCTGAAATGAAGCGTATGTATAGATTACGAAAGACTCATTCCCACACGGAACAGTAAGTATAGGAGCTGAAACTAACCGCTTCTTTAATTCTTTAAAACTCCTCTCACATTCTTCATCCCACACAAACTTCACTTCTTTATGAGTCAACTTTGTCAATGGTAACACTATTGCTGAAAACCCCTTAATGAATCTGCGATACTAACCTGCTAATCCTAGGAAGCTCCTAATTTCGATCAAATTTATAGGACTCTCCCATTCAACGATTAGGTCAACATATATCCCATTTCCCTAGACAACATGCCCTAAAAACACAATTTCATTTAACCAAAACTCACACTTGCTGAATCTAGCAAATAATTTCTTCTCTCTCAAAATCTGCATTACAAGTCTCAAATGTTTCTCATGTTCCTCCATGCTACGTGAGTAAATAAACACGTCGTCTATGAATATAATCACAAATGAATCAATGAAAGGGTGGAATACTCGGTTCATCAAATCCATAAGAACTTCTAGAGCATTAGTTAATCCAAAAGGCATTACTAAAAACTCACAGTGCCCATATCGAGTCCGAAAAGATGTTTCGAAAATATCATTATCCGTTACTTTCAATTGGTGGTAACCCGATCTCAAATCAATCTTCAAAAATAATATGTCCCCTTGTAATTGATCAAACAAATCATCGATACGAGGTAGAGGGTACTTGTTTCTAATGGCCACCTTATTCAATTGCCAATAATCAATACATAATCACATTGTCCCATCTTTCTTTTTCACAAATAACACTTGGGCTCCCCAAGGTGAAACACCAGGCTGAATAAAACCTATGCTTATCAGATCTTGCAATCTGTTGATGACAGTCTATATGGAGTAAGGTAAATTGGACCAATACCTCGAATTAATTCAATGGAGAACTCTACTTCCCTATCGGGTGGCAATCCTGGTAATTCTTCTGGGAAGACATTTGAAAATTATCTAACTATTGGTATATCTTCAACTTTAAGTGACTCCTTACTAATATCAACAACATGAGCTAAATACCCTGTACAACCTTTACTCAATAACTTTCTGCACTTAATTACTGAGATAAGACAATTAGGAACAACATTCCTTTCTCCTACAAATTGGAACTCGGGTTCACCTTGAAGATGAAATTTAACTTCTTTTCAAAAACAATCAATGGAAGCATGATACGATGATAACCAATCCATACCCAATATAATATCAAAATCCCGAATGGCCAACGGTATCAAATCAAAATATAAATCTCGTTCACCCATTCGTAAGACACAATCTTTATAAACAGGCTCAACCAGAACCTGTTCATTTCTCAATTATGTCTTACATATTATCACAATGGAGGATGGAATTTTAATCACTAATTCATTATTTATATACTTTGAAAAAATTATACCTCAGAAACACCTTAAGGATATTAACACATAATTATCTCTTGGAAACACCTTAAGGATTTTCCTGGAATTTTTTCCTAGCTTTTCTTGGAATTCTTTCTTCCTTAACTTCTACTTTCTCCTTCCTCAAGCTAAAAACCTTCAAAACTGAACCAAGGGATAAATTTGCTGAAGAAATAGGTTAAATGGAGAGGCTTGAGTCAAAAAATTCATCCATCCCTTACAACCAATAAAATTAGACCATTTGGTTTACTAAAAGACAAATTACCACTTAAAGGGAATGGACATATTTTCCCTTCTTCGTAAATTTGGCATAAATTCTCACTCGGACATCCGTTTGATGCGTCGTTTGTTGTTTCACAAAGATAACTCATATACCTACAACTATCTATTTTTGACCTTGACTCAATTGTTATATTATGAGGGTCAAAACTAGTCTCCAACATGAACCTTCCTACCAAAACCTTCAAAATTTTATGTTTGTACCCAATTCGATATTTCACTATTTTTGAAGGTAGGATTAAACCAAATATAATATCCTAACATTATATATATATATATATTAATAACACATCATCCATATCACATAATTTAAACGTGATTCAAATAAAATTTATCATAATTATATCCGGGTTGTCACACATTCCTTCTTATTCTCTTAAGTATCCATTTTCTTGCGTTCAAACTATGATAAATTAGTGTACTCTTGTTTATACTCAACAACAGCCTTGTAGCCCAACTTTAAATCCATAAAATGCTTCTTCTTCATACTCCTAATCAAATAAATAAAGTATTTATTATTGAATTTCACCAAAAATTCTCCATAGTTTAAGCGATCCCGATCATCATGTGTGGTAACACTCTCCCACTATTATAATGCATCTCCAATTAACTTAAATATATCTAACATATGTTTCTTAACATCCATGTAGTCCATCATCCTCAAATTTCTCTACATATCACACCTCAACTGGTGAGCGACCATTTGGTCAGATCCCCCCAAAAAGGTAGGAGTATTGTCCTTTGCTGAAGATAGCCCTCACTCTATACCATGTTGAAGTGGGTGCAACCTTCTGATGGCTCCCTTGGGATCCCCTCCTCTGTATACGTACCTCAATACCTATCCAATGGGTCCAGATGAATGATAGCCACTAACTCCTTGACTTCAAAAATTAACAGTCCCTCCTAAGCCAAAATTATGGATACGACCATTAGGGTTTAAAACCTGAGTAGCTGTAACAACACTAATATCTCCCTCAGCAGCTCCTAACACCGAGGCCATAACCAATAGTGTCATTTCGAATGGCCCCAGTAACACTTCCACCAGCTTAACTTTAGTATGACATGGTTTATCAGATTGCACATCCCCAGCAAGAAGGACAATGACTGGTCCAAGCACGGGACAATACTTTCTATGTTTATGGCACCCTACTGATTATTTTATTTAACATCAGCACCACACACTCTTTCATATCACATGATTGTGTGGAGACTTCTGATTTCTTGCATACACCTTGTGATAAAGCCTTATTGATAGCTACTCCATTAGTTATGTTAACTCGTATCTTGGAGACATATGAGGATGTTGGGATAGACATCGATATGTTACATATTGCGGCTGACTTATTAGTTTTAGATACCTACTGTTATGATGTAATCTTGGTTATAGATTTTTTCATTGATGTTGATACCAAAAATTATCCACCTATGTGGACCAATCATAAATGTACACGTGTCATCAAACATAGCATAATCCTAGTTAATAAGATATAGACTCGTCGACCAACTCATGGGAGGCTGACCAACATGTAGAATGCCAACCAACAATAGAATGCCAACCAACAATGAAAAGACCAACCAACAGGGTCAGTAAAGCTTCAACAGTCACATACATTATGAATGACATGTACTGATGTAAATGCCTAATTTATAAAGTCATTCCATCCTTTTACATTCCACCTCTTTATCTCCTTACGAGAGAGGTTCAAGCCATTTAAAAGTACAAAAGGTTAGACATAATACAATTCAATAAGAAACATAGTGGACGTAGGCTTTCCTTTATAGCCGAACCACTTTAAAAAACCCTTTTGTCTCTATTTTATTTACATATATTATCTGTGGTTAAATAATAGGACCTAGTCTTCTTTTTCACTTCAACATATTGGTGACGTTTGTGGGAAAGTATTTCTAAATGTTTTCATTCTCATTCATTGATCCAAAGATGATTGAAATTTCTTAATCTAGTTCTAGGCACGATGGCAATCCACCTATTTCGTTTGCTCCTCCAATAAATAATGATTTTACTGGAATTTTGGCTAGTCTTGCTAGGGAACAGGATATTATGCAAGATACGATTAGGCAATTGGCCTAAACACTGCAGGATGGATCTCTTGCCTTGTCTATTCACATAAATATGCCACTGCCACCTCCAATAACCAGTGTGCATAGCCATTCCAGGACTTCCATTGATACGTCTTATCGTCCAGAGTAAGTTCTTCCCTCAGGACTTAGGAGTCATATGATGAGCAGTCTTTTTATACTTAAAGGATAAGTGCTTTAGAAAGACTAGGACGAGCATCTCCCTTTGATCGCTTGGGACCTAAAAGGAATAAAAATGTTCCCAGGACATTGTCTAGGCATACTAGACCACCAGCCGATCAATGTAAGGCCTTAACCCAATCCAGATCATGCGCCCGACAATCCGTCCATGCCGAGCAGACCTCTCAGGAGGAAAGTTTATCACATGCAGTTGGTTGGAATAACCAAGTTGGATTGCATATATCTGATATGGGTAAGCATGCATTGAAAGGATCAATCCAAAGGTTGGAAGATTGGTTAGGAGAAATGGTGAAGACGAAGAACCCTTTGCAACGAAGCTTTGTGAAAGGCTCTCCTCTTGTTCAAACTATTTTTGTTTTTACTACTCCTTCGAAGTTCAAAGCACCCGTGGTTACTCCCAATTATGATGGAAAAACTAACCCTGTTCTTCCCATAGAACAATATCAAGCAGCAGAAGATAATTATGCCATCCCCGACGAGATGAGATGTCGAGCATTCTCAGGTACCATAACAGGTTCTGCCCAGATATGGTATAACAACCTTCCTCGGGGGAAATTTTTTAATTTTATCCAACTTGTCGAGCTATTAATTGGTAATTTTTTCTTCGGGGCCAAGCCAGTAAAGATAGTAGCTCATTTGTTAAGCGTGAGACAATGTGTAGGATAAAGCATAAGGGATTATATTACTCGCTTCAACAAGCAACTATAACGTGAGGTATTTACACTTAGTTATGGTTCTTTTTTATTGTCAGATAATTACAGATGGAGATGCTGGAGGTGGAGGTGGAGATCACATTACTGAGAGAAAATCTTACCTCAATGAGGATCTACCTTATTCTCACATCCAGAGGATCAATCTAGCCGAAGCAGATAGGCTGGGGAAGGTGAATACATAAAAGTTGGTAATTGGATTTTCCTAAAATGACTTGTTAGGATTTCTCTACCCCATGATGACCTTTTGGTGGTCAAATTCAGATATCACGACACAATCATTTCTAGGGTTTTGATTGACAATGGTAGCTCAGCAGATATCATGTTTTATTCCTGTTTTCAAAAGAAGGATTTGAAGCTCAGTCAACTAGATCTGTACCATTGTCCTTTGATCGATTTTTCTGGTGAAAAAGTTTATCATGTGGTCACAATCAAGCTGAAGGTGTTGCTCGTCACCTGTCCAGTAAGTTGGATCGAGAAAGTTAATTTCTTTGTGATGGATAAGAACATCTAGTTAGCCTACAATGTCATCATAGTCAAAGTAGGATTGAAGAAGTTTGAAGCAGTTCCCTTAACAATCCTTTAGTGATTGAAGTTTCCGAATGTGGATTAGGTGTGGTGAAGGGTGATCAAAAAGTAGCTCGTGAATGCTATTACTCCTCGATCGAGAAAGAGGATCTGGAGGAAATAAAGAAAAAGACCACCAATTACCAAGAAGAAATTACTGAGCCTAATAGCGAATCTGAGGTGGAAACCTTAAATCTAAGAGAAGAGACATAATTGGTAAAAGGCCAAATTGTGGAGGCAATGGAGAATATCATCTTAGACGATGAAAATCCAAAGCAAACTACACTAGTGGGATCAATGCTAGATCCTGTTTTTAAATAGGAGCTAGTGATGTTGCCGAGACAGAGAAAGCACATATTCTCTTGGAGTCATAAGGACATGCTTGGGATTGATCCCAATTTCCTCTGTCAAGAGATCAACGCCAACAACGATATCAAGCTAGTGAAACAAAGTCACGGGGTGTTCAGCCCTGAGAAAAACCAGGCTATGCAAGAGGAGGTAGAGAAGCTTAAAAAAGCTTCATTCATTGAAGATGTGAAATATCCATATTGGTTGGCCAATGTTGTTATGGTCAAAAAGAAAAATAATAAGTGGTGAATGAGTGTGCACTTCATTGATTTGAATAAAGAATGTTCAAAGGATCATTTTCCTTTGCTCAAGAATTACCAGCTTGTGGATGCTACTTCGGGACTGAGAGAGTTGGCGCTTGCGTTCAAATAAGAAATAATATAATAAACACCAATTTTAACCCAAATTAACCCTAAGCATGCAACTAGGTGTGAATGAAACAATATGAAATCATGCACAAGATATTCAACACACAAAGTTTAAGGAAAAATCCCCCACAGGGGCAAAACCATTTGTATATCACTATAATTTGTAAAATACGGTTTACAATCGGATTACAATGAAATACAGATTGACTAAGAATTACCCTCGGGTATCGGATTCTGTAGTCGCGGCTGGAAGAAAATCCCTTTCCAGTAGGGCTTGCGGCTGGAACTATCCCTGTCCAGTAGGGCTGCAATGAAGAGGAAGAAACGGTCCACTTCACAAAGGGTTGAACAACATCAATGGTGTTCTTTGGGTTACCAAATTTGATTCACAAAGATACGGAAGATGTGTGAATTTAAAAACCTAGAATCATAGGACTCAATAGGTGAAGACTTTAGGGTTGATATGCTCTGATAATCGTGGGAAAGTCTTAAGAAAACCAACTGCTGATCGTGGTTTAAATAAGGGATCGAAACCCTTCAAAATCGGCTGCACGATCTGGCAGTGATTATCCTCGCCGGATCGGTCCGGTCGATTAGGCGGATCGGTCCGGGTAAGTCGGATCGGTTCTTTTTCTGAAACCGGATCGGTCTGGTTGGCATCGGATCGGTCCGGGACTTTTGCCTTCATCGGTTCGCTATGGATCCGGTGGCTACTGGAGTCTGACAAAACGGATCGGTCCGGTAGATGGTCGGATCGGTCCGGTAAACCGGATCGGTTCTTTTTCTGGACCGGATCGGTCCGGTCAGGTCTGATTCCCAAATTCTTTCTTCTTTTGATCTTCGGATTTTGTTGATGACGATGTGATCTTTTCAACCAACAATCTTGTAACGGCGTATGACATAACATATACATAAAGATGGACAAATTGTCCTTACAAATCTCCCCCTATGTCTATGCCGGAACAAACATAAAAAAATCCGAATTATCAAATATGAAATTTCCTATACAAATCTACCCTTCCATGAACCCAAAACTGAAAGAGTACAAGTGAATAAGACTGCATCGTTTGATCTTCAAATCTTCAGGAATCTTCACGCTTTTCTCATCAGGGTGTGTATCATGGAATTATCAAGGATGTACCTACACACATGAGATAAAGCAAATACCAAGTGACGTATCAAGTTTGAAATGAGATAATAAACATATGCATATATACCAGATTTATGATGAACCTCAAATTTCAAAACTCCCCCAAAATTCAAACTCCCCCATAATCAGATAATTCATTCTCCCCCTTTTTATGATGTCCCCAAATAGACAAAAGAGAGAAATAAATCAAGCAATCAAGTACTGGGATGTCACAAGGCATAAAATCACACCATGAATGAACATAAAACAACCAAGTCGGTGATAGCATAAAAGAATGGGTGTGATCAAAATTCGATAGGAAAATCAAAGCATACAAACATGACATATGTGCACGATGAATATTGGATATTCCTAACGAATGAACTCAAATGCTTCCTTTGGTGTAAACGAGTGACAGTATAAGATATTGACTCAATCAAATCATCAAATCAAAGCTCAAAGTGATTTCTACACCAATAACGTCCAAAATGATTTATGCTTTTTCAGGACTTTCAAGGAAGTGCAAACCCGTTTTTCAATCTCCAACCAAACTCCCTCAGATTTATATTATGAATAGAGGTATACTAAATTCTCAAACTTTGGAGAATTGATGGTGAAACCTAAATGGCCCATATATGGCATGTATTGCTTTTGATTGCCTTTCAATTTTTTCGGGCTCTTTTAACCTCTTAGGACCTCGGATATTACAATTCCTCCATTTTTTAGGTCCTTTTTAACGGTGGCTTTTGCGCAAAGGATAAGAATCAACTTTCGCAGCCCCTCCCCGTTATGAAAATATGCGCACAGTCTCACCAAATGGTTTTTACATGCAATCCAATCTTGTCAAGTTTTATCGCATTTTATACATTGTATAGACAGGATTGAGATGGAAACACTCAAGCCAACATGAGATTGACAAGTGCAACAAAATATAGCCGTGCATGTGTGCAGAAAAAAGGATATAGGAGTCAAGCATGTAGGAAATATCACTAATTACATCTCAAGGACTCCAATCAATGTTAAGCACATGGATGAAATGATGTAGCCTCTCAAATCTCTATCAAACAGTCACATGGATATATGGAAGGAAGTTGTGACTTGGCTATCTTAAATGCTCATCCATAAAAGGAAAATCTCTTTTTGAATTTTTCAAAAAAAATTTTATCAAAATAAAATCTTTTTGTGCTTTTCTCAAAATTTTTCAAAAAAAATCTTTTTGTATTTTTCTAAGAATAAGAAACAAATACATAAAACCTGTACAAGAAAGCTATGGTACATATAAACAGACTAGTAATAGGAAGCATATGATATGAACATGAAGAAGCATCCTATTCTAGACATAGACCAACCCCTCAGTCAACAGTGCAAATCCCCAAAGACTTCCTAAGACTCTCAAATCTAAGGGCATCTAAAGGTTTCGTGAAAATATCGGCTAACTGACGGTCGGTAGGAACAAAACTCAGGGTTACGACTTTCTCTTCAACTAACTGACGTATAAAGTGCTCGCGTAACCTGATGTGCTTTGTGCGCGAATATTGGACAGGATTGCGGGATATGTGTATCGCGCTCGTGTTATCACAGGAAATGGTCATGGTGTCCTGTGAAATCCCATAATCCTCCAACATTTGCTTCATCCACATGAGTTGCGTGCAACAACTCCCGGCGGCGATGTACTCAGCCTCCGCAGTGGACAAAGAGATGGAGTTTTGCTTCTTGCTCAACCAAGAGACAAGAGCAGAACCAAAGTAGAAACACCCACCAGAAGTGCTCCTACAACCATCTACGTCCCCAGCCCAATCGGCATCCGAATAGGCGGACAAACGGTCATCGGTATCAAAGGAATACCAAATACCGTATGAGAGAGTCCCACTCACGTATTTGATAATACGTTTTAGAGCGAGTAAGTGTGACTCTTTGGGAGACGCCTGATAACGCGCACAGACTCCAACACTAAAGGCAATGTCGGGACGACTAGCAGTCAAGTAGAGAAGACTGCCTATCATACTCCGATACAAGGTTTGCTCTACGTCCTTGCCTGAAGTGTCCTTACTAAGCTTGGTAGTGGTACTCATAGGTGTACGAGCATGCTTAGCGGAGTCTAAACCAAATTTCTTTACTAGGTCTCTAGCATACTTGGATTGGGAGATGAACATCCCATCCTCTAGCTGACGAACCTGGAGACCAAGAAAGAATGTAAGCTCACCTACCATGCTCATCTCAAACTCACTTTTCATCTCCTCCTCAAAGTGGTGAGCATGCTGGGAGCATGTGGATCCAAAGACTATGTCGTCCACATAGACTTGGGCAACCAAAATAGCACCGTCATCTCTCCTGACGAACAACGTCATATCAACTCCCCCTCTCTTGAAGCCACGGGCTATGAGATAGGAAGTAAGCCTCTCGTACCAAGCACGGGGTGCTTGCTTCAAACCATACAAGGCTTTCCTCAGATAGTAAACGTGTTCAGGGTGCTTAGGGTCTTCAAACCCTTTTGGTTGTTCCACATAAACCTCTTCCTGTAGAATGCCATTCAGAAAGGCACTCTTGACATCCATCTGATATACCTTGAAGTGTAGATGACATGCGATGGCGAGTAGTAAGCGGACGGACTCAAGCCTCGCAACAGGAGCAAATGTCTCTCCAAAGTCTACACCCTCTATCTGTGTGTAGCCTTGAGCGACCATCCTAGCCTTATTTCTGATTATGGTACCATTTTCATCCATTTTATTCTTGGAAATCCACCGGGTACCAATAACATTAGTATCACTAGGTCGGGGGACAAGTTCCCAGACATTGTTCTTCTTAAACTGAAGCAACTCATCCTGCATAGCAGATATCCAGTGTTCATCTTTGAGTGCTTCCTTGTGATTCTTGGGCTCGACTTTGGACGTGTAGCAAAGATGGCTAACAACGTTCTCTAGCTGAGCACGAGTCTTGACCCCTAGAGTGGGATCACCAACAATGGCAGAAGGGTCATGACTCTTGCGAACCCAAGCAGGTGTGTCCCCTAACACAGGAATAGGGTCCACAGAGTGTGGGAGAGGAACAGGTAAATCACTGTCAGAATTGTTCTCATCCTCACACTGAAGGTTGGGATCAATAACCGTCGGAGGTTCGTCATCTTGCACAGTGACGTTTATTGATTCCATAACCTTAGAGCTCTTCAGGTTAAAAACCCGGTACGCTCTACTGTCCGATGAATATCCTAGCAATATTCCCTCGTCGCTCCAGGAGTCAAACTTTCCTAATTGCTCTCTATCCCGTAGGATGTAGCATTTACTCCCAAAGACACGGAAATAATCCAGGTTGGGTTTCTTGCCTGTCCACAATTCATAAGGCGTCTTAAGTGTGTGTGGACGCAGATAGACCCTATTCACCGTGTGGCATGCAGTAGACACTGCCTCTGCCCAAAATCTCCTAGAAATTTTACGACCTAGAAGCATAGATCTAGCCATTTCTTGGATCGTTCTATTTTTCCTCTCAACAATCCCATTTTGCTGAGGAGTTCTCACAGCAGAGAACTCATGTTTGATCCCAAGGCTATCACAGTACAAATCCACCTTTGCTTCCTTAAATTCAGTGCCGTTGTCACTACGTATTCTGTTAATAGTGACCCCGTGTTGATTTTGCAGGACACGGCACTTAGTCGTTAAAAATTCTACAGCATCAGATTTCTCTCTTAGAAAACCTACAATGGAGTATCTGGAGAAATTGTCTACCATCACGAGAATGTATCTCTTACCACCTAGACTCTCCGTGCGAGTAGGACCCATAAGATCCATGTGAATCAACTCAAGAGCACGGGAGGTGGTAATGGAATTCAACTTCCTATGCGGGCTACGGATTTGTTTTCCCAACTGACAGGGTCCACAAATCATGGAAGTTGGCTTTCCAAGTGAAGGTAAGCCACGTACTAGGTCCTTTTTGACTAAACGAGATAAGTCTCTGACGTTCACATGACCTAGACGTTGGTGCCACAGATCCATAGGAGTGATCGTGGCGCTGTTGCAGACAAGTGAGGATTTGGGCTCAGTCCCATAACAGTTATCTTCTGTCCTCACCCCTTGCACTAATAGTTTACCGGCTTGATCATAGACCTTACAAGTTTTCCGGTCAAACTTCACTGCAAAGTCATCGTCGCACAGCTGGCTGATGCTAATAAGGTTTTCTTTCAAACCTTTGACGTACAACACGTTCTCTAGCTTTGGAAATCCTGGTAACTCTACTGTACCTCGTCCTACTATGCTAGATTTGCTACCATCTCCAAAGGTGACTCTCCCATCATTATAATCCTCAAGATGGGTAAAATATGAGGTATCACCTGTCATATGTCTGGAGCAACCACTGTCAAAATACCACTGTGAGGTATTATGGGCTTTGAGAGCGACATGGACAACAAGGGCCTTTTTCTCTTTCTTAGGAACCCAAGAGTAGGTACCTTTTAGTATTCCCTTGTTGTTGTTGGTTTTAGCCGGAATGCGGGGCGCATTCATTGATGGTAAGGTCATCCATCGGAATTCCTCCATCAAGCTCTGTGATGTGGCGGCTAGAAACTCAACACGCCCTCTCAGACTGGCAAACTCATCAGTCTGAAGTGGTGGAGCAACCGTACGTCGTGTCCGACCCAACTTATAGCAATCATCCCTAAGGTGTCCATTTCTTTTGCAATGGGAGCAAAAGGGCACAATATTAGGAGAACCTTGGTTTGCTTTTCTTGGTCGAACTCTCCTTCTTGGTTTTTTATGACGGCCATAAGGAGTCGTAGTAAACTCAGGAATTGGTCCGGGTGCAATTTGAGACGTGGAGGCACCATCAAAACCTATTCCATGCCGGTCACCAAAACCTAAAGCGGGACCGAGGAGCATCTTTCCCATCTTCCCAGATCTGTCCTCGATTTGTACCTTGACTTTCCTAGCTCTCTCAACGTCATGAGTAAGCTGAGCAACAAGGGATTCAAGTTTCTTTCGAGTCTCCAGGGAGGAATGGAGCTCACTCGTAAGACTAGCCACTTGTTTAGTCAAGTCCGCTTTCTCTTTATCAAAACTGCACTCTCTCTCTTTAAGCAAATTTTCTTTACTAACCCAGGCAGACTCTCTCTCTTTCATAGCGGTGCAGGTGGAGGACTCTCTCTCTCTCATCTTTCCTAACTCTTCTTCTAACGCGGTGATCCTAAGAACTAACGCCTTGTTACGTTTTTTAGTTTTGAAGGACTCATCATATAACTCGGCGTAGGCGCGTTGAAGGCTACTCTCGTCCTCACTACCTTCCTCCTCTCCCTCACTCTCTTCGCTCTCGCTGTCGAGGTGTCCCTGTGAAGTAGCATCCTCATCGTCGTGAGATGCACTAGGAGTAATCACATGACTAGCCATGAACGCGGTGAAGTTACGCTCATGCGGTGACTCATCTCCCGAGTCCACCGACTCGACCTCACTGTCGTCACTAAGGGTAGCGTTTAGGACAGCTTTACCCTTTTCCCTATTCAGACGAGTGGCACACTCAAACGCTCTGTGTCCCTTACCGTCGCACTCAAAACACCTCTTACTGTCTTTAGGGGGTTCTTTAAAGTCTTTCTTTTCAAACTTATTTTTCTGAAAATTCTTTTTATCTTTGAAATTCCCATTTTTCTTAAATTTCAGAATTTTCTTGAAGTTTTTAGCAAAAAGTGCCAAATCATCTAGGTCAAACTCACATTCAGAATCAGAAGTTTCTATCTTTCTAGACGACTCGACTCTCTTTCTTGCCGACCCCTCACTTTTTCTCTCTTGGGCTTTAAGGGCAATCCCCTTATCTTTTGGCTTGGCAGATTTAGGAAACATGTCTATTTCATAAGTTTGTAAATCTCCTACCAGTTCTTCCAATTTTAGAGTATTTAAATTACCCAAGGAATTCAGCACAGTGACTTTAGGTATAAAGCGCTTAGGAAGGGAACGAAGAATCTTTTTAACAACCCTAGCATTTGGAATATGTTCACCAAGATTATAGCTAGTATTAACAATGTCAGAGAGCCTAGCATAAAATTCATCAAAACATTCATTTTCATGCATGGTGATGGTTTCAAATTGAGTTGTTAAATTTTGCAATTTTGACTCTTTAACAGCATTTGTTCCTTCATGGGTAAGTTGCAAAATATCCCATGCTTCTTTTGACGTGGTGCACGTCATTATGCGTTTGAACTCATCAGGAGTGACAGACCCAGAAATAGCACTTAGACCTTTAGAGTTAAAAGACGACCATTTAAATTCATCATCAGTCCAAGTGATGTCAGGTTTCAAGTTGGTCACATTATCAACAGTCACGGTTGGAGGAGTCCATCCTCGTTCAACCAAAATCCAGACACGTTCATCAATGGCTTTTAAAGCCGACCTCATACGGGCTTTCCAATAGGCATAATTCGACCCGTCAAAAATAGGCATTTTATAATATGACTTCTCCATTTGAACACGCTCTTTTCAAAAATCAATTTATTTCAAAAATTGATATCTTTAGAAAAATTTTGCGGAAAAAGGAATACACGATAGATTAGCGTAACCTGCTCTGATACCAATTTGAGAGAGTTGGCGCTTGCGTTCAAATAAGAAATAATATAATAAACACCAATTTTAACCCAAATTAACCCTAAGCATGCAACTAGGTGTGAATGAAACAATATGAAATCATGCACAAGATATTCAACACACAAAGTTTAAGGAAAAATCCCCCACAGGGGCAAAACCATTTGTATATCACTATAATTTGTAAAATACGGTTTACAATCGGATTACAATGAAATACAGATTGACTAAGAATTACCCTCGGGTATCGGATTCTGTAGTCGCGGCTGGAAGAAAATCCCTTTCCAGTAGGGCTTGCGGCTGGAACTATCCCTGTCCAGTAGGGCTGCAATGAAGAGGAAGAAACGGTCCACTTCACAAAGGGTTGAACAACATCAATGGTGTTCTTTGGGTTACCAAATTTGATTCACAAAGATACGGAAGATGTGTGAATCTAAAAACCTAGAATCATAGGACTCAATAGGTGAAGACTTTAGGGTTGATATGCTCTGATAATCGTGGGAAAGTCTTAAGAAAACCAACTGCTGATCGTGGTTTAAATAAGGGATCGAAACCCTTCAAAATCGGCTGCACGATCTGGCAGTGATTATCCTCGCCGGATCGGTCCGGTCGATTAGGCGGATCGGTCCGGGTAAGTCGGATCGGTTCTTTTTCTGAAACCGGATCGGTCTGGTTGGCATCGGATCGGTCCGGGACTTTTGCCTTCATCGGTTCGCTATGGATCCGGTGGCTACTGGAGTCTGACAAAACGGATCGGTCCGGTAGATGGTCGGATCGGTCCGGTAAACCGGATCGGTTCTTTTTCTGGACCGGATCGGTCCGGTCAGGTCTGATTCCCAAATTCTTTCTTCTTTTGATCTTCGGATTTTGTTGATGACGATGTGATCTTTTCAACCAACAATCTTGTAACGGCGTATGACATAACATATACATAAAGATGGACAAATTGTCCTTACAGGGACATGAGCTATTGAGCTTTATGGATGCTTATTCTGGTTATAACCAGATTCAGATGAAACCTGAAGATAGGGAAAGTACCTCTTTCTTTACTCCTCGAGGAACTTACTATTATAATGTCATGCCGTTTGGTTTGAAAAATAAAGGTGCTACCTACTAGAGGTTGGTAAACAAGGTCTTTGAAGATCAAATAAGCAAGAATATGGAGGTCTATGTTGATGATATGCTGACAAAGTGTAAAAAAACCTCTGATCACATTACATACCTCAGGGAAACCTTTGATGAGTTAAAAAAGCACCAGATGAAGCTGAATTCGACCAAATGTGTGTTTGGTGTGAAGGGAGGAATGTTCCCCAGGTACATAGTAAATCAATGGGGAATTAAATCTATTCCTGAAAATATAAAGGCATTGATTGAAATTCAATCCCCGACTTGCAAGAAGGATGTCCAAAATCTCACTGGGTGAGTAACCGCTTTGAACGGATTTGTGTCTTGAGCAACCGATAGATGTTTTCCATTCTTTAAGGTGTTGCAGAAGACCTTTGAATGTAACGAAGAATGCAAAAAAGCCTTTCAAGAGTTGAAGAAATATCTGGGATAACCCCCATTGCTCTCTCGACTAGGTTTGGGAGAAAAATTGTATTTGTGCTTAGTCGTTTTTAAGTCGAATGTAAGTTTTTCTTTGATACGAGAAGATAATGGAGTGCAAAAACCAGTCTACTACACCACCAAAGCCTTTCGAGGACAAAAAAATTAGGTATCCACAACTGGAGAAACTTGCTTTGGAGCTTATGGAGGCATCCTGACGTATGAAGCCTTATTTCCAAGCACATATTATAGCGGTGTCCACTGATATGCCTCTTCGATAAGCCCTTCATAAACCAGAGAAGTCTAGGAGATTGATGTATTGGGTAGTAGAACTCAGGGAGTATGATTATTGCATATGAGCTAAGGTCCTCATTAAAGGGCCAAGTTGTGGAAGACTTCATTGCATAATTCACTTATCTGGAGGTCCCCGAGCAACAAAGAGTCCGAGAAGATCAAACCCTAAAAGGGAAGCTCAACCGAAGTCATCAAGGACCAACAATCCAAGAAGACCTCAATAGGGGAGAGTTCATAAGAATTTATTGCCGACCTAGCGGAATAATGAACCAGGATGCACAATATAGCTCAAAGATATGATGAGATAAGAAAGAAGGTATTCCACTATGGGATATTGTAAGACCAAGGCTTTGACAACAATACCCCAATATGGAATTTATATGTGGATGGATCTTCATGTGAGAAAGGAAGTGGATAAGGTATTATACTCAATTCCCCTGAAGGGGTTGATATTGAGTATGCGCTTAAATTCTAGTTCCAGGCCTCAAATAATGAAGGAGAGTATGAAACATTAATTGTGGGATTAAGTTTGGCTCAAAAACTAAATGCCAAGAAAGTTGTTGCACACATTGATTCTCAATTGGTGGTCAATGATATCTTAAGTTTGTTTGGAGCCAGAGGTGAATTGATGACAAGGTACCTCATCAAAGCTATAGAGGTTATATCCAAACTACCTGTTGTTCGGATGAGCAGAATTCCAAGATTGGAGAATGCCCAAGATGATGCACTTGCTCGGCTTGCATCAACGACCAAGATCGAACTTAGGAGAATAATCCCCATTGATATTCTAGCTGGTCAGAGTATTAATGAAGATTTAATGATTAATTTCATTACACTAGATGTGGGACCTTCCTGGATGGATCCCATTAGAGCTTATATTGAAGAATAAATTCTGCCAGCAGATGCAGTTGAGGCCAAAAAGCTTAAGTATAAGGCAGCAAGGTACTTATTAGACAAAGGAGTTATGTACCGAAGGGGGTTAATAGTTACTTTGCAACGTTATGTTCACCCAACGGAGGTTAGAGATATAATAGAAGAAGTTCATAATGTATCTTGTGAAGCTCATGTGGCAGAAATACCATTAATATAGTGAATGAATACTCAAGGGTATTATTGGCCGATTATGAGGAAATATTGTATAACCTTTGCAAAGAAGTGTGACAAGTGACAAAAGCTCTCCCATATTAGCAAAACTCCACGCGCAGCTTTGACTCCCATTACTTCACCTTTGCCATTTTCACCCGAGGAAGATTGAAGAACTTGGTCATAGCTATTGATTGTTTCACCAAATGGGATGAAGCAGAACCATTAGTGGATATGCCCTATGAAAAGGTGTACCAATTCATCTGTAAAAACATCATTTGTAGATATGGTTTTCCATATGCCTTCATTACTGACCATGGTACCCAGTTCAACAATAAAGAGTTCGAATCATATTGTGCCAAATCAAAGATCCAGAAGTTACATTCTTCTTTAGGTCATCCTAAAAGTAATGGATAGATCGAGATGACAAACATTACCTTGTTCAATGGGTTGAAGAAGAGACTTGATGAGGCAAAGTGAAACTGGATAAATGAATTTTACTCAGTATTATGGGCCTACCGAACAATTTCTAGGGCTACAATAGGGGAAACACCATATAGTGTTGAATTTTGATTCTCCCGTTAGTGGTTTGTTGTGAAGGCCAGACCTTGATATGTTAGAAGAGGTGCAAGAAGATGTAGCCTTGAGGAATGCTACTTATCAACAATAAATAGCACGCTTTTACAACAAAAGGGTGAAGGCAACCAACATAAAAGAGGGGGATTATGTACTTAAGAAGTTGATTTAGAAAATGAACAAGATTTAAGCTAATTGGCATGGGCATTATCTCATCTCAGCAGTTGTTCGACTAGGAACTTATTGAATTGACACTTTGGAAGGGGAAGAATTCAAAAACCCTTGGAATGCCGAGCATCTTGGGAAATACTACCATTAATGTAGCAAGCAACAACTTTTGTAATCAATTTTCTTCAATATTAATAAAAGTTGATTTTTTCAATTTTTTGGGGGGAATATTGGTCATATGCATCCCTCCATCACTACTTGGTCGGTAGGCATTCGACATTAAGTACTTAGGCGAACTTGGTCAGTAAAGGCTATACTTGATCAACAAGACAGCATAAATCCAATACTTGACCAAAAAAACACAACCCAAGTCAATACATGATTTTAATGTCCTTGGTCAAGAAAAAACAGGGATAAAACTCTATATAAAAAGCAACAAGTTTTATCCGAACTGTGAAAAATGGAGGAAGAACGTTGTGAAGATTCCTAAATATGAATGTAGACACATATTCCACATACGCTTGGTCACCACTGGTAACTAAAGCTAAACCTAAAAATTTAGGTGCATTAGTAGAACCTATGGAAATACCACAGGTGACTAGTGCTAAACCTAGATTTTAATCTAGGTGCATTATTAGAACCTATGGTCACATCAATGGTAACTGGTATTAAACTTAGAAGTCTAATTATATCAGTAGCACCTATGATAATCTCATTAGTAACTGATATTAAATTTAGGCAAATGTCTAAGTGTATCAGTAGAACTAATGAAACAACAAAGTCATTCAAGCATCCAAAAATTAACAAGATAAGTTAATAACTTGCATTTCATTTGTAAAAATGATGATTACATGCAAATATTGTGTACATATGAAATACATGAATAAATTATTCTCATGTTATTCTAATGGATGCTTTCCTTCATCTTTAGAGGTGCTTGGCACTGGTTCCATGTCTAGTAGAGGATTATCCAATGTTTATGGAGAGTTGATAAAGATAAAATCATGAAGCATTCTCATGTTACTATTTCTCATAGTATTCAACAAATGAGGGGGATGAACTATTTCCAGCTCATCGTGATGGACATAAACCCTTAAATATTTGGAGATCAAGCACTAGGGAGTAGTTTCTATGGGGATCTAGCTAACGTCACTCTTGAAAGGACATTTTTCACAATCTAAGAACCCAAGATCAGCCCAATACCATAGTTTGTTATCTTATTCAACCTTCATAACTTTTAGGCAATTGGTCCAGCCCCATTTATAACCTTCGTGCTGAGCTTGACTAAAATTATCATCAAATCGTCTAAGATCTTTGTTTTACCCTTCCATTCAAACTTCTCTGGGTTGCTTGTGAAATTGGAAGGTTAATCTTTCAACCTGGTGTTGTATCTTCTTCGATACTCCATCCTTACTTTGTAATTGAGAATACTGGGTGAAAAGTTGCTCGTCCTGAGTTTGGATCTTTTGAGACATCTCAACAATGGCTAAGTTCTTAGCCTTTATCTGCACATCCTGATTTCTAAGCGTTTGTTGAGTTTGGGGGGCCTCATCAGTTATAGGTTGGATAGATATAGATATTGGTTGGGAAGTAGAAGTTGTTTTGGATTACTTCAGGGACTCTAGTTCCTCCATTAGCCTAGCATTCTCAATTTACAAGAATGATACCCCTTCATCATCATTAGAAGTTGTAGAAGGAGCCTTTAAGGAGTCCAGTTCTCTCATTAACTTATTATTTTCTTCCTCCAATAACTTGGCAATGGATCTAGCTTCATTAATCTCACACTTAAGTATGAATTCCTTCTTCCTAAAGATAGAAAGGTGCGTTTCCAACTTCTCCTCAAATTCTTGAGCTACACTTAAATCATTATATTTGACCTCACGGTCAGAATAAAGCAAATCATTGGCCTCATTATGCTCCTCTTGAAGTTCTTCAGTCATTTAAAAATAAACCACATTATTGGCCACAACCCAATTAAGATGAAATTTGAGGTAGATGTATGCATCATTGGCTTAATCAATAGCATCCGTGCTAAGCAAGTTTGATAATTCTTCATCACTTAAAGTCACGTGACTAGCCTTGAACAAACTGTTGCAGCGCTTGAGTAGATCAGAATCATTGGAAGAAAATTGTTCCATCTTGGCCATAAACTAGAAAAATGAAGTAACATTTGATCAACAACAAAAAAAAGAAGATATAATAGCCAAAGAAATAACAAACAGTATAAAGAAAAAATTATTTTATTGATATAAGATAAAGTTACAAGTACAGAAGAAAAGAAACAAAAGAAAGCTAAAAATATAAAGGTCAATTACTGAGCAAATCTACACCTTGTCTCTGTCAGCTCCAACTTCAGCTTGGTCGAAAGAAGGGATGGCTAAAGTGACTTTCTCGTTAGACGAAATGACTGGCTCGATAACATTATTAAGTTGGTCAGCTGAAGACTCAACCACCAGATATGACTCCCCAGAACCAACATCATCTTCAACTTCATCATCGATGTTAGGGGGAAGATCCAGTTTCGTGCCTTGGGAAGAGGTCAGAGTCTTCTGCTATGCAGACCTCCTTTAATGCAGCCGACCAACCATCCTTAGAATAGTTTTCTTTATATACTCAATCTGAGCAGAGGAAACAGTGATAGATTTATCCCATCCTTTATTGAAGAAATTTTCTCTAGCCTTCTTCCCTTTGGCCTTCTCATCAATTAGTTTATTTGTCAGCTTAGCCACCTGCTTCTAAGCTTCAACGGCCTCATCCTCAGCCTTTTTTCGATCTTCCTCAGCATATTTTTTTTTCCCAAGTCTTATTTTCAGTTGACAATGCTTGTTAGGATTCAAGAAAAGACTTCTTGAGACCAACAAAAGCCTCATCAACATCGGTTGAAGAAGAAGGAAGAGCATTATCCTTCTCCAATATTTGGTTGAAATCAACTAGGAACTACAAAAAAGAAAGAAGAAAATCAGTATAAGAAGTCTAAGACAAAGTACAAAGTATGAAATAAGTAAAATTGCAAAGGAAGAATTCCCACCATAGCAAGGCTTTGAGCAGCCCTTTCAGAAATTTTAAGTCAGGGCAGAGAAGAAGAAACATCTCGGTGGTTTGGAAGAGTACCAGACTTAATCAATTTCCTAGCCAAGCTAGGACTTATGTTTACAGAGGAGCCAACACCATATGGAGTAACACCCACCAATATCTGTTGGTTGACATCAAAAATTTCTCCAACCTGCCTAATAGTAGGACCTCTTCTCAATCTTTTTAAGAGAGACTCAATTACCTTGGTGGTTGGGGGATTCTTGCCTACATCATCCACATGCTTGTGGGTACCAACAACAACATTATCTCCAAAAAGGTTGGAGTATTTTCTTTTGCCCATGGCTGCAAACAGAGGATCGTCTGATTCAAAGGAGGAAGAACGCCCAACAACAAGATTACCACTGCCAAATACAGTGGCTGATGAAGTGGACACTAGATCCCCGTCTAAGTCGGTCACAAGAGTAGGAGCAACAATTAAAGGTCGGGAAATAAAATAAGTGATAGAGCTCCTGTATTTCAGCACGTACGAGTCTGACCTAGTATGCTCCTCACCAATTTTTTGATCCAGACCCTAAAGAAACTTGATCTCATCAAACTTAATATCACCCTCCTTAGGACACTTTCTCTTCCTATCAACTGCAAGTAAGAAAACAACCAATATTAGTTAACATTTTAGCAGTTAAGTCATCAACATAAGCATATAAAATATATTCAGTGCAACTTATGTCATGATCCTCTTGAGGGCATCCTGGATTAATATATACTTCTTCCGCTTCAAGAGGTACATATTGGAAATTTTTAGCAATAACCCCTTGATCGAAGTAATCTATGTTGGAGTCACGCAAATTGATGACTAGATCTTTATTAACAAACCTAGTTTTCAAATAATATGTACTGTCAGTGGTGACCCACTTGTAATAGAACATGATCTCATAGATACTGATATAGGTCCCATGGATTTGATTAAGCCTATGGATACCATTAACTATTCTCCAGGTGTTAGAGGCTACTCTAGTAGGTACAATATCAAAGTATTGACAAAAATCTAAAAAAAATGATTTGGGGGAAAAGTGTAGCCACACTTAGCTATGAATAAGGAAGTAATCCAATTACCTTCTGATAAAGAGAAAACATCTACAGGAGGATTAGGGAACTCTATGTCAACCCATACTGGTATATTCTATTCTTTCTAAACTCATCTAGAGAGACAATAATGTAAACCATGATTCAATATGAAGAAAATAAGAAAAGGAAAGAAATTTTATAAAAACTTAAGGATTCAGCAAGAACTATAAGACATGAAGAACGATCGCATGAAAGCTCAAGAATTTTCAGCAAAAAATTAGAAGGTTTGAGTGAGAGACAACCAAAAATTTACCTCTTTTTATAGATTACTCAAAAACTTGTGAACGTGATGATTAAAGTGAAATGAGGATTGAAATTATGGTGACAACAAAAAAGACGTATTTACCCTGAGGCGGTTCTCTAAAATTCAAAATATTTACAAAAATGCCAGCAGCAAAACACGCTGCCAGCAAATATCAACGAAAATTTACAAGTGTGGGAAGTTTGCAACTAACCAATCATCAAGAATGTAGCGTGAGCTACGACTAAGACTAAATGATCCATACTTTCAAGAAAACATCAATCATGCAACATTGGGGGCTTATGTTGATTCCAAAAATTATCCACCTATGTGGACCAATCAGAAATGGACACGTGTCGTCCAATATGGCAAGAATCCTAGTCAGGAAGATATAGACTCACCAACCAACTCATTTGAGGATGACCAACATGTAGAATGCCAAACAACAAATAGAATGTCGACCAACAATGAGAAGATCGACCAACAGGGTCAGTAAAGCGCCAACAGTCACATACATTATGAACGCCATGTACTGATGTAAATGTCTAATTTATAAAGGCATTCCATCCTTCTACATTCTATCTCATTATCTCCTTATGAGACTATAAATACATTGTAATCCCTTCATCAAGGGAAATAGGTTCAAGCCATTCAAAAGTACGTAGGCTTTCCTTTATAGCCAAACGACTTTAAAAACCCCTTTTGTCTCTATTTCATTTACATATATTATTTGTGATTAAATAATTGGACCTAGTCTAATTTTTTACATCAAAAAATATGAGGCTCATATAGACTGTAGCGATCGAGCTATTCTTTTCACGATATCGGGTCAAGAGATGTATATAATGTCTATACATAGGTTGAATGGCACTGCTATAAATCACTTATATTTTATAGATGATGATACTCGGGATGAGACAATGTTCCTTTAGATTTAATGTTGATCATTCAGAGTTTTGCCAATGTTTTTTAGGAGGTTAGAGGTTTTTTATTGGGTTAAGGGATTGATTTTCTGATTGACTTAGATGGATCCTTTGTAGATAAAAGAGTTGTGAGAATAGATTTAGTAGTTATTGGAGAATGGATTCATTCAGCATAGTACTTCACCATATGGAGCTCCAATGCTCTCTGTAAATATGAGATATTGTTCACTATGGTTGTGCATTGACTACCATGGGTTAAATAAATTGACAGTGAGTAACAAGTACACTTTGTCAAGGATCGATGATTTATTTGATCAGTTACAAGGTGCTTCGTTATTTTCAAAGATAGATTTGCATTTAGACTATTATAAATCATGTGTAAAGGAGGAGGACATACCAAAGTCTTGCTTTTAGACTCATCATGGTTTGTATAAGTCCAGGCTCATGTAATTTCATCTGACTAATGCCCTAGCCGTATTCATAGATTTAATGAACCGGGTGTTCATCGATATTAGGATAAATTTTTCATATTATTCATCGATAACATTATGATTTATTAACTTATTATAAAGCAGTTTGCCTAATCTTTAAGGAATGCACTTCAAATGTTGTGGGAATATAAGTTATATACAAAGTTCCAAAATAATGATGTTCAAAAGCATGAGGTTCAGTTTTTAGGCCATGTTGTCTTGTAGGCGATATTGATGGTAGATCCTAAGAAGGTATCATCCATGTTTGATTGGGGACAATCCATGACACCTATGGAGGTTTGTAGATTTTGGGATTGGTCGATAACTTCAAGATATTCGTGTAATACGCCGTATTTTCGTGGCTTTTAAATTTAAGGATTTAATAAATTTAATTGAGATAAATTAATTTAATTTTAATCCGAAATGTTGTTTTAAATATTTACTAGCATGACAAGAGTTAGTAATTATTGGGAATATATTATTTGTTGCATATTACTGGATGAGTATAGTCATATATGAGATTTATTTTTATAATATTGTCACGTGTGAATAAAATGACAATTGTGAAAATTTAAGTCGGGACGCGCCTGTGTCGTGTCGGGACTCAATGTGGATTAATAAAAGTGAATATTTTATAGGTTGTTCGTATGGTCGTTTTGAGAACACCAACGCGTTCGGAAGGGTCGAGATAGTCAGAAAATTGTACCCGGGGGTTTAGTTTGAGTCTCGGGGCTATTTTAGGCTTAATTAGTACCCTGGGAGGGCATTTTAGTCATTTTGTATTTTTGGGTAATTAAACCCACGAAAATTAAAAGGGTTATATAAGATATCTAGGTTGTCTTCTAGGGTTAGAACAACCAAATACTAATGACGACCATTGGAGAGGAAGAGGAGAAGCTCTCCAAGGAGTTCTAGGCCAAGAACACCTCCGATTGCACCGCCGTCACCACCAACGCGTAGATCGCGAGACGGGGAACGCAACCACACCAAATTCAACACCAAACCAGATTTCTGAAAATTCCAGGCAAGTGTTTATCTTGCTTATTTCGTTGATGCATCTTTCATATTGGTTTAGGAATGATTAGGATGAATTGTATGGAAGAAAAACCCAATTTGAGATAGGAAATTGCATGTAGTGATGACTTTAATGATATTCTCTAAACCCTTTGTCATGTAAAGGATTAAGAGTTTGATTAAGAAAAGAGTTCTAATTAGATACAAACACTAAAAAATTTATTCCGGATGATCGGACCATTAGAATCGCTTGAAATTTTAGTATGTTGAAGCGAACGGCGAGACAGGACTGCTGACAAAAATTCAGCTTGATCGAACGGTCGGATTTCAAAAAAATATTATTTTTACTAGAGAGTTTTATGTTTTGAGGACTCTTAGAGAGTTTTATATTTTGAGGACTCTTAGAAAGTTTTATATTTTGAGGACTCTTCTAAATAATAAAAAAATTCAATTAAAACTCCATTTTAATTCTGATTTCGAAACCATTTCAAATTCTCATATTTGAAAATAAAATTCAAAATCCTTTAATGTAAGGCGAAATCTATATTTTTGGGATATCTTACATGAGGGACAATGTAAGTATATGTTAAAGGGGAGAGACACGTAAGAGGGTTACGTTGGAACATAAATGAATACCTACTGAATTGTACGTTTGGAAGGATAGAGTCCATGAGGGCTACGTAGTAAGTTGGAGAAACCCTTCGAATTAAAGTGAGAAACGAACCATTATACGTGATAAATAATAATGGGAAAATAAGGATAAATGTTGTGAATGTGGGTTATGGGATAAACCTAAATTGATATAATAAAAGTGGTATATTTATATGATTGTGTATGCATATATTATATACTTGTGAAAATCATGCCCGCGCTACTTGCTATCCCTGAGGTTTCCGCGCTGGGACGATCTTATCTCGTGTGCCTTATGGGGGATATTGACTCGTACCCTAGAAGATAGAAATCCTAGGTACAGGCTATCGAATCGGTAGTCACGGTCCTAAGAGACGTGAGGGTATGTACAGACCTCTTGGACTTGGAATCTATGCTTCGCCTCAATATTTTTTGTGTATGTATTGATACAGTTCGAGAGTGATTCCGAACTTGTATTCCCTTTAGTGCGATTGATACGGGGATTGAATAGCAGAGTATGCCCGCGCCATAGTTTTTATGTGGGGTGCTGTTAGAAAATATATATTATACGAGTAGTTAATATATATATGAAATTCTGAAATCTGGAACTACCTACTGTGAATTGATATGTAGGACATGGTTGATGACTCAAATTATAAATACTTGTTTTGAGAAAGTATAATATGACACTGGAAAACTTTATTGATTAATAAATTAAAAAGGATAACTTTGGTTACAAATTGAAATCTTACGTTTTAAATACTTGTGTTGTTGAGTTGTAAATCCTGCGAATAACCTAAGATAAGTTAAATCATTGGGGAAAGATAGTGTGGTATATGACGAGATAGACCATTGGGAAGGTTAGTGCGATAGGTGTGCACATTAGAAGAGAGGTGAGAATTTCTCAAGAGAGTGTTGCACTAATATGTTGTTGCATTGGCCTGTGATCAATTTAAATACTTGCTAAACTATTTTTAAAACGGTTCTACATTCGGGCTCTGACCCGTTTGCTGTTACTTCTTCTCTCTCGTGTCTATATATATATGTATTACAGGTGCCCGGCCACAGGGGTGTCTTACTTAGGATTCTTTGGATGGAACGCGCTGTAGCTTTTGTGGGAGTTGCAGGCCATTGCTTAGACGACCTCATTGTTGACTCTACTTCTAGTTCAGCTTTATCCAGCAGGGGCATGTGTCGCCCTTTTTCATTATTTTGTTGGTATTGTCAGAGATTGTAATTCTTTTATATTTCAGTATCTTTATTTCGGGATTGTTACTGTCAGGATGTTTTCCTTAGTATTTTAATGTTGGGATTTATTATTGTTGGGTAAACTCTTAAATGTTCATTTTATTTTTCTACATATTGTGAGACTCTTTAGATGTTAATGGTTTAAGGTTTTATAACCAGATTTTATAAAATGTGAATAATGGTTTAAATGGTTTTGATACTTAGCTTAAATAATTAGGGTGTTTAATTTGGAAAACTTTTATTTTTCGACCGTGATGCTGAGAATGAACCAACTGTTCACCTTGAATTAATTTAATAAAGGAGTGATCGCCCGGTATTTAATTAGGCGGGGTGCCACAGGTGGTATCAGAGCATCAGGTTCTAGTGACCTTAGGATCTGTACGGCTTATTATGCTTTCAGCGTTGCTTTGTTTGTTATAGAGCCCTATATTTAGGATTGTCAATTTCTTTGATGAGATTTCGTTCTCCTGTTATAATGTGTATACATTAGTGAATTCTAATTTCGTTCGGATATCTGCGTGTGCCGAGTGATGACGGATGTCAGAAGAGGAACGTTAAGAGTACATCAGGAGGCAGGGCTCAATTAAGATTATAAAATATATCCGAGGATGATGACCGTAGTCGAGGTCACGTCCATTGTGGCACGAGAAGCCAAGACTAGAAAGGCGACTAAGGTGCAGCAATGATTTCCAAATGTTGTTATAGTCAAATGAGGTGCAAGGGTAAACTTACCCAACATATTACAAAAATGTGTAGAGAACTGTCAGTGAGAATTCTAAAAACGTGGAAATTGTATGTGTTTACCAAGGGAGGTAAAGTATCCAAAGGTTTAGATATAGGAGGGAGTGTGGCAAACTGAAAGTGAAAATTTAGAGAAAATTTTCTTGGCTTTCGGGACGAAGTTATAATGGTTGGAGTCAACCACCAATTTTAGAAGTGGAATGCTATGCCTATAGGAGAACCTTAGGTACAGTGTTGACCGTATGTTCCTTCCTCAACTATTCAGGATTAGAAGAAAACGGGGTTCTGAATTCATCGCGGGAGGGCATGACAGGGGTCCATTTGTGAATATGAATCTTAACCGCTAACGAATTTTGTATCGAAAGATGTAGATACGAGTGGAGGAAATGACTCCAAGTGGGAGACCAACTCGTAATAATAATTGATAATACTCGAGGAGGAAACTCTGATGGATGGCTGATTCAGAGGTTGACAATGTTGTATTTTGTCAATAAAGATGATAATGCTCCTTGTGTGGGAAGCTTAAAGGAATCGAGGAAGTTAGTCGAGAATAAGACCGAATACGAGGGTGGTAGTGTAGCACCACAAAGGGATGTGGATATACATCAGGGGACCCATTTAAATGATTCAGATAATGGAATTCTTACCAAGTGATGGTAAATTCAGTAAGTACTATTATAGATAGTAACATGATCTTTATGGCCTAAAAAGCTAAGGGAACAACCGGGATGGCTAACAGGAATCGAGTCTACTAAAGTCCGAGAGAAGGACAATCCTAACCTGGTTAGTAGGACAGGTGATAAGTGGATTATGTGTTGAGGTATTTTGGTGCGGAGTGAAATCGCTCGCGATAATATGTTCCAAAGTGAGTATAAGGACAAGAATACGGTGCCTAGTAAAAGGCAACGATTAAAGTAGTTTTGTTTGGTTTGAGTAGACGTGTTACGTCCGGAAACCATTTGCGCAGTCAAGACGATTGACAAGGTAGAAGTGTAAGTTGTATCCTCAGAGGATGAGGCGTGTTTATGTGACACGAGTGAGACACTATATTTTATTCCTTGCTAGATTAGCATGTGAGACGAGATTAATGCATATCATTTTAAACGTTATTAAAATGTGAATATTTTTCGCTAGTGTAGCGGGATTTTTCTTTAGTGCTATCCGCGGAGGATGAATGAGTATATTAACAGTGTCACGTATTTTTTTGAGATTACTCGTTGTAGTGATGCGATACACGAGTATGATATTATCTTTGTTAAAACATTATAGAAATGGTTATACGATAGTGGGCATTTATTACAAGACTATCGGAGTGGTTGCATTAGTGCAACATGTTTTATGTTTGTTTTGGCGAGGCTTTACCTGTGAGAAGGTTGGACTCGCACTTATATTATCTATCCTAGAGACTTCGGAGGAGATAGTGGGCTCGAGATATTCGATGCCAAAGTATGTATAGACTTTGTCAGTATAATTCCGTATGTATCGGGATTTACCGTTGAGCGAAAAGATTTGACTTAGTATTATGTTTAGCACTCCGGACTTAGTGATAGGAAGAGTGCATTGTTATGTTTATCCTTTAGAGATGTGGGAGTTAATATTTATACCCCTATTATTAGGGAAAGGAATTTCGAGAATTCCGATTGTATGTATTCGAGGTTTATGGAATGCTATTACCACCAACCTATGCTGAACAATAGTACAATTAGTGAAACGTTCTTTGTTAAGCATAATTACGGGAGAAATTGTAACTTTTCTGTCAAGGGACGGAATAAAGGGGTATATGCTATGGACGGAGGACCTAACGGATTTCGATTACCGACAATGCTAGGTAGTAGTGTATCGGGGGGGTTCCTTATTTGGATTTCGCTTTGCGAGACATCCCACGCATGAAACTTAGCATAAGGTTGGAAATAGGGAGACGTTTGGTCACTATTCCATGAGTTCGGTACCCTGGTCGAAATGGGATCAAGTAATTATGTATGTAAGTTGGAAGTTGAATTTTGTGTTAAAGCCATTGGAGCCGGATTTTTTTTTTGTGGTAAGAAAGCATTAGAAGTTATCCCCACGGTTTGAGGGATGGAACGATGATAAAGAGAATTTAAGAATTTTGATTTCTAGGGTAATTGAGAGTACCCAAATGTCGTAACCGCGTTCAGAACACTAGGTGAATAAAGAGTTGGAATGATTTTTAGCATGGATTATCTGGAAAGAACTTTATATTATACAAAAGAGATGACCTGTAATTATTTTGATGAATAGAGCGTTAGTGATTTATTTTGTTGTTGTACCTATTTGGGAAAATTGTTATACTTATCTGAAGAAGGTTGAGAATTATTATTCCTCTTGTATTGTCATGGAATTTGAATGACCTATTCCTTTTATTTCGTTGAATTCAGTTCATTCTATAGATGAGTAGCACGTCATTCGCTCTCCTAGGGCGGTCGGGGTGTTGCAAAATGTGGGCATCCTAGTTAACTGATGTTAAAACTCGTTTGAGTCGAAGGGACGTGGTCATGGACGTGTGTCATATATGTTTGTGGGACTAGTTTAACGAAGTGGAAGTGATAGAGTGGATTAACCGTCACATGAGGGGCGATAATCCATACATAGGTGTGTAATTAGAATAGCACACCCAAATTTGAATTGGAAGACTGTGGGAAGTCATTTAAGAAGAGTATTCCTTGAATGGAGCAAAATTTAATGATTATGAAGAACACTCGGAGCAGAAATTGTAAGTAATCAAATGTGAGAGCGACTCACACATATAAAGAGTAATGATGTTAGTATAGTATAAGAGATCCAGAAGTGCGCTTCGTGGAGAGAAGAGCACGGGTCGAAACTTTCGGCATACTCCAAGGAAGGAGAGGGGAGTCTTACGTGTCACTTAATGTGAGACATTTCAAGGAAGAATCAATGTTTAGCGAGACATAGTGAGTAGTCTCTACATGCACTGCCCATAGGTAAGGTTTGGTTGAAAGAGGAGAATCAAGAAAAAAAAAATTGTGTTTCTCGACAATTCCTGAAATTGGAAGAGGTCAATAAAGTCGGTACAGTTCTTGGATGGGTTGCCATCGTCAAAACAAGATCAAGGGTTCATCCCGAACATGTGAATTAAGCCGCTGAGAAGGAAGTGATTGATATTCCTTTGGGATCGTTTACAATATTAACTAGTATGCCCCAGACTTCCTTTGAAAGGAAGGATCGCGCCAGTGCATGGTCCGGCGCAGTATAAATTTCTGAATCAGGATGAGATTGGTGAATCCCACCTTTGATATGGGATTTCAGGAACCAGCGGAGATAAGATTTCATTTCTAGTAGGATGTATCACCCTTAGCCAGGGAATAAGCGCATGGTGATTAAAGATTAGTGGAGCCACGTGAAGGAGATTTTGGAATCTTGGTACGATGATTTCAAGAATGCTCTGTAGAAGCACTCGTACCTGTTTGTCGCGTATGAGGTACTTATTAAGGTTTTGTTATGGAAGAACCTCGACTATTCTCCTTCCGTATGTTTAGATGAGAATAGATAATCAGAATTTTTGGATCGGTCAAGAAAATATCCGATAACTATGGTAGAATTCCACGACTGTTTTAGACGAGCAAGAGTGATCAAATGTTCGTAATATTTTCTCAGAATGGGAGTTTTGTATATGAACAAATCCGAGTATTTGTCATGTAGTGAGGTGCGGCCTCCTAATGATAGTGAGATAATGAAATGTATAACGTATAGGCGTGACCTATGCGAATGTTGTCGGTTGGGAGCACAATGTGAAGTGTCTCCAAAGAGAATGCAAAACAATGTTACTGTGAACAAAGGGCTATAGTGATTGAGCGCCGTAATGTGTAGTTAGTTTGTGTACTGACAAGGATATCCAGAATTGTGCTACCTGGTAGGCCTTATTTTACGAATTTCGGGATGAAATTCCGTTATTAGGGGGGAAGTATGTAATACCCCGTATTTTCATGGCTTTTAAATTTAAGGATTTATTAAATTTAATTGAGATAAATTAATTTAATTTTAATCCGAAATGTTGTTTTAAATATTTACTAGCGTGACAAGAGTTAGTAATTATTGGGAATATATTATTTGTTGCATATTACTGGATGAGTATAGTAATATATGAGATTTATTTTTATAATATTGTCACGTGTGAATAAAATGACAATTGTGGAAATTTAAGTCGGGACGCGCCTGTGTCGTGTCGGGACTCAATGTGGATTAATAAAAGTGAATATTTTATAGGTTGTTCGTATGGTCGTTTTGAGTGCGCCAACGCGTCCGGAAGGGTCGAGATAGTCCGAAAAGTGTACTTGGGGGTTTAGTTTGAGTCTCGGGGCTATTTTAGGCTTAATTAGTACCCTGGGAGGGCATTTTAGTCATTTTGTATTTTTGGGTAATTAAACCCACGAAAATTAAAAGGGTTATATAAGATATCTAGGTTGTCTTCTAGGGTTAGAACAACCAAATACTAATGACGGTCATTGGAGAGGAAGATGAGAAGCTCTCCAAGGAGTTCTAGGCCAAGAACACCTCCGATTGCACCGCCGTCACCACCAACGCATGGATCGCGAGACGGGGAACGCAACCATACCAAATTCAACACCAAACCAAATTTCTAAAAATTCCAGGCAAGTGTTTAGCTTGCTTATTTCGTTGATGCATCTTTCATATTGGTTTAGAAATGATTAGGATGAATTGTATGGAAGAAAAACCCAATTTGAGATAGGAAATTGCATGTAGTGATGACTTTAATGATATTCTGGAAACCCTTTGTCATGTAAAGGATTAAGAGTTTGATTAAGAAAAGAGTTCTAATTAGATACAAACACTAAAAAATTTATTTCGGATGATCGTACCATTGAGATCGCTTGAAATTTTAGTATGTTGTAGCGAACGGCGAGACGGGACTGCTGACAAAAATTCAGCTTGATCGAACGGTCGGATTTCAAAAAAATATTATTTTTACTAGAGAGTTTTATGTTTTTAGGACTCTTAGAGAGTTTTATATTTTGAGGACTCTTAGAGAGTTTTATATTTTGAGGACTCTTCTAAATAATAAAAAAATTCAATTAAAACTCCATTTTAATTCCGATTTCGAAACCATTTGAAATTATCATCTTTAAAAATAAAATTCAAAATCCTTTAATGTAAGGCGAAATCTATATTTTTGGGATATCTTACATGAGGGACAATGTAAGTATATGTTAAAGGGGAGAGATATGTAAGAGGGTTACGTTGGAACATAAATGAATACCTACTGAATTGTACCTTTGGAAGGATAGAGTCCGTGAGGGCTACGTAGTAAGTTGGAGAAACCCTTCGAATTAAAGTGAGAAACGAACCATTATACGTGATAAATAATAATGGGAAAATAAGGATAAATGTTGTGAATGTGGGTTATGGGATAAACCTAAATTGATATAATAAAAGTGGTATATTTATATGATTATGTATGCATATATTATATACTTGTGAAAATCATGCCCGCGCTACTTGCTATCCCCGAGGTTTCCGCGCTGGGACGATCTTATCTCGTGTGCCTTATAGGGGATATTGACTCGTACCCTAGAAGATAGAAATCCTAGGTACGGGCTATCGAATCGGTAGTCACTGTCCTAAGAGACGTGAGGGTATGTACTGACCTCTTGGACTTGGAATCTATGCTTCGCCTCAATATTTTTTGTGTATGTATTGATACAGTTCGAGAGTGATTCCGAACTTGTATTCCTTTTAGTGCGATTGATACGGGGATTGAATAGCAGAGTATGCCCGCGCCATAGTTTTTATGTGGGGTGCTGTTAGAAAATATATATTATACGAGTAGTTAATATATATATGAAATTCTGAAATCTGGAACTGCCTACTGTGAATTGATATGTAGGACATGGTTGATGACTCAAATTATAAATACTTGTTTTGAGAAAGTATAATATGACACTGGAAAACTTTATTGATTAATAAAGTAAAAAGGAGAACTTTGGTTACAAATTGAAATCTTACGTTTTAAATACTTGTGTTGTTCAGTTGTAAATCCTGCGAATAACCTAAGATAAGTTAAATCATTGGGGAAATATAGTGTGGTATATGACGAGATAGACTATTGGGAAGGTTAGTGCGATAGGTGTGCACATTAGAAGAGAGGTGAGAATTTCTCAAGAGAGTGTCGCACTAATATGTTGTTGCATTGGCCTGTAATCAATTTAAATACTTGCTAAACTATTTTTAAAACGGTTCTACATTCGGGCTCTGACCCGTTTGCTGTTACTTCTTCTCTCTCGTGTCTATATATATATGTATTACAGGTGCCCAGCCACATGGGTGTCTTACTTAGGATTCTTTGGATGGAACGCGCTGTAGCTTTTGTGGGAGTTGCAGGCCATTGCTTAGACGACCTCATTATTGACTCTACTTCTAGTTCAGCTTTATCCAGCAGGGGCATGTGTCGCCCTTTTTCATTATTTAGTTGGTATTGTGAGAGATTGTAATTCTTTTATATTTCAGTATCTTTATTTTGGGATTGTTACTGTCAGGATGTTTTCCTTAGTATTTTAATGTTGGGATTTATTATTGTTGGGTAAAATCTTAAATGTTCATTTTATTCTTCTACATATTGTGAGACTCTTTAGATGTTAATGGTTTAAGGTTTTATAACCGGATTTTATAAAATGTGAATAATGGTTTAAATGGTTTTGACACTTAGCTTAATTAATTAGGGTGTTTAATTTGGAAAACTTTTATTTTTCGACAGTGATGATGAGAATGAACCAACTGTTCACCTTGAATTAATTTAATAAAGGAGTGATCGCCTGGTATTTAATTAGGCGGGGTGTCACAGTTCGTTCGGGGTTTCTCGAAGATAGTGGGACCATTGACCAAGTTGACCTGGAAGGGTAATTAATTTTTGCGGACTTAGAGTTGTTAGTAGAAATTCTAGAATTTAAAGGAGAAGTTGACCTCAACTCTAGTTTTATCTCTACTAGACTGTGGTCGAGTATTTCGTGTACAATGATGCTTCCCTAAATAGACTAGGTGGGGTGTTTATGTAGTTGGATCGACCAATTACTTATGCATATCAGAAGTTGAAGCTTCATGTGTTTAACTATTCAACCAACAATTTAGACTTAATAGTGGTAGCATTCACAATATATGTATGGAGAGGTTATCTATGAGGTGAGAAGTTTCGACTCTTTAATTATCACAATAGTCATTAATATATCTTCACGTAAAATAACTTGAACATGAAACCGCAATAATGGTTCGAGTTCAATAAGAACTATCTATTTACGATTCATTATAACCTAGGAAGGACAATGAGGTGGAAGATTCTTTGAGTCGATATAAAAGTGGAATTTTTTCTACCCTTTAGTTGATTGATGTGGGTTTCATTCTGATGATTGAAGAGTTGGTCGATTCTTTTATGGGGATGCGCACGATGATTCCCTGTATCATTATGTTGGAAGTCAGAGCACATGTAGATGAAGTGGAACACACGAAAATGATGTGACATACAAGGATAAGGTGACCAATGTTTTAGCTCTGGTGTACCACTTTACACCATTAGTCATGATAGATGATTATGGTACAAGGGGAGATTGATGGTACCTTCAAATGAGGAGTTACAAATACTCTTCATATAGGAGGCCCATAGATTATAGGTTTCATCACATCTCAATGGGGATTATATGTATCAAGATATGAGGTGATAGTATTACTAGGAAGATATGAAGAAGGATGTTTCTACATTCGTGTCGCGGTGAAGTACTTCTCAGATAGTGCATGCGGATTACTAAAGACATTCATGTACAGTTCGACCCTTACACATTATCGAGTGGAACTAGAAAACCATTTTGATGGACTTTGTCATAGGTTTTCCTTTAACACCCATGCATAATGACTCTATTTTCGTTACAGTGGACCTCTTGATGAAGTTCCACATTCCTTGCCCGTTCTCACGAATTTCTTAATAGAACAATATGGACGTCTTTGTGTATTATAGATTGCATGGTTTAATAGACTAACTTTGTTGGTCATATCCAAAAAGTATTCAAATTTTGTATGCCTTATCATGCTCAGAGGGATGCATAGACTGAATGAGCGAACCAAATTTTTTATAACATGTTGCGAGCATGCATGTGGGGTTTTTGAGATAGTTGGGTGGTATATTTATCTCTGGTAGAGTTTTCCTACAACAAAAACTATAAAAAAATTGATTGGTATGGCATCGTAATAAGGGTTATGTGAGCAAACTTGTTGATCACCTGAATGTTGGCTGGACTCGAGAAGGATTACATTATTGGGATGAATGTTCACTCAGGAGATGACTGAGGAGATTAAGATGATTCGGGAGCTAATCAGGTGGGGGATCAATTACTTTTTAAACTTTCACCCATAAAAGGGTTGATTATATTTAGGAAGATGGGGAAGTTGGATTCAAGGTATATTAGGCCTTTAATGAATACTGACAGGATATAAACACGTAGAATTTCCAAACCATCTAGATTGGGTACTTAATGGGTTTCATGTATCCATAATTTGTCGATTCCCATTGACCAAGTTGACCCGAAAGGGTAATCAATTTTTGTGGACTTAGAGTTGTTAGTAGGAATTATAGACTTTAAAGGAGAAGTTGACCTCAAATCTAGTTTTATCTCTACTAGAGTGTGGTCGAGTATTCCGTGTACAATGATGGTTCCCTAAAAGGACTAGGTGGGTTGTTGATGCAGTAAGATCGACGAATTACTTATGCATATTAGAAGTTAAAGCTTCATGTGGTTCACTATCCAACCAACAATTTGGAGTTAGTAGTGGTAGTGTTCACACTATATGTATGCAGAGGTTATCTATGAGGTGAGAAGTTTCGACTCTTTAATTATCACAATAGTCATTAATATATCTATACGTAAAATAACTTGAACTTGAAATCGCAATAATGGTTCGAGTTCAATAAGAACTAGCTGTTTACGATTCATTATAACCTAGGAAGGACAATGAGGTGGGAGATTCTTTGAGTCGATATAAAAGTGTAATTTTTTCTACCCTTTAGTTGATTGATGTGGGTATCATTCTGATGATTAAAGAGTTGGTCGATTCTTTCAGGGGTATGCGCACGATGATTCCCTATATCATTATGCTGGTAGTAAAGCACATGTAAATGAAGTGGAACACATGAAAATGATGTGACATGCAAGGATAAGGTGACCAATGTTTTAGCTCTGGTGTACCACTTTACACCATTAGTTATGATAGATGATTGTGGTACAAGGGGAGATTGATGGTACCTTCAAATGAGGAGTTGCAAATACTCATCATATAGGAGGTCCATAGATTAAAGTTTTCATGACATCTCAATGGGGATTATATGTATCAAGCTATGGGGTGATAGTATTGTTGGGAAGATATGAAGAAGGATGCTTCTACATTTGTGGCGTGGTGAAGTACTTGTCAGATTGTGCAGGTGGATCACTAAAGACATTCATGTACACTTTAACCCTTACCCATTATCGAGTGGAACTAGAACATCATTTTGATGGACTTTGTCATAGGTTTTCTATTGACACCCATGCGTAAAGACTCTATTTTGGTTATAGTGGACCCCTTGATGAAGTTCCAAATTCCTTGCCCGTTCTCACGACTTTCTTAGTAGAACAATATGGACGTCTTTGTGTATTAGAGATTGCATGGTTGAATAGACTAACGTCGTTGGTCATATCCAAAAAGTATTCAAATTTTGTATGCCTTATCATGCTCAGAGGGATTCATAGACTGAATGAGTGAACCAAATTTTTTTATGATATGTTGCGAGCATACATGTGGGATTTTCGAGGTACTTAGGTGGTAAATTTATCACTGGTAGAGTTTGCCTACAACAAAAACTATAAAAAATCGATTGGTATGGCATCGTAATATGGGTTATGTGAGCAAACTTGTTGACCACCTGAATATTGGCTGGACTCGAGAGGGATTACATTATTGGGATGCATGTTCACTCAGGAGATGACTGAGGAGATTAAGATGATTCGGGAGCTAATCAGGTGGGGGATCAATTACTTTTTAAATATTCACTCATGAAAGTGTTGATGATATTTGGGAAGATGGGGAAGTTGGATTCAAGGTATATTAGGCCTTTTATGAATACTGATAGGATATAAACACGTAAAATCTCCTAACCATCAAGATTGGGTACATAATGTGTTTCATGTATCCATAATTTATCGATTTACATTGACCAAGTTGACCCGAAAGGGTAATAAATTTTTGTGGACTTAGAGTTATTAGTAGGAATTCTAGACTTTAAAGGAGAAGTTGACCTCAACTCTAGTTTTATCTCTACTAGAGTTTGGTCGAGTATTTCGTGTACAATGATGCTTCCCTAAAAGGACTAGGTGGATTGTTGATTCAGGAGGATCGACGAATTACTTATGCATATCAGAAGTTGAAGCTTCATGCGGTCAACTATCCAACCAACAATTTGGAGTTAGTAGTGGTAGTGTTCACACTATATGTATATAGACGTTATATATGAGGTGAGAAGTTTTGACTCTTTAATTATCACATTAGTCATTAATATATCTTCACGTAAAATTATTTGAACATGAAATTGCAATAATGGTTCGAGTTCAATAAGAACTATCTATTTAGGATTCATTATAACCTAGGAAGGACAATGAGGTGGAAGATTCTTTGAGTCGATATAAAAGTGGAATTTTTTCTACCCTTTAGTTGATTGATGTGGGTTTCATTCTGATGATTGAAGAGTTGGTCGATTCTTTCATGGGGATGCGCACGATGATTCCCTATATCATTATGCTGGTAGTCAAAGCACATGTAGATGAAGTGGAACACATGGAACTGATGTGACATACAAGGATAAGGTGACAAATTTTTTGGCTCTGGTGTACCACTTTACATCATTAGTTATGATAGATGATTGTGGTACAAGGGGAGATTGATGGTACCTTAAAATGAGGAGTTTCAAATACTCGTCATATAGGAGGTCCATAGATTAAAGTTTTCATGACATCTCAGTGGGGATTATATGTATTAAACTATGGGGTGATAGTATTGTTGGGAAGATATGAAGAAGGATGTTTCTACATTTGTGTCATGGTGAAGTACTTGTCAGATTGTGCAGGTGGATCACTAAAAACATTCATGTACACTTTAACCCTTACCCATTATCGAGTGGAACTAGAACATCATTTTGATGGACTTTGTCATAGGTTTTCCATTGACACCCATGCGTAAAGACTCTATTTTGGTTATAGTGGACCCCTTGATGAAGTTCCACATTCCTTGCCCGTTCTCACGACTTTCTTAGTAGAAGAATATGGACGTCTTCGTGTATTAGAGATTGCATGGTTGAATAGACTAACGTTGTTGGTCATATCCAAAAAGTTTTCAAATTTTGTATGCCTTATCATGCTCAGAGGGATGCATAGACCGAATGAGAGAACCAAATTTTTTATGACATGTTGCGAGCATGCATGTGGGATTTTCGTTGTAGTTGGGTGGTATATTTATCGCTGGTAGAGTTTGCCAACAACTACAACTATAAAAAATCGATTGGTATGGCATTGTAATAAGCGTTATGTCAACAAATCTATTGATCACCTGAATGTTGGTTGGACTCGAGAGGGATTACATTATTGGGATGCATGTTCACTCAGGAGATGACTGAGGAAATTTAGATTATTCGGGAGCTAATCAGGTGGGGGATCAATTACTTTTTAAATTTTCACCCATGAAAGTGTTGATGATATTTGGGAAGATCAGGAAGTTGGATTCAAGGTATATTAGGCCTTTTATGATCACTGATAGGATATAAACACTTAGAATTTCCAAACCATCTAGATTGGGTACATAATGTGTTTCATGTATCCATAATTTGTCAATTCTTGTAGGTTGAGGCCGATTATCAACATATTACCTTAGAGTATTCAGTTAGAGGCCAATGCTTCATATAGTTAGGAGCTATAGCATATAGTGAGGAGCTATAGCATATTTTAGGCCATATTATGCATATTTTGATCTCTAAGGATATCCCACTAGTTCGTGTTCAGTGGAGTTATCACAGTGAGGCCGAGTCCACTTAGGAGTAAGAGGATATGATGAGGTTGTAGTATCCGTAACTATTTTGAGATGGGTATGCATTATTTTCTATGAATTTCGAGGGCCAAGTTATATTTTTTTAGAAGGGATAATGTAATAGCTTCTTATTGTAAAGTGATTTAACAGTTAACTAATTATATAAATAGGAATTAAATAGGAATTCAGATTAAAGATATAATTTAATTAGTTAATTTAAAGTCATTTATGATAATTTAAAGCTAAAAATGAACTATAACGTTTAATTAGAATGTTGTAAAAGTTTTATGGGCTTAAGTTTCATTATTATAAAGTCAAAGCTCAAACTTTAGTTATTGTAAGTTACAATTGAATAGGACAAATGTCGAATTTTGGAAAAATCCCGAGGGTACGTTAACCTTTATGCATTACTTGTGGATCAAGTAGGTTTTATATATTTTCAAGTTGGAAGCCTTCTAGAAGAGAATACGAGCCACTAAACATAACCCCAACCTGCGAGGTGCACAACCACGACCAACGCTAGGTCCTGAGTAGACCAGGACTTGGGCAGAAATATTCTTTTTTATGTTTGTAGTCTTAAACGAGATTTCATTTATATCAATTCACCAATCCTCCATTTCTCATCTTCTTCACAAAGAAACCCAGAATACTCCCTAGACCCTTCCTCAAGCAACCATTTTCATAAACCAAATAAAATATATTTTCAGGGCAATTTTAAGATCAAATTCAAGGGAAGATTCAAGCAATTCAATCAAATTTTCAAAAATATTCATAAGGGTTTCAAGCCTTATTTTTCAACACTTCATCTCTTATAATTAAATCAAGCTTTGGTCCATTTCAGAGACTAGTTACTAGACTACTCCTCTTTTTTATATATGCAATGGTTAATATCACCTAAGCCCTAAATGAAGGCTTAGAATTAGTTAATAACCCTTAGGGTTTTCAAATCCCTAATGCTATTTCACTATTTGGGTGAAATTGGATTAGTTCGTATGGATTAAAATAGAATTTGGCCTTAGTTGATGTATGAATTTTTAAATTGGACAATTGGCTAGTAGATTTTCATTTTTGCGTTTGAGATTAAACATTGGAATTCTGTTAATTAGAATTAATAATGGGTAATTAAGAATCAGGTACCTAAGACTTATTTAGGGTTTAATTAATTTTTGAAAATGCATGTGCAAATAAGGTTGTACATCTAGGTTTATGGGGGGGTAACTTTATAAATAACTAATTAATATAATGCAAAGCTTCATCTTTATTAATTATATTTTAATGCATTATCTAAATACATGAATGTTGTATATATATACCTTTAATTGATTTATTCTCTTGGAATTTTGAAATTGAATCTAATTACATTTGAAATTGATTTAACCCCTTCATTATTTTTCGTATGTTGTTGAAATTGGAATACTCGATTAGTTGGATTAGAAAGAGTACATGTTATTGTTGTTGGCTTATGTTGATTTGTGGTTGTTTTTGGTTTAGGGTAATGGTTTTGGTTCAATTATTTAAATTTATTTAATTCCTAAATTAGTCCACTAATAATTCCTTAACTAATTTAGTTTCATAATGACTACCTTATTTAGACAGAAGTATATTAAAGGGGGGGTCCTTATTTGGATGAAGTGTAGAGACGTGTATGAGTGAGGACTTTAGGAATCTTATAATTAACATATCTCTTTTATTATAATGTTTCGATTGATGAGTAGTCCCATACTAGATTCACAATCTTGTGTAATTATGGTTGTGGGCTGAGAGAGAACACTATTACTTGTGCATGCTAAGGGAGAATAGTTTTATGAGTGCATAATACCATATGTTGTTTATCTCAGCAACGCTATCATGAGGTGTTTCCCAACTGACTTGCTGATATGTTATTTTAGTGCATCACACGAATTGGATGTGTAGAGTTCTGACCACGCGAGAGAAATGTGATGTATAGTTGTGTGATGGAATTTATTTTCGTATCACACGGTTTAATTGAAGTGTATATTTTTTGCCACGCAAAATAAAGGTTGTGTCAGGTTTTGTAACTGTCTTTATGTGTGTGTATCGCATATTCTTATGATTGACGGGAAGAGATGGCGCATGTCGATAATTATTTAAATTATTGAGTTAATTAAAATGGATTGTGCAGTTACGTGGCATATGTATGGTTATCATTGTAAGCTAGATGACCTTGGACTTATCACGTGTATATATATCTAAATTTGAGTTGCATAGCTTTGGTAACTTGCTGGGTTTTGACCCATTTTTATTTATGGTAACCTTTTTGTTGTTAAGGTTTGTCCCCGCGAGTAAATTTCCATCCAGCTAGCAGAGATCAATCATCCTCTATATTCCAATTATCATTAGGAGCATTGATGTAGGTTCATATCCATGATATATTATCTTTTATTTCATTTGTTTGAGTTTTGTTTTTCACAAAGAGGGACTGAACCCCCTAAATTTTATTAAAGTGAGGAGAAAAAGTCTCTCCCAGGTGGCAATAAGCAATCTTAGAAACAAGAAAGATAAGAGGGAACTTAAAAAAGAAATAAATATGGGGCTTTATAATAGTCCCATTACAAGAGAAAAGAGAGTTCATTTGAAATAAGATCTAATGTAGCAATATCCCATCTTGTACATCTTGTAAGCTCCTCGAGTTATTTTTGGAAGGTCCAAGAAGTTGTTGAAATTTAAAGTGGAATGAAGACTAACCCCATAATTAGAAAGACTATCTGCAACCATATTTGATTCCCTGAAACAATGAACTAATTAATTTTTGGAATTGTTGAGATTCACTTTGATTTCTTCCACACATTTAAAAAGATTCCAAGGCGGTTTCCAGTTTCGATTTATCAGATTCACCACATAAGAAGAGTCTGATTCAATCACTATATCCTTAAAGTTGTACTCCAAGAAAAGTTTAGACCCCATCCAGAGACATTTGATTTCCACAAATAAATTAGAAGCACATCCTTCAGGATGAGCATAGGCAAATATGATGTCTCCTTTGTGATTTCTTAAAATGCCACCAATTCCACTTCTACTAGGATTTCCTTTAGAGGCCCCATCAATGTTTAATTTGAATCTATGAGGGGAGGGGAAGTTCCATTTGATAGGGATAGACAATTTAATAGATTGTTTGATGTTGAGATAGAAGGTAGACTGAATCCCAACATTAAAGAAAGATATACTTTGTCTAAATTTAATCCCTTTGCAAATACTAGAAATCAAATTAATGGCCTGGGAGATAATAACTTTTACATCAACTGAAGAATTATAAAAAAAACTTTATTTCTGCATTTCCATATTTCCCAACGCACAATAATGGGTATGCATTTACCAAGAAATTTGGAATAATCCTTTGAACCACTTCTAATCCACCAACTTAATAGCATAGAGGATATATTGGCTGAGCTCATATCAATTCCCATGAGAATAGAGAAAACCTTCCAAATCGGGATGATACTTGGGCATTGAAGGAATAAATGATCCACTGTTTCAACATTGTTCTTGCAAAGGCAACATCGGGAACATAATTTTATACCAATGCCTTGAATGATATCATCTAAGGGAATGCTTTTGTTGATAATTTTCTACATATTAATAGAGAATTTTTTAGGAATATTATTATCCCAGATATTACTATAAATAGTGGAATAAGGTTGATTATCAAGACAAGAAGCATAGGTAGAGGAGAATGAGAATTCACCTGAAGCTTCATAAGTCTAGAGAAATTTCCCATGAATACATTGCATTTGAAGAAGGCATGTATCTTTCACTCACATTAAGCTTTTCTAGGTATGAGAACCATCAGAGTAATTGACATCGTGGCTCATATATTTATTAGACATGTATATGGCCCAAAGAGACTTTTCAGTGTACAGTTTCCAAAACAATTTCATGAAAGAAGCTTTAGATATATGATTGAAATTGGGAAGGTAAATGCCTCCCGCAGTATTTCTTTTGCAAAGATCCTCCCATTTCTTCCATTGGTGTTTCCAACCAAGATCTGCAAAACCTCCCCAGAAGAATTTATTAAGAATAATATGAACAATAAGAATAACATCTTTAGGAGGAGACAATGAAGACAAAAGATAAGAGTGGATAGAAGATAGAACATGCTTTAGTCGAACAAGTCTTCCACCACTTAAAAGAAGTTTAGATTGCCATCCAATTATCTTCGACCTCAATGAATTAATAAGACTGTCATAAAATTTGATTTTGTTTCTACCTTTAAATAAAGGACACCCCAAGTATTTAAGGGGAAGATCCTTGTTGTTAAGGCCATAAATAGAAGCAATTTTTTATTTCATTTGAGGTTTACTTTTAGAATCCACAGTAAAGGAACTTTTGGAAGTATTCACTTTCTGACCCGATAAATTGCAATAATGTTGAATGCAGTCTCCTATTTTCCTGTGAGACCACTTGTCTCCTTTACAAAAAATAATAAGATCATCTGTAAAAGCAAGATGAGATATCAATGGACTGCGACTCGGAAGATAATAAGGTTTGGCTGCTCTAGATGACATTAATATGTTCAATCCTCTACTCAGATACTCAGATGCAATAATGAATAGGCTTGGGGATAATGGATCCCCTTGTCTAAGGCCTCTGGAAGATTTAAAGTAGCCACACTGACCACCATTGATGACTAAAGAAAACCAGTTGTTGGAAATGCTCCTCCAAATATACTCTATCCATCTTTCACCGAAACCAAAAGCTCGAAGAACTTAAATTAAAAAAACCCAGTGAACCCTATCATAAGCCTTCTCCATATCCAACTTAAAAAAGACATTGCCCCCATAAATTCTTTTCCCAAGATTATGCACCATCTCTTTGGCAAACAACAAATTGTCTTGAATAGCCCTTCCCTTTAAGAATCCACTCTAGTTTTCAGATATGAGCATTGGGAGAACTTTAGACAGCCTTGTAGATAATATTTTTGTAATAATTTTGAATGAGAAATTGCAAATACTAATGGGCCTTAGATCTCCACAAGTTTTTATGGATTTGACCTTGGGAATGAGCACCACATATGTGCTAGTCCAACTATGAGGAGGTTCATTACCTGCAAAAAAGGAGTTAATAGAAAGAACTAAGTCAGTTTTAATCAATTCCAGCAGACCTTGTAAAAGTATCCCCCAAATCCATCAGGACCAGGAGCAGAGTATTCATTTAGGTCATTGATAGCTACTAAAATCTCCTCTTCATTGGAAAAATCTTCCAAAGTTTCATGTAATTCATAAGTAATGAGGTAGGTATGGTATCACTAACATCAGAAAAAGGAATGAACAGGTCTACCTTGAGTTAGTTTTCATAAAATTGCAAAATGTGATCCTTAATTTCTTCAAAGTCTTCTAAGATATTTCCTTCTTCACCATTGATTGACTTAATCAAGAGTTTATGAGTTTTGGCCCCTACACTACTATGAAAGAACTTGGAATTTGAATCAACAGCTATAAGCCATTTAGCAGAAGATTTCTGTCTCCAGTAAATCACTTCATTTGCACATGCCCTCCTTAAATCAGCTCTACATTTATTCAGGGCTTCTCTATTAGTTTTACTATAGTCCATTTCAAAATTGAGCTATAACTAGAGAGTTTCAACCTCTAAATCTTTGATTATTTGGAAAATATCCTTGAAGATATCCTTGCTCTATTTTTTGAGAACCTCTTTAAGTCTTTTGAGCTTCAAGACAAATCGATACATCCCCATAGCATCAATGTTTTCATTCCAGGAATTCTTAACTAACTCTTGGAATTGGTGGTGATTACACCACATGTGTTGAAATTTGAATGGCTTAGGCATGCTGGAAGATTGAGATTGGACATTAAGAAGAATAGGAGCATGATCTGAAGAGGATATATTCTGATGTTGCACTTTAGAAAGAGGGAAGAAATTAATGAATTTCTGGCTTTCAAGGCATCTGTCCAGTCTAGCCATGATGATATTCTCCTCTTTTCTATTATTGCACCATGTAATCTAGTTCCATTATAACCCAAGTCAGTCAGGAGACAATCCTCTATAGTTTGGATAAAGTCTTCAACAGCTTCATGATCGATATCATTTCCCCCAAGTTTTGCATGCTATGCTGAAACGACATTGAAATCTCCAATTACCAATGGGGGAAATTTTGGAAATTAAAAGCTATTTATGACATTTGATCCCATAACTCCAATCTTTCTTCTTTAGAACATTTATCATACACTATAGTAATCACTATGTTATGCTTCTCCTAAGGGTGACTCGTTTTAACTGTCAGATGTTGAGGATTGTCAATCAAGCACTCAACACTTACATTGAACCTCCAGAATAACCAAATCTTGACATTTACATTGTAACAGCAGCCTTCAAAACCCCATTTTATCCTATAACTATTTTTTTTACCGATCCACCTTTAGTTCAAGAAGAGCAATAAATGGCATTTTATAAATCTTACATAACAGCTTCAATCTTCGATTTGATGATTTTTTTTGCAACCCCTCTAACATTCCAAATCATAAAATTGATCATTGAGATTTAGACGATGTAGAGTGGATTTTACCTTTGTTTGAGGACCTGGTTGTTCTTCTAAACATAGGGTCATGAGTTCTACCTTACATCTACTTGCTATAGGCCTGACCTGCTTCATCCATAGGCATTTTATCAACATTCTATATAACCGTAGTCCTCAGCTTGCTATAAAATTTCTTAGAGGACATTTGGAGATCCTCTAAGTTTGGAGTCTGATAGGTTTCATCATTAGTACATGTAGCATACAAGGACTTAAAGACTGAATTCTTGTCAACTTTGTGAATATCAGTACCTCTGGGGGACAAAGAGCTACTTTCCACAACTAAAACTTCTTCATCATCCATTTCTTGGATTTGAATCAAGTTTGTATTATCTCCAAGCAAGGATATATCAAAACCAGTTACTTCTGCATTTTTTTAGTCTTGGATTTCGTTTGATGGGATATAAGTCCATTCCTTCTTTTCCTTAACAGATATCTTGAATGATATCTATACCCGAGATTCAATAATTTGGCCCTCTTCCTTATCTGACTCTATGTCTACAACTTCATTAACATCTTTATCTACTTGGTTAATTGGAGAAGCAACCTTGTCTTCAAGTTGAGTAGTTGGATCAATCTTATCGTGCCTTGACAATAATTTCTTTGGAACCATTTCAGGTTTCTTCACTATTTTCTCCTCATGTTTTGACAAAAGGAATCTACAGTTGTCCTCCTCGCGACCCTGCTTGCAGCAGTGCCTATAATATTTGGGTTTATTTTCCATATGAACCTCCTGGAAAAAGCATGTATCTCCACAGCCTATCCATATTCTCTTGGGTAAATTTTTTAGAATATCCACTTCAACACAAACGCGAGCCACACTAGGCCTATTGATATCCACAGTTGAAGAGTCAAGGTTGAGAGGTTTTCCTATCAATTGAGCAATAGAAAAGAGTGATGATTTGGAGAAAAAATGGATTGGGAGGTGAGGGAAGGTAATCCAGATTGGAGAAATGCTATTTTCAATATCTGGATGAAAATCAGGAGTCCATTTGAAGATCTTCAAATGAGTAGTCTTCATTTAAATTCAATCTGATCAGGACATGCTTATTATCAAGTAGGCCAACATTGACTGTAGTTTTGAGGGATAAAGTTTGGAATATTTGTCTAATCGCTTCCATTGAGGGGAGGCCATGAGAAAATTTTCCTACTAGAGCATGAGTAAAAGCTTTGGAAAGGGTTATGATATTTTCATTAGAGAATAACACAGTAGGTTCACCCTTGAAAGTTGAGGGGGGTTTGAGATCAAGATCATGTGAGTAAAATGAAGAATTAGCAACCACAGATGCAAAGTAACGACTCCAAACATTTTAAATAACATGAGGTTTAGGACCAACGTTGGGAATGGGATTAAGTTTTTCCATTCAAACCCTATTTAGGGTTAGGGTTTGCTAGAGAGAGGGAGACAGTTAGAGAGAAAACCCCACAAAAACCTCTTGTGTTCTAGTAGTGTCTGTAAAACCTCTTGAGTGTTAGACATAGTAGGCTTACATATTTGGTACGACTATTAGCTGTTTTATTTTATATTTTAGTCGAGTTGCATTTTACAGTGAGATTTTGTACAAGCTTATTTTGATACTTGGGGTTTACTTGTTGGGATATCTATCATTCTGATTTAGTTTATGATGCATTCAATGAGTTGAGTATGTGAGGTTTATCATATTGTATTTATATTTTGACACTTATATAATTTTTTTCCATACATGACATGAATGAAATTTAAATTTTTTTGACAAGTTTTATATTTTATTGTTAGGACATGATCAACCCTAATGTTAAAATATACGGGTTGTTAACACTTCACTCACATGTGGATATCTTTTTACTATCAGGATGCAAATGGAGTGGCTTTTATTTTGTCCAAAATGGCCAACGATACTCCAAATATGAATTTTTGTTTTACTATATCCCCTTCTATAATCCATCGATCAAATTTTTAGGATATGTCTGGTCATGTGTATGCTCGATTGGTAAATACAAAGGAAAGTTTATGTAAACGTTCATGTTAGTGTAATGTAATCATTTGTTTTATAAAATAAAAGAAATGAAAATATGGAAAAATGCGTACATGGAAAATTAAATTTGACTCCCCAAAACATAAACCACAAATTATAAGTGACAAACAGGTGCATTAAAATAAGATAGAAATCAATGATTTTCTTATCATTAACAGTAGCCATAAACAATAAGAGTTCATTTTTATTTTGTGAAACAAAACACGAAGATATGGAAGAAGAATAAAAAAATATCATAAATTGAAATACTTATTTGGTCCTTGAATGCTTGGCTAGAAATATGAATTAAGATAAGAAAAAATTAAAATTCATTATTTCATGTAGTGTATTAATTATAAGATTAAAACATGTTGGATTAAGTGGAGAAGTGTTATCGGGGTATTATGTGATCAATGCGTACCTTTGAAGTTAGAGGGAAATTTTTATAGCATAACATTAGACAAGTTGTGTTATATGTGGTAGAGTGTCAGAAAAATAATAAACAAAATGTGAAGAAAGTGAGTCTTTTGGAGATCGGGATGTTAAGATGAATGTGTGGAAAAACACAAAATAATACTATTAGAATAAAACATATTCGTGAAATAGTAAAGGTAGCTCCATAAGTTAAAAGAAGATCGATTGGGATGGTTTGGACATGTCAAGCATAGACCAATAGATTCCCCAGAAGGAAAAAAAGACTTATATAATATTTAAGCCAACACTAGAGGTAGAGGTAGCCCTAAAATGTCTTGCTGAAATATTGTAAAAAAATATATGATATCATGTGATTTAACCGAGGATATAACTCTAAGCAACACGGGATGGAGAAATTTGATTTATGTAACCTACCCCAAATAACGTTATTTATTTTTTTATATTTTCCATTGAATTGGAATTACCATAATAGTATGTTATATTGATAATTTTAGTACTTGATCATTTCACGAATAACCACTACATCACGTGGATGATGGTTAGTCCTATGATTGCAATATAATAGTTTAATATTTCTCAAAATATTCTTTATAAGAGGTTACTTCAATTTATTTATCTTAAATGTCATTGTATGAGTCATGTCACCCTCTATATTAATTTTCTTAAATATCTTATTACATAACACTTTATTTTATATTTTAAGATAAACTCTCTCATCTTTTTCATGTTGTGGTTCATTATTTATTTTAATATACGATTACAAAATATATCATAAAATTTATGAATATATGAACCCTGTTGCTTTTAAATAAATAAAACGATATAGTGACATCTATAGTGGCATTCCTTATTGTCCTAACATTTATTGAGGAGTAAATTACTTATTTGGCCACTAAACTATTACAATTGTTTCTAAATGGTCCTTAAGCTTCATTTAGTGTCAAATAAGTTCATAAACTAAAGCAACTGATTTAAAAATAATATTCAGTCACCTAATGTTTTAATTTGGATGAAAATCACATTATGAAGGCAAATTGTTAATTTAACTTATATATATAATAGAGAAGAGTAAATCTACTCAATTGTCCTGGAAAACAAGAAGATGGAGGGAGAATATTTCTCCCCGAAGTAATTGCCACTAGAACCAAAGTTAGGGGATGGGGTTTTGAGGTGGGGTGTTATGTGTTTTGATATAATTTCGACGTAAAGAAACAAAAAGAATAGGAGAGGGGAGTTGCAGGAAATAAAAAGGTAGGGGATGGGTGGAGGGTTTTGCTTGAGAAGGATGTGCTAAGAGAGAAGAGGTGTGGGTGGGGGAAGGGCTTCACCAAAGAAGGAAATGAAGACGGTGTAATATTATAACATGGAATGAATACGATTTATTTATCATCATTTTAATTCTTATAGGATCTTTAATATTTTCATGCAATCACCACATAAATATAACTACAAATTTGTAAGAGGGTACTTTAGATTATAGATGGAGGCCTAACCTTTATTTGAGTATGGTAATGATAAGCTAATTTGGCTAGATCTTTGAATTAATAATATGGCATGCAAACAAAAACCCAATGAAGATAAGACTCAGTTTAAACAATATCTCGTGCATAACTCAGGAAATAGTAATGGACTTTAGAAGTAACTTAATTCGAGGGAAAGAGAAGTAAGCACCCTAGATACACCTTGATAGGCAGGTATAAACACACCTAATACCCTCAAGAATCTCTGTCAAGTATTAAAAGCTTCGTAATAAGTAACAATGGTGAGTGGGTAAGCCCTCTGGTTTGCAATAACTCCCTCTTTTCTGTATTTTCTCTAGTAATAACTCCTTCAACTTCTCAAAATGTCATCCTCTCCTCAGAGGTGGTTGGGGTCCTTAAATACCCCCCCCCCCCCCCCCCCCACACACACACACCCCACCACCCTCGAGGTAACTCATTCATTAAAGACTATGAAAAGACGTCACTCATACTTTGTGTCACAACATTAAATGTCTGATGCCCTAGTTGTCTCCACGTCATAAACATTAAATGCCAAGACATGCATTTTGCCTAAACACTGTGTGTCAGGGGGCCGTTGTCGCAGAGGTGGATCACCAACTGCCTGACAGCCCCAAATACCACGGTAGTTTACTCAGGTTCATGTCTGACATTATTTAGCTGTCCAGTGACATCACCTACAGTAGATGTGACATTAAGTAGAGGACTATTTGGTTCTCAACTCAACGCCAGATGGAACTCCAAGCTACTTCGCCCGAGGTTCCACGGTCAGGGTCCTTCGGTGTTTTTACCAGGTGTATCTAAGATGGTCAGGACAAGCGCCAACGGTGCCTCACTTCTCAATCCACCAAACCTATTCCCTCTAATGTTCCCACGGTGAGGTCAGTCGATAGAGCTTGAAAGCTCTCCCAGCCCCTACCAAGCCTGGTCTCTCGCGAGTACCGTTTGACCTCACACTAAAACTCATTATTATTCTCGTTACATCATTACAACCGTTATAGCTTACAGTCAATCATAAACAGAAATACAATATGACTAATACAACAAGCTAAAGTATGAGTTGCCACGCCAAGTTGCCTCGCTGAGTTGCCACGCTTGAGCTGACTCGGTTGCTTAATCTCAAACACTATTGCCAATTAGGGAATTATCCCTAATCTCAGGATTACCTTCAAGCCCCTCTACATTTTCCCCTTCGTGGAGAGATTTATTGGAATAAGAAACGTCTGCACGAAACTTCTCAATTCGATGAACCTTCTCTGTGTGTAAAAATTCTAGCCTTTTTTCCCTCGTTAGAACCGCAGCGTTATAATCTCCTGGAAAAAGTAAAATTCTCCCCGATGTACCTGAGCCAAAGCGCCATAACTCATTGGGGCTTGGGCGAAGGGACATCGCCATAACTCAAATACTTGTTTGGACTCTTGGTAAGTGAAATTCTCCCCGATGTAACTGAGTCACAATTTAAACAACGTTTGGACCTGTGGCGAGGGGAAATCGTAGCTTTTTGAACCGTTAGGACATATTTTTCGGTAGGTGTTAATGGATAAGTCTGACACCATTTTGGCGCCAAAACATAAACTTGGTTAGGAGAGAAACCCTTTCTATTCCCCGGACATCACTTCGTATTCGACGTAACGCTGTATTTTTAGCTGTCAAAACACTTCCCGAACTGCCACGTGTGCTTTTGAAATGATTATAGGCGGCTTGGCATGTGCGAGGGTGGGAAACTCAAACGGCGGGTTTTTTTAAAGGGTTTAAAAGTTTCAAACGTCTCTTTATTTTAAACCTTTCTCCTCTTCTTCTTCAATCTTTCATATTTCCTCAGAGAGAGATCCTTGTGCGAACTCTGTGCGATCTCCATTGTTGCCCCATTCTTTACTCAGTCTCCCCTCTCTTTCATCTTTTGCGCCACCGTCCGCGGTTGTGCTCCTCCCCTCTTGTTCTTAGCCCTTCTTGCCCAGCTATATCATTCATCACCACTTTCTCATGGATTCTTCAAGTACTTCCAAGGTTGTTTCCACCACTCATCCAGGTTCCCCCTCTGTCGCTACTGGCATTGCCACCGCTCTAAGTGGCGCTGCCCTGGATGTTGCTCGTCAAGAGCAACTACACTTCTATCATCGGGCGCCCATCTTTGAAGAAGATGATAAATTTTTTGAGGTATGCAATATCTGTTATTTCTCATCCAAGTTCTATCCATTAATGTTGGGTGATGAAGAAGTGGATTCGTCGAAGTGGGGCTATCTTCCACCAGAGGGAACTCTGCATTTTTTCCTAGACTGTAGTGACTTTCCCTACTCCCAGATCGACTTCGAAGCACCTGGGGGGTCACCAGCCCATTTCATTGCTTGGCACACACACATGCAGAGCTCCCACGCCACTGCTCTTGCCAAGGTTGGCCTTCATCGCGCATACTAGTTTGGGGAGTTCACACTCTCTAAGCACAATACGGCGTTACAAGTGCTAGTTTCTCGATGGAACACCATAACTCACACATTTTTTGCTGCGTGGGGGGAGTTCACCATTACACTGGAGGATGTCTGTGAACTCCTTGGGTTTGAGCCCATGGGTGAGTTCACCTACCACGACGAGCCTCTAGATGCCGAAGAGGCTACTGATCGCATTTAGTTGGATCGAAACTGCCGGAGTTGCACCGGTTCCTCAAACAAAGCCACATTTTCCCCTCTTATCAACTATTTTTTTAAAGCCCCAACGCCGAATGATGTCAGTGATGTAACGAGCTGCGGCCGAGGTACCTCCCTGGAACTACCAGCGTACATACTGGTATTACTTTAGCGCTTCTTTCTTACTAGAAAACCCAACGATCAGCCCAGGAGGGACCTGATAACCATTTTCGTTCATTTGGCCAGAGGGTTCAACCTACCTCTGGCCGCCATCGCCTTGGGGTCCCTCTTCATCTGGCTGGATCGAACCCATATTGACATGGAACGGTCACTGGGCCGTTACAACTTGGTGAATTCTTCCAACACCATCATCTTGACGGGCTTCCTCTATACCCGCTTTCATGTTATTGCTACGAAGTCATTTTCCCTACCCGTGAGTGGAGGTATTAAGCCCCCACGCCTCCTATGTTTCCACAAGAAGTAGAACCGAAAGGAGATAATTGATTGCTCAGATTACTTTGTAATGAGGCCATACAGTGAGCCCACCTTTGCCCATAGTTGGGACTTCTTTCCTACTGCAGCCACAACGGTCAGATTTAACCCGATTGTATAAAATCCCTCACAAGCCATAGTTCTACTTTTCACCCCAGGGTTCCTCCCCTCTTATACTTAATGAGGATACACTTCTGAGCCCTACAATACAGATAGATGCAGTAGGCAATTTGGGTTCGATCAGGGGGTTCCTCGACTTGTGTTCCAGGACAATCATTCCAAGGCCACCTTCACTGAAGCATGCACCTTCTACACTGCAGCCGTGGTGCTCGGTGTGACATCCATCATTGATGGTTGTGTCACCCTTCCTAGTGCTACTAGGAAGGGAGACGTATCCACTTCTTCTGCTACGAAGTTCCATCTGGATCAGTTGGCCATTATTCGTGAGTACATCCAGTCCCCTCCCCCCTCAATATCCCCCAGTCCTTTCCTTTTCTTCTTCTGAGCTGGGTCTAAAGGGGAACTCCGTGCTTGGGGTTGAGTTTCCCTTAAGTAAAACTATTAAAGAGTCTCCCCATAAACTACCCCCTCATTGCCCAATGATCCCAACTGCCACCCCGAAACCCAAGGCCGCTGCGACCCCAAAACCATTTGTCCCTACAATCGAAGCAGCCATGGGAGAAGGGCCTTCTTAGCCACCTGCCAAGAAAGCCAAGAAGTCCAAGTCTAAGAAGGCTAAGGCCCAAAGTCAAACGCAAACTCCATTGGAGACATTCCCAATTGCCTCTGTTCCTCCTCCCATATCTCCAAAGATGGACGAAGAGCTGAGGAGGCGGGTGCAAGATGAGGTTGCACGAATAAATACTGAATTCTAATATCGCGTAGTCGCTATTCCTCCTCCGGGTATATTCCCCATAATCGTGGTTGATCCCACGGAGCCAATGGTAAAAAGGAGGAGAAGGACGAAGGCACCTGAAACTGGTGGTGCAATGAGCTCCAGGAAGAAAATGCTGGGTACCAAATCCTATAGGAAACAGACACATGATAAGACTTCCTTACTAGCTCCTTTGGCTGCTGCCTCCTCGCCATCTTCACCAGTGGTTATACCCTCTCATTCTCCCTTTAGATCTGAGGTATGTGTGCATTCTTTATTTATCATTCTTCTTTTCTTGACATAGTGCTTTTACTTATTGCCTGATAACTTTGGTGCAGGGAGCTGAAGAAGCGAGGGTCAGTCCTCCCAGTCCCGCAGTGAACCGTTTCTTGGGGGGACGTTGCAGTACCCTTCCAGCCACTGTCGCCTTTCCCCGTTCTCCTTTGATAAGCCTCACCTATTCGCATCGTTCATCTTCTCATCGAGCCAGGGATGCCGCCACGGGGGCTGCTGAGATGTATGACCATCCCAAGGAAACTGTTCCAGCTTCCTCTGAGTTACCCTCGGAGCGAGAGGTCTCTTTGCCCCTTGTTGTGGTCGAAGAGAGTGCCCCGCGGGTAAGTTTCTTTCCAAGCTTTACATCTTTGATTTTTCCCATTGGTTTATTCCTCAATTCTAACATGTTGGGATATTTTAGGTGGAAGTGGCGTCGCTGATAGCCAACATTCTCCTTCCTCCTGCATTGTTAAGACCCATTACTGCAGTTCCTCTTTTCAGTTCCATAACGGGGGTAAGCTAGGTGCATTTCTGCATCTTATCCTTTTTAGCGATTACTCCTTTTATCTAACACTTGTCTTTACATTTGTAGCTTTCTCCAAGTATTTCTCCGCCTTTTGTGTTGAGTGGACTTATCCCTTCTCAGGCCCAGGTTGGTGCAGCTACTCTCCTTAGTGCATCCCTCGAAGGTCCAACATCTCCTTCTGCTGATGCGCCCATATTGGCCATAGTACCCTATACTGGCGAGGGGAGTCTGCCTACCTTTGAGGCTTCTGCAGCCGAAGGCTCCGTTGAAGCTGCTGAGGTAACAAGCCCGCCTCCCACAGTTTTTAGCATTATGGCTCCTGTGGTAACTACTAGTCTCGGTCCTGCTGCTGAGGTACTTCTCTAATTTCTCTGCATTTATCATCTTTTCAAACTCCACCTATATAGGTGACTTAATCAATAAAAACATTTGTTAAGTTTTTTTCATAAACTCCACCTATAACGGTGACTTAATAATGAAAACACTTGTTAATATTTTTCCATAAACTCCACTTATAAATGGTGACTTAACAATGAAAATACTTGTTAAGATTTTCTCATAAACTCCACCTATAACGGTGACTTAACAATGAAAACACTTGTTAAGATTTTTTTCTCATAAGCTCCCCCTATAACAGTGACTTAACAACTCAAACACTTGTTAAGATTTTCTCATAAACTCCACCTATAAAGGTGACTTGACAATGAAAACACTTGTTAAGATTTTTTTTCATAAGCTCCACCTATAACGGTGACTTAACAATGAAAACACTTGTTAAGATTTTTTCTCATAAGCTCCACCTATAATGGTGACTTAACAATGAAAACATTTGTTAAGATTATTTCATAAACTCTTTGTTTCCTCTAACTATTTTTAGGTTGTTCAGGAGGATTCTCCACCAGCTCCTTCGCGTATTGCCTCGCCCCGTCGTGAACCTGTTGCTTCTGAAGAAACTAGCCATGATGATCAAGGTTCCACGACAGGTGTTGTTGCGGAAAGAAAATATGGGTGCGAGCTTCCTCCGCCTGACTTAGCTCCTCATGCCTTTTGCCTGATGGTACTCCAGCATTCTCCCCAAATACCTGCTAATCACCGTTCGAAAATTGAGCAACTTGTGAGTTATCATCCTGAAAACTTCATGGTGGACTTCCTTTGTTCAAACATCTCAGTTATGAGCTACAGGCTTCAAGGCCTGGCCATCATCATTGCTGAAATTGCTAACACCACAACCGCCAATGTTACCAGACCCCTCCTCAACCAATTCTTGGGTTATCTGAGGGAGTTGGGTCGTGACGGGTTCCGTTTTGACTGGCTCATCGCACATTTGAAGACTTTAAAGAGCCAGCGATTGGACAGCCATAGGGAGATCTTACAAAAACATCAGGAGGATCAGAGGGACAAGGAAACCAACTTGGCCAAGCTAGCACCTCTCCTTAGATCCATTGACAAGGAGGTGGAGGACCTAGAAGAAGCTCTGCGTTTGGCAAAGCTAAAACAAGAAAAACCTCTTATCGAACGTACGCAATCATATACTAGGTTAGAAGTTTCCATTAATGCCCAACGGTCTTGCTTAGAATCTTCTTCCAGCCTTCGTGGAGATTTTTTCTCCTCCCCAGATTTATGGTTCCTCCCGGGTCAATGAGTTTTTGTATATGTATTTTTCCTTTCTTCTCATTTAATTCTTAGGCGATAGCTCCCAATTTGTAATGCCCCAAAGTATATGAATGGAAAAAGATACTTATTCTGATGCAATTTCTTTGTGTTACGACTTATTGCATGGATTGTGAAGTGTGAAGTTCTATAATTCTTTCTTCTCATCCTGAGTTATAATAAAAGGAACTTACATACTCATCATAAGAAAGAACTTGTGTATTCATAACAACAGCCAAATACATCAGTGGTCAAACATAACTGCCTACACATAATAAACCTTCAACCACTTATTGTTAATTTTGGATGGTTTATCTTCTTCAATTTTTGAAATTAATCAATAAACTGAGTCATGAACCTCCTTTACGATGAAAGTTCCCTCCCAATTCGCTACAAACTTAGGTAGAGGAAGCCCCCTAATATGTTTAACTATTGCCTTCAATACAAGATCTCCCTCCATGAACTTCCTTAGTCTTACTAAGTTATAATATGCCCTGGAGATCTGCTTCGTATACATTTAAAAGTGTTGCATCACATTATCCGTGTGTTCGTCCACGCTTCCAACTTCACGTGTCTATTTTAAGGGAGCATGCTACTTCACAAAGCATGCCGAGGGAACTTCTACCTCTACCGGGAGAATTGCCTCACCCCCATAAACAAAAGAGAACGATGTATACCCTGTAGTCTTCCTCTTAGTCGTCCAATAGGCCCATAAAACGGATGGTATCTTATCATCCCATGATCCTGGGAAATCCTCCATCGTTTTAGCCAAGATATTGACCGAAGTCTTGTTAGTCACTTCGGCTTGACCATTCCCCTTTGGGTATGCCACCGTCGAAGTGTGATGGACAATGGAGTATTTTTCTGTGAGCATCGTTACCTCTGAATTGATGAAAGGGGTTCCATTGTCTAAAAGGATAACCTTTGGTATCCCAAAATGTCAAATTATGTATTCTCTGATGAAGTTGCTCACTAATCCTGCTGTTGCCCTTCTCAGTGGTATCGCCTTGGTCCACTTTGTGAAACACTCCATTGCCACTAGGATCCATATCTTCTCCCTCGAAGAAGGGTGTATTGCCCCTACCAGGTCGAACGCCCAAGTGTGAAAAGGATAAGGCGTTGCTAGGGAGTGTAAGTCCACTAATGGGACATGGATCATATTTCCATGAAGCTGGCAAGCTTTGACCTTTCGAACGAACTCAATAGAATCTTTTTCCATCGTTGGACAATAGTATCCCAAAGTCATCAACTGGTCATACAACTTGGCCCCTCCTATATGAGATGGATCGTGCACCTATTTGAGAACCTCGACTGCTTCTTCCTTTGTGATGCAACGCAATGGCCTGTTAAAGTATCCCCTTCGATAAAGCTGCCCCTCCTGAACGTAAAATCTCAGGGCTCTTTACCGGAGACACATCGCGTTAATTTTCTCCGTTGGGACAACTCCATATTTAATGAAGTCAATATAGGGTTGTCTCCAGTCAGCGTGAGCCTCCACAAAATGACATTCAGCTGTCTCGAAGAATAATTGGCATTTCTCACACTTCCATTGTAACTCAATTGCATCCTACTTCATGCTAGGAAGAAATATCCCTCCCTTTGCATTCTTCGGTAGAGGGGTATCTCGGTTGTTTCGCAGTGCTCTCCATATGTTCAATCTTTGCGCTACCTCTTCTGGACCGAAATATCTCGATATCCATCCTCCCGCATTTCTGAAGTAAAGGTTTCCCTGGTTTATAAAGTACTCGGCCAATTCTTTGAGCCCCATCGTTCCTTCACTAGTCTCCAGTTGCCTCTTAATCTCTCCCCTCTAATCTGCATCCTCCTCCATTGGTAAAATTAACTATACCATCGAAGGAGTTGTTCTTTGTTGAATCACAACAGTAGTTGTATCGCTCCTCATGGTCATCTTCTAGGCAATGGTGGCATAGGCATCTGGGTGACGGTTCATCGTTCTGGGCTGCCTCTTGATCTTGGTCCGATAGAATTGGCCAAGGAGCCTCCAAATGATCGTTCTGTATGGTGCCAGGCCCATGTGTTTCAACGCGTATTCTCCATTCACTTGCTGAACCACCAAGTTTGAATCCCCCTTGATGCAAAGTGAACGGATCCCTCTTCGAAGAGCCTCTAGCAGTCCTAACACCAATGCTGCATATTCTGCCTCGTTGTTAGAGCAAGGGAAATCTAACTTGTAAGAAAGGCAACTCTCCTCCATTCCTTTCGAAAGAATAACCCCTGCTCCTCCTTTTTTTCCTATCGATGACCCATCGAACTGCATTGTCCATTCCTCATCCTTTGCATCTAGATGGTTGGCTTGAAAATCGTCTCTTGGGATATCTTCTTTGGGTGGCTCAAAAGTTCTCAAAGGGAAAATGGCCAACATATCAACATACGCCTGGATTTTAATTGCACAAGGAACCACGCACTTCAAGTCATATTGGGAGAGGATAAGGAACCATTTAGCTGCCCTACCAATCAATATAGTTCTCACAAGCAAATACTTAATGGGATCACATCTAGTTACAATATGAATTGTAAAAGGCAACATATAATTTCTAAGTTTTTGTGCTACAAATACTAAGGCTAAACAATGCCTCTCTAAGCTACTATATCTGACTTCTGGCCCATGGATGATCCTGCTGAGGTAGCAGACCAGTCGTTCTTACCCATCAACCTCTTGTGCCAGCAAAGCTCCCACGGACCTCATGGTGGATGTGAGGTACAACTGCAACGGTATTCCTGCCCTTGGGGGGACCATGTTCTGTGACGACACGAGAAGCTTCTTCAGTCTGTTAAGAGACTCCTGGTGAATCGCCTCCCATTTTAACTTCGTGTTCTTTCACAACAACTTCATCAATGGATGTGTTACTTTGGCTAATCCAGGCACAAATCTCCTAAGGTGGGAGACTTTACCGAGGAATCTCTTCAGCTCTTTCGTCATTCTCGTACACGGAATTTCCAAGATCGCTCGCTATTTGTCCTGGTCCATCTGTACTCCTTATCGATCAACCAAAAAGACTAGGAATTTCCCACTTGTCACCCCAAAAATGAACTTCAGCGGATTCATCTTTAATTTAAACTTCATACAACGGGAAAACACCTTCCTCAAATCGCTCAGATGAGACTCCTCCTTCCTCGACTTGATGACCAAGTCATCCCCATAAAATTCCACAAACTTGTGAAATAAGTCATGGAAAATGGCCATCATCGTTCTCTGGTAAGTCTCCCCCTCATTGTTGAGTCCAAACGGCATCACCCTGTACATGAAGTTATCCAATGGGGTTCTGAATGTTGTCTTTTCCTCATCCGAGGGGTCCATCTTGATCTGGTTATACCCCACATATCCATCCATGAAGCTATACATCTCATGACCCGCCGTTGCATCTATCAAGCCATCAATGGAGGGTAGAGGTAACTCATATTTGGGGCAAGCTCTGTTTAAATCTCTAAAGTCCACACAGATTCTTATTTGATTTTTAACTTTCTATCCTACTGGGACAATGCTGGACAGCTAGATCGGGTGTTGTATCGGCTTGATGAACCCTACCGTTAGCAAGCGTTGAACCTCTTCCTTGATTTTTAAATCCAGCTCAGGCTTGTACATTCTCGTTTCTTATTTTACTAGAATGGCTGAATGCATCACGTTTAACTTGTAACAGCTCACTTCCTCGTCTAGCCCTTCCATCTCTGTGTACTTCCACATGAAGACGTCTATAAACTCCTGAATCAATTCAACTAAGGCCCATCGTTTATCCTTACTGAGATCCTTCGAGATGAAGATGGGCCTTGGTTTCTCCCCTTCTTTTGCCAGGTTCAACTGCTCTAGCTCTTGTGCATGTGGCATCAGTCGATCTGCCATGTAATCTGGTTCCTCAGTGACTTCCTCCACAAATTCCTGTATGCTGGAATTGTCTATCATCATGCATTGTCCCCGTTAATCCACCAGAAAGCATTCGTATATCGGGTCAACCTCATCATCAGCTTCCTCGGCCACCCGCTCACACCATTATAATCGATACACCACCTTTCCTTCTTTAGTAATGACTTTCTTGCATTGTTTGCAGGTAGCGGTGACCGCTTTCCTCTTCCTCTCTCTAGATGCTTCGACCACTCTTTTTCCTGAGAACCGACTCAGCGCACTTTTTCGTTGGACCTCATGCTCTATCGGATCCACTCTGGGCCTCATCCTGTCTTTAAGTTGCTTCGAGATGTTTTGGGGCCGAGGGACAGCCTGGTGAGCTTCTTCGGTCATTACTCTTGCGCTGCTCACAACCTCTTTACTCGGCTCGTTCAAGGGCCCCATCCTTTCTCTGATCGAGGGACCCCATGCTCCCTCCATTCTTCTCGTTAGGACCCGGACATCCTCTTCCAACTTCGTATAAAATGCGACATCCATCGAGTGAGCTTCCTCGATAGCGAAGGGCCTTTTTATAGCCCTAATGGTTACCTCCATCCCCTTGATGTTCGCCTTAGCACATTGGTGGTACGTAGAATGAACTAGCCCTTGGTTGTGAATCCACACCCTTCCTATTAGAACATGATCGGAAGTTGCACTCTCTATCATGTGGAACTTTATATGGGAACTCAAATTTCTCATCATAATCCCCACATTAACACACCCAATGGATTTGGAAGATTGGTTATCATACCCCGAAATTACCAAAGGCATGGGGACCAACCTTTGTTCTGGAATATTGGCTGCATGAAAGGAGTTAAATGGCAGGATACTGATGGAAGCTCCCCCATCTATGAGAGTCCTTGCAAAACTAACTTCGTTGACACTGGCAGTCACGTATAATGGCCTGTTAGAGGGAATCTCACAGCCTTATCGGCATCGCTGAAGGTTACCTCTGACAGGAACCTCCTTACCAACCTGGCCATGGGTCCCTTCCATTTCAGCGAAGGGACCGTGTCTTTCCTCGCAATATCTAGTATCGCCTGGGTTATTTCCAACCTGCTTTCTTTTGGAATCCCCACTTGGTCGAAGAACTAGGTGAACTTCGGGGATTTTGAAACTGCACAGTACTCTAGGCTCGTATTTTCTTCGTCACCTTCAACGCTGTACACATCCTCCACATCTTTGGCACTTGCTTTATCGTAGGCCAAAACTACGTTAGCCATTCCCTTGATACAGGTCTCTAAAGTTGCTTCTTACTCTTCTCTCTCTCCTCTCTCCGAGTCTTCATCATAGGCCACCACTAGATTGGCCCCATGTGCTGGTAGTGGGTTGTTATTGACATTCTGTGGAGGGATTTGCATCGTCCCTGCCTTCACGTATTTGTCAATAATTCTTCTCAGTGTGAAGCAACTTTCTGTTGGGTGTTGGATCCTTCGATGAACCTGGTAGTACCTAGGATTCGCCTTCGCTGCCGCATCAAGTTCTCCGATGGGAATGTCTTTTGGTTCGTAGACCGTTCCACCTTGGACCATTACGTTGTAATAGCTGACAGCCTCCTCTACTATACAAGGCAATGGTGGTGGGTCCTCCCTGTTTCTTTCGAACTTCATCTTATTGTCCTTCTTCGGTGCCTTTCTCCCATCTCCTCCTTCGGTGTACCCTACCCGTGGGGGCTGAGACCTCCCCCCCCCCCCCCCCCGTGGGTTGCATCGGCTGCCTAAACATCATGGGCACCGCCGCCGAATTGGGACGCACAACCAACGAAATATTCCTCGCTACTTTTAAGAACGCCAAAAAATTCCCCTCACGCATTTCATTTATCAGATGGCAGATGTACTCAGGAAGCAACCCCTCAGTGCAAATCTGCAATAACTTAGACTCTTTGGCTTCCTCTCTCACATTAAGGGATCTTTCCCTGAACCTTCAAACATAGGCCACCACTTCTTCCCCAGGTCTTTGCGTCTCCCTACCCAGTTGGGTTAAAGTAAACTCATCTTCTGCCAGAAAGAACTTCAGGACAAACAACACATGCATCTCCGCCCACGTAAAAACACTCCTAGGAGCTAAAATGGGAATACCAAGTATATGCTTTATCAGTTAAGGATTTGGAAAACTCCCTCAACTGAAGCTTCTTATTATTGCAATGTGCCCCCAAGTGTTCGATGAAGTGCTTGATGTGCTCTTTCGGATTCCCACCTTTTCCCGTGTATTTTTCAAAAATGGGAGGAATATAGTCCTTCGGATAGGGCTCGTCGTTGTACTCCTGAGGATACGGTGTTCGAAAGTCATCATAAACCGAAGCCACCTCGCCAATAGATTATGAGGAAGCCAGCATGAACTTCAGCATCTCCTTTTGCATCTCCTTTCTCATTTCATCCATGGGCGATGCCGCGGGGGCAACAAACAATAGAACCACGGGCTAAGTTCCCATTGCAACTGGAGTAGGAGCCACGGTTGGGGCCGCAGATACTCCTGATGTTCCCCATGCTGGATTCACAATAGAAGGTACGCTCGCTAGGACTGTTCCCGCTACACCTGCACCTGGTGGGGTCGTTGGAGCTACCACTGGTGTTACGAAGTCATTAGCCTCCAACCCCCCCACCATAGTTGAAGATACTGGGGTTTGAAAAAACTCATAGAACTTGCTCATGAGGAGCGCGACCTGAGTGGGTCCCAATCCCGCACTCGTGGAAGCTTGTGTCACCCCCAGAACGCCTGACGTCATCTAAATCAGAGGTACCTCTACTCGTGGAGCCCCATCTCTTAGGGCCTCTAGTTCTCTCGCAGCTTGTTCTTTATTATGCTGGATGTCATCAAAGTTGAGCCTTCGATTAGCAGTATCCTGCGCCATACTCCTTACTTAGAAGAATGCTTCCCCAGCAGAGTCGCCAAATGTAAGAGGGTACTTTTGATTATAGATGGAGGCGTAACCCCTATTTGAGTATGGTAATAATAAGATAATTTGTCCAGAGCTTTGGATCAATAATATGGCATGCAAAAAAAAACCCAATGAAGATAAGACTCAGTTTAAACTCAAAAATCTCTCGTGTATAACTCAGGAAATAGTAATGGACTTTAGAAGTAACTTAGCTAGAGGGAGAGAGAAGTAAGCACCCTAGATACACCTTGGTAGGCAGGTATAAACACACCTAATACCCTCAAGAATCTCTATCAAGTATTAAAATCTTGGTAATAAGTAACAATGGTGAGTGGGTAAACCCTCTCGTTTGTAATAACTCCCTGTTTTCTGTATTCTCTCTAGTAATAACTCCTTCAACTTCTCAAAAGATCATCCTCTCCTCAGAGGTGGTTGGGGTCCTTAAATAGCCCCCCCCCCCCCCCCACACACACACACAAACACACCATACTCGAGGTAACTCAGTCATTAAAGACTATGAAAAGACGTCCCTCATACTTTGTGTATCAACATTAAATGCCTGATGCCCTAGTTATCTCCACGTCATAAACATTAAATTCTAAGACATGCCTTTTGCCTAACCATTGTGTGTCAGGGGGCTGTTGTCGCAGAGGTGGCTCACCAACTGCCTGACAGCCCCAAATACCATGGTGGTTTACTCAAGTTCATGTCTGACATTGTTTAGCTGACTAGTGACATCACCTACAGTAGATGTGACATTAAGTAGAGGGCTATTTGGTTCTCAACTCAATGCCCGATGGAACTCCAAGCTACACCGCTCGAGGTTCCACGGTCAGGTTCCTTCGGTGTTTTTACTAGGTGTATCTAAGATGGTCAGGACAAGCCCCAACGGTGCCTCACTTCTCAATCCTCCAAACCAGGTCCCTCTAATGTTCCCATGGCGAGGTCATTCGATAAAGCATAAAAACTCTCCCAGGCCCTGTCAAGCCTGGTCTCTCGCGAGTAGAGTTTGACCTCACACTAAAACTAATTATTATTCTCGTTACATCATTACAACCGGTATAGCTTATAGTTAATCATAAATAGAAATACAATATGACTAATACAATAAGCTAAAGTATGAGTTTCCACGCCACGCTGCCTCGCTGAGTTGCCACGCTTGAGCTTCCTCGGTTGCTTAATGTCAAACACTATTGCCAATTAGGGAATTATCCCTAATCTCAGGATTACCTTCAATCCCCCTCTACAAAATTCTTATGGAAAAATACCTTTATCCATTTAAATTAATATGTTTGTTGTTGTTGATGTGATTTAAGAACAATTCCAAAATCTTCCTAGCTCTTCCATCCTTAGCTCCTGAATTACTCTTAGAAAATGGGCAAAAATATGAAATACAGAGAAATTTGAATATTCGGAATTTTCCCTTCCTAGCCCAGATATATTCGTGTCTTATTGGTGTACCATTTGGTGGATAATGGTTCAATATATGTAGGGTGGAAGGGGACCCAAAATTTCCTTGCTAACCTATCATCTACTCTCCACAAAAGTAGCTTAATGGAATGACATTCATACGAAGAGTCATGTGTCTCTTGGAATAATTTTCTAAGACTAATTGCATTAATTTTAATCAAATACTTCCCCTTATATGGATCACACTAAACAGGAGAAATAATTTATTTAATTTATAATTATAAAAGTTGGTCGAATTTTTGAACTAATAAAAAATTAAATAATAATTCTAAGAGACTCCCAATTGTTCCTAATAAGTTTATACATGATGATTTGATTAACATAAGTTGAGCAAGTGTCTTAAAACATCTTCAAGCACCTTAACTAAATACTTTATTAGTGTGAGTCATGGTGTTTCCACACTAATTCAAGAGCATGGTTCCTTCTGTATACCACGCCATCAATGTCATACTTAGTAAGGATCAATATATGAGTTATCATAATGGTCTCATAATGTTTTTATAAAAGACTATTTCTGTCACGTTCAGTCACTCACATGCATGTATACAACTAAGACTTTAGAATTTAAAAACTCTTTATTGATATCAAAAGTTGTGTCAAATAACTAAGTAAATAGCAATTACACGATAAACTACTTGAGACTCATTTGTTTAGTATGTTGCAAAAATATCTTCGGAGATAGCCCTTTCATTAAGGGATCAACTATGTTAACACTACTACTAATGTGTTCAATTGACACAATTTGTTTCTGAACTTCTTCTTTGACAGATAGATACTTCATCTCAATAGGCTTAGCTGCTCAAAAGTTTCTATCATTCTTTGAAACAAAGTCTGTTGCGACATTATCATAATAAATCTTTAGTGGATTAGTTACTGAACCCATATACTAAGTCCTGAAATAATGTTTCTTAGACACAAGCCATGATTTGTAGCTTCAAAACAAGCCACAAACTCAGCCTCAATAGTTAAAGAAGCGATGACACTCTTCTTAGCACTTTTTAATGAAACGACCCCTCCAGCCTGAAGGTAAACAAAACCCGAAGTTATTTTTTTGCTATCAAGGAATCCTCCAAAATCTAAGTCTCAATAACCAACCACCTCAACGTGATCGAATTTCCTATAAGTGAGCATGAAGTCTTTGGTCCCTTACAAGTACCTTAACACCTTCTTTGTAGCCTTCTAATGTAAGTTACCTGGATTACTTTGATATCTGCCCAGGATCCCAATGGCAATACTAATATCCATTCGAGTACAAACCTATGCATATAATAAACTCCCTACAAGAGAAGCATACGACAGACGTTTCATCTGATACCTTTCCAATTTTGTTTGGGTACATTGACTTAAGCTGAATTTTTTCCCTTTTATAATTGGAACGTTAATGGAATTACAATTTTACATGCCAAACCTTTGTTAATGTAAGAATTATGAGACAATCTTATCAATCCACGTGATCGATCACGATAAACCTCTTTCCTAATCACAAAGGATGCCTCGCCCACATCATTCATTTCAAAGTTTTGCAAAAGTACTTATTAGTGTCCTTTATTAAATCAATACCACTTCTGGATATAAGTAAATCATCAACATATAGGACCAAGAATACAAACTTAATCCCATTGATCTTTAGGTATATACACCGATCAACAGTGTTTTTCTTAAACCCAAAGGATGTAATGGAATGATGAAAATTAAAATACCATTGATGAGAAACTTGTTTTAGTCCATGTATGTATTTCTTTAACAAACAGACCATGTGTTCCTATCCATTCTTAATGAAGCCCTTTGGTTGTTCCATATACACTTCTTCCTCTAAAATCCCATTAAGATTAGTTGTTTTAACATCCCTTTAGTATAGCTCTAAGTCATAATGATCTACGAGCACTAATATGATTATAAGAGAATCCTTCTTTGAAACAGGAGAGAAGTTTTCACTATAATCAATGTCTTCCTTTTGAGTAAAACCTTTGGCAACAATTCTAGCTTTACGTCATTCGATATTTCCATTTGAGTTGCGTTTGGTCTTATATATCCACTTAGACCCAACTATTTTATAACCTTTAGGCAAATCGACTAACTCCCAGACTTTATTAAAAGCCATAGATTTTATTTCATCATTCATTGCATCAATCTATTTAGTAGAATCTATTATAGAAAAAACTTTTTTTATAAGATACCGAATTATCAATATCCCCAACGTTAAATTCATTCTCTTGTAGATACACCACATAGTCATTTAAAATAGTTGATCTATGATTTCTTTGATATTTCCTTAATGCTATTTCTTGTGGTGTTTCAACAATGGGCTCATTATGTTGTTATTCATTATTTGGTATATGCATTTGCTCTTCATTGTTGGTCGGAACAATAATCGGTGAAACAACATATTTATGAACAATAGGACCATTATGAACCTCATTAGGAAAATTATGATTATCTGGAATTCTTGGAAGAGGATGATTTTCCTTGATTTCTTGAATAATCACATTCCTAACTTCATTACTCCCACTAACTTCACCATGTTCAATGAATTTAGCATTTCTGGTTTCAATAATTCGTTTTGTATGGTTAATACAGTAGAATTTTTACCCTTGGGATTTTTCGGATACCGAATGAAATAACAAGTTAATGTTCTAGGATCCAATTTCTTTTCATGTGAATTATAAATTCTTGCTTCTGGTGTACGTCCCCAAACATGAAAATGACATAAAGAGGGCTTCCAACCTTTCCACAGTTCAAAAGGAGTCTTAGGAACTACCTTACTATGAACCCAATTTAAGATATGTACAGCAGTTATGAGCGCATGCATCCACAAAAACATAGGTAAATTACTTATACTTATCATACTCCTAACCATTTAAATGAGAGTAAGAATGCACCTTCTAGCCACATTATTCTGGCAAGGTGAACCTGCCATTGTGTATTGTGAGCTAATACCCAAACGCTCAAGGAGTTTAGCAAATGGAACGAGGCGTTTTCCTGACTCATCATATTTTTCATAAAACTCACCATATCTATCCGATATTATAATTTTCACCTTTTTGCCTAATTGTCTTTCTACTTATATAATATGAACTTCAACTGCATTTACAGATTGAGATTTATCATTCAATAGATACAATGTGCAATATCGGGAAAATCATTTATAGAAGTGATAAAGTATTTTTCTCCACCAATGGAGTGAACATCAAAAGAACCACAAATATCTGTATGTATAATCTAAATAATTTGTATACTTATTGTGGATCCTTTCTTCGTGTGTTTGGTCTGTTTACCCTTAATACAGTCCACATATACACCATAATCAAACCAATCCATATCACGGATAAATTCCTCTTTAATAAGCCTTTCAATTCTCTCTCTGGATATGTGTGCTAATCTTTTATGCCACGAGTTAGTAATTCTTGTTAAATGAGTTACATTTAGATCCAATATTTGTATGCAGAGACAATAAGGATTTTGAAAAATTAGGATCAAGATTAATTTTAAACAAACCATTCGACAAGAAACCCGAGCTAAAAACATAATTATTTTATATAAGTAAAACTATTATTGGTAAAGTTAAAAGTGAAGCCCCTTATTGAGAGTTTAAACAAGAAAATTAAATTTTTGGAAACTATGGGTACAACAATGGTATCTTTAAGATCCAAATAAATTCCAAATTCTAATTTTAATCGAAAAACTCCTATTGCTTCAACTTTTTCTTTTGTTCGGTTTCCCATATCAACAAATTCTTCATTTTGTTTTTTTTAAGATTGAAAGGAAGCCCTGCATAGAATTTGAAACATGACATGTAGAACCATATTCAATCCACCATATGTTAGAAGGAACATCAATTAAGTTTGATTCTAAATAAACAAAAGCACAAGGATTGCCTTTCTTTTCAAATCAAGCTTTACGCTTAATACTGTCTTTCTGAATATGCCCTTTCCTGTGAAAGAAGTGACATGTGATTATTGCTTTATCCTTATTTTTGTGGGAAGGACCATGTTCCTTATTGGAAGGACCAAGACCTCGCTTAATGCCCTTTCATTTATTTTTCTTACCAACTCCTTTATTGACCACCACATTCACCACTTGCAATTTGGTCACTTTACCACTTTGCTACTTGATACATCCTTCTTCTTGAACCAACACGCTTTGTAGTTCATTAACATTCCATTTATCTTCAAATGTATTATAATGAATCTGGAAAGACCCATAATGAGGAGGCAAGGATTTATGAGGAATTGGACTAAATAAGTATTGTACACTATCATTCCTAAAGTCTGCAGTTTTGCAGCAATATTAGTCATCTCAATAATGTGTGCATTCATGATTCCATCCAGGGATTTGTCAACATTGTGCAATCTATCCATAATATTCGCCAGATACTGTTTCGCGTTGGTGGTTTCAGGTAGGGAGGTTTTCACATTTGTTGCGTTGCATATTCTAATAAACATCAGACAAAGCCTATTCGATTTTGACCATGTACTGTGAATGATCACATCGTTCTCACTGCTTTGTTCAGTAATAGAAGCGGGTTCATCTGTAAGGAGTGTTACAAAATGGTCCAAGACACCATGGCTAAACTCAATTTTCTCGCACCATTCCCACAATTTAGTTCCGTCAAATTTCGAAAAGGCTGAGGCTTGAGAAATTAGATTAAGATTTGCTGCAAAATGCTCACTCTAATAAAAAAAACACATAATTGAAATTTGCAAGGAAATCAATATATATAATTGTCAAAATTTTAATGGCAGAATTGTAATAAATTGTGTCATAAGTTTCCCTTTAATGTTTATTAAATAACAAAACCATTAAAGCAGAATGTCTGTATTGGGTTTATAACATTGAAAATTGTGATTTAACATACGCATTATTTGACAATTTAATATCTAATCAATAACTCTAAAGTTGATTAAATTTAAATAATAACAAACTTTAGAATGGGCAATAAGTTTGACATTCCACTTAATGAGTCATTGGATTGTGTTTGGTACGAGACTTGGTAAAATAGGAACGCCAATTATATCCAACAACTAGAGTCGTTGGCTTGTGTTTGGCACTAGACTTGTCGAAAGATTAAAAATTTTTAATATATTTAATATTTAATGTTATGAATCATTGGCCTGTGTTTGGCATGAAACTCATCAAAATATTAATATTAAATTAACACAAGTCTAATATCCTAGTATATGAAATATATTGGTCTGTGTTTGGCACGACTATTTAACTAAAATAGGATCATTAGAACAAGGTTTATTGAACAGTTCTTGATGTAAAATTCATAAGATATGGACAACATTAATTTTGGCCTAAATGAAAAAATTGAGTTAGCATCATGAATCTGTAGAAAAATACTTCAGAATCTTAAAATTTTGGACGGAATTGAAAAAAATATTTCTTTTGGAGTGAGATATACCCCATGAGATTATTTTCATAAATGGCAAAATTAGTGTTTTGAGGGCCTAAACGATCTCAGATAGACGAAAAACAGTTTACATCACGAATAATCGTTATGAAAAATGGTATCTGACTCGTTTTCAATCAGACTACCAAGTTTCATCACATTCGGAACAAGTTTGGTGACAAAAACACTATTCATCGCAAGCGTTGTTGGGATTTTTTTTCTAGAATTGCTAGAAATTTGTAGGTTTGATATAAACAAATTAGAAAACCACTAAAATAACATAAAAACAACATATATGGTTCCAATACATCAAATAAAATTGTTCTTGACAAATTTGATAAAATTCTTGACAGAAATTGCCAAAAAACACAAGAACTATTTCTTACATAATTATCATGTAATATGAATTATCATGAAAAAAAATCACTGCTTAATAAAACGTTAAAAATTACCATATAATACAAATCATCTTGATAAATAAATAAGTGAGGAATTAACGTTAAAACTGGGTTTATCAACATATATATAGCTTGATCTTTTAAATACGTAGAGGAATATCATGATAATATTTAAACGCGGGCTCTAATACCACATGTAATATTATAACATGAGATGAATAAGAATTATTTATCATCATTTTAATTCTTATAGGATCTTTAATATTTTCATGCAATCACAATATAAATATAATTATAAATTCTTATGGGAAAATACCTTTCTCCATTGAAATCGATGTGTTTGTTGTTGTTGATGTGCTTTAAGAACAATTCTCAAATGCTCCTAGCTTTTCCTTCCTTAGAACATGAATTGCTCTTAGAAAATGGCCAGAAATCTGAAATATGGAAAAATTTGGAAATTTGAAATTTGACCTTCCTATTCTAGATATATTTGTGTGTTTTGGTGTACCATATGTTGGAGAATGATTCACTATATATGGGGTGGAATGGCCCCGAAATTCCCTTGGTAACTTATCATCTACTCTCCATAAAAGTATCTTAAGGGACTCACATTCATACCAAGAGTCATGTGTCTCTTGGAATAATTTTCTAAGACTAATTTCATTAATTCTAATCAAATTCATCCCCTTATATGGACCACACTAAATAGGAGAATAATTTATTTAATTTATAATTACAAAATTTGGCAAAATTTTGTAATTAATAAATAATTAAATAATAATTCCAACTGACGGGTGGTTTGTGGATCGATTATTTGTTGAGGAAATTGGTTAACGATATTTATTTGTATTTTGAACCATGAAATTAGGCTTAATTAATCCTAATCTATTTAAAATTATTGTTATTATTATTTTTCCCCTACAATGGGTCATCTGTTTGGCAAATGACTTTTGTTTGTTTAGTTTTCGAATTTATTTAACACTAAATAAAATTTAGGGATCATTTTGATATAATCGAGACAGTTTAGAGATCCAATGAGTAATTTGTTCTATATAAAATTAATATTATTAAGATGTGTAGAAGGACACTTCATATGCATGTCATAAATACAGGTACCATGACAATCTCTCTCTCTCTCTCTCTCTCTCTCTCTCTCTCTCTCTCCATATATATATATATATATATATATATATATATATATATATATATATATAATTGATTAAAAATATTCAATTTAAATACAATAAACATGTCTATCTGCACATGCAATATATAAAAGTAGATAAAAGGTAGGCGTTGTAAGCAATTACGTACACGATTAGAAATTCTCAAGTCTTACTCTTAATCGGTTTCAAGGTTGTAGTGAGATAGTGTTGTGTTGCATTTGAATTAGTCGATGTTACATCCACTTGATTGTCAAATGTATCATATTTAAAACTTCTTAGCAACTGATGGTAGGGTTCAAAATTGGTAATTTCCTTGAAATTAAGCCGTGTTCGTTTTTACTAAGTAATAATACATCATACCTTATAATCATTAAAAATTATTTGATTTGGCACGTTATTAATAGATCACACATTAAATTGTATTTTTTATGTATTAATAATAAAGTCTTAGCTGGAATTGAAGTAAAAGTGCGGTGCACTCGCTGGTTGCAAGACCGTGATTGCGGTAAAAACACTAACTTTAAATACAATAAGCTTAGGCCAATTTTCATGCATCGATCGCGATATGCTGACATGGCGTGTCCTGATTAGTTAGTGTCTTATGGATATGAGTCGCACCAATGACACCATTTACATGGAATTTCACGGCCATGTGTCGGCGTAGAAGGAGTCCTTTAAATATAATCACTCCTAACTAACCTACGTTGATGATTTTTCTACCCCAAATACTCATACTAACAAACAAATGTAAAATGTACTGTTTTAGCGTATTGTCATAATTCGATGCGTTTTAATATAAAACTAGCATGGATCTCGCGTAATGCGCGGGAGTAAATGTATACTACGAAGAGATATTAAGACAAATATATTATTTACAATTTATTATGCATATTTTACTAAAAATGTTGATAAATTAATCATATTTGTTTAGTTTACATCGCATGTGCGATGCATGGGCAATATACAATAAATAAATATAATGATAATTATAAAAATGAGTGTATGTTATAAACTAAATATCTTATTTAAAAGTCATTATAAAAGGTTATATTTTTTTATAAATAATATGTTATTTTTGAATGTTTTTATTATATAAAAACTATTGTTTAAAAATAAAAGCTTTAAAAAAGGTATGTATTTTATATAAAAATATATATATATATATATATATTTTATTTATATTTAGTTTAAAATGTCATTTATAGCTTAAAAATTAAAATTATTTTTATAAATAAGATTTTAAAAATATTTTTATAACCAAAACCTTTTTTATTTATATGAAAATTAATTTTGAAATTTTGAAAACTTTTTTTTATTAAAAAAAATGTTATATATATGTAGTAGTATTAGTAGCATTGTGTAATGTAATTTGAGTGTAAAATACATTTACATGTGCTCAAATCAAGATAAAAAACCATGAAATATTCCTTATAATAATCAGATCCAGAGTGAGACAAATACATCAAATTAAAATACATAATATGAAACTATATTGAAACACACTGAATCTAAAAATCTAAAGAGAAAATAGAATGTTATTGCATAGGTTCATACTATTATCTACTTTTTTTAAGAAACCAAAAATATATTATATAAGTAGCAAATCAAATCTGCTTACAAAATTATTAACTTTAACATCATCCCAAAATTCCTTCTAAAAAATAATAATAAACAAACATACAAAGCAAGATGCAAACACCCATTATAAAAGTCCAGTACTACAGTTTTGAGTATACCTTCCTCCCAAAACTTAGATATCAAACTAAAACAACAATACCTTTATCAACCATGTTCTACAACTACTAAAAACCATACACAACAAAACTTTAACATAAAATTATAAATACACAATCATATTATCTGAGTTAACTTGGACATCGTTTATTAAACTTTGTCCGTCATAACCATAATGTGTGAGAAAGATAAACCATAGTGTTTGTCTCCAAAAAAAGAAAAATAAAAATAATCCAATCCCTACTCCAGCCTTCAAGTGTCCATTGACGGATTCATCCAATCTCAATTGAAGGGTGTGGAAACTTAACACAAGGTGAAAATGAAAGAACTTTACAGGGATGAATTGAATTACAACAAAAAGAAAAAATATAACTCTCCCTTCTACTCTTTCAATCTCAATATAGGAGTTATTTATAATACTGAGGATAACCCAAACGTCGCTGCTTTATAGAGTAGATAAAGAGCTAAGGTATAGCAGCGTTTGTAATGGAATACAGTTTTGTTATTGCAGTGTGAATGGCCTTTGAATGGGTCTTGCACAACAACTTGTTTAAATGGTTCATATCAGCTCGTGTGAATGTTTGAATTGGTCATATCACCTTTTGAATTAGAATGTGCTCTAACAATGGGTTCTGGTTATATAAAAGGGAAAGAAAGGGAAAGATCATAAGAGGATCAGGTGAGAGAAAAAAGGGAATAAATGGGCGAAGGAAATGAAGTGGTTGAGCATAGATGTGTGTTGGAGAGAGAGAGAGAGGGTGAGATTATGGGTTTACTTTACCGTGAGAGTTGCACACCTATTAACACTACCATATTAATTTCTAATTCTATTTTTAATATAGATTTGCTCGTTGAAGGGTTTACCATAAGTTTGAGCGTGAGAAATGACAACTTCATAAAGTCAAAATTTACTAAAATTACAAATATTAGGTTGTTTGAGGGAAAGCACTTACGTTTGTGTTCTTTTTTCAGTTTTTATGAATAACATATTTTTACCGACCATTAAACAGGTTTATTCCATATAAAAGAGGGAAAGTAATGGAACGTCTCACCGTATTTCAAATATACATGCAAATGTGATTTTCATAATATATAAATTATCCATTCAACTATAGGAATTTACAGTTAGACAATTAGTTGCACATCCGTATAACTTCAGCAACTTCAAACACATCTTGGTTTATATTAAACAACAATGTCAAAGAGAGTATTATATTAACTAACAATGTCAAAGATAGCATAAGGAATGGCCCAAACATTTTTACATCAGGGACCCTTGTGATATATACAAGTTATTAAAGCAATCGTGTATGATTAAGCATTTGACCCAACCGCCTAAATAAATCACGCATTCGGCTTAAGCATAGCACATATTCAAAATGTGATTTGGTTGGAATGCCTATTCAGTGGCATGTTGCAACTTTAACATTGATAATTTTATTTCTTAGGAGAAGGGTCTTATTTTAGTGAATGAACAATTAATATGCAATGAGTATTAAATGTGATTGTTGGATTGATAAATCACTAATTCAGAAAAAACCTATTAAGGGATATAATTTTTTTATATTTAAACTACAAATTCATTGGTTCGGGGTGAATTTTTTGCTATGTCTACTATTTAATTAAGCAATTGTACAAAATCAAGAATAAAAATAATTACAGACATAAATTATAAATTACAGAAAAGTAAGACTTACCCGATTTTGTAGAAATTAATAATAGAAATAGACAAGATAAATATGAGCCCTGTAGAACAGTCTCCTTAAGATAAATTTATTCCCTCCAATGTGCTTCAAGGTTGTTGAATAATTGCCTCCCAAGATAGAATGGATTTTTCGAATTAATTATGTAGCACAACAATAATTAATTCCAAAGAACACAACTATGTGTTAATATACTCAACTGGAACAGTAATATGATATGTAGAAATGAAGAAAATAGTTTTCTGGACGAAGGAAATAATGCTTAGCATTTTCGGAATTTTTCTGGAGGGGAAAATCTTTCAGCAATTAAAACTGGAGGGAATATGTTGTATTTATAGCATCTATGTTGACTGTTCAAATTAACTGCCAGGCAATTAATTTCTAACGGTTGACTCTTGGCAATTAATTATTTAAACGGTTTTAATTAATTAATTCGGTGTTTAAACAGATTAATTAATTAATTACGGAATTAATTAATTCGGTCCAAAATGAAAGGAATTTATTTAAGCCCGAACCGAATCGAATCGAGTCGGCCTGGCTGGACGAGCGATGCTGCGCGTGTGGGCTTTTGGCCGAAGCCCAACACAAGCATAGTGTAGGCCATCTCCCCTTTAAAGAGTTGGGATACCCCAAGGCATCCAAGCCTTAGTCCATCATTTGGGTTTTATTAACTCATCATTTTTCCACTACTCTTCCAATGTGGGACAAAAGTTAAAACATACCCAATTCATTAACTTTCATTGCTTTGTCAGTCACTTCGGGGACATATTTATCATTCATAACTTAATGAAATTGGACATGTGAATATATTACGTTAATCTCCTTGTGAAGGAGAATGCATTTGTATATGGTCCCACAATTATCGTGGTGTGGGTCCCACCTAAATTTGAACTGAAAGTTGCTTAAAATCATGTCTAAAAAATTCTGGACATCTTTTAAGTCCAATTTTTCCAACAATCCCCCATATGAATGATATATCTCTATAAATAAAAATAAACAGATGTTGATGCTGATGCTGATGCAGACACAGGTTGAGTAAAAACAGAAGATTTATTGCATCGGGAGAAGTAGCCTAGTGGCCTTGAACTTTTCTTAGTGATATACCATTGGATTTACTTAGTTAATCAGTAGACTTCACGTCTTTGAACCGTCAACCTTTTTTGTAAACCTAGACAATAGTATTCACACAATAATTCTTCAACACAGTTATTTCTCACACTTGTGTTCATTTTCGCCATGAACACCACCTGGTTCCATGAGTATTTTAGAGAATTTTCCTTTCATTATTCTCATAGAAGTGGTCCCCTTCTTACTCACGTAGGTGATTTCCATAAAGAGTATCCTGCAATACCCCACTTAGACATACTAAGATATGGATGTCATTAAAAGCATAACTTATCCTAATTTCGCGATAGATGTGCAGTGTCACATCTTTGGAATGGATAAGATTAAATATCCTCGAGTGCTTACTGAATACAATGCCCATTGAACCTAGATGTTGGTATCTCTAGTCATCTAGGTTGGGTTGCCACTATATTTATTCTTATTTATTTATAGGCTTTAGACCTATTCCTCTTGATGATCTTTCAATTTGCTCTCGGTTTAAACCTTTCGTTAGTGGATCCGCTATATTATCTTTTGACTTTACATAGTCAATTGAGATAATTCCGTTTGAGAGAAGTTGTCTAACGGTATTGTGTTGACGACTAATATGTCATGACTTTCCGTTATACATGTGATTCTGTGCCCTTCCAATCGCTGATTGACTATCGCAATGTATACATATTACGGGCACAAGTTTCGACCAATTTGGAACATCCTCTAAGAAGTTTCGAAGCAATTCAACTTTGTTTAGTGCAATGAATTCGGATTCCATTATCGATCTAGCAGTGCACATTTATTTAAGGATTTCCAAGATACGACTGCACCTACAAGGGTAAATACATACCCACTCGTAGACTTAGAGTCTTTTGTATTAGATATCCAATTTGCATCGCAATGTCCTTCAAGAACAGCTGGAATTTTGAGTAGTGCAGTCCATAGTTTTGAGTGTATTTTAAATAACTCAAAACTCTTAATATTACCTTCCAGTGATCTCTCCCTAGATTACTCGTAAATCGACTTAGCTTACTTATTGAGTATGCTTTGTCCGATCGTGTATAGTTTATGATATACATTAAACTGTCGATAATAAGAGAGTACTCTAGTTGAGATATGCTTTCACCATTATTTCTTTCTAGATGTATATTTACATCTACAGGTGGCTTGGCAGGACTGATATCGGACTTCTTGAATTTTTCAAGTACTTTCTCTATGTAATGAGATTGATATAATATAAGTCCATCCTATATTTTAGAAATTTTAATTCCTAATATAACATCAACGATACCCATATCTTTCATGTCAAATCAACTACTTAACATTTGTTTTGTAGTTTTGACAATTTCCAGGTTACTACCCATGATAAGCATATCATGAACATATATGCACACAATGACATATCCATTTTTAATGTATTTGAAATAAACACAAATATCGCATTCATTAATTTTGAAGTCGTTTCATAACATTGTATTATCACATTTTTCATGACATTGCTTGGGTGCTTGTTTTAATGAGTAAAGTGATTTAATAAGCTTACATACTTTTCCTTCTTATCCGGGAGCCTTGAACCCTTCAGGTTTCTCCATGTAAATTTCGTCATCAAGTTCATCATTTAAGAATGCAGTTTTTACATCCATTTGATATATTTGAAGTCCATTAATAGCAGCTATTTCTATTAACATCGGAATGGACGTAATTCTTATTACCGGTGAATATGTGTCGAAGTAATCCAACCCTTCCTTTTGCCTATAGCCTTTAGATAAAATTCTAGCTTTATATTTATCAATTGATCCATCGGCCTTTAACATCTTTTTGAAGATCCATTTATAACCTAACGGTTTTTAACCATGTGGAAGATCCACTAGTTCCCATGTGTGATTTTATAATATGGATTCAATTTCACTATTAATTGCTTCTTTCCAATTAGAAGCATTAGGTAAGGATATGACTTCTTTGTATGATTGAGGTTCTTTTTCTAGAAGATATGTTAGAATATTCGGATCGAAAGAAGTCAAGATTCTTGCTCTTTTGCTGCGTCTTGGTTCATCCTCTATTTGTTCAACAGGTTGATGAGTACCACTTGTAGTAACTTGATTTGTCCTTTTAGAAGGACCAGATTCTTGGGTCATGTTATATGGGAATTCATTTTCAAAAAATGAAGCATCTCTCGATTCAATAACTGTATTTACATGAATATCTGAAATCCCATATTTACAAACTAAGAAACTATATGCACTGCTATTAGTATCATAATCGATGAATACACAGTCAACGGTCTTCGTCCCTATTTTTACCTTTTTAGGTTTAAGAACCATTACCTTGGCTAAGCACCCCCATACTCGTAAATATTTATAGCAAGGTCTTTGACCTTTCCACAACTCATAAGGCGTCTTATGAGTTTTCTTGTGTGGCACTTTGTTAAGAATACAATTAGCAGATAATAAGGCTTCCCCCCACAAGTTCGGTGGAGCTCCTGAACTTATTAACATAGAGTTCATCATTTCTTTCAATGTACGATTTTTGCGTTCAGCAATGCCATTCGATTGAGGAGAATAAGGAGCGATAGTTTGATTAATAATTCCATTTTTGGAACAAAATTCGTCAAACGGATATTCATATTCACCTCCTATATCACTCCTAATAGCCTTTATCTTTTTGCTTAATTGATTTTCAACTTTATTTTTATATTCCTCATCTTTACTATGTAATAAATATACATAGCAATATTTTCTGCAATCGTCAATAAAAGTAATAAAATACTTTTTTCACCTCTAGTTTGTACAAATTTTAAATCACAAATATCTGTGTGAATTAAATTTAGTGGTTCAGTAATCCTATCAATAGAATGAAAATGTAATCTAGCTAATTTTGATTCCACACAAATATCACATTTATGATTTTTATCAATATTAAATTTTGGCAAAAATTTCAAGTTAATTAATCTACGCAAGGTATCAAAATTAACATGTCCTAATCTAGCATGCCAAATATTAGATGACTCAATCATATAAGTAGAACTAGAAATTTCATTCACAGGGGATGCCTTAGGCATCAATGTCATTACATTAATTTTAAAGAGCCCCTCAGACAGGTAGCCCTTTCCCACATACACATCATTTTAGACAACACAAACTTATAAGAAACAAACACAAGTTTAAACCCATTCTTGCTTAGAAGCGATCCAGAAATCAGATTCTTGCGAATGTCAGGCACGTGCAATACACTGTTAAGAGTAAGCTCCTTTCCTAAAGTCATCTTCAAAATAATATTTCCTTGTCCCACGACCTTAGAACTCGAAGATTTTCCTATAAAGAGAGTCTCCTCATTCTCCAAAACCTTATAATTAGTGAACATCCATTTGTTGGAACAAATGTGGCGTGTAGCCCCAGTATCCACCCACAATTCCTTTGTATTTCCTAATAAGTTGCATTCAGAGACAATAGAAGAAAGATTCATATCTGCAATACCATCGAAAATGTTCACACCCTCCGTCACATTTGCTCATTTTTGCGATACCTTATAATTGAGCATTGTTCCTTTTTGCGTTCTTCGATTTGCGATACTCGCTTGAGCGATGTCCTGGCTTGTCGCAGTTGTAGAATTTGCCTTTGAACTTCTTTCTTTGCTTAGATGTTCCTTCCCCATTACGCTTACATTTGGATTTAGGACCTTCAACCACATGAGCTTTGGACTCCATGACGTTCTTCCCACTTTTCTTTTGAGATTCACGATTGTCTTTTTCAATCCATAGTCACATTACCAGTTCTTCAACATTCGTCTCCTTGCGTTTGTTCTTTAGATAATTTTTGAACAAATTCAAAGATAGAGGAAATTTTTCAATAATCGTGACCACTTGAAAAGTGTCACTGACTGACATTCCTTTAGCATGAATGTCATGAAGAATAACCTGAAGTTCTTGAACTTGTTCAATAATCGTCTTGGAGTTAACCATTTTGAAGTCTAGAAAATGGCCCACGATGAATTTTTTCATACTAGCGTCTTCAATTTTGTAATTCTTCTCTAAAGAATTCCATAATGATTTTACGGTTTTCATAGTGTTGTACACGTGATACAATGTCTTGTCCAAGTATATCAGGATGTAGTTACGGCACAGATCATCAGAATGTTTCCATGCTTCAACAGCAGCAACTTTTTCAGTCTCATCTCCTTCTCTCAAAGGTGGACAATCCTCATACACGAACCTTCCCAATTGGAAAGTTGTGAGATAAAAGTACATATGTCCATGCCAATGTTTGAAATCAACCCCTGTAAATTTTCTTAGTTTCTCCCCTTGTGGCATGGTTACGGGGGCAACAACAGGTGCATGTGTTATATTCACAGTAGGTGGAATGTTCACGATAGGTGGTGGAACTGTGATTGTATTTTCTAATTCCATTTCTATTACAAAAATAGAATTTTTATCAATGATAGTATTCATTTGTAATGACATTTGTGACACCCCACCTAATTAAACATCGGGTGATCAGGCCTTTATTAAATTAAAACAAGTTTCTCAAATGGTTCATTCTTAGCATCACTGTCGAAAACTTTTTAATTACTAATCACCTAAGTAAAATTAGACCGGTGCCAAATTTTATCTTTCTTAAAACAGGTAAATCAACCATGCAAAAAAATAGTAAAACAACCACCATGTACTAAAACCCAATCAACAAAGTATAAGTACAAAAGAATAAGAGTAATACCGAATAAACCATCGGCTAAAAATCCCAAACAACAATAGAATAACCAGTAGTCTCAAAACTAACATCTGAGACTAATACCGGACCACAAGTCCATACATAGAATAGTGTGAGATCCTATACTAGATCTGAATGAGAGGTATCGTCTAATCAAAATCCTGTAAGCATCCACTGTGCTACAGCTCCGAGTCTCTGGAATGGAATCATCATACATGGCGTCCCTATGGCTGGACACCTAAAAGGTTTTGAAAATATTTTATAGCAAGAGTTAGTACTCAAAACATTTTGAAAATATTTAGCAAGCGTTTATCACAATATAAAAATGCAGTTATTGATTACACATGTTAGGTTCTCGTACACTCTCTTGAGTTTACTCACCCCTCATCTCTTGTGCACACCTAACGTTCTACGCTTAGCCTACCTAGCCATATCTTCCAAGCTATCTAGGACTAAGTAATCATCTGAACTTGTCTATACTTAAGTTCCATTACCGCCCATACAGTACAACCGTTTCACTAACATCTCGCGTATGTTAATTAATTCTCAGGTAACATTTCATCTATGTTATTTTTCAATACTTCTCATTTAGTTTCACTACTAAAATTACTACAATTCTCACAATTGTTGACTTTCCACTTGTGTAATTAAGTTTCACTACTTGAATTACTAAATAGATTTTCTCTATCTAAAGGTGCATTTCGTAATTAAGTTTCACTACTTAACTTACCAGTTCAGTATGTATCTTTAAATACATAATATATATCAATCTACTAATACACAGAAGTAGAATATCATCAAGTATATATTTCACACACAATATATATACTAAATATCAGTCATTACTATTTTGCCCTTTTTATACACGTAAAGGACTCTTGGTTCGGAATGATTCATCGACCCCAAGGTAAGAATTGGTTCGGAATGATACATCGACCCCAATTATTTATATACACAAATAAAGATCTCTTGGTTCGGAATGATTCATCGACCCCAAGTGAGAGTTGGTTCGAAATTATCCATCGACCCCAACTATTTTTAAAAATATATATATATATATATATATATATATATATATACACATATTTAGGTTCGGGACTCTTTCATCGCGACACCAGTTCAAGGTTTGGTTCGACATTTCTCATCGACCCCAAACATATAGTAACTTTATGTTAGTTCGGAATGTCTCATCGACCCTAACATAATTAATTTAGGTATCAATCTCTCGACCTAAAAGATCATATAATTCAGTAGGTACACGCCCGACCTATTAATTATATACGTACGAAATATTTTAATCTCATATATTAGTCGTACAACATTCGCTTTACGATTTATCTCATTAATCAAATTTATTTGAGTATTCACATAACTCTAAGGGTCCTAGTTACCCCTTACATATAATTTCAGTAGTTATTGCTTACCCTACTGGTCTATTACTTAAATTGCATTTACTTCGCCTCGTAACTTAATTTTCGAAGTCCCCGAAACTCTACTAAATCGGATTATTCTCCTCGGTCCGTAATCCAAGCCCTACACCTAATGGCCTTATCGGACCTCAACAATATACCTATTGGTCTTATTCTCACTCCCATATAAGTATATTATAAACCCTAGGATACTCATTCATTCCCGAAAATCAACGAAGACTTAAACACGAAAAACTCGGGAAGAACAGCTTGCGTCGATCGATCGACTGTTGGGTTCGATCGATCAATCGAACAGGGAAAGACGCAGTTCATCTTCTTCGTTAATCTTTTCCTCCATTAATAAATCTTCAAACTCCATTATAGTCCACCAAACTTCTACCCAATGATCCTAATATGTTTTCACGTATACCAGGACAATTTCTAACGTGACAAATACATCACAAACTCCAATTCCTTTAAAGAAATAGTGAATTAAACCCAAATTTTCTTGAAACCCTAGTTATGGTGTTCTTCCCATATTATCATTCAAAATCCAGATTTTAATCCAAAAAATCATCAAGTCTAATCTGAATTTTAATCCTCTACATAAGGTAAATCATTCTACATGCGATTTCTATCCCAACATGTATAATTATCATCTTTCTCCAATCAAGATAATGATTTAAACAAAACTATTCAAAAACCCTACACATGGGTATTATAACTTTATAATTTTTTTGCAATAAACAACTTGCCTTATGATCAGTAGGGTCTGATTTCGTGGTTGTTGTTGATGATTGATGATCTTCATCCTTCAATCCTTCTTCCCCAACAAGTTGATAGTGAAAATCTCCTTTGAATCCTTCCCAATTCTTCCTTTTGCCTTGAGAATGGTTTCTCTCTTATCTCTAATGGCTATGGTGTGTTTTCATGGGTTTTCTAACCCTAACCCCTCTATCATACGGCTGATATAAAGCTCTCAATTTCGTAGGTCTCCATACCCTCTTCTGTTAAAAGACCAAAACGCCCCCTAACGGTCTCGGTTTAGTCCAAAATTACCCCGGGACTCAACTAGTACCCCCGGGTATACTATTTTGACTAATTTGACCCTTCCGGACTCATCCGTGACCTCTAAATTATTATTTGAGTCACTTAAAAATATTACTCGTTCTCACCCCAACACGGTCTACACGCGTTAAGTAACTATTTACCACTGGCACTAAGTAAATATAATGAGGCAATATAAACCAGTATCTATCTCTCGATTAATATTCCAAAATTACAATTTTAAATAAAACTCTATAAATTAATACTCTTACGTAATTTAAATTAAGCCGTATTTTCTCATTTAATTCTTCAATTTAATTAAATAGAATATTTGGAATATTCAGAAATACGGGGTATTACATACTTCCCCCCTTATAAAGGAATTTCGTCCTCGAAATTAGGATAAGGCTGGTATTAAGACTAAGGACCTTAAACGTCATTGCATCCTCTAATACCCAAAACCAAATCATAACATCCTAACGGTCGCCCCAAGTACATGTCTTGCTTCATTATAAATTCTTATCGCATGTTACCCACGACGCATATATCATAATTAAGCCTCACTACTTAATTTCTCCATAGATTTTCCAATCCAACATTAATTCTTGAAATTAGGTTTCTCCCTACTTAATTTATCCATTTGACGTATATCTCTATATTTAACATCTAGGCGTCTACTATCACTCATAAGTAGAATATTATAAGGTATATATTTCACACACAATATATACTATAAGGACAATTGGTCCGGCAAAATCATCGGCCCCAATCATCCTGTCATTTACATTGGTTCGGAAATCCCTCGACCCCCAAGGTAAATGAAATACATATGTTGGTTCAGACCTTCCGTCGATACCAATATTCATCATCGATTTGGTTCAAAAACATCATCGACCCCAAATCGATCCCTCATGTATTGGTCCGGAACATCATCGACCCCAATATAGAGATTAAACACACTTACCATCGCACATAAGTAGAAAAAAATCAATAGGTATATATCTTACAAATAACATATACTATAAACACTTATTTTATAATCACCCCCCTTTTGTAACACTTTTGGGGTTATTGGCACGGAATCCCTCCTCGATCACCAATAGTGATTGGTTATATTGCCTCGGAATCACACTTCGAGCATAATATAAGTATATATTTCTCATCGTACATGAGTAGAAAATTTGTGAGCCATATATTCCACACTTCTTATATTCTAAAATGTCATACTCCAATAGAAGGTACTCATATCACGCGTTAAGGACTAAAAGTTCGAAATGTCTCCTCGAACCACCACTCAAAGTACACATGTCCTCGAACCACCACTCAAAGTACACATATGTTCATAATAGGTATCCAAGAACCTAAACTTTATGTACAGATCATATAGGCAGTCTCACGCTACCTACAATTATGCTCATATAGGTATAAATTCAACCTATGAATTGATCAGTGGGCTTCTCCAAAATTCCACTATCGTAAGGGCGTATTATCCTCCTTTCTCACTAACATTGAGTCGTAGGCAACACAACATACTCAAAATATTACTTTATCTCTATTCCTCCCTGACCATCTCTCACAGGGTTGGATTTTAGGATTCTCTCTTGATTCATAATCATGTAGAGCGGCACCGTGCACTCTCGCTTTTCAACAACATACTAATCCATCCCAGTCACCCCATTTCGCTACCCCAACGAAATGTTGGCTTAATTATGATGTTCACAACCCATCAATAATTTATAAGTCTGTCTCCTCATTCCATCATTGGAAATGTAGGTTCCCTACCACATTCTGGTTGCTCATTTCGAGTCCATCTCGCTCTATTAACTAGAGGTGTGTTTGGGGACAATCTCACTATGTCTCCCCTCAACATCGCTTCCCACTTATCAACATTTTAGTAACGCATAAGTCACTCTCAACACTCAGTTGAGTAACACCTTGTATCACTTCTTCACAACAGTTAGGCCTCCCAATTCAAGAGATAACTTTTAAACGGCTTCCCACCGACTTTCATCCCATAGGGTGTGCTGGATCTCTCAGCACATATAATCTTGGATCATCGTCTATCTCCCATGGCGTTCAACCCATTTCATCGATACGACTTGTCTCCTAATGTCCCCACCGGCGTACAAAATAATTTTCCGCATCCCTCTATCTTGGATGTCTAAGGAATCCAATTGATTTGGGCGCCCATACACCCTTTTCTCCGTGTACATTTGCAAAAACATTGCAAGCGTCGTACCCGTAACATGTTTTTCCTCAACTCTATCCTTGTGTACACGACGTGACTACAATATTGTGGGTATTCTCAATACCCTATAGACCAAGAATAAAATCCTTGCCCACAAAGTCCCACTTATCGCTTCATGGTGAGGTAAGCCTTTCAGTGTTTCTCCACAACACTACCGGCTCCACTGATGCCCTAGCATCTAACAATGTCTCTTCTCCTGTCGTGCATAAAAATTTCAGTCGTATTCCCTTTCGCAACCGAACTTAAACAAGGGATTTCTCCCCATGTATTCTTACTGAGCATTATTAGAACAACACATAGTCGAGATGTCCAAGTTCGATTCCTCGACAATATGTGAAACCATACCCCAATATTTCTAAAGGAGTCAAGTGGCACCGCGCTTATACTATCACTAAGTCCTTAGCACTAATTACAATGGCGAGCTCGATCTCTCCGCTCAGCGGTCATACTACATACCTTGACTCACATCATTTAGGTTCCCACACACCGAAATCAATTACTATGAGATGTTCATAATTTATGAAGTCTCTCACATATTGATGAATAATGACAACTCGGCCCTTTTTTAGGTGAGGCATCGTCATATACCCCATTCACTCAAGGCTAAGACCCATATACTTCCTTGTCCACAGCTCTGGTGGTTCATATGGTTTCCGGACATAACACGCTTGTCCTCTCCGAAATGCAAAACTTAACTGAGTTATTACTTCCTCAAATAACTGCAAGCTAAAATAAAATGCGTTGCCCTACAACCACACTAGACATCTTTTCAAAAATTCCCTTACTTTAGGCCGCACCGACCGGTTTGGGTATCCCTCCCCTCGGACTAGGTAGGCTCGATTTTGAACACTATCATCCTGGTTCCCTTAGTTCTGCTGACTAAGAGGAACGCACTATGGGACTTAACAACCCCGACTTAGAATTTAATCATCAAATCCCCTAGTGGGTTTCCACTTATGGCTTGCACCAGCCCCATTACATTCAGTCTTACTCTTTGATTAAATCCTTAAGCTCCCTTAGCTCCGCCCACCTAGGAGCATTTACCTCAACCTTGTAGGAAGTACCATGTTGTCTTCATATACATAAGTCGTCCAAGAAGAGTTTTACCAAAATTGCGAATTATAACTCGAGAGTCCATTCTCTCAAGGGTTCTTTTTCCCTTATACCTATCTCATCGGTACAAGTTCACTTCAAAGGATAAAGTTCTCTCTCATAATTGGCCTCTACCAGGCTTTCACATGAGGGGTTTAGTTATTCCCATTCACTTCTCTTCTGAATCATCATTGGAGAACTTTGCGGTTAAACTATATATAAGGTTCCTCTATTTGTATACCGACCATCGGTCCGATTGTAGTGACTGGTATCTCCACCATGTTGCCTCAAAATTTACTAAAATTTTCACTTCTGAGTATTTCTACTCCATCCTTAATGCCAAAACCTCTAGAAATAATACTTCCGTTGGTTAACATGCACAGTCGCCGTTTTATCACATTTTTACGGCTCGTTCTCATCAAAATTTCTTCAGACCTACTCCCACTATCACTGCATTGGACGGTCTAGATTAGCATCCCTCTTTGCTATCGCGATACTTGGAAAATGCCTGCTATGCCTCAACAACCCTTGCAGCATCTACTTCCATTACACAGTAGGAGTGACCTCAACAACGGTCATCTCTCCTATGAAAACCATATTTGAACACTCCAGGTTTCATGCTGAGCTCCTCCCTCCTGCAGTCCTTCCAACGCCAATGCTGGTTCTACCTCCATGTTCGACGTACCATGCCCAATCGAACTCGTATATATAAAACTACATCTACTAAATAGCAGGAGAACGTAAACTACGTACGTAGATGAGTACAACAATCCTAAGATAGGGCTCTATATCAATCAAACGTTACACTGAAAACGTAGTAAGCCGTACAGATCCTATGGACACTAGAACCTGATGCTCTGATACCATCTGTGACACCCCGCCTAATTAAACATCGGGTGATCAGGCCTTTATTAAATTAATACAAGTTTCTCAAATGGTTCATTCTTAGTATCACTGTCGAAAACTTTTTAATTACTAATCACCTAAGTAAAATTAGACCGGTGCCAAATTTTATCTTTCTTAAAACAGGTAAATCAACCATGCGGAAAAATAGTAAAACAACCACCATGTACTAAAACCCAATCAACAAAGTATAAGTACAAAAGAATAAGAGTAATACCGAATAAACCATCGGCTAAAAATGCCAAACAACAATAGGATAACCACTAGTCTGAAACTAACATCTGAGACTAATACCGGACCACAAGTCCATACATAGAATAATGTGAGATCCTGTACTAGATCTGAATGATAGGTATCGTCTAATCAAAATCCTGTAAGCATCCACTGTGCTACAGCTCCGAGTCTCTGGAATGGAATCATCATACATGGCGTCCTTGTGGCTAGACACCTAAAAGGTTTTGAAAATATTTTATAGCAAGAGTTAGTACTCAAAACATTTTGAAAATATTTAGCAAGTGTTTATCACAATATAAAAATGCAGTTATTCATTACACATGTTAGGTTCTCGTACACTCTGTTGAGTTTACTCACCCCTCATCTCTTGTGCACACCTAACGTTATACACTTAGCCTATCTAGCCATATCTTCCAAGCTATCTAGGACTAAGTAATCATCTGAACTTGTCTATACTTAAGTTCCATTACCGCCCATACAGTACAACCGTTTCACTAACATCTTTCGTATGTTAATTAATTCTGAGGTAACATTTCACCTATGTTATTTTTCAATACTTCTCATTTAGTTTCACTACTAAAAGTACTACAATTCTCACAATTGTTGACTGCCCACTTGTGTAATTAAGTTTCACTACTTGAATTACTAAATAGATTTTCTCTATCTAAAGGTGCATTTCGTAATTAAGTTTCACTACTTAACTTACTAGTTCAGTATGTATCTTTAAATACATAATATATATCAATCTACTAATACACAGAAGTAGAATATCATCAAGTATATATTTCACACACAATATATATACTAAATATCAGTCATTACTATTTTTCCCTTTTTATACACGTAAAGGACTCTTGGTTCGGAATGATTCATCGAACCCAAGGTAAGAATTGGTTCGGAATGATACATCGACCCCAATTATTTAAATACACAAATAAAGATCTCTTGGTTCGGAATGATTCATCGACCCCAAGTGAGAGTTGGTTTGGAATTATCCATCGACCCCAACTATTTTATATATATATATATATATATACACACATATATTCTGGTTCGGGACTCTTTCATCACGACACCAGTTCAAGGTTTGGTTCGACATTTCTCATCGACCCCAAACATATAGTAACTTTATGTTAGTTCGGAATGTCTCATCGACCCTAACATAATTAATTTAGGTATCAATCTCTCGACCTAAAAGATCATATAATTCAGTAGGTACACGCCCGACCTATTAATTATATACGTACGTAATATTTTAATCTCATATATTAGCCGTACAACATTCGCTTTACGATTTATCTCATTAATCAAATTTATTTGAGTATTCACATAACTCTAAGGGTCCTAGTTACCCCTTACATATAATTTCAGTAGTTATTGCTTACCCTACTGGTCTATTACTTAAATTGAATTTACTTTGCCTCGTAACTTAATTTTCGAAGTCCCCGATACTCTACTAAATAGGATTATTCTCCTCGGTCCGTAATCCAAGCCCTACACCCAATGGCCTTATCGGACCTCAACAATTTACCTATTGGTCTTATTCTCACTACCATATAAGTATATTATAAACCCTGGGATACTCATTCATTCCCAAAAATCAACGAAGACTTAAACACGAAAAAATCGGGAAGAACAGCTTGCGTCGATCGATCGATAGTTCGAGATCGATCGATCGATCGAACAAGGACAGACGCAGTTCATCTTCTTCGTTAATCTTTTCCTCCATTAACAAATCTTCAAACTCCATTACAGTCCACCAAACTTTGACCCAATGATCCTAATATGTTTTCACGTATACTAGGACAATTTCTAACGTGACAAATACATCACAAACTCCAATTCCTTTAAAGAAATAGTGAATTAAACCCAAAATTTCTTGAAACCCTAGTTATGGTGTTCTTCCCATATTATCATTCAAAATCCAGATTTTAATCAGAAAAACCATCAAGTCTAATATGAATTTTAATCCTTTACATAAGGTAAATCATTCTACATGCGATTTCTATCCCAACATGTATAATTATCATCATTCTCCAATCAAGATAATGATTTAAACAAAACTATTCAAAAACCCTACACATGGGTATTATTACTTTATAATTTTTTGCAATAAACAACTTGCCTTATGATCAGTAGGGTCTGATTTCGTGGTTGTTGTTGATGATTGATGATCGTCATCCTTCAATCCTTCTTCCCCAACAAGTTGATAGTGAAAATCTCCTTTGAATCCTTCCCAATTCTTCCTTTTGCCTTGAGAATGGTTTCTCTCTTATCTCTAATGGCTATGGTGTGTTTTCATGGGTTTTCTAACCCTAACCCCTCTATCATACGGCTGATATAAAGCTCTCAATTTCGTAGGTCTCCATACCCTGTTCTGTTAAAAGACCAAAACGCCCCCGAACGGTCTCGGTTTAGTCCAAAATTACCCCGGGACTCAACTAGTATCCCCGGGTATACTATTTTGACTAATTTGATCCTTCCGGATTCATTTGTGACCTCTAAATTATTATTTGAGTCACTTAAAAACATTACTCGTTCTCACCCCCAACACGGTCTACACGCGTTAAGTAACTATTTACCACTCGCACTAAGTAAATATAATGAGGCAATATAAACCGGTATCTATCTCTCGATTAATATTCCAAACTTATAATTTTAAATAAAACTCTATATATTACTACTCTTACGTAATTTAAATTAAGCCGTATTTTCTCATTTAATTCTCCAATTTAATTAAATAGAATATTTGGAATATTTAGAAATACGGGGTATTACATACTTCCCCCCTTACAAAGGAATTTCGTCCTCGAAAGTAGGATAAGGCTGGTATTAAGACTAAGGACCTTAAACGTCATTGCATCCTCTAATACCCAAGACCAAATCATAACATCCTAACGGTCGCCCCAAGTACATGCCTTGCTTCATTATAAATTCTTATCGCATGTTACCCACGACGCATATATCATAATTAAGTCTCACTACTTAATTTCTCCATTGATTTTCCAATCCAACGTTAATTCTTGAAATTAAGTTTCTCCCTACTTAATTTATCCATTTGACGTATATCTCTATATTTAACATCTAGGCGTCTACTATCACTCATAAGTAGAATATTATAAGGTATATATTTCACACACAATATATACTATAAGGACAATTGGTCCGGCAAAATCATCGGCCCCAATCATCCTGTCATTTACATTGGTTCGGAAATCCCTCGACCCCCAAGGTAAATGAAATACATATGTTGGTTCAGACCTTCCGTCGATACCAATATTCATCATCGATTTGGTTCGGAAACATCATCGACCCCAAATCGATCCCTCATGTATTGGTCCGGAACATCATCGACCCCAATATAGAGATTAAACATACTTACCATCGCACATAAGTAGATAAAAATCAATAGGTATATATCTTACACATAACATATACTATAAACACTTATTTTATAATCACCCCCCTTCTGTAACACTTTTGGGGTTATTGGCTCGGAATCCCTCCTCGATCACCAATAGTGATTGGTTATATTGCCTCGGAATCACACTTCGAGCATAATATAAGTATATATTTCTCATCGCACATTAGTAGACAATTTGTGAGCCATATATTCCACACTTCTTATATTCTAAAATGTCATACTCCAATAGAAGGTACTCATATCACGCGTTAAGGACTAAAACTTTGAAATGTCTCCTCGAACCACAACTCAAAGTACACATATCCTCGAACCACAACTCAAAGTACACATGTCCTCGAACCACCACTCAAAGTACACATATGTTCATAATAGGTATCCATGAACCTAAACTTTATGTACAGATCATATAGGCAGTCTCACGCTACCTAAAATTATGCTCATATAGGTATAAATTCAACCTATGAATTGATCAGTGGGCTTCTCCAAAATTCCACTATCGTAAGGGCGTATTATCCTCCTTTCTCACTAACATTGAGTCGTAGGCAACACAACATACTCAAAATATTACTTTATCTCTATTCCTCCCTGACCATCTCTCACAGGGTTGAATTTTAGGATTCTCTCTTGATTCGTAATCATGTAGAGCGGCACCGTGCACTCTCCCTTTTCAACAACATACTAATCCATCCCAGTCACCCCATTTCGCTACCCCAACGAAATGTTGGCTTAATTATGATGTTCACAACCCATTAATAATTTATAAGTCTGTCTCCTCATTCCATCATTGGAAATGTAGGTTCCCTACCACATTCCGGTTGCTCATTTCGAGTCCATCTCGCTCTATTAACTAGAGGTGTGTCTGGGGACAATCTCACTATGTCTCCCCTCAACATCGCTTCCCACTTATCAACATTTTAGTAACGCGTAAGTCACTCTCAACACTCAGTTGAGTAACACCTTGTATCACTTCTTCACAACAGTTAGGCCTCCCAATTCAAGAGATAACTTTTAAACGGCTTCCCACCGACTTTCATCCCATAGGGTGTGCTGGATCTCTCAGCACATATAATCTTGGATCATCGTCTATCTCCCATGGCGTTCAACCCATTTCATCGATACGACTTGTCTCCTAATGTCCCCACCGGCGTACAAAATAATTTTCCGCATCCCTCTATCTTGGATGTCTAAGGAATCCAATTGATTAGGGCGCCCATACACCCTTTTCTCCGTGTACATTTGCAAAAACATTGCAAGCGTCGTAACCGTAACATGTTTTTCCTCAACTCTATCCTTGTGTACACGACGTGACTACAATATTGTGGGTATTCTCAATACCCTATAGACCAAGAATAAAATCCTTGCCCACAAAGTCCCACTTATCCCTTCGTGGCGAGGTAAGCCTTTCAGTGTTTCTCCACAACACTACCGGCTCCACTGATGCCCTAGCATCTAACAATGTCTCTTCTCCTGTCGTGCATAAAAAATTTAGTCGTATTCCCTTTCGCAACCGAACTTAAACAAGGGATTTATCCCCATGTATTCTTACTGAGCATTATTGGAACAACACATAGTCGAGATGTCCAAATTCGATTCCTCGACAATATGTGCAACCATACTCCAATATTTCTAAAGGAGTCAAGTGGCACCGCGCTTATACTATCACTAAGTCCTTAGCACTAATTACAATGGGGAGCTCGATATCTCCGCTTAGCGGTCATACTACATACCTTGACTCACATCATTTAGGTTCCCACACACCGAAATCAATTACTATGAGATGTTCATAATTTTCGAAGTCTCTCACATATTGATGAATAATGACAACTCAGCCCTTTTTCAGGTGAGGCATCGTCATATACCCCATTCACTCAAGGCTAAGACCCATATACTTCCTTGTCCACAACTCTGGTGGTTCATATGGTTTCCGGACATAACACGCTTGTCCTCTCTGGAATGCAAAACTTAACTGAGTTATTATTTCCTCAAATAACTGCAAGCTAAAATAAAACGCGTGGCCCTACAACCACACTAGACATCTTTTCAAAAATTCCCTTACTTTAGGCCTCACTGACCGGTTTGGGTATCCCTCCTCTCAGACTTGGTAGGCTCAATTTTGAACACTATCATCCTGGTTCCCTTAGTTTTGCTGACTAAGAGGAACGCACTATGGGACTTAACAACCCCGACTTAGAATTTAATCATCAAATCCCCTAGTGGGTTTCCACTTATGGCTTGCACCAGCCCCATTACATTCAGTCTTACTCTTTGATTAAATCCTTACACTCCCTTAGCTCCGCCCACCTAGGAGCATTTACCTCAACCTTGTAGGAAGTACCATGTTGTCTTCATATACATAAGTCATCCAAGAAGAGTTTTACCAAAATTGCGAATTATAACTCGAGAGTCCATTCTCTCAAGGGTTCTTTTTCCCTTATACCTATCTCATCGGTACAAGTTCACTTCAAAGGATAAATTTCTCTCTCACAATTGGCCTCTACCAGGCTTTCAGGTGAGGGGTTCAGATATTCCCATTCACTTCGCTTCTGAATCATCATTGGAGAACTTTTCGGTTAAACTACATGTAAGGTTCCTCTATTTCTATACGGACCATCGGTCCAAATGTAGTGACTGGTATCTCCGCCACGTTGCCTCAAAATTTACTCAAATTTTCACTTTTGAGTATTTCTACTCCATCCTTAATGCTAAAACCTCTGGACATAATACTTCCATTGGTTAACATGCACAGTCGCCATTTTATCACATTTTTACGGCTCGTTCTCATCAAAATTTCTTCAGACCTACTCCCACTATCACTGCATTGGGCGGTCTAGATTAGCATCCCTCTTTGCTATCGTGATACTTGGAAAATGCCTTATATGCCTCAACAACCCTTGCAACATCTACTTCCATTACACAGTAAGAGTGACCTCAACAACGGTCATCTCTCCTATGAAAACCATATTTGAACATTCCAGGTTTCATGCTGAGCTCCTCCCTCCTGCAGTCCTTCCAACGCCAATGCTGGTTCTACCTCCATGTTCGACGTACCATGCCCAATCGAACTCGTATATATAAAACTACATCTACTAAATAGAAGGAGAACATAAACTACGTACGTAGAGGAGTACAACAATCCTAAGATAGGGCTCTATATTAATCAAACGATACACTGAAAACGTACTAAGCCGTACATATCCTATGGACACTAGAACCTGATGCTCTGATACCATCTGTGACACCCCGCCTAATTAAACATCGGTGATCAGGCCTTTATTAAATTAAAACAGGTTTCTCAAATGGTTCATTCTTAGCATCACTGTCGAAAACTTTTTAATTACTAATCACCTAAGTAAAATTAGACCGGTGCCAAATTTTATCTTTCTTAAAACAGGTGAATCAACCATGCGGAAAAATAGTAAAACAACCACCCTGTACTAAAACCCAATCAACAAAGTATAAGTACAAAAGAATAAGAGTAATACCGAATAAACCATCGGCTAAAAATCCCAAACAACAATAGAATAACCACTAGTCTGAAACTAACATCTGAGACTAATACCGGACCACAAGTCCATACATAGAATAGTGTGAGATCCTGTACTAGATCTGAATGAGCGGTATCGTCTAATCAAAATCCTGTAAGCATCCACTGTGCTACAGCTCCGAGTCTCTGGAATGGAATCATCATACATGGCGTCCCTGTGGCTGGACACCTAAAAGGTTTTGAAAATATTTTATAGCAAGAGTTAGTACTCAAAACATTTTGAAAATATTTAGCAAGCGTTTATCACAATATAAAAATGCGGTTATTGATTACACATGTTAGGTTCTCGTACACTCTCTTGAGTTTACTCACCCCTCATCTCTTGTGCACACCTAACGTTCTACACTTAGCCTACCTAGCCATATCTTCCAAGCTATCTAGGACTAAGTAATCATCTGAACTTGTCTATACTTAAGTTCCATTACCGCCCATACAGTACAACCGTTTCACTAACATCTGGCGTATGTTAATTAATTCTCAGGTAACATTTCATCTATGTTATTTTTCAATACTTCTCATTTAGATTCACTAATAAAATTACTACAATTCTCACAATTGTTGACTTCCCACTTGTGTAATTAAGTTTAACTACTTGAATTACTAAATAGATTTTCTCTATCTAAAGGTGCATTTAGTAATTAAGTTTCACTACTTAACTTACCAGTTCAGTATGTATCTTTAAATACATAATATATATCAATCTACTAATACACAGAAGTAGAATATCATCAAGTATATATTTCACACACAATATATATACTAAATATCAGTCATTACTATTTTTCCCTTTTTATACACGTAAAGGACTCTTGGTTCGGAATGATTCATCGACCCCAAGGTAAGAATTGGTTCGGAATGATACATCGACCCCAATTATTTATATACACAAATAAAGATCTCTTGGTTCGGAATGATTCATCGACCCCAAGTGAGAGTTGGTTCGGAATTATCCATCGACCCCAACTATTTTAAATATATATATATATATATATATATACACATATTCTGGTTCGGGACTCTTTCATCGCGACACCAGTTCAAGGTTTGGTTCGGCATTTCTCATCGACCCCAAACATATAGTGACTTTATGTTAGTTCGGAATGTCTCATCGACCCTAACATAATTAATTTAGGTATCAATCTCTCGACCTAAAAGATCACATAATTCAGTAGGTACACGCCCGACCTATTAATTATATACGTACGTAATATTTTAATCTCATATATTAGCTGTACAACATTCGCTTTACGATTTATCTCATTAATCGCATTTATTTGAGTATTCACGTAACTCTAAGGGTCCTAGTTACCCCTTACATATAATTTCAGTAGTTATTGCTTACCCTACTGGTCTATTACTTAAATTGAATTTACTTCGCCTCGTAACTCAATTTCCGAAGTCCCCGATACTCTACTAAATCGGATTATTCTCCTCGGTCCGTAATCCAAGCCCTACACCCAATGGCCTTATCGGACCTCAACAATATACCTATTGGTCTTATTCTCACTCCCATATAAGTATATTATAAACCCTAGGATACTCATTCATTCCCGAAAATCAACGAAGACTTAAACACGAAAAACTCGGGAAGAACAGCTTGCGTCGATCGATCGACTGCTGGGTTCGATCGATCGACATAGTCGATCGATCGATAGTTCGAGATCGATCGATCGATCAATCGAACAGGGACAGACGCAGTTCATCTTCTTCGTTAATCTTTTCCTCCATTAACAAATCTTCAAACTGCATTATAGTCCACCAAACTTTGACCCAATGATCCTAATATGTTTTCACGTATACTAGGACAATTTCTAACGTGACAAATACATCACAAACTCCAATTCCTTTAAATAAATAGTGAATTAAACCCAAAATTTCTTGAAACCCTAGTTATGGTGTTCTTCCCATATTATCATTCAAAATCCAGATTTTAATCCGAAAAATCATCAAGTCTAATCTGAATTTTAATCCTCTACATAAGGTAAATCATTCTACATGCGATTTCTATCCCAACATGTATAATTATCATCTTTCTCCAATCAAGATAATGATTTAAACAAAACTATTCAAAAACCCTACACATGGGTATTATAACTTTATAATTTTTTTGCAATAAACAACTTGCCTTATGATCAGTAGGGTCTGATTTCGTGGTTGTTGTTGATGATTGATGATCTTCATCCTTCAATCCTTCTTCCCCAACAAGTTGATAGTGAAAATCTCCTTTGAATCCTTCCCAATTCTTCCTTTTGCCTTGAGAATGGTTTCTCTCTTATCTCTAATGGCTATGGTGTGTTTTCATGGGTTTTCTGACCCTAACCCCTCTATCATACGACTGATATAAAGCTCTCAATTTCGTAGGTCTCCATACCCTCTTCTGTTAAAAGACCAAAATGCCCCCGAACGGTCTCGGTTTAGTCCAAAATTACCCCGGGACTCAACTAGTACCCCCGGGTATACTATTTTGACTAATTTGACCCTTCCGGACTCATCTGTGACCTCTAAATTATTATTTCAGTCACTTAAAAATATTACTTGTTCTCACCCCAACACGATCTACACGCGTTAAGTAACTATTTACCACTCGCACTAAGTAAATATAATGAGGCAATATAAACCGGTATCTATCTCTCGATTAATATTCCAAAATTAAAATTTTAAATAAAACTCTACAAATTAATACTCTTACGTAATTTAAATTAAGCCGTATTTTCTCATTTAATTCTCCAATTTAATTAAATAGAATATTTGGAATATTTAGAAATACGGGGTATTACAACATTATCAAAACAGAATACAAAATTTTGTACACCGATTTCCTCCAAATAAAATTCAGATTAAATGAATTCTAAATAATATTCAAAATTATGTAACACGGAATTAAAAAAAAAAACTACACAAAATTCTGAATTAATATCAGACAATTTAAACTAAATTATTAACATTAGTTTTCACTAGTCTAAATTAAAAACATTTGTGCCAAACTTTTTTTAATATTATTAAAAAAAAATCCGTACAAAACAGAATACAAATATTTTAGTAAAATAAAAAAAACTTATATAAACAGATTTTTAAAAAAATCTATGAATTTACAAAATTTGTACAAAACAGATTTTAAAAAAATTATAAATGTAAACTCACACAAGTTTAAAATTTCTGTAACAATAAAATAAACTATACTGTTTTATTAAATTCTGTAATAAAATAATACTTTAATTCTAATTTTCTGTAAAACAGATTTATTTTACACTAACAAAAATTTATGTAATTAAAGAGAATTTTGTACACAATAGAAACAGTAGAAAAAATTAAATTTGCATTAAGATTGTTATGACTACTATTTAATTAAACAATTGTACAGAATCATGCATAAAGATAATTACAGAAATAATTTATAAATTACAGAAAAGTAAGACTTACTTGATTTTACAGAAATTAATAATAGAAATAGATAAGATAAATCTGAGCCCTGTAGAATAGTCTCCTGAAGGCAAATTTATTCCCTCCAATGTGCTTCAAGGTTGTTGAATAATTGTCTTCCAAGATAGAACGGACTTTTCGAATTAATTATGTAGCACAACAATAATTAATTCCAATGGACACAAGTCTGTGTTAATATACTGAACCGGAACAGTAATATGATATGCACAAATGAAGAAAATAGTTTTCTGGATGAAGGAAATAACGCATTAGCATTTTCGGGAGGGGAAAATCATTCAACAATCAAAACTGGAGGGAATATGTTGTATTTATAGCATTTGTGTTGATTGTCCAAATTAACTGCTAGGTAGTTAATTTCGAACAGTTGACTCTTGGCAATTAACTATTTAAACGATTTTAATTAATTATGGAATTAATTAATTTGGTGTTTAAACAAATTAATTAATTAATTACGAAATTAATTAATTCGGCCCAAAATGAAATAAATTTATTTAAGCCCAAGCCCAAGCCCAAGCCTGGATCAAACCGAGCCGAGCCGTCCTGGCTGGACGGACGGCGCGCCCGCGTGTGAGCTTTTGGCCCAAGCCCAACACATGCATAGTGTAGGCCATCTCGCTTTCAAAAAGTTGGGATACCCCATGGTATCCAAGCCTTAGTACGTCATTTGGGTTTTATTAACTCATCATTTTCCACTACTCTTCCAATGTGGGATAAAAGTTAAAACATGCCCAATTCATTAACTTTCATGGCTTTGTGAGTCACTTTGGGGACATATTTATCATTCATAACTTAATGAAATTGCACATGTGAATATATTACGTTAATCTCCTTGTGAAAGAGAACGCGTTCATATATGGTCCCATAATTAGCGTGACGTGGGTCCCACCTAAATTTGAGCTCAAAGTTACTCAAAATCCTGTCCATACAATTTTGGACAGCTTTTAACTCCAATTTTTCAACATTTTTTTTCTCACGTTGAAAAATAAAATGGTGAGATGTTTTTTACATATTTTTTTTTCTTTGCCTGAAATTTTCGATAAGTGCACATGCTGGAATAATGCGATCGGGGACAAAAATCCTGAACTAAAGTTAAACCAAATAGGTTAAAATATATTAAATTATTTTACATTTTCATAACGTTGAAAAATATTCACCCTTAATCAAACATGACAAGGTGAAATTAAACCTAAAAATATATATCACTATATACAACAATTTATTTTTTCAATTACCTAGACTCTTAATACATTAAAGTATTAAATATGTTGTAATTATTAACTCAAGGGTTAAGACAATCCTCACCAAAATTGTGCCTTAGAACCCGGTATGAACTTCCCTGTAGGTTACGGTGGTGAAGATATTGGATCTGGGTATGACCGAAAACTCAGTACGAGGAGCCCGCTTCCCAGCATCGATCTGGGTATGGTCGGAGAACTGAACCCACTTCTAAATATGGATCCGTGTATGGCCCAAGGACTGAATAGGATGAACCCACTTCCGCATATGGATCTGGGTATGGAAGGACGCATAGACGGGTTGAACCCACTTCTGAATATATGGATATATATGGATATAGGAGGAAAAGTGAGTATGTTGTGACACCCCTCCTAATTAAATACCGGGCGATCACTCCTTTATTAAATTAAATCAAGGTTAACAGTTGGTTCATTCTCAGCATCACTGTCGAAAAAAATAAATTTTCCAATTTAACACCCTAAATAATTAAGCTAAGTGTCAAAAACATTTTTCATATAAACTTCCAAATTTCAATTAAAGAAAAAGATTTATTTATTTAAAACAACATTTCTACAATTAAGAATCACACCACGATAAACCAAATAATATAATACATTCGTCAATTGAATGTCAACATATGAAAAATAAAATCACAAGTCCATGCGGAATAAATCCCAAAGAAACCATACTGGAAATGACTGAAATATAAATGTCCCAACAACAAATAAAATGATGAAAAGGGGCGACACGTGCCCAATAAATGAGAGTAATAGTAGTGGAGTCAATAACAGAAGCCGTCTACTCAAGTGACCTGCAACTCCCACCTAAGCTGTAGCTCGTTCTTCTCAAGGAATCCTAAGCAAGACGCCCCTGTGGCTGGGCACCTGAAAATATACATATATATATACAAGAGAGAGAGAGAGAGCGAAAAAGAAACGGGTCAGAGCCCGAAAGTGTGTTTGATTTTAAAATACGTTTAGCAAGTATTTAAAATGATACAGGCCAATGCAATAACATATTAGTACGCCACTCTCTTGAGAAAATACTCACCTCTCTTCTAATGTGCACACCTATCGCACTAACCTTCCCCACGGTTTCTTAACATTTAACGCACTAGTCTTTCTAAAAGATTTAACTTCGATTTCTCGCAAGATTTATAATTCACGACTCCATTTTAAAAGAATGTTCCAAACAGAAATCAAAGTCCTCCATTTTAACTTTATAAAATCAATAAAGTTTTACAGTGACATTTTATACTTTTTTCAAAACAAGTATTTAATAATTTGAGTCAACAACCATGTCCTACTTATCAAATCTCAGTAGACAGTCTCAAATATCATAATCTCATATATATATTAACTACTCGTATAATATATATATATATAACAACACCCCGAATAAAACTATGGTGCGTGCATACTCTACTATCCAAAGCCCCATATCACTCATATTAAGGGGAATACATTCGGAATCACTCTCGAATTGTATTAACAGAAATACACAAACAATTGAGGCGAAGCATAGATTCCAAGTCTCTAAGAGGATGGCACATACCGGCGTCTCTTAGGACCGTCTGAACTATCACGTCGATAGCATGTACCAAGGATATCTATCTCCTAGGGTACAAGTCAATATCCCCCATAAAGGTCCCATCGAGATAAGACTTGTCCCAGCGCGGAAACCTCAGGGATAGTAAGTAGCGTGGGTATGATTTTCACATGCATATAATATATGTACACACAATCATATAAATATACCACTTTATCATATTAGTATAGTTTCTTCTCATCACCCATAATTATACCATAATCCTTAATTTCACAGTTATAGAATTTCGTATAAGGTTTTATTCCTAACCTTAACTCGAAGGGTTTTCTCACTTATTACCTAACACTCATGGGCTACATCCTCACAAATATGAATTTCAGTAAGTGTCTTTATTAGGTTCCAACGTCACTCTCTCATGCACCTCACCCTTTAAATTCATAAGTCCACTACCCTAAAGTAAGTATCCCATAAATACCATTTTCGTTGAAGATTAAAGGTTCTAACATTTATCCATATACCCTACTGGTCCTCAATGTCTCCCAATTCATTTTATTTAGAATGCCCAAAGATAATTCACGATAACTTACGTTAACTAATTTAAACAAGGGAAATGGGAGTCTGCCAGGAGGGGTCAATCAATCGAAGCTTGGGGCTCGATCGATCGAATCTTCGATCGATCGAAGCTCTATGTTCGATCGATCGATCAAGCAGGTCTGGGTAAAAATTCTGGAGATTTGCAGTTACGGGATTCATCAAAATTCTTCATCAATATCCATATTTTCCAACACTAATCGACCCAAAAAGTTTACTACTATCATACTAACATAATTCCAGATGTTTTTAACGTTCAGCATGCGTGTATACATCATTAATCATGGTTAAACAATCCAAAATCTAATCTAAACATCAAGAACCCTACAGTTCTCATAACTATGATTCAATTCAGTTTTTCTCCAGAATTTCTTCCTCATATAACATCAAAATTCGTGGGTAATACATCTATAACATCAAGAGTTTCCAGCATAAGGTTTTAATCTTCTCTACATGCAATTTCCTATCAAAATTTGGGGTTTTCTTACATGGATTACATTCCTAATTAATTCTAAACTAATATGAACATTGCACTAATGAAATACGCAAGTTAAACACTTGCCTGGGATTTTCAGAAGTCTGATTTCCTGTGGATTATGGTGTGGTTGCGTTCTCCTCCTCGCGATCTACGCGTTGGTGGTGACGCCGGTGCAAACGGAGGTGTTTTGGCCTTGAATCTCCTAGAAAGGTCTCTCCTCTCTTCTCCAATGGACGTCCTAGGGTTCTGTATGTTCTAACCCTAAATGGCTAACCTAACCAGCTGATAAAGGCTGCTAAAATTCGTGGGTTTAATTACCCTATTTTGGAAAAAGACCAAAATGCCCTCCCGGGTCACTAATTAGGCCTGAAAACACCCCGAGACCCAAACTAAACCCCCGGGTACACTTTTCCGACTATCTCGACCCTTACGGACGCATTGGCGCACTCAAAATGACCATACGAACAACTTATAAAATATTTACTTTTTAATTAACACAATTAGTCCCGACGTGACACGGGCACGTCCCGACTTAAATTTCCGAAATAGTCATTTAATTCACTTATGACATTCAATATAACCAATATAATATATTACTATGCTCATTAGTAATATTCAACAAGTTTCCCATAATTACTAACTCTATCCACGTTAATAATTATAACATATTTAAATTTTCGGATTTTTATTAAATAAATTGTCACATTAAATTTAATAAATCCCCAAATTAATATAGCATGAAAATACGGGGTATTACATACTTCTCCCCTAATAACGGAATTTCGTCCCGAAATTCGGAGAATAAGGCATACCTGGTAAAAACAACTCTGGGTATCTTTCGCGCATATCTGCCTCACGCTCCCAAGTGGATTCCTCCACATTATGATGCTCCCACTGGACTCGCACAAGTGGAACTACTTTCGACCTCAATCTCCTCTCACTATAGTCTAGAATAGCCACTGGTCTCTCCTCGTAAGAGCTATCAGACTGTAAATCAATCTCATCTATCGCAATGTGAGTATGGGCCATATCATCCCGAAGATATCGTCTCAACGACGAGATGTGGAATACATCATGGATGCGATGTAAATGTTCTGGCAATCCCAACCTGTATGCTACCGGCCCAATCCTCTCGATGATGGGAAATGGTCCTACGTACCTCGAAGCCAACTTCCCCTTCTTCCCGAACCTCATCACACCCTTCATAGGAGATACACGCAATAACACTTGATCTCCCACTTTAAACTCCCGGAAGAACCGTTTCGCATCGGCGTAGCTCTTTTGCCTGTCTTGGGCTACCCGAATACGACTCCTTATTATCTCAATCCTCGCGGAGGTCTCCTGAATCACTTCTGGTCCTAGCAACTTGTTGTCCCCCACCTCAAGCCAATAAGTTGGAGAACGACAAGGCCTGCCATACAAAGCCTCAAATGGGTCCATACCAATCGTAAACTGATAAGAGTTATTATAAGAAAACTCTACCAGTGGAAGATGTGGTTCCCAACCTCCTCCAAAATCGAGAACACACATGCGTAGCATATCTTCCAACATCTGATTAGTACGCTTTGGCTGTCCATCTATCTGTGGGTGGTAAGCTGAACTCAGTCTCAACTCTGTACCCATAGCCTCCTGAAAGCTTTCCCAGAAACGTGACACAAAAATCTTGTCTCTATCTGACACAATATTCAGGGGCACCCCATGTAATCTGACAATCTCAGCGATGAACAACTGGGCATACTGACCCGTGGTATAATCTGTCCTCACTGGCAGAAAATGAGCCACCTTGGTCCAACAGTCTATAATCACCCAGATGGAATCGTGGCCCCGCTGTGATGTAGGCAACCCTGTAATGAAATCCATGGAAATACTTTCCCACTTCCACGCGGGTACTTGCAACGGCTGAAGTAATCCTGACCGTTTCTGGTGGTCCACCTTCACCAGCTGGCAGGTAGAACACTTGGACACAAACTCAGCAATGTCCTTCTTCATCCCACTCCACCAGTACTGTCGTCTCATGTCCTGGTACATCTTATCACCTCCCGAATGTACTGCAAATCGTGACCTGTGAGAATGAGTCATCACTTCATGACGTAACTCCGCTCCTTCTGGAACCATTAATCTCCCATTAAACCGCAAACCTCCATCAGAACTAACAGAATGGGACTCAGCACCCGCGGCTAGAAGTCGCACAATCTACTCCTGATAAAACGGATCTGTGGTCTGTGCCTGTATCACCCTCGTAACAATCTCGGGTGTGACTGTCATCACGGATATGAAAGAACATGCTACTGCGTCCTGGTGACCCAACTCCTTCCACTTTGCTTTCCAGATGTCCGCTACATCGTCTACCGGTTTACGGCTCAACGCATCGGCAACTACATTGGCCTTCCCCGGATGATACTGTATATCGAACTGGTAATCTTTAACAAACTCTAACCACCTACGCTGACGCATATTCAGCTCTTGCTGAGTGAACAGGTACTGCAGTGACTTATGGTCTGTGAGCAAACGGAATTTCTCGCCCAATAAGTAGTGCCTCCAAATTCTCAATGCAAAGACGACCGCTGCTAACTCCAGGTCGTGGGTGGGGTAATTCTTCTCATGCGGCTTAAGCTTGCGGGAAGCAAAAGCTATAGCCTTCTCTTCCTGCTGAAGTACTCCCCCAAGTCTCCGTAAGGACGCATCGGTATAAACCAGGTACTCCACACCCGGTCTCGGTAAGGCAAGGACTGGTGCTGAAGTTAGTTTGTCTTTTAGCTCATCGAAAGCCAATTGACAACCGTCATCCCAAACATATGGTACCCCCTTACGAGTCAGATTCGTCAATGGACCCGCTATTTTGGAGAATCCTCGAATGAATCTCCTGTAGTATCCGGCTAACCCCAAGAAACTACGCACTTCCGTCGGTGTCGTGGGCTGTCCCCACTCCCTCACCGCTGACACTTTGCTCGGGTCAACTGCTATCCCCTGCTCAGAAACAACATGGCCCAAGAATTGTACCTCTCGCAACCAGAATCCACACTTCTCGTACTTATCATACAACTGATGCTCTCGTAGAGTCTGAAGAACCTGCCTCAAGTGCTCGGCATGCTCCTCCTCGGAGTGTGAATATATCAAGATATCATCTATGAAGACGATGACGAACTGATCCAAGAACTCTCTGAATACTCGGTTCATCAAGTCCATGAAAACGGCTGGGGCATTGGTGAGCCCGAATGGCATCACCCTGAACTCATAGGACCCATATCTCGACAAGAAGGCAGTCTTTGAAACATCCTACTCTCTAATACGTAACGGATGGTACCCCGACCTCAGATCTATCTTCAAAAAGAAAGTTGCTCCCCTCAACTGGTCGAACAGATCATCGATTCGAGGCAACGGATACTTATTCCGTATCGTGACCTTGTTTAATTCCCGGTAGTCCACACACAATCTCAGTGAACCATCCCTCTTTTTTACAAACAAGACTGGAGCGCCCCAAGGTGAGGTACTCCTACGAATGAAGCCCTAACCTAACAGTTGCTCTATCTGATCCCGTAGCTCTCGCATCTCTGCCGGAGCCATACGGTACGGTGCGCGTGCTATAGGTCTCGTATCCGGCAATAAATCTATAACGAAGTCTATCTCACGACTGGGCGGTAGGCCTGGTATCTCCTGAAACACATCGGAATACTCCCTAACAATTGGGATCGAATCCAAAGGAATCACAACCTCCTTAGAGGTTTCCTCCTCTATGTAATATAAATGAGCGGTCGAACCTCCCTCTGGGAGAGGCATCGCCACTATAAACATCTCTTGCCCCGGAATGGCAAAAATAATGCTTCCACCGAAGCAGTCAATCATGTCTCTATAAGCTGCGAGCCAATCCATACCAATAATCACATCATGCTCGTGCATGTCTAAGACTAGCATGTCTGCAGGCAATACCAAGCTACCAATATCTACCCCTACTCCCCGGCATATAAAGAATATAAGTGACCCACTCCCCAGTGGTGAGTCGACACACGTCACGGTGCTCTCTGCGGTGGCTAATAACCCTAAGGACTTCGCAAAATGCGTAGCTATAAAACAATGCGTTGCCCTTGTATCAAACAAAACTTTACCCATAGTACCATGGATAGGAAACATACCCTCAATCGCGGGTGGTGCCTGTGGAGCTGCTGCCTGGTGGACGTTATAGACACGTCCATATTGCAATTGCCCCTGCTGCACTGGAGCTGCTGGAATGGCTGGTAGGGCTGGAACCTGGGCTGGAGCTGGGAGGGCAGGTGGGAAAAGTGGTCTCTGCGGCTCATTACGGGCTCCCTACTGCTGTGGGGCCCTATCGCCCTCTGGGCAATCCTGGCGCCTATGGCCATGTTTGCCGCACCCAAAGCATCTGCCTTTGAAGTTACCGCCCCTCTGACCCTGCTGTCCACGACCCTGCTGGCCGTTACCTCCACGCCACTGGCCCTGATGTGCACGCTGTTGGCCTTGCTGGCCCTGTGGTCGGTGTTGGCCCTGCTGGCCCTAATGATTAGGCTGGCCCTGATGGCCCTGACTGAAACCCCCGAATCCCTGCCTAGAATCACCTGAACGGAATCGCTTAGCAGGGTCCCCCTGATGGGAAATCTGCTCGTGCTGACGAGTCTGTCCATGAGTTGGTGCCCCACCGGCACTATTACCCCCGGTCCTGCCCTGCTGGCTGGACTCTCCTGCTCTCTTGCTTCCCTGAAGATGGAAGCGGTGATCCTGGCAATGTAGTAACGCTGCATTGAGTACGTCAGTGAAAGTACTCAGGGATAGATTTCCAATGAGGTGCTGACGGATCCTCCAAGCTAACCCGTCGACAAACAGCAAAATCTTCTTTCCCTCAGTGGGTGCCTCATCCGGCACAATAGTGAGAAGTCTCGTGAACTCCTCCTCATACTCAGCTACAGTAAGGTTCTCCTTCTTCAGATTTAGTAATTTCTGCCTCATCTCAGTCTGCACTGCGGGTGGAAAATACTTGCGGTCGAACCGCTCCCAGAACAACTGAATAGGGATCGTGTCCCTCTCCTCCAAAGTAGTAGTGGACTCCCACCACTGTAATGCGGCTCCCACCAATTTAAAGGAATCCAATAACTGCTTTTGCACGTCAGTGCACTCATACATACGGAGGTGCCGCTGGATGTCTTTCTTCCATTGGCTGACTGAAACGATATCGAGGATACCAGAAAACTCAGGGGGATGCGCTTTCTGAAAAGCATCCCGAACCCTCTCCCATGCAGATGGAAGTTGTGCTGGTGCTGGCGCCTCTGCCTGAACCTGGGGTGGAGCCTGCTGAATCACCGCTATTGCAACATTCACCGCCTGAGCAACAATGGCGGCTACTTCATTGGCATTCATTGTGCCTGGTGCCTGAGCTTCTCGGCTTGGGCACGCCTATCTTTCGGAGCACGTCTCGGAGGCATCTGAAACGTGAACAAGTTTATTAGTCTACAGTTATCAACAAGTCTCGAATAGCTGAAGACTTAAACGTAAAAGTAAGAATACAACAGTCCTAAAAATAGGGCTCTATAGCAATAACGTTAAGTTGAAAGCGAAATAAGCCGTACAGATCCTGTGGACACTAGAACCTGATTCTCTGATACCACCTGTGACACCCCGCCTAATTAAATACCGGGCGATCAATCCTTTATTAAATTAAATCAAGGTTAACAGTTGGTTCATTCTCAGCATCACTGTCGAAAAAAATAAATTTTCCAATTTAACACCCTAAATAATTAAGCTAAGTGTCAAAAACATTTTTCATATAAACTTCCAAATTTTAATTAAAGAAAAAGATTTATTTATATAAAACAACATTTCTACAATTAAGAATCACACCATAATAAACCAAATAATATAATACATTCGTCAATTGAATGTCAACATATGAAAACTAAAATCACAAGTCCATGCGGAATAAATCCCAAAGAAACCATACTGGAAATGACTGAAATATAAACGTCCCAACAACAAATAAAATGATGAAAAGGGGCGACACGTGCCCAATAAATGAGAGTAATAGGAGTGGAGTCAATAACAGAAGCCGTCTACTCAAGTGACCTGCAACTCCCACCTAAGCTGCAGCTCGTTCTTCTCAAGGAATCCTAAGCAAGACGCCCCTGTGGCTGGGCACCTGAAAATATACATATATATATACAAGAGAGAGAGAGCGAAAAAGAAACGGGTCAGAGCCCGAAAGTGTGTTTGATTTTAAAATACGTTTAGCAAGTATTTAAAATGATACAGGCCAATGCAATAACATATTAGTACGTCACTCTCTTGAGAAAATACTCACCTCTCTTCTAATGTGCACACCTATCGCACTAACCTTCCCCACGGTTTCTTAACATTTAACGCACTAGTCTTTCTAAAAGATTTAACTTCGATTTCTCGCAAGATTTATAATTCACGACTCCATTTTAAAAGAATGTTCCAAACAGAAATCAAAGTCCTCCATTTTAACTTTATAAAATCAATAAAGTTTTACAGTGACATTTTATACTTTTTTCAAAACAAGTATTTAATAATTTGAGTCAACAACCATGTCCTACTTATCAAATCTCAGTAGACAGTCTCAAATATCATAATCTCATATATATATTAACTACTCGTATAATATATATATATAACAACACCCCGAATAAAACTATGGTGCGTGCATACTCTACTATCCAAAGCCCCATATCACTCATATTAAGGGGAATACATTCGGAATCACTCTCGAATTGTATTAACAGAAATACACAAACAATTGAGGCGAAGCATAGATTCCAAGTCTCTAAGAGGATGGCACATACCGCCGTCTCTTAGGACCGTCTGAACTATCACGTTGATAGCCTGTACCAAGGATATCTATCTCCTAGGGTACAAGTCAATATCCCCCATAAAGGTCCCATCGAGATAAGACTTGTCCCAGCGCGGAAACCTCAGGGATAGTAAGTAGCGTGGGTATGATTTTCACATGCATATAATATATGTACACATAATCATATAAATATACCACTTTATCATATTAATATAGGTTCTTCTCATCACCCATAATTATACCATAATCCTTAATTTCATAGTTATAGAATTTCGTATAAGGTTTTATTCCTAACCTTAACTCGAAGGGTTTTCTCACTTATTACCTAACACTCATGGGCTACATCCTCACAAATCTGAATTTCAGTAAGTGTCTTTATTAGGTTCCAACGTAACTCTCTCACGCACCTCACCCTTTAAATTCATAAGTCCACTACCCTAAAGTAAGTATCCCATAAATACCATTTTCGTTGAAGATTAAAGGTTCTAACATTTATCCATTTACCCTACTGGTCCTCAATGTCTCCCAATTCATTCTATTTAGAATGCCCAAAGATAATTTCACGATAACTTACGTTAACTAATTTAAATAAGGTAAATGGGAGTCTACCAGGAGGGGTCGATCAATCGAAGCTTGGGGCTCGATCGATCGAATCTTCGATCGATCGAAGCTCTATGTTCGATCGATCGATCAAGCAGGTCTGGGTAAAAATTCTGCAGATTTGCAGTTACGGGATTCATCAAAATTCTTCATCAATATCCATATTTTCCAACACTAATCGACCCAAAAAGTTTACTACTATCATACTAACATAATTCCAGATGTTTGTAACGTTCAGCATGCGTGTATACATCATTAATCATGGTTAAACAATCCAAAATCTAATCTAAACATCAAGAACCCTACAGTTTTCATTACTATGATTCAATTCAGTTTTTCTCCAGAATTTCTTCCTCATATAACATCAAAATTCGTGGGTAATACATCTATAACATCAAGAGTTTCCAGCATAAGGTTTTAATCTTCTCTACATGCAATTTCCTATCAAAATTTGGGGTTTTCTTACATGGATTACATTCCTAATTAATCCTGAACTAATATGAACATTGCACTAACGAAATACGCAAGTTAAACACTTGCCTGGGATTTTCAGAAGTCTGATTTCCTGTGGATTATGGTGTGGTTGCGTTCTCCTCCTCGTGATCTACGCGTTGGTGGTGACGGCGGTGGAAACGGAGGTGTTTTGGCCTTGAATCTCCTAGAAAGGTCTCTCCTCTCTTCTCCAATGGCCGTCCTAGGGTTCTGTATGTTCTAACCCTAAATGGCTAACCTAACCAGCTGATAAAGGCTGCTACAATTCGTGGGTTTAATTACCCTATTTTGGAAAAAGACCAAAATGCCCTCCCGGGTCACTAATTAGGCCTAAAAACACCCCGAGACCCAAACTAAACCCCCGGGTACACTTTTCCGACTATCTCGACCCTTCCGGACGCATTGGCGCACTCAAAACGACCATACGAACAACTTATAAAATATTTACTTTTTAATTAACACAATTAGTCCCGACGTGACACGGGCACGTCCCGACTTAAATTTCCGAAATAGTCATTTAATTCACTTATGACATTCAATATAACCAATATAATATATTACTATGCTCATTAGTAATATTCAACAAGTTTCCCATAATTACTAACTCTAGTCACGTTAATAATTATAACATATTTAAATTTTCGGATTTTTATTAAATAAATCGTCACATTAAATTTAATAAATCCCCAAATTAATATAGCATGAAAATATGGTGTATTACATTTGTATCTTTTTTTTTTCAACTCTCTAGTTTTTTAAGGCAAGATTTGATACTAGCAAATATTATACGATGTTTTTTTACATTCTGGCAACATAAGAAATTGATAATATATATTGGTGGTTTGGGTTTTTTTTGTAGTGTTTACATTCTAAAACTTTATAAAAAAAATCTAACTTTAAAGTTTAATATGCACCGTTTTTTTAAAGTCACAAATAACTCTTTTTGTGAAAAAATTTAAAACAAATGACTGTTGTTACATATAACAATAAAAAACCCTATTTATAAAAAAATTGTTTTATATTAAAGTTATTTAAAATACTATTTTCGTTATTTAAAAAAATATAGTTGGAAATAGCTTTTTTTAACTGTATTCTTATAAAATAAGGTTTTATAAATAGTTTAATAACATATTTATAAAAATTAGAATAAATACATATTATAAAAAAGGGTTTATAAACCAGGTTTCTTAAAAAAAATTAAATAAAAAGTTTTTTTGTCATATATGATAATAAAAAAGAGATCAATTTACCAAAAAAATTCTTTTGTAAGAAAGTTAAACAAATTCCCATATATTCAATGTTCCATTTTTTTTTCATTGTCCCTCACAAATTCCATGTAGCAAAAATTCACAATCCAAAACATCAAAAAATATCTCAACGTCTTGAGAACACATCAAGAAAAATAAATTATCATTTACTCAAACTGAATCACAAGGTTCATATCTATCCCTCTCTTTCTCTCTCTTTCTCTCTTTATAAGCCCATGTATTTAAGTCACAATATAAGAATCAATATTGTTAGTAATTAAATAAACGTGAGATATTTTAACTTAATATTATTAGTAATTAAATAAATATATTGGTAAAATTTACTATACTACAAGTATATTTTATTTGTAACAAATATGCAACTCATATCCATACTTTAGTCTTTATGTAGTTGATTAGTATAAAAAAGCTACTGTAATCTATTTTTCTTAATTCTATACAATTTAATTAAATTGTATCCATTTTTAAATTTCTATGCAATTACAATAAATTTTAATTGTTCCTATTTTTCTATAATTTTTATTCCGTGGATTAAGAGAGAAAAAAATATTTTCATTTATCTTTTTTTTTCCCAGAAAAAATGGTTGTCCTTTCTTATGAAATTTGAGAACCTATGCTTTCTTATTCTTTTACATCTTTTCCCTTCATCCATAAAAAAATCATATGTTTTTATCATTAAGTTATATAGGTCTTCAAGAAAATTATAAAATGCCCGTGCATCACGCGGGCTACCTGCTAGTATATATAAGATTTACAGATGGAGAGATAATGTCTCCCTAAGAAAAAAAAACTATTCTCCCATGCCGCCATATTCGCAGTTTAATTATAACATCAACAAACCCATGTGAATTAAATGCATCTTAAGGGTGAAAAGATTGACTCATATTCCTTACGCATTCATAAGACAAGTTAAGTTAAGCATATTCAATATATTTGAAAATTCAAGCAAGCTATGGTATCAGACTATAAGCAAAATCACCATATATATCGAAATAAATGAATTAAAACAAAGCGTATTGCACAAGTAAACTTTCTATCAGTCATAACCGTCTTCATCGACCGTAAAGGCTAAATCACGAAGTTGATCATAAATAATTTATTTATCAGCATAACGAAACAAGTTTAGTGAGGAAATTATGTTAACAAATGTGACCCAATTAATAAGATCAGCATTTCACAGTCTAAAAATAAGAAGTTTTTTTACAATTCAGCAGGATAATCAAACAAGTTATAAGAAAACTGAATATACATTGTTACATCACAGAATGGAAATGAGTTGACTCTGCACTTGAAATTAAACACTCAGCTTAAAATAACATGTTTTTTCCGGATAATAAATTGTAGATAAAATTGCAAAATTTATATCTAAAATGGACTTTGTAATTTAATAATCCGCAAACCAACATGTTTGGGAGGAAATAACATGATTTGTTTACTTTTTAAACACCAACACATTCGGAAACCAAAATGTATGGAGCATTGACTCAAAATTTACTTCTTTGAGGATGAAAATTTTGATGTATGGATTAGAGGAATATAAAATTAGCTCACATAATAATGACAAGCGGAAGACTTTAAATATAAAAACATTTAATTTGATACAAAGCATTGAGTATTCTTTTTAAGTAAATGCCACTAATGCTGCTTTTAAATTGGATGTCTCGTTTATTTTTTTTTGTTTTCTGTCCAACAAAAATTATTGAATGATTGATCTATGAATTTTAACAGGTCATTCACATCGTGGGAAGCCGTGGAGTTAATATAGAAAATGGCAATAAATAGCTATTTCACCCGGAGAACGTCTAGTGGGTCATTAGAGCATCCCCATCAGCTTGTTAACTTGGCATGTTTGTTAAATATGTATATTTTGTGACAAAAGGCCACACTCCAACAATATGTTAAAACTCAATAATGTGTAAAATTCATGTATATTTTCCATACCAAATTTGTACAGCTACATAGAATTTTCTCATTCTCGCAAGTTTTTCATTCCTCTACCATCTTTTATTTTCACTCTATCATGTTTCATATTATTTCACTCACCTCTCCTGTTATCTCCTCATTGGCCAATTAATTTTACACATTCAACAGGAAAAAAAAATTCGTTGGAGGATAAAATAATTTATTGTAAAAAACTAGTTTGACACCTCAGATTTAAATATAAGAACATCTATTAGGGCTTGAGATGCTCTTACAGATTACAAGAGTTTGGGCAATTTCTTTGGTACAATCTAATATTGTGAGACAATTTATTTGTTGAGTGAGACTTAGAGGTTAGTCAAATTAAGTTTATGTGTGAAAATTTTAGTTTTATAGATCTGAATTAGGTTGGATTCAATATTTAGGATTAATATTTTTATGTTTTGTAAGCTTTTAATGCTGAAAAATAGCTAAGATAGTGTTCAATATTAAGAAGCAAGTTCATGTCTTAATGTTTAATGTTTAATGGAAAATTATTTTTAATAAAATTTCATTTCAGTTTTACCTTTATCCTAATTGTTAAAGGACATTGTTATAAAACAGTTTAATAGATAGTAAGTAACGGTTAAATCATTTAATCAGCTACATTTTAGCAAGAAGAATCAATCATGTTTAAACAAACAACATACAATTTGAGGTTAATTTAAATTAAAAAAATATATTTTTTTAGCAATTACAGTTTAGCGTTAGGTATTCAAAATAAGATATGTTGTTATTTTATAAATTCTTACATTTTTTTTGGTAGCATATCATGAGGTGTCCAGGCCAGCTTGCGCACCTCGACTAATCCCCATTCGAGGTTCGTGTCTTCCGCTCGCCAATCATTATTTTGACAGCATCGGAGATCAAACTGAGGACCAAACCCAATCCACCCCGAAGACTATCCCAGTGGAAGCCTTATACCACTGGGCCAAGAGGCTTGGTCAAATTCTTATGTTATTAAAGTGTTTTTTGTCTGTGTAGGTTAGGTAATATTGTGGAAACATTTAATTCTCTCTTTGTTGTTTCTCTCATTTTCATTTTCATGATAGTGGATTTTGTTAAGGGTATTTCAATGTGTGTCATTGGTTTAAGGGACTTCTTGAAAAATTAGTGAAGTTGGTTTTTACTCTCATTATTAATGCACATCTATCTAATATAACTATTTAAATATGATGTCTCTAAACTAGGTTCTGCCACGTGTCTATGAGTAATAAAAATCAATAAAGACGTGAAGCCTCCAAGATGCCTCTATCTTTCTCTTACGAGACTTTACGAAAATTAGAGAATTTTAAAGACTCCATTCTCTCTCTAAAAACATCTCTAAATCTACAAGATCTTTCACCCCCCCCCCTCCTCATTCATCTTACCTCTCAAACCCCTCTCGTCATATCTTACATATTTATTTATTTGTTTGTTCACTTTCCCTAATGGATGTTTGAAGTTGTGGTGAGACATTTTCGGGTGACATTAGCGGATGCCGAACAACTTTCTAAAGACTTTGCGACAATGGGGTAAATGTGTTTTCTTATTACTTGTTTTTCAATTAATGGTTGTTTTCTGGATATGAGATATGAGATGTTAATGAACGAATGGGATTTTTAAAGGTTTTACTGCTATGGGTAATTATGTTTTCTATTTATTTCTTTTTAATATGTAATAGAATGGTTGTTTTTGGATATGAAAGGGGATTCGTTGGGGGTTTTCACCTTTCTAGTAAGGAGGACTAAAGGGGGTCATGTGGATTTTGATAAGGGTTTTCTGGAAAGAAATTATAGTTTGTGAATATCAATACTCATCTATCAAATGCACTTTGTTTTATTTCTTCCTTATTTTTAGTTTAATAAATTTAGTTTTCCATGCCAATCAACTCATAGTGCCATAATTTATTTTTTTACCAATTCAGTCCGCTGGACAACATTTAAAGCCAACAACATGTCATAACATTTATTGAGATTTGGATGTGAGCATAAACATATTATATGAAGATGGCTTTTCCCTTTTCCTCCATGTCATTTTCCGCAAAAATGATAAAAATATAGCTATACCTCTTTGTTCGTATCTATAATTTAGCATCTTTATAGGCCATGGTAATGTTTTTGTTTCTTTTTTATAACATAAAAAACATTATAGGAAGAGTTTATTGACTATATATAAATATGTAATACCCCGTATTTTTATAGCTTTTAAATTATGGGATTTATTAAATTTAATTGAGATAAATTAATTTAATTTTAATCCGGAATGTTGTTTTAAATATTTACTAGCGTGACGAGAGTTAGTAATTATTGGAAATTTGTTATTTGTTGAATGTTACTGGATGAGTATAGTAATATATGAGATTTACTTTTATAATATTGTCAAGTGTGAATAAAATGACAATTATGGAATGCGTCCGTGTCACGTCGGGAATAAATGTTGATTAATAAAAGTGAAATATTTTTAGTTATCCGTATGGTCGTTTTGAGTGCGCCAATGTGTCCATAAGGGTCGAGATAGTCAGAAAAGAGTACCCGGGGGTCTAGTTTGAGTCTCGGGGCTATTTTAGGCTTAATTAGTACCCCGGGAGGGCATTTTGGTCATTTTATATTTTTGGGTAATTAAACCCACGAAATTTCAAGGGTTATATCAGATGTCTAAGGTTGCCTTCTAGGGTTAGAACAACCAAAGACAAGTGACGGCCATAGGAGAGGGAAGGAGAGAGCTTCCAAAGCAATCCAAGGCCCGAAATCCATCCGTTTGCACTGCCTCCACCACCAACGTGTAGATCGCGAGACGGGGAACGCAACCACACCAAATTCGACACCAAACCAGAACGTCGAAAATCCCAGGCAAGTGTTTATCTTACTTATTTTCATTGATGCATCACTCATATTAGTTTAGGAATGATTAGGATGAGTTGTATGGAAGAAAAACCCCATTTGAGATAGGAAATTGCATGTAGGGATGATTTAAATGATATTCTAGAAACCCTTTTTCCATGTAGAGGATTAAACCACGAATTTATGATGTTTTATAAGAAGGAAATTCTGGAAAAGATGTGTTAGAACCATGTTTAAGAGATTTCTAGGGTTCTTGATATTTACATGAATTTTGGGTAGTTAATCCACGTTTAGTGACGGAAACTTACATGCTTTACATAGAAAATACATAATATGATGATATAATCTTAGTAGTATAAATTCTGGGACGATTAGGAATGAAAAATATGGAATTGGTTGAGGTTAGAGGATGAACCCCGTAACTGCAAAACTGCAGGATTCGCAATACCTGCTTGATCGATCGATCGAGCCTTGATCTTCGATCGATCGAGCCCCAGACCTCGATCGATCGACCCCTCCTTGCAGACTCATGTTTTCCCTTCTTAATTAGTTGAAATCCACTTTAATGAGGAATAATTCATGGACACCCTTATAAATATGTTTTGAGAGATAAAGAGGACCAGTAAGGTATATGAATAAGTTTTGGGACCTTTAAGGTTTAAAGAGAGTTGTATCCTTGGGAGATTTCATATATAAGAAACGATAAAACTACGTATTTAAAGTGAGAAGATTACGTAAAATAGTTACGAAAAATAATAGATGAATACCTACAGAATTTTTATAGGTGGGAGGATAAAACCATGAGAGTTATGTGGTAAGTTGGAATAATACCAAATCAAGGTTAGAAACAAACTGTTACATGTGATAACAAATAATGAGATATGAGAAATAATGTCGTAAGTATGGGATTTGAGAATATACCGAATATTGATATGGTAATATTAGTATAGTTATATGATTGTATATGCATATGCTATCAATGTGTGAAAAACATGACCGCGCTAATTGCTATCCCTGAGGTTACCGCGCTGGGACGATCTTATCTCGTGTGCCTTATGGGGGATATTGACTCGTACCCTAGAAGATATAAATCCTAGGTACGGGCTATAAGATCGATAGTCGGACGGTCCTAAGAGACGTGAGGGTATGTATTGACCTCTTGGACTTGGAAACTATGATTCGCCTCAATATTGTTTGTGTATGTGTTAATACAGTTCGAGAGTAATTCCGAACTTGTATTTCCCTTAGTACGAGTGATACGGGGATTGGATAGCAGAGTATGCCCGCACCATAATTTTATGTGGGGTGCTATTAGAATATATATATTATACGAGTATTTAATATATATATGAACTTCTGAAATTTGGGAAACTGCCTACTGTGTTATGGTAAGTAAGACATGTGTAATGACTCAAATTGGAAATACTTGTTTTGAAAAGTATAATATGATATTGAAAAACTTTATGAATCAATAAAGTTAAAATGAGCGTTTTGTACTAAATGAAATTATCCTTTTAAACCATGATGTTGTTAAATCTTAAATCTTGAGAGTCACCTAAGATATGTTAAATCCTTGGGGGAAAGATAGTGCAATATATGATGAGATAAACCATTGGGAAGGTTAATTGCGATAGGAGTGCACATTAGAAGAGAGGTGAGAATTTTTCAAGAGAGTGTCGCACTGATATGTTGTTGCATTGGCCTGTAATCAATTTAAATACTTGCTAAACGAATTTTTAAATCATATACACTATCGGGCTCTGACCCGTTTCCATTTCTCTTTCTCTCTTATATATATATATATATATATATATATGTATATTACAGGTGGCCAGCCACAGGGGCGTCTTGCATAGGGTCCTTTGGCAGGAACGAGCTGCAGCTTAGGTGGGAGTTGCAGGCCTGTTGTTTAGACGACTTCATCCATTTGATTCTACTCCTGATTCTGTTTTATCCAGCAGGGGCATGTGTCGCCCTCTTTCTATTAATTAGTTGGTATTGTCAGAGATTGTAATTTTTACTTTCAGTACCTTTATTTTGGAATTGTTACTGTCAGGATGTTTTCCTTAGTATTTTAATGTTGGGATTTATTATTGTTGGGTAAACTCTTAAATGTTCATTTTATTCTTCTACTTATTGTGTGACTCTTTAGATGTTAATGGTTTAAGGTTTTATAACCGGATTTAATAAAATCAGAATAAGGTTTTAAATGGTTTTGACACTTAGCTTAATTATTTAGGGTGTTTAAATTGGAAAAGTATTTTAACGACAGTGATGCTAAGAATGAACCAACTGTTCACCTTGATTTTAATTTAATAAAGGAGTGATAGTCCGGTATTTAATTAGGCGGGGTGCCACAGGTGGTATCAGAGCACCAGGTTCTAGTGCCCTTTAGGATCTGTACGGCTTATTTCGTTTCCAGCTTAGCATCTTTGATATAGAGCCCTAATACTAAGAATGTTGTGTTCATCTCTATACATTGGGAATTTGTACTTCTGCGATTTGTTTATGCGAATGATGAACTAATCCAAATTTATTGAAATTTTCAGATGGATCGTCAAGAAGAACTAGCTGAAACGGTTAGGGGAGTCGACGAGAAAGATCGACCCACCCCTCAGGTGTCTCCAGAGAGAATATCAACCGCCGAGTTAGCAGGTATTGTGGCAAAGGCAGTTACCACTGCGGTCTTGCAGTATCAAGAACGCAGCGCACAGCTCATGGGGGGCAAAAGATCTAGAGAGTACAGTCACTCTGTCATGACTGGAAGTAACAAGTTTGTGAAGACACAAAAATCGCAACAACAAGCTCCTCAGGCCCGTAAAAGCCACGAAGGTAACGAATTGTGCGGGGAAGCCCAAAAGCGTCAAGGCCAACAAGACCAGGGATAAAACGAGACTAGTCAACAACGTAGTGAAGTGAAGCAGTTTCGGGGGAGGTGCTTCCAATGTGGCAGATATGGCCATAAGCGTCAGGATTGCCCAGAGAAGAATAGGGCCCCACGGCAGGAAGGTGCTAGTAATAGACCACAGAAGCCAGCTCCACCACCCTTTCCAACAGCCTCAGTTCAGCATAGACAGTTACAGTATGGACGTGTCTGTAACGTCCACCAGATAGCAACATCTCAGGCCCCAACCGAGAAAAGAGGTATGTTTCCTATCCATGGTACTATGGGTCAATTTTTATTTGATACTGGGGTGACGCATTATTTTATAGCTACTCATTTTGCGAAGGCCTCAGGGCTATTAGTCACAGCAGAGAGCACTGTGACGTGTGTAGACTTACCACTGGGAAATGATTCACTTACTTTCTTTATATGCCGGGGTGTAAGAGTAGAGATTGGTGGCTTAGTATTACCAGCAGACATGTTAGTATTAGATATGCATGAGCACGACGTTATTATCAGTATGAATTGGCTCGCAACTATAGAGCCATGATAGATTGCTTTGGTGAGAGTAATGTCTTTGCCATTTCGGCGAAAGAAATGTTGAGTGGCAATACCTCGCCCATAAGGGGGATCTTACACCTAATTTTTTTATTATATAAAGGAGGATACCTTTAAGGAAATTCTAATTCTCCTAAAATCGATTCCAGTAGTTCGTGAGTTTTCGAATGTATTTCATATGGTAAGTGAATTAAATATCGTAATATCTTGCGGAGAGTGAGATCACACGTGCTAAAATATTTTCCGAAGCAAGTATGTAGACAGAGTGTGGTGTCTAGTAAGGGACAACGATTATAGTAGTTTTGTTTTGGTTTGGGCAGGCATGTTACATCTGGAGTCAATTTGTACGGTCAAGACGATTGGCAAGGCAGAATTATAGGTTTTATCCTCAGAGGGTGAAACATGTTTTCTGTGACACGAGCGAGTCATTGTATTATGTGCATTACTAAATTGGCATGTGAGGCGGGTTTAATGTGTATAACTACGAGCGGTATCATCATGTGAATATTTTTCCTAGTATAGTGAGATTTTCCTTAATGCTATCCACGGAGGATGAATTAGTATATTAATAGTGTTATATACTTTATTGAGGTTACTCATTTTAATGAGGTGTTATACGAGCATAGTATGTTATTGATTACAACTTATAGAAATGGACAGTACAATAGTAGGCAATTATTGCAAGGCTATTGGAGTAGTTGCTTTAGTGCAACGTGTTCAGTTTTGGCGAGGCCTCACCTGCAAGAGGGTTGAACCCGCACTTAAATATTATCAATCCTAGAGACTTCAGAGGGGATATTGAGTTCGAGATGTTCGATACCGGCGCGAGGGGACTTGGTTGTTATGATTCAGTGTGTATCGGGTTTACGGTTGAGCGAAAATTTTTAACTCAGTATTGTGGGTAGCGCTCAGGACTTGGTAATAGAACGGGTACATTATTATATATATCCTTTAGATAGGAGGGAAATAAGAGTGATACCCTTATTATTAGGGGAGGGAGTTTCGAATTCTGATTGTATGTATTAGAGATTCATGGAACGCAATTTCCAACACCCAATTCTGAACGATAGTACAATTGGTGAGATGTTCTTTGTTAAGTGTAATTACGGGAGGAAATGTAACTTTTCTGCCAAAAGACGGAGTAAAGGGGTAAATGTTATGGAAGGAGGACATAACGGATCTCGATAACCGACAATACTAGGCAGTAGTGTATCGTGAGGGTTCCTTATTTGGATTTCGCTTTGCGAGACATCCCACGCTTGAAACTTAGTGTAAGGTTGGAAATAGGGAGACGTTTGGTCACTATTCCATGAGTTCGGTACCCCAATAGAAAGGGAATAAAGTGATTATATCTTTAAGTGGGAAGTTAAATTTTGATTTAAAGCCATTGGAGTCGGTTATTTGGTAAGAAAGCATTGAAAGTTTTCCTTTATCACCACGAGTTAAGGGGGCGGAATGATAATAAGGAAGATTTAAAATTTTGATTTTTAGGATGATTAAAGTGTTGTAATCACGCTGCAAGCACCAGGGAAAACAAAGAATTTGTTTATTAGTATGGAGCGTATGTGATGCTTACGCTAGTATGCTTGGTTTATAGGGTGTGTAGACATCCTGGTTAACTGATGTTAAAACTCGTCCGAGATGAAGGGGCTTGACCTATGCGAATGTTGTCGGTTAGGAGCACAATGTGAAGTGTATCCAATGAGAATGTAAAACAATGTTGCTGTGGAGAAAGGGATATAGTGATTGAGCGCCGTAATGTGTAGTTAGTTTGTGTACGGAAAAGGATATCCAGAATTGTGCTACCTGATAGGCCTTATTTTCTGAATTTCGGGACGAAATTCCGTTATTAGGGGGGAAGTATGTAATACCCCGTATTTTTATAGCTTTTAAATTATGGTATTTATTAAATTTAATTGAGATAAATTAATTTAATTTTAATCCGGAATGTTGTTTTAAATATTTACTAGCGTGACGAGAGTTAGTAATTATTGGAAATTTGTTATTTGTTGAATGTTACTGGATGAGTATAGTAATATATGAGATTTACTTTTATAATATTGTCAAGTGTGAATAAAATGACAATTATGGAATGCGTCTGTGTCGCGTCGGGAATAAATATTGATTAATAAAAGTGAAATATTTTTAGTTATCCGTATGGTCGTTTTGAGTGCGCCAACGTGTCCAGAAGGGTCGAGATAGTCAGAAAAGTGTACCCGGGGGTCTAGTTTGAGTCTCGGGGCTATTTTAGGCTTAATTAGTACCCCGGGAGGGCATTTTGGTCATTTTATATTTTTGGGTAATTAAACCCACGAAATTTCAAGGGTTATATCAGATGTCTAAGGTTGCCTTCTAGGGTTAGAACAACCAAAGACAAGTGACGGCCATAGGAGAGGGAAGGTGAGAGCTTCCAAAGCAATCCAAGGCTCGAAATCCATCCGTTTGCACCGCCTCCACCACCAACGTGTAGATCGCGAGACGGGGAACGCAACCACACCAAATTCGACACCAAACCAGAACGTCGAAAATCCCAGGCAAGTGTTTATCTTACTTATTTTCATTGATGCATCACTCATATTAGTTTAGGAATGATTAGGATGAGTTGTATGGAAGAAAAACCCCATTTGAGATAGGAAATTGCATGTTGGGATGATTTAAATGATATTCTGGAAACCCTTTTTCCATGTAGAGGAATAAACCACGAATTTATGATGTTTTATAAGAATAAAATTCTGGAAAAGATGTGTTAGAACCATGTTTAAGAGATTTCTCGGGTTCTTGATATTTACATGAATTTTGGGTTGTTAATCCATGTTTAGTGACGGAAACTTACATGCTTTACATAGAAAATACATAATATGATGATATAATGTTAGTAGTATAAATTATGGGACAATTAGTAATGAAAAATATGGAATTGGTTGAGGTTAGAGGATGAAACCCGTAACTGCAAAAGTGCAGGATTCACCCAAGACCTCGATCGATCGACCCCTCCTGGCAAACTCATGTTTTCCCTTCTTAATTAGTTGAAATCAACTTTAATGAGGAATAATTCATGGACACCCTTATAAATATGTTTCGAGAGATAAAGAGGACCAGTAAGGTATATGAATAAGTTTTGGGAACTTTAAGGTTAGACGAGAGTTGTATCCTTGGGAGATTTCATATATAAGAAACGATAAAACTACGTATTTAAAGTGAGAAGATTACGTAAAATAGTTACGAAAAATAATAGATGAATACCTACGGAATTTTTATAGGTGGGAGGATAAAACCATGAGAGTTATGTGGTAAGTTAGAATAATACCAAATTAAGGTTAGAAACGAACTGTTACATGTGATAACAAATAATGAGATATGAGAAATAATGTCGTAAGTATGGGATTTGAGAATATACCCAATATTGATATGGTAATATTAGTATAGTTATATGATTGTGTAGGCATATGCTATCTATGTGTGAAAAACATGCCCGCGCTACTTGCTGTCCCTGAGGTTACCGCGCAGGGACGATCTTATCTCGTGTGCCTTATGGGGGATATTGACCTGTACCCTAGAAGATAGAAATCCTAGGTACGGGCTATCGGATCAATAGTCGGACGGTCCTAAGAGACGTGAGGGTATGTACTGACCTCTTGGACTTGAAAACTATGCTTCGCCTCAATATTATTTGTGTATGTGTTAATACAGTTCGAGAGTGATTCCGAACTTGTATTTCCCTTCGTACGAGTGATACGGGGATTGGATAGCAGAGTATGCCCGCACCATAATTTTATGTGGGGTACTGTTAGAATATATATATTATACGAGTATTTAATATATATATGAACTTCTGAAATTTGGGAAACTGCCTACTGTGTTATGATAAGTAAGACATGTGTAATGACTCAAATTGGAAATACTTGTTTTGAAAAGTATAATATGATATTGAAAAACTTTATGAATCAATAAAGTTAAAATGAGCGTTTTGTACTAAATGAAATTATCCTTTTAAACCATGATGTTGTTAAATCTTAAATCTTAAGAGTCATCTAAGATATGTTAAATCCTTGGGGGAAAGATAGTGCGATATATGATGAGATAAACCATTGGGAAGGTTAGTTGCGATAGGAGTGCACATTAGAAGAGAGGTGAGAATTTCTCAAGAGAGTGTCGCACTGATATGTTGTTGCATTGTCCTGTAATCAATTTAAATACTTGTTAAACGAATTTTTAAATCATATACACTATCGGGCTCTGACCCGTTTCCATTTCTCTTTCTCTCTTGTATATATATATATATGTATATATTACAGGTGCCCAGCCACAGGGGCGTCTTGCATAGGGTCCTTTGGCAGGAACGAGCTGCAGCTTAGGTGGGAGTTGCAGGCCTGTTATTTAGACCACTTCATCCATTTAATTCTACTCCTGGTTCTGTTTTATCCAGCAGGGGCATGTGTCGCCCTCTTTCTATTAATTAGTTGTTATTGTCAGAGATTTTAATTTTTACTTTCAGTACCTTTATTTCGGAATTGTTACTATCAAGATGTTTTCCTTAGTATTTTAATGTTGGGATTTATTATTGTTGGGTAAACTCTTAAATGTTCATTTTATTCTTCTACTTATTGTGTGACTCTTTAGATGTTAATGGTTTAAGGTTTTATAACCAGATTTAATAAAATGAGAATAAGGTTTTAAATGGTTTTGACACTTAGCTTAATTATTTAGGGTGTATAAATTGGAAAAGTATTTTAACGACAATGATGCTAAGAATGAACCAACTATTCACCTTGATTTTAATTTAATAAAGGAGTTATCGCCCGGTATTTAATTAGGCGGGGTGTCACAAAATATAACTTTACTAACTCGTATTATCTTGTCTTTGTTATGGATGAAGTATGTCGTATTGGCTCTGTGGTTAGGTCGCATCATAAACTCTTACATGACTAAGGATATTAATGATAGGGACCTCACCAACTTTTTCATATTATCATTGTTGTTATCTGTAATACCGCGTACTTTTAAGGATATTTAAATTGCATAAGTGGGCGTAATTTGGTAATTTGAGGAATCTGAGTGAATAGTAAATTCTGGATTAATAAGCGTTAGATATTTACCAACATGTGTTACATTTACTTTGGGGACTGAATAAATGAGTTGGAATATTTTTATGGCATGTCGAAACTGGGTAAAGAGATAAGAATTATTTTACGTTATAGAAAACGCGTATTGAGATGTGTGGGGTTTAATTGGTGAATTGAAGTTAAGTGAGTCGGATAAAGACTTTGAGTGCGCGGTTGGTTGCGGAATGGCTGAGATAGTCAGAATAGAGTACTTGGGGGTAGTGTTTGAGTTCCGGGAATTTTTGGACTAATAGGGACTCGCAATTGAGTAAACGAGTCATTTTTGGGTTTATAAGGGATAAACCCTTATTTCTCTCTTTATAAGTCATAAGAGAGAGAGAGAGAGAGAGAGAGAGAGAAGAAAGGATATTCCGGTCAAACTCTGTGGGATTCGACTCGAGGTCATCGGATTTTATCCACGAGGCAAGTGTTTACTTGCTTAATTTAACTTAGTGTGAATATGTCCTATTATAGTTGGTAAATTATATAATTCTAGGTTAGAGCCTTTAAAATAAATTTAGGGAATTTGAGTATGAGTTTACACATTGATGTAGTATAAACTCTTAATGATTTCTAGTGTTAAATCCATGATAATGGAGTGTAAAAATGGTTAGAAATGAGAGACATTGATAAACAAGGTTTTTAATGTTTTTTTTTTAGGTTTAAATCTTAGAGAAATGGTTTAATACCACAAATTAATTGATGAGTTGGTTAGAAATCAGTGTTAGGATGATTATAGAGTTGTTGGATGAGAGTAGAAACCATTAAAATGGGGTTTGTAATGATATTTGTGTATTTTAGAGATTGATAAATTGCCTAAACCGTGCCCCTCGAATAGGGAAAATCGATTCGCATAAGGTGACCTATAAGACTGTCTCATGCCGAATCGATTCGTATTGAGATCGAATCGATTTGTCCTTGAAGACCTGTTTGCAGATGCTTTTTTGAAATCGATTCGGATTTGGACCGAATCGATTCGCTGGTCCGAATCGATTCTCATGAGGGGCGAATCGATTAACCTTTGTAGAATTTGAAAGTTTCTCTTCTTTGAGATTAGGGGAAGTTAAATTGGAATTTGGAGGTTGGAATAGGGGATCCTAAAAGTGATATTAGGACTCCTAGAAATTGGTATTGAGGGTGAGTAAATCCTAGGATGCGATTAGGATGTATTCAAGGATATGGGCTAACGAGGATTAAGCGATTATCCGATACGTCTATGACGACTATTATTATAGGTGATGCGATACCTATGGGACCTAAATAAGTTGAGAGTATACTTATTTAATTATTATGAAATGGTATGTTCAGAGAGTAAATTTAAACCCCGAAGAGTGATTTAGATGCGAGTTATATATTAAGTAAGAGAATACTTATCGTTTTAGTATTTTAAATGTGCGAATAATTAGTACTATTACGAATGGGAACAGTTGGAGAATTGGCTATCGCTATATGAGATTGGTAATTATAGCCATGTATATATATATATATGAGAAGTGACGTAGATTATATATACGATGTGATTATAGTATATATAATATGATACGAATACATATGTATTTGTGTTTGATTGGTATATTTGTATCTTAGGGGCTGGTTCCACAGGCTTTCCCGGGCCTAGGTTTGGAACAGCCAGATTATATATTTTTTCTAGTGCAATCCGAGGAAGTTGTGCGATGTGGGTGAATCCCCTGGCTTGAGGTGCAGGGAGAGTATATCCTAAGTTCATATCGTCCTGTGTACGAGTGCGATGTGTGTACTCCACTTCCGGAGGAAATATCTGCCTCCACCGTTGTGTATTTTTACCATGACCATGAGTGAGTCTGGCTTGGTACCTTGGTTGAGTGAGTAAACTCGAATTCCAATAGGCACTACGAGACTGCATCCTAGAGTTATAGCAAGATGGGATGGTTATTATACTTATGATTGTGATAGGTATAATTATACTGGTTGTATATAGTATATTGCTTATATATGAAGATGAAATATCATATAAAGTAAACGTGTATAAGATGATAAGAATGAATAAGAGTTGTCCTCCTTTCGATAGATTTATATCCGGATTTATATGAATATGAATCATTAGGTTCTAATGAGAACTATATATGTGTATATATATATGAGTTTTTACAGATGCGCTATGTGCTGAGGGCCTAATGAAAACGCAATGATCAACATTGCCAGATAGTAGTGTATCGGGGGGGTTCCTTGTTTGAATTTTGCTTTGCGAGACATCCCACACACGAAACATAGCGCAGTATTGGGAATTAGGAGAAGTTTAGTCCTCAGTACTTGGGTTTATGAGTACTTTTATAAGATGGGTGAAACGGATTAGTTAGGCAGGGTAGCTTAACTAGGTTGTTTAAAAGGTATACGATAGGTGTGCACTATTAGAAGAGGGGTGAGGGGTATCTCATGAGAGTGCGATGCCAATTTAAGTATGACATATTTTCATATTTTAAAATATGGTATTTATGCACTTGCTAAAATATTTTCAAACTCGGGCTCTGGCCCATTTCTCTATTTTCCCCTCTCATGTTATATATATATATATATATATAGGACGCCTCGATGATGATTCCTTCGAGTCAGACGCTCGCAGCAGCAGCTGTGGATGCATGCAAGTTTATTTTTTACGCTTTTATCGTTGAGATCTAGATATGAGGTATTATAGAAACATTTGGCCCGATAGCCCAACTGTATCTATTTATTCTTTTATCGCCTTTTAGTACGGCATTCGATTTGGTTGTATTATGTTACCGAGTGTTCGGTTATTTTATTTCATTTCATTTTTGTGTATATAAACTGTGTGGATATTTCATTTGAATGGTTTGGTTAAAAAGATTAGTTAAATAAAATTTTGATGCTAGCCTAATAGGTTATTAGTAGTTAAATTGGTTTTCGACAGTGATGAAGAGAATGAACCATATGAGACTCCTGTTTTAATTTGGTATAGGTTTGATCACCTAATATTTTATTAGGCAGGGTGTCACAGGTGGTATCAGAGCATCAGGTTCTAGTGTCCTTAGGAATCTGTGCGGACGTTCTACGCTTTCAGCGTTGCTCTCGATTTGATATAGAGCCTTATGAATAGGATTGTCGATTCCTCTTGTGATATTTCATTCTCCTGCCATTATATAATATTATAGAAAATCTTTTGCGTGATCATTCGAGATTCATGTTCTGATCGATGAAGAGCGACCACAGAAGGCCATTTTAGGAGTGGCAAGACATGGGGCTTACTGGGAACTGTAAGTTGAAGTCGGGGACCAAGACCGCAGTCGAGGTCACTCCCCTTTATGGCATTGTCAAGGATTGTTACAACGATTACTAAAGTATAGTAGTTATAATTATCCGAGTACCTCTATAATAGAGAGTGGTGTTAAACTTGAATTTCCCAGTGATGTAAATTGGGAAAAACTTTAAAAGGGTCTTTGATAAGGACCATACATTGAAGTTAAGTCATGCGAAGTAAGTGTAGCATTTTTCAGTGGAAGTAGAAGGCTTAGAAGCTTTGGCTTAGAGCAAAGTATGGAAATACCCATATGTGAAAATTCGAGGAAATTTTTTCACTTGTGGGAGCAATGTCGAAATGGTGGGAACGCTAGTCACCATGTTTGGGGGAGCAGGATGTTTTGCTCATAAAGGGATTTTACGGATGGTTTTAACTACGAGTTCCCATGATTTAGCAGAAATGAAAAGAATGCAGTTCTGAATTATTCACATAAGGATAGGTCAGAGGACGACAATGAATAAAGGGTTATGTGGTTAAGTGAACTTGGTACCGAATTAAGGTAGGTACAATAAGAAGAGAGTCCTTCAGTGGAATGATAGGATCACTCAAAAGTATTGCTAACACTTATGGAGAATGTGTGCTCGCGAAACCCCACTGGTGTACATCCACCCGGGGATTTAGTGAAATAGGGTAGTTGAGGCCGGGAGTGTGTTTCCTTTAGTAGAAGGAGCTGAGGCAACTATGAAGGTGATTGTCAGGATCGAGGATATAGAGTCTGAGATACTAATAACATTAACATGGTCAGGGTGGCCACAAATAGGAAATGTTGTAATGTGGAACATTGAACCACATGCGTTGATCTTGCCTGGTAGAAGTTAAAGGACGCGAGTAGGGTGCCTAGATAGGGAATTGATTAAAGTAGTTTTTCGGTTTAGTTAGGGTGAGTGTATCACGTCCGGGAACCATTTGGAGTAGCCAGGGTGATTGATAAGAATGTTGTTATGAGTTTCAACTCGGATGAAGGAGGTATATTTTGTGTGGCTAGATAGAGTCACGATATTTTGTTAATCCTGGATTCATGTGCGTAATTCGAGCTTTATGGCGGTATTGGTAGTATTATAGAGGGTATATCTATATGTTTTTCCACAGTAGCGGTTCATTCGTTATGCAAATGGGTGCTGGTATTTTGAACTTATATTTGGTTTGCACTGCTTGTTTTGCATGTGTTATACGAGTATAATACTATTGTAAGAGTAATGTTATTGTATTATTAGAGCGATAGAAGGCTAATGATTGTAATACTATCGTAACCGCGGTTCCAGGGTGGAACGGGTTATTGTTGTGACACCTTGATACAGGTTGAGATCGCCTTTATTATATGTTTAAATGGAACTTCGGTGAGTAGATGTTTCACTAGCATGATTTATATGCACGGGGATATGCAGGATTTATAATTTTTCATGTTTTACGTTGACATACCTCCACGATCAACAAAGTTAAGTAGTAGTGTATAGGAGGGGTTCCTTGTTTGGATTTATCTTGCAAGACACTCCACACATGAATCTTAATGACGTTGGAAGTGGAGGGATGTTATTGTATGTTAGGAAGTAGGTTTTAATGATATTGCCTAAGGGTCATGTGACGATTAAAGGCTAATGAAAGTAGATGTGTTGTAGAAAAGCACTAGAAATGTTTCTCTCACCGCAAGTATGTGGGTGAGACAAGGTAAAGGGAAATTGGGTTGAGGCTTATAGCCAAGTCCTGAATATAAGGAAAATTTAGAGGAAGTATGTTTGGAATATAAGGTTCGTAACACTTTCGTAGAGAGTACGCGCCCCAATTAGTTAGACTTTACATTTCATCGAAATGGAAGGACATAGAGGTAGAAGTATGTTAGTAGATTCATGAGGTAGGATGTTATAACGTCCCGCTGGTATGCCTTAGGCCGTTATATCTTGAGGACCGACGATGCGAGGGATTAGTGTAATAGAAGGTTCCTTGTTTGGATTTCTCTTTGCAAGATGTCCCACGCATGAAACCGTGCAAATGTCGAAAATTGAGAGAGGTCTTGGTCACTAGGTACATAAGTAGTAGTACTCATTCTACGTGTGTAGGAAACACATCGATCTTAGGATTATTAGAATGCAAGGCCTGTGAGGCAGGTGGCGAGGTTGTAGGAATAGTGTAGTGAATTAACCACGAGAAGATTGGCGGGTTAACTTTATGAAGGATTGGATTTTCAGGTATAATAAGGATTAAATTTTGGAATTTTTCGGGTTAGGAAAACCCAGGTGTTAGAACCAGGCCGAGGAAGTGAGGCCCATTCTTTTTAGAGAGAGTTTTACGGTTGTGACGTTTGCAATAGTTGTGTCGACGTGCACAAGAAAAAGGTGTATAGGCACCTTAGTAACTTGGTTTTATATATCGCCTGAATAGAATCAGCATCGTATATAAAGCTGAAGGATATTCTTAGGAGCAGTTATGGGTTGGATTGAACGTCGTAGGAGGCACGCGATAACCCAATGGTGTGGGTGCAATAAGAGTTAGTACACCTAAGGTAAGCGATGAGACTGACGGGATTAGTCAAGAGTTAGTGTAATTTTCTTTTTGAGGGAAATTAGATGTCCCAATGTAGATGAGCGAACGCTTAGAGTCATGATTTTCCGATGAGATTTATACGTTAGAGCAGCGATTATTGGCTTGTTTTCTTTATATGCGGCTATAGAAGCACTAGGTGCGACGTGTCATTGTTAGAGTTAACCTTACGACCGAGGTAGTGTGTCAGCATGTAGATATTTAGTTAAGTTTGTGGTTAAGCCAGTGCATTAGAATATAAGCCTTGAGATAGGTGGGTACCGCGAACGAGTACATGGTAGGGTACCATTTGGATTAATACCTTTCGACTTATGTGTGCAAGATGAAGTGTGATTGGCAACCCTAGGTTGGTAGTACCGATCGTATCTGAATTTCGAGGATGAAATTTCATTGTTAAGGGGGGAGAATGTAATACCCCGTACTTTTAAGGATATTTAAATTGCATAAGTGGGCGTAATTTGGTAATTTGAGGAATTTTAGTAAATAGTAAATTCTGGATTAATAAGAGTTAGATGTTTATCGACATGTGTTACATTTACTTTGGGGACTGAGTAAATGAGTCGGAATGTTTTTATGGAAGGTCACAATTGGGTAAAGCGAGAAGAATTATTTTATGTTGTAGAAAATGCGTATTAAGATATGTGGAGTTTAATTGGTGAATTGAAGTTAAGTGACTCGGATGGAGATTTCGAGTGGCGGTTGGTTACGGAATGGTCGAGATAGTCAGAATAGAGTAACTGAGGGTAGTGTTTGAGTTTCGAGATTCTTTGGACTAATAGGGACTCACAATTGAGTAAACGAGTCATTTTTGGGTTTATAAGGGATAAACCTGTATTTCTCTCTTTGTAAGGCATAAGAGAGAGAGAGAGAGAGAGAGAGAGAGAGAGAGAGAGAGAGAGAGAGAGAGAGAGAGAGAGAGAAGAGAGAGAGAGGGAGAAGAAAGGATATTCCGATCAAACTCCGTGGGATTCGACTCGAGGTCGTCGGATTTTATCCATGAGGCAAGTGCTTATGTCACACCCCAAACCCAATATCCATACTAATCATTTGTTATTAAAATAATTGGATCATAATCTCGAGCCCATTGGAAAATATACTTCATTTATCAATATTTTTCTGCACAATGTGCATAATGAACATAATATTATTCTTATACCATAAAATTCAATATCAGAATCATAATTAAGCGGACATACAATACTGTGATTAACTATGATCAACTCAATCCATACTAAATCAATATATACAATGTGTGAGTATATTAAAATCTTCAGTGTGACAACGATAAAATCCCCATTTTTAAACCCCAGCTCTCTCCAACGGTGCAACTCTCAAAGTTACCGGTCATATGGTATCCTAGCTGGCAGCGTACGAACCTGAAATTGTTAAAATATAAACCGTAAGCATTAAGCTTAGTGAGGTACTCCTTCCCTGCAACATAATAACAATTCTATATCGAATATGTGGATATAAGATCTAAATAATTCTGCCCGTTGGCAATAACAAATCCTGGATCATAAGATCCAAATAATTCTGCCCATAGGCAATAACAAATCTTGGATCATAAGATCCAAATAATTCTGCCCAGTGGAAATAACAAATCCTCGATCATAAGATCCAAATAATTCTGCCCATTGGCAATAACAAATCATGGATCATAAGACCCAAATAATTCTGCCCATTGGCAATGACAAATCCTATATATTTGAATATCCAAACAAATCCTGAATCCGAAGTATTCAAACCAATCCTGGATCATGAGACCCAAACAAATCCTGGATATTTTAATATCCAAACAAATCCTGAATATCGAAGTATTCAAACCAATCCTGGATCATGAGACCCAAACAAATCCTGGATATTTTAATATCCAAACAAATCCTGAATATCGAAGTATTCAAATAAATCCGCTCTTAGAGCTATATTCATATTTATATATGAAACAAATCATAAGTACACTCACCTTGGCAGTTTAACTGGCTTTGCCCTTGCCTTTATCCAGTACTTGTTCAATCAGCTCTTCTTCCCTTCCTTAGGGGCTTTTACGTAATTTTTTATGAATTTTTTTGAATGTTTCTCCTCACTTTCTTCTTCCTAACCCTCACAATTGTTTTTCCTCCACTTAAAACTCTCCCAAACTGAGTTTGCTGAAGAAAGGAGGATATCTCAAGGGTTTAAGTTGGCCAAAACAACCTCCACCTCCAACCAATCAATTTATAACATGTGGCATCATATAAAACAAAATATCATTTAAGGCTAAATGACTACTTTAGCCCCTGTTCGTAAAAAGACAATATCTTCCCACTCGGATGTCCGTTCGATGGACCGTTTGTTGTGTTACAACCCTAACTCATATATCTACAAATATCTAGTTTACACCACAAGTCAATTGTTATGTCATAAAGGTCAAAACTAGTCTTAAACTTGAACATTCCTACCGAAAACTTCAAAATTTCACATTTGTAATTAGTTCGATTCTTCATGTTTTATGAAGGTAGGATTAGACTAAACATAATGAATTAACATTATATAAACTAATAACATATTATACATATCACACAACCTAATCATGATTTAAGTATAATTTATCATAATTATATTCGGGTTGTCACAGCTTACTTGCTTTATTTAACATAGTGTGTATATCTCATATTATAGTTGGTAAATTAGATAATTTTGGGTTAGAACCCTTAAAATAAATTTGGGGAATTTGAGTATGAGTTTACATATTGATGTAGTGTAAACGCCTAAAGATTTCTAGTGTTAAATCCATGATAATGGAGTATAGAAATGGGAAATATTGATAAACTAGGGTTTTAATGGGTTTTTTTAGGTTTAAATCTTAGAGAAATGGTTTAATACCACAAATTAATTGATGAGTTGGTTAGAAATCAGTGTCAGGATGATTATAGAGTTGTTGTTTGAGAGTAGAAACCATTAAAATGGGGTTTGTGATGATATTTTGGTATTTTGGAGATTGATAAATCGCCCAAACAGTGCCCCTCAAAACAGGGTGAATCGATTCGGTTCTAGACCGAATCGATTCACATAAGGGGAACTGTAAGACTATCTTAGGCTGAATTGATTCGGATTGAGACCGAATCGATTCACCCTTGAAGACCTGTTTACATAACCTTTTTCGAATCGATTCGGATTTGGACCGAATCGATTCACTGGTTCGAATCGATTCGCATGAGGGGAGAATCTATTATGAATGGGAACATTCGAGGTTATTGGCTATCACTATGGAAGTTTGGCAATGATAGCCATATGTATTGAGAAGTAATATAGATTATTTATACGACCTTGTTACAGTATATATAATATGATATGAATAAATATATCTGTGTGTGATTGGTATATTTGTACTTTAAGGGATGATTCTACAGTCTTTCCTTTGGTGTAGGGTTGGAACATCCAGATTATATATTTTCTCTAGTGCGATCCGGGGAGGTTGCGCGATGTGGGTGAATCCCCTGGCTTGAGGAGCAGGGATAGTATATCCCCAGGTCATCTGGTCCCGCGTACGAGTACGATGTGTATACTCCACTTGTAGAGGGAATATGACCGCCTCTGCCGTTGTGTATTCTTACCATGACCATGAGTGAGTTTGGCTTGGTACCGTGATTGAGTGAGTAAACCCGGATTCGGATAGGCACTACGAGACTGTATCCTCGAGTTATAGTTCGGTGGGATGGTTATTATACTTATGATTGTGATAGGTATAACTATACTCGTTGTGTATAGTATATTGCTTGTATATAAAGATGAGATATCATATAAAGTAAACGTGTATAAGATGATAAGAATGAATAAGAGTTGTCCCCCTTCCGGTAGATTTATATCCGGATTTATATGAATATGAATCATTAGGTTATAATGAGAACTATATATGTGTGTGTATATATATATATATATGAGTTTTTACATATGCGCTATGTGTTGAGGGCATAATGAATCTCGACTATCAACATTACCAGATAGTAGTGTATCGGCGGGTTCCTTATTTGGATTTCGCTTTGGGAGACACCCCACGCACGAAACGTAGCGCAGTGTTGGGAATTGGGAGAAGTTTAGTCCTCAATATTTAGGTTTATGAGGACTTTTAGAAGATGGGTGAAACGGATTAGTTATGTAGGGTAGCTTAACTGCGTTGTTTAAATGGTATACGATAGGTGTCCACTATTAAAAAAGGGGTGAGGGGTATCTCATGAGAGTGCGATACCAATTTAAATATGAGAGATTTTCATATTTTAAAATATGGCATTTATGCACTTGCTAAAATATTTTCAAACTCGGGCTATGACCCGTTTCTCTATTTTTCCCCTCTCTTTTTATATATATATATGTGTGTGTGTGTGTGTCCCCGACACAGGGACGCCTGGATGATGATTCCTTCGAGTTAGACACTCGCTGTAGCAGTTGTGGGTGCATGCAGGTTTATTTTAGACACTTCTATCCTTGAGATCTAGATATGAGGTATTGTAGAAACATTTAGGCCAATAGTCCAACTATATCTATTTATTCTTTTACCGCCATTTAGTACGGCATTCGATTTGGTTGTATTATGTTACCGAGTGTTCGGTTAATTTATTTCATTTCAGTTTCGTATATATAAATTGTTTAGATGTTTCATTTGAATGGTTTGGTTAAAAAAATTAGTTAAATCAAATTTTAACGCCAGCCTAATAGGTTATTAGTAATTAAATTGGTTTTTGACAGTGATGCTGAGAATGAACCATATGAACTCCTGTTTTAATTTGGTATAGGATTGATCACCCGGTATTTTATTAGGCGGGGTGTCACATTATCAAGAATGCTCCATAATAAGATTTGGATTTCTATTTCTCGACATTGAACTGCTAAAGGAAACAATAGAATAGTTGACAAGACCATTGAGTTTGAACAAGTAGAGAGAGAAAGGAATTGGCATATAAATCTCTCCCCCTCTTTCAAGCAATAATCAATGATAAAAATTATTGTTACTGGTGGTTGGACCATTTGCAGCAGCAACTTGCAATTATTCTTACTTATTTTATAGTTTTTTGTATATTTATTCGAAAAGAGATGAGGGAGATGAATATTTCAAGTATCACCACAATTTACACCATTAACATGGATTTTAACTTAGATTTCATGTAGGATTATTATCACATCAAAATCATATGAAATCATCTCCCAAAAACACATTTTTGTGCAAGAATCCCAAACCCAAAAACCTTATAGTTTTCATCGCTAACTATAATATGAAAAATAAAAACACTTAAATCATTAAAGCAAGTTAAACACTTGCGTCGTTAGATAAATTTGATGATCTCGTGGTGGAATCTGCCGGAGTTTGCCCGTATATCTCCTCTTTCTCCCATTTTCTTCCTTCGTTCCCTTCTTTCTTCTTTATTTCTTTTCTTTCTTTCCTTTCTCTTTCTCCCGTGCCCTTTTAAGAGAGAAATAAGGGTTATCCCTTATTTAACCAAAAATTGACTCATGTACATAAATGCGAGTCCCTACTGATCGAAAAAGTCTCCGGAACCCAAACACTACCCCCGGTTACTCTATTCTGACTACCTTGGCCCTTCCTATACCAACCGTGAACTCAAAATCTCCATCCAAGTCACTTATAAAAAATTCTAGTCTTAAACCCAACACATCTCCAAACTTGTTTTCTGAATAAAATAACATCACATGTCTCTTTTATTCACCTGTGACATGAAATATTATTAGTCCATCTCATTTACTTATAATTCTCAAATTATTAAATTACACCCACTCATGTAATTTAATTGTCCATAAATGTACGTGGTATTACATTCTCCCCTTCTTACAAGAGAATTTTTTCCTCGAAATTCGAATAAGACCGATACCAAAGACTTTGGATCACAGCCACGCCACCTGCTCTAGTACCCATAATCAAACCGTACTAACATAAGGGTTACTATATACACCCGCTAGTAGGACCCAACTGTGTAAAGGCTTACTCACTATAGGCCCATCTTAACAACAATCTTGTTCAATTTTTCTTTAAACTGATATTCTTCATCAGTTATAAGCCCTCACCTCAATAATGTCACATTACACATTGTGATTATACCAATGACATCCAAATAAGACGAGACTATAAATCACTAGCTCTATGGACTCAATATTATTGGAAGGTCTAACATCACTAAGTGCCAGCTTCCCATTCCCATTCCAACACAAATCTCTCATCCTGAGAGAAAGCACAAGAATATTGGACCACTCATATCAGTCCTTCAAATCTCGATTCATGGTGATGTAACTCTTACGACACTCAAAAGTCACTCCAAAACAATTTTTGGTTAATGCCCCTCTTAACAACGGACTCTAAATTGCGTCTGATCCAAAAGTTTATTTATTCACTCACCTCTAAACAACTAGAGGGAGAAAGATCAGACTTTCTGACAAAAAACCTCAATAGATACCTTGTCCACAACAAATAGGTACGAGTGAATCCACACAACTCTACCAATCGGTAATTTCTCCTCCCAATTACCGTACCATGCTTTACTTCTATGACAAGTTAGGTTAGTTGCGAAAGTGAACTAACCACGGTGACTCCAGAATTGCATTCATACCTCTTTACTAGTCATCAGTCACCTCCCATCTACTCATTGGGCCATAGGTGACACGACATGACCAAAACAAAATTTCATCTCCACTGCTAGCCGAAAATCCCTATCGGAGGTGGGGTTCAAGGATCTCATCCCGATTCACAACAATATTGGGTGGCACCTTACATTAGTGTAGTTCTTCTTTACCAAAATTTCTGCCCATTCCGTCACTGGAATCATCGACTTGATACAAAATTTTCTGATTGATCATCTCGATCCAACCTATATCCATATATAAGTGTTTGACCCGGAGACAATGTCACTACGTCTCTCCTAACACCAATTCCCACTTAAAATATCTCACATTAAGTGGTACCTTGTACTCCCATTCTTCCTCGGGGTATACAAAAAATTACGGCCCGTGCACTTTTCACCACACTGCGCACTTATGGGCCCTTTTTCCTTATAGGCATCAACATTCTATATACGCGTAAGCCACTCTTCAACATTCGACTGAGTGAGGCACTCTACTTTCCCACAATAATGGGATTTTTTTTCATTTTCTCAAGAGATATCCCTATAAATGGCCTCGCTCAGCCTTTCAACCCATCTCGGGACTGCCAACTCTCATTGCACACATATTCTTGGATTATCACCATTCTCAAACGACACTTGATCCTTCATGCCATTCTATCTTGTCAATAACTGCCCCACAGGCATATATTTCACACATCTATTCCCACGCCCCCTATCTTGGACGATTCAAAATCAACTAACTAGGGAGCCTATACACCCTATAATCGGTGCATATCTGCACAACACTAGAAACGTTATACACTTTCCTGAAAGATGCTCTCACACTCTCAACGTGGATATAACACATGGGAATTCTCAATCATCCTATAAATCAAAATTTAAATTCTTCTTAACATCGTTCCACCCTTCAACTGGTGGTGAGAATAAAAATTTCCAGTTCTCTCTCATGGCACTACCGGCTCCATATGCCTCATATTATATAATAACTCTTAGTTTATAGAGTTTTCTCTACACTTCCATTAATCAACATTCAAATATGATGCCCTAGCATCTATCAACATCTCTCTATTCACGGCGTTCATCAATGTCCATACGTATCTCATTGTGCGATAATATTAAAGCAAGGAACTTTCCCCCTATACTCTATCACTAGGCATTGGCAGTAATCAAATTCCATAAACCTCAAACACATAATCGGGACTCTCAAAATATTGTTGCCAGAAGTATAAATATAAATCTCAACTCCCATGTCTCTAAATGAGTGATATAATCATGAGCTCTCCCTATCACGAAGTTCTGAGCGCTAAACATAATAATTAGCTAAATCTCTTTGCTCAACAACAAATCCAGTATACCTCAAATAACATCAATAAAGTCCCTACACACAGGGATCGAATATCTTGAGACAAACATACTCTCAGAAGTCTCTATCATAATACAAATACGAGTTCGACCCTTTTTAAGGTGAGACATCTCTAGAACAGCACATCCAACCCTGAAACAGCGAACACGATAGCCTTTTAATATCATCCCACTATTATTCTGAACAGTCTATCCAACATACTCATATAACACATCAGTAGAACGAGTAATTACAATAAAATATATACCACTATGCTTACACCCTTTTCCCTATGGATGAAACCAAAAATAATCCCGCTATACAACGAAAAATTTATAAACATAACTGTGGCCATCTCGGGCGACACACGAGGTTCATTTCAGGGGAAAAGGAGGGGGATAGCTCGAGAAAGAACTGCATCGTGGTCTCACACCCTCTCTCTTCAAAAGGTTCTTCGACCGTCGTCGGTGTCAATGTAAAAAGATAGGGTCTCCAACATATTTTACACAAAACAGGTAAAAGAACATGTTTCCACTTCGAGAGAGCGGCATCAAGGATAAATAGATGCATACGAAACCAATAGATCAGAGGTCTGGGGGCTAACTTACGGAATAGGAAGGTGTTAGGCACCCATCCCACCTTTTCGGTCTCTCATGGGAAAATGTTAATATTTTCATTTATCCTCGTGAAGTGTGTGCATGTGTTTATATAATGGAGATTGGAATCGTTTGACCCGTACCATGGGAAAGATAGGGTGAAGTCATCCACAGAAATATCCCCAAAATAGTAATAAATGTAGAAGATAGAATATGAGCGTTCATCGGGGTATTGATCGTTAATGGAAAATGATAATATGTGTGGGATGAAATGTGAACAAGCATATTATATGTATATGTATGATAAAAATGAGGGATTTTGATAAATTTGAAAAATAAGAGAAATTGGAAGATTAGAAAATTGGGGTCGAGTCTCGGATTGTAATTCGAGATGCCTACGTAGCCTAGAAAGGCATCAAAGTCCACGTAGTTCGGATGTAGAATAGGGGTCAGGTTTATCACATAGATTCGAACAAAATTTTATTATGTGTGTATATGTAGAAAATGTGTTTTCGGTTTTGGAAAAAGTCTGATGGATAATTCCGTTCGGAATTTATGGGTGTAACCCTCTTTTACTTATTTTTGGTTTTTTTTCGAAAAATGGAGTATGTGTAATATACCAATAAAAGCGTAGATGTTAATATGTATGAACTAAAGTGAAACTCGATTATGAATCTAATGTAACTTATGCAAAAACAAAAGATTTAAACGAGAAGGAGAAGGAATTGGACCTTCCTTGGAGATTGAGCTTGGATCTTGGATGAACTCCTTTCAATGTTGATGGATGTTGATGATAGATAAGGATGGTATTTAGGCTTGAATGAAATTTCCCATATGGGACTTTGCTGATTTTGAGAGAATGTTGATGAGATCACTGATGTTGATGGGTTTGTTGTCCTTCTTGGGAGTGAGGTCATGGCCCTTATTTATAGGGTCAGGGGTGTGACAATCGGCGTACCCCAAGGGGTGACTATCGACAGGTCACCATTGACACTGTGCCGATAGGCATGGTTCAGGACCTGCCAATTGGCAGTCTCATGTGGACTTTTCTGAAAAAATGATCGTAGCACACAAACTGTTGATCCAAATCGTGCAGGGGGAATACCATTAGAAATGTATTTTAGAGACCTTTGAGATTCCTTTGGACCGATCCCGGTCTAAGAGTAGACTTCGGCTTAAATGTGGCTCGAAAGCGCACGTTGGTCCTTTGGATGGGGGATCGTCAGACAAAAATGGATCGTTTGTCCGCATGGTAAGTTGGAATTGCCACGGGGTGGACCGTTAGAAAGGTTAGGATATGTAATTAGACATTTCAAAGAGTTTCACTTGGTTCAGAAAGTTGACCTTGGTCAAACGGGGCTTGGTAGCGCCCGGTGACCTCTCGGAGTAAAACAGATCGTTTGTCCGTACTGTAGGTCAGAATCACGCACGGGGTGGATCGTTAGAAAGGTTATTCAGTGCCCTTAAGAGATTCATTCAATCTCATTCGAGCTCAATAGTTGACTTTGGTCAAACGAAGTCCGGGAACGTCGGTGGCCTCCGGATCGATTTTCGGGGGGAAACTGATCATTCGTCTGAATGGTTATGCTATTTCACGCATGGGGCAGGCCGTTGGAAAGGGGTTTCAGTGCCCTTCAAAGATTCAAAGATCTCTCACTTTGACGATGAAGTTGATTGGGGTCAATTCGAGGCCCGGAGCGCCTAATGGCCTCTAAATCAATTTTTGTTAGTGAAATGGTTCGTTCATCTGAATTGTTATGTCGATTCGTACACGATATTAACCATTAGAAAGTGTATTCATATCCCTTCAAAGATTCAAAGAGATTTTCCTCTAACGAGAGAGTTGACCGGAGTCAAATGGGTCATGGGGGCATCTGATGGCCTCTGGATTGACACTCGGAGTGAGACCTAGGTCTGCGGTGGAAAGGGGAAGTGTTAGGGGTCTAAGGAGAGACTTATGGGGTCCTAGAATGTGGTCTCTACCACTACACCAAAATGGCCAAATTATCACCTTTCAGTCGGTCACCCTTGTCACGGTCATTGACCGTGACAACAAACACGCATTTTGTGTCACGGTCATCGACCGTGACAAGGCCGTGATAAAGTATTGTCACGGTCAAGGACCTTGACACGACCATGACAATGTCTTCAGTAAAAAAAGCCCTAGGCTTTTTTCCCACCGTTTTTTGGTTTTCCCTCTCTCTAAGGTATGTTTTTTTTTCTCTCTTTCTCTTTCATTTCTATATGTGTGTGTATGTGTGTATAATTATGTGTATATGTGTGTATGTGTGTTTATATGTGTGTGGTGGTGTGTGGTGGGGGAGAGGGGCAGGGGGTGGGGTGGGATGTGTGTGTGCAGGTGTGATGGGGGTGGGGGGAGGGGGCAGGGGGTGTGGTGGGGGGAGGGGGAAGGGGGTGGGGTGATGTGTGTGTGTGTGTGTAGGTGTGTGCGTGTGTGTGTGGCGGGGGGAGGGGGGAGGGGGCAGAGGGTGGGGTGGGGGTGCTGGGGGTGTGGTGGGTGTGTGTGTGTGTGGTGGGGCAATCTTAACAATTGTATAACTTTAATTAATAAATTGTATAGCTTTAATTGTAATTTTAATTGTATAGTTTTAGATGAAAGTAAATTAATAATTAGTGCCCATTTCATATGAAAGTAGGATTTCCCCTCATTGTAAATTATTAATTGTATACTTTAATTGTTAGTTTAATTGATGAAATGAATTAATTGAGTAGATGAAATGTATACTTTAATAATTGTATACTTTAATTGGATACACATTTATTGTTGGTATTGCTATTGGATTATAGTGGATCGATGTTGGGTTGGTTAACAGTAAAAGTGGCATTACCATTGGATTATTGTCCATATGGGGGTGGAATTTTTTAACTTTTTTTAAAAATTACTTTGTATATCGAATAATATATATAAGTATTAATAATTATTGGATTATTGTCATTATGGGGGTTGGCCAATGTGGGTTTTTAGTGTATCTGGTGGGTATTCTTTAGTGGTTAATTCTAGATATTATTAATAAAGATAAGTAGGGATCTTTTGGTATGGCTGAAAATGGCTATATTATTAATAATTATTGTGTGTGTGGTGGGGGGAAGGGGGTGGTGTTTGTGCGTGTGTGGCGGGGGAGGGGGTGGGGGCAGGGTGGGGGAAGGTGGGGGTGGGTGGTGGGGTAGGGGTAGGGGTGGGGGGCTGCGTGTGTGTCTATGTGTGTGTATGTGCGTAGTGTCCCTTGTAAAAGAATTGATTGATTATAAATTTTTTTAGTAAATTAATATATGATTGCCCGTTATTGTAAATTAGTAAATTAATATATGATTAATTATGAAAGTAGGATTGCCCCTCATTGTAAATTAAAAATTGTATACTTTAATTATTAGTTTAATTGATGAAAATAATTATTTTGTGTGTGGTGGGGGTCAGGGGGTGGTGTGTGTGCGTGTACGTGTGCGTGTGTGTGGTGGGGGAGGGGGTGTATGAAAGTAAATTAATAATTAGTGCTCATTTTTATTTGTAGTAATTGTACATATTTGCATGTTTTCTTCTATTTTTTTTTTATCTGTACTAATAACATTTTTTTACAGCAAATGTCTCCTTCAGGTATTAAGGCGAGGAGGATGTTGTTGGTTATGATGATGTTGGTTATGATGATGTCGTCTGGGCTCGGTGGTAACGGAGGCCACGAGGGCTCCTCGGCCCCTAGGCTCCCCAAATATGGCAAATTTGGGATTACCATCGAGAACAAGTCGGAGTTATTAGCGAGATCCCTCGAGCTGCTAAAGACGGTCATCGGCCCGGGGTTTATGAGTTGGAAGGAGGTACCATATGAGCTCAAGTTAGCTATTTGGGCAGCACTACAGGTAATATATTTATATTTATATGAATATTTCAATTTCAATTTCGATTTCAATTTCATTTTATATTTATATTTATATTTATATTTACATTTATATTTATATTTATTCGCAACTAACTTTGTATTTGTTGGACAGGAACAATTCAACTTGGATCCAAAGCTACGCGATTCGATCTTGAAGCAGTTGAGGGAGCAACACAAGACGTGGAAGAAAAATATGCGGACACGGTACTTTGGGAAAACACGAGAGTCCATTATCCAAAGGCATGAATCCTTCCCGCCGAAGGAACCGATCTCATTGGCACAATGGCAAAAGTTCATTGACAATGAGATCGGGGAGCGATAATTGGCATCTCACCAATCGGGGAGGGAAAATCGGGCAAAAAAGACGGACGTGTACTACTCCGACCGGACGTCTTACGCCGAGGTGGAGCATAGGATGAAGGTAAGATTTAATTTTTCTATAACTACAGAAATATATTATTCTGCACTATTTTACTTTTCGGGGCCGATACTAATTTTACTTTATTTTAATTCAGGGGGCAGGGAGTGGCCCTGGGGGTAAGCCACATAGGCTCGATACTTATGTGGCTCTTCGGACGAAGAAGGGGAAGGACAAGGAGGTGTCCCCGAGCGTCGCGGCCACGATTGTAAGTAATCCGACAGTTTAATTTTTGTTAATTACGTTATAATTTTTTAGTTTACTTATTTTACTAATCATGTGCTTTTTGTCGTTTCAGGCAAAGCTTAAGGAAGTGCATGAGTCGCAATCTTATGCCGACAAGGCATCTTTGTCCACAGACGCACTCAGCCAAGTGCTTGGCTCTGATCGCAAGGAAAGGACAAGGGGGTGAGCTCACGGGTGGCCAAATCTAGGATCATCGAATTGGAGACGAGCGACATCGGGTTAGCTCGAATAGTGGATTCACATGACGCGAAGTTGTACCAATTGGAGGCGACGGTCCAAGATATGTACTCATTCATGAAGTGTACATTGGGCGAAGACCGTAAGGGGAAAGGGAAGGAGAAGGCGGTGGAGGAGGAGGTGTGGGAGGATGAGGCGCTGGATGACGAGGCACATGATGATGAGGATGTGGACCTCGCTGCTTCATCTCCGACACGTGCGTACTTCGATGATCCACTTCCCTACTAGGCTCCCTTCCCCAAACTGATGTCGACACGTGGTTGGCCGAGCGTGTTCATATTGGACATATTTGATGGCCAGCGGATAAGGAGGGGGTTGAGGGACCCGAATATCGTCCAGGGTGGAATAGTTCATAGATGTGAGCTTCAAGAGATCGAGTCCAAAGTGCTCGTCACGCATGTGATACTCGGGAAGGAGAACTCCCTATTGTGATTGCGTGAACAATGCGGCACGATGTATATTAATGGGGGTGTCAATTCGTATATCGTGTGGCCTACTCACCTCCTCACATTTACACCAGACATGTACTGACATTTGAATTATATTTGGATTATATCGTCATGTATATTGTTTATATTTTGAATATATATTTGCATCATCTTTAGTTTATTTGGATGTATGATATTTGAACAGGTACAACGTTGCTATAATAGGTACAAATATACTGCTGGGCAGTGGCAGTGGCCATACTGCCCAGCAGATTTTTTTAAATTCTGCCCAGAATTGTCACGGTCATTGATCGTGACAAGTCCGTGACAAAGGATTGTTGTCACGGACTTGTCACGGTTATTGACCGTGACAATTTTTTAAAAAGGGTCAAGGATTTGTCACGATTATTAACCGTGACACGACCGTGATAATTCTAAATAACTTGTCACGATCAATGACCGTGATAAGTCCGTGATAAAAAAAAGTTGTCTCGCCCCGAATTGTCACAGTCATTGACCTTGACAAGTTGAACTTGTCAAGGTCAATGACCGTGACAATTAGGCAGATTTGGTGTAGTGTACAGAGCCCCTCAACGGGTGAGATTGGAACAAGTGATGGCCGTCGAATAGACACCATATGCTGGAGGCAGGTTAGTTTTGTTGACCTAAGGGATGTGGATGACCGATTCAAAGGTTCTGACCTAAAAGAGGTGACGACCGAGGTTAATTCTGACCTAACTGAAGTGATGATCCAAGACTGAGGTTAATTCTGACCTAAAAGAGGTGACGACCGAGGACCGAGGTCAATTATAACTTAACTGAGGTAACGATCCAAGATCGAGGTCAATTCAGATCTAAAACAAGTGACGATCGAGGACCGAGGTCAATTCTGACCTAATTAAGGTGATGATCCAAGAACGAGGTTAATTCTGACCTAAAAGAGGTAACGAATAAGGACTGAGGACAATTCTAACCTAATCGAGGTGATGATCCAAGACCGAGGTCAATTCTGACCTAAAAGAGGTGATGATCGAGGATCGAGGTCAATTCTGACCTAACTATGGTGACGATCCAAGGGCAAGGTCAATTATCACCTAAAAGAGGTGACGACTGAGGACCGAGGTCAATTCTGTCCTAATTGATGTGACGACCAAGGATCGAGAACAATTTTGACCTAATTAAGGCGATAATCCAAGACCGAGATCAATCTGACCTAAAAGAGGTGAAGACCGAGGACTAAGGTCAATTTTGACCTAAGAGATGTGAGGACTGAGGATCAAGGTCAATTCTAACCTAACTGAGGTGTCGATCCAAGACCGAGATTAATTCTGACCTAAAAGAGGTGACGATTGAGGTCAATTCTAACCTAACTAAGGTGATGATCCAAGATCGAGGTCAATTCTAAACTAAGAGAGATGGCGACTAAGGACTGAGGTCAGTTCTAACCTAACTAAGGTGACAATCTAAGACCGAGATTAATTCTGACCTAAAAGAGGTGACGACCAAGGTTCGAGGTCAATTCTAACCTAACTGAGGTGATGATCCAAGTTTGAGGTCAATTTTGACCTAAAAGAGGTGATGACCGAGGACCGAGGTCAACTCTGACCTAACTGAGGTGACGATCCGAGATCGAGGTCAATTATGACCTAAAAAAGGTGACGATCGAGGACTACGGTCAATTCTAACCCAACTGAAGTTACAACCGAGGTTAATTCTGACTTAAAGGATGTGACGACCGAGGACTAAGGTCAATTCTAACCTAATTGAGGTGACGATCGAAGACCGAGGTCAAATCTGACCTAAAAGAGGTGTAATTCTTCTTCAAGAAATTTTGGGACTCCACTAGGCATGATGATTGGATTTTAGGTTCCGCCGGGGAATAGTGAATGATCAGAGGATTTTACAACTCGAGGAAAATTTGGAGTGTCTTTTGAAGACGTTGTTGGGGAGAATGATACTCTGAAATTCCATTGGGGGTGTAAAAGATGTTTTCCTTAGTGAACAATGTGCTAGAATGAATTTGGCAATTTTAGGAATTTTTTGGGAAATGTTCAAGATTTTCTAGTATTCTTTTGGAATTTTTGTATGAAATTTTAAAGGGGGTACCGACCGACATGGATGGAGGTGTACCAATCGAAATTGGCACAGACTTTTGGGATACCTCGAGCAGGTGAATGGTCAGTGTCGATCAGTGGGTGGAGGGGTAAATTCTTCTTTTCTTGAGACCATTTTTCCATGATGATCTTTTTCAGATGTTGATCCTTTTGTTCTTGTTGGGGATTTTTAGGTAACCTTTTATCCTTGGGAGATGGCCATTTAACACACTGAGGTGATTGGGGGAATTCCCAGCTGTGGCTATTGATGATGAGTGAGTTGGGTTCGTCTGGTACCGAGGAGAGAGGGTTATGGGGTAGATGAGGAGACATCCCCTTCTGGTTTTTTCCCTTTGAGATTTCCTTACAGAGCTGTGGGAGTTTAGCATTTACATGCTTGATGGAGCGGCTTTGCACCTAAATATAGACTCAAAAATGCAAAAAGATATGCATATTTTGTTTGATTATCTTGATTTAGTGTCTTACTCTACACGCACTTTAATTTTCAGCTGAGTTTTTATTTTGAGAGAGAATAAAAGGAGTGAGTTTTTTGGAAATTTTTGAATATGTTTGATGAGAAAATGGCCTCGAAGTCTAGGTTGAAATAGAGATTCATTTTTGAGAAAAAATAGGGAAATAAATTTAAAATTTTTGAGTGAAGGAAGGCCTTGGTGGCTACAGGAGGAATGATTTCCCTTCCAGTGGTATTGCGGTTCATGCATTCGCAGGACATAGGTGACGATGAATAGGCCAGGGCCATCATCTTAGGCCTTGTTTCAAAAGTTCTAATGGTGAATGGGGAGACGTTATTTGACCCCCAAATGGATGCTATCATTTCCACGATGTCGTACTATTGCATTCCTACGGCGGTGATATTGGCGGAGACCCTGAATGGCCTGGATACCTGGTGGGAGGGTCATTCTGACTTTCTGAGGGGTAGCCCTGTAATGTTGTTTATGTGGCTGTCAGAGAGGTTTTGTATGGCGGTCCCACCTAAGTATCCTTTGTCAGTGGTGCCAAACATCTTCTCACGCTATTTCATTAGTGTAGGTCTGGACATTGAGAGTTGGGGGAACTGGTTTGTAGAGCACGGGGCTTGAGGCTTACGTTGGTCTATGCCTTGGTGGGGGGGAGTTTCTGCCCATTCTGAAGCTTAGATAGTATCAGTATGTTAGACTGGTTGGCCTCAGGCAGACCTCTTTCAACTTCCATGGGTGTTGTCGCGCCAATATGGTTGGGAGAAAATTGTGCCACCGCGGACACCGAACTTCTTTCCTATGGAGGACCTGGCAAAGTGTATGCGCATATGACTTGGTTCTCTGTGGTAGAATAATCGTCTGTCGACCCGTCCTTCTCAGTCTACTGGGCGAGTCTGGTATGTCTTCGGGGACTACATAAAGTGATTATGGAAGAAGATAGTGGCCAGGATGCTGGCTGTGGAGACTAGTCAAAGGTGGTTTTCCATATATGACATCATGGAGGGGGAATTGTGATCTTCCCCAAGCTAGTCAGGGCTTATCGCTCCATGAAGCGTCTGTGATACTCCATTCAGGCAGGGGAGGTTTGGGGAGCCCAGGATGCAGGTGATGATGGTGCTTCTTCCTCTAGCAACTACGGGTAGGGCTTTGTGAAGCTTCTTATAATATGTGTGGTTTTGTGCTTTGTGGGAATAATTGGCGGATGGTTTTTGGGAGCAGTGGGGTTTGTTATTATCTGGGTTTTTTTTAGTAATGGAAGTCGTTTGACTCCCTACGTCGATGTAATAGTACAAAAATTTCAGATAATGAAATAAATAAGTTTTTGATCATCTAGTTGTGACTCTTGATGACCTTTTTCATTTTTAATTGTCTATACTTATCGCTAAGGCATACATAATCCTTTTGTTCATGTATATGTTAAAATGAACGGTAGTTCTCGGGGATCAAAAGAGAATAGCATTTTGTGAAAATAAGGGAGGCACGTTCATATGAAGATAATGAGCTACCTACGTACCTCTGAGGGTTTTAAAAAAATTTAAAATTCATTTTTTGAACATGTTATTTGGAGGATCAGGCCCACGTAGTTCTGGGTAGGGAGAAAAGAAGAGATTTTTTTTAGAATGGAAGGGAGTATCACGTCGAGATTCCGGACTAGGTGTAGAATTTCTTGAGGCGGTCCAATTTGACTGGACGCTCCATTTCTTGTCCGTCGAGGTTGGTGAGCACAGCGTCTCCGCCCGACAGGATCTTCTTCACAATGTAGGGGCCTCTCCAATTGGGCTTAAATTTCCCTCTGGGTCCCAGATGGGCTCTATTATTTCTTTGAGGGCTAAGTCCCCTTCTCAGACGCCATGGTCCTTGACTCCCTTATTGAATGATTGCGCTATGCGGCAATGGTGCTCTTGTATGTGATAGAGAGCTTTCAATCTCCTTTAATCTAGGAGGATCAGCTCATCAAGACATTTTTGGTACCAATTTTCTTCGCTGACCTTGATTTCAATCATAACGTGCAATGAAGGTATTTCCATCTCCACGGGTAGGATTGGTTCCATTTCGTAGACTAGAGAGTAAGGGGTAGCCCCAGTAGAGGTTCAAACTAAAGTGTGGTAGCCTTAAAAGGTGTAAGGGATCCTGTCGGCCCAATCTCAACAACTCTCGGTCATCTTCCTGATATAGCTTTGAGATTCATATTGGCTGCCTCCACCGCCCCGTTAGTTTGAGGTCAGTATAGAGAGGATTTATGTCTTTGAATTCTATACTCGATGACCACTTCTGTAACTTCTGCTTCAAAGTGTAACTCGTTGTCTAATACCAGCTCGTGTGGGACCCCATATCGGTAGATGATGTTCTTCTTGATGAATTTGGCCACCTTCTTGGCATTCATAATTTCATATGACTCGGATTCAACCCATTTTGTGATGTAGTCAATAGCGATTAGGATGAACTCATTCCCATTGGATGCTTTTGGTGTAACTTTCCCTATGATATCGATGCCCCATGTGGAAAATGGCCAAGGAGAGGTCATATTGTACAATTCTAGTGGAGGCAAGTGTTATTGGTTGGATAACTGCTGGCACTTAAGACACTTCGAATGTAGGCTGTGCAGTCCTGAACCATGGTAGTTCAGTAGTAACCTTATCGGATAATCTTTTTGGTGAGCATATGGACGTTCATGTGGGGTCCGCATTCCCCACTGTGGATTTTCTGCATCATTTATTCAATGTCAGCCCCTGTGATACAGTGTAAATGGGTTCCATAAAAGTTTCTCTTAAACAGTGATTTATCACAAATAATATACTGGGCGGCCAGTCTGTGGAGAGTTTCTCGATCTTTCTTGTCAAATCCTTGGGGATACCTACCATGTTTGAGGAGGCACCTTATATCATAGTACCAACAATCGAGTATTTCGGGTTCTTCCTCCGTACTGAGCTCGATGTGGCAGCAGTGGGTTGGTTTGTATTATTTTTGGACCAGGAAAGGGGACATGTTTATTCCTTCGGGCATGTCAATCATGGAGGCTAAGGTGGCAAGGGCATCATCCAGGTTGTTCTTTTCTCGGGGCAGATAACGGAGTGTGATTTCTTGGAATTGGGAAGCTAGTTCTTCAAGGTGGGCATGGAAGGTTAAGAGTTTCTCATCATTGACTTTCTATTTCCTGAGTACTTGACCGATGATGAGGGTTGAATCCCCATAGACATCGAGGTATATAATTCCTTTCTTGAGGGTAACTTTGAGGCCTATCGTGCACGCCTTGTATTAAGTCATGTTGTTAGTAAAGGGGAAACCCAATTTGATGGCAATGGGAGCATGGGTGTCATCGGGGGAAATTAGGAGGATTCTAATGCCATGTACTTTTTTGTTACCAGCGTTGTCAAAGAACATTTACCATCGAAAATATTCTTGGGAGGTTCAAAGTATATTCTCGTCTGGGAATTCAAAAATCCAGACATCGGCTTCTGCCATAGGGTAATCAGCAAGGTAGTTAGAGATGGCTCTTCCTTTCATGACTTTTTGTATGATATAGGTGATATCAAACTCGGCTAGAAGCATCAACCAACAGTACATTCGGTTGGATAGGGTGGGCTTCTCGAGTAGGTACTTGATGGGATCGATCCCGGATACGAGCCTGATGGGGAAGGCGACTATGTAGTGCCGTAATTTTTGGGTACCCCAAATAATAGTGACACATGATTTTTCCAGGGCGGTGTACTTAACTTTGTAACCGTCCAACTTCCAACTGACATAGTTGATGGCTTTCTCTTTGCGATTTTTTTTAAGGTATTGGGCTAGAAAATCCCCTGCTGCAGTATAAGTCACAGTCAGGAATAGGAGTAAGGGAATACAAGGCTCTGGTGGAATTTGCATTGGAGGTCGGGTTACGTATTTCTTAATTCGGTCGAAGGCTTTTTGGCAATCTTCGTTCCAGACCTTGGTTGAATCCCTTCGGATAAGTTTGAAGATGGGTTCACAGATGGAAGTCAATTGGTCCATGAATCGACTGATGTATTATAATTTTCCAAGGAATCCTCGGACTTCTTTCTATGTTTAGGGAGGTGTCATCTTAACTATGGCTTTCAGCTTAGCAGGATCTTCTTTTATTATTTTCTTAGTGATCATGAATCCCAAGAGTTTCTCTTTGGTAATACCGAAAAACACATTTTAGTGGGTTAAGCCGCATTTGGTACTGTCGCAGTCGTTTAAAGAATTTTCAGAGAGCGGGAACATGACTTTCTATAGTCCTGGACTTGATAACCATGTCATCTATATAGACCTCAACTTCCTTGTGTATCAGATCAGGCAGAATGGTTGTGGCAGCCCTTTGGTAGGTAACCCCTATATTTTTAGACCAAATGGCATGACAGTGTAACAAAAGGTTCCTCGAGGGGTGATGAATGCCATTTTCTCTTGATGATCAGGGTGCATCATGATCTGGTTATATCCAAAAAAAACATCAGCGAATGACTTGAGAGCGTGGCTGGCTGTATTGTCTATAATCATATCAATGTTGGGTAGCGGGTAATCATCCTTTGGAGAGGCCTTGTTCAATTCTCGATAGTCGACACACATGTGGACCTTCCCTCCTAATTTCAGCATGGGTACGATATTGGATAGCCATGTGGGATACTCTATTACTCGAATGAAGCGCATGTTTAATTTCTTAACCACTTCTTCTTTAACTTTGAGTGACCATTCGGTGCGGAGCTTTTGTAGCTTCTGTTTGATTGATTTACATTTTGGGAGAGTTAGAATCTCATGTTGTGCTATCTTAGGGTCAATGTCGTTCATATCATCGTAGTACCATGCGAAGACATCCATAATTCCCTTAGTATCTCTTTGGGTTGCGTGCACTCGTGCTCATCAAGGGTAGCCCCTATCCTAATCTCGTGCATTTGGCTACTAGAACTGAGATTAATAACAACAGTTTCATCTTCATTAACTTGAACACGGTTATGTTGTTTGTTATTAACCTTATTTATATCAGTTAAGAATTATTCATTTACAAAGTCATCATCATCAAGAGTTTGATTAGAATCAAGATAATTAATATAAGACACAACAAGATACTCAAAATCTTTATTTATTTCATTGATAGGAAAAACAACATTGAGAACCTCATCATAGGAAGTCTCGATTACATTAGAGTGAGAGGAAATAATAAAGGGGAAAGGGGGTAAACATCAGGGTTATGTTGAATATCAGCAGGTGGCACAGGTGCAGCATGCCAGATGAGAAGATGTATATCAGCATCTTTGATGAGGTAGGATGGAGAAGATGATGTAGTCCCTGAGTGGATCATACAGATTGACAGCCCCAGTATCTGAAAGTTGAAAGAATCCTCAGAGTCGCTGCCCTCAGAATCCCCGATATCAGCTATGGCCTCTCCAATGAATGTTTGTACACAGTGTTGGGAACTCTCGACCCCCGGGTAGCTGTCTTGAAAAAAAATCTCCATTATTGGTTTCATCTTCTTGTCTATAGGGTTATACCAAGGCTCAGGGAAGTCGCAGAAGGGGAAATATTTACCCTCTTTGATGAATCTTCCATTTAGGGAATGTCCAGAGATAGTTCTGGCGCATTCTAGCTTTCTCTTCAATCGAGGCTGATGGACCAATCTGAGTTCTTCTTCTGATGGTTGATAGCCCAAGCTAGAGGGAGGAAAGGCCTCCTTCAACACGGTAGGTTCAGTTATCCATTGTTGTCTTTTCCTTAGCACCAGTCCGAGCATGAAGTTTATATTCTTGAATATTTGGATTACATTAACGTTTCTATGGGGATCATATTCTGGACAAATCCTATCTTTGAAGCCATCTCCTATTAGGAGTAGGAGTGGTTCGACCTAGAAGCCTGATAGCAGTATATCGTTCACCCCATTTTGTATCTCGAGTACCAGATTACTAGTGCTTTCATTCTCAGTGTTGTCACTGTCTCCCAAGATGGGATAACTTGTCCATTATCAAATAACTTCAATTTCTGATGAAGGGAAGAAGACACCCCTTTAATGTTGTGGAGCCACGGTCGTTCGAGGAGTAGATTAAAGTAGGCTGGGATGTCGATGACTTGGAATTCAACAATAAGATTTATAGGGTTAACCCCTATTTCAAGTTTAATAGAAGCTATTACTTCTCGGCGGGTGTTGTCATAGGCACGTAAGACAGCAGAGGTTGGAGCAAGGCCGCTCACTTTCACTCCCAAATAGTTGAGGGTTCTTAATGGGAAAACATTCAGAGCTGATCTGTTATCAACGAGTGAGAGGGGGATAGTTTTCCCCATGACTTCAACAGAGATATTAAGAGCATGATTGTGGTTGGGGCCAGTCTTAGGGATTTCCTCTTCGGAGAAGGAGAGCATTAGAGTAGAGGTCAGTGATCCAACTAGGTTCATTGCTTCTTCTGGTGTGGTTAAGGGAGTAATGGTGTGTCCTATGATTATATTGATTAGGGAATTTCGGTGTAGTTAGGAAGATATGAAAAGTCCCCTTAGAGTGATGTTACCTTTGGTCTTCTTCAGTTGATCAAAGACCTTACTTTCTTCAAGAGTCATTTCTGGCATAGGGAGATTCTCAACACCTCTCCCTTTATCTCTTGTTTATGGTTGTAAGTTTGGATTCTAGTAATGTCTCCCCGACCTGTTCATATGGTTCACGAAAGAGGGGAAAAATATAAACCTTATTTCTTCATTGATAATCTACCTGGTTGATCTCTCCAAGAAGCTCTCCGAATGATATCATTCTATATAGATTGGCTATCAGACTAGTCTTTCTTAAATAAGCCTCTTCATCTGAATCCTTGGAATCGTCCCCCCATCCGGTGGCAACAATATTGTCTTTTCATGCAAATTCAATGCACTCTATAACTTCTATGTCCTCTTCATATAATTATTCCCATTCGGTAAGGAAATGAAAGACATAAGGGACCAGATGCCCTTGTAATTTCAAAGCATCGAGAAGCTCGAATATGATACAAATATCACCAGTCTGTCGAAACAAATCTTCCATGATCTGGACCAGATCTAGTTGTCTGACTCTCAATCCCATTTTCTAGATTCTAAGAATAACCCACTGATTCTCTGACAGTCGATGGTCAACTAAGAGAGTAAATGGGTACGACTGGCAATTTACTTGGAATGATTTGGGTAAATGGGTCGAATTCTGATTCTTTTTATAGGAAGATGACGTTTGCAAGATTCGGGAGTGGATTATGGGTAGTGTTTGGTTTAGGATTAGGTGGTGGGGTGATGATACCCCGGTTAATTAGGTTTTGGTTTGTGTTTCGGAGATGGAAACATTGGTCGGTGGTATAGCTAGCAGTTTGGTGAAAGTCACAATGGGCATCAGGTTTGAAATTTTTCAAAAGTGGATTTGGTAATGGACGATGGTCCAAGGGTTTGATTAGGTTTCGATTAAAGAGAGCCTAGTCGACTTTGGAGAGAGGAGTGTGAAGCTTGGTATATTTCTTTAAGATTGAGTTTAGGCGACCTTATGGTGCCTACAAAGCAACAGGGTGAGATATGTTGTTGATAGTAGAGACCGGGGTACTGGTAGGCTTTTTAGACTTTTTAGGAGCAAACTGTCCAAATATTTTCTTCGATTCAACTTTTGTCTTGGCAAAACCTTCTTCGATTTCTACTCCTGCTTCTCAGAGAGCTCGAAAGTAAGGGTAGTATTGTCCTCCCACTGTTGCTCGGACATGAGGTAGGAAGTTCTTCACAATGCTGACTTGTTCTTCTTCGAAAGTTTGATTGGTCATGGTATCTGCTTTTTCTCTCCATCTTACTCTGAAGTTGCTAACTGATCCCCCAGGGTTCTGTTGAAGTAGCTGTGAGTCACGGTAGGTAACCTCTAACTCCTCATTGTACTTGTACTGTGACATGAACACACGAAAAACATCTTCCCAACTGCGAATTCTGGATTCTTCAAGGGATAGGAACCAAAGTCTGCTGGAACATCTGAGCCATTATTTCTTCAAAAGCCCCTAGGAGAGTCACAACTCGGTGATAACTATAGAGATGAATGATCGGGGGTCCAATGCCTCCAAACTTCTCGATATTGGGCATCTTGAATTTTTCTGGTAACCTAACTTTAGGATAGGGAGACATGTGGGTGTAGTCCATGTAGTTCACAGAGATTCTGACTTTCTCTAATTTCTTGGTTGGCGTCTTGAGGTCTTCCTTGACCTTATTCAGTTTTCTTCTTTTGATGAGCAAGTTTTGGCATAAAAAGATGGGCTGGTGGTGGCCCATTAGGAGGAGGAGCACGTGGAGCATGATGGTATTCTTCAGGAACCCAAATAGGCTCGGGTGCAGGAGGACCCATGGCGCGAGGGAAAATGGCCTCAGGATCTTTGGGAATAGGGACCCGATTTCTTTTCATCTCATGAATCTCGGTTTGAAAATTTTGGCAGTGAGCTGAGCTAGAACCGTCAATAAATTCGGCTATACATTCGGCACTTGATTCGTGTTCTCCATGGAAGGCAAGTGAGTCTCGGACTCGAATGAAGTAAGGGGACTGAAAGAACTTCAAGGCGGTTCAACTGAAGACTGAAGCCAATAGGGAGGCAGGCCTAGGGTATGTGATCGACTTGAGAATGAGAAAAAATGGAATTTATTTTCGGAAAAGGAAAAGGGAAATTTATTATTTTTGGAAAAGGAGGAAAATATTTTTGATATTTTTGGAAAAGATGAGGACGAAAAGGTTTTCTTCTTTTTTTTGTTTTTGTTTTAAGGGAAAGGAGGAAGAATTTTTTGATATTTCTGATAAAAGAGGGAGAAATGTTTTTGGACACTTTTGGGGAAAAAGAGAGAGGAAAAGACGAGAGACGGGTCTCAGTATGATTATTATGTTTATTAGGTTCTCACTTCTGTTAAGTTCACCTAAATGCAAAATGAAAAGCCAGACGGGATCCGAGCCCGAAAAAATTGGGTTTTTAACATATGTAAAGCTATGGTTGGACTTGTAACCAGTCTCATGGGAATGGACCCGTTTTAAAAATTACGTGAAAATTTGGGCGACAGGCCGACCCGAAATTTTGACAGAGTTTCGGGTTGAAACTGGCATGCAGTTGGTTGGGTGGATTGGAAAGGGTCCCCCCCCCCCTTTGGTGTGACTTCCACGATATACGTATTTCTTTTGAGGACAATTGGTACGTGTGGACAAGCCGTTTGATATACCTGAGTGTACATGAATTGCCTCACTATATACCTCGTGGGGACGGTACGTGTGAGAGTGAATTCGATATACTCAACATATGTGAATGAGTTCCCTGCGATATACCTCATGTCATGACTTTGGTCAATCTATACGATGTGGGGTAATCGTTCGATATACGTCAAAGGTACTTGGCCAATGGAAGGTGAGAGTCATATCGCTTAAGCTAACTGCGACCTGTCAGACCAGCACCCATCACGAAGTGACTCTCTAGTTACGGGACAAAATTTGGTCAATAACAATGCTCTTTGGTGATGTCGTGTGAATCATGCATGATTCATTTATTATTATCTTATAGAGAGAGTATCTTTTTCTTAATCATGCCAAATAGGGAGCAAAGTACAAGTCCATGGGTAAATGATGTGTGAGTGATGTGTAATTACGTACAAGTGAGTGTGTGATACGTGAGCATGAATAGATAAAAGTGGAGGTGTGTGCTAGTGACACCTAAGCATGGATTTCTAAGTGATGTGTGCAACATGTGGACATATGTGATCCTAGGTGCACGTGGTGTGAAGTGTACATGGAGAGTCTTCTACAAGTGTGTGAATAGTAGTATAATCATGAGGTACACATGAATCATAAAGGGGAACATGCAAATAGTGGGGGATATAGAAGAAAATAAAACACCCATTTAAACAGAGTCTTGACCTCTTAAAAATAGTCCCCAGTAGAGTAGCCACTGTGACCATCCCAAGCGGCGCACGATGTTCATTTCGAGGGGAAAAGGAGGGGGATCCCTCGAGGAAGAACTGCGCCGCGGTCTCACACCCTCTCTCTTTTAAAAGTGATTCGTCCATCCTTGGTGTGAATGTAAAGATATATATTCGCCAACCTATTTTTCACAAAATAGGCAAAAGAATATGTTTTCACTTCGAGAGAGCAGCATCAAGGACAAACTGATGCATACGAAACCAATAGATCGGAGGTTCTAGGTCTAAGTTGCGGAATGGGAAGGTGTTAGGCACCCATCCCGCCCTTCGGGTCTCTCATGGGCAAATGTTAATATTTTCCTTTATCCTCGTGAAGTGTGTGCATGTGTTTATATAATGGATAATGGAATCGTTCGACCCATACCATGGAAAAGATAGGGTGAGGTTATCCACAAGAATATTCCCAAGATAGTAATAATTGTAGAAGATCGAATATGAGAATTCATCGGGATATTAATCGTTATTGGGAAACAATAATATGTGTGGGATGAAATGCGAACAAGCATATTATATGTACATGTATGATAAAAATTAGGGATTTTGAAAATTTTGAAAAATTAGAGAAATTGGAATATTAGAAAATTGGACTCGAGTCTCGAATTTTAATCCGAGATGCCTATGTAGCCTAGAAAGGCATCAAAGTCCACGTAGTTCGGATGTAGAATAGGGGTGGGGTTTATACCATAGATTCTAATGGAATTTTATTATGTGTGTACGTGTAGAAATTGTGTTTTTGGATTTGAAAAAAGTGTGATGGATAATTGCATTCGAAATTTATGCGTGTAACCCTCTTTTATTTGTTTTTGGTTTTTTTTTATGGAAAATAGAGTATGTGCAATATACTAATAAAAGAGTAGATGTTAATATGTATGAACTAAAGTCAAACTAGATTATGAATCTAATGTAACTTATGTAAAAACAAAAGATTTAACAGAGAAGGAAAAGGAATTCGACCTTCCTTGGAGCTTGAGCTTAGATCTTAGATGAACTCCTTTTAATGTTGATGGATATTGATGAGAGAGAGGGATATTTTGCCAAATTGGCCTTGAAAAGGATGGTATTTAGGCTTGAATAGACTTTCCTATATGGGACTTCGCTGATTTCGAGAGAATGTTGTTGAGATCACTGATGCTGATGGGTTTGTTGTCCCTCTTAGGGGTGAGGTCATAGCCCTTATTTATAGGGTCACGGGGTGACGATTGGCATACCCAAAGGGGTGCCTATCGGCAGGTCACCCTTGACACTGTGCCGATAGGCAGGGTTCAGGACCTACCCATTGGCAGTCTCATGCGGACATTTCTGAAAAAATGATCGTAGCGCACAAATCGTTTATCCGAATCGCACACGGGGCATACCATTAGAAAGGTATATTAGAGACCTTCATGATTCCTTTGGACCGATCCCATGTCTGGGAGTTGACTTTGGGTCTACTGTGGATCGGAAGTGCACGTCAATCCTTTAGACGGTGATCGTTGGACGGAAATGGATCACTCGTCCGCGTGGTAATGTCAGAATCGTGCACAGGGTGGATCATTTGAAAGGTTAGGATGTGTACTTAAACATTACAAAGAGTCTTGCTTGGTTTGGAAAGTTGACCTTGGTCAAATGGGGCTCAGAAGCACCCGGTGACCTCTCGAAGTAAAATAAATCGTTCGTCTGTACCGTAGGTTACAATAGTGCACGGGGTGGATCGTTAGAAAGGGTATTCAGCTCCCTTCATAGATTCATTCATTCTCGTTTGAGATAAAGAGTTAACTTTGGTGAAACGGAGTTCGGGAGCGCCCGGTGGCCTCCGGATCGATTTTTGGGGTAAACTGACCCTTCGTCCGAACAGTTATACTCTTTTGTGCACGGGGAGGACCGTTGGAAAAGGGTTTCAGTGCCCTTCAAATATTCAAAGATCTCTCATTCTGACGGTGGAGTTAATTGGGGTAAATTCGGGGTTCGGAACTGCCAGATGGCCCTTGAATCAATTTTTTATAGTGAAATGGTTCATTCGTCTGAACCGTTGCGTCAATTCGGGCACAGGGTGGACCATTAGAAAGGGTATTTGGAGACCTTTAAAGATTTAAAGATCTTTCACTCTGATAAAAGAATTTGCTGGAGTCAAATAGGACCCGAGGGCATCCGATGGCCTCTAGATCGATACTTGGAGTGCCACCTAGGTTTGTGGTGGAAAAGGGAAGTGTTAGGGGTCTAAGGAGAGACTTAGGGGTACCTAGAATTTGGTGTCTATGATATTAATTTTATCGATATATACATTAAACTCATCTCACATGCGAATCTAACGTTAATCAAAATACCGTGACCCTCTCGTCTCACACAAATCATACCTGATGATACGAGAAATCACCCACTTGTCGTTCTCATACCAAAAAATCAAGTATAATGTGCATAATAAATAAATAAAGCGAGTAAAGATAGAGAAGACAAGATTTAGAGTGGTTCAGCCTCAACAATAGGCCTACGTCCATTTTGTTGCTCCGATCTCATTATATGTGTTGCATTGTACAATATGATTGTGCCTAACGAGGCATATGAGTATGAGAATAGAGGGTAGTACATGGTTATAGCGGGTTCGGGTATGCCAGAGATATGACTACGATATACGTGAGTAGCCCCAAGTTGGATGTTGAGGTTGTGTAGAGAGAATTTGGCAATGCTTCGCTAATTATTATAGAATATGCTCGGGAGGAGCGGAATCAATCCTTATTTTGAGATGTGGTCCACTATTTATAGGAGGTATGTGAGCTGTGTCATGTGCCCTGAGCACATGGCATATATCATGTTTGGAGTTACTGTAATAGACAGGGATACGGCCTGTAAAGCAAACATCAAGTACTGCATCCTGCTTGAGGCTACAGCCAAAGGTGCCGCACCCTGTATGAGGTAGGGATGCGGCCTGTTTGTAAGGCCAGGGAGCATATGCCACACCATGTACTGAATAGGTCCGCACCCTTTTCTAAGTTGGGCCATGACATGTAAGTTTCTGTTCATGCCCGAGTAACCTCCGCGGTAGGGTGTTATATTTGTATTATCAATAAGCCCCCAAGTCGTAGTGCCAAGAGATTGCGATTGGGGCTACGGTTGAGTAATTGTGCCCTCTTGAGGTGCCGCAGCATTTTTGAGACAACGTTTCATCTTCCCGCGCCCTCTTATATAAATTGTTCTAGTCATGATCTTCATTACGTTTTCCAAAATTTTGAAAGCATATCGAGAGCTGAACTCTGTTCATCCATCCTCTTACTTTTTCCGGCTAAGGCTGAGCATGGTGGTTCTATGGCTGTTTGAGGCTGATCATTGTTGATTTCTCCATTTCTAGGTAATTTTCCAACCAACATCCTCTTTAATAGCTTTTGTAGTTCTGAATTTACGTCTGTTCTTCAAAACTCCTAAATTTGTGTATCGCCCCTTCTTGAATTATGTATGTTGCTTTCTAAATTTGTATTAGATTTATATCTATTTCTGAGAAAAAAAACCAACTCATTGACAAATATTTAGGGTTTCGATTGAATATTCTGATAATTCCTAAGAATCGAACACATGTGAATGATAAATAATTGTAGTAGTAGCTGATTAACTCTTTGGATTAATATTCATATGACGAAATGACCCTTAATCCTCCATTGCTTAGATCATATGGCCTGTATTTGCTTTGAATCGCGTTAGAATCGTACAACTCTTCTTGATGTTCTTAAGAAAACCCTTCACATTATGTGTCTTCGATCTTTAAATGAATTCAGCATTTGGATACTAAACTGTTTGAGTGAGGTGGTGCGGCATGGTAGAATACCCCTATAGTAATTTAGGTGATGGCTGCGGCCGGTAGACTCTGAAGGTAATCCCTTGGGTTGAAATTTATACTCCGCGGTAGTTAAACCCATAGGTTAATGATTACGGTCCAACGGTCTTAGTCCATAGTAGCTACGGTATGTGAAGAAATAACACATATCCAATCAATACGTTGCGGCGATAGTTATCCTTTCTGGGTCTAAAACCCCCACACTTGGCAAATTTAGCTAATCTTGTTGATCCTCTATTTTCTCCATATAACTATAGCTTCCGCGGCATCTTATAGGCTTTTTAGGACCATATTGGATGCGGTGTCTAACTGCGGACTCTGCTTTTCAGGTACTGCTGCAGCCATATGAACTTTGACCCAGACGAATTTCTGAGAGGTTTTTGGGCAAAACATTTTGGGGCCTCTCCTCCTGAAATCCCTTTCGTGCCCCCTTTGAAGTCAACAGGGCCTTGTCAACTTAAGAATTTCCCCAACTGCGTAATATTAGACTCAGACTCCACGGACTCTACTTCTAGGAAGGTTTCTGCGACCACGATAATGGAAGAGGAAGCCAACTCTAGTAACCGACCAATGGATGTGGAAGATAACGCCGCGGTGGGGGGTGCAACTAATGTTAAGGATGAACCAGCTGGACCATCTGGGAGGGCTGAGAGGCCTCCTACTGCACTTGACATCCGTAGTATTATGACCCAAGAATGGGTTGATCAAGTAGTTGAGGCCTTCAAGTTTCCTGAGGGCCTGATGTGCTCGGCCCCTGCTACGGAACAAAGTCCATGCACAGCACTTGACAATGCGATATGCTTCCCACTACATGCTTTAATTTACGGGTTGTGGCTGCCCGTTCCTGTTCCTATCAGAAGAATTTTTCAAACAATGAAGCTAGCACTAGCCCAGTTAGATCCCAATGGCTGGAGGGCCATTCTTGCAGTCGTTGTGCTTTAGGAGAGTCAATATAGAAAAGATATTACTCCTGCGGAGTTTTCCAGTTCTACCTACCGAAGGAAAACTCTATAAACTTTGCTGGGTATTACTATTTCTCCGTCCGCGGTAGGGACGAGACCCTTTACTCTGGGAGGCCAACCAGTGTAAAAAATTGGAAGGTAAAATTTTTTTTACATCTCTGGAGAAGGGTGGGAGATTTACCCTCAGAAGAATAAGAGAGGGAGAGAGACTGTATAGGATTCCGCGGCAATGGGAGTGTCCCTTGAAGCTAGGTATTTTATTTATAGTCGCGTCCCCCCTTTATAATTGCTTATTAACCTCCACTTTGGTTCTGCACTAACCTTTGAATTGCTTTCTACAGTTCTTGACAACTTGCAATTGAGCAAGAGGCAAGTAAAAAGAGTTGCCAAGGCCACGGTTATTCCTTCTAAAAAGAAGAAACTCAGCATACTTGTAACATCTGCCACAGTATTTGAAGCAGGGTTCTTCCCCAGTAAATCCATACCAATACAGACGGTCGCAAAAGGTAATAACTCGATAACAGTCTTAATCCGCGGTAACTTATATTTACAACAATAAATAATTACTATTTCTTTTCTTCTTTCATATGAGGAAGTTGACAGGGAACTTTTGGGTGACCAACTAGCATAAATGGATGAGGACGCAACTGTCCTCAATAATACTGTGAGGCAAAGGAAGAGGAAGAGGTCCAAGACCAAGACACCTGTCTCGGTCTCTTTAAATGACCAAAATCCTGCCCCAAGTCGAGCCATGGATAAAACTATACATGTCGCACCCCAAGTCCAAGATGAGGGCTCTCAAGAGAGGCAAGAGGGTACCTTTGATGATGATATAGGGGCTAATTTCGCCGCGGTGGGGATGATGTCAACGTCTGATGACCCTATCCATTCAACTTCTCCCCCATCGCCATCAATTGTTACAATTAATACCAACCTGGCGCCACCTTAGTGCTGCGCTAGCATCGATCTCGATGGTCATCCGTGGCCAGAACTTAGACAGACAAACTCTGAATCCTCATGGGACACAATTACGAGGGCTGTTCGCAGGATGAAGAGGGTCCCCGATGCCACGAACCTTGATAAACTGGTGGATGAAGATCATGAAGACCTGGAGGACTACGAACTCCATAGTGTTTTGAGGGTAAGTGCAAGTACTCAAGTTTTATGTTTGCATTTCATGCCCTGTTCCTAACTCATTCTCTTTTCAGGCCACGGACGTCATGATTAGTCAAAAGAGAAAGTACAAGGCCTTGTATAAACTGAAGGAGGATGTGGAGAGAGTACATGTCGCTGACTTGGAAAATGCACGTAACTCTTCCTTCGAAGCTAGAAAGAAGTCTGTTGTCGTAGCTCTTCGAGCAGTTCAAATAAACTTAGAAGCTGCTATCAAGGCCAAAGAAGAGGCGGCGACAAATTTTGACCAGGTCGTGGAATCTCTTAAGGTCTCTCAGGCTCAAGCCGCGGAAGCTGTCTAAGTTGCTGAGTCTTCCCAAAATAAACTGGGACTCCTAAAAAATAGGTATGAAGAGTTGGACACAAAGGCTTCTCGTGATGCTGAAGCCCATGCCTCGGCAATCAAGAAAATAGCGGTGGATAATGGCGAAGCCCTTCAACTTGCCATCGACATCACTGTGGAGTCATTCGAGGGCACCAGAGATTTTTACCATATAAAAAATAGGGCCTACCTCCGCGATTACCAAGAGCTCAGGCACAGAATCATAAAGAACTTCTCTGGGACTAAAGAGACGGTTCTTTCTTGCGGACTTGGTGATGTTGAGCATTAGCAATGCATAGCTGAGATAAAGGCCACGGCAAAGGAGAAAGCCAGGTTGAGGGTAGCGGCTGAGGCAGCGGCCGTGGAGGAAAAGACCGAAATAGCTGCGGATGGTGAGGAAGGGGATGTCAACGACGACGAGGCCTTATAAGCCTATATCCTGTATAATCGCAATTTTTTGAACTGCTTATCCATATAGGGTTGTGTCCCTTCCAATTTTTTAACTTTTCATATATGGTTTGTAATCTCAACATTAATAGTTGTCAAGAATCACCTTTAATGTTAATCTGCTTCCTTTTTTAGTAGCCTTTTATTCTTCTGTTTTGCTAGCTTCAACACTTGAACGAATGCCTACTCTATACATCTCCAACTCCTTTCAATTGTACATTTACTTCTTGGAAAAAATGCACTTTAACAATAACGTATGGGTCATAGGCTGCGGCCGCAGCCGTATCGACTGGGGGGTCACTTGAATGAACCATCTGTTATTGGCCGCAGCTGTATTGACAGGGATGCGACACTCTTCTAACCCCTACATCTGAACACGGGCCTTTGAAGATATACGGGTTACTTTCAAGCCTTCCCGGGCTGGGTTATGTTATTGAGCCACCCACATCTAATATAAGGGATACTTTCAAGCCTCCCTAGGTTGGGTTATGTTATTAAGCCACCCACAGCTAATATACGGGATACTTTCAAGCCTTAAGAGTCTGGGTTATGTTATTAATCCACCCACAGCTAATATACGGGATACTTTCATGCCTCCCCAAGCTGGGTTATGTTATTAAGCCACCCATAGATAATATACGGGATACTTTCAAGACTCCCCAGGCTGGGTTATGTTATTAAGCCACCCACGGCTAATATACGGGACACTTGCAAGCCTCGCTATGCTGGGTTATGTTATTAAGCCACCCACAGCTAATATACGGGATACTTTCAAGCCTCCCCAGGCTGGGTTATATTATTAAGCCACCCACAGCTAATATACGGGATACTTTTAAGCCTCCCTAGGTTGGGTTATGTTATTAAGCCACCCACAACAAATATACGGGATACATTCAAGCCTCCCCAGGTTGGGTTATGTTATTAAGCCACCCACAGCTAATATACAAGATACTTTCAAGCCTCCCTAGGCTGGGTTATGTTATTAAGCAACCCACAGCAAATATACGGGATACTTTCAAGCCTCCCCAGGATGGATATTACAAATCTCCTGACTTAATAACGCACCACAAAAGCTAAGAATGGGCATTGGAAGCCCTTAATAGTGATGTTGCAAACCAATTTAAATAGTTGATCTCGATAGTTACTTTAGCCATTTTCAATTGTCACCTTACTGTCGGACAATCAGGCATCTTGACGGGCATTGTGGGCCCAATTAGATATTATCGTTCCCGATATAACATGTTGTCTCGAATTGAGATCTGTTTAAAATGAAAATAGTCTTTATAAGATAACATTTCATGGAAATGGGAATCAAAATATGAAACTATTTTGATTTCATATAATTATTCATATATATATGGCTTTGTATGGATAATACAAAGTTTAGTTTGAAATAACATAAGAAGAGTTTTCACTGTAAAGTAGAAACAGATGGAATATAAGACATAAGCATGAAAAATGGGCATGTGGTCTGTCAGACTAGGTTGCATCCCCTAAACATCTTTGAGGAATATCTGCATCATTCCTTGCCTAATAATCCTTTCAATTTCATCCTTCACAGCATAGCATTGCTCCGTGTCATGGCCATGGTCTTGATGGAATTTGCACCTAGTAGCTTTGTTCCTCTTGTGGGGTGGAGTCTTTAGATTTTCTGGCCACCTCAACAGCTTGTCCTCTTTGATGACCTCAAAGATGTCTTCAATAGGGAAGGCCAACGAAATGTAGGCTTCTTATCTCCTCTCTGCCTTCTCTGATTTCCTTTTCTGGCTCCTGCTGATTGCTTCTGTGGACGGATCCTCGGGTACTGCTGTGGCATCAAAGGCTGAACAAATATTTTTGGGTGTCTCACCCCGATTTGGTGATGCCACGGCTTCGATCATGAGTACCCTCTGAGTTAATAGTTGACTTGGGTTTGGAGTGAGGCATGAATGTCATAGAGATTGTTGAGGTGATTGTACAGCTGCACAATCTCATCTTTGATTTATGTTCTTTTACTGGATTCTCCCTTCATTTTCTTCTTTTGTTAGTCTTTATAAGATATATCTAATCTGAGATAAAACTAGCAGAAGTGAGTAATCTCAGAAGTAGTGGATTAACCAAGTATGAAGTTGGGATGCAGTGTTTGAACTGCTATATGATGTAGTGACGAGGTCGCGGCTAATAAAGCACACAAGTGTACTGCCGCGGCCTTTGTATGATATTCACCAAGGTTGAGCTAGAGACCATTTGAGTCCATTCCCTAATGTTCAGAAGCTTCAGTAACAAAGTCGTGCTAGTAGAGGCCGTGGCCATCAGGCATTTTAACTGCCCGGTTGCACCCCCTCCTAGGCAGCAAAGGGAGCAACCATAATTTTAAGCCCATACTGAGTTTTTCTCTCCCAATACGTGAGAGCATACTTACTAAGGTTTGTTAATGAGAGGACAGCCTCACGGTGCAAAAACGACACAGTTTCAATGTTAAACCCTAGATCATAGGTCAAGAATAGCAAAAAATGGAGTAAATATAACTCTTCCCTAATCAGCCACCTTTATGGGGCTAAAGCCCATCAAGCTTTCCAGCTTTATCTAGGTGGCGCGATGTCACAGGGGTATGTAAAATAGATCTAAGGTCATAAAATGGAGACACGAGAGCAAATCTGAAAGTACGAAATACCCATTTAAGGGTGTAAGTATAAAATAGAGATCAATATCCAAAATTTACTCATGGGATAATGATCCAGAGGATCCCCATGAATAGAATAAGGTGTTTAAGAACTCGAAACATAGAGAAACAAGATTGAAATATCTCGTTTTCCACAGATGGGGCCAACTTGATGATACAAGAAATCATCCACTTGTCGTTATCGTACCAACAAATCAAGTATAATGTGCATAATAAATAAATAAAGCGAGTAAAGAGAGAGAAGATAAGATATAGAGTGGTTCAGCCTCAACAATAGGCCTACGTCCACTGTGTTTTTCCAATCTCATTATATGCGTTTCATTGTAGAATATAATCGAGCCTAACGAGGCATACAAGTATGAGAATAGAGGGTAGTACATGGCTATAGCGACTCCGAGTGTGCCGAAGATATGACTATGATATAGGTGAGTAGCCCCAAGTTGTATGTTTAGGTCGTGTAGAGAGAATTTGGCAAGGCTTCGCCAAATATTATAGAATCTTCTCGGGAGGAGAGGAATCGATCCTTATTTTGAGATGTGGTCCACTATTTATAGGAGGTATGTAAGTTGTGTCATGTGACCTGAGCACGTGGAGTATATCATGTCTGGAGTTACTGTAATAGAGAGGGATGCGGCGTGTAAGGCAAACATCAAGTACTGCATCCTGCATAAGGCTACAGCCAAAGGTGTCGTACCCTTTAAGAGGTAGGATCGCAGCCTGTTTGTAAGGCCAAGCAGCATATGACGCATCGTGTACTAAATAGGGTCGCACCCTTTGCTACGTAGGGCCGCGGCCTGTAAGTTTCTTTTCATGCCTGAGTAACCTCCACAGTAGGGTGTTATATTTGTACTATCAATACCTCATTCACCCGAAGTTAACACTCATTTATCTACCATGCCAATCACCCTGGCTTCTCAAATGGTTCTGGGACATGACACGCTTGTCCAAAGTGAACCAAAACTATCTTAATTATTTTCCCAACTAGGCACCATACACTTGTCCCTCTGCTCGCTTCAGGCAAAATCAATGCATGCGGTCCTACTCTCCACATAAAAAAATATCTTTACTTATAAGCCACTTGTATAGGGCCACGCTAGTCGTGTTAGGGTTGTCCTTCTCTCGAACCCTGGTAGCCTCGACCCTAACAGATACCCTCATTTTTCCCTTATCTCCGCTGGCCCTAAGGAACACACTAGTGGCCTTACCAGTCCGAACTAAATCCTTCAACGCTTTAAGCTCCCTACCCAAAGAAGAATTTGTCACGACCCCAACCCAATAGTAGTAGGGAATGAGTGTCTTGATATGCCACCAAGGCATTCAATGTTATGGACTTAAATATTATCTTAAAATAAATGCAATGGAAATACATTCACACGGTCATATATCGTAAACTATTATAAAAAATGGAATTACGTCATCAGAGCTTTCAAAAAGGGAACTTCGTATATATTAAAGTATGACCGGATTACAACTTATGCCAAAATTAAAAACTTATTACTAAAGAGCCAAACATGCTCTATCTCCTAAAAACTAACGTTATATTTAAAAGTATAATAAAAGAGCTCCTTAAGATAGATCTTCAACATAGTCCTTATACACTCCATCCTCCAGTCTAATTGTTTCCTGAAAAATCGTTATTTATGTAACGTCAGCTAAAAGCTGAATAAGATTTAATCTCCCGACATTCCAAAGTTTTCAGAAAATAGATACCTATTCAAGTCAAAAGAGAAGGCATATACATATATGGATAGGAACTTGCAGTAAATAGATATATATTTTGAAATGAAAGTATATATATCACAATTGGATAGCTCAGAATAAGACGAATGCAACAAATCAAATGTGATATCTTTTTTTCTTTCAATCATATCATTTTGATGGCCAAGTACACTCTAGTACCGTATTCTTCTATCGTATTAAACCCCGGTAGTTGAGGGTCAATCGAACAAGTTCATCACAACGCCTTATTTAGGGAACACTAGCGATAACCCAGCTGGGAAGGTCAGTCAGTAAAAAGTTCCCTTTAGCCGAATCATATTTCAATTTTCAATATCCTTTTTAATAATCATTTTAATCGGTATGTTTATATGGACAAATATAAACATATCAAAAATGAATCAATCATCGGTATCACATGTGTAAGAGGGTAGTTTAAGTAAGATGGAGGCGTAACCCCTTTTAGAGTATGGTAATGATAAGTTAATTAGCCCAAGACCTTGGATTAATGATAGGACATACAAACACAAAACCAATGGAGATGAAATCAGTTTAAAACTCTCAAATCTCTCGTGTATAACTCAGAAAGTAGTAATGAAACTTATAAATAACTTAGCTAGAGGGAGAGAGAAGTAAGCACCCTAGATACACCTTGGTAGGCAGGTAGAAAACACACCAAACACCCTCAAGAATCTCTGTTAAGTATTAAAAGCTTTGTAATAACAATGGTGAGTGGGTGAAACTCTCCGGTTTGTAATAACTCTCCCTAGCAATAACTCCTCAACTCTCAGAAAAGAACATGCCTTCCTTAGAGGTGGTTGGGGCTCTTAAATAGCCCCCGTGCCACCCCCGAGGCAACTCAGTCATTAATGCATGTGAAAGACATCCCTCATACTTTATGTCACAACATTAAATGCCTGATGCACTAGTTGTCTCCACGTCATAAACATTAAATGCCAAGACATACCTTTTGCCTAACCATTGTGTGTCAGGGGCTGTTGTTGCAGAGGTGGCTCACCAACTGTCTGACAGCCCCAAATACCACGGTGGTTTACTCAAGTGTAGATCTGACATTGTTTAGGTGGCTAGTGACATCACCTATAGTAGATGTGACATTAAGTAGAGGGCTATTTGGTTCATAACCCAACGCCCAATGGAACTCCAAGCTACTCCAATCGAGGTTCCACGGTTAGGGTCCTTCGGTGTTTTACCAGGTGTATCTAAGATGGTCAGGACAAGCCCCAACGGTGCCTCACTTCTCAATCCTCCAAACCAAGTCCCTCTAAAGTAACCATGAAGAGGTCGTTCGATAGGGCATGAAAGCTCTCCCAGGCCCTGCCAAGCGTGGTCTCTCGCGAGTGCCGTTCGGCCTCACACAAATTCACTATTTCTCGTTGCATCATTACAATCGTTATAGCTTATAGCCAATATAAACAATTATACAATCATGACTAAATAACCCAGAAAGCTAAAGTATGAGTTGCCATGCTAAGTTTCCACGCCAAGATGCCTCGCATGAGTTGCCAAGCTTGAGTTGCCATGATTTCTTAATCCCAGACACTGTTGCTAATGGGTAAATTATCCCTAATCTCAGGATTATCTTCAAGCCCCCTCTACATTTGCCCCTTCGTGGAGGGATTTGTTGTGGGAACAAGAAATGCCTGCACGAAAACTTCTCAATCCGATGAACCTTCTCGGCGTAAAAAAATTTTAGACTCTTCTCTTTCATTTAGGACCAGGAGCGTTAGAGTCCGAAGGAAAAATAAAATTATCCTCGATGTGCCTGAGCCGAAGCGCTGGAGTTTATTGATGCTTAGGTTGAGGGACATCGCCACTTTTTCTTTATGCTGAGTTTCAAATGTTGTAGCTTGAATATTTAAAATTCTCCCGAAAGACCTGATAACCTTCTCAAATGCTCGTTTTGGCTCTGTGACGTGGGGATATCGCGTGGCCTTTTTTCTAAACCGTTGGTACATCTTCTTCGTTATGAGTTTATTGGATATGTCTGATAAAAAATTCTGGCACCAACACTTAAACTTGCTTAAGAAGGCAACGTTTTCTCTCCCCCATGCGTCCCTTCATTAATGATGTGGCGCTGTCTTTTTAACTGGCAAAGCACTTCTCGAAGTGCCACGTGTTCATTTGAAATGATTATAGGCGGCATTGCACGTGCGATAGTGGGAAACTTAAAATGCAAATTTAGAAATTTCAAACGGCTATATTCAAACACTTAAGCCATTGTTCTTTTACTTTGCCTTTATCATCTTCAAGATTCCATCCGCTTTAGAGAGAGAAAACTATGAGAAGTCCATTGTTATTAAGCTTTTACCTAAGTTCTTTCCTCTGTTATCTTCTATACCACCACATGTGGCTGTGTTCCTCCATTCTCATTCTCAAACCCTTATTTCTCGAAGCTTTTTCCTTTTACTTCATCATTATCTGTCATGGCATCCTCAAGAAACCCCACCGTATCTGCCGCCAGTGCTCCGCCTGCTATCTCCACTGCTGCCACCACCCTGGATGCTGCCCGCCAGGAACAACTGAGGTTTTACCGTCGATCGCCTATTTTTGGATAAGGTGATGATTTTGCTGGTGCATGTAAGATGGTCCATTTTTCTTATAATTTTGACCCTCTATTGTTGGGTGATGAAGACGAAGCTTTTACTGAGTGGGGCTTTTTTCCTCCTGAGGGGACTCTCAGATTTTGTTTGGAGCGAGGGGACTTCCCATGGTCCCACATTGATTTTAAAGCACCCGGGGGTTCTCCTACTCAGTTTGCTGCGTGGAACTCCCACATGCAGAGCTCCTATGCTAAAATGCTCACCAAGATTGGGCTGCAATGGACTAAGTGGTTGGTGAGTTCACTCTCTCCAAGAATAATATTGCCCTTCCTATTCTGGTGTCTCGTTGGAACATTACTACCCATACATTCATCGCTGCGTGGGGTGAGTTCACCGTAACATTGGAAGACGTGTGTGAGCTCCTAGGCCTTGAAGCAATAGGCCACGAGCCTTATACTGATGAGGCTCTGGATGCCCAGGAGACTACTGACCATTTGGAGTTGGACCGAATATGCCGAAGCTGCACCGGTTCATCGAATAAGGCCACTTTCTCCCTACTTATCAATTATTTCTTCAAGGATTCTGCTGAAGGTAGTTCTTCTAGAGGTGCCTCTGGTCAAGGTACATCACTGGAACTTCCTGCCTATATCCTTGTCATTCTTTACCGTTTCCTTCTACCGGGAAAACCCAATGATCAGCCCCGAAGGGACCTTATCAAAATATCCCTTCGTTTGGCCCGGGGTACCAAGCTTCCCCTGGATGCAATCACCTTGGTATCTCTCTATACATGGCTCAATAGGACCCTCTTAGACATGGAATGATCTCTTGGTCATTATAACTTGGCAAATTTTGCCAACTGTGTCCTTCTGACGAGCTTCCTCTATGTTTGTTTCCCTGCCGTAGCGGTCAAGATCAACCGCCCTCCTTCTGGGGAAATAATTCTGCCCCCACGCTCCTATCTTTATCATAAGAAACTGAGTCGAAAGGAGTTGATCTGTATGATTGACCATTTTGAGAACTTCGTGATGAGGCCCTACGGAGAGGACGTCTTCATTCATAACTATGACTTTTTCAGCATGAAGCCAGGGTAGTGGAGGTAGGCGTAGATATTGAAGATCCCTCGTTGGCCGTGGTCGTTTTATTATCACTTGGGTATCTGCCTTCTTATACCGAATGGGAATATACTAGCGAGCACTACAATCCCAAATGATACAGCCGCCAATTTGGTTTTGATTAGGGGGCTCCTCATCCAGTTTTTCAATCATCAAACCCTAAGGTTTCCTTTAGCGAGGCATGCTCCCTATTTTCTTCTACTGCTGCGTGGGAAATAAGTCCTGCAATGGCTGGGTGAGTCACCATTCCTAGCAACAAAAGGCAAGGGATCTGTTTTCTTCACGGTACTGGCCAAAATAATTGGCTGGTATTGCAAAGTTCATCGAGGGGGATCCAGTGTATCATCTAGTTCTTTCCTTTTTTGCGTTGGAGCTGGGGTTAAAGGGAAACTCCGTTCTTGGGATTGAGTTCCCTTTGAGTAAAACCCCCAAGGTACGTCCCACTAAGCTTCCTCCCCTTTGTTCCATGATCCCTACTGCCACGTCCAAACCCAAAAGCATTGCAGCCTCTAAGAAAGCTGCCACTTCGACCAAAGATGGTACCGATGAAGGGCCTTCTCAACCTCCTGCCCAGAAGGCAAATAGTGGGACTTCTTCCAAGTCCCGGACTAAACCCCAATCACCCTTGGAGGCATTCTCCATTGCCTTCGTTCCTCCTCCCATGCCTGCAGAGATGGCTGAGGAGTTGAGAAGGAAAGTTCAAGCTGAGGTAGCACGCATAAACGCTGAGTTCCAATGGCGTGTTCCAGTTATTCCTCCATCGGGAACCTTCCCCACAATTCTGGTTGATCCCACTGAGCCCTGGGCCAAGAGGAGACAAAGTTCAAGGGTTCTTCGAGGTACTGGCACTGGTGCATCAGGAACGAGGAAGAAAACTCTGGGTACTAAGTTCCATAGGAAATAAACTCCTGAGGTGCATCTATCTCCTGCCCCCTCAATTGTTGCCTCCCCTCCTACTTCGCCGGTGGTTATATCCTCTGCTTCTCCAATCAGATATGAGGTATGTATACTTGTTTTATTCTCATTTCCTGTTTTCTTAAGGAAAACTACATTTGTTTATTTTTCTTGGTAACTTTGGTGCAGGAGGTTGAAGAATAAAGTACCAATCCCCCTAGCCCTCCCATGAGCCCTTTTGTGGGGGGACGTTTCAGTATTTCTCTACCCGATGTGACTCCTCCTCGTTCTCCCATGACCAGGCTTACTTATTCCCGTCGTTCAACCTCTCAACATGCAAGGGGCGTTGCTGTGGAGGGTGATTCTCTTGATTCGGTAGGGGTCTTTGTTCAACCAGAGATAACTACCTCAATCCCTTCTGACTTATCTCCCCCAGAGACAACCATAGACCTGCCCATCGTTCTATCTGCAGGAAGTGACCCCGAGGTAAGATTTTGTCTATAACTTGTTTGGTCTGATGTCCTTTCTATTTATACTGCTGAACTTTAATATATTGGGGTGCCCTAGGTAGAAGTGTCCTCGTTGTTATCTAACATTATTCTTCCGACGGCACTGACGATACCCCTGACCACGATCCCCCTTTTTTGTGCTCTAGCTGAGGTAACAAGCGCCTAGAGGTATTTCTCCATCTTGATGTTCTTATCCCTCCTTTCTAACACTTAGCTTAATTATTGCAGCTTTCTCCCAGCCTTGCTCGACCTTCTCTTAATGGTCTGCATGCGTATAAGGCCAATGTTGGTGCTTCTGCCCCTCGTGGTGGTTTTTCTGCACCCGCCCCTTTTGGGGCTTCATTTGGGAGTCCATCATCTTTTCCCAGTGAACCACCTGTGCTGGATTTGGTACCCTATATTGGTGGGGAAGATTTGCCCACCGTTGAGGCTGTTGTATCCAGAGGTCCCGTTGGGGTTCCTGATGTAATGAGCCCACCTCCAACGATTTCTTCCCCCATGGCCGCCATAGTGATTCCCGTTCTAGCTCCTACCACGATTGACGTATTATGATAATTCTCTGCATTTTTGTTAAAGATTGTTAAGGTTTTTTTTTTGCCAACTCCACCTATATGGTGACTTGACAACGAAAACTCTTGTTAAGATTTTTCATAAACTCCACCTTATAACGGTGACTTAACAACCAAAACGCTTGTTAAGATTTTTAATAAACACCACCTTATAACGGTGACTTAACAACGAAAATGCTTGTTAAGATTTTTCATAAACTCCACCTTATAACGGTGACTTAACAACGAAAACGCTTGTTAAGATTTTTCATGAACTCCACCTTATAACAGTGACTTAACAACGAAAACGCTTGTTAAGATTTTTCATAAACTCCACCTTATAACGGTGACTTAACAACGAAAATGCTTGTTAAGATTTTTCTTCTAACACCCTTTGCCACTTCTCAGGTTGCACGAGAGAATTCTCCATCCGTTCTTTCGCCTATTGGCTCACCCCACCGGGAACCTGCCATCTCAGAAGATTCTGTCCATAATGACCAAGGTTCCACGATCGGTGCCATAGCAGAGAGTGAATCTGGGTGCGAGCCTACTTTGCCCTCCTTGACTCCTCATGCTTTCTGCCTGATGGTGCTTCAACGTTCTCCCCAAATGTCTGCTAACCACCATTTAGTGATTGAGAAACTTGCGAAACATCATTCTGAAACCTTCACAATGGATTGCCTAACTTCAAACATCTCTGTTATAAATTATAGGCTTCAAGACATGGCTACCGTTGTTGCTGAAATCGTCAGCACTCCCACTGCAAACGTTACCAGACCTCTCCTTAACTAATTTCTGGGCTATTTGAGGGATCTGGGTCGTGATGGCTTCCGGTTTGACTGACTTATAATTCACTTGAAGACTTTGAAGACCAGCAACTGGTCAGCCAGAGGAACTGCTGCGAAAACATCAGGAGGACCAACGGGCGGAGGAAGCTAGGTTGGACGAATTAGCATCTCTTTTAGAAGACGTAGATAAGCTTTGCGTCTGGTTAAGCTGAAATGAGAAAAACTCCTCATCGAACGTACACAAGTGCAAACGAGGTTGGAGGTTTCCATCAACGCCCAACAGTTTTGCACCACAGCTTCTTCGGGCCTTCCTGGATATTTTTTCTCGTCTTCAGATCTATGGTTCCTCTTAGGATAATAAACTTTTGTATATATCTTCCTCTTGCTTCTTTCTATGTAATTCTTGGGCGGTAGCTCCCAATTTTGTAATGCTCCATCATTTACGAATGAATGAAAAATGTATGTTTTCCAATTCATCTTTGTGTTACGACTGCTTTTGTATGTTATAAATTTCTATATTTCTGCAACTCTTTCATTATGTTCAAGTCATAACTAAAACTTGTATATTCATAACGACATCTATTTACAACAATGGTTCAAACTTAATTGTCTACACATGATAAACCTTCATCCATTTATTGTTAATCTTAAATGGTTTTTCTTCCTCCATCCTAGAAATTAAGCAATAACCTGAGTCATGAGCTTTTTTTATAATAAAAGGTCCCTCCCAATTGGCTGCAAACTTTGGTAGAGGAAGCCCCCTGATGTGTTTTACCACTGCTTTCAAAATTAGGTCTCCTTCCACGAACTTCCTGGGTCTTACTAAGTTATCATATGCCCTGGAGAGCTGTTTCGTGTACATTTGAAAGTGTTGCATCGCATTATCTCTGAGTTAGTCTAATGCTTCCAACTATACGTGTCTATTCTGAGGGAGCATGCTGCTTTGCAAGGCGTATCGAGCAGAGGGAACTTTTAACTCCACTAGAAGGATTGCCTCCACCCCATAAATAAGTGAGAACGGAGTGTACCCTGTGGGTTTCCTCTTGGTTGTTCGGTAGGCCCATAACACAGCTGGTATCTTATCATCCCACGATCCTGGGAAGTCCTCCATTACCTAGCCATAATATTAACCAATATTTTGTTAGTCGCTTCGGCTTGACCATTTTCCTTTGGGTATGCCACCGTTGAAGTATGATGAACAATGGAGTACTTGTCTGTGAGCATTGTACTTCTGAATTGACGAAGGGCATCCCGTTATCTAAGAGAATAACCTTTGGGATCCTAAAATGGCAAATGATGTATTCTCTGATGAAGTTGCTCACCACCCCAGCCGTTGCCCTTCTAAGTGGTATCGCTTCGGCCCACTTTGTAAAGCACTTCGTTGCTACTAGAACCCATATCTTCCCCCTCGAAGAAGGATGTATTTCCCCCACTAGGTCAAACTCCCAAGTGTGAAAAGGGTAAGGCATTGCTAGAGAGTGTAAGTCTACCGATGTGGCATGGATCATGTTTCTATGTAGTTGGCAAACTTTGCATTTTCGAATGAACTCAGCAGAGTCTTTCTCTATCGTTGGCCAATAATACCCCAACGTCATCTGCTGATCATATAACTTGGCCCCTCATATGTGAGCTGGATCGTGCGTCTATTTGAGGAACTCGGCTGCTTCTTCCTTCGTGATGCAACGTAATGGCCTGTTGACATATCCCCTTTGATAGAGTTTCCCCTCCTGGATATAGAACCTTGGGGCGGTTCACTTTAGTCCCATCGCATCATTTTTTTCTATTGGGACAACGCCATCTTGAATGAAGTCGATATAGGGTTGCCTCCAGCCCGTTTGAGCTTCAACGAAATGACATTTAGTCGATTCAAAAAATAGCTGACACTTATCGCACTTCCGTTTTAGCTCTGTCACGTCCTGCTTCATTATAGGCCAGAAAAATCCCTCTATTTGAATTCTCCTATAAAGAGGTACCTCAGTTATTTCGCAATGTTCCTCATGTGTTTTCTTCAACTTTCGCTTTTCTTCTTGTGGGCCGATACATCTTGACAACCATCCTCTGCATTTCTGAAGTAGAGATTTCCCTGGTTTGTAAAATATTGGGCCAACTCTCTTAGCCCCATTTCTCCTTCGCCAGACTCTAGTTTCTTCCTAATCTCTCCCCTCCAGTCTGCGTCCTCCTCCATCGGTAGAATTGATTGTACCACCGAAGGCGCTGTTCTCTGTTGGATCATGACAATAGTTATATCGTTTCTTATGACCATTTTCTGGGCAATAGTTACATACGCATCTGGATGGCGGTTCATTATTCTGGGATGTCTCTTGATCTTGGTCTAGTGGAACTGGCTGAGGAGCCTCTGAATGATCGTTCTGTGTGGTTTCAAGTTCATATGCTTTAACGCATATTCTCCGTTTACTTGCTGAATCACCAAGTTTGAATCACCCTTAATGTAGAGTGAATGAATTCCCCTTCGAAGAGACTCCAGCAACCCCAGTACTAACGCCTCGTACTCTACTTCATTATTGGAACAAGGGAAATCTAACTTGTAAGAAAGGAAAATCTCCTCCATTCCTTTTGAAAGAATAACCCCTTCCCCTCCTTTCTTTTCCGCCGAAGATCCATCGAACTGCATCGTCCATTCCTCCTCAGTTGCATCCAGATAATTGGCTTGTAAGTCATCTCCTGGAATGTCTTCTTTAGGTGATTCAAACGTTCCTAATGGAAAAATTGCCACTATATCGGCATACGCCTGGCTCTTGATCGTGCGGGGGACCACACACTTCAAGTCATATTCGGAGAGGATGAGGAACCACCTAGCTGCCCTGCCAATTAATATAGTTCTTGCTAATAAATTCTTAATAGGATCACATATAGTTATAATATGAATTGTAAAAGACAACGTATAATGCCTAAGTTTTTGTGCTACAAAGACTAAGGCTAAATAATGCCTTTCTAGGCTTCTATATCTAATCTCTGGCCCATGTATGATTCTACTGAGGTAGTAAACTAGTTATTCTTGCCCGTCAATTTCTTGTGCCAGCAAAGCTCCAATAGACCTCGTGGTAGATGTGAGATATAACTGCATCGATGTTTCCGCCCGTGGGGGAACCATGGTCTGTGGTGAAACTAGTAGCTTCTTCAGCCCAGCGAAAGACTCCTTGTGAACCTCCTCCCACCTGAACTTCATGTTCTTTCACAATAGCTGCATGAACGGGTGTGTTATTTCGTCCAATCCAGGCACAACTCTCCTAAGGTAGGAGATAATCCCGAGGAAACTCTTCAGCTCCTTAGCTGTTCTTGGACATAGCATCTCCAAGATCACCCGTTGCTTATCCTGGTCCATCTATACCCCTTATCGGTCCACTACGAATCCTAGGAATTTCCCACTTGTTACTTCAAAAACACACTTTAGTGGATTCATCTTCAACCTATACTTCCTGTATCGAGAGAACACCTTTCTCAAATCGCTCAGATGAGACTCCTCCTTCCTTGAGTTGATTACTAAATCATCCACATAGAATTCTATAAATTTGTGGAAGAAGTCATGAAAAATGGCCATCATTGTTCTCTGATAAGTAGCCCCAGCGTTCTTGAGTCCAAACGACATTAATCTGTACATAAAGTTGCCCAATGGGATTATGAATGTCGTTTTCTCTGCGTCTGTGGGGTCCATCTTAATCTGGTTGTACCCCACATACCCATCCATGAAACTATACATCTCATGACCAGTCGTGGCATCTATCAAACTATTGATGAGGGTAGAGGGAATTTATCCTTGGGGCAAGCCCTATTCAAATCTCTGAAGTCCTCACAGATCCTTATTTGGTTCTTGTCTTTCTTTCCCACCGACACAATGCTAGACAGCCAAAGTGGATGTTGTATCGGCTTGATCAACCCTGCTACTAATAACCGTTGGACCTCTTCCTTGATTTTCAAGTTTAGCTCTGGCTTGTACTTTCTCATCGCTTGCTTTACCGGAATGGCCGAAGGCATCACGTTCAACTTGTGGAAACTAACTTCTTCGTTCAGTCCCTCCATCTTTGTGTACTTCCACGCGAAAATGTCTATGAACTCCCGAATTAACTCCACCAAGGCTTCTCGCTTTTCTTTGTTAAGGTCCTTCGCAATAAAGATAGGTCGAGGATCCTCCCCTTCTCGAGCCAGGTTAAACTGCTCTAACTCTTGCACTTGCGGCCTTGGTCTATCCATCATGTAATCAGGTTCTTCGGCCACATCTTCTATGAATTCTTGTATGTTGGAGTTGTCTATTACCATGCATTTCCCTTATTGATCTACCAAAAAGAATTCATATATCGAGTCAGCCTCATCATCGATCCCTTCGGTTGCCCGTTCACACCATCACAGCTGATAGACCACATTTCCTTCTTCGGTGATGACCTTTTTGCACTCTCTGTTGGCCGTTACGAATGCCTTCCTTTTCTTTTCCCTGGAAGCCTCAGGAATCCTTCCTCCTGAAAATTGACTCAACACGCTCTGGCGTTAGGCCTCGTTCTGCATCGGGTCCACTCTAGGTCTCATCCTGTCTTTAAGATGCTTCAAAATATTTTAGGGCCGAGGAACCTCCCGAGGATCCTCCTTAGCCATATCCCTTTCACCACCGGCACCTTCTTTATTTTGCTCATTCAAAGGCCACATTCTTTCTCTAATCGACGGGACCCATACTCCCTCCATTCTTTTCGTCAGGACCCGGACATCTTCCACCAGCTCTGTATAGAACTCTGTATCTACCAAATGACCTTTTTCAATAGCGAAGGGCCTTCTCGTAGCTCTAATAGTCACCTCCGTCCCTTTGGTATTTTCCTTGGCGCATTAGTGATACGTGGAGGGAACTAGCCCCTGGTTGTGAATCCACACTCTTCTTATTAATAGATGATAGGAAGTTGCACTTTCTATTACATGGAACTTGATGTGGGAACTCAGGTTTCCCATCACGATCCCAACATTTACATATCCGATGGACTTAGAAGATTGGTTATCATATCCCAAAATTACCAAAGGCATGTGGACCAACCTTTCTTCAGGAATATTAGCTACGTGGAAGGAGTCGATCGGCATAATATTAATGGAAGCACCCCCATCCATAACAGTCCTTGCAAATCTAACCCCGTTGACGCTGGCGATTACGTATAGAGGCCTATTAGGAGGGAACCTTATAGCCCTGTCTGCATCGCTGAAGGTTACTTCTGACAGAAACCTTTTTACCAACCTAGTCGTGGGTCCCCTCCATCTCAGCGAGGGGACTGCATTCCTCTTCGCAATGTCTAAGATCGCTTGCGTTATTTCTAGTCTGCTCTCCTTAGGTATCCCTACTTGCTCGAAAAACCAAGTGAACTTTGGGGATTTTGAAACTGCATTGTATTCTATGACGTGGTCTGTTTCCTCGTCTTCGACACTGTATACGTCTTCTGTGTCTTTAGAGCTTGCTTCATCATAGGCTAAAACTATGTTAGCCATTCCCACAATACAACTCTCCAGAGCTTCTTAGAACTCACTCTTCTTCACCGTTAACCCTCCCCCTTCCCTTTTTAGTCCATCACTAAATTGGCCCCGTGCGCTGGAAGTGGGTTGTTGTTAACGTTCTGCGGGGGGATTTGCAACGTTCCTGCCTTCGTGTACTTGTCAATGATTCTTCTTAGTGTGAAGCAGCTCTCTGTTGGATGCAGAATCTTTCGATGAATCTGGCAATATTTAGGATCCGCCCTCGTTGCAGCATCGGGTTCTTCCATCGGAACGCCCTTTGGTTCATAGACCGTTCCACCCTCAATCATTGCATTATAACAACTCACCGCCTTTTCTATTGTGCAAGGCAACGGTGGTGGGTCTTCTCTCTCTCTTCCAAACTTCCTCTTGTTTCCCTTCTTCGGTGCCTTACCCCCATCTACTCCTTCGGTGTACCCCACCCGTGGGGGCTGAGGCCTTCCTCCCCCAGGTTGCATCGACTGCCTAAACGTCATGGGCACCACTACCGAGTTTGGTTGTACAACCAATGAGATATTCCTTGCAGCCTTTAGGAACGCTGAAATAGTTCCCTCACGCATCTCATTGATGAGATGGCCTATGTACTCAGAAAGCAGTCCTTCTACACAGATCTGTAATAGTTTAGACTATTTGGCCTCCTCTCTTACATCGAGGGATCTTTCCCTGAACCTTCGAACGTAGGCCACCACGTCTTCCCCAATTCATTGCTTCTCTTTGCCCAAATGGATCAGAGTAAACTCGTCCTCCGCTAAAAAGAACTTCTGGACAAACAACACATACATCTCCTCCCACGTGGAAACACTCTTGGGAGCCAAGTGCGAATACCAGGTGTATGCTTTATCTATTATGGATTTGTAAAACTCTCTCAACCTTAGCTTCTTATTATTTCAATGCGCCCCCAAGTGCTCCACGAAACGTTTAATATGCTCCTTCGGGTTTCCACCCTCTCATGTATATTTTTCAAAGATAGGAGGAATATAATCCTTTGGATAAGGCTCATCGTTGTATTCCTGAGGGTAAGGCGTTCGAAATTCATTGTATATCGAGGCTACCTCGCTCACAGATTACGAGGAAGCTTGTATAAACTTCATCATTTCCTTTTACATCTCCTTTCTTATTTCCTCCATGGGTGACGGGGCAACGACCAATGGGGTCACAGGCTGAAAGCCCGTTATAGATGGAGCCATCGTTGCAGCTGGCGCCGTTGATACTCTTGAGGTTCCTACCACTGGATTCACAATGGAGGGTATGCTTACTGGGACTGTTCCCGTTGTGCTCACACCTGGCGGGGCCGTTGGGGCTGCTCCCGGCGTTACGAAGGAATTGGCTTCAAATCCTCACAGCACCGTTGAAGCTACTGGAGTTTGCAAAAACTCATAAAACTTGCTCATAAGGAGTTCCACCTGAGTGGGTCCCAACCCTGCACTCGTGGAAGCTTGTGTCACCCCTGGGACGCCTGTCGTTGCCTGGACCGGAGGTACCTCTATTCGAGGAGCCCCATCCCTTAGAGCCTCCAGTTCTCTCACAGCTTGTTCTTCATTATGTTGGATGTCATCAAAGTTGAACCTTCGACTAATATTATCCTGCGCCATGCTCCTTGCTTAAAATAATGCCTCCCCAGCAGAGTCGCCAAATGTAAGAGGGTAGTTTAAGTAAGATGGAGGTGTAACCCCTTTTAGAGTATGATAATGATAAGTTAATTATCCCAAGACCTTGGATTAATGATAGGACATACAAACGTAAACCCAATGGAGATGAACTCGGTTTAAAACTCTCAAATCTCTCATGTATAACTCAGAAAGTAGTAAGGAAACTTAGAAATAACTTAGCTAGAGGGAGAGAGAAGTAAGCACCCTAGATACACCTTGGTAAGGAGGTAGAAAACACACCAAACACCCTCAAGAATCTCTGTTGAGTATTAAAATCTTTTTTATAACAATGGTGAGTGGGTGAAACTCTACGGTTTGTTATAACTCTCCCTAGAAATAACTCCTCAACTCTCAGAAAAGAACATGCCTTCCTTGGAGGTGGTTGGGGCTCTTAAATAGCCCCCGCGCCACCCCCGAGGCAACTCAGTCATTAATACAAGTGAAAGACATACCTCATACTTTATGTCACAACATTAAATGCCTGATGCACTAGTTTTCTCCACGTCATAAATATTAAATCCCAAGACATGCCTTTTGCCTAACAATTGTGTGTCAGGGGGCTGTTGTCGCAGAGATGGCTCACCAACTGTCTAACAGCCCCAAATACCACGGTGGTTTACTCAAGTGTAGGTCTAATATTGTTTATCTATCTAGTGACATCACATACAGTAGATGTGACATTAAGTAGAGGGTTGTTTGGTTCATAACCCAACGCCCGATGGAACTCCAAGTTGCTCCACTTGAGATTCCACGGTCAGGGTCCTTCGCTGTTTTACCATGTGTATCTAAGATGGTCAGGACAATCCCCAACGGTGCCTCACTTCTCAATCCTCCAAACCAAGTCCCTCTAGAGTTCCCACGAAGAGGTCGTTCGATAGAGCATGAATGCTCTCCCAGGCCCTGCCAAGCCTAGTCTCTCGCGAGTACCGTTCGGCCTCACACAAATTCACTATTTATCGTTGCATCATTACAATCATTATATCTTATAGCCAATATAAACAATTATACAATCATGACTAAATAACCCACAAAGTTGAAGTATGAGTTGCCATGCTAAGCTGCCACGACAAGCTGCCTCGCCTGAGTTTCCACGCTTGAGTTGCCACGCTTTCTTAATCCCAGACACTGTTGCTAATGGGTGAATTATCCCTAATCTCAGGATTACCTTAAAGCCCTCTGTACAACATGAATTTTGAGAATGAAAGCAATTCACAAAATATATATAGTTTGCATAATATCATATAATCAAAATACACAAGGAATGTCAGAGTACTCACCTAAAATAAAGGCTCGAAAATATAGATATTGAGTCTTGGATCGCACGTTAATCTAATATATACAATAAAGGTTTAATTACGTATTCTAAATAAAGCCCAATTCTAAATATTGTGTTTTAATCTTAAAATATCTTGCTGAAAAGGTTACTAAAACCATTTTCTCAATTTTTAATATTCATTCATCGTATTTAAAGAATTCAATTCGTAGTTATTCCTAATCAGTCGGTTCCCAGTAGAGATGGAGGGTCACAGGGGCACCACTTAAATACCATCTCATCTAGACAGAACATTTTTGAATTTATTCCCAGTAGAGATGGAGGGTCACAGGGGCACCACTTGAATACCATCTCAACTAGACAGAATTTCACCGGGACTGACTTTAGAATTACTTAAATAAGATTCCATAATACGAGCAATTACTTACAAAAATCATTTTAAAAAGCGTATATATATATATTTGTCAAACAAGTTGACATATTTTGAAAATAAAATCAATTTAGATTGTTTCCAAATTTTATGTTTTGATTAGTAAAGTCTTTAATGTACTTTACGAGCATAACTACTAAGTAAAGCTATAAAATACGAAATTAAAACTACAAAATGCATTATAACATTTAAATAAAATCATACCTACGAAATGAATTATTTCTTCAAGATTATAGATATCCTTCTTAAGATATTTTCCAAGCTTTCTATCACTCTTTCTTGCTATAATTCTCAAGAAATTGGTGTGAGTTTCAAATGAACCCTAAGGCCCTATTTATAGGTTTCCAAAAGTATTACGGTGTTGACATGTGTCTAGGTGATCAAGCATTTACGGTGACAAGCCATCGTTTGGGTATCTCATTTCGGGGTGGTCTTGCAATCTTAACATCACCAAATGATGACAAGTGTTTTAGCTTTCTCTCTGAAGACGACACGTGTAAGGTGGAGGTGACCAGCACGTGGTGGAAATGTGATAAGGGTATAAGGGTCATTTCACACATGAAGGGTATTTTGGTAATTTCACACTAAATATTTTTAATATTTCTTAGAGGTCCTTAAAAATATTTTATTTACAAAATGGCCCTTTTATATTTTTATTTTAGTCCTTAAAGTTTCATAAAATTATATTTTCTACCCCAAAACTTATTATATACCTTAAGATATGTCATAAGACTTCGATTTGATCCTATTTACGATTGATTCTTCTTATTTAAAAATGGGGTTTGTTATATTGATAGCCAATAACACCACATATCTAATAATACAACATTTATAGGATAGTAAGTAACACATGAGTGTAAAAACAAACTATATACATATGAGCACATAAAAGTGAGGTCATTACATCCTACCCTCCTTATAAAAAGTTTGGTCCCCAAACTTGACTCATATTAATTTACAAACAAGTATGGATATCTCTCATTTATTTCATCTTCCCGCTCCCACGTTGCTTCTTCAACTGAATGACTTCGCCATAGTACTTTGACTAGTGGAATTATCTTGGTCCGTAATATTTGATCTTTATGGTCCAAAATTTCTACCGGATACTTAATGTATGAGAAATCTTTTCTAACTTGAAGAGGTACATGACTTAAGATATGTGTTGGATCTGGGACATATTTCTTTATCACTGATATGTGAAACACATTATCTACACTAGAGAGTTCAGGTGGTAAGGCTATTTTATACGCAACAGCTCCTATCATTTCAAGGATTTCAAAAGGTCCTATGTATCTTGGGCTCAACTTCCCTTTCTTCCCGAATCGTATTACCCCCTTTGAAGGTGATACTCGTAAGAACACATAATCTCCTTTGTGAAATTCTAACTATCGGTGTCGATTGTCAAAATAACTCTTTTGACGGCTTTGAGTGATTCGAATTCGGTCTTGTATCAATTTCACTTTCTCTGTTGTGATCTGAATCAATTCTGGTCCCAACAATTTTCTTTCTCCAACTTCTACCCAACATGTGGGAGAACGACACCTTCTACCACATATTGCTTCATATGGAGCCATTTGAATACTTGCTTGATGACTATTATTATAAGCAAACTCCACTAATGGTAAATGATCATCCAAATTCCCCTTCAAATCAAGTACACATGCCCTAAGCATATCCTCTAAGGTTTGAATGGTATTCTCAGATTGTCCATCTGTTTGAGGATGAAAAGCGGTGCTAAAATTCAATTTTATTCCCATGGCTGCTTGTAGGCTTTTCCAAAAGCAAGAAACAAATCTAGGGTCACGATTAGAAACAATTGAAACTGGGGTTCCATGAAGCCTAATAATTTCTCGTACATACAACTTGGCTAACTTTTCTAATGAATGGGTAATCTTAATGGCAAGAAAATGAGCAGATTTAGTTAACCTATCAATAATTACCCAAATAGAATCATTACCATTTGAACTCATTGGTAAACCTGTCACAAAATCCATGGTAATATGTTCCCATTTCCATTCAGGGATAGGTAGAGGTTGTAATAATCCTGATTGATGTTCAGCTCTTACTTGTTGACAAACCAAACAGTGAGATACAATTTCTGCTATCTCCCTTTTCATATTGTTCCACCAAAATACTTCTCGAAGATCTCTATACATATTGGTATTTTCAGGATGAAATGTAAATCTCGAGAAATGAGTTTCCTCAAAAATTTGCCTTTTTTAGTTGGGCATCACGTGGAACACACACTCTATTTCCAAACCTCAATATATCATCCTGTATCGCTAATTCAAATCTCTTCCCTTCAATAACCTCTTCTCTGATCTTCTGCAGCTGTGGATCATTTACTTGTGCAATTTTGATCCTTTCCATCAACGTGGGTTGTACTTGTAAGGTTGCGATTATTCCTCCTTTGCTATAAATACGTACATCTATTTCCATACTTCTCAAATCCGCTAATAAAGGTTCCTGATTTGTAATGAGACATGATAAATTTTTTGTAGACTTCCTACTTAAAGCATCACCTACTACATTTGCTTTCCCTGGGTGATAATGAATATTTAAATCATAATCCTTCATCAATTATAACCACCCCCTTTGTCTCATGTTCAATTCTTTCTAAGTAAATATATATTTCAAACTCTTATGATCGGTATAAATCTCACAAGTCTCACCATATAAATTGTGTCTCTAAATCTTAAGAGAAAAAATTATAGCAGCTAATTCTAAGTCATGGGTTGGATAATTCTTTTCATGTGGTTTTAATTGTATCGAGGCATCAGCTACTACTTTCCCATTTTGCATTAGCACACATCCCAAACCATTTTTTGAAGCATCACTGTAAATCACCAATCCTCCTGTCCCTAAAGGAATAGTCAAAATTGGGGCAGTTACTAATCGATTCTTAAGTTCTTGAAAACTATTCTCAACTTCCTCAGATCATTCATATTTTAACTTCTTTTGTGTTAACCTGGATAGAGGTTTGGCAATGCTAGAAAATCCTTCAATAAATCTTCGATAATAACCTACTAATCCAAGGAAACTATGAATCTCTATTACATTAGTTGGTCTAGGCCAATCTAGTATAGACTCGATCTTTTGAGGGTCAACCGACAGTCCCTCTTTGGAAATAACATGTCCTAGAAAATAAATGCTAGGCAACCAAAACTCACACTTCTTTAATTTTGCATATAATTTCTCCTTCCTAAGGATTTGTAATACTATCTCTAAATGCTTCTCGTGTTCTTCAATACTCTTGGAATAAATAAGGATGTCATCAATGAAAACAACCATACATTGATCCAAATATTTCCTGAACACTCTATTCATCATATCCATAAAAACGGCTGGTGCATTAGTAAGTCCAAATGGCATCACAAGAAATTCATAGTGACCATATCTAGTACGAAAAGTTGATTTCAAAATATCATCTTCCTTAATCTTCAATTGGTGATATCCTCACCTAAGGTCAATCTTAGAAAATACTTGCGCACCTTGTAGTTGGTCAAACAAATCATCTATACGAGGTATGGGGTATTTATTATTAATAGTTGCCTTGTTTAGTTCACGATAATCTATACATAATCTCATCGTTCCATCCTTCTTTTTAACAAATAACACTGGAGAACCTCAAGGGGATATACTTGGTCTAATAAAACCGTTGTCTAACAGATCTTGTAATTGAACTTTTAATTCCCTTAATTCTAAAGGTGCCATGCGATAAGGTGATTTTGAGCTTGGTATAGCTCTAGGAAGAAGGTCAATCGTAAACTCTATTTCTCTACTAGGAGGTAGACTAGGTAAATCATTCGGAAAAACATCTAGAAAATGTTTAGCTACAGGGATCTCTTCTAAACTAGGATCCTTAATTTGCAAATCAATAACACTTGTAATAAATCCTTGACATCCTTTCTTAAGAAAACTATAGGCTTGCATTGCAGAGACAATACACATGGGAGATAGGACGCCAGTTCCTTCAAAACTGAATTTTGGTTGGTTAGGAATTTGGAAAGTAACTCTCTTCTCAAAACAATCTACATTAGCATGATATGATGCTAACCAATCCATCTCCATAATGACTTCAAAATCTCTTATGTCTAAAACTATCAAATCGATAAATAGTTTATGACTACTGACATCTATAGGGCAAGATTTATATACTAATGTACCCGTCAATAAATCTCCAAAAAGAGTAGAAACGTGTATGTTATGATTCAAGGGTTCGGGAATATTAGGAAAGTGATTAGCAAAACGTAAAGACAAAAATAAATGGGTAGAACTAGGATCTGTTAAAACTTGAAAAGGCTGTGCACATATAGAAAGCATACCTGACACTACTGCATTAGAAGCCTTTGCATCAGAAAGATTAGAAATTCTACCTTGTCTGCCATGATCTTTATTGTCATTACAATTCTTTGTTGGAGCCTTCCCTTTATTAGGGCAATCTCTCATTTTATGTCCCATTTGACCACACCCAAAGCAATTTCCTGTTTCCAGGTAACATGGTTGCCCTCTATGAATATTACCACATCGTTGGCATCTATCAACATTAAAGGGTTTGTTCACAAAAGGTCGCCCTGTATTGGGTATATTGCTAAAGGGTTTATTATTCGGATTCCTTCCTCTTTATTCCCCAAACTTCCTCTTCCCTTCTCTAATATGATTATATTCGTCATTGTCCTTCTCAGATATCGTTGCTCTAGTCACCACGTCAGTATATGATGTCAACTTCAGGATGGAAATTTGACTGCGAATATTCAACCTTAACCCACGTTCAAACTTCTTGGCCTTTAAAGTATTGGTTATCACAACATGAGGTGCAAAACGAGATAACTCGGTAAACTTCGCCTCTTATTGACTAACCGTCATATTTCCTTGAACTAAACTCATGAAGTCGGATGATTTTTTGTCTTGTACCATTTCAGGAACGTATTTCTCGTAGAATATCACTAGGAAATCATTCCAACCTATGGGATTATTCCTTTCCTCATATATTCTCTTAGTCATTCTCCACCAATGTTCGGCTTCACCTTATAACATAAACGTTTCAAACGATACTCTTTGTTCATCAGTACACTTAAGAACATCAAGTATCTTTTCTATTTGCATCACCCAACTTTCTGCTTCTGTGGGGTTAGGAGTACCTTTAAAAGATGGAGGAATCAACTTCTTGAATTGTTCAATAGTACATTTACTTAGTTCAGGATTCCTTGGTACTCCATTATTTACCTGATGCTCCACAATCTTTGCTAGACTTTTGACCGCCTTGTATGCACCTTCCAGTCCTTCAATACTCTAATCACTAGTTCCCATAGATGATCTTCTCTTGGTCATTTTCTACAGTCATGGAAAAATGTAAGATCTACTATACTATATCAAGATTGAAAACTAAATACCAATTATAAATAATATAACACATAGGGAGGGTTATCACATAAATCAAATATTTAATACTATCTCCTAAGGATGGAAACTCGAAATCTATAACGTTCGAAACCTATGTTCAGTAGTTTACGGGTTCATAACCTATGCTCTGATACCACCTCTGTCACGACCCCAACCCAATAGTAGTAGGGAATGAGTGTCTTGACATGCCACCAAGGCATTCAATGTTCTGGACTTAAAATATTATCTTAATGTAAATGCAACGGAAATACATTCACACGGTCATGAATCGTAAACTATTGAAAAAAATGGAATTACGTCATCAGAGTTTTCTAAAAGGGAACTTCGTATATATTAAAGTATGAATGGATTACAACTTATGCCAAAATTAAAAACTTATTACTAAAGATCCAAACATGCTCTATCTCCTAAAAACAAACGTTATATTTAAAAGTATAATAAAAGAGCTCCTTAAGCTAGATCTTCAACATAGTCCTTCTATACTCCATCCACCAGTCTAATTATTTCCTGAAAAATCATTATTTATACAAAGTTAGCTACAAGCTGAATAAGATTTAATCTCCCGACATTCCAAGGTTTTCAGAAAATAAATACCTATTCAAGTCAAAAGAGAAGGCATATACATATATGGATAGGAACTTGTAGTAAATAGATATATATTTTGAAATCAAAGTATATATATCACAATTGGATAGCTCAGAATAAGATGAATGCAACAAATCAAATGTGATATCTTTTTTCTTTTAATCATATCATTTTGATGGCCAAGTACACTCTAGTACCGTATTCTTCTACCGTATTATACCTCGGTAGTTAAGGGTCAATCGAACTAGTTCATCACAACACCTTATTTAGGGAACACCAGCGATAACCCAGCTGTGAAGGTCAGTCAGTAAAGAGGTCCCTTAGGCCAAATCATATTTTCAATATTCAATATCCTTTTCAATAATCATTTTAATCGGTATGTTTATATGGACAAATATAAACATATCACAAATGAATCAATCATCGGTATCATATGAATTTTGAGACTAAAAGCAGTTCACAAAATATATATAGTTTTCATAATATCATATAATCAAAATACACAAGGAATGCCGGAGTACTCACCAAAAATGGAGACTCGAAAATATAGATATTGAGTCTTGGATCGCACGTTAATCTAATAAATACAATAAAGGTTTAATTACGTATTCTAAATAAAGCCCAATTCGAAATATTGTGTTTTAATCTAAAATATCTTGCTGAAAAGGTTACTAAAACCATTTTCTCAATTTTTAATATTCATTCATCGTATTTAAATAATTCAATTCGTAGTTCTTCCTAATCAGTCGGTTCCCAGTAGAGATGGAGGGTCACAGGGGCACCACTAAAATACCATCTCATCTAGACAGAACATTTTCGGATTTATTCCCAGTAGAGATGGAGGGTCACAGGGCACAACTTGAATACCATCTCAACTAGATAGAATTTCACCGGGACTGACTTTGGAATTACTTAAATGAGATTCCATAATACGAGCAATTTCTTACAAAAATCATTTTAAAAAGCGTATATATATATATATATATATATATATATATATATATATATATATATATATATATATATATTTGTCAGACAAGTTGACATATTTTGAAAATAAAATCAATTTAGATTGTTTCCAAATTTTATGTTTTGATTAGTAAAGTCTTTAATGTACTTTACCAGCATAACTACTGAGTAAAGCTATAAAATACGAAATTAAAACTACAAAAATGCATTATAACATTTAAATAAAATCATACCTACGAAATGAATTATTTCTTCAAGATTATAGAACTCCTTCTTAAGATATTTTCCAAGCTTTCTATCTTCTTGCTATAATTCTCGAGGAATTGGTGTGAGTTTCAAATGAACCCTAAGGCCCTATTTATAGGTTTTCAAAAGTATTAGGGTGTTCACATGTGTCTAGGTGATCAAGCATTTACGGTGGCAAGTCATCGTTTGGGTGTCGCATTCCGGGGTGGTCTTGCAGTCTTAACATCACCAGATGATGACAAGTGTTTTATCTTTCTCTCTGAAGACGACACGTGTAAGGTGGAGGTGACCAGCACGTGGTGGAAAGGTGATAAGGGTATAAGGGTCATTTCACACATGAAGGGTATTTTGGTAATTTCACACTAAATATTTTCAATATTTCTTAGAGGTCCTTAAAAATATTTTATTTACAAAATGGCCCTTTTATATTTTTATTTTAGTCCCTAAAGTTTCATAAAATTATATTTTCTACCCCAAAACGTATTATATACCTTAAGATGTGTCATAAGACTTCGAATTGATCCTATTTATGATTGATTCTTCATATTTAAAAATGGTGTCTGTTATATTGATAGCCAATAACACCACATATCTAATAATACAACATTTATAAGATAGTAAGTAACACATGAGTGTAAAAACAAACTATATACATAGGAGCACATAAAAGTGGGGTCATTACAGCATTAATATTATAACTATCAAGACACGACATAGTTGTCACCTACTTCTTCCTTCCAAGCATAACTTCCTCTAAACGAGGGTGACTCCTCAAGTGAGTCCATCACCCACTTAAGTACTCTTTTCTCCATAGTACCTATCTCATTAGGTACAATGTTCACTATACAAGGCCTTTGTCCGACCCTCCAGTGATAAGTTCAGAATTTCATCCACATCTATTTCTGAATAAAAGATTAAGGAACTTTCGATCAAACCGAAACTAAGATCCTTCCATTGGCATACTATTTCACCTTTCAAATGTGGTGATTGACTCCCACCACTACAAGACTGCTCCCATGAGCTAAGAAAAATCTTACCCTAATATACTTTCGGGTATACTACACTCTGTTGTATTCCAAAGCCTTTGGGTATCTCACATCCATTGGCTAACACAATCTCCGCATATACTTATATTTCAACGGGTTGTCCTCTTCAAAGACCCTTCCGACTCGTCCCACTCTAACCACACTAGGTGAGTCTAGTTTACACCACTTCCCGCTATCGCGGTACTTGAAAATATAAGTTGCACCCTAGCAGTCCTTACAACCCCAACTTCCCGAGCAACAATAGGAGTGACCTAGACTACGGTCATCAACCCCAAGATACTCTTCAACTTCAACTGAGCCCTGCCTCCTGATATTCTCACAATGTTCCTCACCGATCGTCCTCTGTGTAATCGGCATACGAACACACCCGAATGCATAGGAGAACAAAATCTCACCATAGGAATCAACAATCCTAAACATAAGGCTTTATATCAAATAGAAAGAAACACTAGAAACGTAGTACATTCGCACAGATTCCTAAGGACACTAGAACCTGATGCTCTAATACCACCTGTGACACCCCGCCTAATAAAATACCAGGTGATCAGTCCTATATAAAATTAAACAAGAATCTCAAATGGTATCATTCGCAGCATCATTGTTGAAAATCTTTTAATTACTAATAACCTATTAGGCTTGGAGTCAAATTTTAAACTTTCTAATCTTTTTAACCTAAACTCATAAGATAATACATTCATACAAAGATATGAATAACAACTGAAATGAATAAATAATAATAATCAATAACTCTCAGTAAACTTATACACAACCATATCGAATGGGAGTAAAATAAAAACGCCAAAAAATAAAAGAAAATATAGCAATTGGGGAACATGCTCGAATATTACTACAATACCTCCTATTTAGATCACAAGGAGATAAGCGTCTATACAATTTCCAACCAACATCCACAGCTGTGGCAGAAACTTCTTACTCGAAAGAATAGTCATCCAGGTGTCCCTATGTCTGGACACCTAAAAAGTATACAAAGGAGAAGAAAAAGAAAAATAGATATGGGTCATAGCCCGGGTTTTGACAAATATTTTAGCAAGTTCTTAACATACTTTAATATTTAAAATATGATACTCTCCATATTTAAACTATTGCCTCACTCACATGAGATACCCCTCACCTCTCATCTAATAGTGCACACATAACGCATGTATTTTAAGACACCCTAGTTAGCTACCCAGCCTAACTAGAACCTCGCAAAACTCCCAAGTTATCATACGCTATCTCATACCCGCGTAATATAAAATATTCTAAGCTATCACCCAAGCTTATACATTATAATCTCTCATTTATAATTCATTCCTTAATTTTGAATAACTTTCACTAGTTATACCCTATTTGTATTTTAGTCTTATTAGCTTCGTATGTAATATTCTCATCTTATTATATACGTATATCACATATTTTATTTCGGACTTTATATTCCCGGATGATCTAGAATTTATCTCACATGCCATTCTTTATTTTGTTCGTGTATATATTGTCCGTATATATACTTATTTATCACACACTATATAAGTATAATAACCATCCCTCAGAGCTATAACCCAATGGTTATAGTCTCTCTATGCTATCATCCTTCAGGTAGAACACACATCGACCTGGGAAATCGGGACGGGATGTGACATCGACCCAAATCCAAACCACAACGTATGGGAAATGGTCATAGTTCCTCACCAAAATAGATAATGAAACATACCCACCACGTCTCACCCCTGATAAAAAATCACACAATATAAAATGGACGCTTTGAGGGGTATGCTTCACATAAATATACCTATCACACACAAATATATTTATAATCACATCATATATATACTGTCTATATATATATATATATATATATATATATATATATATATATATATATATATATATATATATATATATATATATATATATATATATATTAATAATGCTCTTGTGAGGACTAGTCCGCATTTTAAGAATGCGGACCGAACATGTGTCACCTAACGATGTGCCTACAAATGATTGCCTAAATTACAGGCACACTCTCTATTTTTTCTAGTCTCACCTCCAGGTGACACATGTCCAGTCTGCATTCTTAAAATGCGGACTAGTCCGCACAAGAGCAAGACTATATATATATCATCAAATTCGGCTATCATGCCTATCTCTAGTGGGATTAGCCTGTAATCCCAAATATATCAATTCGTATAGATTAATAAGTATACACATAACTTATTTTAATCCCATGAGTCTTCACTCACTTATGATACAATTCTCACATATATGTATATTCCCGAATAATAGCTTATCACCACTAGCAAGTATTCTAATTTCATCCTACTCACACATTCGGATATTATGCACATATACTATCGGTATATATATTCACAACGCATACAAGTATATATATACCGCTGAAATAATCTCCCGAGTGTTATTCATCCTAAGCACTCATTTAATTTATTCCCAGGATTTTATTCTCACTAACTCGAGATTTATATATCACTATTTTCACCACTTAGAGGTCCTCGCACTCAATATAGGATCCCCTATTATTTATCTTCAAAAGGAATTCGTCTTCAATCCCTTTAGTCCAAGAAAAACCTCACAAATTTTTCTGTCAAAACCAAACCAAACCCATGGCCCTAAAAACGAATCAATTTGGTTCCAAAGAAATAAAACGAATCGAACCGCATTCAGATCGGTTCCATGTGAACAGTTTTTATTCTCTACGATTTTGTCTTCTTCTACACCACCAAAAATCACTCCAACACTCATCCACCCAAAAATATATGGTCTCCAACCTCATCAACCATCATTATATTCATCTACACACTTATTTATTCTTGGTATTCATCAATTAAACCAAAAAAATCAACCATTTTCTTAATTAAACCCTAACTTTGATTTCTTCTAATTTATCACCATAATTTACACCATTACCATGGATTTTAACTTAGATTTCATGTAGGATTATTATCACATAAAAAACATATGAAATCATCTCCCACAAACCCATTTTTGTGCAAGAATCCCAAACCCAAAAATCTTATAGTTTTCATCACCAACTATAATATGAAAAATAAACTCACTTAAATCATTAAAGCAAGTTAAACACTTGCCTGGTTAGATAAATCCGACAATCTCGTACCGGAATCTCACGGAGTTTGGCCAAAAATCTCCTCTTTCTCCCCTTTACTTCCTTCCATCTCTTCTTTCTTCTTTCTTTATTGTTTCTTTCTTTTCTTTCTTTCCTTTCTATTTATCTATTCCCTTTTAAGAGAGAAATAAGGGTTATCCCTTATTAAACCTAAAATTGACTTGTATACACAAATACGAGTCCCTACTGATCCAAAAAGTCCCCGGAACCCAAACACTACCCCTGGGTACTCTATTCTGACTATCTTGGTCTTTCCTAGACCAACCATGCACTCAAAATCTCTATCCGAATCACGTGTAAAAAATTCACGTCTTAAACCCAACACATCTCCACACGTGTTTTCCAAATAAAATAACACAACGTGTCGCTTTTATTCACCCGAGACATGAAATATAATTAGTCCATCTCATTTACTTATAATTCTCAAATTATTAAATTACACCCACTCATGTAAATTAATTATCCATAAATGTATGGGGTATTACATTAATTTCCGATATAGAATATTTGAATATATTCTCTTTTGTATGTTCAAAAATTAATTTCCTCTTTTAAATCGATATTTGTAAGGTGCTCGCACATTGCGCGGGGTCTAGAACTAGTCAAAGACTATAAAATGAACATCATAATCCATTAATGAATGTCAGTTGTCCTAATTTGAATCTTGCCTCATAAAGTCACTACTTTTTTTAATGTAGATTCTTCATTTTAAAAAATCTTTTGTTTCCCTAAAATGTCTATTCCTATACCAATAGCTTCATATATCTTCCATATCCCCCTTTCTAATTACTTCCTCCACCCGCCACACCTATCCCACTCAGTTAATAAGTAAGGCATAAGCCACCTATTTAACTCCATAAAATTCATTCACCCTATGTCAAGAACCCAAAAATATAGAGAAAATGAACAATCGTCCATGTCCTCCCATTATTAAAAAAATCCTACAAGCCCCTATTTTCATCTTATAGATTTATGGCACCCGGACATCGTGTGAAGGGTGATTGTGCAAGCTCAAATAATAACGACGACACTGGGCGTGAGTCTGTAACAACCCGAGAATTTAGAGACGAAAATTTATTCATTTTGGGAGAAATAAATATTATTTTATTTGGAGAATTATTAAATTGGAAATTGAGGTCAAAATTTGAAGTTGTTAGAAAGTGTTTCAAATGGAAATTCTGAGGGTGTAGTTATTTCCGAAAGGGTCGAGAAAGTCAAAATGACTGTACTTGGGGTCTATTTAGGTTTCGAAATGACTAAAGCTCGTTTGGTTCGAATTAAAGTACCCGAGTCATTTAAAGTGTGTATTATCATTTAAAGATGTGTATCTTAGGAGACAAGGCTTATTAAGCCTACGGGAGATCAATTCTCCTTAGAGAGAAAGAGAAATAGAAAGAAAGAAAGAGAGAAGAAGAAAGAAGAAGAGAAAGAGGATTTTTAGGCCATTACGCGATCTTAAGGACGAATCAGACCCTACGAACTTGAGGCGAGTGATTAAACTTGCTAAATAATTGTTGTGTACCATTTATTTCATGATTTGTGGATTAAATCTTTGGGTTTTAGGTTTAGTTCGTCAAAACCTAACTTTTGGGTAAAATCTTAGATTTGTTATGTAGAAAATGGATTTGAGGTTAGAAATTAGTTTAAATGTGTTTTTGGATGAATATTAATGTTATATATGTGATTGGGTTGGAAAGAAATGAAGAGAAGTTGATTAAAAATGATTTTGGGGAATTTTGGCTTTGAAGAAATAGCCATTTTCGTAGCCCTAGAACAGGTCGAATCGATTCGGCCCCAACTCGAATCGATTCGAAATGTTCCAGTTTGACAGGTCTGAGTGACCAAATCGATTAGGATACAGAATCCCAGGTCTGATGGCCCGAATCGATTCGCCTTGAAGGCCGAATCGATTCGCAGGGCCGGATCGATTCGGATTTGGCCCGAATCAATTCGAAAACATGGAATTTTGGGAGAATGTTTTCTAGGGATAATTTCATTCCGTTTCATTCGAGGTTATCATTTAGGAACCTCTATAGGAATTAGATGAAATGTGATTTGGAGATTTTAGGGAGTTTCCCTTATGAGAAATGATTGGAGTCATATTGATTTAATGTGAGAGAATACCGATTAGAAAATACCGTATATACTATGTGGGGAAGCCCACTACCATTGAGATTTCTATTTGGAAACAATTATGAAAATATTTGAAAGAGTGAGAAAGCCCTTAGTGATGTTGGATTTAAGAATCAAATCCCAAATGGGATAACTTTAAAGGTTCACAAGATTGATTGAACCATATTATGGATTGAGAAATAATAAAATGCTAATAAATGTGCATATGGATATAAAAATATCCTTAACGGTGATTAATTTAGGAGATGTCTCACACAATGAGAGATGTTAATCGAGGTGCATTAGGATAGAGAATATCCTTAACATAAATAGAATTGAGAGACAATTCATAATCAGAAGTGATGCGAAAACTTCAAGTGAGAAATAGTATACTGTATACTAAGTGGGGAAGATGTGTGACAATTGACGATTAGTATATCAAGAGAGAGAAATATACTAATTAATTGATATTAATTCAACTACGCCTAAGAGCGTATTACGAAAATATAAACAATGTGACAGGTATACCTTATATGATGGTATATCTTTATATGATGTGATGATGTATGTCTATCGTATGTGATGACATATATATATATATATATAAGTGAAGCATACCCCCTCCTTGCTATCAGTGGGAAGTTACACGATGAGGACGAGCCCCCTGGCTCGATGAGTAGTGTGTGGATATTCCCCAGGTCATAGTCGTCCATTGTGTTGATATGTGATTTGCATTATATTTTGGGGGTGATAAGTTATGGGTATGTGTCATTCTCACTTGTCGGTTAGGAATTATGACCGCTTCCCGAACGTTGTGTGTGTGAGTTGATCACGAGGTAGGTGTCGTTTAGTCCTACAGGTCGTCCCTAGTATGCTACGTGGTTTGGGCACTGGAAGATGATAGCATTGAGACCCTGCGTCCTCGAGTTATAGCTCATTTGGATGGTTATAATATTATTGTTGTGCTTGGTACTTGGGTATCGAGGGCATAATGGACCTCAACGACCAACATTGCCAAGGAGTAGTGTAACGGGGGGTTCCTTGTTTGGATTTCGCTTTGCGAGACGTCCCACACATGAAATGCAGTGTAATGTTGGGAGTGAGGAGAAGTTAATCCTTAATTCTCATATATAAAATGTATATACATCTCGACAATCGACAATGCAAGAAGTAGTGTATCGGGGGGTTCCTTGCTTAGATTTCATTTTGTGAGACGTCCCACGCACGAAACACCGTGCACTGTTGAGAATTGGGAATAATAAATTAATTAATTGGATAATAGGAATTTGGGTTACATGCGTCATGCATTGAGGGCGTAATGAATATCGAAAATTAATACTGTCAGGAGTAGTGTAACGGGGGGTTCCTTGTTTGGATTTCGCTTTGCGAGACGTGCCACGCACGAAACGCGGTGTATTATTGAGACTTGGGAGAAGTTTAGTCCTTAGCATTTAGATGCTAATAACCCATATATATTTATATATTGTTGGTATAACTAGAATACAAGAAATTCAAGTAAAGAGAATGTTTATGTATATTGTATGTTAGATTAGAGGATGTTTACGTAAACTTTATATATTAAGTAAGTGAACAAATAAAAAAAAAAAAGAACTATAACATTAAAAGTTAAAGTAGATGATTTAGATGGAATTCAGATAAGTGTAGATTGGGAGATAAGTTAGACGGTTTTAAATTGAAGATTTATATTGGGTTTAAGATAGATCCACTTTCCTAGATAGATTTCAGCATTTAATTAGAGATCGCGTCCATACATTTAGTTGCGCGCTTTAGTTGAGAGGTGAGTTGGATTATTGTGGAGAGTGCGACACCACCTTAATCATGTAATAATGCATTTATAATTATTATGCATTTTAATGCACTTGCTATAAAATGTTTTCAACTCGGTCTCTGACCCGTTTATATTTTCTCCTGTTATGTATATATATTGTATTATTTTAGGTGTTCCTCCGCAAGGACGCCATGGATGTTTATCCCCCCAGTATATTCGTGGAGCTGTGGCAGTAGCGGACTGTTGCGGCACTTTGTCTTAGTCGATTCCTATCTTTTTTATATCTAGATTAGGATTCAGTTTGTATATCAAGTTTATACCCAAGTATTGTAGATTAACACTTTTATATCCTCTCTCTCAGATTTTTGTATTGTCTGTAACCTGACAGCATGTTCGGGTATTTTACTGTGTACGTTTTGTTGTACTCTTTTATACAATATTGGCATATGTGTTTCCCTCATCATATTTAGATGTTCTGTTGTTGGTTAGTTGTTGTATTGTTGGTTTTAATTGGTGTTAAATAAAAATTTTAAATTTTATCTATCCGCTTTTAATAGTTTCGGGTAGTTAGCCTTATATTATTTAGTATTGCCAGTTGGTGTTGAGACTGAGCCATCTGGGATACCTGATTTAATGTAGTATAGGGCTGGTCACCCGTTATTATTTTGAGCGGGTTGTCACAGATGGTATCAGAGCATCAGGTTCTAGTGTCTTTAGGATATGTGTGGGTTACTACGATATTCCGTCAGCATTCTTGATGTAGAGCCTTATTATTAGGACTGTTGTGTTCATATGTCCATATTTCTTCTGTGATTTGAAAACATTTGAAAGGCGTTCTGATACAATTGTTCTTGTTTCAGATGCTACCGAAGAAAGGTCGTTCAGTCAGGGCAAATAAAGGGGCTGAGAATGTGGAACCCTAAATGACTCAAAGGAACATGACTACAGATGAAGTTGCTCATATTGTGGCACACGCAGTGACTGCTTCTATTTCTACGATGGCGCAATAATCTGTCGTTCAAGAAGCCCAAACACATTTAGGATTGTCTTTTTGGGAAAGAGTGAAGGAATATTTTAGTAAGGGACATCCTCCAGAGTTTTCAGGGGGAGTTGATGTAATGGATTCAAGTAAATGGAAGAACAGTATGCAAAGGCACCTCCGTATGGTTGAGTGTAGTGAGGTGCAAAAGCAATATTTAGCCACCTTTAAGTTAACGGGTCCAGCTCTCCAATGATGGGAGTCTGTCACCACATTAGAACAGAGATATACTTTACCTATAATAGATTTTTGGGAACTCTTTGATCGAAGATATTTTCCTTCCCCGATTCAGAAGGAAATGAGGAGGAAACTGATGGATGTGTTTCAAGGTAATAGAACGGTGGAAGAATATGAAGAAGATTTTTCTAGATGGGAGAAATTAGTACCTGATGAGGTAAATATGGAATAGGAGCGTATATTGAAGTTCATGCGAGGATTAGATTGGAGAATTCGGCAGTATTTATTAGAGAGCCCAGCGTTAGTGACTTTCATCGAGGTAGTGAATGCGGCACTGTTAAAGTGTCATAAATATCATCTTAGTTCACAAGAGGGTAAGAACTTTAGAGATTCGAGTTCATTAAGTAGTTTTGGCGAAGGGAATGCCACTAATACCAGCGGGTATAAGTCGAATTATAGAGAGTCAGAGCGGCGTTTTGTTCCTCCAGGTGGGTCGAGAGGAATTGCGGGTAGATGTTTCTTTTGTAAAGAAATAGGTCATAGAAAGAGAGATTGTTCTAAAAGAGGTAAAGGACCACGTTTTGAAGAAGTTTTGGAAGTGCAGCCCCTATAATAGATTCGAGGTCATTTTAGACCAGGGGACTTTGTGTGGGAGCTCAATGATGAGGAAGGGCAATCGAACTAGAGATGGATGATGTAAGTTATTTTCCTTTGTGAATAGGACTATGCTATATGAAGTTTTGGTAATATCGTATGGGAGATAGTTGTGAGAGGGTAGTGTTATAACCCTATTATGTATGAAATGACCCTAAAGGGGATTGTGAGCAAGTGAGGCTCATATGTTATTATCTTTTGAGAGAATAGATAATTGGGTGATGTGCTCAAAGAGAGCTATAATTTTGTTGTGAATGTAAGAATTATTATTGTGTGTTAAGTAGTGATGATAAAGCTACTTATTTTTATATCGTCATGTTAGACTTATATAATTGTTGTATTCCAGCTATGGAAGAGCCTAATAAATGGCAATAAATTAATACGATATAAGATATTATTACTGAAAAGAGTTCAGAATTTGTGGGTTATTGGGACGCAGGAAAGTTTAGCTCATAATTATGCAAAATTTTGTGAGCTATATGTTGTTATGTGTATGATGATTGTTAAGACCTTGTGTTATGGGCATAAGGAATTTTATATAGGTATCATAAGACCTAAACTTTTTCTTTATATAAACTTTTTCAAAATCAAAATTTTTATAGGCCTTTGGGCCATCTCAAAATGATTTACACAAAAATATTTTCAAACTTTATTCCAGACCTAACAAACTCTCAATCCCCGACGTCGCTACATATTAGTGTATTGGGAGGTTTCCTTGTTTGGATTTTGCTTGCGAGACCTCCCTCGCATGAAAGTGGCGAACGCCAGGAATTGAGAGGAGTTATTTTCTTGGACCATCCAAAAATTTTATACCATTAATATTGCTAGTATTATATATACATCTTTAGAACTATGGAACTTCGGAGGCAAATGAAGCCTCATTATGATTGGTACGAGTAAAGCTCAAATAAGGGGTGTATGGGCGCCCTAATTGTAATTGGTTTTATAAAACTTAAAATAAATTAAAATAAATTTGTCGTGGGAAGTTAGAAGTTTGGGTATCGGATTAGGAGTATGAGCATAGTAGGAACTAGTTGAGCTTTGGAGAATTAGGATTAGCTAAATTTCGAGGACGAAATTCTTGTAAGTGGGGACGTTTGTAACAACCTGAGACTTTAGAAACGAAAATTTATTCATTTTGGGAGAAATAAATATTATTTTATTTGGAGAATTATTAAATTGGCAATTGAGGTCAAACTTTAAAGTTGTTAGAAAGTATTTCGAATGGAAATTCTGAGGGTGTAGTTGTTTTCGGAAGGGTTGAGAAAGTCAAAATGACTGTACTTGGGGTCTATTTAGGTTCCGAAATGACATAAGTTCGTTTGGCTCGAATTAAAGTAACCGAGTCATTTAAAGTGTGTATTATCATTTAAAGTTGTGTATCTTGGGAGACAAGGCTTATTAAGCCTACGGGAGATCAATTCTCCTTAGAGAGAAAGAGAAATAGAAAGAAAGAAAGAGAGAAGAAGAAAGAAGAAGAGAAAGAGAGAGAAAGAGGATTTTCTGGCCATTACATGATCTTGAGGACGAATCAGACCCTACGATCTTGAGGCAAGTGATTAAACTTGCTAAATAATTGTTGTGTACCACTTATTTCATAATTTGTGGATTAAATCTTTGGGTTTAGGTTTAGTTTGTCAAAACCTAACTTTGGGGTAAAATCTTAGATTTGTTATGTAGAAAATGGATTTGAGGTTAGAAAATGGATTAAATCTTTGGGTTTAGGTTTAGATTTGTTAAATTTTTGGTTGAAAGCTATAGTCTTTATGGTCGGCAAGGCAATTTCCAAAGGGATAATGACCTCCATCTTATAGGCTAAAGTGAAGAATGTTTCCCCAATCAACCTTTTGGGTATAGTATGATATGCCCAAAGGACGTGGGGAACCTCATCCACAAAAGCACCTTTTGCCTTCTCCAACCTCTTTTTCATGCCATCAAGTAGTGTTTTGTTGAAAGCCTCGGCCTGCTCATTACTCTAGATGTTAGCTACTAAGATGAAGTGGTGCTTCATGCTATGGTTATCTTAGATGTTTTGGAACATCATAATTTTAAAGTGCACACCGTTGTCCATGATGATCATTCTTAGGAAGCCTAAATGGGATACGATGTTCCTCCAGATGCATCTGATCATATCAGTGTCTCCGATGTCTTTGCCAATGGTTCAGCTTCAATCCTTTTTGTAAAAGTTCTATGCTGACTAGGAGATACTTTCAATTTCCTAGCGTCATAAGTAATTTTTCCATGATGTCCAAACCCAATTAATAAAATGAACATGTACTAACCCCATTAATAAAATGACTATGGACTAGTTAATGATTTTATATCATTTGTTGGATGATGGACCATGGGTGAGACTATTTGACACTTCTCGCATCTTCTGACAAAGGAGACTACATCCTTATGTATGTATTCCTACTAGTAACATTATTTGATTTCTCAGAAATCCAAAGATCTTCCCCTTGTGTGGCTCTCAGAAATACCGTCACGAAGTCCGTGCATGTCTTGCTCAATATCATTTGGATGCACACATTGAAGGTAGGGACTTGTGAAAGACCTCCTAAAGATCTTTCCTTCAGGTCAAAAAGTAAAAACAAGTAACTTTCACCCTCCCCTAATGGGCCTAATTCTTATCGTCCGATAGGTCATCATCTCACAAGTAAACTGTGATGGGATCCATCCAACTAGGAGATTTCTTGACACAGAGGACTTACTCAACAACCTTTCATCTAGTGATACTTGGTTGGGTGAGGAACTTTACCTCTATGATTCTTTTAATATATGCATCCACTGTAGGCCTTAGAGTGGCTAAGGCATCGAATGACAGTTGTTCCCCCAAGAGAATTATTGAATGTGGACCTTTTCAAACCTAGTAATTAGGTCCTACAAGACATACACATACGTTAACATTCATTTATCTTTAGCATTGTAGTCTTCTAACATTTTATTGGATCCCTTCATTGAGTCATAATAGACATCAAGGTGACTTGTGCCTAGGGATCAAGCATTTTTTAACCCAGTAATGAGTGCTTTATATTCGGCTTTATTGTTGGATGCTTTGAAGCAATGTCTAATTCCTTATCGATCATGGTCTTCTTAAGATAAATGAGGACAATCCCCACTCCCTCCCCTCTTGAAAGAGATGCTTCGTCTATAAAGATATTCCACTTCCTGATTTGATCAAGCTCTTGGTTGGTCGCCTTTTTGGTAAAGTCCTTGGCATTGGGTCTTCCTCCTCCTCTGAATTCGGTAATGAAGTCGACCAGTACTTGACCCTTTATTTAAGTTCTTGACTGATCATGGATATCAAACCTTCCAAGTTCTACCGACCATTTGGGAATCCATCTAGACATGTCATCTTTTCTGAGGAGTGCCCTTAGCGGGGAAAATGGTGATGATCGTGACTAAATGGATTCTAATATAATGCTTTAATTTCCAATAAGCACTTACCGGAGAATATGTTAACTTCTCAAGTGTAAGGTAGCATTCCTTAGTGTCGAGGAGCCTCTTTATTATGCAATAAATAGGATTTTGATACCTCTTCTTGTCGCATATTAAGGTTGAGTTACCGACATGATCAGATACCACGAGGTATAGGTAGACTGAATCCCTCGAGTTTGGGAATACGAGTATAGGTGGTCGACTTAGATAAGTTTTGATTTTGTTTAGTGCCTTTGAGCATTCAACATTCAAAGTTAAGACCTTTCTATTTCTTTAATAGCTAAAAGAATGGTTCACACTTTATGAAAGATTTGAAAATTAATTGGCTAAGAGCTACAAACATTCCTATTAACTTTTGGACATCACGAAGTCTCTTTGGTGACCGAACTTTGTTAATTGCCATCATTTGGTCAGGGTTGGCTTTAATCCCCCTTTGACTGACCAAGTATCTAAGAAACTTCTCAAATTCATCTTTGAAAGAGCACTTGGCTATATTGAGCTTCATTATGTAGTATCCGGAGACCTCAAATGTCTTTGCCAAGTCCTACAGGTGATCATCTTTATACTTGTTTTTATAATTATATCATCTATGTATATTTCCATCGTGTTATTTAGTTATTTTTTTAACATTATGGTGACCAGTCGCTGGTAGGTAGATCCTATATTTTTATACCAAATGTCATGATTTTAAAATAGTACAAGATGAGAATGGTAACGAATGAGGTCATGTCTTGATTGGGGATGAATAAAATGATTTGATGGTATCCCGAGTACGCATTCATAAAACTCATTCATTCGTGGCAAGTTGTTATGTCAACCAATTGGTCGATTTTTTATAGAAGAAAGTTATTTTTGTGACAATCTTTGCCGAGGTCAATGAAGTCTATGCAGATTCTCTACTTTACATTACTTTTCTTTACTACTACTGGTTTTGATATCCATTTGAGGAATTAAACTTCTTAAATGGTTCTTACCTCCAAATCTTTCCCCACGTCCTCTTCAACAGCCTTTGCCTTTTTTGGAGCTGTTTGGCGAGCCTTTTACATTATCATCAGATATGTTGGGTCCACATGAATTCGATGGCACATGAATTCCACATTGATCCCAAGGATTTTATAAGGCTTCCAAAAAATCACATCTTGATTTTATTTCAGAAGAGAAATCATTTTTTCTCTATTCTAGCCAATCAGTGAGTTTTTGATCTAAAGTTTCCTCTTTTGGTATGAATAACCGAACACTACCTTGTGTAATGGTTTCATGACCATATTCATGATGTTTACCCTTTTCTATTATAACCGTGATTTTCCATACTTTAGTAACTATTTGGAGGGTGTGGCTCCATCTTTACTTAGCTCAGCGGCGACCTCTATGTCTTTTTTCTTCTTTTGCTTAGGTCTCATGGCGGTGATAAAGTATTGTCGAGCAATAATATGATTTCCCCTACTCTCCATTATCCCTCGACCGGTGATGTTTTTGTGCTTCTAGTGGTATGGGGGGGAACAACTTCCGTAGCATGTATCCCCTCTTCCAAGGATAGCTTTGTATGGTGAGTTAATGTTTATAACTAAGAATTTGATCAACATCGAGATATTCCCAGTTCAAACGGGAAAAACCACATTTTCCAGTGACATAGTCATCTAGCCAATGAAGCTGACAAAAGGAATGGTCTCCGGTTTCAAATCCTCTATTTTTGGATTAATTTTGTTGAAAAGTTTTAGGTATATAACCTTCGAGGAGCTCCGTTGATCAACTAGTAGATTATCCACATCCTAGTTTGTAATTATGAATATGATTATTAATGCATCATGATGCGGAGTCCTTAATTTGATCAAGTCACCCTCCACGAAGGCTACTATCTTATTGTAATTGATGTCTTTCGAAAGTCGACACTTACCTACTGGGCTTTTGGCAGGGTCAACCTAGAAATCTTCTATCACTATGGTGACTTTCTTTAGTTCTATCCAAATAATGTTTCCTTTGATCAGATTTAGACTTAAGGCATCGTGGATGACAATAAATTCATTCCCTAATTCATCTTCAAGGACATTATCTAGCTTCTGGTCGATGTTAGAGATGGCTTTAACCAATTCTTATGAACGTAATCGCTCAAATGGTTGGTTTGCACCAATTATTCTAGATGGGACTTGATAGCAATATAGTTCTCTATTTTATGTCCATGTTCTTATGGTACACGCACATGAGTGCGATATTTTCCTTTGTTGTGTATCCCCCATCTTCTTTGGCAACTTAAGGAATCGTTGATCCTTTTTTGTACTTAAGATCTTATAAATCAACTCATTTAATAGGTGTTGATTACATGGAAACACTTGACAGGATCTTCTTTGTCTCCATTTATGATCGTTCTCTCTTTTTTCCCCTCTATTGGGGTCGTTCTCTTTATCACCATTCTTGGTCATCTTCAAGCGCTCGTTGTCATTTCGGGATCTAGTGACCACATCTCCCACCTTTGAATTTATCTCTATGTGAGACATGAGGTCGTCAATGGTGTGTGCCTCATTTTTAGTGATGGACTAGTGTATTATAAAGCTTCTGGAAAAAACTCTCTTGAACTATTCCACAACGACTTGTTCAGATAAATCCTTAACCGGGTTTTATGTTTCCCAATATCATCTAGCATATTATTACATGGTTTCCTGATGAATTTTCCTCATAGTAAAGAGAGAATTCGTTCTCTTCAGATGGGAGCTACTAGTAATTAACCAAGTATTAAAGGCTTTGGCAAGCTGCTTAAAGTTATTGAATAACTCGTGGGGAACTTTTTCAAACCATTTTTGCGTGATATCCCCTAGGTTGGAAAGGAATATGTGGCATATAAGACCATCATTGTGATATCACAAGGTCATGGCCTATACGTACTGATGTATTTCCATCATAGATTTTGAACCTGAGAGTTGTAAACTTCATGGAGGTTTCTGTGTCTTCAATTATTCTTGAAAAAGAGGATTGCATTTGGGTGATGAGGTCCCTCTTGACTAGTTCTCTCGTGTATCTATCCCCATGATTAACGGGTTGTTGATCCATATCTTTCCTAATGATATTATGGATATCATGTCTACCATATCCTACCTCTTGATCTCATCTCGTCGGGTGACTCACTTGCTCGGAGTGCTCTTGATCATTATGTGAACTCCTTCCTCGATTGTGGGTTTTTCTCACTTGAGGGATAGGTATTCATCCGTGGTGCTTACGCTTAGCTCCATGGAGATCTCTATTCATCAATTCCAGACGTCTTTATAGACGTGAATTTTCCTCCTCTTAGAGGCATGTGGCCTCCTACTGCTGGAGGAGTAATTATTCGTATGCATCGACCAACCGTGAGATTTGAGTGGACCTAGGCTTCTCGTTTCTTTGCTCAAAGTGTCGCTCTTGTGTGCGATAACATGAATAAGGAGAGTTGTGACTCCCATTGGGGAATATTTCTAATCTTACCCTGGGCACTGGAAGCACATTTTAGGGGTTTCCATTAAGCGAAAGAGGTGCACTGTGCATACAAGACATGGTTGTTTGTCGGTTCTAATAGAATTAGGAAAAGAAAACTCATTTTCCATATATAATGTCGATTACATGTGAAAAAAAAAATCTGACAAGGAGTAATTTCAAACAATTAACATCGAAAAGAGTAAACAAGTTACATAATCACACGACACGCATATTTATGTGGTTCAGCAATAGCCTACGTCCACAAGGTGTTTTTCCTTTCTTATTACTTTGATTATAATAACAAGAATTACATGCCTTTTTTCCCGGGGTAAGGGTTGCATTTATAAAAGAATAAGAGGTTATGTTGTGTAGGTCCCTAGAGCTTATTGCTACAATTTTGATTTCATAATATTGATCTCTCTCTAAGATCCTTACTGGTTGGACTCTTATATGTTATTACCTCGTGTTGTGATAATTTATCTCATTTTTTAGGACAAGTGTCATCCAGCCGAAATCATTCAGGATGTTTGGACAATTCCCCCATCTATTATAAATTATAATATGGATAACAATAGTTAGTGTTAGAATAATTTGAGACTATACACATGTACATCTATTACTTTACTCCCAATATCAAAGAATTTTACACTAACGAGAGGGACTCCCCACTCCCCTTTATTTATCCCTTCTGTTTCTTTAACCTTTGTCTCTTCCAACCATTACCATTCTCTCTCTCTTTATGTACATACCCAGAACCCACTAGGCTCCCACCTTGCCCTCTTATTTCTTATGTCCAAATAATTCATATTTGAATATGTCGGCTCTGATGGTAAGGCCTTGAGTTATGGCTCTTTTCTAAAGCTAGATTTCCTATCTCCTGGTTCGGAAATAAAAAAAAACGTAGCCTCAGCCTCATTAGCCAAATCCATTATATAATAATAGGAATAAAAGGATTATCATTATTTAATTATTGTTCAAGAAGAAAAATCTTCCACTACATCTCCCTCATTCGAACCAATAAATTTTGGCACCACTTCACCATAAGCTCTTCATCCACATCACTTCAAGCTCAGTGTCCATAGGCACCGCACTATCATGCTATGACAAAATCTCATCAAGTAACCTAAATCTCCACACATTTAGATCTAAATCATCCATAGACAAATTAAAAATATTATTTCCTTTAACAACGATTTTAGTGACCCCTAGGTAAATCTCAATTGTTTGGGTCCTTATATTATCACCCATATCATCTGTGGTGGCTACGAAATGGAAATAATCATAGGTTTCTTAGACTAATACATCGGTGTCAGAATGAAAAGAAAGTTAAAGGACTTTGGGAAAGATGCATAGGAGTTTACAAGGTAGGTATTGTGTTGCATTTTGTCCCAATTTTGATGTGGTTAATTTGTTTTGGGTTTTTGTTTGGAGTTATGAACATAAATTTTAGTATTAATTTAGGCGGTAAATTTGTGTTTAATAATTTCTCAGATCAATAAATCTAAATTTTAATATATTGGTCCGAAGGATTAGACATATTAAATGTCTTCTAAATGGATACTTATGTCGTTATTGTGATTTAAAAAAATTAGTACGAATATTTTGAGCCCAAATGTTTTAAACATGATTTGATTCATTGGTGAGTCCTTAAGTTCATTTTAGAGTTTCGTAAGTAAATGTTATAGTTATTAAATGAGTTTCTTAAGTTAAGGTTATAGTTGTTGACTGTTCTTGATTTATGGTAAACTCATTATTTGTTTTTAGTTGATTAAGATTTTAGATGTATTTATTAAACTTATCGTTTTTCAAAAAAATATTAACATTTGTTGAAAAAGTTTACCCATTGGTCTGGTTTGGTTTTTTTCGTTATAATTTTCTTCAATTTAGTTTCTTAATAATATGTATTTTTGTCATTGGTGGCAATTTTAATATATGTTACAATAATTCATGTAGTAAAACTTCAACCCATTAGTTAAAAAATTATCAAAGTCTATTTGAAAGCCAACAAGCATAAGAAATGTATCATGACATGTGTTACGAGTTTTTTTATTTTGATCCTCAGTTTTACAAATACATTTTAACCTTTTATTTAAATCCACAAAATGCAAGTCAAATAGTAGACATCATGTATTTGTTGAAATCCCACAAAGAATATATACTTCTTCAAATTTGCAGGCCATATGTTTGATGAAATTCCAATATAAGCACTATTGTCCATTTATGCGTCACTAATTGGTGTAAAATTACTATCACAATAACTTTGCCCACGCATCGTCCAGGTTTATACCTAGTAAATATTTAAAAATTAAGTCTCCTTATGTCGTTTTTCTTCATATCATTACATTAAATGTTTAGTTTATGTATAAAACAACACTCCAAACTAGATCCTTCTAAATGTCTCTTACTCTCATCCTTCTAAACCAAGAAGCCATCTTTGTTTCACGCATTCTCTCCCACATCTTTTATATTCAATTTATACATGATTGATAGAATACAAAGAGTCAGTTTTGCTCTTTGTCTCCCTGTACCTCTCTTATTTAATTTTTAACAGGATTGCTTGATCTGTTTCAATTCCCATTTCTTTCTTACTTAAACTTTTTATCAAGGCCTATACAAAATAGTGAGTATTTAAGGTATATTTTACCTCTCTCTCTCTCTCTCTCTCTCTCTCTATATATATATATATATATATATATATATATATATATATATATATATATATATATATGTGTGTGTGTGTGTGTGTGTGTGTGTGTGTGTGTGTGTCACACCCTGCTTTTTGGTATGAATGAACAAGAAGTACACATAAAACAATGAATTAAAGTTAAAGAGGAATAACAAAACTTTATTAATTATTAAAGTATTTTATATATGGTAGTACCACCGTAGGGGCGAGTTTCATCTTTTTAGTGCAACTTATAATCTAAAAAATTGAAACGCGTCACTCCTTTCTCTCATCTGGCTTATTCTTTGCCCACACAGTCACATACGCAAACTGGTGACTAGTATCTGTCTCTAATAGAGAATAAATATTATCCTCTTTTTTCGAATTCATCTGAAGGAAAAATGAATTAGCACAAATTGCTAGGAAGGTTGTACTAACTCTATAACAATTATACGTATAGATGAGAGTTGGAGTGTGTATATAATCAGTGTTTAGCAACGCTGAAGAAATAAAGTTGATAATTCCATACTTATTAGTTTATAAAGGACATTAATGCTCTTAAACTAATAATCTCATACTTACCCGTTCATTTAAGAAAATAAAGTTTGTTACCAGTTCATTAAGGATTATGCAAAGAAAATTAAGGATCTTTGAACTAATTACTCCCCCCTTTATCAGTTCACTAAGGGGTATAGAAATATTTAAGCCATCGGTAAAACTAAAATAATAATAATAATCAACCCAAAACCTTTAGGGGAAATAATCGGCTAGGTACACATTAAAGTGACCCTCACAGTAAAACTAAATCCAAACTTTCAATCATCTGAGACCATTAGTCCAAGTATCATGTTCTATGGGATAAAACATTAGTCTATATCCTAGTTAATACTGATGCTTATAATATAAATATTTTCACAAAAGTTTAGGGGCAAACTGAATCAATAAGGAACGTGATATCAATTATTATGTGAGAAGGGTTTAAATGATCCATAGTTAAATTCAAATACCAATGATATTTAAAATATGTAGCATAGTAGTATTATAACACGCACATACTAAGAGTAAATAAGACCTATCACATAGTGATATCAATAGAATAATGTCAAATACGCAAAGTTTACTATTAAAAAGGTAGGAAGAACCTACTTGCTCAGTATATTTTTCGGCTTTATATATAACAAGATGATATCGGGAGTAGCTGGTATTTGATTTTCTGTATATAATCTTTGGTTATGTAAGTATTTGGGATTATTTCAGTCAGTTTATGCAAAAATTGTATCTTTTAAAGTTTTCGAGTGTTTAAATATAAATATTTTGGGACTTTAAAATACTGAGCCTAAGGTCATTTTTTAACTTTGGTGCAAGAGTATCTGTCTTTAAATATTTTTAAGTATTCATAGACAAAGTTTAGGGATCCAATTTATAAGTTAAAAAAGTCAGGAGGGGTCAATTTGTAATTTTGGAAAATATTCTTAAGTTAAAACCTCATTTTTCCCTAACTTAGGCAACGTTAATCAAAACATAGCCTTATCTTATATCATTTTTACCAAAGAAATAAAATTAAAGTATTGGGAATTTTTTTGGAAAACTCTTATTGGTCACGTGCCCTCACACGTTAGGTCAAGGTATCTAGTCAAAAAGTTCATATTCTCCGTCAACTTTAGGGTATTTGATTTTTTTACCTTGAATAGATTCTTCATTTCTAAACCATTCGACGTCATTTTTAAACAAACTCAAACTAATTTTTCATAACAAATCCGAGTATATAAGTTTTGTGGATTGAAATGCAATACATCTCAAGTTCCATAACTGTGTGTTTTTTAGAAAATTTGACTTAACATTTGTGTTTTACAAGGATATGGCAGGGATTCTTATGAACATATTTTGTTTTCTTCTATGTGTCTGAGTAATTTGGTTTTGATTTCAAAGGTTGAGATGGATTATACATGGATAATTTCATATTTTCAGTTTTTTGTTTCAAATTACACTTTCGATCGATTCGAGCTTAATAGACACATTCATGGCATCTGGTCATTGCACTCGAGTTCTTGAGGTTCTAATAAACACATTCAACGCTATAACCATGAGTTTTGATTGATATTTGGAAGTTCACTATTCAATCTCTGGCTTTAACGGTGGAGCTTGTTTTCTACGTAAAATTTCCCACTATTTTGAGCTTATTCTAACATTATAACTACACAAAAATGATTGAAACAAAAAGAATTGAATATACTACATAAAATCATAGAGTACCAGTTTGGAGTGAAATTTTCAAAATTTTAAACTTCTGTTTGAGTGAGTTCAAATGAGGTCTTCATGTGGTATTTAAAGTATAGTAGCAGGGTAGTTCATTGGTGGAAAAAAGAGGTGGAGTTGAATAGTTGTGGTAGAGTCTTCAACTTGGGTTCTTGTTCCTCACATTTGTTCATGGTGTACACATGTGATTATTGGTTGTTTGTGCTTAGGTGGGCGCTTATTGGGACAGGGAGTTTTAGGAAATTAATAAATATTTGGTGTTTGGTTCTTAGTTGGTCTTATATTTACACTTATACCCTTAAAAGTACACTTCTCATAAAGTATAGAGGTACTTTTGCAATTTCAAAATATTTCAAAGGCTAAAATTATAATTTTATGTTAGCTGAAGTCTAAAGGATTAATTTGATATAAATTTGATGTTTAGGAGTGAAATATAAGTCAAATTATATTACTTTGAAGTTTTTAGTAACTATTTTGTAATTATTAAAACTTTAGGGGGTCTGAGTAAATTCAGTAAAGTTGTAAGACATCAAATATAGTCTTTCTTATTTAGAAGACTTTTGAATTTCAATTCTTTATAAGAGTTAAAATAATGATTGTAGGTGGTTAGGGTCGGTTTTAAAAATCCCGGTTATTACAATACATACATACATATACATATATATATATATATATATATATATATATATATATATATATATAGAGAGAGAGAGAGAGAGAGAGAGAGTTAGGCTCCTATGCACACTAAGTTTGTACATTATTTTTTTTAAATAGTAAAAAAAATATTTTTGGGCTTATTGTTTTTGGGTGATATCTAAACATTGCAAGGAACCCATATAAAAAAATTCAACTCAAAAAATATTTGTTTGCTATTTTAAAAAAATCGATCAAAATTTCGCAATTTTTAAAGCACTTAAAAGCTGCAAAAGTTTGACGGGTTTTTTAAAATAGAAAAAAAAAATTCAATTGATTTTTTTATATGGGTCCGTTGAAATGTTTAAATATCACAAAAAAAATCAACTCAAAACTATGTTTTTTAATATTTTAAAAAAAATAGGTGTGCGCCAGCACATGTGCAAACTTAGTGTGCACAGGAGCCTGCCTATATATATATATATATATACACACACAAACGAAATGCCCACGCCCGAAGGCACGAAGAAAATTGTGAAAGTATGTAATCACGAAACGACAAACATTTTCAAAGTACGTAAATTGTAAAAACGACAAAAATACCTTTCTTCAACAAAATAAAGTGTACTTTTAAAAAAATTGGTCATAATCTCCTTTGCTTATAGGACTATCCACCATGCTTAACAAATAATAAATTGTCCAACGACATTCAAATAGTCTAAATCCATCAGACAAATTCACATATAACATGAAATAGAAAATATTCATCTACTGAATTCACATTGTGCCTCAAATAAACAATGTGTGTATTTAAAAAAATTGGAGATAGTCTCTTTTGTTTATTGAACTATCCACCGTCTTAAGGGATAACAACCAATACAACAGCATTCAATGATCTCAAAAGTAAAATCTAACAAATATTTTAACGAAACAAACTTAGTAAAAAAATCACATAAATATCAATTGAAGTCGTCCCGTATGTTCCACTATAATAATTGTCCGTATTTTTCAACATGTGAACTAATACAAAATAAAAAATATAGTTAGTTAAATATTATATAGTGTAAAGTTATTCTTACTACAACAAAATTCTAAAACACTCCATTTTATTTTTAAATAAAAGTTAAAAGACCCTATACCCTTATTATTAATCATTTCCATTATCTCTCTCACTCACAGAAAAAGAAAGGATTATACGTATATATTAATATATATTTAATACATATAAATACAAAAATAACCCGATTAAAATTTGAAATCAAAGAACACCTTAAATTTTAATTTTTTTACCTAATATGAATACCATCCAAAGAAAAGAGACAACACAATACAACAGAATGTCTTATTCTTTTTATTTAACACTAGGTGTAAACTCACGCGATGCGCGAGCTAATCGATTTTGACCTAAATTCCGAACATAAAAAGAATCGAATGATGTGCTGTAAACATGATTGTTATCTTTGTTTGTGTATGGATTCTAAAATTTGGGAACCTTGAAATAAAACTGCGTGTATATTGTAGCAATATGAGTTGCATTGAAACATAAGGGTAGGAAATAAAGTAATAATAGGATAAATTAAATTCTGAAAATTACAAGAAAGAAAAAAAATCTCATCTTTACTAAAAGAAAGAATCTGCTATTAAAATTTTCTATACACATATGAGTTATATGCACCAAGTGTAACAACCCGCGTAATTTTGGAGGTCTTTTCAAAATAAAGTTTTTCATAAAATTATTTTTATTGGCTAAATATGTTGGTTATGATTTTAGAAGAATAAAACTTCAAGCGGAATTGAAATCGGATTTAAAACGGATTTTATATGAATTTTCAAATATTTTGCCTTATAGGCATTTTTTGGGCGAACTGTCAGATTTTAGGCATGATCGATCGATCGATGCCTGGGGGTAGATCGATCGATGGCCAGAGAAAACGTGCGTTGCAAGCAGTTTTGAGTGTTTGTTTTGGTTACAACTCTATTATTTTTGCCTTATTTAAAGGGGTCATGGGTGACTATTTTTAAAGCATCTTTTGGCACAAAAATATGCAGCAAACATATTTTATTTCCTTTCTTTTTATACACAAACAAGCCCTTTAATTTATGCATTCAACCTTAGATTTTGAGGTGTTCTTGGGGGATGTTTTGGTGTTGATTCTTGGAGGAGTTTTGATGATTCTTGGAGCAGATTTTAATGGCTTTTTCGGTGATTTTTGGGCAGATTTTTATTGGTATCTTTTGGTGGTTTAAGGTATGGGGTTTTACACAATATGCTCCTAAATCTCGCGAGTGTTTATTCCGTCAAATTCTTGTTAATTGAACTCATATTTTGAATTGTTAAATTCATTGAAATCTGGAAAAATAATTGTTGGAATTATTTTGATTCATGTGGTATTATTCATGTTGTTGATGAGCACATTGTCATGAGATTTTAATATGGCACGGATGTTGGGCACCCGCCAAAATTCCTGCTTCCAAGGGCTATGACTTGATAAAGCATATGCGGATGGGGTGAGGCCTGGTGACCCAGTTAATGTGTTGTTGAAAAATTATATTGATATAATTGCTATTGAGATTCGCATTTGATTTGAATATTCATATTCGTATGGTTACGTTTTATTCACTGCCAATATTTATTGAGCATCTTTCCAGTCGTATTGTGTACTTCCCCATATTTTCTTTTAGTGGTAGGTTAGTGCGGATTTTTGGGGCGCTATGGAGATTGATTTTAGAGAGGATTATTTTGGGAAGATTTTTAATACAAGATGAGAAGAATTGTATTTATTTTGGTTGTATAGAGCATTGGCGATTTATTTTCTTTCGAGATAGTTAGATGTTTTATTTCGAGAGATTTTTGGTTGTATGTAATTTGAAGATATTTCAGATTAGCAGATTCTCTTATTTTTATTGTGGGTTTTAGATGCTCTATACCTTGTTATACTGTGGATTAGTTTAGTTTTATCGATAGTAGCGCTCGGTTCGCTCTCCCCGGGCGGGCGGGGTGTTACAGAATGGTATCAGAGCTTAGGTATACGACAACCCTCGGGTCTTGAGTTTTGGGTCTGTTGCGTTTTTGTGGCGCATATTTTTGGAGATAGAAATTTGTAGATAATCGCTCCGTGTTAGGCATCTAGATTAGACGTGAGGAAATTATTTTGGAGACAGAATTATTTTTGGAGATTGTGGCCTGATTTTTTAGAGTTAGGTTTGTGGCGAATTTCGAGGGCAAAATTCAATTGTTAGTGGGGAAGTGTAACAACTCCCGTAATTTTTGGAGTATTTTCAAAATAAAGAGGAAAAAAAAAAGTTTTTCATAAAATTATTTTTATTGGCTAAATATATTGGTTATGATTTTAGAAGAATAAAATTTCAAGCGGAATTGAAATCGGATTTAAAACGGATTTTATATGAATTTTCTGTAACAACCCTCGCTTTTGAGGTCCTATTTTATATTTAATTTGCTAAATATAGTGATTAGATATAAAGATGTTGATATGTGGAGTAGGTATTAATTTAAGAAAGAAAGTTAATATCTACAATGATGTTGCATATTTACCGTATGTAGAGGTGAATTTTGCTATATTATGTTTGGTAATGTCATATGACTTAAAAATGACATTTGGCTTAAAATGAAACCGAAACCTAAAATGAATTATAAAATCTTCGAATGATAATTTGGAGGGTGTCAATAGTTCCGGGAGGTTCGAGATAGTCAAATTGTGTGCCATATTGTATTTTTAGTTTCCGGGCACTTTTGACTAGTTGTAGCATATATGAGTTGTTGCGTATTATTTTACCGCGTATAAATCACTTAAGATGGAAATTTGGATATAAGCCAGGATTCATGTCTTAAATTAAGTCACTATTCTCCTAATTTAATTATTAAACCTAGAGAAAGAAAAAGAAGAAGAAACCTTGGGAGAAAGTGAGAAATTGAAGCTTGGGTGTTTGATCTTGCCTACATTCCTCATCAAATCTGAAGTTACAGCCTTGAGGCAAGTTATCTACTTGCTATTTTATGATTTAAGTAGAGTAATTTGCATTGATAGTTATGGTTATGTATGGTTTATGGAAGTTAGGGTTTTGTTTGATTTATGGGCTTTAGATCTTTGGAAGTTAAATTGATATGGTTTGGAGATAAATTATGGTTGGATGATGCATTTATGATCATTTGGTAGCATTAAAGGATAGGGAATTGAGTGGGTTGAAGTTGGGTAGAATTTGGAGTCAAAGACTCCATAAACAAAACTTGAAATTCTGCAGAATCGAATCGATTCGGCCTGGCCGAATCGATTCGCTGGGAGACAGTTCCAAGCCTGGGTCATCCGAATCGGTTCGGCTCGTCCGAATCGATTCGGCCTTATGCAAAATCTCACTTTTCCTGATCGAATCGATTCGGCTAGTCCGAATCGATTCGCCTTTAAGAACCCAAATCGATTCGGCTAGTCCGAATCGATTCGAAAAGCTTATTTTCCTTTATTTTTTTTTTCTTTTTAAATTTTGACCCCTTTTCTTTAGGATTATGACCTAGGACCCTTCTTGTAAGAAGTAAACATGGGATACTAGAGTTTTAGTCGAGTTTGGTCATTACCCTATAGTTGAATGGGATCACTTGGGGTTAATTCAGGGGTACTTAAAGTGATGCTTAGGTATCACTTCTCTTTTGGGAAATTAGCTAAAGTTAGTGTTCTAAGCCCATGTGTGGAGATGTTAGAAGACCTTTGGTGGTATATAAAACCTTGGGACTTATGATAATTTGGGAAATTATTTAGAGAATACTTTGGGACCTAATGATATGATGAAATTGAATAAGAAATATTCAAAGATAAATGTTTCAAGTAAAATGAAACACATGAGATTCATGGTAATGAAAATGGGATTAATTGGTAATTGTTAAATTACTTAAACACACCTCTCTAAATGATATCATAAGGGAAGCTCGCGCATGAGGTGATGTCCCCTGACTATTGAATGCAAGCTGACTATAGTCCTCGGCCATATGCGGGTTTTGTATATGTTTTTTTACGCTAGTGAGGTAATTCCGGGTGTGGTTATGACTCACTCGCAGGCATATGGCCACTTCCCGATGTGCGTTAGGTGCCCAGGTTGTCTTGTATAGATAGGCCCTGGAAGATGATAGTCATTTAGGGCCGCGCCCAGTGGGGAAACTCGGAGGGGCGGTCTTAAAAACGTTATATGTATAAGAATATAACCTTTCTAACTCAAGTGGGACTTGAGGTATGTAAATTGCCATAAGATATGTGATGGTAATTATATTCCTGCTAAGGAATGGAAAAAGGAAAGATATGATGGAAAATGTATTCCTATTAAGGAATGGAAAATGATAAGATATGAGAAGAAATGAGAATTAATTTAATTTCTCTTGCCTAATTTCATAACTGTTAGAAACTTATATAATTGAATCATCACATTTTATGATTAGGTTGTTAGATTCTCATTTACATTATTTATGATTCATTGTCCATATCTATCATGTTTCTTAGTCTTCTGGGAATCATATATAAATCGGGCCCTGACCCGTTCATTTTTCTATGTTGTTCATGTTATTGTATCCGCTCAGGTGCTCCTCCGCAAGGGCACCCATTATGAATTATTTTCCACTCTTATGCTTTTGACGAGCTGTATGACCTTGCGGATTATTACAGGATGTTTGTTAGACGCCTTCATTTTTGGGATCTAGTTATGATCGGGTCTTTCATCCGGGCTAGTGGCCCATCATTTGTACTTGTTAATGAATGTAGTATGTAAAATATTGATTTGTGGAAACACTTGGAATGTAACTGTGGACCGCCAGATAATTCGGTTCTTTTACTGTATGTGGTTTTGGTATTTATCTATATGTTCCTTTGAAATTCCACTTTCATCAGATTTGGGTTGTTTAATTTATTTCTTAAATCTTTATTAAACTAAAATTTTGACAACCTGCTTTCTGATTTATGGAGTGGATTTCCCGTATACCTATTTTGTTGTTATGATGCTGAGGATGATATCCATCCATGATTCCGTTATGTGGAGGCATCGGGCTGGCCACCCCTTATTTCGGAATGCGGGTTGTCACATTTTCTAATATTTTGCCTTATAGGCATTTTTTGGGCGAACTGTCAGATTTTAGGCATGATCGATCGATCGATGACTGGGGGTAGATCGATCGATGGCCAGAGAAAACGTGCGTTGCAAGCAGTTTTGAGTGTTTGTTTTTTTTGTTTTTTTGTTTTTTTAATGGAAGAGGACTAGCCCCAATTTATTGATAACGAAAATCTATCAAACAACCAATAAATCGGATGACTTTATAATGGAGTCACCTTTACAAAAGAAGCAAAAGAGACTACTTGTAAAATCTAAAATTTGGAAATCCCCAAGCATCCATGTTTAGAAGACCTTTTAACTCTCTAGGAAAATCATTCACCGAGCTTGACTGAAGTTTAATTTGAGATGAAGCACCATAGTTGGCAAGAAGATCTGCACATTTATTTCCTTCTCTAAGCACATGACAAAACTTGACATTGTATCCTTTAATCTTGGCTTTAATCTTGTAGATGATTGACTTGATGCACCATGGACATTTGGATTGATTTAAAAGAACTTTTATAATGACAAATGAATCTGATTCCACTTGAAGCCCTTCTAATTCATTAAGATTACATAATTCAATACCTATCCAAATAGCCATAGCTTCTGCTTGAATATTTTTACCATTTCCAAAGAATGAAGCAAATGCTTTAATGAGTTTACCTTTTGAATTTCTCAAAACTCCACCTCCTCCCATATCGCCTGGATTACCTCTGCAGCTCCCATCAGTATTAAGTTTTAGAAAACTATCATTCGGAGGTCTCCAATGAACCAGTCTAATATATTTGGAATGAGTATCTGTAGAACATATGTGTCTGTCAATGGACAAAAAGTCAATATCCATATGAAGCCTAACCATTGAGTAAATATAAAAAATAATGTCTAACGAATTCATTTTGATATTATCGAATCTCCATGCATTTCTGTCCTTCCAAATCCTTCATAGAATAAAAGCAGGAATCACCTTTCGCTCAATGCCAAACTTATTTTTATTAGAAGATGACCACCAAGAGATGAGTCTCCCTCTAATAGAAGAGTTAAGCATTTGAATTTCACACACTATTAAAATGGCTCCACACTTCATAAGCTATCGAACTATTCCCAAATAGATGTTCTACTAGATGGATTTGTGCAGCATCTGCATTTAGAGGGTCCTCTAATACCTATTCTCTTAACAGCCTCATCTACTGGTAAACAATCTTTTAACATTCTTAACAAAAAGAAGGAAATTTTAATAGTAATTTTTTTGTGCCAGATGAAAGAATTGGTCCAACAAAAATTTTTATGTTGTCTCACAATGTGCCAAGCAGATGATATACTGAATACTCCATCTGAATTAGGAGTCCACATAAGTTGATCTTTTTGACATTTCCCCATAACTTCCATCCGAGAGCATATAGACAGTGAATTAAATGGAAGCAGCGTGTTCACTTTGGAATGATCCCAACTACCTGACTCATCTAGCACTTCCGAAAGCTGAATATCTGGCATATTTGACTGATGCAGCATGTTCCCAGACCAGTTGTCCCATTTAGCATTAATCTCTCGCTTTCCAATCAACCATATACTGTTCTTTTCGGCATTCTCCCTCTGCAAAAGCATTCTTTTCCAAACATGAGATCCTCTAGAAGAAGACATTGTAACTGGATGATTTTTACTGCAATATTTGGCCTTTAAAAATTGAGACCATAAAGAATTATTATTCCTGAAGGTCCACCATAATTTTAGACTAAAAGCATCTACCAAATCAGAAAGAGCATTCAAGCCTATTCCACCTTCCTCTACTGGTCTGCACAACTCCTTCCAGCCAATCCAATGGTGCTTCTTGACTCCCTCATGTGACCCCCATAGAAAATCAGCCATAATTTTTTCAATAATAGCTATAATTTTCTTTGGTGGCTGTAAGGCTGTTAAAGTAAAAATTGGAATGGAATGTAACACATGTTTGATGAGAGTAATTTTTCCCCCTATAGATAGTAATTTTGCTTTCCACCCTTCCAGCTTGGCCCTTATTTAGACACTTAAAGATTCAAACAGATTGCATCTCACTCTACCTGTATATATCGGACATCCAAGATATACAAAAAGAGGCTTTTTTTATAGGAATCTGCAGCAAGGGTGAAATTCTTTTGGATTTTGGATTATCTATTTGCTTGGCACAATAGATAGAGCTTTTACTTTTGTTTACTTCTTGCCCTGAGGTTCTTTCATATCTCTCCAGCACTGTTTTGATGTTCTTGATTGTTCGAGTGTTCCCAGAAGATAAAATGATAATGTCGTCTCCATATGCAAGATGAGAGACAAGAGGACAGCTAATAGGAGTCTTAAATATCTTTAGCTTAGAATTTTGAAAGCTTTTTTCAATATTCTTGCTAAAAACTTCTGCTCCAGTGATAAAAATATGCAGCAAACATATTTTAAAGCATCTTTAAAGGGGTCGTGGGTGACTATTTTTAAAGCATCTTTTGGCACAAAAATATGCAGCAAACATATTTTATTTCCTTTCTTTTTATACACAAACAAGCCCTTTAATTTATGCATTCAACCTTAGATTTTGAGGTGTTCTCGGGGGCTGTTTTGGTGTTGATTCTTGGAGGAGTTTTGATGATTCTTAGAGCAGATTTTAATGGCTTGTTCTGTGATTTCTGGGCATATTTTTATTGGTATCTTTTGGTGGTTTAAGGTATGGGGCTTTACACAATATGCTCCTAAATCTCGCGAGTGTTTATTCCGTCGAATTCTTGTTAATTGAACTCATATTTTGAATTGTTAAATTCATTGAAATCTGGAAAATTAATTGTTGGAATTATTTTGATTCATGTGGTATTATTCATGTTGTCGTTAAGCACGTTGTCATGAGATTTTAATATGGCACGGACGTTGGGCACCCGCCAAAATTTTTGCTTCCAAGGGCTATGACTTGATAAAGCATATGCGGATGGGGTGAGGCCTGGTGACCCGGTTAATGTGTTGTTGAGAAATTATATTGATATAATTGCTATTGAGATTCGCATTTGATTTGAATATTCGTATTCGTATTGTTACGTTTTATTCACTGCTAATATTTGTTGAGCATCTTTCATGTCGTATTGTGTACTTCCCCATATTTTCTTTCAGTGGAAGGTTAGCGCGGATTTTGGGGCGTTATGGAGATTGATTTTAGCGAGGATTATTTTGGGAAGATTTTTAATACAAGATGAGAAGAATTGTATTTATTTTGGTTGTATAGAGCATTGGCGATTTATTTTCTTTCGAGATAGTTAGATGTTTTATTTCGAGAGATTTTTGGTTGTATGTAATTTGAAGATAATTCATATTAGCAGATTCTCTTATTTTTATTGTGGGTTTTAGATGCTCTACACCTTGATATATTGTGGATTAGTTTAGTTTTATCGATAGTAGCGCTCCGTTCGCTCTCCCCAGGCGGGCGGGGTGTTACACCAAGTTAATTTACAAAAGAAACTTGGGCAAAAAATCACATCTGTACTAAAAAAATGAGTCGGTTATTAAAATTTTCTATACACACATGAGTTATCTATACAAAGTTAATTTTCTAAAGAAACTTAGTCAAAATCACATCCTTACTTAAAAAAATGAACCTAATATTAAAAATTTCTATACACATCAGTTATATGAACTAAGTTAATTGTCCAAAGAAACTTGTGAATATTTACTAAAATCTTCGGGTTTGAGTTTTGACCGAACACCACCCAACACTAACATTCCCACACTACACATTTTAAGCCGACAACAGCAACACCATATTTGTTTTCAACTAAAATCGAACAAAAAATATCTGAAGTGAAAAAAAGCCAAACAAAATTTCTGAGATGATATAAATAAATCAATACTTGTTCAAATCAATATGTTTTATGGGTATATTTTAAATAACAGATCTTATTTTCAAAAAAAATGAACACCAGTATTTAGTTATACAGATAAAAACCTAAAATTCAACCATAAGCTTAATAGTTGGACAATCTCATGGATAAAAATTAAGGACATGATACATACATTAATTTAAACACTCAAATAAAAAAATAGTATACAGCTATATAGAGTTTAGAGATAAAAGATGAGAAAAGGAAGGAAAATGTATGAGGGAAAGAGAATAAGGAACTTTCACACAAACCAATATCAATATATACCATCCAATAATTACTCTCTTAACAGCTAATGAATAAATATTAAAACAATGTAAAACAATGCGATTGAACCCATTTTGTTAGTCCACTTAATTTGGAGGACTAGGACATATAAAATCAAGCTCCTTCTTTGGATAACAACAACCATAGAGGCCACCGTCATTGGACGTGTCGTTCTCTCCCCTTTTGCGAACAAAAGTCGTGCCCGCTTTCCCGTTTGAATTGTTTGTCGAACTACAACATCCCCATTAAAATTGCATATTCCAAAAATCCATTTAGCAGTAGATATACATAAGAGATATTAACTAACCTAAAAATGAACTTTGTGACACAACTGCGATGACCAACAATGGTGTATTTTTTCTGCATTCAAAATTGAATATACATGACCAACTGCATCTAAAATCATTCGAGTATAACCGTACACATATCACCTCGTGATCTGTGTCCCCCATTCTCGAACTGCTCACTTTCCCCAAAAATAAATATCACTCTTTCCTTTTCCATCCTTGTTCTGTTTACTCCCTCTCCTAGAAAATGAAGACCAACCTTATTCTCCTCCACAAGCAACCACCTTCTCACCGCATATGTCACGTCATCTTCCTCTCCTTTTTTATATTCACCTTATTCCTCACCCTCATCACCACCACTTCCTTTACCATCTCCGCCACCCACTTCCCCTACCCAAGACCATATTCGACCCCCTCCTCCACTACGCCTTAAAATCCACCGCTAACTCCCGCATGTCCCAAATAGATCTCACATCCATCGCCGCCGTCCTCCGCCGCTGTACCACCCCCTTCAACTTCCTCATCTTCGGCCTCACCCACGAAACCCTCCTTTGGAACTCCTTTAACATCAACGACCATACACTATTTATCGACCTAAGATCTTACTCCATTTCTAAACTCGAACAGAAGCACAAAACATAAAACTATTATTTCTTGATAGAGTGCTGGTAGACGATGGAGGAAGGGGTTTGGAGAGAGGGAGAAGACGATGTTTAATAGATATAGAAGGTTATGTACAATTAATTTGAAGGTTTTTTTATTCCCCTAAAATCTCAACAACTCTTCATATATCCTATAATTATTATTTCCATATAAAATATAGAATAAAATAAAATAGGGGCTATAGATTTTTAACACATGGAAGATGAATGTGTTAGCTGTTTGGTTTCCTCGGGGAGAGGAAAGAGTTGTACAGGTTTTGAGTAAAAAAACTATTGGTTTTCTCTGAAAATTGTACACGTAAGAATCTAAATAATGGTGAGGAGTATAGAAAATAGCTACTTGCCACGTGGATGCTCTAAGGGGATTTCACATTAAAGCCCTTGTTGAGCATTTTAGAATATACTAGGTGTAAACCCGCACGATGCGCGGGCTAACCGTTAACAACAAATACAATACTTTCTAAGGTGCATAATAAACTACGGGTTCTTCAAAGAAGCATCAAATATAATTGTACTGAGCAAAGATAAAATAGTTGATGTTAAACATATAGAAATATATTGAAGGTGAAGAAAAATAATTTATGTTAGATCATATTAATATTGCCCCAAAGTCTTTAATTATATAATCAGGATCATTTTGATTGCTTCATTGTCATTGAATCTTTCTTTGATTTTTTTCGGTGAAATATGAATTAATTAAAAGAAGAAAATCCCCAAAAGTACAACCCAAGTCCAAAGGCCAACACAACCAAACATAAATCAACAAATTGCCAAATGGGCATGCAGGCCCGAAAAAAACCCAAGAAAAATAACTAAACACAATCCAACTAACCAATAAAATAAAACATTTAAGCCCACAAAAATAAACAAAATCTCACTACAATAACAAATCCATCCTATAAACGAAACTCCAAGCCCAACAATTCAAACCACTTCGTGGAAAACTCTAAATAAATCTGGACCAAGAACATGTGCAGGCGCTTCCACAAGAATTCACCAAGCAAACCCTCAAAACAACTGGGGTTTTGTCTATTTTGTCAAATCGATCAAAAAAAATAAGTTCGGGGTTTTGTATTAATATTCTACACCTTTTTTAAAGGAATGATCATTTCAATTACAAAAAAAACAATAAAAGACCTTACTAAGTTAAAAAAAAAAACTGATTTATATAAACTATAACACTATAAAGATCATTACAAGTGTCTTGTAATAAAATGAAACAAAAATATATGAAGTTCAAACAAAGTGAATGAAAATGCAAAAAGCCACATTCCATTATGATGAATCAGGAAGATATATATATATATATATATATATATATATATTATTGTGAAGGCATTATAAATACCAACAACATGTTCATGGAGGAATTGAGTACTAATGCCTATATAGTGTTGTTTGGGACCTTCTAGTAAATAATTAACCCACAAGGCAATGGGATAATTCGTATGGATATTATACTTTGGTACATGATGCAAAATGATTCATGTATTAGATTTTTTTATCAAGTTTTGTATCACACATGGTATATAGTGTATTATCATCGTTGCATGTACATTATTTTAATACATTTGGGATAAAAATCTGAGATAAAACTCGAAACATATAACACTAGTCATATTATTTTTTTCAGACTACAATTTTGGTTGCTCTCCCAAACATAAATTAACATGCAATAGACTATAGGTGAAAAAAGGCACTGTACTTGAATTGTGATACGAATCATTAAAAAAAATTAATGTTGAGGAGACAAAATTTTACATAAAGCAGTTTTAGCAAAGGTTTTCTTATTATGGTAACTTTTGCCAAATTCTTATCACAATGATAGAGTTGATAATCTAACAAAACCATTAGGTAAAGGAAAAGTACCCGTAAGTTTATTTATCAAGTGTGTATCATGTGTATTAAAATGTTTTACCTCAAATGTAAATATAATCATTTAATACATGTGAAACGTAAACCTGGTACATATATATAGCGTCACTCTTATGCAAACCCACACTGATTCGGGTATTCATAAAGTTCATACTATGAGATTGGGGTAAAGTGGCATTTTTTAGTATTCATAAATTACGTACCACAAAGTGCAAATTAGTATAACTTAAGTATTACTCGATATGCGATTGGGGTAACCCACACTGATTCAGGTATTCATAAATTTATAATAAGTATAACTTACGTACCACAAAGTGCAAACCGTAAATTAAAGATAGAAGTAACACCATTCTCACAATCTTTTTGCAAACAAAGTATCACTCCATAGGATGTACATTAGAAGTCAATCTGCAAGTGCAAAAGGATAATTACGGTACTTGTTTGCATATCAGGAACAAACTCTATTAAATACTATAAAAAAACTATATTAAATACTATATTCTAAATATATTTTCTCATGCTATTCTTAATCCTAGTTAACCTTAATTAAGACAGACACTCCTATTAGAGGCCTGCCAACTACACTATAGTTAGAACATATTCTAAATCATACCGCTGCATATATTCCTATATCTCAAGGCATATATAATATTTACTTGAAAAAATGGAGACACCTTCAGGACTTATTTACAAAAATTAGTAGAAAATTCTCCACAACAGCCAAAACCCATTGATTCAGCTGACCGCTTCCTATTTGTAAGCTCAAAACTGAGTAGATTTTGAAGATGTGAGGGAAGGTACATCAAGGTTTGGCTTTATATTCACCCATTTGTTATCAACCCAATGTCTTGAACTTCTTATAAGATTCTTTTGAAGAATCAAGAACCTCTCCTTCCCAAAAAACAAAAAATTTAAAAGAACCAAATCAATTCTACAAACCAAGGTGGACAAATCGTTGTTGTTGAATCACAAATTGAAAATTTATGAATATCATCAATGGAATTGTAAGATTCGGAAAAAATATAAAGAAATAAGAAATGATGTATAAAAGTAGAAAATATAATATATTAACTAATAAAACATTCTATAATGTAAGATCAATTCCAGGATACGGTACGTGTCTCTACAGCAACAATGTCAGTTTGAATAATTTTTTTATGGGACAATACCCCCAAAGAAAGTACCCAAAGCAGTAAAGAAGGTAAGAACGGCACTCAGACCTTTGGTTGGGATTTGACGAGCGTATCGGACTTAGGCGAAATCGCCAATTGGGGGTCTTTCACGCTAGCCATTACTTATCACAGCCTCCGTCTTCTTTATCACTTGTGGGCGGGGACGGGAAAAGGGTTGACAGCGTGTTTCCCAGATTCATCATATGCGGTGACCAAAACGATGTCGGTGAAAGAAGCCGTAGTGGATTGGAAGCAGAGAAAAGAAACCTTGGCCTTGAGATCTTCAATCTGGCGCTTCAGCCCTTCTTGAGTCTCGCTCACAGGATAAAGGTGCAGCAGAGTTTATTGGTCGTCCAAAAATGAATAAGAACCCTCTGAGTTGCTTGACTTCACTGGTACCTTATCATAACTATTCAAACTCAAAAGCCATGATCAATATTGGGTTTCAGCTATATAGAGAGAGAATGGGAAAAGCTCAGAAGAGGAAAGGTTAGGAAAAGGGAAAGGCAAAGAATTGACGGCGAGGGTTAAAAAATATGCATCTAATAGTTGGCTCATCTTATTATTCATGTTGCCAATGTGGATAGCTCCTTTGATAAGGAGCTTTAAATTCTTGTATAGCATTTTATAGTAATATAGAGATACGAATAGGAATGTGCCACGTGGATAGCCTTCTCATTAAATGCTTGTTTAGCATTTTATAGTATATAGAGATATAGAGATACGAATAGGAATGTGCCACGTGGATAGCCTTATAAGAAGCTGTCATTAAATGCTTGTTTAGCATTTTATAGTATACAGAGATAAGCAATCTTTATTAAAAACTCATCACAAAATCTTTTTTTTTATCTAAGACGAACGAATGACCCGAAAAAAAAAGCAACACGATACAAATCATTTTTTTAACCACACATGAACAAAACTCAATTAAAAAGAGACACGATAAATGACATGAAATATTTTTTTCCATACCAATTAAAGCAACACGGCACAATCTTTTTCTACCTTAAAAACAGTTAACATTTAAAAAACTATTTTGATACATATTTAAAAAAATAACAGTTTTTACTACCAAGTTGAAAAAAATCATATAAGACTAGACAAATCTAAAAAGAAAATCTTAATCTAAAAAAATCGAATCAGATTACCCACCTTCGAACCTTCATTCAAATAATAAAAAGTTAAAACCAAACTACCAAGTTGTAAAAAACTACCACGGGAGAGTGAAAGTAGAAGAGGGGGGGGGGGCAAAATAGGTATAAATCCAACAATAAATATCATAACTCCATTTTTCAAACCCTTATTTAACTATAAAATCTTGATATTTAAATTCGTACATTATTTAACTCAAATTGTACTCCCCGCCATGAACTCAGAAACTTACCAGTAATGCCATTGTCATGAGATGCCATTTTCATAAGGAAGAGAGAAACGTATGAGGGAAGAGGAATCAAACTCTGAAAGATTGGTAAGAAGAAAACTATTTTGTTAGATATATTCTAGTCTGTATACATATATGAATCAATAAGGAGAAAAAATTTGAACAGGATTCCATTTCCTTAAATGAATATGCAAAGAAGTTTGGTAAAACATGGTCAATTAAATTTCAAAAATCTCCACGAACTTGTTTGAGCTTTAACCCATATTTCATTGTCACAATACTAAAAAAATGTGTAAAAAAGTAAAATCCTCACAATCCTCGCAGCACCAAGTCAGCGAGAAATAGAGGTACCTGAGATGTCACCAAACAAAAAGAGTAAAAAAAATAAAATGAAATGACGTGAAATCTGAAATTCACATTTTTAAATAACAAATAAAAATTATTAATACAAAAATTATTAGTATAAATGAAACCATACCTTTTATTTGCAATACCATGTAGCTGCAAAACATAATCCAAAAAATAACATTAGCAGATAATGATCAAAACTAAGACAATAAAAGATTGAATCCAAAAGTGAGATCTATAAAAAAAAAAAAAGATATTCATGACTCCAAAAAAATTAACTATGGCACAAAAATTAAAAACCTTGATTTTAAAAAGGTATGATATTTGTTGTGTATATTTTACAGCCACCATCGTTGAATTAAAAAAGTGGGCATGATAAGTGGTTCAAATCTGGAAAAATCATAATGATAAGTGATTCAAACCACCCAATCTAAAATTCATTTGAAAGTGAGATTTGCAAACCCCGTAACATGGTTGAGATTTTTTTATGTGCATCACCTTGAAACAACTTTAGAAAAAAATGAATAGAAGTTTTGCCATTAGAGGAGAGTATTTTACTTGATTTGAACCCCCATTTTTAATAAATATATAAATGAGGCTTTAGTCTTGGACCAAAAGAATCCATATTTGAAACTCGTACAAAAATTCATAGCAAATAAGAACACATGACCAAAAGTTTTACTCTATAACCTTAGATCATGAATCTAGAACTGAACACAAATACAAATATGAAAGAGAACATAATAATGAACAAAACATTTGAACTCACCTAGATAGTCCCGGATTTGAGAGGGAGAGAACCATAGCCGAGGTATTAGAGATATTAGGTTACTGAGAAAAATCCTTAAATCTCAGGGTTTGCGAAATGGCAGCGTTGGAGGAAGATAACGTGTGTTGTTCACAAAACCCATTTCTTGTGGTGTTGTCAAAATCCTAACCCATAAAATAAATAAATTTGAATTTAAAATAAATATAAACAAAACAGAGAGGTATGCCTGGAAAACGAAGAGTACCATCTTGAAGTATGCTAACACTGCAAAAAAAAAAAGAGGTTTTATGAGAAGACTTTCAAATTAAAGTGAGGTGAGCCTCACGTTATCTTTCTCCTTGGAACAAAGAACAATGAAATTTTAACCAAAATCCCCAAAGTTTTGAAGTCACCGCTCGATAGGGAGAGTGTGGGTGACAAGTGAGAGAATGGGAGATGTCGGATAGGGATGGTGTGTGTACGGATATTAAAGTGATCTATCAGAATTAAAGGATGTTACCAAGATAACCGTATGTTTGAATTAAAGTGAAATTTTGTAAGGATAAAAAGGGGGAAATCAAAGAATGAAGGGGTAAGTTTGTAAAATAAAAGGAGGTAACGATATATAAATCTCAAATTTTGCCATGTCATAATCCTCAAGTTATGACATGGCAAAATATCAAACCTTTAGATTGTAGTTGATGGATCAATATCAATCGTTGATATTTTGGAACAATAAAACACCCTCCTCTCATATATATATATATATATATATATATATATATATATATATATATATATAAGCACTACAGTCTCGGCATTCTCCACAAAATTTTCTCTATGATCCGACCACCACCATATAGTTATCTTGACCTGGCATCACATTAATTTTTTTCATTTTTATTTCAGATCGTAGCTTCAAACTAAAGTATTTGGTACTTGTTCACTACACCAAAAAACTAATTTTGTGAGTGTTTGTTTGTAAATCCTAATGGGGGTGACAAACTTTATCACTTTTGGGAATAGTAACAAAATTGTTTGTAACTTCAATTACGAGTGATAAACTTTTTGGATAAGGAAAAATTTATGTAAATTGGTTTTTCCCTACTAATACCTATGACGAATCTTGTCATATGATTAATTTGGGACTGGTATGAGCGGTCACAAATTTGTAATTGTCATAAGCAGTCACAAATTTTTTCATTAGGATTAATTTATGACTTCTATGAGTAGTCACAAATTTGTAACTGCTAAAAGAAGTTATAAATGTTGTAATAAGGAGAAATTTGTGACTACTATCAGCAATCACAAATTTATAACTGCTCGAAGAAGTTACAACCTTTGGCATCAGTATGAATTGGTAAGTTCTACGAGGAGTAACAAATGTCTAACCGTAATTTCATTTCCCTCTTATCTCTCCCTTTCCTCTTCCATCCATTTCAATCTAATGCACACTGGCTCGTTTTCATTTCCTTCATCTTTCTCCTCTCTCCTCTCTCTAAGCTCTTTATCGTCTCTCAAATATCTCTCCAATGTAAGATCCAATGTTATAGTACTGGTTTAAAAAACCCATAAACAATATGTTTCAATATGTAGTTATGTTCCAATCTGTAATAATAACTCATTATGGTTTCTAAAAATCTGTGATTGTTGTTTGATTGTTAAATCTTATTATTAACTTCGTATTTGATTAATTTCATGTTTAATTAATTTTGTGTTCGATTAACTTTGTGTTTGATTAACTTCACGCTTAAGTTCGTGTATGATTAACTTTGTGCTAACATAATTAATGTTTGATTAAATGTAATTATTCTTTTCGTACAATTAAATCTGATGTGGAATCTGCGAGACGAAGTTAGGGTCCTTAATTAATCAAATTTATGAAGTTAGGGTTTAAATCTGATATAAATCTTATTTTAAAATAGATTCAATTGTATTGATATTGTGGCGGAATATTGAAAACCCAATTACTTATCCAATCTGCCCCGCACACAAGACGGACTACCCGACCCAACTTTAAGATAATTATTATTTTATTCATGCATTTAACATATGCCTAAATGCATGGGAATAAGCACGAATCAATTACCAACAATCTCTGGGAGATATTTATGGATACTTATGTGTTATCTATCAAGCATGTTGAGTTACCTACAGAATTCAATCACTTATTTCCCAATTCTATAAATTGTAAACCCTAACCCGGGGTAAAGGGATGTAACCTCAAGCATTGGGAGACACTATAATAAAACGATAACCTCTCCATGGACGTAGGAAAATTACTGAACCATGTATATCTGTTATTATTGTGTGACTTTTCATTTTTTTCTTTGGCATTGTTTTCATGGTACTCTTTATTGTGATATTTCTTGTGCTCACAAATGGCGTCATTCAAGATGACCCAGTCCCACCAAGGGTCAGGTGAGAAATTCCCCAACAACAAAATCCCAAGCTTCACTAAGAAAGGAAACCTTCTGAACAGAGAAATGGTCCACCTAGGTCTACACGAAATCTCATGGTTGGTTGACGCTTATAAAGCTAGGTTTCGAGAACAAGAGTAGGCCACATCCCTCCAAATGGAAGAAAATGCTCGCCTACAGAAGAGACTTGAGAAAATGGATAGAGATCTCCATGGGGACACAATGAATCACCGTGATAGGACTCATATCCCTCAGGTGAGTAATACTCACAACCGAGGAATGAGATCCAGGCGCGATCAAGGATGAATCGAACGTGATCGATTGGAATATGACCAACCAGGGAGGTGTCACCGGAGCCATAATCATCAAGACGATGAAATAAGGGTTTTGGTTCAAAGAGAGATGGACCAACATACTGCACATCGTAGAGTCAGGTATACTAGGGAGGTGGCTAGGAGAGCTCTTAACACCCAGATAAAATCCCCTTTGTTAAGGGCGATCGAGGTGAACGAACCCCCAAAGAAGTTTCCTATTCCTTAGTTTAAGATTTATTATGGGAGGACGGATCCCATCTATCAAGTTTGGAAATATAGAAGGCCATGACTCTTTGGAGGCAGAATGACGCTTTGATGTGTTGTATTTTTGCTTCTAGCCTCTATGATGTAGCACAAAAATGGTTCGAGAAGCTTCCCCACAGAACAGTTAAAGCTTCAAGGCCCTGGCAGAGGCGTTTAATACTTGCTTCATTACTAGAAGCTCCCACCCTAAGCGAATGGATTCGCAACTCACTATGAAGAATAAGCCGCAAGAAATTCTTTGCGACTACACAAAGAGATATTGGGAAATTTTCAGTAAAGTGGAGGAGTTCTTAGAGCGAGTTGTAATTGCATCCTTCAAAATCGTCCTATCGACCACATCATTGATGTACCAGTCCCTAACCAATAAATAGGCTAGTACCATTGACGATCTTATGGCTCGTATTGAGAAGTACACCTAGGTAGAGGCCATGGTCCATTCTAATATAGGGGAAAATAATCGAGCAAAAATGAGCAAGGAAATAGACAAGAGTGATACTCTGAAGAAAGCAAACAAGAATGGGGGCAAGAACGATTCCAAGAAGGGAAACAACGTTGATCCTGCAAAAGCATTCCAGGTCGTTAATACGGTCTTCAAGGAACTAATCTACAAGATCCTAAGAAAATAAAATATCAATCGTTCATCAAGTGGAATAGAAAGATGGCTGGCAAACCAACTAAAAGGAATAATGCGCTGAGATGCGCATTCCATAAGGAGGGCGTCCACATAACTAAAAATTGTAAAAAGATCAAAAATCACACCTAAAAGAGTTGGCCCAAGATGGGAATCTCGATGAGTACATTGACAAGAAAGCAGACAAGGTCATAACCAATAATGACTAGAAACTAGATAATGTCCTTGATGACGACATGGGACAGGAGTTCCCAGTGATCTATGGGTTGTTCGACCTAAAGAAAATCCTAGAAAATTTCGTTAGGATGGAGCTAAATAAGGTCACGACCATAATGGAAGCATTCTAAATTGATCCTGCAAAGAGCCAAGCTGGCAAGCATCGGTGACCAGAAGACATCGATAATAATAAGCACATGGGCTTTAGGAGTGAACTAAGGGACATCGACAAGCTATTGGTGAACTAAGGGATCTCATCTGAGGTGATGTACCAGGAACTATTCCACAAGCTTTAGCCGAACTCAAGGAGACTATAGTCCCGCTAGTCAGCTTCGCAGGAAGAATGATGATGCCACTAGGAAAGATAGTCCTGTCAATCAGGGGAAGTAACATCTTGAATCTCATCGAGTTCTTGGTGGTGGACATAGAGTCCCCATATCATGACATCCTAGGCAAGGGATGATTGCACGCAATGGTGGCAATGCCATTCACTTACCACCAGAAGTTGAAGTGCATTACTGACCATGGAGTGGTCAAAATTTATGGTGACCAAACCACAATAAGAAAATGCTTCATTATGGACATCTGTCTAAGGAAGGAAAATAAGAAGGAACCAAAATATACTCTAGAATAAACCTAGGAGAGGGTTAAATCCTCAAAATAACAACTATGGTACGATCGACAAGGGGTGGAGGAGACTAGGGTCCACCCCGCTGACAGGGTCATGGAAAGCGTGGAGGAAGTTATAGCCCATGACAACTTGTCGGAGAGGAAGTTTCTTATCAGAATCACACTTATCTATTGAGAAAAAATAGAGTTGGTTACTTTCTTAAAAGGCAACATAGATGTTTTTTTCTTGAGAACCATACAATCTTCCCGGTATTGATCCCGATATAACCTGCCATCATTTACACGCTGATCATGTCTTTAAATCGATCACCCAAAAGGCTCATCGAATAACTACAAATAAGGCTAAAGAGGTGGAAAATGAAGCAAGGAAGATCTTGGATGCAGGATCCATTAGGGAAGTCCAATCCCCCAAATGGCTATCTAATACAGTAGTGGTACAAGAGTGATGACAACTACAGAGTCTGTATTGACTTCACATATCTCAACAAAGCATGCCCCAAAGACAGTTTTTCACTGCCTAAAATTGATCAATTAGTTGACGCTACAGCAACTCATGAGAGAATGAGTTTTTTGAATGCCTACTTGGGGTACTATAAAATTCCATTGTTTGGTCCCTACAAGGAAAAAATTTCTTTCATAACTTCTATTGGGTTATATTGTTACAAGTTCATGCCATTTGGACTAAAGAATACGGGGGAAACTTATTAGAGGTTGGTCTCCAAGATGTTTAATAGACAAATGGGAGATGTAAGGGCGTGATTTTATAAATGTCCATCATAATTGAGTATGTCGTATACCGTTACAATTGTCGAAGAAATGTTCAAGATCATTCAACCATCAAGACGGATCCGAATATTAAGCTTCTTCAACATTTAAGCCTCTGCAAGGTTAATTTCGATAAGAAAGTATTTAAGTCCCTTTACGGTTCACTTAAAGGTGTTGGGGTAATTTTTAAAGGAGGTTTGAAATTTTTATTCAAATATTTTCTAAGTGTTGGAGCGGAGTTTTTAAAGTTTTTCATCAAAATTAATTTTCAGAGTTTTAAGGCGCTGGATTTACTCGAAAAAGAAAAGGAAAAAATATTTGATTAAAAGGCTCGTTCGAATGATAGCCTATGTCGTTCAAATGACATGGTATGTCACGCGGAGTGCAAGCTATCATTAAAACGACAATGGATTTCATTCAAACAACATGCTATCTCATTTGAGCGACTTGTCACCTTAATGTTTTTATAAATAGGCTTTTTCAACTCTGTTTTCGAAAAGAAGATCTGCGATTTTCAGAGTTATGAAATTGCTTTGGCAGAACAGTTTTTCTTCTCACTTTTAGGGATTTAATCCTTTTTTTTCAATTCAGAAAAAACATCCCAGTCTTTATATGAATTGTTTTGTAACACAAGATACAATCTTGTTGAAGTTTTCTCTTGTAGAGAGGATCTCTACTGCTGACATAGTAGCACTTGAGGGAGGTACTGGGTTGACTGACTGCGGTCATTGAGGTTCGCTGCTTATGGATCTTTACTGAAGATAGAACTGCGTGTTCTTATGGGGATAATGAGGTTGTTCCATTATTGACGATGCCGACCAATGCCTGTGGGTATTCGTGTGTTAATTGTATTTTATTGTAATCCGTGTAAGTTAAGATTTACAAATTATAGTGAAATAAAAGGTTTTGCCCTTCGGGGATTTTTCCTGAAATTGGTTTCCTTTGCATGCTTATTGATATTATGATTTTAAATCACCTAAATGCATGTGTTAGGGTTTATCTAAAATTTGTGTTTAATTAAAACTGGTTGGTTTGTCACATAATTAAATTTATTTAAGAAGTCGCATTATTCCGTTGTAGCACACTCTCAATTTGGTATCAGAGCGGGTTACGCTAATTTATAGCGTTTGATCTTGTTTTTTGATAATATTGTGTGATATTGATTGTTTTGAAAGATCTATTTTCAAAATCTCGATTTTACTAAATATGGCTTTTGGTGGTATTGGTGATTTTAAATGTCAACTTTTTGAAAGTGGTAATTGGAAAATTCACTCGAATTCTTGTTTTAAATCTTCCGTTGAAAGTAACTCTGAGAGGTGTCATGCCCGTGAGTGGATTGGTCACACAATAGATGATTGTCCCGCTAATATAAGGAAGATATTTAATAAACCAGCATCCCATGTTTCTTACCATAGTGATAATGAGTCGAAAAAAGAAGTTTTTTATGCAAATAAGTGAGAGTTTCCCACCCCTGTGACTAGTGATGAGAGTGACGGTGAGGTGAGTGATGAGAAAGAGGAAGAGTTGAGTGAATTGCAAGTTGCCTACAATAATTTGTATATGGAATCTTTAAAGATAAAGAAGGAAAACTTGAAATTAGAGACTCAGCTGAAAGAAAGTTTCTCATATAGGAACAACACCGATGCATAAATTGAGGATTTTAGGACATGTGAGAAAATGCTTAGAGAGAAGCTAGAATATGTTGAAGGTCAGAGAGATAGACTTAGAGGGTTCATGGAGACTATGAAAAAGGAGCTTTTAGATTTTTATGATTCTAGAAGTGTACTTCAGTCGAGGATAGATGATCTTGAAAAGAGTTTAAAATAATCAAGTAAAGTTTGATTTGGAGTCTAAGTCAAAAAAGCTAGATAAGAGGTTAGGGACTGTCCAAATCAAGGAGGATAGGTGTGGTATAAGCTTCGATGAGAGTGTTACATCCATTCCCAAAGCCAAACCCACACGTGTGAGAGATCCTCCTAGGGTTGTTAAGAGATAAGAACCTAGAGTTATTGGGAGAGAACCACCTAGGAACATTAAGAGATAAGAACCTAGGAATTTTAGGAAAGCGCCACATAGAAAATTTAGGAGAGGGTCACCTTTAGGTAACACTCATCACCCTATTTACACTTGCACACATTGCAGTAGGTAAGGTCATCGTAGGCGTTTCTATTACAAACTTTTAAATGGACCTAGGAAGGTTAATAAAAGCATAAATTCGATTCATCAAACCCCCTCGTGTCGTTATAAATCTGTTTGAGTTAGAAAACCAAATTTAGAGACTATTGGATTAATTGTCATGTCTCTTGTTTGATTGCACGTGATTCACCCCATCTGAGATCTTTTGGTTAATTGCATTTGATATTTGTCATACTCTAGTTTGGCTCCATGATATACTCCTACTAGTGTTATGACTTACTTTTTTGTAGTTTGAATAGTTCTATTAAGTATGCTACTGCTTTAGCACTGTTTTGCTTTTTCCAACACCTTCCAGGTATTGTTTTCTGGAAAAAATTTCACTGGGCAACACTATTTAACATTTTGGACAATCTGTGAAAATTTGATTTTCTCGTTCGAGCGAGATCAGTTTTCATTCGAGCGACTTCTTGATGTCGCGCGAAGCTTCTTCTCGCAAGAAGCCTTGTCGTTCGAGCGATAGAGCGCTTCGTTCGAGTGACCCCTGGAGATTTTGTTTCTTCTGTTTGTAATACATTGGTTCTGCTTGATATTATTTGGTATTGCTGGGTTGCCTCTAATGATTTATATGCAGTTGCTCTTGGTATTCATGGTTAATTACTTATAATGCATTGTTTGTTTAATCACACCTTCTTTGATTATTAATTCATTAGTGCGATTATTATTTGTTATCATAGGATGATTTGCATGATAATATTTTTGCCTATTTCTAGTGTGTATCATTCTTGTAATTATGTTTTTTTCATATATTTTTGAAAAAATACAAAAAGATTTTATTTTGATAAGCTTTTTGAAAAAGACAAAAAGAGTTTTGTATTTTGTTTGCACCGTATATGAATGAATATTTAGAATGACCGAGTCACAATTTCATTACATTTATCCATATGACAATTTGATAGTATTTTGAGACAATATATCATGTCATCCATATTCTTTACAATATTTGGAGTCATTGAGATGTTATTAGTTGATGCTTCCTACATGTTTGACTCATTATTTCCTTTATTGAACACATGCACAGATTTGTTTGATTATTGTACTTGTCTATCACATGTTGGTCGATTATTTTCATCTCAAACCTATCCTTAAAACGAACCAAGTGCAATAATAAGAGAGTAATAAAAGTAGTTCATGTAAAAACCATTACCCGTGAAGAATTTGTTTAAATTTAAAAAAATGATGAGTGACACGGGAAAGGGTTACGAGTGAATAATAATCACGTCGTGAAAGCCACCGTCTGAAAAGAGCCCACACAAAAAAAATATTAAGGCAATAAAAAGATGATATATGTCAAATTTTGGGCCAATAGGTTTTCTCTAAGTTGAGAATTTAGAACCTCATTAGAAAAATAAAAGATTATTATTTATGAGGGAGTTTTGGTTGGATATGTATCAATGGGTTTGCACGCCCTTTGAAAAGTTCTCAAAACGGCACGAAATAGTTTTGGACGTTATTGGTGTGAAAATCACTTAGGCTTTGATTTGTTGATTTGATTTAGTCGATATCATCTAAATTCAACAATTTTACACCTAAGGATGTTTTTTTATGTTCATTCGGTAGGAGTACACTTTTGTATCGTGCACATATGCTTGATTGAGTTTTGTTACCTATTAACATTCATTCATTATGTTTCTCCGATTTGGTCATTTTAGTGAAAATTAATGGTGTGTGATTTTTTTTTAAATTGTCTTTGCATTTTTGTATAAAATTCTGAAAAATCAAAAAATAGGTTGTGGAATACGTTTGAGTTTCTATTTGTGATCGTAGATTGATTGCCTTGTTTATCTTGACAACTCCATGCTTGATTTGGGTATTCGTTTCCTTGTCTATTTTGGTCAAATAAAAGGGAGGAAACGAATTATGGGGGAGATTTGATTATGAAAATTGATGTATTTTTTATCATTTCAAACTCGATGCGTCACGAGGTATTTGCTTTGTCTCATGGGTGTAGGTACAACAATGGAAGATCATATGTTACACACCGTGATGAGAAAATCTTGAAGATTTGAATATTTAAAATTGAAGAGGTTTTGAAAAAAAAGTTTGAAGACTTAGCATTTTATCTTTCCACTTTGGGGTTTATGGGAGGGTAGATTTGTATACGTCATATTTGAGTTGATAATTCGGATGTTTTTATTTTGTACCAGCATAGACATAGGGGAGATTTGTAAGGACATCATTTTATAAATGTTTGTGAAAACTGAGTATGTCGTATAACATTACAATCGTCAAAGAATTGTTCAAGATCATTCAAGCATCAAGACGGATTCGAATATCAAGTTTCTTCAACATTCAAGCCTCTACAAGGTTAATTTCAGTAAGAAAGTACTTAAGTCCCTTTACGGTTCACTTAAAGGTGTTGGGATAATTTTTCTAAAATATTTTCTAAGTGTTGGAGCGGAGTTTTTAAAGTTTTTCATGAAAATTAATTTTCGGAGTTTTAAGGCGTTCCATTTACTAGAAAAAGAAAAAGAAAAAATATTTGATTAAAAGGATCGTTCGAACGACAGCCTATGTCATTCAAATGATATGGTATGTCGCACGAAGTGCCATCTGTCGTTCAAACAACACTTGATTTCGTTTAAACGACATGTTATCTCGTTTGAGCTACCTGACGCCTTAATGTTTTTATAAATAGACTTTTTCACCTCCTTTTTCAAAAGAAGACCTGCATTGCTTTGGCAGAATAATTTGTCTTCTCACTTTTAGCGATTTAATCCTTTTTGTTTTCAATTCATAAAACATCATAATCATTATGTGAATTATTTTGGAACCCAAGATACAATCTTGTTGAAGTTTTCTCTTGTAGAGCGGATCTCTACTGCTAGCATAGGTAGCACTTGAAGGACGTACTGGGCTGAATGACTTTGGTCATTGAGGTTCGCTGTATGTAGATCTTTGCTGGAGATAGAATTTCGTGTTCTTATGGGGCTAATGAGGTTGTCCCATTGCTAATGATGCCGACCGATGCCTGCGGGTATTCGTGTGTCAACTGTATTTTATTGTAATCCATGTAAGTTGTGATTTACAAATTATAATGAAATAAAAGGTTTTGCCCTTTGGGGATTTTTCCTGAAATTGGTTTTCTTTGCATGCTTATTGATATTATGATTTCAAATCACCTAGATGCATGTGTTAGGGTTTATCTATAATTTGGGTTTAATTAAAACTGGTTGGTCTCATAATTAAAATTGGATTTATTGTCTACATTGACGATATGCTAATCAAGAGCAAGCACAAGGGAGACCACCTCACATACCTAGCCATGACCTTTGATATCCTCAGGAGGTATCGAATGAGACTTAAAGCAAGTAAGTGTTGATTTAGTGTCCAGCCAGGAAATTTCTTGGGCTATCTAGTTAGTAAAAGAGGAATTGAGGCCAGCCCAAATTAAAAAGACGCGATCACTAAAGTCTAGCCTCCACAGACTTTGCGAAAGGTCCAAAAGCTCCTTGGTATGCTCACGGCACTAAATCATTTTATCTCTAAGTCCTAGGAACGTTATCGACCATTCTTTCAATTCCTTAAGAAGGAAAAATGCCTCATATGGATTGATGATTGTTCAAGAGCCTACCTTATCAAACCCTTCTTAGTGGTAATCCCTTATGATGGAGACCCACCGTATCTCTACCTCATAGTATCACATCATGCTGTGAGTTCAGTTGTGGTATACGAAAAAAAAAGGGAAGCATCTCGTTTACTATGCTAGCAAAACGCTTTTAGATGCTGAACAGTGTTACTTGTCACTAGAAAAGCTTGTTTTTGCATTGGTGGCTGCCTCATGTATGTTAAAAAATTACTTTAAGTCCCACTTAATAATAGTAATCACTTCATATTCACTCAAAGTTATTCTTTAGAAAGCCAACCTCTCTAGATTACACTCAAAGTGGTCAGCGGAGCTTGGCAGATTTGATATCTACTTTCAACTACGAACAATAATCAAAGGGCAAGTCCTTGTCGACTTCATTACCGAATTTACGTGCGACCATCCCCTATCCAACTAAAAGCAGATAAATTAACAAACCAGGAAGTACAGTCTAAAGACTGGACCCAGTACGTTAATGGAGACTCTAATTTCAAGGGGCATGAGTGAGGATTGTCCTCATCACACTAGAAGACACTATCATCGAGTAGGGAATTAGGTTGGTATTGAAGCCTCCAATAATGAAGTTGAGTATGAGGCACTAATTGTTAGCTTGCACAAGGCTAAAACACTGGGGGCAATGCGCCTCAACGTGTTCGATGATTCAAAACTAGTCTTTAAGTAAGTAAATGGAGACTTAAAAATAAAATATGATAGGATGGATCCCTACCTAACTGTAGTAAGAGAGATGATGACAAGATTTGAGAAAGTTGATATTCAACATTTCCACTAAAGATAGAACAATCACAGTGATGCCTTTGTAGCCTTGAGCTCAGCAGTGGATTCCAAATTTAGAAGAACTATCCATATAGAGTTCCTCTCCCAGCTAAGTATAAATCTGGAAATGAACATTAAACATATCCTCTTCACAGAAAAGACTTTTAGTTGGATGGCTCCTGTCATCGCCTTCTTATAAAAAGACGTACTTCCAGACGTTAAGAAATTATCCCATTAAGTAAGAGTAAAGGCAGCTATGTTCTACCTCTCCACATGAGGGAATCTCTATGAGAGATCATTCATAGGCCCTTACCTTCTTTATGTCCACCCACGTAACGCCGAATAATTTCTTAGTGAATTTCACGACAAAATTTGTGGGAGTCACGCAGGAGGAAGGTCATTAGCCTTCTGAGCAACAAAAGAGGGATAATGGTGGCCTCATATGCAAAAGGCTGCAAGTTCCTATGCTCATAAGTGTGAAAAATACCAGAAGTTCGCTCCTATGGTTCATCAACCTACTAGAGACCTCAAATCCCTCATAAGTCCTTGGCCATTCGTACAATGGGGGTCAGACATTGGGGGACCACTACCTACCGCACCTGAAAATCATAAGTATCTACAAGTTGGCACATATTAATTTAACAAATGGGTAGAGTCAGAACCACTAGTCAATATTCGTGATGCCGGCATGGTTAGGTTCATCTGGAAAACATTATTACACGCTTTGGGATCCCAAGAACTCTCATCATTGATAATGACACATAATTCAATAGTAGTTTATTTCAGGGTTTCTGTGATGAGAATGGTATCAAGCACAACTTAGTTCTTCCGCATATTCATAAACCAACATGAAGGTAGAAGCTTGTAATAAAACTATGCTCGATGGACTGAAGAAAAGGCTATAAAGGGCAAAGGGTGGCTAGGTGGAGGAGATCCCCCATATTATTTGGGCCATCATACTACTCCTAGAAGATTAACTGGAGAAACACCCTTTGCACTTTTTATGTAATGAAAGAAATCATCCCACTCGAAGTAGGTCTCCCAACCATGAGAACTATATTGGTCGATATGGGCCAAAACGACGAAGCATTGAGCACTGAACTTGACTAAACTGACGAACGAAAGGAGCAGGCCATGATCAAACTGGCCTTTTACCAACAGAAGTTGGACAAACAGTATAACAAGAAATTTAATCCAAGGAAATTCCAAGTAGGAGACTATGTCTTAAGGAAATTCCTCAGCAGTGTCGTAAAACCATTAGACGAAAAACTAGGGCCAAATTTTGAAAGACCGTTCAATATAACAAGGGACGAATTTCGAGGAGTTTGTCACATGGAAACGCTGGAGGGTAAATAGATACTAAGAGCATGGAACGCCGTCAACCTCAAGAATTTCTATTTTTAGTCTTATTTTTTCATCACGTTTAGTTTACGCAAATTTTTGTTTCAAACTTATGTTGCTCGCAAGTTTTTATTTCAATAAATAAAGTCCAGTTGGAAATATTATTTATTGGTTGCTTAGTCTTTCTTGATCGCATCTCAATATTACACACCCTTTCCAAATGATAACTCACTCATGCATGGCATAACTTTTGGGAATTACAATAAGTTGTTCAACCGCTTCAATCAAGGAATATCATATATCGAGATGGGTCGACAGTAATTATGAGAAGTTAGTAAAAGTGTTTCAGTTACTACAACCCTTAGGTCTTTGTCGCAAATGCAATAAACCTCATTAGTTGCCCCGATTACAACAAAATCCCTATAAGGGATCCTTAGGTAGCAAAGCCAAGTAAGGTTGGTCGCAAAAAGACTGCTCGGGCGGATAATTCGTAAACCGGGTACATTCTCGCTATCATCTTACTTAGGCCTAAGGGAGTGTGACGACACAGCCTAAAAGGTAAAGTAGATGAAATGATACTGATAAAGCATATTGGACTTGAAAAATGTTCATGCATACAACAAAAAATGGCTAACAATTGTTCTTAAATATCATTTAGTCGACTGAAAACCCCAAAATAATTATATGTAAGTACTAGTAAAAGGCTTGGGATGGTCAATAAGCATTATTTGGTCAATAAAGATTTTTAGTAGCTAATAAGCAGTAGCTCCTCCCAGTTCAAATAAAAGCAACAGTTATTAACACATGTTTACTTAGCACATGCTCAAAATATAGAAAAGGTTAATAAATAAAGCTTTTTATTAAGAACAATGTGAAGTTACAATTACATTAAGACTAAAATGCACAAAGACCTAAGATGGCCTAGGATGGCGAGCAAGATAGTCTGCAACGCTTGCTCTCCAGCTGTCATCTAGTTGTCGGGCAAACACCTCGACATCACCTTCCAAGTAATGTTCCAGGAGTTAGATAGGGATAGCATAAATTGGGATCCACTTATTGTTCCTTTAAAAGGGATTGTGGCGGTAGGCTGGACACTCGACCTGGTACTTATACCATAAGCTAGACTCCTTAGGCATTTTAACATCCGTAAGGGAGTTGAGTCATCCTTGAGCAAAATCAAGATCATCTTGCTTCTTCAACCGTATTGGGGCATCAGTCCAACCTTGGTTGTATCCGTCTTCCCAAGCTTCTCGAAATCCCATTCGGAGTAGATGCCATAACCCTATGACATCCCTTTAGATTCATGGAGCAATCACATATGATCGTTGGACATCCATTTTGAGCTCAACAACCTCTTTCTTTAGAGCTTGGTTTTGAGCTTAGACTATCCCAACAGGTGATGAAGAAGACCTTGGTGTCACAAAAGAAGACCCTGATGGAATCTTCCCATTAATCCTAGAAACTTCCCTCTTCAGGGAATCATATTCTTTTGGGTCAATTTGCCCATTTTTCTTACATCGTCTCTCACTGAAAGTTGGGCCTTGAGACCATTCATCTCCTCTTGCACTGAAGAACCAACATTTTCCTTAACATGAAGGTCATTCTTCAACTTGGAAACTAGCTCATATTTATCTTTATATTGTTCGTTCCTCATCCTCAGGGATTTTTAGAGTTTAACAAATGCCTTGCGAGCCTTCACACTAATGTTTAGCCCAAGGATCCTCCCCAATCAGGAGTCAGGAGGAATGTTATCATCTAAGTCAATGGCCTACAATCAACAAAGCAAGTAATATATTTGACAAACATCAGTTTCATGGAGCAGCGAAAATGCTAACATAAGAGAAAAAGACTTTTTCATTAATAACAATGGGGCAAAGGCTAGTTAAAATCTTAAGGGAATTAAAACTCATTGGTAACATAAAAAGGACAAAGATCATATAACTATAAGGTCTCTACCTGCTCAGAATACATTGGCTCTTTTCCTTTCTTAACAGCTTTTGCATCTTGGTCATTAACAACCACGATTCCCCCAGGATCCTCCTCAGCAGAATCTATAGGTTGGTCGACCAGGCGCTCATCAGTAGTCGTAGGATTGGGTCCCCCTCGACACGTGTTATTTAAACATATCATATTCTTTAGGGACCCCGACAGCTCCTAAGGCCTGGTCTCATCCCTTCTTAAAGGCCAGTTTCTTAACATAGCCTATTTGATGCTCAACTATATCATAAGTTATTTCCCAGCCTTTATTATACCCTTCATCCCTAACGGTGTTGGCTTCTCCCTCTAACTTCTTGACCTTGGCGATCAGGTCCTTATTCTCCTCAACAATCTTTAGCTTGTTGCGATCACCAGATTATAAGTAACTTGGAGATCGGCTAACTCCTTCATTGAATTCTCCTGGAGAGAGGCTAAAGTTTTTTCCTTCTCCAGGTCAAAAGCAGCCTTGGCACTAGCTAAAGCCTAGTCGGACTTTTACATAGCCGCTTCAAGATCATCATTTTTCCTCGATTGGTCTTCTCAACCATGCAGTTGTGTAGTTAAATCAAATATGAACTACAAAAAAAATACACAAATTAATCTACAGAAATTAAAAAAGAATCAAAGTAGAGTAGAGAGGAAAAGGGGCGTAACAAGGAAAGCCCTTAAGCGAACTTGAGGGGTAACTGTTCAGGACCATTCCTCATCAATATCTCGCGGTCTACCGTGAAAACTTCCCCATCAAGAAATTTGGGGGCAAGCGGGGGGTGTCGACTGCATTCGACCCCTCGAAATTTAGAAGAGGAGAAGGCATAAAAGGGGCCTTTAAGGCCTGTGTCTTCTTCTTCATCATCATCTTCTTCTTATTCTTATTCTTCTTCTAAATTGATGGGCACAGATGAACCACCATCCTCCTCCAAATTAGGGATTCTATCCACCAGTCGAGAAATAAAGCTGCTAGTGGTGCTCCTTTATTCCAGCAAATAGGTTGCTGAGTGAGGATGCTCACTATCAGTAAGACTATCCCTAACCTTCCAAGACTTTAAAAGATCATCAATCCTTAGCTCGCTTGGAGCAGGTTCTCGATTCCTATCACGAGCTGCAAAGTAGATAGAAAACATAAAGTTAGAAAAAGCAGACAGAGGAAGAGCAGGTAAAGAATTTAGGTGGGGGAGGATATTACCAATTCCAAGCAATAAAACCTTGGAACCAGTAATCCTTATGGTAATCGAGTAGGTTCACAACCAAGACCCTATCAGCACTTCTTGTTTTCAAGTATAATATACCTTCACTATTACGCGACTAGACATAATAGTAGCAGATTTAGCAAGTCCTAAGTTGGTACCATACAATACATGTATTCTATAGACTCCATTTATGATTTCCAAACATTTGAGGAACACTGAGTAAGGACAATATTGAAATACTTGAAGAACCTCAGGAAAAAAAGGATTGGGGGGAGATATCAAACACCCCTGTGTGATTCGGAGAGTATGAATTCAATGTCCTTCTTTTATAGAACGAACATCTTTAGGGATGGGAGCACATTTAATCTCTACCCAATTAGGAATACCGTAACATTTCCTAAATTCTGCTATCTGTTTACCAGCTAACAGAGCCATGGAAAAAGACTTTAAACAAGAGGAAAAAGTCAGAAGAACTTACATGTAGGAATGACTCGAGAAATCTCTGGATTTGAAGTAAAGAACAGAAAGAGAAGCTTAGAGACGAAGTTCGCACGCAAAAATGCCCAAAAACATTGAACTGTCGGTTGATTAGCACACAAACGAAGTTTGAAATGTCTCAAATGATGAGTTATAGTTTCCTAGGAAGATCTCGACTCTTTATTTACCTCCTTAGGACAAGCATACCCTCAACAATCCTCTTTAACTACAAACATGCCATACCGATTTTTATACTACTCCAACCTTAGGCCTTGAACATATTTAAAATCTATTGGCCCAACTTATCAGTCCAAAGATTTTAGGGACAACTGTGGGGGCAAATTAAAATCCCAATCACTTAGCCAACCAACCCAGCACACAAGACGAACTGCTCAGCCCAACATTAAGATGATTATTATTTTATTTGTGTATTTAACATATGCCTAAATGCATGGGGATAGGCACGAATCAGTTGCTAACAATCTCAGGGAGATATTCAGGTACACTTATGTGTTATCTATCAAGCTGGATGAGTTACCTATAGAATTCAATCACTTATTTCTCACTTTTATAAATTATAAACCCTCACCCGAGGCAAATGGATGTAACCTCGAGCATTGAGAGACACTATAATAAAACAGTAACCTCTCTGTGGACGTAGGTAATTTGTCAAACCACGTATATTTGTTGATGTGTGTGTGACTTTGTATTTTTTTCTTTGTGATTGTTTTCGTGGATCTCTTTATTATGATATTTCTTGTAATCATAGATATGTTATAAATATTAGTTATAAGAATAAAAATACTAGGACAGACATATTTATATACCCACATAATATATATACATATGAAGCATGTTATTTGAGATTTAGAGTGTGGGAAGTGCTTGAGAATGAAAATAACATAGGTTCCCCTACTCTACAACCTCATCTTATTTCCACAATATGATCAATCATTTCCAGTTTTCTAGAGATGATTCAAAAGGATTTTTGTTCATTTGGAAAAAAAGTTAATTATATGTTCTCAATAATGGTTAGATGTTTGGTCGAATAATAGCTTAACTGGCCTTCTAAAAGTGGTTTAGACCTTCACCCTCTCTTTTTCAATTCATTTTTATCATTACATCTGGTTTAAAAACTTTTAGGGTTCTTTTTGCCTCGGCTAGCCAAGTAGAATTTATGCGGTTGGTAGATTGAGAATGGAAAAATATCTCTAGCTTTTACTATCTTATGTTCATTTTGAAAGAGAAGATAAAACATATGAAGCATGTTATTAAAGTAGAATTATGAAATGTTTGGTAATATCCATGTCAACCTTTTTCAAACTAAAGAGAATCTCTAAAATTTAAATGGACATTGAAAATGTGAGATTTTATTTCTTAGTAAATTCCCAGACCATAGGTTATCTTGTTTATGGATGAGACTTTTTAGAATTAGCGAGATTTTCACCATTTCAGTTTATTGATGACCTATGTTTTTATCCCTTGATATTGACGAGTTTTTGTATTAGTAGTTAGTGTTTCAATTTACCTCTACATTTTGTATGCCACAAAGTAGTGGATGATGAATCTGGGTCTTCAGCTGTGGAACCTAATGAGATCGCTCGATTCTTCAGTTTTATAGATTGTCTCGTGTCTCCCATTCATTTTTCGTATGTTCCGATGTGGGTGAACCTTCCTTATCTACCTGTTCATTTTTATTCAAAGACTTCCTTATTTTCTATTACTAATGCAGTAGGTAACTCTATAAAGATTGACAAAGCTACAGGTAACCCTAGGACTTGTGTGGAGTTTAATGTGATGAAATAACTTCCAAAAAGGATTTGGTTAGGAGCGACAGATAAAGGTTTTTGACAAAAGATAGTATATGAAAATATAGCTTCTTATTGTAACCTGTGTTCTAAACTGGGTCATGATGGAACTGAATGCAACAAGGATGAAGAATCTAATGTTGGTAAGGCAGTAGACGAAGGCAAAGCGTCGTGTACGAAAACTGAATGAGACCCAAAAAAATTCTGGATTAAAGTTGAACATATAAGATGTAATTCAAGATCCATGCATAAGAATAATGAGCAGTGAGAATACAATGATCTCGATGGAAAAAATTATGGCCGGTTCATCATCTGTGAAAGAAGTAGAAAGGAACAATAGACAAAATAGTGACTCAAAACACCTTTGACATTTTGGTAGTGGGTAATTCTTGGTTAGAAGGAGGTGAGATTCAACCAGCTTTTGACTATGTAAAAATTAACTCTGAGAAGGTGTCGTATGAGGTACATAATAACATGCAAGATGGATTGAAGATGAGGCAACCAGAGGATTAAGATTTCGACATAGATGATGTTTCAAAAATCCAGAAAGTGGTGATGGTTGCAACAACTACAAAAAATTATTTTCTTTCTCCTAGGGCTCCGAGGATGTCTTTGGAAAAGCAATTATAGAAGAGTGGCGTCATCTCTATGCTCTGAAACTTCACTGGTGAGGGAACTTATTAAATGATGATTGGGAGGTTTTTTGTAAAGGGATTTCAAAATTCCCAAGTCCCGACAAGAAGATAGTGACTTAGGAGCGGACAAAAAGATAGTGACAAAGAGGGGCTACAAAGCGTTATTGTTGATTATTTCCAGAGGTTGTTGTATTGGAATAACACTGTCTTGGACAATTATAATCATCCGGATTCAAACACGTATGAGAACAGTGCTACCACGGACAGCAGCAAACCAGCGGGCTCAAGATGGGGTAGGAGCTCAACTACCACGGATAGCAGGGGTTTGGCAGGTTCTATTTGAGGCATTTTCTTGGCTGTTATGGACACTATCAGACTTGAAGATCCAACAGTGGGAAGGGTATCAGCTGCCACGGACAACAGGTGCAATCATAATCTATGAGACGGAAGATTATGGCCTGTTGAGTATAACTCCGACACAGGAGGAAATTTATGAAGTGAGAAGTGTAATGAACAGTGACGGAAGTTGGCCGGGAACTAAGTTGCGCAGCTACCAAAATTATTGCGATTCCAAAAATTGAGAGACCAAAAACATGTGGGGATCTACGTTCAATTAGCCTTTTTAATTTTTCATACAAAATTCTTTAAAAAATTATGTCAAACAAATTGGGTTTTGTTTTAGCAAAAATTATTTCTTCATCTCAATCCGGTTATAATAAAGGAAGATCAATATTGGAAAATGCGCTTTTAGCGTAAGAGCTCATGACTTCTTTTAATAAGAAAGTAAGGGGTTCCAATCTCTACATACTATAAAATGCAAAACAAGCATTTAATGATAGGCACTTCTAAAGCTATCCACGTGGCACATCTCTATCTGTCTTTTTATTTCTATACCTCTAAAAACGATAGATTAGGAGAGTTATGAGCATTTAATATCTATTAAATTGGTGCATGCATCAAACCCCTCCCTCCCTCTCACATCCGTCTTTTTATTTCTCTACCCCAGTCCCATCCATCATTCATTGTATTCATTGTCTTTCTTTTTTTCTTTAAACTTCTATATTTTTTTTTTAAACATCAAACTCATTATGTTATTGTTTTAAATCATTTTTTGTTTGTGATAGGTCCTTGGACAAGATCATTTCCCCAATGACTAGAGGTAAAAGTTACTTTTTCTCTCTATATAAATATTTGTGTATATAAATTTAGTTTTGTTTATATATATATATATATGTGTGTGTGTGCGCGCGCGCGCATGTGTGTTGTGGGGGGGTGATTTTGTTATGAGACACTCCATTAATCCAATTACTTTAATTCTTCCGTGATCTATTTGTGTTGAATATTGAATGTTAATTGGCTATTTTTTTTATGTTTTTTTGAAGGTCCTTTTCAATTTTCTCTATTAAGTTAATCATGGATCATATGAACCATTTGATGATTAAAGGCTTATTGATCATATCCTTTTATTTTTGGTGTTTTTGTATCATTAGTGAAAGTACCAATACATGATTTAAAGTTTCTTCCCCTTCAATTATAGTGCTTTCTTATTTTTTTTCTTTAGTTGTTGTCTTTTGTGGCTTTGTACAGATCACTCCTAAAAAAAAATTCGTTTCATTTTTATGTTGTTTCTTAAGTTGATGATTCATACATTTAGATCAAGTTTAGAGTAAGCGAGAAATTTATTTTGTGAGTACAAAGAATGTCTATATTTTATTCCTTTCAAATGTTCTAAAATTTTCTATAGAATTAATTTGCAAACAGGTATGCTTTTATGGCTACTTCTTTATTTTGGAGGGTACCTTTGGAACCTATTACCATCATAGGTGCATGAGAAAATAAGAGAGCAATAAACACAGCATGACATATAAGATTTGTGCGTGGATCAATTTAGACTTATAGTAATCTTTTATATGTAGATCATACTCAAAGTAGGCTCAATGTTTGTAATTGTAGAGACATATAACTCATATGAGTAAATAATTACTCACATTCAATATGAATATGAGTTTTTTGACAAAAAATATTTATATTTATTTGTGACATTAAAGGTAAAATAATTTCAAAATCAATAATAAATGTAATTTTATATGATGGACAATGTAATAAACAAATAATATTTTTAATGAAAGACGTGTCATGTTTATATAATTAAAATTATTAAAATGAATTTGCATTTTATTCGATTGTATATATAAATATATTATAAATGATTTATGTATGTCACCTGCACATCGTGCGGGTTACATGCTATATACAATAAAATGCTAAACAAGCATTTAATGACAGCTTCTTCTAAGCCTATCCATGTGGCATCTCTATCTCTATTCTCTATTCTCTATTCTCTATTCTCTATCTATATATGCTTATGGGTAATCAAAAGATAATATTTTATTTTGGATAACCAAAAGTCAGGAAGCCCTAGCGTTGGTTTATTGGTATTAGCAAAGCCCAAAACCTTTTCATTAGAATAAGACTTGAATAGGTCTACGAGCATTTGAGAAAATGAATGGGCTCCCCTACACATTTTGATGTTAGCTTCTACCAAACTATGAACCCAATCGTGGCTATTTTATATATATACTGTCAAGAAGCAATATCCCCATGTACTCAGGTAATATGCTATTTCTTTAACCCTTTGATTTTTAAAAGCCCAATTAAAAAACAGGTAATATGGTATTTCTTTAAACCTTTACCAAAGTAAAGATACACCCTCTTGCACATGTTATAGATTGATGTTTTTTTTAATCCAAATTTTCAGATTTGTATTTTTAAATTATTGGATAAAGATTTTTTATTTTTTCTAAGAGATTTGATGATAGTTTTTTATATATTAAAAAACAGGTTTTTTGGATAAAGTTTTTTTTTTCTAGAAATCATTTTTATGCTGCCAGAAAATATTTTTTTTAGGATGAAAACATTTTTTTTTTCTAAAAATCTTTTATCAAAATTATTTTTATGCTTTTTTAATCATGTTTAGAATTTTTATTTCTGGATTTTTTTTCTTTTTTATTATTTAAAAAAAAAAATTGTTTTTCCTGTATACGCTAAATTTGGTTTGTCTCTATCTTATCATTCTCTCTCATGATAATATGATTTGAATATTTGTAAGATCTGATGCATTTAGAAGTTTTTTTCCCCTTCTCGGGTATAATGAAAATATGGGTTTTTTTAGATTAGGGGTATCAACTATATTATCACTCTATAATTAACATTACAAAACTATTTAATTTGAAATTTCATCCTCTTTAATTATATATCTTATTTCTCATTTCTCAATGTAGTATAATTAACCTCATATAACATTTTTTTTATAATACATTGTTTGCCATTTATCGATATTTTTAACGAAATCGCTCGCGCATCGCGCGGGTTTACACCTAGTATCATTTAAAATCTTGATATGTCAAAGGCGTATGATAGGATATCGTGTTAATTTATCATTAAAACTTCAAGGAGATTTGACTTCTCGGAGACCGTGATTGAAAAACGGCCCATTTTCATGTCTTTCTTTTGCCGATAATACTTTTATTTTTGCTAATGGAGATAGACACTCTCTAAAAAATTCAGAATTTTTTGAAGACTTATGAAGGGAATGTCCGGTCAAGTGGTCAATTGTAAAAAACAGTTCATTTTACATCCCGAAAAAGTTAATGGAAGGAAGCGAATTGTTGAAGGTATTACAGGATTCAAACATAAAAATCTTTTGATCATGTACGTGAGAATTCCTTACTTTTCACGAAGGAAAAAGCAATCATACTTCACGCCCTTGATTAATAAGTTAGTTGGGAAGATGAAGTTTTGGAATCATTAAAGCATTTCTCAAGTGGGAAAATTAACTCTCATCAAAACGGTAGCAGAAGCCATGAACCTTCATCTCATCACAGCAATTAACCCTCCAGGAAATTTCGTAATCATATAAATAAGCTCTTTGCTTAGTTTTTATGGGGTAAACAAGAAGAAAAACAAAGTTTCAATAAGTAAAATGGTATGATATTTGCAGACCAAAGGGTGGGGGCGGTGAAATGGCATGTTATATCTATAAGAACTAGAAATTTCTGTCAAGATGTGCTTGTCGATGTTTTATTCATTATAATCTCCAAGATGTGTTCATAGATTATTTTCGTAAGACTAAACATATTTGTTATGTTATATCTTATGTAAACATGAGAAAGTTTGTCTTATAGGTCCCATTGGGTGTTGATTGTTATTAATATCTCCACGACTATTTATTGACTACATTCATTAAATTCGATACCTATTGAGCAAGAGAGGTTATGTATCACTACGTGAGTAAATTCCTATTGCAACTTCCTTTTACATGCATTGATTGTTGTCATTACAAATTAGATTTTGTAACACCTAATACTTACCATGGAATTTCCTTTTACATGTAGTGGGATTAATACGTTGAACATTGATGGAAAAAGGCCGAACATATCTTGGAACTAGATTAAGGTAAACTAGGTCATATATTTGGTCGTATTCTCATGAAAATTTTGTTTACGTTATTTGGTTGGCTTTTACCCATTTTTATATTTGTTGTGTACTCATTGAAATAACTAAAAAGTGAAAATAATCACAAGACTTTGTGTTTTGCATACCTTCGAGTGACAATAGACTTGTCATGACATTATTTTTCTTATATGTTTTTAATAAAATTCAGTGGAGCCGCTCTTAGAATTCAACACGGACTAGAATGGCGCACCCCCACCAAGATGGTGGTGACAAGGTTGTTTTGAATGGAAAGGTGGATGCTAGGTCGTACTTGTAAGGGCGTCGGGGAGGTTTGGTAGTTCTCTCCTATTAATATTACTCAAGATTCTACGCTAAACAGTGTTATCACCATTGAGGATGACTCGTGTGTGTTAAGGGTTTCTTTTTTTCAGCCGGTGTTGATTGTTCGAGTTGGTGGTGCTGACCATACTACCCCCAACGCTCATTAGTTTGAGAGCTTGGGTTAATTTTTTCTGGAGACCAGTAGGAGGGGTGGTGGTCAGGGAGCTAAACAGCACCTCATTTTGTTTTGTCTTTGCTTTTGAACAAGAAGTGGAGAGGTACCTGCAGATGAAGCAGTGGATAGTGCATGGATCCCCTTTATTTTTAGATAAATGGCATCCTTTGTGTAGTTGCGTTAAAACTCAGCGGAGGTCGTCTAGCCAGTGGATCAGGGTGTTGGCTCCCCCACTTCATTTGTGGGGGGCAGAAGTGTTTCAAGCTATCGATAGGAGGTGTGGAGGCTTCCTGAAGGTTAACAAGGACACTCAGTCAGGAGATGAGATTAGATAGGCTAAGATTTTGGTGAGTAACTGTAGCATCATTCCGTAGCAGGTGTCCGTCAAAGTAGGTGGTTGGGTGTTTGTTCTTCCCATTTGGGTTGAAACACCTACTACGCGCTACTTTAGGGATGATGTTGTCCAGCTGAATAAAAGGCAGCTTGGTAGACCATAGGGAGGAGTAGTTTTTTATACTCCAGTTGAGAAGAGTAGGTACCGCAAGCAGAATTCGGTGATGGTGGGAGAGGGTAGAGTTGTGCTCCATGGTAGCAATGAATCACAGTATCATGGTTGCATGATCAATGATAGGTATTCTCCAGGTGCTTCGCCCATCGCTAAACCTAATGTGGACGCTAGCTTGGCAGTGTTAGTTAGATAGGAAACTAGTCAGACTTCTTCATATGCGAAGGAGGAGCTGCCCGATGCAGGCGTTAGGACAGCAGCGATAGATCTTCATCTCGCGTCCGGTGTGGCGGTGATGGGCGGTGTTTATCCTGCCATTTTTTAGGGAGATGCCCCGTCAGTCTCCCTCTTTCCAAAGGTTCGTGGTGGGTGCGTGGGTTTTGGGGGGTCTTTGGAGTAGGTAAGTAACCAGTTGGAGGTAACGTGTGATGTGCCTAAACCTTTGAGTGATGATATGGTACCTGCTGATATGGGAGTAGACTTGGTGAATATTAAGAAGGGGGAATTATACTAATGTGGGAGCCAAAAAGAGGGGTATGTATTCAATGGTAAAGTTGAAAAAATCTAGGGTTAATTGGGGAGATATCGTTGGAAGTGGCGGGTTAGCTTTTAATAGTTGCTCTAGCTCTTTCTTTGAAGGGAGATTGTTTGGTACAAGATGTGGGGCACATGGGAGGTAGGGTGGCTGACTTGCCTAAGGATGTTAGCCACCTTGGTAAAGGTGATAAAGTAGTCGCTAGTGGTCAGGGTATTAATATGGTTGATGGGAATGAGGTGGTTATCTTGCAGGAGGTCCCATCAGAGAAGACCCACTTCGGTCATTTGATTTCTAGTGAGGTCAACATGTGTGTCAAAGCATGGTCTTCTGTCTCTTGTGGTAAGATGTTGACGATGCCAACCAAGAGGCCTTCTTATGTCAATCGCCCTTGCTTCATAAAAAATGGAAAATCGGGGTCGAATTTGATTAAATTTGGGCCTTGTCTTAATCTGGGTACAATTTTAAAAGATGGTGTATTGAGAGAAAAAAATTAGACAGATAGGGGTGGCTCATGGAAAAAATAAGGGGAAGAATGTGTATTAAAAGGGTAAAAAAGAAAAAAAAATTATTGGAGGTGAAATTGGTGCGGATGATGTGTATTCGTTTTCTAGTGTGTCGTGGGTTGTAATGCTGCTAGTTTGTCCAGTGAGAGACTAGTTAGGGGTGGTCCTCTTTGTACGGTAATGGAGGAGGGTGAATTAGAGATGGAATTAGATGCTTATGCTCTGGATACTTCTAGCATCTCGGGGGAATCGTTGTGTAATTCGGTAGGTTAGTCTCCTAAATTGTGGGTAGAGTTAGGGGGCTCGGATGGGGAGGGGGAGGCATTCCGGGGTAGGGGTATATAGAAAGACATGGAGGGTGGGGTGGAAGAATGGGTGTCTAGTATGGTAGGAGGTTTCAACAAGTTCTTAGGGTTAACGTATTTGGGGTACGAGAAGGAGGCCTTATCGTTGTTTTGTGCTATAGAGGAGAGGCGGAGGGGCAGGGTAGAGGTGGTAGAGGGGGGGGAGGGAGGGGTTAATAGAGGTCTTTAATGAAGTTACGCATTATTTCCTAGAAAGTGCGGGGATCGAATGACCCTGGGAAACGAGGTATCGTTAGTGGTGCCTTATCGCGGTGGAGGTCGGATATTGTTTGTTTACAAGAGACTATGATGGAGGTTATGGATAGGGAGTTAGTGAGATCTATCAGGGGAGGACGTAGAATAGAGTGTTGTTGTCTGAATTCAAAAGGGGCGTCCGGAGGGATAGTTATTATGTGGGTTGTTAGTGTGGTGGAGAGAATTAATGTGCTTGTGGGATGTTGGTCCTTTTTATTTTATTTAGGAATATTGAGGACAGTTTTACATGGAGCTTTTCATGGGTCTATGGGCCAGTCGAGGACTTGGATCGTCGGGAGTTGTGGGAGGAATTAGAGAGGGCTAAAAGTGTGTGGGGTGTTGCGTGGTGTACGGGGGTGATTATAACATTGTCAGATTCCCCTCTGAGAGGAGTGGTGGGGGGAGGTTGAATTCATTTATATGTGACTTCTCTGATTTCACCGATGAGTTGGAATTGGTGGACCTTCCTTTGGTGGGAGGGTTATTTACATGGTATAGTCATAGGGACGACCCATCGTTTTCTCGGCTTGACCGATTTCTTTTTTCGAATGAGTGGGAGGAACATTTTATGGGGGCAACTCAATCTTGTCTTCTAAGGGTTACTTATGATCACTCACCTATTCTCTTGGAGTGTGGCGAGAGTAGGGATGGGAGGTCTCCGTTTAGATTTGAGAACACGTGGCTTAAGGAGGAGAATTTTGTTGATGGGGTCAAGAAGTGGTGGAGTGGGTATGAGGTGGAGGGGAATGCTAGCTTCATATTGGAATCTAAATTGTTTCGTCTTAAAGGGGATATTATTTGGTGGAACCTTGATGTGTTTGGTCATGTGGGAGGTGTGATTACTTAGTTGATGGAGGATATTCTGGGTCTCGGCAAGAAAGATGGTTTAGGTTGTCCTTCGGGGTTTGAGAGGGTGGATAGGGAAGAGAAAAAAAGGGAGGTGGGGGTGAGACTAATTCAGGAGGATCTTCGTTGGAGTCAAAAGTCTAGGGATCTTTGGCTTAGGGAAGGGGACAACAATACAAAAAAAAATTATAAAGCTGCTAACTCCCATCGTCGCTTTAATCATATTGGGAAGGTTGTACTAGAGGAGGTGGAGTACACCATGGAGAATGACATTCGTAGGGAGATTAGTCAGTATTATACGAGATTGTATACGGAGGAGGAGTTCTGGTATCACGAGATGGATGAGCTTCCGGTGGCTAGCATCTCGGGGGAGGATGTGGATAAGTTGGAAAGGGTGTTCACGAAGGAGGAGGTGGTCCAGGTTTTGAGGTCTATGAGTGAGGGAAAGGCACCCAGCCCTGATGGATTCACTATGGCCTTTTTTCAACATTGTTAGAAGGTTATCAAGGATGATGTTATGGAGCTCTTATTCGAGTTCTATGATAGGGGATACTTTTTGAGGAGTCTAAATGCTACTTTAATTACTTTAGTGCCCAAGAAAGAGGGAGCGACGGATGTGAGAGACTTCAGACCCATCAGGCGAGTTTGCAATGTGTATAAGCCCATTTCTAAGGTCTTATTGGTTAGTCTTAGAAAGGTGATTGATCAATTTGTGTCCAATGCTCAGAGTGATTTTATGGGTGGTCGTCATATTCTTGATGCGGTGTTGGTGGTGAATGAGTACATCGAGTCTAGGTTGAGAAGTGGGATACCGGGTATTATTTACAAGCTTGATGTTGAGAAGACCTATGATCATGTGAGATGGGATTTCCTCTTCTATCTACTGAGGAGGATGAGTTTCAGGGAGCGGTGGAGCAGGTGGATGAAAATATGTGTCTCCTCTGTCAATTTCTCTGTCCTGGTGAATGGGGTTACCGAAGGTTTCTTCTCGATCTCACAGGGTCTTAGGCGGGGTGACTCGTTGTCCCCTTTTCTTTTTATTTTGGTTATGGAGGAATTTTATCGGATGATGAGTCATACGGTGGAGGGTGGCTTAGTTTTCGATTTTCTGGTCGAGAGCGCGGCTCCCCAATCGATTGTGATCTCTCATCTTCTTTTTGCAGATGATACTATTATTTTTTTAGGGAGAGAGTGGATGAGGTGAGGAAGTTGAGGATGCTACTGGTGTATTTTGAGGTTGTGTCTGGGCTCCGTATCAATGTCAGGAAGAGCGAGATGTTTTCTATTGGTGAGGTCGGCAACGTGGGTCTTTTGGCAGGGGTGCTTGGGTGTACTGTCGGCTTGCTCCCCTCTACTTACCTGGGCCTCCCCTTAGGGACGAAGTTTAAGTCCATGTCGATGTGGGATCCGGTCCATGAGAGGGTCCAAAGTAGGTTAGCAGGTGGGAAGCATAGCTACCTTTCCAAAGGGGGGAGGTTAACTATATTCAGAAGTGTTTTATCGAGTCTGCCGACTTATTTCATGTATGTTCTCCCTTTACCTATTTCTGTGGGAAATAGACTTGATAATTTGATGAGGAATTTCCTATGGAGAGGGCATTATGATCAGTTCAAATTCAGTTTTGTGAGGTGGGATGAGGTGTGCTTGCCGCAGAAGGAGGGTGGGGCGGGAGTGAGAAGTTTAGCCCATTTCAATAATGATTTACTGGGAAAGTGGTTGTGGAAATTTAATAGGGAAGATGACAGACTGTGGAGGAAAGTGACGGTGGCTAGGCATGGGACCGACCCGTATGGGTGGGGACCTAGGGAGGGTCATGGTGATCATGGTGTGGGGTTGTGGAAGAGTTTTTCACGTGGGTGGGACATTTTTTTAAGACCACTTCCTTCCATCTTGGGAGAGGGAATCGTATCAGATTTTGGAAAGATAGGTGGGGAGATGGAGGCTCTCTAAAGGATCTTTTCCCGGGGATGTATCGGGTTGGTGAGATAAGGAGGGGACTATTGAGGATCATAGGAAGAGGGTAGGGTATCATGTGGTGTGGGACCCAAAGTTTCAGAGAGGGATTAGGGATTGAAAGTTGGAGGAGGCAGAGTTTTTTTAAGTGGATGCTTTCGGTGCCTATTCCGTCCATTGGGGATGATGGTTTAAGGTGGTTAGGCTCTTAGGATTGTCTGTTTTCGATCAAGAACTATTATAATGTTCTTAGGGGTAGCGGGAGTGTCTCTCTCCCATGTAAGGCTATTTGGAAGAGTCGGGTTCCCCCGAAGGTTAGGTTCTTTGTGTGAAATGTGACCAGACAGTCCATCCTGACTATTGAGGGGTTACAGAAGCGAGGGAGGAGGTTGGACAGTAGATGTTGGTTGTGCAAGAAGGAGGAGGAGATGACCAATCATCTTCTTCTTCATTGTCACGTGACTCGGGGTCTTTGGGATTTGATTTTCTCTTTGGGTAAGATCTTGTGGGTTATGCCTCGGGAGGTGACCGAGGTGTTGGTGGCTTGGTGGAGTCCTAGGGGTTGGATTGGTTCGAGAGGTGTCTAGAAGATGGTCCCGTATTGTATCTTCGGGACTATTTATCAGGAGAGAAATCGGAGATGCTTTGATGGGGTCGAGATGGACCCTTCACGTTTACGGTACTTTTTTCTGAGCCTTCTTCTCTCTTGGGCATCGGAAAAGGGTGGTTTCGTCACTCTCTGTTTTACTTGAGTTTTTGGAGGAGTTCGAGTGTTAGGCTTGTCTTTATTTGGGGTTCGACCATTTATTTCCTTTTTTTTGTCTACTTTTTGTATGCGGGTTTTCGCCCATTAGGCGGGTATGTTTTATTGATCCATTTATTTATAAAAAAAAATATTTTTTGTGCACTTAGTTCTTTGGTTCGGGAGATATTTATCAAAAGAAAAGATAATTGATTGAGTTCCGCATTGCATTAATAACTTTTGTCGTCCTTAAGATTAGTGAGCTTGGATTTTTTTGGGTTGTGGATGTTATTTAGTTTTGGGATATTATGATATATTTAGATTATATATTTTGTATTAGAATCATCACTAGTTTTTGGTTGTGGATATTTTGATGTAATATGCTAGTGATATTATGAGTTTTAGCTATGGGTGTCTTCTATTTGAAATAAAAAAGATTTGCAGTACATGTGTTGATTTTGTACCAATCAAATATGTAAGTGTGTATGTTGGGTATTTTTTTTCTTCTTTTTTTACATTTAAACATATGTTAGTTTTGAAAAAACTAACACAAATTATTTAAAACTGTGATAAATATGCATTTGTTAATCACATGTTTTTTTTAAATGTAACGATATTTATAACTGCTAATAACAGTCATAAATTTGTCACTGGTGTTAATTTTATAACCCCCATCAATAGTTACGAATATAATATTTTTGACTGTTGTTAGCAAATATATTTGTAACTGTCAACAATAGTTATAAATTGAGAGGGGTATTTGTTATTACCATGTCATAACCCTCATAGGGGTTATAAAAAATTGTAAATTTTGTTAGGAATGACAATTATCGTTTTATGACCACCTAAATCTTGACGATAAAGAGTAGTTACAAAAGTTATTTGAAACTGATAATGGAAGTTACAAATCTCCTTTTTAAAAGAATATCAAAAACAGAAGTGAAAGCCTTTTTTTATAAGGCTGTAAAACCTTTCATGTGGTTACAATTTTCAGGACTCTAATATATAGGATAAATATTTAACCCACGGTCTGCTTAACTGGTATTTCTTGCAAACGTGTATAACCCATGATAGCCCATGATATAGCAATTGTTTTGATATCTCCGAAACCGTAGGAAGATCAACCCATGATTTGTAAACTGTTTTGATATCTTCGTACAGTGGGAAGCTCTCTTCAATTCTGGTTAGCCACGTTCTTGACTCATGGGCTTGAATTTGTCAAGGTAGTTACGTAGCATGGTTCTTTTAACACTTTTTATGTAATGATGTTTAGAGGTTCAAAGTAGAAATATTTAGGTTAAAATCAAGTTTAATTTTTGGGTTTTCAACTTAGAGTTCGACAACTTCTAATTTCATTTAGGATCTTAGGTTATTTTGATTTTGTTATTTGTTTTGAGGGGTTGTAATTAGTTTTTTGGGTTCTTTCGATTATTAAGTAACGCTCTCTATTAGTAATTAGTTTTAATGTCCAGTTATTTTTTATTTTATACTTCCATGAAATTTGTTTTCCTATTTTAGTTTATTAGCATTGTGAACTATTATGGTTCAACCTCTGTATACTTTTCTTCTCCATTCACACAGCTTCATTGTGGTATCTTATTTGATATAATAATTTTTAATCTCTAACTTTATATATGTCCCTCAACTCTATAGCGTCATAAATTTTTACCTCATGTGAATTAGATTCTTCTTGGTTTTGTTAACTTGGTATCCTTTTTGTTCTTTTTTTTTTTTACCTCTTTGGGTGTAATTAAATTCTTGGAAATAAACAAAAAAATTCTTTGGGATATGCAAAGTTTATTCGAATTCATATTTTTCGTTTTAGTGATCTAAGATGAGTTTTTATTATTTTTTACTAAGAACTTGGTATATTAATTGTAGGGAATAAGTGATTCAATCAGATTCTTAGTAACGTTTTGACAATGGTTGTGAAAATGATGGCCATGGTGGATATTTACTCATAATCTCCACAAATTTAACTTCAATGAAAGTGTTTATTTGTTAATATTTTTATTTGAAAATAGAATTGAAGGAGTTAAAGGGGATGAATTTGGAGATAAAGAGGATGTACGCCCAGTTTAGGTTGTGCCTTTATAACGTTATTGTGTAGAGGATAATGGGCTCTACCAAAAGATTTGATTATTTATTATTTTCTATTAATTTCTTCGACTTTGGTATAGTTTATTTAGATTGCAGACTAATCTTCATTTTGTTGCATATGGTTGACAAAAGTTGAATTTGATCATCTGGTAACGTTAGGGCTGACAATTTCTGACACGATAACTCGTTTATGGTATTGACCTAAAATGATCCGAACATGACATGATTAGCTTGTATATATATAAGAGTACCCACTACTTATACTCAAATCAAAATAAACGCGACTCAAAAATGACACGACTAACCTGAATTGTCACTCCTCTAGTTAATGTATATTTGCAAAGTATTTATTTCTTTTCTTATTTGGGGAATTCGTAAATTCAATGTATAATAATTTCCTTCTACTGATTAATTGAGCAATGTTGTTTAAAGATTATTCGGTGCTTAGTTGAGAATGAGCAGTGTAGTTGATAATTGAGTTGAATTACTAGCCTGGTACTTTGTGATCCGCCTCACTTCATTGAGACATGAGCCTCAACCTCGGCTTGCATCTTTTAAATAATTGTATATGTTAATTTTTATGTTAATCGACATAATTATTTGAATTTTTTTTCATATAATGCTAATATACATGTTTAGTACATTGGTACTTGAATTTTTATTTGTTCATAAGGTATCTATATATATTTGATAGACTAGAAAAATCCATTTCTCATTCACTTTATTACATATAATTTGCATTGAACACTCGCGAGGTTGAAAATTAGGACTTATAATAAGCCTATAAATTTAATTATATATAAATTTATTTACATATTGTCAATTTTATAAATTTATTGTAATATTGTATTAGTCCTGATTATGTGATTATCTTTTTATGTTAAAACTATGTCATTATTCTTCGAAGTTTTTTTTTCTCTATTGATCCCTCCCGAATGTTTGGCAAGAGAGATTTGTATTACAATATGGAGGCGTAATTTAGAGGTCAGTAATTTAAATTACTATTATTATAATATTCGAATTCTCACTATTAATAATGTGTCGCACAGCAATCATATAGTTGACTTCCTATTAATTAATGATGGGAGTTATCAAGTCAAACATTAGTTTCTTGTTCACATACATTCAACGTTATTCGATAGAATAATAGGTACAAGAAAAAAAAAGATTATTTACTATCGTAAATATGCAGAGAGAATATTCACATCAATTTTATATTTGTTAGGCGAGCTACTCATCTCAATCGTTGAAAATGGAACAATTTCTTAATCCCAAGCACTACTTTATTATTCTTTAGCTATAGCAAGGGGATGCAAACCCATTTAATAGTTTCTAATACATTGAATAATGTTAATATTATAATTTTTAAACGTAAAAGGAAAAATTTATTGACGCTAAATTTGATTGGCATTATATTTTCTTTCATGAAAAATATTACTTTTTCCACTTTATATTTTTTATTTTTTGTGGTGTTTGTTTCTAGATATATTATATGGGTAAATAATTAAGGGTCATTTGATGAAAAATCTCTCGAAATTTTTTTAATTAATATTTAATCATTATTTTTTATTTTGTTGGAAAAAGTACTGTTGATACCAAATTTAGTCTGCTGACATGGACCAATTATGTGGAGACACGTGTCAATCTACATGGCACCCACAAATATTTTTTGAACAACACCTTGACTCCGAGGAACTAGACCTCCCCGGCCAACTCAGGCGCTCCGAGCAACAAGTGTTCTCCGAGGAACTCTATTGTACCGAGCAACTCATGTAAACCGAGCAACTTAGGCAATCCGAGCTGCATCTCATACAGAGCATTCATATCCGGATAATCAAGAGGATGACTGCGTATTAAATGCGCATTATTATCACACAAATGCAGACGCCTATTGAACATCTATGTATTATTCTTTCGTTTGTACCGCCTCAAGGCTATAAATACATTGTAACCTCCTCATTAGCGGGAACTCGGAATTTCTTGGTAAACCCATTATCGAGAATTCTGCAAACAGTCAGCAATAACACAAACAGTGGACGTAGGCCATTCTTTCAAGGCTGAACCACTTTAAAAATCTTTTGTCTTGTTTATTTTTATCTGTGATTAAAGAATTAGGTCAAATCTACTTTTTTACATCAAAAGATTGGCGCCGTCTGTGGGAAGTGACTGTAATTATCGTTTTTCACCAAAATAATTCATCACTAATGGCTGATCATCCTGAATCCAGCAATCGAAATGCTGGAATCCCTCCAAATTCATCTACTCCCCCAAATGTCCAAGATCTGGCTGGTATAATGGCTAATTTGGCTCAGGGCCAGACCCCCATGCAAGAAACCATGCGACAACTCATGCAAACTATCCAGGGTGGAGCGCCCGCCCAGTCAGGACAACGAAGCATTCAGAGAAATACCCGATTGCCTTCTTCACGAACTAGACAAATGTCACTCCCTGAAGAATCTCATTCTAGACGCACCGATTCATATCATACTGAGAGATCCAATTATCCTTCTTATCATCGTGGAAGGACTTCCGCGGTACGAGCTACAGACACTCAGCAAAACATCACTCTATCTCCAGAGAGGACAAGTGCTCTCGAAAGGTTGAGTAGAGTCTCTCCTTTTGATCGTTTGGGTCCTAGGAGGAATAGAAGTCCCCTAGGATGGTTTCGAGGAACTCTCAACGATCCTATGATTTAAAGGAAGGTTATGCCCAATCCCGACCAGCTGCTCGTCGTGAAAGATCCCAAGAGGCAAATTCAACACGATCAGTTGCTCGGACCAATAGGCCCAAGGAGGGAAATGATGCATGGAAGGGATCTATTCAGAGGTTGGAAGATAGGTTAGGGGAAATGGCTAAAGCCAAGAATCCTTTACAAAGGACTTTTATCCGAGTAACACCATTCATACAAGAAATTGTAGATTTCCCCACACCGTCAAAATTCAAAGCCCCAGTAGTAACACCAAAATATGATGGAAAAACTGATCCTGTTCTCCATATATAACAATACCAAGTAGCTGCTGATATCTATGCTGTTCCAGACGAGATGTGATGCAGTGCGTTTTCAGGAACTCTCATTGGATCTGCTCAAATATGGTACAACAATCTTCCTCGAGGAAAGATTGCAACTTTCTTTCAACTGGTCGAGCTTTTTATTGGAAACTTCTATTTTGGAGCAAAACCAGTTAAACGAGTAGCACACTTGTTAAGTGTTAGACAAAAAGCAGGTGAGAGCACCAGGGATTATATTACTCGTTTCAATAACGAGAAGCTCGAAGTTATTGATTACGAAGAAAAGACAGCAATTACTGCTCTGATGAGTGGATTATTGCCAAATAAACTGTACTACACTCTAGCCAAAGATCCACCCACAACCATGGCAGAGCTAATGGCAAAGGCAGCCAAAATTATGAATGCCGAGGAAGCTATGGCTGCGAAGAAGAATATGGACCCCAAAGAGACCAAGATTGAGGGTGATAAGGCTGAGAAGAAAGAGCAGAAGAATAATGGTGGTAACAAGCAGTCAAAAGTAAAGCAGGCATTGGAACAGTTGAGGAAATTTGGAAACTATACTCCTTTGAAAGTAGATATAAACCACGTTCTGGAAGAGATCAAGAATAGCGAGGAGTTAAACTGGCCTAAAAAAATGAAGACAGATCATGACAAGAGAGATAAATCCAAATATTGCAAGTTCCATAAGGATCATGGTCATACGACCAAAAACTGCATAGCTCTTGACCAAAAACTGCATAGCTCTTCAGAATAAAATTGAAGAGCTCATCAGGCGGGGAAAATTGAACAAGTATGTGGATCTCCAAAATAGTTGAAAGAGCAATGACCGAGCAAGGCAGAGGTCTAGATCTCCTTGACGAACAAAAGAAGATAAGAAGAGAAATCATGAAGAAGACCTGGATGAAGATCAAGAGGACCCCGATCTCCCTAAAAGACCAAAACAACATGAGGTATTTTTTATCCATTTTGGATCATTTGATTTCAATGTTATTACTGGTGGAGATGCAGGAGGTGGAGACCTTACTGCAGAGAGGAAAGCTTACCTCAACGAGGCTCAAGCTTGTTTGTATATTCAACGGATAAATCTAGCTGAGGATGATCGCCCGAGAAAGGTGAACAAAGACAAACTGGTCATCGGTTTCTCTAAGAATGACCTCGCAGGTGTGCTATATCCTCATGATGACCCATTGGTGATCAAAATGCGGATGAAGGAAGTAGTGATTTCGCGAGTCTTAATGGATAATGGCAGCTCGGCAGATATTATGTTCTACCCATGTTTTGATAGTTTGAACCTAAAGCTATCCCAGTTGGAGCCATATCATCGGCCCCTCCTCGATTTTACTGGCAAGAAAGTTTTCCACTTGGGACGATCAAGTTGGATATGTTCATCGGTACATGGCCTGCTTGTTGAACAGAAAGAGTGCGCTTTTTCGTGATGGATAAAAATATCCAATCAGCTTATAATATCATCATGGGAAGGGTAGGTTTGAAAAGTTTGAGACAGTACCATCTACAGTACATTAATGTTTAAAATTCCTAACCAACTTTGGAGTAGGAGTGGTGAAGGGTAACCAAAAAGTAGCTCGGGAATGCTACTATTCATCTACCGAGCAAAAAGAGCATTAAGAATCCAGATAGAAGACTACTACTTATCAGGTTGATGAGATAGAAGACACAGAGATTGAGACTTTAGACCCAAGACGAGTCTCAGCTCGTTAAGGGTCAGGTCATGGAGGCTACTAAAAATATCATTCTGGACGACGAGCATCCAGAACGAACAACTCAAATTGGTGCTTCACTAGATGTGTCAATAAAACAAGAGCTGATAGCGTTTCTAAAAAGAAGAAAATAAACTTTTGCATGGAGCCATGAAGACATGCCAGGGATAGACCCAAATTTCCTATGTCATGAGCTTAATGTGAATAAGGAGATCAAGCTAGTAAAATAAAGAAGAAGAGTGTTCAGCCCCGAAAAGAACCAAGCTATACAAGAAGAAGTCGAGAAGCTCCAAAAAGCCTGTTTTATTGAGGATGTCAAATATCCTGATTGGCTAGCTAATGTGGTGATGGTGAAGAAGAAAAATAACAAATGGAGGATGTGTGTAGACTTCACCGATCTCAATAAGGCATGCCCAAAGGATCATTTTCCTTTGCCCCGAATCGAGCAACTTGTGGATGCTACCTCAGGGCACAAATTACTGAGTTTTATGGATGCTTACTCTGGTTACAATCAGATTAAGATGAAGCCTGAGGACAGGGAGAGTACCTCTTTTATTACCCCAAGGGAAACTTATTGTTATAATGTTAATCCTTTTGGACTTAAAAATGCAGGTGCGACATATCAGCGGCTGATGAACAAGGTGTTTGCGGAGCAAATCAGTCATAACATGGAGGTTTATGTTGACGATATGCTGACGAAGAGCAAAAAAGCTGCTGATCATCTAGTTGATTTAGGCCAGACCTTTGATCAACTAGAAAAATATCAAATGAAGCTGAATCCCACCAAATGCATATTCGGAGTATGAGAAGGCATGTTTCTCGGATACATTGTTAATCAACGAGGAATTGAGGCAAATCCTGACAAGATCAAAGCTCTATTGGGACTGCGATCTCCGACGACGAAGAAGGAAGTGCAGAGTCTCACAGGGTGAGTTGCAGCACTTAATAGATTTGTATCACGAGTGTTGATACCAAATTTATTTTGCTGACATGGCTCAATGAAGTGATGACAAGTGGCAATCTACGTGTCAACAACAAACACTTCCAAGGAACTCGCACGCTCCGAGGAACCATACTACAACGAGGAACACTGCTTCCCCGAGGAACTCATACGCTCCGAGGAACAAGAACTCTCCGAGGAACTTTTGAGAACCGAGAAGCTTAGGCGATCCGAGCAACTCAGGCGGTCCGAGCTGCACCTCGAACAAAGCATTAATACTATTCAAGTGCTCAGAGGAGTATATGCAGTCAAAGGAGTATATGCAGTCAAAGGAGAATTAATGATCAGATATCACGCAAAGGCAAAGAAGCTGGTGTCGGAATTTGCTGCTATTCAGCTAGTCAGAATACCGAGAATGGAGAATGCGAGAGCGGACGCCTTAGCTCGATTAGCATCAGCTACTCGTACAGAGCTATGATGAACAATCCCAATTAAAGTGTTGGCTAGTCAAAGTATAGATGAAGATCTGACGATGAAATTTATCACCCTTGATTTAGGACCATCTTGGATGGATCCCATCAGGTCATACATTGAGGAGAGAGAATTACCAACTGACAAGCTCGCAGCCAATAAATTAAAATTTAAAGCTGCTCGGTATGTATTAACTAACGGTATTCTATATAGACGATGAATTATGGCAGGTTTGCAGAGATGTGTTCATCCCACCGAGGTGAAAGATTTAATTGAAGAGATCCATGAAGGGTCATGTGGAGCCCATGTAGCAGGTCGGACGCTTTTGCAAAGGGTGATGACACAGGGATACTACTGGCCGACGATGAGGGCTGATTGTATAGCCTATGCCAAGAAATGTGACAAGTGTCCGCGTTTTTCCTCCATCCGAAGAACTCCACAAGCATTGTTGACACCCATCACTTTCCCTTGGCCATTTTCCATGTGGGGAATAGATTTGGTTGGCCCACTACCAACGACCAGAGGAAGGTTCAAATACCTCGTCATTGCAGTGGATTATTTTACTAAGTGGGTAGAAGCTGAGCCTCTCATTGATATGACGTACGACAAGGTGTACCAATTTGTTTGGAAGAACATCATTTGTCGATATGGTCTTCCTCATGCCTTCATCACAAACCATGGAACACAATTTACTAACGAGGAGTTCGCGGCCTATTGTCATCAGTCAAACATTTTGAAGATCCACTCAGCACCAGGCCATCCTCAAAGCAATGGAAAAACTGAAGTGACATACAGAACGCTGCTGAATGGTTTGAAGAAAGGACTGGACGATGCGAAAGCAAATTGGATCAATGAGTTACAGTCAGTACTGTGGGCTTATCGAACTACTCCCCGAGTAGCAACAGGGGAATCTTCATATATGTTAGAATTTGGAAGTGAAGTTGTTATACCTGCCGAGTTGGGTCTCCCAACACACAGGGTACTAAATTTTAATTCCCCTGTCAGCGACTTAATGAGAAGATTGGAGTTATACATGCTCGAGGAAGTTAGAGAAGAAGCATCCATCAGAAATGCTGCATACCAACAACGAACTGCTTTGTTCTACAACAAGAGAGTGAAGAAGTGCGACCTGAAAGAAGGAGACTATGTTCTGAAGAAAGTGATTCAAAAGCACAACAAACTGGAGGCAAATTGGCATGGACCATACCGAGTTACAGAAGTTGTTCTACCAGGAACTTACCGAATAGCAACTTTAGAAGGGGAGGAGTTTAAAAATGCATGGAACGCAGAGCACCTACGCAAGTATTATCAATGATTAATAAAGGAAATGAAGAAGAAGGAAGAAGATCTTACAGAAAAAGAGTGGATCTATTGACAACGAACGATGGAAGAGATGAATACACAGGAGAGAAAGAGACGATGGAAAACTCGAAGATACAAATTTTAAAAAGTAGAAAATGATGGGATTGTCTATGACGCTTAAATACCTTACCTTGGGAAAAGGAAAAATTAATGATTACAAAAAGAAACGATTACGCTACCGGCGGCTAGAAGGACAAAAAGGGCGCGGCAATCAAAGCGGTTATAAAAATTCAAAAAAGCCTGATTCTACGAATTTGGAAGGAAAAGTAAATACAAAGGAAACACTCCTAAAAATCAGGAGGACCATTTAAAACTACCATATTATGAGAAAGAATGTTCCACACTCCTCAAATTTAGAACTATGAAACATTGGGTGCTTCTGTTGATACCAAATTTATTCTGCTGACATGGCTCAATGAAGTGAAGACACGTGGCAATCTACGTGGCAACAACAAACACTTCTGAGGAACTCACACGCTCCGAGGAACCATACTACAACGAGGAACACTGCTTCCCCGAGGAACTCATACACTCCGGGCAACAAGAACTCTTCGAGGAACTTTTGAGTACCGAGAAGCTTAGGCGGTCCGAGCAACTCAGGCGGTCCGAGCTACACCTCGAACAAAGCATTGATAGCAGGATAACCAACATTTTGATTGTTCATTAAATGCTTATCATTCAGACGCATACGCTTAAAGGGCGTTGAATGTATTACCCTTTCATATGTACATCATTTAATGTATTACCCTTTCACATTACAGCCTCAAGGCTATAAATACATTGTACAATCCTCATTAGAGGGGAACCGGAATTTCTTGATAGAACATAAATCGAGAATTCCCAAACACTCAGCAATAACGTAATAGTGAACGTAGGCCATTCTTATAAGGCTGAACCACTTTAAAAACTCTTTGTTTCATTTATTTTATCTGTGATTGAATAATTAGATATGATCTAATTTTTTACATCAACAAATTAGCGTCGTCTGTGGGAAACGACTGGTAATATCATTTTTCATCAAAAACAATCCATCACAAATGGCTGATATTCCAGAATCTAGCAATTGAAACGCTAGAAGCCCTCCAAATCTATCTGCTCAACCAAATATTCCAGATCTGGCTGGAATAATGACAAATCTGGCTCAGGGCCAGACCGTCATGCAAGAAACTATGCGACAGCTCTAAACCCTTCATGGCGGTGCACTAACCCATTCAGGACCACGAAGTATTCAAAGAAATACCCGTGCACTTTCTTCGCATACTAGGCGTACTAATTCATATCGCAATGAGGAGTCTGAAGATTTTTCTTATCAACCTGGATGAACTTCGTCAGTGCGAGCTATAGATACTGAACAACGTATCACTCTCTCCCCAAAAAGGACCAGTGCGATAGAAAGATTAAGCAGAGTATCTCCTTTCAATCGATTAGGTCCTAGGAGGAGCAAAAGTCCTCCTAGAGCCCCATCGAGGAGTTTTCGATGACCATCAGAATTAAGGGAAGGATCTGCCCAGTCGCAACCAGTTGCTCGTCGAGATAGATCCCAAGAAGCCACCTCAACGCGATCAGTTGCTCGAACCAACAGGCTCGAGGAAGGAAATGATGCATGGAAAGGCTCTATTCAAAGGCTGGAGGATAGATTGGGGGAAATGGTTAAAGCTAAGAACCCTCTACAATGAACCTTTGTTCGAGGAACACCTTTTGTCCAGGCCATTATAGATTTTCCAACACCATCAAAATTCAAAGCACCTGTTGTGACCCCAAAATATGATGGAAAGACTGACCATGTCCTTCATATAGAACAATACCAAGCTGTAGCCGACATCTATGTTGTTCCGGATGAAATGAGATGCAGGGCATTCTCGGGAATTCTTACCGGATCTGCTCAAATATGGTATAATAATCTTCCTCAAGGTAAGATCTCAACTTTTCTTCAACTGGTCGAGTTATTCATTGGGAATTTCTGTTTTGGGGCAAAGCCAGTTAAACAAGTAGCACATTTGTTAAGTGTTAGACAAAAAGCTGGTGAGAGCACCAGAGATTATATAACTCGTTTTAATAACGAAAAACTTGAAGTCATTGATTATGAGGAGAAGACAGCGATTACCGCCTTGATGAGTGGACTACTGCCAAACAAGTTGTACTACACTTTGGCCAAAGATCCACCTAGAACCATGTCGAACCTGATGGGAAAAGCATCCAAGATTATGAATGCCGAGAAGCCTATGGCTGCAAAGAAGAACATGGATGCTAAAGAAACCAAGGTGGAAGGTGATAAAGCTAAGAAGAAAGAGCATAAGAATAATGGTAATGCCAAACATTCAAAAACTAGGTCGGTATTGAGAACGTATGTGCTTGCGTTCAAATGGGACAATTATATATTAAACACCTTTTAACTCAAACAAACCCTAAACATGCAACAATATGTGAATGAATAAGATAATGAACTAAGCAAGAACATTCAAACACATGCTTGTGAGGAAAAATCCCCCAAAGGGGAAAAACCATTTATTTTCATTATAATATTGTAACTGTACAATTTCGGATTACAATGAAAATACAAGTGACTAAGAATTACCCTCAGGTGTCGGATTCTGTAGTCGACGGGCTGGAAATGTCCCTTTCCAGGAGGGTTGCAATGAAGAAGAAGAACGGTCCTCTCCACAGTGGTATGAACAGCAAAAGTGCGTTCCTGGGTTGCAAAGTGATTCACAAGTGTTTGGAAATTTGTGTAAATCAAAAACCTAGAGTCTTGGGCTCAATAGGTGAAGACTTAGAGTTTTTGTTCTCTGAAAATCATGTATGGAAGTCTTGCAAAACAACTCCCCCGAAGTTGGTATTTATAGAAAAATAGATGAAGAGATCCACGTTCTTAAAACCTAAAATTATATCCAGCGTACAGGTACCCCGAACCGGTCCGGGTACCCTACGAACCGGTTCACCCCACCGAACCGGTTCGGGCTGGGTTCGGGGACAATGGCTGGTAAAAGGGGCTTTCAGCACTTAGAAAAAATTCCAAGGTTTTCCTTGGAAATAACTCCATTTTCAACGAGCCATAACTTGTTCACCGTAGATCGGATTGAGGTGCCATTTCTTCCAGTATCTTTGTTGCGGCAAGCTCTTCAACTTTCCAGTTGACCGGTCCTCCAGACGGTGAAATTAACAATTTGCCCTTGAACATCCCTATCAATCCTTGTTGCACTATTTTGACTTCTCTTGCGTACCACTTGTATTACAAGCCTAAAATCATGGAACGTGAAGTTGTTGAGGCAGATGAGGGACACATGATGGAGATCATAAATGCTTGATTCTCGAAATTCGGATTGAGGCCGTCATATGAGATCATGTAGGGACGTGCCAAATGTAACGGCGTACGACATACAAAACTGTAAGATAACGGACATGAGAAAAATGTCCTTACAAATCTCCCCCTATGTCTATGCCGGTACATACATAAAAAATCCGAATTATCGAATAATAACATTGCCTATACAAATCTACCCTTCCATGAACCCAAAACTGGAAAGATAAAAATGAATAAGTCTTCATCGTTTGATCTTCAAATCTTCAATACATTCAAAGCTTTTCTCATCAGGGTGTGCAATTCAGAGATCATCAATGTAGTACCTACACACATGAGAACTAGCAAATACCACGTGACATATCGAGTTTGAAATGAGCTAAACATATATACCAATTTAACATAGATCATTAAACTCCAAAAACTCAAATTCTAAAAACTCCCCCATAATATGATAATTCTTTCTCCCCCTTTTTATGATGTCCCCAAATAGACAGGTATAGGAAGCAGAAATAGATGTACATGGAGAATGTCACAAGGTAATAAACTACTATTTTTGAATTTTTTTTTTAAAAAAATTTTCATACAAAGAATATATACAAGGAAACACACCATGAACGATCACAAAAATAACCAAGTCAATGATAGCGTAAATGAAGTGGTGTGATCAAATTCGATAGGAAAATCAATGCATACAAACATGACATATGCGCACGATGAATATCGGATACTCCTAACGAATGAACTCAAAGTCGTCCTTTGGTGTAAAAGAATGACAATATAAGATATTGACTCAATCAAATCAACAAATCAAAGCTCAAAGTGATTTTCACACCAATAACGTCCAAAACGATTTTATGCTTTTTCATGACTTTCAAGGAAGTGCAAACCAGTATATAGATTCTCCTACCAAACTCCCTCAGATATAATTTTGAATAGAGGCATTCTAAATTCTCAAACTTTGGAGAATTGATGGTGAAACCTAAATGGCCCATATTTGCCAGGAAGTGCTTTTTATTGCCTTTAAAAAATTTTCGGGCTCTTTTAACCTCTTTGGACCTCGGATATTAAAATTCCTCCATTTTTTAGGTCCTTTTTAACGGTGGCTTTTGCGCAAAGGATAGATGATTACTTTCGCAGCCCCTCCCCGTTACACAAAAACACACAGTCTCACCAAAACGGTTGTTACATGCATTCCAATCTTGTCAAGTTTTATATACAAAAACAAAAATCTTTTTGGAGTTTTTCAAAAGAATAAATAAATAACTGTACAACAGAAAAATGATACATATAAAACAAACTAGCAATAGGAAGCATATAATATGAACATGAAATAGCATCCTATTCTAGACATGGACCAACCCCTCAGTCAACTGTGCAAATCCCCAAAGACTTCCGAAGACTCTCAAATCTAAGGGCATCTAAAGGTTTCGTGAAAATATCGTCTAACTGACGGTCGGTAGGAACAAAGCTCAAGGATACGACTTTCTCCTCAACTAGCTGTCGTATAAAGTGCTCACGTATACTAATGTGCTTTGTGCGCGAATGCTGGACTGGATTGCGAGATATGTGTATCGCGCTCGTGTTATCACAGGAAATGGTCATGGTGTCCTGTGAAATCCCATAATCCTCTAGCATTTGTTTCATCCACAAGAGTTACGTGCAACAACTCCCGGCGGCTATGTGCTCAGCCTCCGCAGTGGACAAATAGATGGAATTTTGCTTCTTGCTCAGCCAGGAGACAAGAGCAGAACCAAAATAGAAACACCCACCAGAAGTGCTCCTACAACCATCTACATCCCCGGACCGATCGGCATCTGAATAGGCAGACAAACGGTCATCAGTATCAAAGGAATACCAAATACCTATGAGAGAGTCCCACTCACGTATTTAATAATACATTTTAGAGCAAGTAAATGAGACTCTTTCGGGGACGCCTGATATCGCGCACAAACTCCAACACTAAAGGCTATGTCGGGATGACTGGCACTCAAGTAGAGAAGACTACCTATCATACTCCGATACAAGGTTTGCTCTACGTCCTTGCCTGAAGTGTCCTTACTAAGCTTGGTCGTGGTACTCATAGGTGTACGTGCATGCTTAGCGGAGTCTAAACCAAATTTCTTCACTAGGTCTCTAGCATACTTGGATTGGGAGATGAACATCCCATCCTCTAGCTGACGAACCTGGAGACCAAGGAAGTAAGTAAGCTCACCAACCATGCTCATCTCAAACTCATTTTGCATCTCCTCTTCAATGTGATGAGCATGTTTAGAGCACGTGGATCCAAAGACTATGTCGTCCACATAGACTTGGGCAACCAAAATTGCACCGTCATCTGTCCTGACGAACAACGTCATATCAACTCCCCCTCTCTTGAAGCCACGAGCTAAGAGATAGGAAGTAAGCCTCTCGTACCAAGCACGGGGTGCTTTCTTCAAACCATACAAGGCTTTCCTCATATAGTAGACATGCTCCGGGTGCTGAGGGTCTTCAAACCCTTTTGGTTGTTCCACGTAAAACTCCTCCTGTAGAATGCAATTTAGAAAGGCACTCTTGACATCCATCTGATATAACTTGAAGCGCAGATGACATGCGATGGCGAGTAGTAGGCGGACGGACTCAAGCCTCGCAACAGGAGCAAATGTCTCCCCAAAGTCTACACCCTCTATCTGTGTGTAGCCTTGAGCGACCAACCTAGCTTTGTTCCGGATTATGGTACCATGTTTATCCATTTTATTCTTAAAAATCCACCGGGTACCTATCACATTAGTCTCACTAGGTCGGGGGACAAGTTCCCAGACATTGTTCTTTTTAAACTGAAGCAACTCATCCTGCATAGCAGATATCCAGTGTTCATCCTTGAGTGCTTCTTTATGGTTCTTGGGCTCGACTTTGGACGTGTAGCAAAGATGGCTAACAACGTTCTCTAGCTGAGCACGAGTCTTGACCCCTAAAGTGGGATCGCCAACAATAGCAGACAGGTCATGACTCTTGCGAACCCAAGCAGGTGTGTCCCCTAACACAGGAGTGGGGACCATAGAGTGTGGGTGGGGGATAAGTGGATCACTTTCAGATGTGTCCTCATCCTCACACTGAAGGTTAGGATCAATAACCGTCGGAGGTTCGTCATCTTATATGGTGACGTTTATTGATTCCATAACCTTAGAGCTCTTCAGGTTAAAAACCCGGTACGCTCTGCTATTCGATGAATATCCTAGAAATATTCCCTCGTCGCTCCGGGAGTCAAACTTTCCTAATTGCTCTCTATCCCGTAGGATGTAGCATTTACTCCCAAAAACACGAAATATGTCAAGTTGGGCTTCTTGCCAGTCCACAACTCATAAGGAGTCTGAAGTGTATGTGGACGTAAATAAACCCTATTCACCGTGTGGCATGAAGTAGACACTGCCTCTGCCCAAAATCTCCTAGAAATCTTACGACCTAGAAGCATAGATCTAGCCATTTCCTGGATCGTTCTATTCTTTCTCTCAACAATCCCATTTTGCTGAGGAGTCTTCACAGCAAAAAACTCATGTTTGATCCCAAGGCTATCACAATACAAATCCACCTTTGCTTCCTTAAATTCAGTGCCGTTGTCACTACGTATTCTGTTAATAGTGACTCCGTGTTGATTTTGTAGGACACGGAACTTGGTCGTTAAAAACTCTACAGCATCGGATTTCTCTCTCAGAAAACCTACAATGGAGTACCTGGAGAAATCGTCTACCATCACGAGGATATACCTCTTACCACCCAAACTCTCAGTACGAGTAGGACCCATAAGATCCATGTGAATCAACTCAAGAACACGAGAAGTGGTAATGGAATGCAATTTTCTATGGGGACTACGAATTTGTTTTCCCAACTGACAGGGTCCACAAACCGTCGAAGTTGACTTTCCAAGCGATGGTAAGCCACGTACTAGGTCCTTTTTAGCTAAGCGGTTGAGATCTCTAACGTTCACGTGACCTAGATGTTGGTGCCATAGATCCATAGGAGTGATCGTGGCGCTGTTGCAGACAAGTGAGGACGTGGGCTCAGTCCCATAGCAGTTATCCTTTGTCCTTACCCCTTGCACTAATAGTTTACCGGCTTGATTATAGACTTTACAAGTATCCCGGTCAAACTTTACTGCAAAGTCAGCGTCGCACAGCTGGCTAATGCTGAGAAGGTTTGCTTTCAAACCTTTGACGTACAAAATATTTTCTAGCTTAAGAAATCCAGGTAACTCGACAGTACCTCGTCCTACAATGCTAGACTTGCTCCCATCTCCAAAGGTGACTCTGCCATCCTGATAGTCCTCAAGAGTCTTAAAAAATGAGGCATCACCTGTCATGTGTCTGGAGCACCCACTATCAAAATACCACTGTGAGGTATTATGTGCTTTGAGAGCAACATGAATAACAAAAGCCTTTTTATCTTTCTTAGGTACCCAAGTCGAGATGACCTTTTGTTTGCCTTTGTTGTTGTTGGTTTTAGCTGGAATGTGAGAAGCATTCACTAACGGCAAAGACATCCGTCGGAATTCTTCCATTAAACTCTGGGTCATGGCAGCTAAGAACTCAACTCGCTCTCTCAGACTAGAAAACTCATCAGTATGACGTGGTGGAGCAGTAGTACGTCGTGTCCGACCCATGCTATAGCAAGACTCCCTAAGGTGGCCTTTTCTTTTGCAATAAGTACAAAATAACACAATCAAAGACGAACCTTGGTTTGATTTTCTTGGTCGAACTCTCCTTTGAGGTTTTTGACGATGGCCATAAGGGTTCATAGTAAACTCAGGAACTGGTCCAGGTGAAATTTGGGACGTGGAGGCACCATCATAACCAATTCCTTGTCGATCACCAAAACCTAAAGCTGGGCCGAGGAGCATCTTTCCCATCTTCCCAAATCTGTCCTCGATTTGTACCTTGACTTACCGTGCTTTCTCAAGATCATGAGTCACCTGGGCAACAAGGGCTTCAAGTTTCTTTCGAGTCTCCACGGAGGAATGGAGCTGACTCGTAAGACTAGCCACTTGTTTAGTCAAGTCCCCTCTCTCTTTCTCTAAAATAATCTCTCTCTCTCTAAACGAACTCTCTTTCTCGACACAGGCAGATTCTCTCTCTCTCAGGGCGGTGAAGGTGGAGGACTCTCTTTCTCTCGCCTTTCTTAAATCTTCCTCTTAGCCGGTGATCTTAAGAACTAGCGCTTTGTTACGTTTTTTAGTTTTAAAAGACTTAGAATATAACTCAGCGTAGGCGCGTTGAATATCACTTTCACTCTCACTTGAGTCATCCTCCCCCTCACTCACATCGATTTCACTATTGGGGTGTCCCTGTGTAGCATCATCTTCATCGTCGTGAAGAGAACTAGGAGTGCTCACTTGACTGGCCATGAATGCGGTGAAGTTACACTCATTCGGTGACTCATCTCCCGAATCCACCGTCTCGACCTCATTGTCGTCGCTAAGAGTAGCATTAAGGACAGCTTTCCCTTTCTCTCTATTCAGACGAGTGACACACTCAAATGCTCTATGACCCCTACCATCGCACTCAAAGCATCTCTCGCTTTCTTTCTTAGGAGGATTTTTGGAGTCTTTTTCATTTTTCTTTTCAAACTTATTTTTCTCAAATTTCTTTTTATCTTTAAAATTGCCATTTTTCTTAAATTTGAGAATCCTCTTGAAATTTTTTGCAAAAAGAGCCAAATCATCTAAGTCAAAATCACACTCAGAATCTGACGTGTCAGTCTCTCTCTTTCTAGATGGCTCTACCCTCTTTCTAGCAGACACTTCACTCCTTCTCTCTTGGGCATTAAGTGCAATTCCCTTATCTTTAGATTTAGCAGTTTTAGGGAACATATCAATTTCATATGTTTGCAAATATCCTACAAGTTCTTCCAATTTTAGCGTATTTAAATTACCCATAGAATTTAGCACAGTGACTTTAGGGATAAAACGCTTAGGCAAAGAACGCAGAATCTTTTTAACAACTCTAGCATTAGAAATATGTTCACCAAGATTAAAGCTAGTATTCACAATGTCAGAAAGTCTGGCATAAAATTCATCAAAGCATTCAGATTCATGCATGGTGATGGTTTCAAATTGAGTTGTCAAATTTTGCAACTTAGACTCCTTCACAGAATTAGTTCCTTCATGGGTGAGTTGTAAAACATCCCATGCCTCTTTTGACGTGGTGCACGTCATTATGCGTTTGAACTCATCAGGTGTGACAGACCCAGAAATAGCACTTAGACCCTTAGAATTAAAAGATGACCATTTAAATTCTTCTTCAGTCCAAGAAGTGACAAGTTTCAAGTTGATCACATTATCAACAGTCACGGAGGGAGGAGTCCACCCTCTTTCAACTAAAATCCAAACCCTTTCATCTATGGCTTTTAAAGCCGACCTCATTCGAGCTTTCCAATAAGCATAATTTGTCCCGTCAAAAACAGGCATTTTATTATATAACTTCTCCATTTGAACACGCACTTTTTCAAAAATTAATTTTTTTCACAAAATTGATATGTTAGAAAATTTTTACGGAAAATAGGAATACGCGATAGATTAGTGTAACCTGCTCTGATGCCAATTTGAGAACGTATGTGCTTGCGTTCAAATGGGACAATTATATATTAAACACCTTTTAACTCAAACAAACCCTAAACATGCAACAATATGTGAATGAATAAGATAATGAACTAAGCAAGAACATTCAAACACATGCTTGTGAGGAAAAATCCTCCAAAAGGGCAAAACCATTTATTTTCATATAATATTGTAACTGTACAATTTCGGATTACAATGAAAATACAAGTGACTAAGAATTACCCTCAGGTGTCGGATTCTGTAGTCGGCGGCTGGAAATGTCCCTTTCCAGGAGGGCTGCAATGAAGAAGAAGAACGGTCTTCTCTACAATGGTATGAACAGCAAAAGTGCGTTCCTGGGTTGCAAAGTGATTCACAAGTGTTTGGAAATTTGTGTGAATCAAAAACCTAGAGTCTTGGGCTCAATAGGTGAAGACTTAGAGTTTTTGTTCTCTGAAAATCATGTATGGAAGTCTTGCAAAACAACTCCCCCGAAGTTGGTATTTATAGGAAAACAGATGAAGAGATCCACGTTCGAAAAACCTAAAATTCTATCCAGCGTACAGGTACCCCGAACTGATTCGGGTACCCTGTGAACCGATTCACCCCACCGAACCGGTTCGGGTTGGGTTCGGGGACAATGGCTGGTAAAAGGGGCTTTCAGCACTTCGAAAAAATTCCAAGGTTTTCCTTGGAAATAACTCCATTTTCAACGAGCCATAACTTGTTCACCATAGCTCGGATAGAGGTGTCGTTTCTTCCAGTATCTTTGTTGCGGAAAGCTCTTCAACTTTCCATTTGACCGGTCCTCCAAACGGTGGTTGTAAAATTACCAATTTTTCCTTTAACATCCCTATCAAGCCTTGTTGCACTGTTTTGACTTCTCTTGCGTACCACTTGTATTACGAGCCTAAAATCATGGAACGTGAAGTCGTTGAGGCAGATGAGGGACACATGATGGAGATCATAAATGCTTGATTCCCGAAATTTGGATTGAGGCCATCATATGAGATCGTGTAGGGACGTGCCAAATGTAACGGCGTACGACATACGAAACTGTAAGATAACGGACATGAGAAAAATGTCCTTACAGGTATGGGATGTATTGAAGAAATATGATAATTATACTCCTTTGAAGAAGGATATCAACCATGTTCTAGAAGAAATCAAGAACAACGAGGAATTAAACTGACCAGAGAAAATGAAGGCAGACCCTGACAAGAGGAATAAGGCAAAGTATTGCGAGTTTCATAAAGATCATGGCCATATGACCAAAAATTGCATAACTCTTCAGAATGAGATTGAAACACTCATCAGACGAGGAAAGATGGCAAAGTATGTTGATTGTGGAAGCGAAAGAAGAAACAACGATCGAACAAGGGAGAGGTCTAGATCTCCTCGTCGAGCAGAGGAGAACAAGAAAAGAAACCATGAAGTTGATCCCGAAGATGACCCCGATCTTCCCAAGAGATCAAAGCAGCCAGAACGAGAGGTATTTTCAATACGCTTTGGGTCATTTGACTGTAATGTTATAACAGGTGGAGATGAAGGACGAGGAGACCTTACTACAGAGAGAAAATCTTACCTTTGTGAGGCTCAAGCTTGCTCGTACATTCAACGAATAAATTTAGCTGAGGAGGATCGCTCGAGAAAGGTGAACAAAGAGAAATTGGTCATTGGTTTCTTAAAGAATGACCTTGCAGGTGTTTTATATCCTCATGATGACCCATTGGTGATCAAGATGAGAATGAAGGAAGTAATAATTTCAAGAGTACTGGTCGACAATGGTAGCTCGGCAGACATCATGTTCTACTCGTGCTTCGATAGTTTAAATCTAAAGCTATCTCAATTGGAGCCTTATCATAGACCCCTCATCTGTTTTGCTGGCGAGAAAGTATTTCCACTAGGGACGATCAAGTTGGATATATTCATTGGTACGTGGCCTACTTGTCGAACAGAAAGAATACCTTTCTTCGTGATGGATAAGAATGTTCAATCATCATACAATATCATCATGGGAAGAGTAGGATTGAAGAAGTTCGAAGCTGTACCATCTACAGTACATCAATGCCTAAAATTTCCAATAAATTTTGGAGTAGGAGTTGTGAAAGGTGATCAGAAAGTAGCTCGAGAATGCTATTATTCATCCGCCGAGCAAGAGGAACTGGAGGAATCAAGGAAAAAGACTACTACCTATCAAGTGGATGAAGGTGCAGAAATTGAAACATTGGATCCTAGAGATGAGTCTCAACTCGTGAAGGGTCAAGTGGTGGAAGCTACTGAAAACATCATTCTGGATGACGAGCACCCTGAATGAACTACTCAAGTAGGTTCGTCATTGGAAGCCTCACTAAAACAGGAATTGATAACTTTCCTAAGAAGCAGAAAGCAAAATTTTGCATGGAGTCATGAAGATATGCCCGGAATAAATCCAAATTTCTTATGTCACGAACTCAATGTGAATAAGGATATCAAGTCAGTGAAGCAGAGAAGAAGAGTGTTCAGTCTCGAGAAGAATCAAGCTATACAGGAGGAAGTCAAGAAGCTCCAGAAAGCTTGCTTCATTGAAGATGTTAAATATCCAGACTGGTTAGCCAATGTGGTGATGGTAAAGAAGAAAAACAATAAGTGGAGGATGTGTGTAGACTTCACCGACCTCAACAAAGCATGGCCAAAGGATCACTTTCCATTGCCCCGAATTGATCAACTGGTGGATGCTACCTCGGGACACAAGCTGCTGAGCTTCATAGATGCTTATTCTGGCTACAATCAGATTAAAATGAAACCTGAAGACAGGGAAAGTACTTCTTTCATTACCCCTAGGGGAACTTATTGTTATAATGTTATGCCTTTTGGTTTGAAAAATGCAGGTACGACATATCAGCGGCTGATGAACAAGGTCTTTGCTGAACAAATCAGTTGCAATATGGAAGTCTATGTTGACGATATGCTGACAAAGAGCAAGAAAGTTGTCGATCATCTAGTTGACTTAAGTCAGACTTTTGATCAACTAGATAAATATTTAATGAAGCTGAACCCTACGAAGTGCATATTTGGAGTACGAGAAGGCATGTTTCTCGAGTACATTATCAATCAACGAGGCATTGAGGCAAATCCTGAAAAGATCAAAGCTCTATTAGGGCTGCGATCTCCAACGACGAAGAGAGAGGTGCAAAGTCTTACAGGACGAGTAGCAGCACTCAACAGATTTGTATCGCGAGCAACTGATCGATGTCTCCATTCTTCAAGACACTCCGAAAGACTTTTGAGTGGAATGAAGAATGTGAGAAGGCTTTTCAAGACTTGAAAAAAATACTTGGGAGCACCTCCACTGTTGTCCAGGCCGGTGATGGGAGAAAAATTGTACTTGTATCTAGCAGTATCGGAGAATGCAGTTAGCTCGGCGTTGATAAGAGTGGAGAATGGAGTATAAAAACCAATCTACTACACAAGTAAAGCCTTCCGAGGAGCAGAGATCAGATATCCAAGGCTGGAAAAGTTAGCACTGGCGCTGATTGAGGCGAGTAGGAGAATGAGGCCATACTTCCAGGCTCATACTATAGTCGTATATACTGATATGCCGTTGAGGCAGGCCCTTCATAAACCAGAAAAATTAGGGAGATTGATGTACTGGGCAATAGAGCTCGGTGAATATGATATAGTTGATGAACCCAGATCATCGCTTAAAGGGCAAGCTGTAGCGGATTTTATAGCAGAGTTCACCTATCCTGATACCCCCGAGGAGCAAAAGTTGCTCGCTGATCAACCTGTGGATGTTACAGGATCATCAAACACAAGCTCAAACCAGCTCAGGTTGGTAAAAGGGCAAGTGGATGTTACAAGATCATCAAATTCGAGCTCAGACCAACTCCGGTTGGTAAAAGGGCAAGAAAAGATGATCGACGAAGAGCGAGAAATATCAGGGGAAGATGAAAGGAAGCAATAAATATTTCACCGAGGAACTCTGATAGATCAGAAATTAGAAGATGAGTTAACTATATGGAGGTTATATGTAGATGGCTCATCTTGCGCTACAGGATGTGGCACGGGGATAGTTTTGAGCACTCCGGACGAGGTCGATATGGAATACGCCCTACGTTTCCAATTCAAGGCTTCCAACAATGAGGCTGAGTATGAGGCCATGATTGCAGGTCTTAGTTTGGCAAAAATTATGGAGGCGCAGCAGGTTAATGTTTTCAGTGATTCTCAATTGATCGTAAACCAAATGATGGGAGTATATGCAGTCAAAGGAGAATTAATGATCAGATATCATGCAAAGGCAAAGAAGCTGGTGTCGGAATTTTCTGTTATTTAGCTGGTCAGAATACCGAGAATGGAGAATGCGAGAGCGGACGCCCTAGCTCGATTAGCATCAGCTACTCGTACCGAACTACGACGAACAATACCAATTAAAGTATTGGCTGGTCGGAGTATAGATGAAGATCTGACGATGAACTTTATCACCCTTGATTTAGGACCATCTTGGATGGATCCCATCCGGGCATATATTGAGGAGGGAGAATTACCAAGTGACAATCCCGCAGCCAAGAAATTGAAATTTAAAGCTGCTCGGTATGTATTAACTAACGGTATTCTATATAGACGAGGAATTATGGCAGGTTTGTAGAGATGTGTGCTTCCCACCGAGGTGAAAGATTTAATTGAAGAGATCTATGAAGGGTCCTGTGGAGCCCATGTAGCAGGTCGGACGCTTTTACAAAGGGTGATGACACAGGGATACTACTGGCCGATGATGAGGGCTGATTGTATAGCCTATGCCAAGAAATGTGACAAGTGTCCGCGCTTTTCCTCCATCCAAAGAACTCCACAAGCATTGTTGACACCCATCACTTCCCCTTGGCCATTTTCTATGTGGGGAATATATTTGGTTGGCCCACTGCCAACGACCAGAGGAAGGTTCAAATACCTCGTCATCGCAGTGGATTATTTTACTAAGTGGGTAGAAGCTGAGCCTCTCATTGATATGACGTACGACAAGGTGTACCAATTTGTTTGGAAGAACATCATTTATCGATATGGTCTTCCTCATGCCTTCATCACAGACCATGGAACACAATTTGCTAACGAGGAGTTCGCGGCCTATTGTCATCAGTCAAACATTTTGAAGATCCACTCAGCACCAGGCCATCCTCAAAGAAATGGACAAACTGAAGTGACAAACAGAACGCTGCTGAATGGCTTGAAGAAAGGACTGGACGATGCGAAAGCAAATTGGATCAACGAGTTACAGTCAGTACTGTGGGCTTATTGAACTACTCCCCGAGTAGCAACAGGGGAATCTCCATATATTCTAGCATTTGGAAGTGAAACTGTTATACCTGCCGAGTTGGGCCTCCCAACACACAGGGTACTAAATTTCAATTCCCCTGTCAGCGACTTAATGAGAAGATTGGATTTAGACATGCTCGAGGAAGTTAGAGAAGAAGCAGCCATAAGGAATGCTGCATACCAACAACGAACTGCTTTGTTCTACAACAAGAGAGTGAAGAAGTGCGACCTGAAAGAAGGAGACTATGTGCTGAAGAAAGTGATTCAAAAGCACAACAAACTGGAGGCAAACTGGCATGGACCATACCGAGTTACAGAAGTTGTTCAACCAGGAACTTATCGAATAGCAACTTTAGAAGGGAAGGAGTTTAAAAATGCATGGAACGCAGAGCACCTACGCAAGTATTATCAATGATGAATAAAGGAAATGAAGAAGAAGGAAGAAGATCTTACAGAAAAAGAGTGGATCTGTTGACAACGAACGATGGAAGAGATGAATACACAGGATAGAAAGAGACGATGGAAAACTCGAAGATACAAATTTTAAAAGTAGAAGATGATGGGATTGTCTATGACGCTTAAATACCTTACCTTGGGAAAAGGAAAAATTAATGATTACAAAAAGAAACAATTACGCTATCGGCGACTAGAAGGACAAAAAGGACGCGGCAATCGAAGCGGTTATAAAAATTCAAAAAAGCCTGATTCTACGAATTTGGAAGGAAAAGTAAATACAAAGGAAACACTCTTAAAAATCAGGAGGACCATTTGAAACTACCATATTTCGAGAAAGAATGTTCCACACTCCTCAAATTTTGAACTATGAAACATTGGGGGCTTTTGTTGATACCAAATTTATTCTGCTGACATGGCTCAATGAAGTGAAGACACGTGGCAATCTACGTGGCAACAATAAACACTTCCGAGGAACTCACACGCTCCAAGGAACCATACTACAACGAGGAACACTGCTTCCCCGAGGAACTCATACGCTCCGAGGAACAAGAACTCTCCGAGGAACTTTTGAGTACCGAGAAGCTTAGGCGGTCCGAGCAACTCAGGCGGTCCGAGCTACACCTCGAACAAAGCATGGATAGCAGGATAACCAACAGTTTGATTGTTCATTAAATGCTTATCATTCAGACGCGTACGCTTAAAGGGCATTGAATGTATTACCCTTTCATATGTACATCATTTAATGTATTACCCTTTCACATTACATCCTCAAGGCTATAAATACATTGTACAATCCTCATTAGAGTGGAACCGGAATTTCTTGATAGAACACAAATCGAGAATTCTCAAACACTCAGCAATAACGTAATAGTGGACGTAGGCCGCTCTTATAAGGCTGAACCACTTTAAAAACTCTTTGTTTCATTTATTTTGTCTGTGATTGAATAATTAGATATGATCTAATTTTTTACATCAACAACGAGAAACTGACAGATGTCTACCATTCTTCAAAACACTCTGAAAGACTTTTGAGTGGAATAATGAATGCGAGAAGGCCTTTCAAGAATTGAAGAAATACCTGGGAGCACCTTCATTATTGTCCAGGCCAGTGATGGGAGAAAGACTATACTTGTATCTGGCAGTCTCAAAAAACGCGGTAAGCTCGGTGTTGATAAGAGTGGAGGATGGAGTGCAAAAACCAATCTATTACACAAGCAAGGCTTTTTGAGGAGCAGAGATCAGATATCCAAGGCTGGAAAAGTTAGCACTGGCATTGATCGAAGCAAGTAGAAGAATGAGGCCATACTTCCAAGCTCAGACTATAATTGTGTATACAGATATGCCATTAAGGCAAGCTCTGCACAAACCAGAGAAATCAGGAAGATTGATGTATTGGGCTGTAGAGTTGGGTGAATACGACATAATTTATGAGCCTAGGTCGTCACTTAAGGGGCAAGCAGTGGCAGATGTTATTGCAAAATTCACCTATCCAGATACCTCCGAAGAGCAGAAGTTGGATACCGACCAGCCTGTGGATGTTACAGGATCATTAAACTTAAATCCCGACCAACTTAAGTCGGTAAATGAGCAAGAGAAGATGGTCGACAAGCAGCTAGAAGTGATAGAGGAGGATATGAGGAAGCATTAAATATTTCACCGAGGAACTCTGTCTGACCAAGAGTTTGATAATGAGATACCTGTGTGGAATTTATATGTAGATGGTTCTTCGTGCACTACAGGCAGTGGAGCAGGGATTATTTTAAACAGCCCAGATGAGATCGATGTTGAATATGCTCTACGCTTTCAATTTAAAGCTTCTAATAATGAAGTTGAATATGAAGCAATGATTGTTGGTCTTAGTTTGGCAAAAACCATGAAGGCTGAGCAGGTTATCGTATTCAGTGACTCACAATTAGTCGTAAATCAAATGCTGGGGGTATATGCAGCCAAAGGAGAATTAATGATTAAGTATCATGCAAAAGCAATGGAGATTGTGTCAAGCCTGATCGCAGTACAGTTAATTAGAATACTAAGATTAGAGAACGCAAGAGCAGATGCCTTAGCTCCATCGGCCTCAGGCACGCGCACCGAGCTACGAAGAACAATCCCAATAGAAATCTTAACTAGTCGGAGCATTGAGAAAGATCTAGAGATGAACTTCATTGCCCTTGATTCAGGACCATCATGGATGGATCCTATCAGGACCTATATTGAGGAGGGGGTTTTACCAACTGATAAGCTCGCAGCCAAGAAACTGAAGTTTAAAGCTGCTCGTTATGTATTAACTAATGGCATTTTATATAGACGAGGAATTATAGCAGGTTTGCAAAGATGTGTGCATCCCTCCGTGGTGAAAGATTTGATTGAAGAGGTCCATGAAGGGTCCTGTGGAGCTCATGTAGCAAGTCAGACGCTTTTATAAAGAATAATGATGCAGGGATATTATTGGCTGACGATGAGGACTGATTGTATAGCCTATGCCAAAAAATGTGACAAATGTCAACGCTACTCTTCTATCCGAAGAACTCCCCAGGCATTGTTGACACCCATAACATCCTCTTGGCCATTTGCCATGTGGGGGATAGACTTGGTCGGGCCACTTCCAATGACAAGAGGAAGGTTCAAATACCTCGTCGTCGCTGTGGATTATTTTACTAAATGGGTGGAAGCTGAACCTCTTATTGAAATGACTTATGATAAGGTGTATAAATTTATTTGGAAGAATATCATTTGCAGATATGGTCTTCCCCATGCATTCATCACTGATCATGGAACCCAATTTGACAACGAAGAGTTTGCTGCATATTTTCACCAGTCAAACATATTGAAAACCCACTCTGCACCAGGCCATCCCCCGAGCAATGGACAAACTGAGGTGACGAACAAAACGCTACTGAATGGTTTGAAAAAATGACTGGACTATGCAAAGGCAAATTGGATTAACGAGCTACATTCTGTGTTGTGGGCTTATCGTACTACGCCGCGAGCAGCAACAGGAGAATCTCCATACATGCTAGCATTTGGAAGCGAAGCTGTTATACATGCCGATTTGGGACTACCCACACACAGGGTGCTCAATTTCAATTCTCTTATCAGTGACTTCATGAGGTGATTGGATCTAGATATGCTCGAAGAAGTTAGAGAGGAAGCAGCAATCAGGAATGCTGCATACCAACAACGAACATCTTTGTTTTACAACAAGAGGGTAAAAAAGTGTGATTTGAAGGAAGGAGACTACGTGCTAAAGAAAGTAATTCAAAAGCACAATAAACTGGAAGCTAACTGGCATGGACCCTACAGAGTAACGAAAGTTGTTCGTCCAGGAACCTACAGGATTGAAACCTTGGAGGGAGAAGAGTTTAAGAATGCATGGAATGTAGAACATCTACGCAAGTATTATCAGTAGTAGGAGTTTCTATGTAATGAAGTTATCTTCAGTATGAATAAAGTGTTAAAAAAATTTATCTAATTCTCTCCTTTTGATGAAATTTTTTCAGAGTATTAGTGCTATACACTACGCATCAAGTTCAGAACAAAAAGCCACCAACTACGATTGGTCGGTCCACCAACTACGGTTGGTCGGTAAAATAAAATCCCCCAACTACGGTTGGTCGGTCCACCAACTACGGTTGGCCGATAAAAAAAAATCCCCCAAATACGGTTGGTCAGTCCACCAACTACGGTTGGCCGGTAAAATAAAATCCACCAACTACGGTTGGTCGGTCCACCAACTACGGTTGGTCAGTAAACAAAAATCCACCAACTACGGTTGGTCGGTAAAATAAAATTCCCCAACTACGGTTGGTCGGTCCACTAATTACAGTTGGTCGGTAAAATAAAATCCACCTACTACGGTTGGTCGGTAAATAAAATTCTACGGTTGGTCGGGGAATAAAAGTTCACCAACTCCGGTTGGTTGGAAACAAAAATCTCATCCAACTCTAGTTGGTCAGTAAGCCAATTTCAATCGACTCCGGTTGTTTAAATTAGGCAATACCATGAAATGTAAGTTATTTTATTACTTAGAATTAAAGATTGATAAATCACTGCAATGAGATAAGTATGTCATAAACATATATATACTTACCAACCAACAAGCAAAAACATTCTACAAATTATTTAGAAGAAAATGACATGACAAAAGACAAATTTTCATTCATACTAAGTAGAATTACAAATGATGTGAGAAATGTATTTCATTACCAAAACTTTTCATTCAAATCGAGAAGGATTTACATATGCCGAAAAAAGAAAAAGAAAACCATTACATAAAAATCATATTCTATTGGTTTCTTTCCCTCTGCCTTTGAAACAGGTTCTACTCCAGCAGGAGGATCGTCTAAGGCATAAGGGGAATTTATGAAGTTCAGATCTCGAAGCATCCTAACATTCATCACAGATGGCCGATCAAGTAGGTGCTCCGGACGAGATATGTCAAAATTAGAATGGAGGTTGTAATCGTCGAGGTACTTTGAGATCAGGCACTAAGGAATTGCCCGAGCAGGAATCCAACTCATATCAAGCTTGAAAGGAGGCACTGGCAAATCAAGCAACCCAGGATCATAATAATCCCATAGATAGTGGCCCTGCTCCAACTGTAGCACACCCAGTGCATTCAGCCATCCTTGCTTATAACCCTCGTTATTTGATTGTTGGATCCGATCATCGAGATGATAAAGAGCTTCATTGTATCCCGCCATCCAAAATTCCCTGGGTTGTTTGTGAAACTGGTAAGTTAGCCTCTCCAGTTGTTCATGGAGGTTCTTCACTAGAAGATCTTTATTCTCTAAGGCAGAGTTTTGTGTGGAGAGTTTCTCGCTAAGGTTCAGAATCTTCTTGGACATCTCTGACAAAGCCTGATTCTTTGCCACCAAGTGGAATGCTTGATTCTCCAAAGCTGCTTGAGTTCTTGCCTCTTCAATAGTAACCTGAGCAGCCCTTACTCGTCCCCGAGAAGCTCTTGCTCGTCCGCGAGCAGAAGTAGTCCTTTTTAAGGTTTCCAATTCATCTCTCAAATTGGAATTTTTAACCTCCAAGAAAGAGAAACCTTCATCATTGACAGGGACCAAGGTTCCCGAGGAAGATGCTGCAGATTTTAGTTGGGATATCTCTTTTTGAAAAATATTATTTTCCTGCGCCAACAGTTTAGCGATCTTCCTGTGCTCCTCAACCTCAAGTTTCAGAATGCTCTCTTTCTTCTCATAAATAGCGATGAACTTATCATATCCTTTATCAGCATTGAGCTGCTGATATTTTTTCTCATACCCCTGATGCAAAAGCGTAGAAGATTCCTTGTATTGTTGTTGGAGTTCCCTGATGGTTCCTTGAAGGTCCTCAATCATCTTATAGTATGCCACATTATTGGCAACAGCTCGGTCAAGCAGGCATTTCAAATACTGATATGCTTCAACTGCTTGTTCAGAAGAATTTGGACCAAGGATGTCAATAATTTGAGCCTCGTTTAGGTCAGCATGGCCAGCCTTGAAGTAGTCATTGCATTTTTTTCATCAATTCAGTATCGTGAACTGATAAGAGCTCCATCCTAGCCATAAACTAGTAAAGAGGAGAAATAGAAAGAATCAATAAGAATGCAAACGGATAAAGCAGAGCAGAGACAAGGAAAAATCAAGCCAAATATCCAAAGTTCAAATTTTATTTTATTATAAACAGAAGTACATAGTCCAAAAGTACATTCAATAAAAAAGTAAAAGAAAGACCCGAACAACTCTACACCTTCTCCTTGCTTCCCAAAACTTCCTTGGGAGGATTGGACGAAGAGGTTGGTTGATCGGAGGGAAAAGAAAGCTACTCGATAGGAGTAATGGTTGGTTGGGGTTGCTTAGGGCACGATTGAACAGCCGAAACAGTAAGAGCCTGATCTCCAACTACCATGGAGGATTCCTCTGAGGCAGCTTCGTCCTCTTCTTCTTCTTCGGAAGAGGGAGGAGGGCCATGAGTATGTTGCTGAAATAGGGCAGAATCTTGAGCAACCTTCAGCTCTTGTAGGGATGCCACCCATCCATCCCTAAAATATTTAAGGCTGGCATATTCCATTTGTGATGACATGGCAGCCAAACACTTATTCCAGCCCTTATCCCAACCTACGCTGAATGATTTCTTAACAACCTTCTTTCTTTTAACTTTCTCCGAGGAGGTCCTTTCCCTAAGGAGCTCCTCGGCAACCCTCAATTTCTCCTCCACCTCCTGCTTCTGACGACCAACATCATGAAGTTTATTAATCTTCTCTTCAGCAACTTTGAGCTTATTCTCAAGCTCTGCAGCATTCTTGAGCTTCTCTTTCAGCTCCTTGTTATTCTTCTCAAACTCTTTCAATTTATTCTCCAAACCCTTGGAGGCTTCCACATCTTGATCCCTCTCCTCCTCAACAGACTTAACCTGCTTCTCCCAAGCAATTTTATTCTCCTCATACTTCTGATGAGATTCCTTCAAAGACTGGGTTAATCCAGTAAAATCCTCCTCTACACCTCCCAAGGAGACTGAAGCCTTGATAGCTTCATCTTTCTTCAGAATAGTGTTGAAACATGTTACCAGCTGAAAAAAGAAAAATAACTTTGAGTCAGTGTGAGGGCATAGCATTGAAAAATGAAGCTTATATTAATAATACTTACTGAGGCAATATGTTGAGAAGCCAAGGTGGTGACCCTGTTACGAGTAAGAATATTTTCAATACCTTGGACCTCGGGGATAATCCAAGACTTTATCGAGCTCATGGCAGAGCTCGGAGGAACTAAAGTGGGAATACCACTTTCAGCATTCAAAGACTGAGAGACAGGTTATGCTGGTCTCTCAGACGAAATTTTCTTTAACCTCCTATAAGGAGTAGGAACGCTCTCAACCAAGGGTTTTGTCTTGGTCGGTGATATAAATATAACCTCACTTGAAGGAGAAACAGTCACAATCTTTCTCGGGGCCACTGGGGGCTTCTCGACAATCTTCTTAGCAGCAGTAGGAACGGTTGCATCAATATTTCTTGTCCCCTCCTCTGGGACATTGGGCTTACTTTTCTTGGCCTCTCCAGCAGTAGACGTAGACTTATCGAAGAAGGCAGGAACTTTTCTTTTTTTCATTATGTCGCTAATAGGAATGTTTGATTCTGAGGACGAGCCTTTCATACTAGTCTCAGCAGCTGGTATCGGGTCAAGACTAACCACCACTGGACGAGCAGTAAAGGATGAAGTGTAACTCTTGTACTGCAACAAATAAGAGGCCGACCTAATGTGTTCCTCGGCTACGCACTGATGCAAACTCCGGATAAGTTTCAAATATTTTAAATTAACCTCTGTCTCTTTTGGAGACTTTCTCTTGTTGTCAAATGCCAATAATCAAAAATTAAATGTCAGTGATACATTTTATCAAACACGAAGAAAACAAGATTTCAAAAAACAAAAACAACCTATTCCATTACCATAGGGGGGACACCTGGGACCCTGATATACAGCATCTCCATTTAATGGAGCGTGTTGCCAATTTTTCATGACAATCCCATGCTCGAAGTAATCCCTGTTGGCATCTGGGAGATTGAGAACTAAAGCCCTATTTAAAAATCTAGTTTTTAAATAAAAAGTACTATCACTGACGACCCATCTATAGCAAAATATAATTTCCGGAATTCCTAAATGGGTTCCATGAATTTGATTTAACCTATGGACCCCATTAACTATTCTCCAAGTATTGGGTGCTATTTTTGCAGGAACAACGTCAAAATATTGACAGAACTCCAAACATAAATGATTAGGAGGAAAAGAAAAGCCACACTCGGCCACAAAGAGACTTGGGAACCAATGTCCCTCATCCAAAGAAAAATAGTCAGAAGATTCAGAGAGTTCCTCCAAAATGACCCATGAAGGAATCGAAAACTCAGAACGAAATTTATCAAGTGATTCAACAACATAAACCATGATGATCAAAGCAAAATAAAAGAGAAGGAAGAAAATCTTACAGGAAAGGAGTGAATCAGCTGACAATGAACGATAGAAGAAACGAACGCACAAGATAGAGAAGAAATGGAAGTTCAAAAATACAGATTTGAAAAAGTAAAAGACGATAGGATTTTCTGTAGCGCTTAAATACTTTACCTTGGGAAAAGGGAAAAAATGATTACCAGGACGGACGATTGCGTATCCGACGGCTAAAAAGAGGAAAAGGGCACAAAAAACGAAGCGGTTATGGAAATTCAAAATATTTATAAAGACAGATACTGTGCATTTATAAAGGAGTTGTATACAACGAATGCTTTCCTAGAAACCATACAAACCGAAAATCTAAGCAGCAGAATGTTCCATACTTTTCTTCAACATCAAACTACGAAACATTGGGGGCTTCTGTTGATACCAAATTTAGTCTGCTGACGTGGACCAATTATGTGGAGACACGTGTCAATCTACATGGCACCCGCAAACATTTTTTGAACAACACCTTGACTCCGAGGAACTCAACCTCCCCGACCAACTCAGGCGCTCCGAGAAACAAGTGTTCTCTGAGGAACTCTATTGTACCGAGCAACTCATGTATACCGAGCTACTTAGGCGGTCCGAGCAGCTTAGGCGGTCCGAGCTGCATCTCGTACAGAGCATTCGTATCCGAATAATCAAGAGGATGACTGCGCATTAAATGCTCATTATTATCACACAGATGCAGACGCCTATTGAACAGCTATGTATTATTCTTTCATTTGTACCGCCTCAAGGCTATAAATACATTGTAACCTCCTCATTAGCGGGGGACTCGGAATTTCTTGGTAAACCCATTATCAAGAATTCTGCAAACAGTCAGCAATAACACAAACAGTGGACGTAGGCCATTCTTTCAAGGCTGAACCACTTTAAAAATCTTTTGTCTTCTTTATTTTTATCTGTGATTAAAGAATTAGGTCAAATCTAGTTTTTTACATCAGCAAGTACCTTAACATATAAAACACTTACAATCAATCTTTCTTCTTTCATCCTTAATTTTTCTAAAATATTGTCAAAAGATAGACAAGGGATTTTTTTAAATAATAAAAATATAAGATATGCAAAGTACAAAATGTACTTAGCTCCTAAGGACTAAATATTAATCGTCCCTTATTAGTTATGCAACATCAACAAGTGCTCGTCTTTTTTCTATTTTATAAGAAAGCAGTTATTTATGCTTCCCTTAAAATGAAGATTTGATTGAAAAATGAAAATTAAGTGTCACTATTTTAACTATTCTAAAAAATCCGCCTAGGCTTAAGGCTTGGGAGAAACGCCTCGCCTTACACTTTTCACGTCTTATTCTTGGTAAAACCCTTAAGGTGCACTTTTTTCTAAAAACAACAACGCTTTAATGAAACGATGTCGCCTTTTAAAGAATTTGTTTGCAAATCGGATCATTATCTCATCCAAAATAATCAAATAGTATTTTAATTTGCATATATTCAGACATATTTTTATGATATGTGCAATTTTTGTATTTTAATAGCCTTGTTATGGTTAAAATATATTAAGAAGGCCTAAACGCCTTTTCACGCCTAGGCCCGCCTAGGCTTCTAAGGCTTAAAGCTTGGCCTCCACGCCTCAATCACGCCCTGCGTTTTTTAGAACCTTGCTATTTTTATATAATTTTTTATCCTACTATAAATTGAAGTCTGTTCTTAATTTTTTTATCCGATGGTTCAAATGCACCTTATTTTATATGAAATAAAATGGACTGACCTTTACTACATAACATAGCCTTGTTTTTTTGTTATTGACTATTTTGTCCCCTGAAGTTTGTTCAAATTAATCCTTCAGTAACGAAAGTTCAAAAGTGGTACATAAAATCACAAAGTTTGTCAGCTGAATTACTTTAGTATAAAATCCGACATACTGTTAAATAATTAATAAAAATGAGCATTTGAATTGCATATACTTTAAAGCTAATGCATTTTGACTTAATTTATTTGTTAAATTCTTTTAACTTAATAATTTCTTATGAAATTCAGAAAAATCGTGAGAAAAATACTGTCAAATTCATGTCGGCGTATAGATGTGTTTATATATAATTTCTTAAATTTGACCTACTGTTGATATATGCTCTATTTTTGGGATGTGTTAGTTATAGGTTACCATACACTACAATATTTACCAAGTTTTGATTCATTCTTTTATTTTAACTTGTTACAATCATTAAATTGATATTTCTTAAAAGAAAAATAAAAATTTATTTATAATTTCAAAGAAGGAGTTCTGTTCTACTAGTACCTTGTAATTCTATCATAGATTGGTTACACTTTTTTCTTGCCAAATTTAAGAGTTAGACAATTTATCAAAGATGTTTATTATCATCTTAAGAGTTCGAAAACTAGTTTCTTCTTTTAAAAAAGTATTTATTTATTAATTATAACATGTTAGGATAAAAGAATAAAGGAAACAATGTTAATATTGTAATGTATGGTGAGTTTTAAGTAACACAATGATCAAAAATATAATAATATATCAATAGCATGTCAAATTTAACAAATTTATATATATAAATCATTTATGTGATGACACGGATATGACAATGTTTTTCTCATAATTTTCTGAAGTTTATATATAAAGTATGGATTTTTCAAAGAATTTAAATAATAAATTAAATAAAAATGCATTATTTTTATGCATGTGCTTCAATTGATTATTTAACTAAATTTTAAATAAAAGTGGTTGAACTAGAACATTTTGGAGTTTTATGTGCCACTTTTAAAATTTGAAGTACTAAATTAATCATTCTAACAAACTTGAAGGTACTAAATTGTCAATGACCCCTTGTTTTTTAATGACCATAGTAGTAAAATATCATAAATTATTATAAAAGGAACTGGTAAATCCCAACTAATTATTTTGGGGAATATATCAAATAGTCTCTCGAATATTTTTTTAATGCACGTTTAGTCTAAGTCTTTTTATTTTGTTTCAAATAGTCTCACACCATATAAAAACATTAAGATAAAAAGAGTTCCAGTGAGGATCGTCGGAGTTCCGGTAGGAGAGAGTGCGAGAGTGGGGAGGGGGGGAGAACGCTGCTAGCGCTGACCTTTAAAAATTAAAGAATATTTGTTAAATGAGTATTTGAAGAAATTTTTGGAGCAAAATAAAAAGACTTAAACTAAATTTATATTCAAAAATATTTGAAGGACTTTTTAGTAATTGATCCAATTATTTTTAGGTTACAAATTCATAATATAAATCCTCTCAACTCAATTTTTGAAGCATGTCATATTTATCATCCTTTGTAAAACTACTATCTATAATATGACACTGAGAGTAATGAGAGCCTGGTCTCAAACTTCAAAAGGCTATATCGGGTAATTTAGTGGCGTTACCAACTTTTTCTAGAATATCTAAGGGGTTGTTTAGTTGTAGAAAAACGATGGTGTTTTTTAGAAAATGTTTTCTGCCCGGATAGAAAAATAGAGATTGTGTTCAAATAAGGCTTTTTTTCAAATTGAAAAGTAATTTTCTATTTTTCTAATTTTCCACAAAATTGGAAAACATCTTTTTATGTTTTCTATTTTTTTTTAAAGAGGGACTCATTTCTCTCATTCCATTGTAAAAGTGGGAACCGTATATTCATATCTATCACTCAATATACATGGAGACTCGTTTCTCTAAGCACATTTCATTTCTCTCATCACATGTTTAATCATCTCATTGCTCTCATCTAGGGTTTGATCACAATTTTGATGAGCTCAGTCTCTCATCATATCTTGCACAAATGGTACCTAGGGTTTGCAATCATTGGTTGATTGGTTGATTTTATGAATTTGTTGTTTTTAAGTTTTTGAACAAACTTTTATGTTTTTGAATATTAGCATGTAGAAAATGATTTCATACCTTTAACAAATGAATGCGTTTTCTAGTTTTTCAAAATTTTCTACGAAAAATGAAAAATGAAAATGGAGATGAGAACTGAAAACAGAAAAATATTTTTCTCAACTAAAAAGGGCTTCTTTTCTCTTTGTCTATATCAAATCTGTTTAGACACATCACACTTGTAAAATAAATAAATTAAAAATACATTTTTTTTAGCGTTTTGTGATACAAAATTGAAGCAATTCAAGAGGAGTTGAACACAGATAGAATTGAAGTGGCGTGTAAATGAGATTGCATGACTACTCGATAAACAATCAAAACTTGTACATTTATTAAATCATTATCAAATTTGATTGATACCAAGGCTTTCACAAATAATAATATTAATATTATTCTAGGCCAATAAAGTCAACGTGGCCTAATATAACCCAAATCATTCACGTTACATTGAACTCTTCATGGTCAAATGACAGGTCACTTGCAAAATCTTCTTATCTATTGTTTATTATTTCTATAGGTAAACCTGTGTGTATATAAATTCCATCCCAAGTCTATCCAAAAAGAAACACAACTCCTTTCATCGTTCAATCATAATGAACAAAATGAGAACTTCAAGTTTTGGATTAGCTGTATTCTTATTTGTCCTTCAATTATCAGTTTCAGGGACAAGTTCTGATTCATCAGTTTATGACACATTTCTCCAATGCCTATACAACCATTCTGAACCTTCTAACCCCATCTCTGCTGTAATCTACTCTCCAAACAACTCTTCATATTCATCTGTTTTGCAATCTTACATTCGAAATTTACGATTCAATGAGTCATTCACCCCTAAACCGCAGCTCATTTTAACTGCATTGCACGTTTCTCATATTCAAGCAGCCATTATTTGTGGTAAAACTAGTGGTTTGCAGATGAAAATCCGAAGCGGCGGCCATGACTACGAGGGGGTTTCGTACGTGTCCGATGTACCGTTCTTCATACTCGACATGTTCAATCTCCGATCGATCAATGTAAGCATCGAGGACGAGACCGCATGGGTTCAAACCGGTGCAACCCTTGGCGAGGTTTATTACAGGTAAGGGCTGGCAAAACTGCCTTCATTAACTTTTGAATATTTGGTCTGACTAGTACTACTATATTTTATTGTGTAGAAAGAAGTTGAATAAGTAGTGTAGCGGTATAGAAAATGAAACATCATGTGCCTTATTATATATTTGACATATTCAACTTTATCTTTTATTGCTCACCCTATGGTTGAATTCTGACTCGTGTGCTGGCCACAGAATTGCAGAGCAAAGTAACATCCATGGCTTTCCTGCCGGAGTTTGCCCCACAGTCGGTGTCGGGGGCCATTTTTCCGGTGGTGGGTACGGTAACATGATGAGAAAATATGGCCTGTCGGTTGATAATATCATTGATGCTGTGATAGTTGATGTTAACGGTAGAGTGCTAGACCGCGAATCCATGGGAGAAGATTTATTTTGGGCCATTACAGGCGGAGGAGGATCTAGTTATGGCGTTGTTCTTTCGTATAAAATCAATCTCGTGCGTGTCCCAGAGACGGTAACTGTATTCAGAGTCCCGAGGACCCGTGAACACAACGTGACCGATATCGTTCACCGTTGGCAGGAAGTTGCAGACAAGTTGGATAACGACTTATTCATTAGAATGACTCTTAATGTGATCAACAACACCTCTACCGCAGAGAGAACGATACGAGCTACATTCAACGCGCTATTCCTCGGAAACGCAACAAGACTTCTCGCCTTAATGAACGAGAGCTTCCCGGAACTTGGTTTAGAGAGTTCCAATTGTCTCGAAATGAGTTGGGTTGACTCTGTCCTTTTTTGGACGAGTTTTCCCAATGGGACCTCGGCTGACGAATTGCTCAGCCGAGTTCCTCAAGTACTCACCCATCTGAAGAGAAAATCCGATTACTTACAAAAACCAATTTCAAAACACGGGTTAGAGTCCATATTTGCAAAAATGATTGAACTTGTTACACCAGCTTTAACGTTCAATCCATATGGTGGGAGGATGAGTGAGATTCCTTCAACTGCCAAACCCTTTCCCCATCGAGCAGGAAACATAGCCAAGCTTCAATATGCAACAAACTGGAATGAAGATGGGGTTGAAGCAGCAAACCACTACTTGAACTTGACAAGAATGTTACACGCTTACATGACCCCATTTGTGTCCAAATCCCCCAGGCAGGCTTTTCTCAACTACAGAGATCTTGATATTGGTATCAATGATAATGGTCCAAACAGTTATTTTGAAGGGCTTATTTATGGACTAAAGTATTTCAAGGGTAATTTCAACAGGCTGGTGAAGATAAAGACCCAGGTCGATCCGGATAATTTCTTCAGAAATGAACAAAGCATCCCAACATTTCCAGCTTGGAGGAGGAAATGAAAACTAGAACTCGTAGATTTCTTCAGTATTGATTCCCTAATAACCTAAGGGTTGCTTGGATATAGATAAATAAGTGGTTATTATTTTAATAGCGCGCAAGACCAATAGTGTGTAAAAGATGTATCTGAATAAAGATTGCTTTATTACATTTTCTTACTTTCATTTTGTAGGTGTTCTATTTTACCATTCGTTCTACCTGCAGGTTCAAGACGAAAAGTAAAAAAATAATAATAAACCTTGAGCTTTTCATTATAACATATTCATATGGAGCCCATGTTTAAAACCTCAATGATTTTACTTTGGGAATTAATCTTTTAATTAAAGACTCGAGTTTGTTAACATCTTTGTCCTATATACTATTTCATTTGTTGCTCAATGGATTATTGTATTTGACGACAAAATGTTCATCCTAGTTATGACTCTTAATGATTAAAGGGTATGGTTAGACCTAATTTGCAAGATTAGAGCTTAAGAAGAGTTGCAAAGAAAATTTAGAACAAAATTAGAAGAATAGAGAATATGGGGATGACAGAGCAAGATAAGGACAAAACTGAGAGAAAAAGAAGAGTTTTATTCATACTTAGGGGCGTCCGTGGTACGGTAAAAACCCGTACCATACCATTTTGTACCGAAAATTAATGGTAATGGTTTACATTTTTTACTTACCGAAACCGAAATTACCGAATTTTTTGTGATTTGTTTTGGTTTTAACATTTTAAAAACCGATTTACCGCTTATACCGCTTAATTAAAAATGTATATATATATATATATATATATATATATATAAGCTTGATAACTTATTGGTCTATACTGGTGTGCATTGTATTATATGGTGGTATGCACGTACACCAAATCCTAGCCAACAAGCAAGTAGGTTTTTTTTTTTACATTTTCAGCCGCCGTTACTCTCTCTTTTTAGCAGCTCCTGTGTAGAAAATAGAGAAGTAGGGTTCTCTCTCGTGTATCAGTTCTCGTCTTCTCTCTCTCACCATAGCGAAGGTATGGAATCTTCTCTCTCTCACCTTATCTTCTCACCGTCGTCCTCTCTTTCTCTCGTGTACCACTATTTTGTTTTTCAGATCTGATCACAAATGGTTTTTCAGATCTGAGTTTGTTGATTAATGTAGTCTTCTTCTTCATCTGTAATTAATAATACCAACTTGATTATAATCATATATGATTATATACCATGAACCACTATTTTGTGTGTCACTTCATCTCAGATTTCGGCTTGATCAACCTCAACTTGAATGATAAAACCAAATGATGCAACTCAACCTCAATCGATCCCAAATCAAGTGAGTATTTCATTTTTTAGTACGTTTTTACAGTTTTTAGTTTTTTTTTAAAATTTATTTAAGTTGATATATTTATATTTTCTTGTATGTTTCCTAATATGTTTTGTTGTATGTTTTCTAGTATGTTTTGTTGTATAAAAAATGCCACTGAATTTGAATGGTTAGTTATGAACTTATGTATGGTTGGTTGATGTTGTAGAAAAAATGGTTACTTGATGTTGGTTAATTACAGACTGAATGTTGGTTTGAGTATAAAAAAATGGTTACTTAATTACTGAAAGTTAGTTAATTATGGACTGTTTTGCTATAGAGAAAATGGATTGGGTATTTACCAATACACTAACACTTAAACACTTTAAAATAGTGCTAAAACATCTTAAAACGGGACCATTTGTTTAAAATAACTGTAAAAACATCCCCTTAAAATCGATTTTTCAGAAAACCAAATTTATCGCAAAAAAACGATTTTACCGATGTACCGCGCGGTTTGGTTTTGGTTTATGGGCTGGTGTACCGGCTGGTAAAACTGGTAATTTTGGTTTGATGATTTCAAAGTTGGTACGGTATTGGTATGCTCCATTTACCAACCAAACCGACCGAAAACCAGCCCTATTCATACTTCACGACGCCTCATTACAATTCAGCTCCCTCCATTTATACATTTTGAGAATCTAATACAACAAGCTTTTAACCGAATTTTTGAAAACTCATACAACTAACTTGTAACAGAATTTCCAAAACTAATACAACAAACTTCTAACATAATTTTGTCGCGTGTTTAAAATTCTGCCTCTCACTACCTAACTAAACGACGCCACTTTCTCACCAATACAAACCTCTTTAATCCCGACAAAATTAATTAATTAATAAATAAATTGTTTGGCAGTTATTGTCAAAAGTCAACAGTTTTATTTGAACACTCATTTGCTTTGCTATAAATACATTAGTTTCCCTTCGTTTTTGTGACTAATGAAAAATTCCCTCTTTCAAACTTTCTTCCAAAATCGAAATGCCTCTATACCAGTTTCTGAAAATATTTTCTACATCACTGCATTCATTTGTTACGTTGTTGGTTGAGTAAAAATACAGAAATTGTGTTCATTGAAATTAATATTATTGTGCTACATAATTAATTTGGAAAATTCGTTCTATCTTGGAAGACAATATTCATCAACCTCAAAGCACATTGGAGGGAATAAATTGTCTTAAGGACACTCTGGTGCTTCACAGGTCTTGGATTCTTTTTTGTTTTTATTATTATTTTTGCAAATTCAAGTAAGTTTTATTTTCTGTAATATCATTTTATTTCTATAATATGTAATTATGTATTATTGTTTAAATAAGTTGACCTCCAACTAACTGTACCTCCTTTCATATTAATTAAATAACCAGTATTAGATCATCGTTTATCCAAATCACCTGCGTAATACAAATCCGCATATCCAATGAGAAATTTGTTGACTTCACTGCGATTTTTCACAAATTTCAACTCCAAATCCTCAGTAACTTTGATATATCGCAACAACCATTTCGCCACCTCCCAATGCTTTCTTCCTTGACCATGCATGTACCGGCTAACCATACTAACAGCTTGGGAAAATTTAGGTCTTACTCACACCATCGCGTACATGAGGATTCCAATCAAACTTGCGTATGGTACTTGGGCCATATACTTCCTCTCCTTATCATTACTCGATGATAAATTTCGCACTTAACTTGAAGCAGGGAGCCAGTGGTGTACTAATTGATTTTGCGGACTCCTTCAAACCAAAACATTTTGGGCACTTTTCAAATATGATTTATGTGTTAGCCACACAGCCCTAGTCAACTTGTCACGAGTAATTACCATCCCATAATTTTCTTAGCTTTGCCAAGATCCTTTATTTTAAATTTTGTCCGAAGTTAGGCCTTTAACTTTTCAATCTCCACAGAGCTCTTAGATACGATCAACATATCATAAACATATAATAGAAAATAAATAAAAGTACCATACTACAATTTTTAAAAGTACACACAATGACTAAAGTGACTTCTCGTAAATTTGTGTACCTTCATAAATTGGTCAAATCATAAATACCACTGTCTTGGATATTGCCTCAAACCATATAGGGACCTTTGCAACTTGCACACCATTTTTTGCTTTCCATTAGACTTGAAACCATCTGGATGTGCCATATAAATTTCCTCATCTAATTTTCCATGGGAAAAGGAAACTTTCACATCAAGTTGTGCTAACTCTAAATCAAATTTTTTGACTAGGCGAGCAAAATACGAATGAAGGAATGTTTCACCACCTCTCTTATTAATCACTTCCCTCTTCTTTAGCATACCCCTTTGCAACCAATCTTGCCTTTAAATCTCATATCGCTTTTTGCATGAAAGCTTTCCTTCTTTTCATATACCCATTTTTACCCAATTGTCTTATTTCCTTTTGTTAGCTTCACGATCTCTCGGGTTTTATTTTTACGAAGAGAATTCATCTCTTATTCCATGGCCTTATTCCATTACACATCTTCCAAACTACGCACATCTTCTTTGAAGGTAGTTAGAATATATTCATTGACAATTGGTAAGACATAAGCAACTATATTTGTAAATTATTCTTCTCGGTCAGTTTGTTGCTATTGATTCGACTATTTATGGAGGCCCTTGAGGATAAGGATCCACCTCATCTTCAATCTCCATATCCCTCTTTTCTTCATCATTTGAATGAGTATTTATGAGAGAGAACTTGTTGGACTTTGAAATTCTACTTGCTGCATCAAACTGTATGTTTTGTTCTCTTCATTGGACATTTTGTCTTTCGTAAATTTACTTTCATCAAGAGTAAAATCCCTGCTTTTGATTATTTCCTTTAACGTTAGACACCATAATCTGAACCATTTAGCTCCATTGTTAAAGCCCAGAAAAAAAAGCTTTTTTGCATGTGGATCGTGTTTTCTTTCTTGGGCAACCAAAAATGCATAAATAATCATAATCAAAGGTAGGTTAAGACCAAACATCAATAAGAGTTTTTCCACCAATCGTAGCAAACATCGAATGATTAATTAGATGATATGCCTTAGTAACCATTTTTACCCAAGAACTTAAATGTCCTTTTCTCTCGTATGTCCAGGCCTCATGTGCCAAAGCTTGGTTATATCAATAGCAATCTCCACGGAGGTAGCTCCACTAACAACAGTCTTTTTCCTTCTAAGGCCTTTTATAAGAACCACAGGACCTCGTGTTACTTTTAATGTTCTGGCCTTTATGGTGATTTTGAATCCATTTGATTAAGCACCAAAAAAAATTAGATTTTCTTCATATATGGTATATACCATACGTTGGTCAGATCTCATGTGGTTCTGTCATGGAGCTTCAATAGGATCACACCAACTTTTTTTTTCTCACATGCATGATCATTTTCCATAAATATTATGCCGTCATTGACAAGATTCAAACTAGAAAAATAATCCTTACAAGGACACATATTAAATGAACATGCTGAGTCGAGAATCCACTCGTCTAAACCAAGTCCACTTGTAGTAGCCAGTGCAAAATCTGAATCATCATTGTCTATATGGACCACATTTGCATTCGTAGTTGAATTTCCCTTATTTTTATATCTTTCGATAATATTTCTTCCAATGGCCCTTATCACGGCAGAAAGCACACTCATCCTTTTGCTAGAATCTATCTTTCATTCCTTGAAACTCCTCTCGACTTGGAAGATAATTGTTTCCACCTTTGTTTTGCTTTTTGGTCTCCAATACTCCCCTTGTTACCAAAGCCTCTGATGAATGATATTGGGCTTGCTTATCACGTTTGAGTTATTCATTATTCATCAAGGCATTTGAGATATCCTCGAATTTCACCTATTACTTCCCATTAATCAAAGTTGTAGCCAAGTGTTCATATGAATTTTAGTGAATTCAACAACACGGGATCTTTTTTTATTTTTTCTAATTTTGCCTTTAAGTAATTATTATGTGTATCTTCTTATGGTTGTATTCTTGATTGTTTGGTTGGGTGGGTGGCTAGATGATTAGAGGAACTAGATTTCTATTGAATTGGTTGGCATATGATTTTATAGATTTTTAGGGTTTAAATCTTTCCTCTTTTCTTTCAATTGCGACAGGTTACCTTTAGGGTTCTTGTCCTACCTTTTGTGCCCTACCCCTTATGACTGTGAGTGCATGGGTAAAGAGAGTTCTTTTAGGATACTAGTTAGTGCACACATGTGTTTAAACTTTAATGTTTGTATAAATTTATGACTAAACTTTGAGGATGTTTGTTTGAAAGTTTCTGGTAGAGATTGTCCCCTTAAAAAATTTGCAAAACTTAAGCTATTCGTATACTACCATTTCCTATTTGATCCATTATTAGGCACATTGTGAAATACTCCTCCTAAAAATAGGAGTTATTCTCACATTGTAGATATTCTTTACATATTAAATTAAAATTAAAATAATAGTGCAAGTGCATTGGTATCTTTTGGTATGTAACATAAAAATTTTAATAGTTAGGGTTTTAAATTAAACTATCTTTGTTATTCATATTGTTGTTTCTTTGTTCCTTTTTTAATTTTTAAGAACTATAATATGAAGTTAAAAATAACTCATTTCTAATATTTTCATAAATGAGAAGAAAAAAATTTACGTGTATTTTACAAAAATTATAACCAATAAAGTCAAATAGTTTTACATATATATGTTAATCCATATTCTTCACATATTCAAATGAGAAACACTAATTTAACTATATTAAAATGATATTTATTTAAATATAGTAATGCCTTCATAAATAAAGTAAGGGAAAATGGTGAGACATACCTAGACTTTTTAGAAATTAATGATAAGGACAAGCTAAAAATAATTTTGTGAATAAGTCCACGTGTTATTACTTTTTTCTAATGATGAATGTTATAGCATCACTCATCTTACAACGCAACCTAATCAAGAATTGAAATCATTCGTGGACACGTCCATGAACCTGATAACAACTTAAAATTACGTCATAATCTTATAGTGCTGAAAGTATATTAGACCAAGTCAAACATAAATTTCATTCAAATAAATCCACTAACAAACACATGAATCCTGGAGATAATTGCGCTACCAATAGTAACACATTTGCATGAAACAATGTCTCCCAAAGAGAAGATCATATTATGAAGTGAAAGAAGCCACAAATTTAACTAGTCAAAAATAAATTTTAGTTGGACCATCAGATCACCCATGTGCTGTAATAATTTGTGAAACCCGAGTCCATGTGATCCGTCTGATTACCTAGACCCAAATCTTAAATGGATGAGATGGTCACATCCACGTGTTGTTACGGTTACACTTATTAATGTAAATACAATTACACTTGTAATTGTGGTACATATATATTTGTAATTATTTGTTGTATCGTTTGGACTTATCGTTAATTAATTAAAAAGTTTTTGGATTTAAGATACCAACACGATTATCGCTTGGGATGATCATACATAAATATATTTTAAAGGGATATATTAACTAAAAGTTTTTTTTACTTTAGTACATTACTAATTTTATATTTTTGACATATTAATTTAAAATTAGAGTTTGACCAAAATTGTTAAAAAAATATGTTAACTTTATTAGACACATGGCATTTTAAATTAGAAATTTTTAAAATACCAAAAAATCGTTTAAGAAAAGAAAAAAAAAATATTATTTCTAAGGGATCTTAAATATGATTATAACCATATAGATTCATTAGCAAGGTTAAATCTATTATTATAAGTGTATAATCATTAATTTTGCATGTTTTCATACAAGTTCAATTCAATTATTAATTTAATTAACTAACATCAAATTTAAATTATAATTCATCAACTTAAGCATGTGAATCATTATTCTGTATCATTCTTATAACAAATCTAAACAGGTTTAGACTTTAAACATAAATAAATCTAGTTTCTTCATGATTTATCATAAGATTCAATCCTAACATGTGTTTAATCTAACATACATCATTTAACAATTTAACATAAACGAGTTACAATTAATATGTAAGAAAGAAATGTATTCCTTGCCTGGAATCAGGAGGTTAAATCTCTTATTAAGTCTTTTGTTGAATCTTTTTTTCTCCAAGTATCCCCTTTGCAACTAGGGTTTGTCTATGTTATGATATGTGAATTATAAGGATTGAGTGTTTATTTAACCTCTAATTCCCGCAGATTTTCTATGGCCAAATTTAAAACCTCCAAATAAGACAAAAACGCTACTGATATGCTCCCAAATCTTAGCCCAAGGGGTTACATACCCTAGGGCCAAATTTCGCTAATTAAAAACAACACTCTAGGATTTTGTATCCCTAAAACTCGGTCTAATAGTACACACTCACAATACAAGATAAATAACACGTTGTTATTAATTTACGAAGTGTTCACATATAATTTAATTTTCTGAAATAAATTTAATTACAACATGCAATTGATTGTCATAATAAAATGCACACGCAATTATCATGCACACGAGCAATGATAATCAATATTACACACACACAAACACGCATATATATATATATATATATATATATATATATATATATATATATATATATATATATATATATATATATATATATATATATATATATATATATATATATATATATATAGAGAGAGAGAGAGAGAGAGAGAGAGAGTGAGACGGGGTATTAAACATTTGTGAGAGAATGTGCCAAAATAGTATTTAATGCTCTAACGCGTGGCTAAAAATGATAAGTACCTTATTTAATATATGATATTATATACTTACTTTATGTGACTTTATTTATAATTCAGATTTTTTAGTATTATGCTACTAATAGATGCAAAAAATATGTTCATGTTTTATTACAATTGCTAGTTTTAAATAATGTGAGTTTGAAAATTACGGGTAGTATATAAGTAAATTATAATTCTTGGATAAACGATCTCATTATCTGATTAGTTTTGTAATAGTGAGATGTTCTTGGAGTTAACATCCCATGACTATAATTGAGTACAACAAATGTAATTTGCCATTTATCATAGGTGCTTAGAGTATCATGAATCCTATTTGCATATTGAATAGTTCTTGAAGGCATTTTGGCATCATGCCAATATAATCACTAACTTTTCCATCATCTACTTTATAGGATGATCTTTTTTTCCCAGGAAAACCTTTGTGATTACCATTTTTTTAAAGAGTAAATAAATCATCAACGGTATCAAATGCCGCTTGTACTTGTTTTGGCTCAGCGATCTTATATTCCACAACTAATTTATCCACTATAAACTCATCATCATACATTGTCTCTTGAACTTAGTTTTTAAATAAAATCATAATTATTTGTTTTATTCATGCACCAAACGTAAAACTAAAGATAGATAGATAGATAGATAGATAGATAGATAGATAGATAGATAGATAGATAGATAGATAGATAGATAGATAGATAGATAGATAGATAGATAGATAGATAGATAGATAGATAGATAGATAGATAGATAGATAGATAGATAGATAGATAGATAGATAGATAGATAGATAGATAGATAGATAGACAGATAGACAGTCTCTTTATGTGAGTGCAGAAAAATTCACAATAAAGGATCTAAAAAAATAATCACAAAGGGAAGAAAGTAAATGGAATCACATACAACAACGATGTACGTGGTTCGGTAACTTGCCTATGTCCACGGAGAGGTTACTTGTTCTTATTAAGTGTCTCTCAACGATTACAATTTTCTATCCTTTTTCTCCGGGTGAGGGTATACAATTTATAGATATGCCCGTTACAGAGTTTGGGTTGTTTAAGGAAATCCATCATAGTTCGTGGATTGGCCATGAGGCGCTTGAATATCTCGAGCGAGATTCTTGGCACCTTATTTGACCATGTCTACGAGTATCCTCCTCTAACTAAATTGCACGTGTAGAAATTAATTTATGATTTGGGCTGGCCAAATAACTCAAGTTATCTTGGTTGGATACTCTCATGAACTTGTAAAAAATGGGCTCTTATAACTGCCTCGGAAATCTTTGGGCTAATAACCATGGGTTAACAGTTGAAAGCCCAAGGCCTAAAAATGTGATGAGGGTTTGTGGTGGAATCTTTGTAGTAACAAGGATTGCAACAAGGGCACGCTTGTCTTAAAAGATAAACTGAAGCGCCAAAATCTTCCTAGAAAGTCGAAACACATCATTTGAGTGTTCTAGTGATTAGTTGTTGCTTACTCAAGTGTTTGTTCACTGTTTCTGGTCGTTCTTACGCATACTCTGTTCCTAAGATCTTTTGCTTCAAAAGTCGAAGGTTCTTTCCTTCTGTGCTTTCCCAAAGCTTCTTTATCGCATGTAAGTTATAATCTCTGCCTCTTCTTAGTTCTTTTTACCTGTATTAGCTAGTTACTATAGTTAGGGTTCCTTTTTTGTTCAGTAATGGCGATGTTAGATTGTAAACATATAAAAGAGTTTAGGCATTAAGTATAACATCCCTAATTGGGTGATTATCGATTGTGCCCCACTTCCTCGTAATGTTCGTAGAGTTGATGGGGCCACTGGATCCACACATTGTTAATGACTCAAAGGGGTTTGACATTTCCCCCAAATGAGTTGTTACTTAGATTTTTTAGGTTCTTTGTCATTGTTACTTCTTAATGTGCCCCTAAAGTATGGAAGATAGTAAACGGTATCCATAGGATAAATACTCTTTATGGAACAAAGTTGGGTCTTGCTGAGATATGTTACTGTTATACGTTCCCGAAGACCAAAGAGGGTTTGTTGTATCTGAAAACCAGAAGAGCCGAGCAAATTCTGGTTTAAATCTTCTGAATTCCTACAAAGACTATTGGGAAACTGGGTTCATTGCAAGGAACTGGAAACACACTCCACTATTGGAGGGGGAGAGACCACGTAACCTTCCTATTTTTTACTATGGAGAGGCCAATATAGGTCGCTTCCTCTTTTTTTTCTTTCTACTAACTTCTTGTGAATTCTTCTCATTCTTATGGTTGATATTCCTCTTCTTTATTATTGCATCTCGTGCCAAGAACCAGGAGCATCACATTAGTGAAATTAATACGAAATAGATCATGAAGGCCTAGAGCATAAAGGAGAGATTAGCGGAAGGTGAGCATCCCAAGTTGATCGCCTTTATTTTAGAATATAAGAACACAAGTACCAAGTTCATTGCTTGACCAGTCGACCAGGTCCTAATTTTAAGGGGTCCAAAGGTAGGTCCTTCTGATCCAGTTCGATCTGAGGAGGAAAGTTTTGAAGAAGAATAGAGAAGGAGAAGAAGAAGAAGAAGAAGAAGATGATGATGATGACACGACTCCTCTAATTAAGAAGAGAATGTTAAGGCTTCCTGATGATGATGACGATCATGTGGTCCTTTCTGATAGGAATCCTGCTTTAAAGTTTTCTACAACAGACTTTTCCAAGGGTAGTGGTTTCAGCCCATCTGATAAAGGAAGAGATCAAGAGAAGGAGAGAGAGAAAAAGAAAGAAGTAAAAGAGAAGGGGAGAGAGAGAGAGAGAGAGTAAGAAAGAAGAGGAAAAGAGGAAATAGAGAGAGAAGGTTGAGGCTAAGAATAAATTAGCCTTGCAATAAGTTGGAGTTCCCACCGTCCCTAATCTTGAATAGACTAGCGTGGGTGATTCGCCCTTTTTGGCCCCTGATCTCCTGAAGAAGTTGGTGTTTGCTGCTGATCGGGAGCATTCCTCGAGGCTAAGGCCAGCTCATTTTCCCTCAAAATTGAGCAGTGAATAGCTCTAGTAAGTCTTTCCTATTTGTTTCTTTTCCTTTATTCTTTCCTATTTCTATTTTGATTCTCTATTGTTCTTTTTCTTTTTGCAGATGTTGTCTGATTTCACTACCCTTCTGGACAACCAATCTAATGGATTCATAAGGGAAGAAGATCTAAAGAAAGCCCTAGTGGTAGAGAAGGTAACCCTTGTCAATGCTCCCCGGGCATGGGAGCATGAGAAGAGTGAGATGTCTAAGGCCTATAATGCTCTGGGGGCTGCTCAAAAGGTAATGATTATTGACAAGTCTGAATTAGTGAAGGCCGATAAAGAGTTGACTAGAAAGGTGGCCAAGTTAGAGGGAGACCTTTCTCAAGACAAGGATGACAACTACCGTGAATGATTTTATAAAGCTTACGAGGATACTGAATGCCAGATGGCTTACACTTATAAGGTCTCCTTAAAGAAGGAAATGGGACCAGGGTTTGAAGGTTGCTGAAATATATGTAGATTCTAAACTTTTTGACCTTCACTCTCCTGGTCCTGACCCTTATATTGAAGAAAAAGATAGAGAAGGTGGAAACAAGGCTGCTGTCAACACTCAGGTTATTCCTATTGTGGTTAGCGAGAGTGTTGGTGCTGGCCAGGAACAGTAAGTGGTCGACAAGGGGAAAACCATAGTTGGGGGAGACCAGGTGAAAGACTAGGGCTCCTGTAGACTAGGAGTTTTCATTTTCATTATACAATTTAAGTCTTGTTGGTATGTACCCTTATTTTGATAACTTCATGTATTGGCCATTGGCCTTCTCTTTATTTTTTGTGATAATGAAATTCCCCCTTTTGCTCTTGTGTTTATCTATTTTCATTTATGTCAATGTACTTGCTTTTGGTTTTGATGTGTATCATTTATAGTCTACTGATTTAGATCACTATATTTCTCCCAATTCTCAACTGGGGAGAATTCTTGGACCTAATATCATCTTACAAGCTCGCAAAGCCTGTATGAAAATTTGCAAGTCACTAAGAGCTAGGAACGAATAATAAAAAACCAGACTGAAGTGATTGCAAAATTGAAGTATGACCTCCAAAAGATAGAGGAGACAGGAGCCTCTGTTCAGGAGGAATTTAATTCCCTTAGGGCCCAATTGCTGGAGAGGACTAAGGTCGATTAAGTGTGTGAGGTCCTGCAGTTCGAACATGATGCTCTGCGAAAAGAGGTGTGCGAGCTTGAAATCTTTTATAGGGGTGCTCAAAGATAATGATAAGAAACTGAGATACTCATTTAAAGTGGGACCCAAAGAGGTTTTAGGAGAAGGTTATAATGCTGGTTTAGCAAATGCCGCAATAAACTCAAAGATACTGAAAGTATTACTTTTATTGAGGATGGTTGAGTGCTTTTAAAGAGGCGTGAACTCCAAAAGAATCCAAGCTCTGGTATAAGTACCAGGTTGAATGTCATGCATATTGCTATAATCCTTTCTCGAGAGATGATGAAAGGATTCTGACCGATTCAATTCGTCCCCAACTCTTGGATCAAGATCTCGTTAAAGATGTTGAAGAATTTGCTCCAAAGCTAGACGATGGTCAGAGGGCAGCTGTAGCAAAATATCTTGCTCGATGCCCTATCCCCTCTTAGGCTTTTATGTATCTCTTTTTAATCTTGCTATTGTAAACTTGCATTCTAAATAAAGAACTTTCTTATGTTTTGAGCGTGTCCTAGCTAAGCATATTTTGATTTTTCATACTTGTAGGTTACTTAGCAGTTTTATTGACTAAAATGATCTTGATTGATCGATTGTAGGCTTTGGGTAAACTCATACTTGGTTTAAATCATTTTGGGATTTTTATAACCAACTAAATGATGTTTAAGTGGGGGCATTCTGCCTTTCATATGTTTAAGCAGTATCATTCCATTCACTTTACCTTTTAGGTCGTGTCGTCACACTCCCTTAGGCCTAAGTGAGATGATGGCGAGAATGTACCTGGTTATTGGGCAATCCACCCCAGCAGATTTTTACGACCAACGAATGTTAGCGACCAACCAAAGTTGACTTTATTGCCTAAGGATCCCTAGTAGGGCTTTTTTTTTTATCGGGGCAACTCATGAGGCCTCTTGTGTTAACGATAAGGGCCTAAGTATAATTCGAAAAGTTTGTATTTAACTTGCTAACCATGCTCATCAAACATTCTAGACATGCATAAAGGAGTTATCATAAAAAAAGTGCAAAATAATAACATATAATCAAGATGAGTTAAGCAGACAATGTAAACTTTGAGAATAGATGGGCCAATCTAGCCTTTATTCATTACAAATTGTCTTATCAAGCAACAAAAAACTAAAAATTCTATTAATTTAAAACATAAAAGAGAAGATCCAAAAGTAGAACTTCTTGAGGTTGGTTGCGTTCTATGCTCTTGGTATCTCCCTTCCCTCTAGCATTTTCGGATGATATGCTCCTTGAAGATCATCTCTGATCATTCTGAATGGTCCTTCCCATTTTGGTCCCAATTTACCATTTGATGGTCTTACGGCACTGGTGAGGACTTTTCGCAGGATATAGTCTCCTATTGAAAACTTCCTCAGATTAACCCTTTTGTTGTACTACTTGGCTAGTTTATGTGGGTAGGAGGCCAACTTTATCAAGCCTAGCTCTCATCGCTCATCTACTAGGTCAAGTTCAGTGCGTAAGGCTTTATCATTGAGGCTTTGGTTGACCAGTACGATTCTCATAGTAGGAAGGCCTGCTTTTAGAGGAATCTCAGCCTCCATGCCGTAAGCAAGGGAAAATGGTGTTTCCCCAGTTGGTCTCTTAGGCGTTGTGCGATAGGCCTATAGAACATAAAGGAGTTAATCCACCCAAATACTCTTTAGCTTTTTCCAATCATTTTTTATCCCATTGATCATGGTTTTATAGGAATCTTCTACTTGCCCGTTACTTTGGGGATACGCCACGGAGCTGAAGTGGTGCCTGATGTCGTGCTCGTCGTAGAAAGCTTGGAATAAACCACTTTCGAATTCTATATCGTTGTCAATGATGGTGGTTCTTAGTATCCCAAAGCGAGTTATGATGTTTCTCCATATGATCCTGGTCATGTCAGAGTCTCTTATATTCGCCAATGGTTCTACCTCAAACCATTTAGTAAAGTAATCAGTGGCGGTCAGCAGGTACTTATGATTTCCAGATGCAGTAGGTAGCGGTACCACGATGTTTAATCCATACTGGGCAAATGGACATGGACTAGTAAGATAGTTTAGGTCACTAGTGGGCTAACCATAAGCGAGTGCTTTTGTCACTATTCACATTTGTAATCATACGTGCTAGCGTCTTTTTACATGTGAGGCTACCAATTTCCTTTATTACTTACTCGAAAGGCTAGCGATCTTCCACCTGCATGATTCCCACATATGCCTTTGTGAAGTTCACTAATTACTTGCTCGGCATCTTGTGTGTGAACGCACTGGAGGTAGGGGCCTGTGAATGACTTCTTATAAAGTTTCTCCTCAGGGCTAAGGTAGAAACGAGAAGCCTTTACTATAATTTGGTGGGCTGGCCTCTTGTCGTCTGGCAGTATGTCGCTTCGTAGATAATTGATGATGGGATCCATCCAACTTGGGGATTTATCTATGAGGAGTACTTGCTCAGCTACGACTGTATAATTGATATTGGGTTGTGCCAGGAACTCAATTTGTATTATCCTTTTTAGGTCAGAGTCAATTGATGACCTTAGTGCTCCTAAGGCATCAACGTGACTATTTTGTCCTCGTGGGAACTGTTGAATCTCCACCTTCTTAAAGTCTCCCATGAGTCTTCTTACTACATCGATGTATGATTCCATTCGATCGTCTTTGGCATTGAAGTCTCTTTTTACCTACTTGGAGACCATTTTGGAATCGTCGAATACGTTGAGGCATCTTGCCCCCTATAGTTTAGAGTTTTACAACCGGTGGTCAATGCTTCATACTCAACTTTGTTTTTGGAGGCTTCAAATCCCATCCTAATTCCCTGATCGATTATTATGTCTTCGGGGGTAATGAGAACAATCCTTACTCCTGCCCCTTGGAATTTGAGGCTCCATCAACATGAAGTGTCCATTCTTTGGATGTTGCATCACATGCGATCAATTGCTCTTCATTCGGCTGATCTGATGGTCGTTCTCCTATGTACTCAGCAGTAAAATTTGCTAGGATATATCCCTTGATCATCGTTCTGGGCTGGAAGTGGATGTCAAATCTTTCGAGCTCGATCGACCACTTCAAAAGATGCCCAGAGAGATCAGATTTTCCTAGAACGACCTTGAGTGGGTAAAAGGTGATTATTATTGAGGAATGATCTTTGAAGTAGTGCTTCAACTTCCTCCAAGCGATCACTAGGGCATAGGTGAGCTTTTCCAGAGGTAAGTACCGTTATTCAGCATCTAATAGCGTCTTGCTGGCTTAGTAAAGCGGATGTTGTTCTCCCTTTTCACAAACTAAAATGAAACTCACAACATGGTCTGATACTTCCAGGTAAAGGTATAGTTGTTCTCCATCGTCTGGAATTACTAACAATGGGGGATTACTAAGGTAAGACCTGACCTCTTCCAAAGCTTGCGAGCAGTCTTCATTCCATACTAGGCCTTTGCCTTTTCTTAAGAGTTAGAAGAATGGTCGACAGCGCTCTGAAGACTTGGAGATGAAGTGATTGAGCGCAATGAGTATTTTAGTAAGCTTCTGAACATCTCTCAATGTCTGAGGAGGCTGGATCTTAGTGATATCATCAATTTGATCAGGGTTGCCTCAATTCCCCTTTTACTCACTAGGTAGCCTAAGAATTTTACTGACTGGACCCCGAATTAACACTTACTTATATTAAGCTTCATTCGATACTTCCTTAGGATTTAGAAGGTTATTGCTAGGTTTGAGAGGTGATCGGACTTGTTCTTACTTTTGATGAGCATGTCGTTGATGTACATTTCCATCGTCTCTCCCATATATTTTCTAAATATATTGGTTACCAATCTTTGGTAAGTTTCCCCTGCATTCTTGAGGCCAAAAGGCATGACCTTATAGCAATACAAACCAACTTAAGTTATAAAGGAGTTCTTATCTTGGTCAGTCCCGTATAGGGGGATCTGATGATACCCTGAGTAAGCATCAAGGAAGCTCATCCTTTCGTGAGTTGTTGTGGCGTCAACCAGTTGATCTATCTTCGAGAAAGGGAAGATATCCTTAGGACATTCCCGTTTGAGGTCGATAAAATCGATGCACACCCTTCAACTTCCATTACTTTTGGTTATCACTATTAGGTTGGAAAACTATATAGGAAACTTAACTTCCCTGATGAATCTTGCGTCCAATAGCTTCCCTACCTCTTTCTCTAATACCTTGGATTTTTTTAGAGACGTTCAGCGAGCCTTTTGAGTAATGGGTTTAAAAGTAGGATCGATGTGTAGGCAGTGCCAAACTGGGGTCAATCACAGGTAACTCATAAGGCTCCCATGCAAAAATATCTTTGTTGTTTTTAAGGAGCGCAACGAGTTCCCTTTTCTCTTAATCGGCGAGAGAAGACCCAATCAAAAACTTCCTTTCTATCAAATTGGCATCGGCTATAACTTCTTCCAGGCTTTCGATGACCCTATCTTCGGGGTGAACCCTGGTCTCTTCCACCCCTGATCAACTATACTGTAGTTTCTATTTGAAGAGAGCATCCCCTTCCTAGGCTTTCTTTTGGTCATTCTCGGGCTCCTTCTTTTTCTATTTCTTCGAGCGGATGGCTGCAATGAAATATTTTTTATTTGTAGCCTGTTCACCACGAATTTTGACCAATCCACGATCTGTAATGCATTTCAGGTTTTGATGATAAGTGGATGGAACATCCCTCATTGTGTGGAGCCAACCTCTGTTCAAAATAACATGGTATAGGGACTCGATGTCCACAACTAAGAACTCGATTAACTTCCATATGTTCCCTACCTGACTAGCAGGGTGATTTTTCACAATGGCATAGTAATCCTTCTTTCAAAGCCAACTAATGGAATCGTATCTTCTTTGAGGAATAGGTCTAGAATACATCACTTCAAATGAAATCCCCTGGTCCACTAGTATCTTGTCGACATCCCAGTTAACAATCCTGAGCGTGATTACTAGTGCGTTATGATGGGGGGTCCTTACCCCGATAAAGTCCTCTTCAGTGAATATAATGTGCATCGTGTAATCAATATCTTTTGGTCGCTGATTCTTTCCAACCTAAGTTTTCTCCTGGATCGATTTGAAAAGATTCCATTTCGGCAGTCACCTTCTTTAGTTCCATTCTACCGGTATCGCCCTGAATTTTTTTGAGGTCTGATGACGCATTAATGACTATAAACTCGTGTCTTGTATTATCAACGAGGACATTGTCTGGCTTCTGGTCGCCATTGGCTGCGATATTCTCTATTTTCTTATCAATGAACTCACTAAGGTGACCTGCCTGAACTTTCTCTTCTAGATGTGACTTCAGAGATTTGCAATTATCGATTCGGTGACCACCCTCTTTGTGGAATGTACACCTCAGTGCGTTGTTTCTCTTAGTTGGATCATCGTCCATCTTCTTGGGCCATTTGATGAAGGGTTCATCATTGATTTGCTGAGAATTTTATAAATGGGTTCCTTAAAGACTGTGTTAACAGCCTGGAATGCCTTGGATGGGTCATTCTTACTTCTACCTTTGGAGCCATTCTTGCCCTCTTTCTTGCTTCTCTTTTTCAGGGAGTCATTCTTCTCTATCCCCTTGTTATCCTTATCTCGATCATTATCTCCTCTATTAGGATGGATCATGTCTTTGAACTTGGCATACTTTTAAATACGGGCTATAAGATCATCTATGTTTATGGCTTTGTTCATGGTGAGAGGTTGGTGTAGCAGAGATGTGGTCGGCAGGCCAATTCTGAAGGATACTATGACAACTTGCTCCAAACAGTCCTTGATCTCATTAAATATCTCCCGGTATCTTTTGGCGTAATCTCTAAGGCTTTTTCTTCATAGCGAGCAGTGAATCCATCCTCTTAGGATGGGAGCTACTCATTATGAATTGCACCGTGAAAGCCTCTGCCAGTGCTGCGAAGTTCTTGATCGACCTGTAGAGGAGCCTCTCAAACCACTTCGATGCTACATCGTGTAGGCTAGAATGGAATATCTTGCACATTAGTGCGTCATTGTGGCTCCATAAGGTCATTTCCTGCTGATACTGCCTGACATGGTCTATGGGGCTTGTTTTCCCACCGTAGACCTTGAACCTGGGGACCGCAAATTTCTTGGGAGGTTCATCACGTTCAGTTTCCCTTGAAAATGGGGTTTTAATCTGAGATTTAGAGCTCTTCTAGAAATCTCTCTAGTCAATATGGCTCCTTGGTGTGTCGGATGTTGGTCCATCTCCCTACGGGCCAGAATCCTCAAATCCTCACTTGGTCGATCACTATTCTTGTCGCTCCTCTCTTGGTGGACACTCTCTGATCGTGCTCACTCTGTCATGTTTAGTTCTTTCCTAGTCATGCCTTGTACTCCTTCTTCGATTAGGGGAGCCTCCCACCTGAGGGCTGAGAATTCTGTCTTTACATCGCCTTTTGTTTCGGAAAGATCCCTCTCCATTCTTTTAAGTCGCCTCTTAAGGCGAGCATTTTCTTCTTCTTGGAGGAGAGTTGCCTCTTCCTGTTCTCGAAGTCGGTCTTCATAGGCATCAACCAGCTTAGAAATATGAGTGGACCTTTCCTAAATTAAGTTAGAACAGGTTTCTCAGTTGGTTCATTCTTAGCATCACTGTCGCCTTTTTAATTACTAACCACCTAAGTGAGAAAAATATAATGGTGCCAAATTTTATCTTTCATTAATTTAAATGGAACTCTCATGCGGAAAATAAAATAATATAACAATCACAGTTAACTGAAATAACCATTCATAAATAATTAACTAACCGAATAAACCATCGGTTCAAAATCCATCAAAAGTAAAGACAAGAAATAAGTCTCAACAGGTCTAACGAATACTAAAAGAACTGTGAGCAACAAGCTCGAATAACTGATAGAAATCTCTACATTATGAATGAAAGAATGAGGCGTCTATTAAAGTCCCGCAACATCCACATGTGCTGCAGCAACGGATCCCTGAAATTTAGTCAAGCCTGGCGTCCCTGTGGCTGGACACCTAAAAGGTTTTTAAAAGTTTTTATAGCAAGGCTTAGTACCCAAAATATTTGAAAAAAACATTTAGCAAATGAATAACTTGCAGCAATAAATAAATATGCATGCTCTCCATATTTTAGTTAGTGTCGCACTCTCCTCCTCTAATGTTCACTACTACGCCATCATTAATTCACCTAGTTATTTATCTCATAACTAGATAATTAATATAATCTCCTTGACTCACCCTACTCTAACCGAGTATACCGAATTTATGATTTTTAAGTTATTATCAACATCAACTTAATTAATCATTTCCCTTTTTAAATTTACATAACTTCTATACTTGTTATACGTATAAAACAACTCATGTTTGGTATTAATTAGCCCTTATATAATTAACTACCTAATTATATAGTTACAGTCATATTGCAGCATTCACAAACATACTGAAATACATTTAATAACTAGCATCCACCCGAGTAGATACTCACAGGATGTAAATTCTCTAAAGTGCTATCCCACTAGGTATATTCACGTAATCTAGTTACCCAAGTCAGAATTGCTCACTAACTTGGTTAAAACATACAATTTGGAGGCGGTCATATTCCTTCCCTGAAAGTGAGATGCCCCTCACCCATATAACGGACGCTATGACCTGGGAATATACTTGCCCTACTCCTCAAGTTAGGGGATTCATCCACTACGCGCAACCTCCCCCCTGTAGCACTAGAGTATATACTAATAATAATAATATCTAGCCACTGATTATTAATGTACACACCATGTATATACCATCACATCCCGTATATATATAAATATAAAATGTCCCGGTTATGCCGTGTACTAAATCCGTAACACAAGCCTATTTAAATTATTAAGAGTTTATGGTCCAACTCTAATTATTAATTAATTTGCACATTAATTAACTAAGTTACCTTTGGTGTCGCTCCCACCATAAATTCGGACTTACTCTCGTGGCCCGAAATAAAACAACATCCGAGTCTAAATTCCTGACTCTAAATTATTTAGCCCTCACTTAAATAATTTCAACACCTTGGTATCGCCCAACCAATAGCCCCGGACTCGCCCACTAAATCCGTTTCTAATTAATGTGAAACATTATTCTCATAATTTAGTCATGGCGTCACACCTAAACTTCTCCCGAATCCCAATTAGTTTCCCTCACAATTAATCAGTGTATAACCCCATATATTTATTTCTTATTACATAAGATATGGAAAGAATTTTATATAATTTTTCCCTTATATAAATAAACTGGCCGAATTGCCAAAGTCTGCCGACCGTCGATCGATCGACCCCAGACCTTCGATCGATCGAGCAGGCCTTCGTCTTCTCCAGAAGGTTGTTTCAGCCATGGACGAAATTCTAAAATCTCTATCTTCTTCTAACAGTAAACCCAAGACTCCTCATCAATAAAACTTATTAGAAACCTTATGAGTGGCCTCCATAATGTCCACCAACCTCATTAATTCGTCCATTATCTACTGATTTCATAATTTGGGGAAAAATCTACCTTTAACCCTTAACCCATTCAAACTTCAAATTTCTTCTTCAAATTCGTTTCTAGTTATCCAGATTACATCCTACCATATATGTATCAATTTAATATTCTCAGATTTTACATGAATCCCTACTCAAATTCGTAAATCAGATTATTGGTTTTCACAACCCCATTCTTATGCCCTTAACACCCAAAACGAATTTTAATCAATCACATCACATAAATATGAATTGAAAAATAGATTTAATGCTACAGCAAGTTAACCACTTGCCTTAGGGTTTGTAGAGTCTGAATTTGGAGTTGTGATTGCTCAAGGTTGAAGATGAACTCCTTGATTTTTTGCCATTCTTTGTCCCCCAATTTGCCTTAACTACTCTTAGGGTTTCCTAACCCACTAAGTTATTTTTCCCACCCTAATCAGTCGTACCCCAATTCCTTATACTTGCTTAATTAGGCTAATCCCGTTTTTTGCCTAATGGGTCAAGCCCAAGTGACCTAAATGTCCCCGTGTGGGCCCGACTATGTCTAAAAACGTCCCGTGACCCGTTTACTACCCCCGGGTACACTTTTTCGACTATCTTCGCCCATCCGGACTCAACCGTACACTCAGAATTGGCATCCAAATTAATTTCTAAAAATCCTTATTTCACACCCAAATTAGTCTATACCGACTCCCGACTGAAATAAGTACATGTCCCGTCATTAATACTCGAAATGACGTAAATACATTATTACTATTCACTTAGTAATTAAGTTCCCTAAATATTAACCATTCACTTCCCGATTAATGTTTAAATATAACTTGCCACAATTAATTCAATTAAAATTACGACACACAAGTAATTTTGAATTCCCGAATTAATTAAATATTAAATGCATGAAAATACGGGGAGTTACAACCTTGGAGTCCTATGGCTCTCTTCTGAAGGTTTTCTTTCTTGACGAAACCTTAGGTTCGTATGTTGGCGAATTTCAGACCTAACCCTGGGAGGGACAGGCTCTTCCTGAACATCATCGACTTGTGGAATGTTGTTGATGTAGTGAGATATCGTTGGCTTTCTGGTAATGAATGCTTTCATAGAAACGTAAGTCGATTCCAACAGACGGCTCCAATTGTGAATGCAGAAAAATTCACAATAAAAGATCTACAAAAATAATTACAAATGGCAAAAAGTAAATGGAATCACACACAACAACGATGTACATGGTTCTATAACTTGCCCACATCCATGGAGAGGTTTCTTGTTGATAACTAGACTTTTTGTGTGTCGTCATTGTTGAAAGCCAAGTTAGTCAAAATCCTCAATTACCTACAAATATATATCAAACTCAAGTGTAGAGTGGTAAGTGAGGATGTCAATCCTAATCTAAGTAGTGAACATGCTAAACAAGAGAGTATTATGAATATAATTCACATGATCCTTTTTTTTTTTTTTTACTTTTGGGTTTTTCTAATTTTTTTATGTTTTTCAAATATTAAAACAAGTAGGTGAGGTGAGGTGAGGTGAATTAACTCTAAACTAATATAAGAGATGAAATTAACAAACTAACTAGTGTGCCAAATAAGAACTAAGTAATAACAATTGAGATGAACTTAAATTTTAGAAATATTCAAGGAATGAAACTTAACCACCACTTTATCAATTAAATGTGTTAATTATTCTAGTATACTAATTTTCCAAATATTAATTCATCTTATCAATTAATTTTCATCAATTGACAAAACAAACTAATATAATTTAGTTAATCTAATTTTCATTCCCACAACTCAATTGAATAATTGATTTAGAAGTATTATATCAATCACCCGCTAGAATAGATCCATATAATAAATCTTAAATCAAACAAAATTTTAATGTATGAGTAAAATAAAATTTAATATAATGTAATTAGTGGGTCAAACTATCTCTAGTTTGAATCCACAAATTAAGAGTATATTAGATTTTAATCCTTTCTCAAGGATAGTTTACCATTTCTCAAGGGATAAACTCAAGTGGGAATGAAAAGAAAAATTAACTAAATGAAACAAAGTAGACTAGATTAATTAATACATTCAATTAATTATATGGGGCTTCATTTCACTCCTTGAATAGAGTGATTAGCCAACCATAGTCACAATTCAATTATTAACAATCTAATAAAACTTACTAAAAAAATTAAAGAGAAAGATAGAAGAGATTCAAACCAACATATAGGAGAGAAGCAATTGCACTTATATTCAATCCAATATTCACTCAAGTGTGTACAATTTTTCTCTACTAATTTTTCTCTCTAGAATTCACTAATTTTTCTATCTTTCCCTAACTTTCTCTCTCTAGTCTTCTTCTCTCAAAAGATTTCTTCTATTTGATGATAAGTCCCCCTTTATAGTAGAAGCATGGCACACATGGAGTTAAGGGGTATATTTGGGAATTGGCTTGGGTGTGCATGCGAATGGTGAGGGGAGCATGGGGTGTGAGTGTGTTTGAGGGAATGTGGGTTAGATGAGGTGACAAAATCTGATTTTCTTATAAGGGTATTTTTGGGTGTTGGGAAAAAAGGTAGCTGGGGGTATAACAGGGAAAAGGGGTAAAAGGTATTAAACATGTGGCATTTTGATTTGATCTTTTATTTGGCTTGGGTTTGGTTTGGTTTTGGCAGGAAGTGGAGAAATCGTGTTTGGCTTTTGAAATGGGTATGGAGTTTGATGGGTTGTGGCTAGAAATGGCCAGCAGCAGAGATCAGGTTGAGGGGTCAAAGTCGGTCGGACTCCTTTCGGGTTCTAGCCGGAACTGGTTCTATCCGGACAGGGGTTGTCTCCAGCGGGTATGGATCACTGGCGGGTTAACGAGGGGGACAGGTTCAGGGGCGTCGGCAGTGTGCGCCGGTAGTGGGTCGGATGGTGATGGCGTCGCGGAGGGCTGGAGGGAGTGAGAGAGAGGGGCATCAGTTGGGGTTTAGTTAGAGCGGCGCCGGAAGGTGGCGCCGGAGTTGAGAGAGACGACGGCTATAGCAGGTGGTCATGGTTGCGTCGCGACCGGGGTTTGGGTTTCCGGGCTGGCGCCGGCAGAGGGGCTGCTGGTTTCATCGCCGGAGGTGATCGGCGGGGGTTAGAGGTCAGAGGTGAGTTGGGTTTATGGTGAGAGGGTGTTAGTTTGGTAATGGTGGGATGAGAGATAGTGGTTGAAGGTGTTAATGGTGGTTGGAGAGATGAGAGAGGAGAGAGAGGGGTTGTAGGTTGAAGATGGAGGGGGGTATTGGATGTGTGAGGTGTAGGTGGTTTAGTGTGAGGGTGAAGGTGTAGGTAGTTTTAGGGTGTGTTTGGTAGTGTGTTGGTTTTAAGGTGTGTGTGAGTTTAATTTGAACCCCTAAAAAAATTAAAACTAACTAATAAAATAAAATTATAAAACCTAAAAATCTAAAAATTAAATTTCTATTCTAAAAATAAAACAAGGAATCAAATACAAATAAAAATAAAATTAGAAAGAAATAAAAATAAAATCTAATAAAACTTAAAATTAAAATCCTAAAAAGAAAATGCAAAATCTAATAAAACTAAAAAAATACATGAAATCTTAAAAATTCTAATCCTAACAAAATAAAACTAAAACTAAAAACTAATAGAATCAAAATAAAATAAAATTATATTAATAAAAATAAAATAGAAAAATAGAAAATAAAACCTAGGAAATACTAAATAAATCTAAAATAAATCCTAAAATAAAAATGACTCAAACTAAAAATATAAAAAATATAAAAAAGACACAAACTAAACACACACGGGGTTTAGGGTAAGTTTAGGCTAGGCTTAGGCTCGGGTGAGGTTACAGGGTTGGGTATTTAGCTCCTTTTTAATGCAAATTTCCTTAAAATATAGCTTTTGAACACCGCAACGTGCATTTGGCCTACAAGATAAACATTTAAGCACATGAGACCCGTATTGCCGAGAATTAGTAACTAAAGTACGTCTATTCGGGGTATAAAATGTACAGTTTTGGGTGCTTATCACACCACCCCCAAACAGAGCGTTGCTAGTCCTCGAGCAATAAGATAGATAGAAAGAGAAAGATAAGAACCCAAAAGTGTACCACTTTCGCGGGCACTTGCGATTGCACTTAGCATGTGCAATAAGCCTTTAAACCTATAGGTTGCCCTACAGGACGAGTTGTGTCTCGTGAGGGTTTGCAGGGAATATACCCACAAAATTCTTATTTTGCAAAAATTTGTTGAAAGGCAGTCAATCTCTTATTAGACATAGAATAATCGCACAATCCATCACATGTGAAATATTTTGGGAAATACAAGCTAGAATGTAGAAAATGTTAGGTAAGTAAATACTCAAGGCACATCCTTCCTAGAACTCAACGTGTGTTGTGTGAATCAGTCAAAACGGGTCGAGTATCACAAGAGTAATTCCTAGATTGCCTTTTCGGAATCAACGCTTCAACTTCAAATCTCACGAATATATCTCTCTCAAACGAACTCTCAAGATTAGGGTCAGTGTATCGTTATTGTGTGTGAGGAGATGAGTAAATGTAAGCAAATTCAAACGTCTCACGCACACATAAGAAAGAACGAACAATAAAAAAAGAAAATGATCTCATGAAAGAATGATAATCACTATAGTGAGAACGTCGAGTTATTCACCACGTTGACTTTCATTTGCCCGAACACCTAGGGGAACATGTATGTATATGGGTGAGGGGTAAATGAAATGGGATACGTGGGATGAGGTGAGGTAAGGATGGTTGGATGTGTGAAATGATGAATGTATGATGCGATGGGAAATGGATGGTATGTGAGAAGAGTGTTTAACACTTGAAGAACAAATGCCTTTATTACAAAAGAACTACTAACTACAAATTCTCTTTCTTTTCTTTTCCTTTTCTTTTCTTTTCCTTTTCTTTTCTCTCTCTTTGTTTTTCTTTTCTTTTTCCTTTTTCTATTTTTTTTCTATTTTTTGTTATTTTCTGTTTTTCACTTCTTCTTTTTTTCTTTTTCTTTTTCTCTCACTTTTCAAACCAACACTGAAGAAATTTAACATTTTGAACAACACTCTTTTATTTGAAAATGCAAGATGATATGTGAGGGGAATATATGGGAATAGGGTAGAATATGGTAAGGTAATTGGTGAAGTGAATGGGAATATGATATGGGGAAAAAAATGGTAAGTGTATGGATAAAAATCCTAGTGATCGGGACAAATTTCAAGACACGCATTTCTTACAACTCGAAAAAGATGTCATTCTCAGTGATCAAGCCAAAAATGAAGAATATGAGATCATACAACAATTAAAGTGCGGACCCAAAGGAAGTTGAATCAACTTGTGACTCGGAGATTGCGTAAAACACTCTGAAAGGGTGAAAGGAACAAATCTCATAAGCTAAAGTCTCCATTAGTGATCCTTAAGGTTCTCTTTAGAATTGTAATACTCCTCAACTCTAAACGTAGTGGCTCGATAAGTGCGCAAATTTTGTTGAGTCTAGAAATTTATGGTGCAAAATTCCTTGTTATGTATAAGCTATTTAGAAAAAATATTCTCTAGCTTGATTCCTAGACTTTTCAAAGATGGATGATTGAAAATTCACATCAATGAGTGAGATGAAAGAAGCTGCACAAAAATTTTAAAAATCAGGTTTTAAAAATCAAAATTTTTCAAAAGAGGTACGATTTTGATTAAATTCCCCACCCCCAAACAAAAAGGAACATCGTCCTCGATGTTAAGTAAAATGATTTTTAAAATTGAGAGCATAAGGTAGGAAAGAGATTACCAAAATGAACCGCTAATGAAGTGGGCAGATGAAGCGAATATGAAACCTGAATAAATGAGTGAGATAGCAAAATATGGACAAGTCTATAAGCATGATAGAAATTGGGTGGTGTGATACACCACCCCCAAATAGAATAAGACTCATACTCAGAAAAAGTGGGTTTCCTCCCGGTAGCGCTAAGTTTAATGTCTTCAGCCAGACCGATGGGAACTCACCCAAAAAGAGATGATAAACGAGGAGAGAACGAGGTGGGGGGAAATTCGGGGGATAATAATCACCCCCAAATAAGACTGAACGGTCAGTCTTCATAAATGGAGTCAACAAGGTCAATCTGTTTTATGTGAGTGGAGCCTAGCTCCAAGAAGGGCTTCAAGCGTTGACCATTGACCTGAAAGAGGCTACCATCCTTGGGATTTTGCACGGTGATGGCACCATAAGGGGTAACTGACTCAACAATGAAGGGTCCAGACCACCTGGTTTTCAATTTCCCGAGAAAGAGATGCAACCGAGAATTATACAACAAAACTTTTTGACCAGGGTGGAATTCATACTTTGGTCATGGATCCACTTCATCTTGTCCTTATACTTCTTGGACAAATCATAGGCATCATTTCTGATTTCCTCCAATTCATTAAGTTGCAGCTTTCTAAGGACACCTGCCTCATCAATATCGAAATTAAGGGCTTTGACGGCCCAATAAGCATGATGTTCAAGCTCGACAGGAAGGTGACAAGGCTTGCCGAAGACTAAGCGATAAGGAGACATGCCAATTGAAGTCTTGTAAGCAGTACGATATGCCCACAATTCATCGTTCAAGCATAAGGACCAATCTTTCCTATTAGGATTGACGGTTTTTTCAAGAATTTGCTTGATCTCGCGGCAACTTGACCACTAGTCTGTGGGTGGTAAGAGAGACCAACCTTGTGGGTAACACCATACTTTTTGACAAGGTGCTCAAGGACTCGATTACAAAAATGTTTACCCCCATCACTAATGATAGCTTTGGGGGTACCAAAACGCATGAAGACATGCTCTTTGAGAAATTGGACCACAACTCGATGGTCATTGGTGCAACAGGTAATTGCTTCGATCCATTTGGAAACATAGTCAACAGTAACTAGAATATACTGAACACCATGAGAGGAGGGAAATGGTCCCATGAAATCGATACCCCACACATCAAAAATTTCAACAATGAGGATGGGTGTGAGAGGCATCATATGACGACGAGAGAGACGCCCAGAGTGTTGGAAATTAGAACAAGCCTGCCAATAATGATGGGCATTGCGGAAAAGGGTAGGCCAATAGAAACCACTTTGCAAAATTTTGGCAGCAGTTTTCTTGGAACCAAAGTGGCCTCCACAAGCACTATTGTGGCAAAAGGACAGAATACTGAGTTATTCACACTCGGGAACACAACGATGAATGACTTGATCGGGGCAATACTTGTAGAGAAACGGGTCATCCCAAGAGTAAAACTTCACATTCGCCATGAATTTGGATCGATCCTGTTTTGACCAATGATTAGAAAGTTGATCGGTAACAAGAAAGTTGACAATATCAGCATACTAAGGTGAAGTGGAGATGGAAAAAAGTTGTTCATCGGGAAATGACTCAGAAATGGGAACATGATCACAGTCAGACGTGACAGTAATGCGAGAGAGATGGTCAGCAACAACATTTTCACAACCTTTTTATCGTGAATTTCTAGGTTAAACTCTTGGAGTAAGAGAATCCACCATATCAATCGGAGTTTGGAATCCTTCTTATGAAGAAGGTGCTTAAGAGAAGCATGGTCGGTATACACGATGATAGGGGAACCTATGAAATATGAGCGAAATTTATCAAGAGCAAACACAACCGCTAACAATTCTTTTTCGGTGGTTTTGTAATGAAGTTGAGCATCGTGAAGGGTTTTGCTAGCATAAGAGATTACATGTGGGCGCTTGTCAACTCTCTGGCCAAGCACGGAACCAAGTGAAAAATCAGAAGCATCACACATGAGCTCAAAGGGAAGAGACCAATTGGGAGGTTGCATGATAGGAGAGGAAGTGAGGTCAGCTTTTAGGCACTCAAAAGAAGAAAACATGTTTCATCAAAGACAAAAGGGATATCCTTGGATAAAAGGGTTGTCAAAGGTCGCGCGATTTTAAAGAAGTCCTTAATGAAGCGTCGGTAGAAGCCCGCATGTCCTAAGAAGGAGCGAATGTCCTTAACAGATTTAGGAATGGGGAGTGAGGAAATCAAGTCAACTTTTGCTATATCGACCTTAATACCGGAGTTGGAGACAACATGACCTAAAACAATACCCTTTTTTACCATGAAATGGCATTTTTCCCAATTAAGGACCAACTGCTTTGATTGACAACGCTGAAGGACCATAGTGAGGTGGATAGGCACTGTTCAAAGGAGGAACCGAACACAGAAAAATCATCCATAAAGACTTCGAGAAAACTCTCTACCATATCACTGAAAATACTTGGCATACACCGTTGAAAAGTCGCATGTGTATTGCAAAGGCCAAAGGGCATACGAGAGTACGCAAATGTGCCAAATGGACAGGTAAAGGTAGTTTTTTCTTGGTCTTCAGGGGCAATGGGTATTTGGTTGTACCTTGAATATCCATCAAGGAAGTAGTAGTAAGCATGGACCGCCAAGCGTTCAAGCATCTCGTCAATATATGGGAGAGGGAAGTGGTCTTTGCGAGTGATAGCATTGAGCTTTCGATAATCAATACAAACACGCCAATCGGTTTGTATGCAGGTAGGCACAAGCTCATCGTTACTATTTTTTACAACAGTGACTCCAGACGTTTTAGGCACCACATGAATGGGACTGACCCATTGGCTATCTGAAATGGGGTAGATAATACCAGCATCAAGAAATTTTAAAATTTCAGCTCGAACGACCTCTTTCATTGCCGAATTGAGTCGGCATTGTGGCTCACGAGAAGTCTTGGCATTTTCCTCTAAATGAATGCGATGGCTACAGACATTGGGACTGACACCTTGAATGTCAAAAATGGACCACCCTAAAGCAGTGCTATGTTGAATGAGAGTGTGGACCAATTGCTCTTCTTGATTCGGTGTCAAGTCAGAAGCAATAATGACGGGGTGATGTTGGTTTGGGCCTAAGATGGTATATTTCAACTCAGCAAGTAATGGCTTAAGCTCCAAACTAGGTGGTGGCTTAGGAGAGGCATCGGACTCAGACGCAGAAACAGAGTCCGACAGAATATCGGGACAGGGGTTGACTGGGTTATCCACAGAAAGAAGAGTATAGACAAGGAGAGGCTCAAATGGAGGAACCCAAGTAAAAGTGTCCAACAGTGGTGTAGAATCTAACAAGGCATTGACCTTGTAGACGGAAGAATCAATATCAAAGTCGGACCCAAAGTGAGCCAAACATTGGTGAATAGGTTCTTCTGGGTAGGTGGTATCCAACATCTCTTGGGCTAAGGAGTCAATCATGCATACCTCATCAATGGAATCAACATCGGCCGGTTATTGCATGAGGTGGAAAATATTGACTTCGATGGTCATGTTGCCGAAAGAAAGATTTATTGACCCATCTCGACAATTGATGATGGCATTGGCAGTTGCCAAAAAGGGGCGACCCAAAATGATAGGAATATTGGTTGGGTCGGGAGCAGGAGTGTCTAAGATGATGAAATCCACAGGGTAGTAAAAATCAGACACTTTCACCAAAACATCTTCAACGATTCCTTTAGGCACTTTCACAGAACGGTCCGCAAGTTGAAGAGTGACCCGTGTAGGTTTCATATTTTGTAAACCTAACTCAAGGTAGAGAGAGTAAGGTAGCAAATTAATACTAGCTCCAAGATCAAGCAAAGCCCGAGTAGAGAACTGATCTCCTAACATGCAAGAGACAGTGGGATGAACAGGGTCTTTATATTTCACAATACCATTCTCATGGATGAGGGACGTGGCTTGTTCAGTGACAAGGGCATCACGAGGAACATTCGTCCGTCGCTTGACAGTGCACAAGTCCTTCAAGAATTTTGCATAAGAAGGAACTTGTTGGATCGCAGTGAGGAATGGAATGTTTATGTGAACATTCAGAAAAACTTGCTTGATCTCATCAAATTGTTGAGCTTTCTTTGTTGGGGCCAACCTATGAGGGAAGGGGGCTCTAGGGACAAAAGTAGTGGTGGCCTCAGTAGGTTTAGAAGCATTCTTATCGGTGGCTTTATGGGATGGTGGGACCTTAGGGAGTGGTTCTAATGGGTAATTCTGGGTGGGTGGGATTGGAACATCACAGGGAGCATCAACACCATTGTCAACCTATTTATCGGATCGTAGAGTACTCACCGCTGACATGTCCGCTTGGTATGTGGGTGGAGTGGAAGGGGATCCAACCTCATAAGTCGACTCCTTTCCATTCCCCTTAGGGTTAGGAATGGATTGACTTGGAATATAAGCTTTCTCTCGCTCATATTCAAACTGATTAAGGTGTTGCTCAAGCCTTTGGATGGCGTGAGTCTGTGCTTGCGTGGTTTGTTGATGAGTCGAGATAAATTGAGTGAGAAGATTCTCGATATAGGAGGTGGATGATGAAGGTGGAGGGGCATAAGGGGGTTGGGGGACCAACTCGCGGTTAGAACTAAGCGGCTGTGAATACTCATAGGACAGAGGTGGGACAGGGACAATTTGATGATTGGGGTGGGACGGTCCTCCTTGGGGGACAAAGGATGATGGATGGTTTTGTTGGTGGTAAGGAGCATGGTGGTGTTGGATAGGAGGGTGATGTTGCCTTTGCGGATTTTGATGAAACCCTGGTGGACCACCAACATGTTGTTGTGGTTGTGATGGAGCAAGGTGATTGTCGTACTTATAAGACAAATAGGGATGGTTCCTATTATTCGGATTGTAAGTAAACGATGGTGGTGCGGGTTTTCGAGTGGTATCAAAGGCACATGCTTGGGCTAGAGTGGGTTCGGGATCATCTTGAATAAGGGGGCACAAATGAGATAAATGATCATGACTTAAACAGACATGACAAGAAGGACTAGACTCGTTGACATTCATCACTTGTTTAGAAAGAGAACAACTGAGAGCATCAACAGTCTTAGTCAAAGCGTTTAAGCCATGGAGCAAGGATTTAAAATCAGGATCATTTTTAACCTCATAAGTGCTACCTACTCGTGGTGGCTCGGATCTCGAAAATTCATTGGTGTCCTCCCAAATTTTGGGAGTCATCGCCTAATTCAAGGAGAAAATTGTAGGCGGCAGTGGGAGTTAAGTGCATGAATTTGCCTTTGTGCATGGACTCAATCATGGTGCGAGTGGAAGGAATGAGACCATTGTAAAAACTATGGATGAGGCGACTCTTCTCGAGACCATGATGTGGGAAACTATTGATATAATCTTGAAAACGGCCCCATGCTTCACAAAATTGTTCGGTGGGATTTTGGCGAAAATCTTGAATGGCTTGGCGCACCTCATTGGTCTTACTTATGGGATAAAACTTAGACATGAACTTCTTCACAAGTTATTCCCATGTATGGATAGAATCCGGTGACAAGGAATGTAGCCACATGGATGCTTTATCATGGAGAGAAAATGGAAACAAGAGAAGTCGAACATTTTCTTCATCTAAGTTTTGATTTTTGAAAGTAGCGCAAATCGTGAGAAATTTTCGCAAGTGAGTGTATGGAGACTCACGCTCAAGACCATGGAAATTGGGCAACATGGAAATGGTCGTCGAGCGAATTTCGAATTGATCCGCCGGGGTGGGTGGAAGAACTATGCAAGATGGTGGGGTGGCCGTTATCGGGGTAAAATAGTCCCTTAAGGCACGCTCTTCAACCATGGTGGGTGGATGAATGATGGGATTAGAGATGTCAACTCGGGGACAACTCAAAGGGATCGGTGGAATGGAAGAAGTAAGGGGAACACTTGGTTCTCCTAATGTGGAAGAGATGGGAGAAAGACTACGGGAACGAATTAATCGATGATTAACTCGATTCCATGTGGGCATGCAAAGAGGGATTCTTTTTTGGTTTTTTGGATTTTTTGGAAAAGAAAATATTTTTGGAGTTTTGTTTTTGTTATGGAAAGAAAGAAAATATTTTTTTTTTGAGTGTTTTATAAAAATAAGAGAAGAAAATATTTTTTTGATGATTTTTTTTTTTGGAAGAGAAAATGTGGGGGGAATTTTGGACTCTAAGAATTTGGACAAATTCACTAAAACGGACTACCGAAAAAAGGAATTGTACACACACAAGTAAAGGAAAAATCCCTACTAGCGCATAAACACTTTTTTATCTTGAAAATTAATAAGAGGGGTAGTCAAATTTTAATGAAATCCGTAGGCGATAAAAATCACAAAATTTATATGAGTGATCGCCTTTTGCAAAATGTGTGTTCCTACTTTAATCACAAGATGCCAAAAGGCTTGCCACAGAGATTCTCCACAAAGCTACTATGATGAAACGATCGACCGGTACAACGCTGGGGACAGCACAAACCCGTTTTACTGGGTGACCGCACTTAAAACCCAGTTTCCCTGGACACTTTCGTGCCGCAAAGCGAACCGTTCGAGGGTTTTCCCGGTGGAGAGGACTCTATGGGTTATCCTACAAGTTAAAATGATCAAAAAGGGGCCTACGAACACCGTCTCTTATGCGGATATCTAGTTGATTGATTTTAAATTAGTGATGGCTAGGGTAGCACACAAAGGATAAGTGATTGAGTTGGGTGATGAAATCCCTTCTCGTGAGTGACCGGGCGTAGGTCTTAGTCAATTTAATTCATCATTCCATTTAAAATTAAATGCAAGAATTAAATCACACAAGAACGTGGAGGAGCACACAAGATATGAACTCGCTAACAAGAGGGCGCGAGGGTATAAGAGATGTACCTCTCACGGTTTTTAGGTCGTGGGGTGCCGGATATGTTGAGTCGACCGGGGGGAGAATACGCAAATCTCAGTCATCCCCGGGAGTCCTACCGACCCAAGGAAGAAAGGCTTCTAAATCCCCGGCAACGGCGCCATTTGATAACTAGACTTTTTGTGTGTCGTCGTTGTTGAAAGCCAAGTTAGTCAAAATCCTCAATTACCTACAAATATATATCAAACTCAAGTGTAGAGTGGTAAGTAAGGATGTCAATCCTAATCTAAGGAGTGAACATGCTAAACAAGAGAGTATTATGAATATAATTCACCTGATCCTTTTTTTTTTACTTTTGGGTTTTTCTTATTTTGTTTATGTTTTTCAAATATTAAAATAAGTAGGTGAGGTGAGGTGAGGTGAATTAACTCTAAACTAATATAAGAGATGAAATTAACAAACTAACTAGTGTGCCAAATAAGAACTAAGTAATAACAATTGAGATGAACTTAAATTTTAGAAATATTCAAGGAATGAAACTTAATCACCACTTTATCAATTAAATGTGTTAATTATTCTAGTATACTAATTTTCCAAATATTAATTCATCTTATCAATTAATTTTCATCAATTGACAAAACAAACTAATATAATTTAGTTAATCTAATTTTCATTCCCACAACTCAATTGAATAATTGATTTAGAAGTATTATATCAATCACCCGCTAGAATAGATCCATATACTAAATCTTAAATCAAACAAAATTTTAATGTATGAGTAAAATAAAATTTAATATAATGTAATTAGTGGGTCAAACTATCTCTAGTTTGAATCCACAAATTAAGAGTATATTAGATTTTAATCCTTTCTCAAGGATAGTTTACCATTTCTCATTGCATAAACTCAAGTGGGAATGAAAAGAAAAATTAACTAAATGAAACAAAGTAGACTAGATTAATTAATACATTCAATTAATTATATGGGGCTTCATTTCACTCCTTGAATAGAGTGATTAGCCAACCATAGTCACAATTCAATTATTAACAATCTAATAAAACTTACTAAAAAAAATTAAAGAGAAAGATAGAAGAGATTCAAAGCAACATATAGGAGAGAAGCAATTGCACTTATATTCAATCCAATATTCACTCAAGTGTGTACAATTTTTCTCTACTAATTTTTCTCTCTAGAATTCACTAATTTTTCTATCTTTCCCTAACTTTCTCTCTCTAGTCTTCTTCTCTCAAAAGCTTTCTTCTATTTGATGATAAGTCCCCCTTTATAGCAGAAGCATGGCACACATGGAGTTAAGGGTATATTTGGGAATTGGCTTGGGTGTGCATGGGAATGGTGAGGGGAGCATGGGGTGTGAGTGTGTTTGAGGGCATGTGGGTTAGATGAGGTGACAAAATCCGATTTGATTATAAGGGTATTTTTGGGTGTTGGATAAAAGGGGTAGTTGGGGGTATAATAGGGAAAAGGGGCAAAAGGTATTAAACATGTGGCATTTTGATTTGATCTTTTATTTGGCTTGGGTTTGGTTTTGTTTTGGCAGGAAGTGGAGAAATCGTGTTTGGCTTTTGAAATGGGTATGGAGGTTGATGGGTTGTGGCTGGAAATGGCCGGCAGCAGAGATCAGGTTGAGGGGTCAAAGTCGGTCGGACTCCTTTCGGGTTCTAGCCAGAACTGGTTCTATCCGGACAGGGGTTGTCTCCAGCGGGTATGGATCGCTGGCGGGTTAACGAGGGGGAGGACAGGTTCAGGGGAGACGGCGGTGTGCGCCGGTAGTGGGTCGGATGGTGATTGCGTCGCGGAGGGCTGGAGGGAGTGAGAGAGAGGGGCGTCGGTTGGGGTTTAGTTAGAGAGGCGCCGGCAGGTGGCGCCGGAGTTGAGAGAGACGAGGGCTATAGCAGGTGGTCATGGTTGCGTCGCGATCGGGGTTTGTGTTTTCGGGCTGGCGCTGGCAGAGGGGCTGCTGGTTTCATCGCCGGAGGTAATCGGCGGGGGTTAGAGGTCAGAGGTGAGTTGGGTTTATGGTGAGAATGTGTTAGTTTGGTAATGGTGGGATGAGAGAGAGTGGTTGAAGGTGTTAATTGTGTTTAGAGAGATGAGAGAGGAGAGAGAGGGGTTGTAGGTTGAAGATGGAGGGGGGTATTGGATGTGTGAGGTGTAGGTGGTTTAGTGTGAGGGTGGGAGTGTAGGTAGTTTTAGGGTGTGTTTGGTAGTGTGTTGGTTTTAGGGTGTGTGTGAGTTTAATTTGAACCCCTAAAAAAATTAAAACTAACTAATAAAATAAAATTATAAAAACTAAAAATCTAAAAATTAAATGTTTGTTCTAAAAATAAAATAAAGAATCAAATACTAATAAAAATAAAACTAGAAAGAAATAAAAATAAAATCTAATAAAACTTAAAATTAAAATCCAAAAAAGAAAATGCAAAATCTAATAAAACTAAAAATACATGAAATCCTAAAAATTCTAATCCTAATAAAATAAAACTAAAACTACAAACTAATAGAATCAAAATAAAATAAAATTATATTAATAAAAATAAAATAGAAAAATAGAAAATAAAACCTAGAAAATACTAAATAAATCTAAAATAAATCCTAAAAATAAAAATAACTCAAACTAAAAATATAAAAAATATAAAAAAACACAAACTAAACACACACAGGGTTTAGAGTAGGTTTAGGCTAGGCTTAGGCTCGGATGAGGTTACAAGGTTGGGTATTTAGCTCTTTTTTAATACAAATTGCCTTGAAATATAGCTTTTGAACACCACAACGTGCATTTGGCCTATAAGATAAACATGTAAGCACATAAGACCCGTATTGCTGAGAATTTGCAACTAAAGTACGTCTATTCGGGGTATAAATTGTACAGTTTTGGGTGCTTATCACTTGTTCTTATTAAATGTCTCTCAATGATTATAATTTTCCATCCCTTTGCCCCGGGTCAGGGTGTACGATTTATAAAAATGACTGTTAAGAGTTTAAGTTGTTTAAGGAACTCCGTCATAGTTCCTGGATTGGCCATGAGGTGCTTGAATATTTTGATCGAGATTCTTGCCACTTGATTTGACCACATCTGCGAGTATCCTCCTCTAACTAAACTGCCCATGTAGAAATTAAATTATGATTTGGGCCGAGCCAAATAACTCAAGTTATCTTGGTCGGCTACTCTCATGAACTTGTAAAAAATGGGCTCCCACACTTTAAATTTCAACTTCTTCATGTTTTAAATTTAAAATAATTATTATCGCATTAAAATACAACTTCTTCATGTTTTGAATTGATTAAAAATAAGTAAAGTGAACTAATGTTTTAAAGTAATAAACTTCTTTATATATATATATATATATATATATATATATATATATATATCAACTTGAAAAGAAAGACATAACCCATTTGACTTTTTTCATTCTTCACTTGAGTTAACTGATTGCAAACCTAATAAAGCAATATAGATGCATACCCTATATTTGCAGAGTATAGGGAACCAAATTAGTGGGATGAAAGATTGCGGGGGGGAAAAAGTTCGTAAGCATCTCCTCGGAGTAGAAGATAGGTCCAGATCTAATAACATAACACCAAACAAATTTTATGGTATCTTTTTATTTAAATCTACAAAACTTGTGTTGTTACATAGATGTATTTATATTTTAATAGGTACCTAAAAAAAGGATGATCTTCAATTTAAGAATAAATATATAAGAATTAATATCTTGGTGCGATGACAAGTGTTCTTGCCTTAGTTAAGAGGAAGCTTTGTGCACTGAGTATAAACTTTATGAATATATATTATCAACATTTTTTGTCATTATGCTCCTCTTGTTTCTTCATTATGATTTATGAACCCCACCCCAACCAAAACTTTACCCATGGCATCACTTTACCACGAGATAAAACAAACAAGGGGAAAGTGAAAAAAATCCTTGGGGTTTCAAGGTTCAGCAAATGACCCCTTCAACAATGTATTTTGTTATCAATTTACTTTAAAACATTATCATAATTAATAATGCTTCTCTCATTTACATCAGAATTACATCATGGGCGACTCCATCTTTTCTAAGCATGGGAGAGATTATATATCTAATTCTAATCGATTGTGATAAATCCCATCCAGTGCTTACAAATGCACATATTTACTTGCTAAATAACCAGCTTGAAGGATCATTTAATCAAATTATCATAGCAAGTCATTCAGAATTTAATTTTTTTTATTTATTCTTCTTTTCCCATGAGGCAATACAGACGAGCACAAACATATGTATACATACAGTCACAAACGCGCACACTGTTAGATTCTAAGGTCAAAAACTATTTATCGAAAAAATAAAAAAAGTCTATCATAGTCAGGGAAGTCTATAGATATATTCACCATTAGAATAATCATCATCAGCAGCAGCAGCAGCATCGTCAAAAATAAATTTGCAGCCTTTTGTGGAGTCATTAGGATGCCTAAGATGATTAATCTATTGGAAACATCTTTTTCCTAAACCACCCTCAAGACAAAGGTTGAAACCCCGACGCAGATCGAGTGATTGAAGCTGAGGACAACCATCTAGAATGGCCTACAAGCCATTATTTATCATCTGATTTCCAATGAGTTGAAGATGGCATAATTGAGGAATGGTTTTGGCAATAGCTAGCGCCTCCTAATCTCACTCTGCAGGAGTTATTATATAGTGCGTGAATTTATACCATTGTGTGTTCAATTTGACTGACTTAATCAGAGGGCAAAGACGGCCAGCATCTTCAATAGCTAGTGGTGAAGGTAAGGTGAAGTTCCTCCTACAGCGGTAGTTTTTTAACAGCATCACTCAAACCGTCGTGTACTAAGCCACAACAATATGTAATTTGCAGATGTCTGTGACACCCCGCCTAATTAAACCTTGGGTGATCAAGCCTTAATTTAACTTAAACAGGTTTCTTAAATGGTTCATTCTTAGCATCACTTCCGAAAGCTTTTTAAGTTACTAACCACCTACGTGAAATTAAGCTAGTGCCAAATTTTATCTTCCTTAAGCAGAAATAAACAACCCATACAAAAATGATACAATTTCAGTAATAATAAAATAATTTGCATAAATAACAGAATGCAGATAAAGTCTTACCGAAAACCACGGCCAATAAAAATCAACTCAAAATCCAGAATCAGAATAACTGTAAACGTAAAGATTGGACAACGTGTCCCAACTAAGAATATTAAAATTGAGATCCTGCACTAGAACAGAAAAGGAGGAAACGTATAAACAATCCCTGCAACATCCACATGTGCTGCAGCTCCCAAATCCCTGGAATGAAATCATGCTGGGTGTCCCTGTGGCTGGGCACCTAAAATGTTTTTAAAAATTTTGTATAGCAAGAGTTAGTACTCAAAACATTTGAAAATATTTTGCAAGCAATTATCACAATCGAGTTATTGATTACACATTTTAAGGTTTCGCACACTCCCTTGAACTTCCTCACCTCTCTTCTACAATGCATGTCTAACGAGGAAACTTAGTTCACCTAGTTATACTACCCTCGATAACTAGATTAGAATACCCACTGTATGTACCCCCTCACTAAGTTCACATGACCTACTCACCGTAGTTTAATAATCCATATTTCATGTACTATAAGCGTAGATAACTTATTTACTGCCTGTTATCCTTATTCTTGTAATAATTACATCACGTTATTTAATTATTACAAAGATATTTACAATTCATCTCATTATCTACTATTCTAAGTCTGTAAATTATGCACATAGAATACATTTTATCACACAATCATGTATTGAATATTATTTATCACTAACATATCCTTTTACCATACATAAAGGACTCTTGGTTCGGAATGATTCATCGACCCCAAGAGAGAGTTGGTTCGGAATGATCCATCGACCCCAACTATACATATATATATATATACATATTCTGGTTTGGGACTCTTTCATCGCGACACCAGTTTAAGGTTTGGTTCGGCATTTATCGACCCCAAATGTATAATAACTTTATGTTAGTTCGGAATGTCTCATCGACCATAACATAATTAATTTAGGTAAAATTTCTCTTAACCCAAAATTTTATATAATTTAGTAGGTACACACCCGACCTATCAAATCATGCCCGTACGTAATATATTTTACTTATATTCACCGTACTCATTAATTTACAATTTCTTTCACTATTGCATTTATTCGAGTATTCACGCAACTCTAAGGGTCTTACTTACCCCTCCCTTAATTCAGTAGTTAAGTTATCTTTAACCTACTGGTATTTTTCTAGAATTTACTCTCATTCTTTTCGTAACTAAATTCTCACAATCCCTACATACGGCTCAATCGATTATCTTCCAATCGGTCCATTTCTCCAAAAATTCCCACTCAATCATTTATGAAGAAATCTAACGGTACACCTACTAGTATTTATGAAGTCTCCTCATAGGTAAAATATCATCACTAAGGTTCCCATTAAGCGTCGGTAATTAAAAGGAAATTTATCCACAAAATTTTCTAAAGTACAGCCAGGGTCGATCGATCGATGGGATATGGTCGATCGATCGATGGGATATGGTCGATCGATCGACTGCTCGATCGATTGACATTCGAGGGTCGATCGATCGATCAAGTAGTGACAGACCCAGATCGTCTTCTTCATGCGGGTTTCACCATTTTTGTTTATCTATCTTCTATGATAATCCACCATATTTACAACCAACAATTTCTAATCATTCATACATGTCCTGGGATGATTACTAACGATTTAAAATAACAAAATCATTATAAATCTTGATCAAATTTACTAAAAACCTTCCTATTTTTCAATAACCCTAAAAATACAATCTTTCCATCTTTCATCATAATTCCAGATTTTTAGTTCGATTTAATCATCTAATCTTCTATGATATCAGAATATTTGGAGATCCAAAAACGTTCTACATGAAATCCCTATCAATCATGGATCATAATCAAGTGTTTTACTCCCAAAAATATCATAAAAACCATGTTCTTCATAAAGCTTAAATATGGGTATTATAACTCAATTTATTTTGTAAATAACCACTTGCCTTATGATTTGTAGGGTCTGATTTCTTGGTTGTTGTTGATGATTGATGATTTTTATCCTTCAATCCTTCTTCCCAACAAGTTGGTGGTGAAATCTCCTTAGAATTCTTCCTCCTTCCTTCTCTTGCCTTAGGAATTTGTTTCTCTCTTCTCTCTAATGGCTATGGTGTATTTTTTTTCTTTCTAACTCTTATAATCTGATTTAGGGTTTCAAAATTCGTAGGTCTCCTTAACCATAAATGTAAAGAGACCAAAATGCCCTCGAATGGTCTCGGTTTAGCCCGAAAATGACCCGGCACTCAACTAGTACCCCCGGGTACACTATTTTGACTAATTCGACCCTTTCGGAATCATCTTTGGACTCTAAATTATCTTTTGAGTCTCTTAAAATATTTTTCTCATCCGATCTTCAATTTTTGTCTACGCACGACACTCGGTTGAGATAACTCGGGTACGCCCATATAAATCGCTAGGCCGTACATATCAACATTCAAAATTTACTACTCACATTTAGTACATTTTTAATCGTCATATTACTTTATTAACATTACATCACATTAAATTACTCTACTCACGTAATTTAATTTAAAACGTATTTTTATCACATTAAATTACTCTACTCACGTAATTTAATTTAAAACGTATTTTTATCACATTAAATTACTCTACTCACGTAATTTAAATAAAAATGTATTTTCCTAACTATGCATAATTACGGGGTATTACATACTTCCCCTCTTACAAAAGGAATTTCATCCTCGAAATTTAGAAAATACCTGCGGTGAATAATTCGGGATATTGTTCTCGCATATCCTCCTCCCATTCCCAAGTAGACTCATCCATATTGTGATGTCCCCACTGTACTCGCACTAAGGGTGCCACCTTGGATCGTAGTTTGCACTCACTATAATCCAGAATAGCCACGGGTCTTTCTTCATACAAGACATCTGGCTGTAAATCGATCTCCTCCAGTGGAATGTGCCAGAAGGATCTCTCACTCCTCTTGTATTTCTTCAGTGACGCTACATGGAATACATCGTGTATTCGCTGAAGATGCTCAGGGATCCCCAATCTGTAAGCTATCGGTCCCACCCTCTCAATGATAGGAAACGGCCCCACATATCTCGGTACTAACTTCCCTTTCTTTCCAAACCTCATAATCCCTTTCATAGGAGAAACTCGAATTAGTACCTGGTCGCCCACATCTAGTTCCACGTGTCTCCTACCGGCATCAGCATAACTCTTCTGCCTATCCTGAGCTATTCGAATACGTCCTCGAATCAACTCTATTTTGGAGGAAGTCTCCTATATCATCTCTGGCCCCAATAGCTTATTATCCCCCACCTCTAACCAACAGGCGGGCGAACGATAAGGCCTCCCGTAAAGTGCCTCGAATGGAGCCATGCCGATAGTGAATTGGTAAGAGTTATTATATGCAAACTCCACCAAAGGAAGGTATGGCTCCCAACCTCCCCCAAAATCTAGGACGCATATCCTCAGCATATCCTCCAACATCTGGTTAACCCTTTCAGTCTGACCGTCCGTCTGTGGGTGATACGTCGTACTCAATCGTAAGTCGGTGCCCATGGCCTCCTGAAAACTCTGCCAGAAAAGTGACACAAATATTTTATCTCGGTCCGACACAATATTAATAGGAACTCCATGCAACTTAACGATCTCTGAAATGAATAGCTGCGCGTACCACATCGTATCATAATCCGTACGAACCGGTAAGAAATGAGCCACTTTAGTCAGCTGATCCACTATTACCCATATGGAATCGTGACCCTTTTGTGATGTTGGTAACCCAGTAATAAAATCCATCGAGATGCTCTCCCACTTCTACACGGGAATCTCCAATGGTTATAGCATCCCTGAAGGTCTCTGATGGTCAACTTTTACAAGCTGACATGTAACACACTTTGAGACAAATTCTGCAATGTCTCATTTCGTACCTGACCACCAATATAATCATCGCATATCCTGGTACATTTTGTCCCCACCTGGATGTACTGAAAACTTTGATCCGTGCGACTTCGTCATTACGGCATGCCTCAAATCATCATCTTCGGGTACTATCAGCCTACCATTAAACCATAGCCGCCCTCTGAGCTGATGGAGTAGGACTCTGCCCCCTCGGCCAGTAGCTGTCGTACTCTGTCCTGACAAAATGGGTCCTCGGCCTGTGCCCTCACTACTCGCATAACACTCTCGGGAGTGATAGCTAAAACTGCCATGCATGCTCTAGCTATCTCATCCTCGTGTCGAAGTTCACTCCACTTCGCCTTCCAAATTTTGCCAACTCCCCGGTAGGTATTCTGCTTAACGCATCTGCCACCACGTTAGCCTTACCAGGATGATACTGTATATCAAACTGGTAGTCCTTCACGAATTCAAGCCACCTCCTCTGCCTCATATTCAGATCCTTCTGAGTGAAAAGATATTGAAGTGACTTATGATCCATGAATAAAGTGAACTGCTCGCCCAGAAGATAGTGTCTCGATATCCTCAATGCAAAAACAACCGCTGCCAACTCGAGGTCATGGGTGGGGTAATTCTTCTCATGTGGCTTAAACTTTCGGGATGCATAAGGTATAGCTTTCTCCTCCTGCTATAACACACCCCTAAGCCCTTGTAAGGATGCATCCGTATAGACTCGGTACTCCACTCCGCTCCTAGGCAAGGCAAGAACGGGTGCTGGTGTCAACTTGTCCTTTAATTCATCAAATGCTAACTGACAACTATCACTCCATACGAAAGGCACCCCCTTTCGAGTCAAGTTCATCAAAGGTTCGACAATTTTTGAGAACCCCTTGATGAAGCGACGATAATAACTGGCCAACCCCAAGAAACTGCGAATTTCGGTCGGTGTCGTGGGCTGTCCCCACTCCCTCACCGCCGATACCTTACTCGGGTCAACAACAATGCCTCTGCTTGATACAACGTGGCCTAGCAACTGAACCTCTCGAAGCCAAAATCCACACTTCTCAAATTTGGCGTACAACTGATGGTCCCGCAATGTCTGTAGAACCATTCGTAAATGTTCAGTGTGTTCCTCCTCCGTGCAAGAGTAAATCAGAATGTCGTCTATGAATACAATCACAAACTGATCCAAAAATTCCCGGAATACCCTGTTCATGAGATCCATGAATACTACAGGCGCATTAGTTAGCCCAAACGGCATCACTCTGAACTCGTATGATCCGTACCGCGACAGGAAAGCGGTCTTAGGTACATCCTCTTCACGAATGCGCAATTGGTGGTAACCCGGCCTCAAATCGATCTTTGAGAAGTATGCAGCCCCTCTCAACTGATCAAACAAGTCGTCAATCCTCAGCAACGGATACTTATTACGTATCGTCACTTTGTTCAGCTCTCTGTAATCTACACACAGACGAAGTGAACCATCCCTTTTCTTTACAAATAACACCGGCGCACCCCATGGCGATGTACTCCGTCGAATGAAACCTTGTCCTAAAAGCTCCTGAATCTGTTCTCTCAGCTCTCGCATCTCCGAAGGAGCCATGTGATACGGTGCTCTGGAAATCGGTCTCATCCCCAGCGCTAGGTCAATAACGAACTATATCTCCCTACTGGGTGGTAACCCTGGTATCTCCTGGAAGACATCCTCAAAATCCCTCGCAACTGGGATTGAGTCCAGAGAAACGACAACCCCCTATGAAGTCTCCTCCTCAATATAATATAAATGAGTTCGCGATCCTCCCTCGGGGAGCGGCATTACCACCAGGAACATCTCTTGTCCCGAGATGGATAACACGATAGTCCTCTCATAACAATCTACCATTGCCCTATAATACGCCAACCAATCCATGCCTAGGATGACGTCATATCCCTCCATATCCAGCACTAGGAGGTCCGCCGCTAGACTCAATCTCCTGACCATAATATCCACACCCTTACAAATCGAGTGTATAAGGGACCCACTACCCATTGGTGACTCCACGCACATAAGATGAGTGTCAGCTGTCGCTAATAGGTCGGCTGCCCGTGCAAATCTAGTGGCAATAAACGAATGCATCGCCCCCGTGTCAAACAAAATACTACCCTCAAGTCCATGAATAGGAAACATATCTGCGACTGCCGGTGGTGCTGTAGGTGCTGACTGAAATGGAATATCACATACGTTGAACACGCGTCCATGCTGCATCTGTCCTGGCTGTGAGGCTGGTGCTGCTGTTGGGGCTAACGGAGCCTGCTGCCCCTGTTGGGCACCCTGTTGTTGTGCCCTGTCTTACTGTGGACAATTTCTACTCTTGTGACCCTGCTGGCCATAAGTGAAACACTGACCCTGAAACTGCCTCTGACCTTGGCCCTGTTGGCCCCGACGTTGGCCCTGTTGACCTTGGACTTGTTGTCCTCCATTTTGATTCCCTTGGCCCTGTCGTCCCTGAGGAACTGGTTGTTGGGGACCCTGCTGGCCCTGTCTGTCAAAGCGATGCCTCCCGTGCTTAAACTTCTTGGTAGAGTTCCCCTGTCGGGAATCCTGCCCTAACTGGATCACTATTTGCTGATGTGGTGTGCTGATGTCGCTACTTCCACTTACTTTTCCCGGTTGGCTAGGCTCACCTCTCTTGTTTCCCCTCGCATGAAAGCGGTGGTCCTAACAGTGTAGTAGAGCGGCATTGACGACATCTGTATAAGTCACTAATGCCGGATTGTCAATCAAGTGCTATTTGATTCTCCAGGTCAAGCCATCCATAAATTTTGACTTCTTCCTCTCCTCATCGCTCACCTCATTTGGCACAAAGTTAGCCAAGCGGGTAAACTCCTCCTCATAATCAGCAACTGAGCGATCACCCTGAACCACTTCGCTGAATTTCTTCCTCATCTCTGACTCTACTGCTGGAGGGAAATACTTGCGATCAAACCGCACCCAAAACTCAGAGATTTCCATAGTGTCCCTTTCCTCGGTGGTGGTAACTGACTCCCACCACTGTAAGGTCGCGCCCTACAGACGAAAAGTGGCTAGCATTTATTTCTGTACCTTGGTGCGCTCTAGCATGCACAAATGGCGCTGGATATTTTTCTTCCAGTTGCACGCCTCCACTACATCGGTACTACCCTGAAACTCGGGTGGGTGCCCTTTCTGAGATGTCTCTCTGACTCGCTGCCAAGTAAATGGTCCTGCTGGGGCCTGAACTATCGGTGCCACGGGAGGAGGTACTTGGGGCTGAGGAAAATGGGCTGCCATAGCCCTCATCGCTGTCTCGACTGCCTGAGCCACTATCACTGCAACAAGAGTAGTGGAAATTAACTCGGGTGGAGGTGGTGGTATCGGCACCTGTGGCTCCTGATAAGCCTCCCTCACCTCATCTCTGGCTTCAGCCCTCTCCGCTCACTGTCTCATCGGTGGCATCTGAAATAAGATCAAATGGTATAAGTACACAGTTTATACATAATCTAAGAGCAGATGTACGATAACACAAAAGCAGATATTGAATCAACAGTCCTAATAGTAGGGCTCTAATACAACCAAAACGTTACGCTAAAATGCAGTAAGTCGTACAGATCCTATGGACACTAGAACCTGATGCTCTGATACCATTTGTGACACCCCGCCTAATTAAACCTTGGGTGATCAAGCCTTAATTTAATTTAAATAGGTTTCTTAAATGGTTCATTCTTAGCATCACTGCCGAAAGCTTTTTAAGTTACTAACCACCTACGTGAAATTAAGCTAGTGCCAAATTTTATCTTCCTTAAGCAGAAATAAACAACCCATAGAAAAACGATACAATTTCAGTAATAATAAAATAATTCGCATAAATAACTGAATGCAGATAAGGTCTTACCGAAAACCACGGCCAATAAAATCAACTCAAAATCCAGAATCAGAACAACTGTAAACGTAAAGATTGGACAACATGTCCCAACTAAGAATACTAAAACTGAGATCATGCACTAGAACTGAAAAAGAGGAAACGTCTAAACAATCCCTGCAATATCCACATGTGCTGCAGCTCCCAAATCCCTGGAATGAAATCATGTTGGGTGTCCCTGTGGCTGGGCACCTAAAATGTTTTTAAAAATTTTACATAGCAAGAGTTAGTACTCAAAACTAGGGGTGGCAGTTTCGAAAACGACACGAGAACACGAAACGACATGGAATAAAATTAACACGAAATTGACACGGCTTATCGTGTTCGGGTCGTGTTCGGGTCTGGGTTACTGGACCCGCTGTCGTGTCGTGTCGTGTTCGTGTTGAATTTTGGCCACGAAATTGACCCGAAATAGACCAGTTAAAGACACGATAGTGACCTCATTAAGACCCAATATTAACCCGATTAAAAACCCATTATTGACCCGTTATTAACCCCAATAAGACCCAATATAAATCCATTAAAAAATAAAAAGCTTTTATTAAAAATCCCAACCCATAAAACATTTCAAATCCGTCCATTACCACAAAACAAAACAAAACAAAACAAAACAAAACCTAGGTACCAAAAAATCATTTCTCCTCAACAAAACAAACCCATTATCGTGTTCTCTCCATCTGTTCGGCGGTGGTTCTTTTCTCTCCATCTGTTCGCCGGTGGTTCTTTTCTCTCCATCAGTTCGGCCGGCGGTTCTCTCCATCAGTTCCGGCGGTTCTCTCCATCAGTTTCGTCACTTTCGGCGGTTCTCTCCATCAGTTCGACCGGCGGTATGTTTTCCAACCTTTATTTCTGTGGTTCTCCATCAATTCGTTTCCTTTATTTATGTGGTTTTGATCTTCATTTTGTTTCGTTCATTTGGTTCTCTGTGAATGGATTGTGCGTTTGTGATGTTCGTGTTAGAGAACTGTTGTTTGTCAAAATGAACTCAAAACAGCCTATACAGAACAGCCTATACTTTTTTGACGTTCGTGTTAGGAACACAACACAATGAAGGGTTTGAGGGCTGTTCTGGACCGTATCCCTGAACAGAAGCTTTCACCCTGTGGGGTTTATGTGTTGCTACAGTTGAATCGAATAATTGGGCTTATCATCGTAGGATATTAGGGTTAAAAGGAATGTTTTACATTTTAATTGGGCTGGTGGACTTGTCCTAATTTTAATATGAATAACATCTCCAAACAGGGACCTTTAATTTTGACTCCCAAGAGGAGTACAACCTAAGTCCAGTAATTATGGGTTTTTAATACAAACAACCGTTCTCTCACACGAATTTTTTTTTCAGTTCATTTTTTTTCTTTTATTAACAGTTTTTTTTGTATTTTATTATTTACATGTTATGTTAACAGATATTTCAACTAAACACCTCTATTTACATTTGTATTTTTTATTATTTGTGTAACATTTATATTTTTTTTCATATGGCAGATCTCAAAATGAACTCAAAATTAACCTTGGCTAACGTTAATGAGAAGAAAAGATCAAAATAATTTGAAGTTGGAGAGAAGAAAAGGGTGAAATTTTCAGAACCTCTTGAGAACAATTTAAATGAAAATGAGGTAATTATGTATTCTATTTTATTAGATTTATTTTGTTTATTAGTTTGAATTTGTTTATTTTTTGTAGTTTGTCTTATATATGGTGTTATGATTTTTTTTAGTTTGAAAGCGGAGATGATAGTTCTTGCGAAGATGATGGTGATGATGATGTTGAAGTTAATGTGAAATTAGAGACGGAAACACAAGGTGATTTAGTCAAGCAATGTAGAGAACGTCGATCCGAGGTATGGAATTTTTTTTACCTTCTTCCTGTTGGTGATGATGGAAAAGAAAGAGCTAAATGTAAAAAATGTTCTAAAATTTACATGTGTTCTTCTAAGAATGGCACGGGTAGCTTGAGAAAACATATGAAAAAGTGTCCAAGAAGGGATAAAAATGACGTATCCCAAATGTTAATGAATCAATCTCGTGGGTATATGTCGATGCGCTCTTCCAAATTTGAGCCTGAAAGATTTTGGGAGTTAATTACTGAGGCCATTGTAATGCATGATTTACCCTTTCAGTTTGTAGAGTATGAGGGTATTAGGGCTATTTTCATTACTTATATGAGGATGTGATAACTATCTCAAGAAATACCGCAAAGGCCGATGTCTTAAAAATGCATAAAAGGGAGAAGAAAAAATTAAAGAAAATGCTTGAGTTAGCTCCCGGTAGGGTTTCATTGACATCCGATTTATGGTCTTCAATTAACACGAATGGATTTGTTTGTGTCACTTCACATTTTATTGACAAGGATTGGAAATTGCAAAAAAGGATTCTCAATTTTCAAGTGATGCCACCTCCACATAATGGTATTTGCTTAACCGAAAAAATATCCAATTTGTTGTCTGAGTGGGGCATTGAGAAAAAGTTGTTCACTATCACGTTGGACAATGCATCAAGCAATGATACATTTGTTGAATTGCTAAAAAGTCAGTTAAATAATGAAGGCTCACTTTTAAGTAAGGGTGATTATTTTCATATTCGATGTTGTGCTCATGTTTTGAATTTAATTGTCCAAGATGGTTTAAAGGCAATAGATGAAGGGGTGGGAAGGGTGCGGGAGTGTGTGAAGTATGTAAAAGGCTCACAAGTTAGAAAAGCAAAATTTATGGAATGTGTGAAATTTGTTCATTTGGATGCAAAGAGAGGATTACGTCAAGATGTCCCAACTAGGTGGAATGCAACATTTCTAATGATAGAGAGTGCTATATTTTATCGCCGTGCATTTGTTCGTTTAGCACTAAGTGACTCAAATTTTTTACATTGTCCAAATGAAACGGAGTGGGGAAAGATTGAGAAAATTTTTAAGTTTTTGGAGGTTTTCTATGAAGTGACTTGCACCTTCTCCGGAAACAAATACCCTACGGCGAACTTGTATTTTACTTCTGTTTCCATGGTTGAGTTCACTTTAAGAGAAGAAATGCAAAGTTCGGATGTCTTTATGAAGCAAATGGCATGTAAAATATATGAGAAATTTTCCAAGTATTGGTCGGATTATAATTTGCTTTTGGCAATGGCCGCGATTTTGGATTCTCGTCTCAAATTTCAATATGTTGAGTTCACTTACCAAAAACTTTGTGGTATCAATAATTATCAAAGTCGTCTTGTTAAAGAAAAGTTGTTTGATCTTTTTGGTGAATACATGAGCAACTCTACTATGGGCGAGAATACATCTATTACAAAGGTGGATGGATGTATGTAAGAAAGTTGATGATGAGAAGACAAATGCTACCGTACTAAGTCGAACCACCAAAAACATGTTCAAGGTACATATGCATTGCTGTTTTTTTATTACTAAAGTTACTGTTTTTTTTAATGAAAAAACATGCTGTTTTTTTTTATTATTATAGTTGCTGTTTTTTTATTGAAAAAATAGATTGTTTTTTTATTACTATAGTTGCTGTTTTTTTTAAAGAAAAAGCATGCTGTTTTTTTTATTGAAAAAATATGTTGTTTTTTTATTACTATAGTTGCTGTTTTTTTTTAATGAAAAACATGCTGTTTTTTTTATTACTAAAGTTGCTGTTTTTTTTTATTGAAAAAATAGGCTGTTTTTTTAATACTATAATTGCTGTTTTTTTAATGAAAAAACATGTTGTTGTTTTTATTACTAAAGTTGCTGTTTTTTTATTACTATAGTTAATGTTTTTTTTTAATGAAAAAACATGTTGTTTTTTTTATTACTGAAGTTGTTGTCTTTTTATTACTATAGTTGCTGTTTTTTTTTATGAAAAACATGCTGTTTTTTTTTTATTACTAAAGTTGCTTTTTTTTTATTGAAAAAATATGCTATTTTTTTGTTGTTTTTAGGAGTTCTCTTCTTATGAGAGTCGAGCACTTTCTTCGATGCAAAAGACACAACTTGAGATGTATTTAGATGAGCCAAGGAGTGACTTAGCAGAACAATTGGATGTTTTAAGTTTTTGGAGAGCTCATCAATACCGATACCCTGATCTAGCATGCATGGCTCGTGATGTCTTAAGTGTCCCTGTATCCACAGTTGCATCGGAGTCGGCGTTTAGTAGTGGTGGTCGTGTGCTTGATCAATATCGGAGCTCACTTAAGCCTAAAACTGTGGAGGCGCTGATTTGTACTACAGATTGGCTTTTTGGCATTAAAGGTAAATTTATATTTCTTTAAAAATCGATTTTTTAAATAAACGATTTTCACTTAATCATTTTGGATTTTGTACTATTAAGGTGATTTGGAGCTTAATTTGCTTGAGCTCACTGAAGACATCATAGAATTGGATAAGAAGGAAAGCAATTCATCGGATACTATCAAGGTTAATACATTTTAATATTTAATTAGTTTCACTTGTATTACTAATTTGTTTTATTCTGATAATGCTTATATTTTTTTCATAGGAATGATATTGTTTAAGATGATGGAAGAAAGAATGATGCAAGCACTAAGGAGGAGAGTAGTGAACTTTTGAAGACTTTATGTTGTCATCTTAACTAAAAACTTGTATTTGTGAATTGTAATATCATTAACAACTTTAAGTATGTTTGAAATTTTTTGGAACTTTTGGTGGTTGAGATTATACAAGTTTTAGTTGTGCTTGCTTATTGTGATGTAATTCCTCCTTGTGCATGTTTTACTATATAAATTTTATATATTATGGAATGTTTGCAAATTGTTGTTTTAATATGTAATAAGCATTAATTGAAAAAATATGCTACAAATTGTACTCCATCCGTGTCGTGTCGTGTTGGGTCAAACGTGTCGTGTCAATCGTGTCGTGTTAATGGATTTTAATCAATCAAAATTTTAAATCGTGTCAGAAGTGGTTCGTGTTCGGGTTATAAAAAATAACACGATCGGGTCGTGTTCGTGTCACTAAAAAACATTTCGTGTCGTGTCGGGTTGGTCCTGAACTCGACCCAACAACACGATTTGCCACCCCTACTCAAAACATTTGAAAATATTTTGCAAGCAGTTATCACAATTGAGTTATTGATTACACATTTTAAGGTTTCGCACACTCCCTTGAACTTCCTCACCTCTCTTCTATAGTGCATGTCTAACGAGGATACTTAGTTCACCTAGTTATACTACCCCCGATAACTAGATTAGAATACCCACTTTATGTACCCCCTCACTAAGTTCCCATGACCTACTCACCGTAGTATAATAATCCATATTTCATGTACTATAAGCATAGATAACTTATTTACTACTTGTTATCCTTATTCTTGTAATAATTACGTCACACTATTTAATTATTACAAAGATATTTACAATTCATCTCATTATCTACTATTATAAGTCTGTAGATTATGCACATAAAATACATTTTATCACACAATCATGTATTGAATATCATTTATCACTAACATATCCTTTTACCACACATAAAGGACTCTTGGTTCGGAATGATTCATCGACCCCAAGTGAGAGTTGGTTCGGAATGATCCATCAACCCCAACTATATATATATATATATATATATATATATATATATATATATATACACATATTCTTGTTTGGGACTCTTTCATCGCGACACCAGTTTAAGGTTTGGTTCGGCATTTTACATCAACCCCAATGTATAATAACTTTATGTTAGTTTGGAATGTCTCATCGACCCTAACATAATTAATTTAGGTAAAATTTCTCTTAACCCAAAATTTTATATAATTTAGTAGGTACACACCCGACCTATCAAATCATGCCCGTACGTAATATATTTTACTTATATTCATCGTACTCATTAATTTACAATTTCTTTCACTATTGCATTTATTCGAGTATTCACGCAACTCTAAGGGTCCTAGTTACCCCTCCCTTAATTCAGTAGTTAAGTTATCTTTAACCTACTGGTATTTTTTCGGAATTTACTCTCATTCTTTTCGTAACTAAATTCTCACAATCCCTACATACGGCTCAATCGATTATCTTCCCATCGGTCCATTTCTCCAAAAATTCCCACTCAATCATTTATGAAGAAATCTAACGGTACACCTACTGGTATTTATGAAGTCTCCTCATAAGTAAAATATCATCACTAAGGTTCCCATTAATCGTCGGTAATTAAAAGGAAATTTATCCACAAAATTTTCTAAAGTACAGCCAGGGTCGATCGATCGATGGGATATGGTCGATCGATCGACTGCTCGATCGATTGACATTCGAGGGTCGATCGATCGATCAAGTAGTGACAGACCCAGATCGTCTTCTTCATACGGGTTTCACCATTTTTGTTTATCTATCTTCCATGATAATCCACCATATTTACAACCAACAATTTCTAATCATTCCTACATGTCCCGGGATGATTACTAACGATTTAAAATAACAAAATCATTATAAATCTTGATCAAATTTACTAAAAACCTTCCTATTTTTCAATAACCCTAAAAATACAATATTTCCATCTTTCATCATAATTCCAAATTTTTAGTTCGATTTAATCATCTAGTCTTCTATGATATCAGAATATTTGGATATCCAAAAACGTTCTACATGAAATCCCTATCAATCATGGATCATAATCAAGTGTTTTACTCCCAAAAATATCATAAAAACCATGTTCTTCATAAAGCTTAAATATGGGTATTATAACTCAATTTATTTTGCAAATAACCACTTGCCTTATGATTTGTAGGGTCTGATTTCGGGGTTGTTGTTGATGATTGATGATTTTTATCCTTCAATCCTTCTTCCCAACGAGTTGGTGGTGAAATCTCCTTAGAATTCTTCCTCCTTCCTTCTCTTGCCTTAGGAATTTGTTTCTCTCTTCTCTCTAATGGCAATGGTGTATTTTCTTTCTTTCTAACCCTAGTTTCTAACTCTTATAATCTAATTTAGGGTTTTAAAATTCGTAGGTCTCCTTACCCATAAATGTAAAGAGACCAAAATGCCCTCGAATGGTCCCGGTTTAGCCCGAAAATGACCCGGCACTCAACTAGTACCCCCGGGTACACTATTTTGACTAATTCAACCCTTTCGGAATCATTTGTGGACTCTAAATTATCTTTTGAGTCTCTTAAAATATTTTTCTCATCTTTAATTTTTGTCTACGCGCGACACTCGGTTGAGATAACTCGGGTACGCCCATATAAATCGCTAGGCCATACATATCAACATTCAAAATTTACTACTCACATTTAGTAAATTTTTAATCGTCATATTACTTTATTAACATTACATCACATTAAATTACTCTACTCACGTAATTTAATTTAAAACGTATTTTTATCACATTAAATTACTCTACTCGCATAATTTAATTTAAAACGTATTTTTATCACATTAAATTACTCTACTTACGTAATTTAAATAAAAATGTATTTTCCTAACTATGCAGAATTACGGGGTATTATAATGTCTCGGCTGACTCGATCTGCTAACAAGATGCAATAGGAAAGATCAATAATTTGATCTCTAACGCTAGGCTTAACACGCAAGTAGACACAAACATAAAAATAATAATAGTAACAATAATTGATAGATTGAAAAAAGTTACTTCTTCGTAACGTAGGGGCGACAAGTTTTGACACGGCATGATAACATGACTAGAACTTTGCGACTTATTGTTGGCCAGTTCTTGACACGGACTTGGAATTGAAATGACACAACCCAAAACGAATAATAAAATGGGTCGGGTTAGTGTCAAACATCAAATATTTTTATGATTTTATAAAGAATCAAATATCTTATATATCCTCATCGGTTATGGTATAAATTCTTGTATAAATCATTATTATTATATTTTACTTATTTGTTGCTAGTATTTAGAATTAACAAACTTCTAGTTAATGGAGGTCTACGACTGCTATGCTTGTTTAGAAATGAGAGGATGTTGGTCATCTATTATGGTTTACGGGTTATGCGTGGCAACTCAAACACGAGATAATTAATGACCAAGTCAGATTATTTAAACCGATTAGTTTAACAGGTGAGTTGACTAATACTTGACACAAAGAACAAATGATACGAGTCGAACATGATACGCACAAATTGCCAAATGATTATAAAGATTTATCGTTGACCACCACAGCTCTCCACAAGTCCTTTTGAAATTTGTTATTTTCATGATCCCTTCAAAAAAATGCTAACACAGGACATACTTTGTGTGCTTATCTTGGAAAATCATCTAAGAGCATCCGCAATGGTGGGATGCCACAAGAGGTGCCTTGACAACCCAATTTTTCCATTTACCTTTCGCCCGGATGGAAGTCATAATGTGGGGGAGAATTCCTATGAACTTATGAAGTTCGTAGGACTTCCAACGAACAAATGAAGTTTCTAGTAATTCCTACGAACTTCAGAAGTTCATAGGAACACTCAACGAAAATTAACGGCTATAATAAACGGTAACATGGGTCTGTTATAAATGAATGACAGGTCCTCGTCCTCATTCTCTCCATCTTCAACCTCCTTCATTTCTCATCACGGCCTGCAAATTCTACAAACACCATTCCTTTAATCCCAAAAATCAGTGCCCTTAATTGTCCAAATATATCCCAAAATTCTTCAAAAAACTTCCATAATTTACCAAAAACAGTCCTTCAATCCATCAAAATAGTCATTTATTTCTTAAAACTATATTGTTTACACCATTGATGGAAAAATATGGAAAAAATACTTGAATATCATAAAAGGCAAAAAAAAATGGCTCCACATCAACGGAAATTTCGACACAAGATGCATCGACAGAACCTTCTGATCCAATAGACAAGCACTATACATGTACTTTCGATTGAGAAACACACGCATTTGATAGGGAGACGCCGATTGTTACTGGAAATAAATTTATATTTCGGGGTAATTGGGCTAGCCCAAGGAAATTATACAAAATAATCGGAGAAAATAAACAGTTGATAAAGGAAATTAGCGACGATTTCGGTGTTATGTCCAACTTATTTTCGAAGGTGATGCCGAATTCCAAGCAATGGTGACGGTGATGATCGAACGTTGGTAGGACACGACGCATACCTTCCAACTAACGTATGTTGAAATCACATTCACTCCTTTCGACTTCACGATGCTTTTCGGTTATTTTTATTTCTTATTAAATCCCTTATTTAATATTATTTATATTAAATTTAAATTAATTGAACGTGTTACAACAATTATCATATTATTTATATATATGATGGGTATTTCTAATTAATGTACAGGCATCCCGATTAAGCAAGGGTTACCTATTCAAAACTTGCCGAACGAAAAATACACAAATTTTGTAAATATCGTTAACTAATTTTTCCCTGAAATTCATATACAACGATTTTCAGGTACGAAAATTCCAATTTTCGATCTTAAGAAATAATTTGAAAATATTGTGAAACAACCAAATCTGCCCGATTACATGTGGCCAGTCATCGCTTGGGCAATGTGGTTTTACGTAATTGGCACTTTATTCTTTTCAAATGCCAATTCCACCCCCAACTTTGGGTATTTACAATATTTGAAGGACGTTACGACGATTGAGGCCTACAATTAGGGTTCGGCTACTTATGCCCGTATTATCTAGTCAATGGAAAAAGCGAGTCGACGATCAATAACTAGTGTCGAGTGCATGTGGAAATTAATAGAGGTACATTTTCTAAAATTATTATTTAAACGTTTACGCATTTTATGTTTCGTTAAAATAATAGTTAATGTATTCTAATCAATTTAATGTATTTACATATTTTGCAGTAATTACATCTTGAGTACATGGCGACGGCATGTCCGATTATTATTGATCCGATCTTAGATATATGGCCCCGGATATTTTGTTGGTCAAAATCGAACAAGAGCCGGGTAAAGGGCGCTCAACGATTTAATATCTCAGGAAGCTAATATCATCTTAGGATGCGATCACCCGAATCCATCATTTGGCAGCCATACGAGACGTCGATGTACCGACATAATGACGTCATCACATACGCTCATTATTTATTCGGGTTGCGTATGATTTTTTAGGATCCCTTATTTAAGGGATTTTGGTACTTGGGCGAACATGGGTTTTGCCAATTGACGGGCCAAATATGTATAGCAGACAACCCTCCCCGTAATTTAGGCCCAGTCGTAGAACATGAATTCCAAACTGCATTTTCCCAGAATTGGTCGCTTGCAAATGAACATATATCAGTTGTGTCCTAAGAAGAGTATGATGCCTATTGGAAGACAGTTGTGCAAGGGCCGTTACTACCGGCGATGGCACGATACGTGAACGTATATTTGAATGGAGTTGGGTCAATGGAACCATCTACATTGCGCATCCTATGAGCCCCAGCACCAATTAACTAACCGTCTGAGTATCATACACTGTTTGCATCGGCTAGTCCTACACAGATACAGGCGCATAGGCATAATTGGAGGCAGGGCCGGTCCTAAGATTGAGAGTGCCCTGTGCGAAAATCAATTTAGGTCCCTTTAAAAAGATATTGTCCAAAGATATGAAATACCTAAAATGGGCCCCTAAAAAATTAAACTTATTTTTTAGGGCCCATTTTAGTTGGGTGAGATTTTTGTGTAGTTGAATCATTCTTTCTACAAATTGTTTTTGGGTAGTTAAAAAACGGGTCCCTAAAAATTTAAACTTATTTTAAAAATTGATATTTTTATATACATAAAATATTTTTGGACCCCTAAAATATACATATATAGGTGCATACTCTAAAATGGGCCCTGTGCCATTGCCCACTTGGCACATGGCCAGGGCCGGCCATGATTGGAGGGTAGAGGTCAGTCTAACCGAGGGTGCTTCATACGAAAGGATTGTGCCATGAGTGGAGTTCCCAACCAACGCTTCTCCAGATCAGTCGTTGTCAGAATTAGAATGGCGTGAGACATACATTGACGCAGTAAATAATATACGTAGTCTCCATCATTTACTACATACTGATACTCGAGAGCGTGAGAATAGCATCAGAGCACGCGATGATTCAATTGAGGAACTCGAGCAACAACTTGCCGCCTTAAATGTGTGTGGTGCTGGACTTGAGTTTAGTGGCCAATTTACACGTGTGATGATGTTTACATACCACAACCAGTCCCACCATCTCACCCATACATGGCATATCAATCGCAATAAAGTTGGGGCACCCTTTTTGGTGACGATCCGATAATAGGGACGCACGTGGATTTAGGTGATGATTATGAATTTGGGCAGGGGAAACAGTGACTATAATTTTAACCTTCATAGATTGTTATCATTGGATGTATTCATTGTATAATTGTAACCTTCATAGATTGTTCCACTTCTCCTTGTACAATTATCATAAATTGTATTCATTTTATTATCAATTCATTACCATTTTATTACACAGGGAGTGACAACATAAAAAAGAGCGGCCCCTAACAGTGTGGATAAGAATATGTACTTGGTTAAAAAATTTGAAATTTAAAATCAAATTTCAGAACTCAAAATATTATATTATAATTTTCAAAATAAAAACATGGAAACAAAAGTTACATATTAATTAGTTTGTGGTTTCCTGGTCAACCGCGGATCGCAACAAAATGCATTCACATCACCCATCAACATGTTTGGTTGATGTTTTACAAAATCCATATTGGAAACGTCCCCTTTGTAGTCCGAAAGTTTTGGATCCGATGCATACTCCGGATCGTCAAGTTCCATATTTATTAAATGTTTACAATGCCAGCGCTGTAATCTTTTTTCCATCTGTGCAATTTCCTCTTGTAGTAGAAGGATAAATTTCTCACTTTCTTTGGATGAAACTTTGCAATATTTAGCAGATCGTGCTTGTGGCACGGGTAAACCATGCCAATTAGAGTTGCACTCTAAATTGCAGCGTCTATCATATAATCTAGGCCATTTCAAATGATCATCGAAAGGAATATTTTCTTTTGTCAAATGATCATCACATGGCCTACATCGCCTAAAGAATGCAGTGTGCATATAGAAATGTTTTGAAAAACCCTTCTCCCCAAACCAACTCCCTCCATGGGGATCTTCGTAGATTCTTGGGTTAGTCAAAACGGTAGCAACAGCCTTAATATGGCCAACATCAAATGATGTTGATGCTTTAGATTTACGCTTGACCTTCATGGGCTCTTTATTCCTGCCTATCATGTTTGGGCTGAAGTAATCCAGTAGCCCTTTACTGGGGTTAAAATCATTGGTCTGTTTATGGCTCGCCATTTGATAGTGTGTGATATAGCATTATCGTCTGTTTTAAAATAATAAATTGCAGACTATCAAAATATCACACTTAATCAGATTTACTCTAGTTGTAAACGACGCATTTATCAAGTAATGCAAGCCATCTGCATCCCATGTCAAAGTGGGTAAGAAAACAGTTTGTAGTAAATATAGTAAATATACATATAGTCTATAGTGGCACATTCTTTAAACAAATATAGTAAATCTCCATGCAGCCTGTAGTGGCACATTTTTTAATGAAAACAATAAATTGACATATAGTCTGCAGTCGCACATTCTTTAATAACCCACTCTCCAGTAAAATTTCTAAGGTATATGGTGGATTTGTTTTTCAATTAAAGGACTGTAATTTGTAATAGTAACACATTGTATTTATATTGACACATTTGTTAAGGTTGGTAAAAATACTTACTGATACATAATTCATTAACTGAGTCCCATGATTCAATAACAGAGGCCTGCAATTCAATAATAGCGGCACACAATTCATTGTAGGAATTTATATTTACCATCATATTCTTAATTTATAAATAGAATGGAATTTATAACGTATTATCAAACTACCATCCAATTTTCCTATTCCAAAAAATCACAAAACCATCGTATAATTATTGTAACAAAAATAAATCATGGACTACTCCAGTTCTGGCGTTAAGGGACGAAATCTTATGCTTCATTATGCTCAATTTAACAATAGCGCATCATCAGATGATTCAAATGAGGAGACGATAATTTATATGGAGATTACACGCTAGATTGCTGAACAAAATATAATTTGAGATGGGAAAGAACTCGAAACTAAACATCGAGTGAATCGAAGGAGAGAAAGGAGACATGCAACACTCTGGGAAGATTACTTTGATGAAGATAAAGTATACAGCGAGTATTACTTTTGAAGGAGATTTAGGATGCATCATAATGATTTCAATCACATCCTTGATTATGTTTGTCAATACGATAACTACTTTATACAAAAGAACGATGCATGCGGTCATCTAGGTTTAAGCTCTCACCAAAAAGCTATAGGGGCTATTCAACTCCTAAATAACGGAGTATCGCATAACGTATGGTCTGAGCAGTACGTAATGAGTGAAACTAATTTATTTGTAATTTTTATCAGATTTGCCGAGGAAATTTTGACCGTTTACGATCCCTAGTATGCTAAAAATCCAACAACAGGCGATGTCACCAGGTTACTTGAACAAAATGCAAACCGGGAATTTCCAGGAATGTTAGGCAGTATATACTACATTCATTGGCGATGGAATTGAAGGAATGATTTGTAGTATACCTATGGACGATGTAGTGGATCAAGTCATCGGTTCCGAAATACTGAATATTGATGTCCACCAAATGATTTTGGCTTCTATCAACAACATGCTTACACATCTTCTCCAGATCATAGGTCATGTCATGTAAATCACCTAAATTTTCCATGTTTATGATCCTCCACATGGATGGGTCTCAGCATATTTTATGTCAACTGGTACACACCTTATGTGCATTATCTAATATGTTTATCGCTCCTATGCGTTGGCGTATGTTGGCCGTTATATTTGGAGGGAGTCCCAGCCAGTTGCGTGTTGTTTTTGCTACCCTTTGTCGATTTGATTTCCGTTTGGTTGCCATTTTTGGATTTTTTTTTCGTAAAGGTTTTGGTGTTTGGAGTTGCTATAGGAATAGGGTTTCAATGGGGTTTATCCCAGACGCACATTTACGTGATCGTACTCAAAATATTGGAGTTTTTTTATTTTAAAATTTTACTCTATGACAGTACTTTCTTGTGCAGACCAGCCCATATTTTAAGAGTGCTAACCAGACATGTGTCACCTGGCGGTGAGCCTAGAAAAGAAAAAAAGAGTGCCGATAATTTCTAGCCTCGCCATTAGGCGACACATGTTCGGTCTGCACTCTTAAAATGCGGATTGAACCGCACAAGAGTAGTACTATATATATATATATATATATATATATATATATATATATATATGTAGAGAGAGAGAGAGATTACGCTATAACATATTTACAAAAATATTTCTCTTAATGAAATTGAGGTTGAAAATAACGAATATCTGTTGATATCATTGTTGTCAATCGTGAATTGTAGCTGAGTTCAATCGGTAATTAATTTGATAGAAATCGCGAATAACAATTACGTATTCAATTTAAACTAGAACCACAATTTCAAACGAATTAAGACACCTATTAATCTTCTCCACAGTCATTTTGGCTGATAAAAAAAACATAGCCACTCTGACGATTCCGACCTCCTGCCTCCGTTCAACCACTCTGGCTTCATTCTATGTACTGCAGTGACTCGTACACATCAAAGCAACCTTTTTTCTCTTCTGGTGATGGTTAGTTTTACGTTATAACTATTATTTGTTATTTTTTTAATAAATCATGTGTGTATTTTTAGATGTATGAACTTGATATTTTATCAATGATTTAGACATAATTATACCATGAATGTGTGTATATTATATATTGTTATGTCGTTATATTATATTTGGAAATGCAAAATTATTTATTTTATGTGACACCCCGCCTATTTTAATCACGGGTGATCAGTCATTTATCAGAATAGGAATCTCATTTGGTTCATTCTTAGCATCATTGTCGTAAATATTTTAAATTGCTTATCACCTATGATAAATTAAGTCGGTGTCAAATTTTATCTTTCATTAATATAACAACATGCGGAATATAAATACAATAATCAAACCGTCCACAGAATTAAAATAGTTTGCATCAATCACACGATAAATAGATAAATAAATAGTACCGAATAAACCATCGATTTCCAAAACAAGATCCAACAATGAAATTAAAGGAAATAAAACTTAATCCAAAAAATAGTCTGATAAATAAACTAAAAAGACTATATCCGCTGAAGGAGAAACATGCCCAAAAGAAATACTGAAATGTAAATCATAATCTATGAATGAATAACTGAAGCGTCTACCTCAATCATGCAAGCCTCCACAAGTGTTGCAGATACGCATCCCTGGAATAAGTCATCAAGTTTGGCATCCCTGTAGCTGGACACCTAAAATATTTTAATACGGGTCAGAGCCAAAAACCATTTGAAAAATATTTAACAAGTATTTAAATTGCAATTATAAAAGCAGTTATTAGATACACATGCTAGTCCATCGTACACTCCCTTGAGTTCCTCACCTCTCATTTATAGTGTATTGTAGAGTGTACTGGTATACCGGCCAATTATTATAACTTCGAAGGAAGTTACTGGATACGCATTATATCTATGGCTAAGGGGGGTATAATGTTTCCCCCCAATCAAATCTTCTTAGAGTTTTACGAATTCTTTCTAGTCGTTCCTGCCCAATGTTCTCTAAACACATGGAGAACCGTAAATGGTGTTTATAGAATAAATTAACTGTATGGAACCCAAATATGGATTTCAGAACTAAGATACTATTATTCTTTGTCAAAGACGACTAACAATGTCTTTTATTTGAAGGCAAGAAAATCCGATAGGGTTTTAGTTGTTAATCTTCCGTATTCTAACAAGCGATATTGGAGTGAGGGATTTATTGCCAGAAATTAGCAACATCCACCTATTCCCAAGGGTGATGAACCATACAGAGGGTTTTTGTACCCTTCCAGGGGGAGGAAAATAGGTTGACAATATTGTTTCTCCAAATTATGTTATTGTTGTTTGATAATTGGTTGAGAGAGATATTAATGTCTATTTTCTTGTTTGTTTTGTTCAGTTGGGTTAAATAAGAAGGAGCCTTCTCATTTCAATCGTGAGGAGCTTATTAAAATTTTGAAGTTAAGTAGGCCTCTGGTTCCAATTTATAGCACCCTAAATCGGCATCCTTTCTGTTTAAGTTTACCAACTCCACGTCCAGCTTCACAGCTAAGCCTGTGGATTTCATACTTGAGATGTCAGTCTCTTCAACAAGTGATGGATCCTATAGAGCATCCACCTCATCATATTTTAATCATGTGAACGTCAATACCATCCCTACTGTTGAGGAGGAGGATATGTCTCTGAGAAAAATAAACCTTACTCTTGTGGATGACTTCGACCTCCCCACCTCCCCAAAAGCAAAGGTCACCAAAAGGAGGGAGGTCAAGGGTCCATTCGAGCTTCTTACTCTTATAAATTCTCTTACAATTGAGAAGGCGAAAAAGGATAAAATTGTTCCCTCTTATTTTATTATTGTTCCCACCAAGAAAGTGGATTCCCCCGACGTGGGTAAGGGCCACCATACCATGCTGATACCCAAGAACCCATCGTTGGCCTCTGGTCTACTAGAGGACTATTCTAGCATTGGGCTGAGAGTAGACCTACAAGATGACCTAGGATTTTCTTTATTTCCACATCACACAGGCATTATCTCTGGTAAGTTTAACAATTGTTGATTCGATTATTTCCTTATTTTAGTCATTTCGTTAACTTGGGGTATTATCTTTACAGTTTGTGACAAACTTTCTTGCCATGCTTGATAGGGGTGCCAAACAAGTCAAGACAAATAAAGACCTAACGAAGGCATTGGATAAGTTTTAAGCGTCTTTGATTGCTTCCAAACAAGTGTATGACGACGAGAAGAATTCCACAAACTTGGAGGTTAAAAAGTTGAAGATGGAGCTTTGAGGATAGAGTGTAACATGCTGAAGAAGGATATTGCCGATCATCCTCGTGTCTTGGCAGTGGCCAAGAATGAGGCCTTTCATTATGAGTATGTGGAGGCCTTCACCCGGGATAAGAAATAATTAGCTTTTAATTGAAATTTAAATGTTAATTAGATTTTATTTTGGGAGCATGGTCGAATTTATCTTCCAAAGGAGGAATAAGAAGATAAGGCCTTATGCAATGATCAAGTAAAGGTTGTGGTCGATTAAGAAATAGTGGATGCTGACCAAGGAAAATCCCCCAACTCTCAATAGTAGGTGAACGAAACACAGGGTCAAATCTAGATAGGATTATCTTAGTCCCATGAAATCCTTGTATTCTTATGTTTTTGAGTGTTTGTAAGGGCTTACCCCATTTTTTTATCTAATGAAAATCCACTAATATTTAAGATCATTTCATTTATGTATTAATAATTTTCTTTTGATTCTTATAGCTTGAAAATAGGATTGTAGGGGTTGAACCTTTTTCAGAAGCTGGTGATCTACATAAAGTACTTGGTCGAGAAGCGAATAACCAAGCTCGTGGCGCCTTTCTCTCTGTTCGGTAAGTTATTTAAAAAATAATAAGATCATTTAATTAACAATCTCATTTGTCGGCCAAATTGAAGAGTGACTCTAGGGATGTCAGCGACATTACAGAGCTGTTGCAGAATGAAAATTTTTCTTAGAAGCGAAAGGCTCGACAAAATTGAGAAGGACTCAAAGAGAAATGGTGCAATCAAGATGGATTTTGGTCTTGATATAATGAAGTTAAAGTATCTATTTCGAAAGGGTCCTCGCACAGTTTGTACCGCTAGTTATGATGACAAATGGGTGGATGCCCATCTTAACGAGATGAAGTTCATAAAGCATGGTTAGTTGAACGCCCTAACTATTATGAAGGTCCCTAGAGAATTCGATAATTGGTATTGGTACCAAGTAGAGTGCTTTGCTTTTAGTCATCCTCCATTTGGAAGTGATGAAAGTTGGATCTCACTTGACGCTCTTCCTTTTTAGTTGGAGAAATATTACTTATCAGCACATGATAGGGCCGACGAGTTTAGGCCAAATCACGATGATAGATGAAGAGTTTCACTCGAAAAAATGATAACTCGTCAGGGATAAATGTTTTATTCTAGGACTGTATATTATAATTCTATTGATGTATAAGCTTTTGTTGAATAATTGATCTGTGAAATTCTTAGTTAACTCTAAGTTTTGCATTTTCCTCTCTTATGCCGAGAATGTTTTTATCATCTTCCTTACCAATTATATTGTGTCGTCACACAACCTTAGGCCTAGGCCAAACTGTGGCAAAAATGCACCTAGCTATAGGGCCATCCACCCATTTAGGATTTTTAGTCGACCAAAGTCGGGATGCTTAATCCTTAGGGATCCCCCTTAGGTCTTTTGCTTGGTTGGGCAATTCTTGATGCTTTCATGTTTTTATGACAAAATATATAACCTTGAGCTTTTGATTAAGTGTAATCATACTACTAAAATTATGTCGAGGACCAAACATTATTCATATATAATAATATTTCATAAATAAAAAAATTGGTCTGCCATTTGGAACAATGATGGAATAATAATGTAGTTATTTGCATTAATTGAACTTAAAGTATTCCAGGAAACACAACCAATAAAGTCGAGATTTTAAGTAATGAACTTGGAGAAATACACTTGTTAAAAATAAATTTTCCTAAGATTGGCTGCATTCCTGACCCTCGGTATCTCCCTGCCCCCATTATTTCCAAATGGTAGGCTCCCTGCCCTCCATATAATGGCTTCCTCGCAGTGTCGAGCACTTTCCTGAGGACGTAGTCTCCGATATGGAACCTTATTGGGTTAATGCCTTTGTTGTATTACTTTTCCAATTGTTGTTGGTAGGAAAATAACTTGATTATGGCTTTTTACCTTCATTCATCGGCTATGTCGAGATCGGTCCTTATGATTTCTACATTCAAGTCTTAGTCGACAATTGTGGTCCTCACAGTTGGTAGACTTACTTCCAGAAGGATAATGGCTTATATTCCATAGGCTAAAGCGAAGTGTGTTTCCCTAGTTAATCTTTTGGGTCTAGTACAGTATGCCCAAAGGACATGGGTAAGTTCATCTACCCAAGCACTTTTTGCCTTCTCCACTCTCTTTTCCATGTCGTCGAGCGTTATCTTATAAGAAGCCTCAGCCTAGCCATTACTTTGGGTAGGCCACTGAGTTGAATGTGGTGTTTGATACTATGATTATGACAAAAGTTTTGGATTCACCCACTTTCGAATTGCGTTCCATTATCTGTGATAATCATTCTTGGTACGCAAAAAAAAGTCATGATGTTCCTCCAGATGAATCTGATCATATTATATCTATGATGTTCTCCATGGTTCCGCTTCAATCCACTTTGTAAATAGTTTGTGTCGACCAGGAGATACTTGCGATTTCCTGTGGGTAGTGGGCCCACGATGTCCAAACCTAATTGAGCAAAGAACCATGGGACAATTAATGATTTTAAGTCACTAGATGGTTGATGGAGCATGGTCAAGAACTTTTGACACTTCTCACATCTCTTGACGTTAGAGATGGCATATTTTTGTATGTACGGCCTCTCGTAACCTTCCCTCATCGCTCTAAAAGCTAGAGATCTTCCCCCTACATGACTTCTAGAAATACCATCACAAAGATCATATAGGACTTAGTCGACGTCATTTAGGTGCACACATTGAAGGTAGGGGCCAGTGAAAGACTTCCTATAGAGTTTGCCTTGATGTGATTGGTAAAAACAGACAGATTTTGTCCTGATCTTATGGGTTTATTTCTTATCATTCGGTAGGACATCTTCATACAAATAAACTAGGATCGGATCCATCCAGCTATGAACTTTTTGAACGATAAGGAATTATTCGGAGACCATAGGTTTTGCAATACTGGGATAAGCGCGAAATTCCACTTCGATGATTCTTTTAAGATCGGGGGTCTACTGTAACCCCAGAGTGGCTAAAATTTGGGCGTGATTATTGTTCCCCCAAGGGAATTATTGAATATGGACCCTTTCAAACTTAGTGATTAAGTCTTGATAACCTTTAAATATTCTTACATTCTCTCATTTTTTGCATTGTAATCTCCCGACACTTAGTTGGATGCTAGCCTTGAGTCACAATAAATGTCAAGGTGGCTCGCGCCCAAAGTGAAGGCTTTGCATAACCCGATGATGAGGGCTTTGTATTCAGATTCGTTGTTGGATTATTCAAAGCCAAGTCTGTTCCCCTGCTCGATCATAGTCTTCTCAAGAGAAATGATTACATCTCTCACTCTTGACTCTCTTAAATTAGAGACATTATCTACATAGAGATTCCACTTTTTGAACTATTTAAACTATTGGTTTATTGATTGGTTGGTGAAGTCTTCTTCGCCAGCCCTTATACCCTCTTGAACTCGATAATGAATTATGTTAGCACTCATCCTTTTATCGCAGTCATTGGTTGATAGTGGATATCGAACCTTTCAAGTTCCATCGACCATTTGGAAATTTATCGGTCACCTTTCCTAAGGACTGCTTTGAGTGAGGCGGTGACTATGAATGAAAGGGCTTCAAATAATGCTTCAATTTTCTTGAAGCAATTAATAGAGAGCAGGCCAACTTACCAAGTGGAATGTAGCATTTCTCCACGTAAATGAGTGTCTTGTTGACATAGTAAATAGGATTTTTGCGCCCCTCTTTTTCACACATTAAGGTCGAGCGGACTGCATAATCAAATACCACAATAAAGAGGTAGACTGGGTCCCCTAGACTTGGGGTTGAAGGTAGCGGAGATTAGCTTAGGTAGGATTTGATTTCATCAAGGGCTTTTGAGCATCCCTCGTTCCAAGTTAGGCCTTTCTCCTTTTTCAACAACTAAAAAAATGGTCGGCATTTATGGGATGATTTGGAGATGAACCGGTTAAGAGCTGCCAACATTCTCCATAATTTTTTAATATCACAAAAAGTCTTCGGTGGCTGAACATTATTGATTTCCACGATCTGATTGGGGTTGGACTCAATCCCACTTTGTTTTTACCAGATACCCAAGGAACTTTCCTGGTTGGACCCTAAAAGAGCATTTGGTTGCATTGAGCTTTATCCCGTCGTGTTTGACGATCTCAAAAGTCCTTTTCAAATCCTATAAGTGGTCATCTTTACGCTTACTTTTGACAAGTATATCACCTATGTACACCTTCATGGTGTCTCTTAGTTGTTCCTTGAATATTTTGGTGACTAACTATTAGTATGTTCCTACATTTTTTAGATTAAATGGCATGACTTTTTAACAGTATAGAGCGAAAGTGGTGATGAATAAGGTCTTGTCTTAATCGGGGCCGAATAAGGGGATTTGATGATACCTTGAGTACGCATCTAGGAAACTCATTCTTTCATGGGTGGTTGTGGAGTTGACTAATTTGTCGATTTTTGGCAAAGGAAATTTATTTTTAGGACAATCTTTGTAAAGGTTAGTTAAGTCTATGCACACTCTCTACTTCCCATTATTTTTCTTTACTACTACTAGGTTTCATAGAAATTTAGGGAATTGAAATCTCTTAATGGACCTTGCCTCCAGAAGTTTCCTTACTTCCTCTTATACGACCTTTGATTTTGGGAGGGGTTGTTCGGTGAGCCTTTTGTGTGATCGGCGGGTAAGTCGGGTCCAATTGAAGTTGATGACACGTGACTTCGAGACTGATCCTAGGCATATCGTAAGGCTTTTAAGAGAACACATCTTGATTTTCCTCAAGCAAATAAATCATCTCTTCTCTTTTCTGGTTGGTGAGTGAACTACCGATCGAGAATTTCTTCTCGAGGTGAGAGTTGTCGAACACTACCTCTTGCAATGGTTCCATGACCCTGTCTATGGGGGGCACCCTCATATCCTCTACCCATGTTCTATCATACTTTATTTTTTATTTAAATGGTGTGGATCCATCCTTAGTTTCCTCGAAGATGACCTCTTTTCCTTTTTTGCTTCTATTTGGGCATAGTGGCAGTGATAGAGCATTGCCGAACAACTGCCTGTTTTCCCCTAATATCCATTATCCTATGATATGTGATGCATTTGAGCTTCTAGTGGTAAGTGGATGGGATGACTTGAATAGAGTGTATCCATCCTTTTCCAAGGATGTTGTTTTAACGAAAATCAATGCCCATAACTAGGAACTCGATCAACTCTGAGATGTTCCCAATTCAAACGTGGAGGACCACCTTTCCCAGTGGCATAGTCATATTTCCAGTGAAGTCGAACAGTGGCATGGTCGCTTCTTCTAAGTCCTCCATTTTGAGATTAAGTTTGTTTAACAACTTTAAATATATAACCTCAGAGTGTATCCATCATCAAATGGCGTCGTTGCCTTCTTGAGATAATAGGATAATAGGCCGAGGTGGGTTCCGAAATTCATAATAGAGGGGTGGGGTGAAATTCATAATAGAGGGGTGGGGTGAAATTCATAATAGAGATAAAATTCTCTCCACCCCTCTATGTTGAGTATTTGCATTTTTAGCAAATATCTCAATAAAGAGGTGTGTAGTGAAATTTATCTCTAGGATGAATTTCACCCCACCCCTCTATTATGGATTTTTGCATTTTTAGCAATTATTCATTATAGATTGATGTAGTTGAATTTATCCCTTATGGGAGGTAAATTCTAATCCATTCCTTTATGTTGAGATTTTGCATTTTTAGCAATTATCTCAATATAAAGTAATGATCAAGAATTTATTTCTTTGGGTGAATTCTATTGTACAATTTTATAATGTTAGGATTTGTATTTTTAGCAAATCTCTTTTATTATTTAATTGTCCATTATGAATTCATTCAATATCCTTTTTATTTTTATTTAGTAATTTTTAGTTTAGATTCAATAAATACATGAGTGAGGAATTGTAATTGAGAGATTGATGATGTAATTGAACATTTCACGTCAATTCAAGGCTTAAATGGGTTTGATCTATTCCTCTCTTATTACTTTTAGTTTAATCTTCTCATGTTTTTATTTGTTTATCTTATATTTATGGATGATGATTATTGAGGGATAATATCCCATTCATGGGATGAAATTTTGAAGCCCTCATGAATCCAATTTAGTTAGTTTACTTTTTGACACAATTTTATTTACCTCACTTTTTATTAGCTTTTACATCTTAGTAGTACTTTAAAAATTAGTATATAGTTAGTTAATTAATATTCCCTTGAAAAATCCATTAAAAATAGAAAAATATAATAAAATGCAAATGAATCTATATATATGTCCTCACTAATTTTGTGTTTCACCCTTAGATTTGGATTGACTCCCTTACTTACCCTCTACACTAGTTTGGTTATAATTTTGTAGGTTCAAGGGAATTTTGATAGAAAGAAGTTGCAACAGTGACAAAAAAAATACATTAGAGGAAAATTTTCTATCAAATGGCGCCATTGCCATTCTTGGGAGCGTGAAGCACTTGGAGCGGATTTCACCTTGTAGTTCATTTGTTGTTACTTTTGCACTTTATTATTTTTTGTACCAATTTTATATTTTTAGAAGGCTTGTATTAGGATTTTTATTATTGCTTGTATTGTGGTGCACAGGACACCATTTATTTTCCATTTAAAATTGTAATAATCAAAGACAAGCGTGATAGGAAAACCGGACAAGGTAGAGAAAGGGCGTCCATTGGCGAGGATTTAGAAGCCTCTCTACTTTGGCTCGGTAGGACTCCCGGGGACGACTGAGATAGGCGTGATCTCCCCCCGGTCGACTCAAATTTTTCGGCTCCCCACGGCCTAAAAATCGTGGGAGGTACATTTCTTACACCCTCGCGCCTCTCCTGTTAGCGAGTCAATTCTTTTGTGTTCTTTTGTGTGCTCATGTGTGATTTTATTCTCGCATTTATTTTTTGAATGGTGTGATGAATTAAATTACTAAGACCTACAACCGGTCACTCACGAGAAGGGATTTCATCACCCGACTCACTCGCTTACCTTTGTGTGTTACCCTAGCCATCACTAAATTTAAAATCAATCAACTAGGTAGCCCACTAGGAGAATAAATTTTGCAAAGGCGATCACTCATATAAATTCCGTGATTTTTTATCGCCCGCGGACTTAATTAAAATTTGACTACCCTTTCACTAAATTCAAAGATAAAAATTGGCTATGTGCTAGTTAGGAAATTTTCTTGACTTGTGTGTGTGTCCAATTCATTTTTTGATAGTCGAATTTTAGTTGGTTCATCCAATTCAAAGAGTCCACATTTTTCTCCACCTTTTCTTCCAAAAAATTCAAAAATATTTTCTTTCATTTTTATAAAAAAACAAAAAATCCAAAAATACTTTCTTTCTTTTTAGAAAAATCAAAACATATTTTTCTTCCTTTATTTTTTACAAAAAAATCCAAAAATATTTTTTCTATTATTTTTTACAAAAAATCCAAAAATATTTTCTTTCTTTCATTTTTATAGAAAAATCCAAAAATATTTTCTTCCATTGTTTTTAGAAAATCCCAAAAATATTTTCTTTCCTTTTGAAAAATTTTAAAAAACTCCAAAAAAATATTTTTCCCCTCATAGCCGAAGAACGTCCTTTACGGGACTACTTTGATCATTTTCCATTGACACGTGAAACGTGTGAGAGTGATCCTGAGTCGTCTCTTTATGATATTCTTAGTCGTTTCACCTCTCTCACGAGTACCGTTGGTACTCTTGACCCATCCATGCCTGCACCTCCTATTCCATCACCCTCGGTGTCAAGTGTCACCGTGCCTCCTCCTTTATTGTGCACCCACTGTTATTATGTGGATCACATGTCCCATGAGTATCCAAACTTGTCATATCCATCGGAACCCACCATGGAACATGTGTATCCATATGACACTGTTCCGGAACCCACCTCGGCCTATTATCCGGATATACCTAATCCCGAGTTGTGTGAGTATCCCAGTTATTCGTGGAGGCCTGATCACCCTTCCACGCAATATAAATCCCAACCCGATATTGTGGATCCTCACACGTTCCAACAGTCGTCATGGAAACCTTGTGCACCTGTTCACGATCAGTTCCCTCACTACGCACCCCATGAGTATCAACCAATTGTTCATCACGAAAGCAATCCTTTCGTGTATGATGAACTTGGCCCCACACCACACACTTCATATGAGTATTCCATATAGTCCCGATTATAACGTGTTGTATCCACCTCACCCGCCACTCCACCACCACTATCATCCATATCCACTCTCGAAACCCTCTTGCAAAAGTTCATACTTGAGCAAGAGCAAGCAATTCAAACTCAAGCTCTCCAAAGGATTGAACAAAGGTTAAATGAATTGGAGTGTGCGCGAGAGTCGGATATTCCCATGGCCCCGCCCATCGTTGCCACCGAGTGTGATTATGATGTGTACCCTTGTGACACGAATTTTGAGTGTGACCAATCCTATCCTCCTGAGAATCTTGAAGTCGAGACCATTCCATGGTCCCGGCCCCAAATCGATAATTGTGTTGACTTACCTTTATATAGTGAGACTGATCACATCCCACTTTGTCCAAATGAACCTACCTTTGAGGTTTCCACTTTCGTAATATCCAAAAATATGCCCGAGTCTACACCTATCGAGTTTCACCCTTGTGTTCCCGAGGAACCACTTCATTCTAGGTTAGCTCCGGCTACGAGTGTTCACCATTTTCTCGAGATAGAATCCGTGATCGTTCCTAACTATCCGGATATGGATCATGTCCCACCATGCATGGCTCATCTTGAGCCCATTATTTCTAGTGATTCCTCTATCTCCGATCTTGGTGCCTCGTCTTACCCACCCACCACATTCACCGATGCTACTCTTATGGAGAAGTTGATCACTCCATCTTTAGAAACTACACTCCCTTGTGAGTATTCTTTTACTCCTCCCAATGAGTGTATGTCTCCCACGCTTGAGTTGGATCATCTTCCTCCACCGTTTATCCCACCTGATACACCGTTTATCCGACCCGATCCATCCTTTACCCCACCCATTATCCCTTCCACCCCACCACCTGGTTTGGATCTTGACTTTACACATTTCATGTCTCCATCCACATTTTTAGATCCTAACCTAAAACCATCCTCCACCATATATGAGAGTATATGTGGTGATACTCTCCACTTCCGTGACATCGAGCTTGTTCCTCCATGCCCGCCACTCTCTTGTGGTATTGATTTTTCTCAACAGCTCCCTGGTGTGTCACGGCGCGACCATTATCATCGCCCATTCATGGAACGGTCGTGTGTTTTTTATGAGCCCCACCCCATTCCACTTTCCCCACCATATTTCCTTCCTCACCAACTTGAGCACCATTCTTATAGGGCCCTAGTTGCCCTCGCCTTTAAGCTCAACAAGGCCCATGATCGGTGCCTATTCACCCTCACCTTTACCCTCATACCCACCCTCCCATGGTCCACCGATGCTTTGCATCGTGTGATGCACTTTGCCATACAAGTGCATTGACCCTCTTTAGTCTTTATCCAGCAAGACTGATGCTTCAGTCTTGTTTGGGGGTGATTCTCATCACCCCAATTTTTCTGCCGCCCCGCGCTTTCATAGATCTTATCTTTTGGGTGAGATTCTATCGATCAGGCGGAAGACATTAAACTTTGCGCTATCGGGAGGCAGCCCGTTGTTTCTTGTACTAGTCTCATCCTGTTTGGGTGTGGTGTTTCACATCACCCTATGCTTTCCATGTTATAGACTTGTATACATTTTTTCTCTTATCATTTATTCAGGTATATTCTTGGCTACATCTTCCCACTTCATTAGCGGTTCATTCTGGTAATCTCTTTCCTCCCTTATGCTCTCAATTTTAAAAATCATTTTACCTAACATCGAGGACAATGTTCCTTTTTGTTTGGGGGTGGGGAATTTTATCAAAATCGTACCTCTTTTGAAAAATTTTAATTTTTTAAGCCTATTTTTTAAAATTTCGTGCAATTTCTTTCATCTCATTCATTGATGTGAATGTTCAATCATCCATCTTTTAATCCTAGTAATCGAGCTAGAGGATTTATATTTTTCTAAATAGCTTATGTAATAAATAACAAGGCATATTACACCATGAATTTCTAGACTCAACAAAATTTGTGCACTTATCATGTCACTACGGTTTAGAGTTGAGGAGTACTATAATTCTAAAGAAATCCTTAAGGATCACTAGTAGAGACTTTAGCTTGTGAGATTTGTGCCTTTCACCCTTTTTGAGTGTCTTACGCAATCTCCGAGTCACAAGTTGATTCAACTTCGTTTGGGTCCGCACTTTAGATTATTGTATGATCTCATTATTCTTCATTTTTGGCTTGATCACTGAGAATGACATCACTTTCGAGTTGTAAGAAACGCATGTCTTGAAATTTGTCCCGAACACTAAATTTTCATCCATACACTTAACACTTTTCCATATCACATTTCCATTTACTCACCCATTACATTTCCATGTTCTTCCATATTCCCATATATTCCCCTCACCATCATTCCCCACTCATTTCATATATCTTCCATCATTTCAAATAAAAGAGTGTGATTTCAAATGTAAAATGTCTTCATTGTTAGTTTCAAAAGTGAGAGAAAAAAAAAGAAAAAAAAAAGAAAACAGAGAGATACATAAAAATAGCAAAAATAGAAGAAAAAGAAAAAGAAAAGAAAAATCGAAAAAAAAAAGAGAAAAGAAAAAAGAGAGTTGTAGTTAATTTTTATGTAATGAAGACATTTGTGCCTAAAATATATACACTCTTCTCAAATATCCACCATCCATCCATTATATCATTATCCCATCCATCATACCACACCTTATACCATCCTTCCCATTTCATTTTCCCCTCACCCATAATCATCCATATGTTCCCCTAGGTGTTCGGGCATAATGAAAGTCAATGTGGTTAATAACTCGACGTTCTCACTATAGTGGTTAGCATTCTTTCATGAGATCATTTTTTCTTTCTAATTGTTCGTTCTTTCTTATGTATGTGTGAGACGTTTGAACTTGCTTACATTTACTCACACACAAGAGCGATACACTTACCCTTATCTCGAGAGTTCGTTTGAGAGAGAGATGTCCGTGAGATTTGAAGTTGAAGCGTTGATTCCGAAAAGGCAATCTAAGAATTACTCTCGTGATTCTCGACCCGTTTTGACTGATTCACACTACACACGTTGAGTTCTAGGAAGGATGTGCCTTGTGTATTTACTTAGCTAAACTTTTTACACATTTTAGCTTGTATTTCTGAAATCATTTATCTCATGAGATGGATTGTGCGATTATTCTATGTCTAATAAGAGATTGACTGTCTTTTAATAATTTTTTGCAAAATAAGAATTTAGTGGGTATATTCCCTGCAAACCCTCACGAGACATAACTCGTCCTATAGGGCAACCTATAGGTTTAAAGGCTTATTGCACATGCTAAGTGCAATCGCAAGTGCCCGCGAAAATGGTACACTTTTGGTTTCTTATCATTCTCTTTCTCTCTATCTTATTGCTCGAGGACTAGCAACGCTCTGTTTGGGGGTGGTGTGATAAGCACCCAAAACTGTACAATTCATACCCCAAATAGACGTACTTTAGTTGCTAATTCTCGGTAACATGGGTCTTATGCGCTTAATTGTTCAATATGCAGGCTTAATTGTGCATTGGAGAGTTCAAACACTTAAATCAAGGAAATTGTGTGCAAAATGGAGCTAAATGACTAAATACCTTGTCCCATAACCCTAGCCTACCCTAACCCGAGCCTAAACCTAGCCCAAACTTACCCTAAGCCTGTGTGTGTTTTGTTTGTGCCCTTTTATTATTTTTTAGATTTTTAGTTTTGAGTCATTTTTATTTTTAGAATTTATTTAGTATTTTCTAGATTTTATTTTATTTTTTTATTATAATTTTATTTTATTTTGATTTCTATTAGTTTTTAGTTTTAGTTTTAGTTTTATTTTATTTTATTAGGATTAGAATTTTTAGGATTTTATGTATTTTTAGTTTTATTAGATATTGCATTTTTTTTAGGATTTTAATTTTAAGTTTTATTAGATTTTATTTTTATTTTTATATTTTTATTTTTATTTCTTTTTAGTTTCAATTTTTATTTGAGTCTTTGTTTTATTTTAAATAGAATTTTATTTTTTTAGATTTTTATTTTATTTTATTAATTTTATTTTTATTAGTTTGTTTTATTTTAAGGGTTCAAATTAACACACATACACCCTACACACAAACTTAACGCACCCAACCAACACTCACCCACACCTTACTTCCCTACACTCATCCACGCACAACCCCTAACCACTTCATCTTCTCCCACCAAACACTCTTTCTCCTCTCTCCTCCATAACCAAAACACCAAACACCTTATCTCTCTCTCATACCCTCATCAACACCTTACCCCCTACCTCATCTACCCGTACCCGCCCCCCTCTCAGTCTCCTCCGGTGAACTGCCGACGAGCCACCGACGATGACCACTCAGCCCTCACCCCATCTACTCACCGCGACCTCAACCCCCCTTACCAGCGCCGACCCTCTCTCCTCTCTCCAAAACACAAAACCCACCATAACCAAACTCACACACCCATCTCTCTCTCTTACCCTCAGCTTAACCCAGCACCCCACTCCGGCGTACATCCAACCTTTACCGACCTCACACCTTCGACACCCCCTCCGGCAGACGCGACCTCATTCCTCATGCTGAACCACCTGCAAAACCCCCCTCCAACTCGTTTTTCCCTAGCCGGACCTACGACCCTCAGCCAATCGTCGTCGCCACCCACTTTTCGACCCTACCCCGGTCGGACCTCCAAACTCGACTCCATTGCCGGCGACTGCGGTGACCACCTGCGAACCGTCCTGCCACACCTCCGGCGGAGCTCCAACCCGATTCCGCCCATTTCCATCCAACCCAAACCCACCTCACCAAAACCCATTTTCAAGCCAACCTCTTCCCAAGCCACGGTTTTCCTACCTGCCAAAGATACCAAAGCCAAATGAACCAAAATAACAAATAACCCACATGTGCCTAATAAACAAACTTATTCCCATTTACCCATAATACCCCCAACTACCTTTTTAAACCTTTTTCCCATATAACCCCAACTACTAGTTTACCCCAAAACCCCAAAATACCCATAAACCAGATCAGATTCTATACCCTCATTATCCCACTATCATGACCTCACACCCAAACCACATGCACCCTCCATTAAATTCCTAAATTAACCCTCACCCAATACCTTACACACCCTCTTGCACCTTTGTCTACCCAAAATACCCCTTAACCCCATGTGTGCCATGCATCTACTATAAAAGAAGACTCAAGGCACCATTTGGAGATCATCATCAAATAGGTAGAGAGAATTATAGAAAGAGAAATTTTAGTTTAGAAATAAATTAGGATAAATTTCATTTTGTAAATAGTTTTATTTTCATTTTTTTTAGATATTTGTGAGTGATAATTGTGTGAGGATTAATTTGAGTGAAATTTTTATGTAACATTGTTTGGATCACTCAAGTTGATGGATTATGAATTTTAACTCATGGATTGAAGATCAATTAAGCATCAAGAGATTGGAGTTTTATTGTTCTTTTCTCATCTCATTTATTTTATGCCTATTGAATATTTGTTTATTATGTTTGATACCATGTTAAGTTAAATCCCCTTTCAAGGGGTGGGGGAAACCCTTATTTGATGTTATTTTAGTTTAATTAGTTTGATTACTTGAAATTTCCCTTTGAATGCTAATTTTGATCCCTCACCCTTAGATTTACGCCTCGAGAGAGGGTAAATGATTTTCGAGAGAAAATCGAAATTCTAATTATAATACCCATTTTAGATTCGAACTAGAGATAGGGGTTTCTTAAGTGGGGTATTATAACTTGAATTTCAACTCTAAATTTATTTTCTAAGATTTACATAAATTTTAATTGATCGATCCTAGCGGGTGATTAATTAAAAGGAGTGTAGATCTACTTTTCTAGAGTTGTGGGGTGTTAAACTTAATATTCTAAAATGTTATTATTAAAATTACATTTACAACGAGAGTTGATTTGTAGTTTTGATATTAATTTGGGAGAATTCAATTAATTAATTAGAATAGCTAAAATTTGTGGTGTAATCCCACTCCTTGATTGTTCTCACAATTATTTACCTCACTTTATCTCTTATTCTTAGTTTAGACTTTATTTTTCATTTTAGTAACTTTCTAGTTAGTTGTTTTTATCTCACATCTTAGTTTAGTTTAGTTTAGTTTAAATCATCATCTCACCCAATTGTTTTAATATTTGAAAAAGCTAAAAAAAATTAGAAAAAGTGAAAAAGCAAAAAAAAAAGGAAATAAAAAGTGAATTACAATTGAATTTGTTCCATTTGCTTAACAACCTTGAAAGTGGATTGATACCCTTATTTACCGCTACACTTGAGTTTATTAATTTTGTAGGTATTTGAGGTTTTTATTAGAAGGACGTTTCAAGCAACGACACAGAAAAAATACACCGAAAAGTCATTTCTATCAGAGGACCACCTTTCCCAGTGGCATAGTCATATTTCCAGTGAAGTCGAACAGTGGAATGGTCACTTCTTCTAAGTCCTCCATTTTGAGATTAAGTTTGTTTAACAACTTTAAATATATAACCGCAGAGGAGCTTCTCTGATCACTCGTAACTTATCCATGTCCTAGTTTAAAATATTGAGTGTGATTACTAGTGTATCATAGTGCGGAGTCCTAATTTTGATTAGGTCATCCTCCATGAAGAATATGTGCTTGTTGTAATTTATATCTTTCGGGTGTCGACAGTTGCCCACTGGACTCTTAGCAGGGTCGATATGGAAGGATTCCATCACTGCAGTTACCTTATTCAGTTCCATTCAAATAACGTGGCCTTGTATCTGCTTAGGACTTAAGGCATCGTGGATGATAAAAAACTTATGTCTTAATTTGTAATCTAGGACTTTATCTGTCTTCTGGTCAACGCCAACAATGGGTGTGTCCCCTTTTTTAACCACGCAGTCGTTCAAATGGATGGCTTGAACCATTTCTTCCAAATGGTACTTAAGGGCCTTACAATTATCCATTTTGTGTCCATTCTTTTTGTGGTACGTGCAACTAAGTGTGTTATTTCTCTTATTTGGGTCTCCCTCCATCTTTTTTGGCCACTTGAGGAATTATTGATCCTTGATTTTGCTCAAGATTTTATAAGTTAGTTCCTTAAACATTGTGTTAACCGCTTGGAAAGACTTGGTGAGGCATGCCTTGTCCTCGTTCTTTGATCCTCCATTCAAATTTTTGCCCCCTCTTGAGGACGTTCTCCCTATCATCACCTTTAGTAGACTTTGAGAGTTTGTTGTCACTCTAGGCGTTGGCGACCACATCTTCCACCTTAGCGTATTTTTCTATACGAGACATGAGGTCTTCGATGGTGTCTGCCTCCTTCATAGTGAGGGACTGATGCAACATGGAGCCTCTGGGAAACCCTATCTTTAATGAGGCCACAATGACCTGTTCTGAGCAGTGCTCAACCTCATTGTGAGTTTGCAAGTATCGCCCAGCATATTCCTACTTGGTTTTTTAGGGATTTTTCCTCATAGTGAGGAAAGAATCCATTCTCTTCGAATGGGCACTGCTAGTGATAAATCGAGTAGTGAAGGCTTTAACGAGCTTATTGAAGTTTTTGATCGACCTATGTGGTAATCTCTCATACCACTTTTGCGTGATATCTGATAAGATGGAGGGAAATATATCGCACATTAGAGCGTCGTTGTCATTTTATAAGGTTATGTTCTGCCTGTACTGGTATACTTGGTCCATAGGGTCGGTCTTTCCATCATAGATTTTAAACTTGGGAGTTATAAACTTCTTGGGGGTCTAATTATTCAATTACTCTTGAAAAAAGGGATTGCATTTTAGTGATGAGGGCCCTCCTGGCCAGTTTTTTGGTGAATTTATCCCCATGATTAGCAGGGTGTTGATCCATCTCTTTCCTGACGATATTGAGAATATCGTATCTACGATGTCACATCTCTTGATATCATCTTGTCGGATGACTCTCGTTATCAAAGTGCTCCTGATCGCGACGAGAACTCGTTTCTCAATGATGAGTATTTCTCGCCTGAGGGCTAGGGGTATATCCATGGCTATTTTATTTATCTCCATAGAGCTCTCACTCCATCATTTCTAGACATCGCCGCAGACGTGTATTTTTCTCCTCTCGGAAAAGTGTGACCTCCTCCTGTTAACGGAGTCACTGTTCCTATGCATCGACCAATCGTGATATTTGAGGGGATCTAGGATGATCATTGCTCTTTTCAAAGTGTTGCACTTGCAGGCAATAACGCACATGAGGAGCACCTTGACTCCTATTGGGATGGATTTCGGACCTTACTCTGGATGCTGGAAGTCCATCCTGCTGGTTGTCGTTAAATGGCAGAAGGTGCAGTATGTGGGTAAGACACGGTCGTTCGTTAGTTCTAATTAATTTAGGAAAAGGATACTCATTTTCCACAGACGGCACCATTTGTAGGTTCAATTCTCCCAAATAATCCCAAACACTTGATACCTAATAAAATAAAACTAGTCACATAATACACAACACAAATATTTACGTGGTTTGACAGTAGCCTACATTCACGGGGTGTTTCTCCTTTATTATTACTCTATCTAATAACAAGAATTACATGGCCCATTTCCCCGGGGTAAGGATTGCATTTATAGAAGAGGAACAGATGGTGTCGTGAAGGGCTCTCTCTCACTTGTTGATGAGGTTACCCTCTGATTATATTCATCCATTCTGGAGATATATGCTGGTGGCAATCTTGTTTGTTGTTATCTCAAGTTAATATCCTTTACCTAATCACTTTGGACTGGTATTTATCCGACCTTAGTTGTTCCGATTGTTCAGATTATTCCTCACACTTATATCCTTTAAAAAAGTCTAAAGAATGTTTTTATATTCACGGGCGAGTTTTTTATAAATTAATTGAACCATAAAGCGTATTGATAAAAATCGAACATAACACTTGGATGATTAAACACTAGACATTACATACTCAACATGTTTGCGTGCACTTCTTAATATAGAAGATGGAAAGCGGACATACGATGTTCATGTGTTAATGGGGAGGGGGAATTATTAACGAGGAAATTTTGAGAATAACTTACTACGGGGAGACATGCAGGCCTATTAGCCTGAGTCCATCCCCATATGATGTGTTGTTTAGGAATTCATGGCATGGCATGCAAGTAGACAGTGCTACGTGTGATATTAAGGTCACTTGTAGGTGGCCTGAGATAAACACTCATGTCTGAATGAAGTACATGTTACTAGACGTTAAGGAAGATGAAACTGTTCATACCATGGTGTATTACCTTTTATCTGACAAGAGACTAAGTGTTCTTTATTTGTACTCAGAAATTATCCCCACTCGGGTGCCACATAATGACGACATTTATCGATTATCATAAGTATGCAATCGTGTAGTAATGTCCCCACCACCGACTACAAAATAAATGTTCTCACAACAAACATGTGAATATGATCTTAATGTTCCATGTGTCAGTGACAGAAATCCAGACAACTACGCATACTTGGTTAATGCAACGGCAACGGTAATTTCAATTTTGTTCCGTCCTGTTAAGTTGCATGTATGTATTGCAGATGAATTGGCGTCAAATAATGAAAACATTAGCCTCACATCGCCAATGTTATGTCTAGGGGAGCTGTGAGCATTGTTGATCCGGAGGAGGTTGATTTGGACTTGTAAAGGGACGAAGTTGTGTATGAAAGTAGTGAGGAAGAATCAACACAAATGAAAGCGGGGCCATCTGCATCCCAGGCTCCAAGTGTCTAGTACTTCCTGATGACACATTACGTGTCGTATGGGGAGAATACTATCCTTATGCAACTGAACCATAAAGTTCCCATGGACTAAGGTACAATTAGTTTTAGCGGATAGGGTCAGTTGCAAGTTTGAATGAAGTATAACTGTAAGAAAGAGCTATAAAATGATGTCATGCATTATAGTGTCGATAACCACATTGATTTCAAAGCACTAGAGTCTCACGCCATTACTCGTACTGTAAAGTGTAAAGCTATTATGGCGACGGGATGCAAGTGGCACCTATGGACGAGGAAATTACAACGTCACTAAGAATTTAAAATTGCAAGACATGTCATCCCTCACACCTGCACATTTCCTACAATTATAATGGAAGGCAACTTACATTAACTTACTTGGCTGTGGTGATCCAGTGCCTAGTGAAGGCGGATCTGGGAATTAAAATAAGTGTGTTGATTGGTCAAATAAAGACTCAGATGCACTACATTATGCCTTACTCGAAGGCCTGGAATGAAAAGAGAAAAGTAATTATTGCCCAGTTTGGTGATTGAGATTCATCTTTTCATGAGTTGACTTGCTTCTTGTCAGCAGTTAAACAATACAATCTAGGGACCATGGTAAACTTACAGGCCCACTAACAACCTGATTGCAAGGATATGTTTGTTAGATTATTCTTTGCTCTATCTGCCTTAGTGAAAGGTTTTAAACATTGTGCGCACGTAGTTAGCATATACGGGACCCACATATATAGTAAGTATAAGGGCAAGATGTTGATTGCGATCAGCATGGACGGTAACAAATAATGTTTTCTACTTGTATTTTTCGTAGTTAAGAGAATCTTGCCAATTGGAGTTGGTTTATGTATCTTCTTAAGGAACATGCTTTAAAGTAATGCCAAATATATACTTGATCTCCAATCGACACAACGAAATCAAGATTGCGGTGCGTGAGCAACAGCGTGAGTATGGATGGTGGAAGGAATGATACGGGAGCCATCGATACTATTTACGCCACGTGTATAGTATTTTTTGTGAAAAAATCCATGATGTCGGCCTTAAATCATTGGTATATTGTGTGGGAGAAGCAAAGAAAGTTCAAAAATTTAATATGTTAATGGATAAAATCAAATAAATTAGTGATGCAACACACACGTATCTTTATTGGTATGACAGGAGGGTGTGGTGACCTATAGGTCATGTGCTAAGAGTACATTGTATGACACCAAATCCACCACAGCTTGGCTTCGCCACCCAGATTCGGATTAGCTAGTGGAAATGTTTGAGCAGTTAGACGAGGCCACGGGTAACGATATACTTACTGCTTATGTACGAGCATAGATTTTGTGTATGATTAGATGCACGTTGCTACCGGATAAATTTTATAGGCATGTGAAACTCCGATACCTCACATTCCTACAAAACTTGCATAGCACAAAAGATTACAGTTGGGGAGGGGCAAGTCTTGCCATATTATACCGCGAGTTATGTCGAGTGACCTCACTTGACGTCGGGTGGATTTCAATGGTGTTGCTACAGGTACAAATTACATTATAGACTTTATTGAATCAATGGTGTCATATTTACAACATTCTTATGTCGAAAATTAATTTGCTTTTCCTGCGTTTACAGCTATAGGGATACAAACATCTTTCCCTCTTGGCACCAGATCGACTTATCCAGGAGCATGTTGATCCACCATCCGTTGAGGTAGTCTATCCACTAACATCAGGGCCTCGGGGATGCCGATAAACTATAATACCATTCTTTATACTTTATACTACATGTCCTAGCCTGTGTTATTCATTTTATCATTGATACTTATGTCAGATTCATTCATTTTTAGATAGTACGGCCCGCTATCTAGGCGGGAAACCCCCGTGCATATTCTCAATTATTTTCGAGGCTAGCTCAATCTGATGCTGCTGACTGAGGTTTATATAGCTTAATATTTGTTCTCACGCTTGTTGATTTACGTTTTTTAATCCTTAAATTATTACTAACGATGTTACATTTGTTAATAATTTGCAGATGATATGGCTATCCTAAACCGATGATGTCAGGGCTCAGTTACCCGATTATTGCGTAGTAGGTGTCGATATTTTGAGGTCCAGGGTACCCCTCATAGACTTTGAGGCGGTGGAGTGGCATTTTTTATATAGATGCCATGGACAGTTTGCAATGTGATAGCATGTTCCAATAGCATGCGACACCAATGAGGAGTTGCATTGCATTGACATGAGAGGGCATGTTGGCAATGACTTACCTGCATTTCATGCCAAATACATTTATTTGTGGGTACAGAGGAGACTGACACCATTGATCCATCATATGTTGGTGATGCGGCGCAGCGACCGAAACGTGTTAGGAGACCCCTACCTTGTGGAACCTAGCTCTCATATATTATTGCCTTTTAGTTATATTTTGTCACATGTTCATGTTTATACATGTAAACATCATATATTACGCAAAACCGTATATTTTATCACATGTTCATGTTTCATCATTTTGAAATTTAATAATTCTTACAAAATGATCCTAAGTACTTAATCATGCATAGGACAAAACATATACAATAAAATAATTGTAGGAATTAACACAGTTTGCTAATCAGTATTGAGGACTAAACACAATAAATATAGTAAATGTCTATTAATGAGATAAGTGGTGCCCACACATTTAATCAGAGACTGAACAGTGCTAGTGCTATATATACAGTTCAAACTCATTCTCTAACTCTCACATTGAGGATGGATCCAAACCCATAGCTTATAAATGAATACTATCAGCTATTAAACCTTATAACCATCTCCGATATACCATATAATCCAAACATTTATATTCCGATAAGCACGTTAGCGAGGGTCGAGAAATGTTGGGTAACTCTGTTGGATTAATTCCAATATTTATTGAGTTTAATTTTTAGTGGTTAATATTTTATTATATTATTTGTGTTTTATTTTAAACATAGTTTGGGTTTTAATTTAGAAAGTAGAAACATGAGCAAATGGGTGTGAAAGATATGGGGAATGCTCAAAATCCCATATTGTCCCACATTGGAAGAATACTACAAAAGGTAGTGGTATATCAACTAAAGGACAACTAAGATTCTTAGTTGACAAGTCAAATAAGAGGCTATGATCCTACGCATCGCGGTGGTGCTTAAGCACCACCAATCGCGACACGCGTAAGCGCGTAAGCGCGACACGCGGCGCGCGAAAGGGCGATTGGGCGACTTAGGGCGCATTGCGCGCTTTGACGCGCACTTGGCACTTCGCACGTGCGCATCGTCGCTTGGAGCGTGGGAGCCTAAAGTTTTGACGAGGTAAAACAGATCAACGGTTGTGATTAAACGATCCGATCAAAGGGTTTAAAATCCGAAACGGCTTGATCTAAACCGTTAGATGAACTCGTAGCGTTTCGTGTAGGGGATGTCCATTCGCTTACGATGGGACGCCTAATCTGAACCGTTAGATCGTAGCTGTTCCAAACAGGCACGATCCAACGGTTGCTGAGTCACTCCATGAAGAGTTGTGACTGTTGAAGAACAGTCACAGAAATGGCTATAAAAAGAGTTCCAGACCTCTGTTTTGGACACCGAAAATTGCTAGTTTCTCCTCTCTCCGTCCTCTATACTTTGGCATTATCAAGTTACAAATTCAGAGTGTTCTCGGGTTTGATCAAACAGTACATAGTTTGAATCAAGCAACTGTTCATACACTGCATTGTATCCTGAAGGCAGGTTCTACAAAACCCATTGTGTACTCGCGGTTCTGGTTCTGTCTCAACCGGATTGGGAGAAATTTTGCCTAAAAGAAAGCGTTCCAAGAACGTGCCTTGCAGAAATTAATTATTATATTTCGTTCTTTCCATAATAAAACTCCAACAGTTTTAGGCAAAATTATTATATTCTTATTACTCCACTCAAATGGAAGGAACTGTGGCACAATCTATCCAAGTCATGACTCAAGACTTAATCCGACTCGACCGTTTTGATGGCGGAAATTTCACCCGTTGGCAAGAGAAAGTTATGTTCTTCCTCACATCACTAAAACTTGCATACATTCTAGATGATAACCTTGAACAAATTCCCGAGCCCACACCCGAAGACACCGAAGCAATAAAACAAAAACGTGTGAAGAGGAAAGAAGACGAATTTATGTGTCGAGGACACATCCTCAATGCTTTGTCTCAAACTGTTTATAGCGCTCATAGAATGATTCCTACGGCAAAGGAATTATGGAAGGCTTTGGAGATAAAGTATCAAAACGAGGAAGCGAGCAATCGTAAGTTTCTAATTTCAAACTATATGAATTTTAGAATGAATAATGATAAATCTGTCGTTGCACAAGCCCATGAACTCCAACAAATTGTTGGTGACCTTAAAGCCGCTGGTATTAATCTTCAAGATGAATTTCAAGTAGGGGTGATTGTTTCGAAACTTCCATCCTCTTGGAATGGCTTTAAGAAGAAAATTAATCATGATGAAAAGACTTATACTGTGGAATCCCTTCTTCGTCACCTTCGTATTGAAGATGATACTCGTATTCGAGAAAAGAAGGATGAACAAAGTGAGGGTCATTCAAAAGCTAATATGGTTGAGGATCAAAAATCCAAGATTACCAAAGACTCAAAATTTAAAGCAAAGAATGATTCCAAATTCAAGAACCAAGGTGCAAATAAGAAAAAGAAGGGAAAATGTTTCTTCTGTGACAAACCGGGCCATTATTCTCGAGAATGTCGTCTTAAAAAGAAGGCATTTAAAGAAAAACAAGGGTCGAAGGAAACCAACAATGTTGAAGATCTTATTGCTACTGTTTGCGAAGCAAATTCAATTGATAATGAAAGTGGATGGTGGCTGGATACCGGCGCAACGGTCCACATATGCAAAGACCGCTCTTCATTCAAAACATATCAAGAAATTGATGGAAAAGAAGTGAAGATGGCAAATAATCTTCGCGCCAATGTAGTTGGAAAAGGCACAGTGGAATTGAAGCTAACTTCTGGAAAGACACTTACTCTAATTGATGTACTTCATGTACCTGATATGTGTAAAAATCTTGTGTCTGGGGACCTTCTCAATAAGAGAAGTTTCAAACTAGTGTATGAGTCTGATAAGTTTGTATTGTCTAAGAATGGCCAATTTATTGGCAAAGGGTACTCTTGTAACGGCATGATTAAAATTAATGTAATCAATGATATTAGTTCTGCTTATATGGTTGAGTCTATTTCTTTATGGCATAGTAGATTAGGTCATGTGAATTATAGAAGTATAAAAAATATGACTAATCTCGGCTTAATCTCGGATTGTAAATTTGATAACCTTTCTAAATGTGAAATTTGTGCTCAATCGAAGATAACTAGAAAGTCGTTCAAATCTGTTGAGAGGAAATCCGAAATGCTTGATCTTATTCATAGTGATGTATGTGATATGAAGAGTAATATGACTCGTGGTGGAAATAAATATTTCTTAACTTTCATTGATGATTACTCTAAGTATGCATATACATATTTACTTAAAAGTAAAGATGAAGTTTTCGAGAAATTCCTAATTTTTAAAGCAGAAGTTGAAACTCAACAAAATCGAAAAATTAAAGTCCTACGATCCGATAGGGGTGGTGAATATTACCCGAGTGAGTTTATACAATTTTGTAATACTCATGGGATAATCCATCAAGTTACGGCGCCATATACGCCACAACAAAATGGAACGGCGGAAAGGAAAAATAGGACTTTAGTTGAAATGATAAATTCAATGTTAATCAGTTCTGGTTTACCTTTGTCGATGTGGGGAGAAGCGGTTTTATCCGCATGTTATATTTTAAATAGAGTTCCATTGAAAAACAAGGATATTACACCATATGAATTATGGTTTAATCGTAAGCCTAATCTTAGACGTCTTAAAGTTTGGGGATGTCTTGCTTATGTAAGAAAACCCGAACCTAAAAGACCTAAACTAGGAAATAGGACTTACAAATGTGTTTTTATTGGATACTCTAGTAACAGTACGACTTATAGATTTTTAAACCTTGAAACTCAAGAAATCATTGAGTCGGTAGATGTGCAATTTTTTGAACATCTAACAAAGTTTAGTACTTTGAATCAAGGTTTAGAAAATAATAATCCGACTATTGACTCCTCAAATTTAGAAGAAAATTCACAACCTATATCTTCTTCAGAAACAACGAATGACGTTGAACCACGAAGGAGTAAAAGACAAAGAACTGAAAAAACATTTGGGCCTGACTTTGTTATTTATTTAGTTGAAGGGGATTTAAATGAGGCTAAGAACAAAACTAAATTTGTTCTTAATGTAGAAGATGAACCGACTACATTTCATGAAGCGGTAACATCTAGGGATGCCGTCTTTTGGAAAGAAGCAATAAATGATGAAATGAACTCAATTTTGTCAAATCAAACTTGGGTTATTTCCGATCTTCCCCCCGGGTCTAAACCTATTGGGTGCAAATGGATATTTAAAAGAAAATTAAATCCGGATGGCTCTATAAATAAATTTAAGGCAAGACTAGTTGCTAAAGGCTATAAGCAAAAACATGGAATTGATTACTTTGATACATATGCTCCTGTTGCTCGAATCACTTCCATTAGGATATTAATATCTCTTGCTTCTATTCACAATTTAGTTATTCATCAAATGGATGTTAAAACTGCATTTTTAAATGGTGATTTAGAAGAAGAGATTTATATGGAACAACCCGAAGGGTTTGTATTGCCTGGCCAAGAAAAGAAAGTGTGTAAATTGGTTAAATCTCTTTATGGCCTTAAACAAGCTCCTATGCAATGGCATGAGAAGTTTAATAATATTGTTATATCCCATGGATATAAAGTTAATGACGCCGACAAATGTATATATAGTAAATTTGAAAATGGTGTTGGTGTTATTATATGCTTATATGTGGATGACATGTTAATATTTGGGTCTAATCTCAAATATGTTGAAGAAACAAAAAGGTTTCTTTCATCAAAATTTGATATGAAAGATCTTGGAGAAGCTGATGTGATTTTAGGAATCAAAATTGTGAGAAAGGATAATTCTTTAGCGTTATCTCAATCTCATTATATAGAAAAAGTTCTTAAAAGATATAATCATTTTGAACTTAAGCCAGCTACTACACCAGTGGATCCTAGCATCAAATTAATGAAAAATACTGGGCGTGCTATGGACCAACTTAAATATGCTAGTATTATTGGGAGTCTAATGTATGCCATGCATTGCACTAGACCAGACATTGCTTATGCAGTGAGTGTATTATGTAGATTTACAAGTAATCCAGGACAAGAGCACTGGAATGCAATTTCTAGGGTGCTTAGATATCTGAAGAGGACTTTGAATTATGGCTTACATTATGTAGGATATCCATCTGTTTTAGAAGGATATAGTGATTCAAGTTGGAATAATCTTGAATCAAAATCCAAGTCAACTACTGGTTGGATTTTTACGCTAGGAGGAGCAGCTATCTCTTGGGGATCCAAGAAACAAACATGTGTATCAGATTCAACAATGCAATCTGAATTTATAGCCCTAGCAGATGCATGTAAAGAAGCAGAATGGCTTAGAAATGTGTTGTATGATATTCCTTTATGGAAAAAGCCATCACCTTCTATTATGATAAGTTGTGATAACCAAGCCACAATTTATAAAGTTTCGAACAAAACTTACAACGGAAAATCTAGACACATTAGTCTAAGACATCAAATTATAAGAAAATTACTCAAGGAAGGAGTAATTACAGTCGACTATATTAAAACGAACAAGAATTTAGCAGATCCTCTGACTAAAGGTCTTGTAAGAGAGATGATATATATCACCTCAAAAGGAATGGGACTAAGGTCTATTAAATAACACAACTATATTTAATGGGAACCCAACTCATATCTTGAAAATATAGATAGAGTTCAATGTGGTACAAACAAGTTAAATTATAGTTATGGAACACTAGGAATTTATACAAAAAGTTCCATTCCTATATGCCTAGTGTTGGTTTTCTGCATGTTAGAGGATGAAGTTCACTTCTTAATAAATCATATAAGTGTGACTCGCAGAATCACTAAAGTTGATTTACCTATTCGAGTGTCGAAAGTGTGGCCGCTTTCTATGAAATCAAGACCGATCCTAAAGCGCTCGTGAAATCAGGATTAGCACAAGGCCATAAAAGTGCATGCTAGAAGAACACTTATAAACTCATAAATCGGTATGTGTGATAGTTCCGGCTAGTCTCAAAAGGTCATTGGTTCAAGATACGTTCACCACAGCACCTTGATGAAGCTTTGAATTATTTTCACTATATGGAAGTTCAAGTCCGAAAGACACTTCTCATTTATGTACTAGATTTTAGCGATAATGCCAAAAGTTATTTATTGTCTTTTTTGCTTTGCTCTCTTGTGTATATTGAAATTGGTGGGAGAATGTTGGATTAATTCCAATATTTATTGAGTTTAATTTTTAGTTGTTAATATTTTATTATATTATTTGTGTTTTATTTTAAACATAGTTTGGGTTTTAATTTAGAAAGTAGAAACATGAGCAAATGGGTGTGAAAGATATGGGGAATGCTCAAAATCCCATATTGTCCCACATTGGAAGAATACTACAAAAGGTAGTGGTATATCAACTAAAGGACAACTAAGATTCTTAGTTGACAAGTCAAATAAGAGGCTATGATCCTACGCATCGCGGTGGTGCTTAAGCACCACCAATCGCGACACGCGTAAGCGCGTAAGCGCGACACGCGGCGCGCGAAAGGGCGATTGGGCGACTTAGGGCGCATTGCGCGCTTTGACGCGCACTTGGCACTTCGCACGTGCGCATCGTCGCTTGGAGCGTGGGAGCCTAAAGTTTTGACGAGGTAAAACAGATCAACGGTTGTGATTAAACGATCCGATCAAAGGGTTTAAAATCCGAAACGGCTTGATCTAAACCGTTAGATGAACTCGTAGCGTTTCGTGTAGGGGATGTCCATTCGCTTACGATGGGACGCCTAATCTGAACCGTTAGATCGTAGCTGTTCCAAACAGGCACGATCCAACGGTTGCTGAGTCACTCCATGAAGAGTTGTGACTGTTGAAGAACAGTCACAGAAATGGCTATAAAAAGAGTTCCAGACCTCTGTTTTGGACACCGAAAATTGCTAGTTTCTCCTCTCTCCGTCCTCTATACTTTGGCATTATCAAGTTACAAATTCAGAGTGTTCTCGGGTTTGATCAAACAGTACATAGTTTGAATCAAGCAACTGTTCATACACTGCATTGTATCCTGAAGGCAGGTTCTACAAAACCCATTGTGTACTCGCGGTTCTGGTTCTGTCTCAACCGGATTGGGAGAAATTTTGCCTAAAAGAAAGCGTTCCAAGAACGTGCCTTGCAGAAATTAATTATTATATTTCGTTCTTTCCATAATAAAACTCCAACAAACTCCACCAAATGCAACAAGAGGGCGTACGACTAATGAGTTCCATACACGTTAGTTTCCACACAAGATGCACTTTGACTTGTACGAGAAAACTATAACAATAGGAAGGTCTAGGTGGGATGAAGAAACCTTCAAGTTGGTCACTGATAACGAAAATGTGTAGGAAAGGTTTTGCAACCTCTATCCAAGTGTCGGGCAGTATGAAACGAACCTTATTACTTGTTCTATGAAACGAACCTTATTACTTGTTCTATTAATGTGTGATTTTTTTCCAATTTAATTTGCCTAGAACACATCAATTTAACAATTGTTCAATTAATTAAATTAACATACGTGTTTCATCCCACCCCTTGAATGGGGTGTTTAGCCTGACAGGATTAAATTTTCAGCACAATCACAATTAATCAGCAAGAAATTAAATAGAAGAGAAAGAAATACGATACGAATTATTCCTTGAGTCAATTGTGGCATGAACACGCGTCCCAAACTCGTCACAAAAACTGAACTGGATTACAAAACTAAAAATAAGAACTGAACCTACAATTTTTTTCTAAACCTAAACTAATTTTTTTTGGAATTTTTTTCTAACTTTTTGTACCCTCTACAGTCTCCTTTTTTTATTTTTCTGTCTCTCGTTGCTCTCTGTATCTGGGTATATCTTCCTTTCTATTGCTGTTAAGAGACCCTACTTATAAGCTTTACTTATTCTCCTTCATAAGCCACGAAGTGTTTTGAGATATATTTGGGATTTGATTTGCCAAGTCAAGGATTTCTTGGAGATAACAATTAACAATGGATATGGTTTCGATTTTTTTGGGGACATAGTAGCTGATGGGGTTTCAACCGGGTACAGACTTGGTTTCGTTTGGACTGACCCGGGTTGAGGAGAGGTCGGGCACGATCGGTTCACAACGGGTTTCGGCGCCGGAGGAGGTGCGACGGTGGGTGAGGGTTGTGAGTTGGATTTGGGTATAGTGATGGTTGGAAGCTTTCAGGTTGTTGGTGTTTGGATTTAGATGGGTTTCGGTTTGGGTTTTGGTATGTTAATGGGGTAGGAGAGAATGAGTGAGTGGGTTGTTGGAGAAGATGATGGGGGGTGTGGGTTTGTGTGTTTAATTTGTACCCTTAAAAAAATTAAAACAATCTAATAAAAAAAATTAAAATTGGCAAAACTAAAAAAAATAACATCCTAAAAAAAACTCAAATAATAAAAGAAATAAAAACTAAAAATCTAGAAATCAAATTAAAATAAACCAAAGATAAAAAAAATCTAATAAAACTAAAAAAACTAACATCTCACTAAATTAAAATAAAACTCTATTAAACCTAAAAAAATATAATCCTAATAAAATAAAACTAAAATAAATAAATAAATAAATAAAAATATATAAAATAAAATCTAATAAAACTAAAAAAAAAAATCCTAAAAACTAATCCTAATAAAAATAAAATAAATATTAAAAATTAAAAACTAATAAAAGTCAACATCAAAATAAAGAAATAAAAAAGTAGAAATTAAACCCTAGAAATTCTAAATAAATCTAAATAAATCCTAAAAATAAAATGACTAAAAATAAAATCTAAAAAAATAATAAAAGTACAAACTAAACACACACGGGGCTCGGGGAATGGTCTGGGCTCGGTCTGGGCTTGGATAAGGTTACGGTACTGTTTCGGGGCATCGGATCACATCGGGGCAAGCTCATAATGGACTCCAGACTTCGTGATCTCCTTGATTTCTTTGATGCAAGCTTTTGACCGCTATTGAGTCGCAATTGTACTGATTTAGCATTATTTGTACCGCAAGTGTGTATTGACATGAGAAATAAATAAATACGAACATAAGGTCATTTTTATTAAAAACGAGCGACTAAAATGCATCTATTCGGGGTATAAAATAGACACTTTTGGGTGCTTATCACATCACCCCCAAACAACATTGCTAGTCCTCGAGCAAAAATTAGAGAGAAAACAGAGATAAGTAACCAAAAGTGTGCCACTTTCGCAGGCACTGGCGATTGCACTTAGCATGTGCAACAAGCCGTTAAACCTGTAGGTTGCCCTACAGGACGAGTGGTGTCTCGTGAGGGTTTGCAGTGAATATACCCACAAAATTCAAAAACTTATTTAAGTGCAGTATCTGAGTAGATGATGAAACGCTATACAACCCAACTTTAAAAGGACATCAAGGAACATTTCATTCAACTATCAAAATAAGATATAAAATTACTTAATACCAAAAGCGTAATCCTTCCTAAAACTCAGGTTGTGTAGTGTAAAACAATCTTAAGTATTATTAGAGTAATTCCTAGATTGCCTTTATAGAATCGACGCTTTGACTTCAATTCTCACTAGATATATCTCTCTGAATCGAACTCTCTAAGAATTGGGTAAGTGTATCTGTCTAGTGTGTGAGGATGTGAGTAAATGTAAACAAGTTCAAACGTCTCACACACTTTATAAAAAGGACGGATACATGAAAAAAATCTGATCTCATGAAGGGATGCTAACCACTATGTCGAGAATGTCGAGTTATTCACCATATAATCTTCTCGTTTTCCCGAACACATTACCAAGGGTGAAAATAGGGATTATGTAAGGTATGAGGGGCTAATGAAATGAAGAAGATGAATGATAGGGTGTTTTGAGAAGAGTGAAATACACTTTGATTGACTATTGTCTTCATCATTTGAACTTATGATCGCATATTTCTTTTTCCTCTTTTCTATTTTTTTTTCTTTGCTCATTTTTCTATTTTTTTTTATATATATATATTTTTTTATTGCGATACATTTTCCTTTTCATAGCACAAATGAAGACAATTTACATGAGAATACTCCTTTTCTCAAAAAGGATGGCAATGATGGATGGTATTTGGGACATATGGATAAGGGTAATAGGGAAAATGATAATGGGTGAATGATAATGTGATAGGGAAAATGATAAGTGTATGGAAAAATCGGTTTAGTGCTCGGGACAAACTACAAGATACATGTTTCTTACAACTCGAAAATGATGTCATTCTCAGTGATTAAGCCAAATTTGAAAAAATGATGAGACCATGCAACGACTAAATGTAGTACCCAAAGAAAGTTGAGTCAACTTGTGACTCGGAGATACGTAAAAACCCTCAAAAAGGTGAAAAGCTCAAATCTCACGGGTTTAAGTCTCCACTAGTGATCTTTTAAGGCTCTCTTGAGAATAAAGTTACTCTTCAACTTTTGATTGTAAACGTGATAGTGCAAATTGCCGAGTTTAGGAATTCATGGTGCAAGTACGCTTAAAGAGGTATTAATTAATTTATTGTAAAAAAAATGCAATTTTTGGGTTCGAACACGGGTATTCCGAGATTTCTAAAAGAGGAATGATAGACAATTCATGTAATAATTTTTTTTTTTTAACTGCACAAAAAGTTTAAAATCACTTGTTTCTGGAAATTTTCAAAAGAGGTACGATTTTGATAAATTTCCCACCCCCAAACAAAAGAGAACATCATCCTCGATGTTTAAAACCATATATAAAAATAAAAAGCACAAGGGAGGAAAGATATTACCATAATGAACCACTAGTGAAATGTACCGCATTCTGGAGGATAGAAGAAACCTGAAGAACAGATTTGATACAAAAATACGTACAAGTCTATAAAGCATGTAAAATCATTGGGTGGTGTGAAACACTACCCCCAAACAGGATAAGACTCATACTCAGAAACAATGAACGACGGGCTGCCTCCCGGTAGCGCTAAGTTTAACATCTTCAGCCAGACCGAACCAATCTCACCCTAAAGAGAAGATATATGAAAGCACGGGGTGGCAGAAGAATTGGGTGATGAGAATCACCCCCAAACAAGACTGAACAGTCAGTCTTCATAAGTGGGGTCAACAATGTCAATTTCTTCAATGGGAGAGGGGCCTAGCTCTAAGAAAGGCTTCAATCGTTGACCGTTGACTTGAAATAGGCTACCATCCTTAGGATTTTGAACTGTGATGGAACCATAGGGAGTAACAGATTCAATAACAAAGGGTCCAGACCAACGGGTTTTTAACTTCCCGGGAATGAGATGAAGACGGGAGTTATATAACAACACTTTCTGACCAGGGTGGAATTCTTTGCGGAGGATGCTTTGGTCATGGATCCACTTCATTTTGTCCTTGTACTTCTTGGAGAAATCATAGGCATCATTTCGGATATCCTCTAATTCATTAAGTTGGAGCTTTCGATGAATGCCAGCCTCGTCGATATCAAAATTAAGGGTTTTAACAGCCCAATAAGCATGATGTTCAAGCTCGACAGGGAGGTGGCATGGTTTGCCAAAAAACAAGCGATAAGGAGACATGCCAATCGGAGTCTTAAAAGCAGTACGGTATGCCCATAAAGCATCATTCAAGCGTAAGGACCAGTTTTTCCTATTAGGATTAACTGTTTTTTCTAAGATTTGCTTGATTTCGCAGTTGGAAACCTCAACTTGACCACTAGTCTGAGGGTGGTAAGAGAGACCAACTTTGTGGGTAACGCCATACTTTTTGACGAGATGTTCAAAGACTCGATTACAGAAATGTTTACCCCCATCACTAATGATAGCTTTGGGAGTTCCAAACGTGTGAAGACATACGCCTTAAGAAATTGGACCACAATGCGATGGTCATTGGTACGTCAAGCTATGGCTTCAATCCATTTGGAAACGTAATCAACTGCAAGTAGTATATATTGAAAACCATGAGAGGAGGGAAAAGGACCCATGAAATCAATGACCCACACATCGAAGATTTTGACGATGAGAATGGGTGTGAGAGGCATCATGTGACGACGAGATAACCGCCCAGATTGTTGTCATTGGGCACAAGACTGGCAGTAGTGGTGGGCATCTTAAAAGAGAGTGGGCCAGTAGAAACCACTTTGCAAAATTTTGGAGGCGATTTTCTTGGAGCTAAAATGGCCACTACAGGAAGCATCGTGACAGAAGGAAAGAATACTTAATTATTCGTTCTCAGGAACACAACGGCAAATGACTTGATCAGTGCAATACTTAAAAATGAATGGGTCATCCCAAGAGTAAAACTTCACCTGTGCCATGAATTTAGAACGCTCTTATTTTGACCAATGATTTGGCAGTTGGTCTGTAACAAGGAAATTAACAATATCAGCATACCAAGGAGAAGTGGAGATAGCAAAAAGTTGCTCATCAGGAAAGGTTTTAGAAATAGGGACTGGAGTAGATGTAGACGTAACAGTGAGGCGGGAGAGATGGTCTGCAACCGAATTTTTGCACCCTTTCTTATCGCGAATTTCTAGATCAAATTCTTAAAGTAAGAGAATCCACCGTATCAAACGTGGCTTAGAATCCTTCTTCTGAAGAAGGTGCCGCAGGGCAGCGTGGTCAGTGTAAACGATGATTGGGGAACCGATGAAATAAGATCAAAACTTATCGAGTGCTAATACGACAGCGAGCAACTCCTTTTCGGTGGTCGTGTAATGAAGTTAAGCGTCATGGAGGGTTCGACTAGCATAATAAATGACATGCTGGCGCTTGTCAACTCGCTGACCAAGTACAGCGCCTAAAGAAAAATCAGATGTGTCTCACATGAGTTCAAAGGGTAAAGACCAATTAGGAGGCTGAATGATCGGAGCAGAAGTGAGCTCGGCCTTAAGGCGCTCAAAAGAAGAAACACAAGCATCATCAACGACAAAGGGAACATCTTTGGATAAAAGGGTTGTTAAAGGTCGAGCAATTTTAGAAAAGTCCTTTATGAAACGACGGTAGACGCCCGCATGTCCTAAGAAGGAGCTAATGTCCTTAACAGACTTAGGAATGGGAAGCGAGGAGATTATATCAACTTTAGCTTTATCTACTTCAATACCGTCGCGAGAGACTACATGACCTAAAACAATCCCCTTTTTTACCATGAAATGACATTTTTCCCAATTGAGGACCAGTTTCTTTTCCTGACAACGTGTGAGGACCATAGTGAGATGAGAAAGGCATTGCTCAAAGGAAGAACCAAACACAGAGAAATCATCCATAAAGATTTCGAGAAAACGCTCAACTATGTCGCTAAAAATGCTAATCATACACCGTTGAAAAGTCGCAAGTGCATTACAAAGGCCAAAAGGCATGCGAGAATAGGCAAAAGTGCCAAAGGGACAGGTAAAGGTAGTTTTCTCTTGGTCTTCAGGGGCAATTGGAATTTGGTTGTATTCGGAGTAGCCGTTAAGGAAGTATTAATATGCATGACCGGCTAAACGTTCGAGTATTTGGTCGATATAGGGAAGAGGAAAATGGTCCTTGCGAGTGACAGCATTTAGCTTTCGATCGCCAATGCAAATACTCCAACCCATTTGCATACGGGTGGGAACAAGCTCATTGTCACTATTTTTTATGACTATGACACCAGACTTTTTCGGTACCACATGAATGGGACTGACCCACTGACTGTCTGAGATGGGGTAGATAATACCAGCATCGAGCAATTTTAAAATTTCAGCGCGCACGACTTCTTTCATAGCAGGGTTAAGTCGATGTTGGGGTTCACGAGAAGTCTTAGCGTTCTCCTCCAAATGAATGCGATGACTACAAACATTAGGGTTCACACCGTGAATATCGGAAATGGTCCAACCTAAAGCAGTGCTATGCTGAGTAAGAGTGTGGACTAATTGCTCTTCTTGATCAGCTATCAAATCGGAAGCAATGATGACAGGGTGATGGTGGTTGGGGCCTAAGAAAGTATATTTCAACTTGGAAGGTAAGGGATTAAGCTCCAAACTAGCAGGCGAGGCAGGAGTGGCATCGGACTTAGACGCAGAAATAGAGTCCGGAGGTTTCTCGTTGCATAAAGTAGAGGAATCGAATGTGGCAGGGAGTTCAGACGGTGGAACAGGGTGATCTAGAGAATAACTAGTATCATCATAGAGGGGCTCGAAGGGAGAATCCCTAGAGGAAGTATCCATCAATGGAGTGGAATCTAGCAAGGCATTGAGTTCAGAAATAGAGGAATCAATGTCAAAGTCGGAGCCAAAATGAGCCAAACATTGTTGGAGAGGATTGGCAGGGTAAGTCTGGTCCAATATTTCAGTAACTAATGAATCAATCACACACACCTCATCAATATAATCGACATCAGCCGGTTGTTGCATAAGGTGGAATATATTGACTTCTACAGTCATGTTGCCAAAAGAGAGATTCATTGACCCGTCACGACAATTGATGATGGCATTGGCAGTGTCCAGAAAGGGGCGACCCAATATGATAGGAGTATTGGTTGGGTCAGGCGCATGAGTGTATAAGATGATGAAATCCACAGGATAGTAAAAGTCTGAAACTTTCACCAAAACGTCTTCAACGATTACTTTAGGGACTTTCACGGAACGATCAGCAAGTTGAAGAGTTACTCGTGTAGGTTTCATGTTTTGTAAACCTAACTCAAGGTAGAGGGAGTAAGGTAACAAATTAACACTAGCCCCAAGATCAAGTAAAGCACTAGTAGAGAACTTATCGCCTAACATGCAAGAGACAGTCGGATGACCAGGGTCTTTATACTTCACAACACCGTTATTAAAGAGAAGGGACGTAGCTTGCTCAGTGAGGAAAGCATCGCGCGGAACATTTGTCCTACTCTTAACAGTGCACAAGTCCTTCAAAAATTTAGCATACGAGGGGACTTATTAATTTGCGGTGAGGAATGGAATGTTAATGTGAACATTCTGAAAGACTTTCTTGATCTTATCGAATTGCGGAGCTTTCTTAGTGGGAGCCAACCGATGAGGGAAGGGTGCCTTAGGCACATAAGCAGAGGTGGGCTCAGGAGGATTGGTCTCAGTGTGAGCTGGGGATTTTGAAGGTGGGGTAACCTTAGGGATAGGCTCTAACAGTGGGATGGTCGGGTGGGTCACATCAGTGGGAGAATGAACACCATTATTAATTTGTTTTCCCGAGCGAAGAGTAGACACCGCTTTCATATCCACTTGGTAATTGGGTGGATTGGAAATGGAACCAACCTCGTAGGACGACTCTTTACCATTCCCCTTAGGGTTAGCAATGGGTTGACTGGGAAAACAACCTTTCTCTCGCTCAGACTCGAATTGGTTGAAACGCTGTTCAAGCGGTTGGAGAGCTTGAGTCTGAGTGGTCATAAACTGAGTGAGGATATTCTCGAGAGAAGAGGAGGAGGAATTTGGCGGAGGAGCATAAGATGGTTGGGGAACCAACTCGCGTTGAGAATTAAGCGGTTGTGAATACTCAAAGGAAGGCGGGGGAACAAGAACAAGGTGATTATTGTTGTTGGAATGTCCGCCGTGGGGGACAAAGGAAGACGGAAAGTGCGATTGATGGTAAGGAGCGAACTGATGTGGGACAGGAGGGCGAGGGTGCCTTCGTGGGTTGTGTGGAAACCCAGGGGGACCACCAACATGTTGTTGTGGTTGGGAAGGAGCGGAGTTATGGTCGTACTTATAAGAGAAATAGGGATGATTCCTATTATTAGGATTGTAAGTAAACGACGGGGGAACGGGTTTCCTAGTGGTATCAAAGGCACATGCTTGGGCCATAGTGGGTTCGGGATCATCTTGCAATAGGGGACACAAATGAGCTAAATGATCTTGATTTAAGCATACACCATAAGAGGAAGGACTAGAATCATTAACAGTCATTGCTTGTTTAGAAATTGTAACATTTTGTTGCATAGTACAACTGAGAGCGTCAACGGTTTTAGTCAAAGAGTGTAAGCTGTGGAGCAAAGTTTAAAAATCAGGATCATTTTTTACCTCAGAAGTGTTCCCTACACGCGGAGGATCGGATCGTAAAAATGCATTGGTGCCCTCCCAATCTTGGGAGTCATCGCCTAATTCTAGGAGAAAATTATAGGCGGCAGTGGAAGTCAAATGCATGAACTTTCCTTTATGCATGGATTCAATCATGGTGCGAGAAGAAGGGATAAGACCATTGTAAAAACTATGGACTAAGCGACTTTTCTCGAGACCATGATGTGGGCAACTATTAATGTAATCTTGAAAACGGCCCCATGCTTCACAAAATTGTTCAGTAGGCTTTTGTCTAAAATCCTGAATTGCTTGGCGCATTTCATTGGTTTTGCTAATGGGATAGAATTTAGACATGAACTTATTAACAAGTTGTTCCCAAGTGAGGATAGAATCCGGGGGCAAGGAATGGAGCCACATGGATGCATTATCATGGAGAGAAAAGGGAAACAATTGAAGACGAACATTCTCTTCATCTAAGTTTTGATTTTTGAAAGTAGCGCACACAGTGAGAAATTTTTGCAAGTGACTATAAGGAGACTCGCGTTCAAGGCCATGAAAACTGGGCAACATAGAAATAGTCGCGGGGCGAATTTCAAATTGCACGGCCGAAGTGGGCGGAAGAACGATATATGAAGGCGGAGTGGCCGTAATCGGGGCAAAGTAGTCCCTTAAAGCGCGTTCGTCGGCCATGATGGGTGGGGTAACAGAACCAGGGGAAGTGGGAGAACTAGGCGTCTCCGAAGAAGAACACGGATTAGAAAAATGAGGAGGAACTATAGGAACACGATCACCTAAGAGGGAATTTAGAGATGGAGCACTAGGTGAACGCGTTAATCGATGATTAATGCGTTGCCAATGTGGCATAAAAGCATGAAAAAAATATGTTTGGGAATTTGGGTTATTTGAAAAAGAAGAAAATATTTTTGGATTTTTTTGAAAAATAGGGAAGAAAAAATGGAAAATATTTTTTTGAATTTTTTTGTAAGAAAAAAATTGGGCGGAAAAAAGGAAAATATTTTTGGAGTTTCGGTTTATTTAAAAATTACCGAAAAACGGGAAAAGGGGCGATGGACTAACGGTGGAAAAATTGACAGTTGGAGCAAAAATTGGACTACCTAAAGGAATAACTTAGACACGTACACGAATGGAACAAGTCCGAAAGAGCACATAGCCAAATTATTATCTTCGAGTTAAGTGAGTGGGTAGTCAATTTTAATAAGTCCGCGGGGGAGAAAATCACAGAATCTTAGGCCTCGCCGATAAAAGTGTGCTCCTACTTTCTTCCCGAGAGACAAGAGGCTTACTAGTTAAGGCTCACCACACTAGCTACTACGACAAATAACTATCCGGTACCACGCTGGGGAAAGCACAACCTGTTTTACTGGGCGGCCTTACATAAAACCCAGTTTCCCTGGACAAAAGTCTTGAGACAGTTGAATGAAGATTGGCAGGTGTGGAAAGGACTCGCTAGAGTATCCTACGAGGGTCTCGTTTCGAAAGTGTCCTCATGAACACCGTTCCTACTTGGCTTGCTAGTTGATTGATTTTAATTTAAGTGAGAGCACGGGTAACAAGCAAATGGAGATGTGATTGAGTGGGTGATGAAATCCCAACTCGTTGCAATGACCGGGTATAGGTATTAGGTAAATTTATTCATCAAACCATCCAATTTGAGTGCAATACTGAAATAAAAAGCATATAGGAGCAAGTAACACAAAAAAATTGACTCGCTTGCACGAGATTCGCGAGTGATAAAGAGTTTACCTCCCACGATTTTTACACACGTGGGGTGAAGACCGAGTTGAGTCGACCGGGGGGAAGTACGCCTACTTCAGTCATCCCCGGGAGTCCTACCGACCCAAAGTAGAGAGGCTTCTAAATCCTCGCCGTGGACGCCCTCTCTCTACCTTGTCCGGTTTCCCTTTTCGCTATTTTTTTTTTATTTTTTGGAATTAATATTGCACAAATAAATCGGTGTCAAAATGCACCCAAATTAATTACAAGGCCTCAATAATCCTAAACAACCAATCTAAGGAGGGAGAGGAAGGAATGACTAAAAAAAATGAAAACTACAAATCTTCACGGGCTTCAATCTTTAAGAAATCGACAACGGCGCCATTTGATAACTCATAATTTGTATTCCTTCAGATATGGATTTGGAATGTCGTTGCGGTCAAACTTCGAGTATCAAAATTCCTGGAATTACCTACAAAACTTGTTAAAAATTAAGTATCGCGGTAAATTCGGGTATCAATCCAATTTCAAGCATCGAAACCGTTATTGTGAAAAATTGCAATTTCAATTTTATTAAAAATCTCTTTTTTATTATTATTTTTTTTAAAACAAATTTTAATGGAGAAAATGAAATTTTACGCAACTAAAGTAACTACGAAATTTTGAAAAGTAATCTAGTTTGGAATTTATGAGAAGAAACAAGAGATGGGATTACTCAACGTAATTAATTAAATTTAATTTCCCAATTATTTATTTGATACGTTCGAAATAATATTGAAATTTAGAATTTAACTCTCGTTACAATCCTAAATTCAAAATCATTTTTTTAGCAATTAAATCAGAAAGTGTCACTACAAATATAAAATTTAGATTCATACCCCTTTTTTTTCAAATTACCCGCTAGGTTCAATTCATAAAAAAATTGTACGGATATTTGAATTGAAAACACAAGATTAATATTTGAATTCAAGAATGAAACCTATCTCTAAGTTAAATCCAAAAATCAAATATCAATTTTTAACATTAATTTATTAACTCTGGTTAAATAAATTAATGTGTGATTTTTTGCTTATGATATGTGGTTTCTTAACTAACAATTGCTTATGATAATGTTACGTATAAGTGTTTTATATTTTCTATGTTTCTTTTCAATGTAACTGCTCCATATTTTATGTGCGAATAAAAGGAAAGTTTTAATAAATTCCCATCTTGTTATACCTAACATTAAATGTACTAACTCCACATCCATTAATTACAGGCTACCCGTAAGGGATTATCTCAATATCACCTCGCGTGATAGTAGGGAGTGGTTTTACAAAAGATGTAATTATAATTCTTTTTCTCCCCCAACAGGGTAGTATGCACGCCTAGGGAATCACCATCATTATTGCTTTTTCTACAGCCTCAACAGCCTAGTTCACACCCCTATTATCATATTTTCACCAATAGGCTTGCCCCATCAGGTGTGAAGAATAATTTATAACTGTGATAGTTGAGTTGCATGATACTCGCAATAAATGGTAAATTGTAAGTATTGTACTTTTAAGTAGAAAATAATCATTATTGTACTTTCATGCCAGTTGTCGCACAAATAAACACACAAAATACAACATAAAACCTGAAATCAGTCAACCTAAATATTCGTATTTATTCAAAATAACGCCCTATTCAAAACCATTATATGCACGTCAATGTTCAAAACATATTTGGAAAACGTCCATAGACATAATAAAATAAAGGTGAACATGTCGAAAACATGCACTTTATCACATTTCATATATAAAATTGAGTATAGTAAGGGAAAACTTGGAAGTACAATATGGTAAACTAATGCACTTCCCATAAATGTTCTAGCCAGTGTGGGGAAGATTCAATGCTCTCCTAAATTCATTAAACATGTCAGAAGACTCCCTACGTATGTTCCTATATTGTGGAATTTCTTGGCAAGCCCTATCTCATGCCTCCTCGCCCCTCACAACTAGTGTGAAGTTCGATGCATTCCACCCATAACTACCAGTTTTGATCGTTGCCTGGTAAAGGTCTATAGTAGAATTTAACACATGCCAACGTTATTAAAATTTAACCAGATGATGAAAACGGGGGCCATAACCTTTGTTGTTCCTCCAATGGTCGAATATGCTATGTATTCTAGGAGGAGTAGCCAATCCAGTTTCCTTATCGTAGTATTTGTCTGCTAGTTCCGTGAAGAAATAGTAGTCCTCGGTCGTTGACTATTCTGGGTGATGCATTTTTGTTATCAACCAAAAATTAGGAGAAAATTTAATCTCTTGCGATTTGACAAAGGGGATTCTAAAAACATATATTTATAAGCTAGGAATAAATAACCTTTCTTGGTAGGTGTGTTGTATTAGTGCAGTACAATAAGTGGAATCCAACCCTTGTATTCAACTAATATGTAGTAGTGCACTATTTTTCATTACATATAGCATAGAAAACTGACATTAATTATTTATTTCACACACTGGTACACATCGTTCATAGGCTAGACTCCTTCGTCTCATTGCTGTAATTAAATGATCGCAGTTGGTAGGTTTCCATCCTTATTGAACTGCATAGTAAGGATACTTTTACCCCAACGATCAATTATTAATTCACACACTATTTCACAATGATCCAAGCTGGACTCATCAATATGATCGTTGAAACCTTTAAACATTAAGAGCAAGATTTTATAATTGCTCATAACATAGATAATTTGGCATATCCCGTTACAAACCAAACACTACATCTGCATATGCTTCCACATTCATTGAAGTTAAGTTAGTGGCCGGGCCATATTCCTAAGTTCGATCCGTTTGAATTGTCACAACACTATCTGGAGGTATATGTAATTTAGGTTTTTGATTTAACTTATTCAAATTTATTCTGGGATGTATTTATTTTCAATCGAGGCCTTTTTATAAAAATATTTTTAAAAAATACCTTTTTTTTAATTTTTAACTCGTTGGAATGAGTTTTTAATCTCGTTAGAACGAGATAGTTCTCGTTCGAACGAAGTTGTCAACTCGTTAGAACAATGGTTTAAGTTCATTACAACGAACTTTTAACAAGCTTCAAATGGGGTCTCTATGTTTGATAGAGATGCACCCATTGAAAGTTCGTTGGAAACTCGTTGGAATGAATTGAGCTATTCGTTCGAATAAGACTGCAACTTGTTAGAATAAAACTGGTGTTTTCATTTGAACGAACTTTTTCGCCTCGATTTTTGTATTTCCTATAAATTGGACTCTTGTGAACAGATTTTTACAAGACTTTTGGCAAAAACCAATTTAGATACCCGTTCAAAAAGTTTTCCTTTTTTTTGTTTCTTTGAAATAACAATTTTTTCCAAATCACTTATCCTTTAAATGATTTATTAATTTTGCCAAGCCTTAGTTCCATTCATAAACATCAAACCCTTATATAGGTTTCTCTGCAGCTGATATTTATGGAGTTGTAACTCTACTACTGAAGAAGAAAGGATTCCGTATACTGAAATTGATTGGTGGATACCAAGGGAAAAGCTGATTTATGTGGGTGGTGTTGGATTGCATAACTTTTTGTTACAGATTTGAGGACCTACACTGCGTTGTACGTAATGGATCTCTAAGTAGTATGTAAGTTAATTCGTGTCTCTGAAATTTTTAAACAGTACTGATATAAAAAGGTTTTGACCAAAAGGGATTTTCCCTCAATTCTTTTTATGTTTGGTTTGTTTTAGTTTGATTGCTTGGTTTAGCATATTTATCTTAGACTTTATCTTGCGTGCACACATAATTCTAAACAAAATAGAATTTGGCAAAATTTAGATTTTTGTGTGTGTGACCTACGATACAAGTGAATACATATAACCCACCCATTTTTAAATTGGTATTAGAGTTGGTTTCACCAATTTATTATGTGATCTTTACTTTGGGATAATATGGATAATTTGTATAATAAGGTTCTTGTTTTGATGGGTCTAATTATGCATATTGGAAATCTCGAATGAGGTTGGCATTGAAATCGATTGACGAGCTTTTTTGTCTTATTTATCAAAGAAGGTGGATACCACCCACAGTGACTAATGATGATGTCATAAGTCTTATACATATCACTGCCTCGGCTGATGATGGTTTTAAATGGAGTAATTTTAACACCCCTAACTTATGTGCGATTTCTGGTGCAGTCACTCCCGATGAGTTTTGTCTCATTATAATGTGTACCACGTCTAAGGGAGCATGGGATATCCTTAAACTTAATCATGAGGGTACAAATTCTGTGAAAGTTTCTAAGCTACAAAATCTCACCACATAGTTTGAAACGATTACCATGCTAGAGACTGAGACTTTTGATGAGTTTTATGCGTGTTTAACTAATATAGTCAACTCTAGTTTTAATTTAGGTGAAAGAATTCTTAAGACGAGAGTTGTGAAAAAGATTTTAAGATCCTCGTCATCATGTTTTATCCCTAAAGTCACGGTTCTTAATTCGTTGGGAATTTTAGATTCTATTAGGTTAGAAGAACTCATAGGAGACCTTCAAGCTTACAAAATCGACATGTTCCTTAAAACTCAAAAGAAAAAAGAAATAGGGATTGCTTTGAAAGTCCAATCTAAAAAGAAAAAGGGAAAGTTTTTTTTATTATGAGTTTGAGTTTGATTTTGAGATTGAAAATCTTGCCTTGTTTATGAAAATTTTCAAAAAAAATTCAAACTTAACAAAGATAACAATTTCAAAGAAAATAAAAGTTTAAAATAAAAATGTCAATGAGGGTAAGAACGTTTCTGAGAACAATCAAGTGAGATGTTATGAGTTCGATGGCAAGGGTCAAAAAGTCCACGAGTGTGCCAATAGGCTAAAGAGATAAGGCAAAGGCAAAACTACATACAAAACCACTCTTAGCGATAACGATGTTGAGTTGGTGGATTCTAGAGATGAATCACTGCATGAATTAAAAAAAATTACATTCATCGACAGTCACATTAGTACTTCTAGTTCATCCCACGTCGGTGAGTCTCGACACTTTGTCAACCCATTCTGGAGACAGTGAAAGTGATGATGAGAGTTTGAGTGAGGAAGAAGGTGAACTCAACCGCACATACGATGAAATTTATAAAAAGTCTTTGAGAACCAAAAAGAAAAAGAAAAGTTTGACTCTTAGGGTGTTTGGTTCAGAGAAGGAGTTGCAAGTTTTGAGAGAGTGTGAGGCTTTGGTAAGTCAACCTGAGAAGTTGAAAGTTTCTTTATGTGAGCAATTGATTGTGGTTAGTAGGTAAAAGACCGATTTGACTAACATGATGGCCTATCTTATGAGAGATCTTCAAGCTTCAGTAGAGACTCGTGAAAAACTTGAAGCCCATTTATCCCAACTCAAGAAAGATCTCGAACATGCCTGGGAAGTCAAGGTCACTATAAAGGACACATCTAAGAAGTTTAAAAATATGTTCCTCGATTCAGCATTAGGTTTTAATAAGGGTAAATGAATAGGTTACGATGGTGCATCTACTTCTAATACCGTAAGTTTATGATATATCTGTAAGGGCCTTGACCTAAGCCGCTAAGGAGACCTAACCCACCAAGAAGAGCTCATCCTACGAATTATAATCAAGGAAAGCCTAAGCTTATCTATGTTTATTATCATTGCAAACAAAGAGGTCACCTTCAAGAATTTATTTTAAGCTAAGGAAAGTTTCTCACATGTGTGTTCCACGACATGCTCCCACATGAGTTCCCACACGTGTTCCCACATATTTTACTCAACATGTTCCCACACATGGTCATAGATATTTTTCTAGTTATCGAAAGCGAATAGAGTTTTTATTCAAGACTTCTCAAAGTTTGATGGAGGAATTTCAAAGGATGTCTACTCCTTTTGAGAACACCTCCTAGACTAATGATTGAGGTTATGACTTGCATCTAGTATAGGGTAATTATCATGTTTTTATCATTATCCCAATTGCTAGATTGTATGGCTATGTTTATATATGCTTTTATTTTGAAAAATCTATAAAAAAAATCAAAAAAGATTTTCGATTTTGGAGAAAACGTTTAAAAAATTCCAAAAAAAAATTGATAAAAATTTTGAAAATATCAAAAATATTTTTGTATTTTGTTTTTCACCATATATGGAAGTGCATTTAAGATGTTCGAAACACAACTACATTCCATCCATTCATGAGATTTTTTTATGGTGTTTTGATACATGGCTTCATTTCTTTAGTGTGCTTAATAATGTGTGGCTAGCATTTCGTTGTTCTTTGACGATTACTTTTTTCATGTTAGATTTTTTATCACCTATATTGCACACATGCACAGACTTTCTGAACATTGTACTTGTTTGTCATATGTCAAATGTAGTGTTCTCATCTCAATAGTATTTAATGACAAACCAAATGTACTAGAGATAACATGTAAGAACCATTGCTCGAATTTCGTTTCTCAAAAAAATTATTTTATGTTAAGCAATGGAAAGGGGTACGAAAGAGAAAATTATATTTGCATTAGAAGCTACCATTTGAAAAAGAGACAAAAAGATTAATGGCACATAAAAACAGAAGTGCCAAGGCCAATTTTATTTCATTGATGCTTCTCTATACACATGAGCATTATGATATCTTCAAAAATTTGACAGTGAATTCTTAAATATGTGAGATTTTGAGGGTGTCATAAAGTAGAAAATCAATGGATTTGCACAACAGGCTCTCTTGAAAAACATTATATAGTTTAGCAAAATTGATTTGAGAAGTATTTAAATTCATGGCATCTTGCATAAATCAAGTCAATTCCATTTTGTTCAACATTCTTATAGCTAAGGTTGAAATTGAGTTCTTTCTTTAGAATTATCTTATTGACTTCGTGCGCCTTTGTTATGAATGGCTATGTTGATTTACCCATGGAACTTGTTCACATAATTACATTTCGCTTTCATGATTCGGATATTCTTATTGCTATTCCATGGTGTGTTTTATTTGTATATGTATCTTTTATACTCATATACTTTTATATACTTGAGAAAATTAAAAAAATTTAAAAATACTGGTAGCCTTTTGGAAATTTCATCGCATGTGCTTATTGGATTATCATTGTGATGTTATTTCATTTAGATTCGGGTGATGTTGGAGTTTCATGCTTAGTTTCTAACCCTTTGTCTATTACGGACAAAAAGGGTAAGAAAAAATTGAGGGGGAGTTTTTATTTTCTTTAAACTCTCGTATGCGTCACGGTATTTCTTTCGCTTCATGTATATAGGTCGTTTTCACATTGATGATGATATCTTGGACTGCACGAGATGAAAATTTTCAATTGAATACAAAGTCTCGAATGTCTTTCCGTTTTTGGGTTTGGGAGGGCATTAGTTAAACATTTTCTTAGGGGTTTTAATTTGGTTCAATTTTTTTTTTTTTGGACTGGAATAGGCAAAGGGCGAGATTTTTAAGAGAAAGATTTTTTAATTGCTCATAGCTTAGATAATTTTGGCATATCATATTACAAATCGAACACTATATCGGCATATGCTTCCACGTTCATTGAAGACAAGTTAGTAACCGAGCAAAATTCTGAAGTACGAGCCATTAGAATCGTCACAACACTGTTTGGAGGTATATGATATTTAGGTTTTTAATGTAACGTATTCAAATTTCTTCTGGGGTGTATTTATTTTTAATCGAGGCATTTTTATAAAAATATTTTTCAAAAATATATTTTTTTTATTTTTTACTCATTAGAACGAGTTTTTGCTCTCGTTAGAATGAGACATATTTCTCTTCGAACGAAGTTGTCAACTCGTTGGAACGATGGTTTAAGTTCGTTAGAACGAAATTCTAATGAGATTCAAACGGGGTCTCTCTATTTGACAGAGCTACACCCATTGGAAATTTGTTAGATTCTCGTTGGAACTAACTAAGCTTTTCGTTCGAACGAGACTGCAACTCGTTAGAACGAAACTGGTGTTTTCGTCAAGTGTCAATTTCATTCAAACAAATTTTGCCTCCTCGGTTTTTATATTTTCTATAAATTGGACTCTTATGAATAGATTTTTACAAGACTTTTGGTGAAAACGAATTCAGATACATGTTCCAGATGTTTTCATCTATGTTTAAGTCACCAAGACCATTTGGGCGTGCTGACATGAGTATGACTATGAACGGTTTCATATACATTTTATGTTACAATGTATACTAATCTCAAATAACTATAATGATAATAGAGTAAAATACTTACATGTTCAACCTTCTGGCTACCAAATGGGAGAATTCGTATCTCCATCATGGATACTGGCACACATATTTCCTGCTCGAAATGCCTATAGTCAATGGTCGTTGTCTAGGGTGGTTGGTTGAAATAATTTTCATATTCTAGATCTTAGAGGTGTTGACGGAGGAACTTCTGAATGGGGGGGGGGGGGGGGAGAACCTACATCCTTTCTGGACTCCTTCTCTCTTAAAGCCTTATGCACCTTCCCTGCAATTTCGGTAATTATGCGATCAAATGGTTCATTTCTCCTTTAGGATGATTGTTCATTGTAATGTTGGAAGGTATTGTGTGGAGGCGCTACCTTCTCCGACTGCGTTCCCTTTCTCCCTGCATCTTGTTAATAAATTAGAGAAGTGTACTCAAGTGATGGTCATGGATGGGTATTCTATCATATTTATAGGCATTCAACACTGAAATTTAAAAAAATCAACATAAAATTAAATAACACAGGTTTTTATAAATCGAACCTATTGTTATTAAGTGAAAAAATAAACCCCAGCAAGTTTAAAAGACTATTGTTATTACTTATATAACAATACGGAAGTAGGCCTTTATTTGACAACACACCCACCTTAATGTGTGGTGTGTACTTTTCTCGTATAATCCAAATTAAAAAATTTATTGCACCAACAGGCCTCTCATTTAGGTGAGACCAAAGTGGTCCTTAATTGATTATTTGTAAAAATAATTATCATGAAAACGTTGTTTATAACCGCGATTTCAATTGAAATCGCCATTCACAAATGTGATTTCAATTGAAACCACGATTATGAACGGTTTTCAATTCATTCCTTAATCACTAATAACCGACAACCTTAACCAAACATAAAAACACGATTGATAATCTCTAATTCAACATAAAAAGCAGATTTCAACTGTGGTTTTACAAAGTGCAATATTGATTCGGTATAAATTCTTCCTATTTTGCCTTGTAATTTATCCATATTTATTACCCCTTGAGATGTTAATTCTATGATTTTATCTCATATTATTTCTATTAACGATTTCCAGGAAGTACGCTGTGTTTTGGGTATTTCTCTTATATTTTACAGGTATTTCATGCATGTGAAAGTAAAAGAGAAATCGGAATGAGAACCGAAAAGCAAAAAAGAAAAGTCAAAGGAAAAATTTTAATTACACAATTGGAATCCGGACGCGGAACCTAAAGAGAAGATGAAGTTCATAAGCTCACGAGCGCGTAGGAAGAAATGGAACCCAAATTCGAGTCCCAATTTGTGACACCCCGCCTAATTAACCCCGGGTGATCAGTCCTAAATTAAATTAGAATAGGTTTCTCAGTTGGTTCATTCTTAGCATCATTGCCGCCTTTTTAATTACTAACCACCTAAGTGAGAAAAATTAGACTTGTGCCAAGTTTTATCTTCCATTAATTTAATGAAATATTCATGCGAAAACAAAATAATTTATACAATCACAATTAACTAAAATCCGCCATTCACATCTAAATTACTGACCGAATAAACCATCGGCTCAAATCCAAAAAAAGTAAAGATAAGTAATAAATCTCAACAAGTCTGACATAAGTACTGAATAAAACAGTGAGCGACATGCTCGGGTAACTAATAGGAAATTTTTACACTAGAAATGAAAAGAACGAAGCGTCTATCAAACTCCCGCAACATCCACATGTGCTGCAGCAACGGATCCCTGGAATGAGTCAAGTCTGGCGTTCCTATGGCTGGACACCTAAAAGGTTTTTAAAAGTTTTTATAGCAAGGGTTAGTACCCAAAATATTTGAAAAACATTTAGCAAATGATTAACTTGCAGTAATAAATATGTATGCATGATCTTCATATTCTAGTTAGTGTCGTACTCCCTTAAGGACCTCCTCACCCCTCCTCTACTGTGCACTATTAACGCCTTAATTAATTTTCCTAGTCATTTATCCCATAACTAGATAACCTATATAACCCCTGGAAACCACCTTACTCTAACCGAGTATGCCAAAATTATGATTTCTAAGTTATTGTCATCATTAACTTAATTAATCATTTCCCTTTTTATATTCATATAACTTTCACATCCACTATATATAATACAATTTACGGCCTGTACTAATTTACCCGTACATAATTATTTAGCTCATTATATATGTATAATCATATTACAACATTCACACGTATGTTGAAATAATAATTAATAATGGATATCTTCCTGAGTAATAACTCACCAGATGTATATTCTCTAAAGTACTATCCCACTAGGTGTAATCACATAACCTAGTTACCCCAAGTCAGAATTGCTCACTAACTTGGTAAAATAACATAATTATAGGAGGCGGTCATATTCCTTCCTTGAAAGTGAGATGACCCTCACCCATATAATGGACACTATGACCTGGGGATATACTCGCCTTACTCCTCAAGCTAGGGGATTCACCCTCTACGCGCAACCTCCCCTGATAGCACTAGAGTATATATAATAATAATATCTAGCCACTGATATTAATGCACACACCATATATATATATACTATCGCACACCGTATATATATATAAAAATAGAACACCTAGGTTATACCGTGTACTAACTCCGTAACACAAGCCTATACAAATTATTAATTAATTACACATAAATTTATTAATTAAATTACTTTTAGTATCGCTCCAACCAATATATTCGGACTCGCTCTCATGGCCCGAAATAAAATAATACTCGAGTATCAATCCCCGACTCCAAATTAATTAGTTTTTAATTTAAATTAATTTAACACTTTGGTATCCCTACCAATATACCCGGACTCGCCCGCTCGATCCGTATTTAATTATTTTGGAATATTCTTCCCAAAATTTTCATAATGTGTCACACATCAATTCCTCCCAACCCCAATTATTCTCCTTCATTTTTGTTAGGAATTAATGTTCCATACTTATTTATCACTAACTAAGGTATGGGGGAGAATTTCTAAATAAATTTCCCTTATATATTAAAACTGGCGTCACTGTCAAAAATCCCGGACCATCGATCGATCGATCCCAGCCATCGATCGATCGATCGAACAGGTCTTCGTCTTCTCCGAGTCCCTATTTCAGCCATGGACGAAAACCTTAAATTCCTAACTCCTTCTACAGTCCAACCCAAGACTTATCATCAATATAACACGTCAAGAACACATTAAGGGACCCCCATAAAGTCCCCAAACCCCGTTTAATTTACGTTCTCTACTGTTTTTCTAAATTGGGAAAAAGCCGAGTTATTCATAAATCAGTCACAACACCAAATTACCAACTGAATTTCATTCCTAATTCATCTGGGTTTATTACAACTAAGGCAAATATCTGTTCAGAATCATGTTACACCATAAATTCCTACACCAATTCTCATATTGTGTTCCAATTACAAAAACTCCATTTTTTGTACCCATTTATCCCCAAAATGAATTTTAGGTATTCACATCACATAAATATGAATTGAAAACATAATTAAATGCTACAGCAAGTTAACCACTTATCTTATGGTTTCGTAGGCTCTGATCTGGAGTTGTGATTCTCAAGGTTGAAGATGAAATCCCCTCTTTTGGCTCTTTCCTTTGTCGCCCAAATTGCCTTTAACTGCTTCTTAGGGTTTTCTCTCCCACTAAGTGTTTTCTAATCTCCAATCACCCGTTCCCCTTTTTCTTTTAATTAAGTAATTAGGCTTAATCCTATTTTTTGCCTAATGGACTAAGCCCAAATACCCCCGTGTGGGCCTGACTATGCCTAAAAACGTCCCGTGACCCGTTTACTACCCCGGAGTACACTTTTTCGACTATCTCAGCCCATCCGGACTCAATCGTACACTCAGAATTGGCATCCAAATTAATTTATAAAAATTCTTATATCACACCCAAATTAGTCTATACCGACTCCCAATTGAGATAACTAAATGCCCCGTCACTAATACCCGTAATGACGTAAATAATTTATTACTATTCACTTGGTAATTTAAATTTCCCTAAATATCAAACATTTACTATTCGATTAACATTTAAATAAATATTATCATAATCAATTCAATTAAATTACGACACACAAGTAATTCAAAATTTTTCGAATTAATTAAATATTAAATGCACAAAAATGCGGGGTGTTACACAATTGAGAAAATCTGAAGATGAGAAGAAATCAAGGAAGAAAAGAAGGAAAAATGAAGGTCCGAACCGATTTGGTCATAAAGAGGAACGCGTTCGGTTTGGCGAAATCAAAAGGCCTCTACACTGGAATCATGAACCGATTCGCCCCATTCCTTAAGGCCAACTCGAACCAGTTCGGCGATCTGACGAAATTGACATTTTTGTCCTTCTAAAAATAGAGTTATGCATGGTTTAAAATCTTGTAAAAACGTGGTATTTGGATATATTATTTATTCTAAAGATAGGTTGGAGAGTTTTTACCCTAATTTGAGAGCAAGAAGGAGGCAAGAACCCTAGGAGATTTAGTTCTTATGCAAGTCACGTGATTTTTTATGGTTGAAAGCTATTATTCAATATAAGTTGTCTTCTGCTCTCTTCTTCTTCATTAATTACGTAGTTTTCTGGTATTATTCATAAAGTTAGTGGTGTTGATTTATCATTATATGCTTAGTCATAATTATACGACGAATATGAATACATGCAAGGTAGAAATATTGATAATTAGCACTTTTACCATGTTGGGCTAAGTTTTTAAGGGTTGGGGTATATGCACCCAATCCGAGGTGTTTCGCATGGAAATAGAACATATCCTGGAATTAAATAGATAATTGAAACATGATATTTTGTTCTTATAAGCATCATAGGACTTGTAACTTCATTTGCCCTAGGTAACCGAAGTGTTTACGAGTGCGACGCGCATACGAATCATGTTATTACGCGCCTAGATTATAATCTTTATAATATATCGTGTGGGCTAATTCTCCCATATATGTGATGCTTGAAAGGAGTTGAAGGTTTCTTTTCAATTAAACGTTTAGTTCTTAATACATTTTTATATCTGGTGAAATCACTAAGGGTCGGAGGAGTGTATCCCAAACAATAACTTTTTCATACAGTTTAAACGTTTGGTGTCTTCAGTCCTTGCATGCATAGTTAGCTACATCATTTAATTAGTTTAGTTTAGTTTATTAAGACGTTGCTTTCAAAACAAATCATTATTTTTCTATTCCATTCGGTGAGTTGAGTGTTAGGTTAATCGTCTTCCCTAGTTGTAATCACTCCTTGCGTTTTAATCCTTAAGTTCGATACCTGACTTTCTCAGATTATTACTTACGCGATCGATTTGCACTTGAATCAAAATTAGCACGCATTAAAGACACATTTAGAGCCACGTCAAGTTTTTAACGCCGTTGTCGGGGATTAAGTAGATATTCTAGGTTAGTTGAATTAATCCAATAATTTAACTCCAAAAAAATCCAATAAAAATAAAAAAATCACAAAAATCCAAAAAAAAATCAGGAAATTAAATAAAATTTCCAAAAATATCCTCTCCATCCTTAAATGAAAAACACTCCTCCTGATCCCATCATCCCCAGAGTATAAGAAAATCCTGCAATCGACCTTACCTCTGAGAGTCCACGTACCCCAAATGCACCATCTTTCCGGGTTTCATCTCCTACATCGCCCAATTCCATCACAAGTCACACAGTGAGTCGCACATCTAGAGCATTCGATGAGGAAGTCAAATCTTTTAGCGATAATATCATATCAGATCAGGGTAGTTATGACACGAGGGAGGGTGAGTCACCATACCGCCTCATAAGAGACCTTTTATATCCTGAGAGAACTATCACTCCGGGATGCATTATACTCCCATATAATGCGAGGAAGTTTGGTTTTAGAAATGGGGTGATCCAAATCCTCCCTACATTCCATAGTATGGAGTAGAAAAAACCATACCTCCACATCCGCGAGATCAAGGAGGCGTGCGAGACTTTCAATGACCAATCTTGCACTCAAGACGTCATTCGCCTCAAACACTTTCCCTTCTCTCTGAAGGATGAGGCCAAGACTTGGTTATGGTCTTTGTCACCAAACTCGATTGGAATTTGGAAGGGCATGCAAGCGAAGTTTCTCCAAAAATTCTTTCCCGCACATTAAACCACTCCATTAAGGCTCAAATTCAAACATTTAGACAAAATAAAAATGAGCCTTTTGATAGATATTGGGAGCATTACAATGAGTTACTTAATATGTGCTCGCACCACAGTTTTGAGAAGTGGAGACTCATTTCCTTTTTTTCATCACGGGCTAAACTTAAGTTCCAAGTAACTCATTGAAACCATGTTCCCGGGGGAGTTTCTATGGTTAGATGTTGACGATTCATAGGATCACCTTAAGTATGTCACCAAGACTACTCAATAATGGGACACATTCAATCCAAACACCCAGTCCCAAGCCCGACAAACATCCACAGCTCCTTCTGCATTCGGACATTATCATTTGGACAAAGAAGCTCAGTTAAAGCTTCAAATCAACCAACTTGCCAAGAGGTTGGAAGACGTAGTCGAATTAAGAGGGAGAGACACATCCCGCTCCACTCGAGCATTAAGAGAAGAGGTGTGCATGATTTGTGAGGCAGGACATTCAACGAACGAATGCCCGATGATACCCGCCTACAAAGTGATGCTTCAAGAGCAAGTGGAAGAAGTAGAAGACTTTAAGGGTAATTTTAATGCCCCTCATGGGAATTCCTATAGCCCTTCGTGGAAGAACCATCCCGATTTCAATTATGGTCAACCACACGCAGCGATGAATCCTAATTCACATATTTCCCCTCCTTCTCCACAGCTCCTGCATTTCCAACAAGCTCCACTTATGCCAGCACATCATGCGCCTTATATCACCCCACCGCGTAGAAATTTCAAGGACGCTCTAAACCAACTTATGCAAACTCAGTCGATGATTAACGCTCAAAATGCCCAAATTTTTGCCTAATTAAAGGCGTCATTGTCTAAGTTGTAATCCTCTTTAAGAGTTCAAGAGAAGGTCAAGTTTTCGGTCCAATGCCAAAGACCTCCCCGAGGTCAAAATAGTGTTATATCTGCTTTCGATGATAATAAAGAGTAATGTCAAGCCCTTACCACTCTATGTAGTGGGAGAATTGTTGATTTATCACCTCCCACACACGACGAGCTTAAAAACAAGGAGGTTTTACATGAAATGAAAGAGGTCAAAGATGCCCCATTGAATGAGAGTGACAAAAACGAAACTATTAGGCCCGAGGTTGTAGTGAAACCTCCCACTTCTACTCCTTTCCCTCAACAGTTGGTTCCTCCTCTTAAAAGAGCCTCCCGTGAAGATGTGCTAAGGCAAGTCAAGTAAATTTACCTTTTCTCGAGGCAATAAAAAAAAAATCCCACCTATGCAAAGTTTTTTAAAGACTTGTTGACAGTGAAATGTATATTAAAGATGAAAAATAATGTTTTCTTAGAAAAAAATGTGAGCTCAGTCCTTTTGAGTGACCTCCCACCAAAATTTAAAGTTTCGGGTGCACCGACCATTTTGTGCATCATTGGAGAGAATCGCATCGATAGAGCCTTATTATATTTAAGGGCGAGTGTTAAGAGTCTCCCTTACTCTATCTATAGGTAATTAGATTTAGGCGATCTCGAGCCCACTAAGATTACTCACCAACTCGCAGACCGTACCGTGAAAATACCTCGAGGGATTATTGAGGACGTGATAGTCCAAGTGGACACTTTCTACTTCCTGGTGGCTTTTGTCATTTGGGACGCAGATCCCTCCTCTCCCTCGAGTAATCATGTTCCCGTATTCATTGGTCGCCCATTCTTAGATATGGCTAATGCACTGATTAATACTCGAAATGGGCAAATGCAACTAACATTCGGGAATAAGACTCTTAAAACATATATCTTCAACATCGCCAAGCAAGTGGGTGATGAGGATAAGTTTCACGAGGTCGATCTTATAGAAGAGGCAGTATAATAGCACATCGAGGGACATAATAGTGGGGATTTTCTAGAAGCATGCCTTGTTTCGAGTAGTGAGAGCGATGAGACGTATACCAATTTCAAGCGTGAGGTGAGAGAGTTGAAAGCAATTTTGGATGAGAGTGCAACTAATGAGGATGTGAGAGACATCAGTTGGGTATCTAGATTCGAGGAATTACCATCGGGGGAGTTGCGCATGGTTCCCTCCGACGAGAAATTTCCCACCCTTGAATTGAAGAAACCACCCTTAAACGTTAAATATGCATATTTGGGAGAGGGTGAGACATTTCCCGATGTTGTCTCCTCGAGCCTCAGTAAAGAGGAAAAGGGTAAAATATTGTATACTTTAAGGAAGCACCGTAGTGCTTTTGGTTGGGGAATCGCGGATTTGAAGGGTATATGTCCCGTAATTTGTACCCAAAAAATCCACCTTGAGGAGGACATGAATCCCTCGAGGGAGATGCAGAGGCATTTGAATCCCACGATGAAAGATGTCGTGAGAGCGGAGATTATTAAGCTATTAGATGCGGACATTAATTACCCCATTTCGAATAGCAAGTGTGTGAGTCCTATTCAATTCGTCCCGAAGAAGTAGGGAATGATTGTGGTCGAAAATGCAAAGGGTGAGCTTATTCCACAATATAACACCTCTGGGTGGGGCATTTGCATTGACTACCGGAAGCTCAATGTCGGAACTAGAAAAGACTATTTCCCCTTACCGTTTATTGACCAAATGCTAGAGCGAGTAGCAGGACACCATTCTAATTCTTTCTTGACGGTTATTCAGGGTATAACCAAATTGAGTTAGATGGGCTAGTTCAAAAAATGACGACGTTCACATGTCCTTTTGGCACGTTTGCCTGCAAACGAATGCCTTTTGGATTATGTAATGCACCTGCGACCTTTCAAAGGTGCATGCTTAGTTTTTTTAGCGATATGATCTAAAGGGGACTTGAGGTTTTTATGGATGACTTTAGTGTCTTTGGCCCCTCTTTTGACCTTTGCCTCGTTAATCTTAAAAAAGTGTTAGCTCATTCTGTGGAAAAGAATTTGGTACGAAATTGGGAAAAGTGTCATTTTATTGTTATCGAAGGCATAGTTTTTGGCCATATCGTTTCATCTAAAGGCATTGAGGTAAATAGGGCAAATATTAACGTTATTTCCAAACTTCCCCCACCTAAGTCACTAAAGAACATGCGCTCTTTCTTGGGCCACGAGGGTTTCTATCATAGGTTTATTAAGGACTTTAGTTCCATCGCTACTCCCTTAAGTAATTTAATTTTTAAAGACTCCCCCTTTGAGTGGAATGAAGCGTGCCAAATTGCTTTTGAAAAATTGAAAAGCATGCTTGTTTCTACTCTATAAACTCTGAATTGATCCCTTCCATTCGAGCTTATGTGTAATGCGAGTGATTATTCCATTGGGGGCGTTTTAGGATAAAGAAAAGATAAGAAGTCTCACGTTATCTACTATGCTAGCCAAACATTAAGTGAACCGCAACTTAACTACTCTACCACAGAGAAAGAATTGTTAGCCGTAGTCTTCGCCCTAGACAAATTCATCGCTTACCTTATCAATTCGCCTATTATATGCTTCACCGACCACGCGGATCTTAAGTATATCCATTCCAAAAAGGATGTTAAACCGTGTCTCAAAAGGTGGATCCTAGTCCTATAAGAGTTTAATATCTCTATAAAAGATAAGAAATGAGTAGAAAATGTCATAGCTGACCATTTATCGAGTCTTTCGTTCGACGCACCTAGTAATCCCATACCCATAGATGAATACTTCCCGAATGTGAAATTATTTACAACTTCTTCTCTCCCTTGGTTTGCGGATAAAATGAATTACCTTGTCACGTGGGTCATTCCCCCCGATTGGACACCACAAGAGAAAAAGAAGTTCTTTACTTGGTCACGCACGTTCTTCTATGATAATCCCTATTTGTTCAAATATTGCGTGGACCAAATCATTCAAATATGTTTATCGGAAGACAAGATACTGAGCATCATCTATTTTTATCATATAGAAGCATATGGAGGCCACTTTTCTACGAATAAGACGGACGTTAAGATTCTTCAAAGCGGTCTCTATTGGCCCATAATCTTTTGGGATGTAAGTGCTTATTGCAAATCTCATGACAGATGCTAAAGGATGGGATCCATCACTCGACTAAACATGATGCCATTAACCCCTATTCTCGTCATCGAAATATTTTACTATTGGGGCATTGACTTTATGGATCCCTTCCCTCCCTCCTTTGGTTTCTTATACATCCTTATCGCGGTAGATTATGTGTCTAAATGGGTTGAGTCCATAGCTAATAAGAAAAATTACAACAAGGTGGTGATTAAATTCTTACAAGAACACATACTTTCTCTCTTCGGAGCTCTGAAGGCAATCATTAGCGATAACAGCACACACTTTGTAATAGGCCGCTTTAGAAACTCATGAGAAAGTATGAAGTCGTCCACAAGGTTGGGATGACTTATAACCCTCAAATAATTGGGCAAACCGAGCTAGCAAATCATGGGATTAAGAAAATTCTTGAGAAGACCGTTGATTTTAACCGAAATGATTGGTCTATTCGGTTAAACGATGCACTATGGTCTTATCGGACCGCTTACAAGAACCTCCTTTAGATGTCCCCATTTTGCTTTGTCTATATCAAGCCTTGCCATCTTCCTGTAGAGATTGAGCATAAGGCATATTGGGTGATCAAAAGGTTAAACTATAACTTGGATCAAGTCAGTGAAGCACGCAAGCTTCAATTGAATGAGTCGAAAGAAATATGCAATGATGCGTATGAGAGAACAAAAATATGTAAAGAAATGATGAAGCTTGGACATGAATAAAATATCCATCGAAAGGAGTTTCATCCGAGTCAAAAAGTGATCCTCTACAACTCACAATTACACTTGTTTCTTGGCAAGTTACGTTCATGATGGACCGACCCATTTATAGTGAAAGAGGTGTTTCCCCATGGATCCATTGAGTTACAAAACCCAAAGGTGGAGAAACGTTTAAGGTTAATGGACAACGCTTAAAGTCATATCTTGAAGCGTTCGTTAAGGAAGCTGACACAATCTGATTGTCGGACCCCATTTACGGGGTAAAGTGAGTAGGTTGAGAGGTCATTGCACCCCCGATACGTATTGGATAATCCATGTTGTATTATATTAAGTCGTGTTAGATTAGGTTCGTAGGAGTCCATGAGTTTTGAGTTAAAAAGATTAGGAGCACCGTTATACCACACATGAGAACGTAAGGCGATTGAAAGTGAGGTTGTTCGAGCTAAAATTTAGGTAGAAAAACATTGGTCATAGTTCGGGAGTCTAGTGGGAAGTTGTACAACACTTAATTTTTTACAAAAAATTAGGGGAGGCTCACTAAAATTGCGAACAAGGTTCTCCGGGGCCTTATCTACAGGGTCGAACCAGTTAGGGCTTGTTAGGTCAAAATATTTTAATGGGGCGAACCGGTCCGGCCCTGTGTGAACCGATTCAAAATTCTGGGCAGCCTAGATTCATCTCCCCTCCTTTTTTTCCCTCCCTCTTCAATTCTAACATTCATTCCCCTCTCCCATCCAAAATTTTACCCTCCAAAACCTCCCTCCACCTACATCCATTCCGCTTTTTTATCTCCTTCCAACCTTTCGCCCCAATCATTCATCTTTCCCACCAAAATTCACCATACTCCACTATAACTACCACACCACCTCCACCATTATCCTCACCACTTCCATACTCTCCATACTTTTTTTCCTCTTAAATCACTCCCAAATTCCCAGTTAGTGGTTGGCCGTGACCCCGCCATTGAGAAATACGACTCCCGTGAAATTTTGGAAGAAACGAATGTCGGCGTGTTTAGTTCAATCCAAGAACAGAATTGGGTCTACGAACACTTCACCCCTGTGTGACACCGCACCTAATAAAATATCGGGCGATCAATCATGTACCAAATTAAAACAGGAGTTTCATATGGTTCATTCCCAGCATCACTATCGAAAACTAATTAAATTACACCTATTAAGCTGCCGTCAAAATTTTCTTTAACTAATCTTTTTTTATCAAACCATTCAATTAAAACATCCACATAGTTTATATATATGAAATTGAAATGAAATAAAATAACCGAACTCTCGATTTAACATAATACAATCAGATCGAATGCCTCACTAAAAAGGCGAAAAAATAATAAATAAACGCAATTAGGCTTTCGGCCCGAATGTTTCTACAGAACCTCCTATCTAGATTACAAGGATATAAGCGTCTACAGTAAACCTGCATGCATCCACAGCTGCACAACAGACGCCTGACTCGAAGGAATCGTCATCCAGGCGTCCATGTGCCTGGACACCTAATATATACATATATATAGCAAGAGAGGAAAATAGAGAAAAATGGGTCAGATCCCGAGTTTGAAAATATTATAGCAAGTGCATAAATGCCATATTTTAAATATGATTTATCTCATATTTAAGTTGGTATCGTACTCCAATGAAATACCCCTCACCCCTCTTCTAATTAGTGCACACCTATCGCATAACTTTTTAAACCTACTAGTTAAGCTACCCTGCCTAACTAAATGCTATTACCCATCCTCATACCCAAGTATTAAGGGCTAAACTTCACCCCATTCCCAACATTGCTCAACGTTCGTGCGTGGTGTGTCTCGCGAAGCGAAATTGAAATAAGGAACCCCCCGATACACTACTACCTAGCAATGTTGATCGTCGGGATTCATTAGGCCCTCAGCACATAACGTGAATATATATATATATATATATATATATATATATATATATATATATATATATGTATGTATGTATGTATGTGAAGATAGATAGATAGATAGATAGATAGATAGATAGATCAATAGATAGATAGATCTTACTAGAACCTATAATTCATTGTCATATAAATCCGGATATAAATTAGCCGGAAGGGGAAATACACCTTATTAGTCTTTTCACTTTATATACATATGTTTACTTTATAATGTATCATTTTCATTTACAAGTAATATACTATACGCAACAAGTATATGATCATACCTATCACAATCATAAGTATAATAACCATCCCACCAAGCTATAACTCAAGGATGCAATCTCATAGTGACTATCGAATCCGAGTTTACTCAGGTACCAAGCCAGACTCACTCATAGTCATGGTAAAAATACACAATGGTGGAGGCAATCATATTCCCTCTGCAAGTGGAGTACACACGTCGCACTCGTACGCGAGACAGTATAACCTGGGGATATACTCTCCCTGCTCCTCCAGCCAGGGGATTCACCCACATCGGGCAACCTCCCCGGATTGCACTAGAGAAAATATATAATCCGGCTATTCCAACCCTACGCCAAAGGAAAGCCCGTGGAATCAGCCTCTAAGATATAAATATACCAATCACACACATATATATTTATGCGTATCATATTATATATTGTAAGGACATTTTTAAGCTGTTCAAAATATTCATTTATGTATGTCGTACGCCGCTATATTTGGCACGTCTCTACACAATCTCACACGACGGCCTCTATCCGAATTCTGGGAATCAAGCATTCAATATCTCCATCATGTGTCCCACATCTGCCTCAATGACTTTACGTTCCACGATTTTAGGGACTTAATGCAAGTGGTACGCAAGAGAAGTCAAAACAGTGAAAGAAGGCTAGATATGAAAGTTCAAGGGCATTTTAATAATTTTACAGACACCTTCCGAAGGTCCGGTCAACTGGAAAGTTTAAGATCTCGCCGCAATGAAGATACTGGAAGAAACGACACCTCAATCTGAGCTACGGTGAAGAAGTTATGGCCCTTTGAAAATGGAAAAAATTTCGAGAAAAAACCTTGGAAAAATGCTAAGTTTTTAAGCCCCAAGTTCCAGCGAATTTTTGCGAACCGAAGTCCAAATCGGTTCGGGGTACCTGTTGCTGGCAAGTGTTTTAAAATCGTGAAACTCTTTTTGGTTTCATATAAAAGCCAATTTCGGGGGAGTTATTTCACAAGACTTGGAGAGACGATTTTGAGAGTTCTAATTACTCTAGTCTTCATATTTTTGAGTCCAAAGACTCATGTTTTGATTCACACATCCTTGCCAAACCTTTGTGAATCCTTTTATAACCCAAGAACACAACCTTGTGTTTGTTCCACCCTTGTGGAGAAGTCGTCTTTCTTCTTCATTGCTGCTCATCTGGAGTTCTTGAGGGAGATTCCAGCTGACGACATTAGAACCGATGCCTGCAGGTATTTCTGTGTCACACTGTATTTTCATTGTAATTCGTGTAACCGTATCTTACAAAATTATAGTAAAAATAAAAGGTTTTGCCCCTTTGGGGGATTTTTCCTCACATGTGGGTGTTTGAATGTTCTTGCTTGATTTTATCATCTTCAATCACATCTAGATGCATGTTTATGACTTAATTGATAAAAACTGAGTTTAATTAAATAATTTCTTTATTTGAACGCAAGAGCACTCCTTTCAAATTGGTATCAGATCCAATTACACAGTTATAACGTGTAATTTTCCGTAAATTTTTTCGAAGATATCAATTTTCTGAAAAAATGAGTTTTGAAAAAGAGTGTGTTCATAATGGATAATTTATATAATAAAATGCCAGTTTTTGACGGGACAAACTATGCATACTGGAAAGTTCGCATGAGATATGCATTAAAAGCCATTGATGAACGTGTCTGGATTTTGATTGAAAGAGGGTGGACTCCTCCCTCCGTTACTGTTAATCACGTGACTAGTTTAAAACCTGACACTGCATGGACTGAAAAAGAATTTAAATGGCCATCTTTTAATTCTAAGGGTTTAAGTGCTATTTTTGGATCTGTCACACCTGATGAGTTCAAACGCATAATGACGCGCACCACATCAAAAGAGGCATGGGAAGTTTTACAACTTACCCATGAAGGAACTAATGCTATGAAAGAGTCTAAACTGCAAAATTTAACAACTCAATTTGAAACAATCACCATGCTTGAGTCTGAGTGTTTTGATGAATTTTATGCTAGACTATCTGATATTGTTAACACTAGCTTTAATCTTGGTGAACACATTCCTAATGCTAGAGTTGTTAAAAATATTCTTAGATCACTGCCTAAGCGTTTTATCCCTAAAGTCACTGTGCTAAATTCTATGGGTAATTTAAATACGCTTAAATTGGAGGAACTTGTAGGAGACTTGCAAACGTATGAAATTGATATGTTTCCTAAATCTGTCAAGTCTAAAAATAAGGGAATTGCACTTAATGCCCAGGAGAGAAAAAGTGAGGGGTCGGCAAGAAAGAGGGAGTCATCTAGAAAAGGAGAGATAGATACGTCAGATTCTGAGTGTGACTTTGATTTAGATGATTTGGCCCTGTTTGCTAAAAATTTCAAGAAAATTCTCAAATTCAAGAAAAATGGTAATTTCAAAGATAAAAAGAAGTTTGAGAAAAGTAAGTTTGAAAAGAAAACTCAAAAAAAATTTAAAGATCCTCCTAAGAAAGAGAGTGAGAGATGCTTTGAGTGCGATGGTAGGGGTCATAGAGCTTTTGAGTGTGCTACTAGGCTGAACAAAGAAAAGGGCAAAGTTGTCCTTAATGCCACCCTTAGTGACGACAGTGAGGTCGAGTCGATGGACTCTAGAGATGAGTCACCACATGAGTGTAACTTCACCGCATTCATGGCTAGTCATGTGAGCACTTCTAGTACTCCTCTCAACGATGAGGATGCTATTTCACAGGAACACCTAGACAGTGAGAGCGATGTGAGTGAAGGGGAGGATGATGCAAGTGAGAGCGAGAGTGACCTTCAACGCGCGTACGCTGAGTTATATTTTGAGTCTTTTAAAACAAAAAAGTGTAACAAAGCGTTAGTACTTAGGATCACCACTTTAGAGAAAGATTTAAAACTGTTTGGAGAGAGAGAGAGTTGGTGTAAGAATGAAAAAGATAGAAAAGACAAACTTGAGAAGATAAGATGTTTTGAGTGCGATGGGACAGGGCACAGAAATTTGAGTGTCCCACTAGACTTAGGAGAGAGGGAAAGAAAGTTGTCATGCCCACTACCCAAGCAATAGTGAGGATGGAGATGAAAGTGTGATCCGAAAAGCTTTTAGAAAATTGTGTATCGAGACCATGGAAAAAAAAGGTCAAATAGGATCCAAAGTCTTCGGATTTGTGAGTTGAAGGAAGAGAATGATGAGCTAAAAAAGTAAAAATATAACTTGACCAACACGGCGTCTAGTATGGCGACTCGTGTATCCCATCTCGAGGATGATCTCAAACAAACGCGGGAGGTCCAAGTCTCATTAGAGAATGCATCTAAGAAGGTTGATAAGATGGTTCCCTATCCCGTTTTGAATGAGGTTAGAAAAGGTAATGATGGTGAATTCACTACTTTTAATGCGCCCGAGCCTATATCCACTTTGGTGAGTGAGTCTCATGGGTTCCCGTCTAGGAAATCTCATCCCAAAATTCTTGATAAATTAATTCCTAGACCGATTTATGTTTGCTCCCACTGCAAGAAGCGAGGACATCTCAGGGAGTTTTGTTCTAAGTTGGGTTTTGTGCCATTTCATGCCATTTCACACGTCCCCGCACATGCACCCAATCATAATACTTTTCTTGCACATAATGATAGAGAGTTTGCACATATTCACGAGCAAGTGAAGTTTTTGATCAAGACCACACATGATCTTATGGAGTTGGTTCAAAAGATGTCACCATCTTTGGAAAACTCCACCGCTCTTCCTAGTTGAGATCTTGACATGTTTGCTAGCATAGGGTGTCTTACACGATGTCTCTTTTGCCTATTGCTAGCGTGTACCATTAGTTTGTTTTATTTTCTAATTCTTATATTTTTTTAAATATCCAAAAAGATTTTCTTTTTTTAAAAATTTTAGAAAAGCACAAAAAGATTTTTGTATTTTTTTTGCACCTTTATGGATGAGCATCTAAGATAGCCGAGTCACAAATTTCATTCCATTTATCCATGTGATTGTTTGATAGAGATTTGAGACGCTACATCATTTCATTCACGTGCTTTACATCGTTTGGAGTCTTTGAGATGTGATTAGTGATATATTTCTACATGTTTGACTCCTATCTCCTTTATTTCACACATGCACGGCTATATTTGATTATTGTACTTGTCTATCACATATTGGCTTGAGTGTTTCCATCTCAATTTTATTTATACAACGTACAATATGCGATAAAACTTGACAAGATTAGAATGCATGTTATAACTGTTTGGTGAGACTGTGTGTTTATTTGAAAATGAGGAAGGTCTTCGAAAGGTTCATTTAGCCTTTGCGAATACTAAGCCACCCTTAAAAAGGACCTAAAAATGGAGGAATTTTATTATTTAAGGTCCAAAGAAATTAAAAGAGCCAGAAAAAATTTAAAGGCAATAAGAAGTAATACATGCCAAATATGGGCCATTAGGTTTCACCATCAATTCTCCAAAGTTTGAGAATTTAGATTACCTCTATTCAAAATATAAATCTGAGGGAGCTTGGTTGGATAATTTAAAAGGGTTTGCACTTCCTTGAAAGTCCTGAAAATGCATGAAATTATTTTAGACGTTATTGATGTGGAAATTACTTTGAGCTTTGATTTGTTGATTTGATTGAGTCAATGTTCCATATTTCCATCTTTTTACACCAAAGGAAGATTTTGAGTTCATTCGTTAGGAGTATTCGATATTCATCGTGCACATGTCATGTTTGTATGCATTGATTTTCTTATCGAATTTGATCACACCTATACATTTATGCTATCATTGACTTGGTTGTTTTGTGTTCTTTCATGGTGTGACTCTTTGTGTGTATATTTTGTGTGAAAAAAATTGAAAAATTAAAAAATATAAGTTTTGTTTACCTTGTGACACACTCCAATTGCATGTATTTTTGCTTCTCATATCTGTCTATTTGGGGACATAATAAAAGGGGGAGAAGAATTATCATATTATGGGGGAGTTTTTGAGATGTTGAGATTTGTTTTAAGCTGGTAACTATGTTTATCTCATTTCAAACTCGATACGTCACTTGGTATTTGCTTTATCTCATATGTGTAGGTACTACATTGATGATCACTGAATTGCACACCCTGATGAGAAAATTTTTGTAAGGACATTTGAAGAATAAACGATGAAGTCTTATTCATTTGTATCTTCCCAGTTTAGGGTTCATGGGAGGGTAGATTTGTATAGGCAATTTGTTATTTGATAATTCGGATTTTTATGTATGTACCGGCATAGACATAGGGGGAGATTTGTAAGGACATTTTTAAGCTGTCCAAAATATTCATTTATGTATGTTGTACACCGCTACATTTGACACGTCTCTACACAATCTCACGCGATGGCCTCTATTCGAATTCTGAGAATCAAGCATTCAACATCTACATCATGTGTCCCATATCTGTCTCAACGACTTCACGTTCCACGATTTTAGGGACTTAATGCAAGTGGTACGCAAGGGAAGTCAAAACAGTAAAAGAAGGCAAGATATGAAAGCTCAAGGGCATTTTGTATAGACACTGTTCAGAGGTCCAGCCAACTGAAAAGTTGAAGATCTCACCACAACGAAGATACTGGAAGAAACGACACCTGAATCCAAGCTACGGTGAAGAAGTTATGGCCCTTTGAAAATGGAGGAAATTTCGAGAAAAAACCTTGGAAAAATGCTAAGTGTTTAAGCCCCAAGTTCCAGTGAATTTTTGTGAACCGAAGGCCAAACCGGTTTGGGGGGCAAACCGGTTCGCGGTACACCTGAACCGGTTCGTGGTACCTGTCGCTGGCAAGTGTTTTAAAATCGTGAAACTCTTTTTGGTTTTCTATAAAAGCCAACTTCGGGGGAGTTATTTCACAAGACTTGGAAAGATAATTTTGAGAGTCCTAATTACTCTAGTCTTCATACTTTTGAGTCCCAAGACTCATGTTTTGATTCACACATCCTTGCCAAACCTTTGTGAATCCTTTTGTAACCCAAGAACACAACCTTATGTTTGTTCAACCCTTGTGGAGAAGCCGTCTTTCTTCTTCATTGCTGCTCATCTGGAGTTCCTAGGGGAGATTCCAGTCGATGACATCAGAACCGACGCCTGTGGGTATTTCTGTGTCACACTGTACTTTCATTGTAATTCGTGTAAGCGTATCTTACAAAATTATAGTGAAAATAAAAGGTTTTGCCCCTTTGGGGGATTTTTCCTCACATGTGTGTGTTTGAATGTTCTTGCTTGATTTTATCATCTTCAATCACATCTAGATGCATGTTTAGGACTTAGTTGATAAAAACTGAGTTTAATTAAATAATTTCTTTATTTGAACGCAAGCGCACTCCTTTCATATATACTGTAATCGCATCGTATATATAATCTACATCACGTCTCCAATATATGTATATGGCTATAATTGCCAATCTCATATAGCATTAGCCAATATTCCAATTACTCCCGTTCGTAATAGCATATAAGTATTCGTACACTTACAATACTAAACCCATAAGTATTCTCTTACTTAAATATAACTCGCACCTTAATTACTACTAAGGATTTATATATATAAACCCCAATATACAAATCCGTACTAATTAGATAAGTATACTATCATCTTATCTAAATTACATAGGTATCACACCACCTATAATAACCCTCATCAATAGACGTACAGGATAACCGCTCCATCACCTTCAGCCTATATCCTCAATTCTATCCTAGTCACCTCGTAGGATTTTCTCTAAATATAATTGGCATTAAATTATATTTTCTACGCTCACAATTCTCTATATATAATTGCCTAACGAAATACTCCCTCGAGTGTTTCTCGTCTCGAACACCCCCAATTAACTAAGTCATGGATTCTATTTTCTACGAACCCAAAGTTTACATTTCGCTCAAAAATTAATTTAGAGGTCCCCACTCTATTTTAGGAACCCTAAACACCTAATTCCCCAATTTATTTATTTTCCTCGAAAATATACTTTTAGTGCCACCCAATTATTGCACCCTCCTAGCCCCCAAAAATTTCCTCAAATGGCTACATATTAATTCCCTTAGTTGGGTATTTGTTTCCTCAATTAAATAGGCTACGAATCATTAATTTGGGAATTTATCCCATTTAAACTTACCAAATCGAAATTGTCAAAAATCCTGAAGGGTCGATCGATCGACCCTTGGTCGTCGATCGATCGATCGATCGGGGAAGCTTCTTCTCCGAGAAGCTGTTTCAGCCATTAAATCTCCCCCCAAACTTTTATCTCCTCTCATAACATCCTACAACCTTAATCAACAACATACACACATATAAAAAGGGTTCTAATCATCTTAGATACCAACTCCAATAATTAATTTAATAAATTTTCTAAGTTTCTCAAATTGGGTATTATCCGGGGTTTATTCGTTAAACTTCCGAAAAACCCATTTTGATTCACTAAAACCCATCCCAAAAATCTTTATAGTTTATCACTACCAACTATAATATGAAATTTATTCTTTAAAATCAATAAGCATGTAAACGCTTGCCACGTGGATAAAATCCGACGACCTCGAGTCGAATCCCGCAGAGTTTGGCTGTAAATCCCCTTTTTCCTCTCCCTTTCTTCCTCTCTCTCTTCTCCTATTTCTTTTCTTTATTTTCTTTCCTTCTCTCATACCTTATATAGAGAGAAATAAGGGTTTATCTCTTATAAACCCAAAAATGACTCGTTTACTCAATTGCGAATCCTTGTTCGTCCAAACGTCCCTGGAATCTAAATACTATTCACGGATACTCTATTCTGACTATCTCGGCCATTCTGAAATCCACCACGCACTCGAAATCTCCATCACGATCACTTAACTACAATTCACTAATTAAACCCAACACATCTCAATACGGATTTCCAATTAAAATATTATCCTTTGTCGCTTCACTCAACTGCGACATGTAATAAAAATAATCCGACTCATTTACTTAATCCCAAAAGTAAATGAAACATGCATCGAAAAATCATCTAACCCTCTTAAACTCCAAAAATTACTATTCAGAGAAATTCCTCAATTCTCCAAATTACACCCATTTATGTAATTTAAATATCCATAAAAGTGAGGGGTATTACATTTTCCCCCCTTACAACGGAATTTCATCCCCGAAATTCGGATACGACTGGTACTACCAACCTAGGATCGCAAATCACACCACATCCTAGTGCACACAAGTCGAACGGTACTAACCCAATGGCGCTCACCCATACACTCGTTCACGATAACTACCTATGTCAAGGTTTATACAATAACGCACTAGCTTAACCACAACCTTGTCTATATCTCAATATGCTACGACACTACCTCGGTCGTAAAGTTGACTATCACGTGACCTCGCACCTAGTATTTCTATTACCACATATAGAGAAAACGAGCCTATAGCTGCCGCTCTAACGTCTCGAAAAGTCGACAGTCTAGCTGACGCTCTGAGCATCCATTCGTCTACAACAGGACATCTAATCTCCCTCAAAAAGAAATTTTCACTAAGTCTTGACTACTCCCATCAGGCTTGTCGCTTATCTTAGGTGTTCAAACTCTTGTTGCGCCTACACAATTGGATTATCGCGTGCCTCCTACGACATTCCATCCAACAAACTCCAATCTCACTCATAACTTCCCCACAGCATATCCTTCAGCTTATATAATACGCCTCTTCTACCTCAGGCGATATATAAAATCAACTTACCAAGGTGCCCATACACCTTTTTTAACCCGTGTCTATCTGTACAGTTACTGCAAACGTCATAGACGTAACATTCTCTCTAAAAATGGGCCTCACTTCTTTGGCCTGGTACTAACACATGGGTTTTCCTAACCCGAAAAATTTGAAATTCAATTCTTCCTATACCTGAAAATCCCATCCTTCTAAAAGTTAACCCACCAATCTTCTCGTGGTTAACTTACTACAATCTTCCTAAAACAGCTCCACTAGTCCTATTAACCTTACTTCCTAACAACCCTACGATCAATGTGTTTTCCTACCCACGTGAAATGAGTGCTATCCTAATTATATCCATAGTGCCCAAGACCTCTCTCAACTTCCGACATTTGCTCGATTTCATGCGTGGGAGGTCTCGTAAAGCAAAATCCAAACAAGGAACCCTCCTGTTACACTACTCCATCGCATCGTCGGTCATCGAGATATAATGGTCTAAGGCACACCAACGGGACGTTCTAAAGCCTACCGTACTAACCTACTAACGTACTTCTACCAATATGTCCTTCCATATTGGCGAAATGAAAAGTCTAACTAATCGGGGCGCCTACTGTCTGTAAAGGTGTTACGAACATTTTACCCAAAACATATTTCCTCTGAATTTGGCTTCTATTCAAGGCCTGGCTATAAGCCTCAAATTACTTTCCCTTAGCTTGCCTCACCCACATACTTACGGTGAGAGAAATATTTCCAGTGCTTTCCACAGCACATCTACTTTTTATTAGCCCATAGTCATCACATGGCTCTCGGCTAATATCACCAAAACCAACATCCTAGTATACAGTAACATCTATCCACTCCCACCGTCGTTAAGGTTCGTGCATGGAGCGTCTGGCAAGAGAAATCAAAACAAGGAACCCCTCCTATACACTACTACTTAACTTTGTCGGTCGTGGAGGTATCACTACACCAAAAAGGCCAAATTGGCACCCTTTAGCCGGCCAGCATTGTCACGGTCATTGACCGTGACAAAAAATCACTCATTTTTGTCATGATCAATGACCGTGACAAGTCCATGACAATTGTTCTTATCACGATCAATGACCGTGACAATCCTTATAGTACTGTCACGATCAAGGACCGTGACAGGTCCGTAACAAGTTTAGCAGCAAAAAACCCTTTTCCCTCCTTTTTTCCCACCGCTTTGTTTCCCTCAACTTTCTCTCTCTCTCTACGCGCTGCTCTTCCTCTCTCTTTATCTCTACTTTCAGGTTGGTTTCTCTTTCTCTCTCTCTCTTCCATTTGTATATATATGTGTGTGTGTGTGTGTATGTATATATATGCGTGTGCATGTGTGTGTATGTGTGTGTGTGTGTGTATGCGTGTATGTGTGTGGTGGTGGGGGATGGGGGTGGGGCAGGGCTGGGGGAGGGGAGGGGTGGGGTTGTGTGTGTGCGTGTGTGTGTGTGTATGTACATGTGTGTGTATATGTGTGTGTAGTGTGCGTGTGTGAGCGTATGTACGGGAGGGGGAAACGATGAGGGGGTGGGACGGGGGGTGGTTACACGTGTGTGTGTGTGTGTGCGCGTGTGTGTGGGGAGGGGGGAGGGGGTGGGGGTGGGGCAAGGAGAAATGGGGCGGGGTGGGGCTTGTTAATTTTTTTTATTAAATTTTGATTGGTTTATTAGATATTTCCCCTCATATGCAAGTAGTGTCCCTTGTAAATGAATTGATTGATTATTAATTTTTTTAGTAAATTAATGCCCTTTCATATGAAAGTATGATTTCCCCTCATTGTAAATTAGTAAATTAATAATTGTATACTTTAATTGTTAGTTTAATTGATGAAATGAATTGATTGAGTAGATGAATTAGAAGGAGTACATATTCTTTATTCACAACTAACATTGTATTTGTTGGACAGGAACAATCCAGCTTGGACCAAAAACTATGCGATTCCGTCTTGGAGCAGTTGAGGGAGCAACACAAGACGTGGAAGAAAAATATGAGAACCCGGTACTTTGGAAAGACCCGAGAGTTCGTTATCCGAATGCGTGAATCCGTCCCACCGAAGGAGCCGATCTCATTGGCACAATGGCAAAAGTTTATTAACAATGATATCGGGGAGCGACAATTGGCATCTCGCCAATCGGGGAGGGAAAATCAGGCAAAAAAGACGGGCGTGCACTACTCCGGCCGGACGTCTTATGCCGAGGTGGAGCATAGGATGATGGTAAGATTTAATTTTCCTATAATTACTCAAATATGTTATTCTGCATTATTTTACTTTGCGGGGTCGATACTAATTTTGCATTATTTTATTTCAGGGGACAGGGAGTGGCCATGGTGGTATGCCACATAAGCTCGATACTTATGTGGCTATTCGGACGAAGAAGGGGAAGGATAAGGAGGTATCCCCGAGTGTCGCGTCCATGATTGTAAGTAATCCGACAATTTATTTATTTTAATTATGTTGTAATGTTTTTATTTACTTATTTAAGTAATCATGTGCTTTTTGTCATTTCAGGCAAAGCTTAAGGAAGTGCATGAGTCGCAGTCTGATGCTGACAAGGCATCTTTGTCCACAGACGCACTCAGCCAAGTGCTTTGTGCTGATTACAAGGGGAGGACAAGGGGGTGAGCTCGAGGGTGGCCAAATCTAGGATCATCGGATTGGAGACGAGCAACACCGGGTTGCTCGAATGGTTTTATTTTTTTTATGTGTTTGTGACACGTAGTTATTTGAGGAAATTCCAGTTTTAATTATGAGGATATGATCTTGGGTATTAGGTATACTAATGATCTATTCATTTATTGGAACTAGTAAGATTTTATAAGAGTTCATAAAATACATATTATGAAAGATTAACACCGATAAGGGCGGGGTAAAACAGTTAAATTAATAACTTTGGATTTATTATTTTTACGCATGATTATCAGTTTTATTACTTGAGTTGCTTAGCTTTTATCTTATGGTGGGCCTTACCCGTCGCATTATTCTATGTGCTCCCACTCGTCAGGTTTATCATTCTCTCTCTTGATCATCGAGTCATCTGTACCAGTCATCACGAGTTTTAGAGATGCAGGTATTGGACCCTACTTATATTTTCATTTCTATGAGTGATGTGAGGTTCACATTTATCTCTTTAGTATGTGTACTCGTATTTTGGATTATGTTATATTGGAGATTGTGGAGACAATAGTTGGAATATATTACCATTGGGATTATAATTGTCATACCTTATTAGTCTTTATTTTAGTTAGTGGTGATGATTGACTTATATTCCTTATTTGTGATTATTGAGTTTATTCACGTTGTGCTCCACATTGTTTATCATTATTCATTGTTTCTATTCATGATACGGATGTTATTTAATCATTTTAACAACCTGTATAGTTTTAATAGATAGACTTGATCAACCTAATTATTAAAATATAAAGGGTGTTACAGTTGGTATCAGAGCATGGTCACAAGCAATGTAGGTTCCATCTGTCCATTTTAGTCTTCCGCGTAGTGTTCATTGATACATTCGTTTATTTATATTCTTGTCGATTGTCCTTATTACTGATAAGTGCTACATGTCATATTTTAAATAACATATAAGAGAAATACCCACATAGTTTCATGCGTTGCTTATACAAGTCCAGCATCACTGGTACCACCTTCACCATCAGTTGCATCGATGCCACCTATACCAGCAGTCCCAACACCAGATGCCCAAGGATAGTTCATTTTTGGGGCCCACCTACACTCAGAGTTGATCTCTTAGGAACTATAGGCAGGGTTGACCATGGGAAGACAGGAGAGACCACTTAAGGCACCACATACGATGGCAAAATCTCCCACAATATATTGGGACAAGATTAAGGAGAATTTATGAAGAACAATCCACTGATTTTCTCTAGTCCTACAGATCCTCTAGTGGCACTGCAGTGGCATTAGAATATTAAGCTTCAACTGAGGCCTTTGTCGTGCACAGGTGTGCACAAACAATCTCTCACCACATTCTGTTTGATCGGTGATGCTCTCCAGTTGTGGAAGAGTGTGAATACAACATAGTAGAGGGATAATTTGACCTATGTATAGTTCATTATGAGGTTTAATAACAAGTACTTCCCCAATTATATCGGGCACAAAAGAAGACGAAGTTTCTTCCACTCTAGTAGGGGACTCCTATTATCACAAATTATGAGAAAGAGTTAACAAATTTATCATTATTTGCTCCATATAAGGTGAATATTGAGTTTCTAGGTGGCGTGATCATTTGATTTTGCAACACCTCATGTCGCACGAGACCCACTTTCTTTTGAAAATATAACACCTGCTTTGCAGGAGGATTTGGACCACCTATCACAATGGGCGTCTCATTGAACTTCATTAAAAGATATTAGGCAATTGGAATTTTTTTTCAAAGCAAGTGTTATATTCTCAAAAAGAAGGTGGGGGTCGTGTGACACGAGGTGTCACACTTGTATCGATATGGTGTTAAGGGAGAATATTTGATGCATGTCACATTTATGTGATGAGTTGAAATTTGTTGACCGACTTTAAAAGTGCTTCTTGGTGACCTTCTCATGTGATTAGTGCAAACAATAAAAACTGCAGGACCCATTGCAATTGATTATTTATTATTTTAATGTTTGCACAATTGAGAATAAATTTGAACTCTTATGTGCTACTTTTTCTCCGCGAATAGGAATAGTGACACGTACACCTAAAATTGCTGACACGTGTAATTATTGATATGACACCGACACATCATTATTTTCTGATAACCTCAACAAAAAAAGTCTTCAGGAAATGTTGTAATAGCTTTTGCTAAGTCATCATGGGTCTTGAAGTGTCATCCTTTGATGAGGTGAAAGTCGAAAATACTGTCACCTCAGGAAATGCATGTGCAAATCTAATGTCACCATTTTTCCGGCAATGTTGACCAAAAGGCCTACTGTGCATACCTCGTATTCAGTCATGTTGTTGGTGCAAGGGAAATCTAACTTGATGGCGATGGGAGTGTGGGAGTCATTTGGGGCGATTAGAAGTATCCCAATGCCATATCCCTTCTTGTTGGCAGCATCGTCAAAGAGCATTTGCCATCGAAGGTTGTCTTGAGCAGTGCAAAGGATATTTTCATCTGGGAATTTAGAGATCCAGACATCATCTTCTTCTATGGGGTAATCAACGAGGTAGTCAGAGATGGCTCTTCCTTTCATGGCTTTCTACGTGATGTACATGATATCGAACTCGGTTAGGAGCATCAATCATCGGGCCATTCAGCTGGATAAGGAGGGTTTCTCAAGCAGGTATTTGATGGGGTCCATTCGGGATAAAAGTTTGATGGGGAAGGTGAGCATGTAGTGCCGCAACTTTTGGGTGACCCAGACAAGTGCGATACATGCCTTTTCCAAAGCAGTGTAGTTAACCTCGTACCCGGCCAATTTGCGACTGGCATAATAGATGGCTCTTTCTTTGCGGGAATCTTCAAGGTTCTGTTGTCCATCCTTGCTCAAATATAATCGAGTCCTCTTTTGACGAGGTTCTCAATGTTGTTTTTCCTATCAATGAAATAAACGAAGATTTTGAGTATCTTGTTGTGACTTACATTAACTGTTTGGATTCTAATCAAACTTTTGATGATGATGATTTTGCAAATAAACAATTCTTAACTGATCTAAATAAGGTTAATAATAAATAACATAACCGCGTTCAAATTAATAAAGAAGAGGCTGTTGATGTTAACCTCGGTTCTAGCAGCCAACTGCTCGAGATTAGGATAGGGACTACCCTTAACGAGCATGAGCGTGCACAACTCGAAGAATTACTAAAAGAATTCGTAGATGTCTTCGCATGGTCCTACGACGATATGCTTGGCATTGATCCTAAAATAGCGCAGCATGAGATTCCCACTCTCCCAGATTACAAGTCGGTCAAACCAAAGTTGAGAAAGCTCTCCACCGAATGGTCGCTCAAGGTCAAAGAAAAGGTGGTCAAACAGTTGAACATAGGTTTCATTCGTGTGATCGAATATCCCACGTGGCTAGCCAACATAGTGCCCGCGCCGAAATCAGGAGGAAAAGTTCAGATGTGTGTAGACTATCGGGATTTGAACAAATCCTCTCCAAAGGATGATTATCCGCCACACAATATCGACATGATCGTGGACAACACAGCCAGTCGTGCTCTCAAGTCATTCGTCGACGGGTTTTCTGGATATAACCAAATCAAAATACACCCAGACCATCAAGAAAAAACCGCATTCATCACCCTATGGGGAACCTTTTGCTACACTGTCATGCCATTTGGTCTCAAGAAGATTGGGGGAGTCTGACTTTGGCGACCCTCTATTTTTCTTTGGATGCATTCAGCCGGTGCTGCCGGCAAACTTTTACTGGAGCCACATATCTCCTTGAGGTGTTCTTTAATTTTGTGCATTTTCCTTTCATGCATTTGCATTTTCCTTATGCGTCTCTTTTTTATTGTGAATTCCTGTCTTTGGTTGACGTGGTTCTATGAGGTGATTGGGTGCAATACCCAGCTGCTTGCCTTGAAGGACGAGACTGTTGGGGACTTTTAGCGATTGTATCTGGCGCAAGGCCAATCGGCAATCAAAGGGATCTCTCTCTCTGGAGGCGGTGCGTCGGATCTTGGATGGCCTGACCAGTGGTAGGGTAAGACTCTTTTCTTTTCAGTCTTGATTTTTGCACATTTTGATTCTGTATTGACTTATGTCTGCTGGGGATTATCAGGTGACTTTTTACCCTTTGGGGACAGCCATTCAGGATACGGGGGGACCGGGGTGAACGCACAGATGAGGCATTTGTTGGTACATGAATTCAGCCATTCTTAGTATCTCGGGGAGCGGATGGTTCGGCAGATTGGGGAGGAGGAGGTGGTGGTGACACCTGCACAGCCTCCTATGTCTATGAGGCGAGAGCGGCTGCTGTCGGAGGATACAAGGATCGTGGATATGATCGACGAGTCCTACTTATTGTACACTAACAAGGTTGCACCGTATGACTATATGGACTTTATGATGAGCTGGTTAATGGCGCCCAGCATATATGATGCCTTGCCCTTCCCTCCTGCGGGTTCGAGTCGGGCGGTGGGGACTTCCCACATCGATAGTGGTCCGTCGGCGTCTGCGGCGACGGTGACTTCAGAGGTTCCCTTTATTTGATTGCATGCTCCTTCATACAACATTCGGCAGGCAGATGGAGGGATGATGCCTATGTTGTACCGTCCTCACGCGATGGATCCGAAGGAGCTGGGTGTGACAGAAGAGGTTCTTCGTCCTGCGGTATACCTTTCTGTTCTTTTCCTCTTTTTGGTTTCTTTTCTGTTTTGATCCTTCTTTGATAATGATTTTGCCTTTTACTTGCAGCAAGTTTGGGTGTCGACCACTTGGCTGAGGGATATCAGAGACTGGATATCTCCGACGACTGTCCATATTCGGGATGCAGTCTCGATTCCTTCTTTCTTAGTGTCATCTGCTTCGTCCGGGGAGGACTCTGGCTCGGGTAGCGGTAGTGCGTCATCTCGCCGTAGGGGAAAGAGAGCGCGTCGCAGGGGTGGAAGCTCTTAGAGAGAGGGGTGAAGGGTAGGTGAGAGAGAAAGAAAATGTGGGTTCGGGATGAGTCCCATTTGTTTTTTGCTTTTCCTTTATTTCCTGTAAAATTTGATGTAACACAGAAGAATATATATATGCAATGCAATGGGATTTTTTTATTATCTTTTGTTAATAGTGAGTGAATGCATGCACATGCGCTTTTTACTTTGCTTCTGAGACCGTAAAAAGAGATATTTTTAGGATTTTTTGAAGTAAAGTTTTAAAAATGGAAAATTATATAGGGGTGGAAGAGGAATTTTTTGAAACTCTGTTGAGAATACCAATTTTATTTTTATTTTTCTGATTTTGATAAAAAAGGAAAAAGGAAAATTTCCAAAAATGGGGGGTTGCCGATCGGCAAGCCCCTTGCCCTGCCTATCGATAGTCAAGTCCAGTCACATCAATTCAAAGCTTTTGATTAGTGCCCTCTTCAGCTTCTTGTACCTTGTGGGGTAGGATTTCCTTCGATTTCTGCATGGGTTATGTATTTTATGAGGGTTCTCAAGTATATCAAATGGCTTGTCCACACGTACCGATTGCCCGCAATAGCAAGAAGTATATCGTGGAAGTCATGCCAAAGGGGGGAACCCTTTCCGATTCACCTAACAAACTGCCTACCTGCATATAGGTGTCAAGCCTAGGACACACATGTTAGATTATCGGTTTCTACCCGAAACTCTGCTGAAATTCCGGGTCGGCCTGCCGCCCAAATTCTCCCATATTTTTAAAACGGGACCCTATCCGTGAGCCTGGTCATAAGTCCAGCCATAGCTTTGCATATATTACAAACCCAACTGTTCCAGGCTCAGGTCCCATCTGGCATTTCATTTTACATTTAGGAGAATTAATACAAGTGAAAACATAATAATTATAATAATCATGCTGAGACCGTCTCTCCTTTCTTTATCAAAAAAAATCCAAATTTTTTTCCTCTCTTTATCAAAAATCCAAAAACATTTTGTCTTTCCATCTCGAAAAAAAATTCACCCCTTGTTCTAAAAAATAAATCCCATTTTGTGCCTTTTCAGGTCGATCGCAAACCCTTGGCCTGGCTCCCTATTGGCTTCGATCTTCAATCAAGTCACCCCGGAGTTTCGTCCCTTCCTCTATTACTCATTCCGAGTTCGAAATCCATACGCTTTCCATAGAGAACACAGATCAAGTACTCGTTGTGCAGCCGGATCTGACGGAAGTCCTAGCTCAACTTGTGTCCAAGATTGACAACCTCCAAACTAAGGTTCGAGAGATGCAACGAAATCAGGTTCCCGTTCCTCAAGCACCCGAGGCCCTATTCCCTCGTGCTATGGACTCAGAAAATGGAGAGTTAAGGATGAGAAACTCCAACCCTTCCATACCCACTTAGAAGAACTAGCCTCCCAATTCCAAGATATCACCTTCCATTACCTACCTCGAGCAAAGAATAACCTAGCCAATGCTCTCGCTACCTTGGCCTCCATAGTTGACATGCCCGGAGGAATAACTATGACCTCATTCCTAGTTTAAAAGCAAGACAAACCAACCCACTACTACCACCTTAAGCTCGTCACTACAGAAGATTCCGAGCTAGCTAATAGTTGGTACTATAATACCTGGTGCCTCCTTAAGCATGGTAGGTATCCCGAGGGTTCCAATAAGAAAGATCGAGCAGCCCTTCGAAGACTCGCGGCCCACTGCATCATCCGTCACAAAGCACTACTCAAAAGGAACTTCGATGGAACTCTTCTGCACTGCATCACAGGGGCTGACATTGAAAAGATAATGCTGAAGATCCGCAATGGAGAATACGGACCCCACATGAACGGTCACATGCGTACCAAAAAGATCATCCGACAAGGCTACTACTGGACCACCATGACCCAGGATTTCACCGCCTATGTATGGAGATACCTTAAATGCCAATAATTCTCCAACCTTCAGCATCTGCCTCCGCGCAAATTATATAATATGACTTATCCCTGGTTGTTCTCCACCTGGGGAATCGACATCACAGGGAAGGTTACACCGAAGGTTTTCAATGTGTATGAGTTCATCCTAGTTATTATTGATTACTTCACCAAATGGGTCGAAGCTGAGTCATACACAGTGTTGAACGCTAAGAAAGTGGCCAAATTTTTCAAGAAAAACATCATCTGCCGGTATGGGGTCCTGCACGAGCTAGTATCAGATAACGAGTTGTATTTCGAGGTAGAAGTCACAGAGGTGGTCAACGAGTATGGGATTTAGAGACATAAATCTTCTCCCTACCGACCTCAGACCAACGGTGCAGTTGAAGCCGCCAACAAGAACCTCAAAGCTATCATAAGCAAGATGACCGAAAGCTATAAAAATTAGGACGATCGGATCCCGTACGCCCTCTGGGGCTGCCGAACCTCAATTTGAACCTCTACTGGGGCTACCCCTTACTCTCTGGTTTACGGTATGAAAGCGGTCCTACCAGCTGGAAATACCCTCATTGCGCGTCATGCTTGAGAGCAAGGTCAGCGAAGAAGACTGGTGCCAAAGCCGTCTTGACGAGCTGACCCTCTTAGACGAAAGGAGATTAAACTCACTATACCATATACAAGGATATCATCGTCGAATAGCGCATTCATTCAACAAGATAGTTTAGGACCGTGGTGTCCGAGAAGGGGACCTAGCCCTCAAGGAAATCATAGAAACCATTTAGGACCCCAGAGGGAAATTCAAGCCCAATTGGAGCGGCCCCTACATTGTTAAGAAGATCTTATTCGGCGGTGCCTCCATGCTTACCGACTTAGATGGGGAAGAGATGGCTCGTCCAGTCAACCTGGACCATCTCAAGAAGTTCTACCCCTAGTCCAAAATCTTGGCACACTACGACTCTTCTCGTCTCCCTTCTATTCTAAAAAAACTCTTTATTTCCCCTGCCCAGAACTACATGGGCCTGATCCTTTGCAACTAACCATTTTCAAACAAAGTATAAAATTTCAAAACCCCAGAGGTACGTAGGCAGCTCATACACCTTACATGAGCACGGTCCTTTTTTTTTCATAAAATACTATTCTTTTCTTACCTCCGAGAACGACAGTTCATTCTAAAATATATTTGACTCCCCCAATCATAGAGAAGGATGTTCGAAAACATCCTCAAATACGGCAAGAACCACAAATGAACGACGTCGCCGCTCGACGCCACCATGAAACCTCCAAGCACCAGCAAAATAAACAACTGGGCCATCTGCCTGTAATACCCCGCATTTTTATCGATATTTATTTATGGGATTAATTAAATTAAATGTGAATTAATTGAGAATTAATCCGAATAAAATACTAACGAGGTGTGAGTTGGTATTTGGTTATAATGTGTATATATGGCAATATATGAATATTGAAAATATTGAAATTGTCGCGAGGCTGAAATACGACAATTTGGAAAATTTAATTGGGACGCGCGTGTCAGTCGCGTTGAGAATGAATTTATGAGATTTAAAAATAAATTATTTTTCTTTTGACCAAATAGTCATTTTGAGTGCGCCAACGTGTCCGGAAGGGTCGAGATAGTCAGAAAACACTAGCCGGGGGTTTAGTTTGGGTCCCGGGGCATTTTTAGGCCAAACCGGCAACCCAAAAGGGTAGTTTGGTAATTCTGGAAATTTGGTAATTAAAACCCACGAATATTAGACTTTAATTATAACTTATCATTAAACCCACTAACCCATTTTCAACCCCAATCTAAGTAGTAGGCTACGGGAGAAGTTAAGAAAATATTTTAACTTGCCAAAAACCAACCCCCACCTCCATTGTCATCTTGTGAGAAGAACTTGTAGAGAGAGAGAGAGAGGAGAATTCTGCAGAGAGAGAGAGAGGAATTCAACCATCTCCAACCAACAACAAATCTGAAGAACATAAGGCAAGTGATTTAGTTACAATTAATTCAATGAATGTGTTCTTCCATGTTTAGTGTAATTATTGAATTTTGTCTTGGAAGATTGATATAGACCCATGAATTTGAGGATTAAAACTATGAACCATGTTAGGAATTACATGTAGACATATTCTGGACGAATTATGAATTCAAAATATAACCCTTGATGATCTAAAAACGGATTTAAGAAGAGATTTATTATTGTTCTTGAAAGAAATAGAAAACTAGGGTTCTTGATGAAGTTTTGATCCAAATAAAGCCCTTGGTTGATGATTTATTGGTTTTAGAACGTTAACAATGTTGTAGGATGGTTGTATAATGAGATTATAACGTTAGATTAGAGTTTCATGCATTATAATGGAGTTTTGGGACGATTTGAGGACTGAAAAACGAAGCAGTCCGTAGCCTACCTGGTGCAATCGATCGATCGACATTCATCAGTCGATCGATCGACCACCATCGATCGATCGATGTTCAAGGTCGATCAATCGACCTTCCCAGAATGAGTAAAAATTTTCCTAGTTAAATTTTAATGATGTTAACCCTTAGAAAATTATCATTGGAGACTTTATGAATATCCTTAGACTTAAGGAAGACCAGTAGGTATGGTTATAAAATTTGGACCTTAATTAGAATTCAATTTGAGGAATTATTCTAAAATCTAATGAAATTCGATGAGTGAGATAATATTAGGGTTAAAAGAGTAAATTTGAATGATGTAATGAAATGAGGTTTGGGGCAGAAGGAAGGACCTTAAGAATAATGATGTTATATGTGAGAATAATCGGAAACTTAATAATCCCTTTGAGATAGGTCTTAAGTACAAGAAACTATGACGTGAGATGTGTCGACAGTCTACATTATGTATTATAGGAAGACTTAAAATGTATAAAATTGGAATAATGGTATAAGGATGTAGAATATACCTTTATTAATATTGAGATATCTAAGATGTGTGCATGCTTAGTATATGTATATGATTTTATGTGTATGACATACCTACCATACTTGCTATCACGGGAGGTTTACGTTCGCTTAGGGCCATCTAATCTTTGTGTGCCCGGATTTAGATTGGTACCTCGAGGACATAGGTCAGAGAAGGAATTATTGGAAAGTTAATAAGACTGTTGATCATGGGAGCGTAGGTATGTGCGTGACCCTTGTGATGTGACTGTGTTCGCCTCCATTGTTTGTGATTTGCTATTATCTGAGAACGATTCCTGAGAGATTCGGAATTCGTGATCCATATGTACGTGATGTACCGGGATGGATAGCAGAGTATGTGTGCACCGCAGCTTAGTCTCGGGGTGATAATATTGTATATTTATGTTGAGAATAATATATGGTAAATTGAAAGGAATTGTCATGTTTAATCGTGAGTATGATTATTGTAACGTTATGAAAAGATAAAAAGGGGACATATACCAATAAATGGTTTTGTTAATAATTAAGAATCCGAGGATTAAAGTAGAACTCTCTATTTAATTGTTAAGGTTGGAATTAAAACCTGAACCGAGTAGATATATTAGAAACTCTTTTGAACTAGATAGATATGAGAAACACATGAATGGGTACAGGAACGTTAGGAGTGCACAGTTAGACGAGAGGTGAGTATTTCATGTGAGAGCACGTCCTAACATGTATTTTGCATTCATTGTTTTAAAGTTATTGAAGCACTTGTTGTTTTTAAAATACTCTCCACTTTCGGGCTCTGACCCGTTTCCTTTCAAATCTTTTTTTTTTGTAAAAACCTTTTAGGTGCCCAGCCAGAAGGACACCATGCATAGTATTTCCATTCAGGTGACGAGCTGTAGCTGTTGTGGAAGTTACAGGTCCTTGATAGTAGACGCCTCCTTTTATAGTCTTGACTCCATATTCAGTTTCATCATTTGTAGAGCATGTCGCCCATTTCTATTTAGAGACATTTTATATTTCAGTTATTCAGATTGTGGATTGTAATTAATTCAGGATTCAGACTTGTTGTATTATTTCAGTTGTGCGATTGTTGTGAGGAGTATTTCCTCCAGACTCTTTAATTACTTGTTGATTACACTATTGGGACTTTATTGTGTATGGTTATGTTATGCTTTTATTCTTCACTTACTTCATGTTAATCAGATTTAATTTAAAATTGGCGACTCGCTTTTTAAATACTAGGTGGTTAGTAATCATTAAAATGTTTTCTACAGTGATGCTATTAACTGAACCAACTTGGCATTTTGTATTAATTTTAATAAAGGAGTAGCTACCCGGTATTTAATTAGTCGGGGTGTCACAGGTGGTATCAGAGCCAGGTTCTAGTGTCCTTTAAGATCTGTACGGCTTGTTATGTGTCCGCTGAGCTTTCTTTGATGTAGAGCCCTATATTTTAGGACTGTTGTATTCCTATATGTATGCTTCGCTCTTCAGCTATTTTAAGTTTATAACTGTGAACTTATAGACTTTACTCTCATTTCAGATGCCTCCACGACGTGCGCAGCGAGTTCCTAGGGATGCACAGCCAGAGCCACGGCCAGCTCCAGTACAGGGCACCATGAATGCCGTCGAGGTTGCAGCCATTGTAGCCCAAGCGATAAACGCCGCTCTCGCCGTTGTACAGCAGGCACCACCCCAGGCGCCATTAGCCGCGCCAGTTCAGGCACATGCATTCCCGTCTTCTTGGGAACGCGTTCGTGATGCTTTTCAGCAAGCACACCCGCCGGAGTTCGCAGGTAGCTCCGATGTTGTGGTATCTAGTCAGTGGAGGAAGGATATTCAGAGGCACTTGAGGATGTATGAGTGCACCGATGTTCAGAGGCAGATACTAGATACTTTCAAGCTAGTGGGATCTGCATTGCAGTGGTGGGAGTCTATTACCACCGCAGAGGAGAGAGATACTCTCACGATACAGGAGTTCTGGGTGCAGTTCGACCGCAAATATTTTCCATCAGCTGTTCACATGGAAATGAGGAGGAAGTTGATGAACCTTAGACAAGAGGGAAGGACTGTGGCCGAGTATGAGGCCGAATTCACTAACTTACTGAACATTGTACCGGATGAGATGCCGACGGAAGAGAAGAAGATTCAGAAGTTCACAGATGGATTGACTTGGAGGATCCGTCAGCATTTGTTAGGGAATCTCTATTTAGCCACTTACTCTGATGTGGTTAACGTTGCACTGCTACACTGTCAGGATCATCGATTTCACATGTCTGAGAGCAAGAGATCAGGGGAGTCCAACCATCAGGGCAGGACCGGGGGAAATGGTGCCAGCGGGGCACATTCTGCTCAGGGACAGTACAGGCAGGGTGACCAGGGTTCCCAACAGGGGGATCCTAAGAGATTCAGATCTGGGGGATTCTGAAGTGGACATGGAGGTTTCAGGCAGGGCCATCAGGGTCCGAACGGCCATCAGGGCCAGTAGGGTCAGAATGGTCAGCAGCAGATTCAGCAGGGCCAGCACGGCCAGGGGAGAAATGGTAACGGCCACCAGGGCTGAGAATAGCCGGGATAGTGAGGGGGAAACTTCCCGAGGAAGTGTTACGTTTGTGGCAAGACTGGCCACAAACGCCAGGATTGTCCTGATAGGGGCAGGGCCCCACAGCAGCAGCAGCAGGGTGCTCGACACGAGCCACAGAGGCCTATGTTTCCCGCCGCCCTCCCAGCACCACCACAGATGGCAGCACTACCACCCATTCCAGTGGTCCCAGTTCAGCAGGGGCAGCTTTAGTATGGGAGAGTGTATCAGCTTCAGCATGCCGCAGCCCCACAGAATCCGCCAGCTATTGAGGGTATGTTCTCTATTCAGGGGACTCTGGGTCATATTTTATTTGACACGGGGCTACACATTGTTTCATTGCCATGAGATTTGCACGCACTATTGGGTTATTAGACACCGCAGAGAGCACCGCTACTTGTGTAGACTCACCGTTGAGTAGGGGTTCCATGATTTCGCTTATGTGTTGAGGTGTGGGTATAGAGATCGGGAGGTTTACTTTACCCGTTGATATGTTAGTGTTAGAGATGACCGAGTATGATGCCATTATTGGTATGGATTGGCTAGTTACGTACCGAGCCATGATTGACTGTTTTAGTAGGAGTATTATCTTTGCCATTCTCGGACAGGAGATGTTTTTAGTGGCGATGTCTCGCCCTGAGGGAGGATCGTCCACTCATTTGTACTACATAGAGGAGGAGACCTCTAAGGAAGTGGTGATACCACTTGATTCGATACCCGTTGTTAGTGAGTTCGCCGATGTATTTCAGGATATACCTGGACTACCTCCGAGTAGGGAGATAGATTTTGTGATTGATTTGATGCCGGCACTCGGCCTATTGCCCGCGCACCTTACCGTATGGCTCCAGCTGAGATGAGAGAGTTACGGGATCAGATTGAGCAGTTGTTGGGTCAGGGGTTTATACGGAGGAGTACTTCGCCATGGGGATCCCCTGTGTTATTCATAAAGAAGAGGGATGGATCGTTGAGGTTGTGTGTGGATTACCGGGAGTTGAATAAGGTAGCGATACGGAATAAGTATCCGTTGCCCCGAATCGATGACTTATTCGACCAGTTGAGAGGAGCTTCTTTCTTCTCAAAGATTAATTTTCGATCGGGATACCATCGGTTGTGTATTAGGGAGGAGGACGTCTTGAAGACTGCTTTCGTAACGAGATATGGTTCCTACGAGTTTCGGGTTATGCCTTTTGGTTTGACCAACGCTCCAGCAGTGTTTATGGACTTGATGAATAGGGTGTTCAGAGAGTTCCTGGACCAGTTCGTCATTGTTTTCATTAATGACATTCTGGTTTCCAGACAGAGGAGGAGCACGCCAAGCATTTGAGGCAGGTTTTGCAGACGCTACGTCAGAACGAGCTGTATGCAAAGTATGAGAAGTACGGGTTTTGACTGAAGGAGGTTCAGTTTTTGGGACATATTATTTCCGACCGGGGGATATTTGTTGATCCGGGGAAGGTGTCCGCGGTGAGGGAGTGGGGACAGCCCACGACACCGACTGAGATCCGTAGTTTTTTGGGCCTAGCAGGATACTACAGGAGGTTTATTCGGGGTTTCTCAAAGATAGCGGGTCCTTTGACACATCTGACTCGTAAAGGTGTGTCGTTCATTTGGAGTGATGCCTGTCAGTTGGCATTCAATGAGTTGAAGGACAAGTTGACCTCAGCACCTGTGTTAGCATTGCCAAGACCGGGAGTTGAGTATCTAGTTTACACCGATGCGTCCTTATAAGGACTTGGAGGTGTATTGCAGCAGGAGAGTCAGGCCATAGCTTATGCTTCCCGTAAGCTTAAGCCTCACGAGAAGAATTACCCCACTCATGACTTGGAGTTAGCGGCAGTTGTATTTGCCCTTCGGATTTGGAGACATTACCTTTTGGGGGAGAAGTTTCGATTGTTCACAGACCACAAGTCCCTACAGTACCTATTCACGCAGAAGGAGTTGAATATGCGGCAGCGAAGGTGGGTTGAGTTTGTGAAGGACTATCAGTTTGATATCCAATATCACCCGGGGAAGGCTAACGTGGTAGCAGACGCGTTGAGCCGTAGGCCAGTAGATGAGGTGGCAGGGGTGTGAAAAGAGTTAGGACACCAGGATGCAGTGGCCCGATCGTTCATGTCTGTGATGACTGTTACACCGCAGATTGTCACGAGAGTGGTGAAGGCACAAGCAAATGACTCGTTCTGCCAGGAGCAGATAGTTCGATTACTAGCATAGGGAGCCGAGTCCTATACCATTAGCTCAGACGGGGGATTACGCTTCAATGGGAGACTGGTAGTTCCGGAAGGGGAGAAATTACGACACGAGGTGATGGCAGAGTCGCACGGCTCACGATTCGCGGTACATCCCGGTGGGGACAAAATGTACCAAGATATGAGACGTCAGTATTGGTAGAGCGGGATGAAAAGAGATATTGTCGTGTTTGTTTCTAAATGCGCCACTTGTCAGCTGGTAAAAGTGGATCATCAGAGACCGGCAGGACTTTTACAGCCATTAGAGGTCCCGATGTGGATGTGGGAGAGCATATCCATAACTTTATCACGGGGTTGCCTACGTCACAGAGAGGTCACGACTCCATTTGGGTAATTGTGGACAGGTTGACCAAAGTCGCTCATTTTCTACACGTAAGGACAGACTACACTACGGGATAGTATGCCCAGCTCTTTATTGCAGAAATAGTGAGACTTCACGGTGTGCCTCTAAATATCGTGTCTGACCGAGACAAGATATTTGTTTCACGGTTTTGGGAGAGTTTTCAGGAGGCCATGGGCACGGATTTGCGGTTGAGTACGACATATCACCCACAGACCGATGGGCAAACCAAGCGTACAAACCAAATGTTGGAGGACATGTTGCGTATGTGCATCATTGATTTTGTGAGTGGATGGGAGCAGTATCTTCCACTGGTGGAGTTTGCTTACAACAACTCCTACCAGTTCACCATTGGCATGGCTCCATTTGAGGCGTTGTACGGTAGACCTTGTCGTTCCCCAGCATGTTGGTTGGAGGTGGGGGACAACAAACTACTTGGGTCGGAAGTGATTCAGGATACTTCGGCAAGGATAGAATTGATACGGAGTCGCATTCGGATAGCTCAGGATCGGCAGAAGAACTATGCTGATGTGAAGAGATTCTTCAGGGAGTTTCAAGTGGGGGACCAGGTTTTACTCAGAGTATCTCCTATGAAGGGGATTATGTGATTTGGGAAGAAGGGGAAGTTGGCACCGAGATACGTGGGACCATTTCCTATCATCGAGCGGATTGGGTCGGTTGCGTATAGACTTGGGTTACCGGAGCATTTACACAGGATTCATGATGTGTTTCATATTTCCTCGCTAAGGAAATATCTTAGAGATGATTTGGCTCATTCTCACATTGCTTTGGAGGACATCGATCTCCAGCCCGATAGCTCCTACGAGGAGGGGTCGATTGTTATTTTGGACCGAAGTGAGCGGAAACTGCGGTCAAAGATAGTTCCGTTAGTACGTGTTCAGTGGCGGCATCATAATGCCGAGGAGTCCACATGGGAGCGCGAGGATGAGATGCGCGAACGTTATCCAGAGTTATTTTTACCAGGTACTTTTTAGTTCCGAATTTCGGGACGAAATTCTGTTATTAGGGGGGAAGTATGTAATACCCCGCATTTTTATCGATATTTATTTATGGGATTAATTAAATTAAATGTGAATTAATTGAGAATTAATCCGAATAAAATACTAACGAGATGTGAGTTGATATTTGATTATAATGTGTATATATGGCAATATATGAATATTGAAAATATTGAAATTGTCGCGAGGCTGAAATACGGCAATTTGGAAATTTTAATTGGGACGCGCGTGTCAGTCGCGTCGAGAATGAATTTATGAGATTTAAAAATAAATTATTTTTATTTTGACCAAATAGTCATTTTGAGTGTGCCAACGTGTCCGGAAGGGTCGAGATAGTCAGAAAACACTAGCCGGGGGTTTAGTTTGGGTCCCGGGGCATTTTTAGGCCAAACCTGCAACCCAAAAGGGTAGTTTGGTAATTTCGGAAATTTGGTAATTAAAACCCACGAAAATTATACTTTAATTATAACTTATCATTAAACCCACTAACCCATTTTCAACCCCAATCTAAGTAGTGGGCTACAGGAGAAGTTAAGAAAATATTTTAACTTGCCAAAAACAAACCCCCACCTCCATTGTCATCTTGTGAGAAGAACTTGTAGAGAGAGAGAGAGAGGAGAATTCTGTAGAGAGAGAGAGAGTAATTCAACCATCTCCAACCAACAACAAATCTGAAGAACATAAGGCAAGTGATTTAGTTACAATTAATTCAATGAATGTGTTCTTCCATGTTTAGTGTAATTATCGAATTTTGGCTTGGAAGATTGATATAGACCCATGAATTTGAGGATTAAAACTATGAACCATGTTAGGAATTGCATGTAGACATATTTTGGACGAATTTTGAATTCAAAATATAACCCTTGATGATCTAAAAATGGATTTAAGAAGAGATTTAATATTGTTCTTGAAAGAAATAGAAAACTAGGGTTCTTGATGAAGTTTTGATCCAAATAAAGCCCTTGGTAGATGATTTATTGGTTTTAGAACGTTAACAATGTTGTAGGATGGTTGTATGATGATATTATAACGTTAGATTAGAGTTTCATGCATTATAATGGAGTTTTGGGACGATTTGAGGACTGCAAAACGAAGCAGTCCGTAGCCTACCTGGTGCAATCGATCGATCGACATTCATCAGTCGATCGATCGACCACCGTCGATCGATCGATCTTCCCAGAATGAGTAAAAATTTTCCTAGTTAAATTTTAATGATGTTAACCCTTAGAAAATTATCATTGAAGACTTTATGAATATCCTTAGACTTAAGGAAGACCAGTAGGTATGGTTATAAAATTTGGACCTTAATTAGAATTCAATTTGAGGAATTATTCTAAAATCTAATGAAATTCGATGAGTGAGATAATATTAGGGTTAAAAGAGTAAATTTTAATGATGTGATGAAATGAGGTTTGGGGCATAAGGAAGGACCTTAAGAATAATGATGTTATATGTGGGAATAATAGGAAACTTAATAATCCCTTTGAGATAGGTATTAAGTACAAGAAACTATGACGTGAGATGTGTCGACAGTCTACATTATGTATTATCGGAAGACTTAAAATGTATAAAATTGGAATAATGGTATAAGGATGTAGAATATACCTTTATTAATATTGAGATATCTAAGATGTGTGCATGCTTAGTATATGTATATGATTTTATGTGTATGACATACCTATCATACTTGCTATCACGGGAGGTTTACGTTCGCTTAGGGCCATCTAATCTTTGTGTGCCCGGATTTAGATTGGTACCTCGAGGACATAGGTCAGAGAAGGACTTATTGGGAAGTTAATAAGACTGCTGATCATGGGAGCGTAGGTATGTGCGTGACCCTTGTGATGTGATTGTGTTCGCCTCCATTGTTTGTGATTTGCTATTATCTGAGAACGATTCCTGAGAGATTCGGAATTCGTGATCCTTATGTACGTGATGTACCGGGATGGATAGCAGAGTATGTGTGCACCGCAGCTTAGTCTCGGGGTGATAGTATTGTATATTTATGTTGAGAATAATATACGGTAAATTGAAAAGAATTGTCATGTTTAATCGTGAGTATGATTATTGTAACGTTATGAAAAGATAAAAAGGGGACATATACCAATAAATGGTTTTGTTAATAATTGGGAATCTGAGGATTAAAGTAGAATTCTCTATTTAATTGTTAAGGTAGGAATTAAAACATGAACCGAGTAGATATGTTAGAAACTCTTTTGAACTAGATAGATATGAGAAACACATGAATGGGTACAGGAACGTTAGGAGTGCACAGTTAGACGAGAGGTGAATATTTCATGTGAGAGCACGTCCTTACATGTATTTTGCATTCATTGTTTTAAATGTTATTAAAGCACTTGCTGTTTTTAAAATACTCTCCACTTTCGGGCACTGACCCGTTTGCTTTCAAATCTTTTTTTTTGTAAAAACCTTTTAGGTGCCCAGCCAGAAGGACACCATGCATAGTATTTCCATTCAGGTGACGAGCTATAGCTGTTGTGGAAGTTACAGGGCCTTGATAGTAGATGCCTCCTTTTATAGTCTTGACTCCATATTCAGTTTCATCATTTGTAAGGCATGTCGCCCATTTCTATTTAGAGACATTTTATATTTCAGTTATTCAGATTGTGGATTGTAATTAATTCAGGATTCAGACTTGTTGTATTATTTCAGTTGTGGGATTGTTGTGAGGAGTATTTCCTCCAGACTCTTTAATTACTTGTTGATTACACTATTGGGACTTTATTGTGTATGGTTATGTTATTCTTTTATTCTTCACTTACTTCATGTTAATCAGATTTAATTTTAAATTGGCAACTCACTTTTTAAATACTAGGTGGTTAGTAATCATTAAAATGTTTTCGACAGTGATGCTATTAACTAAACCAACTTGGCATTTTGTATTAATTTTAATAAAGGAGTAGCTACCCGGTATTTAATTAGTCGGGGTGTCACACTGCCTCACCTGCAACCCATCCTCCCCATCAACCATCCTACTAAGCAAGACATCCTTCAGCAAGGATAACCGGATGGAATCCCTAGAAACTATCCTCCCTACGTCACCAAGCGCCGCCCTCACCTCCTCTGGACTCACCCTTAAAGAGAGATCCACCTTTATTTGCTTCCCATCGCAAGCCAGCCCCAGCAGCTTCTGAACGTCTATAAGAGTCACGGTCATCTCCCCAAAACCGAAATGGAAGGTATTGGTAGTATACCACCACCTCTCCCCCAAAGTGCACAGGACCGCTGTCGAACGAGGCGTCTCATCCTGCACAGATGCTAACCTCCCAAAACTCGCTGAGGATACCACCTAACGCACCACGGGTGAAAGATGCTCCCAGATGTCCTTAAGCCTCGTCATCCCACGGGCACACATGTTCTTCAAAGAGATATCAGACTGTCAAAAGAAGAAACCTTGTCAAAATTCAAGAAGGAAGGAAAAATCACCAAAAAGAGAAGAATGCCAAAAGTTAGGTTGCTTACATAACCGCCGGGGGTCACCATCTTAGAAGACCGATGACACGACGGCTCCCGTAGCAAATTCCACTCATCCGCAATCGGCTCGAATGCGTCAAAGGAGTTCTCTTTCCCCAAAGCAAGATGCGCCCTGGCCCTCCACTCCACATTCGCCCAGTCATCAATAGTCAACCATTCCCTATGTGTTGTAGTGCTCACAAAGGCAACCATTTCTTGGAGATCAAATGCTAGAACGATTTGCAGAGGAAAATCGCAGAAAGAAAGAAAGCAATAAGCTATGAAAAATGAGGGGAATTCGCCCCCTTTATATAGGATGCCAAGGGTCATGCCGATCGGCATGGACCCCCCACCCACCGATCACTACTAACCCCTTACCTTCCCGAGGCAGTCTAAAAGTCCGTGCCACTGTAGAATGGCACCCTCTGAACCATGCCAATTGGCACACCCTTTAAATTTCGTACAAAAATTCCCAAAAAATACCAGACAATTCCTAAAAATTCCAGGAAGGATTTAGAACATTTTCACCAAGAAAATTTCGCACTCCCTCAAGCAGAACCCCTATTTCCCCAACTAAACTCTCAAAAACCAAGTAAAACTCCTCCCGGCAACATCCTGGGAGTATCTCTAAAGATCACCCCCTATGCCCCAAAGGCCTCAAATTTTCCCCAAGTAATACATCCAAAACCTGGGCCACCTAAATCTCCCCAGTGAAATTTTGGCTTTTCCTTCAGAGGATGCAAAAGATTTCCCCAGCAATCGGCTCCCCAGCCCAAAATAAAACCAGAAGATAAATCTCCCCGATAGAGTTTCCCAAGAACATCTCTACATAAGCCCACAGAATTGGCTTCGACCCACAGAATTGGTCACCCTCATCCTTAAGCCCCCTTCGACCCGCAGAATTGGTCATCCCAACTTAAGCCCGCGGAATTGGCTTCGACCCGCAGAATTGGTCATCTCTACATAAGCCCGCAAAATTGGCTTCGACCTGCAGAATTGGTCATCTCATACTTAAGCCCGCAGAATTGGTCATCTCTACTTAAGCCCCTAGAATTGGATTCGACCCACAGAATTGGTCATCTCAACTTAAGCCCGCAGAATCGGCTTCTACCCACCGAATTGGTTATCCCCAGCACACTCCGTAGGTCCTTAGAATTGGCCTCGACCCTCTGAATTGGTCATCCTCGCTCCCTTAGGTCCTCAGAATCGGCCTCGACCCTCTGAATTGGTCATCCTCCCTCAAAAGCATCATGCGGTGTCTATTCGACGGCTATCGTTTGTTCCAAACTCACCCGTCGAGGGGCTCTATAGACACCCCATTCTGTTATCCCCTAAACTCTCCTTAGGTTCCTAGCACCTCTCTTCATCACTATAAACCCAGGTCATACCTCGAGTACTGACTTAGAAGCCATCGGGCACTCCCAGGCTCTATTTATCCAAAAGTCAAAGTATTCAACTCGACCGAGACTGAATGAATCTTCGAAGGGCACTAAAACCCCTTTCTAACGGTCTGTCCCATGCGCGATTCTGACTTACCATGCAGACGAACGACCCATTTTTCCCGAAACCTAACTTGGAGGCCACTGGACGCTCCCGGGTTCTGTTTGACCTAAGTCACCTCGTCAACTCGACCGAGACTAAATGAATCTTCGAAGGGCATTGAAACCCCTTTCCAATGATCCATCCCGTGCGCGATTCTGACTTACGGTACGGACGAACGATACATTTTACTCCGAAAGGTCACTGAATGCTTCCAGGGCTCGATTGACCGAAGTCAACTCCCCGAATCGGATCAAAATATTTGGAATGTCTAAGTACATCTCCTAACCTTTCCAATGATCCACCCCGTATGCGATTCGGACTTACCATGCGGATGAACGATCCGTTTGCGTCCGACGATTCCCCGTCCAATGGATCGACGAATGCTTCCGAGCCATATTTTATCTAAAGTCAACTCTCGAACTCGGGAGCAGTCCGAAGGAATTTCGAAGGTCTCTAAATTACCTTTCCAACGGTATGCCCCGTGTGCGATTCTGATCAACGGTTTGTGTTCTGCAATCGATTTTCCGAAAAGGCCTGAAAGACACTGCCAAACGGCAGGTCCCAGACCCTGCCTATCGGTAGTGTGGCTAAACGCACCTGTCGATTGGTAGGAATAGGGATATAATGATCGCCAATGCCCTGGGCCTATAAAAAATGAGGCCTAACCTCACTTGCAAAAGGGTGCCCAGATCTGATAGATATCACTCATAGCAAATCCAGAAAACCTCTCTCGAAGTCAGCGCGATTTCTACATCCAAATCCCTTTCCAACCTTCACTTTTCATCATCCTTTTCATTAAACGTGGTGAATTCACTACCCTCCATCATCATCCAAGTCTATAGGCTGCTCTCCAACATTCAATATTAAGCTCAAGATCTTCAAGAAGGTCCAATTTTCTCAACTCTCTCCTTAAATTCTCACAAATTCGCAATAACTTATTTTATTACTTAGCACTTTCATTATCTCATCTCACACATCCTAATATACTTTTTATTTAGTATTATTTCACACCTCTTATTTTCATATAAATAAAAATCCAAAAAGTAAGAAAAAGAGGGTTTGCTCATAAATTCCAAACGGAAATTCTCATACTTTTCTTACACTTTTCTCACAACTCAAACACTTTTTCTACACACGCACACACATACAAATAAGAGAATCCCCCGGTTGGATTTATGGGATAAACTCCACCCCTCATTTTGCATGCGAACTACGTGAACTTTGATGCCTCTATAAGCTACGTAGGCGTCTCGGGGTAAAACCCGAGACTCTAGTCCTATTTTTACTTTTTCTCTCATTTTCTATTTTCTCTAAACTCCACTCTCTTATATTATATATATACATATATTTGTTCTTAGTGGCGTATAATTCCACATGCGTTATCGTTCCATCATAACGGTCAACGTAAGGATAATCGCATAAATCCTATTTTCTAATATTTTTATACCTTCCTACGGATACTCGCTTTACCTCTTCCATGGTGCAAGTCGATGATTCCTATCTCCACTATGTATACACATGCACACATATCACGGGGAAAATAAAGAAAAATAACAAAAATCCATGAGAGACCGAAAGGGAGAAATGGGTGCCTAACACCTTCCCATTTCGTAACTTAGCCTCTGGACCCTTTTCGAATCATTTTTAGTTTCGTATGCATCAGTATGTCTTTGGATGCTGTCCTTCGGGATGGCTCCCTTTCTTTTGTCTGTTTTGAGTAAAATAGACTGGCGACTCTATCTCTCTACATTTTTCACCTCACCCAAATGACATCGACCGAAGCGCTCCCGAGAGGGTTGCACGGGACCTAGTATCCTCCCTCACGCGCCCGCCCGCTGCGAGGATCGGGGGATGGCCATAGCGGGGTGCAGAAGTATCACCAAGTACACGGGCCCGCCCAAAGAAGCAGCTAAAGCTACTATTGGTGCTTAAACTGACTCCTTAACAACAAGCTCCACTTCGAGCTCACGAGTGGCTAATTGATCGACCTCCACCTGAAACGCAACAAATAGTTGAAGTTAGCAATAGAGACAAAGGAAGTCATATATATATATATATATACCATGCTAACTTAGAGATGTATGCCTATAAGACTAGGCCCGCCTGACCCTCGATTATGGGAGATTTATGGCTATAAGACTAGGCTCGCCTAACCCTCGGTTATGGTAGATTTATGCCTATAAGACTAGGCCCGCCTGACCCTCGATTATGGAAGATTTATGAAATATAAAGTCCTACATTCCTAGGCCTGCACGACCCGCGGTTATCGGACATTTTGATCCGAAAGATAATATATCTATATACTAAAGATAGATAAAAGAGTGGAAATACCTCAGGTTGTCGCTCCTCAACAAACTCGAGAGTGGCCATCTGAACCACTTCCTCCTCTTCAATCATCTCGGGGGCCACCAATGGGGGATGACTTTGAGGGGCAACCACGTTCTCCCCAACCTCAGCAACCTGCTCCTGCCTATTCTCCATCGTCTCAACAACATGCTCTTGTTCACCCTCTCCAGGGGTAACTGCAGCTGGCTCAACACCTTCTGGGTTCGAAATCGAAGGCCTGAATAAAGTAACAAGCATTTGATCGTTAGAATATGGAGGCACCACAGGGATATTTAAAACGGGCATGGGAGCTTTAAGAAGGAAAAAAGCGGAAATTGAATCAGAATAATCAATGGGAGAAGTAAAAGGGAGGAGATAAGTGCAGAAAATAAAATATTACTAAAGGTATAGAGGCCAGAGTAACAACAGGTACAGGCACAGCTTCAAGAAATTTCATCAAAGGCACAACCCTGCCAAGGTCAGCCTGCTCGCGCAAAAAAGAAGGGTCAGGGGAATACCCGCCACTAGACGAAGTATCAGATACAACTGCCCCTAGGGGCACACGCATCAACCTGCACACCAACCTAACAGAAGGAGAAGAGAAAATTATAAAAAACTGGGGGGGATTAACATGAGAAAGAATGAATAAAAGGAGGGTACTTAGGGTAAGAGATGTAAGAAATTTACCTCTTCTTCCATCACATCCTCAACGATTTCATAATCTTGGGGTGGGGAGGCAGGTTTCGAGCAAGAAACCATTACCCTTAACCTATGCCTACGTACTAAGGCGGTCTCTTCCTCTTCTTCCTCTTCCTCATCTTCTTCTTCTTCCTCCTCTCCTTCCTCATCATCATCATCACCTTCACTAACATCTCCACCAGAAAAATATTCCTCAGCAATCTCCTCCTCACTGGACCCGCTCGACTCCTCTATCACAAGCTTGAGAGGGATAACCGCTTTCCTCTGTTTACTACCCTCATCATATTGAGGGTCATAAGAAAACCCATGAGCAAACATCTCGACTGACATAAAATCTCGATCTTCCTCACTAAAATGCTCTAAAGTCTGTCAAAGACAATCTACCATCTCGCTCACCGCTTTGGAAATCTTTGGGTCAGGAGAAGAGACTAATAGAGGTTGTGGAGTAGGTTTAAGTTTTTTTAAGGGTGCCTTCTGAGTGGCCCTAACTGCTGTACCAGTTGAAGCAGCGCGAGGAGACTCGATCCTTCCAACCGGCCTCGAAGGACTAAGGGAAACATCGGTTGGGAGAATGGAAGATTGAGTGGCTCTCTTTCTCTTTACAACTGTCTGATCCACAGGGGCTGGGGGAGGAAGCTCAAGGGGAATGCCGGTATTGGATGTACTAAAGGGAAAAATAGATGATTGGGTGGTGCAGTTCCTCAAACCCAACTCAGTGGGTGGTGCACTTCCGGATAACGGGGTTCCTTGAGAAAGTTAGTTTGGAAATGAACCAATTGGTTCTACCAGAGCACATTGATGAACATCGCCGATCTTCCTCCTCGAGCTCCCTTGCTCGGGATTACGAGGTTAGCAGGATAATGGGCACACAGACTGGTAACAGTAGACGTGAGGAAGTTCGAACAAGCAAACGAGAAGTTAGTGGGCTTCTCTCTGGTAAAATGACTTAACAGAGGGGGGCCTTGATCGTAGCCAAACTGCATGGCTACCCTGTGGGGGATATAAACAGAGTAAAACGATGACCACTCGGTATATGAAGGCAATTAGGAAGGGATCAACAACTGGGGGACACTGTGCTCGAGAAATTTTTTGGCCAGGGCTTCTTTAATTGGAGCAACGGGACGCTCCTCCTCACCAAAGAAATTGTTAGTAAAAAATTAGCTTACCCGAACATAGGGGTGAGGGTTGAATCGCTCAACTCGGTCAATTAGAGCTAACAAAGGTTTCTTCACACTCTTATTCTTCCAACAACAAATACGTAAGACTCTCACATCCTGCGAACTGGGGAAATGGCCAGCGGGGGCATAGTCTTTGAAATGTGCATAAAGGAACGCCGTCAAAAGAATATTGTTGGTGTAGTTAGACACATCGAACCTACCAACACTTTGAGCGAAATCTGCAGACACCCGATCTAACCAAGTGTATAGAGACCCAAAAATAATAGCTGCGAGGGGGATCTTCACACCGCGGGCCATTCAAATGGCCAGGTTGATCAAGTCCTTGCGAGGGCAGTCGTGGGGCTTACCCGAAAGGTATACCTTCGACAGCATCACCCATATGTACCTCGCTAGTTTAACTTTGGACTCGTAGCCTTTCCCAGTGAGGCTGCTCGAAGACTTATTTCCCTCGCGGGTTCTCCTTACCAGCCTCGCGGGCTCTGATGACAGCCTTCTCTTCGATGAAGTAAAAGTAGCAGATGACCTCAGAGTAGGTGCACTTGTTGTAAGTAACCATGCAATCCTTCCCAAAGGCCTCCAACTCATTCCTCGGTGTTTTCTCTTCACTAGAAACGGCCTCCTCGAAAAAGGTGTCATATCCAGCAGCTTTCAACCCCAACAGTTCACACACGTCCTCAAGGGTAACAATAAACTCGCCCTAAGTAGACACGAAGGTATGTGACCTATGGCTCCACCGCGACACCAACAGTTGTAAAGCAGTGTTATTTTTGGCCAAGGTAAGGTCACCCAGCCACAGGGAATAAGACAAACCTATAAGGGCCAGTTGAACCGAGTACTTTACGTGGATATACTCCGTCCAAGGGCCCAACCCTTCAGTGGCGCTAGAAGATGCCTAAAATTACACCTTGGAGTAAGGGAAATCACTGCACTCTGTATGAAAATGGGTTACAGTAGCGGTGGGGATATAAGCGAAGTCCTCAGCATCTTCGCCTTCATCCATTAACAAGTCTGTCTCCTTAGTTGGCACCAAGGCACCGGGAAATCGTTCAGTCTTCGCTCAGAAATGATCGTCTTCTCCAAAGTAAGGGGCACGAAGGTATCGTGCCCACTGAGCCTGGCATGCTTGGGTAACATGAGTGGCACCCCTGACAGAAAGAGTTCTCTTCGTTGGTGCCATATCAGACGAGAGAAAAGAGGATGGAAGATAATTGAAAGAAGCTTAAAAAGGGGAAGATTGCCTTTACCAAAATCTCACAGAAAAGTTTGAACTCAGAAAGTTAACCCCAAAGGTGAGTCTTAACTAAAGGAGCGTCCCTTTTACAGGGGCAACACGAATTCCAAAAGACGGTAACAAAGGTGACATTTGGAAAAAAATAATGATGGCATTTCAGAATTATGTGGCTGGCGTGTTGGCCAAATGCGCGTGGTGGCAAAAGATTAAAGGCCGCTATGATGTTGATTCGGGGATCGACGTGTCGAATAGTCACGTCTTTATCACGTGCCCACCCTGACGTTGCGACGTGTAATGCACTAAAACGCAAACGACAACTGCATTTAATGAAGCATTCCTAGGGGTCTTGTCTACCTTGGGGAACGAAGAGCTTTGGGGGGAATTTGAAAAATCTCTTTATTATCCCCAAGAGGGAAAATAATAGATAAGCCAAAATTTCGTACATATATTTCTTCATGTAAATAAACAAATATATCTACAAAGGGGCAAACGTGGAGGGGTGTTCCCCCATATGGATGATTAACTTAGCCAAATGAATTGATCGATTACGGAGAAAGATGCTACACAAACACACTTGGAAGATTCTCCATGCAAGTAGCTTACAGCGATCTACCTCAAAGAGCCTCCGACTAACCTAGCTCGAAGGACCCATATCGAAGAACAAAGGTCACCCGGATGACAATAGTTTGTAATAAGAAATATAATGTTGTATTATGTACTTTATCTTATAAATGTATATATTGAGTGGGGTCGCTTGGTACCCACAAGGGACCATGCCTGACAGGGCATGGGAGAGCTTTCATGCTCTATCGAGCTATCCCCTTTTGGGAACTTCGCGGGGAAATGGTTTGGAGGATTGAGAACAAGGCACCGTTAGGAGTTATTACCAACCCTCTTGGCACATTTGGACAAAACTTCACCCAGGAAAAATGTCACTCGATCCCAGTCACTGCTTACCCATTTGAGTGAACCTTCTCAAGTCATTCGATCTCCCTCAATACTGTCCCCCTTGAGGTCACCTCATTGAGGTACCTCAGGTGCCAGTCTGTCGGACTGACATGGCTAGATACCAAACAACAGCCACTGTTTGAACCACTTCCTGATGGCATAACGCCTGACGTTTAAGAACTCATTAATACAACACTCAAGTGCCTTTACCCTTAGGATGGCAGGCCTAATTCACTAAATCTGACCGTATAGCCATCCTAGAGTAAGCCCCAGGCTGACAAGTCATATCCTTTATAAATGGCTGCAATACTTCCAACTAATAGAACGCTTTCCGGCCAAAACCAACAGAGCCCGTGCATTAAATGTAGTATCTCATGCAGTTAATGCACTAGGCCAAAGGGATCGAGGGCATGTTGACTCGAGCAACCTCTATCTCTATATAAATAAGACCAAAAACAAACAAAAGAGAGAGATCCAGAACCTAGAATTGCTGCACAAACTCCCTCATACCAGAGAGCCCTCGAGAAGAGCCTTAACTCCCATACACATTCAATGCATCCATTATTAGGCATTAACTGAGCTTGAAGTTCCTGCCTTGTCTTTATTGTTCCTAGAGTGCTTGTTCTTTCTCCCTCCGACCACGCTATCTGCTGGTCCTATTTCATTTATCTTGTTTACCGCACGCTGCCTATGTCAATATGCTCTCCAGTGAAACTTTAAATAATTAAATAACTTAGTCTCTGATTCACCTATGGCTCTAACCCGTGCTCTATATCTAACGGCGTTGGTCCCGATCTTGATAAGGGGTTACACCTCACTTAATACTAATAGTATTTGAAGAACCCACCTCTTATACCAAGTAAGTATCAGGAGACTACAATGACAAAGATGAGAAAATGTTAGCATATTTACAAGTTGCCCAAGACCTGATCGCTAAATTTTATAAGGTACATATTCAATAATTCCCTCACAAAAATAACAGTAATGATGATACCTTAGTCGTTATGGATTTAATAATAGACTCGGACCTTAAAAGAACCATCGAAGTAGACTACCTCGCCTAGCCAAGCATCGCCAGAAAGAAGGTCGTCGAGCAAGTCCTCACCGCTTAGAGAGTTCTTAGCTGGATAGATAAGATCATGTCCTATTTGTTGGAAGACGTCTTACCAGTCGATAAGAAACAAGGCCATCAGGTTAAGGTAAAAGTTGCCCAATTTTACCAATCACTTAAAGAAAAACTCTATAAGAGATCTTTCATAGGTCTTTACCTTCAATGCGTGCACCCAACGACGTTGATAAGGTCCTATACTAACTTCATGACGGTATATGTGGAAGCCACGCATGGGGGAGATCTTTAGTATTCAGAGTGATAAAAAAAGGTTACTGGTGGCCATGTATGTAGAAGGATGCAGTTTTCTGCATTAAAAATGCAGAAAGTGTCAAGAGTTCTCGCCTACGCTCTACTAGTCGGCCAATGACTTAAAGTCACTAAACAACCCATGATCATTTGCTCAATAGGGTTTGGACATCGTGGGCCCTTACCTACAACACAAGGAAATCGTAAATATCTCCTAGTCGTGGTATAATATTTCACAAAGTGGATCGAAGTCGAACCATTAGATAACATCAGAGACACTGATATGATAAGGTTCACCTAGAGAAACATTTTGATTCATTTTGGTGTGCCGAGGACAATTATTACTGATAATGAATTGCAATTTGAAAGTGGTCCATTTTAAAACTTTCCAAAAAACACAACATTAAGAAGCACTTCATCTAGGTGGACTACCCCGAAAGAAATGGGTAGCCTGAACCCTCCAACAAGATAATGCTCGATGGCATGAAAAATAGGTTCGAGAAGGTAAAAAGGTGCTTGGTTGGATGAGCTTCTGCACGTCCTTTAGGCATACCTTACTAAGCCTAGGAGGTTGGTTGGGGTAACACCCTTCACCCTAGCCTATGAAATGGAAGCAATAATCCCTTTGGAAGTTGGATTGCTAATCATATAAATGACCGTTGTCGACTAAGACTTAAATTGAGAAATCATAAGGACTGATCCCAACCTTGCTCAAGTTAGCTTCCTACCAATGACATTTAGCCAAGAAGTATAACAAAGTCGTTAACTTGAAAATGTTTTAGGTAAAAGATTATGTCCTCATGAAAGTTATCGGCAACACGAAGAAGCCATCATATGGAAAGTTAGGCCATAATTGGGAAGGGCCATTTAATACTATTAGAGACAATCTCCAACGAGCCTACCATTTGGAAAAAATAAGGGGCATGGAGATCCATAGGTCCTGGAATGCAACCAAACTTCGGAAGTTTTATTCATAGCAAGCTTATTTCTTGTCAATTTTATATTTAGCTTTATTCAAAGTTTTGAGGTCTTGTTTCTTGGAAGACTTTAAGTTTAATTAATACAATTAGCTTCTGTAAGAGATTAGTCTAATTTGGGGAAATACCAAATTTTTGTACGTGTTTGACTTGAGCAACTTCGCTTGCGCCTATGTATCCTTTATACTTAGAATCAAAGTATGCGTAGTTCGTGGGTTCGTACTATTAGCCAGAATACTCATTGTGGTGGTTTTTCGGAGAGGTGGGAGGTGTTGAAACTCATCTCAAAATAACTCTTAAAACTCTTTTCTAAAACTCTCTCTAAAAACTCATAAGATGAGAAAAATCACTTTTCTCTCCCAAGAAGATCTCTCTCTCAAATGTATGGGGGTTAGGCATATTTATAGCTAAAACCAACATAAGTGGGTCGCCACATGTCAAATAACCCGTGGTGACACATGTCCTATTTTAAGTGGCATGTGTCCCATAACATATGTCAAAACTCTCAATACTAGAATATTATCTAGTTAATATGTAAATAATACACAAATATACGTGATATGTCTAACGTGCATAATAATACCTCAGTCACATAAACACATGGACTTTTGTCAATATTAATCATCTCTAATCTCATTTAATAATTTAATGAGAGGCTTATCATTAAGCCCCTCCAACATTTTCCCCCTCGTACATATAGTTGATATATTGATACATGTCTGAAATATATCGACTGTACGTACGAAATAACTTTAGTCAGTTTTCATATGTTCGATCGACCTGTGGATCGTGGGTAATAATCTCATATCTCATTTCATCTTGATGATGTCCTCATATTTCACAATTTATGGTATAATGCAATCTCATATTTCATATCTTAGTGACATGATATACATCAATTTCATATCTCATATCTTAAATCTCATTTTAAGGCTTTGATCTCATAGGTTATTCCGAAGGACCTCGTTTATCATTCTTTTCATACGAATGATATACTATGAGTGTTGCCCCCATTCCTTTAAATGAACATGCATCCACGATTTTATTGTGATTGTTTGTAACTCTACTTTGGTAAAAAGTACTATTGTGGACACATAATAACTACTTTATCATTCTCTTTTATCATTCTCAACCAAGCTTGGTGGAAGTACTATTATGGTTTACACAATAACTACTTCGTCGTTCTCAAGTTTGGTGGAAGTATTATTATGGTTTATATAATAACTACTTCATTGTCCTCGATTAATCTTTTAGTGCATGCATATGTTTTTTCACTTGTTTTAATCACGATGAGGTTTCTTGTGCATGTACATATTATTGACTCGCTCAAATTATCACTTTCAATGTTTTTTGCAAACTCACACCTACGAGGTGACGTAATGATGAAAATACACTTGTTACGGTTTTTCGCAAACTCCACCGTTAGAGGTGACTTAATAATAAAACACACTTATTAAGTGTGTTTTTTTTGTTTTTTTTTCCACCGTTTGAGGTGACTTAACAATGAAAACGCATTTATTAAGTTTTTTCTTCCACTGTTAGCGGTGACTTAACAATGAAAAACGCATTTATTAAGTTTTTTTCCACCGTTATAGGTGACTTAATAATGAAAAACGCACTTGTTAAGTTTTTTCGCAAACTCCACCGTTAGAGGTGACTTAACAATGAAAACACTTGTTAAGATTTTTCGTAAACTCCACCTATAACGGTGACTTAACAATGAAAACACTTGTTAAGATTTTTCGTAAAACTCCACCTATAACGGTGACTTAATAATGAAAACACTTGTTAAGATTTTTCGTAAAACTCCACCTATAACGGTGACACCCATAACGGTGACTTAACAATGAAAATACCTGTTTAAGATTTTTCGTCAAGCTCCACCAATAACGGTGACTTAACAATGAAAACACTTGTTAAGATTTTTCGTAAACTCCACTTATAACGGTGACTTAACAATGAAAACACTTGTTAAGATTTTTGTAAAACTCCACCAATAACGATGACTTAACAATGAAAACACTTGTTAAGATTTTTCGTAAACTCCACCTATAACGGTGACTTAACAATAAAAACGCGTGTTAAGATTTTTCGTCAAACTCTACCAGTAACAGTGACTTAACAATGAAAATACTTGTTAAGATTTTTGTAAAACTCCACCAATAACGGCGACTTAACAATGAAAACACTTGTTAAGATTTTTGTAAAACTCCACCAATAACGGTGACACCCATAACGGTGACTTAACAATGATAATCACTTGTTAAGATTTTTTGTTAAAACTCCAGAAGTAACGGTGACTTAACAATGAAAACACTTGTTAAGATTTTTCATAAACTCATTCTTCTGTATCACTTTTTCAGGACAGGAGCCCATACCTACCGAATGACAAACTGAGCATGGTCCTTCGGCTGTTTCTATCAATGACCAACTTCTTCGGACGAGTCAAGTCATAACGATCGTGGTTCAACCACTTACCAATTTCATCGAGTTTTTTGGAATATAATACACTTATGAAGAAGACTTACCATAATACTCGCAAATTTCTTGTAATATGATGTCATATTTGAAGGATGACTACGACATTGTCAATCTCTGAGTGACAACTATTTAATTTGGCTAAACTCTTTGCGAAAGAAGTTGAAGAAGCTTTTGTAATGGTATACTTGGACGTTACTATACTTCGAAGGTTCATTAATCTAACCTTGGCGTGGATAATGTCGAAGAAGCTTTTGACTACAAGCTACGTTACATCATAATATCCATTTTCCCCCTTTATTTTATTTTATCTCAAGATAAAATAAAATAAAATAAAATAAATTACATATATCATTTACAATTCCCACCCGAAAAAAAAATGAAAGCAACCTAATTATTACATTTCATGGGGTGTATCTCAAACTGTCATGTTTTTTAACAATGACTTGATATTTGTGTCGCTCAATATCTGCTTATTCAGAAGCTTTTGCAAAATAATATCTTTCTGACCCAATTATACAATATTGCAAATGTTAGTAAAACTCAGTAAATATCCAAGTACAATTCTCATCATGCCCCCTTTATTTTATTTTATTTGATGTAATAAAATAATAAAATAATAAAGTTCGAGGATATTTGTGTAATGAATCATAACCACCCATACTCGTAGGTGTATCGTGCACAATTTAATGTCTTTTGAGCACACACCATAATAAATTTGAAGGTGCAAAAAAAAAAATCCAGATTGAACGATTTTAAAGCGTCTCAAGTCATCAACGTAACTCATGAATTTAGCATATCAATTTGGGTGGTACCATATGGCAATGATACATATATCAAAATAAATTCTTTCTCCTAGTGAAAGAAAATCAAGTATTCACGCGTTCTTTCGTTTGGGATGTTTGAAACAAAGATAAAATACTATCGCAAGGACATATATATATATATATATATATATATATATATATATATATATATATATATATATATATATATATATATATATCCGATTCGTCTCATAAGCGTATTCAATTTATTATGGCCAACGTATTTCTAATTTGCCTAATTCAGGTGTCGTATACTTTCTGGTTGTCCGTAAATTCTCTTTTCCAAAATCGTTTGATAAACATTCATGCATATCAATAATCAACAAACTTTTATACCGTGCTTCATAGTCCATAAAATACATATACATTTAGATATTCAGACTCATCTCATCTATACTTTCTCATATAAAATATAAAACAAAGAAATCTTACTTATTCGACAACTTTTAAAGTAATTCTTTTATGAGAAAATACCAGTATCGTTATCAAAAGAATCCTTAAATGAAGGATGCTACAAAAAATTTAAAATGAATTTATCAAAATTTTTAGAAACTCCACGCTATTATTCCTCTTTTTATTTTTTTATTTTATCACCATAAAATAAAATAAACTCATTGTTTAATCCATATTCAAGAAACACATTCATAATACTCTAATTTTAATTTGGTGGCAGGTGTGAATAGGGAAAAACTATTCCAATAAGTGCCATGTCCGGGGAACCGCAAAGACTTTGAATTTAAGATTTGTCAAGTGAGATTCCAACATGTAAACTCAAATAATAGTCACCAACATGTAATATGAAAGTATTCAAGGCATTATGCTCAATTCATGCCAATTTACTTAAGCCGTCACATTTATTTTGTGAGCATTATTCAACATAAAAATATAGGGTCAATTATTGAATAGTCCCTACTATAAATAAATATATATTTTTTAAAAAGGACATATATTTTTAGTTTAACCCATTTAGTCCCTCAAGCACACAATATTCTCTTATTTTAGAGGTCCGCGCCAGTGGCACTCCCTCTCCAAAATATGTAGCAAAGGACTTTTTGAAGCAAAATAAAAAATCTTGGACTAAATGGGTATTAAAAAATGTTCGAGGGACTATTTGGTATATGTCCCAAAAATATATCCCCTTTTTTTCGTTTTGGGTGTGAGGGACCATAAAGAGTGATCAGAGATCAAGAACATGAGTTGGTCATTGACCATAATCATGGTCAAGTTCCAGCAGGGTATTTTCGATGGACCTCAAAATGCGAAAGAAAAGTTGGATTCATCCAATGCAAAATCGTAAAACAATGGATCTCAAATTTTTTATGCCGAATCAGGAAGAAGGTCACTCAAATGATGATCCAATTTTGAGTTTATTCGAACAGGTTCTTTGATTTGAGGTGGACTAAGGTTTAACTACATGGTTGGTCGTTTCCAAAAAATCACAGTCGTAGTTTCACCCGGTTTGAATCTGAGTTCACTCGATAAATTAACTTCGGAGGTTTGTCGACCTTTGATTTCTGGTGAGTCAATTTTTGGTTGATCAACTGTGGTAGGTCGGGTTTTAAGTCTCATGGTTCGGTGTGTACTCCATCTAAAGGGGAAACGTCGGAGTAGCGGCGCCAGTTCTGACCGGACCGAGGTTCGTCGACACGAGTTTTTTTTTCACTCTACTCCTCCTCTATGTTGAGATGCTAGTTTCAGGGACCAGATATGTGTATCAACGACGGAGTTTCTTCCTCTTTTGGTTTGAGATCGATTGAATCTCTATTCAGATATTTATGTGTGCTTGGTATAAAAAAAATTTGTGTATATATCTTAGTCAAATATTCGTACATCGGATGTTCTTTCAACAAATTCATATAAAATAAGGAGCAGCGACAGCTGTGTCTGGCCAGGCAACCTTTATTGAGTTTTACGGTATTTTGTAAAAGCATTTTCTGAACTTTTGATGCCTATACAGTGAATGATAAAGTCTCTGATAAAAAATCTCTGACCAAAAGTACCACGCATGATAATGCTGACACGCATGGATTTATGGGATTCGTAGCTTGTGAACCAAAAGTTGTGAAATAGTAAAGGGCTTGCTGTCTTTTGTTAAATACAAACTGTACGACACATAAATATTTATATTGGGCCATACTCCTAACACTTTAATAAATATATCTTGACAAAACAGTACAATCCGATAAATGCCTACTCAGTATATTTTTACTAACCACACATATTGAGCCAGTTTAGTTGGCAACCTACCACGTATTACTCAAACACAAAAAAATATCTAGGCTTTAATCTCAAATAAGAGAACCAAGGTTATTCGTAGCATACTTTGTAACTCGTAATGATTTCGTCCCTCTTTTAAATATGAAAGATTCTACGAATAAAATTTATGCCATCACAGAACACATATCCTCTTCTTCTAAAGATATCAATGTCAGTCTATTATTAAGGATATATTTCAAATAATTTTTATTCGGAGATAAACATCTTACTTAGTGTTTTTTTCTTGAAAGTACACCATATGATTTTGATGCAAGGTAGGAGAAATTTACAAGCAGAAATACTTATCTGGAATGAAGTTGCATATTTTTTTCACATAAATGTTGTAGTGGAAAGGTGCTTTGCCAACCCCTTTTCCTCCATCTCCGGCCACTTTTTCGAGCATGAATGAGGCGTTACACGATAAAAAACGCGAATACCTCCCCAGTAGAGTCGCCAAATGTAAGAGAGTAGTCTAATTTGGGGAAATACCAAATTTTTGTACGTGTTTGACTTGAGCAACTTCGCTTGCGCCTACGTATCCGTTATACTCAGAATCAAAGTCTGCGTAGTTCGTGGGTTCGTACTATTCGCCGAAATACTCATTGTGGTGTTTTTTCGGAGAGGTGGGAGGTGTTGAAACTCATCTCAATACAACTTTTAAAACTCTTTTCTAAAACTCTCTCTAAAAACTCATAAGATAAGAAAAATCACTCTTCTCTCCCAAGAAGATCTCTCTCTCAAATGTATGGGGGTGAGGCATATTTATAGCTAAAACCAACATAAGTGGGTCGCCACATGTGAAATAACCCGTGGTGACACATGTCCTATTTTAAGTGACATGTGTCCCATAACATATGTCAAAACTCTCAATACTAGAATATTTTCTAGTTAATATGTAAATAATACACAAATATGCGTGATATGTCTGACGCGCATAATAATACCTTAGTCACATAAACACATGGACTTTTGTCAATATTAATCATCTCTAATCTCATTTAATAATTTAATGAGAGGCTTATCATGAAGCCCCTCCTACAACTTCATTATTATTCCAAAAGGAAAACCAATTCATTCTATTTATGAATTATTATTATGTCCGATCAAAGTTTGGTCTTCGGCATTAATGCCTTAGTATAATTACACTTAATCAAAACCTTAAGGTTACATAATTTCATCATAAAAAAACACACTAAAGCATTAAGAATTATCCCAACAAGAAAAAGACCTAAGGGGGATCCCTAAGCACTAAGTGTCTCGACTTTGGTCGGCTAAAATCCTGAATAGATAAATGGCCCTACATCCATGTGCATTTTCACCACAGTTTGATCTAGCCCTAAGATTGTGTGATAACACTATCTAAAAGGTAAGGCAAATAATAAAAAACATGATCGTCATACAAAAATGGGAAAGTTAAAAATATGGACTCAACCAACAATTTCATAGAGCATTCACTTTAAAAAAAAGGCATATACTGGTAAAGTTACAAAATGAATATATATATAGACATGGCATAAATCCATTATCTTTTATGAGTTATCCACTCGATAATTGCAACTTTTTATCTATCATCGGGATTAGGTTGAAACTCGTCGTCACTATCATGAGTTGACAAGTAATCCTTCTCCAACTAAAGGGGTACTATGTCAAGAGGAATTCAACTTTCGTCACTCCCAAATGGAGGGTGACTGTAAGTAGGGCAAACTATTTGGTACCAATACTGAATCTCAGAGTCTTTGGGAACCTTCAAAATAGCTAAGGCATTCGGCCAACCATGCTTGTATGGTACATGATTATCTTTATGTAGGAAAAGAGGGACATTCACCCATCATTAATTAAAAGCACTTGTCATCTTCTACATATCTTGCTGAACATAAATAAATGCATCGCGACTCGACTATTGGCATCTCGACTAATTACCAGGTCCATGTCATCGATTTGGGGAAGCACTAGCACCTTTAATGACTTATTTTCAAGCTACAAGGATCAATATAAAAACATTTAGGCATGAAAAAAATAATTTCAAAACATCCATAGAGCAATAAGCAATTAGCAAACAATGACTAAGCAAGAACATAAGTATTTTTAGTTAAATCAAAGAGAGGGGCATGCTCTTACAAGTGTTCAAAAGGCATGAAATATAAGGAATAATGATACCTAAGATAAAACTAACTAGCTTGGACCTCTTTTTCCTTCATCTTCTCTCGGGTTCGGGGACTTTTCCTTGATCAGCGTACACCATATGTTGGTCTACTCCATACTTCAATTGGGCGCTACCTGAGGCCTTATCCCTTTCATTTTGCCTTGGTGGAGAACCTCGATCATGCTCCCGAAAAAGATCAGACTCAGGGGGTACCTCGGTTTTGACCAGGGCTGCGTCCCAACCCTTCTTGAAGTTTAACTTACAGATGTAAGACAACCACTTCTTATCCTCACCAAAGGCTTCCACATACCCTTGGTCAAAAACCTCATTTTTGGTAGCTAATAAGGCTCGAGCATTATCCTCAGCAACGTTTTTCATTTTATCAAGCTCCAACTTCAAATTGGACATTTTCGAGTCAATGGACTTGTTCAAAGCCTTTGGAGCAACATATGTCTCCCGAGCAGCAATGAAAGACTCTTGGGACTTCGTTAGAGCCTTCTCTAGCTCATGATTTTCTTTGACATATTTATCTCCCTATCGATCAAGGCAACAAAGTCTGCCACAAACCATGAAAACAAGACGAGCATGAGTCAATGCAACCATCAAAGTAAGGGAATATTTTGACCAAAGTCATAAGCACTTACCAGAGATATGCCTGAGTGGCGGGGGAAGTAAGCTGGTTCGAGGTCAGCCTATCGACCTGCTCTCGATCCATTTTAAGAACGCCTCCCCTCAGCATTCTAAGGGCCAAAGATGGATTCTTGGCCACCGACTTGATTGGGTGAACCTTTATCACGTTGGAGTAGGGCTGTCAATGGACCGGGTCTGGACCCGGACCCGATCCGGACCCGACCTAAATTAACGGATCTGAGAAAATTTTATAGACCCGATTATCCGATTACCCGATTGCCCGATTACCCGATTAGTTAATGGATCGGATCTGGATATACACGACTCCGATCCGATAAGGACCCGACCCGAATGTGTATATATATAATATAATAAATATATATTTATATATAATATTATATATATATATAGTCTTACATATAGTTACTAAATATATATATAACTAACTTATATATATATATATATATATATATATATATATATATATAACAGTTTTACATACATATATATATATAAGTTATATATAAAAACAGTTTTACATACATATATATATATAAGTTATATATTTCTATAAAAACAGTTTTTATATAAAAACAGTTTTTATATATATAAAAAACAGTTTTTTATATAAAACTGTTTTTATATAAAATATGTTATAATAAGTTATATTTATATAAAAACATATTTTATATAAAAACAGTTATATATAAAAAACTGTTTTTATATAAAACTGTTTTTTATATATATAAAAACAGTTTTTATATAAGTTATATTTATATATGTATATATATAAAAACAGTTTATATATATATATATAATCGGATCGGGTATTCGGGTCGGGTCTTCGGGTCCTTAACGGATCTGGGTCTGGATCCATTTTCTGAGACCCGTCGGGTAATCGGGTAAGACCCGATCCGTTAAAATATACCCGGATCGGATCTGGATATACCCAGACCCGATCCAGACGCGACCCGTTTACACCCCTACGTTGGAGGCATCCACCTTCTTGATGGGAAAGTGATAGAGGTATAAGGATGGACTTTGTCCCTCTTCTTTTCCTTTTCCTTATTGCTAGAATCCACCAGAGTAACAAGCCCGGAGGGACCTCTGACCTCCTTTATCTTGGAAACTTTGGCTTTTGAATATGTAGGAAGGTTGAAATCATCAACCAGAGTGAGGTTTCTTTCCCTCAGAGGCATGTCTTCATCAATAACAGGGATAGTGTGTAACATTCATGGGTTCAAAGAGGACAAGGTAGATGCACTTGAAGATCTCTCAGTGGTTGAGGGGACTGGAATTTCAAGAATCGAGTCAACGAACTTGACGATGAATGAGGTGGTAGTGTTTGCATACTCTTGCAGCAAAAATGTGATTTAGAATGCTTGGTACCAGAAGATAACGGTATTATCAAGTTACAAACCTTCAAGAGCTCGAACCAATTAACGTGAGAAACTACGAGCTCATTTTTTTTAAATCCACTGTGTTGATGTAAAAAACTAGATCACTCTAATTATTCAATCACAGATAAATAAATAAGACATAGATTTTTAAAGTGGTTCGGCTAGGAATAAAGCCTACGTCCACTGTTATGTTATTGCTGAGTGTTTGCAGAATTCTTGAATACAAGTTCTCTCAAGAAATTCCGGTCCCCTTTGAATGAGGATGATACAAGGTATTTATAGCCCTTAGGCTGTACATGAAAGGTTCGATACATTAAATGATATACATGTGAAAGGGTAATACATTTAATACAGCGTGCGCGTCAAGAATATAAACATTCAATGAATATTTGAACTGTTGATTATCTGGCAATTAATGATACGACCGAGGTGCAGCTCGGACCGCCATAGTTGCTCGTTGCTCAGGAGTTCCTCGCAGCGCTAGAGTACCTCGGAGCGCTAGAGTTCCTCGGTGTATCCTCGTTGCTCGGAAAGAATCATGGTTGGTCAGGAAATGAACTTCCTCGTCGTTATTGCACCACGTAGATTGACAAGTGTCTTCGTATGATTCGTCCACACCAGCATATTAATTTTGGTATCAACAGAAGCCCCCAATGTTTTATATTTCGAACTTTGAGGAGTATGAAACATTCTTTCTCGGTACTTGGCCATATTGAATTGATCTTCCTGGGTTTTAGGAGCATCGTATTTGAATTTATTTCTAAATCCAAAGAATCCGCCTTTTTTCGAACTTTTAAGAGCGCTTCGATCTTTGTGCCCTTTTTGTCCTTTTAGCCGCCGGAAGTTCAATAGTTTCTTTTTTGTAATCATTTCCTTCACCGCTTCCCAAGGCAAAGTATTTAAACTTCTTAGGTGACCATACCGTCTTCTTCTTTTCCCAATTTCTTGCATTCAAGCTTTTTATTCTCTTCTTCTCTCTCTTGTGCGTTCATCCTTGTTTTCGTTCGTTGTCAACATACCTCCTTTCTTCCTGTAAGATCTTCTTCCTTTCTTCTCTTTTATTCAGTATGGTTTATATTGTGGAGTCTGTTGAGAAATTTCGTTCTGATTTTTCTATTCCTTCGTGGGTAACTCTAGAGGTTCTTTCTGAGCCTTTAGATTACTTTCGATTGGCTGAGGGACATTAGTTCCCCAGTCTATTTGTTGCTGAATGTGGATTTTCTTTTCCACCAAACCCATTGTGTCTTGAGTTTTGTCAGTATTTTGATCTTGTCCTTATCTGGGGTTTGCATAAGAATGTTGCAGACGAACACATCAGGTCTGCCTCATATCTTCTACAGTATAAGAGTTACACAACCTCTTATACTGCTCGCCCTGTTGAACCAGCTTCAACTCCAGAAGATTCTTCTTCAGATTCTCATCTTCTTTTAAGTCAAAGGATGGGTAAGAAAAGAGCTCCTCCTGCTCTCTTTGATGACATTACTTCTGCTGTTGGGGCTAAGAAAAGCAAAACTGATGTCCCAAAGGGGACTAAGAAAGTGGATGTTGCACCCTCTAAAGCTGCCGAGAAGCCCCCAGTGGCTCCGAGCAAAAAAGTTGCTCCTATGGAAGTGATTACCATCTCTCCGGCCAAGAGTTCTTCTTTGGTTGAAGCTACTGAAGTCCCTTTGAGAAGATTGAGGATATCATCCTCGGTCAATTTGGCTGAAACTGCCTCTTCCCCACCATCTGGTGTTGTTGATGTTCCAACCATCATTCCTCCAAGCTCTGCAATGAGCTCGGTAAAAACTTGGATCATACCCGAGGTCCAAGGAATTGATGAAAATATTTCCAGGGATATGCTGACATCCCTAGCTACTCGTCACCTTGCTTCCGTAAATTTCTCATACTCTGGGTTTTCTTTCTTTCTCTGAATGCTTGCATTTTGTATTGACTTTACTGTTTTTCTCATCTTTCAGCTGGTGAATTGTTTCAATAATATTGTGAAGAAAGATGAAGCTATTAAAGCTTCAAGCTCCTCGTCAGGTGCCGAGCAGCAATGAAAGACTCTTGGGACTTCGTTAGAGCCTTCTCTAGCTCATGATTTTCTTTGACATATTTATCTCCCTATCGATCAAGGCAACAAAGTCTGCCACAAACTATGAAAACAAGATGATCATGAGTCAATGCAACCATCAAAGTAAGGGAATATTTTAACCAAAGTCATAAGCACTTACCAGAGATATGCCTGAGTGGCGGGGGAAGTAAGCTGGTTCGAGGTCAGCCTATCGACCTGCTCTCGATCCATTTTAAGAACGCCTCCCCTCAGCATTCTAAGGGCCAAAGATGGATTCTTGGCCACCGACTTGATTGGGTGAACCTTTATCACGTTGGAGGCATCCACCTTCTTGATGGGAAAGTGATAGAGGTATAAGGATGGACTTTGTCCCTCTTCTTTTCCTTTTCCTTATTGCTAGAATCCACCAGAGTAACAAGCCCGGAGGGACCTCTGACCTCCTTTATCTTGGAAACTTTGGCTTTTGAATAAGTAGGAAGGTCGAAATCATCCACCAGAGTGAGGTTTCTTTCCCTCAGAGGCATGTCTTCATCAATAACAGGGATAGTGTGTAACATTCATGGGTTCAAAGAGGACAAGGTAGATGCACTTGAAGATCCCTCAGTGGTTGAGGGGACTGGAATTTCAAGAATCGAGTCAACGAACTTGACGATGAATGAGGTGGTAGTGTTTGCATACTCTTGCAGCAAAAATGTCGATTTAGAATGCTTGGTACCAGAAGATAACGGTATTATCAAGTTCCAAACCTTCAAGAGCTCAAACCAATTAACGTGAGAAACTACGAGCTCATTTTTTTTAAATCCTCTGTAAAATATAAAAGAAATAATTATTAAGCGTTTCATATAACAACTTGTTATCAACAACAAAGAATGATCAAAATAGTGATCAACCTATCTGGTGCCCCCTTCTGGGACACCTAAACCCTATATAGGGCTCACCACCCTCAAGAATTGGTGGATATTTCCATTCCCCGGAAGTGAAGCCATGGTTCCAATAATTTTAGTTTGAATTCGGGAGGTTGACCACCAAGACCCTATCAGCCTTCATCGTTTTCAGGTAAAAGGTATTGTCATTTGTTCTAACCCACTAATAATAACACCTTAGCTCGTGAATCCCAATTTGGGTCCCATATGGTTTATTGAGTCGATGAACCCGATTTACGATTCTCGACGTATATGGGGTACATTGAGCATGGACCACTCTGAAGAATTCACAAAAATCTAAAAATAGTTGGTTTGGGGGTAAAGTGATACCACCCTATGTTACTGATTGGATATGTATCCAATGGCCACCAGAAACATTATAATAATCGTCGGGTTCTGAGGCACATTTAATATCTACCCAATTAGGAATCGAAAGGGGTTTCCTAAACTCTTTTGGGGTTTTGGCATTCATGGCATATACCATTTTTCTTTCAATTAAAAAAGAAAAAGTATAATAAGATTCAAGAAAGCGGATGGCAGTTTGAAAAATAAAGTATAGACGAAAGTGGAGAGCGGATAAAGAAGTACATACAAAGAAAGACGAATGTAACTCTTGATATATTGAATAGTTGAAACATAATGCAAAATTTCGGTAGTGTGAACTTTGGAATAGTGTGGTTCAACTCCCAAATCTTCTTATCATTTGAAATGGGACCCAAACTGATAACTCACACACGTGCACCATCGTGTGGTCTTTTCAAGCTTTTTACCAGTGTACCCTTGGGAAATTAAGATAAATTCTAGTGTGCCATCAATAATGCTCATAGATGGTCAAACCCCTCCACCCTTTTCAGACTATAGAGTTTCAAGGGCATTTGTGGGGGAATTATTCAGACAATTCAACTTATTTGGATCGGGTGACACCTGTCTGGAAAGACTAGATAAAGATCGTGACTTAAGAGATAAGAACAAAGGGGAGTTCAATTAGCGAAATTCTCAGGAGAAAGATTGGCCCGATCAAGTTGCAGCTATTTCTAAAGCTCTTAGAGTCTTGCACGGCTCATCCAACTTCTGTTCTCTATAAATATAACCCACACCCCTCTGAAAAAGGGGCATGCAATTCTTGTTATTGTGAACTGATAATAAGAAAGAGAGAAATTTCCCGTTGACATACCGCCTACATTCTTGTGTTGTGTAATTTTGTGATCTGTTTTCTTGTTTTGTTTTAGTTATTTGGAATTATTCTTTGTAGGATTTTACCACCTACAATTACTTATTCTATGAAAGTATACAACATTTTATTACTTCGCTACGTTATCGCTACGTTATTTTTTCGTGCCTAATATTTGCCTTGAATATAACCTCTTAATCCTAAAATAACCTCTAAATTAAAATTTGAGTAATTTTAGAGCGACGCACGAATTCGATTCATTTTATACCACTCACTACTCACATATTATGTTTTCATTGATTTTTTTTTGGAACCAATGAATAGGATCCTCGAAACAAATCAACGTTGAATATTCGCATTCATGAGTTAGCTTAAATTAAGTGTTAAAATTAAGAATACTAGGTGTAAACCCGCGCGATGCGCGAATTATGGGAACGTGTATACAAAGTTAAAAATAAAAATTCTCTTGAAAAAGTGTCATCATTATTGAGGCAAGATAGCATACTATTAAATTATAATAATTTTTGCATACATGTTTAGTTTCAATGTGAGTTTGTTTTTAAAAAATGTTAATGGACTTTTCATCGAATGATCCTAAAACTTATACTCGATAAGTTAAATTAGAAATTTCCCTAATCAAATTTTAAAAAAATAAATCTAAATTAAAGGAAAATAAGCACTGAGAATGGGGGGAGTTAAATATAAAAGCACATAAATAAATAGAAAAATGTTTCCAATTTGTTCATAACATTTACTGAAGTAGAGTGCCTATTAAAAATATGCACCAAAATAATAATAATAAGTATAAAAATTGTTTTACATGTTGATGGGTTTTTATCCCCGACCAATTACAGTTGATGGGTTTTTATCCCCGACCAGCCATACTTGGTTCAATTTCAAATATTTTCATAAAATGTGTCCGACCAACTAAGGTCAATAATTTATCCTCGTCGACCAACTACAGTTAGTGGGTTTTTATCCCCGACCAACTATACTTGGTTCAGTTTGGAATATTTTGTTCTCTGAGGAACTTTTGTAATAATATTACCTCCCGTCCAACATAAGTTGGAATGTGAGAGTATATTTTTCAAATCCAATCAAAGGAGTATTTTTTGGTTCTTTCGAACTGTCCACTAGTTGTCTTACCAACCGTAGTTGATCACGCTAGTGTCGTCTCCTAACCAAAGGAGTATTTTTTGGTTCTTTCGAACTGTCCACTAGTTATCTTACCAACCGTAGTTGATCACGCTAGTGTCGTCTCCTAACCAAAGGAGTATTTTTTGGTTCTTTCGAACTGTCCACTAGTTATCTTACCAACCGTAGTTGATCACGCTAGTGTCGTCTCCTAACCAAAGGAGTATTTTTTGGTTCTTTCGAACTGTCCACTAGTTATCTTACCAATCGTAGTTGATCACGCTAGTGTCGTCTCCTAACCAAAGGAGTATTTTTTGGTTCTTTCGAACTGTCCACTAGTTATCTTACCAACCGGAGTTGATCACGCTAGTGTCGTCTCCTAACCAAAGGAGTATTTTTTGAGCATAGTGTATTACACTAGTATTCCCCGAAAAACTTTCAACAAAAAGAAAATGGTGAAACATCCTCGTTTTATTCATAATGAAGGAAATGCATTTACATTTTACATTACTGATAATACTTGCGCAGGTGTTCAGCGTTCCATGCATTCTTAAATTCCTCTCCCTCTAGAGTAGATATTCTGTAAGTTCCTGGTCGAACAACTTCTGTAACTCGGTAAGGTCCATGCCAGTTTGCTTCCAGCTTATTATGCTTCTGAATGACTTTCTTTAGCACATAATCCCCTTCTTTTAAGTCACATTTCTTCACCCTTTTGTTGTAGAACAGAGCTGTACGTTGTTGGTAAGCAGCATTCCTTATGGCTGCCTCTTCTCTAACCTCCTCGAGCATATCCAAATCCAATCTTCGCATCAAATCGCTGACTGGGGAATTGAAATTCAGCACTCTATGCGTTGGGAGACCCAACTCGGCAGGTATCACAGCCTCACTTCCGAATGCTAACATATATGGTGATTCTCCAGTTGCTGCTCGAGGAGTTGTTCGGTAAGCCCATAGCACTGATTGGAGCTCATTAATCCAATTTGCTTTAGCTTCACTTAACCTCTTCTTCAAACCATTTAGTAATGTTCTATTCGTCACCTCAGTCTGTCCATTGCTTTGGGGATGGACTGGTGCTGAATGAAACTTCAAAATGTTCGACTGATGACAATAGGCAGCAAATTCTTCGTTATCGAATTGTGTTCCATGGTCTGTGATGAAAGCATGGGGGAGACCATATCGACAAATGATGTTCTTCCAAATGAACTGATATACCTTCTCGTACGTCATATCAATTAGTGGTTCAGCTTCCACCCACTTTGTAAAATAATCCACTGCCACGACGAGGTACTTGAACCTTCCTCGGGTCGTCGGCAATGGTCCAACTAAATCAATCCCCCACATGGCAAATGGCCAAGGTGAAGTTATGGGTGTCAACAATGCTTGTGGAGTTCTTCGGATGGAGGAAAAGCGTTGGCACTTGTCACACTTCTTGGCATAGGCTATACAATCAGCCCTCATCGTCGGCCAGTAGTATCCCTGTGTCATCACCCTTTGCAAAAGTGTCCGACCTACTACATGAGCTCCACAAGATCCTTCATGGATTTCCTCAACTAATTATTTGACCTCTGATGGATGTACACATCTCTGCAAACCTGCCATAATTCCTCGTCGATACAAAACACCATTAGTTAATACATACCGAGCAACTTTATACTTCAATTTCTTGGCGGTTAGCTTATCCTCTGGTAGTTCTCCTTCTTCAATGTATGCTCTGATAGGATCCATCCAAGAGGGTCCTAAATCAAGGGTAATAATATTCACCATCAGGTCTTCTTCTATGCTCCGACTTTCTAATACTTCAATTGGTATTGTCCTTCGCAGCTCGGTGCGCGTAGCTGATGCTAATCGGGCCAATGCATCTGCTCTAGCATTCTCCATCCTCGGTATTCTTACTAATTGAATAGCATCAAATTCTGTCAATAACTCCATCACCTTTGCATGGTATTTCATCATTAATTCTCCCTTAACTGCATATATTCCCATCATCTGATTCACAATTAATTGAGAATCACTGAAAATAATTACTTGTCGTGCTTCCATAACTTTCGCCAAATGAAAACCTGCTATCATGGCCTCATACTCAGCTTCATTATTGGAAGCTTTGAATTGGAATCGCAAGGCATATTCCATGTCAATATCATCTGGGGTGTTTAAAACAATCCCTGCTCCACAACCAGCTGTGCAAGATGATCCATCTACATATAATCTCCATGTAGGTAACTCGTCTTCAAATTTCTTATCTGTCAGAGTTCCTCGGTAAAATATCTGTTGTTTTCTTTCATCATCCCCTGGTATCTTTCGTTCCTCATCGATCATCTGTTCGTGCCCTTTTACCAACCGGAGTTGATCTGGGTTTGAATATGATGATTTTTCTACATCCACAAGTCCTTTTACCAACCTTAGTTGGTCTGGACCTGTGTCTGTTGATCCTGTATCGTTCACCGGTAGGTCCGCAAGTACCTTTTGTTCCTCGGGGGTATCAGGGTACGTGAACTCTGCTATAAAATCTGCTACAGCTTGCCCCTTTAATGATGATCTGGGTTCATACACAATATCATATTCACCGATATCTATTGCCCAATACATCAATCTTCCTGATTTTTCTGGCTTGTGAAGGGCTTGCCTTAATGGCGTGTCGGTATACACGATGATGGTATGGGCCTGGAAATATGGCCTCATTCTTCTACTTGCCTCAATTAATGCCAATGCCAATTTTTCTAGCTTTGGGTATCTGATTTCGGCAGCTCGGAAAGCCTTACTTGTGTAATAAATTGGCTTCTGGACTCCATTCTCCAATCTGATCAATGCCGAGCTGACTGCATTCTCTGATACTGCCAGATATAAGTACAACTTTTCTCCTGTTATTGGCCTAGACAACAATGGTGGGGCTCCCAAATACTTCTTCAAATCGTGAAAGGCCTTCTCACATTCATCAGTCCACTCAAAACTTTTTCGCAGTGTTTTGAAGAATGGGAGGCATTTATCAGTTGCTCAGGATACAAATCTGTTGAGCGCTGCAACTCGTCCTGTAAGACTCTGTACTTCTTTCCTCGTCGTTGGGGACCGCAGCCCTAAAAGAGCTTTGATCTTTTCTGGATTTGCCTCAATACCTCGTTGGTTGACGATGTATCCGAGGAACATTCCTTCTCGTACTCCAAAGGTACATTTCGTCGGGTTGAGCTTCATTTGATATTTATCCAGTTGATCAAAGGTCTGGCCTAAGTCAATTAAATGATCAGTAGCTCTCTTGATTTTGGTGAGCATGTCGTCGACATAGACCTCCATGTTGCAACTGATTTGTTCGGCGAAAACCTTGTTCATCAGCCGCTGATATGTTGCACCTGCATTTTTTAAACCAAAAGGCATAACATTATAACAATAAGTTCCCCTTGGGGTAATAAAAGAAGTACTTTCCCGATCTTCAGGTTTCATTTTGATCTGATTGTAGCCAGAATATGCATCCATGAAGCTGAGCAGCTCATGTCCCGAGGTAGCGTCCACTAGCTGGTCGATTATGGGCAATGGAAAATGATCTTTTGGGCATGCCTTGTTAAGATTAGTGAAATCAACACACATTCTCCACTTATTGTTCTTCTTCTTTACCATCACCACATTTGCCAACCAATCTGGATATTTCACATCTTCAATGAATTGGGCTTTCTGGAGCTTCTCGACCTCCTCTTGTATGGACTGGTTCTTTTCGGGACTAAACACTCTTCTTCTCTGCTTCACAGGCTTGATCTCCTTATTCACATTGAGCTCATGACATAAGAAGTTTGGATCTATTCCTGGCATATCTTCATGACTCCAAGCAAAAGTATTCTTCCTGTTTCTCAAAAAAGTTATCAACTCCTGTTTTATTGAAACATCCAACGACGATCCTATCTGGGTTACTCGTTCAGGATGCTCGTCGTCTAGAATAACATTTTCTGTAGATTCCACCACCTGTCCTTTTACAAGTTGAGATTCATCCCTAGGGTCAAGAGTTTCAATTTTTGTACCTTCCTCCACTTGGTAAGTAGTAGTCTTTTTCCTTGATTTTTCAAGTTCTTCTTGCTCGGCAGACGAATAATAGCATTCCCGAGCTACTTTTTGATCACCTTTCACAATTCCGACTCCAAAATTTATTGGGAATTTCAAACACTGATGTACTGTAGATGGAACTGCTTCGAACTTTTTCAATCCAACTCTTCCCATGATGATGTTGTAGGCTGACTGCACATTCTTATCCATCACAAAGAAGCGTATTCTTTCTGTTCGACAAGCAGGCCAAGTTACGATGAGTATATCCAACTTGATCGTCCCAAGTGGAAAAACTTTCTCGCCAGCAAAACCCAGAAGGGGTCTGTGATAAGGTTCCAATTGAGATAATTTCAAATTCAAGCTATCAAAGCATGAATAGTACATGATGTCTGCCGAACTACCGTTGTCTACCAACACCCTTGAAATGACCACATCTTTCATCCTCATTTTGATCACCAAAGGATCGTCATGAGGGTAAAGAACACCTGCCAGGTCGTTTTTTGAAAAACCAATGACTAGCTTCTCTTTGTTTACCTTCCTCGGACGATCTTCCTCGGCCAAGATTTATTCGCTGAATATATGAACAAGCTTGAGCCTCTCCGAGGTAAGCTTTTCTTTCTGCAGTAAGGTCTCCTCCTCCTGCATCTCCTCCTGTAATAACATTACAATCAAATGACCCAAAACGTATGGAAAATACCTCTCGTTCAGGCTGCCTTGGCTTCTTGGGAAGATCGGGGTCATCATCTGGATCATCTTCGTGGTCCCTCTTCTTTTTCTCCTCTGCACGACGAGGAGATCTAGATCTCTCTCTAGTTCTATCATCATTCTTTCTCTCACCCCTGCGATCTACATACTTTGACAACTTTCCTCTTCGGATGAGTGTTTCAATCTCATTCTGAAGGGCTATGCAATTTTTGGTCGTATGGCCATGATCTTTGTGAAACTCGTAGTATTTGGCCTTATTCCTCAGATCAGGATTTGTCCTCAGTTTTTCTGGCCACTTGATTTCCTCGCTATTCTTGATTTCTTCCAAAACATGATTAATACCCATTTTCAATGGAGTATAATTATCGTACTTCTTTAGGACCTCCCATGACGTCCTATTATTCTTGGAGTGCTTGTCACCACCATTACCTTTCTGATCTTTCTTTTTAGACTTGTCGATCTCCACTTTAGTTTCTTTATCCATATTCTTCTTCGCAGCCATAGCCTCCTCGGCATTCATAATTTTGGCCGCTTTCGCCATCAGCTCGGACATAGTTTTAGGTGGATCTTTGGCCAAGGTGTAGTACAGCTTGTTAGGTAGTAAACCACTCATCAAAGCAGTGATCGCTGTCTTTTCTTCGTAATCTATGACTTCCAACTTCTCGTTATTAAAACGAGTTATGTAATCTCTAGTACTTTCACCTGATTTTTGCCTAACACTCAGCAAGTGTGCTACTCGCTTTACTGGCTTTGCTCCAAAACAAAAATTGCCAATGAATAGCTCGGCTAACTGAATAAAAGTTGAAATCTTACCCCGAGGAAGATTATTGTACCATATTTGTGCAGATCCGGTAAGAGTTCCAGAGAATGCTCTACACCTCATCTCGTCGGGGACGGCATAGATGTCGGCAGCAGCTTGGTATTGTTCTATATGAAGTACAGGATCTGTCTTTCCATCGTACTTGGGGGTTACCACAGGTGCTTTGAATTTCGATGGTGTAGTAAAATCCACAATGGCTTGCACAAAAGGTGTCCCTTGAACAAAAGTTCTCTGTAAGGGGTTTCTTGCCTTAGCCATTTCTCCCAGTCTATCTTCTAACCGCTGAATGGAACCTTTCCATGCTTCATTTCCTTCCTCAGGCCGCTTAGTCCGAGCAATTGATTGCTCTGACATAGCTTCCTGAGATTTATCTCGACGAGTAGCTGGTCGTGATTGTGCTGATCCTTCTCTCAAACCTGATGGTGACCGAAAACTTCTCGATGGAGCTCTAGGTGGACTCATATTCCTCCTTGGTCCTAACCGACTGAAAGGAGACACTCTGCTTAATCTTTCCAAAGCGCTAGCTCTCTCCGGAGAGAGAGTAATATGTTGATCTGTATCCGTAGCCCGTATCGATGAGGTTCGCCCAGGTTGATACGTAGAATCATTAGACTCCCCATTGCGATATGACCCAGTACGTCTGGATCGTGATTGCCCACGATCACTCCTTTGTCCTGAATAGGTAGGTGCACCGCCTTGAAGAGTTTGAATGAGTTGCCTCATAGATTCTTGCATGACGGTTTGTCCTTGAGCCAGATTTGTCATAATTCCAGCCAGATCTGGAGGTGCAGATGGATTTGGAAGATTTCCAGTATTTCTAGCATTTCGATTACTGAATTCTGGATTATCTGCCATTGATGATAAATGATTTTTGTGAAAAACGATAGTAACAGTCGTTCCCACAGACGGCGCCAATCTGTTGATGTAAAAAACTAGATCACTCTAATTATTCAATCACAGATAAATAAATAAGACAGAGATTTTTAAAGTGGTTCGGCTAGGAATAAAGCCTACGTCCACTGTTATGTTATTGCTGAGTGTTTGCAGAATTCTTGAATACAAGTTCTCTCAAGAAATTCCGGTCCCCTTTGAATGAGGATGATACAAGGTATTTATAGCCCTTAGACTGTACATGAAAGGTTCGATACATTAAATGATGTACATGTGAAAGGGTAATACATTTAATACAGCGTGCGCGTCAAGAATATAAACATTCAATGAATATTTGAACTGTTGATTATCTGGCAATTAATGATACGACCGAGGTGCAGCTCGGACCGCCATAGTTGCTCGTTGCTCAGGAGTTCCTCGGAGCGCTAGAGTACCTCGGAGCGTTAGAGTTCCTCGGTGTATCCTCGTTGCTCGGAAAGAATCATGGTTGGTCGGGAAATGAACTTCCTCGTCGTTATTGCACCACGTAGATTGACAAGTGTCTTCGTATGATTCGTCCACATCAGCATATTAATTTTGGTATCAACACTCTGTAAAATATAAAAGAAATAATTATTAAGCTTTTCATATAACAACTTGTTATCAACAACAAAGAATGATCAAAATAGTGATCAACCTATCTGGTGCCCCCTTCTGGGACACCTAAACCCTATATAGGGCTCACCACCCTCAAGAATTGGTGGATATTTCCATTCCCCGGAAGTGAAGCCATGGTTCCAATAATTTTAGTTTGAATTAGGGAGGTTGACCACCAAGACCCTATCAGCCTTCATCGTTTTCAGGTAAAAGGTATTGTCATTCGTTCTAACCCACTAATAATAACACCTTAGCTCGTGAATCCCAATTTGGGTCCCATATGGTTTATTGAGTCGATGAACCCGATTTACGATTCTCGACGTATATGGGGTACATTGAGCATGGACCACTCTGAAGAATTCACAAAAATCTAAAAATAGTTGGTTTGGGGGTAAAGTGATACCACCCTATGTTACTGATTGGATATGTATCCAATGGCCACCAGAAACATTATAACAAACGTCGGGTTCTGAGGCACATTTAATATCTACCCAATTAGGAATCGAAAGGGGTTTCCTAAACTCTTTTGGGGTTTTGGCATTCATGGCATATACCATTTTTCTTTCAATTAAAAAAGAAAAAGTATAATAATATTCAAGAAAGCGGATGGCAGTTTGAAAAATAAAGTATAGACGAAAATGGAGAGCGGAGAAAGAAGTACATACAAAGAAAGACGAATGTAACTCTTAATATATTGAATAGTTGAAACATAATGCAAAATATCGGTAGTGTGAACTTTGGAATAGTGTGGTTCAACTCCCAAATCGTCTTATTATTTGAAATGGGACCCAAACAGATAACTCACACACGTGCACCATCGTGTGGTCTTTTCAAGCTTTTTACCAGTGTACCCTTGGGAAATTAAGATAAATTCTAGTGTGCCATCAATAATGCTCATAGATGGTCAAACCCCTCCACCCTTTTCAGACTATAGAGTTTCAGGGGCATTTGTGGGGGAATTATTCAGACAATTCAACTTATTTGGATCGGGTGACACCTGTCTGGAAAGACTAGATAAAGATCGTGACTTAAGAGATAAGAACAAAGGGGAGTTCAATTAGCGAAATTCTCAGGAGAAAGATTGGCCCGATCAAGTTGCAGCTATTTCTAAAGCTCTTAGAGTCTTGCACGTCTCATCCAACTTTTGTTCTCTATAAATATAACCCACACCCCTCTGAAAAAGGGGCATGCAATTCTTGTTATTGTGAACTGATAATAAGAAAGAGAGAAATTTCCCGTTGACATACCGCCTACATTCTTGTGTTGTGTAATTTTGTGATCTGTTTTCTTGTTTTGTTTTAGTTATTTGGAATTATTCTTTGTAGGATTTTACCACCTACAATTACTTATTCTATGAAAGTATACAACATTTTATTACTTCGCTACGTTATCGCTACGTTATTTTTTCGTGCCTAATATTTGCCTTGAATATAACCTCTTAATCCTAAAATAACCTCTAAATTAAAATTTGAGTAATTTTAGAGCGACGCACGAATTCGATTCATTTTATACCACTCACTACTCACATATTATGTTTTCATTGATTTTTTTTTGGAACCAATGAATAGGATCCTCGAAACAAATCAACGTTGAATATTCGCATTCATGAGTTAGCTTAAATTAAGTGTTAAAATTAAGAATACTAGGTGTAAACCCGCGCGATGTGCGAATTATGGGAACGTGTATACAAAGTTAAAAATAAAAATTCTCTTGAAAAAGTGTCATCATTATTGAGGCAAGATAGCATACTATTAAATTATAATAATTTTTGCATACATGTTTAGTTTCAATGTGAGTTTATTTTTAAAAAATGTTAATGGACTTTTCATCGAATGATCCTAAAACTTATACTCGATAAGTTAAATTAGAAATTTCCCTAATCAAATTTTAAAAAAATAAATCTAAATTAAAGGAAAATAAGCACTAAGAATGGGGGGAGTTAAATATAAAAGCACATAAATAAATAGAAAAATGTTTCCAATTTGTTCATAACATTTACTGAAGTAGAGTGCCTATTAAAAATATGCACCAAAATAATAATAATAAGTATAAAAATTGTTTTACATGCAGTGGAGGGTAAAGTACTCCATCAAACAAAATCAATTATGACCGACAAAATATAATAATTCGGCTTGATAATTGGTCATATTGGGGTTTAATGGATTTAATTTATTTAACATAGTTTTATGTTTGTTAAAAATAAGTGTAAATACAAATAAATCCCCGAGATTATTTTATATTTATAGGTTCTCTCATTTTAAAAACCCGACAACGATCCCCTTGAAATACTGACCCACCACAACTAACACAATACCTTTAAAAATATGATTAAAACATTAACTTACAGAAAAAAAAAGATTAAACTACCCTCAATTCAACATGTTCTTTTTTTATTATTAAGAAAGCACTTTAGTGCATAATGTGAAAAAGCAGCAAAGAAATTAGAAAAATAATCCAAAGCACCATTTATAAATTGATTATAAATTATATTAAACATATGATATTAGGATGTTAAGATATTATGGTGAGTGAGAAAAAAAAATCAATACATTTGAAGCAATAAAAAAAATCATACACAGTGTAAAATGAAAAAAAAAAATACCCACTTAATTTTTTTAGTTCTGTATCTTGCTTGGCTGTTTTTTTCTCAAGTGCCCTGGGCTTCTTCACTCGCTACCCAACAAACTCACTGCAAAAGATATAAAGACTCCACCCAAGTCTATACAAAAGCTTTTCACAGCTTTCTCTTCACATACCCAACAATGGGAAGGAGAATAGGAAGATATTCGCAAGAGAGAGAGAGAAGAAGCACCATTTTCTCCGGTGAAAATAGAAAATGACTTTCATACCTGTGAAAACAAAAAAGATGGATGTTATTAACAAAAAGATACGTAGTGTAAACAAACATGGAAAACAAATCAGGTGAAAACCATTTTCTCCCATTTTCTTTATAACCCACTTTCTCCCATTCCCGTGAAAAACATAAATATCCATATTATAAACAAACATGGGATTGATGAAATATATGAAAGAAAAAAAATCATGCTTTATTATAATTGAAAATAAAAGGACTCTCTCACGAGAAACCCATTTAATTTTTTTCCCAAGTTTATAAGGCACTGCCAACAAAGATGTGAAATAGGTAGAATGAAGAGAGAGAGTGTGTAAAAAAGGATGGTCGTCCATCAATTTATAGGGGAGAGAGTGGGGTGTTGTGATTTTTAATTTAGAAAAAGAAAGGATCTATTGAAGAAAGAGAAATGGCAGAATTAAAGAATGAGTTGGGTATTTGTTTGGTAATCTGTGTTACCTTTGATATTCACCAAAAGAAAACTACAATGAAGAGCAAGGTTTGAAGTACGTAGACATGTAAATATTCAGAAAAAGCCTAACTAATATTTAAGTGACTTGGGGCTGAGCATTTAATTTATTACGTTTTTTTTGGGCGATACATTGAACACCCACATCCACGTTTTTTTATGTGGTACATTGAACACCCACATCTATTTTAACTGTCAATCTCCAACGTTTCTTAAGTAGCAATTAAGAGGAAATTGGGTAATATAGATTTGCATTTATGTCAATGCCACGTGTCATCCTCAGAAGATTTATAGTGAAATGATGTGCCACGTGGATAGGCTAATTGCAAAGCATAATAAATGCCTTGTTTTGCATTTTATAGTATTAAGAGATTTGCATTTATGTCAATGTCATGTGTCATCCTCAGAAGATTTATAGTGAAATGATGTGCCACGTGGATAGGCTAATTGCAAAGCATAATAAATGCTATGTCAATGCCATCTGTCATTCTCAGAAGATTTATAGTGAAATGATGTGCCACGTGGATAGACTAATTGCAAAGCATAATAAATGCTATGTTTTGCATTTTATAGAATTAAGAGATTAAGAGATTCGTGGGGGTAAATCGGGAATTTAGCTGAGAAAACGAGAAAAATAAATGAAGTGAACTTGTGGGCATGAGAAAGAAAGCCTCCTCATAGCCTCATCTTTATCAGGAAACCCAAATCCCCCAAACAATCATAAATTCCATCTCAATGGCATCCACTTCGAACGCAGAACCACCGTCATCATCATCAGAAGAAAAGCGAAACTGGCTAGAATTGCCCCCAGACGTGATGACCACAATTCTGCAAAAGGTGGGGGCGATAGACCTACTAGAGGGCGCACAGAAGGTGTGTACTACCTGGCGAAAAATCTGCCAGGACCCAGTGATGTGGAGGGTGATTGATATGCACAATTCAGGTTTGGATTATCATGATTTGGAGTTTGATCTCGAGAAGATGACCATGCATGCTGTTGATCGCAGCTGTGGCCAGTTGCTCGATATTAATATCGAGTATTTTGGTTCTGATCAACTTTTTCACTACATTGCTGATCGGTACTAAACAAACACTCTCCTTTAATTTTATCTATGACCTACAAAATAACTTATATAAGTTCCAATTCCAAAACATTTAGGGGACATTTGTTTTTTAGCCTTTAACAAGAGATTAGTGATCAGTTTTAATTAATTTTTAGGTAAAAACAAACACGAAATATTGTCTCTTAATGCTGAATAGGATTCATTGCATCTATCTGATTTAACCCAACCTTAATTCTCTTTTCCGGATAAAATCAACCTACATGTTCACATGCTATAGATGATTTTGAATAGTAAAATACAATTATAATAAAGAGTGAAAATATTTATTAAACTGATTTTATACATTTTTTTTCCGATTCGGTATCAATCTTTAAATAAATAGAGAATTAGGGTCAATGTTATGTTCTTTCATATATTAGGACAGCGGTTTTCAAGCTTATATAGTTAGTCCTTGTGGTACAATAACATTTATTTGTGTGGTCCCTTTAGAGTTAGGAGTACACAAAACAAGTAATTTAATTTGTTTTAGTTAAAGAGGTATTTATATTTAATTTATACCCTTTGTCTATTTCTTTCATTTTTTTTGGTCCGCGCCAGCGGCACTATTGTCAGCGCCGGAGAAGAAGGTTTTTCGCCGGAATAAATATAGTGTTCGTCGGAAAAAAATGAAGTTTTCACCGGAAAAATGAAGGTTTTAGTGAAATAGTAAATTTATCGGTTTCGATTTTTTTGTCAAAAAATATCAAATATGAGTGTCGTTGGATAGACCCCGACGAGTAGATTTCAAATATATAATTTTTTTGAATTTTGGATTTGTAGATTTGAAGTTATGGGCATTTAAAAATTTGATTTTTTTTTGTATGAGTTGTCAAATGGCATATTGGTAATTTTTTATGGTGTTTTTAGTATAGGGACTAAATTTATAAAATTATGTGGAGTGTCCTATTTTTACACACTTCGAATTAGATTGGACTTTTCCCTAAAACCCCTTTAAATAGAACATATTTTTTTGTTATAAGAAAGGAAAAACAACTTACAACTACATATATTTTAAAATTGTTCATGGGCCAATTTATGTTGAGCACAAATAGTGTTATTGAACTGAATATTCATGCCATTAGAGTATAAAGTTTAAAATAGCTTTTGTGTAATAAGAATATAGATGTGATAGTACACTGGACATCATATAATGAATTTTTGACAGGTTGTTACTTCTATTCAAGTAGATTGAAAGTAATTATAATTGAGAAAAAACATAAATATATGTTGTTTATAAAAAAGTATATCGGTCATTATCTGTTTATAATAGGTATGACCCGGAGACATGCGCAGTTTATTCTCTCTGTTATGATGAGTGCTGATTTCTTATTGTTCCCATATGAAGAGTTCTATAATAAACCAAGGTTCTACAAAATGCGAGGCGTGATCGAGGCGTGAAGGCCAAGCCTTAAGCGTTAGAAGCCTAGGCGGGCCTTAGGCGTAAAAAGGCATGAAAAGGCGTTTAAGCATTTTTAATATATTTTAATATTTTTAACCATAACAAGGCAATTAAAATACTAAAATTGTACTTATCATAAAAATATGTCTGAATATTTGCAAATTAAAATACTATTTGATTATTTTGGACGAGATAATGGTCCGATTAGTAAAAAAATTCTTTAAAAGGCGATATCGTTTCACTAAAACATTGTTGTTTTTAGAAAAAAGTGTTCCTTAAAGGTTTTACCAAGAATAAGGCGTAAAAAACTTAAGGCACGTTTCTCTCAAGCCTCAAGCCTAGACGGGTTTTTTAGAGCACTGTAATAAACATAGAAGGACAACTTTTCACTCACCCCAGACTATAAGTTTGGCACCTATAAACATGTCTTTGTATGTAAAAAAAGGGGTCCACCAAAAATTATTTAGTAAAAAGATAACTTTAACGAACAAGCACTCTCATATTCAATATCTTCAACCAATATCATTTTCAGTTGTATATATATTATTGTGCATGCGTCATGCGTGCGTGTGGTGGTGGTACCGTGGTGGTAGACTGTGTGCTTTGTTCATTGCTCAACAGGTTTGCATTTTGTCAAAAAAACTGTATTATCACTTCAGCTCATTGATCTTCAATTGAAGTTTTGTGATTTGTTCTCTGATATGGAGGACATTTTCTAAGAAATGTAGCTACATACAATGGTATTTTGAGGGAGGTGGAGAGATGAAATACCTATTGCGCTAAGTTTTTTTTCCAATTAAAAATCTTAAAAAAATTAGGATTTAGGTTTGGTGGTTTTTAACACCTGTACTACATATAAAATGTGTGGATGAACCATCTAGAATAAGTTCTCATACATACACCCAACAACGCAAGTAATAATAGCATAGATATGCACAATATGTTTATAAGTTCTCATTCAAACACCCCCCAAAATGGCTTGCACACACTATGCACATGCAAACACACTGAAGAGAGTCTTACTTGATAGCGGAAACTATTGTCAAATGTATAGTATTCTGTTTGCAATACAACCCCGCAGCCAACAAAAAAAAGAGAATAAAAAAATAACTTCCATGCAATACATAAATACTTAGAGCTGTCAACGGGTCGTGTTAACGGGTTAACGGGTGAAAACACCCTTAACCCGTACACGACCCGTTAAGACTAATGGGTCAAATGATAATAACCAAACACGACCCGTTAATATTAACGGGTACACGACCCGAACCGTTAACACCCGTTAATATTAACGGGTCTAAACGGGTAACGGGTTAGATGACCCGTTAGTACCCGTTAGTACCCGTTAGTACCCGTTAGTACCCGTGTAATATTGGTTCAGGTCACACGACCCAATAAAACCCGGTACCACTAACGGGTGATAATGGGTATAAACGGGTTTAATCGTGTAAGAGTACAAACCCAAACACGACCTATTATGATAACGGTTCTACCGTGTTGACCCGTTAATGACCCAAAACCCGATAAGACTAAACCCATTAACTTATAATTTCGTGTCGTGTCGTGTCGTGTTATCGTGTCGTGCCTCATTTTGCCAATATGGTGAGTACACAAAATGTAGGATTTCAAACTGGGTTCCATGTCTTGAAAAAAAATCTCTCTATTATTTCTGTTACAAATAACGAAGTTGGACTCAACTTCTACTGTTCTACCCATCATTACCAAAGTACTACCACACTACGCATTTTACATGAAACCAATTCATTATAATCCACAACCACTAATCGCTGCTTTGATAATAAACCAATGTCTACAGGGACGATACTTGTGGGTGCTTTGACCTTCACCGCCACTTAAAACAAAAAACCATCTCTCTCTCTCTCTCCTACGGTTTTTCTTATCATCTCTTGTTTCGTCCTTTTCTCTTCTACTTTCAACTCTCTTTTTGGAACAAAACATACTCAAATATATGTTTTGGTTTGATACCATCGCGTAATGTTATAGCAGTTTTAAATCCACAATTGGTAAAAGAGAAGCCGGGTATGGAAACGCGGGTGTTAGTTGTAAGACTTATCACTCTCTCTCTCTCTCTCTTAATCAAATATAAAAATTAAAATCTGAATTTTCGTAGAATCTGGATGACAGGTGTGTGCTAAACAAAACATAGAAAGGTGGAAAAAAGGGAAATTCTATATAGATATGGTACACACTATATATCTATATGTCCAGCTCTTGTCTCTCCTCTTTCTTTTTTCTTTTTGTTTTATCCCTTTTCAGCTTGTTTAATCTTTTACTGGTTTCCTAAACCGGAACAAACTGCACTAAAAAAAAATACTAGAAAAGGAAAATGAAGACACACAGCCAAATCGTGAAATCAACATTTTTCCTTTCTCCTCACATCACCACTACCAAGCCCTTCACCACCCAATTACGTTCAACACACACGCAACACTCTCATTTTCTGTATTTTATTACATTTGAATAAACTTATAATCATAATATTTACAAAACACTACCCTAAATTTGTTGTTTGTCAAATAACTAACATTATAAACGATTTTTAATTTGATTCTTGACTTAAAACAAACCCAAATTGAAATTTAAATCCCTAAAGTACCAAAAAAGAACTCAAAGTCACAATAAACCGTCAAATATAGCCTGTTAGGGCATTTGATGGCTAGCCACCGAGTCTCAATGGCAATACTTGGCCGCATGCCACCAAATTCTCACTAACACCACATACATACCAAAAGTTTGTCTTCACCACCACATAACTCTGTTTCTTATAGCGAAACTTTACCTCGGGTCACTTTTCCTCGCGAAAATTTAAAAGAACTTATTTTACTACGGGGAAAATCTTATATAGCCGTGGCTAGCACCGGCAAAACAATGGATCGGGCCTGTTCTGGGTTGGCCAAATATGGGTCGGGCCTATTCGGAGTCGGGTTGAATATGGGCATATGGGCTGATTATGCTTTTGGGTCGGGTTTTGTCCAGGCCAACTCGTTTTTTTGGAATAGTTTTTGTTAACAGTTTTTTTGGTAGCACAGAAGTTTTTGCGTGAGAGAGAAGGTCCGGTGGAAAATATGAGATCCGGCGAAAAATATGAGATCCAACTGTTGATCCGACGAAAATATATAAACGAAAATATATATCAGTTGATTATTCCGACGTGAGAGAGAGATCCAATGAACCATAAGAGAGAGATCCGGCGAACCATAAGAGAGAGAGATTCGACAAACTGTTGTATGATATTTGATCCGGTCAACCCTTCATATTTATGTTGTCTTGTAATATAGAAGTAGTGAACCATAAGAGAGGAATACAAATTGTATGATGTCTGTTAACTTTTTAACTTTCTCATTCACTTTCAGTGAGTTATGTGATATATGATAGGTTTAGAAGTAAGAAAACAGCTGCTAACTTTTTAGGTTATATGATATATGGGTTTTGCCTTGGCACCGTGTTTTGCTATTGGGTTGTAACTTGGATTTTTATTTGGGCCATTAATTCTAAAATATGGGCCCTATATTTTAGTGTTTGGACTTATATGGGTATTTTAGATAAATGGGTCACATATTGCCACTACTAGCCGTGGCCTATATGAGGCCTCAACCTCTAGATTAGAGTTGGCAGAATTAATGGCATTCATTCATTTAATGAGCATTTGATTCTTAATAATATCTTCTTAATACATGCAAAAATGATATTCTTCATACAATCCTCATAAAAATTTCCTAGTTCTCTAATTACAAATAAGAGTGAAATCTATATAAAAACTCAAAAAAGGAGTTCTATGTAAAACTATCCTCCGCGGTCTCTATGCCCTTCGTGGCCTCAAATAATGTCCTCAGCTTCCATCCCGAGGAAACAAAGAATATAGAAGGGATGAACTCTAATAGCTCAGTAAGGGGCATCTCAAATTAAGGGGTAGCTCAAAGGTCTTGAGCCATTTGCCAATGTTAATATGAACAAGGGCAATAGATATACAAGTGATGTAATTCAACAATAAAATAGGAAATAATGAATGTGTAACATAAGCAATAAGGAAAGAAAAGAATAGTATTATTTCAACCCTCAAACTGCCGCCAATGACCTATAACTCAATCTCCCAAAGGTCTCAACTCCCCGACTTCCCCCATGGCTCAATCTCCCATGGTTCGCCCTTTTACTCTGCGACATATATTTTTATAACATTGGATTTCTCAAACTCCAAGGCCTTATTCTAGGTGTCTTTGACCTAGTCATGCTACAGGTCGCGGTCTCCTCTCCTGCCCAATTCCGGGACGAGCGATCCGTGGACTGCTGTTAACTCTCCACCTTGGCTGAGTGCCCCGGTGTTAAGTCCCAGAGTTAGCCTAGGCTCAATCTCCCTAGACTAACCATTTTGACCTCAAGCACCGAGTATGAGGTCCTCAAATAGACAGACATAATGCCTCGGCTGGTTAATGACTGTAGCGGTCTCAGCACTGAATCCCGTCTCAACAACTCCCAGGTTTAATATAATACTGCCTTCCCACTCAACGACCTCTACTAAATAGGCCGCGATCTCAAAGAAAGAGTTAGAACTCTTGATCTACAACAGCAGGGGTATTATAGTAAAAACGAGATTTGAAAACCCTAATTCACTCCCAACTTAAATCTCAAAAGATCAAAGGCAAAACTCTAAAATAAGTCTCGTAAGATCATTAAGAACATCTTCGAAACACTCACTCTCTAACTATAAATTCTCACCTCAAAAACCCTAATGGAAAACCTCTTAAGATTATAGATTTTTCTTAATGAACAGTGGAACTCCACGGCCTCTAAAACCTTGATGAATAGTAACTGTCTATGGCCTAACTAAAAACCCAGTAGAATTCCACGGCCATACCCAGATTATGCTATGACAAGTAGAACTCCATGGCCATATCCAAGTTATAAGCAAGGGCTCATCTCATTCAATAAAGACATAAAAAACTAGAATTTTAACAAAGAAGAAGAGGGTGAGGACAAATCCCTTACCTTAGTAGTAGCCTTCCGCTGCCTTTAGCACCACTTTCTTCTCCGGTGAACCACGGCCTCACTCTGACAACACTTCCTTCTTCACACACAAACCTTACTTTCTCTTTCTAGAATGGATTTTAGGGTTTTAATATTCTTGAGAAGTGTGCCAGGGTGAGTATTTATAGGTTTTAGGGAGGAATCTAGGGTTTTCCTCTTTTGGCCACTATTTTCCCTAATTACCCTTTGTAAAAAGTCTCCTAGAATTTTCTAAATTTGCTCCTTAAGTCATGACATAATAAGGTCACGTCATCACCCCACATGCTGCCAAGGGGACTAAGCTCCGCGGCTGTCACCATAGATAGTGGCCTTCTTAGTGCATGTTTGCGACTTTTGCATACTAGGCCGTAGCCTCTGGACTTCGTTAGTCCGCGGACTTACCGTTCTCCACGGCTTCTCTTGGTTCTCCTACTGATTGCGGCTTTCTAAATCACCACGACCTTTTAAGGTTTTAGGGTCGTTACAACCTCCTCAACTTAGGAAATTACGCCCTCGGAATATAATGACCTAAAAGCATAAATTAATTCATACCTTGGAACCATTGTGGATACTTTGCTTTGATGACGGACTCTAGCTCCCGAGTGACCTCTTTCGCGGCCTGATGTGTCCAAAGCACCTTGACTAGGAAGATTGTCTTTGACCTCAGTTGCCATAACTTAAGTCTCCGTGGATCTCAAGGGGCTCTTGGTTGAATATATGGCTGGGGTCTTTAACGTAATTTCTTAACATTGAAACATGGAACACGTTGTACACATAGGACAAATTCGGGGACAAAGTTAGCCTAAACGAAGTCTTCCGAACCTTCTTGAGATCCTCAAACGGTCGAATAGACTGTGAGCTTAATTTGCCCATCTTTCCAAACCTCACAACTCCCGTTCATGGGGAAATTTTAACAAAGGCATGATCCCCAGCCTCTAAGTCCACATCCATTTTTTTGACATCAGCCAACTCTTCTGTCTGCTCTGAGCACCTTGAAGCCTCCCTTGAATCAACCTAACTTTGGCCGCACCCTATTCTACTAACTCAGGCCCTAGTAGTTGTCCTTTTCCTATACAAGGCAACGTATGGGTAACCATTGTTATACACAAATTCCACTAAGGGTAGGGGGTCTTCCCAACTGCCGTGAAAGTCTAATACATATGTCCTCAACATATCCTCAAGGGTCTGATTGGTTCTCTTCGTTTGTCCAGTTGTCTGCGGATGGAAAGCGATACTGAAGTCTAACCGCGATCCCATTGCTCGTTGAAAGCATTTATGAAATTCTGAGGTAAATCTAGGGCCGCGGTTAGATACTATAGTCATCGGGACTCCGTGGAGTCTTACAATCTCCTTGATGAAAAGTTTGGCCAAATGATCCACATTGGTCGTGGTCTTAACAACCAAAAAGTGCTTGGACTTGGTCAATCGATCCACAATAACCCAAATGGAATCCATCTCTCTCTGAGTATGAGGCAGTCCAACTATAAAGTCCATGGAGATGTTTTCCTACTTTTATTGTGGGATAGGCAAGGGCTGCAACCGCCCTCGTCTCTGGTGCTCGGCCTTAACTTGCTGGCACACTAAACACTTGGCCACAAACGTTGCGGCCTCTCTCTTAATGTTGGGCCACCAGAAATTTTCCTTCAAGTTTTGGTATTTCTTGGTGCTTCCGAGGTGAATTGCAAAAGGTGAGGAGCGTTAACACTTCGGACTTAATCTCATCATTCCGCGGCACACATAATCTTGTTTTAAAATCGTAAGACTCCGTGGTCATCAGCTCCAAAGGCCGACTTCTTTCCTTTTTCTATAAAACCACGTATCTTTTGGAGGTCCAGGTCCGCGGCCTGGGCTATTCTTATCCTCTCTATCGAACTTAGTTCCACGACAAGGGCCCTTAAGTGTCCGCGGCCTTTATGGCTTCTGACCTAAATTCTCATACTCTCTAAATCTCTTGAATGTGCTTTTGACTTGTAATCCTCGAAGCGCTAAGGGAACCTTTTCTACTTAAGGCATCAACCACCACGTTGGCTTTTCTCGAGTGATACTTGATTGAACAATTGTAATCTTTGATCAATTCTAAATGCCTCTGTTGTCTCGTGTTTAGATCTCTTTGAGTAAAAATGTAAGTCAAACTCTTATGATCCGTGAATATCTCACAACTCTCTCCATATAAATAATGTATCCAAATTTTCAAGGCAAACTCTACTGCGACTAGCTTTAAGTCATGGGTGGGGTAATTCTTCTCATGAGGCCTTAGCGGCTTAGAGGCATAAACAATCGCCTTTTCATTTTGCATCAATACATAACCTAGGTCGCGGTCAGAGGCGTCACTGTAGATTACATAACCTCCTCCTTTCTTAGGTAAAGCTAAGATAGGTGTGGCCACCAACTTTTGTTTCGACTTTTGAAAACTCTCCTCACATTCCGCGGACGATACAAATTTCTTGTCCTTGTGTGTCAATTGGGTCAAGGGCATGGTTATCTTGGAAAATTCTTCCACAAATCTCCTATAGTGCCTGCTAAGCCTAGGAAGCTTCTAACCTTAGTTACTGTAGTTGGTCTCTCCCAATCAACAATAGCCTCGACTTTTCCTTGGGTCCACGACCAGTTCGTCCTTGTTCACAATGTGGCCGAGGAAGGCAATCTCCTCAAGCCAGAATTCACACTTATAAATTTTGCATATAACTTCTCCTTCCTCAGAATCTCAAACACTCCGTGGAGATGGTCCTTATGCTCTCCCGCGGTCTTAGAATAGATTAGCATATCATCAATAAAGACATTCTCAAATTTATTTAAGAAGGGTCTAAACACCCTATTCATCAAATCCATAAAAGTAATCGGAACATTTGTTGATCTTAATGGCATCACCACAAACTCATAATGACCATACCTAGTTCTAAAGGCTGCCTTATGAAGGTCCTCGCTTTTGATCTTGAGTTGGTGATATCCCGACCTCAAATCAATTTTAGAGAAATAACTAGCATCCTTTAATTGGTCAAAGATATCATCAATCCTAGACAAAGGATATTTATTCTTTATAGTCATCTTGTTTAGTTCCCTATAGCCTATGCACATCCTCATAAACTCATCCTTCTTCACGAATAATATCGGGGCACCCCAAGGGGAAGTGCTAGGCCTAATAAAGCCGCGACCTAACAGATCCTTAAATTGCTCCTTTAATCCCTTCTATTCCGCAGGGGCCATTCTGTATGGTGCCTTAGAGTTAGGCGCGGCCTCTGGTACGAGATCAATGGTAAACTCAATTTCTTTGTCTTGGGGCAACCCTGGCAATTCTTCGGGGAACACGTCACACTATAGTCTGCTGCTACAGGAACATCTGCTGAGGTGGCCACAATCTATTCAACATCCTTGACATACGCTAAGTATCCGCGACACCCTTCCTAAATCATTTCCTAGCCCTCAAGGACGATATAAACAAATGCCTTCTCTTGGGTTTAGCTCTCTTAAAACTAATTTCGATCTCCCTAGGTTTACATAAGGAAATCTCCTTTGTAGCACAATCTATCATAGCAAAATGGGTGGGCAACCAATCCATTCCTAAGATTACATCAAAGTCTTCCATTTTTAAGGGGATTAGGCTAACCTTAAAATACTGCTCCCCAATCTCCATGGCACATCCCCCGTAGATTGCCGTGGCCTCACATGACTCCTATCGGGGTGTCAATTACTAAAGGAGGGTTCAAGCTCTGCGGCCTATCCTTCATTTTTCGTGCAAAAGTGGTGGATACACACGAATGTATGGCCTCGGAATCAAAAAGTACATAAGCATTTCTATCATAAATAGTAACAGTACGTGCTATCACATCCTCGACCTTCACAGCTTCTTTGGCATTAAGGGCGAAAACTCTCGCTGGAGCCCGCGGCTTCTTTGTGTCCTTTTTCGGCAGTCTGCAGTCTTTGGCCTTGTGGCCCGGTTTGCCACAATTGTAGCAGCTCATTCCCAATGGGCAAGCCTCAGCAAAATGCTCATTTATGCCGCAATTGAAGCAAGTAACAGTCGTAGTGTCATTCTTCTCTTGTTGCTTTTCTTCCGTAGCCCCATGGCTTTGCCGCAACTTTTGTGCCTGATTTTGTGGCTTTTCTTCCTTCTTGCCCTCATCCTCACCCTTTCTTTTCTCTCCCTTGGCCTTTAGACCATCTTCAAAATCCTGTTCCATGACTCAGTCAGTGCAGTGCAAGTCTGCATCATCAACTCCACCACCCTGCTGCGGAGTCCTCTCTTTAGATCCCCCTAAAACTTTTTAGCTTTCTTTTCTTCAGTATCAACAAAGTAGGGGTAAAGTGTGACAATTCCGCAAATTTTATTTCGTACTCTGCCACAGACATGCTTCCTTGCGTCAGCTCCATAAACTCAATCTCTAGCTTATACCTTGCCGTGGCAGAGAAGTATTTCTCCAAGAAAATCTCCTTGAACCTGTTCCGACAAATGGTCGCGGCCTCTCCTCCCAGTTAGGTCCTTTTGACCATAGACCACATGTGATCTGCCTTGCCCTCAAACATATAGGAGGAAAAAGATACTTTCTACTCTTCAGTGCAGTTTAAGACCTTAAAAATCTTCTCTATGTTCCTTATACTTCAGTTGTTGTTGCAGCCATAACTCTAGCTAGGGCTTTCTCAAATCCAACTGCTATCTCAAGCACCACGTTGGGGACAACAGGTTCTGCGGCCTCATTGTTTGGCGCAACTTCTTGAGCTCTTCCACCATTAACTCTTATCATTAATTCCTGACAAGAATCACACATACAAGTCTAATATCATATAAACAGGTTTATTAGTTAAATCTTATTAAACTATATTATCTTTTAACACTCCCAAAGATTTTCTAGGTTGAACGCCCTGATACCATTTGTAATATGGTTCAAAGTCTCGACCGAGTTGACTTGGTCTTGAGGGTGGCCGAATCGATTCTGTGCTAGAATTCAAAACTAAAAATGAATCAGTTAAATCTCGCTATATCTTGGTGAGATCTCGACGATTCCGAGTTATTAGCCGATATCTCATCCGAGTCTGAGATAAAGACGAGATATCGTGCGAGATGTGGTTTTTTAGCGGGTAAAAACAGAAAAGAAGAAAGAATCGTTGTGTTCAGAGATTAAAGGAGAAAACGACGCTGGAGTTTGAGTGATGAGCCACGAGTGGCGAACAAAATGTATTTGGATTTCTTTAGTGAAAGAAAAAAAAAGAAACCAGAACTTACTTAGTTGGTTCACCATCATCAAACTTTCTTCTCCGCCTGCAAACCCACATAAACCTTCGCCAAACCGGATGCTGACAAAATCTCTCTCAACACTTCTTCTCCGCAGGCAGTTTATTTGTCAAAAATAGTGCTGGATTTTTTTTTGGGAATGGGAGGATTCTTTTTTAGGGAACGTTTTTTTTTGGGAGGGGAAGGTTTTCTTGGAACGAGGGTTTCTTTTTTGGAATAAAATGTTTTATGGATTTGAATTCTGTTGTGTGTTAAATACGGGTATGTATGCTTTTTTACTAACCCCGGTTGTACTTTTTAACAAATAACAAAAAATAACATTTGTATATTCTTTTTTTAAAAACTAACATTTTTAAAAACAATAACATTTATATCTTTTTTTTAAAAGATAACATTTGTAGAAAGAAATAACATTGATATCATTTTTGTAAATAACATTGGTATCTTTTTAAAAAAAAAGTAACATTCATATCCTTTCTTTAAAAATAACAACATTTGTAAAAAAAATTACATTCATATCATTTAAAAAAAAAAATAACATTTATATTTTTTTTACAAAAAAATAACATTTGTAAAAAGGATAACATTTGTATCCTTTTAAAAAAAATAGCATTCATATCATTTTTTTATAAAAAAACATCCATATCCCTTTTTTTTAAAAATAACATTCAAAAAATTATCTTTTAAAAAAATAACATTCATAAAAAATTGATGTGAATCAAGAATGGGGATGCGTTACTATTACACTACACATCAAATACTAACTACACTACACCAAATAAAATTAAACTAAGAAAAAGAATTTCTTTCTCTCTCTATATTCTTTTATCAATATTCAAGGCTAATTACAAATGAAGGCCAATAGCCTATTTATAGGAGAGATTAGTTGGCTAACCAAGCTACGATCCAAAAAGACTAAAAAGGGCAACTAATAACTAAAATTGACTAATTAGCCCCAAATATATTTGGAAACTAATTAAACACTAAAAATAAAAGAAAATGACAATAATATCCTAAACTAAAAATAGAAAAAAAGATAGTCTTCTCCCGGGAGCACAACCACACGCTACGTGTCTCTAATACACATCATTCTCCCCATCTTCGAAAAAGCTTGTCCTCGAGCGTGTATGGTGACTCATCAATGCCACATGATATGAACCAAGAAAAGCTTTGGACCCCAATCAACATTATCCAAAAGTGGGCAGCCCAACAGGAATTAGTCCCATGAGTATGAACCTCATCAATAATGGGTCTAATAAATTCAAATCCTGGCGATGTCCCACTACGAAATCTGAGCAATCAAAAACTGACGACCATATCCGCCCTCTCAACACCACAAGTACATGGTTGCAACTTGGTGTGGTGGACACCCTTGAATCTGACCGGATGGTAACTCCGGCGACCGCAAAGGTATCCGCCCTCTCAACACCACAAGTACATGGTTGCAACTTGGTGTGGTGGACACCCTTGAATCTGACCGGATGGTAACTCCGGCGACCGCACCTTTGCGAGAACGATGGAGAAACAAGCGGACTGAAGATGGCGACTTTCCGGAAAGCCGAACCCAAAATGGCAAATAATCGAAAATAGATCCCAAGTGGGACGCATTTTTCATGGAAGTCTGGAATTGTGTCACAAATAGGCCATAAGATCAATTTAGACCGGATTTGAGGTCAAATAGGGGGTGGGGGATTGGATCGGAGTAGGGAAGCTTATTTTTGTTGAATTAGATTGTGATTGGGCATTAATGAGGGAAAAAAGAAAGGAAAATGGGGTAAAATGGGGTGGGGCAGCTTTGGGTTAAAAAGGGAAAGGGTTGAGGGTTTGGAAAAAGAAAAAAAAAAATTGAAGATGGAGATTCGTGTAGACATGGTGGTGGTCGTGTGGCGGTAGGAGATGGAGTGGAGGAAGGTGATGGTGGAGGGTGGGGGTGTAGGAGGCTAAAAAGCTTTGTGTCTCCCTTTTTAGCGGTGATGGAATTTAGGGTTTCCACCCACCCAATTCCCATTTGAACATTTATCAATCCACCTGATTGAAGGGTTGCCCGAGTTGGAATCTCAACTCGATACCCACTTCACGCACCAAGACGAACACCAAGAACAAACGCAGCTCATCACCAAGAACAAACGCCACTCTGATACCAATTGATGTGAATCAAGAATGCGGAAGCGTTACGATTACACTACACGCCAAATACTAACTACACTACACCCATAGTTGTCAAAATCGTCCGATTCGCGATTCGAATCGGACGATTCGATTCGATTCACTACCAAAACGATTCGAATCAACCTTAGAATCGCAAATGTCTAAAGAATCGGACCGAATCGGCGATTCACGATTCGAATCTTCCGATTCGGGTCCGATTCGGTCCGATTCACTTTTTTTTTTTTTTTTTTTTTTTTTTCGCGTTTTTTTTACATTAAATTAATATATAGGCTCTTTATGATATATATATATTTGTTTTATGTAGGGTGTTTTAAATTAATATGTAGGCTGTTTTATGATATATTTTTGTTTTTTACATTTTTAAGCTTAAAATGAATGAGAACATGTGCTACGGTTAATTTTTGTGATATATGTTGGTATATTATCATGTGCTACGATTAGTTTTTTTGTCATATTACGCTTAATTACCAATTCTATAGTGTTAAATTCCATTTACATATGTTTTACTACGTTTTTATCGTTTGGTTCCGATTCGACCGATACGATTCACGATTCGATTCACGATTCGCGATTCGGGGGGTAAACGATTCACGATACGATTCGCGATTTGACAACTATGACTACACCAAATAAAATTAAACTAAGAAAAAGAATTTCTTTCTCTCTTTATATTCTTTTATCAATATTCAAGGCTAATTACAAATGAAGGCCAAGGGCCTATTTATAGGAGAGATTAGCTTGCTAACCAAGCTAAGATCCAAAAAGACTAAAAATGGCAACTAATAACTAAAATTGACTAATTAGCCCCAAATATATTTGAAAATTAATTAAACACTAAAAATAAAAGAAAATGACAATAATATCCTAAATTAAAAATATAAAAAAAGATAGTCTTCTCCCGGGAGCGCAACCACACGCCACGTGTCTATAATACACATAAATAATAATAAAGCCATCCACAATGGGTGGGTGGGTATATACCATAGGTTGAGGATTAGCGGGTGAAAAAGGTGGTTGGGTTAGAGTAAGAAGCGGTATAAATGAAGTAGACGTGTAATAATCCAACGTCTGGATTCTCAAATGTGGAACTGTCAAACGTCTGAAGTTCAAACAAAATATCCCTAGGTTCAGACGTGGAAGTATTCCACGTTTAGACGTTCTTCTCAAAAGGGAAACTGTTCCACACCTAGCTCAGAAGGGAAACTGTTCCACGTTTAGACTCTAAACGGGAAACTGTTCCACGTATAGTATAAAAGTTACCCATCTAAATTCTTGTCCGCCCCCATAGCGAATCCGATAGATTTACCATAACTTTGAGGGAGGGTTAACGAATCCCCCAACTCTTTTACCGATTGTTCCACCCATTTTGACCTGCTTTAAAGGATCCACAATGGGTTTATGGTACCCATTGTGGATTGCCTAACATTTGTAAAAAAAATAACATTTGTATTTTCTTTTTAAAAAAATAACATTCATATCATCTTTAAAAATAATAACATTCATATCTTTTTTTTTAAAGTATTAACATTCTTATGAAATAAGAAGAAAGTTGTTTGCAATTACTCTTAGTAGGGAAATAGTAACATTTCTTCCCTTACCTACTAGTAGAATTGACCTTTATCCACATCCGTATGATCGATATCACAACTAGATAGGGAAATGAAAATCATGAAACAATGTTACCATAAAGTTTAGACCCTACGCGTGTCGGGATAATCAATTATACAATGCTATGCATATTAAAGAATGGTTCTGAACGTATCTGACGGGTCCACATTGTTAATCTTATTTTTTAAATTTTTTTCAGAATTTTTTGCGCTCTCTAAGTAGTCTACTTATATTTGTGTATCGCCCGATACCGCGCCGATAACGCAACCGAGTTGAAAATTGGGTGTCCTATACCGAGTCTTTGAACCATGATTTGTAACGTCCCGCATCCTGCCCTATTTGTTTGCGGACGTTGGGTCACTTTTTCTCGTAGAAATAAAAAAAAAAACTTATTTTATTATCCGGAAAATCTTTCATCGCCGTGGCCTATATGAGGCCTTTGCCTCTACACATCAGAGTTGACAGAATTAATGGCATTCACAGTTTAATAATACATCTTAATTGACAATTTATTCATTAAGTATTTGATTTATAATATTATCTTTTTAATACATGACAAAATGATACTCTTCTTCATACAATCCTCATAAAAGTTCTTTAGCTCTCTGATTACAACTAAGAGTGAAATCATTATAAAAACTCCAAAAAGGAGTTCTATGTAAACTATCCTTTGCAGTCCCTATGCCTTTCGTGACCTCAACTAGCGTCCTCAGCTCCTATAATGAGGAAACAAAGAATATAGAAGGGATGAGCTCTAATAGTCCAGCAAGGGGGTAACTCAAAGGTCCTCAGCCACTTGCTAATGTTAGTATGAACAAGGGCAATAGATATACAAATGATGTAATACAACAATGAAATAGGAAATAATGACTGTGTAACATAAGCAATAAGGAAAGGAAAGAACAATGTTTTCCCAACCCCTCATATCGCCTCCAATGATCTATGACTCAATCTCCCAAAGGTCTCAACTCCTCGGCTTCCCCATGGCTCAATCTCCCATGGTTCACTCTCGTAGTCTGCGACACATATTTCTATAACCTTGGATTTCTCAAACTCCACGGCCTTATTCTAGGTGTTTTTGACCTAGTCATGCTACAAGTCGCAACGCCCTTTTCTACTCAATAATAGGATGAGCGATCCGTTGACTGCTGTTGACTCTCCACCTTGGCCGCGCTCTGCTGCGGTGTTAAGTCCCATAGTTAGGCTAGGCACAATCTTTTTAGACTAATCATTTTGATCTCAAGCACTGAGCAGGAGGTCCTCAAATAGACATGATGCCTCAGCCTGGCTAATGACTGCCGCGGCCTCAATACTGAATCCCTGTCTCAACAATTCTCAGGCATAATACAATACTGCCTTCCCACTCCACGACCTCCACTAATAGGCCGCGACCTCAAAGAAAGAGTTAAAACTCTTGATGTACAACAAGGGTATTATAGTAAAAACGAGGCTTGAAAACCCTAATTCACTCCCAACTTATCCAAAGATCAAAGGCAAAACCCTAAAATAAGCCTCCTAAGATCATTAAGAACATTTTCGAAACCTTCACTTTTTACTCCAAAATCTCACCTCAAGAACCCTAATGGAAAACCTCAAGATCATAGGTTTTCCTTAGTGAACTATGGAAACTCCACAACCTCTAAAACCTTGATGAACAATAACTGTAAATGTCCCAAAAATCCTGAATCTCATATGAACAGTAGAACTACATGGCCATACTCAGATTACAAGCAAGGGCTCATCTCATTCAATAAAGACATAGAATATTAGGATTTTAACAATGAAGAAGAGGGTGAGGTCGTCCGACAACACTTCCTTCTTCACACACAAACCTTACTCTCTCTTTCTCAAGGTTCTAAAAGGCGCGATGCGTGATCGATGCGTCGAGGTCAAGCATCAAGCATCAAGCAGTAGGAGCCTAGGTGCGCCTAGTCGAAGCCTATGCGTGAAAAGGCGTTTTGCCTTTTTTCTAAAAATATTTTTTAATTATACCCATGTTTCTAAAATAATAAAAGCAGAAATATGAGCATAACTTACATAAAAAAACATAATCATAAACATGCAATCAAAATTACGAATAAAATAAAACATACCTTGAAATTTGAAATTATATTTGTAAACAAAATTACAACAATACTTATATAAAAGCAAAAAAAAATTACAGCAATTTACAACAATTATTTTATAATAGAAAAAAAAAATTACAGCAGTTTTCTTATAACAGCAAAAACACTTTTTGAAATTTCTAGAGAACTTTTGGAATAAGTCACAAATATTGGACAACAGTTATTTTATAAATTTTTAAACCGACAATGGCAGTATCTAGTTTAACTACTATAATTTTTTTTGCTGTCATAAAATTACAGCAATTTTATGACAGCAAAAAAAATTATAGTAGTTAAACTAGATACTGCCATTGTCGGTGGAAAGAAACAATTTTATTTCCGTTACTAAAATATAATATGAATGTCTCCCCAAAATATGTCTCCATTACTATTTTATAGTCCACCTTGTTTCAGAATGAATAATTGTACATAAATTATAAAACATTGAAGGTAAAAGCAAGGACATTATTTGTTGAACAAACAAAAAAGAATGTGGAAAGAAACAAATCCGACCAGTGGAGAGCATGATGAAAAATATGGAGACAAATGACAACAAATTTATACAAAAACGAAAAAAAACTTAGAGAGAGGGAGGAGAGGGTCTGTTGGCATCAAAGAGTTAGGGTTGATGGCCGGTTGGAGAAGTTAGGGTTCTTTTTTTTTTCTTTTGTTTTGTTTGATTGGGGTTTTCTTGGTGGGTGGGGTGGGGTGGGGGGTAGTTTGTTATGTTAGGGTTAGATTAGTATAGTAGATTACAAACAAAACAAAACAAAAAAAAACTTTTGTATGCTTTTTACCGAAAACGACGTCATTTTAACTCAAACATAAGAAAAAAATGATTTCAGCAATAATTTTTTTTTTAAAAAAAAGCGCGCCTTGTGCGTGCATCACCCCGTTGACCGCCTTTTTCGTTTATAAAAAGCATCACTCATAATAGGCGCGCATAGGCGTCACCTATGCGCGCCTTTTTGAACACTGCTTTTTCTAGTTAGGATTTTAGGATTTCTATTAGGCTTGGGAAGCCTCACAATGAAGGTATTTATAGGTTTTAGTGGGAAATCTAGGGTCTTTTGACCACTATTTTCCACAATTACCCTTTTTAAAAAGGCTTATAGAATTCTCTAAACTTGCCCCTTAAGTCATGACATAATAAGACCACATCATCATCCCACTTGCTGCTAAGGGGACTAAGGTCCACGGCCGTCACCAAAGGTTGTGGCCTTCTAGTGCGTGTCCAAGGCCTTTACATACTAGGCCGTAGCCTCCAAGTCCGTGGACATACCTTTCTCCACGGCTTTTCCTTTTTCTCTTATTGGTCGTGGCTTCTTATATGGCAGTGACCTCTTAAGATTTTAGCGTCGTTACATTTGTTGTCCGGGAGAGACCCTATATGTTAAAATTTCACAAAATTGAGATTTTAAGTTAAATTATGCACACTTGACCATTGGTGACTGAACTTTGTCATGGTTCCCGAATCTTTAAGCTTATATTGTCACTGGAAACAATGACAAAGTTCGATCACGAGTCGAGTGTGCACAGGAACTTAAAATATTAATTTTGTGAAATTTGTACATACTTGGTGTTCGGATTGATAAAAGTCATATGTTTCGATCTCCCATCACCGAGGCACACTGATTAAGTTCGGTCAAAAGGAACCGAGTTATGCGACACCGGAGACAAATTTTTGGTCAAGTATGCAGTGTTACTAATTCGGCAACTGGTTTTGCCAGTGGGTCTTGGTGGCTAGCCACCAAATGACCCAAGTGGCGATACTTGACAGTTTTCTACGACTACAAGTTCTTCGTGTATACTCAGTCTTTAAATTTTAATTTTTGTGTTTTTTTAGGTCGAAAATCTTATTGAAATTCAATTATAATGTTGGTTTTTGACAAACCACAAAATTAGGGTTCGTAAAAGAAATGATAATGGAGTTTATTTAAAGAGAGGACTGGTGGGTCGGGGAAGTGAGGGAACTGGTGGCGGGTTGTTGGAATAGTATGGTGATGACTTGAGATGGTAGAGAGAAAGATGAGAGAGGGGGAGTCTGGTGGTAGTGGAAAGATTAGGATTGGTTGGGGAAAGAGAGGTTTGTAAATCTGATTTTGTGGTAGTGTGGGGTCGTATATATGCTTTAGACAATGCTTGTTGATTTAATTGCAATGTACTATATTTTATAATATGGGGTAAACACATGTGAGTTGCCATTATCTAAAACACACTCATTATTATGTGTGGTGTCAAGGACCAAAGTGACGTGTGCCTTTAACTGCACCCCATCTTAAAGGTGAGGGAACGCATCCCAAAGCTCCTTTCTTATTTGGTGAAGTGTTGTGCCACTGCTGGTCTTTTTACATTCTAATGCATCACTGATTAATCTTGCACCGTCTTTAATATCATATACACTATCTGCGCATGCACAGGTACCAGCAAACACAGTGCATTTTCTGCATGGATAGTTAGGTGATCCGGAACGCATGAAGAAGTTGATCGGTTAAGGAGATCAATTATGTTTTATTTCATATATTTTGGTTTTGGGATACATATGCCGTAGCTGATTCAATCTTATGATTTTAGGAGGTATTTATCAATTAGGTTAACGTTATCTTAGTAGGATTATCGTGAGGATTAAGGTTGTCAAGATTTTTAGTAGTCTTATTTTGAGTTGGGAATTCTTAGCCTATAAATAATGATGTGATCTCATTAATTAATTGGAGAATTGAATTGTGGTTTGAGTTAAGCTTGTGAGCTTTGTCCATTTTGCGTCGTTAGGGTTGAATCTTTTTTTAAAAAGAACGAATAAGGTAACTAAAAGATCATTAGGTTTTTTTGGTTGTATTTGCATTACACAATACAAGGTGGTTGCATCACAGAATCTCACATGCATACGGTTTAAGGTAGATGATGAAGATCCCACAACATAGGGGCTGGAACCTCAAGAGGATTCCAAAGTAGTGCAAAAATTCACTTGATAGGTCTCTATTCAATTGAGAAGAATATTAAGAAGGATTCATGATGTAATTGGAATCTATCATTTATAAGAAATTTCTGTGATGGGGAATTTATTGTGAAGATAAACGATGATAAGAAAAGGTGCTCATGTAGGGGGCTTTTTTTATCTGTGCAAATATCTCTTCCAATTATTGATTGATTCTTCTATATATGTTTTTGTTTTAAAAACTTTATAAGGTGATTTTGCTCGTTCACCATGTAAATTACAATTTTGGGTTTGTTACCTACTCAACGGAAGGTCAATAGGTGTGATTTGCTCCAAAGAGATCTTTTTTGATGGCGGGGTTCATAAATTTTGGTGATTATAATTCCTAAGCAGGTGTCTAATGGCTTATATGTGGAGAAATAATAAAATATAACAGAGGGAAGAACAGTATTACTAGTTGATCAACATTACTTGGTATAGTATTTTTTTCCCTTGGCAAGTAGGAGGTACCCATCATTATGTATTAGCATTTTCCAAAATTTTGAAGGATTTTAATTTGTCATTTATTCTTACTGTAGGATGGGATATCCACAGTCCCCGTCACATCTTTGAAGAGGTGGTGTTTTTGCTGGTCGTAAGAGAGACTAGCTATGATTGGTGCCTAGGGGGGTTTCTGTTCCTTTGTACTGCGGGATTCCTCTTATCTTTGGATATTATTTGTGTTAATTTGTCATCCATTCTTACTGTAGGATGGGATCTGAATGGTCCTAGCCACGTCTTTGAAGATGTGGTGGTTTGCTGGTCATGAGAGAGACTAGCTATGCTTGTTTTTCTGTTCTTTGTACTTGGGGAGTCCTCTATCATTTGGATATCATTTGTTTAGTCCGAGTGCATTTGTAATATGTGGGTTACTTGTACTGCGTGGGCCCATTTTTAAAAACGGGGGTCAGTTTGTAATTATAAAACGCTGAACTGTTAAATTATATAATTAACTACACAAAATAGTACTTTTGTTCGTATCATTATGAGCTGGCGCGTCATGAAATTATGTTTCCTGGAATTAACTTTGTTTGATATTACTTGGGAGGAAAGGGGATATGACCTTATGTTCTCTGTATTTAGGTTCAAGGGAAACTATTCTTGCAGAACCCCTGCCAAAAAGTTCTGCTACTAAGTGAAGTCCAAATCAGGGTAATTCTGTTGTGCAGTTCAGTTGAACTCAAATGAATTTGTAAGAATCTCAGGCTTGATTTGACATCAATAGTCCTAGTTCCAGCCTTGCTCATCCAGGGTTTGAGACTATTTATGTGCTTGATAGATCTTGTGCTTACGTTATTGAGTTTATGACTGCAAATTAGGGGTCACTTGACTCACTATCCTTTTTAGATGCTGCATCTTATTCCAAACCTGTTGCCTTCATATTTTCATATTGTGCCTTTGTACAGATGCCACACATTTTAATTGTATTTGCAACTTGTTAACAGATCACGTCAGCTGAGACGTCTTCAACTCGTATGGTGCCGTGATTGTAATGCTCTGAGTGAAGCAGTTAAAAAACTACCACTATTGGAAGAGCTTCACCTTTACTACACCAATATCTCAAAGGAAGCCATCAAAACTGTCGGCAGTTGTTGCCCTCTGCTGAAATCATTCAAATTGAACGCGCAAGGGTTTAGACGCCCCCACATTGAGTCTGATGAAGAGGCTTTAGCCATTGCTCAAAACCTGCCTCATTTACGCCACCTTCAACTCTTTGGAAATAAGATGACAAATGATGGCTTGCAGGCCATTCTTGATGGTTGCCCTCACCTTGAATCACTCGATCTTCGTCAGTGCTTCAATGTTAGTCTTGGAGAGGATCTAGCGAAACGATGTTCCGAACAGATTAAACATTTGAGGCGCCCTCATGACTCAACTGAAGATTATGGATTTGATGCTGAAATTCACGACTGTGACTCGATTGATGAGGATTACCCGTCTGGAATTTCCGATATTGACTTATTTTCTGGTGACGAGGAGTACTATGAATTCTCCGACTATGACTATGATGACTTCACCTTGTACGATGACTTTACTGCATATGATGACTTCACAGTGCTGTATGATTAATCATCTCACGAGTGGTGAGGAAAGCCAACAGGGGTGTGGATTTTTTTGCATATATGTGCTGCTTCTTTATAGCACTTTTCTCATCTGCATGTGCTAACTTTTACGAGTATGATGGTTTTGTTGGCTTTTGTAGGTTTGCGAGAACATGTGGGATAATATTTTGCACCTGGGAGAAGATAGCTGATGTGGAGTCATGGATCTTGATTGCTCACGAACTTTTTTGTGAGAAGTCTTGTTTATTCTGCTTTACTGCTATCCTTCTAGTATTATTGGAACTCCTTTTCAGAGGTCTTGTTTATTCTGCTTCACTGCTATCTTTGTAGTTTTATTAGAACTCCTAGTACATCTCTAATCACAACAGGGTTATTAGAATTTGTACCTACATTTGCGGATAAACCGGGCTTGTGTTATGTTTGGATCATAGTATTATGGTTAGTGTCATTTACTAGTTATCCCTAACCTGACTTATTTGTATACAGGTCTTTGTGAAATAAAATTGGTCATGTTAGACACTAATTGAAACTTTTTATTATTTACTGTAAAATAGAGTCAAACCTCCATAAAGTATTTTGGGTTTACGGTTCACCCCCTCATTAATTTACTCAACAGCTTGCCTCCATTTATTTTAATCCAAAAACCGGTCATTCCATTATAACTGTCAACAGTCTTGAAATGACTAAAAAGCTCATAAGAGCCAAAACATAATTTTTAACCACCCTCTCTCTCTCTCTCTCTCTCTCTCTCTCTCTCTCACACACACACACACACATACATACATTATATTTCCTCTTTCCAGAATAAATCCCTCGCTGCATATTCACAGGTAACACATCATCAACAGATAAGTTCATCAATCTGTACAAATCGAAACATAAACGCATCACACGAATTAACATATATATGTATACATATATGGATCTCCCAATAAATAACTTAAGGGCCATGATCAAGTTAGATAATACATTATCCCACCTAATACCTTTTTAAAAAGGACGGGTAAAGACAGGAGGAGAAAACACTTTTAGTTCGATGTAATTCCTATTCCTACCTACTCCTACACTCCATTCTCTTCTCAAATATATCCTACCATTGAAGACTTCTCTCGTGGTTCACTTCCCGCACAACTTCCTTTCCTCTGGCTTGCCTTTGCAATTTGATCTCTCTCAATTTCTCTCTCCTCCACGTTTCAAATTCACAAACAAAAGCTTAAGGCTTCACCACTACGACTCATTGAACAATGTTGCGCCCTCAACTTTGTTTTGCTAATGGATTGGACTCTAGCACCATCGATATGCCTCTAGGCTCCTGCCCTTAGTTCCCTCTCCCCCTTTTTATATTCACATGTACTCTTTAATTTCTCTGTCACCTCCTACCCCCCTCCCCCCCCCCCCCCCCCCCCACCTCTCTTCCCTTTTTCTTTTTTGTGTATTTTTGGTTTCAAGCCTGAAGCGTATGTTTCGATACTCCAAACAGGTGGCTGCAAAAGGATTCAAACTTTTGGAGTAGAGTCCATGCCAATAGGCTACTCCCTTAGGGTTACTCTAAATGTCTGATTAGGGACTCCTTTAAGATAAGCACCACCGACCTCCTTTAACTCTCTCTTGCCAAGGGGCTCAACTCCATGAGATAACAACATAGTAGACCTCTCTCTCTTTCCTCTTCATCTTGAGAGAGGATCTTTCTTGCTGTGGGCTGAATTATATGAACTTGGTCATATAGTTTGGGACTTTGCTCATGACGGGCTCAACTACATACATGTTGAATATTATTGTTGTAATATATTATTAGTGGTATATTTGTAATTAGCGATGGGAAATTTGATGGCCTAATTAGTGGGTTAGTTTTTTTTATTCTTTGACACGCGCACACACACACGCACACACACACACACACACACACACATATATATATATATATATATATATATACTCATCCTTTAAGAGATGATTACACATATATCATTGTTCCCCAAATATTTCTACATGGTATCAACTCAACTCTTCCAGGATTTTCCTTCTCTCGATAGTCTTTCCTGCATCTCGGTAGAATTTGTTCTCTCATCTCGGCATCTCGGCACTGTTCACGGGTTATTGCTCATCGACATTGTACATCAGTCATTGTTCCCCGAAACTGTTCATCGACACTGTTCATAAAAAAATATTGTTGCCTTACCTTATTTCAGATATGATCTCCTTTCAGATCTTTTTCGACCTTCTTCGTTCGATTTTGTGATCTATTATTATTTTTAGCATGAGTGATAACTAAGATTCGATTATCAAGGAATCTCTCTTCTTCGGTTCTTTAGCTAGTATCGAGTTATTGGTTCCCTAATTATCTTCAGTGGTTTCGGGCTGTTTTGTTTGCATTAAGAGCTCGAGGCAAATCCTCGTATATCTTAGATGTTAAACCTTCGGATGCTACTAAGATCCCAATAGGAAAATGAACATATCATGACCTTGTTGTGGAATAGCCTGGAACCAGATGTATTCCACAATGTATCTTGTTCTGAATCGTCCAAAGAAATTTGGGACAATCTTCAAAAGATGAATTCGTTTGATTAGAATCTCTCTCGTATTATATTTTTACTTACGTAGGGCAATCGATCTGTGGACGAGTATCTTTCGGTTCTTAAGGTTATATGATGTAAACTACACGTCAAAGGCCCAAAACAAAACAAACACCAACTTTAGAGAAAGAAACTAAGAATTTCTTATACTAAAAAATGGAGGAATTGTCCTCAAATGAGGAGTACATGGGCATTTATATGGGGGGAATTATCGCTAACCAAATAATTGCCTAAATGACTAAAAAGGACAGTTATTTATAAAAATATACCTAATTAGTCCTAAACATGCTTGGAGATCAATTAAAAGAGATAAAAGAAAATAAAAGAACTAAAAAAAATGACAATTAGTAAGAAATATTAAAATAACTAATAAGCCCTAATATAAAACTCGTTCCTATCATTTTTCTCGGCTTTAAAAAAGTTTGTCCTCCAACATAAAATGACAAATTGGAGTAGCCCGGGTCGCACCAACAATGCTTGCCAAAATTGAGTCCTACCATATCACACGAATAAATATTTTGAAAATATTTTTCTCTTCTTCAACGAGGTTCATGCGATCTTGCAAGGGTCTTGGAAGTTCTTGATTTATGGTTTCTTGATTTCCATTTAAGACGAAGACTTGGATTTCTTTTGTTGCCGAGGTGTCCCGATCTTTCGGGAGGTGGGAGCTTCAGGAATGCTAGTTTTTTTTGAAGATGTTGGAATTCTTGAATTTTCTAGGAAGTTTTGAAATACCAAGAAGGTCGGGATGGTCACCGAGCTCAGATTGCCCTCGTCGGCTTCGAATTTATGGTCGAAAATCACAGGCACCCATATTGATGGGGACTGACCCTCGATGATGACCGGAATCCCCTTGATTTTCGAGGAAGTTAGTAGAAGGATTTCGGTCGGGGAAAGCGAGATCACAGTGCTATTCATAGGGTTCAGAAAAGTGGTGGTCGGAATTTGCATGTGGTCCGGCAACGTTTGTTGGTTCCTCAGTAAAGCCTTCCTTTCCGATCCTATGGGAATTATATATATATGCAGACTCTTGTGCACACTAAGTTTGCACATGTGCTGGTGCACACCTATTTTTTAAAAATATTAAAAAAATTTGAGTTGATTTTTTATGTGATATTTAAACATTTCAACAAACCCATATATAAAAAATCAGCTCAAAAAAAGTTTTTTTTGCTATTTTAAAAAAATGGGTCAAACTTTTGCAGTTTTTAAGTGTTTTAAAAACTGCGAAAAGTTTGACCGATTTTTTTAAAATAGCAAGAAAAAAAAGACGTTTTTTGAGTTGATTTTTTTATATGGGTTCCTTGAAATGTTTAAATATCACACAAAAAAAATCAGCTCAAATTTTTTTTTTTACTATTTTAAAAAAATAATGTGCAAACTTAGTGTACACATGAGCCTCTCTCTCTCTCTCTCTATATATATATATATATATATATATATACACACACACACACACACACACACACACGTGTTTCTCAATTTCGGTTTTGATCGTTTGATGGATAATTGATGGGGTTTCCGAGTAAGGATGGGAGGAGGGATGGGAGTTCAGTGGAACATAAGGGGGGTTGTTGACATCACAGTAGAGGGGGGGGGGGGGGGGGGGAGTTGCAGGCATTGAGGGCGAGGGAGATATAGTTCACCTGGAGGGAGGGTGTCAGTTTGTAGGGACATACGAGATTTTCACTATGGAACATGATTATTTTCAAAGATTTATTATTTTTTAAGAAAAGTTTATGTAGTTAAGAAGGATGGTTTTATTTGGAATAAGGTTGATTGAATTTTTTTTCCCACTCCATTAATTTAACACAATAATTTAAAAGAAACATGTAATTGAATCAAGTTGATTAGTTGACTAACTAAATGGAGACAACATAAGGTTTAGGGATTATTTTAAAACTTGAGTCATAGTTTAGGGATTCAATATGTAATTTACTATAATTTATATATAAAAACAATTTCATCATTTCTTTGACCACCTCAAAATTCATAAAGTTAAATTTAAAAGATATTTTAATTTAGAAAGTTATTTAACCAATGGTTGAATTTAATTCTCCTATTCAATATACCTTTATCCTAAGTGATTAACTCATGGCAGAATGATCCAATATGAGTTTGATGAAACTTTTAGAGACCTAATGGCTAGAATCAAAGTATGTCTTGAAAAATGAAATCAAGACAAAAATGAGCCAGGGCCACATGAGTATTCATATACTTTAACTAATGCATTATTATTTTGCATTAAAAATATTATCTTATTTATTTTGATAAAACCAATATCATTTAATGCATAGGATACAATGTTTAGAAAAATGAGTATTAAATAATCTAAATGAATATAAATAATTTTTTGGAAGAGGGACATACCCCCCATGCAGTGGCGATTACAATATGAAAAATAAAAACACAAACTCAGCTCATTTTATATCACAACTAACATTATAACCAAATCAATGAAAATATTGAAGGCCATACAAATTATATTCTTGACCAAATTAGAGAGATATGTACTCTTAAACTCATAATCGATAACCATCCATCTAGACCTTGGAAAGTTCTGTAAGTATGTCGCCAATCGAAATTTTGACACTGGCAAAGGCAAGGATTGAATTTTTGAAAAATGTTTTCAGTACAAGAACTGCAATGAATTTTATAATTCCTTCATCTCAAATTATGAATCCTTTGTTTTAAATTAATATTTATGTATATCTTTTATGCCAAATTAGAAGTTTTATCTTTATGCCAAATTAGAAGTTTTATCTTTATTTTCCATTGTCCAATTTTTCCATTTATGAATATAATTTATTATTTCCCATGATATTCTTTGGCGACTAAGAAATAATAACAATTTGGAACACCACCTATTTCATTGCAAGTCGATTGACCATTCTGATATACCGAAGATAGGGCGTGTTAATAAATTTATATCATTATCAAAATTAACAATAATAAATAAAAACTGAAGTGAATTTAATACCTCTACAACATACGAAAACAATATCATAATAATAGAATAATGAAATAACTCAAAGTCTCAATATCCAATATGAAATAAATGAAATAGTTTCAACATACCCGAATCATCCCAAACCCCAACGCCAAATTGTCAATTAAATTAAATGTTTATTAAATCTCAAATCCTTAATTAAAATCCTTCTTTATATCCTTATAGTTTAATATCATATAAACTAAATAAAATATGCATAAACCTACCCTTCATAATTATACAAAGCCCTTACGAACAAAAATATAATAGCTTCCCTAAACATCGCAAAAACACACGGTCGAATTGATCTGGCTCAGACCTATATCCATCTGACGGGTCCGGGGCAGCCCTTACATCCCCAAAATTCCATGGTGACTTAAGGCCTTCATAGCTCGTCTTAGAACCTTTATACAAAATTTCAAAACTCAATTTCCAACAATATAAAGTACTGATTTATGTTTTTAAATCATTTCTATAAAGATTAACGTCATTATAATATGATTAAAGGTTCAAATATGTAAAATCCCAATTTAAAGCTAACTTCATCTTCTACATTCCATCGATTCAATTTAATATACGATTTCAGATCTATATATCAAATTAACACAAGGCTTTGATTAACGCATGTAAATCAGTCCTAAATATGAATTTAATGTCAGAATCATAAACAATAACAAGTCAACTTAAGGTTCTCTACAAAAAGCCTCAATTTTGAAATCAGATTATAAACTCATTAATGATCCAAAGCCTTAACCCAAATAAATTCAATAACAACATGATTATGATAGTATTTTTAATTCCTAAACATGCTTATAATCTTAAATTAGATCCAATGATAATGAAATCATAAAAAGTTACAAATTACGTGGCGATAAAGCAAAAGATTTCTTGCTCTAATAATAATAATAATAAGAACGACTAATCTTTATTCTTTTATTCCCTACCCATCCTCTCTAAAGATATCTTTAAGATTTTCAAAATCTTTAAAGCTGCTAGGGTTTGTGTTTTGTGTGTAAATTGTTTAATTTTGTGTTAACACAAATCCTAGCAGCTTTAAAGATTTTGGGAGTCTTGAGGATAACGTTGGAGAGGATGGCAAGGAATAAAAGAGTTAATATCAACTGTTTTATTATTCGGACAAGAAATCTTTTACCTTTTCATCACGTAATTTGTATAATGAGGGTTAACACCCCTTAAATATCCTTGAACTCGTATGTCATAACACTACACCAAAAACAACAATCTGACACGGTTTAAAACTGTGCCAGATCAAATCTGGCATTGTTTTGAACTGTGCTAGAATCAGGTGTTCCAAAATGGTCATTTTTTTCTGGCACGGTTTAAAATTATGTCAGATTTGACTAAACAGGAACACTTCTGACACTTTTAGACCGTGCTAGAATTTGATATTCCTGGCACACTTTTGAAACAGTTTTGAACTGTGTCAGATTGAGTACATTTTGATAAACTTTTGGTACAATTCAAAATCGTGCCAAAATTTGATACACTTTTGGCACGGTTTTGAACTGTGCCAAATTTTTGGATTAAAGAAAAAAATTAATTATTTGAATACAAGAAAATTCATGAATTGCGAATCTCACACGTTACTGATAAACTAATGTACATACAAACTTCAAAATATTACAAGTCTTAAAAAGTTCACAGAGCAAAAAAAAATTGGGCAGAATTTCCTCTATTTTCTTGAGATTCTAAAACCTGTTATTCTAAAACCTGCATAATATAAAGCGCGCACGGCCATAAAATATAAAAATAAAATTACAAAAGCCCGCACGGCAATAAAAGTTAACAGTAAAACAATAAAAGCCCGCCCGCACGACCATAACACAAAAAAATAGAATCCTGAATATTAACAACATTAAATAAATAATTCCCTTGTTGTAAACCATTGACTTCTCCGTATGTTCTACGTGAATAAAAGCTAATGATAAAATATTATCCTGCAAAAAAAAATAGCATACAAAAAAGAGTTGATATGAGTAACCATGTAATTTATAAAAAAAAGCTTACTCAAGCTAAAAAATTGCATATACGAGTCACAAACATTATTATATTCTTAAATGGAAAATCTTACATAATTTGTGATTACATGGTCAGCTCCTACGAGTTACATTAGTCCAATACGAGGTGTTAGTGCCTCTTACGGAGCCGTTTGGGGGCTGGTCTGGGTTTTCACCCGTCAACGACTTGTTTCTAAAATCAATCTATATATTTTCAAATTATCGTCATATTCTCAAATCGAGACCCCTTAATTACGCGGACAGTTCCTACGAGTTACATTGGTCTCGTGCGGGGTGTTAGTGCTTCTTAGGGGGCCGTTTGGGGATTGGTTTGGATTTTCACCCTTTAACGGCTTGTTTTTAAGCCTAATCTTTATATTTTCAAATTATCGTCATATTCTCAAACCAAGAGGCCAGTGACTACGTGGTCAGTTCCTACGAGTTACGTTGGTCCCGTGCGAGGTGGTAGTGCCTCTTACCGTGCCGTTTTGGGTTTGGTTTGTGTTTTCACCCTTTAACGACTTGTTTCTAAGCTTAATCTATATATTTTCAACTTATCGTCATATTCTCAAACCGAGAGGCCCGTGACTACGCGGTCAGTTCCTACAAATTACATTGATCCCGTACGAGGTGTTAGTGCCTCTTACGAGGCCGTTTGGGGGATGGTTTGAGTTTTCACCCTTCAACGACTTATTTCTAAGCGTAATTTAAATATTTTCAAATTATCGTCATATTCTCAAACCGGAAAACCCGTGATTACGCGGTCAGTTCCTACGAGTTATATTGGTTTCGTGCGAGGTATTCATGCCTCTTACGGGGCTGTTTGGGGGCTGATTTGGGTTTTCACCCTTTAACAGCTTGTTTACAAGACTAATCTATATATTTTCAAATTATCGTCATATGCTCAAACCGAGATGCCAGTGACTACGCTGTCAGTTCTTACGAGTTACGTTGGTCCCGCGCGAGGTGTTAGTGTCTCTTACGATGTCGTTTGGGGGTTGGTTTGGGTTTTCACCCTTTAACGGTTTGTTTCTAAGATTAAACTATATATTTTTAACTTATCATCATATTCTCAAACCGAGAGGCCCGTGACTACGCGGTCAGTTCCTACGAGTTACATTGATTCCGTATGAGGTGATAGTGCCTCTTACGGGACCGTTTGGGGGATGGTTTGAGTTTTCACCCTTCAACGACTTGTTTCTAAGGCTAATTTAAATGTTTTCAAATTATCGTCATATTCTCAAATCGAAAAACCCGCGTGACTATGTGGTCAGTTCCTCCAAGTTACATTGGTCCCGTGTGAAGTGTTAGTGCCTCTTATTGGGCCGTTTGTGGGCTGGTTTGGATTTTCACCATGTGACACCCCGCCTAATAAAATACCGGGTGATCAATCCTATACCAAATTAAAACATGAGTCTAATATGATTCATTCTCAGCATCACTGTCGAAAACCAATTTAATTACTAATAACCTAATAGGCTGGCTTCAAAATTTTATATTAACTAATCTTTTTAACTAAACCATTCAAATAAAACATCCATACAGTTTATATGTATGAAACTGAAATGAAATAAAATAACCGAACACTCGGTTTAACATATTACAACCAAATCGAAGGCCGCACTAAAAGGCGGTAAAATAATAAATAAATACAATTGGGTTTTCGGCCTGAATGTTACTACAATGCTTTCTATCTTAATCACAAGAATAGAAGCGTCTAAAGATAAACCTGCATGCATCCACAACTGCTGCAGCAATGTATGACTCGAAAGAATCGTCATCCAGGCATCCCTGTGTCTGGACACACACACACACACACACACACACACACACACACACACACACATATATATATATATATATATATATATATATAGCAAGAGAGGAGAAAATAGAGAAACGGGTCGGAGCCCGAGTTTGAAAATATTTTTAGCAAGTACTTAAAAGTCATATTTTAAAATATGATATTTCTCATATTTAAATTGGTATCGCACTCTCATGAGATACACTTCACCCCTCTTCTAATAGTGCACACCTAACGCATACGTTTTAAACAACCTAATTTAGCTACCCTGCCTAACTAATCTATTTAACCCATATTTTAAGATCCTCATAGACCCGAGTACTAAGGGATAAACTTCTCCCCATTCCCAACATTGCGCTGCATTCGTGCGTGGGGTGTCTCACGAAGCGAAATCCAAACAAGGAACCCCTCGATACACTACTACATGACAATGTTGATCGTCAAGATCCATTAGGCCCTCAACACATAACGCATATATAAAACTCATAGATTAATATATAATTCTCACTATAACCTCTGATTCACATTCATATAAATCCGGATATATATATATATATATATATATATATATATATATATATATACCGGAAGGGGAATAATACCTTATCATTCTTTTCATTTTATACACGTTTACTTTATATGATAACTCGTCTTCATACACAAGCAAAATACTATACGCACCAAGTATAATTATACCTATCACAATCATATGTATAATAACCATCCCACCGCGCTATAACTCGAGGATGCATTCTCATAGTGCCTATTCGAATCCGGGTTTACTCACTCAACCACGGTACGAAGCCAGACTCACTCATGGTCATGGTAAAAATACACAACGGTGGAGGCGGTCATATTCCCTCTACAAGTGGAGTATACACATCGCACTCGTACGCGTGGGACGAGATGACTTGGGGATATACTATCCCTGCTACTCAAGCCAGGGGATTCACCCATATCGCCCAACCTCCCCGGATCGCACTAGAGAAAATATATAATCTGGCTGTTTCAAACCTACGCCAAAGGAAAGCCCGTAGAATCAGCCTTTAAAGTACAAATATACCAATCACACACAGATATATTCATTCGTATCATATTATATATACTATAACAACGTCGTATATATAATCTATATTATTGCTCAATACATATGGCTATAATTGTCAAACTTTCATAGCGATAGCCAATAGCCTTGAATGTTCCCATTCGTAATAATATCTAAGTATTCGCACACTTACAATACTAAACTTATAAGTATTCTCTTACTTAATATATAACTCGCACCTTAATCACTTTTAAGGATTTATATATAATCCCGAATATATCAATTCGTAATATTCAAATAATTATACTCTCAACTTATTTTAGTCCCATAGGTTTCGCATCACCTATAATAATAGTTGTCAATAGACGTAGCGGATAACTGCGCAATTCTCTTGAGCCTGTATCCTAAAATCCATCCTAATCGCATCCTAAGATTTACTCAATTACAATTGGCCCATATATATTCTAACCACATAAATATATCTACATATGCTTGCCGAATACTTTCCGTGAATGTTATTCATACATTCATAAAATTCATATCCCGGATTGTATACCAAATCAACCCGAGGTTCCCTCTTTTGATCCAAGGTTTACTCACCCTCAATACCATTATCTAGGAGTCCTAATATCACTTCTAGAATCCCCTAAGATAATCTCCAAATAATTTTAGCCTTAATTCTCCCAATATCAGGTTTGATTTCTAAATAACGATTTTGATCTCGGACAGCCTTCCGTAGAAAAATCATTATAAATTCAAAACAAAATCAGAAAAATACATGGTCGGCGCCCACGCGATCGTATCGAAAAGATCTACAAATTTCATTTTTTGACCAAGAGCCGAATCGATTCTCTTCCTAGCCGAATCGATTCGGAAAGACGCTGATCCCAAACCTCTATTAATACACCTCCATGCCTTTTATCTTCTCTCCAATCATCATCCAACCTCAACCAACAATATATTCACGTATAAAAAGGGTTCTAATCATCCTAGAACCAATAACCAACAACTAATTTCAATTAATTTCTAAGTTTCTCAAATTGGATATTATCCGAGTTTTATCCGTTAAAGTTTTAAAATACCCGTTTGGATTCTCGAAAACCCAACCCAAAAATCTTTATAGTTTTACACACCAACTATAATTTGAAAAATAAACACACTAAATCATAAAGCAAGTTAAACACTTGCCTCGTGGATAAAATCCGACGACCTCGAGTCGAATCCCGCGGATTTGGCCCGGTATCCCCTTTTCTTCCTTCCTCTCTTCTTTTTCTTCCTTTTCTCTCTTCTCTTTCTCTCTCTTAGGGCTGATTTGTGAGAGAAATAAGGGTTATAAGGATTTATAAAGCTTATCCCTTATTATACCCAAAATTGGCTCGTATACTCAAATGCGAGTCCCTATTAGTCCAAAAATTTTCGGAACCTAAACGCTACCCTCGGATACTCTATTTTGACTATCTCGGTCATTCCGAAACCAATCGCGCACTTGAAATCTCCATCCGAGTCACTTAACTAAAATTTACCAATTAAATCCCACACATCTCAATACGCGTTTTCTACAACGTAAAATAATTTGCTTTACCCAGTTGTGACATGCCATAAAAACATTCCGACTCATTTACTCCGTCCCCAAAGTAAATGTAACACACGTCGATAAACGTCTAATGCTTATTAATCCAGAATTTACTATTCATTGAAATTCCTCAAATTACCAAATTACGCCCATTTATGCAATTTAAATATCCTTAAACGTATGGGGTATTACATTCTCCCCCCTTACAACGGAATTTCGTCCTCGAAATTCAGATACGACCGGTACTACCAACCTAGGGTTACCGATAACACTTCATTCTGCACACATAAGTTGAAAGGTATTAATCCAAATGGTACCCTACCATGTACTCATTCACGGTACCCACCCATCTCAAGGCTTATATTCTAACGCACTGGCTTAACAACAAGTTCAACTACATCTCTTAATGCTACACCACCACCTCGGTCGTAAGGTTGACTCTCACGTCACATCGCACCTAGTGCTTCTGTTATCACATATAAAGAAAACGAGCCTATAATCGCTACTCTAACGTATAAATCTCACTGGAGGATCACGACTATAAGCGTCCGCTTATCTACATCGGGACATCTAATTTCCCTAAAAAGGAAATTACACTAACGCTTGACTACTTCTGTCAGTCTCATCATTTAGTTTGGGCGTGCTACCTCTTATTGCATCTATACGATTGGATTATCGGGTACCTCCTATGACATTCCATCCAACACACTCCAAATCCATATATGACCGCCTCACAACATAATCTTCCGTTTTATATACGACACCCCCTTCTATTCCGGGCGGTATATAAAATCAACTTACCAAGGTGCCCATACACCTTTTTACCCGTGCACATCGGCACAACTATTGCAAACGTCACAAACGTAACACTCTCCCTAGAAACGAGCCTCACTTTTTCGGCCTGGTACTAACACCTGGGTACTCCCAACCCATACAACTCAAAATCCAATTCTTCTTATACTTGGAATTCTAATCCGTATTAAACTCAACCCACCAATCTCCTTGTGGTTAACTCACAACAATCTTCCTATATATCGACGTCACTAGTCCTACTAGCCTTACTTCCTAATAACCCTACGATCAATGTGTTTCCAACACACGTAAAATGAGTACTATCCTAACTATATCCCTAGTGCCTAAGACCTCTCTCAACTTTCGATATTTGCTCGGTTTCATGCGTGGGACGTCTCGCAAAGCGAAACCCAAACAAGGAACCCTCCCGTTACACTACTCCCTCACATCGTCGGTCATCGAGATATAACGGTCTAAGGCACACCAACGGGACGTTCTAAATCCTACCTTACTAACCTACTAACGTACTTCTACCACTATGCCCTTCCATCTTGGCGAAACGGAAAGTCTAACTAATTGGGGCGCCTACTCTCCGCAAAGGTGTTACGAACATTTTACCCAAAACATATTTCCTCTGAATTTGCCTTCTATTCAAGGCCTGGCTATAAGCCTCAAATCACTTTCCTTTAGCTTGCCTCACCTACATACTTGCGGTGAGAGAGACATTTCCAGTGCTTTTCTAACAACACATCTACATTTTTATTTGCCCCTAGTCATCACATGGCTCTCAGCTAATTTCACCAAAACCAACATCCTAGCATACAATAACATCTCTCCACTCCCAACGTCGTTAAGGTTCGTGTGTGGAGTGTCTCGCAAGCGAAATCCAAACAAGGAACCCCTCCTATACACTACTACTTAACTTTGTCGGTCGTGGAGGTATGTCAACGTAAAACATGATTTTTTTATAAATCCTGCATATCCCCATGCACTTAAATCACGCTAGTGAAACATCTACTCACCGAAGTTCCATCTAGACATATAACAAAGGCGAGCTCGACCTGTATCCAGGTGAAATATCGCAACAATAGCCCGTTCCACCCTGGAACCGCGGATACGATAGTCTTGCAATCATGAGCCTGGTATCGCTCTGATAATACGATAAAATTACTCTTATAATGGTACCATACTCGTACATCATATACAAAACAAGCAATACAAACCATATACAAATCCAAAATATTAACACCCGTTTCCATAACAAATGAAGAAAAATAGGACCCCGCTACCGCAGAAAAACATATAGACATACACTATATAATGTTACCGATACTACCAGTTAACTTGAATCACACACGAATCTAGGACTAATAAAATACTGTGACTTAATCTTGCCACACAAAGTATTCCTCCTTCAACCGAGGTGAAACTCATAACAACATTCTTGCCAATTACCTTGGCTACTCCAAATGGTTCCCGAACATGGTACACTTGCCCTAACTGAACCAAAACTACTTTAATCAATGCCCCATCTAGGCACCATACTCTTTTCCTTTAACTCCTACTGGCAAGGACTAACCACGTGGTTCTACATGCCACATCACAATTATTCCCCACCTCTGGCCACCCTGACCATGTTAAGGTTATCAGTATCTCAGACTCTATAGCCTCGATCCTGACAATCACCTTCATAGTTCCCTTAATTTCTTCGTCAAAAGGAAACTCCCATACCGGCCTCAACAACCTTGTTTCAATGAATTTCCTGGGTGGATGTCCACCTGTGCGGTTCCACGAACAAAAATTCTCCATAAGTGTTAACAACACTTACTAGTGAACCTATCGTTCCTCCGAAGGATTCTCTCTTCATTGTACCCATCTTAATTAGGCACAAAGTTCACTTATCCTTATAGCTATTTATTCACTGTCGGCCTCTGATCGATCCTTATGTGAATACTCCAGAAATTGCATTTTCTTCATTTTTGATAAACCAAAGGAACTCGTGGTTAAAACCATCCGTAAGAACCCTCTATGAGCAAAACAACCTTCTCTCCCGAATATGGTGTCCACTGTTCCCACCATTTTAATATTACTCCCACGAGTGAAAATTTTTTTCCTCGAATTTTCACATATGGGTATTTCCATACCCCGCTCTAAGCCAAAGCTTTTGAGCCTTCTGCTTCCACTGAGTAAAGCTACACTTCCTTCGCATGACTTAGCCTCAACGTATGGTCCTTATCAAAGACCGTTCGAACCTTTTTCCAATTTGACTCCACTGGGTAATTCAACTTTAGCACCACTCTCTACTATATCGGTACTTGGATAATTATAACTACAATACTTTAGTAGTCGTTGCAACAATCTTTGACAATGCCACAAAGGGAGTGACCTTTGTTGCGGTCCACGTCCCTAACTTTAACTTCTAGCTCCAACTAAGCCCCACCTCTTGCTACTCTCATAATGGCCTTTCCTGGTCGCCCTTCCTCAATTAGCACACGAATCTCGAACGAGCGCGCAAAAGATTTACTTTAATCTTACATAATATCAGGAGAACGAAATCTCATAAGGGGAATCAACAATCCTAATCCTAAGTCTCTATATCAAACGAGAGCAACACTAAAAGCGTAGTACGTCCGCACAGATTCCTAAGGATACTAGAACCTGATGCTCTGATACCATCTGTGACTCCCCGCCTAATAAAATACCGAGTGATCAATCCTATACCAAATTAAAACAAGAGTCTCATATAGTTCACTCTCACCATCACTGTCGAAAACTAATTTAATTACTAATAACCTATTAGGCTCGCTTCAAAATTTTATTTTAACTAATATTTTTAACCAAACCATTCAAATAAAACATCCATACAGTTTATATATATGAAACTGAAATGAAATAAAATAACCGAACACTAAGTTTAACATATTACAACCAAATCGAAGGCTGCACTAAAAGGCGGTAAAAGAATAAATAAATACAATTGGACTTTCGGTCCGAATGTTACTACAATGCTTCATATCTAGATCACAAGAATTGAAGCGTCTAAAGATAAACTTGCATGCATCCACAACTGCTGCAGCAACGTCTGACTCGAAAGAATTGTCATCCAGGCATCTCTGTGTCTGGACATATATATATCAAGAGAGGATAAAATAGAGAAACGGGTCAAAGCCCGAGTTTGAAAATATTTTTAGCAAGTACTTAAAAGCCATATTTTAAAATATGATATTTCTCATATTTAAATTGGTATCGCACTTTCATGAGATACACCTCACCCCTATTCTAATAGTGCACACCTAACGCATACGTTTTAAATAACCTAGTTAAGCTACCCTGCCTAACTAATCTATTTAACCCATCTTTTAAGATCCTCATAGACCCGAGTACTAAGGGCTAAACTTCTCCCCATTCCCAACATTGCGCTACATTCGTGCGTGGGGTGTCTCGCGAAGCGAAATCCAAACAAGGAACCCCCCCCGATACACTACTATATGACAATGTTGACTGTCGAGATCCATTAGGCCCTCAGCACAAAACGCATATATAAAACTCATATATTAATATATAGTTCTCACTATAACCTCTTATTCATATTCATATAAATCCGGATATATATATATATACCGTAAGGGGAATAATACCTTATCATTCTTTTCATTTTATACACGTTTACTTTATATGATAACTCGTCTTCATATACAAGCAAAATACTATACGCGCCAAGTATAATTATACCTATCACAATCATAAGTATAATAACCATCCCACCGAGCTATAACTCGAGGATGCGATCTCATAGTGCCTATCCGAATCCTGGTTTACTCACTCAACCACGGTACTAAGCCAGACTCACTCATGGTCATGGTAAAAATACACAACAGTGGAGGCGGTCATATTCCCTTTGCAAGTGGAGTACACACATCGCACTCGTACGCGGGACGAGATGACTTGGGGATATACTATCCCTGCTCCTCAAGCTAGGGGATTCACCCATATCTCGCAACCTCCCCGGATCGCACTAGAGAAAATATATAATTTGACTGTTCCAACTCTACACCAAAGGAAAGCCCGTGGAATCAGCCTCTAAAGTACAAATATACCAATCACACACAGATATATTTAATCGTATCATATTATATATACTGTAACAACGTCGTATATATAATCTATATTACTTCTCAATACAAATGGCTATAATTTCCAAACTCTCATAGCGATAACCAATAACCTTGAATGTTCCCATTTGTAATAGTATCTAAGTATTCGCACACTTACAATACTAAACATATAAGTATTCTCTTACTTAATATATAACTCGCACCTTAATAACTTTTAAGGATTTATTTATAATCCCGAATATATCAATTCGTAATATTCAAATAAGTATACTCTCAACTTATTTTAGTCCCATAGGTATCGCATCACCTATAATAATAGTTGTCAATAGACAACCGAATAACCGCGCAAACCTCTTGAGCCTGTATCCTAAATTCCATCCTAATCGCATCCTAGGATTTACTCAATTACAATCGGCCCATATATATTCTAACCTCATAAATATATTTACATATGCTTGCCGAATACTTCCTGTGAATGTTATTCATACATTCATTAAATCCATATCCCGGATTGTACACCAAATCAACCCCGAGGTTCCCTCTTTCGATCCAAGGTTTACTCACCCTCAATACTATTATCTAGGAGTCCTAATATCACTTATAGAATCCCCTAAGATAATCTCCAAATAATTTTAGCCTTAATTCTCCCAATATCAGGTTTGATTTCTAAATAACGATTTTGATCTCGAACAACCTTCCGTAGAAAATTCATTATAAATCCAAAAAAAATCAGAAAAATACGTGGTCGGCGCCCACGCGACCGTATCGAAAAGATCTACAAATTTCATGGTTTGACCAAGAGCTGAGTCGATTCGCTTCCTAGCCGAATCGATTCGGAAAGACACTGAGTTGCTATTCACCTTATTCTCCAAAATCCCAAACCTCCATTAATACACTTCCAAGCTTTTTCTCTTCTCTCCAATCATCATCCACCCTCAATCAACAATATATTCGCATATAAAAAGGGTTCTAATCATCCTAGAACCAATAACCAACAACTAATTTCAATTAATTTCTAAGTTTCTCAAATTGGATATTATCCGAGCTTTATCCGTTAAACTTCCGAAATACCCGTTTTGAGTCACGAAAACCCAAAAATATTTATAGTTTTACACACCAACTATAATATGAGAAATAAACGCACTAAACCATAAAGCAAGTTAAACACTTGCCTCGTGGATAAAATCCGACGACCTCGAGTCGAATCTCGAGGAGTTAGCCCGAAATCCCCTTTTTTTCCTTCCTCTCTTCTCTTTCTCTCTCTTAGGGCTGATTTGTGAGAGAAATAAGGGTTTATAAAGCTTATCCGTTATTATACCCAAAATTGACTCGTATACTCAAATGCGACTCCCTACTAGTCCAAAAATCCCCGGAACCTAAACGCTACCCCCGGATACTCTATTCTGACTATCTCGACGATTTTGAAACCAATCGCGCACTCGAAATTTCCATCTGAGTCACTTAACTAAAATTTATCAATTAAACCCCACACATCTCAATACGCGTTTTCTACAACGTAAAATAATTCTCGTCACTTTACCCAGTTGTGACATGCCTAGGGTTGTGTTTCGGCCGGATCAGATCGGAAAATGCCTATTCGGAAAAAATTCCGATTTTTTCGGAAATAAAATAACTATTCCGATTTCCGATTCGATTTTTTCGGAAAATTAAAAAAAATTCCCAATTCGGAAAAATCGGAAATTCACAAAATATATTAAAAATCCAAAAATTTCGGAAATTCCAAAATTTCAAAAAAATAAATTATGGATTTTCGATTACTCGAAATTCTCATTTTAAAGAAACAATGAAAATACCTTAACCCAACATGTAAACACATGAGGATTTGGCTCATTTTTCATTTGTGTAGAAGTTAGGAGGATACTCTCCTTTTATAGAGCATATTTTGGATCCCTCTCCCTCTCCCAACCGATGTGGGATATGGGAAACTTTCAAAAAATCGGAAAAGAAATCGAAAAATAATTCCAAAAAAATCGAAAATAATTCGGAAAAAAATCGGAAAAATCGGATCGGCATAGTTTCGGAAAAATCGGATCGGAAAAATCGGAAAATCGGAAATTCAGAATTATTTCCGATTTCCGATCCGATTTTTTTCGAAAAAATCGGAAAATCGGAAATCGGCAAACTAAAATTTCATTCCAAATTCGGAAAAAATCGGATCGAAAATCGGAAAAATCGGAAAGTTCGGAAAAAAAACACAGCCCTAGACATGCCATAAAAACATTCCGACTCATTTACTCAGTCCCCAAAGTAAATGTAACACACGTAAGAAAACGTTTAACGCTTATTAATCCAACATTTACTATTTATTGAAGTTCCTCAAATTACCAAATTACGCCCACTTATGCAATTTAAATATCCTTAAAAGTACGGGGTATTACACACCCTTTACGGCTTGTTTCTAAGCTTAATCTATATATTTTCAACTTATCGTCATATTTTCAAATCGAGAGGCCTGTGACTACGCGGTCAGTTCCTACAAGTCACATTGATCCCGTGCGAGGTGTTAGTGCCTCTTACGGGGCCATTTGGGGGACAATTTGGTTTTTTACCCTTCAACGATTTGTTTCTAAGCCTAATCTATATATTTTCAAATTATTATCATATTCTCAAACCGAAAAACTTGTGATTACGCGGTCAGTTCCTACGAGTTATATTGCTCCCGTGCGAGGTGTGCATGCCTCTTAAGGGGCTGTTTGGGGGCTGATTTGGGTTTTCACCCTTTAACAACTTGTTTCTAATCCTAATCTATATATTTTTAAATTACCGTCATATTTTCAAACTGAGAGACCCGTTGCGGTCAGTTCCTACGAGTTACATTGGTCCTGTGCGAGATGTTAGTGCCTTTTACGGGACCGTTTGGGAGCTTGTTTGGGTTTTCATAATCTATATATTTTCAAATTATTGTCACATTTTCAAACCGAGAGGCCTGTGACTACACGGTCAGTTCCTACGAGTTACATTGATCCCGCGTGAGGTGTTAGTGCCTCGTACAGGACCATTTGGGTGCTGGTTTGGGTTTTTACCCTTTAACGGCTGTTTCTAAGCCTACTTTATATATTTTCAAATTATCGTCACATTTTCAAATCGAGAGGCCCGTGACTACGCGATCAATTCCTACGAGTTACATTAGTCCCGTGCGAGGTGTTAGTGCCTCTTACAGGGCCATTTGGGAACTGGTTTGGGTTTTCACCCTTTAACGGCTTGTTCTAAGCCTAATCTATATATTTTTAAATTATCGTCATATTCTCAAATCGAGCGGCCCGTGACTACGCGGTCAGTTTTTACGAGTTACATTAGTCCCGTGCGAGGTGTTAGTGCCTCTTACGGGATCGTTTCTGGAATGGTTTGGGTTTTCACCATTTAACGACTTGTTTCTAAGCCTAATCTATATATTTTCAAATTATTGTCATATTCTCAAACCGAGAGACCAGTGACTACGCGGTGAGTTCCAACGAGTTACATTGGTCCCCTACGAGGTTTTAGTGCCTCTTAAGGGGCTGTTTGGGGGCTGGTTTTGATTTTCACCCTTTAACAGCTTGTTTTTAAGCCTAATATATATATTTTCAAATTATCATCGTATTCTCAAACCGAGAGGCCAGTGACTACGCGGTCAATTCCTACGAGTTACGTCATATTCTCAAATCGAGAGGCCCGTGGCTACTCGGTCAGTTCCTACGAGTTACGTTGGTCCCGTTCAAGGTGTTAGTGCCTCTTACGGGGTCATTTGGGGGTTGGTTTGGGTTTTTACCCTTCAATGGTTTAAGGGGGTTTTGTTTTGCGAATCTTGGTTACATGGGATGTTTGGTTTTAGTACCTAGTATGAAATTGAATATTAAGATGAGCGTGTGCGTGTGTAGAATGTGGAATGATGTTTAAGTTTGAGCTGATTATGTCCATAGTTCAATAGTGAATTATGTAATGTGAGACTAAAGTTTAGAGTTTGGTAAAATTTAGAGCTTTGACAGGGCTGTTATATATATATATATATATAACAACCTTGTTATATGTACTTATAATAGGGCTGTTATATGTATATAACAACTATTTATGTTATATATATATATAACCTCTTCAAAGCTCCATTGATGTAGCAACATGAAACACACCTTTTACAGCCTCGTCAAAGCTCCCTTCTTCATGCATATCAGCTTTGAACAATCTCAAACGATCATTGCCTCCACACAATATTAACAGATGCAAAGACACTACTGAGAATTATAGATAAGATCACATTGGTCAGTGGAATGTTTGAATTCATTCCATCAAATATGATTCCAACTAATGACTACCAAATTCTATATTGACAAATCTACCAGGTAAATAAGTGGATTTGGTACATGTGTAATGCATTCCTTGGGTGAAAACATAGATAAGATCACATTGGTCAGTGGAATATTTGAATTCATCATATGATATTCTAGAAGGCATATTTAGACCTTTGAATTCATGACAACCCAAAACAGTATTAAAGTCTCCCATAACAACAAGAGGGCTATCATAGGATGATCTGAAGTTAATGATGGAGGATCGTATTGCCAAGCGAGATGAGGACCATATTGCCAAGCGAGATGAAGACTAGAGAGATAAAAGGAGATAAAAGAATTATTTTGGTGAAAATATGCATATTACAACTTGTAATATGCACTATAATATGCATATTACATTAATTAACTGTAATATGCATATTACAGTTGTAATATGCACTGTAATATGCAACTTGTAATATGCACTGTAATATGCATATTACAACAATTAACTGTAATATGCATATTACAGCAGTTAACTATAATTTGCATATTGCAGTTGTAATATGCATATTACAACAGTTAAATGTTAGAACTAAAGAGATAGAAATCCACTTAAGTCCGGTTCTTAATAATATATAGCTGAAATGGTTTATGAAGCGCCAAATCACCTCAAATGTTGCCCCTTGTCCACCATTGCAAGCCAATTCTTGTTCAATCTGCGACACTAACATGAGTTTTCGTTCCTCAACTATTTTGCTCATTTCTGTAACCAGTGTCACATGTTTAGAAACGTTGCCCTGCATTTTTTTGTACTCAGGATAGTTATCAGCAAACTTAGCCATGTCTTCTGCAAATTTTAAAGCAAGTTAATGATTTTAACATTAGTCAGCTATTGACGATTAATAGAAACAAAAGTAAAGGTCTCTGAAACACAAACCTATTGTTTGGATATTCTGGTTACTTTTAGCAACTTGCTGAAAATCATCACCATTCGCTTTATACTCATCCCAATATCTCTGAAATTTTCATACATATTGGCTTTAAAAAATGCATCTTGTTCAGATGACAACACAACCTTCTGTAAGCATGAAAATCAATATAGCTTATTCTTCGTGTATGTGAAGTGTAAAGTTAAGACTATGTCGCATGAAGAGAATCAATAACAACGTTATAATTGAAAGTGGGGTACCCCTAGGCTCAAAATCAAGGGTGAATGTTCATCATAGTCAAATTGGATTATCACTTATGATCTTGAAAATCATATTTAATTCCCGATCTTGAAAACCATCTTTATACACCATCAAACCTTTACCAGACTTTGAACAAAATGCCCTGCATCATCTATCGTACCACTACATCTATAAGACTCGTATATATAATTCTTGACCTCTAATACCCTAATTATGTGAAAGAAGGTAATATTCTCTTTCGTCCATGCTCTTTTCCTCATTTGTTTCTTTATTAATATAAACATTATAATATGATTTAATTTGGAAATTCTTAATGCTTTCTTAACTTATTAATTTGCACATTATATTTTTCGAAACTATCTCCATTTCTAATTGTTCGCCATATTCTATTACATGCTATTTTGGTTTTACCATAAATGACTTCATATTGTTCCTTAAACTAATAGTTAGTCCCCTTAGCGGCGACATGAACCCAAGCCTTCACTAATAAAAAAGAGCCATTCCTCCCCTCGCATGAATCTGGTAATTTTTATCATGCATTGTTGATACGAAATTAGGCAGCTGATGTGGACCAATTATATAAAGACACGTGACATCTTACGTGGTAAATACATATGCTCACTGAGCTACATAGCGTGCCGAGCTACTCATCGTGCATACCTACTCATCGTGTAGAGCACCTGGCTAGGAAGATCAAGCGACGATGGCACATTCAATGAACGTCGGACTTAATGAACATTTTTATTGTACAGATGTATATGTCTATTAAACAACAACATCTCGTCTATTCATACTGATAGCCCCAAGGCTATAAATACATTGTAACACCCCCCATAACGGGGTAATCAATCTCTTGTAATCATTATCGAGATTAAGGCAAACATCGACAAATACAAACAGTGGACGTAAGCCATTTTCATAAGGCTGAACCACTTTAAAAATCTATTGTCTTATTTCTTTATTCATTTTTATCTGTGATTAATTAATTAGATCGAATCTAGTTTTTTACATCAACAGATTGGCATCGTCTGTGGGAAACGACTGTAAGTAGCATTTTTCACTAAAAACTTATCACCAATGGCTGAAATCCCAAAATCCAGTACTCGAAACAATATTGGGGTTCCTCCAAACCCATCTGCTCCCCTAACTATCAATGAACTTACGGGAATAGTAGCCAATTTAGCCCAAGGGCGAACGGCTATGCAAGAGACCATGCGTCAACTCATTAAGACTGTTCGTAACGAATCACTCGCCCAGTCAGGTCAATGAAGCGTCCAGAGAAACACCCATCTGCCATCTTCAAGAACCAGACGTACACTATTCCCGGATGTTTCACAGCCCAGGTGCAGTGATTCTCATCATACTGAGAGGTCCAACGATCCTTCATATCATCCTGGAAGGACTTCATCTATAAGAGCTACATATTCTCGACACAATGTTACCTTAACTCCTGAGAGAACAAGCGCTTTGGAAAGGTTGAGCAGAATCTCTCCCTTTGACCGTTTGGGTCCTAGGAGGAATAGAAATCCCCCTAGGATTGCGTCGAGGAATTCTCAACGACCAACCGATCTAAGGGAAGGTTCTGCCCAATCACACCTAGCAACTTGTGGTGAAAGATCCCAAGAGGAAAATTCAGTGCGCTTTGTTGCTCGGGCAAATAGGCGTGAGGTTGGGAATGATGCGTGAAAGGGGTCAATTCAGAGATTGGAAGACCGGTTAGGGGAAATGGCTAAGGCCAAGAACCCTCTCCAAAGAACTTTTATCCAAGGATCACCCTTTGTTCAGGCAATTGTGGATTTTCCCACACCATCAAAGTTTAAGGCTCTGGTAGTGACGCCTAAGTACGATGGAAAAATTGATCCTGTCCTCCACATAGAGAAGTATCAAGCTGCTGTTGATATCTACACAGTTCCCTATGAGATGAGGTGCAGGGCATTCTCAGGAACTATCACTAGGTCAGCCCAGATATGGTACAACAGCCTTCCTCGGGGAAAGATTGCTACTTTCCATCAGCTGACAGCTGGCAGAGCTCTTCATAAGGAATTTCTGCTTCGGTACGAAGCCGGTTAAAAGAGTAGCACACTTACTGTGTGTGAGGCAGAAAGCATGAGAAAGTATCAGGGATTACATTACTCGTTTTAACAACGAGAAACTTGAGGTGATTGACTACGAGGAGAAGACAACAATAAAAGCTCTGATGAGTGGTCTGTTACCTGACAAGCTATATTATACGCTGACCAAAGATCCCCCCAAATCCATGGCAGCGTTGATGACAAAAGTAGCTAAGATCATGAATGCTGAAGAGGCCATGGTTGCGAAGAAGAATGTTGACACTAAAGTGGAGACTAAGGCTGAAGGCACAATGGGGAAAAAGGATCTGAAGCGAAATGGGAACGGTAAGCGACCAAAAGGCAAGGAGGTGTTCGAGCAGTTGAAGAAGTATGGGAATTACACTCCTTTAAAGGTGGACATAAACCATATCCTGGAGGAGATCAAGAACAACGATGAGCTAACTTGGTCGGAGAAAATGAGGATAGACCCCGATAAGGGATAAGTCTAAATATTGCGAGTTCCATAGAGATCATGGCCACACGACCAAACGCTGCATAGCTCTCCAGAATGAGATCGAAGCACTCATTAGGCGAGGAAAATTGAGTAAGTTCGTTGATTGCCCGAATGGTGGGAAGACTAACGAGAGAGGAAGACAAAGGTCCAAATCTCCTCGCCGAACAAGAGATGACAAAAAGAGAAACCACGAAGACGATCCAGAGGATGACCCCAACCTCCCCAAAAAGCCAAGGCAACCCAAACGCGAGGTATTTTCGTCCATTTTGGATCATTTGAATGTAATGTGATTACAGGTGGAGATGCAGGAGGTGGGGATCACACTGCTGAAAGGAAAGCTTACCTCAATGAGGCCCAAGCTTGTTCTTATATACAACGCATAAATCTGACTGAAGACGATCGCCCGAGGAAGATGAACAAGGATAAACTGGTCATTAGTTTTTCCAAAAATGACCTGGAAGGCATCTTATATCCTCACGATGATCCCTTGGCTGTCAAGATGAGGATGGAGGATGTGGTGATCTCGCGAGTATTGGTAGATAATGGTATCTCTGCAGACATCATGTTCTACCCGTGCTTTGATAGCTTGAATTTGAAGTTAGCCCAATTGGAGCCATATCATAGGCCCCTCCTTGGCTTCACTGGCGATAAAGTCTTTCCACTTGGGACGATCAAGTTGGACATGTAATTGGTACCTGGCCTGCTTGCAGAAGGGAAAAAGTACGCTTTTTCGTAATGGACAAGAACGTCCAATCAACCTACAACATAATCGTGGGGAGAGTAGGATTGAGGAAGTTCGAGGTAGTACCATTCATGGTACACCAATGCTTGAAGTTTCCTACCAATTTTGGAGTTGGAGTTGTGAAAGACGACTAGAAAGTAGCTCGAGAATGCTACTATTCATCTGCCGAACAGGAGGAACTGGAGGAGGCCAGGGAAAAAACCACCACCTACCAGGTGGATGAGTCTGAAGATGCAGAGGTCGAGACTTTGGACCCTAGAGATGAGTCCCAGCTTGTGAGGGTCAGGTCATCGAAGCTACGAAGAATGTCATTCTGGACGATGAACGACCAGAGCGGACAACTCAAATCAGCACTTCATTGAATCCGTTAACAAAGCAGGAGTAAGTGGCATTTTTACGGCAAAGAAAGAAAGCTTTTGCATGGAGTCATGAAGACATGCCTGGAATAGATCCGACCTTCTTGTGCCACAAGCTCAATGTTAATAAGGAGGTCAAGCCAGTGAAGCAGCGAAGAAGGGTATTTAACCCAGAGAAGAACCAAGCTATCCAGGAGGAAGTCGAGAAGCTACAAAAGGCCTCTTTCATTGAAGATGTCAAATATCCTGATTGGCTAGCCAATGTCGTGATGGTGAAGAAGAATAACAAGTGGAGGATATGTGTAGATTTCACAGATCTCAATAAAACCTGCCCGAAAGATTATTTTCCCTTGCGCCGAATTGATCAGTTGGTGGACGCTACTTCGGGGCACGAGTTATTAAGCTTCATGGATGCTTATTCCGCCTACAATCAGATTAAGATGAAACCAGAAGACAGGGATAATACTTCTTTTATTACCCCAAGGGGAACATACTGCTATAATGTTATGCCCTTCGGACTTAAAAATGCAGGTGCTACGTACCAAATGTTGATGAATAAAGTTTTCACAGAGCAAATCGGCAAAAACACAGAGGTTTATGTCGACGATATTCTAACTAAGAGCAAGAAAGCCATCGACCATCTAGCTGATCTCGGCCAAACCTTTGATCAACTAGAAAAATATCAGATAAAGCTGAACTCGATGAAATATATATTCGGTGTACGAGAAGGTATATTCCTTGGGTATATTGTGAATCGGCGAGGCATTGAGGCCAATCCAGAGAAGATCAAAGCTTTTTTGGAATTACGATCTCCAGCTACGAAGAAGGAAGTGTAAAGCCTCACAGGCCGTGTTGCAACTCTTAACAGGTTTGTGTCGAGAGCAACGGACAGATGTCTCCCATTCTTCAAGATTCTCAGAACAACTTTCGAGTGGAACGATGAGTGCGAGAAGGCGTTTCAAGAATTGAAGAAATATTTGGGGACACCTCCACTGTTATCCAAGCCGGTGATGGTGAAAGGTTATACTTGTATCTGGCTGTCTCGGAGAGCGCAGTCAGTTCAGCGTTGATAAGAGTAGAGGAAGGAGTACAGAAACCAGTGTACTACACCAACAAAGCATTTTGAGGAGCAAAGATTAGATATCCAAAGTTGGAAAAGATGGAATTAACTCTAATAGAGGCGAGTAGGAGGATGAAACCTTACTTCCAGGCCCATACCATAGTGGTGTATACTGATATACCACTTAGACAGGCCTTACACAAGCCGAAAAAGTCTGGCAGACTGATGTATTGGGCAGTAGAACTGGGCGAGTATGATATTGTTTACGAGCCAAGGTTCTCACTCAAAGGGCAAACAATGGCAGATTTCATTGCGGAGTTCACTTACCCAGATACCCCTGACCAACAGGAGTCTAATGCAGAACAGCTCGAGGATGTTACAGGATCATCAAAGACAATCCCCGATTAACTCCCCATAGCAGATCTACCAGAAGGGACGAACAACGAGCAACAAGCATTATTGAGTAACAACCCAGTAGTGGAGAATGATAAGAGGAAGCACCAAATATTCCATCAGGGAACCTTATCAGATCAAGAGTTTGATAATGGTATACCTGTGTGGAACTTGTATGTTGATGGCTCTTCATGTGCAAGAGGAAGTGGAGCCGGAATAATTCTTAACAACACTGATGGATTAGATGTCGAATACGCTTTGCACTTTCAATTTGAAGCTTCCAATAATGAGGCCGAATATGAAGCTATGATCGTGGGCCTCAGTTTAGCAAAAACAATGCATGTAGAGGAAGTCACCGTGTTTAGTGATTCATAATTAATTGTACATCAGATTCTAGGGTTGTATGCGGCGAAGGGAGACTTGATGTCAAGATATCACGCCAAAGCTATGGAGATCGTGTCCACCTTTGCAGTAGTTCAATTGATCAGAATACCGAGATTGGAGAATGCGAGAGCTGATGCACTAGCTCGGTTAGCTTCAGCTACTCGCGCCGAGCTACGAAGAACGATTCCTATTGAGATACTGGCAGAACGGAGCATAAATGAAGATTTAATGGTGAAATTCATTACTCTAGATATGGGACCATTCTGGATGGACCCCATCACGGCATACATCGAGGAAGGGGCCGTGCCAACCGACCAACTTAAAGCCAAGAGGCTGAAGTTTAAAGCTGCTCGATATGTACTGAATGGTGGCATTTTGTATAGAAAGGGTATCATCGCAGGTCTACAGAGATGTGTGCATCTCTCAGAAGTTAGAGAGCTGATTGAAGAGGTTCACGAAGGCTCTTGTGGAGCTCATGTGGCAAGTCGAACAATCCTACAGAGGTTAATGACGCAGGGATATTATTGGCCGACGATGAGAGCTGACTGCATAGCCTATGTGAAGAAGTGCAATAAATGCCAACGTTTCTCTCCCGTTTGAAGAACATCCCAGGCATTGTTAACACCCATCACTTCCCCTTGACCATTTGCTATGTGGGGCATGGACTTGGTCGGGCCTCTGCCGACCACCAAAGGAAGGTTCAAATATATGGTAGTCGCTGTCGATTATGTTACCAAGTGGATTGAGGTGGAACCTCTCATCGATATGTCGCACGAAAGGGTTTACCAGTTTATCTGGAAGAATATTATTTACAGGTATGGTCTGCCACATGCTTTCATCACTGACCATGGTACCCAATTTGATAACGAGGAGTTCGTTGCATATTGTCATCAATCCAATGTCCAGAAGCTCCATTCTGCACCAGGCCATCCCCAGAGAAATGGGCAAACTGAAGTGACGAATAGGACTCTGCTGAACGACTGGATGATTCAAAAGAAAATTGGATTAACGATCTACACTCTGTGCTATGGGCATATCGCACAACACCCTGAACAGCCAACTGGGGAATCGCCTACATGCTAGCCTTTGGAAGCGAAGCAGTTATTCCAGTTGAATTGGGACTGCCTACACATAGGGTACTTAATTTCAACTCTCCTATAAGCGATTTGATGAGACTCTTAGACCTGGACATGCTCGAGGAAGTTAGAGAAGATGCGGCAATCAGGAACGCAGCCTACCAACAAAGAACAACCATGTTCTACAATAAAAGAGTGAAGAAATGTGAACTTAAGGAGGGGGATTATGTGCTCACGAAGGTGATTCAGAAGCATAACAAGTTAGAGGCCAACTGGCATGGGCCCTACCGAGTAACTATAGTTGTTCACCCTGGGACTTATAGAATAGAAACCTTAGAGGGAGAAGAATTCAAAAACGCTTGGAATACGGAGCACCTGCGCAAGTATTATTAGTAATATAGACTTACATGTACACATTTCTCTTTAAATGAATAAAAATGTTGGTTTTTCCATATTCCTTTTTTGGTTCAATTTTTGTTGGATTACTAGTGCTACACACTACATCAATTCCGGTTGATCAACATTAGCAACCACCCACTAAGGTTGGTCGACATCCAACAACCACCAACTCTGGTTGGTCGGTACCAATAAATTTAACCAACAATGTTGGCATAACAATCATACAAGCCAAAGCCTGTTAGATCACGGATAATCTCAAGAGATATCCCAAACTAGGCAAGAAGATGGGTGACCTCTCGCGGCATCCACTGTCTAGGCACCAAGGTAATCTAGATAATATTGCTACATCTAAGCAGGAACATGGGATGAAAATCATTCCATTGCTTAGGTACTAATGGGTGATAAGTCACTACAACTAGGCAGCATGTGGGGCAAGCTCCATTGTCTAGGCAAAACAGGGCAAATTGTCCCTCTCTCTATATATATATATACATTCATCAACAAAAAACGAGAAACACATCTTACAAAGTATTTTCAAGGAAATAAAACTAGCACAAAGACCAAATTTTCTTCATTAAATACAAGCAAATTACATAAAGATGAATTTGGTGTATTATATACAAATTTCCTATTCTATGGGTTGCTTTTTCTCTGATTTTGATACAGGTTCTACCCCAGCTGGAGGGTCATCTAACGCATAGGGAGAATTGATAAAATTCATATCTTGCAGCATTCTGACGTTGCTCGGACATGGTCGATCAAGTAAATGTTGAGGACGAGATATCTCAAAATCTGAATGAAGCTGGTAATCACCAAGATTCTTGGAGATCAAACATCAAGGAATGGCACGAGCTGGAATCCAGCTGACATTGAGTTTAAAGGGAGGAACAGGCAAATCAAGTAATCCAGACTCATACCAATCCCACAAGGATAGTCCTCGATCAACTTTCATCACATATAAGGCATTCAACCATCCCTATTTGTATCCCTCGTTGTTCGATTGTTGTAGACAAGCATCGAGATGGCATAAAGCTTCGTTGTATCCCGCCACCCAAAATTCTCTAGGTTGTTTGTGAAATTGATAAGTCAATCTCTCATGCTGCTCGTGGAGCTTCTTCACCAAAATTTCTTTACTTTCCATTACAGAGCTCTGGTTGGAGAGTTGGTCGGTAAGACTATGAATTTTTCTAGACATTTATGTCAGGACTTGATTTTTATCGTCAATTGAACGACCTGATTTTCTAAAGCCAGTTGGGTACTCGTCTCTTCAATATTAATCCGACCAGCCCTTGCTCGGCCACGTGTAGAAGGCTTTGCTCTTCCACGAGCAGAAGGGGTAGGTCCGGTTCGTTTCAAAGTCTCCAACTCTTCTCTCAAGGCAGCATTTTCAGTTTCTAAAAAAGAAAAACCTTCATCATTAACTGGAACCAAGGCTCCCGAAGAAGAGGAGGCAGCAGATCTGAGTTGCTTCACTTTATCTTGCAACGCAATATTCTCTTGCTCCAACAGCTTGGCAATATTCCTGTGCTCTTCAATCTCAAGTTTCAGCACACTTTTCTTTTTCTCATGGGCCGAGATGTACTTGTCATAACCCCTGTCAGCACTCAACTGTTGGTATTTTTTCTCATAACCTTCGTGTAAGAGTACAATGGTTTCTTTGTGCTGAAGTTGGAGTTCCTCGATCATCCCTTGAAGATCTTCAATCATTTCGTAATAAGCCAAATTGTTGGCCACAACACGATCAAGCAAACACTTCAAGTATTGGTATGCATTAACTGCTCGCTCAGAAGCATCGGGTCCAAGGATATCAATTATTTGGGCCTCAGTAAAATCGGCATGACCCGCTTTGAAGTAATCATTATATTTTTTCATCAACTCTGTGTCACGAGCTGATAAGAGTTCCATTCTGGCAACGAACTAGCAAGGAAAAATAAAAACACATCAACATTGATACAGACAAGAGCAAGTCAAGGAGAAATTCAGATTAGACAACAACCCATTTTATTGATCATAAGAGGAGAGAGTACAACCAAAGTTACAAGAAAGAAAGGAAAAGCAGAAGAACAACATAAATAAAGAGCCGAGACGAAGGAGTTGGTTTCTCGGAAGGCATTTGATGTTACTCGGTAGAAGGTCATACTTGCTAAACTTGCTCGGAGGGTTGAGGAGCAGTAGCAACAGGGACTTGTTCTACTATCGTCATGGAAGACTCATCAGAAGCAGCTTCATCCTCTTCTTCTTTGTCATTAGTAGAAGGAGGGCCATGAGTGTATTTTTGAAACAACTCAGAATCATCCGCAACACTCAACCCTTTTAATGTTGCGATCTCTGAAGTACTTCAGACTTGCATACTCCATCTGGCAAGTAATAGCGGTTAAGGCTCTGTTCCATCTTTTGTCCTAACCAGAGCTGAAAGATTTCTTCACCGTAACATTTCTCTTCGTCTTCTCAGAAGAAACACGTTCCTCAGCAAGCCTCACCTTCTCCTCAAGGTCTTTCTTATGTCGTTAAGCCTTTTCAAACTGTCCATCAGCCTCTTTCTTGCTGGAAACGACAACCTTCAATTTTTCCTCCAACTCCTTGGAGGCACTAATGGCTTGGTCACAAGTCGACTCTGCAGATAGAAGTTTCTTCTCCCAAGTAGCTTTATCTTCCTCGTATTTCTTCTGGGAGTCCTTCAAGGATTGAGACAACCCAGCAAAAGCTTCTTCAATCCCACTGGAGGAGGTTGAAGCCTTGATAGCCTCATCCTTCTCCAGGATACTATTAAAACATGCCATAAACTGAAAAAGAAAAGAAGCTCGGATTAGAATATGAATACAGTAGGTGGAAATGAAGTGGTAGGGATGATGATACTTACTGACGCGATATGTTGGGCCGCTAAATCAACGACCTTTTCCCGTGAAAGGGAACCCCCAATAGCTCGATACTCCGGAATGGTCCAATACTTGATCAAACCCCTGACTGAACTCGGAGCAATGAAAGCTGGAGCGCTAGTTCCCGAGGAAGGACCCCCAATATCAGAAGGTCGAGCAGCAGTTTCTACATGTCTTTCTGCAAGACCTCTCCTCAATCTCCTTAAAGGAGCACTTTCAATCAAAGGTGCTGCCTCTTCTTGTGTAACAGCAACATCTTCAATCAAGGTGCTGTCGCTTTTGGGACAGCAGGTGGTTTCCTGCCGACCTCCTTGACGGGTGGAATTATTCCTTTGGATGGAGTACTGTCCATTTTCTTCGTCCCTTCAGCTGGGACATCCACTTTGCTCTTCTTTGCCCCATTCGTGCCAGGAGCATCCTTGACAAAGAACGTAGGCATTCTCCTCTTCTTCGTCATTCAATCAACGATAGAGGTATTCAAATCAGAAGAAGGTTCTTCGGCACTTGCTCGAGATGTTGGCACTTGATCAAGATCAATTACCACAGGAGGGGCAAGAGGACGTGCAATGAAAGAAGAAGTAGTAATTTTGTATCTCAACAAATAAGAGGCAACTCTAATGTGCTCCCCGTCCACCGATTGATGTAAACCCCAGATGAGTTTCAAAGCTTTTAATGTAATATCACTCTCTTTTCGGGGTTTTCTTTTGTTATCAACTGCAAAAACAAACATGAATATCAGTGATGCATTTTATCAAATATACACAGAGCTAAATTGAGAAAAGTAAAAACAACCTATCCCATTGCCATAAAGTGGACATCTGGGACCTTGATAAACATCATTTCTTTTTAATGGAGGGTGTTGCCAATTTTTCATCACAACACCATGATCAAAATAGTCCCTATTAGCATCGAGAAGATTGACTACTAAAGCTCTGTTTGAAAACCTAGTTTCTAAATAAAATGTGGTATCACTAGTAACCCATTTATAACAAAACATAATCTCAGGGATCCCTAAGTGAGTCCCATGAATCTGTTTTAACCTATGTATGCCATTAACTACCCTCCATATATTTGGAGCTACTCTTGCAGGTACAATATCGAAATATTGGCAAAACTCCAAACACAAAGGATTAGGCGAAAAATAAAAGTCACATTCAGCTATGAAAAGTGAGGGAAACCAGTGTCCCTCAGCCAGAGAAAATAAATCAGATGGAGAAGGAGGTTCTTCTAGAATAACCCAAGAGGGAATTGCAAAATCGGCTCGAAATTTATCCAAAGATTCGACAAGATAAACCATGATGACTAAAGCAAAGAAAGAAGAAGGAAGAAATTCTTACAGAAAATTGAGAAATCTGCTAAGGCGAATGATGGAAAGAACGATAGTATAAAAACAGAGTGAGAAAACACAAAGTTTAGAAATCTGAAGGTAAAAAGTATATGATGATCTTTTTCTATCGCTTTTAAATGCCTTGCATCGGGAAGTAGGAAAATAAATGATTAATAGAAAAGACGATTGCATTTCCGACGGTTAAATGATGAAAAAGACACAAATACCCAAGCGTCTGTCACAGAGTCAAAATATTTACAAAATTGCCATTTCGCGCTCAAATGACGAGACTAGAGGTAAAATTCCTAAATGTTGGAAATCTGTAAGTAATCAAGACGTACAAAGGCGCTCGAACAACTTTCGAGTAAAATATTCCACACTCTCATATCAAAACTCAACTGTGAAACATTGGGGGCTTCTGTTGATACGAAAATTAGGCAGCTGACGTGGACCGATTATATAAAGACACGTGACATCCTACGTGGCAAATACATATGCTCACCGAGCTACATAGCGTGTCGACCTACTCAGCTTGCAGACCTACTCAGCGTGCATAGCATCTGGCTAGGAAGATCAAGCGACGATGGCACATTCAATGAACGTCGGAATTAATGAACATTCTTATTGGACAGATGTATATGCCTATTAAACAACGGCATCTCGTCTATTCATACTGATAGCCCCGAGGCTATAAATACATTGTAACACCCCCCATAACGGGGTAATCAATCTCTTGTAATCATCATCGAGATTAAGGCAAACATCGGTAAATACAAAGACGTAGGCCATTTTCATAAGGCCGGACCACTTTAAAAATCTCTTGTCTTATTTCTTTATTCCTTTTTATTTGTGATTAATTAATTAGATCGAATCTAGTTTTTTACATTAACATGCATAATCACGTGCCTGAGGTTGAAACAGAAAACTAAACAAATATACTACTAGCAAATTTTCATTAAAAAATGTTTTTCAAACTTCAAAGTTCAAATGAGGAAGAGGAGGTCAAGATTATTAGAAAGTATGCAAAAATATTTTTTTAATTCGATACTTGTAAAGGCTCGTCCTGTCAGATTTTGGTATAAAAATTATTCTCATTTATATTTGCGCTTCTACCCTAATCTTGTCGTGTGCTTTCTTATTGCTTTGTATTTTTGCATACTTTCGAAACCTTTATAGACTTTTACTTGATCTATGATTAATATAATTATTATTTTGGTTGTCCTTAATGTTTCCTTTTAGTTTTTCGATGATGTTAGTTTCCTCGCTTCTAGTCTAATCGCAAAAATCTCATGGCGGACCAAATTTGGTGCTCGGGATTGATGTATTCGAACATGCAAAATCTACCTGCTTAGCTGTTCGCTAAGCCATTAATTGGGTTTTATAATAAATATCGACAAGAATAAGAATCTAATCAGTTGAAGGTCTGACCTCGATGTTTGTTTAGGATTTGGTTCTCTTTGGAAGCCAAGAACGCTAACCCGGGGGCCGAGTGGAAAAGGTCGAGTAAGGTCTATGCAATTCTGAGGTGACCAATAAAGGATTATATAAGAGGTTCTTTAGGCTCAGCTTTCAGGTACCAATTTAGAAAGCAACCCCGCCAAGTCTGGATAGTTCGTTACGATGAAGGGATGATAAATGCTCTTATCCATTTAAAAGACATTAAGTCACAATCAACAAGATTTACTTGAACCAATATTATTAGTAAAAAAATGAAGACAATTATATTTGCATACCTCATATAAAAACTCTGTGTCATCCATAGCATGCAGTTCCAAAATCCCAGCTCCAAAATCCCCCTTGAAGTCAGGAGAATAAAGACCATCCGACGCAGCAAACCCACCGAAATTTTGGGCAATAGGAGTATATGGTTCAGAACCAGATTCACCATTAAAATTAAGATATCTCATTAGTTTGAAAAGCCTCTGTTTCTCTTCAACAGATTGTGCTCCATAACCCTTTAAGAAGTATACAAAATTGCTCCATCAATCATAAATTTAATAAATCTCATTACCCAGACAAAAACACTGAATGCACACATAACTCCACAAACTCTTGCACAACAATAGAAAAATAAACTGACATAACCAACCATATACAAAGTAAGGTTTCATTTCATGTCGAAAATCCAAATGTGGAATTGACATCAGTATCACGAAACAGGTAAAACTCAATTCAAACACCTAGTACAATGCATTCACTAGTATAGTATAATGGGTTCTAAATTTTGTTTCAACATGCAATATCATCATCAAATAAATGGGGATTGTTATGAATATAAATTAATACCTGCATAAGGAGACTGGGCAGGAGACGTTGATTAATCCCAGTGGAAGCCAAAGGCGAGGCTAGGTGCTATAACCCCGCAGATTGGAGCCCCCTTGCCATGACCGCATCTACAACATCGCTCGAGGGAACGAAACTACGAATTCAACCTCCGGTGGTGTGATAATCTTCTCTAACCCATTCTGCCGGCCCTAGCCTCAACCACCACAATGCTCTCACCCTCTCTACAAACAACCAACACCAAATCGCTCCCAATAAACACCACTGTTTATTTTTCATAATGAATTTAGTTAAATCAAAATCAAAACCCTAAATAGAAAGTAAATAGAATATCTAGAACAAGTCGAAATCGAAACATGTCATGAAATTGGAAGAAACTCACATCTTGTAAGTGAAAACAAACAAGCTCAAATCGAAAGAAGAAACCCTCTGCTCAAAAATCAAATCAAACACTTGTCTCCATTGTTGGGCAGTTGAGGTTCATCTAGAGAGAGAGAGAGAGAGAGAGAGAGAGATGAGACCAAAAAATAGGCCGTGTGAGTGATAGAGGAGAGGGAGGAGAGACGAGGGTGAGCGGGAGAACTAATTCAGAGAGGAGTGAGAGCGGGAGACAAAAATTTGGAAGGATGACTGTTATTTATTTAGACTATTTATATTTTTGTTAAGTGTACTCATTTTTGGCACAGTTTTAAGCAGTGCCAAATTTTGGCACAGTTTTAAAGTGTGCCAGATTGTCATTAAACCATGCCAGAATTTGGCACAGTTTTAAGCTATGCCATATTTTTAATATCAAGGTATGTCAAATTGTTGTTTTTGGTGTAGTGTAAAAATGACTAATTTTAGGCCTCCAAATATGCCCATAACACTACCCAGACTAGTCTAAAAATTAGCCAAAAGGTATAACTACCCCTTAAGCCTAATCCAAAGCAATAAAAATACATATATGGGACTTTGTATCACACTAGAGTCCGATCCATACGATAATCCCTCATAATATATGGTAGTAACTCACAACGTAAAATAAAAATACACTTACTTATTTTGTGCTTAACCACACATAGTCAAACCACAATTAGTCAAATATCATATAATTAATATCACCAATCAATTATTTATAATATGTGGCACAAAAATCATACAACATGCAAAAATTAATTATTATCTAAATTATACATTTTATTATTACCAATTCACACAAGTAATAATTATTTGTATTTATTAATTTATTTTCAAAATTAATAAATAATAAATAAAATCCATAAAAATTCGGGGTATTATAGTTTTCAACCCTAATAAAGTAATTCCATCCTCAGAATTTGATATGCACCTGACTAGAAGAGTTCCGAATACCACTCTCGCGTATCCTCCTTCTCCCACGTCAACTCTGCATCATTGTGGTGTCCCCACTACACACGCACCAATGGAATAACCTTGGAGTGAATGGTCTGCTCCCAACGATCCAAGATAACCACTTGCTTCTTCTTGTAGCTCATATTGGGTTGCTGAGATGAATGTCTTGGTATGCGAAAGCATCCTTAAGAATCTTCGTAACATAGAGAAATGGAATACATTGTGCACCTGCTACAAAGGATTCGACAACGCTAAAAGATACGCAACTGGACTGATACTATCAATGATTGTGAATGGCCTCACAAACCAGGGAGCCAAATTCCCCTTCTTCCTTAATCGAATCACTCCCTTCATGCGAGACACCTTAAGTAACACCTGATCCCCAATAGAAAAATAAAGTGCCTCCTCCCCATATCCAAGTGGCTCTTATGTCCATATGGGAGTCCTCATCCTCTATCAGATAAACTCCACCTTCTCTGAGATATCCTGAATGAACTCAGGTTCGAGAAGCTTGTTTTGCCCCACCTCCATCCAGCAAGTTAAGGAATGAAAAGTCACCACATGCAGATCCTCAAATGGTGTCATTCTATTCATTTGTTGATATCCACAAACTCCACCAAAGACAAGTATTGCTTCCAACTACCCCTGAAGTTTAAAATGCACGTCTTTAGCATATAATCTAGTACCTGGTTCACCTACTAAGTCTATCTATCTGTCTGTGGGTGGTATAAGGTACTCAACCGTAAATCCGTCCACAATGCCTATTGGAAACTCCTCTAAAAATAAGACACAAACGTCTTCTCCCTGTTGGATATGCTATCAAGTGGTACACCATGAAATTTCACTATCTATGATATGAAAAGCTTGACATACTTCTCCGAAGTGGAATCTATCCAAGCTGGTATAAAGTGAGCCACATTAGTTAAATGGTCCACGATTACCCATATGGAATCATGTACCTATTGTGACGTTGGTAACCTAATAATGAAGTCCATGGAAATTCTCTCCAATTTTCACATCAGAATATCACGTGGTTATAGTTCTATGATGATCTACCTTCGCCATCTAGCAAGTAGTACACTTGAATAACAATACTACAGTGTCTTTTTTCATACCCGTCCTCCAATACTGACGCCTTATATCATAGTACATCTTATCCCCACCGGGGTGTACCACAAAACGTGACCCATACGCCTCAGTTAAAACATCTCATCGTAACTACTCATCCTCGAGTACCACTAAGCTATCGTGGAACTGCAAACCTCTATCTAGTCTGATCGAGTACGATTGTTCTCCCTTAGTCAACAATTACCTAACCTTCTCTTGACAAGAAGGATCACTTGTTTGTTCCTTCAAAAATGAAAAATGATCTCGATTGTGATGGTAAGAGCCTCCATAAAGTCATGCACTAACTAATCCTCGATGCGAAGAGAACCCTACTTCACTTTCGAAATTTCCTAAAGTATAACTTTGGGCCTATAGCTCAAGGCATTTGCCACATCATTAGCTTTACCCCGTTGATACTAAATATCAAATCGGTAGTCTTTCATGAACTCTAACTATCGAAGTTATCTCATTTTCAACTCCTTCTATGTGAACATATACTATAAGCTCTATGGTCCATAAAAAGATGAAATCTCTCCCCCAATAGATAACGCTTCCACACTTCAAAGGCAAATACAACTACTAGTAGCTCCAATTCATGGGTGGGGTAATTCCCTCGTGAGGCTTAACCTTTTGAGAATCATAAAATATAGGCCTCTCTTCCTGCTATATACCACGTAATCCACTCCACTACGATGTAAAGAGAACACCGGAGCTAAGGTCAACATGACCGTCAACTCATCAAAGATCTGCTAGCAAAACTCATCCCAAACAAATAGAACTCCTTTCTTTGTCAAGTTCGTCAAAGTCTAATATATCTTCGAAAATCCCTTGATGAACCGACGATCATAACTAGTATATCCTAGAAAAGTACACAACTACGTAGCGCTGTCGTTGAATGTTCCCACTCCAACACTTTCGACACCTCACTCGGGTTCATTGAGATCATTGTCTCCATCAAAATCTAACCCAAGAACTACACCTCTCTCAACCAGAATCCACAATTCTCGAATTTATCATAGAGATGATTGTCTCATAATATCTGTAAGACTATTTGCAAGTGTTGATTATGCTCGTCTCTAGCTCAAAAATAAATCAAAATATAATCTATGCACACAAGGAAAAACTGATCCACAAACTCCCTAAACATGCGGTTCATTAAGTCCATTAATACTGTTGCTGCATTTGTTATTCGGAATGGCATAACCATAAACACATAAGATCTATAACGAATAAAAAACATCGTCTTCGGTACATCCCGCTCTCGTATCCTTGACTAGTGGTACCCTGATCTCAAATCAATCTTCGAGAAGTATGAAACACCCCTCAACTGATCAAACAAGTCATTAATGCAGGGTATCAGATATGCATGGTGACTTTTTTCAACTCACGATAATCACCACAAAGCCTCAACGATCCATCCTTCTTTTTCATAAAGAGGGCTGGATCTCTCTATGACGAATTAATATTCCGAATAAATCCCTGGCCTAGTAACTTCCAATCTAATCTCTCAACTTTCTCATCTCCAATGGATCCATACGATATAGTGTTCGAAGATTGATAATCACTACGCAATCACACAAATGACTAGTCTTTAGACCGAATCTCGCCAAATGACTGAGAAAAAAGGTCGATTTCCCTCGATCTCAGAATCTCGTTGGAAAGCCACATTCGAACGAAGTACTCAATCGTTTGAACAAAGAGGTAGTTCCGATTTGAACAAGGTACTTCTCACGCCCATTTACCCCTATGATTTTGCTTCATTTGTACCTCGTTAGAACTCTCGTTCGAACGAGAAGGGGCCCAAACGAGGTTGAAAGTCGTTCCAACGATTGGGAAAAATCTAGAAAATTCTGCACATTTTAATGTATTGTCATGACATGGATCTTCGAATTGGAGGATGTGTGGAACTTTCAACGGCTCAGATCAAAACGTTGGATAAAGACTTGATGGACCATTGGATAAAAGATTAAGTGTAGGGGCATTTGGGGGATTTAACCCTTAGGGTTTTTGGAGTATTTATATGGGGTTTTGGCCCAATTGGTCATCCCTAATCAGATTTCACTCTCTCTCTAGCTCTTGAGAGCCTCTCCGCCACAAACCACCTTACACCACCCTCCCTCCACCCAAAACTACCATAGTCTCACCCTTTTCTACCATATTTAAGCTTATAAAACCCACATACACCATTTTTAGGAAAATGTTATGAATTTTAGAGATGTTATTTGGGGATTTTGGAGAGAAGATGAGGAAGAAATTATGGAGTTTGAAGGAGAGTTTTAAGGATCTTTCAAGAAGGCAAGGGTGTGGAGCTAGGCAACCTCTTTAAGGCCACCTTAGGAGGTGAGAGGTTGGCATCTTCTTCTACACTTCATCCACTATTGTTGGAGCTTCTTTAAGGTGAAAAACTCTACTCTTGGCTTAATAACTCTATTTTCCATGGAATTGGTTTTGTAGTTAGATTTTGTAAGAGTAGAATGCATATATAATTTAAGAAAGTTATTTCTCATGGTTTGTGAAAAATGATTTATAAAAGAATCCAAGAGTTTTGAGAAAAAATTATATATTTTATGAACAAATGTCTCAAGGTTTTCTTGTGAAAATTGGGATTTTTATATAAATAGACATTTACTCAAGTTTTGAACAAATTATAAGAGCATATTTTCTGTCGTTGTTCAAATAGCTTGGGCTTCCATAGATTTTGGTATATCCCGTTACACTTCAACTTGAGCCATCAAGAAGTCTGAAGATATAACATCTCCATGTTTCAATCATCTCCACACTATGAAGGTATAATGTTATTTAGAGTATATATTTATTCCTTAAATTTATTTTGGGACGTTTAATTTTTATTAAAATCTGAAATAAGATTTTTCTTTAAAAATAAAGGCATTTGCTTTATTTAAAAAGTTTTTAAAATTTGCGTATCTCGTTGAAACGAGATGGGAATCTCGTTCTAACGAAATTTCTTTTTCGTTCGAAGTCTCGTTTGAAGTTTACTTCGATCGAACATTGAAAGAGGGCGTAATGTTTTGGGTCATTAGAAGTTCGTTTGAACTTCTTTCAAATGAGATAGATTAGTTGTTCGAACCAGCTAATTTTGCTTAGAACGAACTGCTATTCTCATTTGAATGAGCTTCAAAATTCATTCGTACGAGCCATCGCCTCAAAATTTATGCTTGCCTTATAAATACCTGTTTTGCGTTTATTTTTCTCAAGACTTTTGCCAAAATGGTTTCTACATATCTTTTGCAAAAGTTTTCAACCATTTGTGTTTAGAAAATATTTTTTGATTCACAAATCTAATCCTAGATTTTATTTGAGTAAATCACTTTAAAACCCTATACTTTGTATCCTTGCATACACAACTCTTGTGGAGAGAGTTTCTTCATAGCTAACCATTGTGATCCTCGAGGGGATCATTCAGAAGACAAAGGCTGATCGGTGGATACCAAGTGTGGAAGGCCGCGTGTGGACTGCTCCTCACCAAGTAGTAGTTTTTGTAGATTTATGAAGACCCTGTGCATTATACTTGTGATTGGTATCAAGTAGTCTGTAAGTCGATAGTCTTGTAGATTTCTAAATTGCTGAAATAAAAAGGTTTCCCCCAAGGGGTTTTTCCCTTAATTTTCCTTGTCTCTGTGCATGGTTTAATTTATCTGTTTTATAATCTAGATGCTTTTTTAGGATAGAAAGATAAAATTTGGATATTATGTGTGCTGGGTACTATATTATATAAATATTCCATTAAGATCCCATTAACGCACTCTCAAATCGGTATCAGAGCCGGTTACACAAAAATACTGTGTGATCTTTTTTTCACAAAATATTTCTCTTTGATATCATTTTTTTTTTGAAAATTGTTGATCTTTAAAATTTTTAATTTTAATGGAAAATTTGTATAATTGAGTGCCGATCTTTGATGGTACAAATTATGCATACTGGAAGGCTAGGATGAGGTTTGTTTTGAAAGTCATTTTAGATAGAGTTTGGTTAGTTTGTGAAAGAGGGTGGACTCCCCCCACGATCACTGTTGATAATGTCACAAATCCTAAAATTGTTTCCTCCTGGACTGATGATGAATTTATGAGGATTAATTTTAATTCTTGTGGACTTAGTGTTATTTCTGGAGCCGTCACCCCTAACAAGTTCCGTCACTTCATGACGTGCACTACGTCTAAGGAAGCATGTGATAGCCACCAGCTCACTCACGAGGGTACCAACGCTGTAAAGGAGTCTAAGCTTTAAATTTTGACCCCCCAATTTTAGACCATCACTATGTTAGAGTCCGAGTCATTCAATGAGTTTTATGTACAGTTATCAGACACTGTTAATTTGATTTTTAATCTGGGTGAGAAAATTTTGGAAACGAGAGTTATGAAAAGGATTTTGAGATCACTCCCTGCCCGTTTTATTTCTAAGGTCACCGTGCTTTTCGTTAGGGTTCCTAGACACTCTTAGGTTAGAATAACTCGTAGAATACCATTAGACTTATGAGATAGATATATTCCCTAAAACTATTAAACCTAAGGATATAGGGGTAGCTTTAAAGACTCAAACTATGAAAAGGAAGAAAGAAAAAGTTTATGGGTCAGAATCTGAGGGAGATTGTTATTTTAATGACTTGGCATTGTTTGCGAATTTTTTAAAAAAGTTTCTCAATTTTTCCAAAGAAAATTCTTCTAATAAAAAGATGTTTGAGAAAAACAAAAAGAAAAATGTGGTCAAGAGTAGCGGTGAGAGAGTAATAGATAAGGCATTTTGAATGTGAGGGTAAAGGTCACAAGGCACATGAGTGTCCCACTAGACAAAAGATAAAGGGCAAAGAGATTACAAATAAAGTTACTCTTAGAGATATCGACATCAAATCAGTTGATTCAGGAGAGAATCACCACATGAACCGTGCATTACGTTCATGGCTAGTCACGTGAGCACTTCAAGTTTATCCCACGTCGATGAGGAAAAATCTAAACTTGAGAGCCTCAATGATTTTTTGACTCATTCGGGAGATAGTGAGTGTGATGGTGAGATTTTGAGTGAAGAAGAAGGTGATCTCCCAACGGCCTTTAGTGATTTATACACCGAGACGTTGAGGAAAAAAAAGATTAATAAAGATTTGTCTCTTAGAGTGTTAGATTTGGAGAGAGAGGTGAAAGTTTTGAGGGTGTGTGAGGTGTTGGTGAGTCAACTTGAGAAGATGAATGTTTCTTTGTGTGAACAGTTGATCGTTTTAGACTGGAAAAAGAGTGATTTGGCCAAACCGTGGCTAGTCTTACGGGAGATCTTCAACCTTCATTGAAGACTTGTGATAAACTTGAAGCCCGTGTATCCTAACTCGAGAGAGATCTCGAACGTGCTCGAGAGGTCAAACTTACTTTAGAGGACATATCTAAGAAGGTAGGAAAGATTCTCCTCAGTCCTGCTTTAGGTAACGTTGCGGGGCTAGGAATATGTTATGACGGTGAGTCCATTTTTCATATTGCACCCGAAACGGTTCCCGAGTTTGTGTATGATCCTTATGGCCCTTGACCGAACCCACCTAGGAGAGCTCGACCAAGATGTTTCGACAAAGGTGGACCCAACCCGCGTATGTTTGTTCCCATTGCAAGCAAATAGGTCATTATAGAGAAATTTACTTTAAGTTGGGGAGAGTGTCTCATAGGTATCGTCCACGATACGCTACCACACGAGTTCCTGCACGTGCTCCCACACATGTTACTCTGCATGCTTACGCACATCACACACTACACCAAAATGGGTAAATTTGCACCCTTTCAGCGGCTAGACTTGTCACGGTAATTGACCGTGACAAGACCGTGACAACGACACTTGTCACGGACTTGTCTCGATCAATGATCGTGACAAACCTTATAATATTATCATGGTCAAGGGTCGTGACACGTCCGTGACAATTTGTTCAGTAAAAAAAACCCACGCTTTCTTTTTTTCCTACCGTTTTTGGTTTTCCCTCTCTTTCTCTCTCTAAGCGATTTCGATCTCTCTCTCTCTCTCTCTAAGGTATGTTTTTTTTTCTCTTTTTCTCTTTCATTTCTATGTGTGTGTGGTGGGGGGAGGGGGCAGGGGGTGGTGGGGGTGGGGTGTGTCTGTACGTGTGTGTGTGTGTGTACGTGTGTGGTGGGGGGAGGGACAGGGGCTGGGTGGGGGGTAAGGGGTGGTGGTGGGGGGGGGGGAGGGGCAGGGGGTGGTGTGGTGTGTGTGCATCTACGTGTGCATGTGCGTGTGTGTGGTGGGAGAGGGGATGTGGTGGTGTGTGTGTGTGTGGTGGGGCAATCTCAACAATTGAAACAGACAAATTGATTAATAAAATATGTATTGCCCCTTTCATATGCAAGTAGGATTGCCCCTCATTAACAGATAATTGTTGAGATTTGAAATAACTTTAATTGTATAGATTTAATAAAATAAATTGTATAGCTTTAATTGTAACTTTAATGGTATAGTTTTATATGAAAGTAAATTAATAATTAGTGCCCATTTCATATGAAAGTATGATTGCTCCTCATTGTAAATTAGTAAATTAATAATTGTATACTTTAATTGATGAAATGATTTAATTGAGTTGATAAATTAGAAGGAGTACGGGATACACATTTGTTGTTGCAGTTGGATTATAGTGGATCGATATTGGGTTGATTAATTTTAGAAGTGGTATGACCACTGGATTAATGTCCATATGGGGGTGGGATTTTTCAAGTTTTTTTTAAAAATTACTTTGTATCACTCTTGTGTAGTGTGCGTGTGTGTGGGTAGTAGGGGTGAGGGTGGGTGTGGGGATGTTTCACCCTTATACATATTATGATCTAGATGTTGTTGTTTCGAAATTCAGAATTGAGGTGTGTGGTGGTGGTGATGGTGTGGTGGTGGTGGGGTGGGGTGTGTGTGTGGTGGGGCAATCTCAACAATTGTATAGCTTTAATTAATAAATTGTATAGCTTTAATTGTAACTTTAATTGTATAGTTTTATATGAAAGTAAATTAATAATTAGTGCTCATTTCATATGAAAGTAGGATGCCCCTCATTGTAAATTAGTAAATTAATAATTGTTATACTTTAATTATTAGTTTAATTGATGAAATGAATTAATTGAGTAGATTAATTAGAAGGAGTACGGGATACACATTTGTTATTAACATTGATGTTGGATTATAGTGGATCGATGTTGGGTTGATTAGTTTTAAAAGTGGCATGACCACTGGATTATTGTTCATATGAGGGTGGGATTTTTCAATTTTTTTTGAAAATTACTTGAAATTAAATGAAATATACTTGAACTCACCCTTAGGAGGAGATGGGGTAGGGCAGGGATGGGTGGGTGGGTGGTGGGGGGCTGCGTGTGTGTGTGAATGTGCACGGGTGTGTGTGTGTATGTGTGCGTGTGTGTATATGTGCGTGTTTGTGCCTAATGTCCCTTGTAAACGAATTGATTGGTTATTAATTTTTTTAGTAAATTAATATATGATTGCCTCTCATTGTAAATTAGTAAATTAATATATGATTAATTATGAAAGTAGGATTGCCTCTCATTGTAAATTAGTAAATTAATAATTGTATACTTTAATTGTTAGTTTATTTGCATGTCTTCTTTTAATTCATTTTGATATGTACTAATAAATATTTTTTTACAGCTAATGTCTCCTTCAGGTATTAAGGCGAGGATGATGATGCTTGTTATGATGATGTCGTTTGGGCTCGGTGGTAGCGGAGGCGACGAGGGCTCCTAGGCCCCTAGGCTCCCCAAATATGGCAAATTGGGGATGGCCATCGAGAACAAGTCAGGGCTATTAGCGAGATCCCTCGAGCTGGTAAAGACGATCATCGACTCGAGGTACATTAGTTGGAAGGAGGTGCCATATGAGCTCAAGTTAGCTGTTTGGGTGGCACTACAAGTAATGTATTTATATTTATATTTATATCTATATTTATATTCATATGAACATTTCAATTTTGATTTCAATTTCATTTTATGTTTATATTTATATTTAATTGTAACTAACATCGTATTTGTTGGACATGAACAATTCAGCCTGGATCCAAAGCTACGCGATTCTGTCTTGGAGCAGTTGAGGGAGCAACACAAGACGCGGAAAAAAAATATGCGGACCCGATATTTTGGGAAGACACGAGAGTCCATTATCCAAAGGCGTGAATCTGTCCCGCTGAAGGAGCCGATCTCATTGGCACAATGGCAAAAGTTCGTTGACAATGAGATCGGCGAGCGACAATTGGCATCTTTCCAATCAGGGAGGGAAAATCGGGCAAAAAGACGGACGTGCACTACTCCGGCCGGACGTCTTACGCCGAGGTGGAGCATAGGATGATGGTAAGATTTAATTTTTCTATAACTACAAAAATATATTATTCTGCATTATTTTAATTTGCGGGGCCGATACTAATTTTACTTTATTTTATTTCAGGGGACAGAGAGTGGCCCTGGGGGTCGGCCACATAGGTTCGATACTTATGTGGCTCTTCGGACGAAGAAGGGGAAGGACAATGAGGTGTCCCCGAGCATCGCGGCCACGATTGTAAGTAATCTGACAGTTTACTTTTTGTTAATTACGTTATAATTTTTTAATTTACTTATTTTACTAATCATGTGCTTTTTTATCGTTTCAGGCAAAGTTTAAAGAAGTGCATGAGTCGCAGTCTGTTGCTGACAAGGCATGTTTGTCTACAGACGCACTCAGCCAAGTTCTTGGCTATGATCGCAAGGGGAGGACAAGAGGGTGAGCTCGTGGGTGGTCAAATCTAGGATCATCGGATTGGAGACGAGCGACACCGGGTTGGCTCGAATGGTGGACTCGCATGACGCGAAGCTGTCCCGTTTGGAGGCGACGGTCCAAGATATGTTCTCATTCATGAAGCGTTCATTGGGCGGCGGAAAACGCAAGGGGAAAGGGAAGGAGAAGGTGGTGGGGGAGGGGGTGCAGGAGGACGAGGTGCGGGATGACGAGGATGTGGACCTCGCAGCTTCATCGCCGACACGTGCGGACTTTGATGATCCACTTTCCTATTTAGCTCCCTTCGACCGACCGATGTCGACGCTTGGTTGGTCGAGCGTGTTTATACTAGACATATTTGATGGCCAGCGGATAGGGCGGGGGTTGAGGGATCCGAATATCGTCCAAGGTGGACTAGTTCATGGACGTGAGCTTCAAGACATCGAGTCCAGGGTGCTCGTCACGCATGTGATACCCGGGAAGGAGAACTCCTCGTTGTGGTTGCGCGAACAATGCGGCACAATGTATATCAGTGGGTGTATCAATTCGTATATCGTGTGGCCTACTCACCTCCTCGAATTTAACTTTACCCAAGACATGTAATGACATTATTTGAATTGAATTGTATTGTTTTTTAGTTGTTACATTTGAATTATATTTGGATTATATCGTGATGCATATTGTTTTTATTTTGAATGTATATTTGCATTATCTCTAGTTTATTTGGATATATGATGTTTGAACAGGTACAACGTTGCTATAATAGGTACAAATATACTGTTGGACAGTGGCAGTGGCCATACTGTTCAGCAAATTTTTTTCAATTCTGCCCAGAATTGTCACGGTCATTGACCGTAAAGGTCACGGGCTTGTCACGGTCAATGACCGTGACATGGCCGTGATAATTATAACGATCTTGTCACGGTCAAGGTCAGATCGTGACAAAAAAAGTTTTCTCGCCCAGAATTGTCATGGTCATTGACCTTAACAAGTTGAAGTTGTTAAGGTCAAGGACCGTGACAATTCGACAGATTTGATGTAGTGACATGAAAGATTTTGAGAGTTTTTGAAAGCAAGTAGAGTGTTTAGTCAATACTTCATAAGATTTGATTGTGGTTTTTCATAGGATGTAATCTCCTTTGGAAAACTCCTCCGGGCATAATGATTGAAGTTGAGACTTATTTTTAGCATAGGATGTTTTTCATGCTCATATCCTACATGCCTATTGCTAGAATGTACTACTTTTATACTTATATTTTTTATTTCGATATATTTTTCAAAAAATCCAAAAAGATTTTTATTCTTCTTGAAATTTTTTGGAAAAACACAAAAAGATTTTCGGTTTTTTTTTTAAGAAAAAGTGAAAAAAATAAAAAGATTTTATTTTTTATAAAAATTTTAAAAAATCCAAAAAGAGTTTTGTATTTTTTACACCATATGTGGATGAACATTAAAGATGTCCAAGTCACCCATTCATTCCATATCCACATGACGATTTTGTAGTGTTTTGAGATGTCACGTCTTTCCATTTATGTGCTTTATAATATGTGGAGTCATGAAGATGCGATAGGATGATGACTTGCTACATGTTTGACTCTTTGCCATCTTTAAAGCACACTAGCACGAACTTATTTGAGTATTACACCTACCTTTCACATGTTGATCATAGTGTTTTCATCTCAATCCTGCTTTTAAAACAAACCAGATGTGAAAAACAAGATAAAAAAAGTAGTGCATGTAAAAACTATTGCCCGGATTGAAAAAATATAGAAAATCATTTATCCTGCAATTTTGATATTTTTTAAGCAATGGAATCGGGCTGCGAAAGACATGTTGACTTTGCATGAATAACCACCATTCGCAAAAAGCAAAGAGACTAAAAGATTAAAGTCAAGTAAAAACAGAATTGCCATGCCAATTTAAAAGAACATTGATATTTCGCTACGTATGCGCATAATTTCTTCAAAACAACGTGAGAGAAAAAATTCAATATGTGAGTTTTGAGGGATTTGAGTCAAAGATCAATGGGTTTGCACGTCCTATAAAAATCTCGTAAAGCATTATATAGTTTTGGGTGTCATTGGTGTGAAAATTACTCACGGTCTTGATTAGTTAAATAGGTTAAGTCAATTTCACTTGAGTTCACTATTTTTACACCTAAGGTAGACTTTGAGATCTCAGTCCTTCTTACACATATGTTATGTTTGTCTACGGTGATTAACCTATAGAATGTGTTCACACCCTTATATCCCGTTTTCATGTTTCTGTTATTTTTATATTTCTCCATGGTGTGTTGTATTTGTAAAATGTTTTTACATGAAAAAATTTCAAAAATTTCAAAAATATTTTGCGGAGACTTTAAAGGGCCTGTTTGGTTTCAACTATAATTTTATTTTCTGTGTTTAAATACAATTCTGATAAAAACCTTCGTTTGGCAACTTGTTTTTAAACACAAAATTATAATATTTCTGTGTTATAATCAAGTTTTTTAGAAAACAGGTTTAGGGTGTTTTATAACTTCTGTTTTTTATTTTTCTACTCAGAATTATTCATTTTTAATATTTCAAAGCAGTTATACCTTAATATATAATATACGTACATAATACATTAATATGTGTGTAATTCTTATAAATAAAAAATATATATGTACATGTACACAAAATTACGTATGAAATAATATAAAGTTAAATAATATTATCAATAGATACATGATACTTATATATAGTTTTGTACATGTATTATTAATGTATGGAATAATATAACATACACATATAGTACATATGTATTAAAAAATATTATCAATTTATGTATGTATATAATTTTATAGTGAATTATACATGCAATATCATTATATACCTTAAAACACATGATATTAAATATACGTGTATATAATTTATGATGTATGTATGTATGTATGTATACATTCATGTATCATGTATGTATAAAAGTTTTACGTATGTTTGTGTGTGTGTATATATATATATATATAGTTAGTTAGTTAGTTAGTTAGTTAGACTCCTTAACATACCTCATTAAATATACCTAAAAATACATGATATTAAATGTACATGTATATAATTTTTTAGGTATGTATGTATGCATGTATGTATATATGTATGTATACATTCACGTATCGTGTATGTATAAATTTTTTATGTATGTTTATATATATACATACATATACACACACACACATGGTGTGATATAAACATACATGTTTGCCAATTTTGTCAAATTTTTAAAAAACTGTATTTAAAAACAAGTTTACCAAACGCACATCAATAATTATAAACACAAAAAACTGAATTTTAAAACTGTATTTAAAAATAGCGTTTAAATCGAGTTTTCTGAATAGAGAGCCAAACGGGCCCTTTTGAGATTATCATTGCATGTTTATTAATTCATATTTTTTGTGATGATATCTTTTTCTTATTGGTGATGTTTCCTATTCTTCTTGATTAGTTTTTACTCCTTGTCTATTTCGAAAAAATAAAAGGGGGAGATTTTGCCTTTATGCATTTTATTTGATATGTCAAACTCAATGCATCACGGGGTATTTGCTTGGTTTGATATGTGTAGGAACTTTTGAAAGATCATATTCTCATTACACTCAATGAAGACAAAGTACCCAAGAGAAGACCAAGAAGAAATGGAGATTTGAAGACATCTTTATTCTTGTACCTATCCATTTTAAGGTTTAGGAGGGTACTAGGATATTTTTATGTCTTAGGGGATATTCATTGTAATTTGGATTTCGGCTTTTATGTTTATACCGAAATAGCCAAAAGGGGAATATTTGTAAGAGCATATTTTCTGTCGTTGCTCAAATGGCTTAGGCTTACATAAATTTTGGCATATCCCGTTACACTTTGAATCAAGCCGTCAAGAAGTCTGAAGATCCAACATCTCCAAGTTTCAAGCATATTCACACTATGAAGGTATAATGACATTTAGAGTTTAAATTTATTCTTTAAATTTATTTTGGGAAGTTTGATTGTTATTAAAATCTAAAACAAGATTTTTTTCTTTGAAAATCAAGGCATTTTCTTTCTTTAAAAAGTTTTCAAAATTCACATATCTCATTCAAACGAGATGGGATTCTCTTTCTAACGAGATCTCTTTTTCGTTCGAAGTCTCGTTTGAAGTTTACTTTGATTGAACATAGAATGAGGGCATTATGTTTTAGGCCGTTTGAACTACGAGATAGCTTGTCGTTAAAATGAGATAATTTTTGTTCGAACGAATTGATATTCTCGTTCGAACGAGCTTCAAAATTTGTTCAAACGAGTTATCATCTCAAAATTTGTGTTTGCCTTATAAGTACCTGTTTTGTGTTTATTTTTGTCAAGACTTTTTCCAGAATTGTTTCTGCATATCCTTTGTAAAAGTTTTTAACTTTTTATGTTTAGAAAATATTTTTGATTCACAAATCCAATCCCATAATTTATTGGACTGAATTAGTTTAAAACCTTATAGTTTATATCCTTGCATACACAACTCTTGTGAAGAGAATTTCTTCACGGCAGACCAATGTGATTCTTAAGGGGATCATTGCTGAAAACAAAGGCTGATCAGTGGATACCGAGCCTAGAAGGCCGTGTGTGGACTTTTCCTTACTGAGTAGTATTCTTTGGAGATTTACGAAGACACTGCGCATTATACTTGTGACTAGTATCAAGTAGTTTATAAGTCGATAGTCTTGTAGACTTCTAAAGTGCTAAAATAAAAAGTTTTTCCCCTTAATTTGCCTTGTCTCTGTGCATGATTTAATTTATCTATTTTTTTATCACCTAAATGCTTATTTAGGATAAAAAGATAACATTTGGATATTGTGTGTGCTGGACACTAAATTACATTAATATTCCATTAAGATCCCAATAGCGCACTCTTAGAAACAAAATCTCTTTGATCTTGAAAAGCATGTTTATGCAAAATTTATGAAATTTCTAGAATGAACCACGTGTTAGACCCATTTAATAGGGTTTTGAACTTAAAATCCATCTTTTCATGTATATAAACTTGTAGTGTTTTGATGATGATCATATAAACAAGTTTAATGAAGGTTGTATTGGGTATAAACATGAAATTAAAAAAATTGAATTTTCAGCCCTTAAAGTGTGTTAAAAGGTGTAGAAATTATGACAAATGGACATTTCAAGACTACGTGTGAAAATAAAGGAAAAATTATATTTTCTTGTAAATTAATCTCCAAAAATATTAAAAAATGGTTTTCTTAGTAAAAAAAGTGATAAAATAAAGAGATTTCTAACTTGAAAAGGGTACTGACTCTAAAGTGTGAAGTGAGTGTTAATAGCTAAAAATATTTGAGAAGTTGGTATGTATAACTTAGTAATGTTTTTTAGAAAATGACACTTCTGAAAATAGAAGAAAATGTTAGTTTGAAAATAAATGGGTAAAATGGTAATTTTACATAAAGTGGAATATTTTTATGAAATAAAAATGTTGAAAATAGTGTTATATAAATTGTCCTAAAAGAAAGTAATTTTGGGATAAAATCAATGCAAGTGTGTAAAGGACAAGAAATTGTGATTTTTAAAGTGTAACACAATGACTTCGGTCAGTAAAAAGTTAAATAATGTGGACGTGAGCAGAGTAATTTGGCAATAATAATTGTAATTATTAAGTGAGTAAATAATAATTGTAATTTATTAATGTTAATTGAGAGAATACAGAATAATATTAAGAATTAGATTTACTAAGTGTGAATAGTAAATATGAAATATTTGATGTGTACGACATAATGTGTAATTATAGACGTACTTGGTTATATCTCAACCGCGTGTCGCGTGTAGACCAAATTTGGGGATTGAGATAAGAAAGATTATATTAGTGACTCAAATGAAAATTTAGAGGTTACGGTTATCTCCGAAAGGGTCGAAATAGTATACCTAGGGGTACTAGTTGGGTCCCAAAACATTTTTAGGCTAAGTCGGGACCATTCAAGAGCATTTTAGTCTTTTAAAATATAGGAGTGGGAATACCTACGAATTTTGGAGTCTTTTATCATCTGAATAAATAAGGGGTTAGGGTTAAAAACCTCATAACTCACGGAGAAGCCATTAGAGAGAAAAGAGAAGTCATTCTCAAAGCAGAAAAAGAGAAGTGTGAGAGATTCAAAGGAATTCTTGTAATTAAAAAGTGAAGATTTAAGGGGACAAACAATCAAACTCTATGTCAACCACGAAATCAGACCATCTATGAATCAAGGCAAGTGGTTATTTACAAAATTTAAGTCTGAGTTATAATATCCATGCATAAGTTGAGTAGAATAAATGGTTTTTGTAAAAAAATTCTTGAAGAAGGATTTGATTTAAATGCATGTTTGGGATAGGACTTGCATGTTGTTAGATTTACACCTGTAGAGGATTGAATTACAGAAGAAATACGATTGCTATTACGAAATATAAATCTAAGTATGTGATGATTTAAGATAAGAAATCATATATCCATGGTTTTGAGAAAATAAGGATATTGGTGGTTCTTTGATGATTTTCGTAGAGATTTGATGATATATTCACGTCAGGAATGGTCTCTATACATATATAAGTTGATTGGTGATGTTAATAGAGAATTTTAGGAGGTTTAATGGAGTTTTGAGTGGTTAAAACTTAAGAAAAACGTAACAGGTCGAAGCTGCCTAGAATAGTCGATTGATCGACTATGAAGATCGATCGATCGATATTCATCATTCGATCGATCGATGATGAAGGTCGATCGATCGACCCCTGCTATTTCTTGGAAAATCTTGTTGAGTGAATTTTCTTTGATGATCGTCACTTATTGGGAAGTTTGGAGTATTTTTATACCTATCCAAGGACTTGATAAAGAATAGTATGTAAAGAGCTAAGCCCATCATAGTCATTGAGATAAAGACTTAGAAAATGAATTGATGAGTGTAGAATGAACGGGTCGGGTATCGAAAATGGTGGATTTAAGTTACGAGGAGAGATAAGAAGAATTCCAAATAATTATCAGTAGGATAGAGAGGAATTAACTACTAAATTAATTGAAGGGGAAACTAGGGCCCTTAGAGTAGTGCATATACTCAATTAACGGCGATAGTGATATAAATCGTAAATTAACAAGTACGGTTAATATAAGAGAGTAAAATATTACGTACGAACATGATTGATAGGTCGGGTGTGTACCTACTGAATTGTATGAAGTTTTAGGTTAAGGGAAGTATACCTAAATTAACTATGTTAGGGTCGATGAGATATTCTGAACTAACATATGATTATTATATGTTTGGGGTCGATGAAAAATGTCGAACCAAACCTTAGAAATGGTGTCGTGATGAAAGAGTCCCGAACCAGAATATGTGTATATATAACTAGTTGGGGTCGATGTATTATTTCGAACCAACTCTTACTTGGGGTATTACATTTAATATGGACTCGAATGAAACCAGAATAATTAAGAAGGGACCGGAGCCCAAGGATGAAAGATCCAAAATCACTAGCCAGAGCATATAGTGTAATGCCCTGACCTGGATTTATGGGTAACTCGTAGTCAACTTGGTCCGACCCGAGTGTTAGGTGTGACTTGCAATGAAAAAACCTATATAATTTTGCTAATCCAAGTTTATTTTAATTAACGTTTCACTTGTTTAGCATGTGATCCTAATTTTAAGTCAAACTAGGTTAGAGACCCGTGGAAAGCGTCCTCGGAGTCCAAGCATACAGAGCTACTAACGTAAAATAAAACAGAGAACTTACCTGTGTAATGCTCTCAAAATACGAACTCGCACCCAACCTGTCGTAACAAAGACAAGGGTGTGAGACAAAGGCTTAGTGGAAAATTTACATATACAATGTATGATCGACCGACAAAAAGAAGACTCTAGAACGTTATGCCTATATACACATGCAACTACTTTATATCTATATACACATATACACTTTAACGCATGAAACCGTTTACTTTCGAAAACGTTATTTATCCAGATTAATTCACCTTAATCTTGTAAAAGACTTCCTCATTCTAATTTTGACATTTATCCATTTATTTAACACACACGGTTAAATACTTAAAAAACTACCCTTTGTTTGACCGAAAGCCATTTCTTTAACGACATTACCCTTTTCATTTTAACCAATCCACATTAGTATTTTCATGAAAAATCACATTTTCAACACACGCAAACACCGTGTTAGAAAATACTTATTTAGCTTTCGAAAATCTTTCGCAACACAACTTTGTGTTAATTATGGGTTAAATCACTTAGGTTTCTTAACGACCCATTTAACTATTATACTTTACTTTTGCTTTACTTTATGGACATTAATAAATTTACACATATATTGTCCATTTAACCTTTACATGAACATTCATTAATTCATTCAAGTTAGGTTGTCTTAACACATTTTCACCACACAACCCATGTTTTTACATGTTCCTTATTCTTTTATCGTTTTCTCGAAATCTTCGAATAAACTGCGTACTTTAACGGGCTCCACACCGTCGGCGATGCTACCATATGCTCTAGCTAGTGATTTTGGTTCTTTCACCCTAGGGCTCTGGGCCCTCCTTAATTTTTTCGATGTCATCCAAGTCCTTATTAACGTGTTTTAACAATTTATAAATGCCCACATTATTCCCCTTTTCCTTTTAACCGATCGAAGCCAAAACTCGGTGTTCCACCCTAACTTGTGTTACACTTTAAAATGATCATTTCTTGTCCTTTATACTTTAGCATTGACTTTATTCCAAAATCATGTTCATTTAGTACCATCCCGTGTAATACCCCTTATTCAAGATTTTATTTCATAAAAACGTTCCACTTTAACTAAAATTACCATTTTACTCATTTGTTTCTAAATTTTTCTTTCCTCCATTTTCATAAGTGCTATTTTACAAATACCATTAAGTTACCCACACTAACTTATTAAGTGTGTTTAACACCTTAACACTCTTTTAACATTTTGGAGTGACATTATTCTCAAATTGGAAGCATCTTTATTTCATTACTTTCATTTTCAAAAAACATTACCATCTAAGACTACTTTGTAAGAAAATATAATTTTCTTTATTAATACATTTAGTCTTAAAATCTCTTGTTTTTATCACATTTCAACACCCATTACACACACCTTAAGGGATGAGTTTTCTGTCTTCTTTATTTCATGTTTAAATCCAATAAAACCTTTATTAAACTTGTTTATTTATTCATCATCAAAATACTACAAGTTTGTATGCATGAGAAGATGAATTTTAATTCCAAAAATCCTATCAAATGGGTTAAACATACAATTCATTCTAGAATTTCATAATACTTGGAAGATATACTTTTCAACGCTAAAGGACATTTTTATTTCTTTAAATTTCAACGAATGTCCAACTTTTATAAAATCAACCTTTTTGCAAGATAAATATCATTTTTAAAACATTTTATTTCATAAAATGTTTAGCATCAAACTTCTAAAATGTACCATTACCATAAAATCCAAAACGTTATTTTCAAGAAACTTTGAAACATTCATTTATATTTTACCTTCATCAAAATTGCATTTTGCAATATTTTTATTCCATAAAAATGTTAGATACCAAATAACTTTAAACTCATCATTTTATTCAAATGCATCCTACTCTTATAATCTAACAACAAGACTACTAATATACAAATAGAATCTTAATACTATGAGTAGAGTCTTCTTACCTAAAATGGAGATCCAACAATGGTAGGGATGAATTGTCTTAGAAGATGGAAACCTCCAACCTCCTAAGGTGGCCTTAGAGAGGTTACCCAGCTCCACCAAGCTTGTCTCCATGAAAGCTCCATTAAAACCCTCTTCAAGATTTATAAATCATTCATCTTCGTCTTCTCAAAAAACCCCAACAACACCTCCAAATTTCGTAGCTTTGTCCATCCATGGAGGAAAGGGTTCATTTGGCTTAAATATGGTGGAATACCTTTAAAATGTGGTGTCTACATGCTGGTTTATGATGGTGGAATGATGGGAAAAGGCTAAAAATGGTAGGGGTAAGACCCATCCCCAACCCCTCTCTCTCTCTCTCTCTCTCTCTCTCTCTCTCTCTCTCTCTCTTATTCCAATTCAAATAATCCCTCAAATAAACCAAACAAACCCTTATAAAACACCCCCAAACCTCAAATCCTATTTTTACCCAATCTGGGACACTTAGAGTTCCACACCTTAATTATCCAAGGGTCTAAAATGTGACAACACACAAGGGTAGTACGTAACCTCGTTCGAATGAAAATAGCCTTTCGTTCGAACGGGATTGGCTACTCGTTCAAACTAGCCTTTGAACGACCTTCTAAAGAGCATGTTTGGTATGCAGTGGAGTCTAGTTCGATCCTCGTTCGATCCCCACTTCGAACGACCCTAAATTCATTCGAACGACCTCTTCCTAACTTTCTCCAAATTTCCCAATTTTTAGCCCACAATCTTCTAACACTTACAGTCAAGACCCCCCAAATAGTAAACTAAAAATATAAATCCAATCAACATGATCCAAATTCCAAGGTTCTCACATCATTACAACTTATGAGGTGAAGTAATATAATATTGGGGCGGGGTATTACATATGGTAGCATAGCCAGTGGTGCGGAACCCGTTAAAGTATGCGTTTATTTAGAAGATTCCAAGAAAAAGATAGCAAAAAGTGGAACATGTCAAGAGATGAATTGTGTGGCGTATATAAGAAAAGATAACCTAACTTGACTGAAATTAATAAATATTTTGTTAAAGGGTAATGTGGACAAGTGATGTAAGAAAATTGACTAATGTCCATGAGGTAAACAAAATAGTAAGGTTATGTGATTAAATGGGTAATTAATCAAACTACATATGTTTAATTCATGATTCATACAAGAGTGTATTTATGAAAGGTTTTCAATGAAAAAAAGGTATTTTCTAACGCAATGATTTCCCGTGTTGAAAGGTGATTTTCAAGAAAAATACTAAGGTAAATTTGATAAGACTAAAGGGGTAATTTTGGTGAAAGAAATGATTTCCTTATACAAAGGGTATTTGTTTAAATTATTTAACCGAGTGTGTTAAATCAAGTAATAAATGTCAAGTCAAGTAAAATGGATTCTTTTATAAGATTAAGGCGAATTAAACGGAATAGGTAATGTTTTTGAAATAAAGACGGTTTCTTGCATTATAGTATATATATGTATGTGTATATATATAAGGTAGTTGCATGTGCACGTAGATGTAACCTGTTAAAGTCTATTTTCTGCTCTTTGATTCTATATTCGGCGCATTCCCTCATCTTTGTTATGGAAGGTTAGGCGCGGTTTAGTATTTTGAGAGCGTTGAATATGTAAGTATTATTTTTATTTTATGTTAGTAGCTCTGTATGCTTGGATTTCGGGGACGCTTCCCATTGGTCCCTCATGTAGTTTGATTTCAATTATAATTGCATGCTAAATAAGTGAAATGTTGATTAAATAAAACTGGACTATCGATATTATTTAGGTTGTTCATTGCACTTTACACCTAACACTCAGGTTGGATCGGGTTGACCATTGGTAACCCATAAATTCGGGTTGGGGCGTTACAAATGGTATCAGAGCACTAGGTTCAAGGTTCCTTTTGGGAGTGATGTGGTGAGGTCAGTAGTGGATCTTTCGATGTCGGTGTTGGTTTTAGGCCGGTCACGCTGGACAGGTGACAGTTACGGTTAGTGTTCTTGACAATAGAGTCAATAAGATTAGCACGATGGCAGCATTGTGTGGTCAAGTAGTAAGTGTCCATGTTAGTTGTCATTAATAGCTTCCAAGCTTTTGATTTAGACATGTTAGTAATTTATGAGTGTCAGTGCGAGCCGATAGTGGCAACACCGCCGTTTTTTAGTGTGAGGTGCTTTTGTGTCGGCCCTTGATGAACTGAGAGGCATAGTAAGGTGTTAATAAAGCCAGATAACATTCATTGAATTGGAGACATGAATTGTGTGAAGACAACTATAAACGATAGGTGACTAGAGTGTCATTTTTTAGCGATGTTTATTTGCGATAAAGACGCATTAAGTTACTTAGTTAGGTACTTTTGGGTAGTTAATAATGATTATGTGATTAGGCAAACTTGATCCTTGGGGTAGTATCATGTCGCAAGCATTTAACAATTCGGTGGACATGTAGACCCGTGTCAGTCGTTGCTTGAGGATATATACTAGACCATAGTTGATAGGGGTACTATCATTACAGGTAAGTGCCTTAGTAATTTTTGATTGAAAATTATATCTGCCAAGCTATGATGAGAGTTACTAGACATTTGTGGTAATTATGTTATGTGTGTAACAATGAGGGTTGAAGTGATGTAAGAGTGAACCCTAGGTAGTCTCCCATAATAAGGTTTTAAAGAATATAATGCAACTTTTGAGGAATAGGATCCCTAGTGACGTCGGTAGTGTGGACTTAGAGGCTTATAGGTTGTGTACGACATCTTATATCCTACCAAAATCCTTAGTAGTGCCGGTTTGTGGTTTGATATGTGGTTTATGGCATTTGCCATTTGGAATAAGGTTTTTGAACCTTCATTGGATCTTGGGAAGAGAGAGTCGTAGGTTAGACCTATGATAGAGTTCCAAACATAAAGGGAAATAAGATTATTATCTAATTGTCGTGGCCCGTTCTAGTGGCCTAAGTGGTGATGGAATGCGAGGCGATTTCAGTGTGGTTATGATTTTAGGAAGTCCTTGGAGTGTCCTTGGGACTGATTTCTTGTGGCATCATTAAGAAATGGAAATCGACTTGTGGTATGCCTTGAGTTATTCAATAATTCAAGTGTGCCACGTGTTTAGACTTATAGGCTAGTATCTTTATGAGTACGAAATGGCCACATTTCGGATTTTGGGAGATCAGCAGAGCGTATCTCAAGTGAGAAAATCATGGGAGATGAAATGTTATCAAGCCCTTGGTGATAATTACATTGGGATATGCTCAGTGTCCTTAGGGAACTAGTTAAGTTTGGTATTATAGGGTACATGTATTCCAATGATAGTTGTTTTGAAGGTCATGTGGTGATCTAAAGCTATGGGCTCAGAATTGTCGTATAGTGTAAATCGCTGGTACTATCATTAGAATTGGCACATATAGGTAAAATAACATTATTAGGGAAATTGGAGGCTTGTGTCATGGTTGGGCATGATGCTCGGTTGACATAGGATGATTAGTGTGGAATGTGTAGTACTTGATTTTGATGGGTACTAGGAAATGAATTAGGGACTTAGATTAATGATGTCATGATAGAGACTTTGAAATAACACTCCAAAGGGATATAAAAGCATGATTAGGATATCGACATATGTCGATAGTGTAAGTTAGAATAACCCTAGAAAGACAAGGATTAGTTTTTGGCATGTCTTGACAGACTGGATGAATTAGGAAGCATAGACTTATGTAGTAATTTCTATTCTTATTACACTAATGGAAATCGGTGTGGTCATCATGTAGATTCAGTCAGGGAAGAATTTGTAGATAGGCGCAATGGCGACCTTGTGATGTAGTAGTGGTAAAAAGGTAAGTGTTTCACCAAATCAGGCATTGCAGAAAGAGACATTGGAATTAAAAAGGGGTAAAATCAGTTAAAAGCTCTGATACTAATTTGCGAAGGCTAGGATGGTTCAAATAAACACAAGTTCAATAATTTTATGTTTTTCCAATTTTAATGATTGAAACTTTAAATAAAATTCACCCAATTAAACTTAGCACCAGTTAAACCTTTCTTGTGAAAACCTGATTTACCAAATTTTATCTTTTTACCCTAAACATGCATCTAGGTGATAACAGATAAATTAAATAAATCAAACCAGAAGATGCTATTGTACGAGGAAACCACTATGGGAAAAAACCTTGGACGACCCAACCAGATGTAAAACCCCGTATTTCTGCGAACTTGGAATTTTATTAATTCGGTAATTTGTTCGTTTTATTTTAAATTACATGAGTGACGTAATTTAATTTAATAAAATAATAATGTGGTTAATAAATATTAATAAAGAGAGAGAGATAGTGATTAATATTACGTGCTAAATTTACTAAGTGGATAGTAAATAATTTATATAAATTATTATGCGTCATAACGAGTGAGATGGGTGTAACTGGATTTATCTCAATCGGGAGTCGCGTGTAGACTAAATTGAGGTAGAGATAGGATATTTGTTTAGAATGACTCGGATGATGATTTTGAGATCACAAATGACTCTAGAAGGTTTGAAATAGTCAAAATATTATACCCGGGGGTGTTGATTGAGTTCCGGGACAAATTTAGATTAAGTCGGCACCATACGAGGGAATTTTAGTCATTTGGTAATCAAGGGTCAAGAGACCTACGAATTTCCAATATTTATCATCATATAAATAGGAGAGTCTAGGGTTAAGAGATTATAAAACCTAGAGAGGACAGTAAAGAAGAAGGAGAAACCATTTGTGAAGCCTAAGAGAGAGTTCTTGAGGAATTAGAGTGTGTTCTTGCACCACAATCAACCTTGGAGCTTAGATTGGGAAGGAAGACAAATAAATCCAACTTCAAATCATGTAATCAGATCATACCATAAGAGGCAAGTATTTATTTACGATTTCTTTGAAGTTATAAGGCCCATGTGCTTAGGGTTCAAAATATATTGAATAAATTGATGTTTTTGGAAGAAAAGAATGACCAGAACTCATGTTTTGGGTAAGAATTGCATGTAGTATTATTCAACATCTATAGAGGATAAGAAATCAGAAAGTATGGGACAATCACCACTAAATAAATCTGGGTTTTTTGTTAAAAATGAATGAAGAACATAGAAATCTAGGGCTTTTGATGAATAGGTGATTTGATCCGTTCTTGAATAGAAATCTTAATGTTTTGATGTTAAAATTTCGTTAAAAATCACCCTAAAGCATGTATATAATGTTTGAGACAATTGGTTTTGAGTTTTATGGAAAATAATGTGAGTTATGATAATTAAAATGTTAAAAAAGGCACTTGCGTAGAGGAATAAAACGACCTGCTACAAAACTAATCGATTCGTCCCTAAGGAGAATCGATTAAGTTTTCCCAGATTTGCCTATTTTACCTTTTTGGCCTAGAAAATCCTGTAGTTTTGTCGAGGAAAATTTTGGGACTTTAGTGAAACATAATGACGGACTTATTTTATTACAGAAAGCCTATGATGAGGGATGGATTTGTTTTAATGGGAGGGTTGAGGAGAGGTTTTAATATACTTACATCGGGGCGTAATTAATTCGAGAAAAGGCACTACACCCAAAATACCAAATTGACACCCTTCAGCCAGCCAGCCATGTCACGGTCATTGATCGTGATAAAAAATACACAGGTTTTTTTGTCACGGTCATTGATCGTTACAAGGTCGTGACAAAGGCTTGTCACGGTCATTGACCGTGATAAGTCCGTGACAAGTACTGTGACAAGTTCTATTGTCACGGACCTGTCATGGTCATTGACCGTGACAATCTTATAAAGTTATCACGGTCAAAGACCGTGACATGTCCGTGACAACTTTTCCAGCAAAAAATCCTTCCCTCTTTTTTTTCCCCATCGTTTTGGTTTACCCCTCCTCTCTCTCTAAGTGACTGCTCTCTCTCTCTCTCTCTCTCTCTAGTTTCAGGTACAATTCTCTCTATCTTTCTCGTCCCTTTTTGTATGTGTGTGTATATGTGCGTCTGTGTGTATGTGTGTGTGGTGGGGGGAGGGGCAGGTGGTGTATATGTGCGTGTGTGTGTATATATGCGTTTGTGTGTGTATGTACGTGCGTGTGTATATATATGCATGTGTGTGTGTGTGTGTGTGTGTGGTGGGGGAGGGGGCAGGGTCAGTGGGTGGGGGGTGGGGAGGGGGGTGAGGTAGGGGAAATGGGGCGGGGGTGGGGCAGGGGGAAGTGTGTGTATGTGTATGTGGTGGGGGAAGGGGGTGGGGCAGTGGTGGTGGTGGGGAAGGGGGTTTGTTGTAGGGGGAAATGGTGGTGGTGTGTGTGTGTGGGGTGGGGTAGGGGGAAATGAGGGTGGTGTGTGCGTGTGTGTGTGTGTGGCGGGGCCTTTAGATTCCCCTTATTTGGTTTTAGCTTAGTAAATTAATAATTATTTCCCATTTCATATGCAAGTAGGATTTCCCCTGATTAAGAGATAATTGTTGAGATTCGAAGTAACTTTAATTGTATAGCTTTAATAAAATCAATTGTATACTTTAATTGTAAGTTTAATTATATAGCTTTAATTGTATAGCTTTAATGATGATATACTTATAAGACGTGATGAAAGAATTAATTGAGTAGATGAATTAAAAGGAGTACGGGATACACATTTATTGGTTTTTTGTTGCTGTTGCCATTGGATTATAGTGGATCGATGTTGGGTTGGTTAATTTTAGAAGTGGCATGACCACTGGATTATTGTCCATACGGGGGTGGGATTTTTCAACTTTTTTTAAAATTACTTTGTATCACGAACAATATATATATAGTATGGTAATTAAATGAAACATACTTGAAATTACATATAGTGCGCATAGATACTAGCCTTTTAGTTCTTATGCGTACACATTTAATAGCCCTTAGACCCGTTCGCGAGTCATTACCCCTGTAATGAGATATCTCGAATTGTCCCGTTTGGATAGTTTAGGACTGCATAATTTTTGTATAATAATATTCTTAGTGGTTTAAAGTTGTTACTTTTGGAGGAAGTTCTGCAGTCATATCCTAATGTTCTCTGGGTACATACTAGATTGAAAATTGTGAGTATTATTTCAATTGATCAATGCACGAAAAGACCTTAAATCGTTTAAACTTAAGCCACAACTATGGTTGAAAGAAAATAGTAGGGGAAGGACAATAATTCCCCCTGGTGCGTTTACTTTGACGAGTGGAGAAAGGAAGGTGCTTTTAGACACAATATATAATTTAAAGGGTCCATGTAATTTTTCGTCCATCTTGAAAAGGATTGTGATTTATGCTACTCATGATTTACATAAGTGTAAGTCCCACGATTGGCATGTGATCATGCAATTGGTTCTTCTATTGTTTAAGCACTATTTCTCCAAGCACAAGGATTTACGGAGGGATATTATGCAAATTAGTATTACCTTCTCACTTTTGTGTGAGAAGGTAGTAAATCGAGAACACATAGTGGCCTCAAAATTGACGGTGAACGAAGCAATTTGTGTGTTGGAGAAGTACTATCCCCCAGCATTCTTTGACATAAGTGTCCACTTGTTGGTACAGCTATGCGACGAGACACTTCTTTGCGGTCCAGTTAGATATTGATGGATGTATTCGTTTGAAATATTGATGAAAGTTTTAAAAGATTACGCAAGAATACGTGATACATTTCAGGATCAATTACAGAGGAATACATCGCCGTGGGGTCATCAATCTATACTCGGGAATATATGCCTGACTCGACCAGCGTTGATGACACTGATAAGTTCGTCGATGATGGTGGTCATGTGATGGGAAAACGAGTGAAATTAATGAGTTTACAACATGAACAAGTAGCTCGTTATCTATTTGACACATATGAAGATGTCGAAGAATGGAAAAATTAAGTTTAAATTATTTAAAGTTTTACACTATTTTAGAATATTTTAGATTATTGTATACATGATTAATTTTGTAATATGCAGAAAATATGAAGCTTGTGAGAACAATAAAAGACGAATAAAATGGTACAATTAGACGACGAATTTAGGCTGTGGTTGTCACAAGAGGTAATTATAATGAAAATGGCCGTTATATAACATTACATTACACTCAAACTTTACAACTAACCTAATTAATTTATCTATATTCTCAGCTCTTAAAGACGGGTGATGCGACATCAAGGCTCGTCTAGCCACTGGAGCCTTGTTCATGGCACAAGAGTACAAAAAGTATCGATTGAACGGTTACGTATTCGACGAAAGGGTGTACGAGGAAAGTACAAATGTACAGAACTCGGGCATTTCATACAAGGCTCTTACTTTCTTTCGAGCGAGCGCAAAAGATAAAAACCTCGTTGAAGATGAAATGACTTACTATGGTGTAATTTGAAATATATTTGAATTGGATTATATAAGCTTCAAAGAGGTTGTATTTTACTGTGATTGGGTAAGAATTGAGGATACAAATTCTTGTATAGTTGATCCTGGGACCAATTTGATCATGGTTGACTTGTCCAAGTTGAAGAGCAACGAACACGTGAGCGATGAGCCATTTGTTTGTGCATTTCAAAAGGTCAACCAAGTGTTTTACTCAGAGTATATGAACAACGAGACGTGGTCAATTGTCCTACATGCGCCAAAGCGTCTAAATAGTAGTGTGGATGACTTGGCTGCTCCTAGAGAATATCAATCCATTTTTTATGATAACCCGAATTTGAAACAATTTTTAAATTGTAATAAATATTCCAATTTTTACTTTATCAATCCAGTTTTAATGCTTTTAATTGATTTTCACTTTATCATTTTCACTCTTGTGTAGTGTGAATGTGTGTGGGCAGTAGGGGTGGGGGTGGGGATGTTTTGGATTTTTAGTAATTGTACATATTTGCAGTTAGATGCCGTTATTTTAGAATTCGGAATTGATGTGTTAAACAGTAATAATTCATTTGAATTTGTAGTAATTGTACATATTTGCATGTCTTCTTTTAATTCATTTGGATTTGTACTAATAACAACATTTTTTTACATAAAATGTCTCGTTCGGGTATTAAGTCGAGGATGATGATGCTGATTATGATGATGTCGTCTGGGCTCGGTGGTAGTGGAGGCGACGAGGGCTCCTCGCCCCTATGCTCGCAAAATATGGCAAATTGGTGATGGCCATCGAGAATAAGACGAGGATATTAGTGACATTCATCGAGCTGGTAAAGACGATCATCGGCCCGGAGTGCACTAATTGGAGGGAGGTGCCAAATGAGCTCAAGTTGGCTATTTGGGCGGCACTACAGGTAATGTATTTATATTTATATTTATATGAATATTTTAATTTCAATTTCAATTTCAATTTATATTAATATTTCAATTTATATTTATTCGCAACTAACATTGTATTTGTTGGACAGGAACAATTTAGCCTGGCCTCAGAACTATGCGATTTCGTCTTTGGAGCAGTTCAGGGAGAAACACAAGACGTGGAAGAAAAATTTGCGGAGACGGTATTTTGGGAAGACCCGAGACTCCATTATCCGAATGCGTGACTCCTTCCCGCTGAAGGAGCCGATCTCATTGGTACAATGGCAAAAGTTTATTGACAATGATATCGGGGAGCGACAGTTGGCATCTCGCCAATCGGGGAGGGAAAATCGGGCGAAAAAGACAGAAATGCACTACTCCGGCCGAACGTCTTACGCCGAGGTGGATCATAGGATGATGGTAAGATTTTATTTTTCTGTAATTACAGAAATATGTTATTCTGCATTATTTTACTTTGTGGGGTTGATACTAATTTTGCATTATTTTATTTTAGGGGACGGGGAGTGGACCTGGGGGTAGGCCACATAGTCTCGATGCTTATGTGGCTATTCGGACGAGGAAGGAGAAGGATAAGGAGGTGTCCCGAATTGTCGCGTCCACGATTGTAAGTAATCTGACATTTTACTTTTTGTTAATTACCTTATGATTTTTATTTAATTATTTAACTAATCATGTGCTTTTTGTCGTTTCAGGCAAAGCTTAAGAAAGTGCATGAGTCGCAGTCTGATGCCGACAAGGCATGTTTGTCCACAGACGCAGTCATCCAAGTGCTTCGCGCTGAATGCAAGGAGAGGACAAGAGGGGTGAGCTCTCGGGTGGTCAAATCTAAGATCGTCGGATTGGAGACGAGGAACACCGGGTGGGCTCAAACGGGGGACTCGTATGACGCGGAGTTGTCCCATTTGGAGGTGACGGTCCAAGATATGTTCTCATTTGTGAATCGTTCGTTGGGCGGAAAGCGTAAGGGGAAAGGTAAGGAAAATGTGGTGGAGGAGGAGGTGGAGGAGTATGAGAGCGTAAACCTTGCTGCTTCATCGCTGACACGTGCGGACTCTGATGATCCAATCCCCTATTTGTCTCCCTTTGACCGACCGATGACGACACTTAGTTGGCCGAGAATGTTTATACATGACATATTTATTGGCCAGTGGATAGGGCGGGGGTTGAGGGATCCGAATACCATACAGGGTATGCCAGTTCATGGACGTGCACTTGAAGACATCGAGGCCAAGGTGCTCATCACGCATGTGATACCCGGGAAGGAGAACTTCCCATTGTGGTTACGTGAATAATGCGGCACGATGCATATTCAAGGGTGTATCAATTCGTATATCGTGTGGCCTACTCACCTCCTCAGACCTACCCCAGACATGTAGTGACATTATTTGAATTTAATTATTTTAAGTTGCTACATTTGAATTATATTTAGATTATATCATAATGCATATTGTTTTGAATCTATATTTGCGTTATCTCTATTTTATTTGGATATATGATCTTTGAATAGGTACAACGTTGCTATAACAGGTACAAATATACTGCTGGACAGTGGCAGTGGCCATACTGGCCAGTAGATTTTTTTGTAATTTTTCCCAGAATTGTCACGGTCAATGATCGTGGTATTTTTTTTAAAAAGGTCATTGATTTGTCACGGTTATTAATCGTGACTAAGATTATCACGGTCATTAATCGTGACATGACCGTGATACGTCTACTGAACTTGTCAAGGTCAATGACCATGACAAGTTCGTGATAATAAACGTTGTCACCCCCAGAGTTGTCACGATCATTGACCTTGACAAGTTGGACTTATCACGGTCAATGACCATGACAATTCGGCAGGTTTGGTGTAGTGAGGAGAATGATTTATGGCGAATCTAGGTGAATTGATGTTATAGACTAGTAGTATATAATATATCTAACTACTGAATTTATTGAAGGCGTAACTAGGGCCCTTAGAGTAGAGAGAAATACTCGACTTAATACGATAGTGAGAATAATCGTAACTTGATAATACGGGGAGTAATCAAGAGATAAATACTACGTATGAAGTATGATAATTAGGTTGTGTGTATACCTACTAATTTAATGTATATATAGGTTGTGTGTATACCTATTATATGATTGGTGTTAAATGTGAACATACCTATGTTGCCTGTTATCACGGAGGTTCTCGTGCAGTGCGCGATCCCACCTTGCCCATTCTAGGTAGGTCTGGATTTATGCCCTAGAATATATAACCTAGGGTGGCTCACTATGTGCCGTCTATAAGTGAGACTGACAGATATTTTGGGTACGTTAGGTATGTGCGTAGCCCAAAGGCTTAGAACTATGTTTACCTCCATTTCTTGCTATTTGATTTTTGGGTTCGAGGAGACAGGCCAAACCAATAGTCCTTATTTTTGTATGAGAGGTACATGTACTGATAGTAGAGTAATTATATATATTAGTGGGATAAATATATATACCTGCTTGAATAATTCTACTTACGTGTGATAATAGACAGATTGATAATGTGTATATAAATAATGAATTAAGTAGTGAAACTTAATTAAATGATTAAATGATAAAAGACAGATAATGTTACTTATGATATCAATAACATATGAGAGATGTTAATTTGGATAGCTCACTGTATGGGTGGTACGGGGACTTATAGGTGTCGATAGTCTAGATAGATACTTACGTCTAGTTAGCTTGGGTAGTATGGCTAGTGGGCTAAGTAGAAAACGTTAGGCGTGTACAATAGATGAGAGGTGAGGATACTCAAGAGAGTGTACGTAAACTTAACATGTGTATCTAATAACTTATTTTTGAATTGTGATAAATACTTGCTAAATATTTTCAAAATGTTTTGGGTTCTAACACTTGCTATATATATTTTCCAAAATCTTTTAGGTGTCCAGCCACAGGGACGCCCGACTTGATGATCTATTCCAGGAACGATTAGTTGCAACACTATGGAGGCCTGCAAGACTTGAACACTTCCATCTTTCATTCCTAGTGTAGGATTTCATTTCAGTATTTTAGTTGAGCATGTTGCCCCATTTAGACTTTATTTATTCAGTTATTCATTTCAGATTTGTATTGGGATTCATTTACTCTTTTTTGGACTTATTATTTGGATTTGAATTTTGTAGCCGATGGTTTATTCGGCAAGACACATATTAATTTATTTATTCTTTGTGATGGTTTAGACCATATTAATTGCATGAATGTTTTAATTTAGTTTTTCGCACATTATTATTAATTCTTTAATGAAAGATAATTTTTTTGGCACCGAATTAATTAATTAATATGTGGTTAGTAATTAACATGGTTTTCGACAGTGATGCTGAGAATGAACCAAGTGAGAAACCTCTTTTAATTTAATAAAGGACTGATCACTCGGTATTTAATTAGGCGGGGAGTCACAAATGGTATCATAGCATTAAGTTCTAGTGTCCATAGGATCTGTATGGCTTACTACGATTCCAACGTATCGTTATTTTGATATAGAGCCCTATTATTAGGACTGTTGCTTTTATGTTTACAAGTTTGAGATATCGTACTTCTTCTATTTAATTTTGTATAGACTGTGTACTTACAAAAATCGGTATTCTATCAGATTCCATGCAAGAGAGAGAGAGAGAGGGGCGAGAGTAGCGGCCAAAGATGAGGGTAGAGAGGCTCAGTAGGAGAAGGAGGTACCTCAGCCACATCCACCGCCGAGGTTAGTGACGACCGCATAGGTGGCCGAGATAGTGTCCTAGGCAGTCAATGCAACTATGACAGCCATGACTGTTCATTTCCCACAGGCCCAGCCATAGACGCCAGTGGCACAAGCGATTCAGGCCCAACCGGGGCCGTTTTCGTGGCAAAAAGTTAGGGCGACTTTCCAGAAAGGCCACCCACCAGAGTTTTCGGGGAACTTAGATGTGATAGTAGCATGTCAGTGGAAAAAGGGCATTCAACGTCACTTACATATGGTGGAGTACAACGATACTCATAAGTAGATGCTTGCCACATTCAGACTTGTGGGGGGCGTGTTACAGTGGTAGGAGTCTGTTACCACCTCAGCGGAGAGAGGCACGATAACGATTATCGAGTTTTGGGTGCGGTTTGACCGCAAGTATTTTTCGTTAGCAGTGGAGACCAAAATGAAATAGAAATTCAATGAGGTGACTCAGGGTGACAAATCTCTGGCAGAGTATGAGGAGGAGTTAACTCGTTTGCCTAATTTTGTGCCATACGAGGTGATCAATGAGGAACGAAAGAAAGTAAAGTTTTTGGATGGCCTAGCCTAGAGGATCAGGAAACACTTGATCGGTAACCTCGCACTGGTGACGTATACATATGTCGTCAATGGCGCATTATTACAGTACCAGGACCATCGCTTCCATATGAAGGGAAGCAAGAGAGGAGGTGAGCTTAGCCATCTGGGTAAGGCAAGTAGAGGTGGAACCAACGGAGCACTACAGTAGCAAGCAGGCAGGCTGCAGAGGAAGGATTCCCGAAAGGGGGATTAGGCCAAGAGGTTCAGGTCAGGAGGGTACCGATCAGAGGGCCAGGGATAAAAGCAGGGTCAACAGGGCCCTAATCAGTAGCAGTAGGTTCTTCAGGGCCGTCAGGGCCAAAGGAATAATGGAGGTGGCCAACAGGGTCAGGGTTATCAGGGATAACGTCACGACCAACCTGGATAGGGACAGAGGAAAAGATCATTTTCGGGGTGGTGCTTTATATGTGGCCAGCAGGGTCATAAGAGGAAAGATTTCCTACAGCAACAGGGTGACCAACAGGGGCAGTAGGCTCCGTTACCTCCAGTACCAGCACCCCCAGCCCCACGGTAGCAACAGAGACATATGCATTATAGGTGTGTGTATAACATTCGAGACGTACCCATGCCACCAACACCTCAGGCGCCACCGATAGTCGAGGGTACCTTTCCTATTCATGGGCATAAGGGTAGTATTCTTTTTTATATGGGGGCATCGCATTCCTTTATTACCACTAGATTTATATGGGTTGGTGAACTTTTAAAGACACTCGGTACTCTCCATATGTGTGAAGTGTCACCGTTGAGTAGTGGGTCACTTATACACTCGATATGTAGAGGTGTAGACATCATTATTAAGAGTCTAAACTTAGTAGTGGACCCTTCTTGTGTTATATATGGAGGGATACAATGTTATCCTAGGTATGGATTAGTTGGCGGGTTACAGGGCGATGATCGACTATTACGAAAGGGCCATAGTGTTCTTAGTGGCAATGCCTCTTCCTGTTGGAGGAGGAGGAGACCTCGCATGAGGTAGTTATTCCGTTAGACTCGATTCCAATTATGAGAGATTTCGAGGATGTATTTCAGGAGATACTGAGGTTTCCACCCTACCGAGATATCGAATTTGTTATTGACCTAGCATCGGGTACGAGACCAATTTCTCGAGCACCGTATCACATGGCCCCTTCAGAGATATGCGAGTTGAGGGAGAATATCTAGCAGCTATTAGGGCAGGGGTTCATTCAACGGAGTACATCGCCGTGGGGTGCACCAGTGTTATTTATGAAATTGAGGGATACTTTGCTTCGCTTGTGTGTAGACTACAAGGAGCTGAACAAAGTCACGATATGAAATAAGTATCCGCTGATGAGGATCGATGACCTCTTTGACCAATTAAGAGGATCTGCATACTTCTTCAAGATTGAATTTAGATCGGGGTATCACCAGTTCAGCATTCAAGAGGAGGATGTTCCCAAGACCTCTTTCCTATTGTGGTACAGATCGTACGAGTTCAGGGTGATGCCGTTTGGGCTCACCAATGCGCCAACGGTGTTCGGGCTCACCAATGCGCCAGCGGTGTTCATGGATCACATGAATAAGGTATTCAGGGAGTTTTTGGACCAGTTCATGATCATTTTTATAGATGACATTCTGGTTTACTCTCGCACTAAGGAGGAGAACGCGGAGCATCTGCGTAGGGTGCTATAGACACTTCGGGACCACCAGTTGTATGCTAAATTCGGTAAGTGTTGATTTTGGCTATGAGAGGTACAGTTTCTTTGCCACATCGTGTCTGGCTAGGCCTGTCAATGGGTCGGGTTTGTACCCGGACCCGACTCGAACCCGATCCGTATAATAGGGTCTGAGCATATTTTTTTGGACCCGAAGACCCGAATACTCGAAGACCCGTTTATTAAACGGGTAGGGTCTGGATCTTATACAAGACCCGGACCCGAAGACCCGACCTGAATTATACATTATTATTTTGTATATATATACATATATACTATAAATTTATATATATTTATAAATATATCTTATCAATATAACATGTAAGTATTATATATAAAAATATATATTTATGTATATAATAAATATAAGTAATATATGTTTTACTTATACTAATAATATTCTACAATACACTACAAAATATTTTAATTTAAGATTAAATAATAAAGAAGGGGGATAAAATAAAATAAATATAAAATAAATGTACATATTTGACCAGACCCGGACCCAAACCCGAAGACCCGAATGTATCCGGGTCTGGATCCAATAATGTAGACCCGATGAAGACCCGAACCCGAACTCGAACTCGATGAAGACCCGATTACACGGATTTGGATCTCCCTAAACCCGACCCGTCTCTGACCCATTGACAGGCCTATGTCTGGCAGGGGTATTGCTATTGATCTGAGTAAGGTATCGGTGGTAAGGGAGTGGGGACAACCCAGAACACCAACAAAGATTCGTAGCTTTCTGGGGTTGGTCGGGTATTATCGCTGTTTCATTAAGGGATTTTTGAAGATCACGGGTCTGTTGACGAACCTGACTCGTAAGGGGGTACCATTTGTGTGGAGTGATCACTGTCAGTTTCCCTTTGATGAGTGATTTATCATAAATTCTTTGGATTTATCCCTTTAATTTAGAGGCTTTTATCTCCTCGAGTGATGTAAAATGCATTGATTTATCTCATATATGTGATACTAACATCTTTTATCAAATACCCCGAGTTTTGTGTATTTCTCATAAAGTTTGCAGGAATTTAATGCATGAGAGAAAGAAAGAAACCATAAGAAAAGAAAAGAAGAAAAGAAGAAAAGTTAAAAGGATAAAAGAGTAATTTGTAGCTGGAATCCGGACAAGGACCCAAAATGAAAGTTAACAACCTCGAGTTTACAAGCACGTAGGAAGAAACGGTGTCCAAATCCGAATCATGGAGCAAAAGTTATGAACCTTGAAAGATGAGAGATAATCATAAAAAAATGATGAGAAAATGAAGAGATTTTGACCTGAGGACCCGGATCGATCCGAATTTCATCTTAAACGAACCAATCTGGCTCCCTTGAAGTCCACTGTATATGATTGGTGAAGAGGACCGATCCGGGTTCCATAAAAAATGAACCGGCCCGGCCCCTTAGACTCACTGTCTAACCATTGTGAAGCGGACCTATTCGATATAAAGAGAAAGCGAACCAATCCGTTATACACTAGATCGAACCGAAATATCAGGTCGGACCGATTCGAAGGTTTAATTTTATAATTATCCAGTTTTCCAGCTAGAGTATTCCATGAATAAAAATCTTGTAATTTCGTAGGTTATTTATTCAAAACGACTCCCAAGCATGGGAGAGCTTCTTTTTACATAGTTTTAGAGAGAGAAAGTATAGAAGAACCCTAGAAGCTCACAAATTGTAGTTGTTAATTCTCAAGTACAATTTCTGCATTAAAGTTGATTTCTTTCTATTCATTATTGTTTGATTTCAATAATTCTTGCATGATTAGTTTATTCCCAGTAGATATTACATCTTTATTCTTATTTAGAAGTAATTTCATCATGAGTTCAGTTGCATGCACCGTAGAACCCTAGTTTTCGTTAATTGCACCATGTTAGGTTAGACTTTTAGGGGTTGGGATGCATGAACCCAACCCGATGTGGTTTGCATGTGTGTAAAATTAGTTCCCTGAATTAAGTAAACGATTGAATCATGTTGTGTGGTCTTCACAACCATTGTAGGACTTTTGATCTCATTTTTCCTAGGTAATCAGGATGCTTAAGAGTGAGACGCGCGTGTAGCTACTACGACACCACTTTATTCTTACTTTTGATTATGTATGGTGCGGGCTAGTACCCTTATATATGTAATGCTTGAGATTAATAATGACTAGATTTAATCAATTATTTAATTCCTAACTAGTTTTATAGCCGGTAAACGTACTAGGGTCGGGGGAATTGTATTCTAAACTATTTTTCCCATTCATACTTAGTAAATCATAATTAGCTTGCTCTTGCATGTTTAATATCATAATTAGTTTAATTAACTTACATTTAGTTGATAGAAATTTTCCCACTTCGATCATCTTTTTTGTTTCTTTTTAGAGTCAGGTAGGGTTGACCGTCTTACCGTTCGTTGTCATGGGTATTCGTCCTATTTCCCTGTGGATTCGACCCCGTCTTATCGGGTTTATTACTTACGTGATAGGCTTGCACTTGAGCTTATATAAGCACGTACTTTAGACAATTTTTAAGTCGCATCAAGTTCTTGGTACCATTTTCGGGGAATTAGATAGACTGTAGGTTAGATCGAGTTAATCTAAAACTTTGACCAAAAATTCATTAAAATCCAAAAAAAAATCAAAAAATATAAAATAATCCAAAAAAATACAACATTTCTCATAGTCCTTTCATGCCAAATACGCAATAAACTCCTCAATCAACTCTAAATCATATTTACGAGAATTCGTTAGTTGTGTACGATCCTGATAGCCCATATACTCCAAACATACCTTAGTTTTGGGTTCTACACCCTATAGCTCCAAACTCCATAGCAAGTCACACTTCGAGTGATCCTTCGAGTTACCCTTAGAGTTACACTTTAGGTTACACTCCAAGCACACCGAGTGAGGATACTGAGTCACTTGAAGAGAGAGATATGTCTGATCAATCTAGTCATGGTATCGGTGAGGGAGAGGCACCGTATCGCCCTTTGAGAGAATTCTTATATCCCAAGCGATCAGTCACTCCGGGATGCATGCTACTCCCATACAATGCAGGGCAATTTCACTTTAGGAATGGGATAATCCAAATGCTTCCCACTTATCATGGAAAGGAGTCGGAGAAACCATATCTCCAGTTCGTGAGTTCGAGGAGGCGTGCGAGACCTTTAGCGATCAAACGTGCACGAAAGATGTAATCCGCCTCAAGATTTTTTCGTTATCTCTAACGGATAAAGCTAAGACCTGGCTATGGTCTACTCGATTATGTCATGGAATAAGTTGCAATCCAAATTTCTCAAAAAGTTCTTCCCTTCTCATCGAACGAACTCCATTAAGGCTTAAATTCAAACTTTCCGACAACTAGAAAATGAGCCATTCGATCGATGTCATGAGAGTTTTAATGAGTTAGTCACTTTCTCCCCTCACCATGGTATTGATAAATAACAACTTATCTTTCTCTTTCATAATGGGCTTAATATCAACCCCAAGCAACTCATTGAAACTATGTGTGATGGACCCTTTTTCAAGCTAGAATCTACTGATGCTGAGATCCACCTTAAGTATGTCACCGAGACTACTTAAGCGTGGGACACATCTGATCCTAATGCCCAAAACCAGCCTCGACAAGCGTCCAACACTCCTTCTGAGTTCGGTCAGTACCACATAGACAAAGATACTTTGTTAGATAGTCGACTTGACCAATTTGAGAGGAGCATGAGCAAAATACTCAAAGTTCGGGTAAGTGAAGCAATCGGCTCCATCCTCGCCCCCATAGAAAAGTTGTGTGATATTTGTGATGTGGGACCTTCAACAGAGGAATGCTCGAAGATGCCCTCCTATAAAGTTATGCTTCAGGGGCAAGTGAGTGGAGTAGTTGCATTTAAGGGTAGTTTTGGTAACCCGGATGGGAATTCTTACAACCATTCATGGAAAAATCATCCTAGTTTTAGCTACGAGAAATAAAATGTTGGGTTGAATCCTAATTCACACGTTACCCTACTCCACCCCCACACTTTAAACAAGCACCACATATGCAAGAACCACCTCCTGGACCATATATCACTCCACCGCGGAGAAGTCTCGAAGATACGATACACCAATTCATCAATGCTCAAAATGCAACCAACGCTACGTATGATCGCATGTTCACCGACATAAATGAAAATATATCTAAGTTGCAATCATCGTTGAGTATCCAAGAGAAGGGTAAGTTTACGGCTTAAGGCCAAAGGCCTCCTCAAGGTCAAACTAGTGTTATCTCTACATCCATAGAGAATCAAGAGCAATGCCAAGCCATAACCACTCTACGTAATGGGAGAGTTATTTATTTATAACCTCCCCTATACAACACACCTAAGGACAAGAAGGTTTCACTTAGCACGAAAGAGGCCGAAGATTCCCCCTTGAAGGAGAGTGAAAATGACGACACTAGTGAGCCTAAAGTCATAGTGAAACCACCCACCGCTGTGCCATTTCCTCAACGGTTGGTTCCTCCCTAAAAAGGAAACCCCCGTAATGATGTGTTAGAAGTCTTTAAGAAAGTCAATCTGAATTTACCTTTCCTCGATGCCATAAAGAAAATTCCCGCCTACGCTAAAGTTCTCAAGGACTTATTGATGGTGAAAAGATGGATAAAGATAAAGAAGAACGTGTTCCTAGCACAAAATATCTTCGTTTTACTCAATGATCTCCCACTAAAGTTTAAAGATCCAGGTGCACCTACCATTTCCTGCATCATAGGAAAGAATCGAATTAAAAAGGCCTTTTTAGATTTAGTGGCGAGTGTCAACATTCTCCCTTATTCCATTTATAAGCAACTTGATTTGGGTGACCTCAATCCCATAAAGATCACTCTCCGACTTGCGGATCGTACCGTGAAGATACCAAGAGGTATTGTTGAGGACGTGATAGTCCAAGTTGACACCTTCTATTTCCCGGTAGATTTTGTCATTTGGGACACGGAGCCCTCCTTCACCTCAAGTAACCATGTCCCCATTATCCTTGGGTGCCCATTCTTAGCTATGGCTAACGCCTTAATTAACAATCGAAATGGGAAAATGCAACTCATTTTCGGGAACATGACTTTAGAGACAAACATCTTCAACATTGCCCAACATGTGGGTGAGGAGGACGATTTTCATGCAGTGGATGTTATTGAGGAGCACGTAGAGGAAAATTTCAGTGGAGATGCCTTATATCGAATAGTAGGAGTGAGGGTACGTACACCGACTTCGAGAGGAATATAGAGGAATTGAGAGTGATTCTTGATGAGAGAACGTCGGATGAGGATGTGAGAGATGTAAATTGGGTTTCTAGATTCGAGGAACTACCACCAAGGGAGTCACGCAGGGTTCCCTCTAATGAAAAATTTCCTACCCTCGAATTACTGAAACTACCCTCCAATGTCAAATATGCTTATTTAGGAGAGGATGAGACATTTTTACTATTGTTGTCTCCTCTAGCCTAGATAAAGAGCAAGAGGATAAATTACTGGAAATTTTGAGGAAGCACCAAAGTGCTTTTGGTTGGTGTATGGAACATTTTAAAGGTATAAGTCCCTTGATCTGTACCCATAAAATCCACCTCGAGGAGGATGTGAAGCCCTCGAGGGAAATGCAAAGAAGGTTGAACCGTACCATGAAAGAGGTAGTGCGAGCTGAAATTATTAAGCTGTTGCACGACGGGATCATCTACTCATTATAGGATAGCAAATGGTTGAGTCCTAAACAAGTTGTCCCGAAGAAGTCGGGTATGACTGTGGTTGAGAATGCCAAGGGTGAGATAATTCCCCAACGTAATACCACCGGGTGGCGCCTTTGTATTGATTACCAAAAACTCAATGCGAGCACGAGGAAATACCATTTCCCCTTACCATTCATCGACCAATTGCTAGAGAGAGTAGCGGGACACCCATACTATTTCTTCCTTGATGGTTGTTCCGGATATAACTAAATAGAGGTAGATGTACTTGACCAAGAGAAAACGACTTTCATATGTCCTTTTGGCACGTTTACCTACAAACGTATGCCATTTGGGTTGTTCAATGCACCCGCGACTTTTCAATGGTGTATGTTGAGTCTCTTTATTTACATAATTCAAAGAGAACTTGAAGTTTTTATGAATGACTTCAGCATTTTCGGCACCTCTTTTGATCTTTACTTAACGAATTTAGAGAAAGTACTTGCCCGATGTGTGGAAAAGAAGTTGGTACTGAATTTGAAGAAATTCCATTTTATGGTCACCAAAATAATAGTTCTTGGCCACATTGTATCGTCCAAGGGAATTGAGGTAGATAGGGCCAAAATAGATGTCATAGATGAGTTACCCCCACCGAAATCACTAAAATATGTGCATTCTTTCTCGGGCCACTGGGGTTTTTATTGAAGGTTTATCAAGGACTTTAGTACCATCGCTAGACCATTGAGTAACCTTTTTATAAAGGACACCCCATTTGAGTGGAATGAAGCATGACAATATGCTTTTGATAAATTGAAAAGCATGCTTGTTTCCACTCCCATCATGCAAGCTACGGATTGGTCTTTACCATTTGAGATTATGTGTGATGTGAGTGATTTTGTGATAGGGGCTATTTTGGGCCAAAGGAAAGACAAGAAAGCTCATGTCATATACTAAGCTAGCCGAACTTTAACCGGACCACAACTCAATTACTCCACCATAGAGAAAGAATTGGTAGCAGTAGTGTTTGCTCTAGATAAATTTTGCTCGTACCTCATTGGTTTTCCCATCACATGTTTCGCCGACCACGCGACGCTGGAATATCTCCTTGCTAAGAAGGATTCGAAGCCATGAATCATAAGGTGGATCCTACTCCTACAAGAGTTTAATCCCTCTATTAAAGACAAGAAAGGAGTAGAACACGTTGTTGCCGATCATTTGTCCCAGCTTTAATCCGACGTGCCTAGTGATACCTTACCCATAGATGAATACTTTTCGGATGAGCAGTTATTTGCTACCTCTTCTCTCCCCTGGTTTGCGAACATAGTTAACTATCTTGACACGGGAGCCTTCCTTCCCGATTGGACACCGCAAGAGAAGTTGAGGTTTATTAGTTGGTCACGCATGTTTTTCTATGATGATCCATTCCTCTTCAAATATTTTGCTGACCAAATCATCCGACAATGTGTAAAAGATGATGAGATACCAAAAGTCATCCAATTCTGTCATTCGAAAGCGCATGGAGGTCATTTTTTGATGAAAAAGACGGCCGCTAAAATTCTTCAAAGCGACCTCTATTCTCCCACAATGTTCTGGGATGTTAGCAATTGTTGTAAATCTTGCGATAGGTGTCAACGAATGGGATCCATTACCTGATGAGACATGATGCCACTAACCCCCATACTCATTATTAAGATTTTTGATTGCTGGGATATTGACTTCATGGGACCGTTTCCCCCTTCCTTTGGATTCCTATACATTCTCATTGTGGTAGACTACGTTTTTAAATGGGTGGAAGCTATAGCTACCAAAACAAATGACAACAAAGTGGTGATAAAGTTCTTGTAAGAACACATACTCTCTCAGTTCAATTCTTCGAAGGCGATAATTAGTTATAACAGCACGCATTTTCGTAACAAGCCATTTGAGAAGCTTATGAGAAAGTATAGGGTCATACACAAGGTTGGAACGACTTATCACCCACCAATGAAGGGGCAAGACGAGTTAGCAAATCTTGTGATTAAGAACATCGTTGAGAAGACCATAAATCTTAACCAGAAAGATTAGTCTGTTTGATTGAACGATTCGTTATGGTCTTATCGCACCGCATACAAGAACCCCCTCGGGATGTATCCTTTTCACTTTATGTATGGCAAGCCTTGTCATTTCCTCATGGATCTAGAACACAAGGCTTATTGGGCCATTAAGAAGTTGAACTACAACTTGGATAAAGCCGGTGAAGCTTGCAAGCTTCAATTGAATGAGTTGGAAGAGATACGCAATGATGCATACTATAACGCTAAGATATCTAAATAACGGATGAAACTTGCACATGATAAAATTATCTGACGTAAGGAGTTTCATTCCGGATAAAAATTACTTCTCTACAACTCTAGGCTTCATTTGTTTTCGGGTAAATTACGGTCTAGATGGACTTGCCCATTTATTGTAAGCAAGGTATTCCCCCATGGCGCTATGGAACTGGAACATCCAAAGGGGGAGATACTTTTTTTTAGGAAAAGTCCTAAGCCCTATTTATTAGAATGAGGAGAAATAGCCTCTCCAAGTGGCTTAACAACATAAAGAATCCTTGAAAAATTGACAAAAATAAACACCTTAACAGACTCTAAAGTTAGGAATAACTAATCTATCCATATTGAACATGCCTTCAACAATAAATGGAAGATCGTAAAAACTAAATAAATTTATTGATAATCTTGAACTGCAATCTTGAGTAGATAGAGCATCTGCAACTGCATTATTCTCTCCCCATATATGCTGAATATAAATGGGATGAGAGGCCAAAATTGTTGAAATTTCGTGGACATGTGACTTTAGAAACCAAGGCGCTGCCCATTGTCTTCTAAACGTCTTGATAGCTTCAAGAGAATATGATTCAATGAAGATCTCCATAAAACCAATCTTCAAACACTCCTGAATACCTCTAGAAATAGTCCATAATTCAGCTTGCAAACTTAAAGCTATATTTCTGTATTCCTAGGAAGAAAATATGAAAACTCCTTTGTGACCTCTAATGATACCCCCAATTCCACTTTCTCCTGGATTTCCCCTACTATACCCATCCACATTAAGCTTAATATATGATATAGGAGTACTAATCCATCTAGTAATAATGATGTCAGGACTATAGGGGATAATTTTAAGCATGAAAGAGGAAATGATGTCTTGATGATTAACTGAGGGAGAATTCTTGAACTTCAAATACCTTGCCAGATTTGTAACCACTTTAGTAACTTTATTAATAATGACTGATACTTCCATAGAAATTCCTTCAAAGTAACTGACACGTCTAGCATTCCATATTTCCCATAGAATGACTAAAGGAAGCAGCCTCTGAAGAAATTTTAAATAGTATTTATTGGACTTGGGGAACCACCAAGACATGATCATAGAAGGAATAGCGGAAAAACAAGGATTAACATCCAAAATATTTGAGAAATGAGACCAAATACACTTCTCCATAAAACCTGATAGAAAAAAAATGATCAGCTGATTCTTCCCTCTGCAGGCAACATTGACATCTAGATGCCAATTGAATTCTCAATTCGTTAATGTATGAGTCCAGAGGGATAGCCTCCTTAAGGATCTTTTAGGTAGAAATAGAAATTTTGGTAGGGATACTATCATGCCAGATGTTGGACCATAAAGTGTTGGAAGTATTTTGAGGCCTGATTATCTGATAAGCAGTTTTAAAAGTTAATTCCCCAGAGTTTGAAGGTTTCCAAATGTCATCTTGTTGGAGTTTGATAGTATTATCTTCAAAATACTTGAGTTTGATGGTATTATCTTCAAAGTTAACGGGCAATGCCTACATCCATATTTAGAGGCGTGTGTGGATGAAGTTGACACCATTTGGTTATCGGACCCTGTTTACGGGGTTGAGCGAGCTGTAACAGAGAGGTCGTCGCACCCCCTACGCGTATGGGGTGAATTCCTATATGTAGTAGCTGTGAGTCAGTTATGGTAGTTAGAGTACATAGTTTAAGTCACGATAGGTTAGGTATAGGAATACCAACACACATTCTGAGAAAGAGTATAGGGTCCGGAGTAAGCATTGGGAGGTTTTAGGTTGATCGTGCGTGAGAATAATGGTAAGAACATCCGAGGTTTGAGAGAGAAGAGCATTCAAAGTTAGAGAAAAATTAACCTTTCTGGGAACCATACCGGTCCGGTTTTGGGGACCCGAATCGGTTCATTTTTGAGAAATTTGAAAATAAAAAAGACCCGGTTTGGTCCTGTCTGGTCCTGGGAACTCGGATCGGTCCGGTTTCTGTAACTTCTTATTTTCCCTAGGTTCACCCCCCTTGTCACCCAATCCCTCCATTTCCCTCCCAAACCTTTTCCCTCCAAAAATAACCACCCACTTCCTCTCCCTATCTATAAATACATCCCCTTTTCACCCTCTTCCACCACCACTCTCTTACTCTCTCTTACTACCCACAAGCCCATTTTCCTTCAGTCAATATGGCCAACTAAGCCCCGGCAAAAAAATATGACTTTGTCGAGATTCTCAATGACGGCGGGGTCGCACACCGCTCCCTTCAAGAACGAATATGGTGTGAGCGCTTCTTCAGCCCATATTGTAAACTACACATGGAGCGCGGAGTGCTCTGGCCCGAGATGCCCAATTCCATCACCAATCTCTTCATGGTAAAGGGTTGGTGTCGTTTCCTGAATTAGCCACACGGAGCGGTGTGGGCCACCCAAGTACGAGCTTTTTATGGCTCCATAGTCCGCACCGGTCATAACGTATTCGAGGCTTATATGGGAGGCATTCCCATCCCATTCTCCTTGAACACTCTCATCCAGAAATTAGCAACAAAAGACGTTCCAAGCCCTTTCCCATACGCATACCCCAACCACCTCCCTCCCCTTGACAAGGATATATGCATGTCCCTCATTGAACCCGATATACCGTGGGCTACCGAGATATTCCCGGTGGGTCAACTAAGTGACAAGATGCGCCTCACCTTTCAAATTGTATGCGCGAATATACTCCAAAGTTCCAATGAATTGGCCATGCACCCGCGTCAAGTAACTCTTGTTTATCACCTCTTTGACCCCAACACCCCGATCCACCTGGCCCAAACCATTTATAAAGACATATTTTATGCGGTCGTGGACCAAAAGGGTAAAACCCCTCTCCCGTATTCCCTTCTCATCACTTCCATCCTATAGGATGTCGATATTGAGCCTCCCAACGATTTTCCTCGCCTTCCCAACCCTCTTGGACAGGGCACATGTACAAAAAGTCAGAAGCAACGGGAGATTCTACGAGCACGAAGGGCAGCTCAGGATGATTCAGACGATGATGAGAGTGATGATGACGAGGGTGATGATTATGAGAGCGATGAGGAAGAGGAGGAGGCGGAGGAGGACATTGTGATGGGCGAGGGCGAGGAGGAGTACAATGAGGATGATGATTCAGATTATATGCCGGGATGAGAAGAGCTCATCGCTTAAATTATCTCTCTCTAGGCGCATTTTGAGGGGTTTATGACTGAGTACCATGAATATTGTCACACATATCAACGCGACACTAGTATGATAGCGCGTCTTCAAACTGAGATGTATCGTCTATATATTGGTATGCCACCATCGACATATTTTTATGACCCATATGATCCTAATGCGCCTGGTAGCTCCCGCCCACCGCCCCAATGAAGCCCTTATATGGTGTTTTTTATGTTAGTTATTTGGGTTGCTTTTCGGTTTGGTTATAATTGTTGATTATGTTTATCCCTGTCTTTTGTAACACATGTTTGTTGTTATATAAAAATCTGCATTTTCACTATTTGTTCGTTTTATTTCTTTGCACTTTTAATTCGCTCTTAGTTGGATTTTTGTCCTTTTTACTTGACGACAATGCAAAAGTCTAAGTTAGGGGGTGACAACTGCGTATTTCTAAAACTTCACAAATTTTTAAAATGCCCAAAAAAATTAGAAAAATTCCAGAAAAATTGAAATATTTTGAAAAAACAAAAAATATTTTTTCTTCAAAATAAATGAAAATTGGAATTTAAAAGCTTAAAAAATGTCACAATGTTTTTGTCTCAGGTTGTAAAAAATTCAAATGCACAAAGCCGAAATTGATTAAAGATGGAAATTGAGCAAAAATTGACGACCTAATGAATAAGTGTGGAGATTAACCAATCCGATGAGAATTCGAGCCTATCACATTTTGTGAGTTTTTAAATCAATCCGAGTTAATGGTTAACTCAAAGTTCATTTCAGCATTTTAAAAAGTCGTTAAGGATCTCAATACCTTTGCTTTGAATTGTTATGGGAAACGTGTTCGATGTTGTCTCGAAAGGCGCGCTAAATATATCTCTAAACTTAAATCAATCTCAAGACGCATATGGTAAAACATTTAGAAATTTGGACAATGAAGTAGGACCTCGTTTGACACCCAAAAATAATGACCAGAAAAAGTAATGAAAATTTCATCCCTTTTGCTACCCCAATTGAGCCTAATAAATATTTTCCCTTCATTTGATAATCCGAAAAAATGAATTGGCCCAGAATTATGAAAAGTGAAATGTTAGAAATAATGTTAAAAAAATGCATAAAAAAGGGGTAAGAAAAACTGAAGAAAAATGCTCAGCAAAAATAGCAAGTGAAAAATAGAAAAAATAGAAAAAGAAGAGAAAATGAACAAAAGCCCAAAAAAAGTACTAATGGACATCATAATGAAAATTTTCCAATTTCGAATTTCCCAACCATTCCCATTTTACCCAAATACATCTTAAACCCAAGAAAGTCCTAACTGAGTCCATATTGCTAAATTAATTACCGTATGGAGAGCTAAGGCATAAAATATAATAGAAGAGATTAGCAGGTGTGTATAAGAGATGATGTTTCCCATTTCCCAATGACCATAATACAATGAAGAGATTTTTTCACCTCAAATATTCCGTTTTTCAAAGTTATGTGTGTGAATTCGTGTCCATTAAATTTACTCTTATATATCATGTATACCGAGAGAAAATAGCCACATTCCGAGTGATTCGTTTGTGAGTGTATCCATGAGATTTTGAAATCAAAATAAATTTTTGGAAAGTAACGTAATGATCAATCGGTGAAAATTTGCGATTTGATTTTAGGCTTCGCACACACACACTATGATTTGAGACTTGTGAATATGATTTTAAGGTGACTAATTTCCCGGGGAGTTTAAATTGTCCAATTTTTAGATATTTTGAATTATCTTGAGTCGAAAATAAATTTTGTGGGTTTATTCACTGTAAACCCTCACGAGATACAACTTGTCCTACTAGGGTAACCTAGGGGTTTAAGGGCTTTTTGTATATGCTAAATGCAATCATTTTCCCGCGAAAGAGGTATTCTATCCTTAGTTAGAGTTTGACCATGCTCTTAATTCTTTTACATTCTTTGGGATGATCAAAGTTCTAAGTTAGGGGGTTTGATTAGGCATAATTTCTTCCGATTTATCCCTTTAATTTAAAGGATTTTATCACCTTGGGTGATGTAAAATGTGTTGATTTATTTCATACCTGTGATACTAACATATTCTAACAAATACACTGAGTTTTGTGTATTTCTCATAAATTTTGCAGGTATTTAATGCATGAGAGAAAGAAAGAAACCGAAAGAAAAAAAAAGAAGAAGAAAAGTCAAAAGGGCAAAAGAGTAATTTTTCACTGGAATCAGGGTGAGGACCCAAAATGAAAGTTGACGACCAGGAGTCTACAAGCACGTAGGAAGAAACGTCATCCAAATCTGAGTCCCGGAGCAAAAGTTATTATCCTTTAAAGATGAGAGATAATCATAATAAACTGATGAGAAAATGACCCAAGGACCTGGACCGATCTGAATTTCATCATAAACGAACCAATCTGCCCCCCTTGAAGTCCTCTGTATAATATTGGTGAAGCGAACCGATTCGAGTTCCATAAAAAATGAATCGGTCCGGCCCCTTAGACTCACTGTCTAACTTTTGTGAAGTGGACCGGTCCGATATAAAGAAAAAGCAAACCAATCCGGTATACACCGGATCGAATCGAAATATCAGGCTGGACCGGTTCGGAGGTTTAATTTTGTAATTATCCAGTTTTCCAGCTAGAGTCTTGCATGGATAAGACTCTTATAATTTCATAGTTTATTTATTCAAAATGACTCCCAAGCATGAGCGAGCTTCTTTTTACATAGTTTTAGAGAGGGAAAGTAGAGAAGAACCCTAGAGGCTCACAAATTACATTTGTTAATTCTCCAGTACAATTTCTGCAGTAAAGTTGATTTCTTTATCTTCACTATTGTTTGATTTCAATAATTCTTGCATGACTAGTTTATTCCCAGTAGATATTACTTCTTTATTCTTCTTTAGAAGTAATTTCATCATGAGTTCAGTTCCATGCACCGTGGAAACCCTAGTTTTCGTTAATTGCACCATGCTAGATTTTTAGGGGTTGGGATGCATGAACCCAACCCGATGTGGTTTGCATGTGTGTAAAATTAGTTCCCTGAATTAAGTAAATGATCGAATCGTGTTGTGTGGTGATCACAATAATTGTAGGACTTTTGATCTCGTTTGCCCTAGGTAACCGGGATGCTTAAGAGTGCGACACGCATGTAGCTACTGCGACACCACTTTATTCTTACTTTTGATTATGTATAGTGCGGGCTAGTACCCTCATATATGTAATGCTCGAGATTAATAAAGACTGGATTTAATCAATTATTTAATTCATAACTAGTTTTATAGCCGGTAAAGGTACTAGGGTCGGGGTATTGCATTCTAACCTATTTTTCCCATTCATACTTAGTAAATAATAATTAGCTTACTCTTGCATGTTTAATTTCATAATTAGTTTAATTAACTTACATTTAGTTGATAGAAATTTCCCCACTTCGATCATATATTTTTTTCTTTTTAGAGTCAGGTTAGGGTTGATCATCTTACCGTTCGTCGTCACGAGTATTTGTCCTATTTCCCTGTGGATTCAACACCATATTATCGGGTTGTTTACTTACGCGACAGGCTTGCACTTGATCCTATATAAGCACGCACTTTAGACACATTTTAATTCGCATCAATGAGATGAAGGACAAATTGACATCAACACCTATACTTACATTGCCTAGGAGTGGGCTGGAGTACCCGGTCTACATGGATGCATCCTTGCAGGGACTTGGGGGTGTATTACAGCAGGAGGAGAGGGCTATAGCTTATGCGTCTTGAAATCTTAGGACCTATGAGAAGAATTACCCCACACACGACCTTGAATTGGCAGCGGTTGTGTTTTCTTTGAGAATATGGAGACACTATATTTTTGGGGAGTAGTTTACATTATTAACGGATCATAAGTCACTTCAGTATCTCTTCACATAGAAGGATTTGAATATGAGGTAGAGGCGGTGGCTAGAATTCATGAAGGACTACCAGTTTGATATACAGTATCACCTTGGGAAGGCTAATGTGGTGGAAGACACATTGAGTTGAAGACCCACCGTGGATTTGGCAGAGGTCTGAAAGGTGAAGTGGAGTGAGATTAGACATGATGATGATATCACTAGAGCATGCATATCAGTTCTATCTATCACTCTCGAGATTATATTGTGGGTAGTGAAAGCACATGCGAAGGATCAGTTCTGCCAGGACCGAGTGCGACAGTTATTAGCTAAGGGTGCAAAGTCTTACTCGATCAGCTTAGAGGGAGGTCTACATTTTAATGGGACTCTAGCAGTGCCAGAGGATAAGGACTTGAGGCAAGCAGTGGTGACTGAGGCTCATAATTTGAGATTTATGGTACATCTCGGTGGGGATAAGATGTAACAGGACATGAGGAGATAATATTGGTGGACATGGATGAAGTGAGACATAGCAGAGTTTGTCTCGAAGTGTATTACCTGTCAGTTAGTTAAGGTAGACCACCAGAGAGCTTCAGGGATGATACATCCACTAGAGATTATTGTGTGGAAGTGGGAGACTATTTTAATGGACTTTATTACCCGACTGTTGACATCACAGAGGGGTCATGATTCTATTTGGATGATAGTGGATCCCTTGACCAAGGTGGCCCATTTCTTTCCAGTTCGCACCGAATTTAAGACGATGCGATATGTGCAACTATTCATAGTAGAGATAGTTAAGCTGCATGGGGTACCGATCAACATTGTATCTGATAGAGATAAGATCTTTGTATCTCATTTTTGGCAGAATTTTTAGGAGGCCATGGGCACGGAATTGCGACTGAGTATCGCATGCCACCCATAGACAAACGGACAAACTGAGAGGGTAAATCAGATGCTAGATGGCATATTAAGGATGTGCATCCTAGATTTCGGGGGAGGATGGGAGCGATATCTTCCATTGGTAGAGTTCGCGTATAAGAACTTTTACCAATTTACCATCGGTATGGCACCATTTGAGTCACTTTATGGGAGGCTTTTTTGTTCACTCGCTTGTTGGTTAAAGGTGGGGGATAACATTCTATTAGGACCAGAGATGATACAAGAGATGACTGCCAAGATTGAGCTAATACGGTAACGTATTCGAATAGCTCGGGATAGGCAGAAGAGTCATGATAATGCAGATTAAAGACATGTTGAGTTAGAGGTCGATGACCAGGTGTTGGTACGTTTGTCACCTATGAATAGGGGTGTGCACGAACCCGAATAGACCGAATGGAACGAAAAAACCAAATCGAACCGAACAAGCTTTTGCTTTTTTTTTTTTGTAATTCGGTCTAAAAATATATAGGACCGCATAATTCGGGTCGGTCTCGGTCTTGAATTGTAAAAAATGGTTTTGGACCGGACCGCTTTTGTTATATATATATATATATATATATTTTTTTTTAATTTCCTAAGTTCCTAACACACGCACGCACATATCACACCCACGACACACGCTGCTATACAAATCAACCCCATTCCAAAACATAACCCTAATTTCTTATTTTGTTCTCTCTCTCTAAGAACACCAGCCACACATATTTCACACCCACCACACACGATGTTACACCACACCCTCCTCTACGCCAGTTGTTCCTTTCCCTCACTCTGCTCCAGCTCCGGCATTTTTTCCTCTATTCAAGCTCTGATCAAGGACCTTGAGGTTTCGTGGGTTGATTTTTTTGTGACTTCGTGGCTTGATTCAAGGTACATCTGAACAAGCCGTGAGGTTTCGTGGGTTGATTTTTTCATCTGCTATTTCAGTTTTTCATCTGCTATTTTTTTGGATACTATTATTTGCTATAAAAACTCAAACCGTGAGGTTATAATAACTCACTAGGAGAATACCCCACTAAGAGAACCTAGTTTATCATCTTCTGACCCTGTTGGTGACATAAATTCTTCTAATAGCAAAGCTGGTGGGTGTACACTATAACATACTACACTATAACTATTGCCGACATAGGACACTGTTTAGAAGAAGTGAATATTAGCACTACACCAAAACTGGCGATTGGTCACGGCCAAAATCCCTGACCAAAACTGTGGGTCGCGGACTTTGGCCGTGACCATTTCTGGCGTGACCATTTTCGTGGGTCGCGGCCCAAGTCCATGACCAAAAAATGGTCACGGCCAAGAGGGGTCACGGCAGATGGTCGCGGACTTTGGCCGTGACCCATGCCGTGACGGGTAGCGGCCCTTATTTGTGACCCACAACCGTGACAAATTGGTCGCGGCCAAAGTCCGCGACCCCCGTCCGTGACAAAAAAAATTAAAAAAAATTGGTCGCGGCCCTTATCCCTGACAGACAACCGTGACAAATTGGTCGCGGCCAAAAAAATTTAAAAAATTGGTCGCGGTCCTTATCCGTGACCCGCAACCGTGACAAATTGGTCGCGGCCAAAGTCCGCGACCCACGTGCGTGACAAAAAAAATGAAAAAAATTGGTCGCGGCCCTAGTCCGCGACCCATAACCGTGACAAAAAAATAAAAAAAATGGTCACGGACTTTGGCCGCGACCATTTTTAAGCGCAACAAAAAAAATAAAAATGGTCATGGACAAAGTCCATGACCATATTTATCTATAGTTTAAAAAAAATGTATTTTTTTTGTCCAATCCTAAAATTGGGGGTCCTGTGAGTGCACCGTCGGTTGCTACGAGGTGTTACAAATATTTATTATAAGCAAAACAATAAAAAAAAATCACAAATTGCGAATTGAGAATGTTGTTAATAAACAAATATATATACAAACTTAAAAATATTACACGTCTTAATAATTCACAGACCAAAAAAAAATTGGGCAGAGTTTCCTCTATTTTCTTGACATTCCAAAACCTGTAAATGAAAAACCTGTTTATTATAAAGCCCGCACGGCTATAAAACTCAACAATCAAATTATAAAAGCCTGCACGGCCATAAAACTAAACAATAAAAGCCTGCACGGCTATAACAAATAAAAAACATTATCCTGAATGTCCATAACATATAAATAATCATCATGTTGTAAACCATTGCCTCCTTCATTTGATCCACGTGCAAAAATCCTACAAATGATAGGATACAAAAAACAAAAATATCAGTAACCAAGTATTTTTACAAAAAATTTAATCAAGCTGAAAAATTGCATATGAGTTAAAATTATCAGTAACCAAGTAGAAATATGAAAATTACCGTCGTTTTGAGAGGTGTTGGTGGGAGGTGTTGGTGCCACCCACGGGAATCGTTCGGGGGCTGTTTCGAGTTTTCACCCTCTAACGTCATGTTTTTAAGCCTAAGTCTAGAAATAAGAAAATTACCATCGTACTCTCAAACAAGGAGTCCCGCGGCTGCGGGGTCAGTTCCTACGAGTTACGTTGGTCCCGTGGGAGGTGTTGGTGCCACCCACGGGGCCGTTCGGGGGCTGTTTCGAGTTTTCACCCTCTAACGTCATGTTTTTAAGCCTAAGTCTTTAAATATGCAAATTACCGTATTACTCTCAAACCGGGAGACCCGCGACTGCGAGGTCAGTTCCTACGAGTTACGTTGGTCCCGTGGGAGGTGTTAGTGCCACCCACGGGGCCGTTTGGGGGCTGTTTCGAGTTTTCACCCTCTAACGTCATGTTTTGCTTAAGTGTAGAAATACGCAAATTACCCTCGTACACTCAAACCGGGAGACCCGCGGCTGCGGGGTCAGTTCCTACGAGTTATGTTGGTCCCGTGGGAGGTGTTGGTGCCACCCACGGGGCCGTTCGGGGGCTGTTTCGAGTTTTCACCCTCTAACGTCATGTTTTGCTTAAGTGTAGAAATACGTAAATTACCCTCGTACTCTCAAATCGGGAGACTCGCGGCTGCGGGGTCAGTTCCTACAAGTTATGTTGGTCCCGTGGGAGGTGTTGGTGCCACCCAATGGGCCGTTCGGGGGCTGTTTCGAGTTTTCACCCTTTAACGTCATGTTTTTAAGCCTAAGTCTTGAAATATACAAATTACCGTATTACTCTCAAACCGGGATTGCCGCGGCTGCGGGGTCAGTTCCTACGAGTTATGTTGGTCCCGTGGGAGGTGTTGGTGCCACCCACGGGGCCGTTCGGGGGTTGTTTCGAGTTTTCACCCTTTCACGTCATGTTTTGCAGCCTAAGTCTTAAAATATACAAATTACCGTATTACTCTCAAACCGGGATTCCCGCGGCTGCGGGGTCAGTTCCTACGAGTTACGTTGGTCCCGTGGGAGGTGTTGGTGCCACCCACGGGGCCGTTCGGGGGCTGTTTCGAGTTTTCACCCTCTAACGTCATGTTTTTAAGCCTAAGTCTTTAAATATGCAAATTACCGTATTACTCTCAAACCGGGAGACCCGCGGCTGCGAGGTTAGTTCCTACGAGTTACTTTGGTCCCGTGGGAGGTGTTGGTGCCACCCACGTGGCCGTTCGGGAGCTGTTTCGAGTTTTCACCCTTTAAGGTCATATTTTTAAGCCTAAGTCTTGAAATATACAAATTACCGTATTACTCTCAAACCGGGACTCCCGCGGCTGCGGGGTCAGTTCCTACGAATTATGTTGGTCCCGTGGGAGGTGTTGGTGCCACCCACGGGGCCGTTCGAGGGCTGTTTCAAGTTTTCACCCTTTAACGCCATGTTTTGCTTAAGTGTAGAAATACGCAAATTACGATCGTATTCTCAAACCGGGAGACCCGCGGCTGCGCGATCAGTTCCTACGAGTTACGTTGGTCCCGTGGGAGGTGTTGGTGCCACCCACGGGGACGTTGGGGGGCTGTTTCAAGTTTTCACCCTCTAACGTCATGTTTTTAAGCCTAAGTCTAGAAATAAGCAAATTACCGTCGTACTCTCAAACCGGGTGAGGTGTGAGGTGTTTGTGACTCTTACGGTACCGTTTTGTGGTTTTTTTACGTTTTCACCCTTCTAAGGCATGCTTTTATGCTTTAGTCTAATTTTTTGCAAATTAATGTTGTACACTCCAATCGAGAGCGCCGTGACTACGCGGTCGATTCCTACGAGTCACATTGGTCCCGTGCGAGGTGTTCGTGACTCTTACGGAACCGTTTTGTGCTTGTTGTACATTTTCACCCTTCGATGGCATGTTTTTATGCTCAAGTCTATTTTTTTGTAAATTTACGTCGTGCACTCTAATCGGGAGCCCCGTGACTACGCGGTCGGTTTCTATGAGTTACATTAGTCCCGTGCGAAGTGTTCGTGACTCTTACCGGACCGTTTTATGGCTATTTTATGTTTTCACCATTCGATGGCATGTTTTTATGCTTAAGTCTAACATTTTATAAATTTACGTCATACACTCAAACCGGGAGCCCCGTGACTACGCGGTCGGTTCCTACGAGTCACATTAGTCCCGTGCGAGGGGTTCATGACTCTTACGGGACCGTTTTAAGCCTGTTTTACGTTTTCACGCTTCGATGGCATGTTTTTATGCTTAAGTTTCTTTTTTTGCAAATTTACGTCATACACTCAAACCGGGAGCGCCGTGACTACACGTTCAGTTCCTGCGATTTACATTGGTCTCGTGCGAGGTGTTCGTGACTCTTATGAGACTATTTTGTGGCTATTTTACGTTTTCACCATTCGATGGCATATTTTTATGCTTAAGTCTAATTTTTTGCAAATTTACATCGTACAATCAAACCGGGAGCGCCTTAAACATAGAAAGTGGCAATCCGTTGGATAATGACTACTTTTTCTAGTGTTCACCCTAACTATTCTTTGTTCAAAAGTTATCCAAACCCAAAATAATTAAAAAATTGAATCAATGCATATTTAACCTTAAAATAAAGTTCATCATAGGTCTATCCATTACCTGGATATTTTGTTACACCCAACGCCAATCAGAACCTTCTCTATGCCAGCAGCGATGCAATTTCAGATTATGTTTGATAGTAGTTCGACCCCAACATCAATGTATCCTATGACAGTGAAAAAATAATGAATTTTTTGCAAACAGTTATGTTCAATTAAAAAAATGGTAGAACCAAAAAATATTTTGCAAATAGTTATGTTCAATAGAGGGACATTACATTTAAAAGTAGATGAAATTCATAAATTAATGTAAAGTGCTAATACAATGTCAATATCATAATAGGATACAAATAAGATTGATGAGGATAAAATAATATTTTGATACTCAATCTTCCTCTAAATCAACTAAAAGATCCTTCAAATTAGGGTTGTCATCAAGAGCTGATTGGAACTCTTTTGGAGCCTTTAATGCGTCTACTTCAGTAGTCATACCCTTTGGTGCATGCACAACAATAGACCAATTGCCATCGTTTATGCACTTCGAGTAGAATACCTTCTTTACATTCTGAAAGGCACAAGTAAAAGGCTCGTCGACTATGCGATCTTTAGTCTTCAGCTTTGATAAATCTACCATAATAAGTTTGGAGTCGGGATCAACTTTGCAAGCATTCGTTGTATCCTCCACCTTTACCCAATCACAATAGAATACGGTTTCTGTGAAATCCAAGTAATCAAGTTCTAGGATTTGTTGAATTATCCCATAATAGGTTAGCACCGTATTCTTTGGATTTTTATCACTTTTTCTAGCGATACAGGTGGTCAAGGCAGAAATTTATATTCCATTGTTTTGCGTCAAAAGATTTTCCTCATATGGATATGAAATGAAATCAAAATCGTTGGTGCGGAATTTCTTAAACTCTTTTTCACGAAAACTAGGACCTTTTGCTAGGCGTGCAAGTCTGGAAGAGACATCACCTCTTTTTAGAAGCTGCATTTATTAATGAATTTGTATTAGGGCATGTTTTTACCACATATGAATAAATAACCGCACACATAAGATGTGAAAAGTACCTCTTTGACACCCATGCCCTAAAGTCAGTTGTCGTCCAATTTCTCCTTTGATTTTGGATAATTTCGTTCTCGTATTTCCTACCGAAAAATTATAGAGTTTAAATAATAAAATAAAAAATACATATAATCAAAGAAGAAGAATTCAGTAGATACTCACTCTCTCCAGTCTTGGACTTCATCTTACGATTCGAAGACATGACGAGTTGCTTGCTCGTATTGTAGGTTTGTGAGTTTCACCTCTTTAGGGTTCCCAAACGATAATTCGTCCTCAAACTCGTCAGGTTCCTCTATCACTCGTTCTCCACGAGGATTAAACCTCCTCACCTCTTGTTCTGGCATATGTTCCCTAGCGTATAGCGATGATTCCACCGTTACGTATTCTTCAGCAATTGACCCTCCAATATACCGTGTATTCTTTACATAATCTTTGAAGGTTTTCATCAAGCGCTCAAAAGGATACATCCAACGATACCTCACAGGACCACATAATAAAGCTTCATCGCATAAATGCACAAGCAGGTGGATACTGATATCAAAGAATAACGGAGGAAAATATTTCTCTAACACACAAAATGCCTCGGTTAAAGTTGATTTCGCAGCTTTAATGTGTCTTCTGTTTACCACTTTTACACAAAGTAGGGTAAAACACAAACTGATTTGCATAATTGCCCGATGGAGATCTTTGTGTTCAGAGAAGCAATGCCGAAATAACAACGTGATTAATTGGATGATTACGTGCCACTCGTGAGACTTGCACTGTTTCAAGTCATTTTCTTGGTAGTTTACTACCCTACGTAAATTACCAGAATAACCGGTTGGAGTCTTCAAGTTGAACGTGTCTAAGAGGATCTTCTTCTCACTAGTAGTCAAAGTGAAAGCAGTCCGGGGGATAGAAATTCTTCCTGTCGTTGGATCATTTTTTAACCACTGTCTCTTCTTTATTTTCATATCCTGTAGATCTCGGTGGGCACGCTCGCCATCTTTGGAATGAGATCCACCCAGACATGTTCTTATCAAATGTTCTGCAACATTCTTCTCTGTGTGCATCACATCAATTATATGCCTTACACGATGATCTTTCCAATACGGAAAATCAAAAAATATTGATCTCCTGGACCATGGCTTCGCTTTACTAGGGTCGTTCGGATCCTCCCTCGCTTTACGCTTCAGGTTTACAAACTGGGGGTGTTTGCCTACATACCTATTCCCCGCAGTCGCAGCCATCGCCTTCTCCTCAATTTGCTGACCAGAAAGTCGAATAGGTGCCGTTCTTCGCTCGTGACCGACAGGCAAAAAGTTAGACTTGTCGTTCCTAAAAGGGTGACTAGTCGGCATAAATCTAGGATGACCCGTGTAACTCAACTTACCACTATGTTTTAACCAACAGGCTTCAGTTTCCTCCCCACATATGGGACATCCATAATAACCATGAACATTACAACCGGACAAGGTCCCATAAGCAGGAAGATCGTGGATCGCCCACATCACCATTGCTTTAAGTGTGAACTGTTCACCCTTATGAGAATCGAACGCCGTCACGCCTTTATCCCACAACTCTTTAAGTTCTTCGATTAATGGTGCTAAGAATATATCAATATCCTCACTGGGAGCCTTCGGCCCGGGTATCAACAGAGATAACAATGTGAACTCCTTTCTCATGCATAACGTCGGAGGAAGACTTAAAGGCGCCATAAGAACTGGCCAATAACTCTGACTAGTACTTAAATTACCGAAAGGGTTAAACCCATCGGTTGAGATTGCAAGACGAACGTTGCGCGGTTCCTTTGCAAATTCATGGTGTTGTGCATTTGAAATTTTCCAGATGAGTGAATCAACCGGATGACGCATCAAATTCCCACCCACCTCGCATCGAGCATGCCATGTCATGGCCTCCGCTATCCACGGTACAGTAAAAAAACGTTTTAACCGTGGCCCAAGTGGAAAATACTTCAAAACCTTATGTGGGACTTGCGAGCACTTGCGATTTTTTGCATGTTTGTCATTTCCATTCTCACAAACCATATATCTAGGCTCACTGCATACCGGACATTCATCCTTCTCTTCGTGCTCATTTCGGTACAATATGCAATCATACTTGCAAGCATAAATAGATTTGTATTTCAAACCTAAACCCTTCAAACTCTTCTTCATGGTAGGATAATTGTCTGGTAACATGTTCTCTTTTGGGAGAATTTCTTTAACCCACTTAAGAATTCCGGTTACGCTGTTTCCAGACAAACCAAATTGACTCTTCAAATTATGCAAACCAATCATTGCATATAATACCGAGTGATCTTCATCGCAATCTTTATACAACGGTCTAGCCGCATCGTCTTTCAACCGTATGTATTCCCGATCTCCTAGTAGGTCAGCATCAATTTGTTCATTTACTTGGTCATAATGCGCATTATTTGTATCCATAGGTTGGTGGTTTTGTTGGTTGTGGAGTCCGTAAGCATCATCAATTAAGTCGGTCAATGGACGATGTGTTGGTGAATCATGTACCACTTCTACTCCTTGAGGTTCCGTTACACGGTCGGCTCCCGGTAATTCTTCTGGAACATAAGGTACAACTTTTTCACCATGGTATGTCCATATTATATAGTCTTGATAGATTCCCCACTTTAGTAAATGCAACTCAACAACTTCCAATGACTTATATTTTCCGTTAATACAATGAGTGCACGGACACGGAATCTTCTCACTTTTAAGATTTTTGGAAGCATATTTAACAAATTCATAAACGCCCTTTACATGATTAATTGATATCCGGTTAGTCTCTCCCATCCACTCTTTGTATTGTGGGAAATCCATGTAATAATCTTCAAATTTCAGTCCTGTGATAATAGGTTAAAAATATTATTACAAATGAAACAGAAAGATTATTCTTACGACTGAAACAAAAAAAATATCATTCCAAACGAAACAAAACCAATATTCTTACGACTGAAACAAAAAAAATATCATTCCAAACGAAACAAAACCAATATTCTTACAACTGAAACAAAAAAAATATCATTCCAACTAAAACGAAAGAAAATATTATTAAATCTTGGCCAATAGATAAAGTGGCCAAGTAATAAAAGATTTTGCATAATTCCTCAATTCCATCCCATCCCCGCTGTTAACGTACACGGGTACATCTTCGCAGCCGTTATATATTTCATCGACCATTATTTTAGCCTCACCCTTCTCCAAAGGTCGGTGATGTACTAGAGTTCCAGGAACCCTGGAGATGAGTATGCACACGCCAACAAACCACGAATTTCTCATGTCCTTGATATAGTACTCTTCGCCATAGTCACCGTGCGTTGTTGACGATGATCCGAGCCCCGTGATTGGCGGAGGTGAAGGGGAGGGGAATGTTGGAGGATGAGGCATTTGAGAGGGGAATGTTGGAGGGGAAGGATGTGTGAAACCTTGAGGAGGCATTGGGGGCCTATAACTTTCAATAAGATTCACAAGTTTCCCAATTTGATTTGTCAATAATCCCAGGGAATTTTTAATCTCATGGACATCCCCATCGGTCTTCAACTGGTGCTCATTTTGGGATGAGATACAATTCTTGACTGAAGAAAACTCATCCACAAGAGGTGCAATGTGTTGAAGTTTTGTTTTTGGCATATGTGAGCCAACACCTCTCATCCTCCCCCTTTTGTCCTTTCCAAAGGTCTTTGTCAGGGCATCATTTTCAAGGTCAAAGTCATTAGTAGGGCTCGAATCTGATTGACTGCTGATGGCTTCTATTGATTCCAGTGTCTTAGCCAAGTGCAGCGGGAATTTATTATCTTTGTCCCGTCGAGCATGAAGGAATAAGTTGGACCGATTTGGGTTTTTACCGGCATCTGGACCATCTTTTGTCCTACTCTCCCATTCATTCTTCAAATCCTCATATGATTTGGATCCCAGCCTATGGATATCAGTTTTTTGTGCCCTGTTTTTTTTGTTTTGCTCCCTCTGGACCAACTTGTTTTCCTTCGCCTCATTCTCCAAAAACTTATTCCACTGGTCCACCGGCATTTCAACATTGGGAGGCACTTTCTCTTTCAAAACCAAAATATCGGAGCTCGCTGCCTCTTTCGGGAAATGTTTCTTCCGAAGGTTTCTCCTGTATGTCCTCAATCCTTCAGCAACCCGAGATAGAACCTTATTCTTGGAACGGTCAGGAAATGAGAAATGCTTGCAAAGTTGGTCATATATGTCATCTTTGACAGCTTGATCAACAAGGTTCCAATTGTATGGTCCACCGACTCCCACGTTCATTTTTCCCAGCGATAAATATCGGGCTTTAAAGTTCAGCATGTCATTCCTATCACCCGTCGGGTTATTCCCGAGAATGGAGAAGCCAATAGGCTTGTTTTCATTTGAGCAGGAGGCATCATGAGTGTTGGATTGAGGCGTTAAAGCAACGGGAGTGCTGGATTGGGGCGTAGGAGCACTTGGGGTTGGACTTGGTGAGGAGTGAACCATTGGTGGAGTTGTGAATTGCTCAGCCATTGGTGTTGAGAATCCGGGTTCTGCACGAGATGGTGAACCTCGTTGTGGTGTCACATCGGCACTTGGTACCCTAGGGTTGTTTCCTCTCGACATTATCTACAAAAATTAAAAAATATAAGTGAGTAAATAATTATAATAATATGAAATTATAACTAATTAATCAAGCTTAATTAGTTTTATATATATAGATAGATAGATACCTTTTCAAAGTAAGGCTTTAGAATAAGTTCATTGTGTCTGATCTCCATCCATTCGGTATTAGTTTTTAAGAACCTGTGAATTTTTGCACGTGGCCAACTAGAAGGAAGGGTATTTATGATTGATGTGTAGATGTCAGTGACATGAACTCGGAATCCCCTATTTCTCAACTTGTTGGCAAGATTCAATTTTACGTGCATGTGGCGCGAGACATCACAGTCTATGTCAATGCTCTCTGTACGCAGTTGTATCCATAACGGGTGGATTTTTTTTCCGCCTTCTCCAACAACGTAACCAAGGTCAGGGCTATGTCGGTATTATGTGTGTGAAATATATTTTGTATAACGTCATCCCAGTTTTCTGGTAGAGAAAATAGAATACGATCGAACAAGTAATCTTGCTGGATATCAAATCCATGATTTATAAGGTAGTTAAATTGTTCGATCTTTTATTTCCGTACCTATAAATAGGAGTACCCTCTATATGACGCACGCTAATAAAAGAGTTATGTGTGCGGTCTAATTGCAACCTGTCCCACTCTTGTTGACAGTATTTATCACCGTGCCTCATTTTTCCTGAGAAAAGTATACGAGGGCATGAATACGAGTCCTGCTATTAAGGTTTAGATTTGAAAGTTATGAGAGTTTAAACATACATATATACATAAACAAGACAAGCATATGTGTTATACTTTTTCATAGGCAAATCAAGAGCACAACCAACAAATTTAATAACATATACATTTATCGACACTAGTATCAATTCAATAAATTCAACATAGTATCCAACAACCAAGCCAACAATATCTCACTATAGTAAAGTGTACACGTGTTTGCGACTCATATGTTAAAAAAATCATTTAATTATATTTCTCAAAATAAAAATACACACGCATATTTTGATTAAAAAAAATACACACATATACAATCTAGGGTTTATTGACATAATCTATACATACACACACATACAAGCTAGGGTTTATTGACATAATCTATACATACACACACATGCTATTTAAGGTTTACTAAACCCTAATATTTTTTTTGACATAAATCTATACATACACATACATACAATCTATACATACACACATACAAACATAAATCTACACATACATACACAAAAATTAGGGCTTTAGTTAGAAATCACTAAATCCAAATGAATCAATACATACCAACTGAAATCCAAATGCAAATACAATAGAAATCCAACCGAAATCGCAACTGAAATCGCAGCTCGAAATCGCAAAAACCCTAACAGCAACGAAGTCGGACGTAATAAATGAGAAGCTGGGAATATTTCTTTTTAAGACTAGACTATGGTCACGGCCTAGAGCCCTGACCCGATGTGCGCGACCCATTAATGAGCATGATTTCTGGCGATTTCGACCTGGTCACGGCCAAGAGCCGTGACCCATTAATGACTTCGACAATGGTGTTTCCAAACTGGTCACGGCCAACAGCCATGACCCATGCGAGCGACCCATCACTTTCTTGCAGAACAATGAGGATTTCTATATGGTCACGGCTATGGGCCGTGACCCATAATGCGTGACCCTTTTCCAACAGCCTTGGTGTTTGAATGATGTATGGTCACGGCCCATAGCCGTGAGCCAGTCCCACAAATGGTCACGGCCCATAGCCGTGACCCTTAATGTGTGTGTTTTTTACTTCGTCGCGCCCTTAGTCACGGTCCAAGTCCATGACCCATCCGCGACCAGTTTAGAGGGATTTTTGGCGCCAAATTGGTCACGACCTGGTCACGGATTTGGGCCGTGACCGACCCGCGACCAGTTTGGAGGGAATTTTGTCTCCAAACTGGTCATGGCCTGGTCAGGGACTCGGGCCGTGACCCTCTAGGGTCAGGGATTTAGTCCGTGACCATTTCCAGAGCATGGATAATTTAATGTGGTAATAAAATTGGTCACGCCAAAAATTGAGTGGGTCACGGCCCAAGTCCGCGACCATCTGGTCGCGGACTTGGGCCGTGACCCACTGGGCGTGACCATTCGCAGGATTTGGTGTAGTGTAGGCATATTAATTTTCTGTTTTGATGTTGGTTTATTTTATTTGACTAACTATTTTAGGGGTAAAGGGTGGGGAGATGTTGTGGGGTAGAACAAGATAAGGGCGTGTGATTGGTAACTTAGTCTGATTGGTAACTTAGTCACTAATTTTTTTTTTTTTTTTTTTTTAAACAGTGCTGTCTCAATATAAAAAAAGTGTGCTGTTTTTTAAAAAAAAAAATCTTTTTTAATTTATAAAAATGTGTTGTTTTCAAAAAAAAAATATGTGATGTTTTATATGGGTTAGACCGAATTGGACAGAGATCAAACACGGACCGCGAACTCCCCTACCTATGAAGGGGGTTGTGAGATTCAGTAAGAAGGTAAAGATAGCGTTGAGATATGTGGGACCTTTATTGATTATTAGGAGAGTAGGACCAGTGGCATATAAACTAGATTTACACATGACGTGTTCCACGTGGCATTGCTAAAGAAGTAAAGGAGGAGCGAGAGAGATTTCTTGCACGTTCTCTTCGAGGATATTGATTTGCATCCAGATGTCTCATACGAGGAGAAACCCATGGCTATTTGGGATCATAGTGAGCATAAATTGCGGTCAAAGGTGGTACCATTAGTCAAAGTTTAGTGGCGACACCACATTGTCGATGAGTCTACATGGGAGCGAGATGATGACATGCGAGATAAGTATCCAGAGTTATTCGCCGCAGGAATGACCTAATTTTGAGGACAAAATTCCCTGTAATAGGGGAAGTATGTAATACCCCGTATTTCTACGATCTTAGAATTTAATTAATTCGATACTTTAATCGTTTTATTTTAAATTACATGAGTCACGTAATTTAATTTAATAAAATAGAAATAATGTGGTTATTAAATATTAATCAAGAGAGAGAGATAATGATTAATATTATGTGCTAAATTTACTAAGTGGATAGTAAATAATTTATAGAAATTATTATGCGTCATAGCGAGTGAGATGGGCGTAATTGGATTTATCTCAATCGGGAGTCGCGTGTAAACTAAATTGAGGTAGAGATGGGATATTTATTTAGAATGACTCAGATGATGATTTTGAGGTCATGAATGACTCCGAAAGGGTCGAAATAGTCAAAATAGTATACTCGTGGTTGTTAATTGAGTTTCGGGACAAATTTAGACTAAGCAGGCACCGTACGAGGGTGTTTTAGTCATTTGCTAACCAAGGGTCAATTGACCTACGAATTTTCAACATCTTTATCAGCATATAGATGGGATAGGCTAGGGTTAAGATATTAGAAAGCCCTGAGAGGACAATAGAGGAGAAAGAGAAACAATTTGTGAAGCCTAAGAGAGAGTTCTCTTGAGGAATTAGAGTATGTTCTTGCACCACAATCAACCTTGGAAAGTAGATTGTGAAGGCAGACAAACAAATCCAACTTCAAATCATGAAATTAGATCATACCATAAGAGGTAAATGTTTATTTACAATTTCTTTTGAAGTTATAATGCCCATGTGCTTAGGGTTCAAAATATATTGAATAATTGATATTTTTTGAAGAATCGAATTATTATAACTCATGCTTTGGGTAGGAATTTCATGTAGTATGATTCAACATCTGTAGAGGATAAGAAATCAGAGGGTATGGGAAAATCACCATAAATTAAATCTGGGTTTTATGTTAAAAATGAACGAAAAACATTGACATATAGGGTTTTTGATGAATAGGTGATATGATTTGTTCTTGAATAGAAATCGTAACATTTTGATCTTATAATTTCATTGGTAATCATCCTAATGCATGTATATAATGTTTGGGACAATTGGTTTTGAGTTTGGTGGAGATGCATGTGAGTTATGATAATTAAAATGGTGAAAAATATAGTTGCATAGAGGAAGAAAACGACGTGCTACATGGTGAATTGATTCAGCCCGAGGGTGAATCGATTCGGTTTGCCCATATTTGCCTATTTTCCCTTTTTGGCCTAAAAAATCCTATAGTTTTATCGGGGAAACTTTTGGGACTTTAGTGAAACATAATGAAGGAATTATTGTATTACAGTAGGCCTATGTTGAGGAACGACTTAGTTTAATGGGAGGATTGAGGCGAGGATTTAATATACTTATATTGGGGCGTAATTAATTCGAGAGAAGGAGAATGAGTTATGGGGGATCTAAGTGAGTTTATGTTATAGACCAGTAGTATATGATAGAGAGAGCTACTGAATTTATTGAAGGGGTAACTAATACCCTTAGAGTAGAGAGCAATACTCGAATTAATACGATAGCGAGAATAATCGTAACTTAATAGTACGGGGAGGATTTGAGAGATAAATACTACGTACAAAGTATGATAATTAGGTTATGTGTATACCTACTGATTTAATGTATATATAGGTTATGTGTATACCTATTACATGATTGGTGTTAAATTTGAACATACCTATGCGGCCTGCTATCACGGATGTTCTCGTGCAGTGGGTGATCTCACCTTGTCAATTCCAGGGCGGTCTGGATTTGTGCCCCAGAATATAGAACCTAGGGCGGCTCACTATGTGTCGTGTATTAGTGAGACTGACAGGTCATTTGGGTATATTAGGTATGTCCGTAGCCCAAAGACTTAGAACTATATTCTCCTCCATTGCTTGCTATTTGATTTTTGGATTAGAGGATACATGTCGAACCAATAGTCCTTATTTTAGTATGAGAGGTACATGGACTGATAGCAGAGTATGCCTACTTTCACGATGGTCCTTTTGAGAGACACCGTAATTATATATATTAGTGGAATAAATATTATACCACTTTAAATAGTTCTACTTACGTGTGATAGTTGACAGATTGATAATGTGTATATAAATAATGAATTAAGTAGTGAAACTTAATTAATGATTAAATGATAAAAGATGGAGAATGCTACTTATGATATCAATAACATACGAGAGATGTTAATTCGGATAGCGTATTGTATGGGCAGTACAGGGACTTGTAGATGTCGATAGTCCAGATAGATACTTACGTCTAGTTAGCTTGGGTAGTATGGCTAGGAGGGCTACGTAGAAAATATAAGGCGTTCACAATAGATGGGAGATGAGGATACTCAAGAGAGTGTACATAAACCTAACATGTGTATCCAATAACTGATTTTTAAATTGTGATAAATACTTGCTAAATGTTTTCAAAATGTTTTGGGTTCTAACCCTTTCTACAAATATTTTCCAAAACCTTTTTGGTGTCCAGTCACAGGCATGCCAGACTTGACGATATATTCCAAGGACTAGGCCTGTCGATTGAGCCGAGCAGGCCCGAAGCCCGCTTGCTCGGCCTGATAAATTTCGGTCGAGATTTTATTGAGTTTGAGCCGAGATATTAAGCTCGAATTCAATTTGAGCCGAGTGCGAGCGAAGCACTTTCAAGCCCAAACTAGGCTCGGCCCGAAATAATATATCTAAATACATATTTCTATATATATACAAAACTATTTTATTTTCTATGATATGTAAAAAATATTTTAAAACAAAATAATTTTTATAATTTTATCCTTATGCAAATAAACTTTTGGACTTCATATTAAAGAAATAAAAATAAGGTGGGTCATTTATTAATTTACTTTACTTAATCTTATGGGAATAGTCAATATTAGTGCTGAAATATATTTTTTAAGTGCTGAAATTTGTTATTTTAGTGCTGAAATATGGTTTTTTAATGCTGAAATGTGAATATTAGTGCTGAAATTTTTTGTAGTGCTAAAATGTGTTTTTTTAGTGTTGAAATCTGTTTTTTAGTGCTGAAATGTGTTTTACTAATGCTGAAATGTGTTGAATTCTATTTTTTTAGTGCTAAAATCTATTTTTTTTTATTGCTAAAATGTGTTTTTTATGGCTGAAATATGAATATTTATTATTAAAATAAATAAATATGTATTGGAATATTCAATTTGGGCCTGCTCAAATCAGGCCCGAAGCCCGATTTAATTTGTGAACCGAGCTTGAGCCAAGAACTCTCAAGCTCGTTCAGGTCGTGCTTGAGTTTGATCCAAGTAAATCAAAATCGGGTCAAGCCTGATAAACCATAGGCTCGGCTCATAGAGCCCAATTGACAGGCCTACCAAGGACGATTAGCTGCAACACTGTTGAGGCTTGCAGGACTTGATTAGACGCTTTCATCTTTCATTCCTAGTGTAGGATTTCATTTCAGTATCTCAGTTGGGCATGTTGCCCCATTTAGACTTTATTTATTCAGTTATTCCTTTTAGAGTTATATTGGGATTTATTTAATCTCTGTTGGTCTTATTATTTGGATTTGGATTTTGTAGACGATGGTTTATTCGGCAAGACGTGTATTAATTTATTTATTCTTTGTGATGGTTTAGACTATATTAATTGTGTGCATGTTTAATTCAGTTTTGTCGCACATTATTATTAATTGTTTAATGAAAGATAAATTTTTTGGCACCGGCTTAATTAACTAATAAATGGTTAGTAATTAATATGGTTTTCGACAGTGATGCTGAGAATGAACCAAATGATAAAGATCTTTTAATTTAATAAATGACTGATCACCCGATATTTAATTAGGCAGGGTGTCACACAAAACAATCACTATGATACGAAAATTACAAAGGAAGAATACAATCTTACTCAATGACTCGATCCATCACAAGCCTTGACGCCTCTTCCTCTCTTCAACTTCTCCTCCAGAGTGCAATGTAGGAGTCCTCCTACACAAGGTCCATAACACATGAGTCCACGTATGCCTCGGTATCCACTAATACATCTACACAACCGTCTACGATTCAGAACACGGAGTCCACCACTTCTTCAACACAAAAACGGGTCTCAAGATGAAAGAAATAAACAAGGTGCCCAAAAAAGATCTCAAAGTATATGATATACGAATCTTGGATCTTGTAAACAAAAATGGCGAAACTTTGGAGTTGGAACTTTTGAGAACATGTCTGCTTTTCATTTTCGTCAAAAGTTTAGCTCTTAAATAGAAAATTGAGTCTAAAAATCCTTTTATAGAAAAATTAAGGTGGTGCATCATTCGAACGATTTAAGGATGTCGTTCGAACGAGATAGAGATATTGTTTGAACGAGATTTCATTTCACTTCTAACGACCTTATAAAAACCAAAACAGAGGGCTTCATTTGATGCACGTTTGATCACATGCTTTGATATGTTGTTCGAACAACATTGCGATATCGTTTGAACGATCTCAACAAAATTTAAAACTCTGTCTACCGTAAACTTAGAAAACATATTTTTGAAAAAATTATGTTCCAAGCAGTTTTGAAAATAGAACACCCTTAACAAAAATTTCCAAGGACTTATAAACTATATACGCTCATACTTGCGAGATCCTCGACATATGCGAAGAAAAACGTGGCACGGTAAGCACAACTTAGAATATCCATTCTTTTAAGCTTCAACGTTATGTCTTTATCAAACAACGTCATAGGCTCATGGGATCATCAACTCAAAGTCTATCTTATGACTCAAACATTTTGTCCGGAATTATGCCAATTACATACAAATTGGCTCGATTGGAAGTTTATTTTTAAAGGAATACTCTCACTGCGTGATAAAGTAAATGGTAACCTTGGTGTTTTAGGATGGCTACAAAACCACGTCAATAAAAAGGGTGGATATGGTCGGCATTGGCTAGGGCATTGGACACCCACTGACTGGAGCGGTTCATATTGGTCGAAGATGAAAAGGGTAGGCGTTACCCCTTAGAAGGGGAGCCCAACATGGACTTCTCAAGGGACAATAGGTTCAATGTTGCTTTCGTCTCATGGGGATATATGGTTCGTGATCTAGCTCATTATGGTTGGTGAATCAAGCTGAGATGTATAGTTAGGCTAGGATATGAGGATAATGTATGGGAGGAGTCATAGACTTCAAATCATGTGACGTAGGTTCGCCTTTCATAAACCATAGTCCATTGCGTGATAATGGGATTTCCTAAAAATGGTTGTTCATTTTTTATGATTCTTATGTGTTCTTTCAATTCAGGTAATCAAGGATTGTGTTCCCTTGGTTGTGCTAACCGTGAATTGTATCGTTGTGTGGTACGATGCGGTTTGGCTTAGTAAAGTGCGATTGGACCTGACATTGTTAATGCATCTCGATAACTAGATGCACCCTTATAAAAGTATCCTTTTATATTGCATAAAGTTTCATATACGTGTGACTGCACGTTCGGCTGCACGATTTGCTCATAGTATTCATTTTCCTTAAGATTAACGACCTTACGATTTGGCCGGTATGACAATTGACTGCTCTAGTTGTAAAGAGTAGGATGATTATTTGAGGGCATCATATAGAGTTAGAACTTGAGAAAATATATCACACGGTGTTATTTTTCCAGAATGAGTGGATTTATGTAATACTCAGGTGAGTGTCCTATAGCTAGATGCCTAAAATGATCCCAGGTTCATAGAAGGATCTTGTGGAAGGTGTTAGTGAGATGCACGATTTGTGACTTAGTTAGTATGTCTCTCCACGGAGCGAATGACTAGTTATGTGAGATTAGTATCAAGTTTAAGTGAATTTTCTTGGTCAAGAAGACCCAAAAATTTGAGGAGACTCGGGATATATAGTCCTTAGAATTGAAACATTTATGACGATATATTGGGTAATTAATTGTGTGTTGTTTGCTCTTGGGCAAGTGTTGATCATTAAAGAGTGTTGCCCCGGTAGAGGCGCTGATATGCTTTGGGTAATAACAAAGAAGCCTTAGGACTTTATTGAGTATGGTAAGTGGGTAAGTGGAGACTAAAGGACTGCTATACGACTTTGATGGCTAGCCTGATGGTGAGCGTTAGAATATATTGCACTTCGAGTTCTTTGGTGATAATACCTTGTGAAAGGGCGTATGATGACTTCTTAATGATGGATGACTTCGATGATTTAGCCTTAAAAGATTCCTATGACTTAGAGAGTAAGGATTGATAACCCCGATAATTTGAGGAATTGATGGATCAATAATTTCGAGGATAAAATTCCCTAAGGAGGGAAGAATGTAACACCCGTTTCGCGACTTTAATCGTACGTATATGATTTGGTGACCAATTGGGCTTGTTAAGGTTGACCATAAGTCAAACTTGGGTAACGTAATGGCCCTTTCGCAATCGAATTCGACTTTTATGGCCTAAAGATAATTCTGAGATTTTGGCAGTCATTCGAATGAGAGTCATTGTCGTTCGAACGAGCTTCAAATGAATTTTAACGGCTGATTCGTCACTTTTATTGTATTTTATACCTTGTTAATTTATGCATTCTAGCATTCCCGTGCATGTATTTCCCGGTTCTTATAATCATTTAATGACTAACCCCTGAATTCATCATATACATATTGTATGTGTCTTTATTGAGCTTTTATAGGTCTCGAGAATGCATAGCGGGAAGTTTGGTTTTGATCCGGAGAAGTTTCTTAGACACTTTTATAGTCGAGGGTATTTTCATAATTCTAGCATCAGGTTTTGATCCTGATTTCTTCACGAAAGTTGTAGACATTCTTCTCATATTCGTGTGGCCTCTGACGGTGCTCGAATCTGATCTTGAACGAAGAAGTTACGAAAGTTTCGGTGAAACTTGGGATGTATAAAGCCAAAGCTATGCAGCCTTCATTTTGGATCAGCAGCGAATCGATTCGGCTTCAGACAGTGCACCATCTCTACATATCCGAATCAATTTGGATTTGCCCCCGAATCAATTTGATCCTGCTTTTCCAGCTTTCCTCTATTTACTAATTTTCCATTTTGGATAGATTTTTTTTGGTATTTTATCCTTGTTTTCTCTTTCATTTGGATATAGTTCTTACTTGGGATATTTATTGGAAATAAAAAACACTCTCTTCTCTATCCTAGGTCAAAAGTATTTATTATTTTTACCTACTTGTAAATCTTATATTATTAGTTGGTTTGTGGTTATTAATGCAATAAAGGTTCATTCAATTCATCTCTAATTGTTCTATTAGCTTTAATTTGCATTTATTACCATCTCTATTGTAGTTGTGTGTCTATGCATCATGGGTCGCTCTAATATGTGGTTTCTTGGCATGTGTAGTTTAGTTCTTATTATGAGTATCTAAATTTAAAGTTGAGGATCATAATCCCACCTGGGATGCTTATACTTCAAATTTAGGGTTTGGTTTTGAATTTCCCTAATTGAACTTTATGTGTTTGTATTAAAGTATCCTAGCTTCTTAACTTCTTTTGTCATGCAAGGGATGGTTATTGAAGCTTTACTTCAAACCAAACCCACTTGGCAATGACTAATTAATCCTTAGTCCTCCATTTATGAGTTAGTCTCTACATGGTTGATGTTCAGACTTAATTAGTTGTGCTCGATTAGACGAAATTTCAACCAAGTCCTGTAATCCTTTTAGTGAATCCAAGGTGGGGGAATGATCTTCAATCCCCTTAAAATCTTGAAATCAAGCTAATATTAGTTCCTTTCATAGTTTCACAATTATTTATTAACTGTTCATCAATAGCATGTTAGTTTAGACATTACCCTCAATCAGTTTTCCAAACTATTAAATCGTCTTTTACACTTTTACCTTTGTGACGTTTAGAGAATCCTTTTTAGCCTATTTTTGTTCTCTAAGGAGTGTTTCAATCCCTATGTTTTACGATTTTGTAATTATCGAATATTACTTGTTGCGATATATTTACACTTGAATCATAAGCTTTGTTTAGAGCACACCAACGACTGAGAAAAAGGTAGATTTCCCCCGCTCTCTAGAATCTCATTGGAAAGCCACATTTGAATGAATGGGTACTTCCCGTTCAAAGTAGGTACTTATCATGCCTCATCTAACCCTTAGATTTTTCCTAGTCCGTACCTCATTAGAACTCTTATTAGAACGAGAGGTAACCTCATTCGAACGAGGTTGACAGTCGTTCGAATTATCAGGAAAATCTAGAAAATTTTGCACATTTTAATGCATTATCACGACGTGGATCGTCGGATTAGATGATATGTCGAGATCTCAATGATTCAATTCAAAACGTTGGATAAAGACTTGATGGACTATTGGATAAAATGTTAAATGTAGGGGCATTTGTTAGATTTAACCCTAAGGGGTTTTGGAGTATATATATGGGGTTTTGACCAATTTGGTCATACCTAATCAGGTTTCACACTCTCTCTAGCTCTTTAGGGCCTCTCCACTACAAACCACCTTACACCGCCCTCCCTCCACCCAAAACCACCATAGTCTAACCATTTTCCACCATATTTAAGCCTATAAAACTCACCTACACCATTGTTGGGAAAACATTACGAATTTTGGAGATGTTATTGAGGGATTTTGGAGAGAAGATGAAGAAGAAATTATGGAGTTTGAAGGGGGATTTTCATGAATCTAGGCAACCTCTTTAAGGACACCTTAGGAGGTGGGAGGTTTCCATCTTCTTCTACACTACATCCACCATTATTGGAGTTTCATTGGGATGGAAAACTTTACTCTTACCTTAATAACTCTATTTTTTCATGGCATTAGTTTGTAGTTAGAGTTAATAAGAAAATGATGTATATATGATTTAAGAAAGTTATTTCTTATGGATTTGTGAAAAATGGTTTATAAAAGATTCAAAGAGTTATGAGAAAAAATGATATATTCAAGAAATCTTGATACATAAATATTTTATGAAATAAAATGTTTGAAATGATATTTCTCTTGTTGAAAATATTTTATGAACAAATGTCTCAAGGTTTTCTGCTGGAAAATTGGGATTTTTGTATAAATAGACATTTACTTAAGTTTTGAAGAAACAAATTGTCTTTGAGCTTGAAAAGCATGTTTATGCAAAAATTATAAAATTTGTAGAATGAACCACGTGTTACACCCATTTAATAGGGTTTTGAACTTAAAATTCATCTTCCAATGTATGTAAACTGGTAGTGTTCCGAGGATGAACATATAAACAAGTTTAATGAAGGTTGTATTGGGTATAAATATGAAATGAAAATCTCAGCCCGTAAAGTGTGTTAAAAGGTGTAGAATACGTGATAAATGGATATTTTAAGACTACATGTGGAAAAATAGTATTTTTTTTAAAAAGTAGTCTCCTAAAATGCCAAAAGGGTTTTCTTAGTAAAGAAAATAATGAAATAAAGAGATTTTCAACTTGAAAAGGGTGTTAACTCCAAAGTGTGAAGTGAGTGTTAATAGGTAAAAACATTCGAGAAGTTGGTATTTATAACTTAGTAATGTTTTTGAAAAAATAACACTTGAGAAAATGGAGGAAAATGCAAGTTTGGAAATAAATGGATAAAATAATAATTTTACATAAAGTGGAACATTTTTATGAAATAAAAATATTATAAATGGTGTTACACAAATAATCTTAAAAGAAAGTGATTTGGGGATATAATTGGCACACGTGTGTAAATGACAAGAAATTGATATTTTTAAAGTGTAAGGCAAGGTGGGATTAAGTCCCCGAATTTTGGCTTCGATCGATAAAAAATGAAATAATGTGGACATTTGATAAATGTTAAAACACATTAATATGGACTCCGATGACACCAAGAATAATTAAGAAGGGCCTGGAGCACTAGGGTGAAAGACCCAAAATCACTGGCCAGAGCAGATAGTAGCATAGACGATGGTGTGGAGTCCGCTAAAGTATGCAGATATTTGGAAGATTTTGGGAAAAGGATAAGAAAAAGTGGAACATGTTAAGAAATAGGTTGTGTGGCGAATATAAGAAAAGACAACTTAACTTGAATGAAATTAATAAATATTCCCGTGGTAGCAAAAAAATTCACCCGTAGGGGCGTGCCAAACTATCACGATGAAAATATAAAAATAAATAAGAAAGAGACAAAGATTTATGTGGTTCGACCATCAATGGCCTATGTCCACGCGGCTTCAACGGTGTTTCACTATATCAACGAGAGAGTTTACATGAGAGTGTTTATCTAGCCTCTGAGCCCCCCATTCACAATGGGGGGTATCCCCTTTATATAGAGTTAGAGGTTACAATTGGATAAGTCTTATCCTTGTAGAGTTTGATTTTAAATAAAATATTATCCTCGGTCTTCTACTTTATCAAGGACTTTAGTCGTCCTTATCTTATTGGAGTGTATGTTGGTCGCCATTTTTATCGGTGTACTCTCCACGTGTCATGCATTTATGTAGTTATAAATTTTACCTCCACAATAGCCCCATGGGTCGCAGTTCAGCTAAGTTGAGTTGTTGATGTGAACTGGACTGGAGTTCTTTGACTTGTCGTTCAAATTTTAAGCCTTTCTTTGGTTGATCTTCTTGCCTTTGTAAGGTATTAGAGTAATTCTTTGCTTAAGTTGAGAGACGTTCAATCGATATGGGAATCGAACTCAAGCGTTTTGAATTGTCTATGTACCCTCATGGGATCAGGTCGATCGTAGTTTGTTGTTATGTTTTATCGTATGGTCCAATTGGTGAGGCCAACCACAAGCCTCTGAAGCAATTGTGTGACGACACTTTCTCTGGAGTGCACCTAGTTTAGGGTATCACTTTATTAGGATTTTCACATGGTCCAATTGGAGAGGCCGACCACAGGCCTATGCACCGAGGCTTACTCGGGCATTCACCTAGTAAGGGTACACCCTGTAATAGGATTTTTATATGGTCCAGCTGGAGGAGATGACCTTAGGACTATGCGCGCGAGGCTTACTCGGGCGTTTACCTAGTTAGGGTATCACCCTGTATTAGGATTTTTATATTGTCCAATTGGAGAGGCTAACCACAGGCCAATGCACTGAGCTTTACTCAGGCGTTCACCTAGTTAGGGTACCACCCTGTATTAGGATTTTATATGGTTCAATTAAAGAGGCCGACCACAAGCCTATGTGCCGAGGCTTACTCGGGCGTTCACCTAATTAGGGTATCATCATGTGTTAGGATTTTTATATAGTCTAATTGGAGAGGCCGCCCACAGGACTATGCGCCGAGGCTTACTAGGGAGTTCACCTAGTTAGGGTATCACCCTTTATTAAGATTTTTATATGGTCCAATTGGGGAGGTCGACCATATGCCTATGCGTTGAGGTTTACTCGAGCGATCACCTAGTTAGAGTATCACCCTATATTAGGATTTTTATATGGTCTAATTGAAGAGGCCAACCCCAGGCCTATGCACCGAGGCTTACTCGGGTGTTCATCTAGTTAGGGTATCACCCTCTGCTAGGATTTTTATATGGTCCAATTAGAGTGGCTGACCACAGGCCTATGCGCCGAGGCTTAATTGAGCGTTCACCTAGTTAGGGTATCACTATGTGTTAGGATATTTATATGGACCAATTGGAGAGGCCGACCAGAAGCCTATGTGCCGAGGCTTACTCGAGCGTTCACCTAGTTAAGGTATCACCTTGTATTAGGATTTTTATATGGTCCAATTGGTGAGGCCGACCACAGGCCTATGCGTCGAGGCTTACTCAGGTGTTCACCTATTTAGGGTATCACATTGTATTAGGATTTTTATATGGTTCAATTGGAGAGGCTGACCATAAGCCTATGGGTCGAGGCTTACTCGGGCGTTCACCTAGTTAGGGTATCACCCAGTATTAGGATTTTTATATGGTCCAATTGGAGAGACCGACCACAGGCCTATGTGCCGAGGCTTACTCGAGCGTTCTCCTATTTAGGGTATCACCCTGTATTAGGATTTTTATACGGTCCAATTGGATCGGTCGACCGCATGCCTATGTGCTGAGGCTTACTCGGGCGTTAACCTAGTTAGAGTATCACCCTGTATTAGGATTTTTATATGGTCCAATTAAAGAGGCCGACCACAGGCCTATGCACCGACGATGACTCGGGCGTTTACCTAGTTAGGGTATCACCCTGTATTAGGATTTTTATATGGTTCAATTGGAGAGGCCGACCATAAGCCTATGCGCCGGAGCTTACTCGACTAATGTTGTGATGAATTTGTTCACATGTCAATGTTGCCATGGATCCCCCAATCGGGCTGTGAAGAGAAGACTGACTAATGATAACACCCGACCATCCATCGGGATTTTGATTCAGCTTAATGTCGATCATCTGGAATAACCGAGATGATAAGTATGCCCGACAATCCCTCGGGGCTTTGTTATATTGAAGAATATTGTGTCGATGATTCGTTGAGATGGACATAAATAACAATATCTTGCCCAATTTCCTGTTGGGGCTTAATAAATGAGGTTATACGACCAATATATGTCCGGGCATATGAACTGGATTGCAACGATATAATGCTGGTTAATGAAGGACCCTGCACCCATTAGCCGAGGTTGAATTAAATAAAAATTGCATTGCCCAACCGTTCGTTCGGGCTTAATAAATGATCACATATTATAACTTGCGTAGACTATCCATCGAAGCTGATAAGAAATCCAAAGAACTAATATTAATGTTGACCGCCTATTGGGGCATTAATAAGATTTTAAAGGAAACAAATGATGCCTGACTGTCCGTCGAGACAAAATTGTAAAGGATCTAGTAAATATTACAAACGATCCGTGTTCGAGCATCTATCGGAGCATTGATAAAATAAATGATGCCTGAGCATCTATTGATGCAAGATTTTAAGGGATCGAACAGATATTACGAATGATCCTTCACTGTTAGCAAAAAATATATTTCCAAACTATCTATTTGGGTTGAATCATAATGATAAATACAATGTCAATTAATAATCGAATATGCCCACCGTTTGCCGGGACTGAATATAAGAATTATCCTAACCAACCATCTGTTGGGGATAAAATGCAACTTGTGTGACATATATCTTTGGGACTAAACGCATGAAAATATTTTGTCGATCATCTGTCGAAATGAATATTGAATACGCCTGACCGTCCTTCATGTTAAAAATCATAGAGTCGGATAATCAATACTGAAGTTGAATAAATATCAACTCCCGAGCATCTGTCGATTATAACAAGTAATTTTGCCCAACCGTTTGTCAGGTTTCAAAGTGTTGTAGCGTACTCGATTATCTATCAGAGCAATAATAAAATAAATAGTGCCTGACTAGTCTTTCGATGCAAAGTTGTACAGTACCGAGTAGATATGGCAAGTGATCCGTGCTCGCGCATCTGTCGCAGCATTAATAAGATTTTTGAGAGCTTAAGATTATGGTCGAGCATTCGTTGGGACTGAATCTTGTACCCGTGGAAGTTAATAAGTTGCTCGACCATCTGTTGAGGCTAAATCAAATAGAAATTATCATGAAATTGATTTATTCGGCCAAAGAATATATGATATGCACCCGATCGACCATTTACCGAGGAAAAATTCATAGTATCGAATGAATGTAATGAATGATCCAATATTTTTTTATGTTAAAATCTCACTGAGAATACCATGATCGAGCATTCGTCGAGGTTGTGCTAAATGCTTGTAAAACAATACACATAAAATCCATTTGTTATAACCAATAATCTCCTTTTGCAGAGATTAAATTGCTGTAGCTAGATGACAATATTGAAAATTAAATGATGGAACAAATGACATGAGTACTTTTATAAGTGCGCCCCACCATTTATGTGAACAAAATAATTGTAATAAAATCGCATAAAAAGTCTCATTTTAGATCATTGTTGGATATAATATATTATAATAAAAATTAGGTGGGTAAGTAATGAGAAAATGAAAATCATGACAGAAATAATTTAATAATGCACACTAAATGTGCCTGATCACCCCATTAGGGCTTAGATGCGAATTACCAATTTTGACTCAATTTTGTTTTCCATAAAAAAGAGTCTCAAAATTGAAAAGGGCATTAGGAGCTTCGTGGAACAAATGTAAAATTGAAAAGGGTATTTGGGGAAAATATTGAACCCGTCCTGGCCGACCCTATTCATGGGTTCAATTTCTGAGATCTATGGTCGGCTTGGTGAGTCTCTTGGTCGAAGGGGAAATCCGAGGAGATAATACACGCCGAAAAATATATCTCAAACTGATCTTCTCCTCATGTAGCTTAGGTTTTACTGATCGACCTCTGGTCGTCGGTATATCGCCTTGGTTTGCCATTAACTAGTACATGAGTCCGGTCGTCATAAACCATAAGATAGGCATTATTGGTGGGCTTTCTATCTAGGACGAAGGGGAGATGTGATCTGGTCAGCAAGATCAGAAAAATTCTGTTAGTTCTTGGCTAAAACTAGCCCATAGGTCGCGAGTCAGAAACGAATGGAGATCAAAATTTGTTCATTTTTTTTAAAACATCTATTCTTGAAGGAAACTGATTGGACATGTTTGTAAAGATATAGTCAAGGTTCTTGATGAGAGATAACAGTTCTGAATGTCTATCTTATGCCAGAAAATATGGGAGTCAAGATATCTGATGTAACCCAGTTAATAAACGTTTTCGGTTTGGAGATTTCCAAAAGATTCCATTCTTTCAAGGGCTCATAAAATTTATGATTATGAAACCCACTATTTTGCAGATTCGTAAATAAGAATTGAACACAAAGTTTGCGAATATAAACATATGAGAATCACGATTGAACGAAAAGGTAGGGGTGACAATTTTTGACACGACACGATAATCCGACACGAACTCGACACGAACTTAGCGGGGTAGGGTTGACGATTTCTTGACACGAACCCGAATATGACACGACCCGTCAACACGAACAATAAACGGGTTGGGTTAATGTCAAACACGTTTAACTCGAAAATGACACGAATAGACTCGTTTAACTCGTATTTTATGGAGATTATATTAGATAATTTATATATCTTGATAGACATTCTATAAAATTTATGGATAATTGGATGATAAATTATTTATGTGTTGCAAGAAGTTGAAATTAATTAAGTTTAAGTTATTGTAGGCCTATGAGTGGTATGATTGGTTAAGAGATAAGAAAAAAATTATTTTATATTTTACTTAATGGGTTATGCGGGTCAATCCGAACACGACACGATAATAAATAGGTCGGGTTAGTGTTTGCTCATATGACACGATTAGTTAAATGGGTCGGGGTAGGGTTGACTAATATTTAACACGAACCCGACATGACACGACCTGAACACGACACGACGCACACGAATTGCCACCCCTACGAAAAGGTGGGTGCATAAAATATAATTATTTAGATGAAAAGAAGGAAAAACTTAGCTTTTGATGAGTGTTGATGTCTAAAATTGGATTGATTTTAATTTTATAATCATAGATAAATAATATGAAAGCACTTAAATCACACACTCAAAACAAGAAGTTTTTAAAGTGGTTCAACTACAAATTAGCATGTGTTCACTGTAAGTTATTATTACTTAGCGATTACAATAGCTCAGTGCGTATGAGATTCAAATTGTCCCTGGATTTGAGGGATTGTAGTACATTTATAGGGGTGTGAAACCCTAGAGCTGGAACGCTTTCATATGCCAAGCGTTTACATCTGTATATAATAAATACATCTCTTGGGATTGAGAGTCTATTGGTATTCTGAGCCGAGTAACCTTTGAAATTCTGGTTGGTCGGACTTCTGGTATTGGTCGGCATTCCAGCTGACTAAGCACACTTAAGGTCGAACAAGTAGGATGAGGTGCCACGCTGTATGACATTAGTACTTTCTTTTTTAGTCCATGTGGAAGTGTAATTTTTACATACAATAGAAGCCCCTAATGCTCCATGCTTGATGCTTGCATGAAAGTATGAAGGATTTGATCCTAGAAGTAGATCGGCATATTTTCAAGGTGCCTAGTTGGTAACCGGCCTCCTACACTTGTCAAATTTTTGCCGGTACTATTTGAAGATGACATTTTTGTATATGATTTGAATTTTAAAGGACCGCCCAAAGGGTAAATCTGTATTTTTTATTTTTGAAATAGTTTGCCGTAAGAACGTCAACCGTAGGTACGTTTAATCATTACTTTTGCTATTTTCGAGACACGCTATAAAAGGCGAGAGGCTTTTCCAGATTTTTCCTTACCCCAAATCTTTGAACTATAGCAGCTATTTCTGAGCTTTTATTTGATCGTTTACCGTCGTTCGTCCTTTTCTTCTATAGTTCTTGCTGAATCTTTAATCTTGTGTAAGAATTCTTTCTTTCTCTATGTTTTCTTCATTTCCTTTATTTCTGAACCATGGTTCACATAGTTGATGATGATTCTTTAGAGGAATTTAGGAAAGAAAGGAAAATCCCATCTTGGGTTGATTTAGAAATACCCCATGACCCTATAAATGTATATTCTTTAGTTGAAGGTCATTGTGGATCCCAACCTTGTTTATATCTGAGTGTGGTTTTACATTTCCACCAAATCCTTTTTTTCTTCATTTATGACTATACTTTGACATCGTTCCAGCAAGAGTATCCCCCAAGACCTGACGGGTTGTCAATGGTGTGAATAAATTGAATGAAATCTATGGAACCCATATCGGGATTCCATAGATAATGTTTTTCTATAAATGGGCTATTACAGGGGAGAGCACATATTACTTGAAAACCAGATAAGCCAATAGGGCTTTAGTATTGAATTTTCCTGATTCCAATAAGGATTATTTGGATCATGCTGCACTTGGTACTGGAGTGGCCTACAATGGTCCCAGATGCCCTCAATTAGGTAATGAGATAGGCTGTTATTTCAGCTCTTGCCTTTCTTTACTGATTTGTTTTCTGATTTTTGCTAAATGCTACTACTTTTTGTTTTGTTGTAGAAGAACGTAAGAGAAAGTGCCCTAAATCGGGTGAATTAAACTTGGAAGAACTCAAATTCTTATGGGGCCTTAATTAAAAGACAACAGAAGAGAATCCACAAATCAGCTTCTGTATTGCTAGAGTATAAGAGCTTCATAACCTTTTTTATATCTCGGCCAATAACCGTGGTGCCTTCAATTGTGATTGATTTGGAGATGGATATAGTGTCTACTTCATCTGTTACTGAGTATGTTTGTGCTGGTGTTGAACTTGCTACTGGTGGCCCTTCTTCTTCTTTTAATTTTGATCTTCCTATTTCTATTAGCATGGGGAAAAGGGAAATTCCCAATCTTCTGAAGGAGGAATCCAATGCTGGTGACAAGAAACCAGTTGATATTAATTCCAAGAAGAAAAAGGTTTAGGCTAGCAAGAAGCCCTCAGCCAACAAAGGTGATGAGTCTCCCCTTAAGAGACTAAGGAGTGGTCCTGCTGATAAGCAAGTTGAGAAGGTTGTTGATGTCGACCAACAGGGGTTGGTTGGTAAGGTCCCATCTATTGGTGGTTCGTCTGTTTTATACCCCACCCCGATAAGTAAATTAAATAATACATCTGGACAATGTATGACGAGGTATGAATTAAAATTGAGAAATTATTGGACTATACAAGAGAAATACTAGATTTATGGGCTTTATATAGATTATATATATAGGAGCAATTATTAGTAAATAATAGAAGGTCCTTATATTAAAAAGCTCCTACTTCTTTAATGTAAGTTTAGTTAGTGTCCCCATGCGATTTAAGGAAATTGTTGTACATATAGAGATTTAGAAAGATATAATAAAAAGAAGATAAAAACTTTATCTCCCGTCCCTCCTTCACATTACTGCCTCTCGTGTAAATAATAAGGGAACTGCATGTTGAGAGAATTAATCACAATTTAAAACATGAAGAGATCCAGCTGTCCTCTCGTCTCTTTTGGACAACACATGGGGCCGTTCTAACAACAAGTTTCGTCATTCGAACGACGTACAGTGTCATTAGAACGACGTTGATAATGTCTGACGCACAGTTGTGTTATCGACCTCCCAGTGGTTGGATCAAACCCTCTTATCAGTTTGGTACCTGACCCTTTGGGTGGCATCAGACCCATGTATATAAACACTTTACACTATGGATAAAAGAATTAATCATGGTTCAGTAAACCTGCAAATGTAGTCGACCGTTATGCTGTCAAACTTGGAGTCGTTGATCAAGAACGCGTGTCAGCCTTGGAGTGTAACAATCAGGATGGATCAGGTGGCTTATGCTTTATTAAGATCTTATTAGGTGTATAAGAGAGAGGTAAAAAGGGGAGGCTCACGGCTCTCTCTTTCCCACTGCCTTTCACCATTTCTTTGAGAGGAGTATGTATTGTTATAAACTATAAAATAGTTATTCCCCTACCATTAGAGAATAAGCCACAAAATATATGTATATACATAAGTTGTTTGTTGGGATTTTAATGGGTTTCTGAGAGGGATAAAATTAGAAGAAAAAGAACACATTATTGGGGGTATTTGAAGAGGGCTTTCATGGTGCCTTCTTGGAAATAAATATGGTGGAGCTAGACAACCCCTTTAAGGCCACCTTAGGAGGTGGGGGTGGCCATCTCTCTTTCTATCGTCTCTAGGATTGCAAGGGGATGTCGACCTTCAATCTGTTTCTCGATTCTCCTGCTGATCAACGGATTTTTTAAGTTTTCCTCAGCGGATGAGCATTTTAATCTCATTTTTCAGAGCGATGCACCTATCAGTGGTGTGTCCATGATCTTTATGGAACTCACAATATTTAGATTTGTCTCTTTTGTGGGGTGGCATCTGCATCCTCACTGGCTATTTAACATCTTTGTTGCTCCTGATCTCCTTCAGAATGTGATGGACTCCCACAGTTAAAGGAGTGTATTTAGCAAACTTTTTAGGTTTGTCCTCTTTTTTCTCCTTAGTTTCCTTCAGCTTTTTAGGCTCATTTTTATCAACTGGCTTTGATGTTTGTCCCTACTTACCATCCATTACTTCCTCGACATTCATTATTTTTCATGCCTTGGCCATGGTTTTAGGTGGATCTTTTAACAAAGCTTAATATAACTTCTTAAGAAGTAGTATGATCATTAAAGAGGCTATGGATGTCTTGTATTCATAATAAATAACCTCCAACTTCTCATAGTTGAACCAAGTAATATACTCCCTTGTAGTTTCTCTAACTTCTTGCCTGACATTCAGAAGATGTGCTACTTGCTTGGCTGGTTTAGCCTCAAAGAAGAATATGCTAATAAATAGCTCGACGAGTTGACTGAAAGTCACAATTTGTCCTCGAGGTATGTTGTTATACCATATTTGGGTTGGGCTAGTAATGGTACTCGAGAAAGCTCTTCATCTCATCTTGTTAGGAACAATATATATATCGACCGCAAATTGGTATTATTCAATGTGTAAAATAGGATCAGTCTTACCATCATACTTGGGGGTGATGGAAGGTGGCTTGAATTTATCCGGAGTAGGAAAATCCACAATGGCTTGGATGTAGGGGATCCTTTTGTTAAATTGCATTGTAGCGGATTCTTTACCTTGGCCATTTCTCGTAGCCGATCTTCTAATCACTGGATTGACCCTCTCCTTGCAAGATCTTCAGTATTGGACCTGTTTGAAGCTACTTGGCTAGCATTACCATGCGTATACGCTGAGCTCTCTTCCTGGGAAGTCTGCTCGGTGTGTGCGATTCGTCGAACGCTTAATATGGTTCTAATAGATTCTCCACGTTGATAGGTCTGATGCCCATATGATCGGGAGAATTACCTAGGAGGACCTCTATTTGCTCTAGGGACCAACTGATCAAAAGCTGATTCCCTAGGATAATTCCCTTACTCTTTTTGAAATGAAAGATTTCCCATCATAGGGTTCGGAGGACCTAATAAATTAAGTGGCTCCCGGACGATAGTACTTATCACAAGACAATCTTGAATGACTGCTCCTGAGACGAAGTGGAGGTATTCCTCTTCCAAGAAATGGTTCCATGGTTTGTATAGACGGAGCAACATGTCTTTCTTGTAGTGATTAAGCCAATTACCTTATAGTTTTTTACATTGCCTCCTGTCCTCTGGCAAGATTCATCAGGACTCCATTTAAATCAGCAGTAGGAGGAGATGGAATGAGAGGATTATTGTCATTTTGATTACTACTCTCCGAATTATTCATGATAGAAACAAGTTGGTAGAGAACAATGATAGACAAGCGTTTCCACAGACGGCACAAATCTGTTGGTCTAAAATTGGATCAATTTTAATTTTATAATCACAGATAAATAATATGAAAGCACTTAAATCACACACACAGAACAAAAAGTTTTTAAAGTGGTTCAACTACCAATTAGCCTACGTCCACTGTAAGTTGTTATTACTGAGCGATAACAATAGCTCATTGCGTATGAGATTCAAGTTATCCCCACAGCTAAGAGATTGTAGTATATTTAAAGGGGTTTGAAACCCTAGAGATGGAACATTTTCATATTCCAATCATTTACATTTGTATACAATAAATACGTCTCTTGGGATTTAGAGTCTTTGGTATTCTGAGCTGAGTAACCTTTATAATTCTGGTTGGTCGGCATTCCAGTTGACTAAACACACTTGAGGTCGAACAAGTAGGATGAGGTGCCACGTTGTATGACATGTGTACTTTCTTTATTGGTCCACATGGAAGTGTAGTTTTTACATACAATGAGGTTTCGTGCGTGTAAACCATTGCGCCGCAACGTAAATCTCCGTCTCGTCAACGAGAGGGAAAGACTTCTTATCTCTTTTCCCACAGACGGCGCCAGTTGTGGTTGCAAAAAAATTCACCCGTAGGGGGGTGCCAAACCATCACGATGCAAATATGAAAATAAATGAGAAAGAGATAAAGATTTACGTGGTTCGACCATCAATGGCCTACGTCCACGGGGCTTCAACGGTGTTTCAATATATCAATGAAATAGTTTGCATGAGAGTGTTTCTATATCCTCTGATCCCCCATTCACAATAGGGGGTATCCTCTTTATATAGAGTTAGGGGTTACAATTGGATAAGTCCTATCCTTGTAGAGTTTGATTTTAAATAAAATACTGTTCCCCGATCTTCTACTTTGTCAAGGACCCTAGTCAGCCTTATCTTATTGGAGCGTATGTTGGTCGCCATCTTGACCGATGTGCTCACCACGAGTCATGCTATTTACGTATGTGTAAATTTTACCCCCACAGTTCCGATAAAGGATAACGTGAACAGGTGATACAAGAAAATTGGCTAATGTTTATGAAGTAAACAAAATATTAAGGTGAAGTGATTAAATGGGTAATTAAGCAACCTAAAGAGGATTAACCGATAATTAACACAAGAGTGTGTTTATGGAAGGTTTTTAATGAAAAATAATTATATTCTAACGCGATGCTTGCGTGTGTTAAAAGGTGATTTTCAAGAAAATTAATAAGGTAAATTTGTTATGAGTAAAGTGGTAATTTCGATGAAAGAAATGCTTTCCTTAAACAACGGTATTTTTGTAAAGTATTTATCTGAGTGTGTTAAATCAAGAAATATATGTCAAGTCAAGTAAAAAGGGGTTCTTGTATAAGATTAAGGCAAATTAATCAAAATAAGTAACTTTTTTTGGAATAAAAGCGGTTTCATGCAAATTCTTTATATATATATATATATATATATATATATATATATATATATATATATATATATATAATAAGTAGAAATAGTGTTTTCACTATTCATAAGTTTGGAAGACACTTCACTTTTCAGATCGAAGCCAACTAGGCAAGAATCCAAGGGTTGAGAGTAAAATACACCACTTACCATTTTTGCCCCTTAATTATTTGAGTTCCCTCTTTTTTTTAACCCATCATTTCCTTTGCTCCCCCTACCCAGAATTCAAATACATGGACAAAATTGGAAATTAACCCTTGCTGCCAAATACCAATTACCAAAGCCCACGCTCTCTCTCCCCGACCCTCATTTCACAAGCGCAACCCCTCTCTCTCATTCTATCACTTTCTCCCGTTGATCATTTTTCACATTACATTTTAGGCCAAACCATAGCCGTCCTTATTCTCTCTCTCCGATTTCGTCTTTTCCTCTTTCAGCAAAAACCCTCCCTCATTCACTCACTCTCAAGAATCAACCTTCTCCTCCACCTCCATCCGCCTCCGTCTCCACCTCTCTGCCTCCACCTCCGCCTCTTTTTCTCACTCTTACATGCACGCATGCACACACTCATACATAGACGCGCACGCACACACACATACACACAGAAGCGCACATAACAACGGATCTGAACACTTTTTTTTTTTATTTCGATTTGGGGTTTATACTTAAATATTCTTTTAGCTATGAACTAATTCTGATGTTTTTTTTGCTTATCTTAGGTACCATTGCAGATGTATTTATTGGGTATTTTTTTTATTTGGTGTTGATCTCAGGTACCATTCATTTTATTTCGATTTGGGGTTTATTTTTTTATTTTGATTTAGGGTTTATACATAAATATTCTCTTAGATCTAAAAAAATCTTTACTACTATTAGGGTTTAATTGAAAATCATTATTAATTCTGATGTTTTTTTGCTCTTAGGTACCATTGCAGAAGTGTTGGGTATTTTTTTATTTGGTGTTTTTGATCTTAGGTACCATTTCACTCTAATTCTCCAACTCTTAACTCTATTTCTTTTCTTATTTAAATTTTTTTGTATCTAAGTCAATAATATGTATTCAACTTTGGCGTGCCTACTTTTGAATATTAATTTGACTAACTGTGCATTTCTTTTGCATTGGTGTTGTCACTCTTCATGTTCAATGACGGGTATTTACTGGTTCATAGAAGTAGTATAGAGATCATTATTGGTTCTGAAAAAATTAATGTAAATTATAGAGATCATGCATAGGTAGTTTTATCTTTATCTAATATTTGGAATTGTAGGTCTTTGGAGGTTGAAACCACTATTCGATGGTCGAGGTATATACGTTGTCCCTAAAAGCATTACAACCATATCCTTTGGACCTACAGGCTCCTTTGTGTCCCTTTGATTACATGCATATCTTAAAATTCTAGGTGATTTAATTAGGACAATAGTCTTATCGTACTAACTTTTATTCAAAGATGTTTAGGAACATAGAACTACAATGAGTCCCTATCGCTTCACTGAAAAAATAGTAATCATGGTTTGTCTTTATTTGGGAATATGTGTTTTGTAAATTCTGTTTTTAGGGTCTAGAACCATTATTCATTTGTTTTTTGAGAACATATCTTTTGTAGTTGCAAGGACTAATTATTTTCTTAAAAAACAACAACAATTGTAATAAGATTAACATCTTTCGTCCATTTTCTTAAAATTGCAAGTCTCACAAAAGAGAGTTCAGTAGGCCGACCTTGAAACATTAATTGGAACTTCCAATGAAAAGTGGAAAAAATCCTAATGATTATTACACTATGATAAGAAATTTTTTTCTTTTGTATTAATATTATGTGTTCATATCCTTTTTTTTATATATTTTTACTTTATTTTCTATTTTCAATGCTTGGTTCATTTATGCTTTGCACAATTCTTGAGTTGAATTTCTATACAAAAGATATGGAACCTCACTCTCTTACACATGAGTTTTGTATTGTTGATGTTTTCAATTATGTTTATTAACATTAGTTCAAGTTGGAATCTACTTATCTATTTCTTTAGTGATTTTATTTTAAGACATCTGTTCGATTACAATATTTGTAGCAGGTTAAACCATTTGATTCTTTTGGAATTTTTGGAATTTACACGTGTGTATTGCTTTGCAGGGTTATATACACCAAGGATTGGTGTTTGTGAAGGCTCAGTCGGCGGAACTTGAATATGGAAATAATGAGTATGAAAAATTACCTATCCGCTGGCCGAAACCGGCTGTGACCTAAAAGGTTCAAGGTTAGGAGCTCACATTATGAGAACAACACTCCTATCATTTTAGAACGCAAAGGGAGCTTATGATGGTCAAAGGACAGAGCTGACTCGATCTCATAAAATGTAAACCTCAGGCGCAACATCAGAAAGAAACAAGATGGCGTTAAAAGTGCTAAAGAAGAATCTTACAAGAAGAAAATTGAAAATGTTGCAGCTCATTAAAATGTTGTAGTTCTCAGGTATCTTTTGTGACGTTTGATTTATGTGGTCTAAAGTTTTATGACATTTGACTCAGGGGTTACTGGAGAAGATGTGTTTTTGTATTTTGGATACTCACTTCCTATACCCCACTCCTCCTAAATTTTGGTTATAATATTTTGTTTCCTCGATATTCATTTTCGACAAGGTGATTTCTTATTGGCTTTTGTTTTGCTATTTTGTAGCAAGGTTCTTTCTTAAAACAAGTCAGTGTAAGTAGTTAAAACAAGTCAATGTAGGTAGTTCCAACTCTACTCTGTTAACAAAAAAAATCAAAATTGTAGGGATGAGTCAAAACTTTAGGAGGGTACTTTTTCAAACTGTACGATGGAAATATTTTTCACAAACTTTAAGAGGGTAGATTTACAAATCATTTTCATCCACGAACTTTATTTCAGTTACTATAAAGTTTGAAGTTCTCTCTTTTGGAGAACCCTACCGGCCAGCCACTGCCAGGCAGCAGAAAGCAGGAGCATAACTGCCCTAGCTCCTCCTCCCTCCTCTCGACAGCGGCCCTCCTCCTCTTGGATCGACATATAACACCATCCGTGTCAAGAAATGACAAACACTAAATCGCTAACTTTTTATCGTGTTAGCATGTCATGTAAAATTCCCCACCCCTATCTATTGGTATGTCAACTTACATGTTGCAGATTCAAAAGCTCAATATCGTTGATTCCCTAGGAAAGAAAAGTGGTACACTTTGTGAACAAATGTGCTTACCTTGGTCTGCATCCAGTGTATGTGTGTGTGTAAATTTGTTCAATCTTCAGTGCCATATCTAACTCTTCTAAAAACTGTTGTGAAATCCACGTCGCCATTGGTACAAGAATTATATTTTTTTCCTTTTAAAATCTCATGAATTTGGCTTATATTAACGTGTTTATGTTTGATTACAATTTTTATTTTGTTTTCACTTTTAACTTTACTAATGTCAAGGTTGCTTTAGTGATGGATAGAGTATTTACCTATGTTTATGCATAATGGTTTAATGTTTTAGTTTCGATTTTAGGAGCTTTGGTTCAGATTTTAAGATAAGTTGGCGTTTTGACTATGTGTCTTTTATTAATTTTTTAAAATTTAAAATAGGCTCGACTGATTTTTTTAACTCTTAATATATTATTTAATTTCAAATTTGTGCGCAGATTCATTATCCCGTTAATGTAATTTGCATGTTGAATTTTTTTGACTCATTTGTCTATTTTTTTCCAGGTATAATGGAGGCGTTTATAGTCTGTTCAGGTACTATGATAGAACATAACAGGTATAACACAAGTGGATCATCGCCCAAGCTCTGTTGCATTGTAGCTGAGTGATTTGAGGATGGTGTATTTTCTTTCGGAGTGATGGCATGGTATGACGAAATGTAGGCAACGTCTATCAGCTCGATCTTCTATCTGACTTTATGGAATAACTCACTTTTAATCACACTTCTAATGTGTCTGACCTTACATCATGTGTAAGTATATCTAAAGTGTTGTGTTGATTTTGCTTACATAATTTTACATCGGAAAGCCTCAATAATTTCATTTTGTGGCAGCCATTTCAAATTTCATTTTCATCCCAAATTTATACATGACTTCAAGATGCAAATTTGTAGGGGAAATAACTCTCACTAGCTACTAGGAAGGAACATATTACCTTTCCCTCTGCAATAGATCCCAATGCAATGGACCAGTGGCCATGTTAAATGCCCCAGGATAGCAGAGCAAGTGAGCACCTGATATTCAAAAAGGCATGAATATGTTAAGATGATGGATATGTTAGAATGATTATATAAATCTAACTCTCATATTACTCACCCCCATGTAAAATTAAGAGTCGTTACTTGAAATTGATTATGGTCAGCATTATTCCTTCTATTTAGCATTATTCAATAACTTGAATATATTAGCATTATTCCTACTATTTAGCTTTAACTTTCTTCTTACTGACTTTTCTTTCAGTAACGGCAAAAGCCCCATTCCACAATGTAGACAATAAATTAGGAGATATTAAACATCGATACCAGTACCTTAGAAGTTATTGACAACCCCATAGTACCAGAACTTACACGACCACCCAAAAAAGGATATCCAAGGCGTAGGCCCAAAGGAAGCACCAATAGGTAAGCGCGAGAGCCATTTCGAGAACATTGTGATACGAGCTCAACTGACATATATAAATAACCACCTTACATGTTTCAAAAACTCCATGTGACAAGTCTGGTGCAGCGGTGCATGCTGAGGACACTATAATACAGATCAAGAACTTTGGGGAGCACTCGCGACTCATCTTCTTACTGAAAATATGGCCCGAAGCTCTGTTTCATCATTTTATCCATCGAAAGTGTTAATTACTTTAAAAAATTTCCGACCGACTCCTTTATTACTTGATTATAATGTTTCGAAAATGATAAAATGACCATCGTGGCCTACATGACGCATGTCGTAGGCACAAACCACATCCTGTTATATATGTATTCACTCCGACACATGCTACCAATGTTGTGACGGACCTCAAGTAGATAAAGATACCCTTACTCAGTTTGGTGCTTACTTTTAGTTTATTATGCTTACTTTCATTTTTATTAATTAGAGAAACATGGCGTGCTCATTGTAACTTTATATAATATATTTGTTCGTTGAGTAGCTATGTTGATAGGACCTGGCATTATCTGATTTGGTGTTTTTCTTAATTTTTGTAGATATCAGGTTTTGCATCGTTTGGGGCTTTGATTTTAAGATCATTATCATTCTGCTGAATTTGTTACACGTGCCCTTATCTATGCAGAATTTTGAATGAAGTAGTTAGTTTATATATCTCACTTTGGGGCTTTGGTGAGTAAGAAATATTTTTCATCCAAAATGAGGAAAGTAAAGACAGCATGTCGCTTTAAATTTAAGACTATTATTCTCATGTAATTTCATCCTATTCATGTTAGGAAAAAAATTAAACCTAAGTCAGGAGGAGTACATTGTAATCAGTCAATCCATATTGTAAAGCATTTTGATATCATGAGGGTATCATCTACCATTTTTGCAAAGGATTTTTTTTATTATATTCTTTTTCTCGCCCATTTAATTATTTGTGACTCGAGTAAAACTTAACCATGTTTATGTTTAGTACTGATTGCTTAGACATTAAGTTAATTTTTGTATTTTTATTTTGAATTTGAACTAACACGTCTATTTTTTGTTGTTTACTTTTGAGATTATGAAAAATATGAGGAGAACGTGCCAATTATAAGCCTGAGTTGGGATCATGTTTATCTTTGATCCTCATCCCACCCCATTACAGATGTGCATGAGTTGTTTGTTCGATTGATGATTTATGTTTTTGATTAGATTGATAATTTTTTTTTGTGTTTAAGTATTATTTTTATTATCATTTTTTGTATACTGATTAGTTTTGGTTTGTTGGTAAAGTTTTGTAGAGGATAATTTATTGTTGGTAAAGTTTTCAATAATAATAATTTGGTTTATATAATGTCTGCAATGGATTATTTGTGTAGCTGAGTATTTTTGATTTCTTAAACAGGTGGATAGTCATATAAATAGAGGAAATTCTGTCCAAATTTTCTAAATCGTGTACACATTTTTGTGTTTTATAATAAATTATATGATTACACGTCTTAGTCAACGTAATTATTTGAAAGTGTTACCCTAGTGTATATATATATATATATATATATAGAGAGAGAGAGAGAGAGAGGGAGATGTTCAAAACTGAACCAAAAGAATGAACTTTTTAATGAACCTTAACAAAAAACACGTAAAAATTCATTAATTTTAATTCCTATGTTGTAGTTGGTCCGTGCCAGCGGAAACGAAGACGCGTGTTTTTTAATATACACCCCACCCTCACCCCCACCCCACCCCGACCACAAATATTCGATCGACACGCATCTTCGTTATCAGATCAATTACAACATAAGATATAAAATTAATAGTTTTTTTTGTATTTTTTGTTAAGGCTCATTAAAAAGTTCATTCTTTTGGTTCACTTTTGAACCTCTCCCTATATATATATATAAGGAAGTTGAATGTGCACATAGATATAACGTGTTAGAGTCTCTTTTTTGCCATTCGATTTTATATTGCATTGTTGTGTTTTTCCACTAAACATTCAGCTCATTCCCTCATCTTTGTTACGATAGATTGGGTGCGATTTTGTATTTCGAGATGTTGTATATGTAAGTATACTTTTTATTTTACATTAGTAGCTCTGTATGCCTAATTTTCGAAGGCGCTTCCCAAATTTATGTTACAACAATTCGTATATATATTACAAAATTTTATACAAAAATTACAAATATTTCTTAAAAGATTGCATGCCAGAGAGTTGGATATATATATGAGTAATGATATACTACCCGGGTGTTAACCCCGGGTTAGTACATGGAGAGAATTTTTTTTTGTTTTGTTTTTTGTTTTTTTGTTTTTGGTTTTTTATGTGATTTATTAGTATTATTTGACTTTTTTTTATTTAAAAAAAACTGTTTTATTAAAAAATAATATTTTTTATAAACTAAAAAAAATGTATTGTTTAAAAACACTATTTTAATATAAAAGATTTTTTTTTTTTGAAAAAAACTGTTTCCAAAAAGAAAAGTTGTTTAATATAAATATTTTTTTTTTACATTTTGAAACAGTTTTAAGAAATACAAAAATTATTTTAAATGTTGTAAAATTAAAAAAAAAGTTCAAAAATAACGAGTGCCGCTGGCGCGGACCTTTAAAAATAAAAGAATATTGGGTAAATGGGTGTTTGAGGGACTAAATAAGTTGAAAATAATAAAAAACATAATTTTTTATTAGATTAGTTTTTTAATGCAAAAATACAAAAATTATTTTAAATGTTGTAAAATTAAAAAAAAAGGTTAAAAATAACGAGTGCCGTTGGCGCGGACCTTTAAAAATAAGAGAATATTGGGTAAAATGGGTGTTTGAGGGAGTAAATAGGTTGAAAATAATTAAAAACATAATTTTTTATTAGATTAGTTTTTTAATGCAAAAATACAAAAATTATTTTAAATGTTGTAAAATTAAAAAAAAAATTGTTAAAAATAACGAGTGCCGCTGGCGCGGAGCTTTAAAAATAAGAGAATATTGAGTAAATGGGTGTTTGAGGGACTAAATAGGTTGAAAATAATTAAAAACATAATTTTTTATTAGATTAGTTTTTTAATTCAAAAATTCAAAAATTATTTTAAATGTTGTAAAATTAAAAAAAAAGGTTAAAAATAACGCGTGCCAATGGGGCGGACCTTTAAAAATAAGAGAATATTGGATAAATATGTGTTTGAGGGACTAAATGAGTTAAAAAAAATTATTATATTAGTTTTTTAATGCAGAAATACAAAAATTATTTCAAATGTTGTAAAATAAAAAAAAAAAATTAAAAATAACGGGTGCCGCTAGCACAGACGTTTAAAAATAAAAGAATATTGAGTAAATGGGTGTATGAGGGATAAAATGAGTTTTAAAAAAAATAATTGAAAAAAACAAATACACTATTCTAATAAAAAATTATTTTTATAATTATTTTTAACTCATTTTACATAAAAAATAAAAAAAAACAAAAAACAAAAAAGGCAACCCTGTGCTAGCTCGGGGTTAACACCCGGATAGCCAAACATTATTCTATATATATTAGTGAAAGATTGGAATACCTATCCGTATCGTTTACCAAAAAAAACATTGGAGAAAAGTCAAAGAAACCGTATATTTTATAGTATTTATTTGTATTTATATAGACTTTGTGATGAGGTCTACACAACCTAGAAGATCAGTGGTCTACTTATTGAATAATTATATAAAATAATACGATTGGGAACGTCGCAGTCACAGTGACATTGACATTGACAGATGTAGACTACGTAAGACTAGTGTATTTGTAGTGTTGAAATAGGCACAAGTTACGCTGCATGCAACCTCACGTGACCTTGGTACGACGCCGCCCCTACAAGTAGTCTTCCCATAGCATAACTGACACACACAATCTCATGCACTCTCACCTCAACCCCATTTTTAATTTTTTTTGAGTTGACTATGTGATTTGTAGCTGTACCCCCTTCGTACCAACAACAATAGCCTCTCCCTCTCAGAAAACATAGGGATGGATGGATGGATACTTGATACTTTTTTTTTTTTTTGGTTTATAAGATACTTGATACTTTACTCTCTTATTTTATTTCTTTCAAATTTAGAATTTGTTTTTAAATTAGGCTCCCACTATTCCCACTCCTTAATAAGTTTTTCCCACTCCACTTTTGTATTAAAAGATCTTAGGGTCCGTTTTATACAAAAATGGGCGAATGGGGAGCATGGCAAATTTTTCCATAATAAAATTTGCCATGGCAAAATTTGTGAGGGCAAATCCTATAATTTGCCACATAAGGTTGTTTGATAGGATTAATTTTTTAAGTGGCAAAAATGGGTTGTTTGATAGCATTAATGGAAAATAAAAACAAAAAAAAGTTTAGAACAAAAAACCAGTTTATGAATAAAAAAACAGTTTTTAATAAAATAAAAAACTTTAACAAAAAAACAGTTTTTAAGAAAAAAAATAATTTAACAAAAACAAAAAGGTTTTAACAAAAAAACAAAAGTTAAAACAGAAAAACGAACAAACAGTTTTAACGGAAAAAAAAACATTTGTTTAGAAAAACAGTTTTTAACAATAAAAACACTTTAAAAAAAAAACAGTTTAGAACGATTTATTTTTTAAGAAAAAACACTTGTAACAAAAAAACAGTTTCAATGAAAAAAACAGTTTTTAGCAAAATAAAAACGATTTTAACAAACAAACAAACAGTTTAAAAAAACGATTTTAACAAAATAAAAACATTTTTTAATGGAAAAACAGTTTTTAACAAAAAAAAAATTACAGAAAAAAATATTTCTTTAAAAAAAAAAGTTTTAACAAACAAAAATTAGTTTTTTTAATATTTTTAAAAAGGATGACAAATTTGTGGAGAAATTTTGCTTTGCTATATAGGTAAGCAAATTTTGCCAACAAAAATGGAAAAATGATGGCACATTTGTATGTGAACATGGGTATCTATGAAAATTTTTCCATGACAAATAATTGTCATCAAACACACAAAATAGTGGGCAAATTTGTGATTTGTCACCTTTTGCCACATTTGCCATGGCAAATGCGGCTTATCAAACGGACCCTTAATACTCTCAAAGTTCATTATCTATTTTTCATTCATTCAAAACTCACTTATAAAAATTAAAAATTATTTTTATTATATAAAAAAACTGTTTATTAACAAAAACTGTTTTTAAAAAATAAAAAATGCTTTAACTTTTTATAACTATTAAAAAAAAACATTTCAACTGTTTTTAATATAAATATAGAAAACAGTTTTTGTATAAAAGTAAGCATTGTTAATTTTATATTTATAGAAACTGTTTTCTATATTATTATTACTTTTATACAAAAACTGTTTTCTATATTATTGCGAAAACTGTTTTAACTATTTTCTAGTGTAAAAAAACTGTTTTCTATACAAAAACTGTTTTTAGAAACAACTATTTTGTAAAAAAAAACTGTTTTAACTATTTTCTAGTGTTTTATTTATATTTATAGAAAACAGTGTTAATTTTTTTTATAAAATAGCTTTAAATAAAATGTATAGTTTTTTTTATATAAAAGGCAAATTTTTATAAACAGTTTTTAAAAACTGCAGTCAAATTTATTTATTTTAAAAACAGTTGAAATGTTTTTTCTAAATAGTTATAAAAAGTTAAAACATTTTTTAATTTTTAAAAACAGTTTTTATTAATAAACATTTTTTTATATAATAAAAATATTTTTTTATTTTTATAAGTGAGTTTTGAATGAATGAAAAAGAGATAGTTAGCTTTGAGGGTATTAGGGTCTTTTAATACAAAAGTGGAGTGGGGAAAACTTATTAAGGAGTGGGAATAGTGGGATCCTTAAATTAATGTACGATATTTTTTAATATTCAAATTACTTTTACTCTTAGCGCATATGTAGTGGTGGAAGAAACAGACAGCTAAATTTGTAAACTTCCAAATTGAGACCTCTTCAATAGTGGAGTGAAACCAACAAATTTTGTAAAAGAAAAGGTAGTAGATTTGTAATTTTGCTGAACGACTACTGAATTTGTAAATAATTCCTACGAACTTCATTTGTTCGTTAGAATTTCTACAAACAGATAAAATTCGTAGAAATTCGTATCAAATATATATAATTATTTTTTATTATATATTTGGGTTCTAACAAACTTCAGTTGTCCGTAAACACTTCCTACGAACTAATGTTGTTCGTCGGAAATATCAAAATATTTCCTACGAACAACATTAGTTCGTAGGAAGTGTTTTACAAATTATTTCCTCTCCACCACTGTAGCCTCTGCTATTGACGAAGGGTAACATTCACTTTTGGTAAGGTAAATTTACAATACCTGAGCCGTGGATGCTCTTAATCGTTGATCACGTTAATTTTGATCTTTTTTGTTGAAAAGTTTCTCTTTCGAAAACAAAGCTCCTATTGAAACTGAGACAGTGTTAAATATTTTCTTCACTTTATGTTATAAATTAATGAGAACTTAACTTGAGAATATGCACGGCCTTCTGTTTCATTCAATTCAAAATCATCACCTACAAAACACATACATAGTTTGGGTGTACTAGGTAAATGGTATTATGTAGTTTAAATTATGGGCGTAAGAATAAATTTTTTCTACTTGATGTTCATAATATTTCCTTATGGTATTGAGACCTTATAATGTTCACGCTTAAATAATTAAGGGTTCGTTTGATTGGTATAAAATTGTTTTTCATAGAAAATTTTAATTTTAATTTTCTTTGTACTCTTGCCATGCCTGATTTCAAATTCATTTTTAAAAAATAATGATCATAAATAGGAAAAGTATTTCATAGTTTTATCATATTTCATTGAAAATGTTTCTTACCGAAATCCCAAAGAATAGATTTTCATGGAAAACTCCCAAAGTAGGATATCTCGCTCTTATCTTTTTCACCAATTTTTCAACTCCTTGTGAAACTGAACTAATTTTCAGTTATTTTTTAATTTTGTTATCAAATACTCCTTAATTTTTTTTATAGAGGAAAGTACTGTTAGGTTTCTCACAAACAAATTTTAAACACTAAAGGAATTTTGACAAATTTTAAACACTTAAGTCCATTAATTCTCTTCTTGTAAAAGTTCACGCTAGTGGCATAACAAGTGGCCTAATAGTAAATTGTTCTTGAATATTTACCAAGGGACTTAATTGTAAATTACTCTTTTTTATTATATGTTTGATAACTCCGTCTGTGTCGTGCTTAACTCCTTATTTTTTTGACACTGCCGGTCCCAAGCCCGGAAAAAGGAGGAGGGTTGCGTTAGGTAGCCGACAGCCAGCGTAAAACTTGGTCAGATCCTTATGAACATGAATCCTATGAATATACGTGCTAATGCTAAGGCATTCCCCTTAAGCGATGCGTTGCGCCTTCCACCGGGTGTCTCGAAAAATAGGCAAGAGGCGTTGCGCCTGCCACCGAGTGTCTCGAAAAATAGGCAAGGGGAGTCGCATCGGCACCCGGATGCGACGATAAATACGCAAGGGTTCCTGCAACAAGTTGAACGTGTGTGGGTAAAGAAGTTAGTCCAGGATACTAGACTTAGGTTAGCGACTTGGAACATAAGGACTATGACAGGAAAAGGGATGGAGTTAGTAGATACCATGATAAGAAGAAAAGTTAGCATAGCTTGTTTACAAGAAACTAAATGGGTCGATGAGAAAGCTAGAGAAATAGAAAATACAGGATTTAAATTATATTATACAGGAAAACATAGAAATAAGAACGGAGTTGGAATAATAGTAGATAAAAACTTAAAGGACGATATCGTAACCGTTATTAGGAAAGGTGATAGACATATACTTGTAAAATTGGTATTAGGTGAAAACATAATTAATATTGTTAGTGCTTATGCACCTCAAGTAGGATTAGATGAGCACACTAAAGTACAATTTTGGGAACAAATGGATGAACTAATTCAAGAAATACCCCTAGGTGAGAAAATCTATATAGGTGGAGATTTTAATGGCCATGTAGGAGAAGATCGTGTAGGATATGAGATAGTGCATGGAGGACATGGTTTTGGAGATAGGAACGACGGAGGAGAGTCTATCTTAGATTTTGCGATGGCTTATGATTTTGTACTAGTAAATACATGTTTTAAAAAGAGGCTTGAACACTTAATAACTTATAAAAGTGGAACACGTAAGAGCCAAATAGATTTTTTCATTACTAAGAAAGGAGACCGATTAACATGTAAAGATTGTAAGGTTATCCCGGGAGAGAGCTTAACCTCATAACATAGGATAATGGTGTTGGATATAAATATTAAAAATCAATCACAAGTGCGAAAAGTGAAGATTAACCCACGAACTAGGTGGTGGAATTTAAAAGGAGAGAAATTAGAACTATTTAAAGATAAAGTATTAAATGAAGCAACATGGAATAGTGAAGAAGAAACTAACATAATGTGGAATAAGATGGCCACATGCATTAGGAGAATATCAAAAGAAATTCTTGGAGAATCAAAAGGCAAAGGGCCACAGTCTAAAGAAACTTGGTGGTGGAATGAAGAAGTACAGAATATAGTAAAAATTAAAAGGGAGTGATTTAAAACATGGCAAACAAATAGAAATGAAGAGAATTTTGAGAAATATAAATGGGCTAAAAAGGAAGTTAAGAAAGTGGTAAGAGATGCTAAGTTAAAAGCGTATGATGATCTTTATACAAAATTAAGAACACAAGAAGGGGAAAAAAGTATTTATAAGCTTGCTAAACTTAGGGATAGGAAAACAAAAGATTTTAATAACGTTAAGTGCATCAAAAGTGATTATTCGAGAGTCCTAGTCAAAGAAGATGAAATTATGAAAAGATAGAAAAACTACTTTGAGAGGTTATTAAATGGAGATAATGGGAGTAGATTAGATATAGAGAAACTTAGGGAGACTCGAGAAGATATATTTTTTCGTAGAATTAGGACAACAGAGGTCAGGATTGCTCTGAAAAAGATGAAAACAGGGAAGGCTTTAGGACCAGATGGTATCCCTATTGAGGTTTGGAAGTGCTTAGGAGAGGATGGAGTATCATGGCTTACAAAATTATTTAATAGAATTTTAATGACTAATAGGATGCCCGATGAATGGAGAAAAAGTATTTTAGTACCTATTTATAAAAATAAAGGGGACATACAAAGTTGTTCAAATTATCGTGGTATTAAGTTAATGAGTCATACAATGAATCTTTGGGAGAGAGTGATTGAATATAGATTGAGATTGAAGACAACAATATCTGAGAATCAATTTGGGTTTATGCCTGGGAGGTCAACAATGGAAGCAATCTATTTATTCAAGAGATTAATGGAGAGGTATAGAGAGAAAAAAAGGATCTTCATATGATTTTTATAGATTTGGAGAAGGCGTATGATAGGATACCCAGAGATATAATATGGTGGGTTCTACATAAAAGAGGAGTGACTCGCAGATATATTGATGTGATCAAGGATATGTATGATGGTGCGATGACTACAGTAAGAACATCAGCTGGAGAAAGTAGTGAATTTTCAATTACGGTAGGGCTACACCAAGGTTCAACATTAAATCCTTATCTCTTTGCTCTTGGTATGGATGAGTTGACTGGACAAACACAAGATGAGGTGCCATGGTGTACGCTATTTGCAGATGATATTTTTTTAGTCGATGAGACTAAGATGGGGATAAATGCTAGGTTGGAATTGTGAAGAGAAACTTTAGAAACAAGAGGATTTAAAATAAGCAGAACTAAAACAGAATATGTGGAGTGTAATTTTAGTAGTAATAGGAGGACAAATGGAGATGTGGTGAAATTATAGGGTCAAGAAATACCTAGAAATGACAATTATCGTTATTTAGGATCGATTAGACAAAAAGATGGAGATATTAGTGATGATGTTACGCATAGGATTAGAGCAGGTTGGGTTAAGTGGAGAAGTGCAACCGGCGTTCTGTGTGATAGGCGTATACCTTTGAAGTTAAAAGGAAAATTTTATAGGACGACCATTAGACCCGCCATGTTATATGGGACAGAGTGTTGAGCAACCAAGAAACAAAATGTGCAGAAAATGAGTGTGGCGGAAATGCGAATGCTAAGATGGATTTGTGGTAAAACTCGAAAGGATAAAATTAAAAATGAACAAATTCATGAAACGATAAAAGTAGCTCATATAGAAGATAAATTGAGAGAAAATCGACTTAGATGGTTTGGACACGTCAAGCGTAGACCAATGGATGCTCCTGTAAGGAAGAGTGATTTAGTTAGTATTGATGGTAACCCAAGGGGTAGAGGTAGGCCTAAATTAACTTGGTGGGATATTATAAAAAATGACATGATATCATGTGGTTTAACCGAAGATACTGAACTGGACATAATGGAATGGAAAATTAGAATTCATGTAGCCGACCCCAAATAATTGAAAAAAGGCTTTGTTGAGTTGAGTTATTATATGTTTGATATAATTACACCTAGACCCCTGAACTATACTCGTCTAAACACATTGCCACTAGTTCTTTCGGTTTTTCAACTCACCTTCCTAACTTTGGAAACGGCTACAATTTACCCCCTACTGTCTAAATCCGTTAACTTTTGGGGGAAAACAACAGACATGTGCATGGCACATGCCCTTAAGTAAGGGTATTTTTGTCTAAACCTAAATGTTTTTTAAAAAAATTCAAATAATAGCAAAAACATTTAAAAATTAAGAAAATACCAAAAAATATTTATAAAATATAAAAAAACTTTCGAAAAAATTTACAGAAGTTTTTAAACATTTGGAAAATACGAATATATATTTAAAAGTTCTGAAAAATAACAAAAAAATATTTAAAATCTGCAAAATTATAAAAAAAATATATTTAAAATAAGCACTGAAAAATACATTGAAATACAAAAAAAGACATTTAAAAATATGGATATTCTTAAACAATTAAAATTCTAAAAATGATTCAGAAAATATATTTAAAATATTTACTGAAAAATACACTGTAATACAAAAAAAAGACATTTAAAAATATGGAAATTGTTAAACAATTAAAATTCTAAAATTTAACAAAAAAATATAAAAAAGGAAAATTAATTAAAAGAAAAATAGAAAATACGAATATACATTTAAAAAATACTAAAAAATTATTTAAAATCTGCAAAATTCCATAAAAAAATCGAAATATATATATAAAATAAATACTGAAAAATACATTGAAATACAAAAAATGACATTTAAAAATATGGAAATTCTGAAACAATTAAAATTTTGAAAATAAACAAAAAAATATAAAAAAGGGAAAACTAATTAAAAGAAAAACAACAAATATGAATATACATTTAAAATTCTGAAAAATACTAAAAAATTATTAAAGATCTGCAAAATTCCAAAAAAAAATTGGAAAATATATTTAAACAATTACTGAAAAATACATTGATATACAGAAAAGACATTTAAAAATATGGAAATTAGTAAAAAATTAAAATGAAAAAAATGAAAAAAATATAACAAATTGGATTTAAAAAAAAATGATTTTCAGCAATAATAAAATATTTACAACAAATCAAAATTATTTCCCACAAATAAAAATCATTTCTAATAATTTTTATTTTGTTTTCAGCAATATATATATATATATATATATGAGGAAAAAATTGTTTTTTGGTTTTAGTCCCATCTCATAAGATTTTTTAGGCTTCCATTCCATGTATTTTTAAAATTGTAGTAAGTCTTATAATCACCCAAAAATGTCCATAACTACCTTGTAATCGTCTATTTTCCTTTGGGGAGAGAATGTCACTTGTTCCATAATGGTTACAATATGATCAACAACTAGAAAAATAAATACATGGGAGTGTATGCAAATAAATTAAAAAAAATGGGACTAAACACTTGAAATATAACGAAAAAAAATCTGAAACACCCACCCCCGCCCCTACCCCCGCACATCAGCCCTACCCCATCAACGATCAGGGACGGATCCAGGATTTTTTTTGGGGGGGGACCAAGAATTTAACAAGAGAAAATTTTTCATTGGAAAATAAAATATATTGATCATAAAAAAAAGTAGAAATTGCACTATTGCAAGGTATACGATGAATATCATAACTAGAACAAATATTAAGCAATTATATAAGTTGCTTTGACAGAGACAACAAAAAATTTACCAAAAACATCTCCGTAGAAGATTTCAAAGCTTTATCAAAATTGCACCCGACGTGTTTTTAAATCACGAAATCCGTCAATGATTGAATATGTACTAAATTGTTTCACAATTTCCTTTTCAATGTATATAAGAAGAGAATTTGTCAGATATTTATCCTCCATCTTGTTTCGAAGTTCAGATTTGATGTGGCTCATAGCAAAAAAAGCACGTTCAGTGGTTGTAGTAGAAATAGGAAGAGTTAGAACAAGCTTGATCAATCTATCAATTAGTGGATACATTGTAGACATTTTAGTTTTCACCAACCACTGACATAGATCAGAAAGCGTCGACAGATGTTGAAACTCTGGATGTTGAAGTACATCAATCTCATAATATTTCTATTGGATTGTGAAGTCATCTTTCTCATGCTCAGTGAAGTCTTTAGGGTAAAATTCATCCACGAGCTTGGAAATATCATCAATACTGAAAGACGTATGACTGTTTTGAGGATCTAATGCGGAGCTAAGAATGAGTAGCCTAACTGTATGATCACTAAACCTACTGTTTAGCTATTGTAGCTGAGAATCTATTGTGGCTGTAAATATATTTATCCGATAATGCTAAAGAAGTGTAACTTTATCTTATTGATGTCGCGCTCGACCTTGTCTTCCAAGATATAAAGTATTTAAATCTGGGACATCTATAGTATGTTTTTCACAAAAATATTTCACCTTAACAATGAAAGCATCGCACCCTTCATCTCTTAACTTCTAAATGGGCCTTTGTGTGGTTTTAACAAGATGGATAACATTCAGAATGTCTTAAGTCTTCCGTTGCAAAGCTTAAGAAAGTACATCGGTAATTTTCAAAATGTCTTTCATAATATGCAGGATGGACACAAACTCGAAAGAAGTCAAAGAATTATAAGCTGAATTTGCATCTCCACGTTGATCCCATTCTCCATCATCAATGATCTTCAATAAAACTTGACAAGTTGCACTAAATATCTTTATTAAGCTAGAAAGAGATCTAAGATGAGAACCCCATCGTGTATCTCCAGTCCTTTGTAAATTACCAATTTGATTCATTCATGTCCCTGTCTCAACCTCTTCAATGGAAATCAAATAGGTCAATATCGGAAGCTTGGGCTATTTTTAATTCATCGATACGTTTACAAGAAGCACCCACAATATTTATGATGAAACTCAATATTGAAAAAAAGGTATGCCCGTCAATAACTGATCGAGATGTTGTAAATAATGCCAATTGTAAGCGATGAGCAAAACAATGGACATATTATGCATATGTACATTCATTAGCAACTAAGGCTTGCAATCCATTCCATCTACCTCGCATATTACTGGCGCCATCATAACCTTGACCTCTAATGCTATGAATGTTAAGATTGTGTCGAGAAAGAGTAGAAAATATCTCATTCTTTAGAGTTTCAAGCTTTGTATCTGATACATGTACGAGCCCAAAAAAAATGCTCCTAAATGAGACCATCTTTATCAACAAATCTCAAAACAATGGCCATTTGTTCCTTTTTTTTCTTGGTCTCAAGCTTCATCAACTAGGATACAAAACTTTGAATCGCCGATTTCCTCACAAATTACCTTTCTGATTTTTATAGAGTAAACGAGTAAAATATCCTTCTGAACTTGAGATGATATATATGAAGCATTTTAAGTAGCATTTTTCAGCACAACATCTGCAACATCTGCATTATACTCGGCAAAAACGTGTATCAATTCAAGAAGATTCCCGCGATTTTTAGAGTTTTTGCCTTCATCTCGACCTCTCAGAGTCATACCTTGAAATATAAGATAACGAATTGAATCAATTGAAACTTTGAGTCGCAATCGATTTTTTGCAACTTGTTCAGAAGTATGTTTCTCAAGAACATTCTGAATATGCTATGATTTATTCGTTAGATAATCGCATGATTGTTGAGCCATTTTATGTAATGAATTAGGATGTTTCCCAACATGATTTGCAAATGCACAATCCTTCTCATTCCTTAAAATTTTTCAAGTATTAAATCCATCCCTTGTGAACGTACTTTGTCTATATTGCACACTTTTTTTGTTAAATAGATAGCAAGGTAGACAAAATGTGGCATCCTTTTAGGGGAATACTCTAACCAAGATGGATATATATTAAACGAGGATGCTTGAAAACGACGAGAATGCTTTCATGCTTAGAAAAAGGGTACTTTGATAAAATGCATTGATATGGACCATAATTAATATATGCAAGCCGAACTTCATCAATTATTTTATTAGGATATCTCCATATATCAATACGTTTTCCTGGATCGCGCTCTAAGTTATTAATATCAAACTCAGTTACTTCAATTCTTGGTGATTTCAGAGTTTGTATTTCAGGTATTTCGGGTATTGAACTTTGAACATTAATCTTAGGAGTAGGCAAAGATGCATTGACCGCTACGCTTTCAATATGCTTTCTCTTGAAGAATGAATCAATCTTATGTGATTTTTTCATAATTCTATCATTTAAAATAAGAAGTCTAATTAGTAACTAAATAAAAAATGGGTACATTTTAAATTGACATATGTTTACCATTATTATTCATTGTCAATTTATATTAAAAACTCCAATAAATAATATAATTATTACTTTTAAAACATATGAAATTAAAAAAAAGCTGCAATTACAAAAAAATTAAAGTTAGAATCTAATTTTCAAAATTTAAGATTCAGAATTTAAATCTTGTTTATTGTGATTTACAAATACCTAAATGTATGTAAGGTTCAAATTTAAAGTTAGAACATGATTTACAAAAAAAATCTACAATCACAATAAACAAGATTAACATTAACATTAAGTTAGAATCTGATTTTCAAATATAAGGATTAAAATCCTAAATGTAAGGTTTTTTTTTATTAACATTAACAATAAAAAATATAAAAACGAAATGAAAGTAAAAAAAAATAGATCGGTAAAAAAATAGAGATGTACACAAAAGGAGACAATAAACTCACCTGTTATTTTAGCCCCTTTTAAGTTTCAACCTTTCATTGGTTTTAAATCTCCTATATATTTTTGTCCATCTTTGTCTAGCCGCTCCAAGCCTCCAAAGTTAATAGTGAGAGAAGATAGAAAGGGGGAAGAAAATGTAGTCTATTTTGGCTAGGGAGACAAGATAAGAGAAGTGAGCAATTAGGTGTTGTATTTACTAAGGCTATGTGGGCCTAGTTTAAATAAAAGACACATGTGCTTGTTTTTCTCTCAACAACACTCAAACAATTGGTCTTGGGGGACCATACCAACATATTTTATTATTCTAAAAATATTTAGCCTATAAAATACATATTTTGAAATTTTCTGGCCCTTTGGTCATACAATAGTTTCGTCCCTGCCAGCGATCCCCCCCCCCCCCTCGCGCCTTAGATCTGTTCATGTGTGTGTGTATGTTTTCATGAGAGAGAGAGAGAGGACGGAGAAAATGGTTAAGAGAGAGAGAGAGAGTGAGAGAGAATTTTTTTAAAAAAGGGATAAAATACTCAAAATGTCCTTTTAAAAAAGTTAAAAAGGTTGTCCCCCGTCATTTAACACCAAAAATTACGAAAGGGGGTAATTGTAATTGTTTCAAAGTTAAGAGGTGAATTGAAAAAATCGAAAGATTTTGTGACAAAGTGTTGAGAGGGATATAATTCATGGTCTAAGTGTAATTAACCCTTTTTGTTTATTATAACAGTTATGTCCTTTCTTTTTCATTATGATCATTTCAATTGTAGGTAGTATGCATTTGATAGATTAACAAACTCAATTAGACTTCTTAGTTTATTAAGATTAATAAGCCCATCACCTTATTAAAATTTGTCTAACTGAGTCTTTGGGTACTAATTTTTTAATCTTGTTTGAATTAATATCATGCTTTTCGTTTTATTTTTATGCATAGTAGTACAAGGTTTAAATGAAATGCACACAATTAACAGAATGTATCTAGTCAATAGAAATGTGTGCGTTTTGGTATGTGGTTGTTAATTATCTCATGGAGTTGGATCGGACCCCATCGACGACCATGAAACTGCTAATAAATGGCCAAAAGAAGGTGGGAAAGGGTGCATTTAACAAAATGTTACATGAGTTTTTTTCTTCTTTTTTTCTCATCTAAAAATGTATATTAGTCCTTAACATTGAGTTTACCTCAAAATAACATCTTTAATTTTTTAAGCAAATGTTTTGCACATGGAAATGGCATGTCAACTAGGACTGCCACATAAGCACCAATATATCAATGCCACATTAGTATTAATAATGCTATGTCAATGTCACATTAGAGTTCTTCATGACCTTGCTGAAAAAAAATGAAATTTTTGGATACGACATTGACACACCACCAATAATGGGTAGATTGTGTTGATGTGGTAGTGCCAAGTGAGCTATCCCACTATCACAACTAAAGTAGATAGTTATAATGTCACTGTTGGATTTTTTACTGGGGCTTTGTAAATTTAGGACCTATTATAATATGTATTTTGGAAATAGGACAACAAACATTTTATTTATGGTTTTAGTCCCTATTTTTGAATAAAGCCGCTGGCGCGGACCCATATTCATAAAACGTCAACCAATCACAGCATGCCACGTGTCCCTTTAATTTGAAAATAGGGACTAAAAATGGAAACGAAATGTTTGTTGTCCTATACCCATAATCAATATTATTTTAAGCCCTAAAATTACATAATCTATTTTTTATATTAGTTTTGAAAATTAGATAAGATTAATAGTAGATGTAATAATTTTAAAATGGGCAAATATTATTTAACTCAATAAAATGAGTTGTGTTAAAGCTATTCCATTTTTTCCTCCACGAAACTACAATGCTATTTTTTAAAATGTAATATACAATCACTTTTTAAATGTGTGTTGTGAGGGAGAAAAAATCAGAACAACTTTACCACAACCCTAATATATTGGTTTCTCTTGGTAAGAAAATTTTATTAGGCAATTTAAGATCTGAAATACCAATATTGTCTTTAAAAAGATTTATCCTCGCTCTTCTATTATAATTGACTCCCACTACTAAAAGGTATTATTATGCTCAAAGGCACTGCCCAACGACTTCGATTCTCATCAAATCAAAATCTTAGGAAAATTATACCTAAATCTCATTTTCCTAGGATTAATAAAAAATATTTTTTACATTAATAAAAGATATCCCCATTAAAGTGAAGACAATTAACTATGTACTCCTTTTTTTTTAATAAAGCGAAACACTAGATTATATCAGCACAGAATTATAAACTATTGGTTTATCCACGTACCTACTACACAAAGTACCTACAATATCATCCAAAAGCGGCTTGTGAATAAACCAAGGCGGGACACCAAAAACTATATTCATATATCTATTAGCATTTTCAGTCTTGGCCAAAATGTCCTCAACTCCGTTGGCCTGATATCCAAACTTCCTGAAACTTGCGCGCCTCCCTATGACAGTCCTGAAGTAGCTTCTGAATATGTTGATTGTAACATTGCGTCCTACAAAATAGTTGAAAAGTCGACATAGAATACACTCGTTCGTTACCATTGCAATAATTTATACACTTGTGTAATAAATTATAGGGTAAAATGTATAACCACCAATCTCATATAACTAGTGGTGTAGATAAGTAATCTAAGATTTTATTCTATTTTAATTTTAAATTAAAATTTTGCAAATATTCAAGCAAATACGTATTCAGAAAAGTGGGTTTCAATAACAGCTTCTAATAATATATTGAAAAAAATAAAACAAGATGGGCAAAGTAAGTGCGGCAATGCAAAACTATATCTTTTGAATTAAGATTGTACATTAAGTGGTTAGTTGGTTTATATTTTCTTAATATTTAAAGTTATCTAATTATCAGTTGATTAAAGTAAAAGAATTACATTAAATTTTCAATTTATTTGTCAAATCTCAAAATTGACTAAAAATGTAGCAAATCCACCACCTAATTACAAGTAGTTTTAAGAATGGACAGTAGTTCCTTGCATTTTGCTCCCTAAGATCATCTTCAGCCATTCAATACATTTGGCAAAATTATCATTCGCATTTTCTCAAAGTGCTCGAAGTGTTAATGCAACTCTCACACATGAAACTTAAACTCTTGTATAACGAAAAAATAAAATAAAATTCACAACAATTCAAGTGACATGTGAAATGAGTCTTCTCAAATTTGCCCCGTCATATAACATAACAAGAAAGTTGAAAAGTCCTTGAAATATAAGTATTGATAATATCTTATGGTCCAATTGATAGCATGAAGTAATAAAATTTGTCATGACAAAAATTACTTTAAAAAGTTAGCTACCTCCATTCTCAAAAGAATATTTGTCGTGCCATTTATTAGCCCAATCACCCGCATTCAGCCATCATACTTGACTGTAGAGATATGAAGACGGATCTGAATATAAATGTGAGCTTCATTCCGAGAGAGGCAAATCGATGCGCGGACTGGCTAGCCAATTATGCTAAGGTTTATGCTGAAGACTTCTTCATGTTGGAAGACCCCCTCGGACCAACTACGTGAGATAATCGATGAGGAAAAGAACAAGAATCAACTGGAGGATGCAGACTCAAATTAAGAATACATCCCTGCGTGGAGTTAGTTTGGCTTTTATGTTTGGTGTTATTTGTTTTGTGGTTTTGTTGTTGTAACTTGGACGTTATGTTGTTTATCTAATCTAATTTCCTTTTCAACAACAAAAAAAAAAAAGTTAGTAACAAAATCAAAAGATTCTTTAGACTATTTGACATTAAAATTTTTGTCATACTATCAAATAGAGTCTCAGATAAAGCCCCTTCCGATATGTATAGTAAAGTTGGAGGTTAATTTTCTGAACAGATTCTCGGTCTATTTATGTGATCTCTGTCATTTTCCTACTTCATTAATAGAGCTATCTATATGCCCTAAAATCAATTCTGCAAAAGACAACAAAAATAGAGGACAACCGAATATCCAGCAGACAAAGTTAAATTATTCTTATATTCATCACCATTCACACTCATTTTTCACCTTTTCTCATCATCACCATTATCATTTCTAAAGCTTTTCAAATCATTGAAACACATTCATTAAAACTCACATTCATTGTTTGTAAAAACAAGTGATTTGCACCTAAATGCTGGGTTAATTCATGAAGGGACATTTAAAAAAAAAAAACTTCTCAAATCAAGGTGGGTGATAGTGAAACGTGGGAGTTGAAAGACAAGAAACGTGTCATATGGTGAGTGGGCATCATGGGCCAGCTATATGTAGCTTTTTGTAGGGTAGGGTTTAGTGGGACAGCGAGGGGACAGTACGTTAAAGGAAGAGAGTAGGGGGTGCCTGGTTGGCAGGGGCCACATGGACAGCCCATGTGTTGTCAAACAATAACCTTCTCTTATTCCACCCACGCGCTAACAGAGCAAATCTGCCCACACCAACAATTTTTTTTTTTGGTTTATACCATGGTATCCACTAACGACTTAGTGACTAATCCCTTCGTTGATTGTAGACGCCTCTATGGATGGGATAGCTGGCCCAGAGATTTAAGGCTGCTCCATACCCAAGGCGGGAATCGAACCCCCGACACTTGATTAAGGAAGAAAGCGCCCTACCGCTCTACCACACCCCTGAGTTTCCCACACCAACAATTGTGTGTGTGTGTGTGTGTGTAAAGACGTGACAATTTTTTTGTATTTATAGTAAATAAAAAATAGAGAAAAAACAAACAAAGAGTTAAAACTTACAAGGATCGTGGGGAGTTTTTTTATTTTAAAAGAATCCCACTATTTTCATTTCAAATCTATATTCTCTCACTTTATTTTTTGCTAAAAGATTTTAATATCCTTAAAACTTATTTTTCACATATTTATCTTCATCTCACTCCAACTTTTATTGCTACCAACTCAATTGAGAGTACAAATTGAAGAAGAAGAGATTATCTAATATTTATAAAAAATAATTCAAATAAACAACCACATAAATAATAAATTTTCCCAAAAAAATATTAATTCATTTATTTATCAAAAAAATGCATCTTGAAATTATTTTTAACAAAAAATATTGACAATTATTATATAAAACAAAAATATCGGACAACATTTTTTTAAAGAAAAAATGGTCGGAACTTTTATTATAAAATATATTTTTAAAACCTTTATTTTTTACAATTTCTTATAAAACTTAACTTTTTTTTTAAAACAGTATTTTTTTTGTAAAAAAATTAAGTTGTGACTTTGACACATTACTAATTTTGTATTTTATACTTTAATACATGACATGACACAAATAGCGTGATTTATAATTTTCACACAACATTAAATATAATATGACATGAATAACACGAGTAAACTTATGAATTTAATATTGTGTCACTCACAACAAATTATTCGTGTCATATGGTATTCATTTTGGTGTGAAAATTATAAATCACGCTATTCGTGTCTTGTCATGCATTAAAGTGTAAAATGCAAAAAATAGTAATTTATCTAAATCACAACTTAGTTTTTTACAAAAAAATACAGTTTTAGGAAAAAATACAGTTTTATAATAAAAGTTTCGTCCAGTTTTTCTTTATAAAAATGAACTCCATTTTTTATTTGATATAATCATTGTCAACATTTTTTTATAAAAAGAATGTCCCTCTTTTTATATAAATAACAAAGCAGATTTTTATTCACGCTCGCTTCAATAAAAATAATAATAATAAGTTTTTTTTATAAGCAACCGGATGTTTTTTAAATAAAAATAACTTTTGTGATTTTTTATATTTGCGGAATATTAAAAAAATTCTTTTCCTAAATACCAGAATTTTTATATTTAACCACATAAATAATAAATTTCCAACCACATAAATAATAAATTTAATAAATTTTCAATCACATAAATAATAAATTTTCAAAAAAATGCAAAAAGAATCCTGGTATTTAGGAAAAGAATTTTCACACCAAAATGAATACAATATGGCACGAATAATTTGTTGTGAGTGACACAATATAAAATTCATATGTTTACTCGTTTTATTTATGTCATGTTGTATTTAATGTGGTGTGAAAAATACAAATCATGCTATTTGTGTCATGTCATGTATTAAAGTATAAAATACAAAATTAGTAATGTGTCAAAGTCACAACTTAATTTTTTTACAAACAAAATACAGTTTTATGAAAAAAATTATGTTTTATATGAAATTGTAAAAAATAAAGGTTTTAAAAATACAGTTTATAATAAAAGTTCTGACCATTTTTTCTTTAAAAAAATGTTGTCCGATATTTTTGTTTGATATAATAGTCGTGAACATTTTTTTTGATAAAAAGAATTTCAAGAAGCATTTTTTTGATAAATAAATGTATTAATATTTTTTTTTGAAAATTTATTATTTATGTGGTTGTTTATTTGCATTTTTTTTGTATATATTAGAGGATCTCTTGTTCTTCAATTTGTAATCTCAATTGAGTTGATAGCAATAAAAGTTGGAGTGAGATGAAAATAAATATGTGAAAAGTAAATTTTAAGGGTAGTAAAATCTTTTAGGAAAAAGATGGAGTGGGAGAATGTAGGTTTGGAGTGAGAATAGTGGGACTCTTTTAAAAATGCACTTAAATTATATATTTATAAAAATAATACACTTTCTAATATATTTATAAAAATATTTCACTTCTTAAAATCGCAGTGGGCAATTGAATTTTTAAATTGAAATTGCATTTGGTAATCACAATTTGAAGTTGGATTAAGTGGGACATTAATTTACTCTAATTAAATCGAAATCGCAGTTGATAATAGAATATTCAATTTAATAATATTTCATTGAGCCTGCGGTTAGCAACCACAGTTTCAGTCGCTTAAAAATGCCCATTCGTCTTTCTCAATCCCATTCACATTTTGCAAAAAAAAAACAAATACATTGGAGGCATATATCGGCGATCGGAGCTCCAACCAAGATTTCGACCACTTCGACATCTTTTTTCAAGTTCCAGCGATACTTAAACATCAAATACCTCCTCCTCCTCCTCTTCCGACAATAGTTGTTCGAATTACCATAATTTTTTTTATTATACCAAATATTGTGTGTATGAATACGTGTATTCATTTGTCAACGTATTCATGATTTGTACATATTTTCTTTTGCTGTGGATGGATGTGTGTAGTAATTGGTGATAGAATGTGTATGAATAGTGTATAATAACAGAAATTATTCGTTTATAAAATCTCATATATTTATAGTTTAAAAATTGAAATAACTCGTGTAAACATTTTTTTAGAAACTAAAATGTACATCGAGATATATTTATTGTATAAAAACATAAATTCACTTTAAGATATTCTCTAATTTTTTTTTTGAAATCTTATATATATTTTGTTTATTTTTAAAAATAAAACTAAACTAGTATACTAAAATAAATTATATCAAAATATAAATTACGAATAGAAAAATTGTTACATAATAATAATCTATATAGAAAAATTATAAAAATAAATTATTGAGTTTTTTATTTTGTAAATGCATAATGAACATATATTTACAAAAATATTGCACTGTACAATGTACTTACAAAAATATTACACTTCTTACAATTGAGATTGAGAACGTTCTATTTTTAACCTTCTCCTCTCCTGAGTACCAGTTATTTTATTGTTACAATTTTTTTAACAATATTTTTTCTGATATTAGCTTTGATTCATGTTAGATTATATATTTATGTTTGTTGTATATGTCATGTTGTATGGTATTTGTTAATGGTTGTTGAAGATGCACAAATACGTGATGTTCATTAGGGACAACTACTATGCATTTTTCTGTATAACTATTGGGTTAGATTGTTGGGACAATTGCTATTGCGCAAATTTTTTTGTATAATTATTGGGTTAGATTGTTGGGACAATTGGGACCGTTTATGACTAATTGGATATTTTGTGTATAAATTTGGGTAAGTTTCATATCATAATTTGTGGGTAATTGTTTTGTATAATAGTTGGGTTATTTAATTGGGACATTTAGATCGAATCAAAGTTGTGACAAATCCCGAACAATGCATATATAAAAAATTTGGGACAGTTTACGATGAATTACGAACGATCATTGATGAGTTTGGGACAACCCCTAACGAAGTATTAATATAAAAATATAATTAATTTTTAAGAAATAGTTAAAATGTGAATAAATGTAATTAAATATAATAAATAAGTGAATAAATGTTGTTTAAAAGAACATTAAAACATATATCATAGTTATTTACATTATTTTCAGTCAATTAAGTCAATTTAAAACAATTTTATATGAAACTTTTTAATAAACACTTGAGGCCGTGAGAATAATAACAATTTTAGTTGTATAAAAACACATGTGAACAAATTTTAATAGAATAGTAACAATTTTAATATATATATTTATGTAAAAGACTAACAATTTAACATACCCAATTTATATTATATTTTGTTGTCACAAAGACAAGCACAAAAACAATGTTTAGTTATGTATGTTGCATAGTTATTTAACAACAAATTTTGCTATAATAGGTCAATATTATTGAAATAAAATAAGGACATTCCTAAAACCATTGGTTTCATCTATTACATTAGTATCCACATGCACACAATGACATGATCAACCCATCCTGTAATTTTACGAATGAAGGCACACATTGTCATTTGACAAGTAATATTTTCTACCCATGGTTCATAATCTTTCTCAACCTGTATGTTTCCATATTTAATGTAGCAAATGGAAAATAGATTGGCGTTGTTCATGTGTTATTGGGGAGGGAGAATTACTAATTATGAAACTTTGAGAATAAGTTACGAGGGTCATGCACACAAGCCTACCAGCCTGACCCAATCATCCACATATGATGAGCTGTTGATAAAGGCACCGCGTGCCATGCAAGTAGACTGTACAATGAGTGACATTAATGTCACTTGTAGGTGGTCTGAGATAGCCACTCCTGCTGGAATGAAGTATATGCCATTGGACATAGAAGAAGAAGATATTGTTCGAACTATGGTATATTACCTTTTATATAACAAAACAATAAGGATTCTCTATTTGTACTTACAAGTGAACCCCACTCTGGTGCCTCACAATGATGGCCTTTACTGGTCATGGCAAGAATGCAGTCGTAAAACAATTCCCCCACCACTACTGACAGAGAACAACTGTACTCAAAATAATCTCAATGCATGTGTGACTATGATCTCAATGTTCGATGCGGTAGTGAGGGAAATACGACAACAGAGCCCTACCTTACAGTGGTTCACAGGTTGACAACATAATTGGCCAATTCGTCCCGTTCTGCAGCATTTCTTGTATATATTGGAGCTTAATTGGTATCAAATAATGAAAACATTATCCTTAACATTGTGAATGCTATGGTGAGGGGAGAAGTGGGCAATTCTGATCCAGTTGAGGAGGATTTGGACCAGGAAATGGATGAAGTTGCGTATGAAAATAGCGACGATGAACTGACACACATGGAAGCAGGTCCCTATGGATCCCAGTAACCACGTGGGCACAGTATTTTCTTATGACGCATTAACTGTCTTACGGGGAGGATACAATCCCCATGCAATTTATACATGAAGTTCCCATGGACCACATCATAATTGGTTACACCAGGCAGGTTCAATTAAGAATTTTAATAAAGTATGTCAGTAAGAAAGAGATACAAGATGATGCCATGCCCTCACACTAGCACATTTCTTACAGTCAGAATGGATCATATCCAATTAACGTCAACTTACTTGGTTGGGTTGATCCAGTGCCTAATTAAGGTGAATCCACGTATTATGATAAACGTGTTGATTGCTTAAATAAAAAATCGAACCTATTACACTGTACCTTACTCGAAGGATTGGAATGCAAAGAGGAAAATAGTTATTACACGATTTAATGATTAGGATTCATACTTTAGTAGGTTTCCCCACTTCTTGTCACCATTTTAATGATATAATCTAGGGAGGGTCATAAACTTATAGGCCCACCAACTACCAGATAGCAGGGAGATGTTTTCCAGATTATTCTTTGCTCTCCCTGCCTCAATAAAAGGATTTATACATTGTCAGGCTATTGTTAGCATAGATGGGACCCACTTATACGACAATTATATGGGTAAGATATTGATTGCGATGAACTTGAACAGTAACAAGAAATATTTTCCATTAACATTTGGTGTAGCTTATGAAGAGAATTTTGCCAATTAGAGTTAACTTATCTATCTTGTTAAGGATCATGATTTAAAGGAACTTCATAATATATGTTTGATGTTAGATAGACAAATTGAAATTAAGGCTGTGGAGAGGGAGCAACAACTTGAGTAGGATTGTGGAAGGGAAGCCAAATGAGGCATCGATACTGTTTATTATGGCACGTGTGCAGTAACCTTTATGAAACATTTTGTGATGCTAGACCTAAAGAGTTGGTATGGTGTGCGGGAAGTGCAAACCAAGTTAGAAAATTTGATATGTTGATGGATGAAGTCAAGGAAATTAACGAGATGACGCACACCTATGTTTGCGAAATTCCCTCAGAAAAATGGTCGCTAGCATATGACAACGGGTACCATTACGACCAAAAGACCACAAATATTTCGGAAGATTTAACTCGATTATTAATGGGGATAGGAGTATCCCAATCACTGCAGGCATTGAATTTATATTTTATAGAATAATATGTTATTTCCATATACGTTTGGGCTATGTGGGGGTAAACAATATGATTACTCCACATAAGTTTTTTGATTTGGATCATTGAATTTCAAAGAGTGGACAACACGTTGTGCGAAAGTTCAATAATGAAGATGGACAATTTCAAGTGGAAACACCTAGATTTAATGTGTATGTTGTGCATATAGTGGGAGGGACATGTGGTTGCGGCAAGTGGGCGATCTACCACGTGCCTTATTCACAAGCCATTGCAACGTGTTAAAGACTAATATTCGACCACAAGACACTTATTAATGAGTACTTTACATGAGAGTCATATTTGAGGATGTATGCACCACATATATATCCACTAGACCACTTTGCAATTGGCAGTGACACCTCACCTATTCTAATACTGGGTGACCAATCCTCTACTAAAATAATACAGGAATCTCGGTATAGTCTCATTCTCAGCATCACTGTTGTAATAAGTAATATAAATAAAATGAATAAAACTATACAACAAAATGAATAAAATACTCCTCATGCATCAATAAATAATAAAAATGAATCGAATAAACTATCAGTCACCAAATAATATCATCCACTGAATAAAAATGAATAACAACTAAGTACTTGTGAGTGCAATTAATCATAATGAAAGAATTCTAAAAATCAAGTAATGAAAGAATATAAAAATGTCCAGACAACACAAAGGTATACATGGTTCGATAATTGCCTACGTCCATGAAGAGGTTCTTGAATTTTTATTAATGTCTCTCAAAGTTCGAGAATTACATCCCGCTTAACCCTAGGGTGAGGGTTATATTTATAGTAGTGTAAATTGGTTGAGTTTCTTAAGAAACTCTCCCAGATGGTTATTGGCTCATCTGGTGACTCCTGATTATCACATCTGAGATTGTTGGTAACCAGCCAAACCTATCGATATTCAAATGATAAGTATTTGTATTTATTCTCATGATAAATGTTTGTATTAATCTCTTCAATGTTAGATCGAACTATGGTAGTGTGGTGATCCTATTGGGTCTTCCTGGACCAGATGAAATTGGGCCTTATAGTTTAGACCCCATAATTGCCACTAAAATTCTTAGCCAAAATTGTGCCAGAGATGGGCCAAACAATTTTAAATCCTTTGTAAGCCCCAAAAATTGATCCAAATATTGTTGAAGAGTGTTGGTTGGGCATTTAGTAAATAGTTGAAGTCCGACGGGGGTGCAATGGTCATCATGAGAAATATGAACTGCTAAAAATCCACTCTCGAGGCTGGTTCCATATAATTGTCTTGCATGAAATTCAAATGTCCCTTATTTTAAACACTGTACCCGTCACTTTTCTTCTTATTCCTTCCTAAAAAATACTCTGAAGTTCCTATTTTCTTTCACTTGACCTATAAGTTTTTCCCTACTCCTTGTATCTTGTTCTTCATAATTCTATTTTGCTAGCTTCTATTGCATTCTTATTTTATTGTTATTCTATTTCCAAAAATGGCGAACACTCCTCGTGGGAAAAATTTATAAGATTTTAGAAAAACATACTCCATTCCTCCCTACGTTACGATTCAATATGCCCCCACATCCATAAATGCTATTGTAGTAAATAGGGGGCACTAGATTCATACTTTGGCTATAGTTTAGGGAGGATTAACCTCTCCGCCCAACCCATTTTTTTTTTAGAATTTTATGAATATTTTGGAGTGTAACTAGCTCAATATGCCCCGAATACTTTGAATATTGTCAATGGGGTGCATAGGATCAACGAGCTATATGAAGCCAACCTTGGTATTCAAGAGATCAAGTACTGTTACTCCTGGTCTCACACCACCGATGGCCTTACGTACCTGAAGGAAAGAAAGGCCAATAGGGTCTTAGTAGTGAACCTTTCGAATTCCAATAATAGATATTGGGAGCGGGGATTCATTGCCCGAAATTTGCAATACCCACCTCTCTCCAAGGGCGAATAATATGATGGGTTTATGTGCACAGCTTGGGGGGGGGGGTGATATAGGTTGAAATTCATTCTTTAGATACTCCTTTTTTTATTTTCAAGTTCTGAATTGTTCTTTACTGATGAAAATTTTTCTTTCTTTTACTTTGAACTGCTCACTCGAAGAAGAAAAACCCTTTCTTGCCCACATTACCGGGCAGAGTTACTAAAGGCTTGGAAGGTGAGGGAGCTGCTTGCTGTTTGATATCATCCTCGCTCATCTTCCCTTCTATTGGAGTACAAAAAAACTACTTCCAACTTCACTGCTTGCCCAGAAGGCGATATTCTCGACCTCTCTATGCAGGACAAAGAGAAGTCCATCTCCTCTTCCTTTGAGTCCCTTGACATCGAGTCTATTCTTGTTGACCAAGAAGATTCCATGGCACATAGTAAGAGGGTCTTATTTATATATGGTGATGACATGGAGGTTGGGTCTTCCTCACTAAAGAAGTCCTTAAAGAGGATTAAGACTGAAGGCCCCAAGGCTAATGACCATGATTTAGTCGTTAAGGATAAGAAAAAGGACAAAATTCCCATGGTCCCCCAACTCTCCAAAAAGGGTGATCTCCCCCTCCTGCCAGATATTTATAGGCCATGTCTGTGGCCAAGAATCCTTCTTTTGGATATAGCCTTTGGAGGGGGGTGTGCTCGCAGCTGATCGCAAGCACCTTAAGTAGTTCTCCCTTGAGCAACTCATAACACGTGCTTTCTAAACTTTGTTACTGGAACTTTACTTTCCTCATTTCCTCTTTACTTGTTGCTTCCTAGTTTGAGATAGACCTATCTGATACGCGACTTATTACTCTGTTAAAATTAGTGGGAGAGTTTGTCCAACTTTTGAATGGTCTCCTGGATCAGTCCAAGATCAATGATGAGCTCAGTAAGGCTTTGATAAAATCAAAGGAGGCTATGTTCAATGACCAAAGGGAGTATGAGAATGAGAAAAAATCCACTAGCGATGCCGTAAACATGCTGAAGAGCGAGAATGAGAAGCTCAAGGTTGAGAACTCTCAACTAAAGGCTAACAAATCTCGATTGGCCAAGGAGGTGGCTGAGTTTTCTACGACCAAAGAGACCAGTTTTAATAAGGGCTTCACTGAAGCATATGAAGATGTAAAATTCCAGCTAGCATACATTCATAAATCTAGCTTCAATAAAGGCTGGGACGCAACCTTGGTGAGGACCAAGGTCCTAACTGCTTCGACCTCTTCAGCGAGCATAAGCTTAGCTCTTCCCCAATGATTGAAGAAGAGGGTCATACCAGCATCCCAATCATCCAGACTAAGGATGTGGTGACATAAAGCAAGGCTACTGAAGCTGAAGAGCAAGTGAAAACTTTAAATTAGGACTTATACTCCTTGTACTTTTCCCCCTTATTCCATTTGTAAGGGCCTTGCCTATTTTGCAGTAAATAATGAAAGAACATTTTCCTTAATTGTTATGCTGTTCGAAAGCCTTTGCTAAATTTTATCCTTTGTGTTTATTTCTTTCTGTAGTCTATTACCAATGATATTACCTTCTAGCTGGTAACTTGGATGACTTGCTTGGTCAGGATGAAAGTGCTCAGGATTGTAGAGAATTTTTATCCGTCCATAAGGCCTTGAAAAAGATGAATAAGGCCTACAAGAGCTAGGCAGTCTTGGTGGACAAGTTGAAGTATGACCTCAAAGACTTGGGAGACGTGGTCTCCTTGATGAAAGATGAGACAAATGGCTTAAAGGACTAAATTGCTGAGGCAAAGGATGTGGGAGAGGTCACTGCCCTGATCTAGTTCAGGAACGATGATCTAAAAAATAAGCTCACTGATTCCTAGGAAGAGAGTCGAAGTGATCACGCCATGGTTATGGGGCTTAGTCATGATGTGAAAAAGATTCGTTACTTATTCAAGATGGGTCCTCGAGCAGCCTAGTCGGAAGGTTACAATGAAGGTTGGGAAGACGCTCCAGATAGGATAGAGAGGTCAAAAAGTGTGGCCTATAAGAATGGTTGGATGAACGTTTCGAAGGTTATGAAATAGCCCCAAGACTCTCAGCTTTGGTATATGTACCAAGTTGATTGTCCAGTGCATATGAGCCCTCCCTTTGGTTGCAATGAGACGCGTGTTACTTTTGATGCCATACCTCTTTAACTAGCTGAGAGTTACCTGAAGTTTCATGACAGTGATGATGAATACCGAATAGATCCCAATTACAGCTAAAAGAGGCTGATCGTAGACTTTCTAACTCATCGACCATGTACAGTTATAGTTTGTGTTATTTGTAATGATCTTTTTTAATTGGCACTTTTTATAATTATAAATTAATACTACATTATAGTTAACATAATACCAATCTTATTCATTTTTCCATTCCTTTATACCAAGCATGTGCTATATTTATCTTATCATACCTTTTAGGTCGTGTCGTTATACTATCTTAGGCCTAGAACAGATTGTGGCAAAAATGCACCTGGTATAAAGGTAGTCCACCTGTTCATGATTTTATCTAACCAAGTCTAATTAATTTAATACTTGGGGATCACCCGTAGGGCTTTTGCTGTCCTGGAAAATTCATGACATCATTTTTATTTGTAAGGTTTCCATTGTAATTAAGCCAAAAGTATGATTGGCATTTGAAAATTAATGCCAATTGCGAGCCTGTTACTTCGGAACAATGATAAATAATTGGATAGCTAAGTAATTAAGCCAATAATTAGGGATTTTATAATTAACTTGAATATTAACTGCGAGCAACATAAGTTTTAAAATGAAAATTTGTAAAAACTAAATATACTGGAAATAAGACTAATGATAAAACTACTTGAGGTTAACCACAATCTATGTTCGGGGTATCTCCCTGCCCTCCATTTTTTTCAGGTGATAGTCTCCTTACAAATCACCCCTGATCACTTTAAATAGACCTTCCCAGTTGAGTCCTAACTTGTCGTCCGACGGCCTTTTGGCACTGCTGAGAACTTTCATAAGGTTGTAATCCTTGACCTAAAATTTTCTCAGATTGACCTCTCTAATGTATTTTTTGCCAATTATTGCTGGTAGGAAGTTAATTTTATCATGGATTATTCCCTCCGTTCTTCTTCCAGGTTATGTTCAGTGTGAAGGGCTTCGTAGTTCAATTCTTGCTCAGTAACATTTGTCCTCATTGTTGGCATACCATCTTTGAGTGGAATTACGACTTCCATCCCATAGGTAAGGGCTAAGGGTGTTTTCTTGATAGGTCTTCTCAGTGTGGCATAGTACGCTTAGAGGACATGATGAAAGTCATCCTCCCAAGCACACCCCTTGCTCTTTTTGGTCTCTTATTCAAGCCATCAAGCATCATCTTGTTGGAGGCTTCTACTTGTTCATTACTTTGGGGCTATGCCTCAGAACTAAAGTGGTGCTTGATTCCATGTTCGTCGCAGAAACCTTAAAAAGTTCCATTCTCAAATTGTGTGCCATTATCCGTTATGATAGTCATGGGAACTCCAAAGCAAGTTATAATTTTTCTCCAACTGAACCTGATCATATCGGCATCTTTAATGTTCGTCAGTGGTTCCACCTCAATCCATTTAGTGAAATAATTAATGCTAACTAATAAGTACTTGTGATTTTATTGCACATTAGGGAGTGTCCCTACGATATCTATCCCCATTGTGCGAATGACTATGGACTTATCAAAGGCTCCAGGTCGTTGGCTGGTTAATGAAGCATGTGGGATACTTTTTAGCACTTCTCACACTTTTGAGCAGTAGCACTTTTATCTTTCTGTATATATAGCCACCAGTAGCCTTCTTTAATTACTTAAAATGCAAGAGGTCTTCCTCCTACGTGACTCCCACAGATTCCATTGTGAAGCTCATAGAGCACTTGGTCGACATCCTTTGGGTGTATACATTGGAGGTAGGGGACCATGAAAGATTACTTGTAAAGTTTTTTTCCCAGGTCCGAGGTAAAAGCGAGTTGCTTTCACCCTAATCTGACGATCTTGCCTTTTATCGGTCGACAGTGTGTCGTTTTGTAGGTAAATGATGATTGGATCCATCTATCTTGGGTCCTTTTTTATGGAAAGAACATGCTTAGAGGCCACAACTTTTTCAATGTTAGGCTTGGCGAGGAACTCAATTTTGGTTATTCATTTGAGATTAGAATCTATAGTTGAAATAAGGACTACTAAAGCATCTTCATGACTATTATGCCCCTAGAGGAACTATTGGATGTGGGATTCCCCTATTTTTTATATCAGCTCGCGAACTACCTATAGATATATTGCCATCCATTCATCCTTAGTGTTGATGTCTCCACTGACTTGGTTGGAAACCATCTTAGAGTCATAATACACTTCGAGTTGACTTGACCCCAGTAAATGATCCTTATGTAATCTAGCTTTAAATGCTTTGTACTTGGCTTCATTGCTGGAGGCTTCAAAACCTAATCTGATTCCTTGCTTAATTATGACATTTTCTGGTGTTATAAGAACAACTCTTACTCTGACTTTTTTTAGTATTAGAGGCACCATCCACATACAGTATCCATTTCTTGGATTGATCCAACTCATTATCCTTTAACTGACCGGTCACCTGTTGGTCGGTAGGGGTCCCTTTACCTATGAATTTTGCTATGAATTTAGCCAACACCTGCCCCTTGATTATTGTTGTTAGTTAGTAATGTATGTCAAATCTCTTGAGCTCTATAGACCACTTGGACATGCGTTAAACATGTCGACTTTGTAAAGAACAACTTTAAGAGGGAGGGATGTGATGATTGTGATGGAATGTGCCTCAAAGTAATGTTTAATCTTTCGAGAGGCTATCACCAGTATATAGGCCAATTTCTGCAGTGGTAAGTAATGCTTCTCGAAATCCAATAGTGTTTTTCTAGCATAGTAAATAGGGAACTATTTTTCCTCTTTTTATAGAATAACGCCGAGCTAATCCTGGTTGCTTTCTACATGTTTTCCAAGTCTTTTTCAGACACGATTTCTGCGAATAACAACCCAGAAAACAAACTTCATTTTTTAAGGTTTTCTACCTTGTTTATTCACGTAAACACTCCCATCTATGTATGTGAATTGTTAAACCTGCAAGAGGATCGTTTTTACTCACTTGGAGTATTTTGTGGAGAAGCCGTCTTCTTCTTCATTGCTGCCCACCTGGAGTTCTTGCGGGAGATTCCAGCCGACGACATCGAAACTGACACCTGAGGGTATTTCATATGTCCCTCTTATTTTCATTATAATCCGTGTAACCATTTCTTATAAATTATAGTGAAAATAAATAGATTTTGCCCCTTTGGGTGATTTTTCCTCATTTGTGTGTTTGAATGTTCTTCCATGATCATATTGATTTCAATCACACCTAGATGCATGATTTTAGGATTTAATTGAAAAATTGAATTTAATTAAATAATCTCCTTATTTGAATGCACGCGCACTCTTCAATTTGGTATCAGAGCTTATTTAAGCGATCACCACTTTTACAAATTGGTATCAGAGCCAATTACACGATTATACCGTGTAATTTTTCGCAAATTTTTTCTAAGATATCAATTTTCTGAAAAATTGATTTTTAAAAAAGGGCATGTTCAATATGGAGAAATTATATAATAAAATGCCAGTTTTTATCGGGACAAATTATGCTTACTGGAAAGTCCGCATGAAATCTGATTTAAAGGCCATTGATGAAAGAGTTTGGATTTTGATTGAAAGTGGGTAGACAACTCCCTCTGTCACTGTTGATAACGTGACTAATTTAAAATCTACGACGGCATGGACTGAAGAAGAATTTAAATGGTTATCTTTTAATTCTAAGGGTTTAAGTGTTATTTCCTTATCCATCACACTTAACGAGTTCTGACGGATAATGACCTGCACCACGTCAAAAGAGGTATGGGATGTTTTATAACTTACCCATGAAGGAACTAATGTTGTGAAAGAGTCTAAGATGCAAAATTTAACAACTCAATTTGAAACCATCACCATGCTTGAGACTGAATATTTTGATGAATTTTATGCTAGGTTGTATGATATTGTAAACACTAGCTTTAATCTTGGTGAACACATTCCTAATGCTAGAGTTGTTAAAAAGATTCTAAGATCACTGCCTAAGCATTTTATCCCTAAAGTCACTATGCTAAATTCTATGGGTAATTTAAACACGCTTCAATTGGAGGAACTTGTAGGAGACTTACAAACGTATAAAATTAATATGTTTCCTAAATCTGTCAAGCCTAAAGATAAGGGAATTTCACTTAATGCCCAGGAGAAAAAGAGGTCGGCAAGAAAGAGAGTTGAGTCATCTTGAAAAATGGAGATATAAACGTCAGATTTAGAGTGTGACTTTGATTTAGATGATTTGGCCTTATTTGCAAAAACATTCAAGAAAATTCTCAAATTCAAGAAAATGGAAATTTAGAAGATAAAAAGAGTTTTGAGAAAAATAAGTTTGAAAAGAAAAATGAAAAATATTTTAAAGACCCTCGTAAGAAAGACAATGAAAGATGCTATGAGTACGATGGTAAGTGTCATAGAGCTTTTGAATGAGCTACTAGGCTGAATAGACTTACAAAAGAAAAGGGCAAAGCTTTCCTTAATTGTACCCTTTGTGACGATAGTGAGGTCGAGTCGGTGGACTCTGGAGACGAGTCACCGTATGAGTGTAACTTCACCGCATTCATAACTATTCATGTGAGTACTTCTAGTGCTCCTCATGACAATGAGGATGTTGTTTCATAGGGACACCTCGACAGTGAGAACGATGTGAGTGAGGGGGAGGATGATGCAAGTGATAGCGAGAGTAATCTTCAATGCGTCTATGCTGAGTTATATAATGAGTAATTTAAAGCCAAAAAGTGTAACAAAGCGTTAGTTCTTAGGATCACCGATCTAGAGGAATATTTAGAAGAAGCGAGCGAGAGAGAGAGAGTCCTCCACCTGCACTATCTTGAGAGAGAGAGAGAGTCTGCCTGTGTTGAGAAAGAAAGTCTGTGTAGAGAAAGAGAGAGGCTGTTTGGAGAGAGAGAGAAAGAGAGTTATTTTGAGATAGAGAAAGGGGACTTGACTAAACAAGTAACTAGTCTTACGAGTGAGCTCCATTCCTACTTGGAGACTCGAAAGAAACTTGAAGCCCTTGTTGCCCAGCGTACTCATGATCTTGAGAGAGCACGGGAAGTCAAGGTTCAAATCGAGGACAGATAAGGAAAGATGGAAAAGTTGCTCCTCGACCCCGCTTTAGGTTTTGGTGATAGGCAGGGAATAGGTTTTAATGGTGACTCCGCATCCCAAATTGAACCTGAACCACTTCCTGAGTTTACTACGACTCCATATGGCCATCGCCAAAGACCATGAAGAAGAGTTCGACCAAGAAAAGCAAACCAAGGTCCTCCTAAGACTGTGTTCTTCTATATGTACTGCAAAATAAAAGGCCACCTCAGGGATTTTTGCTATAGTTTGGGTTGGACACGACGTACTACTGCTCCACCACATCGTACTGATGATTTTACCAGTCTGAGAGAGCGTATTGCATTTTTAGCTACCACATCACAGAGTTTGATGGGGGAATTCCGACGGATGACTTTGCCGTCAGTGAATGCTTCCTGCATCCCGGCTAAAACTAACAACAACAAGGGTAAACAAAAGGTTACCACTTCTTGGGTACCTAAGAAATATGAAAAGGCCCTTGTTGTTCATGTCGCTCTCAAAGCACATAATACCTCACAGTGGTATTTTGATAGTGGGTGCTCCGAACATATGACAGGTGATGTCTCATTTTTTACCTACTTAGAGGAGTATAAGGAAGGTAGAGTCACCTTTGGAGATGGGATCAAGTCTAGCATAGTAGGACGAGGTAAGTAGAGTTACCAGTAGTTCCTAAGCTAGAAAATATTTTGTACGTCAAAGGTTTAAAAGAAAACCTTCTCAGCATTAGCCAAATGTGCGACACTGACTTTGCCGTAAAGTTTGACCAGAACGCGTGTAATGTCTATAATAAAGTCGGTAAACTTTTAGTGCAAGGGGTGAGGACAAAGGATAATTGCTATGGGACTGTGCCCAAGTCCTCACTTGTCTGCAATAGTTCCACGATCACTCCTATGAATCTGTGGCACCAATGTCTAGGTCACGTGAACGTTAGATATTTGACGCGCTTAGCTAAAAAAGACCTAGTACGTGTCTTACCAACACTAGGAAAGCCAACTTCCACGATTTGTGGACCCTGTTAGTTGGGAAAGCAAATCTGTAGCCCCCCCATAGGAAGTTGAATTCCATTACCACTTCTTGAGTACTTAAGTTGATGCACATGGATCTTATGGGTCCTACTCGTACTGACAGTCTGGGTGGTAAGAGGTACATCATAGTGATGGTAGATGATTTCTTCAGATATTCGATCGTAGGTTTTCTGAGAGATAAATCCGATGTTGTAGAATTTTTAACGACCAAGTGTTGTGTCCTGCAAAATCAACACGAAGTCACTATTAATAGGATACGTAGTGACAACGACACTTAATTTAAGGAAGTAAAGGTAGATCTTTATTGTGATAGGCTTGGGATTAAACATGAGTTTTCGGCCGTAAGGACTCCTCAGTAAAATGGGATTATTGAGAGGAAGAATCAGATGATTCAGGAAATAACTAGATCTATGCTTTTGGGTCATAAAATTGCTTGGAGATTTTGGGCAGAGGCGGTGTCTATCGCGTGCCACATGGTGAATAGGGTTTACCTGCATCCACACACACTTAAGATGCCTTATGAATTATGGACCGTAAAGAAACCCGACCTTGCATATTTCTGTGTCTTTGGGAGTAAATGTTACATCCTACAAGATAGAGAGCAATTAGGAAAGTTTGGCTCTCAGAGCGACGAGAAAATATTGCTAGGATATTTATCAAATAGTAGAGCATACTGGGTTTTTAACCTGAAAAGCTCTAAGGTTATGGAGTCAATAAACATCACCGTGCAAGATGACGAACCTCTGACGTTTATTGATCCTAGCCTTCAGTGTGAGGATGAGGACCTTTCTGGAAGCGATTTACTGGTCCCTCACCCACATCCTGTGGACCCTACTCCTGTGTTAGGGGACACACCTTCTTGGGTTCGCAAGATTCATGACCCTGCCTCCATTGTAGGTGATCCCACCTTAGGGGTAAAGACTCGTGCTCAGCTAGAGAACGTTGTTAGTCATCTTTGCTACACGTCCACAGTCGAGCCCAAGAATCATAAAGAATCACTCAAGGATGAACACTGGATATCTTCCATGCAGGATGAGTTGCTTCAGTTTAAAAAGAATAATGTCTGGGGACTTTTCCCCCGACCTAGTGAGACAAATGTGATAGGTACCAGGTGTATTTTCAAGAATAAAATGGATAAAAATGGTACCATAATCATAAACAATGCTAGGTTGGTCTCTTAAGGATACACACAGATAGAAGGTGTAGACTTTGGGGAGGCGTTTTCTCCTGTTGCGAGGCTTGAGTCCATCCGTTTACTACTCAACATCGCATGTCATCTTCACTTCAAGCTATATCAGATGGATGTCAAGAGTGCCTTTCTAAATGGCATTTTATAGGATGAGGTTTACGTGGAATAACCAAAAGGGTTTGAAGACCCTAAGCACCCAGAGCACGTCTACTATCTGAGGAAAACATTGTATGGTTTGAAGCAAGCACCCCGTGATTGGTACGAGAGGCTTACTTCCTATCTCTTAGCGCCTGGCTTCAAGAGGGTGGAGTTGATATGATATTGTTCATCAGGACAGATGACAGTGCTATTTTGGTTGCCCAAGTCTATGTGGACGATATAGTCTTTGGATCCACGTGCTACTAGCATGCTCACCACTTTGAGGAGGAGATGAAAAGTGAGTTTGAGATGAGCATGATAGGTGAACTTACTTTCTTCCTTGGTCTCCAGGTTCGTCAGCTAGAGGATCGGATGTTCGTCTCCCAATCCAAGTATGCTACAGACCTAGTGAAGAAATTTATTTTAGATTTCGCTAAGAATGCACGTACACCTATGAGTACTTTTATCAAGCTTAGTAAGGACACTTCAGTCAAGGATGTAGAGCAAACCTTGTATTGGAGTATGATATGTAGTCTTCTCTATTTGACTACCAGTTGTCCCAACATAGCCTTTAGTGTTGGAGTCAGTGCGCGATATCAGGCGTCTCCGAAAGAGTCACACTTACTCGCTTTAAAATGTATTATCAAATAAGTGAGTGGGACTCTCTCATACAGTATTTGGTATTCCTTTGATACTGATGACCGTTTGTCGACCTATTCGGATGCCGATTGGTCTGGGGATGTAGATGGTTGTAGGAGCACTTTTGGTGGGTGTTTCTATTTTGGTTCTGCTCTTATCTCCTGTCTGAGCAAGAAGCAAAACTCCATCTCTTTGACCACTGCAGAGGCTGAGTACATCGTCGTCGGGAGTTATTACACGCAACTCTTGTGGATGAAGCAAATATTGTAGGATTATGGTATTTCACAGGACACCATGACCATTTCCTGTGATAACACGAGTGCAATACACATATACCTCAACCCAGTCCAACATTCGCACACAAAGAACATCAGGATATGCGAGCACTTTATACGACAGTTAGTTGAGGGGAAAGTCGTATCCCTGAGTTTCGTACCCACCGACCGTCAGTTAACCGATATTTTCACGAAATATTTAGATGCCCTTAGATTCGAGAGTCTTAGGAAGTCTTTAGGGATTTGTATAGTTGACTGAGGGGTTGGTCCTTGTCTAGGATATGATGCATTGTCATGTTCATATCATATGATTCCTATTGCTAGTTTGTATCATTTGTATTGTTATTTTTTTTAGCTTTTTCTATTTTTTTTGAAACATCCAAAAAGATTTTATTTTTATAAAAATTTTAGAAAAGCACAAAAAGATTTTTGTATTTTGTTTACACCTTTTTATGGATGAGCATTTAAGATAGCCGAGTCACATATTTCATTCCATTTATCCATGTGACTGTTTGATAGTGATTTGAGACGCTACATCATTGCATCCATGTGCTTTACATTGTTTGGAGTCTTTGATATGTGATTAGTGATATCTTTCTACATGTTTGGCTCCTTATCTCCTTTATTGCACACATGCACATTTTATTTGGCTATTGTACTTGTCTATCAAATATTGGCTTGAGTGTTTCCATCTCAATTCTATCTTATACAACGAATCTTAAGCGATAAAACTTGACAAGATTGGAATGCATGTAAATCCCAGTTGGTGAGATTTTGTGATATTTTTTTAATGGTGAAAGGCTACGAAAGGTTCATATCTTTCATTTACGATTAAGCCGTCATTTTAAATTGTACCTAAAAAATTGAGGTATTTTAATTATCCGAGGTCCAAAGAGGTTCAAAGAGCCCCGAAAAAAATTTAAAGGTAATAAATAGAAATTCATGCCATCTATGGGCCATTAGGTTTCACCATCAATTCTCCAAAGTTTGAGAATTTAGATCACCTCTTTTCAAAATATAAATCTGAGGGAGTTTGGTTGGAGAATTTAAACGGGTTTGCACTTCCTTGAACGTCCTGAAAAAGCATTAAATTGTTTTGGACGTTATTGGTGTGGAAATCACTTTGAGCTTTGATTTGCTGATTTGATTGAGTCATTGTCTCATATTTTCATCTTTTTATACCTAAGGAAGATGTTGAGTTTATTCGTTAGGAGTATCCGATATTCATCGTGCACATATGTCATGTTTGTATGCATTGATTTTCCTATCGAATTTTTCACACCCCTACATTTACGCTATCATCGACTTGGTTGTTTTTGTGTTTGTTCATGGTGTGATTCTTTGTTGCATATTTTGTGTGAATAAATTTTGAAAAATTCAAAAATAGAAGTTTACTACTTTGTGACATTCTCCATTTGCATTCATTTGTGCTTCTCATATCTGTCTATTTAGGGACATCATAAAAAGGGGGAGAAGAATTATGGGGGAGAATAGTTTGGTGTTTTGGTTGATTTATCAATGATTTGCTTCAGCTTAATTGATATTTGGTTTTTTGCATATCATTATATTTCAAACTGTTGCTTGTCACGGGTATTTGCTTTATCTCATGTGTGTAGGTACAAAGTTGATAATTATTGGATTGCACACCCTGATGAGAAAAGCTTTGGGAGTTTATGAAGAGATGAAGATTTGAAGATGTTGAAGTTTGATTGGCGACATGTCATTTGTATTCTCAGTTTGAGGGTTTAATGGGGAGATTATCTTGTATGTCATTTGTTTTATGGAGATTGCATAATTCGAATTTTTTATGAATGAATCGGCATAGACATAGGGGGAGATTTGTAAGGACATGATTTTATAAATGTCCGGGGTAGAATCTAGGAAATTTTTATTTTCCCTAGATCACGATTTGTATGTCTGATACCGCTACATTCGGCACGTCAACACGATCATCCTCGATGGCTTTGATCCGAATCCATGCATCCTCCATCTTCACATGTGCATCATGCTACAAGCGACGTGATGCTCAACTATTCCCACTACTCCACTACGCAATATTGGTAAAATGATTTATTGGAGTTGTTTATTTTTGCATAAATATTTGGGAATTTTTCAGAAAAATATTTTTTGAAGTCTGAAATGTTTTTTATCGAAAGTAGAATTTTTTCTAAGTGTAAAAGCAGAGTGCCTCGGTCGATGAGCTTGTTCAAATGACATAGCACTGTCGTTTGTGCGAGATAGGTATGTCGCGCGATCTCGTTCGAGCGACACCTGTCCTTCATTCGAGCGACATACTGATCTAGTTCGAACGATGTCGCCACCTCGATTTTCGTATAAATATCTGGTCACTTTGTACACATTTTCCAAGTCTTTTTCACACACGATTTTTGCTATTAACAGCCCAAAAAATAGACTTCAAGTTTTAAGGTTTTATACCTTGTTTATTCACATAAACACTCACATCTATGTATGTGAATTGTTAAACTTCAAGAGGATCGTTTTTACTCATCTGGAGTATTTTGTGGAGAAGCCATCTTCTTCTTCATTACTGCCCACCTAGAGTTCTTGCGGGTGATTCCAGCCGACGACATCGGAACCGACACCTGAGGGTATTTCGTATGTCACTCTTAATTTCATTGTAATCCGTGTAACTGTTTCTTACAAATTATAGTGAAAATAAAAAGTTTTTGCCCATTTGGGGAATTTTTCCTCATTTGTGTGTTTGAATGTTCTTCCATGATCATATTGATTTCAATCACACCTTGATGCATGATTTTACGATTTAATTAAAATACTGAATTTAATTAAATAATTTCCTTATTTGAACGCACGCGCACTCTTCCAATTGTTATCAGAGCTTATTTAAGCGACCACCACTTTTACAGTTTTCCTACATTTTGGGACTCCCAATGGATCGGGATAATAATTGAAAAGAAAAATGTTATAATTTTCCACTATGTGGGTATGCCATTCGAAGGATAACTCGTAAATTATTTGAAGACAACCTATTTTCTTATAGTTCAATCTATATGTTTCTTGCCCTCCTTAGTCCCCTGTACAAGATATTTTGGTGACATTTTGGGACTCCGAATGCTCCAGGGAAATAATTAGAAACAAAAATGTTGTAATCTTTCAATACACACGACTTATAGGTACGCCGTTCGAAGCTAAACTCGTGAATTTTGTTATGATGACCTATTTTTCGATTGTTCTTAGTTTCTTGCCCTTCGCATCCCCCATACAAGATGTTTTTTTACTATTTTAGGACTCCCAATGCATTAGGACAATAATTAGAAACAAAAATATTATAATTTTCCACTAGGTGTGACTTCTAGGTATGACGTTTGAAGTAAAAGTCATGAATTATTTAAAGACGACCTATTGTCCAATAGTTCAAGCCATAAGTTTCTTACCCTCCATAGTCCGCCATAAAAAAATAGGACTATTTTTGGACTCCGAATACTCCATAGAAACAATAGAAAACATATATGTTATAATTTTCTACTACGCACAACTTCTAGATACGTTGTTTGAAGCAAAACTTTTGAATTGTTGAAGACGACCTATTTCTCGATTTTTCAAACTATCAGTTTCTTGCCTCCGTAGTCCCCCATAAAAGATATTTATCACCATTTGGGGACTTCCAATGCTCCAGGACAACAATTATAAACAAATATGTTATAATTTTCTACTACGTGCGACTTCTTGGTAGGTCATTTGAAGCAAAACTCGTGAATTACATGAAGATGACCTATTTCCCAATTGTCTAAACTTCAGTTTCTTGGCCTCCGTAATCCACCGAAAAAGATATGTTTGGACCATTTTGGGACGTCAAATGCATAAAGGAAACAGTTAGAAACAAAAATGTTATATTTTTCGAATAGGAGAGAATTATAGGTATGCCCCTTGAAGCAAAACTCTTGAATTTTTTAAAGATGAACAATTTATCAGTTGTTCAAATAATTAGTTTCTTGCCCTTTGTAGTCCCCCCGTATAAGATATTTTGAACTATTTCGAAAGTTTTATAATGCCAGGACAAAAATATTATAATTTTCACTACACGTGACTTCTAGTTACAACAATCGGTGTAAAACTCGTAATTTTTTTTTAAGACGACCTATTTCTCGATGGTTGAAACTATGTGTTTCTTACCTTCCATAGTCCCCCATCACTATACCAAATCTGTTTGGGGGTGACAACGTTTGTTATCATGGACTTGTCACAGTCATTGATCGTGACAAGTTCACTATACTTGTCACGGTCATGGACCGTGACAAGTTTTATCACGGTCATAAACGGTGACAAACTAGTGACTATCTTTAAATAATTGTTACGATCATTGACCATGACAAGTCCATGACAAACAAACTTGTCACGGACTTGTCACGATCAATGACCGTGACAATTTTGGGCAGAATTAAAAAAAAATCTACTGGGCAGTATGGCCACTGCCACTGCCACTGCCACTGCCCAGCAATATATTTGTACCTGTTATAGCAACGTTGTACCTGTTCAAACATCATATATCCAAATAAAATATAGATAATGCAAATATACATTCAAAACAATATGCATCACGATATACTTCAAATATAATTCAAATGTTACAACTTAAAACAATTCAATTCAAATAATGTCACTACATGTCTGGGGTAACGTTAACTTTGAGGAGGTGAGTAGGCCACACGATATACGAATTGACACACCCAGCAATATACATCGTGCGACATTATTCGCTCAACCATAATGGGGAGTTCTCCTTCCCGGGTACCACATGCATGACGAGCACCTTGGACTCGATGTCTTGAAGCGAACGTCCATGAACTAGTGCACCCTAGACGATATTCGGGTACCTCAACCCCCGCCCTATCTGTTGGCCATCAAATATGTCCATTATAAACACGCTCGGCCAACCAAGTGCCCACATTGATCTGTTGAAGGGAGCCAAATAGGGGAGTGGATCATCAAAGTCCGCACGTTTCAGCGATGAAGTAGCGAGGTCCACCTCCTCGTCATCCTGAACCTCCTCCTCCTCCACCACTTTCTCCTTCCCTTTCCCCTTACGTTTTCTGCCCAACTAACACTTCATAAATGAGAACATATCTTGGATCGTCGCCTCTAAACGGGACAGCTTCGCATCAAGCGAGTCCACCGTTCGATCCAACCCGGTGTTGCTCATCTCCAATCCGATGATCTTAGATTTGGCCACCCGTGAGCTCACCCCCTTGCCCTCCCCTTGCGATCAGCGCCAAGCACTCGACTGAGTGCGTATGTGGACAAAGATGCCTTGTCAGCATCAGACTGCGACTCATGCACTTCCTTAAGCTTTGCCTGAAACGACAAAAAGCACATGATTACTTAAATAAGTAAATAAAAACATTATAACGTAATTAGAAAAAAAGTAAATTATCGGATTACTTACAATCGTGGACGCGACACTCGGGGACACCTCCTTATCCTTTCCCTTCTTCATCCAAATAGCCACATAAGTATCGAGCCTATGTGGCATACCCCCAGGCCACTCCTCATCCCCTGAAATAAAATAATGCAAAATTAGTATCGGCCCTGCAAAGTAAAATAATGCAGAATAATATATTTCTGTAATTATAGAAAAATTAAATCTTACCATCATCCTATGCTCCACCTTAGTGTAAGACGTCCGGTCGGAGTAGTGCACATCCGTCTTTTTCGCCCAATTTTCCCTCCCCGATTGGTGAGATGCCAATTATCGCTCCCCGATCTCATTGTCAATGAACTTTTTCCATTATGCCAATGAGATCATCTCCTTCGGCGGGACGGATTCACGCATTCGGATATCGGACTCTCGGGTCTTCCCAAAGTACCGGGTTCGCATATTTTTCTTCCACGCCATGTGTTGCTCCCTCAACTGCACCAAGACGGAATCGCGTAGTTTTGAGTCCAAGCTGAATTGTTCATGTCCAACAAATACAATGTTAGTTGCGAATAAATATAAATATAAATATAAATATAAATATAAATATAAATTGAAATTGAAATTGAAATATTCATATAAATATAAATATAAACACATTACCTGTAGTGCCTCCCAAACAGCTAACTTGAGCTCACTTGTCACCTTCCTCCAACTAGTGTACCCCGGGCCGATGATAGTTTTTACCAGCTCGATGGATCTCGCTAATAGCCCCGTCTTGTTCTCAACTTCCGTCCCCAATTTGCCCCATTTTGGGAGCCTAGGGGCCGAGGAGCCCTCCTCGCCTCCGCTACCACCGAACCCAGACGACATCATCATAATCAACATCATCATCCTCGCCTTAATACCCGAAGGAAACATTTTCTTTAAAAAAATGTTGTTATTAGTACAAATCCAAATGAATTTGAAGAAGACATGTAAATATGTAAAAGAATACAACACACACACGAACACTACACACACATTCCCCCCCCCCCCCCCCACCACACACAAGAACACTACACACACATTTCCCCCCACCCAACACACACACGAACACTACACACACATTTCCCCCCAACACACACACACAAACACTACACACACATTGACCCCACCCCAACACACACACGAACATTACACAATTGTGCCAAATACGTAAACGTTCAATCGATACTTTTTTTACTCTTGTGCCATGAATAAGGGTCTAGTGGCTAGACGAGCAAGCCTTGATGTCGCATCACCCGTATTTAAGAGCTGAGAATATAGATAAATTAATTAGGTTAGTTATAAAGTTAGTGTGTAATGTAATGTTATATAATGACCATTTTCACTATAATTACCTCTTGTGACAACCACAGCCTAAATTCACTGTCTGATTATACCATTGTTTTTCGTCTTTTATTATTCTCACAGTCTTCATATTTTCTACATATTACAAAATTAATCATGTATAAAATAATCTAAAATATTCTAAAATAATTTTAAACTTAAAATAAACTTACTTTTTCCATTCTTCGACATCTTCATTTGTGTCAAATAGATAACGAGATACTTGTTCATGTTCCAAACTCATTAATTTCACTCGTTTTCCAATCACATAACCACCATCATTGACGAACTCATTAGTGTCATCAACGATGGTCAGGTCAGACATATATTCCCGAGTATTTATTGATGACTCCAAGATGATGTATTCCTCTATAATTGAACCTGCAATGTATCGCGTATTCTTGACGTAATCTTTAAAAACTTTCGTCAATCTTTTAAATGAATACATACACCGATATCTAAATGGACCACATAGAAGTGCCTGGTCGCATAGGTGTACCAACAAGTGAACACTTATGTCAAAGAATGCTGGGGGAAAATACTTCTCCAACACACAAATCGCTTCGGTCACCATCAATTTTGCGGCCACTATGTGTTCTCGATTGACTACCTTCTCACACAAAAGTGAGAAGGTAGTACTAATTTGCATAATAGCCCTCTGCAAGCATGAATCGATTTATACTTCATTCCCAAACCTTTTAAACTGTTCTTCATAACAGGATAGCTAGTTGAAAGCGTATTCTCCTTGGGTAGTAAGCCCTTCACCCAATTCAGAATTCCTGTCACACTATTTCCAGACAAAACGTACTGCGTCTTCAAACTGTGCAAACCAACCATGGCATGTAAGGTTGTTTGTTCTTTCTCACAGCTAGAGTGTAACGGTTGGGTCATCTTAAATTTTAAACTTTGGTAGTCATCGTCAAGGTTTATTGTGATATTTTCACAAGCACCTGAACCTTGTACATCATCAGTAACCACATTCTCCTACGCTGCATAAACTCCGTACGCATCATTAACTAAATCCTCTAAAATATTATGATCTACATCGTCCCCTTTGACATCTATACTACTTGTTGAAGGTTGTTGTGAAGGTTGTTCGGGGATAAAAAGAACTTTTAATTCACCGTGAAAACTCAAAAATCAATAAATATCTTGCATACCCCATCTTAACAAATGTAGTTCAACTATTTTCCACTCAAACACCTTACCATTCTTACACCTAGCACATGGACATGGAAACTCTTCATCATTATGACATCTCTTTGCGTATTTCATAAATTCATTAGCACCTCTGCGAAACACATCCCCCATTCTATTTGTCTCACCCATCCACTCTTTGTATTTCGGATATCCCATCACAACTACCACAAATAATCACATATTAAAGGTAAGAAGCATATATTCATGGATTAGTATAAACAAAACTTAGATTTATAGTATGTTTCATTTAATTATGTCTTATTTATATTCGATTTTTAAATTTCAAATTCAAATTCTATTTATAATAGAAGTTTGTATTTCCTCCATCTCCTCTAAAGGGTGAGTGGACCTATCCCATTCAAGACCGCTTATTTCTATAATATACTTAATAGCTCATGCACATTGTTACGATTTGAGAAAAATTCGACAACATATCCCTGTAGTTCTCCAAGTACATGACGTAGATTGGCAAGTGTGAGTGTTATTTCAATTGATCAATTGAAATAACAGTCACACTTGTCAATCTAGTATGTACCCACAGAACATTAGGATACGATAGCAGAAATTCCTCCAAAAGTAACAACTTTAAGCCACTAAGAATATTATTATACAGAAATTATGCAGTCCCAAACTGTCCAAACGGGACAATTCGAGAGATCTCATTACAGGGGTAATGACTCTCGAACGGGTCTAAGGGCTATTGAATGCATACGCATAAGAACTATAAGGCTAGTATCTATGTGCACTATATGTAATTTCAAGTATGTTTCATTTAATTATCATACTATATATATATATTGTTCGTTATACAAAGTAATTTTCAAAAAAAGTTAAAAAATCCCACCCCCATATGGACAATAATCCAGTGGTCACGCCACTTATAAAATTGACCAACCCAACATCGATCCACTATAATCCAACCGCAATAGCAACAACAAATGTGTATCCCGTACTCCTTCTAATTCATCTACTCAATCAATTCATTTCATCAATTAAACTAACAATTAAAGTATACAATTATTAATTTACTAATTTACAATGAGGGGCAATCCTACTTTCATATGATAGTGCATTAATTTACTAAAAAATTAATAATCAATCAAGTCGTTTACAAGGGACACTACTTGTATATGAGGGGAAATATCTAATAAACCAATCAAAATTTAATAAAAAAAATTAACAAGCCCCACCCCCCACACATGCACACACACACACACACACACACACACACGTACGCAGACCCACCCCCCGTCCCACCCCCTGCATCATTTCCCTCTCCCGTACATACGCACAATCATGCACATACACGCACACTACACACATATATACACACACGCGCACATAAACACACAAACACGCAGCCCCACCCCCTGCCCCCTCCACCTATCCCTGCCCCACCCGTTTCCCCCACTACACACACACACACTCACAACCCCACCCCCACCACACACACACGCACATACACCCCCTCCCCTCCCCACCCCCATCCCCCACCACACACATGCACACACACACACACATGCACACACATACACATATATACATACACACACACACATATATATATACACACACACACTCATATATATACAAATGGAAAAGAGAGAGAGAAAGAGAAGCCAACCAGAAAGTAGAGAGATAGGGAAAGCAGCGCGTAAAGAGAGAGAGAGAAAGTGGAGGGAAACAAAGCGGTTGGAAAAAAGGAGGGGAAAGGGTTTTTTGCTGCTAAACCTGTCACGCTCCTTGACCGTGACAAGATGAGTTGTCACGGACTTGTCACGTCAATGACCGTGACAATCCTTTGTCACGGCCTTGTCACGGTTATTGACCGTGACAAAAAATGCATGTTTTTTTGTCACGGTCAATGACCATGACAATGCTAGCCGGCTAAAGGGGGCAAATTTGGCCTTTTTTGTTTAGTGCATACAAGATATTTTTTCACCATTTTGGGACCCTAATGCATCAGGACAACAATTAGAAACACATATATTATAATTTTTCACTACACGAGACTTCTTGGTATGCGGTTCAAACCAAAACTCGTGGATTATTTGAAGATGACCTATTTCCCTATTATTCAAACTATAAGTTTCTTTCCCTCCTTAGTCCCATAAAAAATGCATTTTTTGACCATTTTTGGACTCCTAATGTGTGAGGGAAACAATTATAAATAAAAATGATATAATTTTCCACTTCGCACGACTTATAGGTACACCATTCAGAGCAATACTCGTCAATTTTTTTTAGATGACCTATTTTCAGGTTGCTCAAACTATTTGCTTCTTGCACACTGTGGTCCCCCATACAAGATATTTTTGTACCATTATGGGACTATGAATGCATTAGGAAGACAATTAGAAATAAAAAGATATAATTTTTCACTGCGCGTGACTTATAGGTACGCTGTTATAAGAAAAACTCATAAATTTTTTAAAGATGACCTATTTCCCGGTTGTTCAAACTATCAGTTTCTTTCCCTTTTTAGTCCCCCGTACAAGATATTTTTGGACCATTTTGGGACTCCAAATGCACAGGGAAATTATTAGAAACAAAAATGTTATTATTTTCCACTACCCGGGATTTATAGGTACACTATTCGAACCAAAACTCATGAATTTTATAAGACAACCTATTTCTCGATTGTTCAAACTATTTGTTTCTTGGCCTTCGTAGCCCCCCATAAACGATATTTTTGCACCATTTTGGGACTCCCAAAGCATTAGGACAATAATCAAAAATAAAAATATTATAATTTTTCACTACATGAGACTTCTTGGTACACCGTTCGAAGCACAACTCTTGAATTGTTTAAAGACGACCTATATCCCTTTTGTTCAAACTATTAGTTTCTTTCCCTCCTTAGTCCCATGCAAAATATATTTTTGGACCATTTTGGGACTCCGGATGTGTAACGAAAACAATTAGAAATAATGTTTTTGTAATTTTTCACTACGTCTGACTTATAGATATGACGTGTTAAGTAAAACTATTGAATTATTTGAAGATGACCTACTTCCCCCTTGTTCAAACTATCAGTTTCTTACCCTCCGTAGTCCCGTGTATTAGATATTTTTGGACCATTTGGGGACTTCTAATGCGCCATAAAACAATTAGAGACAAAATCGTTATAATTTTCTATTATGCACAACTTCTAGTTTTGCTGCTCAAAGAGAAACTCGTGAGTTTTTTTAAAACGACCTATTTCTCGATAAAAATATCATTTTCTTGACCTACTAGATATTTTTGCACCACTTCGGGACTTTGAATGCGTTGAAACAACAATTAGAAAAAAATGTTGTAATTTTCCACTATGTGCGACTTCTAGGTATGCCGTTTGAAGTAAAACTTATGAATTATTTGAAGATAGCCTATTACTTTGTTGTTCAAACTATTAGTTTCTTGACCTCCATAGTCCCACAAAAAGATTAGTTTGGACCATTTTGGGACTCCGAATGCATAAAGTAAACAATTAGAAACAAAAATATTATAATTTTCCACTATGTGCGACTTACAATTACGTCGAACAACTGGTGATTTTTTTGAAGACGACCTATTTCTCGATTGTTGAAACTATTAGTTTCTTACCCTCCATAGTCCTGCATACAATATATTTTGCAATATTTCGGGACTCCTAATGCATCAGGACAAGAATTAGAAACAAAAATATTATAATTTCCTACTAGGTGCGACTTGTAGGTATGGCGTTCGAAGTAAAATTTGTGAATTATTTGAAGATGACCTATTTCATGATAGTTTAAACTATATTTTGTTTCCCTCCGTAGTCACCCAAACAAGATATTTTTGGAACATTTTTGGACTCTGAATGCTCCATGGAAACAATTAGAAACAAAATGTTATAATTTTGCACTACCCACGACTTCTACGTACGTTGTTCGAAGAAACACTTGTGAATGTTTTGAAGACGACCTATTTCTCGGTTGTTCACCATTTTGGGACACCCAATGTATCCAGACAATAATTATAAAAAAATGTTTTAATTTTCCACAACGTGTGACTTGTAGATATGCCGTTCGAAGCAAAACTCGTGAATTATTTGAAGATAACCTATTTCCCTATAGTTCAAACTATCAATTTTTAGCCCTTCGTCGTCCCTCGTAAAAGATATGTTTCGACCATTTTAAGACTCCGAGTGGGTGAGGGAAACAATTAGAAACAAAGATGTCATAATTTTTCACTATGCGCAAGTTATATCTACGCCGTTCGAAGCAAAACTAGTGAATTTTTTAAAGACGACCTGTTTCTCCGTTGTTCAAACTATCAATTTCTTGCCCTCTGTAGTCCCCCCATACAATATACTTTTTCACTATTTTGGGACTGACAATGTGTTAGGACAATAATTAGAAACAAAAATGTTATCATTTTCCCTTAAGCGCAATTTCTAAGTACACGGTTCGAAGAAAAATTTGTGAATTGTTTGAAGTTAACCTATTTGCCGGTTATTTAAACTATCAGTTTCTTTCCCTCCATAATCCCCCATAAAAGATATTTTTGGACCATTCTGGAACTCCAAATGCGTTAAGGAAACGATTAGAAACAAAAAGGTTATAATTTTGCACTACACGGGACTTGTAGATACGCTGTTAGAAGAAAATCCCGTAAATTGTTTGATGACAACCTATTTCCCTATTATTCAAACTGTTAGTTTCATTTCCTACGAAGTCCCCCATAAAATATATTTTTGTACTATATACACCGAATGAATAAGGGAAAAAATTAGAAATAAAAATGTTATAATTTTCTAATATGCGTGACTTATAGGTACACCGTTCGAAGAAAAACTTGTGAATTTTTTCAGGATGACCTATTTTACCATTGTTCTCATTTTCCTACCCATCGTAATCCACCTTACAAGATATTTTTGAACTATTTTGGTAATCCTAATGCGTCAAAAAAATAATTAGAAATAAAAATGTTATAATTTTCCACTATGCACGACTTCTAGGTACGCCTTTCGAAGCAAAACCTATGAATTATTTAAACATAGCCTATTTCCTAATTGTCTAGACTAGTAGTTTTTGTCCTCCGCAACACCCCGTACAAGATATTTTTTCACCATTTAGGGACTCCCAATGAGTCAGGACAATAATTAGAAATAAAATATTATAATTTTCCATTACGTGCAACTTTTTAGCACGTTGTTCGAAGAAAAACTCGTGAATCATTTGAAGACAACGTATTTCCCTATTGCTCAAACTATAAATTTCTTGCCCTCCATAGTCGCTCGTAAAAGATATGTTTGAACCATCTTGGTACTCCAAATGCGTAAGGGAAACAATTAGAAACAAAAATATTATAACTTTCCACTCGACGCGAATTATAGATACGCTGTTCGAAGCAAAACTCGTGAATTATCCGAAGATGACCTATTTCCCGATTGTTCAAGCTCTCAGTTTATTATCCTCTGTAGTCTTCCGTACAAGATACTTTTGGACCATTTTAGGACTATGAGTGCGTTAGAAAAATTATTAGAAATAAAAATGTTATAATTTTGCACTACATGCGACTTATAGTTAAGCCATTATAAGCAAAACCCTTAAATTTTTTGATGATGACCTATTGATCGATTGTTCAAACTATCAATTTCTCGCCCTACGTAGTCCCTTGTACAAGATGGTTTTGGACCATTTTGGGACTCCGAATGCACCAAGGAAATAATTAGAAAGAAAAATGTTATAATTTTTCACTACGCGCGACTTATAGGTACGCTGTTGGAAGCAAAACTCATGATTTTTTTAATACGACCTATTTCCAAGTTGTTCAAACTATCAATTTCCCTCCCTCCGTAATACCATATACAAAATATTTTGCACCATTTTAGGTCTCCTATTGTGTCAGGACAATAATTGGAAATAAAAATGTTGTAATTTTTTGCTACGTGGGACTTCTACATATGGCGTTCGAAGAAAAACTCGTAAATTATTTGAAGATGGCCTATCTGCCTATTGTTCCAACTATTAGTTTCTTTCCCTCCTTAGACCCCGTTAAAATATATTTTTGGACCATTTTGGGACTCCGAATGTGTAAGGAAAACAATTAGAAATAAAAATGTTCTAATTTTCCACTACGCACTACCTATAAGTACACCGTTCGGAGCAAAACTTAATAGTTTTATGAGGACGAAATATTTCTTGGTTGTTCAAACAATTAATTTCTTGCCCTCTATAGTCCCTCATACAAGATAGTTTTGCACCATTTTAGAACTCCCAATGCTTCGAGACAACAATTCGAAACAAATGTTATTATTTTCCACTACGTGTAAGTTCTAGATATGCAATTCGAAGCAAAACATGTGAACATATGAGGATGACCTATTTTCCTATTGTTCAAACTATCAAATTCTTGTCCATCGTAGTCCCTCATAAAAAGTCATCTTTGGACCATTTTACGAGGCCAAATGCCTAAGGGAAACAATTAGAAACAAAATGTTACAATTTTCCAGATTGCGATTTGTAGGTACGCCGTTCGACTCAAAACTCGTATTTTTTTAAGACGACCTATTTTTTAATTTGTTTAAACTATCATTTTTTGATTTGATTTGATACAATATATTTTTACACCATTTGGGGACTCCCAGTGCATCAGTACAAGCATTAAAAATAAAAATGTTTTAATTTTCCATCAAGCGTGACTTATAGGTACGCCATTCGAAGCAATAATCTTGAATTATCTGAAGATGACCTATCTCTCGATTGCTAAATTTGTCAGTTTATTGCCCTCCGTAGACCACGTATAAGATATTATTGGATAGTTTTTGAACTTTTAATGCATCAGGTAAACAATTGGAAACAAAAATGTTATAATTTTGCGTCATATGGGATTTATAGGTACGCTGCTAAAAGCAAAACTCGTAAATTTTTTTAAGACGACCTATTTCCCTGTGGTTCAAAATTTTAATTACTTATCCTCCATAATCTCCCATAAAAGAAATTTTCGGATCATTTTAGGACTCTTAATGTATAAGGGAAACAATTAGAAATACAAATGTCATAATTTTCCACAACGCTCAACTTATAGGTACGCCGTTTGAAGTATAACTTGTGAATTTTTTTGACGACGACCTATTTTTCGAGTGTTCTCACTTTCTTTCCCTTTGTAGTTCCCTGTATAAGATATTTTTGCGCTATGTTGGGACTCCCAATGCGTCAGGACAGTAATTAAAAATAAAAATGTTATAATTTTCCACTATGCATGACTTCCATGTGTGTGTGTGTATTTATGTATGTGTTTTTGTCTACGTATATTTATGTGTATTTGTGTGTATTAGGCATACTTTGGTCTTAAAACATGCCTCTAGTGCAATGAAACACTGAACGACCCCTCAAGGGACACGAACACCTTACATATGACTAATGTAACTTGTAGCAACTGACCGCGTAGTCGCTGGACTCCCGCTTCGATATTTGGACCGAATTTTGTAAATAGGCACACTTAGGCTTTTAATGTGCCACTAGTGGGCGAAAAGCTCGAACAACCCCCGAACGGATCGATAAGGGGCACGAACACCTTGTATATGACCAACGTAACTCGTAGCAACTAACCGCGTAGTCGTCGGACTCTCGATTTGAGAACATGACCGAATTTCGCAAATAAGCGCACTCAGGCTTTAAAACATTTCGTTAGTGGGAACCCTGAACGGACCTGCAAGGGGCACGGACACCTCGCACGTATCAACTCACCGTATAGTCGCAAGACTCCCCGTTCGAGAACATGACCAAATTTTTTTCACATAAATATGGTCATGACCTTAGTCCATGACCATAATTTATATTTCCCGTGCTGAATATCTGGTCAAGGATGTGGTCCGTGACCATATTAAAGCATGTGGTAGACATTCGTCATGACTGAGGTTCGTGCTAGGATGAAGCATGTGTGAAAGTTCATTACCACAATGAATCATTTGTAAATGATGGGTCATGGCCTTAGTCCGTGACCAATTTGTCATAGATGTGGTCCGTGACTAACTAGTCATAGCCCTTATCCGTGACCAGCATGTCGTATACTGACCCACGCCCCGATACGTGATTGTATCCTTTGGTTAGGGATATGGTCCATGACTAGTGATTTTGGTGACACCCTTTCTAATCACGGACCGGACCCGTGATGCGAGGGCTTGGCCACAACCCAAATTCGTGACCATCCGCCTATTTTGGTGTAGTGAAAAGTATAACATTTTTGTTCCTAATTATTTCTCTGGTGCATTCGGAGTTCTAAACTTGTCCACAAATATCTTATATAGGAGGGACTTCGAAAGGCAAGAAACTAGTTGTTTGAAGAACTGGGTAATAGGCCATCTTCATATAATTCAAGATTTTTGCTTTGAACAACGTACTTAGAAGTTGCGCCTAGTGGAAAATTATGACGTATTTATTTCTAATGTTTTCTTGACTCATTGGGAGTGACAAAATGGTGTACAAATATCTTATAGGGTAATACGGAGGGAAAGAAACTGATGGTTTGAAAAATCGGAAAATAGGTCATCTTAAAACAATTCATGAGTTTTGCTTTGAATGACGTATCTATAAGTCACGTGTAGTGGAAAATTATAACATTTTTGTTCCTAATTATTTTCCTAGAGCATTCAGAGTCCCAAAATGGTCAAAAAATATCTTGTACGGGGGACTATAGAGGGAGAGAAACTGATAGTTTTCACAATCGAAAAATAGGTCCTCTTCAAAAAGTTTGCAAGTTTTGCTTATAACGGCGAACCTATAAGTCGCGCTTAATGCAAAAATAAAATATTTTTGCTTTTAATTGTTTTACTTACGCATTCGGAGTCCCAGAATGGTCAAAAAATATCTTGTATGGGGGACTAGGAAGGGTTAAAAATTGATAGTTTGAGCAACCGGGAAAAAGGTCTTCTTTAAACAATTCACGAGTTTTGTTTTGAATGGTGTACCTAGAAGTCACGCTTAGTGAAAAATTATGACATTTTTATTTATATTTGTTATCCTGACACATTGGGATTCTCCAAATGGTGCAAAACTATATTGTACGGGGGACAACGGAGGGCAAGAAACTGATAGTTTGAAAAATCGAGAAATCAATCGTCTTAAAAAAAATTCATAAGTTTTATTTTGAACGATATACCTATCATTCATGCGTAGTGGAACTACGAAGGGTTAAAAATGGTTTGTTTCTAATTGTTTGCCTTACGCATTCGAAGATCCAAAATAGTTAAAAATTATCTTTTATTGGGAACTACGAAGGGTAAAAAATGATAGTTTGAACGAAAAAAAATATATCTTCTTTAAACAATTCACAAATTTTACTTCGAACATTGTAACTAGAAGTCATGCGTAGTGGAAAATTATATCACTTTTTTTTTCTAAATATTGTCCTGATACATTGGAAGTCCCAAAATAATACAAAAATATCTTGTATGGGGGACTGCGAAGGGAAAGAAACTGAGAACAAGTGGAAAATAGGTCGTCTTGAAATAATTCACCAGTTTTGTTTCAAATGGCATACCTAGAAGTCACGTGTAATGGAAAATTATAACATTTTTTTTCCAATTATTTTCCTGAAGTATTGGGAGAACCAAAATGGAGAAAAAATATCTTGTATGGGGTACTACGGAGGGGAAGAAACTGATAGTTTGAACAACCGAGAAATAGGTCATCTTCATATTATTCGCGAGTTTTTCTTCGACGACATAACTACAAGTCACGCTTAGTAAAAAATTATAACATTTTAGTTTATAATTATTGTGGCGATGCATTAGGAGTCCCAAAATGGTGAAAAAATATATTGTATGGGGGTCTATAAAGGGCAAAAAAATGATAGTCTGAACAACTGGCAAATAAGACATCTTCAAAAAATTCATGAGTTTTGCATCGAAAGACATACCTATAAGTTATGCGTACTAGAAAATTATAAAAAATTTCTTTTTGATTGTTTCCCTTATTCATTCAGAGTCCCAAAATGGTCCAAAAATATCTTGAATGGGGGATTACAAAGGGAAAGAAACTGATAGTTTCAATGACAGGAAAAAGGTTGTTTTTAAACAATTTACGAGTTTTGCTTCGAAGGGCGTACCTAGAAGTGGCACGTAGTTGAAATTAATTTTTTTTAGTTATTATCCTAGCGCATTGGAAGTCCCAAAATAGTGAAAAATATCTTGTACGAGGTTCTATAGATGGAAAAAAACTGATAGTCTGAACTATCGAGAAATAGGCGGTCTACAAAAATTTCACGAGTTTTGCTTCGAACGACGTACCTAGAAGTTGTGCCTAGTGAAAAATTATAATATTTTTCTTTCTAATTATTGTTCTAACGCATTAGGAGTCCCAAAATGGTGAAAAAATATATTTTATGGGGGACTACGGAGGACAAGAAATTGATACTTTGAACAACCGTTAATTCGGTCGTCTATAAAAAATTCATGAGTTTGCATTAGACGATAAACTTATAAGCCATACTAAGTGAAAAATTATAACATTTTTTTTCCTAATTGTTTATCTTATTACTTAGAGTCCAAAAACAGTCCAAAAATTTCTTATACAAGAGATCACGGAGGGAAATAAATCGATAGTTTGAACAACAGGGAAATAGGTCGTCTTCAAACAATTCTCAAGTTTTGCTTCGAAAGGCATACCTAGAAGTGGAGCGTGGGGTAAAGTTAAAATATTTTTGTTTCTAATTATTGTGACCACCCATTGGGAGTTCGAAACTGGTGCAAAAATATCTTGTATGGGGGGCTACAAAGGGTAAGAAACTGATAGTTTGAACTACCGGGAAATAGTCCGTCTTCAAATAATTCACGAGCTTTGCTTTGGACGACGTATCTAGAAGTCGTGAGTAGTGGAAAATTATAACATTTTTGTTTCTAATTATTTTCCTGATGCATTGGGTCATCTTCAAAAAATTCATGAGTTTTGCTTCAAACAACATACTTATGACTTTTGCTTATAACGGCGTACCTATAAGTCACGCGTTTAGTTTCTAGTTATCTTCCTCACACATTGGGAGTCCCAAAATGGTGCAAAAATATGTTATATGGGGGACTACGGATGGCAAGAAACTGATAGTTTAAACAACTGGGAAATAGATTTTCTTCAAAAAATTCACGAATTTTGCTTCGAATAACATGCCCATAATTCATGCATAATGGAAAATTATAAAATTCTTATTTCTAATTGTTTCCCTTACACATTCAAAGTCCCAAAATGGTCCAAACATATCTTTTACGGGGGACTACAAATGGTAAGAAACTGATAGTTTGAACAACATGGAAATAGGTCGTCTTCAAACAACTCACGAGTTTTATTTTGAATGGCGTACCTAAAAGTCACAAATAGTGGAAAATTATAACATTTTTGTTTCTAATTATTACCCCGATGCATTGGGAGTCCCAAAATGGTGCAAAACTATCTTGTGTGGGGGACTGTGGAGGGAAAGAAACTGATACTTTTAACAACTGGGAAATAGCTTGTCTTAGAAAAGTATAACATTTTTGTTTCTAATTGTTGTACTGGGTCATTGGGAGTTCTAAAAATTTGCACAGATATATTGTATGGGGGAGTATAGAGGGAAAAAAACTGTTCGTTTGAACAATCGAGAAATAGGACATCTTCAAAGAATACATTAGTTTTGCTTGGAACGACGTACCATGAAGTTGCATGTAGTGGAAATTTATAATATTTATGCTTCTAATTATTGTCCCGATGCATTGGGAGTCAAAATATGGTGCAAAAATATCCTATATGGGGGTACATCTTTAAAAAATTCACGAGGTTTGCCTTAGACGACGTACATAGAAGCCATGTGTAGTGGAAAATTATAATAATTTTGTTTCTAATTATTTCCCTAGCACATTCGGAGTCCCAAAATGGTCCAAAAATATCGTGTGTGACGAAATATAGAGGGCAAGAAACGGATAGTTTAAACTACAAGGAAATAGGTCATCTTCAAACAATTCACGAGTTTTACTTCAAACATCGTACTTATAAGTCGCGGATAGTGCAAAGTTACAATATTTTTATTTCTAATTATTCTCCCGCGCATTAAGAGTCCCAAAATAGTGATAAAATTTCTTGTCGAGGGGACTACGAAGGGTAAGAAACGGAGAACAACTGAAAATAGGTTATCTAAAAAAATTCACGAGATTTGCTTCGAACGACATACCTATAAGTCCCGCATAGTGGACAATTAGAACATTTTTATTTCTAATTTTTTCCCTTCCGCATTCGTAGCCCCGAAATGGTCCAAAAATATTTTTTATGGGGGACTACAGAGGGAAAGAAAAAGATAGATTGAACAATGGGGAAATAGCTCATCTTCAAAAAATTTATGAGCTACTTTCTTCAAACGTCATTCCTTAAGTCGAATGTAATGAAAAATTATTATATTTTTGTTTTTTATTTGTTCTCCGTAGCATTAGAAGTTCCAAAATGGTCCAAAAAATCTTATACATGGGACTGCGGAGGGCAAGAAACTACTAGTTCGAACAACTGGGAAATATGATGTCTTCCAACAATTCATGATTTTTTCTTTGAACGGTGTGCCTAGAAGTGATGCTTAGTAGAAAAAATATAAGATTTTGTTTCTAAATGTTGTCTAAACTTATTGGGAGCCCCAAAATGGTGCAAATATATATTGTATGGGGGATTAGAGAGGGCAGGAAACTGATCATTTGAACAAGCGAGAAATAGCTCGCCTTCAAAAACTACACATGTTTTTCTTCGAATGGATTACCTATAAGTCCTGCGTAATGGAAAATTATAACATTTTGGTTTCTAATTGTTTCCCTGGCGCATTCGGAGTTCCAAAATGGTCCAAATATATCTTATATGGAGGACTATGGGAGGGCAGGGGACTAATTGCTTGAACTATTAGGAAATAGATCGTCTTTAAATAATTCACGAGTTTTACATCAAACGATGTAACTATAAGTCGCACATAGTGGAAAATTATAACAAAAATATTTTTAGTTGTTTCCCTTACACATTTGGAGTTCCAAAACGGTCCAAAAATATCATTTATGAGGGACTACAGAGAGAAAAAAATGATAGTTTGAACAACAGGGAAATAGGCCATCTTCAAATAATTTATAAGTTTTTCTTCTAATGGTGTATCTACAAGTCGTGTGTGGTGAAAAATTATAACATTTTGGTTTCTAATTATTTCCTTGACGTATTTAGTGTCCCAAAATGGTCTAAAAATATCTTGTATAAGGGACTAGATAGGCCAAGAAACTAATTATTTGAACAACTGAGAAATAGGTCATCTTTAAATAATTCATGTGTTTTGCTTCGAGGGCGTACCTAGAAGTCGCGCTTACTGCAAAATCCTAACATTTTTATTCATAATTGGTGTCCTCACGCATTGGGATTCCTAAAATGGTACAAACATATATTGTATACAGGACTACGGAGGGAAAGAAATTAATAGTTTGAACAATACGAAAATAGGTCACCTTCAAAGAATTCACGAATTTTGCTTCGAAATGGCAAACCTGGAAGTCACGTGCAAAGGAATATTATAACATATTTATTTATAATTATTGTATCAACGCACTGGGAGTCCCAAAATGGTGCAAAATATCTTATATTGGGGTCTATGAGGGGCAAGCAACTGATAGTTTGAACACCGAGGAATTAGGTCGTCTTCAAAACATTCACGAGTTTTGCTTTGAGCGACGGACCTAGAAGTCATGCATAGTGAAAAATTATAGCATTTTTGTAGTTAATTGTTTCCACGACACATTCGAAACCCAAAAATGTTTCAAAAAAATCTTATAAGAGGGATTATGAAAGGTAATTGTGTTTGATATCCTCAATAGCCCTTGAGAACTCATCATTCTAGCTGAGCCCCTTTTTATTCTTGAGCAATTAAAAGAATAGTTAGCAACGCTCGGAAGACTTTGAAATGAAGTGATTAAGGGCCAAGAGCATCCCAGTGATCTTTTGGATCTCAGTGAGTGTTTCGCTGACTGGACATTGTATACAACCTATATGTGATGGGGATTTTCTTCAATCCCCCTTTTGTTGATCAGATAACCTAGGAAATTTCCTAACTAGACTTCAAATGAGCATTTACTCACATTGAGATTCATCCTGCAGTTCTTTAGGATTCCAAACATTGTGGATAAGTCTTTAAGGTGGTCGTCTTTACTCTTGCTTTTGACAAGCATATTGTTAATATAAACTTCCATCATTTCCCTCATTTGTTGCTTAAACATCTTTGTGACTAGTCTCTAATACGTACCTTTAGCGTTCTTAAGGTCGAAAGGCATGACCTTGTAATAGTTAAATCCAACGGTGTTATTAACGAAGTCTTATCTTGGTCAAGGACGAATAGAAGAGTCTGGTGATATACCGAGTAAGTGTCTAGAAAACTCATTCATTCATAGGATGTAGTGGTATTGACTAGTTGGTCTATCTTTGGCAGGGGGAAACTATCCTTAGGGCAAGCCTTGTTGAGATTGGTAAAGTCTATCTAGAATTTCCATCTACTGTTGCTTTTACGAGCTACCAATATATTTGAGAGCCACTTCGAGAATTGAGCTTCTCTGATGGACCTTGCCTCTAGAAGTTTCACACCTTTTCTTCACCGACTTTGCCTTCTCTGAGGTTATGTGGTGAGATTTTTGTATACTCATATTGAATGTCTAATTAACTTAGATACAGTGACAAGTGAATATGGGATCAATCCATGACATATCATATGACTCCCATGAAAAGATGTCGAGGTTCTACTTCAGGAAAATGATCAACTTTAGAAAATATTGTGCCGATCAGAAACTTACACTTTAGTAGGCTCTCATAAAAAACTACTTCCTCCATCTTTTATACGACCTTATCAATGGGATAGATCATGGTCTACTTCACCCCTAGTCGGCCGTGCCTTAGTTTCTATTTTGAAAGAGTAGCCCTATCTTGGCACGTATCCTAAAGGACCTTTTTATCTTTCTTTTTCTCTTGTTTGGCTCTAATGGCGGCGATGTAACATTTCCCAGCAATGTCTTTGCTGCCTTTGATCTCCATTATGCCCCAATCTATGATGCACTTGAGTTTCTGGTGATAAGTTGAAGGAACAACTCTCGTAACATGAAGCCACCCTCTGTTGAGAATGGCGTGATAATACGAATTGATGTTAACCACCAAAAACTCAATAAGCTTTGAAATATTATGTACCCTTACTGGCAAGACCACCTTCCCCAAAGGCATGGTCATCTTTCCCGTGAAGCAGACCAAAAGGGTAGTAGCTTTCCTCAAGTCAGACATCTTCAGTTTGAGCTTGTGCAAGAATTCTAGGTACAACACATTCGAGTAACTCCCCTGATCTACCCGTAACTTGTATACATCTCAGTTTGTAATCTTGAGCATGATTACTAGTGTGTCGTGGTGTGGGGTTCTTACCATGGTCAAATATTCCTCTGTAAAGAGAATGTGTTTATCGTAATCCATATCCTCCGGTCACCTGTGCTTACCAGCTTAGCGCTTGGCAAGATCTATTTGGAAGACCTCCATTACAACTATGACTTTTTTGAGTTTCATTTGAATTGCATTTCCCTGGATCTGTTTGAGGTTGGACGCCCCGTGTATCACAACGAACTCATGTACTGCCTCATTTTCCAACATGTTATCTGGTTTCTGATCATAATTGGCAATGACCTGATCAGAATTCTTCTTTATGTACTTAATTAAGTGCGTTGCCTGGACTAACTCTCTGCGGTGAGATATCAGTGCCTTGTAATTCTCTATCTTGTGTTCTTTTTCCTTGTGGAATGCATAGCAAAGTGTGTTATTCCTCTTGGTTTGATCTCCTCCCATATTCTTCGGCCACTTGAGGAACCATTGATCCTTGATCTTTCCCAAGATTTTGTAATTTGGTTCCATAAAAATTGTATTGATAGCTTGGAAAACTTTGAATGAGTTCACTTTGCCCTCATTTTTTATCCCATTTTGCATCTTGTTCCCCCTTTTAGGGTTATTCTCCTTGTCGTTTCCTTTGCTCGCTTTTGTGCCACTAGTTTCTCCTTATCCGGTGTGGACTACATCTTCCACTTTGGCGTACTTATCAATTCTTGACATAATGTTATCGATTGTGTCTGCTTCCTTCTTTACAATGTACTGGTGTATGAGGGAGGTAAAGGGCAAGCCGATCTAGAAAGAAGCTACATTACCTGTTCTGAGCAATATTTTACCTCATTAAAAGTCTCCCAGTAATGCTTGGCGTACTCTCATAGGGCATTCTGTGGCTTTTTCCTCATCGTGAGCAGAGAGTCCATCCTCTTTCGATCTGAGCTTCTATTTATGAAGCAAGTAGTGAAGGTCTCAACGAGAGCCTTAAAATTCTTAATCGACTTATGAGGTAGCCTCTCAAACCACTTTTGGACAATGTCCCCTAGACTGGATGGGAATATATGACACATAAGAGCATCGTTCTGATCCCATAAAGTTATGTCTTTCCTATACTAGCGAACATGGTATATGGGATCCATTTTTCCATTATAAATATTTAATCGTGGGGTGATAAGGGCTCTTGACAATGGGGATTTCATTTACGTGATTAAGTCCCTTTTTATCATATCCTTGATGGTTTTGGCCCCTTGGTATATTAGGTGTTGTACCATCTATTTATAGATGAAACTCCTTATATCATCCTTGCGATGCTCATCATCTTGGTGCCTTCTCACCAGGTGACTTCCATGCCCTAATGATGAAGGTCGCGACCAGTGCTACTTCCTCGACTGTGATTTTTGCTCGTATGAGGGCTAGGAGTCCGAACTTGGAGTTTTTGATTCCCCCGATGGATTTCTCTCTCCATTCTCTCTAATCATCGCTGAAGGCATGAAATTTCCTCAATTTGGAGGCACATTATCACCTTCTGCTATTCAAGCCACACTTTATATGCATCGACCAGCCGTGAGATCTAGGTTTATCTAGGCTGGTCATGGCTCTCTTCGGAATGATGATCCTCCAGATGGAATATCTAATTCCCATCATGGTAAACTTTGGATTTGACCTTGAGTGGTGCAAGGTCAACTCGCAAGTCACTAGGCTGGGGTGCACTATTTGGGCGGTGAGATATTTGTGTCTATTCTTTCTTATGGGTTGCTTTCGTAGAAGAGAGAATCATTTCCCGTAAATGGCACCAATTGTGATTGCAATTAATCACAATGAAATTATTCCATAAAGCAAGTAATGAAAGAATATAAAAATGCTCACACAACATAAAGGTGTAACTGGTTTGGAAATAGCCTATGTCCACAAAAAGGTTTCTAAATTCTTATTAATGTCTCTTAAAGTTTGAGAATTACATACCCCTTGACCCTAGGGTGAGAGTTATATTTATAGTGGTGTGATTGAGTTGTTTAAGGAAATCTCCCAGCTTGTTATTGGCTTGTGTGGTGACTAATGATTATCTCATTCGAGATTGTTAGTAACCAACTAAGCCTATAGATATTCAAATGATAAGTGTTTGTATCTATCCACGTGATAAGTGCTTGTGTTAATCTCTTCATTATTGGACCTGACTATGGCAATGTGGTGATCCTATTGGGCCTGCTCGGACCAACCAAAATTGAGCTTTTACAGTTTGGACCCCACAGTACTGAATTAGAATATCCTGACAGTAATGAAAAATAATATCCATCTAAGAGCAACACGTTTAATTTAAAAACATGAATGAAAAGATTCTATCTCTATAGAATAATCTAAGGCGTCTAAAATAATCCTGTAGCATCCATAGCTACCGCAATAACAAGAATAGGTCTATCCCTGCGGTCTCGACTACTGATGATGCACACCTGGGGTTCTAAAAAGAAGAATAAGGAAAAATAATTGCCCGATGGTCAAAGCCCCAAAATTAATTTTTTTTACAAGTAATTAATTGTTTTAAATCAAATAAAACTTGTAGTGTATTACTTTCATAATTATCCCATACTAAAACCTCACCTCTCAACTATGATGCGCACATAACATGTTCATTTTATTATCCTAATTAAACTTACCCGTCTAACTAGGACATGTAACTGCTATCCAAGTCCAAACCTCTCAAATACTCTCTATTAAATTAGTATAACTACCTTCACTAGGTATACGTTCATGAACAATATTGCAACAACACACTTGCTATAGATAAATATTCACATAATAAACATAACATAGCTATACTCATGCTAAAAATAAATATATACACTATATCGTATATATATATATATATATATATATATATATATATATATATATATATATATATATATATATATATACTAGGGTGTACCCGTGCCGATGGCACGATTACAATAACATAATATGGACCGACATGAAGTTATAACTTAATGTGCGACCCCTTAATAATTTATGATCATATGATCACCAAACTAATAAAATATGATAGTTAACGGATAGTGTTTATGTTGACCCACATCAATCGTAAATAAGAAAAATTATTGGGAGCTCGTAAAGTTTTTTTGGAGATTAATGTTAATTTAACGATAAAAAAATATCCTAAATGAGAGATTTAGTATTGATAATAAATTAATAAGTCTAATTGTATTAAAAATGAGCTAATGTATCAACCTATATACGATTCAAAACAATTCCAAAACATGACCGTACCAATGGCATGGTGAAATTAAAATTTTAATTAAAATTAGTTTAAATCTATATAATTTCAAATTATAAAAATCGATTTTCTTTCAATCACATTTTAAAGGTTAAATTACCCAATGCCCCTATGAACAATTAATTTTCAACACCCAACTCAATAGTTAATGGGATTGGCATAATTTTAATTTAAACTATTTTAAAGCATATAAATTACAAATTATAGTTTTGGTGTAGCATTATTTCACAATGGTCATGATACATGTTTTCCTATTTCACAATTCCTAAAAGTCTAATCTTAAGGTTTCAAGGCTCCACTCTTTTATATACGTGGGTACCCCTGGTACCTCTTTTATATTATAACATTACTCCACTCTTTTGTTGGTGTTAGACCTTTGCTAACAACCCATTCCCATTGTATTCTAATCTTATATATATTAATATATAATATCATCTAACAAAAGAGGAACACAAAGGAACAGCCCATGGCACAGTGTACTCGTGCCAATGGCAGGTGCTAAATTGTTTTATGAAAACAATGCTAATTAAACTCGGCACAATAAGGTATCAATTACTATCGAATCAAATGTACATTTCACTATCACTATTTTTCAGATCGGTTACATATTTCACTTGAATCACATGGACCTTAGAAAGAAACTAATAATTCTATAAGAAAACACCCTTTTATTGATATTTTTTTTACTACTAAATTGAAATGTAATTAATATTATTAGTCACTTTAATTGTAATAATTTAGACATTTCAGACGGTGAAAAAATGAATTCAAACTTTTAATAACATTAATAAATTAATTTTACTCTCATTAGATTCACGTTTTGACGGGTGGAGAAGAGAGGAGTGGGGCTAATGCAATCCTATGAGATAAACATATTTGGCATTTAGGGGAACTTATATTCGTTTTTTAAAATGACCCCACATTTTTTGCAATACTTTTTTTTATTAAAAAAACGTTTTACTTTAAATCAATGTCAAAATATATTGAGCCAAGTCCTTTTCTAGCAAAGATTTATTTATAGTTTGAATCGTGTTATTCATGTCGTGTCGTGTTCTAATTGGATCGTATTCCTGTCAATTAAAAAAAAACACGAATTCATGTCGTGTCGTGTCGTGTTTGTGTCCGAAAAACCCTTATCGTGTCGTCTTGTGTTTCCAAAAACACGACCCAAATACACTACATTGATTTAAAATCTGCGCAAATAAAATAAAATAAGAACTTTTCTTAAAAGAAATATACAGTGAAATAATGCACTGTGGATCTAGAGAAACTAAACCCAGTTTCCTCATGTCAATGAAATACCCGTCGGACCTAACTTACCCACCTCTCTCCTATGACTAACCTACTCCGACCAGCATCCATAACCATGGCAAGACCCACCAAACGCGAACATCCTCGAAGTAAATAGTTGTGACAAAAATCACCTTCAACCTGCAACCACAAAATCCTCTTACCAACAATTGTATCATTACCAACAACAAAAACTCAACACAGAGAGGTAGAGTGAGATACTATACAAAGTTGAAACAAAAAATTTCATGTACATCTGCTTTGTTTTCTCACCAACACATTAACACCATTCACAACAGCCTCTCTCTCTCTCTCTCTCTCTCTCTCTCTCTCTCTCCCTCCCAACACAGATAAACACACCTAAAATGTGCACCCCTATCCCTAAACACTCCTTAAACAATAGCAACAAACAACAACCAAGCATTTTATTTTGACTAAGCTTACTATTCTCTACCGTTTCATCCTTGAGATGTATTTTCTAATGAACAAAAAAAAATCATTCGTAATCCAAAATTATGTTGTAGTACACAGTTACACAATATAAAATAAAAATCATGATCAAATTTAAACAATATAACTAAATAACCTAAAAATACCCATTTTCTTGACTTCTCACAGAGGAGGGGAGTGAGGGCATAGAGATATGAGGGTTTGAGAGAGAGATATCAGATTTTAAGTATTTTGATGTTATTTTTGTAGTGGGAAAAAGTTAGCTAACATATTTTAAATTTTGAAATATGGTAGTTGAAATGGTTTTGGCGGGATCTCAGAAGATTGAAAGGAGATTATTCTCCAAGTCGTCAGGGGACCATGTTGTAGTACAAAAAACTGTGAAAAGTACATCTTTCAAAACATAAAATATTACCATATTGACAGAATGTAATCTTTTACATGGCACAAAAAACTAAAACATATCAAGTCATGGACCAAGGCTGGGTTTTGTGTATATCACAAAAAATGAAATGTTAATAATAAATACCAAAGAAAAATGCAGTAAACCCATAGGCATACTCCATAAATAAAGATATAAAAAGAAACACTCACCAAGTCTAGATTTTCAAACCTCAATTTTTAAACTTGAACCTTTTTTAACCCAAGAAGTACCCTGTAAAACAAAAATAAAACCCTCACGAAGTCTATATCAAATATCAAATAGAGAGGGATATGGGTTTTCGGTCACTTGTATACCAAAACACCCACCAAGTCTAGATATCCACAAATAATGATTTAACCCATCGACCAAGTGAGATTTAACCCACCCACCAAGAGGGTCTGGAGGTTGTTATCAACGCTGATACCTTCATGTTAAAAATCTTTATGTTAACATTGTTATCAACGCTGAACTGGGTTTATGTCTATGATTCCTTGAGCACCAACCAACCTCTAAAAATAAAGACCTAGTAACAATTAGAGAGATGTGGTAACAAAAAAATTACTACCTACATCTGATATTAGAGATGGTGGGAAGATTATGCTCATGAGGTTGTCCATAGAGATGGAGGTTGCTGACTACCAACAAAACCTAATGAAAAATCCATAAATAATTAAACAACTCGTGAACGCCTCCTGTGAATGAACCATACCTTGAACGCCTCATGTGAAAGAACCATACCTTGAACCCACTAACATCAAAAATAAGAAAAGCAGGAGAAATAAAAATAAAAAAATCATTTGGTAAGAATGAAATGTAGAAAATGAACCATACCTTGAACATGAAACGAAATTAGTATACACGACACCCCCTGTGAACGCCTCCGTCTTTAGGTTACTAACATGAAATAGCTAGAGAAATAGAGGTTTGAGAAATAGCTAGAGAGAGAACGCCTTCTCTCTGTCTCGAGCCTTGTGCTCTGTTTGCGTGAACACTATGTTGACAGGTTTCGAGGTCTGATTTTGACTGATCAGCTGAGTTCTAAATTACTATACTACCACAAAATAATACCTCTACCCTTTGCACTATTTTGAACCGTTAGATTCAATACTTTGAGAGTTAAATCGCATCGCATTGAAGTGATCGTGTTAAATCTCAGCCGCTAGTTGATAAAGACCAAACTCTCCAACTGTCGATCTCAGCCGTTAGTTGGAGAGGACAAAAAGTCCCTCCTCCTTTATTATATATATATATATCGCTAAATACATATAATCATATCCCCAGAGCATGTACCTCGTGGATACATCCCTCATATGCTATCAGACCCCAGGCATCATGCATCACACTAAGCCATCGATTCAGAATCTCACCATCAATCCCAAACAAAAACACATATGGTGGAGGCGGTTATAGACATACGTCCGGGGGTCGCAACCATACCACACTGCACCTACTCGGTCTCCAGACCAATACCTATCCTCGCACATGGATAGTGGCCATACAATAATCTAACGATCCTGGAAATCAATCTAACACCTGCTACCAAGTTGGCATGTTCAATATAAACAAGTAGCGCGCGCGTACACACACACACACACACACATACACACAGATATATATAAAGTACCAAGCTCATACGCATATCCCACAACACACGATTCATCCAATCCCGAAGTTCGAAATAACTTTCTGATTAAATATTTAAATGGTTTCTCACTTTAATTCCCGATTCTCCTCACTCGAACCCATCTATTCATTGGCCTATCACGCGTATCAAATGCTGGAAAGCATTTCCTAATAATTCCATAGTACCCCGAAATCCCCTACGACCATTACCCAAGACCTAACGGGTAAAAAAAACACACTAACAAAAACTGGGCAAGCAAGCAAACTGAACTTGTTCATTAACAGATCGAACCAGTTCGATTGGACGAACCAGTTTTCTCCCCCAGCGAATCGGTTCGGTTTACTAGTCTGCCTGTCATCTTCTTCCTAGGATTTTTCTTTTCCAAACCCTTCAGTGGAGGTCCTAAACCACCCTAATCATAAAATTGTCCTCAGATATCAATATACTAATGTTTAATAAACATTATAACACCAAATTAACCACGAATACTTTATAAAAAACCTAGGATTACAAATCAACATAAATCCCATTCAACTCAGAATTTTCCCCAGTTTGATTTTTATTAATTCAACCTTCCTATCAAAGTTCTACATGCTCATCATTATAATTCCATAATTAATTTTGAAATTATTATATAATCAATACCAACAAGTATTCAATTCAAATAAGATATCATTTATCATCTATATCTCTAAATCAATCAATCAAAGTTTCAATCTTTATAACTTTAAATCTCAGATTTTTATCTTTAATCATGAAAGTGATTAACTAGATATAATTTCAATTTAAAGAAATTAACTACTTGACTTTGTGGATTTAGATCTGAAATTCTCTTGATGATGGGTTGCATTCGGAGATGAGTCCCTCTCTTCTTTTCTCCATGCCTTTTTCTTCATTTTCCTTTTTTTTCTCTTCTCTTGAGCTGTCTCTCAATCTCAATTGTGCAGAATGTCAAAGGTGGGTTACCATCCACATCCCTACCATTAAATACCTCCTTAATTTCCCTAATCACATTTATTTCATTAAACCCTAGGTGTAAAAAGACCCTCATACCCTTATACAGGTCTGACTATATCCAAAAAGTCACTGGAGCCCAAATATAATACCCAGGTACCTATTCTGGACTATTTTGACCCTTTTTGGATCACCAGTGCACTCGAAAAGGTCATCTGAGTCACCCAAATACAAATATACTAACAACTCATTAATTGGGCCCGACATGTGCATGCCATATGTATCGTCCATAAAATATATCGTCCCACCGATATGACACTCTATCAGCATATAATAATAAGTTGTTTCATTTCACTTATACGTGACATATAATAAATCACATATCTATTTACTTATCACACACAAGTAAATAATAATAACAACAAGAACAACAACGACAATAATAATAATAATAACAACAACAACAACAACAACAACAACAACTATTGATCCTTTATCTCGATAATTAATATTTACAAAAATCCAATTTACTCTCCCCCAATTAAATTAATAATTGTAAGCACACATAAATTAAATAATCATAAAAGTACGGGATATTACATTCTTTCCTCCTAATAACATAATTTTGTCTCCGAAATTCGACGTACCTGCCACGAAGAGCTCTAGATACTTTTCTCGCATGTCATCCTCATCCTCCCATGTCGACTCGACAACATTGTGGTGTCCCCACTATACACGTACTAACGGTACCACTTTTCATTGAAGCTTTCACTTGCTACGATCCAAAATGGAAATATGTCTTTCCTTGTAAGAAATATTCAGTTGCAAGTCAATCTCATCCAATGTATATTCCGATAAGCTATGTCATCCCTGAGATACCTCCTCAATGATGACACATGGAACACATCGTGAATTCACTGCATTTGCTCCGGTAAAACAAGCCTATATGTAACCAAACCAACCCTCTCGATAACGGGAAAAGGCCTTACATACCTAGGCGTCAACTTCCCTTTCTTCACGAATCGCATCGCTCCCTTCATAGGAGATACTTACAGGAAAACTTGATCACCCACGCCAAACTCTAAAAATCTCCGGTTCGCATCGGTGTAACTCTTGTGCCCATCCTGAGATACCCAAATGCGACTCCTGATCAACTCGATCTTCATTGACATCTCTTGAATCAAATCTGTCTCGAGAAGTTTATTGTCCCCTACATCTAACCAATAAGAAGGCGAACAACAAGGTCTCCCGTATAAAGCCTCAAATAGTTCCATGACAATCGTGAATTGGTACGAGTTGTTATACGCAAACTCTACCAAAGGAAAATACTGCTCCCAGCTACCCTCAAAGTCTAGAATACACATCCTCAGCATATCCTCCAATATCTGATTCACCCACTTTGTCTGCCCATCGGTCCGTGGGTGATTAATCATGCTCAAATGTAACTCCATCCCCATTGCCTCCTGTAAATTCTACCATAAGTGGGGCACAAAGATCTTTTCCCAATTTAAAATAATGTTAAGTGGAACCTCGTGAAATCTCACTATGTTTGCTATGAACAGTTGTGCATACTACCCCATCGTGTAACCCATCAAAATTGGTAAGAAATGAGAAACCTTGGTTAATCAATCCATAATGACCCAGATAGAATCGTGCCCCCTCTGCGGTGTCGGTAACCCCCATGATCAAGTCCATCAAAATACTCTCCTATTTCCATACCAAAATCTCCAACGCATGTAAAAACTTGACTAGTCTCTAATGATAAACCTTTCACCTCTGACAAGTGGTGCACTTGAAGACAAAATTGGTTATGTCTCACTTCATACCGGCCCAACAATAATATTTCCTCATGTCATGGTACATCTTATCCCCTTAGAGATGCACTGAAAACTGTGACCTATGTGCCTCCTCCATAACAGCGTAATATAGGTCCTCATCATCTCGGATAATTAACCTCCCATTAAAGCGTAAGCTACCCTCAGAACTCATTGTGTAAGACTTTGCGCAACATGCCAATAACTATTGAATCCTCTCCTAATAAGAAGGATCCCCGACCCACGCCTTTATAACCTTCAAAATGATCTTGAGTGTGACGGTTATCACTATTATGTATGCCTGGATGACCTAATCCTCTGGATAAAGCTCATCCCACTTCGCTTTCCATATTGCTGCTAACTGCCCTACCGATATATGGCTTAATGTATCTGCCACTATGTTAGCCTTCCTTGGATGATATTGGATGTAAAACTGATAATCCTTCACGAACCCAAGAAACTAATAGTGCCTCGTGTTCACCTCCTTCTGTGTGAAAAGATACTGAAGTGGCTTGTGGTCCGTGAACCATCGAAACTTCCCCCCAAGAGATAGTGCCTCCAAATCCTCAAGGAATAAAACACTGTTGCTAATTTCAAGTTGTGAGTGGGATAGTTCTTCTCATAGGGGATAAGCTAATGAGATGCATAAGCTATAGCCCGCTCCTCCTGCTGTAGAACTCCCCCAAGTCCTTGGAATGACGTATCGGTAAAAATAATAAAATCCACTCATCTCTTAGACAATGCAAGTACTGATACTGAAGTCAACTAATCCTTTAGCTCATCGAAATCTAACTGGAAATGGTCATTCCATAAAAAAGACACTCCCTTATGAGTCAAATTCATCAACGGACCCGTAATCTTTAAAATTCCTCTGATGAACTGACGGTAGTGCCTTGCTAACTCCAAAAAATTGTGAACATCCATTATTGTCGTGGGTTGGACCCATTATCTCATTACTAAATCCTTACTCGGATCTACAAAACTCCCTATTTTGGAGACTATGTGACCCAATAACTGCACCTCTCATAACTAGAATCCACAGTTCGTGAACTTCACATACAACTAATGGTCCCATAAAGTTTGAAGAATTATATGAAAATGCTTTGTGTGCTCCCTCTGATCGATAATAAATCAAGATGTCATCTAGGAGAACAATGACAAACTGATACAAAAAATCCCTGAACACCCTGTTCATGAAATCTATTAAAACTGTTAGCTAATTGGTTATCCCGAACAGCATAACCCTGAATTAATAAACCTGTACCTTATTCAAAATGCGTGGTACCCCGAACTTAAATCAATCTTAGAGAAATAGGTTGCTCCTCTTAGGTGACCATACAAGTCATCGATATGTGATTATGGATACTTGTTCTGAATCATGACCTTGTTTAACTTTTGGTACTCAATACACAACAGCGGCCCATCCTTCTTCTTCACAAACAAAATTTGGGGAACCCAAAGGTAATTCACTCTTACAGAGAAAACCCTACCCCAATAGCTGTTGAATCTGATCCTTTAATTCTGACATCTCTAAAGGAGCTATACGATACGATGCTCGAGCTATCGACGTAGTCCGCAGTGATAAGTCGATAACAAACTCAATCTCTCGACTCGGTGGTAACCCCAGTATCTCTTAAAACACACCAATGTATTCCTTAACAACAGGGATCAAATATAGTGAGAGGACTATAGGCTTAGAATTCTCCTCCTGAATATACTATAGTTGCATTCTCGACCCTCCCTCTGGGCGAGGCATTTCCATAAGAAACATGTCCTGCCCAGGAATAACGAAGACGATAGTCCTACTGTAATAGTCCATAATTTCTCTATACGTTACTAACCATTCCATACCTAGAGTAACACAATACTCATCTAAATCTAACACGGGTAGATCCGCTAATAAGCATAACCTCACCATGCTCAAACTCGCCCTTTGCAGATGAAATGAATGAGAGTTACACCTCCTGATGGTGAAGTTATGATCATGATAATATCTGAGGCTAAATCAACTAAACCCATCGCACGCACAAATCTAGTGCTAATATATGAGTGTAAAGCTCATGTGTCAAATAAAACCCTCCCCATGTGCCCATGGATGGAAAATATACCCTCAATCACTGGTGGTAACACTGTTCCTCGAATGAAATACATATGCCCTAACTGCCACTGCCCCTTCCTCTGCGATGGTGGTAATGCTAAAATTGCTAGTGGGGTTGGAAGATTCTATAACTGTTGCCCCTACTAAGCACCCTGATCCTAACCCCTAGACCTTTTTGGGTATGAACGTAGCATGTGGACCTGCTCCTCACAAACGAAACACCTTCTAGTAAAGTCTGCCTACCTCTGGCCTTACTGACCCCGATGAGGCTTCCCCTACCTTGTGCCCTACTAACCCTGATAACCACGGTCCTACTGGCATCCAGTATAATTCCCCTAGTCTTTCTAGCCCTAAAGGGATTCTTGCTAAACCTGATGGCTCTTCCTGATATTGGCGTTACCTTACCTGAATCTTTTAGCAGAGTCCCCCAGTTAGGAATCCCACTCATGCTGCCTCCACTACTGCTGCAGTGCTCCTCTAACACTTCTACCCCAGTCTTGACCAGCTAGTTAGACTCTTAGATCCTCTTTGATCCCCTTGGATGGAAGCGATGGTCCCGATAGTGGAGAAACACGGTGTGAACGACCTCAGTGTATGTCTGTAATGCCAAGTTTCATAATAAGTGCTAGAGAATCCTCTAAGTAAGTTCATCAACTTGAGGACCCTCTTCTCCTCAGTATTCACCTTATTCGGTACAAAGTTATCTAGATGGGTGAACTTATCCTCATACTCGGCCACATTTTTTCCCTCATGTAAGAGATCTAAGAATATCCTCCTCATCTCTGTTTGAACTGTAGATGGGAAGAACTTGCAGTTAAGCCGCACTCAGAACTCCTAAATAGTCATCGTACCCCTCTCCTCCACTATTATAACTGACTCCCACCACTGAAGAGCTGCCCCAACTGGATTAAACATAATTAGTACATGATTTTGAGTGTCTCTGCACTTAAACATCCATAAATACCTCTAGATATACTTATTTTATTATCTAGCTGCAACAACATTTTCACTCCCCTGGAACTCCACCGGATGGCCCTTCTGGAAGGCCTCTCTGATTCTCTCCCAAACTGACGGCATCGGGGGAGCCTGAAATGGTACTGCCACTGGTTGTGCCCAGTGAAAATGTTGTGCTAAGGCAGTTATCGCAGCATTAATCGCCTGTGCAATAATAGTTGTGGCCTCTGTTGCGGTTACAGTCTCTTGAGTTTCCTGTAGCTCTGACTAAGCCTCCTCCTCTACAGCATGTTCTAGCCTACCTCCCCTAGTGTTTGGCATTTGAAACCGAACCAAAATTGTATGAGATTCACTTAATTAAAAAAAATAGCAGAAGAATATAAATGCCCAATATGAAATAACAACCCTAAATATAGGGCTCTATGTCAAAGATATGCAACGCTGAAAATGTAATAAGTCCGCATAAATCCTATGGACACTAGAACCTAATGTGTTGATACCAACTATGACAACCCGCCTATTCAAATACTGGGTGGACAATCCTCTACTAAAATAAACCGGAATCTCAGTATGATCTCATTCTCAACATCACCACCGTAACAAGAAATATAAGTAATACGAATAAAACCATACAACAAAATGGATAGAATATTACTCACGCATAGATAAATATTAAAAGTGAACTGAATAAACCATCGGTCACCAAATAATAACATCCACGGAATAACATCTGAGTACTAAATTATAATATCTAGACAGTAATGTAAAATCCTAACCATCTATGGGCAATACACCGAAACTAAAAACTGGAATGAAAGGATCCTATCTAGATAGAATAAGTTGAGGCATCTAAAACAATCCTATAGCATCCACAACTACTGCAACAACAAGAATGGATCTATCCCTGCTGTCCCAGCTATTGCTATTGATATTGCCCACATGGGGTTTTAAAAATAAGAACAAGGAAAAATAATTGCCCGTGAGTACAAAGCTCAAAAAGTAAAAAATCTTTTGCAAGTAATGAATTGTTGAAGATTGAATAAAACTTGTAGCGTATTGCTTTTATAATTAATCGGTCTCACTCACATGAGATAAATCCTCACCTTTCAACTATAGTGTGCACCTAACGTGTTTATTTTATTATCCTCTAACTAAACTACCTCGTCTAACTAGGACATGCAACTGCTATCCAGTCCTAAACCCCATCAATACTCTTTATTAGCTAAGTATAACTACCTTCACTAGGTATACGTTCATGAACAATATTGTAGCGACACACTTGCTATAGATAAATATTCATGTAATAAATATAATATATCTATACTCATACTATATATAGATATATAGACTATATTGTATAAATATACATTTATATCTCTCCCTATATATGTATAACCGTATCCCCAGAGCATGGACCTCACAGATACATCCCTCGTTATCAGTCCCCAGAAATCACGCGTCATACTGAGCCATCGGGTCACCACCGAATTCAAACAAAAACACGTTGAACAGAAGTCGTCATAGATATATGTCCGGGGCTTGTAACCATACTATATTTCACCCACAGAGTCTCCAAACTAATACCTATCCTCACACATGGATAGTGTCCAGGTAACAATCCTATAACCTGGGGAACCAATTCGACACTCGCTGGTCAATGCTGGGGTAGACTGCCCACTACGCGCAACCTCCTACGATAACACTACCAAGTAGGTATGCTCAATTATAAATAAATAGCATACACATATAATTGTATATACACATCATGAAATGTGCATATATATAAATTAACGAGTTCGTACGCATATCCCATAGTGTACAGTTCGTCGAATCCCGAAGTTTGAACCAACTTTTCGATTAAATATTTAAATGGTCGCTCACTTGAATTGTAAGTTTTCCTCACTCAAACCCATCTATTCATTGCCCTATCACACGTGACAAACCCTGGAAATCATTCCCCACTAACCCGGAAGCCCCTGCGATCATTCCCCAAGCCCTAACAGGTTAACACAACACACGAACAAAACCAAGATAGGCCAGCAAATCGAAACGATTCGTTGACAGACCGAATTAGTTCGGTTGAGCAAACTAGTTTGCTCCACTAGAAAATTGGTTTAGTTTGATGGGTTGTTTGCCATCTTCTTCCTCGAGTTATTCTCTTCCAACCCTCTAATGGAGTCTCAAACTAGCCCAAACATAAAATTTCCCTTATACATCAATGTACTAATGTTTCAGAAGTATTACAACACCAAATTAACCATGAATCTTTTATAAAAACCACTACACCAAAATAGGAATCTAGCATGGTTTAAAAACCGTGACAGAATCAGGGGAGCCAGATTTTCTAGCACGATTTAAAACCGTGTCAGATTGCGCAATCTGGCACGCTTTTAGCACACTTTTAAACCGTGCTAGATTTTAATATGGCACACTTTTAAATGATGCCAGATATTGAATTTGACGCACTTTTGGCACACTTTTAATCCATTCCAGATTTCCATTTTGTTACATGCTTTTGGCACGATTTTAAACCGTGCCAGATTTTTCAATTAATACAAAAAATATTATTTGAAAATAAATTTGGAAAATTTGCAAATTCCAAATCTGGTAGGGAAAAGATTTATTATTTGCAAAAAGAATCAAGAAAATTCACAAATTGAGAATTTCGCATGTTGTTGATAAAATGTACATAAAAACTTCAAAATATTTCAAGTCTTAATAGTTGACAGATAAAAAAAATTGGGCAGAATTTCTTCTATTTTTTGGACATTCTAAAACCTGCTAATATAAAATATATGTAATGTAAAGCCCGCACGACCATAAAAGTTAACAATAAAACTACAAAAGCCAGCACGACCATAATGCATAAAAGTTAGAATCCCGAATATTAGCGATATTAAACAAATAGTCCCCTTATTGTAAACCATTGACTTCTTCGTGTGTTCCACATGGATAAAAGCTAACGATAAAATTTTATCTTGCAAAAAAATAGGACATAAAAAGAGATGATATTAGTCGCCAAGTAATTTAAAAAAAATCTTATTCAAGCTGAAAAATTGCTTATACGAGTTACAATTATTATTATATTCTCAAAATAGAAGTCCCGTGACTATGCGGTCATTTCCTATAAGTTATATTGGTTCCATGCGAGGTGCTAGTGCCTTTTACGGGACCGTTTAAGGGTTGTTTGAGTTTTCACCCTTATACGACATGTTTTTAAGCCTAACTTAGATATTTTCAAATTACCATCATATTGTCAAATCAAGAGACCCGTGACTACATGGTCAGTTCCTACAAGTTACATTGGTCACGTGCAAGGTGTTCATGGATCTTACATGACCATTTAAGAATTGGTTTAGGTTTTCACCCTTTAATGGCATGTTTTTAAGCCCAATGTAGATATTTTTAAATTATTGTCATATTCTCAAACTGGGAGACCCGTGATTATTCGTTCAGTTCCTACGCGTTACATTGGTCCCGTAGAAGGTGTTAGAGTTCTTACAGGACCGTTTGAGGACTAGTTTAGGTTTTCATCCTCTAACGACATATTTTTAAGCCTAATCTAGATATTTTTAAATTATAGTCAAATTATTAATTCAGGAGACCCGTGAGTATGTGGTCAATTCCTACAAGTTATATTGGTCCCATGCAAGGTGTTTATGCCTCTTACGGATCCATTTGGAGGTTGGTTTGGGTTTTCACCCTTTTAATGACATGTTTTTAAGCCTAATCAAGATATTTTTAAGTCAACGACATATTCTCTAACCGGGAGACCCGTGACTATGCGATCAGTTCCTACAAGTTACATTGGTTCCGTGTGAGGTGTTCATGCCTCTTACGAGGTCATTTGGGGGTTGGTTTGGGTTTTCTCCCTTTAACAACTTATTTTTAAGCGTAATCTAGATTTGTTTTCTAATCTTTCTATCTCCTTTAATCAGACAACTATAATGACAAGATGAATCAATCGAATATGAACATATAAAAATTTACAAACCTGTAGAATCGGTGTGCCTAGATCAATAAAGCTGACAGATTCCATCCTCTTATGTATCTCCGATGCGATGTATATAAGGAAAACATATATCAAAAAACTATATACATTCCCTTATCCTCATGGAAGTTGTGTCCAAGCCACTAACCTCCTACAATAATATTGCAATTCTGGGTTGCGGGAATCATGTTTCAACTCCTCCAGATATATTTCCAAAGCTTTGTCATACTCTTTCATGAATAATCAGACAACGCCTTTCCTCATATACCCCTTGGAAAAAGTGGAGTCCATCTCAATGCACTTCTCCGCATCCTTGAGTCCCTCCGGTAAGGCCCCGAGTTTTATATAGCAAGCCATGTTACTATATGCTTGAAAAAATAGCAAACACGGATGCATTATAACACTTATAGTCATTGCGTATTGAACTAAATGGGGTCAAAAAAAGTTGAACCAATGAATTTTATGTCTCCTCATAATAACCAAGAACAAGAATAAGTACCTTTGGGTATTTGGGGTTCCTCCTTAAGGATTTTTTGTAGCCTCTGGGTATTTTTACTCTTTAAAATCCTCGTTTCTTGACATAATATGATAAAAATGTTAAGTACTTCAAAAACACCAGTCCAACAATAAAAGGGATAAGTAAACAGCTAAGGGCCTGCTTGGTCCAGGGTGAATATATTTTTAGCATAGGTTGAAGTAAATAGTTAAAAATTTCTTCATTTATTCAAACGAAAATTGTTTTCTCTTGTATGGAAATATTGTAACCCAAACCAAACAAGGATTGAGTGAAAAAAAAGATTACCTTTCTCATGATCTTCATCAACTAGTTTAGGATCAAAATATTCTTATCGCACAAATTCTTTCTTTGCTTTTTCAACATCATTGAATTTCTTCAATGTGTAAGGATTACGATGCTCCGTAAGGTCTTTTTGGAAGGCCACAATAGTGGGTTCATTATCCTTTACGGCTTTAGCCATCTTTATTAAGGCAGTTCCATTTCTTGTCAAGGCCCTCCCTACCATCTTATAATCTGACCTAAGCTCTCTTGCCCTCTCGAAAACTTTGTCACAATCTTTTATGCATTCCCAGTACTGAAAATGATATATAATTGATTAGACAAAAGTTTATCTAGATGGAAAATGTTATCCGCCAACAATGGAATTTACTGTCAGTTAATCACAGTTTTAATGAAATAATTAGCTTTCAAATGTTTTCCCAATATTTTTTCTTTAAATTTTTTATCACCATATACATGAGCACAAATATGACATATCTGAAACAAACATGTCGTTAACTCTAGAGTAAAAAGATATAATAGAGAAAACGAGTACTAATAGTTATATTAATGATACATTTCATTCAGGTTTCTTCTCTCGGAACATAAAAGATATATGGTTACTAATAACTCTATTCTATACAATAATAAATATTATTTTCAAAATATGACATATCCTTACTTTGCCTTTAAGGTTTCATTTTTCTTATCTTCTAATGAGTGATTTTAGCTATAGTTTCCAATACAGCGTGCAGAGCATGATCAGAATAACCATATTAGGACAAGAGAGATCATAGCAAAAAACTAAGCTTGGATCATAAATTCTTTACTTAGTGTATTCTAGACTTGAATCCGTCAGTTAGTGCATTTATTCCTTTGTTACTTGTAATACGAATATAAAACAATTATATAACCAACATATATTAAACTTCTTAAAACACAATATATTGATTAACAAACAAATATGCAAATGAAGTCCAATATTATTAAATTTACCTTAGTCATAAATTGTAACTCACTAATTATTTTATCAAATAGAGACATGAGATCATAACCTTCATTATTTCAGTAGCTCACTTCCCTTGGTCTAACTTCAACAAAATATATGACAAACAAATTAAAAAGTAAAGTTAAAACAATTCAAGTGAATATGTAATGAATTCACAATAATAATTTTTTAATGCTTATCCAATCACCACATACACTAGTACCCCATAAAAGTTCTCTCTTTTTCAAATGTTTTGTGTGTTTTGACAACAAAACACATTAAAACATGATATAATAAAAGGGAATATGAAAAATTGAAAACAAAATGTTCATTATAACATCTATACAGAAACTCAAAATATAGAGAACTTATAATTTTTTCGTTCTAATTTTCTCCCTGTCATTTCAACGAACATTACATATACGTGACAACATAGAAGGGTGAAACTGAACTTTTCAAGCAATTATTTATTTAGTAAAATATAGGATGCATACACAAAAATATTATATGAATAACTAAAGTGTGTGTCATTTTGTTCCTTGAATTTTTCTTCATGATATTAGATTCAACAAATCCCCTGACTTATCTTTCTCAAACGTTCTCTCGTACAAATCCTATAAGATTTAAAAAAATAAAAACCCTAACATAACTTAAACAAACTGTATAATTAAAATAAAAAAGAATTCAAACCCTAACATATGATATCTCCTTACCCTACTCCTCAACAAAACCTTAACTTTAACCCTAATTTTAGATCCAAACTAAAGAAGAAGAAATTCCACACACTTAAAGATAATTTAAATGTTCCTAATTGAATTTGGCAAATTACAGCTTCACTCCCGAATTTAATGTGAAAGGGTATTGGTATATACCTCTGGATATGTGGTCTTTTATCACTACCTCAAAAGGGTATTGGTAGATACCTCTAAGGCCAAGTTTGTCACTATTTCTTCAGTGCTATTAAGACCGGAGCAAATGCTTAGAAAAGAAGTCAACGAGCATGAAACTGTGGATAAATAACTTCCCTTTTGTTAATCCCCTATATCTCCAGTGTCGTCCATAACTCTGTTGAGCATAGATTGTCGAACTATGGTGGAAGACAATCTCTATTCGCTAGAACCACCACCCCCATCATGAGATTTAACATTTTTGATACCCCTGAATCGAGATCGGGTGAAGAGTGGGAGAGAAGAATTGGGTGAAGGGAGGGAGAGTGAGTGGGACCCAATCTAATTGAAAAGACTTTGACTTTAACAATTTTGTTTATTTTATTTATCCTAATTAAATTTCGGAAGATTTTGGCACGCTATTAAATCATGCCAAAATTTGGCACGATTTTAAACCATGCAAGATTTCAAAGAAACCTTGCTAAATTTTGGCACGGTTTAAAACCGTGCCAGATTCTCCTTGTCCAAGCGTGTCAGATTGACAGTTTTGGTGTGAACCTAGGATTACAAATCAAACATCAATCCCATTCATCTCAGAATTTTCCCCAGTATGATTTTCATTAATTTAGCCTTCCTATCAAAGTTCTACATGCTTGTCATTATAATTCCAGAATTGCTTTCAAAATTCTTATATAATCAATACCAACTAGTATTCAACTCCATTCAGAGCTCATTTATCATCTATTTCTCTAAATCAATTAATCAAACTTTCAATCTTTATAACTTTAAATCCCAGATTTTTATCATTAATCATGAAAGCGATTAACTAGATATAATTTCAATTTAAAGTAAGTAACTACTTGCCTTTGTGGATTTAAATCTGAAGTTCTCTGCATAGATGATGGGTTGAATCCATAGATGAGTTCTTCTCCTCTTCTCCTAGCCTTTCTCTTCTTTTTCCTTTTTTTCTCTCCTCTTTAACTCTCTCGTAATCTCAATTTAGTAGAATGTCAAAAGTGGGCTGCCGTCCGCATTCACAGCCTTTAAATACATCCTTAATTCACTCTAATCACGTTTTCCCCTTAAACCCTAGGTGTAAAAAGACTCTCCTACCCTTATATGGGTCTTACTATGTCTAAAAAGTCCCGAAATTCAAATATAACACTCGGGTACTTATTCTAGACTATTTCGATCCTTTTTGGATCACCAACGCACTCAAAAAGGTTACACGGGTCACCCAACTACAAATTTTCTAACATCTCATTAACCGAACCTGATATGTGTATACTGTATGCGTTGCTCATAAAATATATTGTCTTGCCGATGTAACACTCTATTGAAATAAAATAATAAACCGTCACTTTTCACTCGTACGCAACATATAATAAATCACATATCTATTTACTTATCGCATGCAAGTAAATAATAATAATAATAATAATAATAATAATAATAATAATTATTATTATAATTATAATAATAACAATTAGTCCATTATCTAGATAATTAATATTTATCGAAACCCCATTTAATTTCCCCAATTAAATTAATAATTATAATCACACGGAAATTAAATAATCATAAAAGTACGGGGTATTATATTGGCGACCAATGTCACATTCTGATTTGATACCTAACTCGGGACTCAGACATGAGATGGGGAGGCCCATTTCTACTCGGCTCAAAAATGAGATGGATCTCTTAGAAGGAGACAAAATTAATGTAGACTGTAGACACCCTATCCTAGGACCCTCACTAAGCACCTCCTTAGGCACCTAGCACTCACTCATTCACCGCAAACCCTAGGTTATACTCCGAGTACCAATCTAAAGGTCACCGGGCGCTCTCGGGCCCTACTCGATTCCAAAAAACTTTTTATTTTAAGAAAAAGATCAATGAATATTTTAAGGGCGTTGAAACCCCTTTCCAACGGTCCACCCCATGCCCGAATTAGCCTTATGGTTCGAATGAACAATCCATTTTATCTCGAAGACAGATTCAGAGGCCACAGGGCGCCCCTAAACTCTATTTGACTCCTGTCAACTCTTCAATTCAAACGAAGCTAAATGAATCTTTAAAGTGATCTGAATACCCTTTCCAATGGTCCACCTTGTGCTTAAATCATCCTTATGGTACAGGCAATGACCCATTTTACTCCGAAGGGTCATTAGGCTCTTTGGGGCCCCATTTGACTAAGGTGAACTTTTCGAACCTTATGAAGTTGAATGAAATATCAAAGGGAACTAAATACCATTTCCAGCGGTCCATACCATGCACAAATCGACCTTATGATTCGAATGAATGATCCGTTTTCCTGCCGAAATTTCTAGTCAAGTGACCAACGAGGCGATTTCGGGCCTCGTTTGACTTCAATCAACTCCCAAACCCGGGAGTGGCTCAATAGATTCTTGAAGGTCTCTGAATACTCTTTCCAATGGTATTCCTCATGCACTATTCGGACTTATAGTCCGCCGTTATTTTTCAAAAAAAATGCCTAAGACTTCCAATTGGCAGTTCAATACCCTGTTTAACGGTAATGTGTCTAGGGTTATATGCTGATTGGTAGGTCTAAGACCATGTCGATCATCACCCCACTTGTCCCTATAAAGAGATGCCATGAACTCATTTTGAAAAGCATCCCTGAATATCCCTATCAGCAATTCAAAGAAAATTCCCTCGAATTCAGAGTCGTTCTTTCCTTGAAATCCCATTTCCCACATTCCTTCCATCATTTTCATACTCTTTTAAGTAAATTCCTACCTACCTCCTCAAACCATCATTACTTCATCTTGAGATCAGTGCACCTACAATCAAGATCTACTTTAAGTCTTCACAAGGAGGTCTAATTCTTACCATTTGTCTTTAAATCCCCTTATTTTTGCATTAGTTATTTCATTTTCTCTTTAGTACTTTACTTTATTACATCACATATCTTGATTTATAACTTTTTATTATTAGTATTCGCACATAATTTATTTTCATAGAAAAACCCAAAAATAATAAAAAGAGGGTTCACTTGTAAATTCTAAATGGAGATTTCTCTTCACATTTCTCACACTAAAACACCTTTTTCTGCACACAAACATATAAATAAAGTCCTCGATTGGATTTATGGGTTAAACCCCACCTCATATTATCTTCGAACTATGTGGACTTTTATGGCCCCCAGGCTACGTAGGCGTCTTGGGTAAATCCCTCGCTTGCATCCTCCCACATAAATTTATTACTTTAATCTTAGAATACATACTTGATATGTATATTTTATATGCTTGTTTTCTTGTGTCTTATCCCATATACGCAATCGTTGTTCTTTAAAGATATGTGAGTCGACAAACACTTATATTATATTTTTAATTGCTATTTTGGGAACACTCCTAAGGATGACCTCACTCCACCTTTACCCATGATGTGAGTCTAACGATTCTATCCTACATTTATATTACACACATGATAAGATTAACACATGTCCATGAGAGAGAGAAAGGGCCAGATGGGTGCCTAACACATTCCCATTCCGTAAATAGTCCCCAGACCCTTGAAGTAGTTGGTTTCGCAAGCATCAGTATTGTCATTGTTGTCGTTCTCTCGAGGCAGAAACATTTCTTTTGCCTGTTTTGTGTAAAATAGGCTGGCGACTCTATCTCTACATATCACCCCACATCGACGAAGATCGAGCGCCCCGATAAAGGATACAATCTCGCACGCACGCCGAAGGGGAAGGACAAAGGGATCCACCTCGGGAGCACCCCCTCGACCCCAAACCCCTCGAGGTGGCCACAGTGGTGACTCTATTGGGGACCTTGATAAGAGTACTAGACTCTATTTTTTCCTGGGCGTTATTCTTTTCTACACATGAGTATGCACCTACTTGTATGTTCATTTTTATCATCTATTTACCTTTTCGCTCTCTCTCTCTCTCTCTCTCTCATATATATAAGTCACTTTCTACTCACTTGTACACTTCACACACTTTATGTACTCTCCATGCACACTTCACACACTTTCACTTACAAGCACATGCTTCACACACCATTTAGAATATCCATGCTTAGGTTTCACTAGCACACGACCACACTTCTTACACTTGTATATTTGCTCACTTACACATGTATAGGCTCACTAACATACACAATCACTTGTATGTATTCCCATATCGTTTACTCACTCACATGTATCTATGCATAGTATAATTTCCATGCTAGACATACTTGTATATGCTCCCCATTTAGTGTAGTATTCCCTTTACTCATCAGGAAATTAAAAAATGATGAAAATAATCTCTATCTCCATAATATGTTAATTAAGACTCATGCATTTTTGCACACTACATCACCAAGAGCATGGCTATATTGACCAAAATTTTATCTCGTACTGGGGGGTCACTTTATGATGGGTGGACCTACGGGTCGCAGTTTGCCTAAGCAATACGGCTCTCACCTTCCATTGGCCTCGTACCATCAACGTTTATCAAATTGTTCTTTTTGTATTGTATCACTTGACCGAACTCATGATCGGAGGTATATAGAAGGAAACTTGATCACATATGTCAAGTAATCGAATCCGTTATCACACGTATTGTCCCCACAAAGTATATAGTGAGGCAATTCACGTATACTCAAGTATATCAAATGGCTTATCCACACCTACTGATGAATGATTGGCCTTATAGGCAATAGGTATATCATGGAAGTCATGCCAAAGGTGGGAGACCTTACACTAACCTAATAATTGCATAAACCTCAATAGGTTTCAAACCAAGGGTACTCATATTTAGGTTGCCAGCTACCATGCGAAACTCTGTCGAAATTTTGGGAGGGCATACCGCTCCAATTTTTGTGCAATTTTGCCCATTTTCAACACAAGATCCTGTCCGTGATCCTATTTACCAGGCTCGAGTCCTGTTCAGTATTTTTTCAGCATTTAGGTATACCTAATACAATTGAGAAATTAATAACAACATTAATAATAATCATGTTGAGATTCCTATCATTTTCCCTCATTTTCAGAAATTACCAAATATATTTTTTCTCCTCCTTCCAAAAATACCCAAAATTTTCTCCCTCCTTTTTTTAAAAATAAATTCGAACTATTTTCCTTCTCAGGTCGATCGCATACACGATTTTTGCCTCACTCCCTATTGGCTTAGTCTTTCATCAAATCATCCCCAAGCTCTTCCGGTTCTTATGCTACCTCATTCGAGTTTGGGATTTACCTTCACGACATATTCATGGAGAACACTAACTAAGAACCGAATGTGCAATCCGATATGATGACCATCTTTGCTCATATTAGTGTCAAGATTGACAACTTTCAAATTGAGGTTCATAAAATGCAGTATCGTCGGGCTCAGATTCCTGAAGAACCCAAGGTTCTCTTTCTTTGTGCCATGAGTCCACCCACTTTAGAGCCTGTTTGGGTCCTAAAAGAGTATTAGAATGTTCTTCATGCCCCGCCTATAAATGGGCGACCATCAACTCAAATTCTTATTTTGAATCTTGCCCAACCAGGGGCAAACCTGTTAATACCCACAAATCCTATCGAAGAAGAACTAAACATGGCCAAGGAAGACCTCAACCTATTGTCAATAAATTTTGACCAAGTCAATATATCGGGTAACTACATGGATTACACCCACATGTCTCCCTATTCTAAAGCTAGACTGTTAGAGAAGTTTAAAATGCTAAATATCGAGAAGTTTGGGTGAAGCAAACCCTTAATTATTTACCTTCGAAGCTATCACCGAGCCATGAACCTCCATGGTGCCTCTAAAGAGATAATGGACCAGATGTTCCAACAGACCTTGAATAAAGAGACCTTCGTTGGTTTTTGTCCCTCGAAGAAACTAGAATCCATAGTTGGGAGGATATCACTCGGGAATTAATTTCTCAATACAAGTACAATGAGGAGCTAGAGGCTATGCACCGAGATCTAGAGTTGTTTAAGCATAACCCTTAGGATACTGTTAGTATCTTAAAAGGAATGTGGAGAGGGAAAGCTGCTACCATGACCAACAGACCCTTCGAGGAGGAAGAAGTAAGTATCATAAAGAAGAACTTCTTGCCTTATATTCGAGCATCCATAGGAGGACTGTACTACCCACACTTTCGAGTCCTTCAAGAGGCTGGTGTAGAAATTGAGGAAGGCATTGCTAAGGTCGAATCTGAGCCGAAGAAAATAATCAGAAAGTTCACTCCGTGGAAGTATGAGAAACCCGCCAGTGCTACAGTCTCAATCATCAACAACATTTTCTGACCTGCTACCTCTTGGGCACCATAAAGTCACCCCAACCCTACCAAGAAAAATTACATTGAGATTCATGCTCCCCCTATCCAAAGTCTACTAGGCCTTGATGAATTTAAACCTTATCAAACCCTTGGACGCTCGTTTATTACTAATTCCACTCCCTAAAAATTTCAATGCCGACGCTCGCTGTGATTGCCACTAGTCTGCTGGCCATACTACCGACCAGTGCTTCCACCTTCAAAATGTGATCTAAGCTTTAATTGACCGGGGTATCATCGCCCCACCATCCAATCCTAAGACCAATACCACTCATAACCAACTTCTAACCCATTTAAATGCCATCTTTGTTAAAAATGACCCATAATTTGATCCATCTGATCAAATTATTCCTAGCAAAGCACCCATCATACCCATAATCTCACCCAAATCGCTCAAAGTTTACCCATATTTTCTCATACACCCTACCTGCTTCACCAACAAAACCTTATCACTACTTACAAGGGCATGTATTTTTTGTTTGCACCCCGTCTGAAGGGAAGGATATGGAGTTACCATCTGTGCTGAGCCAACTCTTGGAGTTTAAGCTGAAATTGCCCGCTAAGATAAGTGTCGATTTTTTGGTCCCTTCACTCCCGCACCTCCCTGATGAGTGGTAAGATTTGTGTGATAAAGCCATTGAGGTTGTTGAATGTATTGATTTTCTTGGCAAGAAGACGTATTTGCCACCATATGGGAAGACGACTTTGACAGCTTAGATGACGAGGCCAGTCAGGAAAAAAATAGTCTAGTAGCCAGTTTGTGACGAATGATATCCTTCAAAGATCTGTTGGGGGAAATCAATAAGGTGGCCATTCATCCAAAAATAGATAAATACACGGGGTTCCTTTTATTCCCCACCTCAGTAAATTACATAACCAGGTCAGGGAGACACTATAAAGCTCTGATTCCTCATGTGACTAAAATAGATAAGAGGAAGGGAGATACCGAAGAACTTCTCATGCTAGAAATGAACATAGAATAAAGTAAATCCTTAACCAACTCAAGAAAACCCAAGCCAACATCACCCTATGGAGGCTTTTCATGTCCTCCCAATTGCACTGAATTTCTTTGATAAAACTCTTACCCGGGCCTACAGTACATCCTTTCACCACACTCGAAGAAATCATAAACATGGTTGGGTCCTTAATCCTCTCCTTTTTAGAGATACCAAAGATCGGGCCTGACCATAATTATTCCCTCTACATCTCCGTTGATGTATTGGGAAAGACATTCCCACTCTCACTTGTTGATAATTGATTTGCCATCAGCGTTTTCCCTCTTAGAACCTTCAATTACTTGGGCTTGAAAGTTGGTGATTTCACTCCCACTTCTGCCACCGTGCGTGCTTACGACAATACCCGTCGAGAGTTAATGAGGTCTATAAAACTCACAATAGGGCCCGATCTTATCAATCGTGTCACCGAGTTCCATGTCATTGACATACCTACATATTTCAACCTTCTCCTTGGTCGTCTATAGAGCTAGAGTATCCGAGGGTTATCATGTTCTCTTTATTTGAAACTAAAATTCTTCGCCAATGGCCAGGTTATCACCATCTTGGGGGATGACGACAATTCAGATACTTCCAGTATTAGTAACTTAGTATTAAAAATCCAGCATGGGACGAATGACATGTTCCTCTCTCGCTTCAGAGTTTACCAACTTCCCCTCTTAGTAGGAGATAATTTCAAAGATCGGGTCTATCTGGAACACAAACCTCATGGTAACATTAACATGATTTAAATATTCAGAAACATGCACTTTATGACCGAAATGGGGCTAGGGCTAATCCATTAAGGTATCCTTGATCCCATAGTCCTGAAAGAGGCCTTTCCCCCATGTGTCCTGGATTACCATCCGTCACTAGGAGAACTTAAAGGACCCTGGTGGACACGATCGAAAAGGTGCTTAGAAAAAGAAATGATTGTTTTGAGAGACTTTTATATGGAAGATATATCAAGCAAGGAGAAGACTCTCATTTCTGCAGCTTGCCCGAACCATGGTATGACTATGTCGATAAGAAGATGAAACTGGGGTGGAAATATTCTTTTAAGACAGCAACCCTTGGGCCAAAAAATACCAACATGAAGTTTAACCACTCACTAAGAAAGTCGTGATAGTTACTGGGTATTATGAGGAAAGTGATTTCGAGGACTCATTCAACCTGTAGAAACTGGGGTTGATTCTCTACATGATCCATTCAGATGTAGTACCGAAAGACCCGTTTACTCAAATCAAAGCTGCTGACATGCCTGTCCTCAACTGGAATGCCGTGCTTGTCCAACCTCTTAAGACTTAGCCAGATCCAGTTGTCTACCTTATCCAAATCTCCTCATCTAATGTTGTTATTCCTTTTTTTATATCAATGCAACTTATATAAGAATTATTGTCTACCTTATCCAAACCTCTTCTGATGAGGTTCTCAATGCTATTTTTCTTGAGAATGAAATAAATGAAGATTTTGAGAGTCTTATCGTGCCTTATATTAATTGTCTTGTATCTGATTAAACTCTTGATAATGATGATTTTACAAATGAATAATTCTTAACTGATCTTAAAAAGGAGAATAACAAACAACATAACTTCATTCAAATTAATAATGATGAAATAGTTATTATTAATCCCAGTTCTAGTAGCCATTAGTGCGAGATTTGGATATGGACCACTCTTAACGAGAATGAGCATACGTAATTCGAAGAGCTACTGTAAAGGAATTCATGGATGTCTTTGCATGGTCCGATGTTGTTATGCCCAGTATTGACCCAGAAATAGATCAAAACGAAATCCTAACATTTTCAAAATGCAAACCAGTCAAACAGAACCTACGAAAGATCCGTATCGAATGGTCGCTCAAAGTTAAAGAAGAAGTGGTCAAACAACTGAACGCAGGTTTTATTCACGTAGTCAAATATCTTACATAGCTCGCCAACATTGTCCCTATAATGAAGTCAGGAGGGAAATTCTGTATGTGCGTTGATTACCAGGATTTCAATAAATCATCCCCAAAGGACGATTACCTATTGACAAACATCACCATAATCATGGAAAACAGATATAGCCATACCCCCAAGTAATTTGTTAATTGATTTTACGGATACAACCAAATCAAGATACACCTTAAGCATTAGTAGAAAATTGCCTTCATCACGTCATGGAGAGCTTTTTGCTATACTATCATGCCATTCAGACTCAAGAATGCCGGGGCTGCCTATCAAAGGACTGCCATAACCATCCTATATGGCCTTATTCACAAAGTGGTCAAAGTCTATATGGACGATATGATCATAAAATTTAAGACCTGAGAAGGTTATATTACCGCCCTCTGAAAGTTTTTTGACTGCTTCGGCAATACTAAATATGGATAAGCCTACACAAATGAATTTTTGATGTCACGAATGGAAACTTATTAGGATTCATGGTTAGTGAGAAGGGAATCAAAACAGACCCTGCCAAGCTGAAAGCCATACTTGAGATGCCACCACGATGAACGGAGAAGAAAGTTCGAAGACTCCTGGGAAAACTATATTATATTAGTCGGTTAACAGCCAACCGACTTCTATCTGCGAAACCATTTTCAAGTTTCTCTGAAAGGATTCTACTAAAATTTTGAATGAGGCCTACCAAAAATCCTTTGACGGAATTAAGCGATACCTTAACCGACCTTCGGTGCTAAGGCCTCCACAGTTTGGTCTCCCCCTCATTCTGTACTTGACCGTCATAGATATTATGGCTAGGCATTTGCTAGATCAATACATTGGAGAATCCCGTAAGGAAAGAGCCATTTATTATACCATTAGAAAATTGGCAAGGTACGAAGTTAACTACACTACTTTGGAGAAAGTATGTGTTGCCTTGGTCTATGTCACTCTGAAATTATGGAAATACATGCTTTCCATCCCCCACATACAAATATCCCATATGGATCCCATCAAGTACTTTCTAGAAAATCCCTCTCTGTCTAGCTGAATGACCCGTTGGTTGATGTTGCTAGCCAAGTTTGATATTATGTACGTCACACAGAGAATCCATGAAAGGGAGAGACATCTCTGATTACCTTACTGATTACCCCATGTAAGAAGAGGATGTTTGGGTCTTTAAATTCCATGATGAAGATATTCTTTACACCTCTTAGGAGGACCTTCGATGGAAAATATTCTTTAATGGAGGTGCCAACAAGAAGGGATATGACATTAAAATACTCATAATCTCCCCTAATGACTCTCATAACTCAATTGCCATCAAGTTTGACTTCCCCTGCATCAACAACAGGACTAAATATAAGGCATCCAATGTAGGCCTCAAGATCGCCCTCTATAAAGGAATCCGATGCCTAGACGCCTACAGAGACTTTGCTCTTATCGTCGAATGAATCCTCAAAAAATGGAAAGTCAAAAATAAGAAGATCTTATCCTTCCATGTTAACCTATAAGAACCATCCTCCCAATTTAAAGATGTCACTTTCCACTACTTTCCCCGACCAAAGAATAACCTGGTTGACGCCCTTGCTACCCTAGCCTCTATGGTCGACATGTTTGAGGGAAAAATAATGTCCCCTTTCCTGGTATAAAAAAAGCTAAGCCTATGTACTGCTACCACATTGAACTCATTCCACAGGAAGATACTAATATAAATGGGTTATGGTACTATGACATTTGGCGCCTCCTCAAACATGGTTTGTATCCTTAAGATGTAGTTAAGAAATATCGTACAACCCTTCATAAACTAATTGCCCACTATATCATCTGCAATAAAGAGCTATTCAAGAAAAACTTTGATGGAACCCTTTTGCACTTCATAGCAGGGGATGATGTTGAAAAAATAATGCATACAATCAACATTGAGGAATGCAGACCCCACATGAACGGTCACATGCCTTCCAAAAATATCATCTGTATAGGGTAATGTTGGACCACTATGCTCCAAATTGAATTGCCTATGTCCGAAGATCCCTTGAATGCCAACAATTTGCTAATCTTCAATACTTGACTCCATGATAACTATATAACTTGACATCTCCTTGGTCCTTATCCACCTGGGGAAATGACATCATAGGGAAAGTTATTACTAAAGCTTCAAAGGATCACGAATTCAAACAGGTTGCCATTAATTACTTCACCAAATGGGTCAAAGTTGAGTCATACACGATTATGAATGCCAAGGCCAAGTTTACCGGAAAGAACGTCATCTAGTGATACTAAGTTCCCCGCGAGTTATTGTCAAATAATGGGATCCATTTTGAAGATGAGGTCACGGAACTAGTCGACAAGTATGGGATTTAGAGACACAAATCTTCTCCCTACTGACCCTAAACCAATGGTGCCATCGAAGATGCCAATGAACATCTCTAGACTAAAATTAGTAAGATGACTAAAAGTCACAGAGAGTGGGCCGATCGAATCCCTCATTCCCTCTAGGGATACCACATTTCAATCAGAACACCTACTGGGACTACCCCTTATTCTCTAGTGTATGACATGGAAGCAATCCTACCCGTTAAGTTGGAAATACCTTCCTCACGCATCCTAATCGAAAGAAAAGTTGACGAAGATAAATGGCATCACAGTCACTTTGATAAATTATCACTCTTGGATGAAAAGAGACTGAAGTCTCTGTACCATATACATGGGTACCATCACCGGATAGCGCGATCATTCAACATGACAATCAAGGACCATGGTGTCTAGAAAGGAGACCTTACCCTCAAAGAGATCATATAACCCATGTGGGACCCCAGAGGGAAATTAAAATTGAATTGGAGCAACTCCTACATCGTGAATAAGATTCTCTCAGGAGCTTCCGCTATGCTCACAGATCTCTACGAAAAAAAATGGTGCATATAGTCAACCTGGACTATCTCAATAAATTTTACCATTTGTTTGAAATCTCAGTGCGCTACGACTCTTATTATCCCGCTTTAATTCTTAAAAACAAAATAACTCTTCATTTCCCTACCCAGAACTATATGGGACCTGATCCTCTCAAAAACATTTTCTTTTCAAAATGAAAGTCATGAAAATTTTCAAAACCCCTAGCGGTACGTAGGCATCCTATACGCCATACATGGATTTGGTTCCCTTCTTTTTCGCAAAATACTATTCTTTTTTTACCTTCGAGAATGACGGTGCATTTTATCATGAATAAAGGGATAATTTATGCCTTAGAGATTAGTATAAATAATTCAAATACAAAACACATAAAGAGGCACAACAAAATATGTTCAAAATTAACTTTTATTTTCTATTAAGGAGAATACAACGATGTTACATGAAGTATAAGTGAAGGGAGTCGAACCAACCACCCCTTTCCGCTGACCAGACCATTCTTAAACAAACCTAACCTAAAACCAAAATACCTAAAATTATCCCCATACCCCAAACACACATTAGAAAATAATCACAATAGCTTCATAAAAATCACCTAAGCTTCACAAACACTGTCTTTAACTATTGGATGTCCCCGTTTCATTATTGTTACCAGCCTTTAGAGTTCACCAAGTTTCCCACTCATGATTGACATTCTGTCTACACTCCATGGAGAGGCACGCCTTGATAAAACTGGACAGAACCAAAACACCGTCTTCCATGGTATCGAAAGAAACAAACCACCTTTGACTGGTCTCCTCCACCATAACTTTCTATACTAACCACTTCCATAATCATTTCAGGTAGTCCCTAAATACATGTCAGGGACCTCCCACAGATTGTGATGGATGGATAGACAATTGACGGCACTGCCACAAAGAGCCCATCATCATCTTCAAAGATTCAATCAAATATTCCACCGAGAAGAAATTTATTATATGAGGGGGCACATTGGTCCCACTCGACTTGGCACAGAAGCCACTAGTGAAAATAGATGGAAGTAAGCCAAAGGCCCACCAACTTCCCATACCGATACTCTTCAAGCTACAAGATAGGTTGTACGTCCACCCACCGTGGCACTGACTAGTTAAGACACTGGGATCCATCGTCTATAATCCATTTAACCCAACTCTTTATAGATGGAATTAAAGCTGAAGAAAGGTCGGACTAGAAAATTAGGCACAACTGCCAAAGAGTACTCAGGAGGGAAAACCAGACGAAACCTCTTCACAAGACACATAAATAGCATTACGGGGCTTCCCCTTAGAAAGCCAGAACGACACTCCTTCGAAGCATCCAGGCCGTTTAGGATCTCAACTAGCACCACTTTCATAAGATTATGGAAGTAAGACATCTAGGCCATCATTGCAGTAACCTCGGGATTCACAGTCAAGTCCCTCGTCACTAACAATAGCCTCATAGTAAGGCCTATAGGTATAACCATAGCAAATTAGACATCCTCAAAACCATTTAGGCTCATTGAATACATTATCGCCTAAATAAAAATGGACCCTTCGGTAACCAACAGTCTAGCCACCGAGGGAGAAATATAAAGCAACTACGATAAGAAAATTCAAGGAGAATGGGAGAAATCAGGTATAGCCGCCGTCACACTGGGGATGGCCCCCAATATGGTCGAGACTCCTCATAGGTAGGAGGGACCTCGTCCAGATCAAAATAAAATACATGATGTTTAGGATACCAAAATTGTATTGCTGCTGCCAATAGGTTCCAGCCTATGGCTCAATTACGCCACAGAAAAACCCGACGCAGCTTGATAGTGCCATAATCCACATTATATACGGACATGTTCTCCAGCCCATCAAGATAACAAGGTAATCCTTCATATATAGGAAGATTTATTTAAGAATAAGTAATATGATGCATGGAAACAAATGGGGGTATTAATGGAGAAAACCCATCCCCCACACCTCCTTTTATACTTAAAATCTTTGGGAAAAGACAAGAGTCCTGGAAACCCGATTAAAATAAAACCCCATAAGAGTACTCTGATATGCAAGAAAGTGCAATCAAGTCCTAATAATGATTTAACTTAACCCCCATGTCGATAGTAAGGTCAAGGGGTATGCCAATTGATAACCCCTTATCTTGAAAAATTACCCTCAGGGAATTTACTCATTTTTTCGCTCAAGAAAATTATTTTGTCTTAAAATAAATCCGTACTGAAAAAACCTTTTCCTTTAGGTAATTACTGTTACCCTTTTTCATAATAACAATTCTTATACATCTCATTTTCAATTCCGTACTCATCTTTATCTTTGCATAAAATAAACAATCTGAGCAGAAAATTGAAAGTGCATATATACTAAGTCACTAAGTCAAGTAAAATACCAAAAATAAAACACATATTTCTTAATATACTTTGCTTCACTGAGTTACATTTTACAGATGAGAAAAATAAAAAAACAAACGGGATATTTATCGAACCCATGAACTCTCTCTCTCTCTTGCTCTCAACCCCCATGGAGGACTCCCCTATGGTGAGTGGTGGATCCTTCACTCCCAAAACTTGAGCCCTCATCAGAAGTGGCAGGTGACACAAAGCATGAAGTGCCCGAACTCTTAATATACTTTGACATGGAGGACATCCAATCCTTGATATACCTCAGCCAAATGGTAGACACCAAAACATACTGCAAGAAAATATGTAACAAGCAAAGGGAAAATCAGTTTAGGAAGCAAATGAAAGTCAATGAAACAAGAAGAGAAAGAAAAGGATATACCTCAGGCTGAAGGGATTCATCCATAACCCCCGTCAATCCAGACACTGATGCATGAGGGTGATGCGACATGATCAGTGACTCCTCGCAACTCAATACGAAGGGGGAGTAACCTGAATAATTGGAGCATCCTCTACTATCGCCGCTGATGTGATACTCCCTGTGCCATGGGTCAATCTCGATGGTGCACTAGTACCCATGTCCGAAGCCATAGCGGGTGGAGTCATGTTCTCAACGTCATAGATACAGGAGGGCATCCACGAACTCATCACATAATCTAGATAATTATAGGTATTTGTATAATGCATGTAGCGCTCCTCAATTATCGCTGTCGCTTGAGTAACATTCAATATTTCCCTCACTCGCCTCATATATGTGGGGGACAATGAGAACGGGAATTCCACCTCCTCACCCATAATCTAACTAACTACCATCTCCCCTAGGTACCAGACGTACCTAAAGGCTAAACTCCTGCGTGATCAACTGCCATATTTGCGCATATAGGGCCGTTACCCCCATATCACGCGGAGTCGCCCCCTAATGGTAGAAAGTCACCTACAATTCCCTATAGAGAATTAACATCTACGTGGTAAATAAAGATGCTAAAGGTCTTAGAATAAATAGAAAGATAACGTGATCGCTTGTTAAGGCATTCGAAGCCTGTCGCACGTCCACCATGGACAAAGACTGATTTGACCTCCGATTGGACTTCCGCTATCAGAACATCCCGTAAAAGTCCCCTAAATCCCTATCCTTCAGGGCTATTAACCCTGCATTACACCCGATCACCTCATAGAACCACATCTACAAAATACATAAATCAACAAGAAAGAAACGAAAGAAGAATTAAAGGAAATGCGTAAAAAAGGAAAGTAAATTCAAGATTACCTCCAGAAGTTACGTGGCCCCTATAAAAGTTTGTTGACATCACCAGCTAAAAGTATCCTTAGAAGTATAAAGGGACACCAAGGCCCCAACTATACATCCGAACGTCAAAAATCGTCCCAAAAACTGGTAAGAGACAGAGATGGATGATGTCAGCACTCGTTGCCACCAGAAAGGCACCCAACAGAAGAAAAATAAATTTATGGGTCATATGCCTCTCCTACCGCCCATCAGTCACATTCGCCTTCCTCTTCAAAATAGTCTCCTTGAGAGAAAAAATATAGATTGAATCCATAAAAATGATCCTACCCACATCTCCCAAAGCTACCTGTACCACCTCTAATGTCACCCTCAGTGTGAAGTCCAACACTATCTAAAACCCTTTACAGTTAGCCCCTATCAATTGCTGAACCTCTATGCGATTAATCTTCATCTCCCCAAAGCCAAGATGAAAAGTGTGGGTAATGTTCCACCACCTCTCTCCCGGAGCACACAAAATTATCGTAAACATATGGGTCATATGCCAGCTCGCGTAGAAGAGTATGCTCATCAACCACAGGCTCAAACAGATCAAAGACATTTTCATTACTAAAAGCAAGAGTTACCCTTGAGTGCGACTCTAGGACAGTCCAGTCATAGACAGCCGACGAAGCATTATCATACACCTCACTTGAACAAGTCATTTGAAATCTTTCAGTAAAAAGGACTTAAAAATGGTTTATAGAGAGGAAAGTAGAAGATTCAATCACTTGAAGGTGTGAAAAATGGAGAGGATTCGCCCCCTTTTATATAAGGTTAAGGGGGCTGCCGATCGGCAGCCCCCCTAATCAAGTCGGTCGGAAGTCATCTTTTACCTTTCCTAAGGAGGCCTCAGAGTCCTCAACCTTGCCGATTGGAACCCCACCCCCTTCAAATTTTGTACAAAATATGCCAAAAAACCTAAAAAATCCAAAAATTCCTAAAAATCCTAGAAAAATATGGAACATCATTTTTTCTTAAGAAATTCATTTTTGGAATCACTATACCCCTTACAAAACTCTCGTAATCCCCAGTAAAACTAATCTTATTCTCTTGTCCCCAACATAATCCCCATCCAGATTAATCTTAAAAACCCATCCTCAACGTATTCCATAAGTAGAACCAACGATGAGTCCACATCCAAGTCTACTATTCCCCAACCTAAACCTCCCCTAGCAGAGTATCAAAACTACATAATCCCTAGCTAGATATTTCAAGGATAAGTCCTTCCCTAGTAGAGTCTTAAAACAACACAATCCCTAGTGAAGGCCTTTTGGTACAATTACTTACGGAGTCACGCTTATACGACCTACACCATCTAAGGCATGTCACCCTAGACTGGGATTTAATTAGGGGAGTGCAACATCATGTTACAGGACGTTAAGAATCTTCTTGGGTTTCGTATTAATGGGTTTTCCATTACAGGTGCTAACATGAAATGAGGGCATGTTTCACTTCAAGCGATGTGCTAGGAGTACTTTGGTGTTACACAAAATCAATAAAAGTTTAGTTCCAGTATCCGAATTAGGATTAACTAGTTGGTGGGCACGTTTGCTTAGTTACCCGAGGCACCGGGTGTCGATGTACTTACCCTTTACCCATGAGCATATATTTTTCGTATGATTGGAGGCACGTTGCTACTGAATAAATCTGGTAGATATGTGAAACTTCTATACCTCCCATTCCTACAGAGACTTCACTAGATACTACAATTGAGGAGGAGCTTCTCTCCCCACATTATATTAAGATCTTTGCGGGGATACCTCACGCAACGCCAGACAGATTGTATGGTGTTTAGTGATGATATTGGTGAAATTTACATTATAGATTTCTTGTTTTAAATGGCATCATAATTGTTGGATTATTATAATTTATTGAAGTTTGTTTTCATTCATTCATAATTATGGGGATACAAGCATCTATCCCATTTGTCACCAAATCGATGGATACAGGAGCATGTTGAGCCCCCACCTACTGAGAGCATCGAGCCACTACCATCAAGGCCATTGGGATGCCGATAAACGATAATACCATTGTTTATTCATTTGGCCTTTGTTATTTTCAGTGATATTTATTCGATTTTCTAATGGTTCACCCCGCTATCTCAAAGGGAAACCCTCATGCATGTTCTCACTTATTTTCGGGACTAGCTCGATCTGATGCGGCTAGATCAAGTGTGTAAAGCTTAGTTTTTTTCGTCATAATAATGATGTACATTTTTATTAAACCTTAATTTATTATTAATTATTGTACTTTTATTAATAATTTGCAGATGATTTGGCTCCCTTATACAGACGATGCCACAGAATAACTACTAGATTACTGCATAGCTGGTGTAGATATATAAAGGGCTAGGGTACCCCTCATAAACTACGAGGTTGTGGAGTGGCATATACTGGATCATCGCCTTTGATAGATAATGTCATGGCGCAGTTGCCAGATTATTGCGTAGCAGGTGTAGTTATATGGAGGGCTAGGGTTCCCCTAATATACTTCGAGATTCTGGAGTTGAATATACCAGATTTTTGCCTTTAGATAGTTTGCGATGCAACAACCTTTCCTATCAGCATGCGATATGAACGAGGAATTACATCGAATTGATATGAGAGGATGTGCTGACAATGAATTTTATATACTTCACGGGAGATACATTGAGATGTGGGTACAAATGAGACATACTATTGTGATCGGTGATCCTTATGATGGTGACGTGCTGTTAGATGACCCATACATGTTATGGTATCAGCGCATTACTCGTTGTTTTATTAATCGGATCCACGTTGACCCCCACCCCACGGAGCCCTCGCATTTGGGGGGGGGGGGGGGGATTGTCGAGCTTTTGGTAAATATTTTTTTGATGAGTACATAATTTTGTATGAATTATGCCTAAATCTAGGTCTTGTTAGGTTGATTGTATTATAAATAAACAACTATTAGAGTCATTTTGTTAAATAAAATGAAAAATGCAATTTTAATAACCCCAGGGGGTGAAACAATAATTTTAGAATTTTATTGCCACAAAAATATTTTTTAAATATTTATCTGGGCAAAATATGGTTCTCTTTGAAATTTGGTTGAATTCCAGATTAAAAAACAACAACTTATTAATTTTGGGGTCATAACGTCAAGAGGGGAATTTATATAATTTTTTAAACTTTTATGACCCTAAATTTGAATTAATTATTTTTATTTTTCATTTTCATAGGTACACAGAAAATTTGGACAACAAAGGAATCGATATGCAAAAAATTACCAGGACACATTGCGAGACGATACGGTTGATACAACTATACTAAATATTTGTTATAAAATTGTTCGAGTGTCCGTTGAGGCCGTGGCATAACTTTTCAAAAATTTCTTGAAAAGACTCCTAACTTTGATATTTGGGCAAAAATGAGATTTTAAAGTTTTAGGGGTAAAAAATACGATTAAAGTTGGTGCTACGAATAGTGACGTGAATAGTACAAAAAAATGGATAAATATAAAAAAAAACTTCCCAATTGTTTACAACTCTTCTAAAGTCTCCATGAGATAATTTCCAACTCAAAAAATCAATTAAAGAGAGTTTCATCCCGACTCAAACACTTCACCCGTTGCCCTATAAAAAGGACCTTGGACTCACAATTCACACAGAATTTTGGGGAGCAATTTTTGAGTGATTGTATTCAATTTGAGCGCTAATTTTTGATGATTTATTATAGGATTGAAGATTATTGTGAGAGAACTTATTGTAAGTTTGATTTATTAATGAAAATTTCTACTTATTCTTGTAATTTGTCTTTCATTATGGTAACTTAACTTTTCTATTAGGATTAAGGTGAAGTTTATTATAGTTAGCTAATATTGCCACGTTAATTTAACTGTTGTTTGCTCCCTACTCATTTTGATTATTATCAAAAATCAGTATTTATTTTAAAACGTCACGAGAGTCTTTTAAAATTTCAAAATTGTTTTGCCAAATCAAGTTTTGATATTTAAAAATAGTAAATTTTGATGGATTATGCCTGCACTTTAAATGTTTTGATAGCTCATGCTTAAATACATTTGCGAACTTCAAACTTTTATTTTCAAAGGGAATTAGGATCTTAGCCATCTATTAGTGTCGTTAAAAATATTTCAAACATAACCATCGTATTTTTCGAATTAAACGCGATGAGAGTCAATTTAATTTGAGTTATAAAAAGGGAATGATAACAATAAATTAGTGTGCAATATTATTTACGTGGTAAATGGATCCCGAATCCTAATTTTTTTTCATATTGTTTAGAACTCCCCTGTGTTGCTCTCATTATTCATTGTTGCTTTTATTTAATTTAGTGCATAATTATTGTAAGCCTCATTTAGTCTAGTTGGACAGTTGCAATTCTTTTAAAAGTTAAAATTGACAAATCTTTGTGGGTTCGACCCGTACCTACCCTTTCTATTTTTATAATATCCCGTGCACTTGCGGTATTTTACAAATTGACAAGAATTTTTTTTGCACCGTTGCCGGGAATCTGTTCAATTTTTTTTTAAAGAAGTTGTGACTTTTGGACTAGTTTTTTTTGTACTTTTCGCATTTTTGTTAGTTACGAAATTCATAAATATATAAACAACTAAAAATCCAAATATAAAATAAACAATCAGTACTTAATATTTTATATTTTTTTATTTGTAAAAAATATCAAATTTAAGTTTTTTTTAGTAAAGAGTATTTGTAGCACTAGTTTATTGCAAAAGTGCATACAAATTTGAAAAAAAAATAGTTTTTCTGAAATTCTCCAAAATCATTTTTTTTAGTAAGTAGTCCAAAAAATAAAAATTTAAAAAATAATTTTTAATTCTAGTTGTAATTTTGTTATTTCCAGAAAATAAAAAATAAAACTCAAAATTTGTTTCATAAGTGTGCTTGATTATTTTTGTTTTGTGTAAAATACACCACTAGTGCGTAAGTCATGTTATTTGTATATTATTATTATTTTTTTGTGCCTCAGTTTACGCTCGGTGTAGTTTCTTCTGTGTTTTTTTAGATACACATAAAAAAAGAAGAAAAAGGGGCAAAAGTGATGGAAAAGTCAAAAAAAGTCTGCAACGGTGACCGAACGTGAAGAAAACTTGTGCAATCTTGCACGAGCACAAGAAACTCTCAAAGGCGATTGAAATGTATACGATATTTCTTCCTGCGACGTGAACTTAAACTTCGGTCTGACTTAAACATGTAACCGTAAAAAGTTCACGTCGGAGTTACATTTTTGTGTGCTCCTATGTGATTTAATTTCGCATTTAATTTAGCACGTTGCATAAATTGATTTAAGGGCAAAACCCCTGTGAAGATAAGGTGGAGATTTCATTACCCTTTCTTGACCCGCAAATCACTAATTAACTAAGAATTTACATATCCCGAGCCATCATATTTAATTAAAAATTAAGTAAATGCTGGCCTTAGTATATCACGTAGCTCATAGAAAACCTCTTAACAAGGCTAGAATTAAAATTTACTCCAATTCAAACTTGCCAAATCAGTTTCATTTTACCTTGATTAGTATTGGTGGTTTTTAATGAGTCTTCGTACCGACTACGTACCTCATGAAAAAACTGGGATTTGAGGCGATAACCATAGTTGGCCGTCTTTTAAATTCCCCCTTGTCAAAGAGTAGGAACTGCCTAAGTCATAAAATTTATTCGGAGACCCCCGCTATCATAGATTAATCCCAAAAAAACTTGATTTTAAAATTAAAATTCCCCTCGCCTAAATGAGATAATTCAATTTGCTTTGTGTTAGCTAGGAATTACGTGGTTTAAGTCAAATTATTTTCTTCACATAAAAACAAACAAAATAATAAAAATATATATGGAAAAAAATAAAAAAGAATTTTAAAAGAGGAGATAAATTCGAGTGAGCTCAGTATATGCGAAGTTGGTTTCTATATTATACCGGTTATTTTTCGTGTGTGTAGTCTAGCAGTATTGATACTTACATAGGTATATTTTTAATATTATTTAAGACGAAAGATGAGTTAGCATCATGTGCTCTTAAATATTACCTTTATCCAACTAGGTCATCTAGTTAATCTTTAAGCATACGTCTACCCGATCACAACGCAAACAATATCTATTTCATTCAGGAACAATCCAATTGTTGACCATGTTTCAAGGCACTGAAAAAGAGGATCCCTACCTTCACTTGTGTGCATTCTAAAAGATTTGTGGGACCATTAAGTATCAAAAACTCACCGACGAGATTATTAAACTTAAATAATTTCCGTTCTCATTGAAAGACAAAGCAAAGAGTTGGTTTAACTCCTTAAAACCCGAGTCCATAACCAATGGAATAAAATGAATGACGCATTTTTACAAAAAATCTTCCCTAACCAAAAGATGGTTGTTGATGTAAAAAACTAGATTATATCTAATTAATTAACCAGAGATAAATAAGGTAATAAATAAATAAGACAAAAGGATTTTTAAAGTGGTTCAGTCGTATGAGAATGGCCTATGTCCACTATTTTTAAAGTGGTTCAGTCGATAAATGATTTTCCAAGAGATCCAGAGTCCCCCCCTTATGAGGAGGTTACAATGTATTTATATCCTTGAGGCTGTACATATGAATGAATAATGCACTTTAATCCAGTAGACAGATGATAATAATGCGCATTTAATGCATAGCTGTCTTTTCATTAAGTATCTCGGACCGACTAAGTTTCTCGGTACGCTTAAGTTAGTCGGACCGCCTAAGTTGCTCGGTACGCCTGAGTTGCTCGGTACTTTCAGTTCCTCGGGGCGCCCAAGCTGTTCGGTATGCTTGAGTTGCTCGGGGCGCTTGAGTAGCTCGGTGGTAGTATGTTGTTAGTTGGAAGTATTTGTAATTGCCACGTAGGTTGACACGTGTCTTCAAATGACTTATTCATGTCAGCAGACTAAATTTGGTATCCACAGAAGCCCCCAATGTTTCACATTTTTGAGGTTGAAGAAAAGTGTGGAACATTCTGCTTGAAAATTGCTTAGATTTTTAGTTTTTATGGATTTTAGGAAAACTTTCGTTGTATATAACTCCTTTTTGAGCACATAGTATCAGGCTTCATAAATATTTTGAATTTTCATGACCACTTCGATATTTGTGCCCTTTCCTTCCTTTAACCGCCGCCGAAAATGCAAACTTCTTCCCTTGTAATCATTGTCTTTCTCTATTCCCGAGATAAAGTATTTAAGCACGGTAGAAATTCCATCGTCTTTCACTTTTCAAATCTGTATCTTTGAACTCTTCATTTTCTCTCTACCTTGTGCCTTCGTTCTTTCCATCGTTCATTTGTCAACTGATCTCTCTTTTTCTGTAAGATTTTCTTCCCTCTCCTTTATTTACTTTGTTCATCATGGTTTATCTTACTAAATCGCTGGACAAATTTCGGTATGAATTTTCAATCCCTTCGTGGGTTATTTTGGAAAAACTTTCTGAACCTTCTGATTATTTTTCTTTGGCTGAGGGACATTGGTTCCGAAGTCTTTTTGTGGCCGAATGTGGCTTTTCTTTCCCGTCAAATCCCCTGTGTTTGGAGTTTTGCCAATATTTTGATGTTGTACCTTCAAGAGTAGCTCCAAATACATGGAGGATAGTTAATGGAGTACATAGGTTGAATCAACTTCATGGAACTCAATTAGGGATTCCAGAGATTATGTACTGCTATAGATGGGTTGTCAGTGATACCACATTCTATTTAAAAACTAGGTTTTTGAATAGAGCGTTAGTTGTCAATCTTCCCGATGCCAGTAGGGATTATTTTGATCATGGAGTTGTGATGAAAAATTGGCAACACCCTCCATTAAATGGAGATGATGTATACCAAGGTCCCAGGTGTCCACTTTATGGCAATGGGATAGGTTGTTTTTATTTTTGAAATCTTGTTTTCTTTGTATTTGATAAAATACATCACTAACATTTGATTTTGTTTCTTACAGTTGACAGTAAAAGAAGACCTCCAAAGGAAACTGATGTTAATATAAAGCATTTAAAACTTATCTGGAGCTTGCATCAATCTGTTGCTGAGGAGCATATTAAATATGCTTCATACTTGTTGCAATACAAAATCTACACTTCATCTTTCACTGCTCGTCCTCGTCCAGTGGTGGTTGATCTTGACCAAGTACCAGCCTCTGAGACTAGTGTGGAAGGTTCTTCCTCTGAATCAAATATTCCTATCACTGATTTGATGAAGAAGAGAAGAGCTCCTACCTTTTTGACAAATCCGCCTCTGCTATTGTGGAGGCAAAGAAGAGTAAACAAGATGTCCCAGAGGAAGGTATAAAAAATATAGATGTACCCCCTCTTGTTGCTGCCAAAGAAGCTGGTAAAAAGCCCCCTATGGCTCCAAGTAAGACTATTGCTATCTCTCCTTCGAGTGATGTTGTTGTTATATCTCCAATAAAGTCAATGTCTTTAATTGAAAATACTCCAGCTCCTTTGAGGAGATTAAAGAAAAGCTATTCTGAGAGACCTGCTAAACCTGTCTCTCAACCTTCAAATGTTGAGGGTAGTATTCCAGTCCTTGTTGCTCCAAGCTCTGCTGTGAGCTTGGTGAGATCCTGGACTGTCCCAGAATCTGAAGGTGTTGAAGACACCTTTTCTCACGAGAAACTTACTACACTGGCTGCTCAACACATTTCTTCAGTAAGTATCTTTACCTTGACCGCTTTATTTTTTAGTACTATGTTCATAGATTGACTTAAAGTTATTTATTTTTTCAGTTGGTGATGTGTTTCAACAGCATTTTGAAGAAGGATGAAGCCATCAGAGCTTCAAGCTCCTCGGGTGGAGTAGAAGAAGCTTTTTTTGGGCTGACCCAAGCTTTGATAGATTCTCATCAAAAGTACGAGGAAGATAAAGGTGCTTGGGAGAAGCAATTTAAGTCCATTGAGCTAGACAGAGATCAAGTCGTGAATGCCTCCAAGGAATTGGAGAAGAAGTTGAAGGAGTTTGACAGAGAAACAAAGGGCTTGAGGTTAAGCTTAAGTCGCCTGAAAAGGAAGTTGTTAAACTTCAAGATGTTGAGCAACAAAAAATGGAGGTGGAAGAAAAACTAAAATCTGCCGAGGAGCTCCTTAGGGAAAGGTCCTCCTCAGAGAAGGAAAAAAGGAAAGCTGCAGTTGAAAAATCATTCAGTGCTGGTTGGGACAAAGGCTGGAACAAAAGTCTGGCCATCATAACTTCTTAAATGGAATATGCTGGTGTCAAATATTTTCGAGATGGATGGGTAGTAGCCTTGCAAGAGCTGAAGGTTGCTGAGAATTATGAGTTATTCTAACAGCACACTTATGGCCCTAATCTACCTCCTGGAGAAGAATAAGAGGATGAAGCTGCTTCAGATGAATCTTCTTTGATGATTGGAGATTATGTCTCTTTTGTTCAGCCTTTCGAGCAACTCCAACTAGTCAGCACTTCTGATGAGCAACCAACTCCTTCATCCCAACCATCTAACGAAGTTGTAAGGAACAAGGAGAAGGTGTAAAGTTATTCGGGCTTTTTATTTTGTTGTTCTCTAAAATGTAACCTCGAACTATGTATTTTCTCTTATGATGAATAAAAATTCGTACTTTGGTTGTTCGTCTTGAATTTCTCTTTTACTTGCTCTGTCTGCACCATTATTGATTCTTTTTATTTATTCTCTTTGCTAGTTTATGACCAGGATGGAGCTCTTGTCAGCTCATGATACAGAATTGATGAGGAAATGCAATAACTATTTTAAAGCTGGTCATGCAGATCTTAATGAGGCCCAGATAATTGACATCCTCAGATCAGGTGCTTCTGACCGAGCAGTTAAAGCTTACCAATACTTGAAGTGCTTGCTCGATCGTACTGTTGCCAATAATGTGGCCTACTATGAGATGATTGAAGACCTTCGAGGAGAAATCGAGGAACTCCAACAATAATATAAGGAATCCACTTCCCTTTTGCATCAAGGATACGAGAAAAAATATCAACAATTGAGTGCTGACAAAGGGTATGACAAATTCATCTCTGTTTACGAGAAAAAAGGAGAGTGTTCTGAAGCTTGAAGTTGAAGAGCACATGCATATCACCAAGTTGTTGGAGCAGGAGAACATTTCTTTGCAAGAGGAAATAAAGAAACTCAAATCTGCTGCTTCTTCTTCAGGAGCCTTGGTCGCAGTAAATGATGATGGTTTTTCATTCTTGGAGGTAGAAAATGCTAACTTACGAGATGAGTTAGAAACTCTGAAATGAGCTGGACCCTCCACATCTGATCGCGGTAGAGCAAGATCTTCTCGTGGATGAGCTAGGGCTGGTCGGGTCACCATTAAAGAAGTGAGAACTCAGTCAACTTTAGAGAATCAAGACGTTCCGTTGATGGCGAAGAACCAGGCCTTGGCAGAAATGTCTAAGAAGATTCTGAACTTCACCGAATAACTCTCTAATCAAAGCTCTGCTCTGGAAAGTAAAGAAATTCTAGTGAAGAAACTCCACGAGCAACTTGAGAGGTTAACTTATCTGTTTCACAAACAACTCAGAGAATTTTGGATAGCTGGGTATAACGAACCTTTGTACCATCTCGATGCTCGGTTGCAGCAGTCAAATAATGAGGGATATAAGCAAGGGTGGTTGAATGCTTTGTGTGTACTAAAATTGGAGCAGGACCACTACTTATGGGATTATTATGATCCTGGAGTGCTAGATTTGCCCGTGCCTCCTTTTAAGCTTGATATTAGTTGGATTCCTGTTCGTGCCATTCCTCAATGCTTGATTTCTAAGTATCTCGACGATTACAATCTTTATGCCAACTTTGAGATATCTCTCCCAGAGCACTTGCTCGATCGGCCCTCCGTAATGAATGTTAGACTAAATTCTCCTTATGCTTTAGATGATCCTCCAGCCGGGGTAGATACTGCTTCAAAAGCAGAGGGGAAGAAACCCATAGAGTAGGATATTTTTCATGTAATGAATCACATTTTTCACATCATATGTAATTTTACTTGACTTGAATGAAGAAATTTTTAGTCTTTTGCCATTTCATTTTCTTCTAAATAATTTGTAGAATGTCCTTGCTTGTTAGTTGGTGAATATATATATGTATATACTATGCTTCTCCCCTTTGTTGTTTGATTATAGTGACTTGTCACTCTTTAGGCCTAAGCAATGGAATGGTTAGAATCCCACGTTCGTGCTTAGTTGTAGTAATCTCGTATGGATTACCTTGTTGCCTAGACAGTGGATGCCCCGGGAGGTCGTCCAGCTTCTTGCCTAGTTTGCCGACCAACCGGAGTTGGTGGTATAGAGTTCCCAACCAACCGTAGTTGGTGGTAATTTAAATGCTGACCAACCGGAGTTGGTGGTAATGGATTTCCCGACCAATCGGAGTTGGTGGTAATTGATTTCCTGACGAATCGGAGTTGGTGATAATTGATTTCCCGACCAACCGGAGTTGGTGGTAAATGAATTTCTGACCAACCGGAGTTGGTGGTATAGAGTTCCCGACCAATCGAAGTTGGTGGTAATTGAAATACTGACCAACAGGAGTTGGTGGTATTTGATTTGCCAACCAACCGGAGTTAGTGGTAATTGATTCCCAACCAATCGGAGTTGGTGGTAATGGATTTCCTGACCAACCGAAGTTGGTGGAAATTGATTTCCCGACTAACCAAAATTGGTGGTAATTGAATTGCCGACCAACTGAAGTTGGTGGTATTAAGTTCCCGACCAACCGGAGTTGGTGGTAATTGTTCTGAATTTGGTGTGTAGTGTGTAGCACTAATACTCCGGAAAAAAAATTTCAACAAAGAAAGAAGCTGGATAAAACATCACTTTATTCATGTTGAAGAAACTGCATTACATTGGAATTTTAATTATTGACGATACTTGCGCAGATGCTCTGCATTCCACGCATTCTTGAATTCTTTTCCTTCCAAGGTTTAAATCGTGTATGTCCCTGGACGAACAACTTCTGTTACTCTGTAGGGTCCATGCCAGTTGGCTTCCAGTTTGTTATGCTTTTGTATCACTTTCTTCAGCATATAATCCCCTTCCTTCAAATCACACTGCTTCACACTTTTGTTATAGAATAAAGTTCTTCGTTATTGATATGCTACATTCCTGATTGCTGCTTCTTCCCTAACTTCTTCGAGCATATCCAGGTCTAATCTTCTCATCAAATCACTGACAGGAGAAATGAAATTAAGCACCCTATGCGTGGGTAGACCCAATTCAGCAGGTATAACAGCCTCACTCCCAAATGCCAACATATATGGAGACTCTCCTGTTGCTATTCATGGTGTGGTACGATAAGCCCACAATACAGAATGTAGCTCGTTAATCCAATTTGCCTTGTCATTTTTTCAAACCATTCAGTAGCGTTCTTTTTGTCACCTTAGTTTCCCCATTGCTTTGGGGATGGCCTGGTGCAGAGTGGATCTTCAGTACATTAGATTGATGACAATACGCAGCAAACTCCTCGATATCAAACTGGTTTCCATGGTCAGTAATGAATGCATGTGGGAGACCATATCTGCAGATAACATTCTTCCAAATAAATTGATAGACTTTGTCGTATGTCATATCAATGAGAGGCTCAACTTCCACCCATTTGGTAAAGTAATCCACAACAAACACAAGGTATTTGAATCTTCCCTTGGTCGTTGGAAGTGGTCCTACCAAGTCTATCCCCCACATGGCGAATAGCCAAGGGGACGTTATAGGTGTTAACAATGCTTGGGGAGTTCTTCGGATAGAGGAGAAACGTTGGCATTTATCGCACTTCTTAACATAAGGTACGCAATCAGCTCTCATCGTTGGCCAGTAATACCCCTGCATTGTTATTCTTTGCAAAAGCGTCCGACCTGCTACATGGGCTCCACAAGACCCTTCGTGAACCTTCTCGATCAAATCTTTTAATTCGGAGGGATAGACAAATCTTTGTAGCCCTACTATAACTCGTCGTCTATATAATATGCCATTGGTCAATACATAACGAGCAACTTTAAACTTCAGTTTTTTAGCTGCGAGTTTATCAGTTGGCAAAGCCCCCTCTTCAATATAGGCCCTGATGGGGTCCATCCAAGATGGTCCCAAGTCGAGGGCAATGAAGTTTATAATCAGATCTTCGTCTATGCTCCGACCAGCCAGGATTTCTATTGGGATCGTTCTTTGTAGCTCGGTGCGTGTGGCTGATGCTAACCGAGCTAGGTCATCTGCTCTCACATTCTCCATTCTTGGTATTCTAATTAACTGAACTGCAGTAAAACTCGATACAACCTTCATTTCTTTGGCATGATACTTGACCATTAATTCTCCTTTTGCTGAATACACCCCCAGAATTTGATTTACTTTAACTGGGAATCACTGAACACAACGACTTGATCTGCTTTTATGGTTTTGGCTAGACTTAGACCCACAATCATTGCTTCATATTCGACCTCATTATTAGAAGCCTAAAATTGAAAGCGCAGAGCATATTCCACATCAATCTCATCCGGACTGTTTAAAACAATTCCTGCTCCACTGCCTATATTGCATGAAGAGCCATCCACATACAAATTCCATACAGGTACTTCATCATCAAATTTTTTATCAGACGGAGTTTCTCAGTGGAATATTTGGTGCTTCCTTTTATCCTTCTCTGGCACTTCTCGCTCTCTTGCTCGTCTACCGACCTAAGTTGGTCGAGGTCTAAATTTGATGATCCTGTAACATCCACAGGTTGGTCTGTACCCAACTCCTATTCTTTGGAGGCATCTTCCTGAGTAAACTCTGCAATTAAATATGCTACTACCTGCCCTTTGAGCGACGATCTAGTCTCATAAACTATATCATATTTACCAAGTTCTACTGCCTAGTACATCAATCTTCCTGATTTCTTCGATTTATGCAGATCTTGTCTTAATGGCATATCGGTGTACACCACTATAGTATGGGCTTGGAAGTATGGCCTCATTCTTCTGCTTGCTTCAATCAGCGCTAGTGACAACTTATCCAACCTCGGATATCTAATTTCTGCTCCTCGGAAAGCCTTGTTGGTGTAGTAGACTTGTTTATGCACTCCATCCTCTAGTCTTATCAATGCCGAGCTAACAGCATTCTCTAAAATTTCTAGATACAAGTATAGTCTTTCTCCCATCACTAGTCTGGATAATAATGGAGGTGTTCCTAGATATTTTTTAACTCTTGAAAGGCCTCCTCGCACTCATCATTCCACTCGAAAGTTTTTCGAAGTGTGTTGAAGAATGGGAGGCATCTGTCTGTTGCTCGTGACACAAACCTATTAAGTGCTGCAACTCGCCCTGTGAGGCTTTGCACTTCCTTCTTCGTGGTTAGAGATCGCATCTCTAATAGAGCCTTGATCTTTTTAGGGTTCGCCTTAATACCTCATTGATTAACAATGTACCCGAGAAACATTCTTTCTCGCACTCCAAATATGCACTTGGTGTGATTTCACTTCATTTGGTATTTCTCTAGTTGATCAAAGGTCTGACCTAGGTCAACTAGATGATCATCAGTTTTCTTGCGCTTCGTTATCATATCATTAACATAAATCTCCATGTTATGACTGATTTGCTTTGCAAACACCTTATTCATCAGCCATTGATATGTTGCACCTGCATATTTCAGTCCAAAAGGCATAACATTATAGCAATAAGTTCCCTTTGGGGTGATAAAAGAGGTACTCTCCCTCTCCTTAGGCTTCATTTTAATCTGGTTGTACCGAGAATAAGCATCCATGAAACTCAACAATTCATGCTCGAGGTAGCATCCACCAGCTGATCGATTCGGGGAAAAGGAAAATGATCCTTTGGGCAGGCTTTATTAAGATCAGTGAAGTCCACACACATCCTCCACTTGTTGTTTTTCTTCTTCACCATTACCGCATTTTCTAGCCAATCAGGATATTTGACATCCTCAATAAAAGAGGCTTTTTGTAGTTTCTCTACTTCTTCCTGTATGGCTTGGTTCTTTTCAGGACTGAACACCCTTCTTCGTTGCTTTACTGGCTTGATTTCCTTGTTCACGTAGATCTCGTGACACAGGAAACTCGGGTCTATCCTTGGCATATCTTCATGACTCCATGCAAAAGTTTGCTTTCTGCGTCTTAGAAATGCTATCAATTCCTGTTTTATTGATGCATCTAGTGATGCACCAATTTGAGTTGTTCGTTCTGGATGCTCGTCGTCCAGAATGATATTTTCGATAGCCTCCATGACCTGTCCCTTCACGATGCATCCACTTGATAAGTAGTAGTCTTCTTTCTGGATTCTTCGCGTTCTTCTTGTTTGTCAAATGAATAGTAGCATTGCCGAGCTACTTTTTTGTTACCTTTCACAACTCCCACTCCACAATTGGTTGGGAATTCCAAATATTGATGTACAATAGATGGTACTGCTTCGAACCTCTTCAGACATACCCTTCCCATGATGATATTGTAAGCTGATTGAACATTTTTATCCATTATGAAAAAGCGTACTCTTTCTATTCGACAAGGAGGCCATGTACCAATAGGCATATCCAACTTGATCATCCCAAGTGGAAAAACCTTTTCTCTAGTAAAATCGAGTAGAGGTCTATGATAGGGCTCTAATTGGGCTAATTTTAGATTCAAACTATCAAAACATGGGTAGAACATGATGTCTGCCGAGATACCATTATCTACCAGTACCCGTGAAATCACCACTTCCTTCATTCTCATCTTGATCACCAATGGGTCATTATGAGGATATAGTACACCTGCCAGATTATTTTTAGAGAAACCAATGACTAGTTTATCTTTATTCACCTTCCTCGGGCAATCATCTTCTGCCAAGTTTATTCACTATATGTACGAGCAGGCTTAAGCCTCATTGAGGTAAGATTTCCTCTTCGCAGTAAGATCTCCACCTCTTGCATCTCCACCTGTAATAACATTACATTCAAATGACCCAAAATGGATTGAAAATACCTCATGCTCTGGCTGTCTTGGTCTTTTGGGGAGATCGGGGTCATCTTCTGGATCATCTTCGTGGTCTCTCTTCTTTTCTTCTTTTGCTCAATGAGGAGATTTGGATCTTTGCCTTCCTCAGTCGTTGGTCTTTCCACCACTTTGGCGATCAACATACTTAGCCATTTTTTCTCGTCTGATGAGTGCTTCAATTTCATTCTGAAGAGCTATGCAATGTTTGGTCGTATGACCATGGTCTTTATGGTATTCGCAATATGTAGACTTGTCTCTTCTGTCAGGATCTGCCTTCATTTTTACTGGCTAGGCTAGCTCCTCGCTGTTCTTGATCTCCTCCAGAATGTGATTTATATCTACCTTTAAAGGAGTGTAATTTCTTCATCTGCTCCAGTGCTTGCTTTCCTTTCGATTGCCCGTTGCCACCATTGTTCTTCTGATCCTTCTTTTCGGTTTTACTATCTTCCACCTTGGTGTCCTTAGTGTCTGCATTCGTCTTTGCAACCATAACTTCCTCAGCATTCATGATTTTGGCTGCCTTTGCCATCAGTTTTGCTATGGTCCTAGGCGGAGCTTTGGATAAAGTGTAGTACAACTTATCTGGCAATAATCCACTCATTAGAGCAGTAATTGCTATTTTCTCCTCGTAGTCAATTACTTCAAGTTTCTAGTTATTGAAATGAGTAATATAGTCCCTGGTGCTTTCACCTGCCTTCTGTCTAACACTCAGCAAGTGTGCTACTCATTTGACTGGTTTCGCTCCAAAATAGAAGTTCCCGATAAAGAGCTCTGCCAGTTGAAAGAAGGTCTCAATTTTCCTCCGAGGAAGGTTATTGTACCATATCTAAGTTGATCTGGTAAGGGTTCCTGAAAATGCCCTGCATCTCATCTCGTCTGAAACTGCCTAGATATTGGCAGCAGCTTGGTATTGTTCTATATAAAGGACAGGCTCGATCTTTCCCTCATATTTAGGCGTCACCATAGGAGCTTTGAATTTTGATGGTGTGGTAAAATCCACAATTTCCTGTACAAATAGTGTCCCTTGGATAAATTTCTTTGTAGAGGATTCTTGGGCTTATCCATTTCTCCTAATCTGTTCTCCAACCTTTGAATAGAGCCTTTCCATGCGTCGTTTCCCTCCTCGGGCCTATTGGTTCGAGCAGCTGATCGCGTTGAATTTGCCTCTTGGGATCGAGCTGCTGGTCGTGATTGGGCAGAGCCTTCCCTTAGATCGGATGGTCGTGGGGAGTTCCTCGATGCGATCCTAGGAGGACTTCTATTCCTCCTAGGGCCCAACCGATCAAAAGGAGAAACTCTACTTAACCTTTCTAGAGCACTAGTCCTTTCTGGAGATAGAGTGATGTTTCGTTGAGAATCTGTAGCTTGTACTGATGAAGTCCGACCAGGTTGATAATAAGGATCATTAGATCTCTCAGTATGATATGATTCGGTGCGTCTAGATTGAGATTCCTCTAGGAATAGCATTCGCCTAGTTCGTAAAGAGGGTAAATGGGTATTTCTCTGAACACTTCATTGTCCTGATTGGGCCGACACTCCGCCTTGAACAGTTTGTATAAGTTGACGCATGGTTTCTTGCATGGCCGTTTGGGCTTGGGCTAAATTAGCCATTATACCCACTAGATCTTGAACGCTTGGGGGAGTAGAAAGGTTTGGAGGGATCCCAGTGTTTAGATTACTGGATTATCAACCATTGATGATGAATTATTTTGGTGAAAAACGATAAGTACAATCGTTTCCCACAGACAACGCCAATTTGTTGATGTAAAAAACTAGATTATATCTAATTAATTAACCACAGATAAATAAGGTAATAAATAAATAAGACAAAATGATTTTTAAAGTGGTTCAGCCGTATGAGAATGGCACGTGTCCACTATTTTTGTATTGCTCACTTTTTGCCTGGAATTCTCGATAAATGGTTTTCCAAGAGATCCAGAGTCCCCCTTATGAGGAGGTTACAATGTATTTATAGCCTTGAGGTTGTACATATGAATGAATAATGCGCTGTAATTCAGTAGACATATACATTTGTATGATAATTATGCGCATTTAATGCATAGTTGTCTTTTCATTAAGTAGCTCAGACCGACTAAGTTGCTCGGTATGCTTAATTTGGTCGAACCGCCTAAGTTGCTCGGTACATCTGAGTTTCTTGGTACTTTCAGCTCCTCAGGGCGCCCAAGCTGTTCGGTATGCCTGAGTTACTCGGGACGCTTGAGTAGCTCGGTGGCAGTATGTTGTTAGTTGGAAATATTTGTAATTGCCACGTAGGTTGACACGTGTCTTCAAATGATTGGTCCATGTCAGCAGACTAAATTTAGTATCAATAATGGCATCGATACGTCACGCCATTAACACATTTATCCAAAATGAGGGAGAAGCCTTGTGGACGTATTTGGAGTGATTCAAGGACTTGGTTCAAGTGAGGCCAAAGTGTGGCTATTCCTAGAATCCATGGTGAAAAAGTCCCAACGATGGGTATCCAATAGAGCATCTAGGTTCTCTCACCATATCGATAATTGTCCTTCCCTTCCGATCCACAAGGCACTCACCGAGCTGGCTAATGTCCTCTGCCAAAATAGGCCAAAGTATGACCCATATTCCAATGCGTACAATATGAGGTTGCGAGATCGCCCCAATATTTTATGGTCTAAAGCTCAGTACAAAGGATGTGTTGATCTGTCTTTAGGTAATCTACCCCTAGGTTTCTAAAAAGATCGCCCCCGAACAATTATATCTTTCCTCCCCAAAGATCTAATGCTTTGCTAAATTCAGTAAAATGGTAAGAATTCTCTTCATGTATCTTCGTACATCATGGACTTTCTTAGCACAATCTTCCCCAAGCCTTCTTTTCCCTCATAACAAATGTGAAGTTCAATGCATTCCAATCATATTTTCCCGTAGTTGTTACCTAGTAAAGATCTAAAGTAAACTTTAATACATTTTAACATTGTTAAAAGTCTTCAAGATGACAACAATGGGGATGAAAATCTGTATTGTTCCTCTAGAGGTCGAAAATGGTACGTATTCCGACACGAATAGCCAATATAGTTTCCTTGTCGTAGTAATTATCTGTCAATTTAGAGATGAAATAGTAGTCCTCGATCGTTGACCATTGTGGGTGACACATTTTTCTTAATAATATTTTTTTTGGAGAAAGTTATATTTCTAATGATATCCAAAAAAGGATTCTAAAAGCCTATATTTATAGGCTACGAATAAATGACCTTACTTGATAGGTGGGTAGTACTACTGTAGTGCAATACGTGTTTTTCAACCCTTGCATTCAATTAATTTTCCACCCACTGCTTCACACTGTTGATAGTTGTAATGTATTGTCAGTGATATTTCAATACATGTCACATGGCAATCTGCCATGGATGATACCCTTCACTATTGGTACATAAAATCAGTCATGAAATTATTACATATCACATGACAACCTACTTGATTTGCTTCTAGTACTAATGTAGAGTACTAAGTGAAATTTATCCCCTACCATTAATTATTTTTTCACGCACGATTTCACACTGTTCAAAATTGGACTCCTCAGTCTCATTGCTATGACCTTCAGCAAATACCGTATTGTTAGTGATATTTCATTACATATCACATCAAAACTAGTCATGGATGAGATCCTTCACCATTGCTATATAAAATCAGTCTTGATATTATTACATATCACTTGGAACCATCTACTTGATTTGTTGCTGATATTGGTGTAGCGTACTAAGTGCAATTTAACCCAACTTTAAATTATTTATTCCCACTGTTGAAAATTGGACTCCTCTTCTTATAAAACCTACAGATGGGGTAACACTATTTCACATTGTCAGACAAGACTTCACCCCAGACAAGTTCACATACCTAGTATGGCTCTAGCAAGACTACACCATAATGCCAAGTCAGGGAATTGTATTAGACTTCAATAAGTTCCCAATTTCTTAATGTATAAAATTGTGAGTTTTGATGCATATTCATATAATCCTACCTTGTTTCAACAATGAAAAAACAAAATACTTTATGGTTTTTGAGGGAAGGAAAAAGGAATTTATAATAGTTGGGAAGAGTTTAAACTCTCTGTCGAAAGGTTTAATGATGTAATTGTCAAATGATTTGACACTTACGAGAGTTCTAAGAATGCATACGTGATGGACATAGACAAGTGGAGACATCTGGGTGTATCACTAGACCCATCCAAATACTAAATTTCATCAACTATCGATGTTCTTGGTTTGCAAGAAACATAATGCTAGACGGTAACTCTTCGGGCTAGTATTGGTCCTCCTAATGATGTATTTTATGTCAACTAGTGTATATACTTTTTAATAAAATTGCAATTTGATGTTTTTTAACTTACATATTCTATCAACACTTTTTGTTCCTTATAAGTTTATTTTTAGGAGTTTTTTGAATTACAAATAACTTATCAAATTTAAATCAAACACTGCTTAGACTTCGTTCACCTGAAATATGACTTGAAATTAATGCAAATATTAAATTACAAAGATAATACCACGCAATACATAACAATCTTATAAATTTAATCCCGGGGCAACCCTCCTCTTCTCCCCAAGAACATTGAGGATGTTGGGTTTCGTGATGTTAATGTATCGAGCAATCCTGCTTGGCATGAATATAGTAACTTTATTAATAATCAAGACATTTTCAATAATAATTTTAGTTACCCACTCGTAATCAAGGAGAAGGACCTTACGATGGATGGAGCCACCGAGGGTAGCAGTTGGATCCTTCAGCCTTATGGCTAAGTCACCTAACCCATTTAGGCGCGGTGACGTGAGTATGGTTGAGACCTATTTCAAGTATAGTTTACGTTACAACATATACTAATTGTAAAAAATTATATTGATAATACTATAGAAAACTTGTAAATTCAACCTTTCGACTACCATATGGGAGATTTTGGATCTCCATTACCAATAGGGATATGTTCCCACATATTTCCTTCTTCAAATACTAGTAGTTCACGTCCGTTGTCCAGGTTAGTTTGTTGAAGTCATCTTCACAGTCGATCTCTTTGAGGCATTGGCAAAGGAACTCCTACATGGGGGAAGATAACCTACTAATTTTTTAGCCTCCATCGGTGTCCATGCCACTTGCACTTTCCCTACCGATCTGGGAATAATACGGCTAAAATCATCATTCTCCTTTAGAATAACTGCTCTTTGTAACGTTGGAAGGTATCATTCGATGGTGGTGTTTTCTCCGATTTCTTAGCCTTCATATTTTAACCTTATCCCTTATAAATATTCCTCATCTACTATAGTGAAACATGAGGGATTATATGTATATTAATATGCTCAAGAGATGATCCACATCAATTTAAATAAGACACATTTCCCATGTCTTTAAAAAGTGAAACTATTATTAGTAAGTGCAAAAAGTATTTATGTGGTAAATATAGTATTTTGTTGTCAACTCATTACACCAAAATAGGTTGATAGTCACGGTTTTGGACCATGACCAAGGACTATAAGTTATGACTTTAGATCATGACCATATTGAGGCTGACCAACTTAAAGTGGCCATTTTAAACTAGAGTTTGGGGTCACAGTTCAAAATTATGACCATAATTCACTGGTATTGGTCACGGTTTTGAACCATGACAATCATGGTGAAAATTCTAGGGAAAACTTTGGTGCCTAAAAGGTTATGATTGGGTCACAGTTCTGGGCCATAACCCCTCTAGACACGACTCCAGACTATGAGCATTTCCTTATTGGTCATGTAATTGGTCAGGGTACTTTGGAAGGGGTCACGGGTTTAGCCCGTGACCTCCTGGTCAAGGATCTGAACCATGACCAACTAGTCGTGATAATTATCTATATATGGCGTAGTGACTACATGTTTGACAATAGGCAGAAATAAGATTAACAGAGTAATATAACTTCACTTGACAAAAGGCAGTGATATTTCACACCGAGAAGTTTATGTGGGGTGTGTACTTTTCATGTACACTCTAAAAAAAATTACATCAACAACTCTCTTAGTTTAGCTGGATTAACATGGTCGTTAATTAGTGTTAATTTTTTTTTCTGGTGCGACTACATCATAATACACTTCAATGAGAGAGAGAATACATTTCAAGCAGAGAGAGATTGTTGTAACTAGATTTTGCTGCATAGTACACACTTCACCTATAAAGTTGGACACTTCTGGATGTTTGGTCAAATAAAGTCACAACAACTGACATCAAAATAATATATTTTCCAACTTTTGAGTTAATTAATTGCACAAAATTGAGTTCGATTAACAAGGTATTTAATTAGTAATTAAAAAAATAAGTAGAAATTGTGATTAACAATCGCGATTTCATTGAAAGCACGCTTTGGAACTGCAATTTCAACCTAAGTCAAATTTTAAGGGCCCGTTTGGCAATCCAATTCCAAGGCTTGGAATTGGAATTGGAAGGCCAATTTGAATTCCACGGAATTTAAATTAGCCTTTCAATTCCAATTCCAAGCCTTGGAATTGGATTGCCAAACGGACCCTAAATGTTAAGTAGTTTCCACGGTTATAGGCCACAAATTCAATGAATTCCCTGGTAGGAAATGCGATTTAAATATAAGGCCTATTCTTAATAACTAATTAACGACCCACTTAATCTAACTTCAATTCACGATTACCAATCGCGATTTCAATTTAAAAACTCGATTACCCACTGAGATTTTAAGACGTGAAATATTTTTGTAATTATGTGGAAACTGCATTATTTTTTTAAGTGAGAAAGAATGCTAATAGGGAATGGTCTAAACAAAAGCCATTTTTTAATTATTTCAGATTAAATATTTAAACTTAAACAATTTATCCCAAAGTAAAACATTCCGCTAATTTTAAGCAAGTTGTGTTCAAATCGATTAATTAATTTAATCGTAACTTAAACATGCATCTAGGTGAGTGCATGATAAAATAAACTAAATCAGTCACAATTCCCGATGTACGAGGAAAACCCATAACAAAAAAACCTTGAAAGGTCCAACGGCGCAAATTCACTGTTATAAATTATTTATATAAGTCGATAAGTGACTTATATAACGATTCGATGTCCTCACAAGCCTTGACGTTTCTTCGATCTTCAATATTTCTTCCATAACGACAACATAGGAATCCACCCATACAGTTGACACAACGTGTAAATCTACACACTCGTCGGTATCCATTGAACAACTCAGTAACCATCACACATGAAGTCCATCATATGCAAATACATGAGCATATACGGAGTCCACTGTAATAAAACAATTCTCATAAAGATGTGGAGAATAAATCTTGGTGCCCAAAATAGAATCTTCAAAGCATATATAAATTGAAATTGGAATCCTAAACAACTTGGGTATAAACTAGGGTTTTGAGGAGCCTTTTAAACAAGTTTAGGAAATTTTAAAGCTTGGAAAAGTCTTTAAGAAAATTGTTGCTCCACGTTCCTATTTATCGAAAGTTTGTTAAAAAAAAGGTAAGGATCAAAAGCAGTTTGAAAATTCTCGAATTTATCAAGAATTCACCAGCTCGTTCGAACGTGGTATATCTCGTTCGAACAAAGCCATGCATCTCATTTGAAAACCTTTCAAATGACATTTTCAACGAGATTCCAGAACATAGCAAAAGTTGTAAAAATCAATTTCTTTAGAAGTTTCGTTCGATGTTTTTCTAACGAGGTACATGTACTCGTTCGAATGACATCCCAATACCATTATAACGACCTCATGAAAAAAATATTTTTTTTAAAAAAAATTAAAAGAGATAAAATCATTTTAAAACATTAAATTTTTTTAATAAAAAACCTAACACCCAGTTACTAAATATCCAAGGAACAAAATATATATGCATCCATACCAGAGAGATATTTGGAAGATAAAGATGGAAACAAGCATAAAACACGACACACGACACACGACACAATGATATAGATTTTATAACTTGGACGCTACATTTTTAAGAAACCATGTCATAGGCTTGAAATGTCAACAACTCAAGCCCTAACCTATAACTCAAGGAGTTTTGTCCAACACAGAATAAATTCAAATTACATATAAATTGACTCTGTTGGAAATTTGTCCTTATAAATCTCCCTCTTTGGATATTTTGGGAATTAACCAAAAAATAAAAACTCCTATGGGCCGTTAATCTCAACTAAGTCTCAATTCCTAACCCCAAAAGAAAAAAGTGCAACTCGACCAACTCATAAACCTTAAGTAGCTTTGCTCGCTTGAAATTTGCCTCATATCGCAAACTTGCACACTTAACACACCTTCAAATGCAACATGATTATATAACAATATAATCTGCATAAAAATAAAACTCCCCCTTATGTCTAACAATCCCCACCTAGGTAAGATGTCTCCCCCTAAGATAAGGATATCATTCTAAAACCAAAGTGAAAGATATTATTTCTCCACTTTTTTATTCAGGAATTGATAAAGGAAGAATACATAATTACCCATTCTCCCCCATAAAATATATCTCTCCCCCCCCCCCCCTAATAAAAAAAAATGAGAACATATGATACTAATTGAAATTAAGGAAGAAAGAATAATATAATACAATTGTGTAAAGTGAAACAAATACAAAATGACAACACAAGCACAAATAATTCAAACAATGATTAATTAATACCAATATTGATGCAATAAATGATACTAAATTGAATACACAATGAACCATATGATACCAATATAAACAAGAAACAAGAGATACCAATATGATCATATAGTATGCCGATTTGATTCAAAGATAAAACACATGACAAATATGGATTAAATGCGAAAGAAAATACACAAACACAAAACGATACCCCATATATATATATATATATTCGAAATATACCAATGACATACATGCACATATATATAGGTATAAACATCACAAAACGACAAAAAAGACATAAGCTTTACACACCAACATAGTATTGACGTGTCAAAACATATGGAATAGAATGGAGGAGCATGAAGTGGAAACAAATTGATTATGACATAATCACTCAAAAATATCCAAGGAGTTCTGTATGACTGCATTAACTTTATCAAACAAAGATTTACCCTCAAAGTTATAGATAAAGTGAACTCAAAAAGAAAAAACACTCACAATGCACACTGGCCTAGAAAATATTGATGTTATCAAATCAATAATGTCTGTAAGGACAAATTTCCAATCGATTCATTTATTTATATTGGCTACATTTCGTTGGATAAAACAATTTTGGGTCATTCCTCATCAAGCATCATACAACTTAAAGATTCGAGCATTGCATCCAAAGTTCATGCGACATCAATATGCACGCCATGTTCGCTATTCTAAAAGGTATATGACCAAAATCAATTTTATGTGTTTGACAATTTTTATATAAACGAGAAATTTTCATATATAATAATGTTCTTAAATAATTAATTTTCATAAATAACTATTTGTGAAATTAATTTGAATAATTTTTTGAAAAACAGTAATCTCGTTCGAAGTTTTCTCCAGGTCGTTCGAACGACTTGGATCTAACGACATTCCCCAGGCTATACTGAAAACTCGTTAGAAGTTCGTTAGAAATGTCGTTCGAATGAGATTTCTAACGACCTATCTAATTCGACACTGAAATTCCGTTAGATAACTAGTTCGAACGACAAATCGTTCGAACGACCTCGTTCGAACAAGTTCTGCCATATCTGAAAATTTTAACTTATTTTTCAGCAGTTATTTTCCAACAACTGTTTTGGTCCACTACTTTTTCAGTTATATCATATGGACGAAAATGAGTTTCAAAATATAAGGAAGTTCAATATTCTTTAGAGAGCATTTTTTCATAACTTCCCTCTTTTTGGTAAAATCAATCTCCAACACCATTTTTAAATTTTGAAACAAAACCCCTTCAATCATCTTGACATTCAACAAGCAAGTTTGCGGTGGATCTCTGCATAAGCTTAGTGGCGACGGTGGTTTTGGGCTTCGGTGGATACCGCGACACGAGGAGTGTCGAGCAACGCGTTGGAGCTTCCCGTACTACAAATTCGGAGGTCGAGGAAGGCATAAGCATGTCTTGAGTGAGCCAATATCTCTAAGTCTTTTGAGTCTCTTATAAAACCAATTTTGTAGTGGATTTTGTCTAGGCTCAGCCATCCGAGGTTTTTCCCATTTGGGTTTTCCTCGTACATTGGCGCGTTGTGGTTGTGATTTTCACAAGTTACTTTATTAAATCACCTAGATGTATGCTTAGGATAAAATGGATAAAATTGGAATAATTTTATTTTAATTAACCAAGTTATCAATCTCATTGCATTAATTGAAATTTTTTCTTGCGAACTTGTGAATCTGTTACATAAATTAAAATTGGAGAATATCTATTCTTAGCTAATTTTAAATTGGATTGTGTATGTGTATTCCACGAATTAAACTAAGAACATATAACCTTGCAACTTCAAATTGGTATCAGAGCTAGTCTCTAAAAGTTATTTAGATGAATCCTGGAGGTTATATGGATAGTTTTTCGTCGAATTGACTACCTTTGTTTGATGGAACTAATTACACCTATTGGAAAGCACGTATGAAACCTTCCCTTAAATCAATTGATGAACGTGTTTGGGTTATTGTTGAAAGAGGATGGTCCCCTCCTACTATGGTAGTTAATGATGAAATTATTTTGACTCCTGTAGAACAGTGGTGTGAGGAAGAACTAAAATGGTGTAACTTTAACTCTAATGGTTTAAAAGCCTTATTTGGTGCGGTGTCCCTCGATGAGTTTCATCGTATAATGACGTGCGAAACGTCAAAGGAATCTTGGAATATTCTCCAAGTTACTCATGAGGGAACCAGTATAGTGAAAGCTTCACAACTTCAAAACTTAACAACCTAATTTGAAACGATCACCATGAAGAATCTGAAACATTTGATGAGTTTTATGCTCGTATATCTGATATTGTTAATTCTTGCTTTAACCTTGGTGAAAAAATACCTTAAGATCGTGTTGTTAAGAAAATTCTTAGATATCTTCCTAAGCGGTTCATTCCTAAAGTCGCTGTTCTTAATTCATTGGGAAATCTAAATACTTTAAAACTTGAAGAACTTGTTGGTGATCTTCAAACTTATGAACTATATATGTTTCCTGAAGATAACAAAAGCAAAGATAAAGGTGGTTCCTTAAAAGTTAAGAAAGTAGATGTGTCTGATTCTGATGAGTCTGATATAGATCATGATATAGCTTTATTTTCCAAAAAATTTAAAAAAATTCTCAAGTTTAAAAAAACAAAACTCTAAATTTGAAAAACCAAAATTTGAGAACAAAAACAAAGGAGGAAATAGAAATTCAATAATCAGGATCCAAAGAAGTTAAACAAAGATAACTTTAAAAAGGATGATTCAGAGAGATGCTTTGAGTGTGAGGGACATGGTCATAGAGCATTCGAGTGTCCTACAAAACTTAAAAGAAGCATTAAAATATGAACATTGTATTAATTCTATGCAAGAAGAACTGTTTCAATTTATGAAATATGATGTTTGGGAATTAGTCCCTAGGCCTTCTAATACAAATTTCATTGGCATCAAATGGATTTTCAAAAATAAAATAGATGAAAATGGTGTCATTGTTCGTAATAAAGCTAGATTGATTGCACAAGGATACACCCAAATAGAAGGTGTTGACTTTGAAGTAAATTTTGCTCCTGTTGCTAGGTTAGAATCGATTCGCCTTTTACTCGCCATAGCATGTCACCTCCAATTTAAATTATATCAAATGGATGTAAAAAATGCTTTTTTAAATGGTATTATTCAAGAAGAAGTCTATGTTGAACAACCGAAAGGGTTTGAGGACCCAAAAAATCCTAATCATGTCTTCTTCCTAAAGAAAACGCAATATGTCTTGAAACAAGCACCCCGTGCTTGGTATGAAAGACCCACTTCTTATCTCCTTTCTCGTGGCTTTTTGAGAGGGGGAGTAGATATGATACTTTTTATTCATCGTGATGAAAACGTTATCCTAGTTGCTCAAGAATATGTCGACGACATAGGGTTTGGGTCTACGTGTGACAAACATACTCAAATTTTTTCAAAAGAAATGCACAATGAATTTGAGATGAGTATGGTAGGTCAACTTACTTTCTTTCTAGGTCTTCAAGTTCGTCAACTCGAAAGTGGGGTATTTTTGTCCCAAACTAAGTATGCTAAATACCGTATTAAGAAATTTAAACTCGAATCTGCTAAACATGCTCGTACACCTATGAGTTCATCAATTAAACTTAGTAAGGATACCGAAGGAAAGGATGTAGAGTACACACTTTTTAGAAGTATGATAGGTAGGTTACTTTACCTAACCGCTAGTCGTTCAGATATTTCCTTTAGTGTAGGAGTTTGTGCACGCTATCAAGTCACTCCAAAAAAGTCTCATTTACTTGCCATTAAACGTATTATCAAATATGTGAGTGGGACCCTGTCTTTTGGAATTTGGTATTCCTTTCACACAAATGATTGTCTTTCGACCTATTCGGATGTCGATTGGGCAGGAGATGTTGATGGATGTAAACGTACATCTAGTGGTTGTTTCTATTTTGGAAGTTCACTTGTCTCATGGATGAGCAAGAAATAAAATTCTATTTCTTTGTCCACGGCGGAGGCCGAATACATAGCCGTCGGGAGTTGTTGCACTCAACTCATTTGGATGAAACAAATGTTGGAAGATTACGGTATCTCTCAAAGCACTATGACTACCTATTGCGACAATACTAGTGGCATTAACATTTCCCGTAATCCCGTTCAACACTCTAGAACCAAGCATATTAGGATCCGTGAACATTTCATTCATGACTTGGTTGAAGTGAAAATCGATTCTATAAGCTTCGTTCCTACCGATCAACAATTGGACGATATCTTTACTAAACCTCTAGATGCCCTTAGGTTTGAAAACCTTAGGAAATCAATTGGGGTTTGCTTAATTGATTGAGATCGAAGCCGTTTATCTAGTTCAGGTTGCTTCTCTTGTATATTTTTATACCTATGAACTAGATTACTTTTATATATATTTGATTCAAAATCTCAAAAATATTTTCGTCTTTCTTATTTTCAAGGAACACGGGAATGTTTAGAAAATCTTTCAAATTTTTTTGTCCATATGGCTTTATGGTCGATGTATTCAGATCACTATCTTTTTCCATGTCCACATGGCCTTCAATGAGTAGTTAATCCAGACCTTGTTTATCTTGTGCACAAAATGCTCTTTTATGATATATATTTTTGTGATTTCCTCACACCTTTGCCTTTTTGCACATACCGTTCACGAAATATTGCGGATATCTTGTTCACATTGTACTTGCAAAATGAGATTTGGTGTTATCTTCTCAATTCTGTCACATCTATAATAAGCAATTGAAATTGTGCATGACCATCCATTGCCCGAATTAAAACAAAAACGATTATATTCTTCCGATTGGTTTTCGTATCAAGCAATGGACTCGGGCTGCGAAAAACATACAGTTTTTGCGTGAAAAGCCTCCATTTGCATTCTTGATTGTGTGCCTAAAATAGAAGCATTAAAAATGATATATAATGCCAAGGCCAAAATAATTAGCTTGATTGATTCTTCAAAAAGAATAGTCTCAATCTATTGTTGCTCATGGGAGATATAAGTTGAAGATTAATGGGCATGCACATTTAATCGATTCATTGATTTCTCATTATGACATTATTGGCGAGAGAATCATCTGTTTTGTATGCTTGTTGCATTCACTCACATTAGCCTTGTGTCAAAAAGGAAATATTATTGACACAAGGCTAATGTCGTTCGTAATGTCGTTCAAATGAAAAGTTCGTTCGAACGAACTTCTAACGAGATATCCAATGAAATACCCAATCCGCTTCTGGAACTTCGTTCGAAATACATTGTTCGAACGACGTCACTCGTTCGAACGACCTGGGCTTAAAAACCGCGATTTCTCTTCTCAAAAACTGCCACCTCACCCCTTTTTGCTCTCTCCACTTGCCCACGTTTCCCCATGTACTCACTTTCCCAGATTTTTTCTCCCACTCTCTCTTACATTTTCTCACTCTATCTTCCTCTATCCCTTATCTTTTTCCCCTCCCATTATTCCACTCTCCCACTCTCTCTTCCGCTTACACCATTACCCATTTCCCCACACCGATTTCACCTCCTCCTTTAACCTCCATTTACTCCATTATTTTCTGTGTAGATCTCCTATTTGTGGTTTTTCCTCTTCCATTCATGGTATTTTTTTCTCACTATATATATACTTTTTTCTATATATTTATATATATATATATATATTTGCATATACTCATATAGATATATGCGTTTGGGCTTTTTTTGTTAAACCTTTTATTCCTTTGTCCCCAAAATTCAAATATGAATATGTGTATATCTCTTTTTTTACGGCCGATTTCTTTAGTCTTATTAATCTACATTCCATGATAATTTAATATGCATTTTCCTTAATTAAAAAAAAATCTCTATTTCCCAAATATCAGTTTTTAATTAATACATGGCGGATGGGATTTGTGCTAATTGGTTGTTTTAGTTTATTGGCTTAATTGGTGTGTATGGCGGTTTGGTTGGCTTTATGTCGGGTAGGTTCTAGTTTTTGTCCTCGTTTAAAATGGCTCGTAATCATCGCTCAAGTCATATTCGTGACTCTCCCGAGGAACTCTCCTCTTCCTCTGATGAGGAGTCCAATGATAATGCAACTATACCTTACCTTAGGTTGCATTGGGGGTTACTCTCCGCAGACACTCTATATCACACCCAAGGTTTCTCTACATGCTCTATTGTTCGGGAGAAACTTGTTAATCTCCAATCCCTCCACGGCACCATTGTGCATTCTTGGATTTCTTATTTAGGGTGGGACCCTCTATTCTCACTCATGGACCCTATATTTCCCGATCTCATTCGGGAATTTTATTTTGGAATTCATGATAAGGATAATCATATTTATTCTTGTGTGCGTGGTAGGGAGATTATTGTCTCTCCCGAATCAATTGCCCATCTCATCCCTTTACCTAGGGTCAATAATCCCTCCTTCCCATGGACTTTCAATACTCGTCCTAACCCTTCCCTCATTCTAAGCACCGTTTTTAGGATCCTCCCTCCCGGCATTGTCACAATATTCCACAAATATTTACATCCTGATTTTATGGTCCTTGATTGGATCGTGTGTACCTGTCTTATTCCCCTTGCGAACACAACCCAAATAACCAAAATGCACGTGGACCTTATGTTTGCCATTAGCATTAGGGCTACCATTGACCTCCCCGCCTTCATCTTTAATGTCATTCATACGGTTAGGATCCTCCCTTCCAGTCCCGCTCACCAAGCCCTCCCATTTTCGGCTCTTATTACCCGTCTTTGTCTTGCTGCCGGATGCCCCTGCCTATCCTCCAATGTCCCTATCACCAAATTCCAAACCATTGACATGTCATAAGTCAGTCCGTCTCATGGTCATTTACCACCCGACACCCCTCACATCACTCCCTTCGCCTCCTCTCACTCCGCCACTTCCACCCACTCTGCCCCTAGTCGTCCTGCACCCTCTCGCTCTATCCATCGACCCTCTTCTTCCTATTCTCCCGCACCCGTAGAGTCGGAGGATATTTTGTTTGTTCGTTCACAGGTTGAGCATATTCAGGAAGATAGACGTCAAGACAGGGCGCTTTTGCAGGAGATTTTGGTTTCAATGCAACAGGACCGCAAGCCACAAGCTCGCCGAGAGGAGGCTCAAGCGCGCTGAGATGAAGCCTAGGCCCGTCGGAACTCTCTTTTGTTCGCAATATGGAGATGCGCCGTGGTGCTGGCTCATTCGGTTCCAGCTCCGGCTCTCTTCCCGATGATTTTCCACTTGATGCTCCATCCCCTAGATGTTCTTTGTTTTTACTTTCCTGTTTCCATGTACTTGTGAGGATGAGTGGATATTTTATTTCTTGTATTGTTTCCTTTGGTTTGGATTTTTTCCTTATGCCGTGTATGCACTTTGAATATTTCCCATTTCCCATTGGTTAATGAATCATCATGTTATTTCCTTTGTCACTTTATTTCTTCATATTTATTGGTTTATTGCCTATTGTTCTCTCGATTATCATTTAACATGTATTCCATTTATCCCTTTCTCTTTTCCGGACAAAAAGGGGGAGAAATATTGATAGGGGGAATTCATAATTTAGGGGGAGTTAATTTCTTAGTATTCAACATATGCATATTTTAGGGGGAGTTCATTTACCATTCACAACATATGCTAACACATTGTTTTATATATGTTTCATTCTCTACTTCCCCATGCGTTTATGAATTTGTTGTTTCATGTGTGTAGGATACATCTCCTACGCTTTTGCATCATCATCAATCGTGTCATTGAGTCTGTCTTTTTTGGGTTTTTGGGACGGACTTTAGAATCAACTTGATGGTTGGCTTAGCAAATTCAGTCTTTTTATTTCTTTTTTATTATTCTGTTTTGTCCCGGAATAGCCAAAGGGGGAGATTTGTAAGGAAAAATTTCCAATCGAGTCATTTGTTTATATTGGCTACATTTCGTTGGACAAAACAATTTTGGGTCATCCTCATCAAGCATCATACAACGTAAAGATTCGAGCATTGCATTCAAAGTTCATGCGACATCAATATGCACGCCGTGTTCACTATTCTAAAAGGTATATGACCAAAATCAATTTTATGTGTTGGAGTATTTTTTTATATAAACGAGAAATTTTCATATAGAATAATGTTCGTAAATAATTAATTTTCATAAAGAACTATTTGTGAAATTAATTTGAACAGTTTTTTGAAAAACAGTAATCGTGTCCGAAGTTTTCTCCAGGTCGTTCAAACGACTTGGATCTAACGACATTCCCCAGGCTATACGGGAAACTCGTTAGAAGTTCGTTATAAATGTCATTCGATTGACCTCGTTCGAACGAGATTTCGAATGACCTATCTAATTCGACACTGGAATTCCGTTAGATAACTCGTTCGAACGACCTCGTTCAAACGAGTTCTGTCAGATCTGAAATTTTTAACTTTTTTTTAGCAGTTATTTTCCAACAACTGTTTTGATCCACTACTTTTTCTGTTATATCATATGGACGAAAATGAGTTTCAAAATCTAAGGAAGTTCAATATTCTCTAGAGAGCATTTTTTCGTAACTTCCCTCTTTTTGGTAAAATCAATCTCCAACACCATTTTCAACTTTTGAAACAAAACCCCTTCAATCATCTTTACATTCAACAGGCAAGTTTGCGGTGGATCTCTGCATTCAAGATTAGTGGCTACGGTGGTTTTGGGCTTCGGTGGATACCGCGACACAAGGAGTGTCGAGCAACGCGTTGGAGCTTCGCGTACTACAAATTCGGAGGTCGATGATGGCATAAGCATGTCTTGAGTGAGTCAATGTCTGTAAGTCTTTTGAGTCTCTTGTAAAACTTATTTTGTAGTGGATTTTGTCTAGGACCAGCCGTCCGAGATTTTTCCAATTTGGGTTTTCCTCGTACATTGGCGTGTTGTGGTTGTGATTTTCGTAATTTACTTTATTAAATCACCTAGATGTATGCTTAGGATAAAATGGATAAAATTGGAATAATTTTATTTTAATTAACCAAGTTATCAATCTCACTGCATTAATTGAAATTTGTTCTTGCGTACTTGTGAATCTGCTACATAAATTAAAATTGGAGAATATATCTTCTTAGCTAATTTTAAATTGGATTGCGTGTGTGTATTCCACGAATTAAACTAAGAACATATAACCTTGCAACTTCAATGTCAAAAATTAAATAACTAGGACTCATTGTGAAAAACCATTGATCTTTAACTCATAATACCCTCAAAATTTAGGTGTATCATTTTTTTACTCTAATATTTTGAAGATTCCAATTTAAATGAAGAATCAAGGAAACAAAAATTTGGCCTTGGCACTATTTTATTTTCTTTTGCCTCTCAATTTTTAGTCTCTTGTCAATGGTAGCCTTTTATACAAGGACGATTTATTTCTTCATAGGCCTTTTCCGTACACACTCATATTTTCAATAAAAGCATAAACTCATGGGCAATAGTTCTTACATGCACAAATTTTCCAACCAAATATATGCGTATATGACAAGATTGTTAGAAGAACACCTCATTTAGCTCATGTAACATATGAAGGTAAAATCTAGAAGATCCCATGCATGTGTGAGGAGGCATCTGCAAAGTGAATCCATTAAGTTAGTAAATTTCAAACTACTCTATGCAAGCATGATTAGGAATAATCTAAGCATTAAACATCACAATCAAGTGTCCTAGACGCATGAAAATATGGAATGAAGTGGAATCAAACACACCAGTATACAACACAAAATGTGTAAAACTAAACTTCACAAAAAATAAATAATCTTTTTAAGTTTTTAAATATTTTTTAAAATGATACCAATTTATCAAAAATAACTCAAAAGCCAAACATAATCTTTTTGTAATTTTCTCAATAAGACCAAAAAGGAAAAATCAAAATATAAAAAGGATAAACATCATATGACTAGTGAGAATATATATATATATATATATATATATAGAGAGAGAGAGAGGTTCACAAATGAACCAAATTAATGAACATTTTAATGAACCTAATAAAAAATTAAAAAATAAGCTTTAATTTCGTGTTGTAATTGGTCCGCGCTACAGATAACGGACACAAGTGTAGCACGCATGTTTTTTTTTAATATATACACACATGACAAACCTTACCCCCCCCCACCTGCCCCACCCCCACCCACCCTGTGAAGTTTTTTTCCTTTTTTATAATTCGATTGGGGTTACAGAGGGTTCCATCGGGTCTTTAGGCAGGTCCCGTAAGTCTTTCTCCTTCTTTTAGGGTTATGCTCAGCTGGGCTGGTAATTCTTTCACTCCCTCTTCTCTCCCTCCATTTCCATGACCACGGCTCGCCATAGACTAGAGGACCCAAATACCAATTAATCACCTAACCTCCTTTTAATAGATTCTAAGAACCGAATTGTTTGATTTATTCGTATCATGTATGAGAGGAGAACTGTGAATGAGGTGTAGATCATCCAGGTAATTATTCCAAACATAACTTTTAATTTGTGTTTAGCAGTGGCTGGATTGAAGTTGTCGGCGTGAAGGTAAGTGGTTAGAGCATGGGGAAGTTGGGTTATGGGTTTGCTGGTAGTGGTTGAGTATGGAGCGGGGTAATGGGGAATAAGTTGGTGGGTGGGGTGGTGGCAAGAAGGTTTATCATGTGCGTGTATATTAAAAAATAAGCGTGTCACATGCGTGTCTGTTGCCGCTGGGGAAGACCAATTATAACAAAGAATTAAGGGTTATTTTTAATGTCGTATTAGGTTCATTAAAATGTTCATTTTTTTGGTTCACTTGTGCACATCTCTCTCTCTCCGCTCCCATATATATATATATATATATATATCCTGAAGTACAAAAGCTAGTGTATGAAAAACGTGCAATAATTCACCCATAAGATATAACATATAAAGAGTCATGTGTAAGCATGCGAGAATCAACCAATCTAACATATCGTGCCTACAAAACGGATTTCCTAACCCAATTAAATGAATACCTGCATCGTGTTGGGAACCATGGGAACACTAGATTTATACTTCCTACGACATTTTCTAATATTATAACAAGACGCCCTAAGGTGAACTTTCCTACCAAGATGGGAACATGTATAAACATGAGAAGTACGACCTTTAGGTTTTCCTTTTCTAATATCTTGGGCAACGGTTGACACTTTAAAATAAACATTAGTATTGGCTTCAGCCATCCAATAATGTTAATTATTGAACCCACTACCAGCACTAACAACACTACCAACACTATTTGAGTTTCTTAGATCATATTCTAACTTTAAAATTCTAGATTCAAGTAAAAATTTAAACCCCTTAAATGAAAGGGACTCCTTTTTCAAATTTTCAATTATACCCATAAGTCTATCTCGATCCCCCTCAATGTAAGCAAATTTATTCCTAAGATTCTTCTCACTTGCCCTCAAATTTTAAATCAATTTATGAGTATACTCAATGGCACGTTCATTAACCTTAGAAACAAACATCTTAGAGTCCTTTAAATTATTCACTAAAACTCGGACTATATCATCACTCTCTTTATTCAATACTTATAACTTTTTTAAAATCGCGATTCATGTCCATGAGCTTCTCACGAAGAATATCTCTTTGAGTTTGAACACTTCATAAAAAATAAACTTTCGCATTAAGATATAAAAAATTCAAGAAATTTAATTCTTTTTGCATACTTCAAATCCAGAAGTGTTAATTTTTTTAGCACATTTATGAATCTCAATAAACTCATATAGAATATGAAAATTATCGTCATCGCTAAATGCATTAGATAACTTATCACTATGATTACCCATCGAGAGAAACAATAAAACTAGAGAGAGAGAGAGAGAGAGAGAGAGAGAGAGAGAGAGAGAGACCCAAAACCCTAAGTAACATGAAAAGATGGACCTATACGATAGTTCAGTATTCCCGCTCTGATAGCAATTTGAGGAAGCATGCTAATAGGTAATGGTCTAAACAAAAACCAATTTTTAACCTTTTCAAATTAAATATTTAAACTTAAATAATTTACCCCAAAGTAAAACCTTGAACCAACTTTAAACTAGTTGTAATTAAACCAATTTTATCTTAATGTAAACATGCATCTAGGTGAGTGTAGGATACAATAAAATAAATCAATCACAACACCTGATGTATGAGAAAAATCCACAACGAAAAAAAATCCCAACAACCTAGCCATGCAAATTCACTATGATAAAGGATTTACAAAGGTCGACAACTGACTTACACAATGACTTGACGCCCTCACAAGCCTTGATGCATCTTCGATCTTCAACCGAATTGATGTCGGAAAATGGGTCAATAAGGATGATCCATGCCAAAAATGTTATACCTGACAAGATAAATTATAGAAAACATAATAAGATCTCTCTCTCTCTCTCTCTCTCTCTCTCTCTCTCTCTCTCTCTCTCTCTCTCTCTCTCTCTCTCTATCTATCTATCTATCTATCTATCTATCTATCTATCTATCTATCTATCTATCTATCTATCTATCTATCTATCTATCTATCTATCTATCTATCTATCTATCTATCTATCTATACATAGATAGAGAGAGAGAGAGAGAAAGAGAATAAAACATAAGATATAGAGTGGTTCGTCTATAAAAATGAGCCAACATCCACTTTGGTGCCTCATTCTCATTATTTATATGTAGTAGTACAAGATTTGGTGATGTTCAGAGGCATACAAGAGAGAAGGATACGTACCTGAACATATGAGTTATGTGTTGGGAGTGATGTGGCCTGATTGCTTAGGTTGTAGAGGGGCTATGAACGTATATAGCTCAAATGACTGGAATAGATGACGTGAGCAAGGTTTCAGATGTAGAGACAGTGAGTGGAGAGTTTAGCAGAGCTTTGTTGTTCAAAAATGCCTCTTCAAATAAGGACATTAGCACTCTTATTATAGGAGTTTGATGTAAGGTCTCACGCGCAAGGTTCATGTGATATATAGATAAGTGTTATTGAGGTATAATCTTTCTAGAAGGTGGACAGATGGCAGGTACTATGCTGATATGGAAATATTTGCGGAGGTGCAACACTATATGAGGGTAGGTTATTGTGGACTGCTAGAGGCATAGTCGTAGCATGCTAGAATGCTAATAGGATATGGTGCCACAGCCTGTGTGACGTAAGGCTGTGGCCATGTGGGCATAGCCTTCTCGGGACCTTCTCCTTCTTTCGCGGCTCTATGAAATCCCCGCCACGTGTCACTTATTTATAAGCTGACATATTTTGGGCAGCTTATTAAGCCCCCACGCCTCAGTGCCAAGAGGTTAGAGATTTGGTGCTAGGGGTTTGTTTATGCTCTTACGCCACCACCATGCTTAAGTCGATAAAATGTTCTTTCCTATTATGGACGCAACCAAGTGTCACAGCCTTCTATTGTGACATTTTTGAAGCACTTTATACCTTTGACTTACTTAAGTCTACATTATATAAGTGCTCAACTAATTTGGAAATAGTGACAAAATTGGTAGTCTAACCTAGAATCCAAAGAACCTCAGAATTATTCTCTCTAATCCTCTTCAATGATCCAAGAAGGTATAAATTGAATCACACTACACACATTATAAGTGAATACATGTGTATATATTGCTTAAAATTGATTGTGTGTTAAATTCCCCTTAAAATGTTGTTTGAATAATTTTTTAGGAATTTTTAAATATTTTTTAAACATTTTTAAAATAATGACTTCATTAATAAAAGTGTGATTATAAACTTTGTGGGGTTAATATGCTATTTTGAAAAATTCATTTTTCATTAGAAAGTTTGATTGGGTAGAATATCAAAGCGCTAGAGACTTCAGGGTGCTGCCTGTAATTATTTTTTGACGCGCGTTTGCAAGCCAATTATATGCCAACACTTGTCACGTTCCTGATGTATCATTTTGTGTTTGTTTTGTGAGAGGGTTGTCTGGTGGTTTGCTGATCGTTAGATCATATCTTATCGATGGCCTGCATGTGTTTTAAACCTATCCATGTGCTATCACTATGAACCAATCAACTTCGTCTTAACCACCGCTTTTTTATAACCCTTGGATCTAGTCAATGTTAGGAAGACCTAATCTCAGCCCTTGATTGCCTTCGTCAATCCAGAACCTTCCTCCACTCCTATATAAGCCCTCTAATTCTCAACCTTTCAAGACTTTTGGCAGTCGTCATTTTTGAGAGAAAAAAAATAGAGAGAAGAGAGAAGTGAGAGAGAAGAGAGAAAAGAAAAGAGAGAAGAGAGAGAAAGGGAAACTGTGTTAGCCAAACCCTAACCCTAACCCTAAACACTTCAAATCTGATTCAAACCTTCATATATTCAAAACCCCAAACACAACCTTGAGTGTTTGAGAGAGAGTGGTGTTACTGGTTTGTTCATATTGAAGCTTTAACCTCTTGATCTGTGATCTTATTACCAACTTAAACATTTTTGTGAAGATCTGAATTTCTTCTTCATAGAAATTGTAGATCTACACTTTGCATGTTATATTTCACTAGATCTGCATGTTTCTTTCTCGATTTAAGAAAATCTTTACTGATTTAGTTGTGTAAATGTTTTATGGTTTCTATTCTTATGAAACTTAACCTTGACCTAGTTGGATTCACACTTGGAGATTTTCAATCTCAAAAATATTTTTAAAACAGAGATTGATTAAGATCTTGACCGATTTTGAAGCAAGATATCCGTGGAATCTGGGATATATTTAAAGGTAAAAAAGGTTTCAAGTTCTGTAAGAAAGAAAGAAAAGAAAATCACAGCATATAGTCTTTATATGTAATTTTCTAGGACTGTCTGTAAAAACTAAGTGTGTGTGAGTTCATGCATGTTGATAGGAATCACATCACAAACACTTAACACACTACCACACTGGAAGTGTTGTGAATAAGATCAAAGATTATTGAGTCGACGTAAGGAAGCTAAAGCAAAAGGAAGTTATCAAACTGGAAGAACATCATCAACAATCAGATCTATGAGAAGTTAGAAGGACACCAAGTGGGGTATATTCCTAAACTTAGAATAGGTTGATTTGTGTGCATGTATGTTGTATTGTTTGTAACTGTTATTTGTTGTTAGTGGATTTTTACTTTTGTGACTTAGAAGTCACCGTGGATGTTTCCTCTATTGGGAGAGGTTTTACCACGTTAAAAACTGTGTGTTCTGATTATCTTCATCTCCTCGTCTCATTTTATAGTGTGCTGAATTTTTGAAACTATCTTAGTTTTAAAACTGATTACATAGTCTTGATTATTCTCGTACATAAGTTTTTGTAAACACATCTTGTTGTTTATAATTTTATTTTCAAAAGAAAAGGGTTTCTTCAACAAACATCTCGGAGTTGCTTAAACAGTTTAATCTTGTATTAAACGGCATTAGCAACATTTTTCAATTGGTATCAGAGCCCTGTAAACTTTTATTTCAAAAAAAGATCTTGTGTTTCTGAAATCGTTTTCTGAATAATCCTAACTATGGACGAGAAGAGTGAAAGGTTTGGTAATCTATCCAGACCTCCACTCTTTGATGGAAACAACTTTGCTTATTGGAAAGTAAGAATGGTTGCATTCATCCGAGGGACTTTAGGAGATGATGTCTGGGACATTATTGAAAACGGATATACTTATCCTACTAAACCAACCACTGAAGGAACTGATGAGAGGGTAAAGAAAATCTTAAGTGAGTTTACCCAAGAAGAGAAAACTATTTCTCGCAATAACAATAAAGGCAAGAATGCCATTTTTATGTCTATTAATGAGTATGAGTTCAAGAGAATCTCATCTTGTGCCACTTCTAAGGAAGCTTGGGACACATTAATCACTGCCCATGAAGGAGACTCGAGAGTTAAAGCTGCTAAAACTCAAATGCTTATCCAGCAGTACAACTCTTTGATTATGCCTGACTCTGAGTCTTTTGATGACTTTTACATGAACTTAACTGATATAGTTACTAAGTTGCATGCTAATGGTATTACATATGATAGGAATGAGATTGTTTCTAAAATTCTAAGATCATTACCACAAAAGTTCGACAGCAAGAGGTATGTTATTGAGGAAATGAGTGATCAAAACCTTACCCCTGAGTTACTCAGTAGCAAACTTAGGACTGTGGAAATGGAATTAGATTTTAAGAAACAATTAAATTAGTCACAAAGAAAATAACCCAACTCTAACTTGGGTTTTGCCTCTAAGATATCTAAACTTGAGACAAATTTGATCAACTCTGACTCTGATGAGGAGTGTGATATAGACAAACTAGATAATCAGATTGCCTTAATGTCTAAACAATTTAAGAAAATTGTTAAATTTAGAAACAAACAGGCATCTAAACAAGGCAAGCCTAATTATCCAACTGTGTCTAATCCCAAACCTCATAAGAGAGGCCTTGACAAACATCCTAAGGACAACAACTTCAGATCTAACAGAGACCTTAAAGAGATTGAATGTTTTAGATGTGGGAAACTAGGTCACATTGCTCACGATTGCAGAGTTAATCTGAATAAAATCAACACACACAATAGAGCCAATGTCTGCAAAACTTGGGATGATTGAAGTGACTCTGATGAAGAGGAACTTGAGTCATCAAATGTACTTGACCCTTGCATGTCCTTTTTTGCCAAGATCATTTACAATGATGATATGCCTGTGTGTGATAATAATACTTCTACTCTTGCTTTTGTTAATACTGCTTTGACTAGCCTAGATGCCTTGTTATCTGAGAATATTGCTAGCTCTAGTTCCGTGTGTGTGAGTCAAAGTGATCTCGATAACAACGATGTAAATGGGTGCGTGAGTACTAAAACTGAATCGTTAGGGGTCACTACACACACTTCACTTAGCGACTCAGACACAGATGACCTCCCAGATATTCATACTTTGTATGCTAAAACTCTTAAAAAAGTCACTAGACTGGAGAAGACTGTTAGAGACCTGACTAAGAAATTAGATGATCTAAGTCTTATTGTGAAGCTGAATGCCGAAGAGTACACTTACCAGTGTCTGTCTCATCAATCTGAAATTGAAACTTTTGATCAAAAAATAAAAGAGTTAACCAAAACTAATGAAACCCTGGAAATGAAATACAAGGGAACATTATTAGAACTGGAGGAAGCAAAAACAAAGACAGCTACTGTTTTCAAAAAAATTTCTAAGTTTGAAAACAATTCAAATTGTTTCACTGACTTTGTTGTTGACTCCAAGACCAATTCTGATGATAGAACCGGTATTGGATTTTTCCCTAAGAATAAACCGCAAACTAAAAATGTTGAACCTATTAAGTTTGTGTCTGTGGGCAAAAGACCAATCGAAACATATCCAGACTTTCATTTTATTAAAAAGGAATTTGATCAAAAGGAACAAAAGAAAGACATTGGAGAGTCTAGTAACTCTAAGGTTGACACTACAGTTGAGACTAAATACGTTTGTCCTTTGATCAGAAAGGCTGAATCTACCTTTAAGACCATACCTCCTAGGAATAAGAATTCTGAACAGAATGCGGTTAAACCCATCTTTAGAAGTTTTCCTAAGGAAGTTCATCCCTCAAGCAATCAATATTGCTCCTACTGTGACATTTATGGTCATTCCTTTGAAGGTTGTTATGCTAGGCGTCTAAACACCCCTGTGTACAACACTCCTGTTTACAAGAACTTTAACTATTCTAGGCAAAATCATAACCATTATGTCCTTCCAAGACAACCTGATAAAAACTCTAACTACAGGAATAGAAAGACCAAAACTAAGAGTTCATTTAAGAGAAAGGCTCCCAGAAACCTTCTTAAACCAAAAGCTCAACTTTTCCACAACAATCAGTTTGTTGCTCCAAATGTTTTTCGACAAAAAGAGACTTCTCGAAAATTTTATCAAATGAGAGCAAACTTGCGTAAAATTAAAACAAGAGCTATTTGGGTTAGAAAAGATGATCTTTTACCCCAAATGAAGTGTAACATTGTTATCACTGCCTTAAAAGCTGAACACACTTCATCTGGTTGGTATTTAGATTCAGGATGCTCCAAACATATGACAGGAGATGAAACCAAAGTCTTAAACAAAACCAGATTTTCTGAAGGTAAAGTAGTTTTTGGTGACGGAGTTTCATCCCAGATCATAGGTAAAGGAACCCTAAAAGAAGAGGGAATGCCTGTTATGGAAAATGTACTATTAGTTAAAGGCCTTAAAGCCAACCTTCTAAGTATATCACAATTTTGTGACTCAGACCATACTGTTACCTTTTCAAAGAACAATTGTAAAATTCTAAATGATAAAGGTGAATGCATTATTACCGGATTTAGAACACCTGACAATTGTTATACTGTCAAGACTAGTTCTGAAACCTGTAACATTGTCAGAATGGATGACAATGAAATCTGGCATAATCGTATGGGTCACCTAAGTTATGATATCCTTGGTAGATTGTCTAGTCAAGAGATTGTTAGAGGAATTCCTAAAATTAAACCTATTTCCAGTGTTGTTTGTGGTCATTGCCAGGAAGGAAAAATAGTTAAGACTTCGCATAAAAAGGTTAAAGACATTCTCACCTCTAGACCTTTAGATCTCATCCATATGGACCTTATTGGTCCCTCTAGAACTGTTAGTCTTTGTGGACACATTTATATCCTTGTTATGGTTAATGATTTCACACGATTCACTCGGGTTGCCTTCTTGAAACATAAATCTGACACGTTTCAGAATTTTTTGAAAATTTTACTAAGAATTGAAAATGAGAAGGACACACAAGTCAATCGCATTCGTAGTGATAGAGGGGGAGAGTTCATAGACACGAGAATAGTTGAATATTGTGACTACAACGGGTACAAACACGAATTTAGTGTCCCTAAGACTCCTCAGCAGAACGGTGTTGCCGAAAGGAAAAATCGAACTCTTCAAGACATGGCACGTGTCATGCTGCATGCCAAATCTCTACCTAAATACTTCTGGGTAGAATCTATTAGAACTGATTGTCATATCATTAATAGGGTTTATCTTAGGAAAAACTCTAAACAAACCCCTTATGAGTTGTGGTACGGTAAGAAGCCTAATCTGAAATATCTAAGAACTTTCGGTAGTCAGTGTTATGTCTGTAAAGATAGAGAACATCTGTCTAAGTTCGAGATGCGTGGTGATAAAGCCATCTTCTTAGGATACTCCTCAAACAGTCGTGCTTATCATATATACAATCTGCGTACTAAGACCCTTATGGAATCGATAAATGTAATTGTAAGCGACACTATTGTCGAAAATAAGATATTTGAATCACCTATTGTGGTTGAATTTGAAAATGATTTCAAAACTGATTCACCAGAAATAGATGACTCATTACCTATTGAGAGTCCAGAAGTACCTGGCTGGGTCTCTAAAGATCATCCCATTGACAACGTGGTCGGTAATCCTAATGAGCCAGTTCGTACTAGATCCCAGTTAAGAAATTATGCTAATTATGCATGTTTCGTCTCCTTTGTGGAACCGAAAAATGTTAATGAAGCATTGAATGACACACACTGGATTTCTGCGATGCAGGAAGAACTTTTACAATTTGTCATTCACGATGTCTGGTATCTTGTAGCGCGGCCTCAAAACAAAAATGTTATTGGCACACGTTGGATCTTTAAGAACAAATCTGACGAAAATGGGGTAATCCTTAGAAACAAAGCTAGACTAGTTGCTCAAGGTTACTCACAAATAGAAGGAATAGATTTTAGTGAGACATTTGCCCCTGTCACTCATCTTGAATCTGTTCGACTTCTTTTCGCCATAGCGTGTCACTTAAAATTTACACTTTATCAAATGGATGTCAAGTCTGCCTTCCTCAATGGAATTATGTCCGAAGAAACGTATGTAGAACAACCCAAAGGGTTCATTGACCCTAAATACCCTCACCATGTCTTTCGTCTAAAAAAGGCTTTGTATGGCTTAAAACAAGCTCCTCGAGCTTGGTATGAACGCCTTTCCAACTTTTTGTTGGATAAGGGTTTTAAGAGAGGAGGAAATGACCAGACCGTCTTTGTCAAACATTTTGACAAACACATTATTATAGCCCAAGTCTATGTAGACGACATCATCTTTGGGTCTACTTCAACATCTGAAGTTAAATCTTTTTCTGCTATTATGCATAAGGAGTTTCACATGTCCCTTATGGGGGAGCTACAACTTTTCTTAAGATTTCAAGTGAAATAGAATTCTGATGGACTATTTGTCTCTCAATCTTAAGTATGCCTTAGATCTTGTTAAGAAATTTGGTTTAGATGATGCTAAAGTTGCCAAAACTCCTATGAGTACTACTGTTAAATTATGTAAAGATGAAAATGGAAAGTCAGTTGATTCCACACTTTATCGTAGTATGATTGGTAGCCTACTCTATCTAACTGCCTCACGACCAGATATAATGTATGCTGTATGTCTGTGTGCTCGTTACCAGAATAACCCTAAAGAGAGCCATTTATCTTGTGTAAAACGTATAATAAAGTACATAAAAGGCACTCTTAATCTTGGACTTAGGTACACTACTGATACCTGTAGCACCATCATAGGGTATACTGATGCTGATTGGGCCGGTTGTACTGATGAAATTAAAAGTACATTAGGTGCCTGCTATTATGTCGGCAATAATTTAGTAGGTTGGAGTAGCAAAAAACAGAATTGCACATCTTTATCTACGACTGAGTCCGAATATATAGCAGCAGGAAGTTGCTGTGCTCAATTGTTATGGATCAAACAAATGTTAAACGACTATGGGATTAAAGAAGATCAGTTACAATTGTATTGTGACAATCAAAGCGCTATTAACATATCTAAAAACCCGGTTCAACACTCGCGAACTAAGCATATTAAAATAAGACATCATTTTATACGCGAACTTGTTGAGACTAAGGAGTTACAAATCCATTACCTACCTACTGATCTGCAACTTGCAGACATGTTCACTAAACCTCTAGACTATAACAAATTTCTATATTTGCGTAATTCTATAGGTATGATATGTGATGATTAAACTCTTAAGACCGTACTTTTTACCCTTTGTCCATTTGAGACAAAATGGGGGAGAAGTTTGAGTCTTACGGGTTCATTATTTTGTTCACATTTCATCTAAACTGCTTGATCTTAGTGTACATATTTGCAGGAATCTCTTCTACTGATTGTCTATCCTTTCTAGTGTACAAATTTGTAAATAGTTGAGTTATGTAATTTTTGACTTTCTAGGAAATGGGTAGATAGTATATTTTGTATAGGACTAGGTTTTATTTTTTTTGTTCCCTAAGAGTTTCAGCTAAACTCAAAGGAGATTTTGTCTCATATTTCCAAAGGGGGAGACTGAAGCACCTTATACCTTTGACTTACTTAAGTCTACATTGTATAAGTGCTCAACTAATTTGGAAATAGTGACAAAATTGGTAGTCTAACCTAGAATCCAAAGAACCTCAGAATTATTCTCTCTAATCCTCTTCAATGATCCAAGAAGGTATAAATTGAATCACACTACACACATTATAAGTGCATACATGTGTATATATTTCTTAAAATTGATTGTGTGTTAAATTCCCCTTAAAATATTGTTTGAATAATTTTTTGGGAATTTTTAAATATTTTTTAAACATTTTTAAAATAATGACTTCATTAATAAAAGTGTGATTATAAACTTTGTGGGGTTAATATGCTATTTTGAAAAATTCATTTTTCATTAGAAAGTTTGATTGGGTAGAATATCAAAGCGCTAGAGACTTCAGGGTGCTGCCTGTAATTGTTTTTTGACGCTCGTTTGCAAGCCAATTATATGCCAACACTTGTCACGTTCCTGATGTATCATTTTGTGTTTGTTTTGTGAGAGGGTTGCCTGGTGGTTTGCTGATCGTTAGATCATATCTTATCGATGGCCTGCATGTGTTTTAAATCTATCCATGTGCTATCACTATGAACCAATCAACTTCGTCTTAACCACCGCTTTTTTATAACCCTTGGATCTAGTCAATGTTAGGAAGACCTAATCTCAGCCCTTGATTTCCTTCGTCAATCCAGAACCTTCCTCCACTCCTATATAAGCCCTCTAATTCTCAACCTTTCAAGACTTTTGGCAGTCGTCATTTTTGAGAGAAAAAAAATAGAGAGAAGAGAGAAGTGAGAGAGAAGAGAGAAAAGAAAAGAGAGAAGAGAGAGAAAGGGAAACTGTGTTAGCCAAACCCTAACCCTAACCCTAAACACTTCAAATCCGATTCAAACCTTCATATATTCAAAACCCCAAACACAACCTTGAGTGTTTGAGAGAGAGTGGTGTTACTGGTTTGTTCATATTGAAGCTTTAACCTCTTGATCTGTGATCTTATTACCAACTTAAACATTTTTGTGAAGATCTGAATTTCGTCTTCATAGAAATTGTAGATCTACACTTTGCATGTTATATTTCAATAGATATGCATGTTTCTTTCTCGATTTAAGAAAATCTTTACTGATTTAGTTGTGTAAATGTTTTATGGTTTCTATTCTTATGAAACTTAACCTTGACCTAGTTGGATTCACACTTGGAGATTTTCAATCTCAAAAATATTTTTAAAACAGAGATTGATTAAGATCTTGACCGATTTTGAAGCAAGATATCCGTGGAATCTGGGATATATTTAAAGGTAAAAAAGGTTTCAAGTTCTGTAAGAAAGAAAGAAAAGAAAATCACAGCATATAGTCTTTATATGTAATTTTCTAGGACTGTCTGTAAAAACTAAGTGTGTGTGAGTTCATGCATGTTGATAGGAATCACATCACAAACACTTAACACACTACCACACTGGAAGTGTTGTGAATAAGATCAAAGATTATTGAGTCGACGTAAGGAAGCTAAAGCAAAAGGAAGTTATCAAACTGGAAGAACATCATCAACAATCAGATCTATGAGAAGTTAGAAGGACACCAAGTGGGGTATATTCCTAAACTTAGAATAGGTTGATTTGTGTGCATGTATGTTGTATTGTTTGTAACTGTTATTTGTTGTTAGTGGATTTTTACTTTTGTGACTTAGAAGTCACCGTGGATGTTTCCTCTATTGGGAGAGGTTTTACCACGTTAAAAACTGTGTGTTCTGATTATCTTCATCTCCTCGTCTCATTTTATAGTGTGCTGAATTTTTGAAACTATCTTAGTTTTAAAACTGATTACATAGTCTTGATTATTCTCGTACATAAGTTTTTGTAAACACATCTTGTTGTTTATAATTTTATTTTCAAAAGAAAAGGGTTTCTTCAACAAACATCTCGGAGTTGCTTAAACAGTTTAATCTTGTATTAAACGGCATTAGCAACATTTTTCAATTGGTATCAGAGCCCTGCAAACTTTTATTTCAAAAAAAGATCTTGTGTTTCTGAAATCGTTTTCTGAATAATCCTAACTATGGACGAGAAGAATGAAAGGTTTGGTAATCTATCCAGACCTCCACTCTTTGATGGAAACAACTTTGCTTATTGGAAAGTAAGAATGGTTGCATTCATCCGAGGGACTTTAGGAGATGATGTCTGGGACATTATTGAAAACGGATATACTTATCCTACTAAACCAACCACTGAAGGAACTGATGAGAGGGTAAAGAAAATCTTAAGTGAGTTTACCCAAGAAGAGAAAACTATTTCTCGCAATAACAATAAAGGCAAGAATGCCATTTTTATGTCTATTAATGAGTATGAGTTCAAGAGAATATCATCTTGTGCCACTTCTAAGGAAGCTTGGGACACATTAATCACTGCCCATGAAGGAGACTCGAGAGTTAAAGCTGCTAAAACTCAAATGCTTATCCAGCAGTACAACTCTTTGATTATGCCTGACTCTGAGTCTTTTGATGACTTTTACATGAACTTAACTGATATAGTTACTAAGTTGCATGCTAATGGTATTACATATGATAGGAATGAGATTGTTTCTAAAATTCTAAGATCATTACCATAAAAGTTCGACAGCAAGAGGTATGTTATTGAGGAAATGAGTGATCAAAACCTTACCCCTGAGTTACTCAGTAGCAAACTTAGGACTGTGGAAATGGAATTAGATTTTAAGAAACAATTAAATTAGTCACAAAGAAAATAACCCAACTCTAACTTGAGTTTTGCCTCTAAGATATCTAAACTTGAGACAAATTTGATCAACTCTGACTCTGATGAGGAGTGTGATATAGACAAACTAGATAATCAGATTGCCTTAATGTCTAAACAATTTAAGAAAATTGTTAAATTTAGAAACAAACAGGCATCTAAACAAGGCAAGCCTAATTATCCAACTGTGTCTAATCCCAAACCTCATAAGAGAGGCCTTGACAAACATCCTAAGGACAACAACTTCAGATCTAACAGAGACCTTAAAGAGATTGAATGTTTTAGATGTGGGAAACTAGGTCACATTGCTCACGATTGCAGAGTTAATCTGAATAAAATCAACACACACAATAGAGCCAATGTCTGCAAAACTTGGGATGATTGAAGTGACTCTGATGAAGAGGAACTTGAGTCATCAAATGTACTTGACCCTTGCATGTCCTTTTTTGCCAAGATCATTTACAATGATGATATGCCTGTGTGTGATAATAATACTTCTACTCTTGCTTTTGTTAATACTGCTTTGACTGGCCTAGATGCCTTGTTATCTGAGAATATTGCTAGCTCTAGTTCCGTGTGTGTGAGTCAAAGTGATCTCGATAACAACGATGTAAATGGTTTTGGCCCTCTAACTGTGGAGTCCCTTGTGCTTTTACAGGTTGTTATTGCGGTCATATGCATTAGAATACTTAGGAGTACTTAGTAGAATTCTGGAAGAGATACTTTGGTGTTCCTCCTCCCGTGGTGTTGCATATCATGTCCCAAAATACAAGTGGCCCTTGTAAGCTGAAGGATTGCCCAAACTGCGTGTGTAAGGACTCTGAATCTACAAGATCTTCTAACTATTGGATCTAATGGAGGCTGCATAAGGAGTTCATAGAATAAAGGAATATACATGTTCAACCAACAACCAAACACCCATGGAAACTACTGTGGCTGATGCTACTGAAGTTCATACCAAAAAAACTAGGAGTGCTGAGGCTGGGCCATTTAACTGTGGCACAAAGCCTGCAAGGGATCCCGCGACCCTCTACTATCTTTGCATAATGAATGAGGAATGTATGGACCAGTTTGTTGAGGCTTATAAATTTCTTGAGGGAACTATATGCACCATACCTTTCGCTAATCGAGGATCATGCTTTGCAGACCGTAATAACGGAGTTTGCTTCTCCCTTCACACATTTCTTCTATATTTGCATCTTCCAATATTAGTTCCAGTGAGGAAATTTTTTAAAGTAATGAACTTGGCTCCAACCCAGGTTGATCTAAATGGCTAGAGGGAAATCCTTACTTTCGTAGTGGTGTGAAGGAAGAAATTTTAAATAGACACAACTGTTGTGGAGTTCTTGCATTTCTACCGACAAAAAGAGAACTATGTACCCATGGTACTTCTACATGGATTAGCGGAGTGGTGATAAGTATCTTATGATAAGTAGACCTTAAATTACTAAGAACTGGAAGGGTAATTATTTTGATATATCTGGGGACAACTGGGAAGTGAAACCAAATGAGTCTGAGAGGGAAAAAACACATAAGCTGCCGCGGAGTTTTGGTCGTCCTCCCAGAAAAGTTAATTTTACATACCAGATTCTTAAATTTTGAATTCCTCACTCTTTAATATTGTTTTTCCGCATACTAGATTCTTAACATGCCACATCCTTTTTGTTTATCTTGCGCGGCCTTTTGTTCTAGCTTCTATATAGTCAGTTAAGGCTTGACTCCTTCCGAGAGGCTAAGGAAGAGAATTAAGATATCGATCTTAATATGAGATAAGAAAAAGTTCTTTCTCCAATTAGTGACTATGCGCTCACTGTTTGATCTTGGATACTACATTTCCCACAAACCATCAATGGACGGCACGAAAGGTACTAAACTCTTCATTAACTCTGCAACCAACTTATTTTTTTAAATACCTTTGTATTTTTCAACTAATGCTTTGTTTTACAGATACCACTGCATAAGGTCAACCAACTATGGAAATTGATTGAGACATGCTCCTTTCCCAGTTGTAAAAGATGGAAGACACTGTCCAAGACCTTAACCAGGATGCGTAGAGGGCTAATGGAAAGAAAAGAACGAAGCCACCCAACAAAGATACTGCCCCACAAGTACAAAAGGAGGCTGCTCCTGAGGTTACTGCAGCTTTTTGTTGGCCCTCAAATATAGGTTATTGCTATAGACCCTCCAATAATGTCTGATAATGTTGCTATAAATCTAGCTGCGATTGGCCTTTCTTCCTTTACTGGGGGATGACCATGGGCATGTGAGCCCAATTCATATTTTTATTTTTGCATACCATCCACTAACGACTATGGCATTAAATGCCAAAGTTCCCACTCTCCAAAGTAGGAGTGAAAAGGTTACGTTTAAGGTTACATCTGAGGTAGTCTCACCCCAAATCTCCTTGGGACATAACTCCCACCACAGTCCCACTAATGAGGACGGATGTGAGTCCTACCAATTTGAAGAATATAATTGATGAGGACGCATAAGATTTGGAGGAATACACTCCACACTGCCGCCTCAGGCTAAGTTTCCATACTTTTATTTCTACTTACCACAGACATTTCTTTATATGTTAGCACTTGTTATTTTTTCTCCAGGCTATAGATACCACCATGGACCAAAGGTCCTTATAAATTCTATAGGACTGCAGAGGGGGATCACTAATCCCAGTTGGAGAATAATAGGTCTTCCTCTTTTGAGGCTGGGAACAAGTCCATGAAGGATACTTTACAAGCCCAGGAACTTGATGCTTGGGACAAAGTCAAGGCTCCAGAGTATGCTAAAAATGAAGGTGAGCATAATTTTAAGGAGGTCGTGGACACCATCAAGGTTGCTGAGGCTAAGTGCTTAGAGGACGCTAGGCAAGCTGTGGAAGCTAAGGAACAATTCAACAAACTTAATAAAAAAACCAAGGCCTGATCCAAACATACGCTGAGGAGTTAAAGAGTTTGGCTGGTGAGTATACTGTAGGTGTGTAGAAATTAAATAATGATTATCCCATAGTTTTGAAGAAAGTAGCGGAGGATGTCGTGTCCCAATTTAGGACTTTCCAAGACTTCTACCTTCTTCAAAACAAGGCTTATATTCTTGGCTATAAAAAGATGAGGCACAAGGTTGTAAAAAATTACCCTGATGTAAAGCACATGCTATATACTGAAGAACTCTAGACCGTAGATGAAATGGACAGTAATAGAGGGAAGTGGTTGTGGTAGGTGAGGCCAAGGATATAGAGAATGCTACGAAGGGAGATAACTATGATGAAGAAGGGGATGCTCAATCTTGAGCTTTATAATTTCTTTCTTTTAAACATTAAAATTATTGAGAGCATTTTGCATCTTTCCACAGCTGCACTTTTTACCTTCAGAGCTATTTGTATTATATTGTATTCGAACATTTTCACAGTATCTATAATACACCTCTGCAACCTATTATAATTCCATGTGTTTCTTACATGTTTATTAACCTTTATTTAACTGCTTAACTTTCGTCCACAAAAATATTTTCATATAACAACTTTAGGATGCTTTCCAGGAACACCCCTGTGATATCTGAGTTTTGCCTGCTTAGGACTTTAGGAAGCTTGTCATGGTAGTAATAGATTGTAGTGATTCTTAGGAAGTGAACACCCTTGCCACGGACTATAAATCCTACATTAGGCTTCTTCTCCAGGTTGTGTTCATTAAGCTAGAGTTAGAATTTTTACGCTTTAATTTTCTGCTTCAGGGTATTATCAAGCAACCCATGGCTGCATTGGGATAATTTTAAGCCACCCATGGCCATGTATTTTCAAGCCACTAATGGATGTGTTAGGATATTTTCAAGCCACTTATGGCTTGGTATTATCAAGTCACCCATGGCTATGTGAGGATATTTTCATGGCACCGTTATCCGGGTATTTTCAAGCCAAACATGGTTATCCTGGAATTTTCTAAAGTCGCCCCTAGATTTCCTAGGCTTTCTTGGGGTATTAGAAACCACCCAAGGCGATGAGGGGATATAATAAGCCACCCAAAGCTATGAGGGGGTATTGTGAGCCACCCGAGTTTATGAGGGGAGTATTGTGAGCCACTGAGATTATGAGGGGGTATTATGTTTTACTCGAGGCTATAAGGGGGTATTGGGAACCACCCGAGGCTATGAGGGATTATTGTGAGCCACCTGAGGCTATGAGGGGGTATCTCAGTCACGGCCTTCCTTTTGAGGGGATTTATCCCATTCATGTCGTTGTTTCAGGATGAGGCAATTGCTAGTCTTTTCTACAAAGTTGTATGAATAAGAATCTTTGAAAGGATTTAGAAACAAAGTGAAAACTCAATATTGATATATATATAGACACTTGAGGTTTGTTTTTCGAAAGATACAAAACAAAATTTTTATTAAGCACAAAGATAATCATGTAGCTACTTTTAGCTTGAGGTTGCATCTCCTTTGAATCGCTCGAGCATTCCTTACCTAATGAGCCTTTCAGCTTCATTCTTTAGCAAAAGATTCTAAAAAACGTGGGGCATGACCGAGGCGTGGAGGCCAAGCCTTAAGCCTTAGAAGCCTAGGTGGCATTTAGGCGTAAAAAGGTGTAAAAAGGCATTTAGGACTTTATAATTATATTTTAATATTTTTAATTATAACAAGGCTATTAAAAATACTAAAATGGTACAGACCTTAAAAAATTGTTCTAATATTTGCAAATGGGCCCCCTTTTCCATATGCATGCTCCATAAGTCCTCATCATATTATCACCCAATTACATGCAATCAAAATTCAAAGTAGTCAGTAAAATAAATAATATTAAAATGAATAAATATGAATGAAATAAAAATAAAAACATATAAAACAGAAAATGATACTCACCTTGAAAATTGAATTCCAATATATGCATTGGGAGCCCTTTTTCATGTGCATGCTCCATAAATCCACATCGCCTTAATAAACTTATAGTGCTTTAGTAATTTTTCCACACAATATACACTTGATAACATTATTGTCTTTTGGATTCACACGAATAGCGGTTTCTCGTCCAACATCACTAAGATATTTCTTTGATGACGTATCATTGAATGCCATCGATGAAGAGTCATTTGGATCCATTAAGCTATATTAAAAAATAAAAATTATTAATATAAAATTACCAACAGCAAGAAATTATTCACAATATCAAGTTTTGTACAAATACCACTTCCCTAAATTGTTTCACTGCCCCTAAATTAAATGCCATGCCATAGATATAATTATCAACAACAATATACTTTAAACATTTAAGCAATAACACTATCAAAAAAATAATCTTTGATATTTAAATCAATAAATTAAACAATTAAGATTAAAGTACTGAGTAAAAATTGCAGATGAAAATTAACACTTAATAAAAAACTAGAGAATAACTAATTAATAATAGAGCATAAGCAAGCATGTCTCTTAACAATTAATAACATAGCACAACTAATTAATAACAAGTAAAAAATTAACACTAAAAAAAATTGCCGGATTGAAGCATGTCTCTTAAAAAGCAATTCACCACTAATTAATTAATAACATGGAATAAGCAAGCAAGCAGCCTGCTTGAAGCACGCATCTCTTAAAAAATAGCAGTAAAAACAGATTTATCTACTTATTGTTACAAAAGCAACAAAAAATACACATTTACGAACATGTTTACTGGCGAAGGAGGGGATTTGAGCCGGCGATCTCCTGCTGATATTTGATATTTGAGGATGAACGTTTGGGATGTTCTTTGTGAGAGAGAAAGAGACTGAATAGAAATTAGGGCTTTAGAAATGTTAAAGACGATTGGCGCTATTCTTATGTCAACGTTTGTTTAAGCTTTTGTTTTATTTAAAGTGGATATAAAACGACGTCATTTTGTAGCATGTTATAAAATAAAAAACGCATTTTTAAACCGCATTTTAACAAGTAAAAAATGCAGTTTTTTACACCTTAACGCAAAAAAATATTTACCGCAGTTGAGCACGCCTCAATCCATGCCTAGGGCCAAAACTTGGTGTATCTAAAAATCCCCACGCCTAGGCGTAGTTTTTAGAACACTGTCCTTTAGAAAGAAGCATTCTTTGGTAATGTGGCCGTGATCTCGGTGGAACTCACACCATTTATTCCTATCCCTCTTAAGAGCCGGGTATTTTAACTTTTCTGAACACATGAGGAGGTTTTATCCTTAATACTTACCAAGATGTCCTTCCAGTTATAGTTTAACGATGTGAACTACCTATAGGGCTTTTATAGTCCATGGTCCTACTTCTTTTTCTTTTATTTTGAGATAGCAACAGCCTTCTCTTTTTGGACCGCGAACATGTGACCGTCTACAGCCTTCTGCATGCTAGTAAAGGACATGGACTCAAACATTAGAATTCTCTGTCTAAGAAGTCTGATCAAGACCTGGAGGGAGACGTGGCCTTCATACAGGTGGTACATGCACCTAAGCAAGTGTGTTACATCTTCAATTTGTTAAGGATATGATCTTAAGTTGCCTTCCATGGCTCTTCTAGGTTGTTAGTTCTTTGGAGAATATTCTTTAAGATGAACTGAATCATGGTGAGAAAACCAAGATATATACAATATGTAGAATTAAAAGAGAGCAAGCATTATTAAGCGATGCAACCTTTAAACAAAGGTTGCAACATGTCTGAGTAATAAGAGACAGTGTTACGCCCTGTTTGAACAACTTGAAGAAGGTTGTGGACTATTGCCTCAACAAAAGATGTGGTCATTGCTTGTCTCTTATAAGCAGCTTTCTCCCCCACAAGTAATACGAGCGAGCACGATTTCTCTCCTAAGATGGTTCTATCGGGTGGATAATCTGTTGAGCACTCTCCTTTGGATGGAAAAGTAATAAAAAAATTAATAAAAGTATCGTAACCTATCTTGGATAGTTTACCAATCCTTAGGTTTATTGCCTAGTTGGATTTTATCCTTAGAATCATTGGTTTTCCAATCACGTGACCTAAACTTTTGCGATTTAACCCGACCCACAAGACATAAAACATATGCGGGGGGTTATAAACATTTTGCAACATTTTAGATCTAAGATAAAATGATTCTATTGTCAAAAAATGATAATAAGCAAAAAATGTAAAAATTGGCTAAGTTATTGCTTAGAGGTTATGGCCTACTGCAAGGTAACATGCCAGGCCACATCTAACAGGAAGTAGGAGTGGGTTCTCTCCCAAAATTTGCTAAAAATTGTGATTTTACCCCTAAGAATTGGGCCAAAAGGTCTTTTGTGTAAAAATCCTTATTTGTAAAATAACATAAGTTTAGTTGTAAAACCTCTACCACATAGAATACAATGTGGCATAAGATGCCTAAAAGTATAGGAAGCTGAATATTAGTGCATCCCTAGTTACCAATTCATATAAGTCCGTGGCTTGCCAAGATTTTTAGCTAAAGTTAGGTAGGGTAACATCATCGGGGCAAGTGAATGTGTCTAAAAACTATAAAATAGGCTTGAGAAGATAGATTCGAAAAGAATGGTTCCCATAAAGGGTGTATATGAAAGCGTGGGCCCAACAACCGAAATGTCACCCATGAGTCATAGATCCAGAGATCCCCATGGATGAAATAAGTTATAATGAGCCCGATTTATGAGGAACTTTGTAGAATACTTGATTCCCATAGACATTACCAAAACGTTGATGTTAAAAAATGGGTGTATAAGGATGATCCGTGCCATTAAAGCTATACCTGACAACATAAAGTATAAAAAGTGTAAGTCCACTTTGGTGCCTCATTCCCATTATTCATATGTAGTAATACAAGATTCAGTGGCTTTAGATGCATACAAGAAAGAAGTAAGCCTAGAACATACGGTTTTTTGTTGAGAGGGATGCGACCTGATAGCTTAGGTTATAGAGGGGTCGCGTACATATGTAGATCAAGTGACGAGAGTAGATGAGAACTAAGTAATCTCTCAGGTGTAAAAAGAGAGTGAGTGGAGATTTTGGCAGAGCTTTGCTGCAAAAAAAATGTCTTTTCAAATTAGGAGGTGGGCACTCCTATTTCTAGAAGTTTGGTGCATGGGGTTAGGAGCAAGATGCATGTGCTATGTGGATAAGTGTTGTTTGAAAATCCCTTACTAAGTCATTTAATCAAAAGTTAAAACAGTTAAGAAGGGTCCAAATGTTTTTCTGAGGAAACTCTTTTAATAACACCAAGGAAAACTCAAGTTATGTTAGAAAATACTTTTGAACAAGAAATTTCAGTTACTTAGAAACTTAAAAGTTTAAAAGAATTTTAAACACTTATAGCAGTGATAGAAAAAGTAAAATAAGTATAAAAAACATTCACACAAGACAAATATTTTAACGTGGTAAAACCCCTATCAAATAGGGGAAACATCCACGACTCCCTATATGGATTAGAAATAAAAATCAACTAGAATGAATTATAGAGTACAAGCAAGCAATGTATTATCCAATCAAATCAGACCTAAAACTAAGTCAAGAAATTATACCAGCCCTCCTAGTTTCTTCTTTGACTTTTCTAGCTTCTGAGTGTTGTCTTTAACGTCTTCCAAGCTTTACTATTTAGCTCCTTCTTTACGTCGACTCTGATGGTAAAAATCTCTTTACCAACACAACTTTAGTGTTGTAGTGTGATAGTGTAGTTATGTGATGTGCCTAACACATGCATGAAACTTACTCACACTTATATAGACAGTTTCGTACGAATTACAAATTAATTCTAAAATGACATGCAAGAGTCTGAATAAATTTTTCTTGAAATTAGACTTCTTTTTTTGTAGGCAGATCAGAAAACAATCTTACCATATAAAAGTTCCAAGATCCTATATGTCTCTCTTATTTATTTGCAAACTTATTTCAAAAAATGAGAAATATGAACTTGGAGATATAAACGTCTTTAGATCTAATAATTTTGAAGTCTTTTTTTTTCAAGAAAACTTGAAAACAGAAAAGGATATACGTTAAAAAAAGATTTGATAAAAACATTTGAAAACTAAAACCCAATAGAGATTTGATTTCTAAACAGGAAATCAGTCATAAAAGAACATGACTATATAACTTAGTCAGATATCAAATCTCAAATATGTGAGACGAGATCAAACTTGGTGACAATATTTGGACAAGAGATTTGAGCCAAAACAGGAACTTGAATCATGAAAACACTCTCAAACTCTCAATGTTTTCTGGGAAAATTTCTCCAGAGTTTGGTTTACATTTTTCTTTTTTCTTTCTTATTTTCCTCTCTCTCTCTCTCTCTCTCTCTCTTATTTTTCCCTCTCTCTCAGACTTGCCAAAAGATTGGAAATGATTAACCCTCAATCTCTATTTATAATGGATGAGGGAAGGATCTATAATGTTAAATTTAAATCAATGATCAATATTAATTTAACTGTCCGATGATTAATTTAAGGGCTCACAATGCACATTTTCTAAATGTTCCGCGATTGGCTAAAACAGGTATCACTTGGATTGAGTAATAACGCATGTCCATGCAGACCATTGATTAAAATGAATGAACGTTCCAAATTACGTCTAAAGTATGTGAGGATAAAGAAACACAAATCGGGTCATTAATAAGCCATCACGTGTATGTTCTAGATCACTTCAAAAACGCGTATTTTTTATCTTTGAAAAATCTTATTTTCTTCCCCAAATGTCTCTAGCGTTTTCAAATTTTACCCAAGGAATATTTTAGGCAGTTTAAGATATTATGAATTAGCCCCAAACAATTTTAAAACCTAATTTTTAAATGTTTTAAAAAATAGATTTTAATTGTTTAAAAATTCCAAAAAATATAAAAAAATATTTTTAAGCCAATGGGAACACACACACACCTCATGCACACAAAATGCCAAATAAATGCAGTCCTAGGTGTTGTGAGTTGTGTTGATTACTACCTTTTTCAGCCTTGAATAGTCTTTGATATAAATCATGAAGAGGCATGAGGCTTAGGGTTAGACAAGGGATGGCACAATTTTGTCTCGATTTCCAAACTAGATAAGATCATATATTTTAGATTCAAGTGAGTCATATATATAGAGTGCTTAAATCTTCTCCTTTGGAAATATGAGACAAAATCTCCTTTGAGTCATCTAGGACTCATAGGGATACAGAAAAATAGAAAACCTTAATCCTATACAAAAATTCTATCTACCCCATATCCTAGAAATGAAAAATACATAACTTAACAAATTACAAACCAATACCCTAAAAATATTCAGATGCATAAAAAGGTACTGAATCCTGTACATAAAACAGCTGAGATCAAGCATTTTAGAAAAAATGTATAATAAATGTCCAAGTTGGACTCAAATATTTCTCCCCCATTTTTTCTCAAATGGACAAAGGGAAAATAATAAAAATAACATTCTAATTTAAGCATAACATTGCAAATTTAAATGATGATATTCGATTCTGCCGGAACCATTCCTATAGATTTCCTTAATGCTTCAAAATGAGTGAAATTCAAAGTTTGGTAAATAAATCTACTAATTGAAGAAAAGTGGGTAAATAGTTAATTTCCAATACCTTTGACTCTCTTAACTTGCGTATAAAATGATGTCTCATTTTAATGTGTTTGATATGTGAGTGTTGGACAGGATTTTTGAAAATGTTAATCGCACTTTGATTATCGCAATAGAGATGTAATTTTTCTTCATTAATCCCAGAATTGCTTAACATTTGTTTTATCCATAATAGTTGAGCACAACATCTACCTGCGGTTATATATTCAGATTCAGCCGTGGACAAGGAAGTACAATTTTGTTTCTTACTATTTCAGCCTACCAAATTATTACCAATGTAATAACATGCTCCTGGCATACATTTTTGCTATCATTGGAACACCCAGCCCAATCAGCACTGGTGTATCCAATTACCGTACTGAATGTGTCATTTGTGTACCAAAGTCCTAAGTTGAGAGTTCCTTTTACATATTTTATAATTCTTTTAACGCATAGTAAATGACTCTCTTTAGGGGCCTTTTGATATCGAGCACACACACAAACAGCATACATTATGTCAGGGCGTGAGGTAGTTAGGTATATAAGACTTCCTATTATGCTACGATATAGTGTAGGATCGATGGGTTTCCCATGTTCATCTTTAGATAATTTTACTGAAGTACTCATGGGTGTCCTAGCATCTTTGGCATTTTCTAAGCCAAACTTCTTTACTATCTCTAGAGCGTATTTGGAATGCGATATAAATAAACCTTCTGAGTTTTATTTTACCTGAAGACCTAAAAAGAATTGTAACTCCCCCATAAAATACATTCCCCGTGCATATCTTTAAAAAACATTTTAACCTCAGACGGGGAGGTAGATCCAAAAATAATGTTGTCTACGTACACTTTGGCTATTATAACATTTTTGTCAAAATGTTTGACAAAAAGAGTTTGATCATTCCCACCTCTCCTAAAACCTTTTTTTAAGAGAAAAGTAGACAATCTTTGATACCAAGAGCGAGGGGATTCTATATACCCATATAGCGCATTTTTTAGACAATAGACGTGATTTGGATGGTGATGATTAATGAACCCTTTAGGCTATTCTACATAAGTTTCCTTGGTTAAATTTACATTAAGGAATACATAATTTACATCCATTTGATGTAAAGGGAATTTCAAAAGACACGCAATAGCGAGAAGAAGAGGAACAAATTCGAGACGTATTACAGGGGAAAAAGTTTCTTTGAAGTCTATTCCTTCAATTTGAGAACAACCCCGGGCCACATGTCTGGCTTTATTTTTGACTACTATCTCCTTTTCATCAGTTTTATTTTCAAAAATCTACCTAGTGCTAATAACCCGCTTATTTTCTGCTCTGGGAACTAGATACCATACATCATGAGTTTTTAAAATGAATGAGTTCCTCTGGTATAGCAGTTATCTAGTAGGACTAATTTAAGGCTTCATGCACATTTTTCGATTCTATATGAAAAACAAAGCATGAGAAATATGCATTATTATGTAAGTGGGATCTTATTTGAACAGGCTATTATGGGTTACCGACCACATTATCTCTGGCATGATCCTTAGAAACCTAATTTGGTACCTCAGGGGTCTCATTAGGTAAAGACGCGACTATATCTGAAGAGTAATGGGTATGACTATTTTTCGACTCATTACTAACGGTTGGTCCTATGTTCTTATTATCTACATTGGTGTCACTCATTACTACATTGATGGATTCGATTAAGTTTTTGGTATGAAGGTTATAGGCACGATAGGCGCTACTATTTGGAGAATAACCTAAGAAATTGCTTTATCACCTCTGGTTTTGAATTTGGACAAATGTTCAATGTCCTTGCAACCATAGCATATACTACCAAAGGTTCTGAAATATTTTAGGTTAGGTTTTTTCCCCGTACCAAAGTTCATAAGGTGTCAGTTTGGTATCTTTCCTAAGGTAAACTCTATTTGTTATATGACAAGCTGTACGAACGGCTTCAACCCAAAAGTATTTAGGTAAATCCTTTGCATGGATCATAACACGAGCCATATCCTGAAGAGCAAGATTTTTACGCTCAGCTATCCCATTTTGTTGGGGCATCTTAGGTGCGCTAAATTTGTATTTATAACCATTGTAGTCATAATACTCGATAACTCCTAAATCCGCGAACTCACTTCCTTGATCACTACGAATTTTATTTACTTAGGAGTCCTTTTCATTTTCAATTCTAAATAAAATTTTCAAAAACTTACAAAAATTTCTGATTTTTGTTTCGAAAAGGCCACCTAGGTAAATCGAGTAAAATCGTCAACCATAACCAGGACGTAACTCTTGCCACAAAGACTAACAGTACGAGAGGGGCCCATTAGGTCCATATGGATGAGTTCTAGAGGTTTGGTGGATAGGTTTTGTTTAACTTTCTTGTAAGGAGCTTTAACTATCCTTTTTTATTGACAAGGTCCACATACTCTATTAAAAATAGGTTTGATCTTCGGAAGACCTATAACGATTTCTTATGAGCTTAGGTTTTCAAGACTAACGTAATTTATGTGACCTAAACTATTGTGGCAAATTTCATTATCTTCCATCCTGGCTATATTGCAGATCTCAGTTTCGATATTTATTATATAACAGTTATCAGGTGTGTTGAGGCCTGCAATAATACATTCTCAATTCTCATTCATGATTTTACAACTGGATTTTGATAATGTGACAATATGGTTTGAGTCACAAAATTATAAGATACTTAGTAATTTAGCTTTAAGACCCTTTACTATTAGAACATCCTCAAGTGCTGGTAAACCTTTTCCTTGGATTGCTCCTTTACCTATAATTTGGGTAGAGACTCCATCCCTAAATAAAACTTACCCTCCTAAGAAGTCAATTTTTTTGGTTAGCTTAGTCTCATCCCCAATCATATATTTAGAACAACTAGAGTCCAAATACCATCCAGATGGAGTGTGTTCAGCTTTTGAAGCACTAATAACCACATTACACTTCATTTGGGGTATTATATCATCTTTTCTAACCCAAATTGCTCTAGTTTTAAAACGTTTTCGCATATTTTCTTGGATATATGATAAAATTTGTGAGCATCAGATTTCTCTTTAAAATATTTTTGTGCATTAAATTATTTTTTGGTAGATTGTGGAGCATTTGGTTTAGTCATGAATCTAGGTTAATTTATCTTGTACTTTCTTTTAGTGTTAGGTCATTTCTTCCTATTTCGATAGTTAGAGTTCTTATGAGGCTATATAGGGAGGACGTAGTAATTTCTGTTTTGCCTAGTATAGTTGAAGTTTCTATACACGGGAGTGTAAGAGATGGATTGGCCTAGACGCTTTTGAAACCAGGTTTCAAGTGAATGTCCATAGACATCACAATAGGAGCACTAAAGGTGGCTCGAAGGTTTCTTAATGTCTTGAAGACCTTTGAAGATGGGTTTGTCTAAATATGGGTTTTTAGTCCTATGTCTTATATAGACAGGTTGGGATGACGACTCTCCTTGCCGTATGGGGAGCAGACGTATTTAGTCTTAGACTCAACATTATCTTTAGATTCACTTCTTATCAAAATGTCTTTACCTATCTGTATTTTATTAAAATCCTCTTTTATAGACTAAAAATCTGGACAAGTTTCCATATGCCTTTTTCCTCCTAACACAAACTTTATGGTTGGTAAATTTTTTGTTTGAGTGTTAGTGTTGAATCCAATAAACGTTCTGTCCTTCAAATTGGTTTTATTGGATGCTACAAAGTCTTGAAAACAATTAGAATTGTTTTCAAAATTTGTAAACTTTTTGAAGACTGTTGAAACCTTTTCTTTTGATTGTTCCAATTCTAATAGCGTGGCCTTGTATTTCTTTTCCATAATTTCATTAGATTCAAAAAGATCCTTGATTTTTCAGAAAAAGCCTTAGCTTGAGTTTCACGGGCTAGAAATTGATTAGTGTAATCTTCAACATTTTGTTTAACCACAAGACTAAGAGGTTATACTTTTTCAGTCAGGTCTTTAATGGTTCTTTCTAATCTAGTACTCTTCCTAAGCATCTTTGTGTACAGTGTGTGAATGTCTGGAAGGTCATCAGCTTTGGACTCACTAAGTGTGGTGGGTGATTTGTTCCCTATCGATTCATTTCTCAATCTCACATATACATTCAGTTCGTCATTCATACGATCCGTTTGCCATATAGACACGGCAGTAGTGCTACTATTATCAGCATTACCATCATTAGCAATCTCAGGACACAAAGCAAATAAACCATTAACAGGCACAGTTAAAGCATTATTAGGAAGACTCTCATCAGCATTATCAGAATATACTATCTTGGCAAAAAATGATATACAAGGGTAAAAAAATGTTAGATGATTCAGACTCGTCATCATCTGAATTTCTTGAATCATCCCATGTTTTACATAAATTGGCCTTATTATATTATTTCAGGTTGGCCCTACAATTAATGGCAATGTGACCTATTTTGCCACATCCAAAGCATTCATACTTTCTATGGTCTTTGTTAGGTCTGGTATTATTCTGGTGTTTCTCTTGTCTCCTCTCATGAGGTTTGTTATGGTATTGGTTTGAATAAGGAGCCTTTCCTTGTTTAGAAGCAACATCATTTCTAAACTTCACTATTTTCTTGAAATGTTTAGACATTAAAGCTATTTGGTTATCCAAATCATCCAACTCACAGTCATCATCACATTGGATTTCAAGATTAGGCATAACTTTAGATTGAAACATCCCATTGGGATAACTGTTTTTCTTATGACCTCTAAGAAGTTATTTCTTATAATCCAGATTCATTTCCATTTTTCTTAATTTGCTACCAAGGAGTTCATGGGTAAGATTTGGATCTTCCATTTCCTCAATTGCATATCTTTTACTGTCAAATTTCTGTGGAAGTAATCTTAGGATTTTAGAGACAATTTATCTCCTATCATAAACAATGCCATTTGAATTTAGCTTAGTTACGACATGAGTTAGTTTGATATAAAAATCACACAAGGTCTCAGTCTCAGTCTCAGTCATAACTAGGGTGTCACATTGTTGAATGAGCATTTGAGTCTTGGCAGCCTTAACACGTTTATAACCTTCATGGGCTATGACCGATGTGTCTCGGACTTCCTTAGAAGTGGTACGTATAGAGATTCTTTTTAACTTATGCTCATTTAAAGACAAGAATATTTCATTCTTGCCTTTATCATTGAAGATTGAGGCCTATTTCTCCTCTTTAGTAAATTCAGTGAGAAGTTTAATAGGATGAAAGTATTATTTTCTATGGCATTCGAGACTTCATCTACCAGCAGTCCTTGGATGAAGGCAATAATCCTTACTTTCCAGTAAGGAAAATTGTTTCCAGCGAAGAGGGGAGGTGGAGATAATTTTCCCAGTCTCTCAAATTTCTTGTCCATGAGGTGTTTTTAAAACAATTTGAAAAACATGGGATTCTGAACAGTTGTTTTGAAAAAAAAGAACCCGCTCTGATAACAATTAAAAATCCCTTACTAAGTCATTTAATCAAAAGTTAAAACAGTTCAGAAGGGTCCTAATGTTTTCTTGAGGAAACTCTTATAATAACACCAAGGAAAACTCAAGTTACATTAGAAATATTTTTGAACAAGAAATTTCAATTACTTAGAAACCAAAAGGTTTAAAAGAATTTTAAACACTTACAGCAGTGATAGAAAAACTAAAACAAGTATAAAAAACATTCACACAAGATAAAGATTTAACGTGGTAAAACCCCTATCAAATAAGGGAAACATCCACGGCTCCCTCTACGGATTAAAAACAAAAATTTACTAGAATGAGTTATAGAGTATAACACAACAACGTATCATCAACACTCCTAGGTTTTTCTTTGACTTTCCTGGGTTCTAATTGTTATCTTTAATGTCCTCCATGGTTTACTCATTAGCCCTTTCTTTATGTCGACTCTGATGGGAAAAATCTCTTTACGAGCACAACTTTAGTGTTGTTGTGTGATAGTTTAGTGATGTGATGTGCCTAACACATGCAGGCAACTCACTCACACTTATACAGACAGTTTCCTAGGAATTACAAATTAATTCTAAAATGACATGCAAGAGTCTGAATCAAATTTTCTTGAAATTAGACTTCCTTTTTTGTAGTCAAATTAGAAAATAATCTTGCTATATAAAAGAGCCAAGATCCTATTGTAATACCCCTTATTTATGAGTAATTATTTTTATACTAAATTGCCTAGTGGGTTAATTATATAAATTAAAGGAAGTTGGAGTAAATATTACCTTAAGTGATTTAAGAGATAATATTTACTGAGTTTTGCAGGTTTACTGTTAAGTGAAAGTAAATAGCATCATATTATGTTTTGTTGCGTCGTTGTGCTTTAAGCGACAGTTATGACTTTTATTCCAAGTGGATCACTATTAATGAATTAATATGATGTTGGAAAATGAAATAATATTTGATATCTCAGATGCCAATTTAGAGGGCACGGTTAGTCCGAAAATGGTTGAAATAGTCAAAATAAGTACCAAGTTGTAATTTTGGGTTCCGAGTACTTTTGACCGATTATGACTTAATTATATTGTTACGAGTCATTTTAAATGGTGTAGTAGCATTTAATGTTGGACTTAATGTAATTTGGGTATTTTAGTCTTGCTAGAACACTTATTTATCATTTATTCCTAAACCTAAAAGAGAGTTAGAGAGAGAGAGAACTTAGGAGAAAAGAAGAGAAAAGAGGAGATTTGTTGATTTGAGCTTGGAAATCGTTGCTAAGAGTAGACGATCCGAGACTAAAAACTTGAGGCAAGTTTCTAACTTGCACAGGTATGGTTTAGTGTGGATAATTTGTATTGATAGTTGTGTTTTTGGATATTTAAACCATTTGTGGGTTTTGAAAACTTTTGGTGTTTAAACCCTTAGATTTGGATGAATATATGATTTGAGTTTATTATATTAGCTTGTTGTTGTGTAGAAATGTTGGGGTGAAGTTATTAGATGATGAGGTTGAGAGATGTGGAAGAAAATAGGGTTAGAGATTTAGGTTTTGAATGATAAAAATGGGGGTTGGGCATAGGATCTGGTGCAATCGGTCGACCGCGGTCCAGATCCCGGTCGATCGGGCCTAAATAAAAAAAGACTACTGCTTCTCTCGAAAGGAAAAATTTTATAGCGCGGTCCAGAGACCGATCGATCGGGCCTTAAGCGATGGGCTTACTTCTTTTCTTACAAGTCCAATTTCTAGGAGCGCAGTCGATCAGGGGTTAGGGGTGATTGACCGGTACCCTATTTTTAACCCTGAAATTTAGTTTTCCTTTTATTCCTTTCTTTTAAGGTTTAGGGCTTAGGAACCTTTTTGTATGAAGTAAAATGGAGTATTAGGGTCTTTTAATAGGGGAATCAATAACCTAGGTTAGTAAAGGGGTGTTCGGGCTTATGTCAGGGATTAATTAATTGATTAATAGATGGAAGTAAGTGTCCTTTTTATTTAGTAAGCTAGTCTAGGACTAGGGGAAGGTAGGATTATATGGTTTTGGGACTTTTAGAGATTTGGATGAAGTAAATTATACTTAGTGGCTTGTGGTTTTGTCATGAACTCTTGGTAGTTAGTCTGGGGTTAATTAAACATTGTGGTTTATGTCGTCAAACACATGTGGTTACGGATATAATGGAATGAAAATTTTGAATTCGCATATCTTGTGAATTATGACTTGCATATACATACCTCTCTAAATGTTATCATAAGGGAAGTTAAACGAATGAGGTGAAGTCCCATGGCTTGTTAATGTAGGGTGAATATAGTCCTCGGCCATAGGATCGGTGGTTATATTGTGTTGTTGTTTTATTTGTAGAGAGGTAATTTCGGGTATGGTTATGACTCACTGTCGAAGTTATATGGCCACTTCCCATGCGACGCGATTTAGGGTGCCCAAGTGGTCTTAGTTATAGGCCCTAGAAGATGATATCTATTTAGGGGGCATCCAGTGGGGTGACTCCCAGAAGGATGGTCTTAGAATCGTTATATTTTCATTGTAACTATTCTCACGAATGTGGCATTTCATAAATGGCTAATGCATTTATGAATCAACTGTACGGACTGAGTTTATTAATGAGGAATGGACTTGTGAAGTCATATTTTACTAAACTGCAATTTAACCTTATTAAAAATGTAATTTAGTTAATTCTCTCCCATTCATGAATAGTTACCACTATAAATGGCTTTGCGCTAGGATGTGCACTTAAATGGGAGGTGAGGATTATTCCTATTGTGAAGAGAGATTTAATCTTGTTTTTGATGTTAGCAATTCATAACTGTCATGCATTATATTCACATGTATATCATATCAAACCGGGCCCTGACCCGTTCATATTTCTCTATTTTGTATGGATCTCATTTATGCTCAGGTGCTCCGCCGCAAGGACGCCCGTGTTAATCTCTTATTCTCAGTGTCAGGGAGCTACTGCATTTTTGCGAATGTTGTAGGATTTTTGTTATAGAAGCATCCATTTTTTGTATAATCTAGTTATGATCAGTCCATATATTCAGGCGTGTTGCCCAAGTTTTGCACTTGCGTATATATTGTGATATTTAACTATAATACTTGGTGTAACCTGTTTGTATTGGTATGTTAACCAAAAACTTATTTTGTTATTATTTTGAGGAATGGTTGTAATCTGTTATATGTTTTACATGTTTATCCACCTTCTTTTCAAATTGGATTGTCGAAATGATTTTTATTAAACTTACAAACAAATTTGACATCCACTTTCTAACATAATTGGTGGTTATCTCGTGCTATTATTTTCACGACAGTGATGATAAGAATGGATCATCTATGATTCATGTATTTATCTTAGTATCGGTATGGCCACCTCTTATTTTAATAAGCGGGGTGTCACAGATGGTATCAGAGCATCAGGTTCTAGAGTCCTTGGGATCTATGCAGACTTATCACGTTATACCGTAGCATTCTTTTATATAGAGCCCTATTGTTAGGACTATTTTGTTTGTTCATGCTTGCGATCTTTTGCAATGATAAATTATTTTAAATTGTATTCTAGTCCAGTTGTTTCTTTGTCTCAGATGCCGCATAGAAGAGGTCGCACGATGAAAATAAATCGTGTTGCAGAGAACGTAGAGCCCCCACCACTGCGAGGAACAATAAATGCGGCGGAGGTTGCTAACATTCTTTCCCAGGCACTGAACATTGCACTGACTGCTATAGGGCGCGGTTAGTCCGAAAATGGTTGAAATAGTCAAAATAAGTACCAAGTTGTATTTTTGGGTTCCGGGTAATTTTGATCGGTTATGACTTAATTATGTTGTTACAAGTAATTTTAAAGTTGTACTTAATGTAATTTGGGTATTTTAGTCTTGCTAGAACATTTATTTCTCATTTATTCCTAAACCTAAAAGAGAGTTAGAGAGAGAGAGAGAACTTGGGAGAAAAAAAGAGAAAAGAGGAGATTTGTTGATTTGAGCTTGGAAACCATTGCTACGAGTAGAGGATCCGGGACTACAAACTTAAGGCAAGTTTCTAACTTGTACATGTATGATTTAGTGTGGATAATTTGTATTTATAGTTGTGTTTTTTGAGATTTAAACCATTTGTGGGTTTTGAAAACTTTTGGTGTTTAAACCCTTAGATTTTGATGAATATATGATTTGAGATGATTATATTAGCTTGTTGTTGAGTAGAAATATTGGGGTGAAGTTTTTAGATGAAGAGGTTGAGAGATGTGGAAGAAAATAAGGTTAGAGATTTAGGTTTTGTATGATAAAAATGGGGGTTGGCCATGGGATCTGGTGCGACCGGTCGACCGCGGTCCAGAGCCCGATCGATCGGGCCTAAAGAGAAAAGCCTACCACTTCTCTCGAAAGGCAAAATTTTATAGCTTGGTCGATAGAGGTCTAGAGATCAGTCGGCCGGGCCTTAAGGGATGGGCTTACTGCTTTTCTTACAAGGCCAATTTCTAGGAGCGCGATCGATCGGGGGTCAAGGTCCGGTCGACCGGTACACTGTTTTTAACCCTGAAATTTAGTTTTCCTTTTATTCCTTTCTTTTAAGGTTTAAGGATTAGCAACCTTCTTGTATGAAGTAAAATAGAGTATTAGGGTCTTTTCATAGGGGAATAAATAACCTAGGTTAGTAAAGGGGTGTTCGGGCTTATGTAGGGGATTAATTAAGTGATTAATAGATGGAAGTAAGTGTCCTTTTTATTTAGTAAGCTAGTCTAGGACTAGGGGAAGGTAGGGTTATATGGTTTTGGGACTTTTGGAGATTTGGATGAGGTAAATTACACTTAGTGGCTTATGGTGTTGTCGTGAACTCTTGGTAGTTAGTATGGGGATAATTAAACATTGTGGTTTATGTCATTAAACACATGTGGTTACGGATATAATGGAATACACATTTTGAATTGGCATATCTAGTTAATTATGACTTGCATATAAATACCTCTCTAAACGCTATCATAATGGAAGTTATGCGAATGAGGTGAAGTCCCCTGGCTAGTGAATGCAGGATGAATATAGTCCTCGGCCATAGGACCGGTGGTTATAGTGTGTTGTTATTTTATTCGAAGTGAGGTAATTATGGGTATGGTTATGACTCACTGTCGAAGGTATATGGCTGCTTCCCACGCGATGTGATTTAGGTTGCCCAGGTGGTCTTGGTTATAGGACCTGGAAGATGATAGCTATTTGGGGACGCATCCAATGGGGTGACTCCCGGAAGGATGGTCTTAGAATCGTTATATTTAGATTGTAACTATTCTCACGAATGTGGCATTTAATAAATGGTTAATGCATTTATGAATCAACTGTACGGACTAAGTTTATTGATTAGGAATGGACTTGTGAAGTCTTATTTTACTAAACTATAATTTAAGCTTATTAAAAATTTAATTTAGTTAATTATCTCGCATTGATGAATAGTTACCACTATAAATGGCATTGCGCTAGGATGTGCACTTAGATGAGAGGTGAGGATTATTCTTATTATGAAGAGCGATTTAATATTGTTTATGATGTTAGCAATTTATAACTGTTATTCATTTTATTCACATGTATATCATATCAAACTGGGCCGTGACCCGTTTATATTTCTCTGTTTTATATGGATCTCATTTCTGCTCAGGTGCTTCGCTGCAAGGACGCTCGTGTTGATCTCTCATTCTCTGTGTCAGGGAGCCACAACATTTTGCGGATGTTGTAGGATTTTTGTTATAGATGCATACTTTTTTTGTATAATCTAGTTATGATCAGTCCCTACATTCGGGCATGTTCCCCAAGTTTTGTAATTGTGTATATATTGTGATATTTAACTGTAATACTTGGTGTAACCTATTTGTATTGGTTTGTTAACCGACATCTTATTCAGTTATTATTTTGAGGAATGGTTGTAATTTGTTATATTTTTTACATGTTTATCCACCTTCTTTTCAAATTGTATTGTCGAAATGATTTTTATTAAACTTACAAACAAATATGATATCCACTTTCTTAAATAACAATGATGCTAAGAATGAACCATCTATGATTCCTGTATTTATGGGAGTATCGGGCTGGCCACCTCTTATTTTAATAAGCGGGGTGTCACACTTATATGTCTCTCTTATTTATTTATAAATTTATTTCACAAAATGTGAAATATGAACTTGGAGACATAAACGCCTTTAGATTAGAAAATTTTGAAGTCTTATTTTTCTAGAAAACTTGAAAATAGAAAAGGAGATATGTTGGGAAAGATTTGATCAAAACGTTTGAAAACTAAAACTCGACAGAGAGTTGATTTCTAAAAAGTAAATCAGTCCTAAACGAACGTGACTATATAACTTAGTCATATCTCAAATCTCAAATATGTGAGATGAGGTCTTTGATGATAGTGTTTGGACAATAAATTGAGCCAAAAGAGGAACTTTAATCATGAAAACACTCTCAAACTGTAAAAGTTTTCAGAAAAAATTTGGCCAAACTCAATATCTATTTATAATAGACGAAGGAAGGATCTGGAATGTTAAGGGTGAATCAACGATCAAGATTTATTTGACTGCTCGGTGATCAATGTAAGGGCTCACAATGCACTGTTTCCAAAATGTTTAGTGATTGGCTAAAATAGGTATCACTTGGATTGAGTTATAACTCATGTAAACCATTGATTAACATGAATGAACGTTCCAGATTAAGTCTTAACTATGTGATTATAGAGGAACACAAATCGGGTCGTTAATAAGCCAACACGTGTATGTTCAAGATCAATTAAAAAAATACGTGTTTTTATCTTTGAAAAATCTTATTTTCTACCCCAAATGTCTCTAGAGCTTTTGAATTCTACCCGAGGCATATTTTAGGCAGTTTAAGACATTATGACTTAGCCCCAAAAAATTTTAAAACCTAATTTTAAATGATTAAAAAATAGATTTTAATTGTTTAAAAAATCCAAAATATTCTTTAAAAAAATTAAAAAATATTTTTATGCGAATGGGAACACACACACACACACACACCTCATTCACACAAAATGGCAAATAAATGCAGTCGTAGGTGTTGTGATTTGTGTTGATTACTACCTTTTCTAGCTATGAATAGTCTTTGATGCAAATCATGAAGAGGCATGAGGCTTAGGGTTAGATAAGGGATGCCATAATTTGTCTCTATTTCCAAACTAAGAAAAGCTCCTATATTTTAGACTAAAGTGAGTCGTATATATAGAATGCTTTATTGTTGAGGTCGAAGCTTTCTAGAATGAGGACAAATGGCAAGTATTATGCTGATGAGGCAATGTCTGTGGCAAGGCTATATTGTATGAGGATAGGTGGTCGCGGCCTATTAGAGGCATGGTCCTGGCCTATTAGGATGCTAATGAAATATGGTGTCACGGTCTGTGTTACACAAAGCCGCGACCATATTGTCATGGTCTTCTATGACCCTTCTGCCTATTTTGCTTTTGTATGAGGTTGAGATATTTTTGGTATATGAGACCTCTCTTCCATAGTGATAACGTAGGAATTCACCCATGCAATGGCCACAACCTGTGAGTCCACAAATGCCTCAGTATTCACTGAACAACTTAGTACTCATCATACACAATTTCCATCATATGAAAACACATGAGCATATAAAAAATCTACCGTAATGAAACAATTATCACAAAGATGTGAAGAATAAACCTCAGTGACAAAAACATGATCTTCAAAGCATATATAAATTGAAACTTGAATTCTAAACAACTTCAGTAAAACTAGGGTTTTGGATAGGTTTTTAAACAAGTTTGGAACTTTAAAGCTTGGAAAAGTTTCTAAAACACGCTGCTCCGCCCTCTTGTTTATAGGAGGTTTATTAAAAACGAGACAGGGTTCAAAAATAGTTTGGACAATATCGAATATATAAAATAATTCACCCGCTCGTTAGAACTTGGTATATTTCTTTCGAACGTCTTTCAAATGGCATTCCCAATGAGATTCTATAATAGGATAAAAGTTGCCAAAAATGATCTAGTTCAAAATTGTTCAAATGAGGTACATCTACTCATTTGAACCATAATATCTCATTCCAAGGATCCATTGGTGTTGGGCTTGAAAATGAGCCAATGTAGTGCAACACGTTTTTATTGGTGCAACATTACTCTAAGTATAAGTGGAACTTAAATACATGCAGAATTGTGCACCTCAGACCAAAAATACATATCACCATTAGATCCCAAAGACCCCAAAAAATAAAATTATCAATTAATATTTAAAATAAGAGTGTAAATAGGATTGTTAATGACATGTAAATCATTTTATTGTTTTTGTAAATGTACACAATATTTTTTGGGAAATCAATACTTATGAATTTATGTATATATTTTACACGATTTTGTCAACAAAAAATATTTATTTGGTTTTATTTTTATCTTTCATTTTACACGTATATATTACTTAAATTAACTTTCTTCTAAAACATTTGATATTTTTTTTTTATTTTAAGGGCACTCTACTATAATCTCTTCCATATACCCCCTGCCCAAGGGGGATATCTCAAAATATTGAATAAACATTGGGGGTTAAGTCTAAGGATTTATTTGACTTGCCCCTATTTATAATGTCAAATTAGACTTAACCCCTATCTTGGGAGCAAAGTAAAAGGATTATGAAGATTAGGTATTAAGTAAAATTAGACATTAAAATTTTGAGATTAAGTCAACATGACACTATTTTTACATTTTACACTTATATATTATATTAAATTAGCTCTTTTAAAGAATTTGATGAGACTAGTAAAATAAAATCAATATCATTGAAGAAAAAAATGTGTGAAGAGAATATGCATGTCGTAAATATGACTTTAAGTATTGAATGTTGCTGCTAAAATGATTGACCGACGTTCATTATGGGTTGGGATTTAAATAGTTGAATAAATATAACGGTGCACAATAATTTATCCTATATTTGAAATAAGCTCTTCTAAAGTACCAACTAGGGGGATACTTACTGGTATAGGTATTATTCGTCATTGGGATTGTCTTAGAAAAAGGAAAAGAACATTTGAACTTCTTCCTACCCCTAGACTCAACGTGTTTAACAACTTCACTTATTGGTCTAAACATGCCTTTAAACCCATCACCCAAACCTTCTCTTCGACTGGTTCTCATTTCAAAGGGGTGATATCGAACACTAGCATTGACATTATAGGGGATTTAGATAAGTATTTCTTTTATTTATTGAATACCCATTGTGTGCATCTCAAGATCTTCCACTCCCCGGTGCTTCGAGGGAAAGAGCGAGGGAAAAGGTCCCGCGTCCCCACTACTCAAAGGGTGCTTCAATTGTCGTCAATTTTGGAGTGATGTAAAGAAATAGAGTCTCCATCCTATTGTAACACCTCGTATTTTTTATGATTTAAATAATTATGTGATTAATTATTATTATGGGAATAAATATGCAATTAATTATTGTTGTTGGATTAATTAAATTAAAATGTGAGAAATTAATTTGTTATTAATCCAGATTAAAATAATTATTAACTAGCCTACCAAGGGTTAATACTTATTGTTGAGAATTATTTAATATTACTGTGTGATATGTAATATGGAATTATGATACTTCATAAATTGTCGGAAGTGAGAAATACGACAGTTTGGTAATTTAAGTCTAACACGCGTGTGAGTCGTGTCGGGACTAATTGATTGAGATAAAAAAGAGAATTTATTTTTAGTAACTCGTATGGTCATTTCGAGTGCACCGTTGAGTTCGGAAGGGTCGAGATAGTCAAAATAGTATACCCGGGTGTTTAGTTTGGGTCCCGGGGCGATTTTAGGCCTAACTGGCACCCCGAAAGGTCATTATGGTAAATTGTATTTTTGGGCTAAATTAATGGACGAAAATTGGGATTAATTATATCATCCAAGGAGTTTCCATTAGGGTTTAGTTACACAAAACAAGAATGGCCATGGAGGGTGTGAGGGAGAACCAAATTCCAAGAGAGAAGACTCATTTGACATCAACTTGCATAACCGTGACCACCAACGCGTAGATCGAGAAGAGAGGAACGCATATATACCAACATCACCAATGAATCAGACGGTCATATTCAAGGCAAGTGTTTATTACTTGCTTTATTTTAGCAATAATCATGCTCATGTTAGTATAGGTGGATTTAATCATGATTTATATATTAATTGGGTGAAAATTGGAGATTTAAATTATGATTAAGGATTGGTTTAATTAGTGGTTGGAATTCCTTCATATATGTAGAGGATTAATCATGAAATTTGATTATATATTGATGAACGAATCTGGGTTGATTGGGTTCTTCAATTGAAAATTTGGAAACTAGGGTTCATATGAATTGATTTGGAAATTTTATATATTTATGATGATTTACGACGAATTAATGATTCTAGAAGGTTAGGAATGATTTATAACATGTTAGGTGTTGATGGGTATTGATGATGAGTTGTTGGGAATTGAATCTTAGAGGTTTTTAGGTTCAAAAATGGAGGAAAAACGCTGAGATTTGGTGAAGAAGACGAACAGTGCAATCTCGCGCGAAGTCGCGCGAAGTGGTTCAAACGAGATGGGGATCTCGCGCGAAGTGGTATTGAACGACATGCATTCTGGTTCGAACGACATGCATTCTGGTTCGATCGACATGTCATTCTGGTCAAACCACATGTCATTCTGGTTCAAATCACAGGGTGAATTTATGGGAATTTGCTTAGAGCCCAGTTTGGAGTTTATTGGTTTATTAGAGTGAGAGAAACTACCAAATAGTAAATTCAAATAAGAAGGAATTTTGGGAAAAGTATGTGGGAATTAATACTTTAATTATTTCGGTATAGAGAGAATGTACCTTGGGGATTACGAGAGAGATAGTAATCTAATTATTTATACCATACGTAGTAATGAGGTTAAAATACGTATGGGGAGAATATATGTAGGTTGGAGAAAATACCTATAAATTATAATAGGATGTGTGTATGCCTATTATGTGATATTATTATTAAGAGCACTAATGGGTGATAACCCGGGGGTGCATGAACCGTATAGTTAAGGGCACTAATGAGTGATAACTTGGGGGTGCAGAAACTCTATTATTAAATGTACTAATGGGTGATAACCCGGGGGTACAAGGATGATTATTGTTGGGCACACTAATGGGTGATAACCCGGGGGTGCTGGATTAATATTGATAGGTGCATTAATGGGTGCTAACCCGGGGATGCAATATTCTATTGTTAGGTGCACTAATGGGTGATAACCCAAGGGTGCTGAATTATTATTTATAGGTGCATTAATGGGTGCTAACCCGGGGATGCATGATTTTCAGAATTTGTGCACTAATGGGTCTTAGCTGGGGGTGGAAGATTAGTATATATATATATATATATATATGTGCGTAGGGATGATGTGACTCTCTCTCTCTCTCTCTCTCTCTCTCTCTCTCTATATATATATATATATATATATATATATATATATATATATATATATATATATATATATATATATATATATATATATATGGACTAGTGAATATTGCTACTGTGTGAAATTAGTAGACTTTGTAATAATAATAATTATTACATTGCACCAAGCGGTCTTAACCTAAGGGTGCAGGATTAGTGTATATATATAGGGATGATGAGACTATATATATGTATGAGTGTACTTGGGTAACTTTCTACTTTGTGAGACTAGTAGATAAAATTAAAATGAGAAGTAAAATAATCTAAGTGAATAAAAGATTAACCATTCAAACGGTAAATAATGTAATTCAGTATGTGAAATAAACTATCTGAATAGCGTATTGTATGGGAGATACAGGAATACTACTAGTGAGCATAGTTAGTATTAGTATGGTTTCTGACTAGTTAGACTGGGAGGTATAACTAGGGGAGATTAGATGTACGTTAGGCGTGCACAATAGACGAGAGGTGAGAAACTCATGTGAGAGTTCGATAACTAACATGCGTATAAGATTTGTTTTAAGAACCAGTTTTAAATACTTGCTAAATCATTTTTACACATCGGGCTCTGACCCATTTCTTGTATCTCCTTCCTTTTGCTATATATATGTATTATATCAGGTGCTCAGCCACAGGAGTATCAGATTTAGAGATTTGAATTGCTTGACGTGCTGCAGCTGTTGTGGAAGTTGTAGGTCCTTGCAGTAGACGAATCTATCCTTTCCATTCAGTCTCATCTAGACTTTTTGTTTAGGGCATATGTCACCCACTTCTAGTTCTTTCATCAGAGATATTGTATTCAATTTATTTTGTGGTTTGGAGTTTAAAACTGGGAGATTTTATCCAGTCTTATTTATTTCAGTACTTGATTCATGTTCAGTATTTATTTACAATCCTATGTGTGGTGAATGGTTTATATTTTAAGGCTGAATGAAAATGGATTTACTTGGTTTTATTAAATTGAAAATGTTTTGACACCTAGCTTAATTTTATAATCGGTGATTAATATGTTTAAAAGTTTTTCGACAGTGATGCTGAGAATGAACCAACTGAATATCCTGTTTAAAATTGGTTGAGGACTGATCACCCTATATTTAATTGGGCGGGGTGTCACACCTATTTTGCACAAAGCATGCAAAAGAACATGTCGCTGCCTCGAGAGAGTGGCAACACAAACAAACTGATGCTTGCGAAATCAATAGTTCAAAAGGTCGAGGGCTAAGTTACGAAATGAGAAGGTGTTAGGCACCCATCCCACCCGTTCGGTCTCTCATGTGCTTATATTACTATTTTGATTAATTTCTTCGTGAAGTGTGTGTGCATGTATAAATAAGTGGAGATCAGAATTTCTCGACTCGCATCATGGAAAAGATGGAATGAGCATCCATAGGAATGTTCCCAAAATAATAATTAAAAAAATGATGTCTACGTTTATCGAGATATATATCATTATGATGAAATGATAATATGTGTTGTATAAGATGTAAGTAGGAATCAAAAGTATGATATATATGAATAATATATGGATAAAATACAAAAATGATGAAAGTATAAGAATAGGACTCGAGTCTCGGGTTTTGTCCCGAAATGCCTATGTACCCTATAAAGGAATCAAAATCCACGTAGTTCGCATATGGTACAAGGGTGGGGTTTATCCCATAGATTCAAATGTGAGTTTATTATATGTGTGTGTAGAAAATATATTTTTAGTTTTGAGAAAATATGATGAAAAATCCTGCCGGAATTTATAGATGTAGCCCTCTTTTTCTTATTTTTTTTATAGAATATATATTGTGTGCAATATAACTAATAAAAGATGAGATATTAATGTGTATGATTTAAAGTAAAATCTAAATTACGAATTTATATAACTAATATGAAAATAAAGAAATTTAAAAAGAAAGGAGAATGTTTGGCCCTTCTTTAGAGACATGGAGATTGATCTTGATTGATGATGAGCTTCCTTGCAAGGAAATTAAGAATGTAGTAGTATTTTTGCCAAATTGGATGTGAAAGTGATGGTAATGAAAGGTGGAGAAATGTTTCAAATATGGAAACCGCGTTGGCTTAAGAAGAATGTTGCTGAGATCACTGAAATTGATGTTTCTTTGGTCCCTTTTGAAGTGAGGACATGCTCTCCTTATATAGGGTAGGGGGATTGCTGATCAGCATTGTCCTTGTCCTACCTATCGGCAGGTAAACCTAGACACACTATCGATAGGCAGGGAAATGGACCTGTCAATTAGCAGTCTCGTACATATTTTTTAAAAAAGATGGTCGTAGAACGCAACTCATAAGTCCCAATTTGCCCATGGGTCATATCGTTAGAATGGTAATTTAGAGACCTTCGATAATCCTTTGTTCCGCTCCCAGGTCCGGAAGTTGACATCAAACGGGGCTTGGAAAAACCTATTAGTCCTTTGGACAAGAAGATTGTCGATTGAAGATGGATCATTCGTCCAAAGTGTATGTTCAAATAGGGAATGGGTAGGACTGTTAGAAAGGTTGTGTGAGGTAATTAGATGTCAAACAGGGCCCGAGAGCACCCGATGGCCTTTAGTTTCGTACTCGAAGTATGACCTTGGATTTGTAGGCATTGGGGAGGTGCTAGAAACCTAAGGACAGACTTAGTAGGGTCCTATAATGTGGTGTCTACAGAGCCCCTCGACGGGTGAACCTGGAACAAGTGAAAGACATCGAATAGACACCATTTGATGTTTTGGGAAAGAGGTCAATTTTGTGGACCAAAGGGACATGGATAATCGTTTCAAAGGGTAGAGGTCAATTTTGAGGACCTAAGGTAATGCTGGGGATGGCCGATTCTGTGGGCTGAGGTCAATTCTGAGGACCTTAAGTGGAATCGAACAATTCTGAAGGTCGAGGTTAATTATGAATACCAATTCTGAGGATTGAGGTCAATTCTGAGGACCTTAAGTGGAGGCAATCAATTCTGAGAACTGGGGTCAATTCTGAGGACCTTAAGTGTAGGTGACCAATTCTACGAGCCTTAAGTTGGGGCGACCAATTTTACAGGTGGAGCCTAATTCTGTGGGCCTTAAATAAGGGCGACCAATTCTGTGGGTCGAGGTTAATTTTGAGGACCTTAAGTTGGAGGCGACCAATTTTGAGGGTCGAGGTCAATTTTGAAGACCTAAAGTAGTGGCGACCAATTCTACGGGTTGAGGACAATTCTGAGGGCCTTAAGTTAGGGCGACCAATTTTGTGGGTAGAGGCCATTTCTGCCGTCCTTAAGGGGCGACCAATTTTGTGGGTTGAGGCTAATTTTTTAAGCCTTAAGTAAGGGCCATTAATTTAGAGGGTCGAGGTCATTTCTGAGGACCTGAAGTAGGGGTGACCAATTCTGTGAGTTGAGGTCAATTATGCATGCCTTAATTAGGGTCGACCAATTTTGAGGGTCGAGGTCGATTATGAGGACCTTAAGTAGGATCAACCAATTATGAGGGTCGAGGTTAATTATAAGGATCTTAAATGGGAATAACCAATTCTGAGGGTCGAGGTCAATTCTAAGGACCTTAAGTAGGAGCGACCAGTTCTGAGGGTTGAGACCAATTCTATGGACCTAAAGTAGAGGCGACTAATTATGCGAGTCAAGGCAAATTCTATGGGCCTAAAGTTATAATGTGGGGGATTGCTCTCTGAGGAGTCTTTATTTTACCTTTTTTATGACTCTACTAGGGAAGAGACATATGTTTGGGGAATATGTCTTTTTGAGAACATATAGCTTTGCTGGAGAAGCTGAAATTCTTAGTCTGGATATTCTGCTAGGAAACAGTTGATGACTTGAGGTTTTGGGGTTCCTATGGAGATTTTGTTTCTTGGAGACGCCATTAGGGAGAGATGTACAGTTTAGGGCTTCTAGCTCTGCTTAGGGAAATTAGAATTTTTTCAGGAAAAGGTTTAATTCGGGAATTCCTGCTGGGGAAATGGGTAGGATATTACGTAGCCCTTTTGAGAAAGCATTTGATTTCTATTGAGGCTGAGGTTTTTGGATTCTGCTGGGGAGTTATAGTGGGCTTTTGGGGCGTGGGTGCACTGATTTTTAGGGTTTAAGCTTCGAATAAAATGTGGTATTAATCCGAATGGAGATTTGGGATCTTGAAAAATAGTTTTCTTGGGGTATGAAACGTTTCAATATTCATTTTGCAACTTTAGGAATTTTTCGAGAAATTTTTGGAATTTTCTGGCATTTGGGGGGATTTTTTGTACAAAATTTTAGGATTACTGCCGATCGGAGGGTGGTAAGAATCGCCAATCGGTAGTGGCACGGTCTTCGAGGTTGCCTTTGGAAAGGGAATAGGCAGGTGTCTATCCATGGGTGTTAGGGAACTATTGATTGGCATGCCCCTTAGCCTCCTAGAAAAAGGGGCGAATTCTCTCCATTTTTCACAAATTCTAGCTTTCATATCTTCTGCTTCTCTCTTCTACAATCTACTCAGGCATTCTTTCCTCGTTTGAGACTAGAAAATGGAAAATTTCTTAAGCAGAGAGACTCACATAGCGTGGTTGGGCGCTAACAATTGGGTAAACCATGAGTGGCGAGCTAGGGTGCGCCTGGCTTTGGGCAACGAGAATGCTTTCGACTTGTTCGAGCCTGTTGCCGATGATCGCATTCTTCTACATGAGCTTTCACACCATCGATCGTCTTGGGTAAGGAACTGTAATGGCTACATAAGTTCCACATGACTTTTGGCATTCTTTTACTTCTTTGCATTTTCTTATTTCTTTGAATTTGACCAATGGTTTCTCTTCTATATTGGCAAACTGACATAGCTATTACGAGCTATCATTCTCGGGGGCCGATGGTATTTAGGGATGTGTAGGAGCACCTTTCTGCGATGGTGTGTTAGGTAGTCTCCTCCCCGAGTTTTGGTTGTTTGGCATTTTCTTTGGATGAGAAGCGACGCTCTACGACCGTTCTGTGTGCACTGGGGGTGAGGTGGTGGGGCACTACTTACACCACACACTTGGGATTTGAGGAAATGATGCTAAGCCCCATTATGTTCAGCACCTACTTAGGATCAACTGTGAGGGTAGGATTACTGAATCTCTATTAGGAATATAGGTGACATCCAATTCTGGTTGTTTCCCTGTAGGATTTTATTACAGGTTCAGCGTTGACTATGGGATCTTGGCATTTACATGCTTGATGTACCAGCAATGCACCTAAAAATAGACTCAAAAAAGGCAAAAACTGGGGCACATTTATTTGATTATCTTGATTTAGTGGCTTACTCTACATGCACTTTGATTTACGCTTGAGTTTTTGCTTTGATAAAGAGTAGGAAAATCGTGTTTTTAGAAATGAATATGTTTAAAGATGGCCTCGGAGACTTCGTTGAAAAAGGGCTTTCCTTTTGAAGGGATTTATTTTGAGAAAAAGTAGTAAAAATGAGTTTTTAAAATTTTGAGTAGAGAAAGGCCTTGGCGGTTTGGTTGGTATATAGTTGAGGGGATACAGGGCTTGGTTATAAAGTGAGGCTTATCACCTTCGTTGGATTGTGCTGAATCTGGTGTGTTGAACATACTGTAATGATTCTAGTTTCACGGGGGCTAATTCTTTGGGCCTAACTTCGAGGCTCTTGCTGGTGATGGGGGACCTACTAGTGGACTTGCAGTTGGCTATAATCATGGTATGGATGTCCTATTATCATAATCATGTGGCGGTGATTCTGGCAAAGACCCTGAACGGTCTAGATGTCTAATGGGAAGGCCGTTCTGATCTTTTGAGACGAAGCCCAGTTATGCTGTTTATGTGGTCAGCGAAGATATTTCATTTGACGGTCTCTCTCTCGTATCCCTTGGCAGCTGTGCTGAATTCTTCACTTGTTATTTCATCAGCTTTGGCCCATCTATAGAGAACTGAATAAACTGGTATGTGGAGTATGGAGCTCGATGTTTGTGATGGTCGGTGCCCTGGTGGGGGGAGTTATAACCCATTATGGAATTAGGGGAATACTAGTATGCTTGGTTAATTGGTCTCCAGTAGACCTCATTCTATTTCTCCTGACTGTTCCTATGTCAAGTCGGATGGGAACAAATTGTGCCTTTCGGTACCCTGGATTTCTTTCTAATAGAGGATTTGACTACAGGCTTGCGCATGCGATTGGGATCTCTATGGGAGAATCTTTGGTCGTCAACCCACACTTTTCAATCTATTAGAAGGGTTTGGCATGTTTATGGAGACTATATGAAACGGCTGGGGAAGAGGGTAGTGGATAATATCTTGGCAGAGGAGGTCGAGCAGAGATGGCTTGTCTTGTTTAACACTATGGAAGGGGCGTAGTGGTTTTCTCTAGTTTGCTCCAGGTTTCTCGTTCCATGGAGCGCCTTCAACATACCATCTAAGCAGGGGAAGTTTAGGGTCCTCAAGGAGCAGATGGTGATGGGTTTGAGTCTTTCGGTAGGTGTAGATAGGGTCTTTTGTGAAACTGGTGTTTATTTGTGATGATTATGTGTTTGGTTGTTTTTAGTTTTTAGGCATAAATATGGGTAGGTTTGGTTAGTTTGTTTTTAGGGGTGGTTTGGTTTGATTTCTTTTAGGATAGTTTGGTTGACGGGGTAGTTGTTTGACTCCTTGCGCTGATAATTCGTGTAATCATCCCATGATGAAATAAAAAAGGATTTTAGGTATATTTTTGTGCCTCTTGATGAGTTTTACATTTGAATTATATATACCAATTGCTAAGACATACATAATACTTTTGTTCATGTATATGATAAAATGAACTGTCGTTCTTGGAGGTAAGAAAAGAATAGCATTTTGTGACAAAGAAGGGAACCGTGCCTATTAAAAGCGTATAAGTTTCCTACGTACCTCTGGGGATTTAAAAAAATTTCTCAGTTTTATTTTTGTAAGTGAAAGGTTTTTTAGAGGATCAAGCCCTACGTAGTTTATAGTAGAGGGAAATAAAGATATTTTTTAGAATAGAAGTGGGTGAGAGAATTTGTAGCGCGCCGAGATTTCAAACTAAGGGTAAAACTTCTTGAGACGGTCCAAGTTAACTAGATAGCCCGCCTATTCTCTGTCAAGGCCAGTGGATATGATCTTCTTCACAATGTAGGGACCACTATAGTTTGGCTTTAATTTCCCTCTGGCGTCTAGGACGAGTTTTATAATTTCTTTGCGGGATAAGTCACCTTCTCGAACACCACAATCCTTGACTCTCTTGTTGAATGAATACGCTATCCGGTGATGGTATCCCTGTATGTGATATAGAGCCTTTAGCCTTCTTTTGTCGAAGAGCGAAAACTTATTAAAACAACTCTGATGCCAGTTTTCCTCATTGACTTTGCTCTCAAGCATGATGAATATTGAAGGTATTTCAAGTTCAATGAGTATGACTGCTACCATGCCGTCTACCAGAGAGTAAGGGGCAGCCCCAATAGATGCTCGGACTGAAGTACGGTAGCCGCAGAGGGCGTAAAGGATTCAATTGGTCCAATCTCCACTACACCAAAACTGGCGATTGGTCACGGCCAAAATCCCCGACCAAAGCTGTGGGTCGCGGACTTGGGCCGTGACCATTTTGAGCGTGACCATTTTCGTGGGTCGCGGCCCGGTCCAAGTCCGTGACCAAAAAATGGTCACGGCCGAGAAGGGTCATGGCAGATGGTCGCGGACTTAGGCCGTGACCCATGTCGTGACGGGTCGCGGCCCTCATCCGTGACCCACAACCGTGACAAATTGGTCGTGCCCAAAGTCCGCGACCCACGACCGTGACAAAAAAATAAAAAATAAATTGGTCGCGACCCTGATCTGTGACCCACAACCGTGACAAATTGGTCACAGCCAAAGTCCGCGACACACGACCGTGACAAAAAAATTAAAAAAAATTGGTCGCGGCCCTGATCAGTGACCCACAATCGTGACAAATTTGTCGCGACCAAAGTCCGCGACCCACGACCGTGACAAAAAAAAAAAAAAATTGGTCGCGGCCCTAATCCGTGACCCATAACCGTGACAAAAAAGTAAAAATGGTCATGGAAAAAGTCCATGACCATATTTAACTAGAATTTTAAAAAAAATATATTTTTTTGGTCCAATCCTAAAATTGGGGGTCCTGTGAGTGCACCATCAGTTGCTACGTGTAACGTTTGACGCGTACGAGGTGTTACAAATATTTATTATAGGTAAAACAATAAAAAAAATCACAAATTGCGAATCGAGAACGTTGTTAATAAACAAATATATATACAAACTTATAAAAATTACACGTCTTAATAATTCACAGACCAAAAAAAAAATTGGGCAGAGTTTCCTCTATTTTCTAGACATTCCAAAACCTGTAAATGTAAAACCTACTTATTATAAAGCCCGCACGGCTATAAAATTCAACAATCAAATTATAAAAGACCGCACGACCATAAAACTAAATAATAAAAGCCCGCACGATCATAAAACTAAACAATAAAAGCCCGCACGGCTGTAACACAAAAATCAAAATCCTGAATGTCAACAACCTGTAAACAATCTTCATGCTATAGACCATTGCCTCCTTCGTTTGTTCCGCGGGCAAAAATCTTACAAATGATGGGATACATAAAACAAATATCAGTAACCAAGTAGTTTTACAAAAAATTTAATCAAGCAGAAAAATTGCATATATGAGTTAAAATTATCAGTAACCAAGTAGAAATATGCAAATTACCGTCGTATTCTCAAAGCGGGAGTCCCGCGGATGCGGGGTCAGTTCCTAAGAGTTATATGGGTCCCGTGGGAGGTGTTGGTGCCACCCACGGGACGTTTGGGGGCTGTTTCGAGTTCTCACCCTCTAACGCCATGTTTTTAAGCCTAAGTCTACAAATATGCAAATTATCATCGTATTCTCAAACCGGGAGTCCCGCGGCTGCGGGGTCAGTTCCTACGAGTTAGATTGGTCCCGTGGGAGGGGTTGGTGCCACCCACGGGGCCGTTCGGGGGCTGTTTCGAGTTTTCACCCTCTAACGCCATGTTTTTAAGACTAAGTCTAGAAATATACAAATTATTGTCGTACTCTAAAACCGGTAGTCCCGCGGCTGCGAGGTCAGTTCCTACGAGTTATATTGGTCCCGTGGGAGGTGTTGGTGCCACCCACGGGGTCGTTCGGGGGCTGTTTCGAGTTCTCGCCCTCTAACGCCATGTTTTTAAGCCTAAGTCTATAAATATGCAAATTACCGTTGTATTCTCAAACCGGTAGTCCCGCGGGTGCGGGGTCAATTCCTCCGAGTTACATTGGTCCCATGGGAGGTGTTGGAGCCACCCACGGGGACGTTCCGGAGCAGTTTCGAGATCTCACCCTCTAACGCCATGTTTTGCTTAAGTCTAGAAATATGCAAATTACCGTCGTACTCTCAAATCGGGAGTCCCATTGCTGCGCGGTTAGTTCTTATGAGTCATATTGGTTCCATGGCAGGTATTGGGGCCACCCCCGAAGCAGTTCGGGCCCTGTTTCGGGTTTTCAGCCACTAACGCCATGTTTTTAAGCCCAACTCTAGAAATATGCAAATTACCGCCATATTCTCAAACCGGGAGTCCCGCTGCTGCGTGGTCAGTTCCTACGAGTTACATTGGTCCCGTTGGAGGTGTTGGTACCACCCACAGGGACGTTCGGGGGCTGTTTCAAGTTTTCACTCTCTAAAGCCATGTTTTTAAGCCTAAGTCTTGAAATATGAAAATTACCGTCGTATTCTCAAACCGGGAGTCCCGCGGCTACAGAATCAATTCCTAAGAGTTATATTTGTCCCGTGGGAGGTGTTGGTGCCACCCACGGGGACGTTCGGGGGCTGTTTCGATTTCTCACCCTCTAACGCCAAGTTTTTAAGCCTAAGTCTAGAAATATGTAAATTACCGTCGTATTCTCAAACCGAGAGTCCCGCGGCTGCGGGGTCAGCTCCTACGAGTTACATTGGTCCCGTGGGAGGTGTTAGTGCCACCCACGGGGCCGTTCGGGGGCTGTTTCGAGTTCTCACCCACTAACGCCATGTTTTTAAGCCTAAGTCTAGAAATATTCAAATTATCTTCGTATTCTAAAACCGGGAGACCCGCGGCTGCGAGGTCAGTTCCTACGAGTTACATTGGTCCGGTGGGAGGTGTTGGTGCCACCCACGGGCCCGTTCGGGGGCTGTTTCGAGTTCTCACCCACTAACGCCATGTTTTTATGCCTAAGTTCATAAATATGCAAATTACCATCGTATTCTCAAACCGGGAGTCCCGTGGCTGCGGTGTCAGTTCCTACGAGTTACATTGGTTCCGTGGGAGGTGTTGGTGCCACCCACGGGGACGTTCGGTGGCTGTTTCGAGTTCTCACCCTCTAACGCCATGTTTTTAAGCCTAAGTCTAGATAATATGCAAATTATAATCGTATTCTAAAACCAGGAGTCCCGCGACTGCGGGGTCAGTTCCTACGAGTTACATTGGTCCCGTGGGAGGTGTTGGTGCCACCCATGGGGCCGTTCGGGGGCAGTTTCGAGTTCCCACCCTCTGACGCCATGTTTTAAGCCTAAGTCTAGAAATATGCAAATTACCGTCGTATTCTAAAACCGAGAGTCCCGCGGCTGCGGGATCAGTTCCTACGAGTTACATTGGTCCCATGGTAGGCGTGGGTGCCACCCACGGGTCCGTTCGGGGGCGGTTTTGAGTTCTCACCCTCTAACGCCATGTTTTTAATCCTAAGTCTATAAATATGCAAATTACCATCGTATTACCAAACCGGAAGTCCCGCAGCTGCGGGGTCAGTTCTTACGAGTTACATTGGTCCTGTGGGAGGTGTTGGTGCCACCCACGGGGACGTTCGGGGGCTGTTTCGAGTTCTCACCCTCTAACGCCATATTTTTAAGCCTAAGTCTACAAATATGCAAATTATCGTCGTATTCTCAAACCAGGAGTCCCGCGGCTGCGGGGTCTGTTCCTACGAGTTACATTGATCCCGTGGGAGATGTTGGTGCCACCCACGGGGACGTTCAAGGGCTGTTTCGAGTTCTCACCCTCCAACGCCATGTTTTTAAGCATAAGTCTAGAAATATGCAAATTATCGTCATATTCTCAAACCGAGAGTCCCGCGACTGCGGGGTTAGTTCCTACGAGTTACATTGGTCCCGTAGGAGGTGTTGGTGCCACCCACGGGGACGTTCGGGGGCTATTTCGAGTTCCCACCCACTAACGCCATGTTTTTAAGCCTAAGTCTAGAAATATGCAAATTATAATCATATCTAAAACCGGGTGTCCCGCGACTGCGGGGTCAGTTCCTATGAGTTACATTGGTCCCGTGGGAGGTGTTGGTGCCACCCATGGGGCCGTTCGGGGGCAGTTTCGAGTTCCCACCCTCTAACGCCATGTTTTAAGCCTAAGTCTAGAAATATGCAAATTACCGTCGTATTCTAAAACCGGGAGTCCCGCGGCTGCAGGTTCAGTTCCTACGTGTTACATTGGTCCCGTGGTAGGCGTGGGTGCCACCCACGGGTCCGTTCGGGGGTTGTTTCGAGTTCTCTCCCTCTAACGCCATGTTTTTAATCCTAAGTCTATAAATATGCAAATTACCGTCGTATTACCAAACCGGAAGTCCCGCGGCTGCGGGGTCAGTTCCTACGAGTTACATTGGTCCCGTAGGAGGTGTTGGTGCCACCCACGGGGACGTTCGGGGGCTGTTTCGAGTTCTCACCCTCTAACAACATATTTTTAAGCCTAAGTCTACAAATATGCAAATTATCATCGTATTCTCAAATCGTGAGTCCCGCGGCTACGGAATCAATTCCTAAGAGTTATATTGGTCCCGTGGGAGGTGTTGGTGCCATCCACGGGGCCGTTCGGGGGCTGTTTCGAGTTTTCACCCTCTAACGCCATGTTTTTATGCCTAAGTATAGAAATATGCAAATTATCGTTGTACTCTAAAATTGGGAGTCCCGCAGCTGCGGGGTCAGTTCCTACGAGTTACATTGGTCCCGTGGGAGGTGTTGGTGCCACCCAAGGGGTCGTTCGGTGGCTGTTTCGAGTTCTCGCCCTCTAACGCCATGTTTTTAAGCCTAAGTATATAAATATGCAAATTACCATCGTATTCTCAAATCGGGAGACCCGTGGCCGCGAAGTCAGTTCCTAAGAGTTATGTGGGTTCCGTGGGAGCTGTTGGTGCCACCCACGGGCCCGTTCGGGGGCTGTTTTGAGTTTTCCCCATCTAACGCCATGTTCTTAAGCCTAAGTCTAGAAATATGAAAATTACAGTCGTATTCTAAAATCGGGAGTCCCGCGGCTGCGGGGTTGGTTCCTACGAGGTACATTGGTCCCGTGGGAGGTGTTGGTGCCACCCACGGGGCTGTTCGGGGGCTATTTCGAGTTCTCAACCACTAACGCCATGTTTTTAAGCCTAAGTCTATAAATATGCAAATTACCATCGTATTCTCAAACTGAGAGTCCCGCGGCTGCGGTGTCAGTTCCTACGTGTTACATTGGTCCCGTGGGAGGTGTTGGTGCCACCCACGAGGACGTTCAGTGGCTGTTTCGAGTTCTCACCATCTAACGCCATGTTTTTAAGCCTAAGTCTAGAAATTTGCAAATTACCGTTGTATTCCCAAACCGGGAGTCCCGCGGCTGACGTCGTCAGTTTCTACTAGTCACATTGGTCCCGTGGGAGGTGTTGGTGCCACCCACGGGGACATTCGAGGGCAGTTTCGAGATCTCACCCTCTAACGCTATGTTTTGCTTAAGTCTAGAAATATGCAAATTACCGTCGTACTCTCAAACCGGGAGTCCCGTGGCTGTGCGGTTAGTTCTTATGAGTCATATTGGTTCCATGGCAGGTGTTGGTGCCACCCCCGAAGCCGTTCGGGCGCTGTTTCGGGTTTTCACCCACTAACGCCATGTTTTTAAGCCTAAGTCTACAAATATGCAAATTATCGTCGTATTCTCAAACCGGGAGTCCCGCGGCTGCGGGGTCTGTTCCTACGAGTTACATTGATCCCGTGGGAGATGTTGGTGCCACCCACGGGGACGTTCGAGGGCTGTTTCGAGTTCTCACACTCCAAAGTCATGTTTTTAAGCTTAAGTCTAGAAATATACAAATTATCGTCGTATTCTCAAATCGGGAGTCCCGCGACTGCGGGGTCAGTTCCTATGAGTTACATTGGTCCCGTAGGAGGTGTTGGTGCCACCCACGGGGACGTTCGGGGGCTATTTCGAGTTCCCACCCACTAACGCCATGTTTTTAAGCCTAAGTCTAGAAATATGCAAATTATCGTCGTATTCTAAAATCGGGAGTCCCGCGACTGCGGGGTCAATTCCTATGAGTTATATTGGTCTCGTGGGAGGTGTTGGTGCCACCCATGGGGTTGTTCGGGGGCCGTTTCAAGTTCCCACCCTCTAACGCCATGTTTTTATGCCTAAGTCTGGAAATATGCAAATTACCGTCGTATTGTAAAACCGGGAGTCCCGCGGCTGCGGGGTCAGTTCCTACGAGTTACATTGGTCCCGTGAGAGGTGTTGGTGCCACCCACGGGTTCGTTCGAGGGCTGTTTCGAGTTCTCACCCTGTAACGCCATGTTTTTAACCTTGAGTCTAAAAATATGTAAATTACCGTCATATTATCAAACCGGAAGTCTCGCGGTTGCAGGGTTAGTTCCTAAGAGTTATATGGGTCCCGTGGGAGGTGTTGGTGCCACCCACGGGGACGTTCGGGGGCTGTTTGGAGTTCTCACTCTCTAACGCCATATTTTTAAGCCTAAGTCTAGAAATATGCAAATTATCGTCGTATTCTCAAACCGGGAGTCCCGCGGCTGCGGGGTCAGTTCCTACGAGTTACATTGGTCCAGTGGGAGGTGTTGATGCCACCCACGGGGCTGTTCGGGGGATTTTTCGAGTTCTCACCCTCTAATGTTTTTAAGCCTAAGTCTATAAATATGCAAATTACCATCGTATTCATAAACCGAGAGTCCCGCGGCTGCGGGGTCAGTTCCTATGAGTTACATTGGTCCCGTGGGAGGTGTTGGTGCCACCCACGGGGACGTTCGGTGGCTGTTTCGAGTTCTCACCCTCTAACGCCATGTTTCTAAGCCTAAGTCTAGAAATTTGCAAATTACCGTTGTATTCTCAAACCGGGAGTTCCGCGGCTGCGGGGTCAGTTCCTACGAGTTACATTGGTCCCGTGGGAGGTGTTGGGGCCACCCACGGAGACGTTCGGGGGCAGTTTCGAGATCTCACCCTCTAACGCCATGTTTTGCTTAAGTCTCGAAATATGCAAATTATCGTCATACTCCCAAACCGAGAGTCCCGTGGCTGTGCGATCAGTTCTTATGAGTCATATTGGTACCATGGCAGGTTTTGGTGCCACCCCCGAAGCCGTTCGGGCGCTGTTTCAGTTTTCACACACTAACGCCATTTTTTTAAGCCTAACTCACAAAATATGCAAATTACCGCCGTATTCTCAAACCGGGAGTCTCGTGGATGCGGGGTCGATTCCTACGAGTTACATTGGTCCCGTGGGAGGTTTTGGTGCCACACACGGGGCTGTTCGGGGCTGTTTTGAGTTCTCACCCTCTAACGCCATGTTTTTAAGCCTAAGTCTATAAGTATGCAAATTACCATGCTATTCTCAAACCGGGAGTCCCGCGACTGCGTGATAAGTTCCTACGAGTTACATTGGTCCGTGGGAGGCGTTGGTGCCACCCACGGGGATGCTCGGGGGCAGTTTCGAGATCTCACCCTCTAACGCCATGTTTTTAAGCCTAAGTCTATATATATGCAAATTACCATCGTATTCTCAAATCGAGAGACCCGCGGCCGCGAAGTCAGTTCCTAAGAGTTATATGGGTCCCGTGGGAGCTGTTGGTGCCACCCACGGGCCCGTTCGGGGGCTGTTTCGAGTTTTCACCCTCTAAGGCCATGTTTTTAAGCCTAAGTCTAGAAATATGAAAATTACCGTCGTATTCTAAAATCGGGAGTCCCGCGGCTGCGGGGTCGGTTCCTACGAGTTACATTGGTCCCCTGGGAGGTGTTGGTGCCACCCACGGGGCTGTTCGGGGGCTTTTTCGAGTTCTCACCCACTAACTCCATGTTTTTAAGCCTAAGTCTATAAATATGCAAATTACCGTCGTATTCATAAACTGGGAGTCCCACGGCTGTGGTGTTAGTTCCTATGAGTTACATTGGTCCCGTGGGAGGTGTTGGTGTCACCCACGGGGACGTTCGGTGGCTGTTTCGAGTTCTCACCCTCTAACGCCATGTTTCTAAGCCTAAGTCTAGAAATTTGCAAATTACCGTTGTATTCTCAAACCGGGAGTCCCGCGGCTGCGGGGTCAGTTCCTACGAGTTACATTGGTCCCGTGGGAGGTGTTGGTGCCACCCACGGGGCTGTTCGGGGGCATTTTCGAGATCTCACCCTCTAACGCCATCTTTTGCTAAAGTCTAGAAATATGTAAATTACCATTGTACTATCAAATCGGGAGTCCCGTGGTTGTGCGGTCAGTTCTTAGGAGTCATATTGGTTCCATGGCAGGTGTTGGTGCCACCTCCGAAGCCGTTGAGGCACTGTTTCGAGTTCTCACCCTCTAACGCCATATTTTTAAGCCTAAGTCTAGAAATATAGAAATTACCGTCGTATTCTCAAACCGGGAGTCCTGCGGCTGCGGGGTCAGTTCCTACGAGTTACATTGGTCCAGTGGGAAGTGTTGGTGCCACCCACGGCGACGTTCGAGGGCTGTTTCGAGTTCTCACCCTCCAACGACATGTTTTTAAGCCTAAGTGTAGAAATATGCAAATTATCATCGTATTCTCAAACCAGGAGTCCCGCGACTGCAGGGTCAGTTCCTACAGGTTACATTGGTCCTGTAGGAGGTGTTGGTGCCACCCACGGGGACGTTCGGGGGATATTTCGAGTTCCCACCCACTAACGCCATGTTTTTAAGCCTAAGTCTAGACATATGATAATTATCATCGTATTCTAAATCGGGAGTCCCGCGACTGCGGGGTCAGTTGCTACGAGTTACATTGGTCCCGTGGGAGGTGTTGGTGCCACCCATGGGCCGTTCGGGGGCAGTTTCGAGTTCCCACCCTCTAAAGCCATGTTTTTAAGCCTAAGTCTAGAAATATGAAAATTACCATCGTATTCTAAAACCGGTAGTCCCACGGCTTCGGGGTCAGTTCCTACGAGTTACATTGGTCCCGTGGGAGGTGTTAGTGCCACCCACAGGTCCGTTCGGGGGCAGTTTCGAGTTCTCAGCCTCTAACGCCATGTTTTTAACCCTATGTGTATAAATATGGAAATTATCGTCGTATTATCAAACCGGAAGTCCCGCGGCTGCGGGGTCAGTTCCTACGAGTTACATTGGTCCCGTGGGAGGTGTTAGTGCCACACACGGGGACGTTCGGGGGCGGTTTGGAGTTCTCACCCTCTAACGCCATGTTTTTAAGTCTAAGTCTACAAATGTGAAAATTATCGTCGTATTCTCAAACCGGGAGTCCCACGGCTACGGGATCAGTTCCTACGAGTTACATTGGTCCCGTGGGAGGTGTTGGTGCCACCCACGGGGCCGTTCGGGGGCTGTTTCGAGTTTTCACCCTCTAACACCATGTTTTTAAGCCTAAGTCTAGAAATATACAAATTATCGTCGTACTCCAAAACCGGGAGTCCCGCGGCTGCGGGGTCAGTTCCTACGAGTTACATTGGTCCCGTGGGAGGTGTTGGTGCCACCCACGGGGTCGTTCGGGGGCTATTTGGAGCTCTCACCCTCTAACGCCAAGTTTTTAAGCCTAAGTCTATAAATATGAAAATTATCATCGTATTCTCATATCGGGAGTCCCGCGGCTGCGGGGTCAGTTTCTACGAGTTACATTGGTCCCGTGGGAGGTGTTGGTGCCACCCACGGAGACGTTCGGGGGCAGTTTCGAGATCTCACCCTCCAACGCCATGTTTTGCTTAAGTCTAGAAATATGTAAATTACCGTCGTACACTCAAATCGGGAGTGCCGTGGCTGTGCGGCCAGTTCTTATGAGTCATATTGGTTCCATGGCAGGTGTTAGTGCCACCCCCGAAGCTGTTCGGGCGCTGTTTCAGGTTTTCACCCACTAACGCCATGTTTTTAAGCCTAACTCTAGAAATATGATAATTACCGCCGTATTCTCAAACCGGGAGTCCCGCGGTTACGGGGTCATTTCCTACGAGTTATATTGGTCCCGTGGGAGGTTTTGGTGCCACACACGGGGCCGTTCGGGGGTTGCTTCGAGTCCTCACCCTCTAACACCATGTTTTTAAGCCTAAGTCTATAACTATGCAAATTCCTATCATATTCTCAAGCCGGGTGTCCTGCGGATGCGTGGTCACTTCCTACGAGTTACATTGGTGCTGTGGGAGGTGTTGGTGCCACCCACGGGGACGCACGGGGGCAGTTTCGAGATCACACCCTCTAACGCCATGTTTTTAAGCCTAAGTCTATAAATATGCCAATTACCGTCGTATTCTCAAATCGGGAGACCCGCGGCCGCGGAGTCAGTTCCTAAGAGTTATATGGGTCTCGTGGGAGGTGTTAGTGCCACCCACGGGCCCATTCGGAGGCTGTTTCGAGTTTTCACCCTCTAACCCCATCTTTTTTAGCCTAAGTCTAGAAATATGCAAATTACGGTCGTCCTCTAAAACCGGAAGTCCCGCGGCTGCGGGGTCGGTTCCTACGAGTTACATTGATCCCGTGGGAGGTGTTGGTGCCACCCACTGGGCCGTTCGGGGCTATTTCTGGTTTTCACCCTCTAACGCGATGTTTTAAGCCTAAGTCTAGAAATATGAAAATTACCGTCGTATTCTCAAACCGGGACATTAGTCCCGTGGGAGGTGTTGGGGCCACCCACGGGGACGTTCGAGGGTTGTTTTGAGTTCTCACCCTCCAATGCCATGTTTTTAAGCCTAAGTCTTAAAATATGCAAATTATCATCGTATTCTCAAACCGGGAGTCCCGCGACTGCGGGGTCAGTTCCTACGAGTTACATTAGTCCCGTAGGAGGTGTTGGTGCCACCCACGGGGTCGTTCGGGGGTTATTTCGAGTTCTCACCCTCTAACGCCATGTTTTTAAGTCTAAGTCTATAAATATGAAAATTACCGTCGTATTCTCAAATTGGAAGTCCCGCGGCTGCGGGGTCAATTCCTCCGAGTTACATTGGTCCCATGGGAGGTGTTGGAGCCACCCACGGGGACGTTCCGGAGCAGTTTCGAGATCTCACCCTCTAACGCCATGTTTTGCTTAAGTCTAGAAATATCCAAATTACCGTCGTACTCTCAAACCGGGAGTCCCATGGCTGCGCGGTCAGTTCTTATGAGTCATATTGGTTCCATGGCAGGTATTCGGGTCACCCCCGAAGCCGTTCGGGCCCGGTTTCGGGTTTTCACCCACTAACGCCATGTTTTTAAGCCTAACTCTAGAAATATGCAAATTACCGCCATATTCTCAAACCGGGAGTCCCGCGTCTGCGTGGTCAGTTCCTACGAGTTACATTGGTCCCGTTGGAGGTGTTGGTACCACCCACAGGGACGTTCGGGGGCTGTTTCAAGTTTTCACTCTCTAAAGCCATGTTTTTAAGCCTAAGTCTTGAAATATGAAAATTACCGTCGTATTCTCAAACCGGGAGTCCCGCGGCTACGGAATCAATTCCTAAGAGTTATATTTCTCCCGTGGGAGGTGTTGGTGCCACCCATGGGGACGTTCGGGGGCTGTTTCGATTTCTCACCCTCTCACGCCAAGTTTTTAAGCCTAAGTCTAGAAATATGTTAATTACCGTCGTATTCTCAAACCGGGAGCCCGCGGCTGCGGGGTCAGCTCCTACGAGTTACATTGGTCCCGTGGGAGGTGTTAGTGCCACCCACGGGGTCGTTCGGGGGCTGTTTCGAGTTCTCACCCACTAACGCCATGTTTTGAAGCCAAAGTCTATAAATATGCAAATTACCATCGTATTCTCAAACCGGTAGTCCCGCGGCTACGGGGTCAGTTCCTATGAGTTACATTGGTCCCATGGGAGGTGTTGGAGCCACCCACGGGGACGTTCCGGAGCAGTTTCGAGATCTCACCCTCTAACGCCATGTTTTGCTTAAGTCTAGAAATATGCAAATTACCGTCGTACTCTGAAACCGGGAGTCCCATGGCTGCGCGATCAGTTCTTATGAGTCATATTGGTTCCATGGCAGGTATTGGGGCCACCCCCGAAGCCGTTCGGGCCCGGTTTCGGGTTTTCACCCACTAACGCCATGTTTTTTAGCCTAACTCTAGAAATATGCAAATTACCGCCATATTCTCAAACCGGGAGTCCCGCGTCTGCGTGGTCAGTTCCTACGAGTTACATTGGTTCCGTTGGAGGTGTTGGTACCACCCACAAGGACGTTCGGGGGCTGTTTCAAGTTTTCACTCTCTAAAGCCATGTTTTTAAGCCTAAGTCTTGAAATATGAAAATTACCGTCGTATTCTCAAACCGGGAGTCCCGCGGCTACGGAATCAATTCCTAAGAGTTATATTTGTCCCGTGGGAGGTGTTGGTGCCACCCATGGGGACGTTCGGGGGCTGTTTCGATTTCTCACCCTCTCACGCCAAGTTTTTAAGCCTAAGTCTAGAAATATGTTAATTACCGTCGTATTCTCAAACCGGGAGTCCCGCGGCTGCGGGGTCAGCTCCTACGAGTTACATTGGTCCCGTGGGAGGTGTTAGTGCCACCCACGGGGTCGTTCGGGGGCTGTTTCGAGTTCTCACCCACTAACGCCATGTTTTTAAGCCTAAGTCTAGAAATATTCAAATTATCTTCGTATTCTAAAACCGGGAGACCCGCGGCTGCGAGGTCAGTTCCTACGAGTTACATTGGTCCGGTGGGAGGTGTTGGTGCCACCCACGGGCCCGTTCGGGGGCTGTTTTGAGTTCTCACCCACTAACGCGATGTTTTTATGCCTAAGTTCATAAATATGCAAATTACCATCGTATTCTCAAACCGGGAGTCCCGTGGCTGCGGTGTCAGTTCCTACGAGTTACATTGGTTCCGTGGGAGGTGTTGGTGCCACCCACGGGGACGTTCGGTGGCTGTTTCGAGTTCTCACCCTCTAACGCCATGTTTTTAAGCCTAAGTCTAGATAATATGCAAATTATAATCATATTCTAAAACCGAGAGTCCCGCGACTGCGGGGTCAGTTCCTACGAGTTACATTGGTCCCGTGGGAGGTGTTGGTGCCACCCATGGGGCCGTTCGGGGGCAGTTTCGAGTTCCCACCCTCTGACGCCATGATTTAAGCCTAAGTCTAGAAATATGCAAATTACCGTCGTATTCTAAAACCGGGAGTCCCGCGGCTGCGGGGTCAGTTCCTACGAGTTACATTGGTCCCGTGGGAGGTGTTGGTGCCACCCACGGGTCCGTTCGGGGGCGGTTTTGAGTTCTCACCCTCTAACGCCATGTTTTTAATCCTAAGTCTATAAATATGCAAATTACCATCATATTACCAAACCGGAAGTCCCGCGGCTGCGGGGTCAGTTCTTGCGAGTTACATTGGTCCTGTGGGAGGTGTTGGTGCCACCCACGGGGACGTTCGGGGGCTGTTTTGAGTTCTCACCCTCTAACGCCATATTTTTAAGCCTAAGTCTACAAATATGCAAATTATCGTCGTATTCTCAAACCCGGAGTCCCGCGGCTGCGGGGTCTGTTCCTACGAGTTACATTGATCCCGTGGGAGATGTTGGTGCCACCCACGGGGACGTTCAAGGGCTGTTTCGAGTTCTCACCCTCCAACGCCATGTTTTTAAGCATAAGTCTAGAAATATGCAAATTATCGTCATATTCTCAAACCGAGAGTCCCGCGACTGCGGGGTTAGTTACTACGAGTTACATTGGTCCCGTAGGAGGTGTTGGTGCCACCCACGGGGACGTTCGGGGGCTATTTCGAGTTCCCACCCACTAACGCCATGTTTTTAAGCCTAAGTCTAGAAATATGCAAATTATAATCATATCTAAAACCGGGTGTCCCGCGACTGCGGGGTCAGTTCCTATGAGTTACAATTGTCCCGTGGGAGATGTTGGTGCCACCCATGGGGTCGTTCGGGGGCAGTTTCGAGTTCCCGCCCTCTAACGCCATGTTTTAAGCCTAAGTCTAGAAATATGAAAATTACCGTCGTATTCTAAAACCGGGAGTCCCGCGGCTGCGGGTTCAGTTCCTACGTGTTACATTGGTCCCGTGGTAGGCGTGGGTGCCACCCACGGGTCCGTTCGGGGGTTGTTTCGAGTTCTCTCCCTCTAACGCCATGTTTTTAATCCTAAGTCTATAAATATGCAAATTACCGTCGTATTACCAAACCGGAAGTCCCCCGGCTGCGGGGTCAGTTCCTACGAGTTACATTGGTCCCGTAGGAGGTGTTGGTGCCACCCACGGGGACGTTCGGGGGCTGTTTCGAGTTCTCACCCTCTAACAACATATTTTTAAGCCTAAGTCTACAAATATGCAAATTATCGTCGTATTCTCAAACCGTGAGTCCCGCGACTACGGAATCAATTCCTAAGAGTTATATTGGTCCCGTGGGAGGTGTTGGTGCCACCCACGGGACCGTTCGGGGGCTGTTTCGAGTTTTCACCCTCTAACGCCATGTTTTTATGCCTAAGTATAGAAATATGCAAATTATCGTTGTACTCTAAAATCGGGAGTCCCGCAGCTGCGGGGTCAGTTCCTACGAGTTACATTGGTCCCGTGGGAGGTGTTGGTGCCACCCACGGGGTTGTTCGGTGGCTGCTTCGAGTTCTCACCCTCTAACGCCATGTTTTTAAGCCTAAGTCTAAAAATATGCAAATTACCGTCGTATTCTCAAACCGAGAGTCCCGCGGCTCCGGGGTTAGTTCCTTCGAGTTACATTGGTCCCGTGGGAGGTGTTGGTGCCACCCACGGGGACGTTCGGAGGGAATTTTGAGATCTCACCCTCTAACGCCATGTTTTGCTTAGCTCTATAAATATGAAAATTACCATCGTACTTCCAAACTGGGAGTCCCATGGCTATGCGGTCAGTTCTTATGAGTCATATTGGTTCCATGGCAGGTGTTGGTGCCACCCCCGAAGCCGTTCGGGCGCTGTTTCAGGTTTTCACCCACTAACGCCATGTTTTTAAGCCTAACTCTAGAAATACGCAAATTACCGTCGTATTCTCAAACCGAGAGTCCCGCGGCTGCGGGGTCGGTTCCTACGAGTTACATTGGTCCCGTGGGAGGTTTTGGTGCCACACATGGGGCCGTTCGGGGGCTTTTTCGAGCTCTCACCCTCTAACGCCAGGTTTTTAAACCTAAGTGTATAAATATGCAAATTACCATCGTATTCTCAAACCGGGAGTCCCGCGGCTGCGGGGTAAGTTCCTATGAGTTACATTGGTCCCGTGGGAGGTGTTGGTGCCACCCACGGGGATGCTCGGGGGAAGTTTCGAGATCTCACCCTCTAACGCCATGTTTTTAAGCCTAAGTCTATAAATATGCAAATTACCATCGTATTTTCAAATCGGGAGACCCGTGGCCGCGAAGTCAGTTCCTAAGAGTTATGTGGGTTCCGTGGGAGCTGTTGGTGCCACCCACGGGCCCGTTCGGGGGCTGTTTTGAGTTTTCACCATCTCACGCCATGTTCTTAAGCCTAAGTCTAGAAATATGAAAATTACAGTCGTATTCTAAAATCGGGAGTCCCGCGACTGCGGGGTTGGTTCCTACGAGGTACATTGGTCCCGTGGGAGGTGTTGGTGCCACCCACGGGGCTGTTCGGGGGCTGTTTCGAGTTCTCACCCACTAACGCCATGTTTTTAAGCCTAAGTCTATAAATATGCAAATTATCGTCGTATTCTCAAACCGAGAGTCCCGCGGCTGCGGTGTCAGTTCCTACGTGTTACATTGGTCCCGTGGGAGGTGTTGGTGCCACCCACGAGGACGTTCAGTGGCTGTTTCGAGTTCTCACCATCTAACGCCATGTTTTTAAGCCTAAGTCTAGAAATTTGTAAATTACCGTTGTATTCCCAAACCGGGAGTCCCGCGGCTGCGGGGTCAGTTCCTACTAGTCACATTGGTCCCATTGGAGGTGTTGGTGCCACCCACGGGGACATTCGAGGGCAGTTTCGAGATCTCACCCTCTAACGCTATGTTTTGCTTAAGTCTAGAAATATGCAAATTACCGTCGTACTCTCAAACCGGGAGTCCCGTGGCTGTGCGGTCAGTTCTTATGAGTCATATTGGTTCCATGGCAGGTGTTGGTGCCACCCCCGAAGCCGTTCGGGCGCTGTTTCGGGTTTTCACCCACTAACGCAATGTTTTTAAGCCTAACTCTAGAAATATGCAAATTACCGCCGTATTCTCAAATCGGGAGTCCCGCGGCTGCGGGGTCAGTTCCTACGAGTTACATTGGTACCGTTGGAGGTGTTGGTGCCACCCACGGGAACGTCTGGGGGCTGTTTCGGGTTTTTACCCTCCAACGCCATGTTTTTAAGCCTAAGTCTACAAATATGAAAATTATCGTCGTATTCTCAAACCAGGAGTCCCGCGGCTGCGGGGTCTGTTCCTACGAGTTACATTGATCCCGTGGGAGATGTTGGTGCCACCCACGGGGACGTTCGAGGGCTGTTTTGAGTTCTCACACTCCAACGTCATGTTTTTAAGCTTAAGTCTAGAAATATACAAATTATCGTCGTATTCTCAAATCGGGAGTCCCGCGACTACGGGGTCAGTTCCTACGAGTTACATTGGTCCCGTAGGAGGTGTTGGTGCCACCCACGGGGATGTTCGGGGGCTATTTCGAGTTCCCACCCACTAACGCCATGTTTTTAAGCCTAAGTCTAGAAATATGCAAATTATCGTCGTATTCTAAAATCGGGAGTCCCGCGACTGCGGGGTCAATTCCTATGAGTTATATTGGTCTCGTGGGAGGTGTTGGTGCCACCCATGGGGTTGTTCGGGGGCCGTTTCAAGTTCCCACCCTCTAACGCCATGTTTTTATGCCTAAGTCTAGAAATATGCAAATTACCGTCATATTGTAAAACCGGGAGTCCCGCGGCTGCGGGGTCAGTTCCTACGAGTTACATTGGTCCCGTGAGAGGTGTTGGTGCCACCCACGGGTTCGTTCGAGGGCTGTTTCGAGTTCTCACCCTGTAACGCCATGTTTTTAACCTTGAGTCTAAAAATATGTAAATTACCGTCGTATTATCAAACCGGAAGTCTCGCGGTTGCAGGTTTAGTTCCTAAGAGTTATATGGGTCCCGTGGGAGGTGTTGGTGCCACCCACGGGGACGTTCGGGGGCTGTTTCGAGTTCTCACCCTCTAACGCCATATTTTTAAGCCTAAGTCTAGAAATATGCAAATTATCGTCGTATTCTCAAACCGGGAGTCCCGCGGCTGCGGGGTCAGTTCCTACGAGTTACATTGGTCCAGTGGGAGGTGTTGGTGCCACCCACGGGGCTGTTCGGGGGGCTTTTTCGAGTTCTCACCCTCTAACGCCATGTTTTTAAGCCTAAGTCTATAAATATGCAAATTACCGTCGTATTCATAAACCGAGAGTCCCGCGGCTGCGGGGTCAGTTCCTATGAGTTACATTGGTCCCGTGGGAGGTGTTGGTGCCACCCACGGGGACGTTCGGTGGCTGTTTCGAGTTCTCACCCTCTAACGCCATGTTTCTAAGCCTAAGTCTAGAAATTTGCAAATTACCGTTGTATTCTCAAACCGGGAGTCCCGCGGCTGCGGGGTCAGTTCCTACGAGTTACATTGGTCCCGTGGGAGGTGTTGGGGCCACCCACGGGGACGTTCGGGGGCAGTTTCGAGATCTCACCCTCTAACGCTATGTTTTGCTTAAGTCTCGAAATATGCAAATTATCGTCATACTCCCAAACCGAGAGTCCCGTGGCTGTGCGATCAGTTCTTATGAGTCATATTGGTTCCATGGCAGGTTTTGGTGCCACCCCCGAAGCCGTTCGGGCGCTGTTTCAGTTTTCACACACTAACGCCATATTTTTAAGCCTAACTCACAAAATATGCAAATATCCGTTGTATTCTCAAACCGGGAGTCTCGTGGCTGCGGGGTCGATTCCTACGAGTTACATTGGTCCCGTGGGAGGTTTTGGTGCCACACACGGGGCCGTTCGGGGCTGTTTTGAGTTCCCACCCGCTAACGCCATGTTTTTAAGCCTAAGTCTATAAGTATGCAAATTACCATGCTATTCTCAAACTGGGAGTCCCGCGACTGCGTGATAAGTTCCTACGAGTTACATTGGTCCGTGGGAGGCGTTGGTACCACCCACGGGGTTGCTCGGGGGCAGTTTCGAGATCTCACCCTCTAACGCCATGTTTTTAAGCCTAAGTCTATATATATGCAAATTACCATTGTATTCTCAAATCGAGAGACCCGCGGCCGCGGAGTCAGTTCCTAAGAGTTATATGGGTCCCGTGGGAGCTGTTGGTGCCACCCACAGGCCCGTTCGGGGGCTGTTTCGAGTTTTCACCCTCTAAGGCCATGTTTTTAAGCCTAAGTATAGAAATATGCAAATTACCGTCGTATTCTAAAATCGTGAGTCCCGCGGCTGCGGGGTCGGTTCCTACGAGTTACATTGGTCCCCTGCGAGGTGTTTGTGCCACCCACGGGGCTGTTCGGGTACTTTTTCGAGTTCTCACCCACTAACTCCATGTTTTTAAGCCTAAGTCTATAAATATGCAAATTACCGTCGTATTCATAAACTGGGAGTCCCACGGCTGTGGTGTTAGTTCCTATGAGTTACATTGGTCCCGTGGGAGGTGTTGGTGTCACCCACGGGGACGTTCGGTGGCTGTTTCGAGTTCTCACCCTCTAACGCCATGTTTCTAAGCCTAAGTCTAGAAATTTGCAAATTACCGTTGTATTCTCAAACCGGGAGTCCCGCGGCTGCGGGGTCAATTCCTACGAGTTACATTGGTCCCGTGGGAGGTGTTGGTGCCACCCACGGGGCTGTTCGGGGGCAGTTTCGAGATCTCACCCTCTAACGCCATCTTTTGCTAAAGTCTAGAAATATGTAAATTACCATCGTACTCTCAAATCGGGAGTCCCGTGGTTGTGCGGTCAGTTCTTAGGAGTCATATTGGTTCCATGGAAGGTGTTGGTGCCACCTCCGAAGCCGTTGAGGCACTGTTTCGAGTTCTCACCCTCTAACGCCATATTTTAAAGCCTAAGTCTAGAAATATAGAAATTACCGTCGTATTCTCAAACCGGGAGTCCTGCGGCTGCGGGGTCAGTTCCTACGAGTTACATTGGTCCAGTGGGAAGTGTTGGTGCCACCCACGGCAACGTTCGAGGGCTGTTTCGAGTTCTCACCCTCCAACGACATGTTTTTAAGCCTAAGTGTAGAAATATGCAAATTATCATCGTATTCTCAAACCAGGAGTCCCGCGACTGCAGGGTCAGTTCCTACAGGTTACATTGGTCCTGTAGGAGGTGTTGGTGCCACCCACGGGGACGTTCGGGGGATATTTCGAGTTCCCACCCACTAACGCCATGTTTTTAAGCCTAAGTCTAGAAATATGATAATTATCGTCGTATTCTAAATCGGGAGTCCCGCGACTGCGGGGTCAGTTGCTACGAGTTACATTGGTCCCGTGGGAGGTGTTGGTGCCACCCATGGGCCGTTCGGGGGCAGTTTCGAGTTCCCACCCTCTAAAGCCATGTTTTTAAGCCTAAGTCTAGAAATATGAAAATTACCATCGTATTCTAAAACCGGTAGTCCCACGGCTTCGGGGTCAGTTCCTACGAGTTACATTGGTCCCGTGGGAGGTGTTAGTGCCACCCACAGGTCCGTTCGGGGGCAGTTTCGAGTTCTCAGCCTCTAACGCCATGTTTTTAACCCTATGTGTATAAATATGCAAATTATCGTCGTATTATCAAACCGGAAGTCCCGCGGCTGCGGGGTCAGTTCCTACGAGTTACATTGGTCCCGTGGGAGGTGTTAGTGCCACACACGGGGACGTTCGGGGGCGGTTTGGAGTTCTCACCCTCTAACGCCATGTTTTTAAGTCTAAGTCTACAAATGTGAAAATTATCATCGTATTCTCAAACCGGGAGTCCCACGGCTACGGGATCAGTTCCTACGAGTTACATTGGTCCCGTGGGAGGTGTTGGTGCCACCCACGGGGCCGTTCGGGGGCTGTTTCGAGTTTTCACCCTCTAACACCATGTTTTTAAGCCTAAGTCTAGAAATATACAAATTATCGTCGTACTCCAAAACCGGGAGTCCCGCGGCTGCGGGGTCAGTTCCTACGAGTTACATTGGTCCCGTGGGAGGTGTTGGTGCCACCCACGGGGTCGTTCGGGGGGCTATTTGGAGCTCTCACCCTCTAACGCCAAATTTTTAAGCCTAAGTCTATAAATATGAAAATTATCATCGTATTCTCATATCGGGAGTCCCGCGGCTGCGGGGTCGGTTTCTAGGAGTTACATTGGTCCCGTGGGAGGTGTTGGTGCCACCCACGGAGACGTTCGGGGGCAGTTTCGAGATCTCACCCTCCAACGCCATGTTTTGCTTAAGTCTAGAAATATGCAAATTACCGTCGTACACTCAAATCGGGAGTGCCATGGCTGTGCGGCCAGTTCTTATGAGTCATATTGGTTCCATGGCAGGTGTTAGTGCCACCCCCGAAGCCGTTCGGGCGCTGTTTCGGGTTTTCACCCACTAACGCCATGTTTTTAAGCCTAACTCTAGAAATATGATAATTACCGCCGTATTCTCAAACCGGGAGTCCCGCGGTTACGGGGTCGTTTCCTACGAGTTATATTGGTCCCGTGGGAGGTTTTGGTGCCACACACGGGGCCATTCGGGGGTTGTTTCGAGTCCTCACCCTCTAACACCATGTTTTTAAGCCTAAGTCTATAACTATGCAAATTCCTATCATATTCTCAAGCCGGGAGTCCTGTGGATGCGTGGTCAGTTCCTACGAGTTACATTGGTGCTGTGGGAGGTGTTGGTGCCACCCACGGGGATGCACGGGGGCAGTTTCGAGATCACGCCCTCTAACGCCATGTTTTTAAGCCTAAGTCTATAAATATGCAAATTACCGTCGTATTCTCAAATCGGGAGACCCGTGGCCGCGGAGTGAGTTCCTAAGAGTTATATGGGTCTCGTGGGAGGTGTTGGTGCCACCCACGGGCCCATTCGGAGGCTGTTTCGAGTTTTCAGCCTCTAACCCCATCTTTTTTAGCCTAAGTCTAGAAATGTGCAAATTACGGTCGTCCTCTAAAACCGGAAGTCCCGTGGCTGCGGGGTCGGTTCCTACGAGTTACATTGGTCCCGTGGGAGGTGTTGGTGCCACCCACGGGGCCGCTCGGGGGCTGTTTCTGGTTTTCACCCTCTAACGCGATGTTTTAAGCCTAAGTCTAGAAATATGAAAATTACCGTCGTATTCTCAAACCGGGACATTAGTCCCGTGGGAGGTGTTGGTGCCACCCACGGGGACGTTCGAGGGTTGTTTCGAGTTCTCACCCTCCAATGCCATGTTTTTAAGCCTAAGTCTTAAAATATGCAAATTATCATCGTATTCTCAAACCGGGAGTCCCGCGACTGCGGGGTCAGTTCCTACGAGTTACATTGGTCCCGTAGGAGGTGTTGGTGCCACCCACGGGGTCGTTCGGGGGTTATTTCGAGTTCTCACCCTCTAACGCCATGTTTTTAAGTCTAAGTCTATAAATATGAAAATTACCGTCGTATTCTCAAATCGGAAGTCCCGCGGTTGCGGGGTCAGTTCCTACGAGTTACATTGGTCTCGTGGGAGGTGTTGGTGCCACCCACGAGGACGTTCGGGGGCAGTTTCGAGATCTCACCCACTAACGCCATGTTTTGCTTAAGTCTAGAAATATTCAAATTACCGTCGTACACTCAAACCGGGAGTCCCGTGGCTGTGCAACCAGTTCTTATGAGTCATATTTGTTCTATGGCAGGTGTTTGTGCCACCCACGAAGCCGTTCGGGCGCTGTTTCGGGTTTTCACCCACTAATGCCATGTTTTTAAGCCTAACTCTAGAAATGTGATAATTACTGCCGTATTCTCAAACCGGGAGTCCCGCGGCTGTGGGGTCGGTCACTATGACTTACATTGGTCCCGTGGGAGGTTTTGGTGCCACACACGGGGCCGTTCGGGGGCTGTTTCGAGTTCTCACCCGCTAACGCCATGTTTTTAAGCCTAAGTCTATAAATATGCAAATTACCATCGTATTCTCAAACCGGTAGTCCCGCGGCTGCGGGGTCAGTTCCTATGAGTTACATTGGTCCCGTGGGAGGTGTTGGTGCCACCCATGGGGACGTTCGGGGGAAGTTTCGAGATCTCACTCTCTAACGCCATGTTTTTCTTAAGTCAATAAATATGCAAATTACCATCATACCCTCAAACCAGTAGTCCAGTGGCTGTGCGGTCAGTTCTTATGAGTCATATTATTTCCATGGCAGGTGTTGGTGCCACCCCCGAAGCCGTTCGGGCATTGTTTCGGGTTTTCACCCACTAACGCCATGTTTTTCAGCCTAACTCTAGAAATACACAAATTACAGCCCTATTCTCAAATCGGGAGTCCCGCGGCTGCGGGGTCGGTTCCTACGAGTTACATTGGTCCCGTGGGAGGTTTTGGTGCCACACACGGGGACGTTCGGGGCTGTTTCGAGTTCTCACCCTCTAACACCATGTTTTTAAGCCTAAGTCTATAAATATGCAAATTACTATCGTATTCTCAAATCGGGAGTCCAGCGGATGCGTGGTCAGTTCCTACGAGTTACATTGGTGCCGTGGGAGGTGTTGGTACCACCCACGGGGACGCACGGGGGCTGTTTCGAGATCTCACCCTCTAACGCAATGTTTTTAAGCCTAAGTCTATAAATATGCAAATTACCGTCGTATTCTCAAATCGGGAGACCCGCGGCCACAGAGTTAGTTCCTAAGAGTTATATGGGTCCCGTGGGAGGTGTTGGTGCCACCCACGGGCCCGTTCGGGGGCTGTTTCGAGTTTTCACCCTCTAACGCCATGTTTTTATGCCTAAGTCTAGAAATATGCAAATTACCGTCGTATTCTAAAATCGGGAGTCCCGCGGCTGCGGGGTCGGCTCCTACGAGTTACATTGGTCCCGTGGGAGGTGTTGGTGCCACCCACGGGGCCGTTCGGGTGCTGTTTTGAGTTCTCACTCACTAATGCCATGTTTTTCAGCCTAAGTCTATAAATAAATAAATTACCGTCGTATTCTCAAACCGGGACTCCCGCGGATGCGGTGTCAGTTCCTACGAGTTAGATTGGTCCCGTGGGAGGTGTTGGTGCCACCCACGGGGACGTTCGATGTCTGTTTCGAGCTTTCACCCTCTAACGCCATGTTTTTAAGCCTAAGTCTAGAAATTTGCAAATTACCATTGTATTCTCAAATCAGAAGTTCCGCTGCTACGGGGTTAGTTCCTACGAGTTACATTGGTCCCGTGGGAGCTGTTGGTGCCACCCACCGGGACGTTCGGGTCAGTTTCGAGATCTCACCCTCTAACGCCATATTTTGCTTAAGTCTAGAAATATGCAGATTACCGTCGTACTCTCAAACCGGGAGTCTTGTGGATGTGCGGTCAGTTCTTATGAGTCATATTGGTTCCATGGCAGGTGTTGGTGCCACCTCCGAAGCCGTTCGGGCGCTGTTTCGTGTTTTCACCCACTAACACCATGCTTTTAAGCCTAACTCTAGAAATATGCAAATTACCGCCGTATTCTCAAACCGGGTGTCCCGCGGCTGCGTGGTCAGTTCCAACGAGTGACATTGGTCCCATTGGGGATGTCGGTGCCACCCACGGGGACGTTCAGGGGATGTTTCGGGTTTGCACCCTCTAACGCCATGTTTTAAGCCTAAGTCTATAAATATGCAAATTACCATCGTATTCTCAAATCGGGATATTAGTCCGGTGGGAGGTGTTGGTGCCACCCACGGGGACATTCGAGGGTTGTTTCGAGTTCTCACCCTCCAACGCCATGTTTTTAAGCCTAAGTCTAGAAATATGAAAATTATTGCCGTATACACAAATCGGGAGTCCCGCGACTGCGGGATCAATTCTTACGAGTTACATTGGTCCCGTAGGAGGTGTTGGTGCCACCCACGGGGACGTTCGAGGGCTGTTTCGAGTTCCCACCCACTAATGCCATGTTTTTAAGCCTAAGTCTAGAAATATGCAAATTATCATCGTATTCTAAAATGGGTAGTCCCGCGACTGCAGGGTCAGTTCCTACGAGTTACATTGGTCCCGTGGGAGGTGTTGGTGCCACCCATGGGGCCGTTCGGGGGCAGTTTCGAGTTCCCACCATCTAACGCCATGTTTTTAAGCATAAGTCTAGAAATATGCAAATTACTGTCGTATTCTAAAATCGGGAGTCCCGCGGTTGCGGGGTCAGTTCCTACGAGTTACATTGGTCCCGTGGGAGGTGTTGGTGCCACCCATGGGGCCGTTCGGGGGCTGTTTCAAGTTCTCACCCTCTAATGCCATGTTTTTAACCCTAAGTCTATAAATATGCAAATTACCATCGTATTCTCAAACCGGAAGTCCTGCGGCAACGGGGTCAGTTCCTACGAGTTACATTGATCCCGTGGGAGATGTTGGTGCCACCCACGGGGACGTTCGAGGGCTGTTTCGAGTTCTCACACTCCAACGTCATGTTTTTAAGCTTAAGTCTAGAAATATACAAATTATCGTCGTATTCTCAAATCAGGAGTCCCGCGACCGCGGGGTCAGTTCCTACGAGTTACATTGGTCCGGTAGGAGGTGTTGGTGCCACCCACGGGGATGTTCGGGGGCTATTTCGAGTTCCCACCCACTAACGCCATGTTTTTAAGCCCAAGTCTAGAAATATGCAAATTATCGTCGTATTCTAAAATCGGGAGTCCCGCGACTGCGGGGTCAATTCCTATGAGTTATATTGGTCTCGTGGGAGGTGTTGGTGCCACCCATGGGGTTGTTCGGGGGCCGTTTCAAGTTCCCACCCTCTAACGCCATGTTTTTATGCCTAAGTCTAGAAATATGCAATTTACCGTCGTATTGTAAAACCGGGAGTCCCGCGGCTGCGGGGTCAGTTCCTACGAGTTACATTGGTCCCGTGAGAGGTGTTGGTGCCACCCACGGGTTCGTTCGAGGGCTGTTTCGAGTTCTCACCCTGTAACGCCATGTTTTTAACCTTGAGTCTAAAAATATGTAAATTACCGTCGTATTATCAAACCGGAAGTCTCGCGGTTGCAGGTTTAGTTCCTAAGAGTTACATGGGTCCCGTGGGAGGTGTTGGTGCCACCCACGGGGACGTTCGGGGGATGTTTCGAGTTCTCACCCTCTAACGCCATATTTTTAAGCCTAAGTCTAGAAATATGAAAATTATCGTCGTATTCTCAAACCGGGAGTCCCGCGGCTGCGGGGTCAGTTCCTACGAGTTACATTGGTCCAGTGGGAGGTGTTGGTGCCACCCACGGGGCTGTTCGGGGGCTTTTTCGAGCTCTCACCCTCTAACGCCATGTTTTTAAGCCTAAGTCTATAAATATGCAAATTACCGTCGTATTCATAAACCGAGAGTCCCGCGGCTGCGGGGTCAGTTCCTATGAGTTACATTGGTCCCGTGGGAGGTGTTGGTGCCACCCACGGGGACGTTCGGTGGCTGTTTCGAGTTCTCACCCTCTAACGCCATGTTTCTAAGCCTAAGTCTAGAAATTTGCAAATTACCGTTGTATTATCAAACCGGGAGTCCCGCGGCTGCGGGGTCAGTTCCTACGAGTTACATTGGTCCCGTGGGAGGTGTTGGGGCCACCCACGGGGACGTACGGGGGAAGTTTCGAGATCTCACCCTCTAACGCCATGTTTTTCTTAAGTCTCGAAATATGCAAATTATCGTCATACTCCCAAACCGAGAGTCCCGTGGCTGTGCGATCAGTTCTTATGAGTCATATTGGTTCCATGGCAGGTTTTGGTGCCACCCCCGAAGCCGTTCGGGCGCTGTTTCAGTTTTCACACACTAACGCCATATTTTTAAGCCTAACTCACAAAATATGCAAATTACCGCTGTATTCTCAAACCGGGAGTCTCGTGGCTGCGGGGTCGATTCCTACGAGTTACATTGGTCCCGTGGGAGGTTTTGGTGCCACACACGGGGCTGTTCGGGGCTGTTTTGAGTTCTCACCCTCTAACGCCATGTTTTTAAGCCTAAGTCTATAAGTATGCAAATTACCATGCTATTCTCAAACCGGGAGTCCCGCTACTGCGTGATAAGTTCCTACGAGTTACATTGGTCCGTGGGAGGCGTTGGTACCACCCACGGGGATGCTCGGGGGCAGTTTCGAGATCTCACCCTCTAACGCCATGTTTTTAAGCCTAAGTCTATATATATGCAAATTACCATCGTATTCTCAAATCGAGAGACCCGCGGTCGCGGAGTTAGTTCCTAAGAGTTATATGGGTCCCGTGGGAGCTGTTGGTACCACCCACGGGCCCGTTCGGGGGCTGTTTCGAGTTTTCACCCTCTAAGGCCATGTTTTTAAGCCTAAGTCTAGAAATATGAAAATTACCGTCATATTCTAAAATCGGGAGTCCCGCGGCTGCGGGGTCGGTTTCTACGAGTTACATTGGTCCCCTGGGAGGTGTTGGTGCCACCCACGGGGCTGTTCGGGGTCTTTTTCGAGTTCTCACCCACTAACTCCATGTTTTTAAGCCCAAGTCTATAAATATGCAAATTACCGTCGTATTCACAAACTGGGAGTCCCACGGCTGTGGTGTTAGTTCCTATGAGTTACATTGGTCCCGTGGGAGGTGTTGGTGTCACCCAGGGGGACGTTCGGTGGCTGTTTCGATTTCTCACCCTCTAACGCCATGTTTCTAAGCCTAAGTCTAGAAATTTGCAAATTACCGTTGTATTCTCAAACCGGGAGTCCCGCGGCTGCGGGGTCAGTTCCTACGAGTTACATTGGTCCCGTGGGAGGTGTTGGTGCCACCCACGGGGCTGTTCGGGGGCAGTTTCGAGATCTCACCCTCTAACGCCATCTTTTGCTAAAGTCTAGAAATATGTAAATTACCATCGTACTCTCAAATCGGGAGTCCCGTGGTTGTGCGGTCAGTTCTTAGGAGTCATATTGGTTCCATGGCAGGTGTTGGTGCCACCTCCGAAGCCGTTGAGGCACTGTTTCGAGTTCTCACCCTCTAACGCCATATTTTAAAGCCTAAGTCTAGAAATATAGAAATTACCGTCGTATTCTCAAACCGGGAGTCCTGCGGCTGCGGGGTCAGTTCCTACGAGTTACATTGGTCCAGTGGGAAGTGTTGGTGCCACCCACGGCGACGTTCGAGGGCTGTTTCGAGTTCTCACCCTCCAACGACATGTTTTTAAGCCTAAGTGTAGAAATATGCAAATTATCATCGTATTCTCAAACCAGGAGTCCCGCGACTGCAGGGTCAGTTCCTACAGGTTACATTGGTCCTGTAGGAGGTGTTGGTGCCACCCACGGGGACGTTCGGGGGATATTTCGAGTTCCCACCCACTAACGCCATGTTTTTAAGCCTAAGTCTAGAAATATGATAATTATCGTCGTATTCTAAATCGGGAGTCCCGTGACTGCGGGGTCAGTTGCTACGAGTTACATTGGTCCCGTGGGAGGTGTTGGTGCCACCCATGGGCCGTTCGGGGGCAGTTTCGAGTTTCCACCCTCTAAAGCCATGTTTTTAAGCCTAAGTCTAGAAATATGAAAATTACCATCGTATTCTAAAACCGGTAGTCCCACGGCTTCGGAATCAGTTCCTACGAGTTACATTGGTCCCGTGGGAGGTGTTAGTGCCACCCACAGGTCCGTTCGGGGGCAGTTTCGAGTTCCCAGCCTCTAACGCCATGTTTTTAACCCTATGTGTATAAATATGCAAATTATCGTCGTATTATCAAACCGGAAGTCCCGCGGCTGCGGGGTCAGTTCCTACGAGTTACATTGGTCCCGTGGGAGGTGTTAGTGCCATACACGGGGACGTTCGGGGGCGGTTTGGAGTTCTCACCCTCTAACGCCATGTTTTTAAGTCTAAGTCTACAAATGTGAAAATTATCGTCGTATTCTTAAATCGGGAGTCCCACGGCTACGGGATCAGTTCCTACGAGTTACATTGGTCCCGTGAGAGGTGTTGGTGCCACCCACGGGGCCGTTCGGGGGCTGTTTCGAGTTTTCACCCTCTAACACCATGTTTTTAAGCCTAAGTCTAGAAATATACAAATTATCGTCTTACTCCAAAACCGGGAGTCCCACGGCTGCGGGGTCAGTTCCTACGAGTTACATTGGTCCCGTGGGAGGTGTTGGTGCCACCCACGGGGTCGTTCGGGGGCTATTTGGAGCTCTCACCCTCTAACGCCAAGTTTTTAAGCCTAAGTCTATAAATATGAAAATTATCATCGTATTCTCATATCGGGAGTCCCGCGGCTGCGGGGTCAGTTTCTACGAGTTACATTGGTCCCGTGGGAGGTGTTTGTGCCACCCACGGAGACGTTCGGGGGCAGTTTCGAGATCTCACCCTCCAACGCCATGTTTTGCTTAAGTCTAGAAATATGCAAATTACCGTCGTACACTCAAATCGGGAGAGCCGTGGCTGTGCGGCCAGTTCTTATGAGTCATATTGGTTCCATGGCAGGTGTTAGTGCCACCCCCGAAGCCGTTCGGGCGCTGTTTCGGGTTTTCACCAACTAACGCCATGTTTTTAAGCCTAACTCTAGAAATATGATAATTACCGCCGTATTCTCAAACCGGGAGTCCCGCGGTTACGGGGTCGTTTCCTACGAGTTATATTGGTCCCGTGGGAGGTTTTGGTGCCACACACGGGGCCGTTCGGGGGTTGTTTCGAGTCCTCACCCTCTAACACCATGTTTTTAAGCCTAAGTCTATAACTATGCAAATTCCTATCATATTCTCAAGCCGGGAGTCCTGTGGATGCGTGGTCAGTTCCTACGAGTTACATTGGTGCTGTGGGAGGTGTTGGTGCCACCCACGGGGACGCACGGGGGCAGTTTCGAGATCACACCCTCTAACGCCATGTTTTTAAGCCTAAGTCTATAAATATGCAAATTACCGTCGTATTCTCAAATCGGGAGACCCGCGGCCGCGAAGTCAGTTCCTAAGAGTTATATGGGTCTCGTGGGAGGTGTTGGTGCCACCCACGGGCCCATTCGGAGGCTGTTTCGAGTTTTCACCCTCTAACCCCATCTTTTTTAGCCTAAGTCTAGAAATATGCAAATTACGGTCGTCCTCTAAAACCGGAAGTCCCGTGGCTGCGGGGTCGGTTCCTACGAGTTACAATGGTCCCGTGGGAGGTGTTGGTGCCACCCACGGGGCCGTTCGGGGGCTGTTTCTGGTTTTCACCCTCTAACGTGATGTTTTAAGCCTAAGTCTAGAAATATGAAAATTACCATCGTATTCTCAAACCGGGACATTAGTCCCGTGGGAGGTGTTGGTGCCACTCACGGGGACGTTCGAGGGTTGTTTCGAGTTCTCACCCTCCAATGCCATGTTTTTAAGCCTAAGTCTTAAAATATGCAAATTATCATCGTATTCTCAAACCGGGAGTCCCACGACTGCGGGGTCAGTTCTTACGAGTTACATTGGTCCCGTAGGAGGTGTTGGTGCCACCCACGGGGTCGTTCGGGGGTTATTTCGAGTTCTCACCCTCTAATGCCATGTTTTTAAGTCTAAGTCTATAAATATGAAAATTACCGTCGTATTCTCAAATCGGAAGTCCCACGGTTGCGGGGTCAGTTCCTACGAGTTACATTGGTCTCGTGGGAGGTGTTGGTGCCACCCACGAGGACGTTCGGGGGCAGTTTCGAGATCTCACCCACTAACGCCATGTTTTGCTTAAGTCTAGAAATATGCAAATTACCGTCGTACACTCAAACCGGGAGTCCCGTGGCTGTGCAACCAGTTCTTATGAGTCATATTTATTCTATGGCTGGTGTTTGTGCCACCCACGAAGCCGTTCGGGCGCAGTTTCGGGTTTTCACCCACTAACGCCATGTTTTTAAGCCTAACTCTAGAAATATGATAATTACTGCCGTATTCTCAAACCGGGAGTCCCGCGGCTGTGGGGTCGGTCACTATGAGTTACATTGGTCCCGTGGGAGGTTTTGGTGCCACACACGGGGCCGTTCGGGGGCTGTTTCGAGTTCTCACCCGCTAACGCCATGTTTTTAAGCCTAAGTCTATAAATATGCAAATTACCATCGTATTCTCAAACCGGTAGTCCCGCGGCTGCGGGGTCAGTTCCTATGAGTTACATTGGTCCCGTGGGAGGTGTTGGTGCCACCCATGGGGACGTTCGGAGGCAGTTTCGAGATCTCACCCTCTAACGCCATGTTTTTCTTAAGTCAATAAATATGCAAATTACCATCATACCCTCAAACCGGGAGTCTAGTGGCTGTGCGGTCAGTTCTTATGAGTCATATTATTTCCATGGCAGGTGTTGGTGCCACCCCCGAAGCCGTTCGGGCGTTGTTTCGGGTTTTCACCCACTAACGCCATGTTTTTCAGCCTAACTCTAGAAATATGCAAATTACAGCCGTATTCTCAAATCGGGAGTCCCGCGGCTGCGGGGTCGGTTCCTACGAGTTACATTGGTCCTGTGGGAGGTTTTGGTGCCACACACGGGGACGTTCGGGGCTGTTTCGAGTTCTCACCCTCTAACACCATGTTTTTAAGCCTAAGTCTATAAATATGCAAATTACTATCGTATTCTCAAATCGGGAGTCCAGCGGATGCGTGGTCAGTTCCTACGAGTTACATTGGTGCCGTGGGAGGTGTTGGTGCCACCCACGGGGACGCACGGGGGCTGTTTCGAGATCTCACCCTCTAACGCAATGTTTTTAAGCCTAAGTCTATAAATATGCAAATTACCGTCGTATTCTCAAATCGGGAGACCCGCGGCCACAGAGTTAGTTCCTAAGAGTTATATGGGTCCCGTGGGAGGTGTTGGTGCCACCCACGGGCCCGTTCGGGGGCTGTTTCGAGTTTTCACCCTCTAACGCCATGTTTTTATGCCTAAGTCTAGAAATATGCAAATTACCCTCGTATTCTAAAATCGGGAGTCCCGCGGCTGCGGGGTCGGCTCCTACGAGTTACATTGGTCCCGTGGGAGGTGTTGGTGCCACCCACGGGGCCGTTCGGGTGCTGTTTTGAGTTCTCACTCACTAATGCCATGTTTTTCAACCTAAGTCTATAAATAAATAAATTACCGTCGTATTCTCAAACCGGGACTCCCGCGGATGCGGTGTCAGTTCCTACGAGTTACATTGGTCCCGTGGGAGGTGTTGGTGCCACCCACGGGGACGTTCGATGCCTGTTTCGAGTTTTCACCCTCTAACGCTATGTTTTTAAGCCTAAGTCTAGAAATTTGCAAATTACCATTGTATTCTCAAATCGGAAGTCCCGCTGCTACGGGGTTAGTTCCTACGAGTTACATTGGTCCCGTGGGAGCTGTTGGTGCCACCCACGGGGACGTTCGGGTCAGTTTCGAGATCTCACCCTCTAACGCCATATTTTGCTTAAGTCTAGAAATATGCAAATTACCGTCGTACTCTCAAACCGGGAGTCTTGTGGCTGTGCGGTCAGTTCTTATGAGTCATATTGGTTCCATGGCAGGTGTTGGTGCCACCTCCGAAGCCGTTCGGGCACTGTTTCGTGTTTTCACCCACTAACGCCATGTTTTTAACCTTGAGTCTAAAAATATGTAAATTACCGTCGTATTATCAAACCGGAAGTCTCGCGGTTGCAGGTTTAGTTCCTAAGAGTTACATGGGTCCGTGGGAGGTGTTGGTGCCACCCACGGGGACGTTCGGGGGATGTTTCGAGTTCTCACCCTCTAACGCCATGTTTTAAGCCTAACTCTAGAAATATGCAAATTACCGCCGTATTCTCAAACCGGGAGTCCCGCGGCTGCGTGGTCAGTTCCTACGAGTTACATTGGTCCTGTTGGAGATGTCGGTGCCACCCACGGGGACGTTCAGGGGATGTTTCGGGTTTGCACCCTCTAACGCCATGTTTTAAGCCTAAGTCTATAAATATGCAAATTATCGTCGTATTCTCAAATCGGGATATTAGTCCCGTGGGAGGTGTTGGTGCCACCCACGGGGACATTCGAGGGTTGTTTCGAGTTCTCACCCTCCAACGCCATGTTTTTAAGCCTAAGTCTAGAAATATGCAAATTATTGCCGTATACTCAAATCGGGAGTCCCGCGACTGCGGGATCAATTCTTACGAGTTACATTGGTCCCGTAGGAGGTGTTGGTGCCACCCAAGGGGACGTTCGAGGGCTGTTTCGAGTTCCCACCCACTAACGCCATGTTTTTAAGCCTAAGTCTAGAAATATACAAATTATCATCGTATTCTAAAATGGGGAGTCCCGCGACTGCAGTGTCTGTTCCTACGAGTTACATTGGTCCCGTGGGAGGTGTTGGTGCCACCCATGGGGCCGTTCGGGGGCAGTTTCGAGTTCCCACCATCTAACGCCATGTTTTTAAGCCTAAGTCTAGAAATATACAAATTACTGTCGTATTCTAAAATCGGGAGTCCCGCGGTTGCGGGGTCAGTTCCTACGAGTTACATTGGTCCCGTGGGAGGTGTTGGTGCCACCCATGGGGCCGTTCGGGGGCTGTTTCGAGTTCTCACCCTCTAATGCCATGTTTTTAACCCTAAGTCTATAAATATGCAAATTACCGTCGTATTCTCAAACCGGAAGTCCTGCGGCAGTGGGGTCAGTTCCTACGAGTTACATTGGTCCCGTGCGAGGTGTTGGTGCCACCCACAGGGACGTTCGGGGGAAGTTTCGAGATCTCACCCTCTAACGCCATGTTTTGTAGACTAAGTCTATAAATATGCAAATTACCGTCGTATTCTCAAATCGGGAGACCCGCGGCTGCGGAGTCAGTTCCTAAGATTTATATTGGTCCTGTGGGAGGTGTTGGTGCCACCCACGGGGCCGTTCGGAGGTTGTTTCGGGTTTTCACCTTTTAACGCCATATTTTGCTTAAGTCTAGAAATATGCAAATTACCGTCGTATTCTCAAACCGGGAGTCCCGCGGCTGTGGGGTCAGTTCCTACGAGTTACATTGGTCCCGTGGGAGGTGTTGGTTATACCCATGGGGTTGTTCGGGGGCTGTTTCGAGTTCTCACCCTATAACGCCATGTTTTTAAGCCTAAGTCTAGAAATATGAAAATTACCATCGTATTCTCAAACCGAAATTCCCGCGCCTGCAAGGTCAGTTCCTACGAGTTACATTGGTCCCGTGGGAGGTGTTGGTGCCACCCACGGGCCCGTTCGGGGGCTGTTTCGAGTTCTCACCCTTTAACGCCTTGTTTCTAAGCCTAAGTCTACAAATATGAAAATTATCGTCGTATTCTGAAACCGGGAGTCCCGTGGCTACGGGGTCAGTTCCTACGAGTTACAATGATCCCGTGGGAGGTGTTGGTGCCACCCACGGAGACGTTCGGGGGCAGTTTCGAGATCTCACCCTCTAACTCCATATTTTTAAGCGTAAGTCTATAAATATGAAAATTACCATTATATTCTCAAATCGATAGACCCACGGCTGCGGGGTCAGTTCCTAAGAGTTATATTGGTCCCGTGGGAGGTGTTGGTGCCACCCACGGGGACGTTCGGGGGATGTTTCGAGTTTTCACCCTCTAACGCCATGTTTTTTATCCTCAGTCTAGAAATATGCAAATTACCGTTGTATTCTCAAACCAGGAGTCCCGCGGCTACGGGGTCAGTTCCTAAGAATTATATTGGTCCCGTGGAAGGTGTTGGTGCCACCCACGGGGACGTTCGGAGGCTGTTTCAAGTTCTCACTCTCTAACGCCATGTTTTTAAGCATAAATCTAGAACTATGCAAATTATCATCGTATTCTCAAATTGGGAGTCCCGCGGCTGCGGGGTCAGTTCCTACGATTTACATTGGTCCTGTGGGAGGTGTTGGTGCCACCCATGGGGACGTTCGTGTGCTATTTCGGGTTTTCACCTCTAACGCCATTTTTTAAGCCTAAGTCTAGAAATATGCAAATTATCATCATATTTTAAAATCGGGTGTCCCGCGGCTGCGGGGTCAGTTCCTAGGAGTAACATTGGTCCCGTGGGAGGTGTTGGTGCCATCCACGGGGCCGTTCGGGGGTTGTTTCCAGTTCTCACCCTCTAACGCCATGTTTTTAAGCCTAAGTGTACAAATATGCAAATTATCATCGTATTCTCAAATCGGGAGTCCCGCGGCTGCGGGGTCAGTTCCTAAGAGTTACATTGGTCCCGTGAGAGGTGTTGGTGCCACCCACGTGGCCGTTCGGGGGCTGTTTCGAGTTTTCACCCTCTAACGCGATGTTTCTAAGCCTAAGTCTAGAAATATTCATATTATCATCGTACTCTAAAACTGGGAGTCCCGTGGCTGCGGGGTCAGTTCCTACGAGTTACATTGGTCCCGTGGGAGGTGTAGGTACCACCCACGGGGACGTTCGAGGGATGTTACGAGTTCTCACCCTCCAACGCCATGTTTTTAAGCCTAAGTCTATAAATATGTAAATTATTGTCATATTCTCAAACCAGGAGTCCCACGACTGCGGGGTCAGTTCCTACGAGTTACATTGGTCCCATAGGAGGTGTTGGTGCCACCCACGGGGACGTTCGGGGGCTATTTCGAGTTCCCACCCACTAACGCCACGTTTTTAAGCCTAAGTCTAGAAATATACAAATTATCATCGTATTCTAAAACCGGGAGTCCCGCGACTGCGGGGTCAGTTCCTACGAGTTACATTGGTCCTGTGGGAGGTGTTGGTGCCACCCCTGCGGCCGTTCGGGGGCAGTTTCGAGTTCCCACCCTCTAACGCCATGTTTTTAAGCCTAAGTCTAGAAATATGCAAATTACCATCGTATTCTAAAACTGGGAGACCCGCGGCTGCGGGGTCAGTTCCTACAAGTTACATTGGTCCCGTGGGAGGTATTGGTGCCACCCACGGGGCCATTCGGGGGATGTTTCGAGTTCTCACCCTCTAACGCCATGTTTTAAGCCTAAGTCTATAAATATGAAAATTACCGTCGTATTCTCAAACCGGGAGTCCCGCGGCTGCGAGGTCAGTTCCTACGAGTTACATTGGTCCCGTGGGAGGTGTTGGTGCCACCCACGGGGACGTTCGGGGGCTATTTCGAGATCTCACCCTCTAACGCCATGTTTTAAGCCTAAGTCTATAAATATGAAAATTACCGTCGTATTCTCAAATTGGGAGACCCGAGACTGCGGGGTCAGTTCCTAAGAGTTATATTGGTCCCGTACGAGGTGTTGGTGCCACCCACGGGGCCGTTCGGGGGTTATTTCGAGTTTTCACCCTCTAACACCATGTTTTGCTTAAGTCTAAGCCAAGAAATATTTAAATTACAGTCGTATTCTCAAACCAGGAGTTCCACGGCTGCGCGGGCAGATCCTACGAGTTACATTAGTCCCATGGGAGGTGTTGGTGCCTCCCACGGGGCCGTTCGGGGGTTGTTTTGGGTTTTCACCCTCTAACACCATGTTTTTAAGCCTAAGTCTAGAAATATGCAAATTATCGTCATATTCTCAAATCGGGAGTCCTGTGGCTGCGCGGTCAGTTTCTACAAGTTACATTGGTCCCGTGGGAGGTGTTGGTGCCACCCACGGAGCCGTTCGGGGGCTGTTTCGGATTTTCACCCACTAACGCCATGTTTTTAAGCCTAAGTCTAGAAATATGCAAATTAACGTCGTATTCTCAAATCGAGAGTCCCGCGACTGTGGGGTCAGTTTCTACGAGTTACATTGGTCCCATGGGAGGCGTTGGTGCCTCTCACGGGGCCGTTCGGGAGCTGTTTCCGGTTTTCACCCTCTGACGCCTTGTTTTTAAGCTTAAGGCCTCATATTTTAAAATTATCATCGTATTCTCAAATCGGGAGTCCGGTGATCAAGCAGTCTATTCCTACATGTTACATTGGTCCCATGAGAGGTGTTGGTGCCTCTCACGGGTCCGTACAAGGGTTGTTTCGTGTTTTTGCTATCTAACGCCTTGTTTTTAAGCTTAAGTCCTAATATTTTTTAATTATCGTCGTATTCTCAAACCGGGGGTCCCGTGATCTCGCGGTCGATTTGTACGAGTTTCAATGGTCTTGTGTGAGGTGTTGGTGCCATGTTTTTAAGTTTAACTCTCGACATTTGCAAGTTATCCTATCATCGTATTCTGAAACCGGGAGTTTAAAATATTTTCAACATATTATCCAACAGTGAAATCAATAATTATCCCGTACTCCTTCTAATTATCCCATACTCCTTCTAAAATACTATCCAACAACATTCTAACAACCAATAATTATCCAACAGCCAAACCAAACAAAACCATTAACTATCCCGTACTCCTTCTATCATCTAAAATATTTAATAGATAATGCATATAAATTATATAACTACTTTAGTTAATGTACAGAGTACCTGGTGTGTAATGAAGAACTGGTATCCAATTGGTTAGATCTGCAATACGTAAACAATGTGTTATGAAGAACGAGTATGTACAATTAAATAAAGTACCTCACAAAACCACTAAATTGTTTTTTAAAATTAAAGAAAGTACGGTACCGTACGGGGACTGCTACAAAAAAATATAGGGGATTCTACAAAACTTCCTTCAAACAAAATAGGGGTTGGGGTTGGTTTTAGCGTAGGTAGAGGAATGTTAGAGTTGGATTCTTTGGTTTTCTTGGGTTGGGGTTTGAAGATGCAATAATCATACATATGACCTTTGTCCATATACTAAGAGAAGAGGGATGGAATATTTTTACGTGAAATCTGCAATTCATCCTCAACACTTGTCCACTAATGCCATTGATCCTCACGGCCACGACTTTGTTGTGCTAACCTCTAATGTACCTACAACTGTTATGTTTATGAGTGGATGGACTATAGACCTGCTCGATCATCTTGACTACTACAATCAACTATGTAAAGAATTGCAAATACAATAAACGCATAACAAAACTACTAATAAATAATCAAAACTTTACCTCGATGAATGTAGTGGTTCTATTAAATCCATCATCTTAGTACTGATGTTTGGAAACCCTACATTTAAATTAGTCAAAAGTTTAATAAAAATAAATAAAGATAAAAATTTATACTCAACTTCTTAATAGAGAAAATAATCAAAACCTCAAACGCAATAATTGTCCACATTTGAAATGCTCTCTCTTTTACTCTTCGGTTTCTGAATGGCATCTCAATTTGGTAAAAATGAGGAGTGTACAATTTAATTTGTATGTTTAGCATTAGTCTTCCAAAAGTGTGATGAAAAGATGAAAACTCTTATCAACGTAATATATGAAAGGAAAAACAGTAAGATAAATGATAGTATAATTACATCGCAGTAGCCTTGAATGAGTGAATGTCTGTCAAGAATAGAGAAAAGCGATGAAACTACTGCTGAGCCCTTGGCAAGATTGGAAGTCATGCTCCCAGTATCAGTTTTGACTTTCCCATTACTAACCAGTATGAAAAAAGTCTTAAAAACATCATCTGTTGTATGCATATATGCCCAAATCATTAATTTCAACACATGAACACATTATGACTGAGTTGGTCCCTTATTTCAAGCCGCACCCCAATCGCTGCTCCCTTATTTCAAGAATCAATCAACACCGATGAAAACCAAGATTTTTCACTGAGTTGGTCCGGGCCGCCCGCTTGTCAACCCAAAACCAGCCCGCCCATTTTTTACCCGAACCCAAATTCGACCCGCCCATTTTCACCCATACGCGCCCAAATGCCAATGCTAATCGGAACCCATTTGAAAATTTCCCCTGCCTTAATGACCCTCACCGTTGCCCTCCTGAAAAACCCGCCCAACCTCCATACACAGCCATACCAGCTACCAGCGTTTGGGTAAGAAACGCCATACCTGCTACCAGCGTTTGGGGAAGAAATAAACAAGATGAGCGGGGAAATGAAAATTTTGAGGCGCTTTGTTTGATCCTACAGTATGACGTCAGTATAAAATTCCAAGAAATAACACCCCAAATGTTTTATCCTACAGTACAAACAAAAAATACAGCCAAGTAATGTATGATGTTACTTTAAAATTTCAAAATATAGCACACCAAATGTTTGATGAAGTGATAAACAAAATTATAGCCCACCAAACTTTTTGTCGATGATATGAAAATGAAAAGAAAATTACTAACTGAAATCTTTCTAAGAAAAAAAAAGATACAAATTATGAAAATAAATTTTTTAAATTGACAAATTATGAAAACATTTAACACCCATTATTTTACTACAGACATTACAAAATAATTTTAAAAAATAAATAACCCAAAGAACCCATTCCTCTTCCTTCACTAATCTATAAAACCCTAGCCCATCTTCAAACGCCAAAGTAGAATGGAGGCTTAGACATTATCATATTCCAACCAATCAAACCCGAACAAACTCATCAGATTCTGAGGTGCCATTGTCTCTCATAATTTTTAATTCAATGCTCAAAACACAGAATTAAAAATAATCATAAAAATAAACACGTACATATGAAACTTTGTGTCAATAAACGCATCTGGATCTGACCATCTGAATCCGAACGCTGACCATCTGAATTCGGGTCATCTTTGTTAGTTTTCTGTCCCAAACTATGAATCCGAACGCCGACCATCTGAATCCGAACGAACCCAAACATGCCCTCACCTCGACTCAACTTGCCCCGCCCTCGGCATCGATCTCAAACATGTCCGCACCTTTTCCACAGTTTGGGGAAGAAACATAAACTGATGAGTGGGGAAATTGAGAATTTGAGGCGCTCTGCTTGGTTTTAGGATTAACACTGGTCACGGCCTAGAGCCGTGACCCACCCACCGCGACCCATTAATGAAGCTAAGTGGGATGTGTACTACCTATTGGTCATGGCCTATAGCCGTGACCCATACCAAGAAATGGTCACGGCCCATAGCCGTGACCCTCAATCTGTGATACGCGACCCTTTTTATCAACACTAGTGCTTGAATGAGGGATGGTCACAGCCCATAGCCGTGACCCACACCCAGAAATGGTCACGGCCCTAAGTCGTGACCCTCAATGTGTGTACTTTCTTCTTTGTCATGGCATGGGTCACGGACTTGGGTAGTGACCCATCCGCGACCAAGCTTGGAGGGAATTTTGGCGCGAGTTTGGCCCCAAGATGGTCACGACCTGGTCACGGCCCAAGTCCGCGACCACAGTGGTCGGGGACTTGGGCCATGACCACTTCCAGAACATAGATAATTTAGTGTGATAATAAATATGGTCACGCCAAATATTGAGTGGGTCACGGCCCAAGTCCGCGATCAGCTGGTCGCGGACTTGGGCCGTGACCCACTGGGCGTGACCATTCGCAAGATTTGGTGTAGTGCTCGATAACTCTCGGTCATTTTGCTAATGATTACTTTGAGGTTCTTATTAGAGACTTCAATCGCACCGTGGGTTTGTGGTCGTTAATAAGAAGATTTGTGTTTCTGAACACACACCAAAACTGTCGAATTGTCACGATCATTGATCATGATAAGGCAAACTTGCCAACGTCAATGACAGTGACAAGTCTGGGGGTGACAACTTCTTTCTCACAGTCCTATCATGGTCTTTGACCGTGACAAGTTTTTATCACGGTTAAAGACTGTGAAAAACCCGTGATAAAATAAAAAAATTATCCTGGTCAAATACTGTGACAAGTTTGGGACAAGTTTCTTTGTCAAGGACTTATCACGGTCTTTGACTATGACAATTTTAGGCAGAATTTAAAAAAAAACTGTTGGGAAGTATGGCCACCGGCAATGCCCAGGAGTATATTTGTACATGTTACGACAAAGTTGTACCAATTCAAACAACATAAATTAATTAGGTTCATTGTAAATCTTTCTTGTAATGTGACATTTGATAATAGTCTATATTAATTATAATTACCTCGTGTGACAACCACAGCCTAAAGTCGTTGTCTGATTGTGCCATTGTTTTCATTTTTTATTATTCTCACAAGCTTCATATTTTCTGCAACGATCGTGACGAAAGTATTACAAAATTAATCATGTAAAAATTAAAATAATTTAAAAGTTAAAATATATTAAACTTACTTTTTTCCATTCTTCGACATATTCATGTGTGTCAAGAGGATAACGAGCTACTTGTTCATGTTGCAAACACGTTAATTTCACTCGTTTGCCAATCATAAGGCCACCCTCATCGATGAACTCATCATTATCATCCACGCAAGTCGAGTCAAGCATATATTTTCGAGTGTAGATTAATGACACCATGATGATGTATTCCTTAGCAATTAATCCTTCAATGTATCGTGTATTCTTGACATAATCTTCAAAAACTTTCATTAATCTTTGAAATGGATACATCCAGCGATATCGTACTGGGCCGCAAAGAAGTGCCTCGTCGCATAGGCGTACCAACAAGTGAACACTTATGTCAAAGAAAGATGGGGGAAAGTACTTCTCCATGACACAAACTGCTTCGTTCACCGTCAATTTTGTGGCCACTATGTGATCTCGATTGACTACCTTCTCACATAAAGGTTAGAAGAAGATACTAATTTGCAAATAGCCCTCCGCAAATTCTTGTGCTTTGAGAAATAGTGCATAAACAATAGAGGAACTAATTGCATGATCATATGCCAATCGTGGGACGTACACTTGTGTATATCATGGGTAGCGTAATTCAAAATCCTTTGCAAGTTAGACAAAAAATTAGATGGAACTTTCAAATTATATATTGTGTCTAAAATCACCTACCTTCCCTCGCTCGTCAAAGTTCATGCATAGGGGGAATTATTGTCCTTCCCCTACTATCTTCTTTCAACCATAGTTATTGCTTAAGTTTCAACGCTTTATGTTCTTTTCGTTCATTTTATCCACCCTTTGATTGACTCCCCCCAAGTCATGTGCCCATAATATGTTCAACGATGTTCTTCTCTGTGTGGATCACATCCAATACATGGCGCACCGGGTTATTCTTCCAATAAGGCAAGTCAAATAAAATTGACCTCCTAGGCCATGCATTTATGGTTTCAGTTTCATTCCTATTTGGGGTATTCTTGTGCTTGACATTACTAAATTTAGGATTCTTCCCTAGCATACTAGGTCCACAATCAGAAGATTTACTTTCAATTTTTTATCATGAAATTATTCTCGATCATATCCTATGTTCAACCCTGCCCGGTAAAAAATTAGAACCTTTCTCAAATATAAAACTATGAGAGGGGGGTAAAAACCTCATACGGCAATGGTCTATATTTTTTGAGCTACCGGGGAAACGAAGAGATTCATTCTCCTCTCCTTAAATAGGACGCACCAAATAACCATTTACTACACAGCCGGATAATGTCCCATAAGCTGGAAAATATTGAATTGCCCACATCAACATAGCTTTCAGCGTAAAATTTTATTTTTTAAAAGAGTCAAATTCTTGCACACCCTCATCCCACAATTCAATTAAGTATTTTATCAAAGGAGAAAGGTAGACATCGATGTCCTCACTTGGTGCCTTTGGCCTAGGGATCAACAAAGATAGGATCGAAAATTCAAGTTTCATATACTGTGAAGGAGAGAGGTTTAGTGGGGCTAGGATCACCAGCCATACACTCTGATTGGCTCTTAGATTTCTAAATGGATTGAAACCATCTATTGATATTTCCAAACTAATGTTATTCTGTTCTTGAGAAAAATTAGGATACTAAAAATTTATCCTCTTCAAAACTTTAGAATCGATAGGATGGCACATGAAATTTTCTCATGCTTCTGTCCTAGTATGCTAAGTCGTTGCCTCCGCTATCCATGGTACTGTGTAAAACCGCTTTAATCTAGGCCCGATGGGAGAATATTTATACACTTTTTGAGCCACTTTTGAGTTTGCGCCTTCTTTGCCAGTAGATTTGACATATCTAGGTTCATCGCATAACGGACACCGATCGAAATTTTCATACTCCTTTAGGTATAGTATGAATTCATACACACAAGAATTATTTGATTTATACTTCATTATCATACCTTTCAAACTATTTTTAAAAGTAGGATAGATGTTTGGAATCGTATTCTACTTGGGTAGCAAGTCCTTAACCTAATTCAAAATTTATGCCACGCTAGAGCCAGACAAATAATATTGAGTCTTAAAATTAATCAAACCAACCATGGCATGTAAACGGTTGTTTGATCTTTCTCACAATCAGAGTATAACGGTTGGCTCACCTTAAATTTTAAACTTTGGTAGTCATTGTCAAGGTTTATCCCGATATCTTCATGAGCGTCTACATCTTGTACATCGTTAGTGACCTCATTCTCTTCCACTTCATGAAATCCATACACATCATCAACTAAATCCTCTAGGATATTGTGATCTACATTGTCATCCTCCCCTTGAACATCTATCCTACTTGTTGAAGGTTGTTGTGAAGGTTGTGAAGGTTGTGAAGGGGACAAAAGGAACTTTCGATTCCCCGTGAAATACCCAACTTCGATAACTATCTTTCATACCCCATCTTAACAAATATAGTTCAGCTATTTTCCACTAAAACACCTTACCATTCTTACACCTAGCACATGGACACAAAAACTCTTCATTATCATGGCATATGTTTGCATATTTGACAAATTCATTAGCACCTCGATGAAATATATCCCCTAATCTATTTGTCTTAACCATCCACTCTTTGTATTTTGGATATTACAACATATCTACTATAAATAATCACCTATTATGGGTAAAATAGCATAAACAAAAGTGTGAATGTTTAGTTCCCATTAGTATAAACAATTACATATTGAATGCTTATGCATAACAACTAGAAGGCTAGGTTTGATGGGTAAATTTATTCGTGCATTCAAATTCAAATTCAAATTCAATTTTTATTTAAAATTGAAATTAAAATTCAATTTACAACATTAATTTATATTTCCTCCATCTCCTATAAATGGTGAATGGTCGTATCCCATTCAAGACCGCATATTTCTGTAATATACTTAACAAGTCATGCACATTGTTCTAGTTTGAGGAAAATTTAGCATCATATCCCCATAGTTCTCCAAGTACACGACATAGATCCGCAAGTGTGATTTTAATTTATCAATTGAAATAACACTTAACATTGCATCATCAAGTATGTACCCAGAGAACATTAAGATATGACTGCAGAACCTCCCCCAAAATTAACAAGTTTAAGCCATGAAGAATATTATTATACAGAAACTATGCAGTCGTAAGCTGTCCAAATGGGACAATTTGAGAGATCTCATTACAGGGGTAATGACTCTTGAACAGGTGTAAGGGCTATTGAATGCGTACGCATAAGAACTAGAATGCTAGTATCTATGTGCACTATAAGTAATTTAAAGTATGTTTCATTTAATTATGTCTTATCACAATATTAGAGATTTCATTTAATTGTGTAATTTTAAGAATGTTACATTTAAATTAAAGTACGCATAAGAACTATAACTTATACTTAAACCACAAATTATTATTATGAATTTGGGAGATATATGATTAAACCAAGAATTGTGCATAATTCATAATGAATATTTATTACTCTAATGCATGAATTCAGATCATAAAGAATGTCAGTATGAGACTCAAGCAAGAAAAAAGAATGTCGGTATAGGAATCGAGCCGGAGGTTAGCTAAACTAGGGTCATGTCAATGTTTGACAAAAAAATTAGATACCATACCATTAAATTTAGTTTTAATCATATATCTTTCTCTAAATACCACGCCAAATAATACCAGCACTAACGAACCCTACCCCCTCATAATAACTAGTGACCCACAAATCCAAATTGCCCCTTTTCATTTTTTAAAAAGGATCATAACACATTATATACACAATCAACAAAACCTTATGACTGCAAATATAGTGGAAAATTTATGTTTTCAGACATTTTAGATTGAACAATAAGAAAATTTGGTAAATCAAACACGTAAACGCAAAACGCAAAATCACACACATGCACATGCACATGCACATACCCATAGACTCACCACTTCCCTCCCCCGCCCCCTCCCACACAGATGCACACACTCACATCCACACACGCACACACACTTCCCCCACCCACCCACCGACACCCACCCACGCAGACACAGACACCCCTCATCACACCCACATGACAAAAATATGGTTTCTACACATACATATACACATATGCACATGCATATATACATACATATAATGGAAAGAGAGAGGGAGACAAAAATATACCTTAGAGAGAGAGAGAGAGAGAGGGAAAAATGATGGGAAAAAAGAAGGGGTTGGGTTTTTTACTGACAAAGTTGTCACGGACCTGTCAAGGTCTTTGACTGTGATAACTTTCTAAAGTTATCACGGTCAATGACTGTGATAAGTCCGTGATAAGCACACATGTCACGCACAATGATTCTGACAAGGCTGACCGGCTCAAATATGACAATTTGGCCTTTTTGTGTAGTGGAATCCCATACTCATCGACCAATTCTATGACTTCTGCCTTGAAATGTAACCCGTTATCTAATATTAGGTCATGGGAAACCTTGTATCGGAAGATGATGTTCTTTCGGATGAACTTGGCTACCTTTTTGGCATTCAATACTGTGTATGATTCGTCTTCGACCCATTTGGTGAACTAATCAATGGAAACTAAAATAAACTCTTTCCTACTAGAGTATTTGGGTGAGACTTTCCCTAGGATATCAATGCCCCATGTGGAGAATGGCCAGGTAAAAGTCATATTATACAATTCTCGTGGAGATAAGTTCTAGAGATTAGCAAACTATTGGAATTTAAGGCATCTTCAGACATAAGAGATGCAATCCTGAACCATGGTAGCTAAATAGTAACCATGTCCGACAATCTTCTTGGCGAGGATATGGCCATTCATATGGGATCCGCATTCCCCACTATGGATTTTCTGCATCATTTCTTCAACGTCAGCCCCTGTGATGCAGTGTAACTGGGCTCCATCAAAGCTTTTCTTGAATAGTTTTTTTATTGTGGATAATGTACTAGGCAGCCAGTTTGCTGAGGGTCGCTCGGCCTTTCTTATTGGCATCTTAGGGCTACCTACCATGCTTAAGGAGATGCAAAATATTGTAATACTAACATTCATCCATATCGAAGTCTTCTTCTGTGACGAGTTCAATGTGGTAGCAGTGGGTCATTTTAACTTATTTTTGCACTAGAAAAGGGGCCATCGTTATTCCCTTGGGCATGTCGACCATGGAGGCTAAGGTAGCAAGGTCATCTGCCAAGTTATTTGTCACTCGGGGCAAGTAGTGGAAGGTGATATCTCGAAACTAGGAGTCCATATCGTCTAGGTGGGTATGGAAAGATAAGAGCTTTTCGTATTTGACTTTCCATCTTCTAAGTACATGGCCGATGATGAAGGCAGAGTCCCCGTAGATATCTAGGCACTGGACACTTTTCTTGAGAGTGACTTTGCGGCCTATGGTGCATACCTTGTATTCGGTAATGTTATTAGTGCAGGAAAAATCTAGCTTGATGGAAATGGGAGTGTGAGAATCAGCAAGGGTGATTAGGAGTATCCCAATGTCGTATCCTTTCTTGTTTGCAATGCCATCAAAGAATATTTTCCACTAGATGTTAAAAGAATATCTTCATTCGGGAACTCAGAGATCCAAACATCAGCTTATTTTATGGACTAGTCATCAAGTTAGTTAGAGATGGCTCTTCCTTTCATGGCTTTCTACATGACATACACGATAACGAACTCAGCTAGCAGCATCAACCATCGGGCCATTGAGTTACACAGTGTTGTTTTCTCAAGAAGGTATATGACAGGATCCATTTGGGACATAAGTATGATGGGAAAATTGAGCATGTAGTGTCATAGTTTCTAAGTGACCCAGATAATGGATACACATGCTTTCTCCAAGGTAGAATAGCATACTTCATACTTGGCTAATTTATGACTAGCATAGTAGACGGACCTTTCTTTGTGCAATTCTTTAAGGTATTGGGCGAGCAAATCCACAGTTGCGGCATATGTTACGATCAAGTATAGTAGTAGAGGGAGATCAAGATGCGACGTCATAAGTATCGGAGGTCGAGTAAGGTACATCTTGATTCGGTCAAAAGGCTTACTCATAAACTTCATTCCAAACTTTGGTTGAATCCTTTTAGAGGATTTTGAAGATGGGATAAAAAATAAAAGTCAACTAGTTGATGAACCCGATGATATACTGTAATTTTTATAAGAATCCCCACACTTCCTTCTCCATTAGAGGTGATAGCATTTCAAGTATGGCTTTCAGTTCTGTGGGATCTTCTTCAATACCCTTCTCGTTAAGTATGAATCCTGTACTTTTTCCTTTGGTGATGCCAAAATTACATTTTTATGGGTAAGTCTCATCTCATATTGCCTTAGTCATTAGAAGAACTTCCAAATGGCGTGAACATCATATCATTCAAGTAGACTTCGACCTCTCTATGTATCAGAGCATGAAATATGGTTGTGGCAACCCTTTGGTAGGTAGCCCCTATGTTTTTAAGACCGAATGACATAACTTTTGTAGCAAACGGTTCCCCAAGGAGTGATGAATGCATTTTTTTCTTGATGATCAGGGTGCATCTTGATCTGATTGTATTCGACAAACTCGTCAATAAATGACTTGAGAGTTTAACTGACCATGTTTTCCACAATCATGCCGACATTTGGCAGTGAGTAATCATCTTACGGAGATGCCTTATTCAAATCTCAATAATCAACATACATGCGGACATTTCCTCCTGATTTTGGTATGGGTATAATATTGGCTATCCACGTGGGATATTTGATCACCTGAGTAAAGCCTATGCTCAAATGTTTGACCACCTCATATTTAACCTTAAGCGACCATTCTATTTGAAGCTTTCGTAGTTTCTGTTGGACCAATTTTCATTCTAAAATAGTCAAAATATCGTACTGAGTTATCTCAAGATCAATGTCAGGCATGTTGTCATAGGATCTTATGAAGATGTCCATAAATTCCTTCAATAATTCTTTGATTTGTGTGCACTCATGCTCGTCAAGGGTGTACCCTATCCTAATTTCACGTATTTGACTACTAGAACGGAGATTGGTAACAACAGTTTCATCTTCATTAATTTGAATGCGGTTATGTTATTTTTTACTAACCTTATCAAGATCATTTTAGAATTGTTCATTTGAAAAATCATTATCATCAAGAGTTTTATTAGAATTAAGATAATTAATGTAAGGTAGAGCAAGTTACTCAAAATCTTCGTTTGTTTCAATCTTTGGAAAAATAACGTTGAGAACCTCGTTGAAGGAGGTCTCAATTACATTATTATCAGAAAAGAGAGGAATAATAAAAGAAGTAGAAATAGGATAAACATCTTGGTCGGGTTGCATTTTAGCAGGCGAAATTGGCATAACATTCCAGCTGAGGAGGGGTTCATTAACAACCTTAATTAGGATGGATGGATCCAATGATATAGTGCATCAGTGGATCATACAGAGTGTCAGCCCAAGTGTTTGTCTATTGAATGAGTCCCCAGAATCACTTTCCTCAAAAATCTCGATAACAGCTATAACTTTCTCAATGAGAAATTGCTCATGATGTTGGGTCATCGACTCAGGAGTAACTATCTTGAAAGAAGATCTCCATCACTAGTTTCACCTTCTTATCCACATGATTATACCATGGTTCAAGAAATCCATAAAAGGAAAATCTTGCCCCTTTTGGATGAATCTTCCATTCAAGAAATTCCCTAAAATAGTCTTGGTATTTTTCTAATCTTCACTCCATTCAGGGTTAGCGAAGCATTCTGAGTTCCTCTAATGACGATTGATGACCCAGATCGCATGGAGGGAAGGACTTATTAGGATTATGGATTCTAGTATCCCCTGTTGTTGTCATCCCATCCCCAGTCTGGGCATAAAGTGCAAATTTTTAAACATCTGTATCATGTTGACATTATCATGAGGGCTCTGCTCTTGACAGACTCGGCCTTTGAAATCATCCCCAGCTGGAAGTGGAAGTGGTTTTAATAAGAAGCTAGATAAAAGCATCTCATTCGCCCCATTTTATATTTCTAGTACCGGATTATTGCTTCTTACATTCTCAGTATTATTATCATTTCCCAAGATAGTGATGACCTACCTTTTGGCGAAAAACTTCAGTTTCTGATGGAGAGAGGAAGATATCCCCTTGAAGTTGTGAAGCCATAGTTAATCGAGTAATAGATTGAAACAAGCACGCATGTTGATAACTTGTAACTCGATAAGGGGATTTAGGGACAACCCATATTGGGAGTGTTATAGATCCCATCATCTCTCGTCGGGTGTTGTCATAAGCACACACTGTGGTGAAAGTCGGATCAAGGTTGCTTATTTTCAAACATAAGAAGTTGATGGTTCTTAATGGGCAAACATTGAGTGCCAATCCCTTATCGACGAGTGAGGGATGGAATGTCTTCCCTGTTACCTCAAAGGAGATGTTGAGAGTATAGTTATGATTAGGGCCAAACTTTGGGATTTCTTCTTCAGAGAAGGAAAGCATTCTAGTAGAGCTTAAGGACGGGGCCAGGTTCACGACTTCTTCTGGAATGGGGGAAGAAGGGACTATGGGCCCAGTAAGTAATTTTATTATAGCATTTAAGTGTAGTTGGGAAGACATAAAGAGTCTCTACGAGGTGATATTATCCTGAGTTTTCTTCAATTGGTCGAGGATCTTACTCTCCTCGATGGTCATTTCTGGCATGGGGAGTTCCATCACAATACCCTTTCCTTTATCTTTTACTATTGATTAAGAATTTGGACTCTCGTAGTGCCTCCCAGATCTTGTCATATGGTTTACGAAAAAGGGGAAGAACATAAACCCTATTTTTTTTATCTATCTCGAGTTGTACGGTCACTTTGGTGATTTATCTCAGAAGATCTTCAAACGATATCATCCCATATATGCTTAATACTGGAATAACATTTTCTTGACTTGGTTCCTTATCTGAGATATAAAACTCGTCCCCCATTTGCTGGCAATGATTTCATCTTGCTTGGAGAAGTCAATGCATTCCAAAACTTCTTCATATAGATCCTCCCACTCAATAGGGAGATGCATAGATGAAGGGACCAATTTCACTTGTAGTTTTAAAGCATTGAGAAACTCTAATAGACTATAAATCTCATTGGTCTGTTGGAACATGTCTACCATAATCTATATAGCATCTCCAAACTAACTTCGTCAATTGGTACTACCTAATTATTTGACTCTCGAGCCCACTTTCGGTCTTTCATCAACAGTGTACTAAACTTATAGCAGTCAATAGTCATTTTCGAGGGCAATTTCATTCCAAACTCTAAAGTTGGTTCATTACCATTGGCAATTCCATATCTTTTCTCCCAAAATGAGTACAAACGAAAATGCAGGCTCTTGTAAGAAGCGTCGACAAAACAGGTAGGGTGTAGGGGAATATATATGCAAACTTTCAAGGTTTTAGGTGAAGAAACGGGTATGATGGGTGTTATACTCGGTACAATCTGAGTAGATGGATCGAACTCTGTAAGGACACAAATTTCCAATTGAGTCTTAATGTAGTGTTGGCTCAATTCCGAATAAAAACATTTGTGTCATAGGATAGTATTGAGTAAGTATCCTCCAAGCCTATGACATGCAAGAGTTGAAGACGTAGCAGCCAAGACTTATAAAGCTTCATCATTGCCGAGTTTCAAGTGCCATGTTTCTGCGTCATCAACAACATATTCCATAGTCTCCAAAAGGTATGAATGCATTTCTATATAAATATGGGGAGACTTGGAATAATTTTATATTGTGTGTATTTTTATTTTAAACTAAGGTTTATTTTCAGAAGGTTTATTTAAAACTTTAAAATAAAGTTTCTGGGCTAAAATCTAATTTTTGAGCTTTCTATTTTTTCGTTCGAAATTATCATTCGAACGAGTTTTTCGTTCGAACGAGAATTTCGTTCGAACGAGGTTTTCCAATGAATTGCCACTGGAACTTCATTAGATAGTTCGTTCGAACGAAATTTCGTTCAAACGAAAATGTCGTTCGAACGAGATTTCGGCGGGAATAGTTTTGGGCAGTTTTTTGGCATTTTCCCACTACTTTGTCCTACTACTCTTTCACAGAATTTAATGACTTCGGGACCAGATTTTTTCTAAGAACTTTTTCCATCTACTAGAGAGTTTTTGAGGGATTAATCCTTTCATAAAAAGTTCCCTTGGTGTTTGTTATTCAAATTGATTAATTCAAAGAACAAAGCCAAGTTTACACCCAATTGTTTGTTTTAATCCAATGTTTTATCTATGTATATATACATTTTTTGTGGCACCGGATTCATCTCTACTGTAAAAGAGAGTTTGGGTTTTACTTCTACATCCCATAAAATAAGAAGCTTGTTTTCTATGACATACCCACTTGGAGTAAGGCTCCTTGTTCGGGTGGCGGTGATCAGAAAAAGTCCGATCGGTGGATTTCGAGACCGCGGTGGAGCTCCGTAGTTATTCGCTAGGTAGAGGTAGTTACAAGAAGACACGTCGGGGCTTGAAGGATTTGAGTCGAGTGATGTAAGTCATCTTGCTTGTAATTGTAAATTTCGTACTTAGTGGATTTGAGGCTAGGGTCGTCCGAGGTTGTTTCCCGTTGTGGATTTTCCTCGTATATCGCGGCGTAGTGGTTATTTGTTTATTTTATCTTTTGCATATTCACATTAGATGCATGCTAAGGTAAAAAGATAAAATTGGTTTAAATCACTACTCATGTTTAATTTGGTGCTAAATAATAATTTGGGTAAATGTTAATTTAATTCAAGTCATTTGACTTAATTTGATAAAATTTGGTTTGGCCTAATATTGCAAATTGAATATCTATTGTCAGGCAAACTTCTAGGGCTTGGGTTAAATTAATTTTGGGCAATAAGTTAAATATTCACTAGTTTGTTTTAAAAGGGCAATTTTAATTTTGATAAAATTAAAAACCGATTTAGTTTATTTTTAATTTTGGAAGAATTAAAATTGTAATATTTTAATTGTGAATCTTGGTTAGTATAGCCCCTTTATTTGAACCATCCTTATTTCGGATCTTTAGATAGAAAAATTGGGGGCCTTGTGTTCCAACAAACTTTGGGTCATTCTCTAGAAAGATGGCATTTTTATGGTTTGGAATTGTATTGTGATTGGAGTTTGGTTTAAGATTGGTTGGTGGGGAAATTACCCCGTGATCAATCAGACCCTTGATTACATTTCATAGGTGGAAACACTGATCAATGTATGACCAGTAGTTTGGTGAAAATCACATTGGGCCTCCGATTTGAAATTTTTAGGAAGTGGGCTTGGTAATGGATAAGGATCTAATTGCATGATGATATTTCGTCCCAATAGGTTTTGGTATACTTTGGAGAAGGGAGCATGAAGCATGATATATTCTTTTTTTATTGAGCTAGTCCTACTTTCCAGTGCGTAAGAGGTAGCAGGCTGGGAGATGTTGTTGATGGTCAAGACTGTAGCACACTTCTCATTACTTTCTTGGAGTGAACTGTCTGGATACTTCCTTTGGCTGAGCTTCTGTCTAGGGAATACTTGCTTCAATCTCCACTCCTGTTTTCAGGAGGGTTTTGAAATATGGGTAATACTGTTTTCAGGAGGGTTTTGAAATACGGGAAATATGGGTAATACTGTCCTCCCATCATTGAAATATGGAATACTTGCTTCAATTTTTCCTCATAATACTAACTTGCTCCTCTTCGAAAGGTCGGTTGGTCGTAGTGGTCACTTTCTCCCTCCACCTTGCTATGAAATGGCTGATAGTTTCTCTAGGGTTTTTCTTGAGAAGTTTTAAATCATGGAATGTAACCTTCAACTTCTCGTTATATTTGTACTGTGACATGAATTCACGGGCAACATCCTCCCAACTTCGAATTCTGGATTCCTCGAGGGATATAACTAACGAAGAGAACTTTCTTTCAGAGTTTCCTACAATATTTGGTCCATTATTTCCTCAGAGGCACCTTAGAAAGTCATGGCTTGATGGTAACTTTGAATATGAATAATTGGGGGCCCGCTACCCCTGAACTTCTCAATGTTGGGCATCCTGAATTTTTTCGGTAGCCTTGCTTTAGGGTAAGGAGACATATGGGTGTAATCTATGTAATTCTTGGAGATTCGAACTTGGTGAAACTTATTGGTCAACAACTTAAGTATCTCCCTGATCGTGTTCAACTCTTCTTTCTTCAGATCAATAGAATTGACAGGTTAGTCCATGGCTGGGAAAGATTTGGCATAAGGAGCTGAGTTAGTGTTGGCCCATTTACAGGAGGGACACATGGAGCATGCTGATATTCTTTGGGAACCCAACAGGTGAGGGAGATCCCATAGCACGAGGGAAGAGGTCCTCGGGCTCTTCAAGAATAGGGAGCCAATTTTATTACATCTCATGAAACTCAATTTGAAAGTTCTTAATCTTAGCAATAAGTTAGATTAGGACCATTGATGATACCCAAAATAGTATCACTAGGTTACAGATGTATGGAGCTCAAACAGGTATACAACAATGATAATAATCACATAGTAAATCAACAAGGAAAGAGATGAGGTGAAGAGGATGAACACCTGGATTTAAGTGGTTCGACCGGAGCCTACGTCCACTGTGTGTATGTGAGTGAATTCCACTAGTAAATATGGCTCTAATAGCCTAGTTACAACACATGATCTCTCTCTCTCTCTCTCTCTCTCTCTCTCTCTCTCTCTCTCTCCCTCTCTCTCTCTTATGTGTATAAATGAGTAGAGATTTATCTAGGTATTGAATTAATCAATCCTTTATAATGAAGAAGATTAGGCGTATATATAGTGCTTAGGGTGTATAGTGTACCACCCAAGCATGTTATATGCATGAGTATAATGCTCCTAGCCAATCTATGGTGGACATCTGGCCCTGTCACATGTAGGTCATCATGATCAAATATTTCCTCACATGAGGGAAAGATCAAGTAGTAACAGTTTTGCCCACGTATGGTCTGTATCCCACATACACTGATACATGCGTCTTCCAAACCACGTGCTATGGTGATGTCACTATCAGGCGTACTATCTGAGTCGAGGCCGAGATGGTAGATCGATTTTCTGGCGACACCATTATTGATATAGAGTTGGGTTGGGTCGACCATGGTCTGCCATTCAGGCCGAGGCCGAGGCTTATGCCAGGTCGAGGGACAATCATAAACCGAGGTCGAGGCAACTCGAATTTGTTCGAGACTAGGAAAGACCCATCATTCTAGCTCAGCATATGTGTCGTATCAGGCCGACTGTATTAGCGGTTGGGACAAGGGAATACTTGGGAACATCAATCACCCCTAGCCCACAGACATTGATGTTATGAGATGACTAAGGGGTAATATGTATTCCCTGGCAGACAAGTTAATGAGACCTTATATTGACACTTATCAACCATTATATGGTGTATGCTCCAAGAATGACGGATGTCAGACGTGTTTAGGTCATCGGGCCCTAATGACGGTATGCACTGCTCACCATTTCGTTTATTGTGTAAAATCATTTTAAGATATTTAAACTTTTAAAATCTCTTCAGTTTGTCTTTCCTCTCCCACATACTTCGCATGCTTCCTCTCTCCAGAACTTGCCATTTTCCTTTCTCCATCTTTTTTCTCAGGCGAGGATTTAGGGCTCATACTGGAGTTTTAGCTCTCCTTCTGCCTCCAGGTAACTTTTTCTTGCTACCTTCTCTATCATTTCCTCCATTGTTGCATAGTTTTTAAAAAATTTCTTCATTTTCGGTGACTGTGAGGTTTTTGGCAGCCTCTTGTGGTGGCCATAGGATTTATTTCAGTGCGATTATTGGTGGTTATCTAGCTATAGGAGGTCCTAGGGTCTTGCCTAAGTCTATATAAACACCAAAAATCCCATATTTGTTAACTTCGGTGAACATCTGTTAACCTTCTTTGACAACACCCATTTCTGTTATTGATTGCTTTAGTTGAAAAATGATCCATCTTTCCAATTTGATCTTGCAGTCAAATTGGATAAAACCCCCAAGTTGTTTGTATTTTACAAGGCTTTATTCTCAAAACTCTCTCAGTCCCAACTCGTCCTTTGGATGATATAAAGTCTTTACACGCTGGCCAAGTAGTTTCCCACATTGAGAGAGAGGTGTTTTCAAGAGATTCATAGGATAGAAGAGGAGTTCGGGGCTAAACGTAGGGCGGAACCCATTTGGGTATGACCCATCTTTCCTATTCCTTTGGAAACAATACCATGCACGTCTTCTGAGGTCTTCAGGTCGTCTCAGCCTCAAGCTAAGGGTCATAATTTTGAAGAGACGATGAAGGAACTACAACCTCGGGATGCAAGAAACACAGCCGAGACATTTGAGCAGGACAATCCATTAATTCCTATTCATCCTAACCTTTCGGATCCGACACTTCATCCAAATGTTGTTCATGTGTCAGCTATATCCCCTGACGAGTTTCAGGAAAGGTTCCCAGAAGGTCCCCTTTCCACTAGGGAGGTTGTAGACACCCCATTCTAGCACCCCCCCTAACCTCTCTCTAGGTCCCTAGCACCTCCCTTCATCACTACAAACCTAAGTCATACCCCGAGTACTGACCTAGAGGCCATCGGGCACCCCCAGGCTTCGTTTAACCAAAATTCAAACTCTTCATCTCAACTGAGACTAAATGAATCTTTAAAGGGCGCTGAATCCCCTTTCCAACGGTCCGCCCCATGCACAATTCTGACTTACGGTGGAAACGAACGACCCGTTTTCCCTCGAAACTTGATCAGGAGTCCACCGGACTCTCCCGAGCTCCATTTGACCAAAGTCAACTCTTCAGCTCAACCAATACTAAATGAATCTTCAAAGAGTTGAATCCCCTTTCCAAAGGTCCACCCCGTGCGCAATTCTGACTTACGGTACGGACGAACGATCTATTTTACTCCAAAAGGTCACCAAACACTTCCAGGCCTCAATTGACTAAAGTCAACTCCCCAAACTGAGTCAAGATCTTTGGAATGTCGAAGTACATCTCCTAATATTTCCAATGGTCCACCCCGTGCACGATTCTGACTTACCATTCGGATGAATGATCCGTTTGCGTCCGATAATTCCCCGTCCAAAGGACCGACGAGCACTTCCGAGCCACATTTGACCTGAAGTCAACTCACGGACCCGATAAAAGTATAAGGACATTTGAAGGTATCTGAAGTACCTTTCCATTGGTTCTCCCTGTGCATGATTCAGATCAATGGTTTGCATTTTACGACTGTTTTTCCGAAGGAACCTAAAAGAGACTGCCAAACGACAAGTTTTAGACCCTGCCTATCGGCAGTGAGTCGATTGGTCGGAGTAGGATTATTCCAATCGGCAATGCTCTGGGCCTATAAAAATGAGGTCCTGACCTCATTGCAATGGGGACCCAAGATCTGAGATCCATCACTCTCAGCGAACTCAGAAAACCTCTCTCGAAGTCAGCATGATTTCTACATCCAAATTCCTTTCCAACCCTCACCTTTCATCATCGTTTTCACCAAACTTGATGAATTAACTACCCTTCATCATCATCCAAGTGAAAGGGCTACTCTCCAACATTCAAGATCAAGCTCAAGATCTTCAAGAAGGTCCAACTTTCTCAACTCTCTCTTCAAATTTTCCTAAATTCGCATTAACTTATTTTATTACTTAACACTTTTATTCTGTCCATCTCACATATCCAAATATACTTTTTTTTAGTATTATTGCACATCCCTTATTTTCATATAAATAAAACCCAAAAAATAAGAAAAATAGAGTTTGCTCATAAATTCCAAACGGGAATTATCACACTTTTCTCACAACTAAAACACTTTTTTTTACACACACGCATATATGAGAAGTTCCCGGTTGGATTTATGGGATAAATCCCACCCCTCCTTTTGCATACGAACTACATGGACTTTGATGCCTCTATAGACTACATAGGCATCTCGGGGTAAAACCCGAGACTCGAGTCCTATTCCTTCCATTTTTGGTATTTTTCTATATTCTTTAACTTCATTCTCCTGAAATCTATATATTTACATATACCTATATTTGTTCGTAGTGGCGTATTATTCCACATGTGTTATCGTTCCTATATAACGATTAACGCAAGGATAACCACGTAAATCATTTTTTCTAATATTACTTTTTGGAACTTTCCTGTGGATGACTCGCTTTATCCCTTCCATTATACAAGTCGATGATTCCTATATCCACTACATATACACATGAACACATATCACGGGGAAATAAAGGAAACGAGCCACAATCCATGAGAGATCGCAAGGGCGGAATGGGTGCCTAACACCTTCCCATTTAGTAACTTAGCCTCTGAACCCTTTTCGAATAAATTTTGGATTCGTATGTATCAGTATGTCTTTGGATGTTGTCCTTTGAGAAGGCTCCACCTTCTTTTGCCTGTTTTGAGTAAAATAGACTGGCGATTCCATCTCTCTACATTTCTCACCTCATACATCGTCGACGACGGTCGAAGCGCTCCCGAAAGGGATGCGCAGGACCAGGATCCTCTCACCAGGATCCCTTTGCGAGGATCGGGGATGGCCACAGTGGCGATTCCGCTGGGGATTTTTTTTAGGGCTAGACTCTATTTACATAAGTGTTTTATTTTCTTATATATCCCCCAATTTGCATATCCCCCTTATTATTCATGTGTACCTCATACTTATTCTTCTGTTCACACAATTGTAGAAGATTCTCCATGTACATGCACCTAGGATCACATGTATCCACATGTTGCATGCATCACCCATCCATACTTGATATACCCTTGGTATTTGTACTTTGCTCCCTGTTTGACATGATCAATAAAAATACTCCCATCATAAGATACTAATAATAGAATCATGCATGATTCACACGACATCACCAAAGAGCATTAGTATTGACCAAATTTTGTCCAGTAATCGGAGGGTCACTTCGTGATGGGCGCTAGTCCGACAGGGTACAGTTAGCCTAAGCGATATGACTCTCACCTTCCATTGGTCAAGTACCTTCGACGTATATCGAATGGTTCCCCCACATTGTAACGCTTGACTGAAGTCATGATGGGAGGTATATCACCGGAAACTCGTTCATGTATGCCGAGTATATCGAATTCGCTCTCACATGTACCGTCCCCACGAGGTATATAGTGAGGCAATTCACGTACACTCAGATATATCAAATGTCTTGTCCACATGTACCGATTGCGCTCAAAAGCAAGACGTATATCGTGGAAGCCACGTCAAAGGGGGGAACCCTTTCCAATTCACCCAAACAACTGCATACCCATATATAGGTGCCAAGCCTAGGACACACATGTTAGATTGTCGGTTTCAACCCGAAACTCTGCTAAAATTCTGGGTCGGCCTGCGGCCCAAATTTTTGCACATTTTTCAATGGGACCCTTCTCGTGAGCCTGGTCACAAGTCCAACCATAGATTTACATATGCTACAAACCCAACTTTTCCAGGCTCGGGTCCCGTCCGGTTTTTTATTTTTGCATATAGGAGAATTTAATACAAGTGAGAACATAATAATTATAATAATCATGCTGAGACCCGTCTCCCAAAAATATTTCCTCTTCCTTTATCAAAAATCCAAAAATATTTCTCCTTTATTTATCAAAAAATCAAAAATATTTTGTCTTCCAATCTCAAAAAAAGAAAAAAAAATATCAAAAATATTTTCATTCCTTTTCTCTAAAAATAAATCCCATTTTACGCCTTCTTAAGTCGATTGCATGCCCTTGGCCTAGCTCCTTATTGGCTCCGGTCTTCAGTCAAATCACCCTAGACTTCCTTCTATTCCCCTGCTACTTCTTTCGAGTTCGAAATATATCTGCTTTCCGTGGAGAACACAGATCAAGTACAAGTTGTGAAGTTAGATCTGACGGAAGTCTTAGCTCAGCTCGTGTCCAAGACTGACAACCTCCAGACTGAGGTCCAAGAGATGCAACGAAACCAGGTTCCTGTTCCTCAAGAGATCGAGGCCCTATTTCCTCTTGTTATGGGTCCACCCGAGCCTATCTGGGTTCCCGAAGAGTATCAGCACACTCCACGTTCCCCTCCTGCTAACGGTCCACCGCCTGCCCAGCTTCCTATGCCAAACCTTGGCCAGCCTGGGGTTAACTTGCCTATGATCATTGATCCAAAAAAGGAAGAGTTGAAAAAAGTCAAATAAGATCTCTAGATGCTAACTAAGAAGTTCGATTAAGTCAATATCTCAGCAAATTACATGGACTACACCCACATGTCTCCTTATCCTAAGGCGAGGTTACCCGATAAGTTTAAGGTGCCAAATATCTAGAAATTCAGAGGAAGTGGACTCCCGATTGTTCATGTTTGCAGTTATCACCATTTTATGACTCTCTTAGGGGCTTCTAAAGAAGTGATGTCCTATTACTTCAGCAAAGTTTGAAGGATAACGCCCTCCGATGGTTTTTGTCTCTCGAGGAGTCCAAAATCCGTTGCTGGGAGGATATAGCCCGATAATTCACGTCCCCGTACAAATACAACGAAAAGCTTGAGGTCACCAGTCGTGATTTAGAGATGCTCAAACAGAACTGTGGGGAATCAGTTAGTAACTTCATAGCCCGATGGAGGGAAAAAACATCCACCATGACCAATCGACCATCTGAAGAAGAACAAGTCAACATAGTGAAGAAGAACTTCTTACCCCATGTTCGAGCAACAATGGGAGGACAAGACTATCCCCACTTTCGAGATCTCAGAGAAGGCGGAGTAGAAATTGAGGAGGGTCTTGCTAGAATAAAAGTTGAACGCAAGAAAGTGTCCGGACAGTTCACTCCCAAAAAATATGATAACCATGTCAGTGCTGCAGTCCCAACCATCAACATCTTTCAACCAACCACCTCGTGGGCACCAGGAATACAGTGAGCTCCATGCTCCCCTGTCCAACATTTATCAATCCCTGTTAAGATGAAACCTCATTAAACCCTTGGACCCCTGTCCATTGAGAAATCCACTTCCTAGAAACTTCAAGGCAGATGCCCACTGCGCCTTTCACCAGACTGTTGGCCATGCCACCGACCAATGCTTTCACCTCCGAAACATAATCCAAGGTTTAATTGACTGGGGTACCATTGCCCCACCAGCAAATCCTAAGCCAAACACTACTCGTAAACCACTCCCAAATCATGCCAATGCTATCTTCCTAAAAGAGAACCCAGAATTTGATCCCTCAACATAAATCACACCCATATACTCTCCCGAACCTCTCCGAACTCGCCCATATTTCCTCCTACACCCTGTTACCCTCATTGATCAGGCACTGTCTCTCATTACCAGAGCATGCATCGCTGTCCGTACCCATTCTGAAAATGGAAGTATGCAATTATTAGAAGTATTAAACTAACTCCTAGAGTTCAGAATGAAATTTCCCTCACAGATGACCATTGATTGCCAGAGGTTCAGTACGCTATTCTTGAAAGCACGAAAATGGACCCGAGAGTCAGACGGCTGGGTAGTACCAACCGATGAAGTCAGCCTAGATGTCGTTGTCCAAATCATGGTAGAATTATTCAGACAAACTAATAATATTTGTAGCATGTCCGAGTTACTTGATACTCTGAAGTTATAAGGGCACCTGGTCCCTTCACCCTTACACCTCCCCGCAGAATGAGAGGAACTGTATGAAGAAGCCATTGAAGTTGTGGAATGAATTAACTTTACATGGAAAACCAAAATTGTTTCCACCGGATGGGGGGAAGAATTTGGAGATTCAAATGAAGAGCAAGCTTCAGAGAAAACTGTCTCGGTAGCCGACATGTGTGGGATGATATCATTTAAATAACTCCTCGGAGAAGTAAACAAAGTGGTAGAACAACCCAAGATTAATGAGGAAATAGGATTCATGTTCTTTTGTTCTTTGGTAAATCACGTAACCAGATCGAGAAGGCATTACTAGATCCCAAGCTTACCACCAGCCAATAACAAAGGGAAGGGCATTGAAAACCTTCCTATGCTAGAGATGACCCTAGAGGAAAGAAAGCTCCTCGATCAACTAAAGAAAAATCAAGATAACATCACTCTATGGGGGATTTTCATGTCTTCCCAGCTACACGGAAATGCTTTGATTAAGTTTCTCACCAGACCCACAGTTCCTCCTTCCACCACACCAGAAGAAGCAAGAAATATAATCGGATCCCTGAACTCTACCCGAATGCTATCCTTTTCTGAAGAAGAAATCCCCAGAATTAGGACAAACCACAAGCATGCACTCAACATCTCCGTCAAAATTATGGGGAAGATCATATACCACTTTCTTTTGTCGTTAACGGATCCGCCTTGAATGTCTTCCCATTAAGAACCTTCAAATGCTTAGGACTAAAGGAAAGTGATCTCGCTCCAACCTCCGCTGCGGTGCATGCCTACGATAATACCTGTTGGGAGGTGATGGGATCCATAAAACTTATAATAGGGGCTGGCCCTATAAACCCTGTCGTTGAATTCCATGTTGTTGACATCCCAGCTTGTTTCAACCTGATATTTCTCGGATTAACTTGGCTTCACAGTATCAAGGGTGTGTCTTCCTTGCTTCATCAGAAATTGAAGTTCTTCGCCAACGGACGAGTAATCACCATTTTGGGCGAAGATTACAATACCGAGGGTACAAGTACCAGCAATCCAATCCTTGAGATACAACACGGATCAAATGATGTGCTCCTATCATGATTCCAAGTTGAGCCACTTCTACTCCCGATAGGGGACAATTTCAAAGAAAGGTTTTGTCTAGAATACGACCCTCATGGCAATGTCAATGTGATTCAGATGTTCAGAAACATGCACTCAATGCCCGGACTGAGGCTAGGACAAAGACAGGAAGGGATAATTGAACCCATTGAACTGAAAAAAGCTTTTCCTCTTTGTGGTTTATGGTATCAACCATCAAAATAAGAGCTCGGAATGATTCGCCAGTCTTGACCAAAGAGAATATTATATTGCATCCAAACTATCCCAGGTGATTCCTTGAATGGACGATTCATCAAAGAGGGTGAAGACTTCCCCTTTTGTGGCTTTTCGAAACCATGGTATGACCATACAGACAAGAAGATGAAGCCTGGAATGGAGATATTTTTCCAAGATAGCTACCCATGGGCTAAAAATTCCCAAAAATCTGTACAACTACTCATCAAAGATATCGCAGATTCCGAGGGAAGTGACTCCGAGGATTCGTTTGACTTATAAAAACTTGGGCTGACACTCTGCATGGTTCATTCAGGCACTACATCACTGGATACATCCCACCTGATTAAAGCTACGGATACACCTCTCCTCAACTAGCATGCTGCGTCAGTTCTACCTGTTGAAATCCGACCTAACCCCCAATGTTTACCCAATCTCTTCTTCTGTTGTCTATCCTTGCTCAAATGTAATCGAGACCTCCTTTGATGAGGTTCTCAATGTTGTTTTTCCTATCAATGAAATAAATGAAGATTTTGAGTATCTTATTGTGCCTTACATTAATTGTTTGGATTCTAATCAAACTTTTGATGATAATGATTTTGAAAATGAACAATTCTTAACTGATCTAAATAAGGTTAATAACAAAAAACATATCCGCGTTCAAGTTAATGAAGAAGAAACTCTTATTTTTAACCTCGATTCTAGTGGCCAACTGTGCGAGATTAGGATAGGGGATACCCTTGACAAGCATGAGCGCGCACAACTCAAAAAATTACTAAAGAAATTCATGGATGTCTTCGCATGGTCCTACGACAATATGCCCGGCATTGATCCAGAAATAGCTCAACATGAGATCCCCACTCATCCAGATTGTAAGACGGTTAAACCATAGTTGAGAAAGCTCCGCACCCAATGGTCGCTCAAAGTCAAAGAATAATTGGTCAAACAACTGAACGTGGGATTCATTCGCGTGATCGAATATCCCACATGGCTAGCCAACATAGTGCATGTACCAAAATCGGGAGGGAAAGTTCGGATGTATGTAGACTACCGGGACTTAAACAAAGCCTCTCCAAAGGATGATTACCTATTACCCAATATCGACATGATCATGGACTACACAGTCAGTCATGCTCTTAAGTCATTTGTCGACGGGTTTGTCGGATAAAACCAAATCAAAATGCACCCAGATTACCAAGAAAAGACCGCGTTCATCACCCCATGGGGAACCTTTTTCTACGCCACTATGCCATTTGGTCTCAATAATGCTGGGGCTACCTACCAGAGGGCTGCCACAACCATCCTACACGATCTGATTCATAAAGAGGTCGAGGTTTATGTGGATGATATGATTATCAAATCCAAAACTAGAGAAGGTCATGTTCCCTCCCTTCGAAAGTTCTTAGAACGACTACGATGGTATCATATGAGACTTATTCCACAGAAATGTGTCTTCGGTGTTACAAAGAGAAAACTCTTGGGATTCATGGTCAGTGAGAAGGGGTTAGAAGAAGATCCTGCCAAGCTGAAAGCCATAATTATGATGCCACATCCCCGAACAGAGAAAGAGTTCAGTAGTTTCCTTAGAAAATTACAATACATCAGCCAGTTCATCAGCCACCTAACCTCTATCTGTGAACATATTTTCAAACTCCTCCTAAAGGATCCAACCAAGGTTTGGAACGAGGCCTGCCAAAAATATTTTGAACAAATCAAACAATATTTGACCCAACTTCCGGTACTCATGCCACCATAGCCTAGTCTCCCCTTGCTCCTATACCTAACCATAACCGACACTAGAGTTGGGGATTTGATAGCCCAATACCTTGAAGATTCCCATAAAGAAAGAGCCATCTATTATGCCAGTCACAAATTGACCGGGTACGAAGTCAACTACACTGATTTACATAAAGCATGTGTCGCGCTTGTTTGGGTCACCCAAAAGTTACGACATTACATGATCTCCTTCCCCATCAAACTTGTATCCCAAATGGACCCCATCACGTCCCTTCTTGAGAAAGTCGCCTTATCCAGCCGAATGGCTCGATGGTTGATGCTCCTAGCCGAGTTTGATATTGTGTACATCACACAGAAAGCCATGAAAAGAAGATCCCTCTCTGACTACATCACTGATTACCCCAAAGAAGAAGTTGATGTTTGGATCTTCAAATTACCAGATGAAAACATCCTCTACACCGCTCAAGATGACCTTCTATGGCAAATGTTCTTTGACGGCGCTGCCAATAAAATGGGATATGTAATTGGGATACTTCTGATCACCCTAGATGACTCCCACACTCCCATTGCTATCAAATTGGGTTTCCCCTGCACTAACAACATGATTGAATACGAGGCATGTACGGTAGGCCTCAAAGTTTCTCTCAAGAAAGGAATTCAATGCCTAGATGTCTATAGGGATTCTGCCCTCATTATCGGTCAAGTGTGCAGAAAATTGAAAGTTAAGGATGAGAAACTCCAACCCTTCCATGACCACTTAGAAGAACTAGCCTCCCAATTCCAAGATATTACCTTTCACTACTTGCCTCAAGCAAAGAATAACCTAGCCGATGCCCTTGCTAGTTTGGCCTCCATGGTCGATATGCCCGAAGGAATAACAACGTCCCCCCTTCCTAGTTCAAAATCATGATAAACCAATCCATTGCTACCACATTGAGATCACCACTAAAGAAGATCTCGAGCTAGCCAATTACTGATATTATGATATCTGGAACCTCCTCAAGCATGGTAGGTATCCCGAAGGTTCCAACAAGAAAGATCGAGCAACCCTTCGATGACTGGCCGCCCAGTACATCATCTATCATAAAGCACTGTTCAAGAGAAACTTCGATGGAGCCCATCTGCACTGCATCACAGGGGGTGACATCGAAGAGATAATGCAGAAAATCCACAGTGGGGAATGCGAGCTCCACATGAACGGTCACATGGTTGCCAAGAAGATCATCTGATAAGGCTACTATTGGACCACCATGATCTAGGATTTCATCGCTTATGTCCGAAGATGCCTCAAATTCCAACAATTTTCTAATTTTCAAAACCTGCCTCCGCAAGAATTATACAACATGATGTCTCCCTGGATGTTCTCCACCTAGGGTATCGACATCATAAGGAAAGTTACACCGAAGGCCTCCAACGGGCATGATTCATCCTAGTTTCCATTGATTGCTTCACCAAGTGGGTCAAAACTGAGTCATACGCAGTTTTGAACGCAAAGAAAGTGGCTAAATTCCGCAAGAAGAACATCATCTGCCGATATGGGGTCCCGTACGAGCTAGTGTCAGATAATGGGTTGCATTTTAAGGTAGAAGTCACAGAAGTGGTCAACGAGTACGGGATTCTGGGACACAAATCTTCTCTCTAACGACCTCAGACCAACAGTGCAGTCGAGGCCGCCAACGAAAACCTCAAATCCATCATCAGTAAGATGATTGAAAGCTGTCGAAATTGGGCCAACCGAATCCCTGACGCCCTTTGGGGCTTTCGAAACTCTACTGTGGCTACCCTTTACTCTCTAGTCTACGGTATGAAAGTGGTCCTACCCGTGGAGCTATAAATCCCTTCACTTTGTGTCATGCTCGAATGCCAAGTCAGTGAGGAGGTCGGGCATCAAAGTCGTCTCGACGAGCTATCACTCTTGAACGAAAGAAGACTGAAAGCGTTGTATCACATACAAGGGTACCATCATCGAATATCATTTTCATTTAATAAGAGAGTCAAGGACCGTGGTGTCCAAGAAGGGGATTTAGCCCTCAAAGAAATAATAGAGCCCATATGGGACCCCAGAGGGAAATTCAAGCCTAATTGGAGCGGCACATACATTGTGCAGAAGATCTTATCGTGTGGTGCCGCTATGCTCTCCGACCTAGATGGAGAAGAGATGGCTCGTCCAGTCAACCTAGATCGTCTTAAGAAGTTCTACCCCTAGTCCGAAATCTCGATGCGCTATGACTCTTCTCATCTCCCTTCTATTCTCTAAAAAAAACTTCATTTCCCTCTACCCAGAACTACGTGGGCCTGAGCCTCTACAAAAAACCATTTTCAAAAAAATTAAACCCTTTAAAAAAAAGAGGTATGTAGGCAACTCATACATCTTACATGAGCACGACCCTTTCTTTTTCACAAAAACTATTCTTTTCTTATCTCCGAGAACGACAATTCATTCTAACATATACTTGAACAAAAGGATTATGCATGCCTTAGCGATCGGTATAGATAAATACAAAATTCATCAAAAAGCACAACTGGATTATCAAAAACTTGTTTATTTCACTAATAAGAAGTTATAGTGTAATTACATAAGAAAAGGAATGGATACATCCCTTCCCCCTACCTTCATAAAAAGCCAAATACATTCCCAAACTTATTCCCCATTATAAAATAAGCTCCCCCAAGAGTCCTACCCACAGCTATCAGAGGGTCCCCAAGCTTCCCTGTCTGAATGGAGTGCTGCAGGTTCTCCATGGACCGATAATCTCGAACCAGCCTCGAAAAAACTACCACGCCTCCCTCCAAGGTATCAGATAAGGAAAGCCACCTTTGTTCGGTCTCCACTACCAATATCTTGTTGACAACTCTTCTCCACGACCACTTCATATAATCCCCAAGGATGTGCCAAACTCTCCCAACAGACTGAGAGGGATGGGTCGACGGACGCCAACTCTCCCACAAAGAGCCAAGCCGCATGCGCAGATGCTTTGTCAGATCTTCTATCGAAAAGAAGTCTAGTTTTCGAGGTGGCACGAACCGCTCCCAACCAAATTGGCGTAGAAGCCGCCAACGAAAATAAAAATAGGAATGTCTAAGACCAACCAGCCAAATGTACGGGTATTCCCCCAGCTCCAGAATAGGCAGATGTTGTCCCCACCAAGGCACTGACCAATGCAGATATAGAGCGCCATGATCCACAAACCAGTTCTCCCAGCTCTCGATATCCAGGTCAACACTGATGAAATGGCGCAAAAAGAAAGTGGGCACATCTGACAAAGGATATTCCAGAAGAGTCACCAGGAAGAATCTTTCAGACAACCACATGAATAGCATCACAGGGCTACCCCTCAAAAAGTTAGAACGACCTTCTCGCCGAGTATCCAGGCCATTGAAAGTCTCCGCTAATATAATCGTCATAGGATTGCGACGGTATGACATCCATGAAATAATGTCTGCAAGTTGTGGGTCCACCAGCAGTTCCCCAGTCACCGGCAGCAATTTTGAAACTAAGCCTAAACAAAACCTCCGGCATATCGAGCATCACCAACCTCCTACAAATGCACAGATCGTAGCACCGCCAGAAGGGAGATCATTCCTCTAATAACTAAAGATATACTCGTCGAGGGCGAGACACGGAGTAGTCCAGCCAACAACTCCTAGTGAGATCGAGAAAACTCAGGCATAGCAGTCGGCATAATAGGATTTACACCCAACATGACAAAAGACTCCTCATAAGTCGGACAGACTTATTCCAAGCCAAAGCAGAATACATGGTCTTCGGGGTACCAAAATTGTACTGTCACCATCATCATGTTCCATTAGATGGGCCGATTACACCATAAAGAGATTCGACGCATGTTAAAAGCATCATAGTCAACATTATAAGAGCACATTGCTTCCAAGGATTCAAGGTAGTTAGCAAACTCAATACTACCAAGGAGATCCATCTTGCAAGAAATAGTAAACAAGTAAGAATGTGGAAAAGGAAGAATGTGAAGGTGTGATGAAAACACTCCACCCTTATCCCTTTTTATACTTAAAAACGCTCACAAAAGACACAACCTTTGCAGAAATCAGAGGGAATCCTGCCCTGCAACCCCATTTTTGGAAATTTTCCTTTTTCCACTTTTGTCAAAATCAAAAAACTCAATAAAAATAAATTGGTATTCTCAAACAGAATTTCAAATTCCCTTTTCATCTTTATATAATTCCTCATTGTGAATAAAAATGCCTTTCAAAACTTCCAAAAATATTTCTTTTTACGGTCTCAACAGCAAAGTAAAAAGTGCATGTGCATGCATTCATTCATTCATTCATCATTAACAGAAGATAATAAAAAACTCCATTGCATTGCATAGATATTCTTATGTGTTACATCATTTTTACAGGAAAATAAAGGAAAGCTAGAAAAATAAAGGGACTCAGTCCGAACCCACACTCTCTCTCTCACTTACCCTTTCCCCTCTCTCTCCTAAGAGTTTCCATCCCTACAACGCGCTCTCTTTACCTTGTGACGAGATGACACACCATCGCTACCCGAACCATACTCCTCCCCGGATGAGGCAGACGACACCAAGTAAGAAGGAACAGGAACCGCGTCCCAAATATGGGCAGTCACTAAAGATATCCAGTCCCTAATATCCCTCAACCAAGTGGTGGACACCCGAACTTGCTGCAAGGAAAGGCAGAATCAATATCAATCAGAAAAGATCAAAAGAAACAAAAAAAGAAAATGAAAAGAAAATAAAAGTATACCACAGGATGAAGAACCTCCTTTGTCAAGCCCAACTCCTCCGGGTCCATTGCATGAGGACGATGAGGAACCATTCCTCCATCATCCCGCCAAATGTTATAGGAAGGTGTATGCAACCACACAAAGGTAACCTCAGAAGTCACTACCGCCGCATATGTCGACCACCACCATTGTGGGAGGACCCCACTGGCCGAATCGAACTCGCAGGCGGGAAAGGCAGTGCATCATGTATGTTGGGCGCCATCAGCCAACTCGTCAAAAAGTCCCTGTAATCATACGGCACAGTCATGAAGGTATACAACAGAAAGGACTCTCCAATCATCTCGAAAATCCTCGCATCCTCTGGTAGCAGCCACTCCTGCCTCATAGACATAGGGGCCTCGCAGGCGGCACCACCACCTCCTCATCAGCAATCTGTCTAACAACCCTATCCCCGAGATACCAAGAGTGGCCAAACTCATGCCCCAGAAAATGCCGCATCTGTGCATTCACCCCAGTCGACCCTGTGTCCTGAACATCCATCGCCTAAGGGTAAAAGATCACCTGAAAAATCCCCAGTAGATTTAAGTCAATACAGAATAAGAGCACACAAAGACCAAGACTGAAGAAGGAAAAACTCTTACCCTATCACTGTCCAGGTCATTCAAGACCTGATGCACCGCCTCCAAAGAAAAAGACTTCCTCGACTTTCGATTGGCCTTCCAGCATCGATACAACCGGCAAACGTCCCCAACAGTCTCATCCTTCAGAGAAATCAGCTGGGTATTCTAAGGTCATTTTTTACCATTGTCAATATGTATGTCGTACGCCATTACGCCATTGAAGAAATTCAAGATCGCATCTACATCAACGGATCCAAATATCAAAGTATCATGAACTTGGTAAAGTTTTATCTGGTAAATCGTACCGATTCATTCCTATTAAAAATGAACCGATCCGGCCCCGGACTGATCCGGCATAAAAAATAGATCGATTCGATTTGCATCAAAACTAGTATACCCCGGATCGAAGCCGAACCGATAAAGTGATTTTAAAAAACGGACCGATCTGGCATCAAAATTGTACCGATCCGGATTTGATAATCTCAAACAGATCCGCCTAGATTTTTTCCATTAAGTTTCCTATATATATACCTATTTTGGTGGTGTATTTTCCAAGACTTTGACAGACGATTTTGAGTCCAAATTCTCCTAGTCTTCATAATTTTTGAGTCCCAAGACTAATGTTTTGATTCACACATCTTTGCCAAACCTTTGTGAATCCGTTTTGCAACCCAATAACACAACCTTGTGTTTGTTCATACTCTTGTGGAGAAGACCGTCCTTCTTCTTCATTGCTGCCCTCCTGGAAAGGGAAAGTTCCATCCGCTGACTACAGAACTGACACCCGCGAGTATTTTTGTGTCACTGTATTTTCATTGTAATTCGTGTAATTGTATCTTACAAAATTATAGTGAAAATAAAAGGTTTTACCCTTTTAGGGGATTTTTCCTCACATGTGTGTGTTTGAATGTTCTTGCATGTTTCATCATCTTATTCAATCACATATAGATGCATGTTTAGGACTTAATTGATAACAACTGAGTTTAATTAAATAATATCTTTATTTGAACGCACGCCCACTCTTTCAAATTGGTATCAGAGCCAATTACACAACTTTACCGTGTAATTTTTCGCAAATTATTTCTAAGATATCAATTTCCAGAAAAATTGATTTTTGAAAACGAGTGTGTTCATAATGGAGAAATTATATAATGAAATGCCAGTTTTTGACGAAACAAATTATGCATACTGGAAAGCCCGCATGAGATCTGCATTAAAAGCCTTTAATGAACGTGTCTGGATTTTGGTTGAAAGAGGGTGGACTCCTCCCTCCGTCACTGTTAAAAATGTGACCAGTTTAAAACCTGTCACCACTTGGATTGAAGAAGAATTTAAATGGTCATCTTTTAATTCTAAGGGTTTAAGTGCTATTTCTGGATCTGTCACACCTGATGAGTTCAAACGCATAATGACGTGCACCACATCAAAAGAGGCATGGGATGTTTTAAAACTCGCCCATGAATGAACTAATGCTATGAAAGAGTCTAAACTGTAAAATTTAACAACTCAATTTGAAACCATCACCATGCATGAAACTGAATGTTTTAATGATTTTTATGCTAGGCTATCTGATATTGTTAATACTAGCTTTAATCTTGGTGAACACATTCCTAATACTAGAGTTGTTAAAAAGATTATCTATTATCTTCCTAAGCGTTTTATCCCTAAAGTCACTCTGCTAAATTCTATGGGTAATTTAAATACGCTAAAATTAGAGGAACTTGTAGGAGACTTGCAAACATATGAAATTAATATGTTTCCTAAAACTGCTAAGTCTAAAGATAAGAGCATTGCACTTAATTCCCAAGAGAGAAAGAGTGAGGGGTCGACAAGAAAGAAGGGAGAGTCATCTAGAAAAAGAGAGACATATACGCCAGATTCTGAGTGTGATTTTGACTTAGATGATTTGGCCCTTTTTGCTTAAAATTTCAAGAGAATTCTCAAATTCAAGAAAAATGGTAATTTTAAAGATAAAAAGAAGTTTGACAAAAATAAGTTTGAAAATAAAAATGAAAAAGTGTGTAAAGATCCTCCTAAGAAAGAAAGTGAGAGATGCTTCGAGTGCGGCGATAGGGGTCATAGAGCTTTTGAGTGAGCTACTAGGCTGAACAGAGAAAAGGGAAAAGTTGTCCTTAATGCTACCCTTAGTGACGACAGTGAGGTCGAGACGGTGGATTCTGGAGATGAGTCACCGCATGATTGTAACTTCACCGCATTCATGGAAAGTCATGTGATCACTTCTAGTACTCCTCACGACGATGAGGATGCTGCATCACAGGGACACCTCGACAGTGAGATCGATGTTAGTGAGGGGGAGGAGGACAAAGTGAGAGCGAGAGTGATCTTCAATGCGCCTACGCCGAGCTATATTCTGAGTCTTTTAAAACTAAAAAGAGTAACAAAGTGTTAGTTCTTAGGATCACCGCTTTAGAGGAAAACTTAAGAAAAGCGAGAGAGAGAGAGAGAGAGAGAGAGAGAGAGTCCTCCACCTTCACTATCTTAAGAGAGAGAGAGTCTATCTGTGTTGAGAAAGAGAGTTTGTTTATAGAGAGAGAGAGAGAGAGAGAGAGAGAGAGAGAGTTATTTTGAGAAAGAAAGAGGGGACTTGACTAAACAAGTGGCTAATCTTACGAGTGAGCTCCATTCCTCCGTGGAGACTCAAAAGAAACTTAAAGCCCTTGTATCCCATCTTACTCATGATCTTGAGAGAGCACGAGAAGTCAAGGTACAAATCGAGGACAGATCTAGGAAGATGGGAAAGATGCTCCTCAGCCCGGCTTTATGTTTTGGTGATCGGCAGGGAATTGGTTATGATGGTGCCTCCACGTCCCAAATTGCACCTGGACCAGTCCCTGAGTTTACTACAACTCCTTATGGCCATCACCAAATATCACGAAGGAGAGTTAGACCAAGAAAAGCAAACCAAGGTCCACCTAAGACTGTGTTCTTTTGTACATATTGCAAAAGAAAAGGCCACCTACGAGAGTTTTGCTATACTTTAGGTCGGACACGACGTACTACTGCTCCACCATGTCATACTGATGAGTTTGTCAGTCTGAGAGAGCGTGTTGAGTTTTTAGCTGCCACAGCACAGAGTTTGATGAAGGAATTCTGATGGATGTCTGTGTTGTCAGTGAATGCTTCTCACATCCCGGCTAAAACCAACAAAAACAAGGGTAAACAAAAGGTTACCACTTCTTGGGTGCCTAAGAAAGATAAGAAAGCCCTTGTTGTCCATGTCGCTCTCAAAGCTCATAATAACTCACAGTGGTATTTTGATAGTGGATGCTCCAGACACATGGCAGGTGATGTCACTTTTTTTACCCACCTTAAGGATTATAAGGATGGTAGAGTCACCTTTGGAGATGGGAGCAAGTCTAGCATTGTAAGACGAGGTACAGTAGAGTTACCAGGATTTCCTAAGCTAGAGAATGTTTTGTATGTCAAAGGTTTGAAAGCAAACCTTCTCAGCATTAGCTAGCTGTGTGATGATGACTTTGCTATAAAGTTTGACCAAGACGCATGTAATGTCTACAATCAAGCTAGTAAACTTTTAGTTCAAGGGGTGAGGACCAAGGATAATTGTCATGGGACTGTGCCCACTTCCTCACTTGTCTACAACAGTGTCACGATCACTCCTATGGATTTGTGGCACTAACGTCTAGGTCACGTGAACGTTAGAGACTTGACTCATTTAGCCAAAAAGGACTTAGTACGTGGATACCATCACTTGGAAAGTCAAATTCAACGGTTTGTGGACCTTGTCAGTTGGGAAAGTAAATTCGTTGTCCTCATAGGAAGTTACATTCCATTACCACCTCCCGAGTACTTGAGCTTATTCACATGGATCTTATGGGTCCTACTCATACTGAGAGTCTGGGTTATAAGAGGTATACCCTCGTGATGGTCGACGATTTATCCAGATACTCAATTGTAGGTTTTCTGAAGGAGAAATCTAATGCTATAGAATTTTTAACGACCAAGTGTCGTATCCTACAAAATCAACACAGAGTCTCTATTAATAGGATTCGTAGTGACAACGGCACATAATTTAAGGAAGCAAAAGTAGATCTTTATTGTGATAGCCTTGGGATTAAACATGAGTTTTTTGCTGTGAAGACTCCTTAAAAAAATGGGATTGTTGAGAGAAAGAATAGAACGATCCAGGAAATGGCTAGATCTATGCTTCTAGGTCGTAAGGTTTCTAGGAGATTTTGGGCAGAGGTAGTGTCTATTGCATGCCACATGGTGAATACGGTTTACCTGCATCCACACACTCTTAAGACGCCTTATGAATTGTGGGCTGGCAAGAAACCATGCATATTTTTGTGTTTTTAGGAGTAAATGCTACATCCTACGAGATAGAGAGCAATTAGGAAAGTTTGACTCCCGGAGCGATGATGGAATATTGCTAGGATATTAATCGAATAGTAGAGTGTACCGAGTTTTTAACTTAAGAGCTCTAAGGTTATGGAATTAATAAACGTCACCGTACAAGATGACTAACCTTCGACGTCTATTGATCCTAACCTTCAGTGTGAGGATGAGGACTTCTCTGGCAGTGACTTACTTGTCTTTCACCCACACTCTGTGGACCATATTCCTATTCTAGGGGACACACCTGCTTGGGTTCGTAAGAGTCATGATCCTTCTGCCATTGTTGGCGATCCCACTCTTGGGGTCAAGACTCGTGCTCAGCTAGAGAACGTCGTTAGGCACTTTTGCCACACATCCAAAGTTGAGCCCAAGAATCATAAAGAATCACTCAAGGATAAACACTGGATATCTGCTATGCTGGATGATTTGATTCAGTTTAAAAAGAATAATGTCTGGGAACTAGTTTCCCAACCTAGTGAGACTAATGTGATAGGTACTAGGTGGATTTTCAAAAATAAAATGGATGAAAATGCTACCATAATCAGAAACAAGACTAGGTTGGTCACTTAAGGCTACACACAGATAGAGGGTGTAGACTTTGGAGAGACATTTTCTCCTGTTGCGAGGATTGAGTCTGTCTGCTTACTTCTCGCCATCGCATGTCATCTGCGGTTTAAGTTATATCAGATGGATATCAAGAGTGCCTTCCTGAATGGCATTCTATTATTTGAGGAACAACCAAAGGGGTTTGAAGACCCTAAGCACCCGAAGCACGTCTATTATTTGAGGAAATCCTTGTATGGTTTGAAGCAAGCACCCCGTACTTCCTATCTCTTGGCATGTGGCTTCAAGAGAGGGGGAATTGATATGACGTTATTCGTCAGGAGAGATGACGGTGCTATTTTAGTTTCCCAGGTTTATGTAGATGACATAGTCTTTGGATCCACATGCTCCCAGCATGCTCACCACTTTGAGGAAGAGATAAAAAGTGAGTTTGAGATGAGCATGGTAGGTGAGATTACATTCTTCCTTGGTCTCTAGGTTCGTCAGCTAGAGGATGGGATGTTCATCTCCCAATACAAGTATGCTAGAAACCTAGTGAATAAATTTGGCTTCGCCTCCGCTAAGCATGCACGTACACCTACGAGTACTTCTATCAAGCTTAGTAAGGACACTTCAGGTAAGGACGTAGAGCAAACCTTATATCGAAGTATGATAGGTAGTCTTCTCTACTTGACTGCTAGTCATCCCGACATAGCCTTTAGTGTTGGAGTCTGTGCGTGATATCAGGCATCTCCGAAAGAGTCACACTTACTCTCTCTAAAATGTATTACCAAATATGTGAGTGGGACTCTCTCATACGGTATTTGGTATTCCTTTGATACCGATGATAATTTGTCTGCCTATTCAGATGCCTATTGGGCCGGGGATGCAGATGGTTGTAGGAGCACTTCTGGTTGATGTTTCTATTTTGGTTCTGCTCTTGTCTCTTGATTGAGCAAGAAGTAAAACTCCATCTCTTTGTCCACTTTAGAGGCTACCGCGGGGTGTTATTGCACGCAACTCTTGTGGATGAAGCAAATGTTGGAGGATTATGGGATTTCACAGGACACCATGATCATTTCCTGTGATAACATGAGCGCGATCCACATATCCTGCAATCCCTTCCAACATTCGCGCACAAAGCACATCAGGTTACGCGAGCACTTCATGTGTCAGTTAGTTGAGGAAAAGGTCGTATACCTGAGTTTCATTCCCACCGACCATCAGTTAGCCGTTATTTTCATGAAACCTTTAAATGCCCTTAGATTTGAGAGTCTTAGGAAGTCTTTGGGAATTTGCACAATTAACTGAGGTGTTGGTCCGTGTCTAGCATAGGATGCATTGTCATTATCATATCATCTGATTTCGATTGCTAGCTTGTATCTTTAGTAGTTTTATTCTTTTTGTTTTTACATTTCTTTTAAAAATACAAAAATATTTTCTTTTTATAAAATTTTTAGAAAAGCACAAAAAGATTTTTGTATTTTATTTGCATCTTTTATGGATGAGCATTTAAGATATCCAAGTCACAACTTCATTCCATATATCCATGTGATTGTTTGATAGAGATTTGAGACGCTATATCATTTCATCCATGTGCTTTACATTATTTGGAGTCTTTAAGATGTGATTAGTGATATCTTTCTACATGTTTGACTCCTAACTCCTTTATTGAACACATGCATGGCTTTATTCAAATTATTGCACTTGTCTATCACATATTGGCTTGAGTGTTTCCATCCCTATTCTGTCTATACAACGTATAATATGAGATAAATCTTGACAAGATTGGAATGCATATAAAAACCGTTTGGTGAGACTGTGTGTTTATTTGAAAATGGGGAAGGGCTGTGAAAGGTTCATTTAGCCTTTGCGATTTCTAAGCCACCGTTAAAAAGGACCTAAAAAATTGAGGTATTTTATTATCCGAGGTCCAAAGAGGTTTAAAGAGCCCGAAAAAATTTATAGGCAATAAAAAGCAATTCATGTCAAAGATGGGCCATTATGTTTCACCATCAATACTCCAAAGTTTGGGAATTTAGTTACCTCTATTCAAAATATAAATCTGAGGGAGTTTGGTTGGAGAATTTAACCGGGTTTTCATTTCCTTGAAAGCCCTGAAAGAGCATGAAAGAGTTTTGGACGTTATTGGTGTGGAAATCTCTTTGAGCTTTGATTTGTTGATTTGATTAAGTCAATGTCTCGTACCATTTTTTTTTACACCAAAGGAAGCATTTGAGTTCATTCATTAGGAGTATCCAATATTCATCGTGCACATATGTCATGTTTGTATGCATTGATTTTCCTATCGAATTTGATCACACCCTTATATTTACTCTATCATCGACTTGGTTGTTTTGTGTTCGTTCATGGTGTGATTTTTTTTATATATTTTGTGCGAAAAATTTTGAAAAATTCAAAAATAGCGGTTTATTACCTTGTGACAGTCTCCATGTGCCTCTATTTCTGCTTCTCATATCTATCTATTTGGGGACATCGTAAAAAGGGGGAGAAAGAATTATCATATTATGGGGGAGTTTTGAGTTTGAGGATCTATTTTAAATTGGTATCTATGTTTACCTTATTTTAAACTTGATATGTCACGTGGTATTTTCCTTTATCTCATGTGTGTAGGTACAAAGATTGATAATCATATATTGCACACCCTGATGAGAAAATCTTTGAGAAGTTTTGAAGATTTGAAGAGCAAACGATGAAGACTTATTCACTTGTATCTTTCCAGTTTTGGGTTCATGGAAGGGTAGATTTGTATAGGCAAATTGACATTTGATAATTTAGATATTTTTTTATGTTTGTACCGACATAGACATAGGGGGAGATTTGTAAGGTCATTTTTTACCATTGTCAATATGTATGTCGTACGCCGTTACACCGTTGAAGAAATTCAAGATCGTATCTACATCAACGGATCCAAATATCAAAGTGTCATGAACTTGGTAAAGTTTTGTCTTGGAAATCGGACCGATCCGGTCCTATTAAAAAAGAACTGATCCTGCATAAAAAAACAGACCAATTCGATTTGCATCAAAACTAGTATACCCCGAATCGAAGCCGAACCGATAAAGTGATTTTAAAAAACGAACCGATCCGGCATCAAAATTGGACCGATCCGGATTTAATAATCTCGAACAGATCCGTTAGATTTTTTCCACCAAGTTTCCTATATATACCTATTTCAGTGGTGTATTTTCGAAGACTTTGACAGACGATTTTGAGAGTCCAAATTCTCCTAGTCTTCATAATTTTTGAGTCCCAAGACTCATGTTTTGATTCACACAACTTTGCCAAACCTTTGTGAATCCGTTTTGCAATCCAATAACACAACCTTGTGTTTGTTCATACTCTTATGGATAAGACCGTCCTTCTTCTTCATTGCTGCCCTCCTGAAAAGGGAATGTTATAGACGATGACTACAGAACCGACACCCGCGGGTATTTCTGTGTCACTGTATTTTCATTGTAATTCGTGGAATTGTATCTTACAAAATTATAGTGAAAATAAAAGGTTTTTCCCCTTTGGGGGATTTTTCCTCACATGTGTGTGTTTGAATGTTCTTGCATGTTTCATCATCATATTAAATCACATATAGATGCATGTTTATGAATTAATTGATAAAAACTGAGTTTAATTAAATAATATCTCTATTTGAATGCCCGCGCACTCTTTCAGGTATTACACCCAATCACCTTGTAGAACCACGTCTACCAAAGACAAGAATTCGCAATCAAAAAAGATATGCACAGGAAAAATGCGAATGCATGAAAGGAACATGCACAAAATAAAGAATACCTTGAGAAGATACGTGGCTCCAGTAAAAGTCTGCTGGCAGCACCGGCTAAATGCATCTAGAGAAAAATAAAGGGTCGCCAAAGTCAGGCTTCCCCAATCATAGAGAAGGATGTTCATCCTCAAGTATGGCAAAAACCATAAGTTGATGACGTCGCCGCTCGACACCACCAAAAATCCCCCTAGCACCACCAAAATAAACAACCGGGCCATCTGCCTCACCTGCATCCCGTCCTCCACATCAATCACCCTACCTAGAAAAACATCCCTCAGCAGGGATAGACAGATAGAGTCCCCAGATACTATCCTCCCCACATCACCGAGAACCGCCCGCACCACCTCCGGCCTCACCCGCAAAGAGCGATCCACCTCTATTGGCTCTCCATCGCAATCCATCGCTAATAGATGATGCACATCTATAGGAGTCACAATTATCTCCCCAAAGCCAAAATGAAAGGTGTGGGTAGTGTCCCACCACCTCTCCCCCAAATCACTTAATATCGACGTCGAACGAGGCATCTCATCTAGCACAGACGCCAACCTCTCAAAGCCTGCTGATGATACCACCCAACGCACCACAGGTGGAAGGTGCTCCCAGACATCCTTAAGCCCCGTCATCCCGCGAGCACACATTGTCGACAAAGAAACATCCGACTGTCAAAGAAAAGACATTGTCAAAATCCAAGAAAAAAGGAAATCACCAAAAAAAAAAGAATGCCAAAAGTTATTTTGTACTTACATAACCACCAGGGTTCACCACCCTAGAAGAGCGTTGGTGCGATGGCTCTCATAGTAAAGTTCGCTCATCGATAACCGACTCAAACGTATCGAAAGAATTATCACCCCCCAAAGCAAGAGGCGCCCTCTCCCTCCACTCCACATTCGCCCAATCATCAACAGATAACCACTCCCGGTGTACCATAGTGCTCACAAAAGCGGCCATTCTTTGGGTTGCAGAATGTTAGAACGATTCATAGAAGAAAATTGCAAATAGAGAGAAGGCAAAAAACTGTGAAAAATGAGGGGAACTCACTCCTTTTTATAGAAAGCCAAGGGTTATTCCGATCGGCACTGACCCCAAACCTACCGATCGACACTGACCTTTTACCTTCTCAAGGCAGTTCAAAAGTCTGTGCCACTGTCGAATGGCACCCTCCACACCATGTCGACCGGCACCCTCCTTAAATTTTCGTACAAAAACTCCCAGAAAATACTAGAAAACCCTGGAAAATCCTTAGAAAATTCCTAAAAATCCCAGGGAAGGTTTAGAACATTTTCACCAAGAAAATTTTACACTCCCTCAAGAGAAACACTTAATACCCCAACGAAACTATCAAAATCTGGGTGAATTTTCCCCCGGCAACATCCTCAGAGGACCCCTGAAGTATCCCAAACCTCAGGTTATCTCATGTCCCCTAAAATTCTCCCCAAGCAAAGAGTCCAAACCATGGACCACCTAATCACATCCCTAGTGGAATTTATAGCATCAAATTGGCTATTACCCCACAAAGTCTCCAAAAGATATGAAGATTTCCCCAACAATCAGCTCCCAGCTCAAATCAAAATCATGAGATAATTTCCCCGACAGAGTTCCCTGAGAACATCTCAATTTAAGCCCTCAGAATTGGCTTCGACCCACAGAATTGGTCACCTCAATTTAAGCCCTCAGAATTGGCTTCGACCCGCATAATTGGTCATCTCAATTTAAGGCCTTAGAATTGGCTTCGACCCCTAGAATTGGTCATCTCAATTTAAACCCTCAGAATTAGCTTCGACCCGAAGAATTGGTCATTTCAATTTATGCCCTCAGAATTGGCTTCGACCCGCGGAATTGGTCATCACAATTTAAGCCCTCAGAATTGGGTTCAACCCGCAGAATTGGTCATCTCAATTTAAACCCTCAAAATTAGCTTCGACCCGCAGAATTGGTCACCTAAATTTAAGCCCACAGAATTGGCTTTGACCCGCAGAATTGGTAATCTCAACCTAAGCCCTCAGAATTGGATTCGACCTGCAGAATTGGTCATCATAATTTAAGCCCTCAGAATTGGCTTCGACCCATAGAATTGGTCATCTCAATTTAAGCCCTCAGAATTGGCTTCGACCCGTAGAATTGGTCATCACAACCTAAACCCTCAGAATTAGCTTTGACCCGCAGAATTGGTCATCTCAATTTAAGCCCTCAGAATTGGCTTCGACCCGCAGAATTGGTCATCTCAATTTAATCCCTCAGAATTGGCTTCGACCCGCAGAATTGGACATCACAACCTAAGCCCTCAAAATTGGCTTCGACCCGCAGAATTGTTCATCACAATTTGGGTCCTCATAATTGGCTTCGACCCGCAGAATTGGTCATCTCAATTTAAGACCTAAGAATTGGCCTCGAACCTCTGAATCGGTCATCCTCATCCTTAGGCCCTCAGAATTGACCTCAAACCCGCAGAATTGGTCATCCTCATCCTCAAGTCCTCAGAATCGACCTAGACCCTCTGAATTGGTCATCCTCCTTCAAAAGAATCATGCAGTGTCTACTCGACGGCTTTCATTTGTTCCAAACTCACACGTCAAGGGCTCTATAAACACCCCATTCTAGCACCCTCTAACCTCTCCTTAGGTACCTAGCACCTCCCTTCATCACTATAAACCTAAGTCATACCACGGGTACTGACCTAGAGGCCATTAGGCACTTCCAGGTTCCATTTGACCAAAAGTTAAACTCTTCATCTCGACTGATACTGAATGGGTCTTCAAAGGGCATTGAATTCCCTTTCCAATGGTCCATCCCATGCGCAATTCTGACTTACGGTGCGGATGAACAACCCGTTTCCCCTCAAAACTTGATCAGGAGGCCATCGAACACTCTCGGGCTTTGTTTGACCAAAGTTAAATCTTCATATAGATTGAGACTAAATTAATTTTCAAAGGTCACTGAATTCCATTTCTAACAGTCCACCCAATGCGTAATTCTTCCTTACGGCATGGACGAACGATTCATTTTACTCCAAAAGGTCACCAAATTCTACCAGGCCCTGGTTGACCAAAGTCAACTCCCTAAACTGAGTCAATCTCTTTGGAATGTTGAATTACATTTCCTAAACCTTCCAATGGTCTGCCCCATGTGCGATTCTGACTTACCATGCGGACGAACGATCCATTTGCATCCGACAATTCGCTGTCCAAAGGATCGACGAGCGCTTACGAGCCACATTTGACCTGAAATCAACTCCCGGACGTGGGAGCACTCCAAAGGACTTTTGAAGGTCTCTGAGGTACCTTTCCATCAGTTTTCCTCATTCACAATTCGGATCAATGGTTTACGTTTTATGATCATTTTTCTTATCGAACCTAAAAGAGACTGCCAAATGGCAGGTTCCGAACCCTGCCTATCGGGAGTGTGCCTAAAAACTCTGGCCGATTGGAAGGACTAGGACTATGTCGATCGAAAATTCCCTAGGCCAATAAAAAGGAGGGAATAACCTCATTGCAAAGGGACCCAAGATCTAAGATCCATCACTCTCAGCGAACTCAGAAAACCTCTCTCGAAGTCAGCATGATTTCTACATTCAAATCCCTTTCTAACCCTCACCTTTCATCATCGTTTTCCCCAAACTTGGTGAATTAACTACCCTTCATCATCATCCAAGTGCAAGGGATGCTCTCTAACATTCAAGATCAAGCTCAAGATCTTCAAGAAGGTCCAATTCTCTCTTCAAATTCTCCTAAATTCGCATTAACTTATTTTATTACTTAGCACTTTTATTCTCTCCATCTCACATATCCTAATATAGTTTTTATTTAGTATTATTGCACATCCCTTATTTTCTTATAAATAAAACACTAAAAACCAGAAAAAGAGGGTTTGATCATAAATTCCAACCGGGAATTCTCACACTTTTCTCACAACTAAAACACTTTTTTTACACACACATATATAAGAGAAGTCCTCAGTTGGATTTATGGGATAAATCCCACCCCTCATTTTGCATACGAACTACGTGGACTTTGATGCCTCTATACGCTACGTAGGCGTCTCGGGGTAAAACCTGAGACTCGAGTCCTATTCCTTCCATTTTTGTTATTTTTCTATATTCTTTAACTTAATTCTCCTAAAATCTATATATTTACATATACCTATATTTTTTCTTAGTGGCGTATTATTCCACATGCGTTATCGTTCGTTTATAACGATTAACGCAAGGATAACCACGTAAATCATATTTTCTAATATTACTTTTAGGAACTTTCCTATGGATGACTCGCTTTGTCTCTTCTATGATATAATTGGATGATTGCTATCTCCACTACATATACACATGCAAACATATCACGGGGAAATAAAGGAAAATAGCAATAATCCATGAGAGATCGCAAGGGCGAAATGGGTGCCTAACACCTTCCCATTTCATAACTTAGCCTTCGAACCCTTTTCAAATCAATTTTGGTTTTGTATGTATCAGTTTGTCTTTGGATACTGCCTTCGGGATGGCTCCACCTTCTTTTGTCTGTTTTGAGTAAAATAGATTGGCGACTCCATCTCTCTACATTTTTCACCTCACACATCACCGACGACGGTCGAAGAGCTCCCGAGAGGGATTCGCGGGACCAGGATCCTCTCACTGTGGAGATGACCCCCTCTCATCATCTCTCTCCCTCCGTGAGGATCGGGGATGGCCACTTAGGCCTAGGTCGTTAGTGGGGAGGCCGAGGATGAATCTTCTGAGGACGAGGAGCAGGTTGACACTTCGTACGCTTCATCTTTTATCTCTTTCGTCAAAGAGCGCGACGTCCTTGTATGGAGACATTCGTTCGGCATCAAGTATGATATCATAATGAGGGTCCCATACAAGGACGATAGAGTTTTTCAGGGCCGAGAGGGAGAGGTCGGCCACATAGGTGTCGGCCTTGAGACTTTTGCCTCCTTTGCCTCGTTAAAATTCTTCAGTATTGACCTCACTTTCTCCAAATATTTAACCATCTTGTCATCATCTGCCTCAACCAATCTGGAGTCACTGTGAACTAGGAGTTGGCGGGCTCAATCCAAGGATATAAAATCTATGATATCTTCGTATTTGAACTCATTATTGGAGCCTTTAAAGTTGAACCTTAATGCATATTCAATATTTGTTCCATCTAGTGCCTACACTTTCAGGCCTGCACTATTTCCACTCTCGCAAGAGGACTCATCGATGAAGAGGCTCCACACCATACCATTCTCATAGAAATTACCCTCTTTTAGGGCTCCACACTTGAAGAGATACTACTCATCTTCATTCCCAGGTACTTTCCCCTAGCTGAACTTATCTCAACCTCGTTTGGGGGGGAGCATACACTCGTTTCTTGCTCACAGCCAGTAGTCTCAGAATTTCCTTATCAGCCTCATCCCAGGTGAACTCGACCACAAAGTCTACTAACTCTTGACCTTTTATGGCCATTCTAGGCTGATTGATGATATCATATTCTTCAAGATATATTTCCCAAGCTATTAGTGTCCCCGAATTCTCAGGCTTGTGGATGACCTGTCAAAGTGGAGAGTCCATTAGGATGACCATTGTGTGGCCCTTTATGTATGGTTTCATCTTCCTTGAAGCATGAATCAGAGCATAGGCCAATTTTTCCATCCTGGGGTACCTCTGTTTGCCCCCTAGAGTGCCTTGATATTTAAATATACCATCTTTTGTACTCCATCCGCATCTCTTAGAATGGCCGCGCTAATAGCTGACTCTGAGACTACTAGAAACACATAAAGTTTTTCCCCTATATTGGTCGTGATAATAATAAGGAAGAGACGATGTAGGACTTCAACTCTTGACATGCATTATCACATTCCTCATTCCATTCCAAAGTTTTTCTAAGAACTTTAAAAAATGGAAGACATTTGTTAATGGCTCTAGATACAAACATGTTAAGTGCCTCCATTCTTCCCGTCAACCTCTGCACATCCTTGATCAAATTTGGGATCTTCATCTTCATCAAGGCCTTGATATTTGCTGGATTTCCCTCTATCCACCTCTAATTTATGATGAAGCCCAAGAATTTTCCCTCTCCTAAACAGAACACGCACTTTACAGGGTTAAGCTTCATCCTATATCTATCCATCATGTCAAAATTTTGCCAGGGGTCGGCCACATGAGTGTTAAACTTTAGACTTTTAGTAATCATATCATAAACATAGACTTGCATTATCTTCCCAATTTGATCCTAAAACATCTTGTTAACAAGCCTATGGTAGGTAGCTCCGGTATTCTTCAAATCGAAGGGCATGACCTTATAACAGTAGGTCCCCATGTCGATTATGAAGGCAGTCTTCTCCTCATCGACCAGGTGCATGGATATTTGGTTGTAGCCCTAATAGGCATATATGAAACTAATCAGCTCATGGCCTACTGTGGCATCAACCATCTGGTCAATTCTAAGAAAAGGAAAGATATCTTTAGGGCAAACCTTGTTCAGATCGGTAAAGTACACACACATTATCCACTTCCCATTATCTTTGGGGATGATAACTGTGTTGGCCAGTCAATCTGGATATATCACCTCTCTTATAAAGTCGGCTTTTCTAGCTTCTTTACTTCTTCCTGGATGAGCTCGTATTTATCTCGGTAATAGATTCTTCTCTCGTGTCGTATCAGCCTAACATCGTCAGCCACATTCAGTTTATGACAAAAAAGTTTAGGATCTATGTTCGGTATATCCTCGTGACTCCATGCAAAGATACGTTGCATCTCTCTGAAGAGTTTGATCATCTCTTCCTTGATATCTCCTCTTAGGGCTTTGTCGACTTGGACTGTCTTTTTCGACTCGTCCTCATTGAGGATGATGAATTCTACCTCTTTTGCAGCCTCCCCTTTCTTCAGTTTGGTTTCATCCTTGGGATTCGGGGTATCAATATTATAGGTCATAATTTCTTTCTTATGAGATCCCCTCTCCTTGGATGAGTTGAACTAGCATTCACGTGCCAACACTTGATCACCTTGGACTTCCCCTACCCCATAAGGGGTCAAGAATTTTACCATTTGGTGTACAGTGGATGGCACGGCCTCAAATTCCTTGAGGGATACTCTTCCCAAGGTAATGTTATAAACTGAGTATACATTTCATCCATCACAAATAAATTAACATTCTTTGTTAGCATCTTAGGCCAAACATCTCATATTCCAACAACCATTTTCATACATTCCCAATGGATACACCTTCTCGTCGCTGATGATAAGGGACGAGCCTCTTCTTGCTGAGCCCCAAACCTTTGAAACATGGCCAGAACATAACATCAGTCGAACATCCCCCATCGACTAATATCCTCATCACGTTATACCCATCCTGAGGAGCTAAGATTCCCTTGAAGTCAAGTCCTGAAAAACTCACAATTAAGGTATCTATATCTACCTTCTTTCTTTTCTCTGACTTTTTATTTACTTTGGCCGAGTTAATGGCTTCATCCTTGGGAAGGGCCTTAGCCTCGGCCACATATGCCTTACGGTCAGCCACTTCTGTACCCCCCCTGATAGGCCTCCACATATCATCTTCACATCGAAGGAGATCATGTGGAGTCAACCTTTTGGATCATCATCCTTTGGTGGTAGGTCTGGATTGTCATTATCATTCTTCTTCCCTAGGGCATCTTCCCAGTACTTATTGGCCCTTCTTTTTCTGGGGTCGTTACGTCCCCTCTTTAGGATGCCACTACTCACATACTTTTTTGGCTTCCCATCCTTGAGCATCTTCTCAATCTCATTTTTCAGGGCAAAACACTTGTCGATTAAGTGCTCATGGTCTTGGTCTTAGTGAATGATATAACAAAAGTGTACCCTCGTACTCTGAGCAATAACATCGTCCTATTTCACAGCCGAGTCCCCAGGAGGTTCACATCAGTCAGTTAGAAGGTCATCCTTTGTAAGGATGGCTCGACTTGGATCAACCTTGGTTAGGCGGCAATCGAGGTCAGCAACAGCCTAATGGGCTCAACTGTGACCACTCTCATATTCTCCTTCAGCTGATACCATAGTTAGGCTTAGTTTCCTAACCTTGGCTAGTTAATTTGGCTGAGGTTATACTTATGGTTGGAGGACCAATGCACCTATCGGAATCATCAACCTCATCCTAAGATAGGCCAAGGTTCCAGTCGATGATGTCACATATCAGATCATGTGCAAATACAAGGAAGACTTGGAACACATAGACAAAACTGTTATAACTAAATCATTCCCTCACATGAGGGAATATTTTGTCATCATTATCTACATGTGGCAGAGCCAGGTGTCCACATAATATTGGCTAGATCATCACACACATTCTCATTGCATGCTTGGGGGGTACACTACACCCCCAAGCACTATATATACTTGTCTTCCCCTTCCTTCTAAAAGGATCACATATTATGAAACTTAGCTGAAACTCTGCCAAAATATACAGTAGAGAGAAAAAGTGAGTGCATTGTATCACAAGGCTATTAGAGCCCTTATTTTATAGTGAAGATCACTCACCTGCACAGTGACCGTAGACCTAGATAGGCTGAACCACTTATATTGTGTGTTTCACCTCTTCTCCTTACCTCCGTCTATATCTATTTTGCTTGCTTGCTTCCATTGTTATACCAATTTAATCTCTATAACACCTTGATCTGGTGGTGCTATTTGAGCATCATCAGTTTGGCGCCGTCTATGGGAACGAGAAGCTATATCTCTTCCTTCTTAAAGCTTGGCCTCACCGGAGAGTCTGGTGGTGAACTAATCCTCCCCCTTGTGTGGAGTAGTTTCACCATTAAAAGAGATCCATTAAGGTTTTCAAGCTCACCAGTCTTTTCATCATAGCTCAAACATACGGCACCAGAGTTGGTGGTGGTGGTCCAAGTTCCATCCACGCACCACCACTGTCCGAGATGGTTAGGGTGGCTATAGCCTTAAAGTCCTTGGTGGCTAGTCAACAAGCTATGAAGGAGCAATTTGCTCAATTCAGCCAAAACATGATGATGAGGCCACTAGGAATCTCTCCGGAGATGATCACTCTGGAAGCTGCATAAGAACAACACCAGGAGTCCAGGGGACCACCCCAGGCACCACGCAAAGATCTGCCTCCTCCCAGTGGCGGAGGGAAGTTGTTGACCCTAGGTATTTTCGCCTGGGGAGGCAAGGATGTCACACCCCACAATATCCGACAGACAGGGTGGCCAGCCACCGCCGTCGAACTATGTCGGGCGTGAACTAAATAAATACCATTCTTAGTATGAGACAGATATGAGACATAAATAAATCAATCCATAAGATAAATAATTGAATCAATCTACAATGGTCATAAACAACTAAGCGATAAAATATCCATCACATGCTAACTCCGAATAAAACCAATCTCCAATAATGATTAAATAAAATCTGAATAGAGATCCAACTCTGAATAACTAAAATAGAACCCATAAACAACTTTGGAACCGAATGGCCCAATAACTCTCTTAACTGAGTCTCATAATGAAATACGACTGAAAGGAAAGTCTAAACTAAAACAAAGCAATAAGGTAATTCAACTCCTGCTTCACCTCCAAACGATAACTCCGATAAACTTATGTAGCTTCTCCAATTCTAATCCTAAAAAAGATTAGTCAACGCATGGGTCAGAGTCAAAGCCCCGAGCAAGAATACGCACTACTCCCCTCAAATAGGATCCTTGAATCCAGACAGTAGCATTATATGCAATAAATATCACTGTTGATACCAAATTTAATCTACTGACTTGAACCAATCATATAAAGACACGTGGCTATCTACATGGCAACAACAAGCACTTCCGAGATGATCACACGCTCCGAGGAACCATGTTACTCCGAGGAACTCATACGCTCCGAGGAACTCATAAGCTCCGAGGAACAGACCTCTCCGAAGAACTCTTGAATACCAAGAAGCTTAGGCGGTCCGAGCAACTCAGGCGGTCCGAGCTGCATCTCGAATAAAGCATTAATAGCTGGATAACCAACAGTTCAACTGATTCATTAAATGCTCATCATTCAGACGCACACACAAAGAGGGCATTAAATGTATTACCCTTTCATATGTATATCATTTAATGCATTACCCTTTGACATTACAGCCTCAGGGCTATAAATACATTGTACAATCCTCATTGTAAAGGGACCGAATCCAGAACGGAATTTCTTGTAATCGAGAATTCCCAAACACTCAGCAATAAAACAACAGTGGACGTAGGCCATTCTTATAAGGCTGAACCACTTTAAAATCTTTTGTCTCATTTATTTATCTGTGATTGAATAATTAGAGTGATCTAATTTTTTACATCAACAGATTGGCGTCGTCTGTGGGAAACGACTGGTAATATCATTTTCTCAGTCAAATACAATCCATTACCAATGGCTGATATTCCTGAATCCAACAATCGAAATGCTGGAACCACTCCAAATCCGTCTGCTCCACCAATTGTTCCAGATCTGACCGGAATAATGGAAAATCTGGCTCAGGGCCAAACCGTCATGCAAGAAACGATGCGATAACTCATCCAAACCCTCCATGGCGGTGCATCAGCCCATTCCGGACCACGAAGCATTCAAAGAAATACCCGTGCGCCTTTTTCGCGTACTAGGCATACTTATCCATATCGCAATGAGGAATCTGAAGATTTTTCTTATCAACCTGGATGAACTTCGTCAGTGCGAGCCACAGATACTGAACAACATGTCACCCTCTCCCCGGAAAGGACCCGCTCATTGGAAAGATTAAGTAGGGCTTCTCCTTTCGACCGATTAGGCCCTAGGAGGAACAAAAGTCTTCTTAATGCAACATTGAGGAGCTTTCGGCGACCATCAGATTTAAAGGAAGGATCTGCCCAGTCGCGACCAGCTGCTCGTCAAGATGGATCTTATGACCGACCAGCTGCTCGTCGAGATAAATCCCAGGAAGCCACTTCAACGCGATCAGTTGCTCAAACCAATAGGCCTGAGGAAGGAAATGATGCATGGAAAGGATCTATTCAGAGGCTGGAGGATAGATTAGGGGAAATAGCTAAGGCCAAGAACCTTCTACAACGAACCTTTGTTCGAGGAACACCTTTTGTCCAAGACATTGTTGATTTTCCAACACCATCAAAGTTTAAAGCACCTATTGTGACTCCCAAGTATGATGGGAAGACTGACCCTATCCTTCATATAGAACAATATCAAGCTGCTTCCGACATCTATGCTGTCCTAGACGAGATGAGATGCAGGGCATTCTCGAGAACTCTTACCGGATCTACTAAGATATGGTATAATAATCTTATCAGAGATTATATAACTCGTTTTAATAACGAGAAGCTCGAAGTCATTGATTATGAGGAGAAGACAACAATTACCGCTTTGATGAGTGGACTGCTGCCAAACAAGCTGTACTACACTTTAGCCAAAGATCCACCTCGAACCATGTCAGACCTGATGGGAAAAGCATCTAAGATTATGAATGCCGAGGAGGCTATGTCTGCGAAGAAGAATATGGACGCCAAAGAAACCAGGGTGGAAGGTGATAAAGCTAAGAAGAAAGAACATAAGAACAATGGTGGTGATAAAAAATCCAAAAATAGGTCGTCATGGGAGGTCTTGAGGAAATTTGATAATTACACACCTTTGAAGGAAAATATTAACCACGTCCTGGAAGAAATTAAGAATAGCGAGGAGTTAAACTGGCCAAAGAAATTAAAGGCAGACCTTACACGAGGAATAGGGAAAAGTATTGTGAGTTCCATAAGGATCATGGCCATATGACTAAAAATTACATAGCTCTTCAGAATGAGATTGAAACACTCATCCGATGAGGAAAACTAGCAAAGTATGTTGATCGGGGAGGCGAAAGAAGAAACAATGACCGAATTAGAGAGAGGTCTAGATCTCCTCGTCGAGCAAAGGAGAACAAGAAGAGAAACCATGAAGTTGATCCAGAGGATGACCCCGATCTTTCCAAGAAACCAAGGCAGCCAGAACGAGAGGTATTTTCAATACGCTTTGGGTCATTTGATTGTAATGTTATTACAGGAGGAGATGCAGGAGGAGGAGACCTTACTGCAGAAAGAAAATCTTACCTCGGTGAGGCTCAAGCTTGCTCGTACATTCAACGAATAAATTTAGCTAAGGAAGATCGCCCAAGAAAGGTGAACAAGGAGAAATTGGTCATCGATTTTTCGAAAAATGACCTTACAGGTGTTTTATATCCTCACGATGATACACTGGTGATCAAAATGAGAATGAAGGAGGTAATGATTTTAAGAGTGCTGGTCGACAACGGTAGCTCGGCAGACATCATGTTCTACTCGTGTTTCGATAGTTTAAATCTAAAGCTATCTCAATTGGAGCCTTACCACAGACCCCTCATCGGTTTTGCTGGCGAGAAAGTATTTCCACTTGGGACGATCAAGTTACATATATTCATTGGTACGTGGCCTGCTTGTCGGAGAGAAAGAATACGTTTCTTCGTGATGGATAAGAATGTCCAATCATCGTACAATATCATCATGGGAAGAGTAGGATTGAAGAAGTTCGAGGCTGTACCATCTACAGTGCATCAATGACTAAAATTTCCAACAAACTTTGGAGTAGGAGTTATGAAAGGTGATCAGAAAGTAGCTCGGGAATGCTATTATTCATCCTCCGAGCAAGAAGAACTGGAAGAATCAAAGAAAAAGAGATGAGTCACAACTCGTGAAGGATCAAGTGGTGGAAGCTACTGAAAACATCATTCTGGACGACGAGCACCCTGAGCGAACTACTCAAATAGGTTCATTGTTGGAAGCCTCATTAAAACTAGAGTTGATAACTTTCCTTAGAAGCAGAAGACAAACTTTTGCGTGGAGTCATGAAGATATGCCTGGGATAGACCCAAACTTCTTATGTCACGAGCTCAATGTGAATAAGGAAATCAAGCCTGTGAAGCAGAGACGAAGAGTATTCAGTCCCGAGAAGAATCAAGCTATACAGGAGGAAGTCGAGAAACTCCAAAAAGCTTGTTTCATTGAAGATGTTAAATATCCAGATTGGTTAGCTAATGTGGTGATGGTAAAGAAGAACAACAATAAGTGGAGGATGTGTGTAGACTTCACCGACCTCAACAAAGCATGCCCAAAGGATCACTTTCCACTGCCCCGAATTGACCAACTGGTGGATGCTACCTCGAGACACGAGTTGCTAAGCTTCATGGATGCTTATTCTGGTTACAATCAGATTAAAATGAAACCTGAAGACAGGGAAAGTACTTCTTTCATTACCCCTAGGGGAACTTATTGTTATAATGTTATGCCTTTTGGTTTGAAAAATGCAGGTACGACATATCAGAGGCTGATGAACAAGGTCTTTGCTGAACAAATCAGTGGCAATATGGAAGTCTATGTTGACGACATGCTGACAAAAAGCAAGAAAGCTGCCGATCATCTAGTTGACTTAAGTCAGACTTTTGATCAACTAGATAAATATCAAATGAAGCTGAACCCGACGAAGTGCATATTTGGAGTACGAGAAGGCATGTTCCTCGGGTACATTGTCAATCAACGAGGCATTGAAGCAAATCCTGAAAAGATCAAAGCTCTATTAGGGCTGCGATCTCCAATGACGAAGAAGGAAGTACAGAGTCTCACAGAATGAGTAGCGGCACTCAACAGATTTGTGTCACGAGTAACTGATAGATGTATCCCATTCTTCAGGACACTCAGAAAGACTTTTGAGTGGAATGACGAATGTGAGAAGGCTTTTCAAGACTTGAAGAAATACTTGGGAGCACCTCCACTGTTGTCCAGGCCGGTGACGAGAGAAAAATTGTATTTGTACCTTGTAGTGTCTGAGAATGCAGTTAGCTCGGCGTTAATCAGAGTGGAGAATGGAGTACAAAAGCCAATTTACTACACAAGTAAGGCCTTCCGAGGAGCAGAGATCAGATATCCAAAGCTGGAGAAATTGGCACTGGCACTGATTGAGGTGAGTAGGAGAATGAGGCCATACTTCCAGGCTCATACTATAGTAGTATATACCGATTTTCCATTGAGACAAGCCCTTCATAAGCCAGAAAAATCAGGGAGATTGATGTACTGGGCAATAGAGCTCGGTGAATATGATATAATTTATGAACCCAGATCATCGTTAAAAGGGCAGGCTCTAGCAGACTTTATAGCGGAGTTCACCTATCCTGATACCCCCGAGGAGCAAAAGTTGCTCGCTGATCAACATGTGGATGTTACAGGATCAACAAACACAAGCTCATACCAATTCCGATAGGTAAAAGGGCGTGTGGATGTTACAAGATGTGATGCAGAGATAGTTGTGAGATCTCCGGACGAGGAGAAAAAGTTGCACATTGATCAACCTGTGGATGTTACAGGATCAACAAACACAAGCTCAGACCAATTCCGATTGGTAAAAGGGCGTGTGGATGTTACAGGATGTTATGCAGAGATAGATGTGAGAACTCCGGACGAGGAACAAGAGTTGCTCGTTGATCAACCTGTGGATGTTACAGGATCAACAAACACTAGCTCAAACCAACTCCGGTTGGTAAAAGGGCAAGTGGATGTTACAGGATCATTAAATTCGATCTTAGACTAACTCCGGTTGGTAAAAGGGCAAGAAAAAATGATCGACGAAGAGCAAGAAAAATTCGAGGAGGATGAAAAGAAGTAGCAAATATTTCACCGAGGAACTCTAACTTATTCGAAATTTGAAGACGAGTTACCTATATGGAGGCTATATGTAGATGGCTCATCTTGCACTGCAGGATGTGGCGCGGGGATAATTTTGAGCACTCCGGACGAGGTCGACATGGAATACGCCTTGCGTTTCTAATTCAAATCTTCCAAGAATGAGGCTGAATATGAGGCCATGATTGCAGGGCTTAATTTGGCAAAAATTATGGAGGCGCAGCAGGTTGTGATCTTCAGCGACTCTCAATTGATTGTAAACTAAATGATGGGAGTATATGCAGTTAGAGGAGAATTAATGATCAGATATCATGCAAAGGCAGAGGAGCTGGTGTCAGAATTTACAGCTATTCAGCTGGTCAGAATACCAAGAATGGAGAATGCGAGAGCAGACGCCCTAGCTCGACTAGCATCAGCTACTCACACCGAGCTACGATGAACAATCCCAATTAAAGTGTTAGCTGGTCGGAATATAGATGAAGATCTGACGATGAAATTTATCACCCTTGATTTAGGACCATCTTGGATGGATCCCATCAGGGCGTATGTCGAGGAGGGAGAACTGCCAATTGACAAGCTCGCAGCCAAGAAATTGAAGTTTAAAGCTGCTCGGTATGTAATAACTAATGGTGTTTTATATAGACGGGGAATTATGGCAGGTTTGCAGAGATGTGTGCATCCCTCCGAGGTGAAAGAATTGATTGAAGAAATCCATGAAGGGTCTTGTGGAGCACATGTAGCAGGTCAGACGCTTTTGCAAAGGGTGATGACGCAGGGATATTACTGGCCAACGATGAGGGCTGATTGTATAGCCTTTGCCAAGAAGTGTGACAAGTGACAGCGCTTCTCCTCCATCCGAAGAACTCCACAAGCATTGTTGACACCTATAACTTCCCCTTGGCCATTTGCCATGTGGGGAATTGACCTGGTTGGACCATTGCCAACGACATGAGGAAGGTTCAAGTACCTCATCATCGTAGTGGATTATTTTACTAAGTGGGTAGAAGCTGAGCCACTTATTGATATGACGTACGAGAAGGTGTACCAATTTGTTTGGAAGAACATCATCTGCCGATATGGTCTCCCTCATGCCTTCATCACAGACCATGGAACACAATTTGATAACGAGGAGTTTGTCGCCTATTGTCATCAGTCAAAAATTTTGAAGGTTCATTCAGCACCAGGCCATCCTCAAAGCAATGGACAAACTGAAGTGACAAACAGAACGCTGTTGAACGGGTTAAAGAAATGATTGGATGATGCAAAAGCAAACTAGATCAACGAGCTACAATCAGTACTTTGGACTTACCGAACTACTCCCCGAGTAGCAACTGGAAAATCACCATACATGCTGGCGTTTGGAAGTGAAGCTGTCATACCCGCCAAGTTGGGCCTCCCAACACACAGGGTACTGAATTTCGATTCCCCTGTCAGCGACTTAATGAGAAGACTGGATTTAAACATGCTCGAGGAAGTTAGAGAAGAAGCAGCCATTAGAAATGCTGCTTACCAGCAGCGAACAACTTTGTTCTACAACAAGAGGGTGAAGAAGTGCGGCCTGAAAGAAGGAGACTATGTGCTGAAGAAAGTAATTCAAAAGCATAACAAACTGGAGGCAAACTGGCATAGACCATACCGAGTTATAGAAGTTGTTCGACCAGGAACTTATCGAATAGCAACTTTAGAAAGCGAGGAGTTTAAGAATGCATGGAACGCAGAGCATCTACGCAAGTATTATCAATGATGTATATGTAACACAGTTCCATCAGTATGAATAAAACGAAGATATTCTGCCAAAATCTCTCCTTTTTATTGAGAATTTTTTGGGGAATACTAGTGCTACACACTACTTGGCAAAACTCGACAAAGATCGGAATGCTCAGTAAAATATTCCTAAAAATGCCAACTTCGATTGGTTAGGAAACAAAATATTCCTAAAAATGCCAATTTCGATTGGTTAAGAAACAAGATATTCCTAAAAATGCCAACTTCGGTTGGTTAGGAAACAAGATATTCCTAAAAATGCCAACTTCGGTTGGTTAGGAAACAAAATATTCCTAAAAATGCCATCTTCGGTTGGTTAGGAAACAAGATATTCCTTAAAAACCCAACCTGTTTGGCTAGGAAACGATATATTCCTAAAAATGCCAACCTCTTTGGCTAGGAAACGAAATATTCCTAAATATGCCAACCTGTTTGGCTAGGAAACGATATATTCCTAAAAATGCCAACCTGTTTGGCTAGGAAACAAAATATGCTCTCAAATGCCAACTTATGTTGGTCGGAAGGTACGTACATTCTCGAAAATGCCAACTTATGTTGGTCGGGAGGTAAGATTATTCCAGAAAGTGCAAAAGTTGCTAACTGTGGCTGGTCGGGGATAAAAACCCACTAATTGTAGTTGGTCGACAAGTAGAATTTATCGACCTTGGTTGCTCGGACGCATTTTATGAAAAAGATAAAAATCTACCATGTATGGCTAGTCGGGGATAAAAACCCACTAATCGTAGTTGGTCGACAATGATCATTTACCGACCTTGGTTGGTCGAAAACATTTAAGAGAAAAATCTACCAAGTATGGTTGGTCGGGGATAAAAACCCACTAACTGTAGTTGGTCGACGAGCACAATTTAAGGACCTTGGTTGGTTGGAAAAATTTTAAACATTTTTATACTCATTACTTTATTATTAAGTGATTGAGCAACATTACTGATACTTGTAACTTTTTAATTATTACTGAGTTGGTCGATGAACAACACAATATTGTTATTTTTAACAAATATGCATAAATATAAAGTATTTGATAATTACAAGATAATAGCAAACAAAAATGAAAGTCTTTCATTGAATTCAAAATAAATTACATTGATAATGAAATTACAGTTACATGTATACTAACTATTACATCAAAAATTCCTATTCTACTGGTCTCTTCCCCTCTGCTTTTGACACAGGTTCCTCGCCAGTAGGCGGATCATTTAAAGACTGAGGAGAATTGATAAAGTTAAGATCCTTCAGCATCCTGACATTCATCATGGATGGTCGATCTAATAGATGCTCGGGACGAGATACTTCGATTTGAGAATGAAGATTATAGTCACCGAGATACTTTGAAATTAAGCTCCGAGGAATAGCCCGAGCTGGGATCCAATCCATCTCCAAATTGTATGGTGGCACAGGCAAGTTGAGCAAACCAGGATCATGGTAGTCCCACAGATAATGGCTTTGTTCGAGCTTCAACACACCTAAGGCATTCAACCAGCCTTGCTTGTAGCCCTCATTGTTGGCATTCTGGATACGGTCGTCCAAGTGGAATAATGCTTCGTTGTATCCAGCCATCCAGAACTCCCTGGGCTATTTGTGGAATTGATATTTTAGCCTTTCTAGCTACTAGTGGAGATTCTTGATGAAAAGCTCCTTATTCTCCAAGACTGACTTCTGCGTAGAGAGCTATTTTTCCAAGTCCCTAATTTTCTTTGACATATCAGACAAAGCCTGGTTCTTCACCATTAATTGGAAAGCTTGGTTCTCTAATGCAGACTGAGTTCTCTATTCCTCGACAAGAACCCGAGCTGCTCTTCCTCATCCCCGAAGAGCTCTTGCTCGACCGCGAGAAGATGTAGAGGTGCCAGAACTCTTCAAAGTCTCCAACTCGTCCCTCAACTTGGCATTCTCAACCTCTAGGAACGAGAATCCCTCGTCTGTCACTGGGATCAAGGCACTGGAAGTGGAGGCTACAGACTTCAATTGTGATAGTTCTTTTTGCAAGATGTTGTTCTCTTGCTCCAGCAACTTGGTAATATGTCTGCATTCCTCGACCTCACACTTTAAAGTCCTCTCCCTCAGATCATACCCAGTAAAAAGCTTCTCGTAGCCCTTGTCAACCATGATCAGCTTGTACTTCTTTTTGTACCCCTCATGCAACAGGGGCAGTTGATTCCTTGTATTGATTCTGAAGGTCTTAGAGGGTGCACTGGAGATCCTCGATCATTTCATAGTAAGCCACATTATTGGCCACCGCTCGATCAAGCAGACACTTCAGATATTGATATGCTTCCACTGCCTGTTCTGAAGCATCCTGACCGAGGATGTCGACAACTTGTGCAGCACTTAGGTCTGTGTGATCAGCTTTATAGTATTCATTACATTGTTGCATCAGCTTTGTATCATGAGCAGATAGCAGATCCATCCTGGACAGAAACTAGCAGAGAAAGAAAGAGCAATCATCAATAAGAAAACAAGAAGAGTATGAATAGAAGATGAACAACATTATGCAAGAAAATTCAAGTTTTATTATATCATAATTCAGAGTTACATATTATGGATTATATTTGATAAAGAGAAACAAAATATAAAGATAAGCCCGAACAACACTACACCTTTTCCTTATCTCCCAAAACCTTCTCGGGAGGTTGGGAAGAGGAAGCAGGTTGCTAGGAGGGAACTGTGGGTTGTTCGGAGGGCACCAGCTGTTGCTCGGAAGAAGAAACGACTTACTCGGCAGCATACTGGATGGCTGGGGGTGATCTCCCATCATAATTGAAGACTCTTCAAAGGTAGCTTCGTCCTCTTTTAATTCTTCTGGAGTTGGAGGGGGACCAGGGATATGTCTCTGGAAGAGCTCGGATGACTCGTCGACCTTCATTTCCTGAAGGGCAGCAACCCATCCGTCCCTAAAGTACTTCAGGCTGCCATAGTCCACTTGAGATACCACGGCAGCACACCCCTTATCCCACCCCTTGTCCCAGCCAGAGCTGAAGGACTTCTTCACTGCAGCTTTCCTCTTGACTTTCTCCAAGGCAAGCTTCTCGGACAGCAAGTTCTCAGCGGCCTTCAACTTATTTTCTACCTCCTCCTTCTGCCTACCTACTTCCTGAAGTTTAGCCAACTCCTCCTCGGCAGCCTTGAGTTTATTTTCCAACTCTCCAGTAGTTTTGAGCTTCTCTTCAAGCTCCTTATTTGCCTTCTCCAAGGCATTTATTCTCTTCTCCAACTCCTTGGAGGCATCAACAATCTGAGCTTTTTCTTCCTCGGAGGAGGCAAGTTTCTTCTCCCAGATAGCTTTGTCATCAGCATATTTCTAGCGAGAATCTGCCAGAGACTTGGTAGCTTTTTCCAGAGCTCCCTCCACACTGGACGAGGAGCATGAAGCCTTAATCGCTTCATCCTTCTTCAAGATTATATTAAAGCAGCTCGTCAACTGTGAACAGAAAAAGAAAGCAAGTTAGAAACAGAAATGACAAAGGAAATATGAAAAAATTCTAAGTAAAGAGACTTACAGAAGCAAGGTGACGAGCAGCTAGTGAGGTAACCATATCCCGAGTAAGGTTTTCTTCAGTACCTTGAACCTCGGTAATGATCAAGGATTTTACCGAGCTCATGTCAGAGCTCGGGGGAACAAAAGTGGGAACTCCAGTCCCAACAGCTGGGGGCTGAGTGATGGTATCAGCCAAATTGACCGAGGAGCTCTTCTTCAGCCTCCTCGGGGGAACAGGTACTGATTCAACCAAGGAAGAACCCTTGGTCGGTGCTATCACAGTCACCTCTCCAGGAGAAGCAGACCTGCTCGGAGCCACTGTGGGCTTCTCGGTGACTTTAGTAGGAGCAGCTGGAGGAGCTGCATCAGTCTTCTTTGTCCCCTCCCTCGGGATATCAATCCTACTCCTTTTTGCCTCCCCAGAACCAGAGGCATTTTTCTCAAACAAGGTGGGAGGTCTTCTCTTCTTCATCCTTTCGCTCAAAGGAATATGAGATTCAGGCGAAGAACTTGCAGAGGCTGGTACTGGCTCTACCTCACTGATCACAGGACGAGCAGTGAAGGAGGTGGTGTAGCTCTTGTACTGTAGCAAATACGAAGCTCATCTAATGTGTTCATCGGCAACACTTTGATGCAGACTCCAGATAAGTTTCAAATGCCTTATATTGACATCTGTTTCTTTTGGGCACCTTCTCTTGTTATCAACTGCAAAAAAGCAAACATTGTTATCAGTGGCATATTTTATCAAACACGAAATAAGCATAATTTCAAAATAAAATAAAATAAAAGTAACCTATCCCATTGCCATAAGGAGGGCATCTGGGACCCTGGTAGACCTCATCTCCAGTCAATGGAGGGTGTTGCCAATTTTTTATGACAACCCCATGTTCAAAATAATCCCTATTGGCATCAGGGAGATTAACTACTAAGGCTCTGTTTAAAAATCTAGTTTTTAAATAATAAATATTTTCATTGACTGCCCATCTATAGCAGTACATGATTTCTTGAATTCCTATACGAGTTCCATGTACTTGATTTAACCTATGCACCCCATTAACTATTCTCCATGTGTTGGGGGCTATTCGTGCAGGAACAACATCAAAATACTGACAGAATTTCAGACACAAGGAATTTGGTGGAAAAGAAAATCCACACTCAGCAAAAAAGAGACTGGGGAACCAATGTCCCTCAGCCAAATGGAAGTAATTAGAAGTCTCAGAAATCTCTTCCAAGACAACCCAAGAGGGAATGGAGAAATCAGAACGAAATTTCTCAAGAGACTCAACAGGGTAAACCATGGTGAATAAAGAAATAAAGATGAAGGAAGAAGATCTTATAGGAAAAGAATGGGTCTGCTGACAACGAACGACGAAAAAAATGAACGCACAAGAGAGTAGGAAGAGACGATGTAAAACTCAAAAGACGAAAATTTGAAAAGGTAGAAGACGATGGGAGTGTCTGTGAAGTTTAAATACCTTGCCTTGGGAAATGGTGAAGTAATGATTACAAAAAAAAGGATGATTACGTTACCGGCGGCTAAAAGGGCATTAAATATTGGCGCGGGAATCAAAGCGAACAACAACGGCTAAAAAGACGAAAAGTGATGCAGGAATCGAAGCACGCAGAAAAGTCCAAAAAAGCATGATTCTACGAATTTGGAAGGAGAAATAAATACAAGGGAAATGCTCCTAAAAATCAGGAAGACTATTTAAAGCTACCATATTTCGAGAAAGAATGTTCCATACTCCTCAAATTTCGAACTATGAAACATTGGGGGCTTCTGTTGGTACCAAATTTAATCTGCTGACTTGGATCAATCATATAAAGACACGTGGCTATCTACATGGAAACAACAAGCACTTCTGAGATGATCACACGCTCCGAGGAACCATGTTACTCCGAGGAACTCATACGCTCCGAGGAATAGACCTCTCCGAGGGACTCATAAGCTTCGAGGAACAGACCTCTCCGAGGAACTCTTGAATACCAAGAAGCTTAGGCGGTCCGAGCTGCATCTCGAACAAAGCATTAATTGCTGGATAACCAACAGTTCAATTGATTCATTAAATGCTCATCATTCAGACGCACACACAAAGAGGGCATTAAATGTATTACCCTTTCATATGTATATCATTTAATGCATTACCCTTTGACATTACAGCCTCAGGGCTATAAATACATTGTACAATCCTCATTGTAAAGGGACCGAATCCAGAACGGAATTTCTTGTAATCGAGAATTCCCAAACACTCAGGAATAAAACAACGGTGGACGTAGGCCATTCTTATAAGGCTGAACCACTTTAAAATCTTTTGTCTCATTTATTTATCTGTGATTGAATAATTAGAGTGATCTAATTTTTTACATAAACAATCACAATAGAATATTTAAATTAAACGGGACAATTAAATGCGATAAATATAAATCACTAACTACCCACAGAAATCCCCATTTATAAAGGCACACCAATATGATTTTAAATTCTTAAGTCCCACGATGTTAATTTAATTAAATTAACCAACTTTTATTATAGTTCTCACTTTTTATTAAAGTGTCACACTTCCCCTTTTCAATTGCCCTCTGACCCATTTAAACTGTCGGCCCCGACACATGACAAGGTTCTACACACGACACGACATAAATCGCCCTCTGACCCGTTTAAACTGTCGGCCCCGACACATTATGTTGCCACAAATTTTAATACTTGTTTTTATCTTAGGCATTAATTCTTAATTTCTCAATTTTACAATTTATAAATTACGCCACCCTTTTAATCGATGTGAGATCCTTAAAATACCCCTTAGTCCCATACTTAAGGGTCCCCAAGTTATCAATATGTCCTACCCTAAGTATAGGATGAATTTCTAACTTAAATCTCGACCTAGTCTCATGCCTAGGCTAGTGTTACGACGATAAAGTATCAAAAATCAGCCCACCCCCAAGATGATAAAAACGCGATAATCTACCCTCACTAGTCCCATACCTCGAAGGCGTAAATCATCAAAAGGCCTACCCACTAGTCCCATACCTAGAAGGCATCCTAAAATATAGGGAGAGCAATAATACCCCACAACCCGTCGTCACGATGATATTTAATAATACCACAAGTTACACAAACAAGCATAATTAATCAATGTGTAAAACAACACATGATAGTCCAATTCAATTAAATCTTAACTAAATTATCTCCTTGTAATAAACATCCAATTAATCTTATTTAATTATTTTAAATTAAATATACCGCTATCTCAATATTTAAAACGTCAAAATTACAATTTCATTATCTCAACACAAATTACATTAGTTATACGCCCCCAAATCCATTTATTTTAAAACTAGAATTTTTCTACATCCAACCTACACCAATAAAATCCAAAATCACTCATGAATCCTACGTGCCCAAAGGGTTGTGAATATTATTCAGATTAAAAGATTTTATAAAAATATCCCCATAGTTTGTGTCCACTTTTTCTAATTAAGTTACTAAATGTTTTTAAGAAAACATGCAATTAAGTGTCTGGGCGACACTCAAAACGCTTAATACTAAAGGAAAGGAATAGAGAATTCATGCCAGAGAAGATCGTGTTAAAAATATGATTAGAAATCAGGATTCCTCTCGAAAAATTAGCGAAGAAGTATTCTTGAACAAACTTGATTAAACCCCAAATAAGCCTCCCAAAACTTGTGACAAAAACTTGATTGTGTTATAGGTTGATGATTATGGTTTAGAGGAAAAATATTTTTAAGTGTTCTCTGGTAAAAAACTTGAGAAAGAGTGATTATGAGAAGTCTCCCTACGGATTATTAAGGTTATATAGTGATTAGGAGTACTAATCTTAAACAAACTCTAATTAAAAACAACTTACAATGCACGATTACTGAAGGGATCGATCGATCGATCGCCCAGAAAAACTGGCAGTTCGACTAAAAAATTATAAGGGACAAATATTTAAAAATTCATATAAAATCCGTTTTAACTCTGATTTTAATTCCGCTTGTTTTATTCTTCTAAAATCATAACCAACATATTTAGCTAATAAAAATTATTAAATCAAAAAATTTATTTTTCTTGAATATTCCAATTAATTAATTAATTAAATAATAAAAAATCGGGGTGTTACAAAGGACAACCTTGCCCTGAGGACCAGTATGACGATGTGGAGGCCGATGATGCTCCAGTGGAATGCTGGGAGCCATATGAGATTTCCAGCAATATTATATGACCTGTACATCACAACCAAGGTTAGTGTGGTAGACGAGATTCTGATGTTCACCCAAGAGGCTCAGCATTTGATCGATTTAGTAGAGGGTCAGCCTTCGAAAGACTCGGCCCAGTCAATGACCTAAGGGAGAGATTATCAAGGCCAAGAAGTCTTGCTGGCTCCAAAAGAGAAGGGGGATATTATCGGCCCCATCATGGATGACCCCCACATGGTCGAGACGGAGGCTGGGGGGAGGTCAATAGCTCATGTCGCGCTGCAGTGGGGGAACCCCCAGCTGAACTCTTGGAGGTGGATGGGGACAACCTCGGCCAGGACAACATTGTTAATCCATGGAATGACTTAATTCAAAGGCTAGAAGGTAAGATTGGGGATATGCTAAAAAGCCATTACCCTCTACATAGGGGGTACTCAGAGGGTTCACCCTTCGTGGCAAAGATCGTTAGCTTTCCAACTCCAGTCAAGTTCAAGCCTCCTGTAGTGTCTCCCAAGTACGATGGGAGACTGAACCCTATCCATCACATCGAAATGTACCAGTCAGCAGCAGATATCTACTCCATCTCTGATGAGATAAGGTACGAGCTTTCTCAAGCACCTTAACCAGGGCTGCTCACGTCTGGTTCACATATCTTCCCAAGAATTCCATTGAGAATTTTAAATAGTTGGCCGAACGATTCGTCCACAACTTATGCTTTGGGGTGAGACCTCAGAAAAAGACAACCCATGTGCTTTATATCAAGCAAGGGAAAAATGAGAGTCTAAGAGACTACATCATAAGGTTCAATAGGGAGAAGTTGGAAGTGGAAGACTATAAAGAAAGCATAGCTATAACAGCCCTCATCGGAGGTCTCCAAAAGGGAAAGCTATTGTGGAAGTTATTGAAGACCCTCCCAAGTCAATGGCCGAGTTATTGGAAATAGCTGGAAGTTCATGAATGTTGAGGAAGCGATGGATGTTAAGTATGAGGATGAGAAAGGAAACAATAATGGAATAAAGTTTCAGAAAAGGAACAAAGATGGGAAGAAAAGTTCGGCAGATGATAAGTTTACAGACTACACTCCGTTAACTGTGAGTTGTGAGCACATCCTCAATGAGATAAAGAGCGATCGGTCTTTAAGATGGCCAAAAAAGCTAAGGACTCCTCCTCACAAGAGGAACAAAAATTTATGGTGTCAATTTCATCAAAACCATGGCCATCTGACTGACAAATGCTTTGCAATGAAAGACGAGATCGAGAAAATGCTGAAGGAAGGAAAATTGAGGAAGTATGTAGATAAAGGTTCTTTACAGGGTGGCCGATCCAACCCTAGAAGGAAAAGGAATGACAAGTGCCGAGAGGATGTCCCTTCCAGGTGTGATGAGTCCTCGGACGATGATGATGATGATGACCCTGACCTCCCACTAAAGGACGAAAATATCCTAGTAAAGAGGTTAAACATGATCTCTTTTAGTGTTGGAATGATCTGTGGGGGACTAGCTGGAGGAGGCTCTGAGGTAGCCGACAGAAAATCTCATGTGGCAGAAGCAAAGGAAGTTACAAAGGCCGAGGTTGTGCACTCGACTTTAATTAATGTGAAATCTGAGAAAAGGAAGAAGGTGGGCATGAACACCCTGATAGTCGACTTCTCAAGACTGGATTTTAAGGGTATCCTAGCTCCATATGATGACCCTCTCATCATCACAACCAGAGTGCATGGGTGTGAGGTGCCGAGGATCTTCATTGATGGGTGAATCTCGACAGATGTCATGTTCTGTCTTTATTTTAAGGAGTTGGTACTTAATCGGGCAAAGCTTGTCCCCTACCACCATCCACTAATTGGCTTAAGCGGAGAAAAAGTTCACAACTTAGGGATATATGAGATGGATATAAGAATGGGGTTGAGTATCCAAAATGGCTAACTAGAAAAATCAATTTTTTTATTATGGATGAGAACGTCTTCTCAGCTTACAACCTCATACTTCGACGAGTAGCCCTCAAAGAGTTCGAGGTCATGCCTTCAATAGTTCACTAGATGATAAAATTCTCGACTCCTTATGGAGTAGGGGAAGTTCTGGGTGACCAAATGACGGCACAAGAATGCTACTTTAACTCTGCTGAGGAAAGAGAGGCATACAAAAAAGCTACCACTACTTACAAGATGGACACTCTTAATCCGAGAGATGAGAGAAAGCTAAGAAAGTGAGAGGTCACGAAAGAGGTAGAATCCATCGTCCTCAATGAGGATGAGCCAAAAAAAACTGTCCACATCAGCAAAGTCCTAAAGCTTGAGATCAAAGACGAGCTAATTAAGTTACTGAAGAGAAGACAAAGCATCTTCGCCTGGAGTCATGAAGACATGCCAGGTATTGACCCTAAGATCATGTGTCACAAGCTTAATGTAGTGAAAGATGCTAAGCCAGTTAAGCAGAGGAGAAGGATATACTCCCTTGAAAAGTATGACGTTATCAGAGATGAGGTTAAGAAGCTTGAAGAAGTCGAGTTCATTAGAGAAGTTATCTACCCAAAATGGTTGTCCAATGCCGTCATAGTACCAAAAGCCAATGGGAAGTGGAGGATGTACGTTGACTTTACTGATTTGAACAAGTCTTGCCCTAAAGAGAAATTTCCTCTTCTTAGTATTGATCAGACGGTGGATGCCACAGCAGGTCATGAGCTGATGAGCTTTATGGATGCGTATTTTGGATACAACAAAATCTTTATGGACCCGATTGATTAAGAAAAAACATCTTTCATCACAGACAAGGGTACGTACTTCTACAAAGTGATGCCCTTCAGCCTGAAGAATATCGGGGCTACATATCATCGTCTGGTGAATAAGATGTTTGAGGAACAAATTGGAAAGTCCATGGAGGTTTATGTGGACGATATGTTGACTAAAATTCTGATTGATGACACTCATGTGGCCGACCTTGAAAAAACCTTTGATACCATGGATGAGTACAGGATGAAACTCAATCTGGCTAAGTGCGTATTTGGTGTCAAAGCTAGAAATTTTTTGGGCTTTATTGTCAACCAAAGGGGGATAGAGGCTAATCCAGATAAGATAAAAGCCTTGCTATAAATGAAAACACCAAAGACTATAAAAGAGGTTCTGAAACTTACTGGGCGAGTGGCTGCCCTTAACAGGTTTGTCTCTAGGTACACAGATAATTGTCTTCCATTTTTTAAAATCCTCAGGAAATCCTTTGAATGGAATGAGGAATGTGATAAAGCTTTTAAGGAGCTTATGTCCTACCTCGTCTCTCCCTTACTCCTATCTCGGCCAGCCCAAGGAGAAAAATTGTATGTGTACTTAGCCGTATCGGAGTCGACCACTAGCACCGCTATTGTGAGAGAAGAGAATGGGGTACAGAAGCCAGTATATTTCAATAATAAAGTGCTCCTGGGTCTGAGCAGAGATATCCTAGGATGGAGAAGCTGGCTTATGCTTTGATTCATGCTTCTAGACAGATGAAACCATACTTCCAAGCTCACTCCATGGTCGTCCTCACTGACTCACCGCTTAAACAGGCCATCCACAAACATGAGAAATCAGGGAGACTAATGGCTAGGGCAATTAAGCTAGGAAAGTTTGATATTGTCTACCAGCTGAGGGTGGTAATCAAAGGCTAGGCATTGGAAGACTTTGTGGCCGAGTTCACTTGGGACGAGGCCGAGGTTGAAAATGACAAATTTGAGGTTATAGATAGCCATGGAAAAGTCACAATTAGGGAAAAGGTAGCTGAGAATGAAGAGGGAAGATACCTCTTCAAATAAGGATCCCTGGCAGAGGGAAACTTCTCAGAGGACAGTGTTGTATGGAGCCTCTTCGTTGATGGGTCTTCCTGCAAAAATAGAAGTGGTGTCGAATTAATAATGTCGGCACCATATGGCACAAACATTGAGTATGCTCTGAGATTTAACTTCAAGGCTTCCAACAACGAGTGTGAATATGAAGACCTGGTAGCAGGTCTCTCCTTGGCCCAAACTTTTGGTATCGACCATCTCCTAGTCCATAGTGATTATAGATTGGTTGTGAATAAAATCTTGGGGGCATGTGAGGCCAAGGACGAAAGAATGGATGAATATCTGCAAAGAGTAAGGTCAATGATGAAAAACTTTAAAGAAGTGAAGCTAAAGAGAATACCTCAGCTGGAAAACGTCCGAGCTGATGCTCTTGTGAGGTTAGCCTCAGCTACAAGAACTGGCATTAGACGAACAGTGCCAGTTGAGATACTACTTCGGCCGACCATTGAAGAAGATGATAGTTCACCTGGATCTTGTCTAAATATGAACAGAGGAGATTTATGGATGGATCCTCTATTGAAATACATGAAATAGGGGGATCTACCTCTATTAAAAGCCGAGAGAAGGAAGCTGAAATACAAAGTTGCTAAGTTCTCTGTCATAGGGAACACACTATATAAGAAGGGGGTTTTACTCCCATTGCTTAGATGTTCCCATCCGTCTGAGGTGCAATATATTCTTCAAGACTTGTATGAGGGTTACTGCTCTATCCATATTAGAGTAAGGTCATTGGCCAAAAGGATCATAACTCAAGGGTATTGGTAGTCGACCCTGGCCAAAGATGCAGCAGCATATGTGAGGAAATATGACAAATGTTAAGGGTTTGCTACCATTCCCCACCAACCTCACCAACCCCTGAACTCTATTACATCCCCCTGGCCATTTTTAGTTTGGGGAATTGTTCTGGTAAGACCATTTCCTAGAGCAGTGAATAACTATTGGTACTTGACTGTGGCGATAGACTATTTTTCCAAGTGGGTAGAGGCCGAGCCGATGATCACTATTACAGAGCAGAAGACCTTCCAATTCATATGGAAAAACATCATCTGCAGGTATGATCTCCCAAATACCTTAATCTCAGACAATGGGGCTCGGTTTAAGAATATCTCTATGGAGAAATATTGTGAAAGAGTTAGGATCAAACAATTCTTCTCCAACCCTGGCCGACCCCAAGAAAATGGGTAAATCGAGGTGACAAATCGAATGATCCTTGATGGGATTAAGAAGAATCTAGAGGAGGAAAAGGGAAAATGGATTGAAGAGGTGTACGATGTGCTATGGTCCTACAGGACAATAGTCAAAACTCCTGCAGGAGAAACCCCATCCATGTTGGCTTATGGCTTAGAGGTTGTCATCCCCACCGAGATTTATCTTCCTGCTCATAGAATTCAGATGTATGACCCTCGGGGAAATGTGACAGAAAGAAGTATTGATCTTGATCGGATCGAGGAAAGAAGAGATGATGTCGAGGTGAGGCAAGCAACCTACCAGCAAAAGGCTACCAAATTTTAGAATCAGAGGGTGAAAGAGAGGTTGATAGTTATGGGAGACCTAGTTCTTAAAAAGGCATGGCAAAAGCCTAACAAGCTCCATCCAAATTGGCATGGACCTTATAGGGTTATCGATGAAGTCGTACGAGGCACCTACAGGCTGGAAAATCTTGAAGGAGAGCCTTTCTCAAACCCCTAGAATGCCGATCATTTGAAGAAGTATTACCAATGAGATTATAAAGTTTTTCCTCCACACTATTGTAATACATGTATCAGACTCAAGAGAGTGAATATCAACTGTTCCCTCATATCGTTGTTTGTCTATCCGGATATTTGTCAGTTTATCCTAAGCTACTTAACACCATTAATTTGGTGAATAATGGGGATAAACATCATTAATTTGATGACCTCGGACCCTTAACATCATTAATTTAATGAATAATGAATACAAACATTATTAATTTAGTGACCTCAGACCCTTAACATCATGAATTTGGTGAATAATGAGGATAAAACATCATTAATTTGATGACCTCGGACCCTTAACATCATTAATTTAATGAATAATGAATACAAACATTATTAATTTAGTGACCTCAGACCTTTAACATCATGAATTTGGTGACCTCGGACACTTAACATCATTAATTTGGTGAATAATGACGATAAACATCAGTAATTTGGTGACCTCAGGCCCTTAACATTATTAATTTGGTTAATAATGAGGATAAACATCATTAATTTGGTGACCTCATACCCTTAACATCATTAATTTAGTGAATAATAAAGATATAATATCATTAATTTAGTGACCTCGGACCTTTAACATAAGTAATTTGGTAAATAATGAGGATAAACATCATTAATTTGGTGACCTCAGACCTTTAGCACTATTAATTTGGTCAATAATGAGGATAAACATCATTAATTTGGTGACCTCAGACCCTTAGCACCATTAATTTGGTGAATTATGAGGATAAACATCATTCATTTGGTGACCTCGGGCCCTTAGCACCATTAACTTGGTGAATTATGAGGATGAACATCATTAACTTGGTGACCTCAGACCCTTAACATCATTAATTTGGTGAAAATTGAGGATAAACATCATTAATTTGGTGACCTCAGACCCTTAGCACCATTAATTTTGTGAGTTATGAGGCTAAAGACCATTTTTGTGACCTCAGGCCCTAATTGTGATCTCATTAATATGGGTTGTTTATGTTGTTGTTTTATTTTGTTATTATGTTTCTATCTTTGTGGTGAACAAGTGGAATATCATAAGTTATAGAGCAACAGAATGTTATGATAAGCAATAGAAACGAGGGATGGTGGAATTTCATCATTAGCAATGACAACGAGGTTACAAAGTATAGAAAAGAACCAAAAAAAATTATAATCACGATTCATAAAGGGAAAAATTACAGTCAGCTTCACAAAAATAAGAAACACGCAGAAAAAGCCCTTAGGTCTGAGTTTATCCCTCGGCTGGAGCCGACCCGTCAGCAGTAGGAATTGGGTTGCCGAGACCAGTGTTGGTGACCTTAACCTCATCCTCATGACAAGAAACATCTTTAGTTTCGGTGACATCCAGGGGACACGTTTCTTCCGAGGCAACGTCATCCTTTTCCACTTCTTTCAGATCCTGCGCAAGACGAGGGTTCGTAAAGCTGAGATCAACAAATTCCTCAGCGGTTAAACTCCCAGATTCACCTTGCTTAAAACCAGCCCATCGGCCAGCTGCTCTAATACCTCTCTCCAGGTAATTAAACCCAAAGCTAAAAAATTCATTAAAAACTTTATAGTCATTAATGATCTTCTCTGAAGCGTTGTCTAGTGCAGCCTTGACAACAGCTTCAACCTTTTTTTGAAGACTCTCATCCTTTGCCTTTAGACTTGTTATGCTCATCCTTCAATCGCGTGATCACTCTCTACTTCGAATCTCCTTTCACATTCTCCATCTTTGCCTTGAGATCGGCCTCTGTTTTCTCATCATTCCTTCCCTTTTGGATCAGAGGAAACCTTTTTAAGGTCCAGTCAGCAAGGCGGTGAAGAGACACCACTCCCTGTAGAGAAAGATCGGACATATGAATAATGATGACTTTTAAAGAGCAGAGACAACACTTAGAAGAAAAATTTTAATACCTGAACTGCCTATGAAGGGAAAACTCAGTCAGCAAAGGGACATCCAAGTCCTAGAGAAAATGCTTATCTTCCTCGATCATCATACTGCCGATAGCATCAGCATCTTGAATGCTATGACCGATCATGCTATCACCTATCTTTAGTTATGACAGACGAGCAGCTAAAGCATCATCATTAAAAATTGGGATGGCATGATCGGTAGCTGGAACTTTTCTTGGTCTGGTATGAGAAGGATCGATAGGAGCCTTTCTTTTCTTGGCAGCATCGGCCTTTGAAGTGATGACGTTCTTTTTTATTTGAATTAGGGGAGGTTAATTCTTTCCACCTCGTCTCTCAGGGAGTTTTGAAAGGTTAGGGGCTGACATTTCCCAGAAATTGTCAGAAATACCTTTTGGTCGCTCTACAAGAAGAGAAGTCTTAGAGTTAGAAAATCAGATATATAAAATATATGAGGCACAACTTACAAACCCAAATTGTTGAAACTTATGAAGCTCTTCCAAAGGACCACCCCCCAAACTTGTTTGATAAAGGTAGTACGGGGTCATCAGATGTTCATATTTAACGAGACGATCATTCTCTCCTTGGTTGCGAAGGTCCTTAATGCCCTTGTAATTATCCTAACTTAAACTAGGGTCATATTTTGCCAAAATTGAGACTTTACTCCATCTCAAAGGGGTTCGTGGATCAGACATTACACAAGCATCATTTGGGGTGAACTCCCAAGCTCCTGAAATGAAGAAATGCCGAGGTTTCCAGTTATGGTTGGTAGTTTAGGTAACTAGGAACATCTTCTTCTCAAATTTTTTGGCTACAAAGTGGTAGTCCAAAGGTTGGTATGATGAACTGCCTTCCAAAGGTTGATAGCCCCAACCATGACCCTCCATGCATTAGGGGAAAGTTGGGAAGGGGTAAGGTTTATATAGGAAAGAATGGATCGGATAGTTGGGTGAATGTGCAGGTGAAAACCTAATTTGAACATCTTTTCATAGACGCAGATTTCACCCACTCGGTCATCAAAGGCTCTCTCATCCTTCAGAGGTTTCCTCAGGATGATTGAGGAATTAATAGAATAGAGGTGTCTGAAGACCAGAAGGTCATACTCATTGATAAAGCTCTCATACCCAGTGGCTACAGAGGTGTCGAGTTCACTTTCTTCATCTTTATCATCCTTAGTAACCATAACCTGGGCATTGGTGGGAGCACCACTGGAAAACCTCTCTAAAAACTCAGCTCCAGTGGCAGATGTTAGAGGAATGGAATGAATGGGAGGAGGAAAGGTGACGTTTGGCTCTAAAATTTCTATGAAGGGATATCTGCGTGATGACCCAACATCTTTATAAGACGAGGCACGATCTAAAACCCCTTCATCTTCAGAAGTTTGACTTTATTTAGGGGAGTAATATATAGCCTCTTGGAAAGAGTTTACACTCTCGGCAGCTTCAGATGTGGACATGGGGTCTGAAGCAGATGACTCCGACACAGGGTCAGAGGCCTCGTCATCCTCAGGGCATATGATGACTAAAAGTGGAGGAAAAATTGGTCGAAGGGGAAAAGCCTCGGCCTCACGAGCCTCAGATTGAACTAACTCTACCTGTCTAATTTTTTCAAAACACTTCTCTCGTAGAGCTGGAAAATCTTTTGGAAGTTTGTACAAAGGTCTTGGTATCTGAGAGATGACACTACACATCTAATGAAAACCTAACAAGACAAACAGGTAAACAACTTCAAATACCTAAGCAAAAAAATCAAAGCTTTTAATTTAAAGGGTTTCCTATCAAGAACACCAAGAACATTGAAGAAGCAGCCCACCAGACAGTGATGGCAATGCTCACCGAAAAATAGAAATGCCACCGAAAAAACTAAATAAGCAACTGAAAGCCAGAAATGGAAAAACGAAGGTAGAAGAGCAATACTTGGGTGAGATATATGATGGATGAAGATGATTAAAAGCATAGAAGATCATGTGCAGGTAAAATGGGAAGAAGGCTATGGAGTTTTGAAGGTTTTTTTAGAGAACTATTCAAAAGCGGGAAACCAAAGGGATGAAGAAAGGGAAAAGGGAAGAGAAAATGGTTTAAATACCATTATAATGATAGGCGCCTTGGTCTTCATGCTCATTATTTTCCCTCGAAACCCTAAAAGGCGTCATCAAATCAGTCATTACATTGGGACACACACAAACTAGTTCTAAGTGTGATATGTATCCCAATAGTTACTCCCATATCCCAATGTGTAGAAGCATCCTCCCAAGAAGCCGAGCATATATACTCCTCAACCATCTACTCACATAGAAGGCTAAGGTCTAGGGGTGATAGATATGACCAAAGTGTACCCTCATACTCTGAGCAACAACATCGTCCTATTTCACAGTCGAGTCCCTAGGAGGTTCAGAGTAGTCAGTAAAAAGGTCGTCCTTTGTAAGGACGGCTCGATATGGATCAACCTCGGTTGGGAAGCAGCCAAGGTCAACAATAGCCTTATGGGCTCAACTGTGACCACTCTCATACTTTACTTCAGCTGACACCACAGTTAGGCTTAGTTTCCTAACCTCGACTAGTTAATTTGGTTGAGGATATACTTATGGTTGGAGGACCAATGCACCTATCGGAATCATCAACCTCGTCCCAAGATAGTTCAAGGTTCCAGTCGATTATGTTATATATCAGAGAATATGCAAGTATAAGGAAGACTTGGAACACGTGGACAAAACCGTTATAATTAAATCATTCACTCACATGAGGGAATATTTGATCATCATTATCTACATGTGGCACAGCCAGGTATCCATATGAGATTGGCTAGATCATCACATGCATGCTCATTGCATGCTTGGGGGGTACACTACACCCCCCCCCCCCCCCCCAAGCACTATATATACTTGTCTTCCCCATCCTTGTAAAAGGATCACATATTACAAACCCTAGCTGAAACTTTGCCAAAATATACAATAGAGAGATAAAGTGAGTGTATTATATCACGAGGCCATTGGAGCCCTTATTTTATAGTGAAGATCACTCACCTGCACAGTGGATATAGTCCTAGATAGGTTGAAACACTTATATTGGTGTGTTTCACCTCTTCTCCTTACCTCCTTCTATATCTAATATTGGTTGCGTGTTGCCATTGTTATACCAGTTTGATCTCTACAACACCTTGATCTGGTGGTGCTATTTCCAGCATCTAGATAGGCTGAACCACTAATATTGGTGTGTTTCACCTCTTTTCCTCATCCCCTTCTATATCTATATTGCTTTCTTGCAGCCATTGTTATACTAGTTTGTGCTCTACAACACCTTGATCTGGTGGTGATATTTTAGGCATCATCAGTGAAATTCAAACCATAAGCTTTTATTCCTTTTGTGAGGGGGAGATTTCATCTTTTTGGTCCATCTTAGGGACCGATCATTCTTGATCTCATTCAAAATGTGCTCGCAACTGACCGTGAGAGGAGTATACCCGATAAATTTATCATCATTTGATCTCTTCCTTCCATCTTTATTCTTATTTTGAAACTTTCTCCCACTGCTAGTCACCTTCTCATCCTCATACTTACCTACCATAGTTTCCTCAGTGTTCATGACCTTGCCAGCAGTCACTAATAGCTCGGTCATAGACTTTGGTGGGTCCTCAGCAAGCTTCTAAAGCAATTTCCCTTTCTGCGGGCCTCCTATTAACGCTGTCATCGTAATACTTTCCTCATAATCCTCCACTTCCAACTTCTCCTTATTAAACCTCGCTATGTACTTCCTAAGACTCTCATTCTTCCCCTTCTTAATGTACCGTAGGTGAGTAGTCTTTTTTCTGGGGTCTTACCCTAAAGCAGAAGTTATGAATGAATCGTTATGTGAGTTCCTTAAAATTTTCAATGGAGTTCTTCGGGAGTGAAGTAAACCATATATGGGCAGCTCCAGTCAAAGTTCTTGAGAATGCACAACATTTCATTTCATATGAGATGGAGTATATGTCTACAGTCGACTGGTACATATCTATATGGTGCACAGGGTTGGTACTCCCATCATGTTTTGGAGTAACCACCGGCGACTTGAATTTGGCAAGGTTAGGAAGTTGACTATTTTTGCCATGAAAGGAGAACCTTCTGAATATCCCCTCTACACAGGGTCACGTCTCTTAAGGATGTATTCAATCTTATTTTCTAGCCTTTCAATTGAGTTATTCCAAGTCCTCTCGACCTCTTCAACAAAATTGGTCTGGTGAATATTATCCCCTGCTACCTCAACCGATCGAACTAGGGTTCCCCTGCTGCTGACCTACGTCAATTATTTACTTCTCTTTGTCCCTTATCTCGGCCACACGGGAGTCGGGCATCTTCCCCCACCCTCCTTGAGCCATCATTGCTCCTTAACCTGGACAGCCTTTCTCTCAAATCACTAACTAGACCGAGCTTTTCAAAGTTTAACCCTCTACTTAGTCTATCAAAGGTAGATCTCCTTGGCTGTGAATCACAACTCGGCCTCCTATCATGACCTCGACTTCCTTAGATGGGGCATACCGTATTCTTAGATAATTTATATGGCTCCTAGTAATCAACCTGAGCATCTTCAGCCTCATAATCATCATAACGGTCCTCCGGGTAGGGTTGGCCTTACCTCCCCAAATGTAAATGACTAGGGTCAGCAATGTCCCTCCTTCACTGAAGAGGTGGCAGGCCTTTGTGCGGGGCCTTGGGTGGTCGCTTGTCATCCTAAGGGTGTTCCACGACTGCCGAAGTAACCATCTTTGGTTATATCCTTACTGGCCTAATTATCACATTTTGGTTGAAAGCAACCAGTTGCTCTTGCGTTGCTTGTTAGCTAAAAGCAACCAGAAATAGTATCACCGGGTCACAGATGTGTAGAGCTCAAAAAGGTATACAACAATGGAAATAATCACACAATAAATCAACAAGGAAGGAGATGAGGTGAACAGGATGAAAACCTTGATTTAAGTGGTTCGGTCGAAGCCTACGTCCACTATGTGTGTGTGAGTGAAATTCACTAGTAAATATGGCTTTAATGGCCTGGTTACAACACAAGATTTATCTCGATCTCTCCTATGTGTACAAATGAGCAGAGCTTTATCTAGGGTTTGAATTAATCAATCCTTTACAATAAAGAAGATGAGGGGTATATATAATGCTTAGGAGGTATAGTGTACCCCACAAGCATGATATATGCATGAGTATAATGCTCCTAGCCAATCTGGTGTGGACATCTGGCCTTATGACATGTAGGTCATAATGATCAAATATTTCCTCACGTAAGGGAATGATCTGGTAGTAATGGTTTTTCCCACGTGTGGTCTGTGTCCCACGCGCACTCATACACACATCTCCCAAACCACACGATATGGTGATGTCACTATTGGTCATACTATCTGAGCTGAGGCCGAGACGGTAGATCAATTTTCTGGCAATACCACTGCTGATGTAGAGTTGGGTCGGTCGGGTCGGCCATAGTTTTCCATTCAGGCCGAGGGCCAAGCGTAATTTTAGGCCAAGGTAACTCGGATTGGCTCGAGACTAGTCAAAACCCATCGTTATGGCCCAACTAATGTGTCGGCTCAGGTCGAGTGTACAGGTGATTGGGATGAGGGTGTACTCGGTCACATCAACCATCATCAAATCAAGTAGAACATTCGACACTTGGTTTGCGTTCTCCATGAAGAGATGGTGAAGGTGGATTCCGGACTTGGAGGAAGCAATAGGAGAACTGACGGGGCGTCAAGGAAGTTCGACGGAAGATCGAAATCAATAGGGAGCCAGGTCAAGGGTTAGGAATGTGAACGACCTGATAAGGAAAATGATTCAAATTTACTTTTGAAAAAGAAAAGGAAGAGTCTTTTATATAAAAAGAGGAAAATGTTTTTGATATTTTTCTGGAAAGGGGAGGAAAAAATGTTTTTTGTATTTTGATAAAAGGAGGGGAAATATTTTTGGTATTTCGGTAAAGGGGGGGTCTTTGACATTTATGATAAAAGGAAGAAAAATATTTTTGGTACTTCGATTTTTCGAGAAAGGATGAAAGAAAGGAGCGAAGGAAGAGTCTAAACATGATTATTATTATTATGTATTATGTTTACCTAAATGCAAAAAAAAAATGTCGGATGGGACCTGGGCCTGGGAAAATTGGGTCGAAAAATATGTAGAACGTGATTTGACTTGTTGCCAGGTTTATGGACATGGTCTCATTTTGAAAAAAAGATGAAATTGAGTGAAAATTTAGGCGGCATGTCGACCTGGCATTTCGATAGAGTTTCTGGTAGTAACTAGCAAACTAAGTATGAGTGCCCTAAGCTCGATGCCTATATGAGGGTATGTAGTTGTTGGGCTAGTGTAAAGGCTCCCCCTTTTGGCGTGACTTTCACGATATACGTCTTGGAATTTACGACAATCGATACGTGCGGACAAGCCATTTGGTATACCTGAGTGTACGTGAATTGCCTCTCTATATGCCTCATGGATACACTCGACGTAAATGAAAGAGTTCCCATCTATATACCTCTCGTCGTGAGTTCGGTCAAGCGGTACAATGCGGTGGGAACCATTCGATATACGTCAAAGGAACTTGGCTAATGGAAGTGTGATACCCCGTCTAATTAAATACTGGGTAGCTACTCCTTTATAAAAATTAATACAAAATACCAAGTTGGTTCAGTTAATAGCAACACTGTCGAAAACCTTTTAATGATTACTAACCACCTAGTATTTAATAAACGAGTTGCCAATTTTAAATTAAATCTGATTAACATGAAGTAAGTGAAGAATAAAAGAATAACATAACCATACACAATAAAGTCCCAATAGTGTAATCAACAAGTAATAAAGAGTCTGGAGGAAATACTCCTCACAAAAATCCCACAACTGAAATAATAAAACAAGTCTGAATCCTGAATTAATTACAATCCACAACCTGAATAACTGAATATAAAATGTCTCTAAAAGAAATGGGTGACATGCCCTACAAATGATGAAACTGAATATGGAGTCAAGACTAGAAAAGGAGGCGTCTACTGTCAAGGCCCTGTGACTTCCACAACAGCTACAGCTCGTCACCTGAATAGAATTCCAATGCATGGCGTCCTTGTGGCTGGGCACCTAAAAAGGGTTTTTTACAAAAAGTAGATTTGAAAGAAAATGGGTCAGAGCCCGTTGTGAAAACAGTTTAAAAGTTTAGCAAGTGATTTAAATTACAATTGAACATCACATATTATAAACACGTTAATTGCGTACTCACACATGAGTTCCTTGCCTCTCCACTACTGTGCACGTCTAACGTATGCCTTTAATCCATCCTAGTTATGCCACTATCTAACTAGTTTATACCACTCCTGCCTTCGCATTAAAACATAGAGTATCCACACATAACCCCCCAATTAAGCCATATTTATAACCCATGTTCACATTCGTTAATTTACTGATCTCAAGTGTTAGTTAAATTCTCATTTTTAACCCATTCGCACATCTTAGTCAATCACATCTACTAAGCAACAATGAACCCATCACAAATACATAAGTACATCACTCTCAGTACATAAATATATATATATATATGGCACCACTAGGCTAAGCTTCGGTGCATGCATACTCTGCTATCAAATCCATGTACATCACGTACGTAAGGATCACGTGTTTCGAATCACTCAGGAATCGTTGAAATACAAATTACACATATTGGAGGTGAACATAGTTCACATACCCATGGGTCACGCACATACCTACGCTCCCAAGGTCAGCAGACTTATCCATTCAGCAATAAGCCCTTCCAAGCCCTATGTTCTGAGGCATAGATCTAAGGTCCCCCCGAAGGTCACATCGAGACTAGACTATCCTCTTACGAACGACCTCCCGTGATAGCAAGTATGGTAGGTATGTTATACACATAAGAAATCCATACACTAGGCATTCACACAACCTAAGTAATCATATATCAATATAGATGTTCGCACATTTCATCTAGTTAATCTCGTACGTGGCAAATTTATTCCGAGTATTACATATCATATATATTCCGTTTGATAACTCTCTCGTCGTATCAATTTGGGTACTTAAACCTAACTCAAAAGGTTACTAGATTTCTTATTAATTTCAAATGTTATCACAGTACTTAAAGTCCCTCCGTTACTCCCCTTATCTTACATCATCCTCAATTCTCAATGTAGTTCCAATTCGAACGTTTTCTAACCGTACCTCACTCGGTAGACCCTCGTACGTAATATCAATCAATCCCATAAGTTATAGCATTCTCCGATAACAACTAAATCCTTACTGACTTTAATTAAGTCCCAGACTATCATATTAATCTTCCTAACAACCAACATTGGCTTTGGAATAATCATTAAACCTTAAAGAGAAACAATTGCCAAAATACAGCAGGGGTCGATCGATCGACATTCTTGAGTCGATAGATCGATCAAGCAGGCATCAGCCCAGAAATCCTTAACAGTTATGGGTTTGCATATTTTTACTGTTCTTAATCATCATTCTAACATCCAAAACTCTCAAATGAATACACTAATCATCCTACTAACATGTTTACTTCTTTCCCCACATTTTAGATTCATCAAATCAGCATATAACATCACTTTCATGGATCAAATTACCCAAAAATCATATAAAACCTAGTTTTTTCCTATTTCTTCAAGAACATCCCATAATTCCTTCAAGTTTCGAAATTCTCTACTCATTAATCATAAATTCTTGGTTGTTATCATCTCAAATATAAACCTACATGAAAGTCCTACCCAAATTATGATTTAAACCATTCAAATCCATTTAATTTTCATTATTTATGAGAAATCTCCAATTCTATAAAAACATTTAAAATATATGCTTTGAATCTTTGCAAGATAAACCACTTGCCTGTAAATTTGATGTTCTGATCCGTTGTTGTTGTTTAAGGGCTGGTCCTCTCTCCATTCCGATCACAATTCCGTCCAAATTGGTGGTGGTGGGTGGTGGTTTTGGTTTGGGGACTCTTTGTAACCTCTCCTCTAACTCACGTAACTCCCCTCTATGCTTTTGGCTAATCATGGCCCTAATGGCCTAACCAAAAATAAATAAATCAACACTAAAAATCATGGGTCTTAATTCCTTAATTTTTAAAATTACCAAAATACCCTTCCGAGTTGCCGGTTTCGCCTAAAAATGCCCCGGGACCCAAACTAAACTCCCGGCTAGTGTTTTTTGACTATCTCGACCCTTTCGGACATGTTGGCGCACTCAAAATGACCATATGGTTGATAAAAAATAAAATTCACTTTTTAATTTAAATAATTACCCTCCTGACGCGGCTGTCACGCGCGTCCCACAAAATTTCCCAAATTGCCGTATTTCAGTCTCGCGACAATTTTAATATTTTCAATATTCATATACTGCCATATATCCACATTATAATCAAATACCAACTCACATCTCGTTAGTATTTTATCCGGATTAATTCTCAATTAATTCACATTTAATTTAATTAACCCCATAAATAAATATACATAAAAGTACGGGGTATTACATACTTCCCCCCTAATAACAGAATTTCGTCCCGAAATTCGGATAAGTAAGGAACACCTGGAAAAATTAGGTATCCTCCAGTATTCAAAACAATTATAAAGAAAAGCCCAAATCACTAAAACCCTCGCTTCACAATAAGCTTGTTTAACATACTTGATACCTTATCAGAATAATCTTCGATAAATGCACCTCGCGTTGTGCTCTTATTAAACAACCTTCAAATAAATATAGCCTATACATCATTAGACGCATTATTTTATTAGTATTGTGAGTCCGCACTCACTACTAACTCCCGTGTTTATCAAAACTCCAAACTCCCATCCTGGGATGAATCAATAACACATCTGTCTCCGCTTGTCCATTCCTTGAAATATCCAGACGTTGTGACTTTCACACAAGGGAGAACCACCTCAGCCTGTTGGTGTCACACAAACCTTTGTAAGCACCTTGTCCACCATAAATAGATACGGGTGCTTTTCCCCTAACTCTACCATTAGGTAATATCTCCTCCTCGTGACTTCAATATACCTCACTAGTTATACCCGATTTGGAATTGAAAATATCGTAATGAATCCAAAATTTCTTTCATACAATCCATTAGTCGTTAGTCACCTTGCGCCTGCACCTCGGGTTATAGGTGACACAACCCTCAGTTTGAATCATTATTTCCCACTACTTATTGTCACCCCACCTAAATGTGGATTTCGGGGATTTCATCCCAGTTCTAAATAATACTACGTCGAACCATGTACCGGCGTGTTCACTATCTAATAGTGTAAATCATTCAAGTATATAACAATTTTTTTCCTTCTGAACAACATGACTCACGTATTTGAAGGAATTTGTTACCCCTCAAGGAATTTACTAACTTGACTCTTCCATCCCTGGTATCATCGGTTGGATACAAAATTAATTGGTAAATCATCTAACACCCAACCGTTCTACTACTTACTACACCCCTTTAAATGCTGACTTTCTTGTAAATATTCTTCCCGTTAAGTGATACTTAGCGATCCTCTGCTTCTCTTGGCGTATGCCAAAGTTTCCACCCTTACACTTTCTCACCTCTTTGTGAAAATCCGGACTCCTTATACCTTATTAACATTCTCACTCTATTTACTCTTGAGTCACCCTCAACATTCGATTGATCGGAACTCTACTCCAAATTGCTCATAATAATTTATTCGCCTTCTCAAGAGATATCCTTTTATTAAATGGCTTTCTACTGCCTTTCCTCCAAATTTGAACATGCTACACTAACTACACATGATATTCACTTACACCTTTTCTTATGACGTTTAATCTCATAAGTAATAATCTCACCCGTCTATGTTCCCTCTTCCTTTGATTTACACTTTAGCAAATCAAGATGTCTACGCCCCCTTATAGCCCAACCATACGGTTTTTAAACATAATATACGCTTCATACAAATCCCAAACTCTTTATTGTCACTGTAAGTACAACGGTGCTATACCACTTGGGCGTTCTCAATCGCTTCTGAATTAGAAGTCCTAAATCCTCTTTATCCTCAATGCGTCCTTCAACACGCCGTGACAAAATCAACATTATTAGTACTTATATCGTAATTTACTAACAACTGGCTCTAATGGCCGTACATCATAATTTACTCCTTGTAACTTCCCGTTATAACTACGTACTCCCATAACGATAGAGGTATCCAAATCATGAACGAAAGGCCACACATTTCCTTACTACCAACCTTACGCTAAGTTTCATACGTGGGGTGTCTCGCAAAGCGAAATCCAAATAAGGAACCCCCCCGATACACTACTACCTAACATTGTCGGTCATCGGAATCCGTTAAGCCCTGTCCATAATATGTACCCCTACACTCTCGCCTTTTAACAACAAAATTTCATCTCAGTTCGCAATTATACATAAACAAAGAACTCCTTCTGAAAGACACTTTTCTCTTTACAATGATGGAAATCACATTTCATATACAACATGCGAAATATTTGAGACCCTCAAATTCCCGTCCCCAGACACACAACTATGAGTATAAAGTTCCAAATCCCTAACGGGTGATAAAACAATGCGCTCTTTTTGTTACGACCTCTCTATCGTTAATTATAAAAACCAACTAACTCTTTTTTGACTAGTAAATCAATTACATACGACTCATAATAATGAAATCCCTACGCATACTAGGATTAAATATCCGAGACCATTATACTTTGAAATCACAACATATATATATATATATATATATATATATATATATATATATATATATATATATATATATATATACATATATGCACGAAAGTACAATTGCGAGCCCGGCCCTCTAACAGATGGGGCCTCGCCAGAACAAAACATGCTACCCGATGTAGTAATCCCAATAAACTTGCAATACCAGCACACTATCGGTATAATCATATATATAAAACAATAATTAAGATCATATCATACTCGTATAACACAGCACTAAAACGAGTAATTTCGATAAGCATATGCCGTTATTAATATACCCATTCATCCTCCGCGGATGACAATAAAAGTAACCCCTACACTATGAGGGAAAAATGTTCTTATATATAATAAACTTACTGATATACTCACTAAACTCGACTCTCAAGTGAAAGTACAGTTGTAACAAATGTAGTAACTCATTCATGCCACAAATAACATGCATCCTCATCTGAGGATATAATTCATACTTCTATCCAAATAATCGTCCCTGCTGCTCAAATGGTTCCTGGACTTACCACACATGTCTGTCCCAAACCGGATATTTCAATAATTGTTGCCCTCGCGAGGCACAATACCTTGATCCCTACTCTCGTATCGGGAAAAATTTTATAACGCACGGGTTTCACTCCCCACAGAAATACCTCTACACATACTCCACTTATCTTTTGTCTCACAAATCATGTTAAGGTGGTCCATCTCTCGGACGTTGGTAGTCTCGACTCAGACGACTATCTCCGTTGTTCCCTTAGTTTTGACGGCTCTAAGGAACACGCTACTAATTTCTACATCTCTCACTGAAATCACCTTTACCCGGTAGTAATTCATCTATCCGAATCATTTTAACTGGTTCTCCGTTAGGTCTTCCCATTGTGGTGCTTCACCAACACTGTTTTCCCCCGTATTACTTTATATTAAGCCTTCGATTCTTGTATCTCCCCACCCGGGGATGTTTACCCCCAAATTAACACTATGCGACAATACCATTTGCTTTAACCGTCCAAGCAGAATTCTGCCAGAAGGACTAGCAATTCTTTTATGTAAATTCTCCCTTTAATATCCCCTTCTCCGTTTTACCTACTTCACCCAGTGTAGGGTTCACTAAATAATTATATTTCTTCTCACAAAGTGACCTCTGTCCGGACCTCTCGTGTGAGTTCAGAACGATATTCGTTTTCATCCTAAATATCTGATCAAGGAACTTATGGTCAAACCATTCGTGTACGCCTTCTCTCAACGTCACATTCCACTTATAAGTGTGGTGATTGTTCTCCCCATTGAAACTCTGCTCTCACGAGACAAGAAAAAATTTTCCTCAAATTTTCACTCTCGATTGGCCATACTCCGACATATGTCCAAGCCTTTGGATACATTGCGTTCGTTTGGCTAGCACATGCCATCTTCGCCTTTCGAGTATTGCTACTGCTGGTTCTCTTTAATGTTACTCCTAACTATCTCCCATTCCAACCTTGTTGGATGTGTCTAATTTGACCCCATTCCTACTATAGCTGTACCCGGAAGTCTCAAGTCGCGCCTTAGCCTTCTATATCATCCAGGACTTCTGTGCCATAATATCAGTGACTTCAACTACGGTCATCCTTCTTTAAATAAATCAATTAACCTCAATATATATTTGCCTCCTGCTGTCCACCCAACTGTCTTCACCTGACGTACTACATTGTTCGGCACACGAATACACCCGATCGCAATACGATTCACTATCATATATATCATAGCAGGAGAATAAAATTTTACTAAAGGAATCAACAATCCTAAACATAAGGCTCTATATCAAAGAAAGCTCAGCGGAAACATTATAAGCCATACAGATCCTAAAGGACACTAGAACCTGATGCTCTGATACCACATGTGACACCCCGTCTAATTAAATACCGGGTAGCTACTCCTTTATTAAAATTATTACAAAATTCCAAGTTGGTTCAGTTAATAGCATCACTGTCGAAAACATTTTAATGATTACTAACCACCTAGTATTTAATAAGCGAGTTGCCAATTTTAAATTAAATCTGATTAACATGAAGTAAGTGAAGAATAAAAGAATAACATAACCATACACAATAAAGTCCCAATAGTGTAATCAACAAGTAATAAAGAGTCTGGAGGAAATACTCCTCACAACAATCCCACAACAGAAATAATAAAACAAGTCTGAATCTTGAATTAATTACAATCCACAACATGAATAACTGAATATAAAATGTCTCTAAAACAAATGGGCGACATGCCCTACAAATGATGAAAATGAATATGGAGTCAAGACTAGAAAAGGAGGCGTCTACTGTCAAGTCCCTGTGACTTCCACAACAGCTACAGCTCGTCACCTGAATAGAATTCCAATGCATGGTGTCCTTGTGGCTGGGCACCTAAAAGGGGTTTTTTACAAAAAGTAGATTTGAAAGAAAATGGGTCAGAGCCCGATGTGAAAACAGTTTAAAAGTTTAGCAAGTGATTTAAATTACAATTGAACATCACATATTATAAACACGTTAATTGCGTACTCACACATGAGTTCCTTGCCTCTCCACTACTGTGCACGTCTAACGTATGCCTTTAACCCATCCTAGTTATGCCACTATCTAACTAGATTATACCACTCCTGCCTTCGCATTCAAACATAGAGTATCTACACATAACCCCCCAATTAAGCCATATTTATAACCCATGTTCACATTCGTTAATTTACTGATCTCAAGTGTTAGTTAAATTCTCATTTTTAACCCATTCGCATATCTTAGTCAATCACATCTACTAAGAAATAATGAACCCATCACAAATACATCAGTACATCACTCTCAGTACATAAATATATATATATATATATATATATATATATGGAACCTCTAGGCTAAGCTGCGGTGCACGCATACTCTGCTATCAAATCCATGTACATCACGTACGTAAGGATCATGTGTTCCGAATCACTCAGGAACCATTGAAATACAAATTACACATATTGGAGGCAAACATAGTTCACATACCCATGGGTCACGCACATACCTACGCTCCCAAGGTCAGCAGACTTATCCATTCAGCAATAAGCCCTTCCAAGCCCTATGTTCTGAGGTATAGATCTAAGGTCCCCCCGAAGGTCACATCGAGACTAGACTATCCTCTTACGAACGACCTCCCGTGATAGCAAGTATGGTAGGTATGTTATACACATAAGAAATTCATACACTAGGCATTCACGCAACCTAAGTAATCATATATCAATATAGATGTTCGCACATTTCATCTAGTTAATCTCGTACGTGGCAAATTTATTCCGAGTATTACATATCATATATATTTTGTTTGATAACTCTCTAGTCATATCAATTTGGGTACTTAAACCTAACTCAAAAGGTTACTAGATTTCTTATTAATTTCAAATGTTATCTCAGTACTTAAAGTCCCTCCGTTACTGCCCTTATCTTACATCATCCTCAATTCTCAATGTAGTTCCAATTCGAACGTTTTCTAACCGTACCTCACTCGGTAGACCCTCGTACGTAATATCAATCAATCCCATAAGTTATAGCGTTCTCCGATAACAACTAAGGCCCTACTTACTTTAATTAAGTCCCACACTATCATATTAATCTTCCCAATAACCAACATCGGCTTTGGAATAATCATTAAACCTTAAAGAAAAATAATTGCCAAAATACAGCAGGGGTCGATCGATCGATAAAAAGGGGTCGATCGATCGAACCTTCGATCGATCGACATTCTTGAGTCGATCGATCGATCAAGCAGGCATCAGCCCAGAAATCCTTAACAGCTACGGGTTTGCATCTTTTTACTGTTCTTAATCATCATTCTAACGTCCAAAACTCTCAAATGAATACACTAATCATCCTACTAACATGTTTACTTCTTTCCCCACGTTTTAGATTCATCAAATCAGCATATAACATCACTTTCATGGATCAAATTACCCAAAAATCATATAAAACCTAGTTTTTTCCTATTTCTTCAAGAACATCCCATAATTCCTTCAAATTTCGAAATTCTCTACTCATTAATCATAAATTCATAGTTGTTATCATCTCAAATATAAACCTATATGAAAGTCCTACCCAAATTATGATTTAAACCATTCAAATCCATTTAATTTTCATTATTTGTGAGAAATCTCCAATTCTATAAAAACATGTAAAATATATGCTTTGAATATTTGAAAGATAAACCTCTTGCCTGTAAATTTGATGTTCTGATCCGTTGTTGTTGTTTAAGGGCTGGTCCTCTCTCCATTCCGGTCACAATTCTGTCCAAATTGGTGGTGGTGGGTGGTGGTTTTGGTTTGGGGACTCTTTGTAACCTCTCCTCTAACTCACGTAACTCCCCTCTATGTTTTTGGCTGATCATGGCCCTAATGGCCTAACCAAAAATAAATAAATCAACACTAAAAATCGTGGGTCTTAATTCCTTAATTTTTAAAATTACCAAAATACCCTTCCGGGTTGCCGGTTTGGCCTAAAAATACCCCGGGACCCAAACTAAACTCCCGGCTAGTGTTTTTTGACTATATCGACCCTTACGGACATGTTGGCGCACTCAAAATGACCATACGGTTGATGAAAAATAAAATTCACTTTTTAATTTAAATAATTACCCTCCTGACGCGACTGTCACGCGCGTCCCACAAAATTTCCCAAATTGCCGTATTTCAGTCTCGCGACAATTTTAATATTTTCAATATTCATATACTTCCATATATCCACATTATAATCAAATACCAACTCACATCTCGTTAGTATTTTATCCGGATTAATTCTCAATTAATTCACATTTAATTTAATTAATCCCATAAATAAATATCCATAAAAGTACGGGGTATTACAGGAAGGTGAGAGTCATATTTCTTAGGCTAACTATGACCTACCAGACAAGTGCCCATCACAATGTGACCCCCCAGTACGGGACAAATTTTGGTCAATATAGCAATGCTCTTAGTGATGGAGTGTACAAAATGCATGAACCTTAATTAGTATATTATAGAGAGAGTATTTTATTTGGAATGATTTGCACTATATTAATAAGGAAGAATGTACAAGTATCATGGAAAGTAAATCTAGCATGGAGCTTGAAGATTGCACTAAGAGTGATTAATGTGTGGATCTCTTGTAAGTGAGTGTGTGGTAGTGAGCCTAAGCATAGGTAAACTATAAGTGGTGTGTGATAAGTATAAGTGAGCATGGATGTATGCACGTGTGATAAGTAGAGGTGTGTTCTAGTGACACCTACGTATGGATATCCTAAGTGGTGTGTGCAACATATGGAAATAAGTGAACATATATACAAGTGTAGGTAGTGTGAGGTGTACATGGAGATTATTTACAAGTGTGTGAAGTGAAAAGTGAGTGAGAGGTGATATAAACATAAGTTAGATATATACAAGAAATAATGGACGAGAAAAATGGAACATACATATAGGTGCATACGTACACAAGGAGAAAATGTTAACACCCATGAAAATATAGTCTAACCAGATATATACAAGAAATAATGGATGAGAAAAATGGAACATACATGTAGGTGCATACGCACACAAGAAGAAAATGTTAACACCCATGAAAACAGAGTCTAGCCCTCTTAAGTCAATCCCCAGTAGAGTCGCCACTGTGGCCATCCTGAAATCTTCCCCTCCATAGCGCTTCAGGAGAAAGAGGGAGGATAAAGGTCCTGAGCCCCTCCCTACTTAGGGGGGTGCTTCAGCCGTCATCGGTTTTGGGGTGATGTAAAGAGATAGACTTTGCAACCTATTTTGTACAAAACATGCAAAAGAACATGTCACCGCCTCGAGCGAGCGGCATTAAAGACAAACTGATGCTTATGAGAATGTTACGATATCGATTATCAATTTAATTCGCAAATTTCCAAACTTTAAACTTATTTAACTAGATGTCAATTTTTTATCCAAATTAGACTAAATATATAAAATTTTCCCTAAGACATGCATGTATGTGAATAAATCAATCATGCCATCACAAAAAATCTCAAATTGCTAGACACACTAGTTTCAGGAAAATACACCTAACGGACAAATCCTTTATTTCTATAAATGTTTGCAAATCTCAACGTACAATACACTTACAGAAATCTGCAATGAACTTACCGTAAAAAACTCACATAGGTCGCAACCTTGAAACCATCAATGGAATCCCGTAAGAACCTCAACTATGTCGCCAATAAGGAACACCCTCAAGTCTTCATAAGTGATCGCAATTGTCACAAGCAGCTCCCACAACAACCATCAATCCAACAGTAGAGATTTCACTCCACGAAGATAAACTTAAAGAAAAGTGATTTGGGTTCCACAAATGATTACAAAAGGATTGGGATATTTTTGTGAATCAAAAACAGGTTTTTTAACCCTAAAAGATGAAGATTAAAGGTCTGCCAAAAAGCAGTTTTCGTGTATTAAAAGTCTTAATGAAAAAGGTCTTCAAATCAGGTATATATAGATGAACAAAAATCTTGAGGCGATGCATGTTGTTAGAAGTCGTTCAAACGACATGTCTATGTCGTTTGAACGACATCTCATGTCATTACTAATGACCTTACAAACGACCTTTAAAAAAACAGTACGGGTTCATTTGAAGCAGATAAGAAACGACCCTTAATATGACATTGCCTGCCGTTAGAAGTTGTCGTTCGAATAACATGTCAATGTCGTTTGAACGACATTGCCTTGTCATTTAAACGACATGAGAGATAAAATGTTATTTTAAAAAGCTTGCCAATAGGTCTTGAAAAATTATTTTGACTTAGAAAAAATGCCCTATTTCGTTTAAAACAGTTTCAAAAAGTGTCCCATACTAAAGTAAAACATTTACGAAACTTAAACACGTTATATACAAAATTATTCCTCATATCGCGCATATATTCAAGATACTTGAAATTCGGATCCGTCTTCATGAATGCATGAACTTGAGCTTCCCTCGACGGTTGTAGCGGTATACGAAATATTCTATGCAAACTACGAACAACGAAAATTATGTCCTTACAAATCTCTCCTTGTGTTTATGCTAGGATAAAATAAAAATATCTGAATTTTCAATCAAAATGCCTATACAATTATAATACCCTCCCTTGCAACCCAAAAGCGAAATGGTAACAAAAATTCAAGTCTTCAAATTCTTCGATAATCTTCAACTTTAAAACTTCTTCAAATCACATATTTTTGCTTTCCTTCTTTCTAAATTATTGTCAAAGTCCTACACACGCTAAAAAAAGTAAATACCTTCGTGATGTATCGAGTTTGAAATGAGATAGCATAAATCAAATATCAAAACACCCCTATAATTCAAACTCTCACTTCCCCATAATTCATAATTCATTCTCCCCCTTTTTATTTGTCCTAAATAGACAAGGAAAATAATAAACAAATAATAAGTTCGGAGTGTCATGACAAGCACAACAAATAGAAAAACAATTATGCTCATGCAATGATAAACTCAAAAGGATTTCACAAACTCTTTTCGATTTTTCAATTTTTTTCAAGAAAAGAAAATTTACAAACACGACACACACTATGAATTTACTATTAGGTGCGCTCACGTGGCTTGACATAAAGTAAATATGCATTCCATGTGATAACTCATCCCCAGAATCATTCACCTCTTCATCATTATCGCTAAGAGTGGCTGGCATAGATGTAAGGACATTATTTTTTAAGTCCGTTATCAATTAATTATGTCATATACTGTTACAACTGTCGAAGGAGTTCAAGAACATTCAAGCATCAAAGACGGATTGAATATCAATGTTCTTTATAAAAAAGACTCCGCAAAGTTTACTTTGGTAAGGTTATGTTTTAAATATCTTAACTTTACACTTATAGCTTTTGGGATATTTTTATAAAATATTTTCTAAGTGTTGGAGCGGACTTTTTCATCAAAATTTTAGAATGAGTATTTTTTGTAAGTCCTGAAGCGTACCTCGATTTTGATGCCCAGGTTGTTCAAACGAGATGTCATCTCGTTCGAGTGACATTGGATATCGTGCGATGTCGTTTGAATGAAATTTGTACGTCGTTCGTGCGAGATAGCTATTTCGTTCGAGCGACTGAGGCAGCGTGCTTTTCTATAAATACTCATTAAATGGTTTCGTTTTCATTAAGAAGTCCCAACGTTTTGAAAGACAGAAAACTACGAAACTGCAGAATCGTCTTGACTTCTTCCTTTAGGGTATAATCCCTTTTTATTTTCAATTCACAAAAATTCCATATGCTTTGGTGAATTGTTTTGGTGTTCAAGAACACACTTTGCTTTTGTTTACCTTTGTGGGGAAAACTCTACAATTGGAGAGTTGCATGATATTGTGGAGGGAGTCCTTATGATGTTCACTCTTGTGGAGAAGCCGTTTCTTTTCCATTGCTGACCATCTGGAGTTCTTGCGGGACATTCCAGCCAACGACATTGGAACCGACACCTGAGGGTATTTCGTATGTCACTCATGTTTTCAGTATAATCCGTGTAAACCGTTCTTTACAAATTATATTGAAAATAAAAAGGGTTTTCCCTTCGAGGATTTTTCCTGAAATTTGTGTCGCATACTTTATTTATTTATGGGTTGACACATGCACACACGTAGTTGCATGTTTAGGGGTTGAATTGATTTGGTTTAAATAGACTCTAATTACATAAGTGTGCCAAAGTAGAAATTTGCGAATTTAATCAATTATCACACAGTCATATACGTTTTACAAATTGGTATGAGAGCGGGTTACGCTAATTTATCGCGTGATCCTGATTTTTTAAGGATTTATTTTTTATACGATTTGACTTCTCACGTCGTCAAATTGGTATCAGAGCGAGTCACGCTAATTTATCGCGTGATCCTAATTTTTCAAGGATTTATTTTTTTTACACAATTTGACTTCTCACGTCGTCAAATTGGTATCAGAGCGGGTTGCGCTAATTTATCGTGTATTCCTATTTTCTGCAAAATTGTGTGATATTGATTTTTTTTAAATCAGTTTTGTGAAAAATCGCATTTTTTTCAATGGAGCACTTATGTAATCAGCGGCCCTCCTTTGATGACACGAGTCGGAGTTTTGATGATATAAATCATTTGAATTTGACGTTTGCTAAAAGAATTGATGTTTTGGAAAAAGAAATTTCTCGTTTTAAATCCGCGATAGTTCTTTTGCAAACGGTTCAAAATCGTGAGAAACTTGTTTCTTTGGACCGAGACTTTAATGATTTAAAATTCTCCAAAAAGGAGAGTGATAATAGGGTCCTATTTTTAGAAAAATAATTAGAGGACCTTAAAAATTCGATGGTTTGTGTTTGTACCAAAGAGGATAAAAATATTTTAATCAATGAGTTTGTGGCACGTAAAGAGACTCTTAGGGAAATGTTTGCTTTAATTGAAGGGGAGCGCGATAAACTATTAAGTTTAATTGAAAATTTGAAAAAGAAATCCCTGTCTTTGGAAGAGTCTAATTCTTTGATTGAGTCAAAAATTTTGAATTTAAAAAATGATTTGACGGACTCGAGTAGGTTTGATAGTGATGGTAATGGCTCATCTAGTTCTCATGCTTCTAGTGCTAAAGCCAAAACTATTATTTGTTTTAGAGGGTCAATTAATCCCAAGGACATTAGAAAAGATCACACTTTAGGTAACATTTCTCCCTTACACATGTTCACATTGTGGTAGAAAAGGTCACCTTAAGAGATTCTGTTTTGATCTTGGAAGAAGTCCTAGGAAGTCGAAGTCTAGTGTTTTCTTGGTTCCTAAATCCCCCACATGACGTTTCACATCAATTTGGGTTATGAAATCACTTTTATAGGCACTAGATTTTAGACAAGTTTATTCTCGTTTGCTTGCACATGATTCTTCCCTTGCCATATCATATAGATGATTGTGTTTCCATGTTTATCATACGCTAGTTTTTTGTTTCATGATATTTATGTTAGCTAGCATTGTAACATGTACTTTTTGTATAATTTTTTGCTTTTGAAAATTTTTGAAAAATACAAAAAGATTTTATTTTGATAAATTTTTTGAAAAATCCAAAAAGAATTTTGTATTTTGTTTACACCGTTTATGGATGGACACTTAGGATGAACGAGTCACAACATCATTCCATTTATCCATGTGACTATTTGATAGTGTTTTGAGACAATATATCATGTCATCTTTGTGATTTATAATGTTTGGAGTCATTGAGATGTAATTAAGTGTTACTTACTACATGTTTTACTCATGATTTCCTTTATTGCACACATGCACGGATTTGTTTGATTATTGTTCTTGCCTTATCAAATTTTGGTAGGGTGTTTTCACTTCAATCCTATCCTTAAAATGAACTAAGCGTGATAAAACTTGATAAAAAGTTGTGCATGTAAGAGCCGTTTCTGAGTTTGTGTGCTTTATTTGAAAATGGGTAAGGGCCGAGAAAGGTTCATTTGGCCTTTATGAATACTAAGCCACTGTTTAAATTGGACCTAGAAAATTGAGGAGTTTTATTATCCTAGGTCCAAAGAGGTTTAAAAGAGCCTGAAAAAATTTAAAGGCAATAAAAAGAAATTCATGCCAAAAAGGAGACAATTAGGTTTTTGCACCAATTCTCCAAAGTTTGAGAATTTAGTTTATACACCACTAAAAGAAAATATATATGAGGGATTTTGGATGGAGAATTAAAACGGGTTTGCACGTCCTTGAAAGTATTGAAAAAGCGTTAAATAGTTTTGGACGTTATTGGTATGGAAATCACTTTGACTTTGATTTGTTGATTTGTATAAGACGATGTCATCTAAATTCAACAATTTTTATACCTAAGGATATTTTTTATGTTCATTCGTTAGGGGTACACGTGTTCATCGTGCACATATGATTGATTGAGTTTATTTACCTATCGAATGTGCTCACACCCATTCACATTCCATTTCCATGACTTGGTTGTTTTAGTTTAAATCTATGGTGTGATTTTTTTGTATCTTATTTTTGCTTTGAAAAAATTCAAAAATAATTTGTAGATTTTTTGGGATATACCTTTGCATGCGCGTAGTTTGATCCTTGTTTGCTATGCATCCTTTATCGTGACACTCCATGTTTTGATTATTTCTTATTATCGGTCTATTTGGGGACATTATAAAAAGGGGGAGAAAGAATTATCATATTATGGGGGAGTTTTTGCATTATGGGGGAGATTTGATTATATTGATTGATTTATTCTTATATCATTTCAAACTCGATACGTCACAAAGGTATTTTGCTTTATCTCATGTGTGTAGGTACAAATATTGAAGGTCATTATGTTGCACACCCTGATGAGAAAAACTTTGAGATTTGATGAAGACTTTTTGAAGAACAGTTAGAGATCTTGTAAATTTATTCATGGGAGGGTAGATTTGTATAGGCATTTTGGTATTTGATAATTCGGATGTTTTTATGTATGTACCGGCATAGACATAGAGGGATATTTGTAAGGACATTATTTTATAAGTCCGTTATCAATTAATTATTTCGTATACCATTACAACCGTCGAAGGAGTTCAATAACATTCAAGCATCAAAGACGGATCCGAATATCAAGGTTCTTCATCAAAAAGACTCCGCAAAGTTTACTTTGGTAAGGTTATATTTTAAACACCTTAACTTTACACTTAGAGCTTTTGGGATATTTTTATAAAATATTTTCTAAGTGTTGGAGCGGACTTTTCGTCAAAATTTGAGAATGAGTATTTTTTCTAAGTCCTGAAACGTACCTCGATTTTGATGCCCATGTCGTTCAAGAAAGATGTCGTCTCGTTCGAGCGACATTTGATGTCGCGCGATGTCGTTTGAACGACATTTGTACGTTGTTCGCGACAGATAGCTATTTCGTTTGAGCGACTGAGGCGACGTGTTTTTCTATAAATACTCATTAAATGGTTTCGTTTTCATTAAGAAGTCCCAGCATTTTGAAAGACAAAAAACTGCGAAACTGCAGAATCCTTTTGACTTCTTCTTTTAGGGTTTAATCCCTTTTTGTTTTCAATTCACAAAAATCCCATATGCTTTCGTGAATTGTTTTGGTGTTCAAGAACACATTTTGCTTTTCTTTACCTTTGTGGGGGGAACTCTACAATCGGAGAGTTGCGTGCTATTGTGGAGGGAGGCCTTATAAAGTTCACTCTTGTGGAGAAGCCGTTTCTTTTCCAATTCTGACCATCTGGAGTTCTTGCGGGAGATTCTAACTGACGACATCGGAACCGACACCTGAGGGTATTTCGTATGTCACTCATGTTTTCAGTATAATCCGTGTAAACCGTTCTTTACAAATTATATTGAAAATAAAAAGATTTTACCCTTCGGAGATTTTTCTTGAAATTTGTGTCTCTGACTTTATTTATTTATGGGTTGACACACGCACACACGTAGTTGCATGTTTAGGGGCTGAATTGATTTGGTTTAAATAGACTTTAATTTAATAAGTGTGTCAAATTAGAAATTTGCGAATTTAATTAATTATCACACAGTTATATACGTTTTACAATAGCAACGTGATAAGTACCTAAAAGTGTCTATTTTATACCCCGAATAGATGCATTTTAGTCGCTCGTTTTTAATAAAAATGGTCTTATTCACGTTAATGTCTATTTTGTAGGTCAAATGCATCTTGCGGAGTCCAAGTGATTAATTCATAGAAAATATACAATTCATGGAGCTAAATCACCAATTCCGTAACCCTAGCCTACGCCAAACCAAGCCTAAACCTAGACCAGACCTTCACCTGAGCCCCATGTGTGTGTTCTGTTTGTAATTTTATTATTTTTTAGAATTTTATTTGAGTCGTGTTAATTTTTAGAATTTATTTAGAATTTTTATATTTTATTTTAGATTTTATTTAGAATTTTCTATGATTTATTTTCTATTTTTATATATTTCTTTTTAATTAGTGTGATTTTATTTTGATTTTGATTTTGATTAGTTTTTAGTTATCTTTATTTTTTTATTAGGATTAGTTTCTTTTAGGATTTCATTTATTTTTAGTTTTATTAGATTTTACATTTTTTTTAGGATTTTAGTTTTTAGTTTTATTAAATTTTTATTTTTATTTTTTTATTTCTATTTTGTTTCATTTTTTAATTTGTGTCTTTTATTTATAGATTAGGATTTTATATTTTTTAATAGATTTAAAAATTTTATTTTATTAGTTTTATTTTTTGAGTTAGTTTTATTTTAGTTGGGTGCAAACTAAACACACTCACACACACCTTACAATCATATTAAAACCCTTTCACCCTCACACAATTCCCATGTACCTCACCACACACAATCAAACCCATCACCATCTTCTCCCCCCAACACCCTCTCTCTCCCTCCTCACCTCCATTATCATCCACCATCAACACATACACCACCTCAACCCCCTAAACCATCTACATCCTTATACCCCCAACCTAGCAGTACTCAATCCGAGAAAACCACCCAGACCTGCCTCAAACCACACAGGACCGCCTCGGTTTAAACCTACTCATCCAACCCCTACCCGCGTTCCAAACCCGTACCCCGAAACCCAAAACTCGAGACCTGCCATGGCCTACCTTTCAACCCGGCATTGATTTGGTGGACTCGCGACCCTACACCGGCCTGCCACCCGATTTCAACCCAAGCCATAAAACGCTGCCATTCGAAGACCCACATGATCGATCCAAACTCCAACCCAACATTGGCCCATTTCCTTCTAAAAACCCAAATCGTTTTCGTTACCTGCCAAAGCCAAATGCAAACAAGACCAGAATCATTTAACCCACATGACTTTTAACCAACCTTTTTACCCAATTCCCAAAATACCCCTAACTAACTACTTTTGCGCCAATACCCAAATTACCCTCATAACCAAATCAGATTTTTATATCCTCTCACACCCCATGCCCCTCTCACCATTTCCATGCACACAAGTGTGTAATTCCCAAAATTACCCTTAGCGCCATGCCTACTATTTAAGGAATAAAGATGACCCAAAATGGGAGATTGAAATCAAGAGAGACTTGGAGAAGAAGAGACATAGCTTAGAGTAGAAAATAAATTAGGGAGAAAAATATTTTGTAAATAGTTTTATTTTTCTTTTTGAACTTTTTTTATAGGATTGGTGAGATTTAATTGTGAGTGATTGAATTGTATTGAAGAAGATGGAGTTCAAATTGTCAAATTCAAGGAGACTTATTGAAGATTTGTTCTCTTTCTCTACTCTTTTATTTTATATGCCTTAGATTATTTGTTCATCATATTTAATATAATGTTAGGCTAAAACCCCTTTCAAGGGTTGAGGTGACCCATTATTTGATGTTAATCCTAATTTAATTAATTAATTTAAATTAAATATCACCTTGATGATTGATTTTGCACTCTTGCATTTTAATTTACGCCTCGAGAGAGGGTAAATAATTTTTGAGAGAAAATCAAAATTTTAGTTATAATACCCATTTTAGATTCGAACTAGAGATAGGGGTTTCTCAAGTGTGGTATTATTCCTTGAATTTCAACTATAAATTCATTTTCTACGATTTAAACTAGTTTAATCAATCGATCCTAGTGGGTGATTTGTTAGATGATGTTTGGATCTACATTTCAAGAGTTGTAGGAGTGTTAAATTTAATTTTTTAAAATGTTGTTGTCAAAATTACATTTGCAACGAGAGTTGATTTGTGATTTTGATACTAACTTGGGATAATTAATTTTAATGAATTAATTAATTTTAATGAACTAGAATACATGGTGTCATCCTATCCCTTGTTAATCCCCACTTTTATTTCCTCACCCATCTCATATTTTAGATTTTTACTTAGTTAGATTTACTTAATATCTTCACTTACTTTTATTTACATCTTGATTTAGTTTAGTCTTATTTCACCTCAGCTCAAAAAATTGTTTTAATATTTAAAAAGCTAAAAAAAATGCAAAAAAAGCAAAAATCGAAAAAGAGAATAATAAACAAATGAATTGCATGCCTCTCATGTATGTTTCATCCTTAGATTTGGATTGATTCCCTTACTTACCACTACACTCTAGTTTTATTATAATTTTGTAGGTATGAAAAGTTTTGATTAGAGGGCTTTCAAGCAACGACACAAAAATATCGAAAAGTCATCTATATCACAACATTCTTTCCCTTTCTCGTTAGCATAGTGGGACATTCAAATGATTTTTTCCCTTTGCCCTCTCACTCAAAACATCATTCCTCTTCCTCTTTCTCTTCCTCACCGCTCTTATTGGCCTCTTATTTCTTTTTATTGTTCTCAAACATCTTTTTATTGGATGAATTTTCTTTGGAAGATTTGAGGAACTTTTTAAAAATTTATCAAATATGGCCACATCATCAATGGTAAACTCTCCCTCAGAATCGGAATCAAAAAGCTCTCTCTTTTTTCTTATTTTCTTTCTTCCTATACTATGCCTTAAATGAAATCTCAAGTTTCTTTTTGGAAGACCTTTTTCATGTATCACAAGTCTTAATGAAAAAGGTCTTCAAATTAGGTATTTATAGCTGAACAAAAATCTTGAGGCGGCGCATGCCGTTAGAAGTTGTTCGAACAACATGTCTATGTCATTTGGACGATATCTCATGTCATTACTAACGACCTTAAAAATAAATTTCAAAAAACAATACAGTATGGGTTTGTTTTGAAGCGAACAAGAAACAACCCTTCAAACGACATTGCATGTTTTTAGAAGTTGTTATTTGAACGACATGTCAATGTTTTTGAACGACATGAGCGAGAAAATATTATTTTAAGAAGCTCGCCTACAGGTCTTGAAAAATTATTTTGATTTAGAAAAAATGCCTCATTTTGTTTAAAAATAGTTTCGAAAAGTATCCCAATACTAAAGTAAAACATTTATGAAACTTAGACACATTCTATACGAAATTATACCTCATGTCGTGTATATGTTGAAGATACTTGAAATTCGGATCCGTCATCGTGAATGTATGAACTTGAGCTTCCCTTGACGGTTGTAGTGGTATACAACATATTCTATGTAAACTACGGACAATGGAAATTATGTCCTTACAGTTTGCAAAACCAATAGTTTAGAGGTTCGGGGGTTACGTTACGGAATGGGAAGGTGTTAGGCACTCATACTGCCCTTTCGGTCTCTCATGGGCTTATGTTATTATTTTTCTTAATTTCTTTGTGAAGTGTGTGTGTGTGTGTGCGTATATATTACAGGAGATTGAAATCTCTCGACTCGCATCATGGAAAAGATGGAGTGAGGTCATCCATAGGAATGTTCCCAAAATTATAATTAAAAAATATGTCGTGTACGCTTTTCAAGATATTGATCGTTATAATGAAATAATAATATGTGTTGGATAAGACGCAAGTATGATATATATGAATAATATACGGATAATATATAAAAATTATGAAAATTTGAAAATAAGACTCGAGTCTCGGGTTTTAGCCAGAAACGTTTACCTAGCCTGTGAAGGCATCAAAAGTCCACGTAGTTCGCATGCAGCACAAGGGTGTAATTTATCCCATAGATTCAAATGGGAGTTTATTATATGTGTGTGTGTAGAAATGATATTTTTAGTTTTGAGAAAATATGGTGAAGAATCCCGTCGGAATTTATAGGTGTAACCCTCTTTTTCTTGTTTTGGTTTTTTAATAAAAAATATATTATGTGCAATATAACTAATAAAAGATGAGATATTAATGTCTATGATCTAAAGTAAAAGCTAAATTAAGAATTTATATAACTAATACAAAAATAAAGAAATTAAAAGAGAGAGTAGAATGTTTGGACCTTTTTTGGAGACTTGGAGATTGATCTTGATTGATGATGAGCTTCCTTGCATGTAAATGAAAAATGTATGAGGATTTTTTCTAAATTGGATGTGAAAGTGATGGGAATGGAAGGTGGAGAAAGGTTTCAAACAAGTAAACCTCGTTGGCTTAAAAAGAATGTTGCTGAGATCACTAAAGTTGATTCTTCGGAGGTCCCTTTTGAAGTGATCTCATTCTCTCCTTATATTGGTAGGGGGACTACTGATCGGCATTATCCTTGTGCTGCCTATTGGTAGGTAACCCTAGACGATTGGCAGTCTCGTTAGATTTTATGGAGAAACGGTCGTAAAATGCAATTCATAAGTCCAAATCGCGCACGGGATAAAGGTAATTCAGAGACACTTTAGAATCATTGAGTTCGCTCCCGGGTCTGGGAGTTTATTCTGGGTCAAACGGGGCTCAAAAGCCTCCGTCGATCATTTGGACAAAAGATCGTCGAACGATGATGGATCGTTTGTCCAAATCCTAAGTACGAATTGTACATGGGGTGGACCATTGTAAAGGTTGTGCGAGGTACTTTGATGCTCCAAAGATCTTTGCTCAATTCGGAGCATTAATTTTGGTTAAACGGGGCCTAAAAGTTCTCGGTCACCCTTCGGAGTAAAACGAATCGTTCGTCTGTATCGTAAGACTGATTTGGGCATAGGGTGGACCTGTGTAAAGGGTATTCAATTCCCTTCATATATTCATTCAGTCTCATTCGATCTGAAGTGTTGACTTTGGTCAAACGGAGCCAGGGAGTGCCCGGTGGCCTTTAGATTAGTTTTTGGGAGAAACTGGTTCATTCGTCTGAATCGTTATGTCGTTTCGTGCATAGGGGGACCATTGGAAAGGGGTTTCATTTGCATCCAAAGATTTATTGATATTTAACTCTGATGATGAAGTGGATTGGTATCAAATCGGGGCCTGGGAGCGCCCGGTAACCTCCAAATCAATTTTTGGTTGTAAAATGGTTCATTCAATTGAACCGTTATGCCGATTTGCGCACACAGAAAACCATTGGAAAGTGGATTCATAGCCTTTTGAATATTTATTGATCTTTTACTTTGACGATGGATTTGACCGAAGTCAAATAGGGCTTGAGAGCACCCGATGACCTTTAGATCGGTACTCCGAGTATAACCTAGGGTTTGTAGTGAATGAGGAGGTGCTAGGTACCTAAGGAGAGACTTAGGAGGGTAATATAATGTGGTGTCTACACCCATTCACATTCCTCAATCTACATAAAAGATTTGTCCAATGTCTTAAAAAATGGGTGGAACTAGTCATTCGCCCGACTGACGAACCTATTAATGCTTTCATTTCTTCCAGTTAGCTATTGTACCTTTTATAGAGTCTTGGGGGTTCACATATCTAACACTATATGAATATTTTTTTGAATTTTCCTCAATTCCTCTACTGGTTACTATAAAATCAAAGATCTTATCGGAGGCAAAGTTAGCAGGGTTCTACTTCATCCTAAATTATTAAGTGTTGAAAAGGTGTTCTTTAGGTTTGTGAAATGGTCATGCTACTTCAGACTTTATATGAGCATGTCGTCCACATGTATTTTCATTATCTTGAAGATTTGGTTTTTAAACATGGAGTTCACTAGTTGTGGATTGGTTTCTTTATTGTGTTTTATCTGAACGAAACGATACGATAAAGATAAGCCCATATCTTTAACGAATGGTTTGTTTCCTCATTTATAGGGTCATTCCTAACTTATTATATCTAGAATTGATGTCCATGAACGTGATAATTTTGTGCCATTATTTATCATTCATTAAATCATTAATCCTTTGTAGAGGGTACCAGTCAATGTGGAAGGCCTCGTTCAGGTCGGAGTAATCCACACACAACCTCCATTTTTGATTTTGTTTTCTCACCATAACCATGTCTGAGATCCAGTCAATATAGGTAACCTCATGGAATAATAATGTGTCCATTAAGTTACTAACTTCAACGTGTGCAACTTTATTGCATACAGGGGTTAAGATCCCTTTCTTATGATTGATCGGTCATAAGGCATGATCAATATTTTGTTTATTAGTCACTATTGAGTGATATATTCCTAACGTGTCTTTATGGATATATTTAAAATTATTATTATGAAGATGAAGTAAAGTAAACAAACCATCTCATAGTTTAGTCCCCAAAGATGACCCAGTATACACTATCTTTTCAAACCGACCTTCGTATATAGGAATGTGAATAAGATCCTCAACATGAAATCATACCTTTGATTCATCTCTAGGGTGTTATTAGTCAATATTGAAAGCTCCATTCTTATTATCTAGGGGGGTAAAATAATAGCTAATTTCTTGGGAATAGCTTCTTGGTAATGTTACCATTATGTTTGGTGTTGGAAACAAAAGGGTGAGGGACTAGATGGACATGATTGTGCAAGACGACTTATATTTGTCCATCTTAATAAGACACATAGGATTAAGAGGATACAAAGACCAAATATTCCATTTTCAGTGTAACAGACTTAAGGCTTTGATCAAATATGAGGGGTAAATTGATTGCTCCTTCTGGATACACCTCCTCCCATCTGAACCCGAGTAAGGGATCATTGAATGGACTCAATTATTTGTTAATAAATATGATTATCTCAATGAAATCATAGTGTATAACATTTTATGCACTCTTTGCATCATTTCCAGTTCACTCGATCACCCAACATAAAATGATTGCCTCAATAAGGTGGGAGTTGCATGGGGTGTGATCAGATTATTGAAATACTTCGGCATAAAGACAATGCTTTTTGAGTCTTCTCAAATATTTAGGAACCAATCCTCTATCTTTTATCCTTTCTTCCCTTTGTATGCATTCCAGGAAGAGTTAGACTTTCCATTGGTGGAAAATTCTTCAGAGATCATGCTTATTTATCATACTAGATAGTTTGAACCAAGTCCTTATCGAACCCTTGAGCATGTAGGATAACTCTCTACACTTATCTAATTTTTATTTCCTATAAATTCCATATAGGCTTCATAGTTAGTTACATGTTTGGGAGGGTTAAATGTCTCATCAAAAGCATCCAGCCTTAGGAGTTTAAAAGTCAACAATATTTGATAGTCCAAAATGTCGCTTCTTAATGAAGAGGTCGTGATGACATAGTCCTTATTAATTAGAGTTATTGTAGATTTTATCCTCCTCAACATAGATTATGGTTCTATGGATGAAAGGGATATCGTAGGTGGAGGAGGCAAAGGAAGGTCCTTGTCATTTTTATCAGTTTCGTGTGCTAGTTCTTAGGGAACTTGCTCCCCTTCATCAAATTAGTGAGCATGATATAGTATAGGAGGGGCCTATTGAAATTGTTCAATTATTTTGCGCGAGTTGTTATTGAATATCTATTTGTTTCTCAATGAAGTTGTAAGCGACCCGCATCAGTTTGTTTTGGTTCATGACTTCAAGCGTTGTTCACGTAAATAGTGCCAAAGATGTTCGATTTAAAATTAACATATTAATTAGATTTGTATTTGTTTATATAAAGAGCATGCACTTAACAACACTAAGATGTATATGGTTCGATTTAGTCTCGACCTACGTCTAAGGAGCAAAGAAAAGGTTAATCCGTATATTAATTGCATGATATTATAAGAGTTGTATGTCAATTATCTCATGTCCAGTGTAATTCTCCTAGGTATTTATATAGAAGATGTACATGAAAGATGCCCCCCAATAAGCACTTTGTGTGCGTAGTGGGCTGATGATGTCTCCTAGGTGACCGACTATGTAATATAGTTGGTCAAAGTGTCTTCCAACCTACGGTTCCTTTGTTCGTCCATTCGGTCGTGAAGGATGAGGCTTATCGATATCATGGTCATTGTAGTTTTCCAAATATGTTTTTCATATGAACGAGTCCCTCCATCTTCTATGTTCATTGATTAACTTGTCATGTGGCCAAACTTCCCATCAATCATCGCCCCTAATACTTTTGGTTATGGTATTCAAATCTGAAGGGATTACTCAGAGCTGAAGAGTGTCTACTTGTTTTTCTTATTTGACCTGTTGTAATGGCGCTTAAGTTTCGCACCTAATGATTGTGCATCACCCTAGGCATTGTGTCCATATGTGTACATGGGGGTCGTTATAAACCCTACTCGCGGATGGTCGTCTTGCACTCATATGACTATCAAATATGTTACTTCATAATAGAATTTGAAAAGGTAAGATAAAACATATAAGTATTATTTTTGATCTCCAATTCCCTTACTTTCCACCTTTTTTACTCTCATAGAATGTTCAAAACCATCTCGACCACCAATTTACCTAACAAAGTTTAGTTATAGTTTGAGTCTTCGAAGTTTCTTTCTTCCTTTCCTCTCCCTAATTTTCCTTTATGATTTTTTTTTTTTTGCTTTAAGGAAAGTTTAAAAAGTGCTTAGATTTGTAAAATCCTTATATGGATTAAAACAAGAGCCAAGACAATTGTGTGAGAATTTTTTTAGTTTAATGATGTTAGATGGATTAAAATTCGATGAATGTAATAAATGTGTCTTTAACAAAAAAATCAATAAATGTGATGACTGTGTTATTGTTAAAACCACTAAAAGTGGATATATAAGTATTTGTGTATATGTAGATGCTATACTTATTATATATAGCAAGGTTCTAAAAACGCGGGGCGTGATCGAGGCATGGAGGCCAAGCTTTAAGCCTTAGAAGCCTAGGCAAGCCTTAGGCGTAAAAATACGTTTAAGCCTTCTTAATATATTTTAATATTTTTAAACCATAACAAGACTATTAAAATACTAAAATTGTACATATCATAAAAATATGTCGGAATATATGCAAATTAATATACTATTTGATTATTTTGGATGAGATAATGGTCCGGTTAATAAAAAAATTCTTTGAAAGGTGAAATCGTTTCACTAAAGCATTGTTGTTTTTAGAAAAAAAAGTGCGCCTTAAGGGTTTTACTAAGTATAAAGCGTAAAAAACTTAAGGCGGGGCGTTTCCCCCAAGCCTTAAGCCTAAGCGGGTTTTTAGAACAGTGATATATACTAATAAGGATATCATTGAATAGACTAAAATAATGCTAACTAATATGTTTGATATAAAAGTTAAGGGGATTGCAGATGTTATATTATAACTAAAATTTATAAAACATCAGTTGAAATTATTTTATCTCAATATCATTATATTGAGAATATACTTGATCAATTTTATAAGGGAGGTACTAGTGTTGCTAAAACACCAATTAACCCAATTCTTCATTTAAAAAAAACTAGTAGAAGTACGTGTCAATAAGAGTACTCTTATATCATAGTCAGTTTAATGTACATCCCTAACTGCATATGCTCATATATTCCCCACTCAATTAGTAAATGGAATGCATTTACAAGTAATCTAGTAGAAGACCATTTGAAAGAGATAATAAATATGTTTAAATGTGTAAGGTTCACCTTTAATCATGTGTTGCACTATACTCAATATTTAATTGGGGTTGAAGGATACGATGATGCTTTGGTTATATCCTTACCTTTAGAGGTGTAACAATGTCTTGGAGGTACTCAAATAAAACATGTATTGTCGTATCAACGATGGACTTTACATATCTAACTTTTTTTAAAGATTGAGAAGAAATCGAATGTCTTCGATGCTTCATAGAGTATGTTTCAAGGTAGTTAAAACATCTGCCTACGATGTGCATACAATGTGATAGTCAATCAATTATTATAAGGTCACAAAGTTATACGTATATGAGTAAGTCTTGACTTATATGTTGAAGACATAATCATATAAAGTAGTTTCTCTCAAATGGAGTAATGCCTATTTGTAAGGACATAAGTCTCCAATTGAGTCTTAATATAGAGTTAGCTCAATTCCGGACAAAAACATATAAGTCATAAGAAGTGTATATATATATATATATAGGATCTTGGAAATTTATTGGGTGTAATTTATAATTTTTTATAAATAATTTTAACGACCCTGTTTTACTCAGAAAACATTTTTTAAGAACTTATCATAAAAGTTTTGGGCTTAAATAGAATATTCCATTTTTTGGTAAGTCGTTCGAACGAACTAGAATCTCGTTCGAATGAGATTCCAAGGTCCTTCGAACAAGACTTCTAATGAGATTTCATTTTTCTCACTAAAACATCATTAGTAAAGTCGTTCGAACGAGAATGTCGTTCGAACGACTTTGGCGGGAACAATTTTTTGGCAGTTTTTAGCTGTTTTTTTCATGTTCCCACTACTTTTTCCCTACTACTTTTTGACAGATTTACTAAGTGCGGGAACCAACTTTTTTAGAGGAACTTTTTCACATTCTAAATGTCTTTTAGAGAGAAAATTCTTTCAAGAAAATGTTCCATATTTTGTGTTTGATTTTTATGGATCAAATTCACCAAAAACACATACACACCCAATTATTTAGTTTATTCCAAGTTTCTTCATATATATCTTTGCTTGGAGTATTTGGCACCAATTTTATCTCTACACCTCAAAGAAGAGAAGTTTGGGTTTACTTATCCATCCCACAAAGAAGAAGTTTATTTGCTGTGACATACCCACTTGGAGAAAGGCTCCTTGTTCGGGTGGCGGTGACCAGAAAAAGTACGATCGATAGATTTCGAGACCGCGGTGGACCTCCGTGGTTATTCGCTAGGAAGAGGTGTGTACAAGAAGAAGCATTGGGGCTTGGACGGAGTCAAGTCGGGTTTTGTAAGTCTTTTTGTCTTGTACTTGTAAAACCGTACTTAGTGGATTTGAGGCTAGGGTTGTCCAAGGTTTTTTTCGTTGTGGGTTTTTCCTCGTACATCGTGGCGTAGTAGTTTTTTTACTTTATTCTTTGCAAATTCATATTAGATACATGCTTAGGTAAAAGATAAAATTGGAATATTTAATTTGGTGCTAAATTTATTTGGGTAAAAATTCATTTTATTCAAGTCATTAATTTTATTGAATAAAATTTGGTTTGGCCTAATTTGCAAAATGAATTAATTATGTGTGTTAGGAAAATTTCTAGTACTTGGGTTGAATTCATTTGGTTTAAGTGAAAATTGTATTTCTTGTTTAATTTAATTTCACTTTGAGTTTAGTTTTTTTTTTAGTTTTTTTGTAATTTGAAAGAAATTAAAAATTGGTTTATGTAGTTGTTTAATTGAACCATCTTTATTCCGCATACGTAAAGGAAATTATCTTGTTAAAGTAAAAGGTTTTTAAAACTGGGGGTCCTATCATTTTCAACAAGTGGTATTAGAGCGGGATCGCTAAATTATTGCGTTTAAGATCTTTTTAAATATTTTTTACTAAAATGGAATTTTTCTCATTTACGATGGTTCCAACTACGCATATTGGAAAGCGCATATGAAATCGGCACTTAAATCTATCGATGAGAGGGTTTGGTTTTCAGTTGTTAATGGGTGGTCCCCACCCACACATTTAGTAGAAAATGAGCGTGTTCCCAAACCCACCGATAGATGGAGTGAGAATGAATTTAAACTTGCAAACTTTAATTCTCGAGGTTTAAATGCCTTGTTTAGCGCGGTTACACAGGATGAATTCTGACGCATTATGACGTGTGAAATCGCTAAAGAAGCTTGGGATATTTTACAACTCACTCATGAAGGAACTAGTGTCGTAAAAGCTTCTAAACTCCAAAACCTTACCACTCAATTTGAAACTATCAAAATGAATGAAAAAGAAATATTTGATGAATTTTATGCTAGACTTTTCGATATAGTTAGTTCATCTTTTAATTTGGGAGAGAAAATATCCAACAACCGAGTAGTAAAGAAAATGTAAAGGTCCCTACCCGATAGATTTATTCCTAAGGTGATCGTGTTAAATTCTTTACCCACTTTAGCCTCCACGAAATTAGAAGAGCTCGTAGGTGATTTACAAACCTATGAACTAGACATGTTTTCCTCCAAAACTGAAAAGAAAATAGATAAGGGCGTTGCCTTGAAAGCCCGATAGGAGGAAAAAAAAGTAGTAGATAGTGAAAGTGAGAGTGACTCAGAAGATATGGCTATGTTTGCTAGGAAGTTTCGAAAATTTCTTAAATTTAACAAAGATAAATTTAAAAATGATTTTAAGAAATTTGAAAATTCTAAGCATGACAAAGTAGAGAAGATCCCTAAAACTTTTAATGGAAATTTAAATAGGGACGAGTCAAATAGGAGTTATGGTTGTGAAGGGTATGGCCATAGGGCAAAAGAGTGCCCCACTAAACTAAGGAGAGAGGGTAAGTAACCAATTTTCTTCAATGCAACCCTTAGTGATAGTGATAAGGAAGAGGGACCCGATTCCCGCACTAAGCCCAACTTTATGGCTTTTATGGCAAGTCATGTGAGTGAAAGTGAGCACTCCTTTATTGATAAAATTTTAACACATGACACTTCCAAGGTCTTTATTTGTGAATCCCAAAGAGATGATGACAGTGAGAGTGGAGAAGAAAGAGAGAGTGAAAGTGAAAATGAAGAGGTTGATGTGAGTGAACTTCAAATTGCTTTTCAAGAATTATATGAAGAATCTATTAAATTAAAAAGAACAAATTTGAAGTTAGAAGCTAGTTTGAAAGAGAGTGTCGAGGTCATTAATGAGAGTGTTTTAGTGGAAGAGCTTAGGACATGTGAGAGAGCTATTCGATAGAAGCTTGAGTATGTAGAAGGCGAGAGAGATAGCCTTAGAGGTTTGATGGAATCCTTGAAAAAGGAGCTTCTCGAGTTTGAAAAGAGAAATTATTTGCTTGAGTCTAGGATTGTAGAGCTTGAAAAGAAAGTGAGCGACTCAAGTAGAGTCAAATTTGATTTGGAGTGTTGTTCGGAGAAATTAGATAAAATATTAGGAACGGTCCAAATTAAAAATGACACTTGTGGTTTAGGCTTCGATACTTGTAATAAGTCAACTTTTAAAGCCAAAACCAATGTTTTAGGAGAATACTCTAGGGATAGTATTATAGATCATTCCTTAGGTAAGTCTTTTCATCGAGTCTTTAGGTGCTCATATTGTAGTAGAAAAGGTCATCTAAGAATATTTTGTTTTGTTATTAAATGAGGTCCTAGAAAATCTCAACGTAAGGCAACCGAGGTAGCCAAGATCCCTACACCCCGAGATAGTCATTCGTCATTAGTTTGGGTTAGAAGATCCGACTTGATAGCTTTACAAGTTAGGATTTTTTATTCTCATTTACTTTCACACGATACCTCCCTTGCTAAATCCAAAGGTTGAATGTGTTAGTTATTTGCATACTCTAGCTTTTTGTGCCTCATATTATATATCCTTTTTAGGTGTATGCATGTTTAGTCATTTTCTAGTCATTGCTTTATCATATATCACATGCTATAATTATGATGTTTGTTTATCTTTTGTATTATAATTCTTTCATTTTAATTTGCATTAAATGAAGAATACAAAAAGATTTTTGTGTCTCACCTTTTTAGTAATTTAGGTTTAATGAAAAATACAAATAATTTTTGTTTGTCTTTTGAGTAAATATTTTTATTTTTGGTTAAAAGTTTTCAAAAACTCAAAAAGATTTTTTTGTGTGTGTTGTTTAGTTTGACACACTCTATGTGGCATATACTTGTGTTTGAATCCCTTCTTTTTCTCTTTCATGTGGCTAGAACTTTTGGTTAAGATTATCAATCCTTAAAATGTTCTTTACCATGCTTACATGGAGTAGTTGGATTTTGTGTTGCTATAATGGATTCTATTTTTATATGCTCTTTTCACACATGCACGAACTCACTTGAAACTGTAACTTTATATGTATATTTGAGATTTGTGAGGTTCTCTCCTACCAATCTTGTCATCTACATATTATGTAACCTATGAGGACTAGTGCATGTTAAAATTCGTTGCACGTGAGATTTGTGTGAGATATAAAAATGATGTATATAAATGTGCATGGGGAAGGGATCCGAAAGGAAATATTATCCTTTACGAGTAAGCCACCATTTGCTTGGACCTATAAAAAATACGTGGTCCAAAGGCCTAAAAGAATTATGGCATTAAAAGAAAATATTTGCCAAGGCCTATTTTGTTTAGTTGATTTATTCATTCAAAACATTAAAATAATATTCTTAAATTGAGGGAGTTTGGATGGTATATCAATGATTTGCACAATGTCCGTTTATCCTAGTTGTACTTTCAATGTCATGACTCTATTAGTTTGTAGAATCATCAAAATTCTAGGCTTGTATGCATTGTGTACGTTTGTTCATTGAGTTCAATCTATATTATCACACGAGGTTATATTCAATTGTGATAAAGTTTACAATCAAATGATAACTCCGTGAATATGTTTTAAGTGATTGGGTCTAAATTTAATTGTTACTAGTTCACAGCCCTACATTTCCGTTTCCATATGACACATTTTTGTCATACGAGTGTGAAAAGGTTATTATATTTTGTGTCATGTGTGGTGTCTATACCTATATATATGTGCGTGTGCGTTAGTGATATTCATTATGTCTACATATATATGGTATTTTTTCTTTGCCTTGCTTTCTAGTCCATCTATGCTTCAAATTCATAATTGGTATCTATCATGTTGCATATTGTTGTTGATATCACATGCGTAGTATCTCATGTATCACATTGATATCATTTTTTTTCATCTTCGTTGGTATCCGTTATTCTTTGTATGGAGTAGTTTCGATTTTGTTGCCCATATGCTTTCATGTTCTTATCACTCTAAACTTCATCGTGTTTAAATTAGTTTTTATCCTTTGTCTATTCCTGAACAAAAAAGGGGAGAATGATAGAAGGAGAAATGGTATCTAATCCTATTATAATCGTATCTTAGTTTAGGAGATTTAACTTAGGGGGAGTCGCGACCTCTTAGGTTCATCATAGTTGATAAAGGGAAAAATTTATTTAGGGGGAGTATTTATTTTAATTGCATTTAATATTCTTGATATTCCCTATGCGTTTGATAGTTTTCTTAAGTGTGTAGGAATTCTTCTAAATGGTAACTTTCATCGTTGGCAAAGATATAGATCCTTGGATTTTGAGTCACGCTAGGTAATTTTTATTTTGGGTGGGATATTTTTTAAGTTTCGTAGAGCTTGACGGCCCTTTAGAATTTTTGTTTGGTTTTTATCCCGGAATAGCCAAAGGGAGAGATTTATAAGGACACAAGTCTCCAATTAAGTCTTAATGTAGTGTTGGCTCAATTTTGGAAAAAAATATTTAAGTCATAGGATAGTGTTCAAGTGTATCCATCCAAGCCTATGACGTGTTAGTTGAAAACGTAGCGGCCAAGATTTTAAAGCTTCATCATATGTCGGGTTTAGTGTTCCTCGTTTATACGTCAACAATATTGGTTCCAATGCTCCTAAGACATAAATGCATTTTATATATGTGACACCCCGACTAATTAAATACTGGGTAGCTACTCCTTTATTCAAATTAATACAAAATGTCAAGTTGGTTCAGTTCACAGCATCACTGTCGAAAACATTTTTTTTAACAATTACTAGCCACCTAATATTTAAAAAGTGAGTTGGCAAATTTTATTAAATTAAATTACCACGCAATGCATCAAATATTTATCAATTAATGATAACACAATTACATCACAGTCACAATAGAATATAAATGGAATAATAAATGAGTCTGGAGTAACACTCCTCAGAATAGTCCCATATACTGAATAAAACCAAATACAATGTCTGAATAATAAATGAATTTAACTCCAAAACTGAAAGGAAACTGAGTATGATAAAACTGTCTCTAAAAGAAATGGGGCGACATGCCCTAACAATTGAATAAGTCTAAAATGGAATCAATATAGAATGTGGAGGCGTCTATCATCAAGATACTGTAACTTCCACAGCAGCTACAGCATGTCACTGGAATGGAACTCCTAATCTTGGCGTCCCTGTGGATAGACACCTAAAAGGTTTTTACCAAAAAATAGATTTTAAAGCAAACGGGTCAGAGCCCGATGTGAAAACAATTTAAAATATTGCAAGTGTTTAATAACATTAAACAGTTAATATTAAATACATGTTAGTTACGTGCACTCACATGAGTTCATCATTTCTCAACTAATGTGCACTCCTACCGTATCCGTAACCCGTCCTAGTTATGCTGCTAACTAACTAGTCTAAATCACAACCTGACTTCCCTTTATAATACAACGGTCTAATCTAATATAATTTGTGCGTGTCTTCCTTATTTCTCATTCATTACTTATAATATTTATCGTATGAAATTCTCATTTTTATCTTTCTAAAAATGTCTCAAGAATACACATTTACACTTTAATAAAGAGTCCATGGAAATTACCAGTATATTAACCCCAACATAAATATACAATTAGGGCACCCCTAGGCTAATCTGTGGTGCACACATACTCTGCTATCGAATCCCGGTACATCACGTACATAAGGACCACGTGTTTCGAATCTCTCAGGAACCGTCTGAATAAGAAAAATCACACATAATGGAGGCGAACATAGTTCACATACCCATGGGTCACGCATATACCTACGCTCCCATGGTCAGATGACTCATTAACTCACAAATAAGTCATTCACAGCCCTATCTCCTTAAGGTACCAGTCTAAATCCCCCCGTAGGCACACAAGGATTAGATGGCCCAATTCAAAAGCCGACCTCCCGTGATAGCAAGTATGGTAGGTATGTTATACATATATAAATCCATATACTAAGCATTCACACAACTTAGATATCTTATAATAAAGGTATATTCTACATCCCTATACCGTTATTCCAATTTGTACATTTTTAAGTTTCCGGATAATATCTAATATAGACCGCCGACACATCTCACGTCGTAGTTTCAAGTACTTAAAACCTAACCCAAAAAGGTTACCAAGTCTCCTATTATCACCACATTTAAATCCACTATTCTTAAGGTCCTCACCTCTGCCACTAACTTTAAATTATCAAACTATATAGAAGTTAATCATTACTTTCAGTCTCTAATTGTATCTCACACGTCGAGCCTTATTAGGTTTAATATAATTCCCAAATTGAATTCTAATCATAATTCGGGTCTCACACACATGCCTACTGCTCTTCTTTAAATCTAAAAGTGTTCACAAAGTCCACACCAAAAATACTCTAGGGTCGAAATTATTAAAATTCGACAAAGGAAGAAACATAACCGATTCTGGGAAGGTCGTCGATCGACCTTGAATATTGATCGATCGATGGTGGTCTATCGATCGACCTATGAATGTCGGTCGATCGATCGCACCAGATGGGCTACGGACTGCTTCGTTTTTCAGTCTCAGATTTGTCCCAAAACTCCATTACAAGGTATGAAACTCTAATCTAAGGTTATAGGATCATTATACAACCAAAATACATTATTTTTAACATTCCAAAACCTTTAAATCATCAACAATTGGCCTTATATGGATCAAAACTTCAATAAAAACCCTAGTTTTCTATTTTCTTCAAGAACAATGATAATTCTCCTTTTTAATACGTTTTTAATTCATCAAAGGTTATGTTTTGGGTACTGAATTCGTCCAGAACAGTTCTACATGCAATTCCTAACCAAGGTTTAGAGTTCTCCATCAATTTCATTGGGTTTTCATCATCTTTCAAGGAAAATATTAATTTCTACACTAATGATAGAGGAAATATTCGCTGAAACTAAGGTAATCAAATCACTTGCCTTAAGTTTGATGTTCAGAATCGTTGATGGTGTCCAGGGGCTGGTTCTTTCCTTCTTTTCGGTCACAATTCTGTCAAGATTTGGTGGTGCTGGTGGTTGGTGGCTAGGTTTTGGAAACCTCCTGCAACTTCTCCTCTAACTCACGTAGCCCACTCTTTGTTTTTTGGATGATAATGGACCTAATGGACTTTCCAATAATAAATAAATAAACACTAAAATTTGTGGGTCTTAATTCCTTAATTTTTAAAATGACCAAAATACCCTCCTGAGTTGCCGATTTTGCCTAAAAATGCCCCGGGACCCAAACTAAACTGCCGGCTAGTGTTTTCTGACTATCTCGACCCCTCTGAAAACATTGGCGCACTCAAAATTACCATACGAATGATTAAATTATAATTTACTTTTTAATCTAATTAAATTGATTTCTGACGCAACTGACACGCGCGTCCCAACTTTATTTTCCAAATTGTCGTATTTATGATTCTCGATAATTTTAATACTTTCAATACTCATATATTACCATATATATTAAGTAATATTTAATATCATCATCATAATCAAATACCAACTCACATCTCGCTAGTATTTAAATCCGGATTAATTTCCAATTAATTCTCATTTAATTTAATTAATCCATTAAATAAAAATCAATAAAATTACGGGGTATTACATACTTCCCCCCTAATAACAGAATTTCATCCTGAAATTCGGAACTAAAGTATACCTGGCAAAAATATCTCTGGATAACGATCTCACATCTCATCCTCGTGCTCCCAGATTGACTCCTCGGTATTATGATGCCGCCACTGAACACGTACTAACGGTACTATCTTCGACCTCAGTTTCCTCTCACTGTGGTCCAGAATAACAATCGGCCCCTCCTCATAGGAACTATCCGGATGAAGATCGATGTCCTCTAAAGCAATGTGTGTATGGGCCAAATCGTCCCTAAGATATCTCCTTAGCGAGGAAATATGGAACACGTCATGAATCCTATGCAAGTGTTCCTATAACCCAAGTCTATACGCTACTGGCCCAATCCGCTCGATGATAGGAAATGGGCCCACGTATCTAGGTGCCAATTTCCCTTTCTTCCCGAAACTCATAAACCCCTTCATCGGAGATACTCTGAGTAGCACCTGATCCCCCACCTTAAACTCTCTAAAGAATCTTTTGGCATCGGTATAACTCTTCTATCGGTCCTGAGCTAATCGAATACGGCTTCGTATCATCTATATCCTCACCGAGGTATCTTGAATCACCTCCGGCCCAAGAAGTTTGTTATCCCCTACCTCTAGATAACATGCTGGGGAACGACAAGGTCGACTGTACAACGCCTCGAATGGATCCATGCCAATAGTGAACTGGTAGGATTTATTATAGGCAAACTAAACCAGTGGAAGGTACTACTCCCAACCACCTCCAAAGTCTAGGATGCACATACGCAACATTTCCTCCAATATTTGATTCGTCCGCTCGGTTTGCCCATCTGTCTGTGAGTGATATGTCATACTCAGTCGCAACTCCGTACCCATGGCTTCCTGGAAACTCTCCAAAAATCGCAAAACAAATATCTTGTCTCGGTCAGACACGATATTGAGAGGCACCTGGTGGAGTCTCACTATCTCCGCTATGAAAATCTAGTTATACTGTCCCGTACTGTAGTCTGTTCGAGCTGGCAGAAAATGAGCAACTTTGGTAAACCTATCCATGATTACCCATATGGAGTCGTAACCCCTCTGCGATGTGGGTAAACTCGTGATGAAGTCCATGGAAATGCTCTCCCATTTCCACATTTGGACCTATAATGGCTGTAGAAGTCCTGCCGGTCTCTGATGGTCCACCTTTACCAGCTGACAAGTGGCACATTTAGAAACGAACTCGGCAATATCCCTCTTCATCTCGCTCCACCAGTACTGTCGCCTCATATCCTGGTACATCTTATCCCCACCAGGATGTACCGCGAACCGTGCAACTCTTCTATTACCTCATGTCGTAAGTCTTCTCCCTCAGGAACGATCAGTCTCCCATTGAAGCGTAAGCCCACGTTTGAACTAACGGTATATGACTCGGCTCCCTCTGCTAGTAATATGACTATCTGCTCTTGATAGAAAGAGTCTTTTGCCTGGGTCTGTATCACTCTTGTAATGATCTGGGGCATAACTATCATCACATACATAAATTATCGGGCCACTGCATCCTGGTGTCCCAATTCCCTCCACTTTGCTTTCCACACTTCGGCCACCTCGCCTACTGGTCTACGGCTCAACGCATCTGCTACCACGTTAGCCTTCCCTGGGTGGTACTGGATACTGAACTGATAATCCTTCACGAACTCAAGCCACCTAAGTTGATGCATATTTAATTCCTTCTGCGTGAAGAGGTATTGTAGGGACTTGTGGTCCATGAAGAAACGGAATCTCGCCCCCAGGAGATAATATCTCCAAATTCGAAGAGCAAATATGACTACTGCTAACTCCAAGTCATGGGTGGGGTAATTCTTCTCGTGAGGCTTAAGCTTGCGGGAAGCATAAGCTATAGCCTGACTCTCCTGTTGCAGTACACCCCCAACTCCACGCGTCAGCGTAGACTAGATACTCAACTCCCGATCTAGGAAATGCTAAAACTGGTGTTGAGGTCAACTTGTCGTTCAACTCGTCGAATGCCAACTGACAGGCATCGCTCCAGATAAATGGCACACCCTTTCGAGTCAGATGTGTCAAATGACCCGCTATCTTAGAGAACCCCCGAATAAACCTTCTGTAGTATCCTGATAGGCCCAAGAAAATACGTATCTCAGTCGGTGTCGTGGGTTGTCCCCACTCCCTCACCGCTGATACCTTCCTCGGATCAACAGATATCCCCCTATCTGAAATGATATGCCCCAAAAACTGAACCTCCTTTAGCCAAAACCCACACTTCTCATACTTTGCATATAACTCGTTTTGACGCAGCGTCTGCAAAACCTGCTTTAAGTGCTCGGTGTGTTCCTCCTCTGTCTGGGAGTAAACCAGAATATCATCAATGAAGATAATGACGAACTGGTCTAGGAACTCTCTGAATACCCTATTCATCAGGTCCATAAACACGGCTGGGGAATTGGTTAGGACGAAAGGCATAACCCGAAACTCATAGGAACCATATCTCGTCAAGAAGGCAGTCTTCGAGACATCCTATTCCCTGATACGCAACTAATGGTAACCCGATCTCAAGTTGATCTTTGAGAAGAAAGCCTCCCCTCTCAACTGGTCGAATAAGTAATCGATTCGGGGAAACGGATACTTGTTTCGTATCGTGACTTTATTCAACTCCCGGTAATCTACACACAACCTCAAAGATACATCCCTCTTCTTCACGAACAGCACAGGGGCACCCCATGGAAAAGTACTCTTAAGGATAAACCCCTGACCCAACAGTTGCTCTATCTGATCCCGTAGACCTCTCATCTCCGTTGGAGCCATACGGTAAGGTGCGCGGGCTATAGTCCGAGTGCCCGATCGATAACAAAGTCTATTTATCTACTAGGAGGTAATCCCATAATATCCTATAATACATCAGCAAACTCTCTGACAACTGGAATCGAATCGAGTGGTATTACCACTTCCTTAGAGGTCTCCTCCTCTATATAGTACAAGTGAGTGGACGATCCTCCCTCAGGGAAAGGCATCGCCACTAGGAACATCTCATGCCTGGGTATGGAAAAAATAATACTCCTACCGAAGCAATCAATCATGGCTCAATATGCAACTAGCCATTCCATATCGATAATCGCATCGTACGCGGTCATATCTAACACTAGCATATCAGAAGGTAAAGTAAAACTCCCGATCTCTACCCCCACACCTCTACATACAAGGGAAATCACATAACCCCTACTCAATAGTGAATCTACGTAAGTAACAGTGCTTTCTGCAGTATCTAACAACCTCATAGTGCGTGCAAATCTCATGGCAATCAAACAGTGTGTGGCTCCTGTGTCAAACAAAATATGCCCCATAGTCCCCTGAATAGAAAACATACCCTCAATAGCAGGTGGATCCTATGGGACTGCGGCCTGCTGGAGCTGATAAACTCGACCGTACTGAAGTTGTCCTTGGTGGACTGGTACTGCTAGAATGGGGGTAAAGCTGGCATCTGAGGTGGTGCTGGGAGAGCAGCGGGAAACATAGGTCTCTGGGGCTCGTGTCGAGCACCCTACTGCTGTTGTTGTGGGGCCCTGCCCCTTTCAAGACACTCTTGGCATTTGTGGCCAATCTTGCCACAAATAAAACATTTCCCCGCAAAGTTTCCCCCTCACTAACCCTGTTGCCCATGACCCTGGTGGACGTTACCATTCCTACCCTGACCCGGATGGCCCTGGTGAAACTGCTGTTGTTGGCCGTGTTGGTCCTGCTGGCCATGCTAACCCTGCTGGCCATGTCGAAAACCTCCCTAACCATTTCTGAAACCTCCAGATCTAAACCTCTTAAAATCCCCCATGTTGGGAACTCTGATCACCCTACCTATGCTGACCCTGAACTGATTGTGCCCTGCTGGCACCATTTCCCCCTGTCCTGCCCTGATGGTTGGACTCTCCTGCTCGCTTACCCTCTGATAAGTGGAAGCGGTGGTCCTGACAGTGAATTGATGTTGCGTTAGCCACATCAGAATAAGTGGCTAACGAGAGATTTCCTAGCAAGTGCTGACGAATCTTCCATGTCAACCCATCCATGAACTTCTGTATCTTCTTCTCTTCAGTCGGAATCTCAACGGGAACAATGTTCAGAAGATTTGTGAACTCGGACTCATACTCATCCACTGTCTTCCCCTCCTGTTTGAGGTTCATCAACTTCCTCCACATCTCGGTATGAACTACTGAGGGAAAAATACTTGCGGTCAAACCGCACCTTGAACTCCTGAATGGTAAGAACATCTCTCTTCTTCTCGGTGGTAATAGACTATCACCACTACAACGCTGATCCTACCATCTTAAAAGTAGCTAGTATCTGCCTCTGTACATCGGTACACTCGTATATCCTCAAATGTCTTTGGATGTCCTTCTTCCACTGATTGGATACAACGACGTCGGAGCTACCTGCGAACTCCGGAGGATGCGCCTTCTGAAAGGCATCTCGAACCCGTTCCCAAGCAAACGGGAATGCATGAGCCTGAACTGGGGCAACCACAGGTGTCTGAGGTGGCACCTGTTGCACAACTGCGAAAGCGGCATTTACCGCCTGGGCTACAATGGCGGTAACTTTTGCAGCGTTCATAGTACCTGAAATGGTGCAGGCTGTGGCTCAGGCTGGGTACCCCTGGGAACTTTCTGAGCGCATTGTGGAGGCATCTGAAATGAGAGAGAATTCTTATAAGTCCACAGTTAATAACTCAAAATAGTTGAAGAGCGTAAAATACACAAAAGAGTACAACAATCCTAAAATATAGGGCTCTATATCAAAGGACGCTACGCGGAAACATAACAAGCCGTACAAATCCTAAGGACACTAGAACCTGATGCTCTGATACCACCTGTGACACCCTGACTAATTAAATACCGGGTAGCTACTCCTTTATTCAAATTAATACAAAATGTCAAGTTGGTTCAGTTCATAGCATCACTGTCGAAAATATTTTTTTAACAATTACTAGCCACCTAATATTTAAAAAGAGAGTTGCCAAATTTTATTAAATTAAATTAACATACAATCCATCGAATATTTATCAATTAATGATAACACAATTACATCACAGTCACAACAAAATATAAATGGAAAAATAAATGAGTCTGGAGTAACACTCCTCGCAATAGTCCCATTTACTGAATAAAACTAAATACAACATCTGAATAATTTATTAATTTAACTCCAAAACTGAAAGGAAACTGAGTATGATAAAACTGTCTCTAAAAGAAATGGGGTGACATACCTTAACAACTAAATAAGTCTGAAATGGAATCAATATAAAATGTGGAGGCGTCTATCATCAAGGTCCTGTAACTTCCACAGCAGCTACAGCACGTCACTGGAATGGAACTCCTAAGCTTGGCGTCCCTGTGGATAGACACCTAAAAGGTTTTTACCAAAAAATAGATTTGAAAGCAAACGGGTTAGAGCCCGATGTGAAAACAGTTTAAAATATAGCAAGTGTTTAATAACATTAAACAGTGAATATTAAATACATGTTAGTTACGTGCACTCACATGAGTTCCTCACTTCTTAACTAATGTGCACTCCAACCGTATCCGTAACCCGTCCTAGTCATGCTGCTAACTAACTAGTCTAAATCACAACCTGACTTCACTTTATAATACAAGGGTCTATTCTAATATAATCTGTGCGTATCTTCCTTATTTCTCATTCATTACTTATAATATTTACCGTATGAAATTCTCATTTTTATCTTTACTAAAAATGTCTCAAAAATACACATTTACACTTTAATAAAGAGTCCATGGCAATTACCAGTATATTGATCCCAACATAAATATACAATTAGGGCACCCCTAGACTAAGCTGCGTTGCACACATACTCTGCTATCGAATCCTGGTACATCACGTACATAAGGACCACGTGTTTCGAATCTCTCAGGAACCGTCTGAATAAGAAAAATCACACATAATGGAGGCGAACATAGTTCACATACCCATGGGTCACGCACATACCTACGCTCCCATGGTCCCATGGTCAGATGACTCATTAACTCACAAATAAGTCATTCACAGCCCTATCTCCTTAAGGTACCAGTCTAAATCCTCCCGTAGGCACACAAGGATTAGATGGCCCAATTCGCAAGCCGACCTCCTGTGATAGCAAGTATGGTAGGTATGTTATACACATATAAATCCATATACTAAGCATTCACACAACTTAGATATCTTATAATATTAATAAAGGTATATTCTACATCCCTATACCGTTATTCCAATTTGTACATTTTTAAGTTTCCGGATAATATATAATATAGACCGCCTACACATCTCACGCCGTAGTTTCAAGTACTTAAAACCTAACCCAAAAAGGTTACCAAGTCTCCTATTATCCCCACATTTAAATCCACTATTCTTAAGGTCCTCACCTCTGCCACTAGCTTTAAATTATCAAACTATATACAAGTTAATCATTTACTTTCAGTCTCTAATAGTATCTCACACGTCGAGCCTTATTAGGTTTAATATAATTCCCAAATTGAATTCTAATCATAATTCGTGTCTCACACACATGCCTACTGCTCTTCTTTAAATCTAAGAGTGTTCACAAAGTCCACACCAAAAATACTCTAGGGTCGAAATTATTAAAATTCGACAAAGGAAGAAATATAACCGATTCTAGGAAGGTCGATCGATCGACCTTGAATATTGATCGATCGATGGTGGTCGATCGATCGACCTATGAATGTCGGTCGATCGATCGCACCAGATGGGCTACGAACTGCTTCATTTTTTAGTCTCAGATTTGTCCCAAAACTCTATTACAAGGTATGAAACTCTAATCTAAGGTTATAGGATCATTATACAACCAAAACCTTTAAATCATCAACAATTGGCCTTATATGGATCAAAACTTCAATAAAAACCCTAGTTTTCTATTTTCTTCAAGAACAATGATAATTCTCCTCTTTAATCCGTTTTTAATTCGTCAAAATTTATGTTTTGGGTACTGAATTCGTTCAGAACAATTCTACATGCAATTTCTAACCAAGGTTTAGAGTTCTTCATCAATTTCATTGGGTTTTCATCATCTTTCAAGGCAAATATTAATTTCTACACTAATCATGGAGGAAATATTCGCTGAAACTAAGAAAATTAAATCACTTGCCTTAAGTTTGATGTTCAGAATCATTGATGGTGTCCAGGGGCTAGTTCTTTCCTTCTTTTCGATCGCAATTCCGTCAAGATTTAGTGGTGGTGGTGGTGGTTGGTGGCTAGGTTTTGGAAACCTCCTGCAACTTCCTCTCTAACTCAGATAACCCACTCTTTGTTTTTTGGATGATAATGGCCCTAATGGCCTTTCCAATAATAAATAAATAAACACTAAAATTCATGAGTCTTAATTCCTTAATTTTAAAAATGAGCAAAATACCCTCCCGGGTCGCCGGTTTGGCCTAAAAATGCTCTGGGACCCAAACTAAACCCCCGAATAGTGTTTTCTGACTATCTAGACCCCTTCGAACATGTTGGCGCACTCAAAATGACCATACAGATGATTAAATTATAATTTACTTTTTTATCTAATTAAATTGATTCCGGACGCGACTGACACGCGCGTCCCAACTTTATTTTCCAAATTGTCGTATTTATGATTCTCGACAATTTCAATACTTTCAATACTCATATATATTCAGTAATATTTAATATCATTATCATAATCAAATACAAACTCACGTCTCGCTAGTATTTAAATTCGGATTAATTTCTAATTAATTCTCATTTAATTTAATTAATCCATTAAATAAAAATCAATAAAATTACGGGGTATTACAATATATATATAGGAGCTTGAAAATTTATTGGGTGTAATTTATAATTTTTTATAAATAATTTTAACGACTTTTTTTGACTCAGAAAATATTTTTTAAGAACTTTTCATAAAAGTTTTGGGCTTAAATAGAATATTTCGTTTTCTGGTAAGTCGTTCGAACGAACTGGAATCTCGTTCGAACAAGATTCCCAGGTCGTTTGAACGAGACTTCTAACGAGATTTTCTTTTTCTCGCTGGAATTTCATTCGAACGAGAATGTCATTCGAACGACTTTGGCGGGAACAGTTTTTTGGCAGTTTTTAGCAGTTTTTTTCCATGTTCCCACTACTTTTTCCCCACTACTTTTTGACAGATTTACTAACTGCGAGAACCAACTTTTTGAGAGGAAATTTTTCACATTCTAAGTGTCTTTTAGAGAGAAAATTCTTTCAAGAAAAAGTTCCATGTTTTGTGTTTAATTTTTATGGATTAAATTCACCAAAAACACATACACACGTGACACAACCGTGGCAATTCTAATGAATTTGTCATGGTCAATGACCGTGACAAGACCGTAACAAAAAAATTTATCTTGCCCAGAATTGTCGCGATCATTGACCTTGACAAGTCCAACTTTTCAAGGTCAATGACCGTGACAATTCGGCAGATTTGGTGTAATGCACCCAATTATTTAGTTTCTTCCTAGTTTCTTCATATATATCTTTGCTTGGAGTGTTTGGCACCGGGTTTATCTCTACACCTCAAAAAAGAGAAGTTTGGGTTTACTTCTACAACCCACAAAGAAGAAGTTTGTTTGCTGTGACATACCCACTTTTAGAAAGGCTCATTGTTCGGGTGGTGGTGACCTGAAAAGTCCGATCGGTAGATTCTGAGACCGCGATGGACCTCCGTGATTATTCTCTAGGCAGAGGTGTGTACAAGAAGAAGCGTCGAAGCTTGGACGGAGTCAAGTCGGGTGTTGTAAGTCTTTTTATCTTGTACTTGTAAAACCGTACTTAGTGGATTTGAGGCTAGGGTCGTCCGAGGTTTTTTCTCGTTGTGGATTTTTCTCCGTACATCGCGGCGTAGTGGTTTGTTTATTTTATCTTTTGCAAATTCACATTAGATGCATGCTTAGGTAAAAGATAAAATTGGAATATTTAATTTGGTACTAAATTTATTTGGGTAAAAATTCATTTAATTCAAGTCAGTAATTTTATTGAATAAATTTTGGTTTGGCCTAATTTGAAAAAATGGATTAATTATGTATGTTAGGCAAATTTCTAGGACTTGGTTTGAATTAATTTGGTTTAAGTGAAAATTGTATTTCTTGTTTAATTTAATTTCATTTTTAGTGTAGTTTTTTTTTTAATTTGAAAGAAATTAAATTTGGTTTATGTAGTTGTTTAGTTAAACCATATTTATTCCGCATATTTAAAGGTTTAAAGTAAAAGGTTTTTAAAATTGGGGGTCCTATCGTTTTCAACACTATTAATTATGTAAAGTCAAAAGATAAGATCGTGGCTCTACTAATAAAAAGTTTAACAAGAAAGCAAGTGTATTTCTCATCGAGAATGATGAGATTAAAGCCTATAATTTGGAGAGTTGTCTCGATGAAAACCCAACCTATTTGACCGGAGATCCATGATTTAAGTTCAAAAGGATAACTTTTGGCCAACTATTGAAATGAACAATGACGAGTTCCAAACTCATACTCGTTTTTATTATGAAATCATATTGATTGTAGCATAAATTAAGGTAAGTCATTCTTTTTATTGACTTATGTATCTTGAAAATCCAAGTTGGGTATAAAAAGCACTCTTAACTAGAAGTCAGTTATATGAGTGTGAAGAGGCCACATCTATGAAAATTTCAGAAGGTTGAATTCTATAAAAGACTTATGAAATCATGAATTATTTAGGTCAAAAAGTAAACACAACTGAAAGAACCAATATTTTTTTAAAGAAATCGTGAAAAGTTCATTATCTCGATCTACACAAAAGGTTGAACAGTTCAAAACATCGCTTTCACTAATCAACCTGTAAATCTGACATATTTTCACCAGGATAGAATTAAGGCTAAAAATAATTTGTTCCGATAGAGGAATTTTATAAAAGAAGATTGCTTAGAGTTTGTATATTTGCTTGCATGTTAATCTATCCATCTTCAATTCATGAAAGGTGTTAAAATTTATAGTCTTAACCATAATTATTTGGCCATTTCATAAAGTATATTAACATTGTATATGTACAGGTTCAAATTATAGTATATTCGCATGTTCAAACACATAAATTATTGATTGAGAATTTGTTAATTTTCACTAAGATCCAAGGCCAAATCCAAAAGATCTCTCTGTCGTGTTTGCATATTTTTCTCATGTTAATCCAATCATTTTCAAATCATAAGGGGGTTGCTAGAATTTATGGTTTTTACCATAATTATTTGGAAAATTTTGAGCCTATTTTAATGTGAGACTCGTGTCTTTTGTGATAGTTTCATAGTGAAACACATTTTACTGGGATAATATATTAACGTGGTATACTCACGTGTTTAAAACTATGGTATACTTATATTAAATTAATGAAATTATTGAATGAGAGTTTGTTATCTAAATTACTTAATTGTAACTTGGAAATTTGATTAAAGAGAATAGGTTTTGGGCTTTAGTCCCATCTCTAAATATTTGTGAGTATCCACTCTTACGTATTTTTAAATTTTTAATAAGTCTCATAACCACCCAAAATCGTCTATAATTGCTCTCTAACCACACCTCATTCTTTTCGCAGAGAATGACACTTGTTCCATAATTGTTACAATAGGACCAGCAGCTAAAAAACAAAATTATAAGACTAGCGACAAGTGAATATTTAAAAATGAGACTAATTATTTAATATCCTTAAAGTGAAATGGAAAGAAATTGTCTCAAATAGGAAAACAATGTGAGATGGGTAGTGTTTATATACACTGAAAATAACTTTTATGATTTTCCTTGTTTATTATGTTTTTAAAAGAGGTAGGGCCTATAAGGCATGAATAATTTATTCTACGATTTAAACAAATTTATGTTTGGGGTTGGGGTAGTTAGCCTTAGGGTTATGCTTGGATTTAAACATATTTTATTCGGCCAAATTTTATTAAGATTTTTTTCTAACAAATCATGTATGTTTTTTTTTAGTTTGTCCAAGGTTGTTTGGACAAGTAATTAATTGTTAAAACATTTAGATTAATCTTCTCTTTTTCTAAAATTGTAATTATTCATAATCATTATTTGGGAACCTATTTATATGTTGGTTTAAGTTTATTTTCCACTGTAAAAGATTAGAGTCAACATAACTACATTTCAACATTTCAAGAGTATGTATCTGTTCTTCTTTGAGTGAGAGTTTTATTAACGATTATGGTTCAAAGCTCTTGTAAAGTGAAAGTACTGCATGATAAAAACTGATTTATCTTGGGAGAAGATGCTAAGACACTGTAAAAAATAGTGTGATTAACACTTGCTTTAATCCAATTTTAGAATTATTTAAAATAGTCCCGATAAGGAAATTATGCTGAGAGTCAAATTTGTCTTCTTGCATTTGGTTTTCATGAAAATTTGAAATATATGTAATAATTTATTTTACTACTTTACAGTTTGTACTAACATATTCTAAACAACACGGGCTTAAGCGGGGATAGGCTTGGAGCATGATATTTACAATAGCAATAAAAACTTTGTTGAACTTACCCAGATGAACTTTAACATTATTCTCCAATAATTGATTGAAACATGATATCCCTGTAATGAATTCCTTAATGGAGCATTAGTTAATAAATCCCTCAAAAGTCTATTTATCTATGATCAGTTCAAACGATAATCTTATTAATATCTTAAACCTATAAACCTTTTAATTAATTAACGATAAGTCCAAATAATGTAATTACACTCATTAATGCATATACAATTGCAATTGTAACTATAGCTATATTAATAAGTGTAATTATATCAGAGGTTGTACGTTAGTACGATGAAAATTGCCCTCAACAAAGTTATGGTTGATCTCAGATTCGATACATGGGAGCAATCTCTCCATATATCGGACTCCAGACCCTGTAGTTAAATAAGAGCCTTGTGCACTCCATACGACCTTTAAGTGTAATTGTATTTATATTCATGTATCTACATTAATAATTGTAACAAACGTGAACATATTAAAAAGACAGTTCTTAGCTAATACTTATTGTTAATGTTTAAAAAATCTAAAGATTTATAACCATGTTTCACTTCTTTAATTTATCATTAATTTTTCATATTTTCACCAATCACAATAAACGATCATGTTAATCCTTACTAAAAAGGGTTAGCAAATCTATATTATACCTCTAATACAATAGTATTAGATGTTTAAATAACATTTAATCCACTTAACCTTTATTTTTAAATTATAAACTTTAAATCCAAATAATAGTCATTTTCTCAAACAAAACACCTCTTCATCTCCTCACACGGTCAAAAATCATTCTCACCATTTATATTCACTTCCCAATAAAAGTACAAGGGTGTCTCTTCTACTTCATGCTTCTCCATTTCCCAAATATCATATTAATTGAAATTTTGGAGAAATGAATCACATCCCAACTTTCTCTTTCTAATTAAGTCTCTCCTCCTTTTCTTTATGAATTCAAATTTTGAGAATTTATGATCTATGTATTGTGGAGGGAGCGATTTCAGAAGTGGGTTTATTGTTTTGTGGTGATTGGTGAAGAAGAATTGGAGAATTCGGGGAGATTATGATGAGAGGCGCAGTTGGGATTTTTTTATAAATTGAAATTAAGGAGAGACTGGGGATTAATTTACTGAGGAGAGGGATGATTGAAATATATGGGATTGCTTAGAAGTATACTTTATGGTATGAATTTTGATTGTTTTACAATCAAACAGGGAATCAAATAGCAAAAGATTTGAGTCATAAGAAAAGATTAATCAAGAGATAGATAGATAAAAACATTTTGGTTCAACCTAATTTTTTATCAAACAGGTCAAATTTTGAGAAAAAATATGAGAGACCCATGAGAGAAAGAAAGGGGAAAGGAGAGGAAAATCATATGTGATGAGTATTATCAGATTTTGAGAAATTGAGATCTGGGTATTGAGGAGGGAAGAATTAAAGAAGTGGATTTGTATTCTTTTGGTATTTTGTGAAGAGAAATTATAAGAAAACCATATGGCTCAACGAGAAAGAGGGAGAGAGAGGAGAGATAAGAAAGAATACTATAAATTTTAGAAACTAAGATTTAAGTATTCTGGAGGGAAGAATTTCAAAAGTGGGCTTGTTAGACGGAGTTGGAGTTTCCGACGGTGGTGGGGATGCCGTCGGAACTACTGGAGGTAGCGAAGAGGAAGTTGCTATTGGTGGGGACGTAGTGGATGGTGTTGGACTGGGAGGGGAGATGTTGTTATTGTTGGTGGTGAGGTAGTGTTTGTTAGTGGTGGGGTTATGGGTGCCGGTGATCTCCCGACATTGGTGATGATGACATTTTTTAGATTCCTCTATAAATATGTGTGTGTGTGTGTGTGTGTGTGTGTGTGTGTGTGTGTGTGTGTGTGTGTTATCAATAATATATACACACAAAGATAAAAAGTGGGAATTGAGTTAAAGCTGGGCTTTTGTTTCTCTCTGTGGAGATAGAGGATGGGCAAATTATTTTTTGTCTTCGAATGTTATTACATCTAAAATTACACTTCACATTTATTTAGAACCGTAATGTAAGATTTTCAAGTTCAATACCTCAATGTTCATAGATTTACGTATAATATGATTTTTAATATGTTGATTCGAGGGTAAAAATAATGAGAGGAAATGGTGTGTAACTACATGAATTATTAAATTTATCAAGAAAACTTTAACCCTTTATGGTGTCAATCATATTGTGAAGGGGTGTTCTTATATTGAACTTGAAAATAACTGTATATTTCTCACTGTCATTATGTTTTAGTTTTTTTTATTTGAATTGATGTTGTTAGATAGTGATGTTTGGGCTATTAAATTATTATTTTTCTCATTTTGTTTATTAGATATAATTATTATAATATTTTTTCATGAATGAGATGTATGTTTTTTTTTAATGAGATGTATGTACTTCATATGTTTTTTGTCTGAAAGAACCTTAAATGGATTATGTAATACTCCGTATTTTTGTGGCTTTTAAATTTAGGGATTTATTAAATTTAATTGAGGAATTAATTTAATTTTAATCCAAAAATTTGTTTTAAATATTTACTAGTGTGACGAGAGTTAGTAATTATTGGAAATTTATTGAATATTACTAGATGAGTAAAGTAATATATAAGATTGGTTTTATTAAAAATTATCACGAGTGAATAAAATGACAATTATGGAAATTTAAGTCGGGATGCGCCTGTGTCGTGTCAAGACTAAATTATGATTATTAAAAGTGAATAAAGTATAAGTCACCCATATGGTCATTTCGAGTGCTCCAAAGTGTCCAGAAGGGTCGAGATAGTCAGAAAAGTGTACTCGGGGGTTTAGTTTGGGTCTCGGAGCATTTTTAGGCCTAATTGACATCCCGGGAGGGTATTTTAGATATTTTATATTTTTGGGTAATTAAACCCACGAATTTCCTAAGGATATATCAGCCTTTAGGAGTTGTCTTCTAGGGTTGACAAACACAAAATCAAAGGACGGCCATTAGAGAAGAAGTTGGCAAGATTTTCAAGAAATTCAAGGCCAAAGACTCAACCGTTTGCACAGCCACCACCACCAAAACGTAGATCGTGTGACGAGGAGCGCAACCATACATTTTTCTTCCACAAACTAGAAACTAAATTCCCAGGCAAGTATCTATCTTGCTTTATTTTTAGTTAACGTCTAAATCATGTTAGTCTAGGGTTGTTTAGGACTTGTCCCATGAAAGAAAGTATAGTTTTGAGACTTAGAATCACATGTTATAGAAGAAGAAATCATATTCTGGACATCTAAATCGCATGTAGAGGATATACCACGAATTTGTATGGATTTAGAATGGGAAGAATTGAAATTAAAAGAAAAGATTAGGGTTCTTGAAGTTTATGTAGATTTTATTAATTTAATCATTATACTTGATGAATTCGGACATGTTTTACATTTAAAATCATGTATTTAGGCCTATAGTACTTGTGATAATGTTGGTTGGGAGTTTGGGAATCATATATGGAGATTTGGTTGAGGTTGGAGTGGTAAAATCGTAGCTGGGTTAATGCAGTTTTCGTCATAACTGATCGATCGGTCTAAGAACATCGATCAATTGATCGATGATTGATCGATCGATCCCTTACATCGATCGATCGACCCCTCATGGAAAACTACATATTCCCCTTATTTTGGTTTTAATCAAATTAAAAGGCATAGGAACCCTTGATTATTATTGTTAGAGTATAATCATATATAAATAGAACCAGTAGGGTCTAGGTAACCCTGTTGAGTGAGAATTTAAAGTAAGATGAAATAAAGGGTTAATGGGAAGTTATTCGCACATATGATATCGAGCGTACGATAAATAAAAGATCGAGACTTGTAAGGAAGTTAGACTAGAAAGAAAATGAGAGTACCTACTGATATTATACTTATGGTGATAAAATACTTTGAGAGATGAGAAGTAAGTAAGGAGTAACTTATATATGAGGATAAAAGAGACGATTCCGTTATGCGAGAATTAAGTAAAATGTGCTAAGTGCGGATAACTATACATATGCGTCGTGGGCGCACCTAATTTAAAACCATGTGAATATTATATTTATATGACTGTGTGATTGTGCATATATTATATATCTGTGTAAAAAAAATCGTACCCGAGCTACTTGCTATCACGGGAGTTTCCGCACCGGGATAGGCTTATCTCGATTGGACCTTTATGGGGGATAACGACTTGTACCCTAGAAGATAGTATCCTCGATTACAGGCTATCTGGGTGATAGTCAGATGGTCCTAAGAGATGTGAGGGTATGTAATGACCTCTTACGATCGGGAACTATGCTTCGCCTCCATTTGTATGTATTTTGTGTTAATACAGTTCGAGAGTGATTCCGAACTAGTATTTCCCTTAGTATGTGTGATACGGGGAGTTGATAGCAAAGTATGCCAGCACCATAAATTTTATGTGGGGTGCCGTTAGTATATATATTATATGTGAGACTAATATATAAACATATATTTACATGGTAATTTTCTACTGTGCGTTACGTAATTAAGTAATGAATAAATGTTTCAACTCTCTTAAATGTTTGGGAACTTCATAATGGTACTGATTTGTTTTAAATAGCGTAAGAAATCTTGAAGAGATTAGTTTTCTAAACTAAATACTATCACCCTGTTATTTCTCGAGATAAAACTTTATGGAAAATAAGTGAGATAGACTTATGAGGTTTAGTAGTACGATAGACGTGCACACTAGATGAGAGGTGAGAATTCTCAAGAGAGTGTCGCATACTAGCATGGTCGTTGCATTAGCCGGTAAGCATTTTAAATACTTGCTAAACTAAATTTTAAACTATTTTACAATCGGGATCTGACCCGTTTCCTGTTATCTCTTATCTCTTGTATATATATGTATATATTACAGGTGCCCAGTCATAGGGGCGTCATGCTTAGGTTCTTTGGATTGGACGTGCTGCAGCTTATGTGGGAGTTGCAGGCCATTTCTTAGACGACCTCGTTGTTGATTCCACTCTTATTTCAGCTCTAATTAGTTTGGGCATGTGCTGCCTGTTTCCTTATCTTGTTTGATTGCCAGAGATTATGTTCATTTATCTTTAGTACTTTTTACTCATGGGGATTTTAATTACTGTCAGGATGGTTTCATTTGAAATTCTTAAACTTGGTATTGGTTTATTTGAATGGTTAAATTCGTGGGTGTTTACTACCAACCTTAAATATTTGTGTGATTTCTTAAATTGTTAATTATTAAAGTTTTTCATATTTGGGTTTAATAAAATGGAAATAAATGGTTTTGACACTTATCTTAATTATTTAGGGTGTTTAAATTGGAAATTTCAAATTACGATAGTGATGCTAAGAATGAACCAACCGTTCACCTTGATTTAAATTTAATAAAGGACTGATCACCCGGTATTTATTTAGGCTGGGTGTCACAGGTAGTATCAGAGCATCAGGTTCTAGTGTCCTTTAGGATCTGTACGACTTATTTCGTTTCCAGCTTAGCGTCTTTGATTTAGAGCCCTAATATTAGGAATGTTGGATTTATCTTTATGCGATGAGAATTTGTGCTTCTGCGATTTGTTTATGTGAATGATGAACTCATCTAGATTATTTAAATTTTCAGATGGATCGTCAAGAAGAACAAGTAAATGCCGTTAGGGGAGTCAATGAGCAATGTCCGTTCACACCTCAGGTGTTTCCAGAGAGAGTATCAGCCGTCGAGTTAACAGGTATCGTGGCACAGGCAGTTACCACTGCGGTCTTACAGTATCAAGAACGCAGCACACAGCTTATAGGGGAAAAAGATCTAGAGAGTATAGTCAATCTGTCGTGACTAGAAATAAGAAGTGTGTGAAGACACTAAAATCGCAACAACAAGCTCCTCAAGACCGTAAAACCACGAAGGTAACAAATTGTGCAGGGAAAACCAAAAGCGTCAGGGCCAACAAAGTCGGGGTCAGAATGAAGGCACAAAGAGGTGTTTCAAATGTGGAATGGACGGTCATGAACATCGAACTTGTCCAGATCAAACTGGAGAGGAACTCCGACCCGACCAGTGAGAACTTTCAAGACTCTGCTATAAGTGTGAACAAACAGGTCACAAGTGGAGGGACTGTCCTCAACCAGATGTCGGTTTTCATCAGGATACTCAACAAGGCCAAAAAGGCCAAGAAAAATGTTGAACCGGACAACTGGACAAAAACCAACAGAGCAGTAAAATTAAACAGTTTATAGGTAGATGCTTCAATTGCAGCAGGATGGGTCACCGGAGGCAGGATTGCCCAGATAAGAGTAAGATACCCTAGCAGCAGGGGAAGAAACAACACGAATGTGTGTGCGACGTCCAGCATACTAAAATCCAGCAGCCATCCTTGGCCATTGATGGTATGTTCCTTCCTGCTAATATTATGGGACACATTTTATTCAATACTGGGGCGTCACACGGTTTCCTAAATACCCATATTGCACGAGCCTTTCTTAGACACTAATGAGAGTACGGTGTCATGCGTAGGTAATCATTTGGAATGAGTCTTTAATTCTATTTAAATGTCGGGGTGTAGGTATATAGTTCTGTAGATTGATTTTTACCTGCAATCGAACTAGTTTAGTCTTATGTGAGTACAGTGTCGTTATTGGCATGGATTGGCTCGTTGCGTACAGAGCCATGATAAATTATTTCGATAGGAGTACTATCTTTGCCATTACAGGACAGGAGATGTTTTTAGTAGCGATGCCTCGTCCAGAGGGAGGTTCTTCCACCCATTTGTATTACATAGAGGAGGATACCTCTAAGGAGATTGTGATTCTCCTGTATTTGATCCCAGTCGTTCGTGAGATTCCGAATACATTTGGCAAAGTAGAAGTATGAGTTTTATCCTCGGAGGATGAAGTGTGTTTTATGGGACACGAACGAGTCATCATATTTTGTTCATTGCTAAATTAGCATGTGAGACGAGTCTAGCGAGTATAACTATAAATGTCATTATTCTGAGGATACTTTTCTAGTGTAGCGGGATTATCTTTAGTGCTAACGCAAGGATGAATCGGTGTATCAATAATGCTATATACTTTATCGAAGTTATTTGTGTTAGTGATGTGATATACGAGTAAGATATTACCTTGGTTATAATTTTATAGAAATGGCTAGTACGATAGTAGGCAGTTATTGCAAAGCTATCGGAGTGGTTACCTTAGTGCCGCATGTTTTGTCTAGCGAGACCTCACCTGCGAGAGGGTCGGACTCACACTTCATATTATCTATTTTAGAGACTTCAGAGGGAATAGTGGGCTCAAGATACTCAATCCCGGAATGTATAGGAACTTTGTTGTTATGATTCAGTATGTATTAGGTTTACTGTAGGGCTGTAAGTTTTGACTCATTATTATGTTTAGCGCTTAGGACTTGGTGATAGGTAGAGAGCATTGGTATATCTACCCTTTATAGATGTGAGAGTAAGAGTCAGACTCATATGTTTGGAATCAGGATTTTGAGAGTCCTGATTGTATGTGTACGAGATTTACGAATTTTGATTTCCACCAATAATGAACGATCATGGATTGGCAAAATACTCTTTGTGTAGGTGTAATTACGGTAGGCGATGTAACTTTTCTAACAAGAGATAGGATAAAGAGGTACATGTTATGGACGGAGGGCCTAACAAATTTCGATAATCGGCAATGCTAGGTAGTAGTGTATCGAGGGGTTCCTTATTTGGATTTCTCTTTGCGAGACATACCACGCATGAAACTGTGACACCCCGACTAATTAAATACCGGGTAGCTACTCCTTTATTAAATTAATTCAAAATGTCAAGTTGGTCCAGTTAATAGCATCACTGTCGAAAACATTTTAATGATTACTAACCACCTAGTATTTAAAAAGTAAGTGCCAAATTTTAATTAAAGTCTGATTAACATACACAAGTGTAAAAAGAATAATAACACCATTCACCATAATGAAGTAAGTAGAGTAACCATCACATAAGTAAATAAAGTCTGGAGGAAAAACTCCTCACTACAATCCCACAACTGAAAAAGTAAACCGAAAACTAAAACGATACATGCCCAAATCTGAAAACTGTAATGGAAATGTAACTCTAATAGAAATGGGCAACATGCCCTACAACTGATAAATGCTGAAACTGGAATCCAAACGATAGAAGCGTATACAAGCAAAGTCCCTGTAGCTTCCACAAACAGCTACAGCTCGTCACCTGAATGAGTATCATATGTTTGGTGTCCTTGTGGCTGGGCACCTAAAATGGTTTTACAAAGAAAAATAGATTTGAAAAGCAAACGGGTCAGAGCCCGAATGTGGAGTTATATTTTAAAAACCTGCAAGTGCTTTAAAAATATTTAAAACATTAAATGCAAAGTACATGTTAGGACGTGCACTCACATTATATTCTCACCTCTCGTCTAACTGTGCAATCCTAACGTAAGTACCCATCTAGAGTGATACAAACTACTAGCTAAGTGACAACATATCTAGCTAGACTATCATAGGTCTTACCCTCATTACTCGGTTCTCTTAACATTATAACGCCCGTAATTAAGTAGGGGTTTAACGTAACTCAGATGTTCCATATGCAATATATATAACTATCAGTTAACTCGTTATATTTCTCGAAACAATACCGTAATTATATTCACATCATTAACATGAAGGTTCTCATTAATTAAGTGTATATTATTCACATCAAAAATATACAATACAAGCACCCCGAGAACTAAGCTGCGGTGCACACATACTCTGCTATCCATCCCGGTACATCACGTACATAAGGATTACATATTCCGAATCTCTCAGGAATAGTTCACAGATAACAACATCACAAGTAATGGAGGTGAACACAGTCACATCACATGGGTCACGCACATACCTACGCTCCCACGATCAGCGGACTTATTAATATCCCAATAAGTCTTTCTATGACCTATGTTCATCGAGGTAACCAATCTAAATCCGGGCAACACAAGGATTAGAGGGACCTAAGCGAACGCAAACCTCCCATGATAGCAAGTATGGTAGGTATGTCATACACATAATTCATATACCAATACTAAGTAAACACGCATCTAAGTAATCAATGTAGTTTAATCGTAGTACATATCGCTTTCTCGTACTAACTTATAATTATCACAACTTATATTATTCCGGTTTATAATCATACGCGCCATAATTCACTCTCACGTCGTAGTGGACACTCACGTCTCAACCTAAACCGTCCATTTAATATAACTCTCGTATATAATTTCCTTCTCATAAATACCCAAAAGCCCCAATTCTATCATTACATCATCATCGAAATGTTATCTATAACCTCGAACAAGTTTACGGGACTCCAAAAATCAAAACAGTCCAAAAAGGACCAAACTGTCAACTCGTTAGAAGTCTCGTTCGAACGAGACTGTTCGAACGAGATTCCACTGTCAACTCGTTAGAAGTCTCGTTCGAACGAGGCTGTTCGAACGAGATTCCAGTTCGTTCGAACGAACTGTACCTTCTAACGATATCTCGTTCGAACGAGATATCGAACGAAATCCCTTCTCGTTAGCAGCGGCTGGTTAACTCGTTAGAAGCTCGTTCGAACGAGTTCGTTTCAAACGACCTGGGCAGGGGCTTCTAACGAGCTACCAGATTCGTCCCAGATTTTCTTAGTTACGTTTTTCATCCATTTTATCACTCCTAATCTCTTCCAAAGTTCATCCCAACAACGTTTTAGGGTCTCTAATTCATCCTAAACATATTCAAGTCAACTCCTAACATGTTTTCAAGGATTAGATCTCTTTAACATCAATCAAAATATAAATCTCTACACTTTTTCCCCAATTATTTCAAGAACATGAACCCTAACTTTTGAATCATAAATTAACTCACTATAAATCCGTTTTTATTCTTTCCTATCACAGATATCATGAGAATAATTATCTACCTATCATTCTACATGCAATTCTCCTCAATATTTTCAAGTTCTAAGCTCCAAACTACATGGGTTTTCATTATCTTTCAAGAACAGTTGTAATTCATCAATTTTCTAACATGGAAGAAACATTCTACGAATTTAAATATGATTAAAACACTTGCCTTGATTGGATTTCTGATTTTGGTGTTGGTTTGGTGAAGATTTCTGTAGAATTCCCTCTCTCCAAGCTTTTCCTCCAATGGTGGCTTAAGGTGGCTAGGGTTTTCTTTGGGAAAATTTGTAAACCAAATGATAGCCTCCGTAGCTTAATGGGTTAATATGGGTTGGTTAGTGGGTTTAATGGGTTAAATCCACATCAGATTAAAACTCCCAATTTTCGTCACTTTTAATTCCTCAAAATGTAAAATTACCAAAATACCCTTTATGATGCCGGTACGGCCTAAAAATACCCCGGGACCCAAACTATACACCCGGCTAGTGTTTTCTGACTATCTCGACCCTTCCGGACGCGTTGGCGCACTCAAAATGACCATACGGTTTATAGATTTTAAATTCACTTTTATTATCAAAATATTACACCGTGACGCGGCGGTCCCACGCGTCTCAACAAAATTTCTAAAATGCCGTATATAAATCTCACGACAACTTTTATAATTCCAAATTCATATATAATCATATATGCACATAATCAAATACCAACTCGCATCTCGTTAGTATTTTTAACCCGGATTAATTTCCAATTAATACGCATTTAATTAATTAATCCCGAAAATAAATATAGCCAAAAGTACGGGGTATTACATACTTCCCCCCTAATAACTGAATTTCGTCCCGAAATTCGAAACTAGAAAGTACCTGCTAAAAACAACTCTGGATAACGTTCGCGCATCTCATCCTCGCGCTCCCATGTGGACTCCTCGACATTGTGATGTCGCCACTGAACACGCACTAACGGAACTATCTTTGACCGCAGTTTCCTCTCGCTTCGGTCCAAAATAGCAATCGGCCCCTCCTCGTAGGAGCTATCCGACTGGAGATCGATGTCCTCCACAGCAATGTGAGAATGAGCCAAATTATCTCTAAGGTATTTCCTCAGCGAGGAAATATGGAACACATCGTGAATCCGATGCAAATGCTCCGGTAGTCCAAGTCTATACGCAACCGGTCCGATCCGCTCAATAATAGGAAACGGCCCCACATACCTCGGTGCCAACTTCCCCTTCTTCCCGAATCGCATAATCCCCTTCATCGGAGATACCCTGAGCAAAACCTGGTCCCCCACTTGGAACTCCCTGAAAAATCTCTTCGCATCAGCATAACTCTTCTGCCTGTCTTGAGCTACCCGAATGCGACTCCGAATCAACTCAATCCTTGACGAAGTATCCTGAATTACTTCCGGCCCAAGCAGTTTGTTGTCCTCGCCCTCTAACCAACATGCTGGGGAACGACAAGGCCTACCGTACAATGCCTCAAACGGAGCCATGCCAATAGTGAACTGATAGGAGTTGTTGTAAGCAAACTCCACCAGTTGAAGGTACTGCTCCCATCCACCCCCAAAGTCAATAATGCACATGCGTAGCATGTCCTCCAACATCTGATTTGTGCGTTCGGTCTGCCCATCAGTCTGCGGATGATAAGCCGTACTCAACCGCAATTCCGTGCCCATGGCCTCCTGGAAACTCTCCCAAAACCGCGAAACAAATATCTTGTCTCTGTCAGACACGATATTTAGGGGTACACCGTGAAGTCTCACAATCTCTGAAATGAAGAGCTGGGCATACTGTCCCGTAGTGTAGTCAGTCCTTATGGGTAAAAGGTGAGCGACTTTGGACAATCTGTCCACAATTACCCAAACGGAGTCGTGACCCCTCTGCGACGTAGGCAACCCCATGATAAAGTCCATGGAAATGCTCTCCCACATCCACACCGGAACCTCCAATGGCTGTAGCAATCCTGCCGGTCTCTGATGATCCACTTTTACAAGCTGACAAGTGGCGCATTTTAAAACAAACTCAGCGATATCTCTCTTCATACCGCTCCACCAATACTGGTGTCTCACGTCCTGATACATTTTGTCCCCTCCGGGATGTACCGCGAACCGTGAGCCGTGCGACTCTGCCATAACATCGTGTCGCAATTCCTCCCCTTCCGGAACTACCAATCTCCCATTGAAGCGTAATCCCCCGTCTGAGCTAACGGTATAGGACTCGGCTCCCTCTGCTAATAATCGAACTATCTGCTCCTGACAGAATGAGTCATTAGCCTGTGCACGTACTACCTTCGTGACAATATGCGGTGTAACGGTCATCACAGAAATGAAAGATCGGGCCACTGCATCCTGGTATCCCAATTCCTTCCACTTAGCCTTCCACACCTCTGCCACCTCATCTGCTGGCCTACGGCTCAACGCGTCTGCTACCACGTTAGCCTTACCCGGGTGATACTGGATGTCGAACTGGTAGTCCTTCACAAACTCAAGCCACCTACGCTGCCGCATATTCAATTCCTTCTGCGTGAACAGATACTGTAGGGACTTGTGGTCCGTGAATAGTTGGAACTTCTCCCCCAAAAGATAGTGCCTCCAAATACGTAGGGCAAATACCACTGCTGCCAACTCCAAATCATGCGTGGGGTAATTCTTCTAATGAGGCTTAAGCTTACGGGAAGCATAAGCTATGGCCTATCTCTCCTGCTGCAATACACCTCCAAGCCCTTGCAAAGACGCATCGGTGTAAACCAAATACTCAACTCCCGATCTCGGCAATGCTAACACAGGTGCTGAGGTCAATTTTTCCTTTAATTCATCGAATGCCAACTGACAGGCATCACTCCAGATGTAGGGCACACCCTTACGAGTCAGATGTGTCAAAGGACCTGCTATCTCCGAGAAACCCCGAATAAACCTCCTGTAGTATCCTGCTAGACCCAAGAAACTACGAATCTCAATCGGTGTCGTGGGTTGTCCCCACTCCCTCACCGCTGATACTTTCCCCGGATCAACAGATATTCCCCGGTCGGAAATGATATGTCCCAAAAACTGGACTTCTTTCAGCCAAAACCCGCACTTCTCATATTTTACATACAACTCGTTCTGACGAAGTGTCAGCAAAACCTACCTCAAATGCTTGGCGTGCTCCTCCTCTGTCTGGGAGTAAACCAGAATGTCATCAATGAAGACAATGACAAACTGATCTAGAAAATCCCTGAACACTCTGTTCATCAAGTCCATAAACACAGCTGGAGCGTTGGTCAATCCAAAAGGCGTAACCCGAAACTCGTAAGAACCATATCTCGATAAGAACGCGGTCTTCGAGACATCCTCCTCCCTGATACGCAACTGATGGTATCCCGATCTCAAGTCAATCTTCGAGAAGAAAGAAGCTCCTCTCAACTGGTCGAATAAGTCATCGATTCGAGGCAACGGATACTTATAATGTATCGTGACCTTATTCAACTCTCGGTAGTCCACACACAATCTCAGTGAACCGTCCCTCTTCTTCACAAACAAAACCGGAGCGCCCCAAGGTGAGGTACTCCTGCGAATAAAGCCCTGTCCTAATAGCTACTCTATCTGATCCCGTAACTCTCGCATCTCAGCTGGAGCCATACGGTACGGTGCGCGTGCTATAGGATTCATACCCGGTAGAAAATCTATAACAAAGTCTATCTCTCGACTGGGTGGTAAGCCTGGTATCTCCTGAAACACATCCGAATGCTCCCTGACGACTGGGATAGAATCTAAAGGAATCACAACCTCCTTAGAGGTATCCTCCTCTAGGTAATACAAATGATCGGTCGATCCTCCCTTTGGGCGAAGCATCGCCACTACGAACATCTCTTGCCCCGGAATGGCAAAAATAATGCTCCCGCTGAAGCAATCAATCATGGACCTATAAGCTACGAGCCAATCCATACCGATGATCACATCGTGAACATGCATGTCTAATACCAACATATCTGCAGGTAATACTAGACTACCAATCCCTACTCCCACTCCCCGGCATATAAAGAATATAAGTGACCCACTCCCCAATGGTGAGTCGACACACGTCACTGTGCTCTCTGCCGTAGCTAACAATCCTAAAGCTTTCGCAAAGTGTGTAGCTATAAAACAGTGTGTAGCCCCCGTATCAAATAATACCCGACCCATAGTGCCATGGATAGGAAACGTACCCTCAATCGCGGGCGGTGCCTATGGAACTGCAGCCTGGTGGACGTTGTAGACACGTCCATACTGTAGTTGCCCCTGCTGAACTGGGACCGCTGGAATGGGTGGTAATGCTGCCATCTGTGGCGGTGCGGGGAGAGCGGCGGGAAACATAGGCCTCTGTGGCTCCTGGCGAGCGCCCTGCTGCTGCTACTGTGGAGCCCTGCCCCTATCAGGACAATCTTGTCGTTTATGTCCAGTCTTGCCACAAACAAAGCACTTCCCTGGGAAGTTCCCTCCTCTCTGCCCCTGCTGTCCCCGGCCCTGGTGGCCGTTACCGTTCCTCCCTTGGCCCTGCTGGCCCTAGTGAAACTGCTGCCCATTCTGCCCCTGTTGGCCCTGATGGCCGTTTGGACCCTGATGACCCTGACGGAAACCTCCCTGTCCCTGTTTGTAGTTCCCTGACCGGAACCTCTTGTTATCCCCCTGCTGGGAGCCCTGCTCATTTTGTCTCTGCCCCTGACCAGATTGTGCCCCGCTGGCACCATGTCCTCCGGTCCTGCCCTGATGGCTAGACTCTCCCGACCTCTTGCCCTCGACCATATGAAAACAGTGGTCCTGGCAGTGCAACAATGCAGCGTTAACCACATCAGAATAAGTGGCCAACGATAGGTTCCCTAGCAGATGCTGATGGATCCTCCAAGTCAACCCGTCGGTGAACTTCTCAATCTTCTTCTTCTCTGTTGGTATCTCGTCTGGAACGATATTCAACAGATTCGTGAATTCGGCCTCATACTCGGCCACAGTCTTGCCCTCCTGCCTCAAACTCATCAATCTCCTCCTCATTTCCGTATGAATAGCTGACGGAAAGTACTTGCGGTCGAACCGCACCCAGAACTCCTGAATCGTGAGAGTATCCCTCTCCTCCATGGTGGTAATAGACTCCCACCACTGTAGCGCAGATCCAACTAGCTTGAAAGTAGCTAGCACCTGCTTCTGAACCTCCGTGCACTCATACATCCTTAAGTGCCTCTGCATATCCTTCCTCCACTGGCTCGAGACTACCACATCTGAGCTACCTGCAAACTCTGGCGAATGCGCTTTCTGAAAAGCGTCACGTACACGTTCCCAAGAAGACGGGAATGCATTTGCCTGTACTGGCGCGACAACTGGCGCCTGAGGTGGTGCCTGCTGAACAACGGCAATGGCGGCGTTTACCGCTTGGGCTACTATAGCTGCAACCTCAGCGGCGTTCATCATGCCCTGAACTGGAGCGGGCTGGGGTTCGGGCGTTGCATCCCTGGGAACTCGTCGTGCACGTCGTGGAGGCATCTGAAATAAGAACAAAGTTTATAAGTTCGCTGTTTATAAACTTAAGATAGCTGAAGAACGAAGCATACACAAAAAGAGTACAACAGTCCTAAAATATAGGGCTCTATATCAAAGAAACTTAGCGGAAACATAACAAGCCGTCAGATCCTAAAGGACACTAAAACCTGGCTCTGATACCACCTGTGACACCCCGACTAATTAAATACCGGGTAGCTACTCCTTTATTAAATTAATTCAAAATGTCAAGTTGGTCCAGTTAATAGCATCACTGTCGAAAACATTTTAATGATTACTAACCACCTAGTATTTAAAAAGTAAGTGCCAAATTTTAATTAAAGTCTGATTAACATGCACAAGTGTAAAAAGAATAATAACACCATTCACCATAATGAAGTAAGTAGAGTAACCATCACATAAGTAAATAAAGTCTGGAGGAAAAACTCCTAACTACAATCCCACAACTGAAAAAGTAAACCGAAAACTAAAACGATACATGCCAAAGTCTGAAAACTGTAATGGAAATGTAACTTTAATAGAAATGGGCAACATGCCCTACAACTGATAAATGCTGAAACTGGAATCCAAACGATAGAAGCGTCTACAAGCAAAGTCCCTGTAGCTTCCACAAACAGCTACAGCTCGTCACCTGAATGAGTATCCTATGCTTGGTGTCCTTGTGGCTGGGCACCTAAAATGGTTTTACAAAGAAAAATAGATTTGAAAAGCAAACGGGTCAGAGCCCGAATGTGGAGTTATATTTTAAAAACCTGCAAGTTCTTTAAAAACATTTAAAACATTAAATGCAAAGTACATGTTAGGACGTGCACTCACATGATATTCTCACCTCTCGTCTAACTGTGCACTCCTAACGTAAGTACCCATCTAGAGTGATACAAACTACTAGCTAAGTGACAACATATCTAGCTAGACAATCATAGGTCTTACCCTCATTACTCGGTTCTCTTAACATTATAACGCCCGTAATTAAGTAGGGGTTTAACGTAACTCAGATGTTCAATATGCAATATATATAACTATCAATTAACTCGTTATATTTCTCGAAACAATACCGTAATTATATTCACGTCATTAACATGAAGGTTCTCATTAATTAAGTGTATATTATTCACATCAAAAATATACAATACAAGCACCCCGAGAACTAAGCTGCGGTGCACACATACTCTGCTATCCATCCCGGTACATCACGTACATAAGGATTACATATTCCGAATCTCTCAGGAATAGTTCACAGATAACAACATCACAAGTAATGGAGGCGAACACAGTCACATCACATGGGTCACGCACATACCTACGCTCCCACGATCAGCGGACTTATTAATATCCCAATAAGTCTTTCTATGACCTATGTTCATCGAGGTAACCAATCTAAATCCGGGCAACACAAGGATTAGAGGGCCCTAAGCGAACGCAAACCTCCCGTGATAGCAAGTATGGTAGGTATGTCATACACATAATTCATATACCAATACTAAGTAAACACGCATCTTAGTAATCAATGTAGTTTAATCGTAGTACATATCGCTTTCTCGTACTAACTTATAATTATCACAACTTATATTATTCCGGTTTATAATCATACGTGCCATAATTCACTCTCACGTCGTAGTGGACACTCACGTCTCAACCCAAACCGTCCATTTAATATAACTCTCGTATATAATTTCCTTCTCATAAATACCCAAAAGCCCCAATTCTATCATTACATCATCATAGAAATGTTATCTATAACCTCGAACAAGTTTACGGGACTCCAAAAATCAAAACAGTCCAAAAAGGACCAAACTGTCAACTCGTTAGAAGTCTCGTTCGAACGAGACTGTTTGAACGAGATTCCACTGTCAACTCGTTAGAAGTCTCGTTCGAACGAGGCTGTTCGAACGAGATTCCAGTTCGTTCGAACGAACTGTACCTTCTAACGATATCTCGTTCGAATGAGATATCGAACGAAATCCCTTCTCGTTAGCAGCGACTGGTCAACTCGTTAGAAGCTCGTTCGAACGAGTTCGTTCGAACGACCTGGGCAGGGGCTTCTAACGAGCTACCAGATTCGTCCCAGATTTTCTTAGTTACGTTTTTCATCCATTTTATCACTCCTAATCTCTTCCAAAGTTCATCCCAACAACGTTTTAGGGTCTCTAATTCATCCTAAACATATTCAAGTCAACTCCTAACATGTTTTCAAGGATTAGATCTCTTTAACATCAATCAAAATATAAATCTCTACACTTTTTCCCCAATTATTTCAAGAACATGAACCCTAACTTTTGAATCATGAATTAACTCACTATAAATCCGTTTTTATTCCTTCCTATCACAGATATCATGAGAATAATTATCTACCTATCATTCTACATGCAATTCTCCTCAATATTTTCAAGTTCTAAGCTCCAAACTACATGGATTTTCATTATCTTTCAAGAACAGTTGTAATTCATCAATTTTCTAACATGGAAGAAACATTCTACGAATTTAAATATGATTAAAACACTAGCCTTGATTGGATTTCTGATTTTGGTGTTGGTTTGGTGAAGATTTCTGCAGAATTCCCTCTCTCGAAGCTTCTCCTCCAATGGTGGCTTAAGGTGGCTAGGGTTTTCTTTGGGAAAATTTGTAAACCAAATGATAGCCTCCGTAGCTTAATGGGTTAATATGGGTTGGTTAGTGGGTTTACTGGGTTAAATCCACATCAGATTAAAACTCCCAATTTTCTTCACTTTTAATTCCTCAAAATGTAAAATTACCAAAATACCCTTTATGATGCCGGTACGGCCTAAAAATACTCCGGAACCCAAACTATACCCCCGACTAATGTTTTCTGACTATCTCGACCCTTCCGGACGCGTTGGCGCACTCAAAATGACCATACGGTTTATAGATTTTAAATTCACTTTTATTATCAAAATATTACACCGTGACGCGGCGGTCCCACGCGTCTCAACAAAATTTCTAAAATGCCGTATATAAATCTCACGACAACTTTTATAATTCCAAATTCATATATAATCATATATGCACATAATCAAATACCAACTCGCATCTCGTTAGTATTTTTAACCCGGATTAATTTCCAATTAATACGCATTTAATTAATTAATCCCGGAAATAAATATAGCCAAAAGTACGGGGTATTACAGAAACTTAACGTAAAGTTGGAAGTAGGAAGATGTTTGGTCATTAGTATATCGGTTGGTACCTCTGTCATAGTAGGAGAAGGTAATTATATCTATAAGTTGGAAGTTAAATTATGATTTAAGGCCAGTGAAGCTGGTTGTGTGGTGAGAAAGCATGGAAAGTTATGTTTTATCACCACGAATTGAGGGGTGGAACGATGATAAGGGGGAATTGAAATTTCGATCTCTAGGGTGATTGATAGTACCCAAGTGTTGTAACTGCATTCGAAACACAAGGGAAATAAAGGGTTGGGACCATTTTTAGTGAGGATTATCTGGGAAAGAAATTTTAATACAAGAAAGAAGAGTTGTATTTATTTTGAGGTATAGAGCATTAGTGGGTTATTTTAGTTGTTGTATTCATTCGAAAGAATTTTTATACTTATCTGAAGAGATGAGATATTAGTAGTCCCTCTTTTGTTGATTTGGGATTTAGATACTCTATAACTTATTGCATTGGGGGATTTGGTTAGTTTTATCGATGAGTAGTTCTCCGCTCGCTCTCCCCGGGCGGTTGGGGTGTTACAAAATATGGGCATCCTGGTTAGCTGATGTTAGAATCGTTCGAGTTGGTGGAAGTGGAAGTGTGGAATATATGTTTGTGCGACTAGCATAATGAGGTGGAAGTGATAGAGTGGATTAAGCGTCGCATGGGGGGCGACAATCCATACATACGTGTGCGATCAGAATAGCACACCCGAATTTGATCGGAAGGCTGTGGGAAGCCATTTAAAAGGGGTGTTCCTTGAGAGGGATAGAATTTAATTATTATGGAGAGCACTCGAAGCGGAGTTGTTATTAGTCAAGTGTAAGAGCGACTTGCGCATATAAAGAGTAATGATGTTAGTATGGTATAAAAGGTCCAGAAGTGCACATTAAGTGTCACTAAATGTGAGACATTTCAAGTAAAAGTCGATGTTTAACGGGACATAATGAGGGGTCTCTGCATGCACCACTCATAGATAGAGATCAGTTGGAATGAGAGGATCAACCAGATAATTTTGAGGCTATCGACAATTCCTATAATGAAAGAGACCGGTAAAGTCGGTAAAGTTTTGTGGATGGGTTGCCATCTTCAAGACAAAATCAAGGGTTCATCCGAATATGTGGGACAAGTCGCCCAAGAAAGAAGTGATTGATATTCCTTTGGGGTGATTAACAATATTTACTAGTGTACCCTAGTCTTCCTTTGAAAGGAAGGATCGCGCCGGTATATGGTCCTACACGGTATTATTCTCTTAATCGGGATGAAATTTTTGAATTCCACCTACAATATGGGATTTCAGGAAGCAGTGGGAATAACGTTTCATTTTGAGTAGGATGAATCACCCCTCTCCTAGGAGTAGGCACACGGTGATTAACGATTAGTTGAGCCGCGTAAAGGTAATTTTGAAATTTTGGTGATCATTTCGTTTCTATAACGGATATAGCTAGCAAGTGAAGTATAGTATGGTAAATTTTTGTGGAAGCACTCGTACCTATTTGTCGCGAACGAGGTGCTTATTGAGGTTTTGGTGTGGAAAAACCTTAATCATTCTCCCTCTGTATGTTTAGAGGTGAGTGGATAATCAGAATTTTGGATTTGGTCAAGTTAGAGTCTGATTTCTATAGTGGAATTACCACGACTGTTTTAAGGGACAAGTGTATTCAGATATTCGTATGTTTTGTCTCAGAATGGGAGTTTTGATTTTAGATAAATACGAGTAGTTATCATATAGTGAGGTGCGGCCTCCCAATGATATTGAAATAATGGGAGTTAATGTTGTATAAGCTCGTCTTATGAGAAGGTTGTCGATTAGGAGCACAATGTGAAGTGTCGTTAAGGAGAGTGTTAAACAAGCTTACTACGAGAAAAGGGCTATAGCGATTGAACGCCTTACTATGTAAATAGTTGCGTACTGATAAAGTATCTAGTTTCGTTTTACCAGGTAGGCCTTATTTTCTGAATTTCGGGATGAAATTCCATTATTAGGGGGGAAGTATGTAATACCCCGTATTTTTGTGGCTTTTAAATTTAGGGATTTATTAAATTTAATTGAGGAATTAATTTAATTTTAATCCGAAAATTTATTTTAAATATTTACTAGCGTGACGAGAGTTAGTAATTATTGGAAAATTATTGAATATTACTAGATGAGTCAAGTAATATATAAGATTGGTTTTATTAAAAATTATCACGAGTGAATAAAATGACAATTATGGAAATTTAAGTCGGGACGTGCTTGTGTCGTATCAGGACTAAATTATAATTATTGAAAGTGAATAAAGTATAAGTCACCCGTATGGTCATTTCGAGTGCGCCAAAATGTCCGGAAGGGTCGAGATAGTCAGAAAAGTGTACTCAGGGGTTTAGTTTGGGTCTCGAAGCATTTTTAGGCCTAATTGACATCCTCGAAGGGTATTTTAGATTTTTGGGTAATTAAACCCACGAATTTCCTAAGGATATATTAGCCTTTAGGAGTTGTCTTCTAGGGTTGACAAACACAAAATCAAAAGACGGCCATTAGAGAAGAAGTTGGCAAGATTTTTAAGAAATTCAAGGCCAAAGACTCAACCGTTTGCACCGCCACCACCACCAAAATGTAGATCGCGTGACGAGGAGCGCAACCATACATTTTTCTTCCACAAATCAGAAACTAAATTCCTAGGCAAGTATCTATCTTGTTTTATTTTTAGTTAATGTCTCAATCATGTTAGTCTAGGGTTGTTTAGGACTTGTCCCATGATAGAAAGTATAGTTTTGAGACTTAGAATCACATGTTATAGAAGAACAAATCATATTCTGGACATCTAAATCGCATGTAGAGGATATACCACGAATTTGTATGGATTTAGAAGTAGAAAATCTGGAAAAAGAATGGGAAGAATTGAAATTAAAAGAAAAGATTAGGGTTCTTGAAGTTTATGTAGATTTTACCTATTTAATCGTTATACTTGATGAATTCGGACATGTTTTACATTTAAAATCATGTATTTAGGCATATAGTACTTATGATAATGTTGGTTGGGAGTTTGGGAATCATATATGGAGATTTGGTTGAGGTTGGAGAGGTAAAACCGTAGCTGGGTTAATGCAGTTTTCATCATAACTGCTTGATCGATCGATCGACCCAAGAACATCGATCGATCGATTATTTATCGATCGATTCCCTTACATCGATCGATCGATCGACCCCTCCTGGAAAACTGCATATTCCCCTTATTTTGGTTTAATCCGATTAAAAAGCATAGGAACCCTTGATTATTATTGTTAGAGTATGATGAGATATAAATAGGACCAGTAGGGTCTAGGTAACCCTGTTGAGTGAGAATTTAATGTAAGATGAAATAAAGGGTTAATGGGAAGTTATTCGCACATATGATATCGAGCGTACGATAAATAAAAGATTGAGACTTGTAAGGAAGTTAGACTAGAAAAAAAAATGAGAGTACCTACTGAAATTATACTTAAGGTAATAAAATACTTCGAGAGATGAGAAGTAAGTAAGGAGTAACTTATATATGAGGATAGAAGAGACGACTCCGTTATGCGAGAATTAAGTAAAATGTGCTAAGAGCGGATAACTATAAATATGGGTCGTGGGCGCACCAAATTTAAAACCATGTGAATATTATATTTTTATGACTGTGTGATTGTGCATATATTATATATCTGTGTAAAAAAAATCCTACCCGAGCTATTTACTATCACGGGGGTTTCCGCGCCCGGACAAGCTTATCTCGATTGGACCTTTATGGGGGATAACGACTTGTACCCTAGAAGATAGTATCCTCGATTACAGGCTATCTAAGTGATAGTCAGATGGTCCTAAGAGACGTGAAGGTATGTACTGACCTCTTAGGATCGGGAACTATGCTTCGCCTTCATTTGTACGTGTTTTGTGTTAATACAATTCGAGAGTGATTCCGAACTAGTATTTCCCTTAGTATGAGTGATACGGGGACTTGATAGTAGAGTATGTCTGCACCATAAATTTTATGTGGGGTGTCGTTAGTATATATATTATATGTGAGACTAATATATATACATATATTTACATGGGAATTTTCTATTGTGCCTTACGTAATTAAGTAATGAATAAATGTTTCAACTCTCTTAAATGTTCGGGAACTTCATAATGGTACTGATTTGTTTTAAATAGCGTAAGGAATCTTGAAGAGATTAGTTTTCTAAACTAAATACTATCACCCTGTTATTTCTCGAGATAAAACTTTATGGAAAATAAGTGAGATAGACTTATGAGGTTTAGTAGTACGATAGACGTGCACACTAGATGAGAGGTGAGAATTCTCAAGAGAGTGTCGCATACTAGCATGGTTGTTGCATTAACCGGTAAGCATTTTAAATACTTGCTAAACTAAATTTTAAACTGTTTTACAATCGGGCTCTGACCCGTTTTCTGTTATCTCTTTTCTCTTGTATATATATGTATATATTACAAGTGCCCAGCCACAGGGGCGTCATGCTTAAGTTCTTTGGATTGGACGTGCTGCAGCTTATGTGGGAGTTGCAGGCATTGCTTAGATGACCTCGTTGTTGATTCCACTCTTATTTCAGCTCTAATTAGTTTGGGCATGTGTCGCCTGTTTCCTTATCTCGTTGGATTGTGAGAGATTATGTTCATTTATCTTTACTCATGGGGATTTTAATTACTCTCAGGGTGGTTCCATTTGAAATTCTTAAACTTGGTATTGGTTTATTTGAATGGTTAAACTCGTGGGTGTTTATTACCAACCTTAAATATTTGTGTGATTTCTTAAACTGTTAATTATTAAAGGTTTTCATACATGGGTTTAATAAAATGGAAATAAATGGTTTAAATGATTTTGACACTTAGCTTAATTATTTAGGGTGTTTAAATTAGAAATTTTAAATTACGATAGTGATGCTAAGAATGAACCAACCGTTCACCTTGATTTTAATTTAATAAAGAGCTGATCACACGGCATTTAATTAGGTTGGATGTCACAGATGATTTATGTTGTTTGTTTGAACCTATTTACTTTCTAAATGTTGAACACAAGTTACTTTGACAAATTTATCAATATAGATTATTTTTTTTAAAAAAATCTATTATTGTAATTTAAAATTGAGAAGAGTAAAACTCAAAATAAAACTTTTATGAAGGAATCTAAATATTTTTGTTTTCATATGTATGTTCTCCTACACAAGCTTAAAAGGCTAAAAAATTAACATTTAGTAATTGAAGAAAAATATTTTTGGTAATATTCATGTTCAAGTATTTTTTACTAATGATAATTTTGCTACTATTCATCGTGAACTTTTTACTAATAATACATAGACAGCATGCATATAGATTTGGAGTAAAAGGTTCAGTTCAGGTGAAGAAAGGTCTCTAGATTTTACTAGAGCCATTATATTTTTTAAAAAATGTATTGGTTATAATCTTCATAAAAATACATTCTCACTATCTTAATTAATGTTATCCTTTTATTGGCTTTCCTATGAATTTTGCCTCTCTTCATTTTATTCGAACTTTTACAATTTTAGAAATTGATTACAATTTTAGAACTTTCTACGTTGTGTGAATCAATTTTTAGTTCAGTTTGTACCTCTCCAGAAGTCAATAACTATAAAAAAATTGTTAAAACATATAACTATATTAATAGAGAATTAAGGTAAAGATTACATTCTCTTCTATATTTGAATTTTTAAAACAATGTTTTTAAGTTTATAAATCTAGTTCATGTACAATAGCATTTATTTGTGCGGTCCCTTTAGAGTTAAGAGTTCATTTTTTTGATCCGTGACAACGACACTATTTTTCATAGTGTTTTTAGTACAGGAACTAAATTTATAAAATTATTTAGAATGTCTTATTTTTATACACTTTGACGATTACGAGAACCTTTCCCCAAAATCCCTTATATTAATTTTACGCTCGCGTATAGTGCGAATTACAAGTTAGTTTGAAATAATATTTACCAAATTTATAATTAATTTTTCATATATTTACCAATTACAAGAAACGATCATGTTAATTGGGGTTAACAAATTTGAAGTCTACAATAACATATCATCTTCTCTGTTTAACATGACATTTATTAAATATTAGTAGAATCCGGTAGCGACCAAATCTGATAAACATCATATTTTTCCATATTTTGTAATCAGACGCTCTTGTCACATGCCACAACCTAAACTAAAGCTTGTAAAGTACATATGCCCTACAAAGTCGTAAAATGAAAAAACTATGTACAAACTTCCTTAAAGGTGTAAAAAAGTCAAAAATCTTACGCTCTTTTCTACATTTGAGAGGTTTTCGTATATTTATCTATCCGTCAAATCAAAAGAACTCAAACGGCGCCGTTCGCCTACTACTCCTCTCCTGACAAGTCCGGATCCCAACAACAGCCGGTGGCTTGACCGACCTTACAAGCGCAAAATTCAAGCCCTTGAAAAACGGGTGGGTCTTAATCTCAGCCGCCCCACGTTTCGACCCGAGTCTACATTCCGGATCCTTTACCAACAACCCGGATATCAACTCACGCGCGTGTACTTCACTCGCGCTAATAGGCGCGTGAGTTGGGAATGTCAGAGGCTTTTTTAATATGTTTCGCAGCGTAACCTCATTCGTTACACCCGCAAACGGTGTCCGTCCATACATCATCTCGAATATAAATATCCCCAACGCCCACCAATCCACGGCGTTGCCATGGGACCCACCCGCTGCCACCTCAGGTGCCACGTACTCATGCGTCCCAACAAACGAACATGACCGGGCACTCACCGGCTCCGCCACAAACTCTCTCCCCGTTTCCAACTTTTTTGACCGGAACAACCGGTTAGAAAAACAAGAGAACAGGTTAACTCTACCAGACCTTCGTTTTATCTCCCGTGAAAATAATGAATCACAGGATTCAACGGCTGGGATTGCTTGTGAGCAAAGCGAGAGATCAAAATCTGTGAGCATGATATGACCATCCGATCTCACTAAAACATTTTCAGGTTTCAAGTCTCTGTAAATTATTCCCAACATGTGAAGGTACTCTAATGCCACTAGCACCTCCGCCGCATAAAACCTGTAAACAAAAACGTATATTCAGAAACACAAAATATTGGCTCATTTGAGAACCAAACAAACAAATAGATATAAATGAATCATGAATGTACCTTGTGGAGGATATAGAAAACCGGTTTTGAGGTTGTTTATGTCTAAGAGAATGCAAATCTCCACCGGAACAAAACTCCATTACAACGCAAGAGAAATGCGAGGCTTCAAATTCGGCATAAAGCGTAGGCAAAAAAGGATGATCTAACTTCTTCATAACCGTTTTCTCCGTCTCAGCTCTTTGAATCTTATTCTTTAATGCCAAAACCTCTCTATCTACAACTTTCATTGCGTAAAAACATTTCTCGTCGAGTTTTAGCTGACACAAATAAACTTTTCCGATATCGCCGCTACCGATCTGGTGAATAATTTTGAAGTCATGGAAACAAAGACCGCCGGAGCTCCGGCCAAAAGTGGCCGACTTTATAGCTTGCCATGAAGAATCCGATGATCGGTGAGGTTTTAGGTTCATATTTTCCGGAGAAATTTGGAGGTTGTCGAAATATAATCTGTTGAAACTTGGATAACTATCGCTACTCATTGAGCTTTGGCTTGAATTTATGAGGTCCGAGCTTGTTTCTTCAGCGTCTGAGTCACGTCGAAACCCTAACATCTTCGAAACGTTTATTGTTGAACAATATAGAAAACGTGAGAACCTTTGAAATTGAAATAAGAGTCAAAAAAGGCGAAGAAATCGAATATAATATCTCCGGAGGTTTCAATACGCTATGGTGATGGTTAGAAGCAATGAATTTTGCTTTTTGGAGATTTGTTTGGAATCAGATGCCAAGAAATGCGGCAACAATGGAGGCTAAAATGCATCAAACTCGAGTGTTTGTGTTGTGTTGATGATGGTTTTAGGAGAGGGAAAGAGAGAGTAGGGTTTGAAAGGGTGGTTGGTTGGTTGTGTGCTATTTATGCTAGTTGTACGGATAATAATTTTAAGTTTTTATTTTTAGGTGTTGATTGAGGTTAAAAAATGATGATGGTTTTGCTTTTGGTTTTAACCGTGGTTGAGGTTTACACGTGAGTTACAGTGGTCTCACGTGTGGTGCAATTGATGACGTCAATAATAAGGAATTCGGGTGTCTGCATATTTGGCACGTGGCAAATGGGTACAGTGTTGCTTATGCTACACACAAGCTTCACAATGTTCGAGTACGCGTGGTCTGAATGGGATTTCAAAATGGAGTTTATAGTAAATCTTTGTGTAAATTAGCCTTTAGACTTTTTAAGTCTCTTGCTGTTTTGGTCGCCTCTAAACCAATTAAATTGTTTCGATTTTTTTTTTTTTTTTTGGTAATATTCCCTCCTTTTGAGGTACCATGAAGTGTCCAAGCAGTATTACGCACACCTCGATTAATCCCCACTCGCGGATCAGTGGTCAGCTGTTGGTCCCCAGATTATTTGTAGCTATCGAGACTCGAACTGGAGAGTAAACTCGGTCGATCCTGGAACTTTAATACTAATGCACTATCACTAGACCAAGTCTGGGGGTTTAAATTGTTTCGATTCATCCTTTAATTTGTTTATGTCTTTTGAGTAAATTACTTTTGAATCTGAACAAATTAAATAATTTAGGGTTCAATGGATATACAATTTATTATAAATAAAAGACAGAGAATTAATAGAGATAGAGTATTTTATTAATTGGTGTAATTGTTGTACAAAATCATATGAGAATCCTCTTATTTATAGGACATCGTGAGGTATTCCAAAAGATAAGAATGTGAGTGGACATCTACCCAAAAGTCAAAAGTCACATTATTTAACACTCTCCTCTTTGGATGTACACCATATCCACCATTCAATGGTTGTTGCCTCATTAAAATCTTACTAAGGAAAAACTCAGTGAGAAAAAATCAAAGTGAAGGAAAAAGAGTACAACTTTTGTTATCATCGAATTATGTTGGACGTGCTTAATGATGTCTCATTAAAACCTTTACTAGAAAAATTCAATGGGAAAAACTTAATTAAAGGAAAAAAGTGTACAACGCACTTATGTCCTAAAAGAGCATGCTTTTTTATTCTCCCCCTGAAAAAGGATCTCTCCCCTGATTTGCATATCTCAAATTGAATGTTGATGAAGTCTCCGCATTCCAATCTCATGCACAAGTTTCTGGAACGTTGCTTTTAAAAGTAACTTGGTAAACAGATCAGCACTTGCTTAACTTTGATTTCATTTTTCTTTTGAAGCTCATGAGTGAAGAAAAAATTTGGTGAAATATGCTTAGTTCTATCTCCTTTGATGAAGCCTTCTTGAATTTGAGTTATGCATGTTGCATTATCTTCATATATGATACTGGGAACATCTGTAATAGAAGACAGCTGGCAAGAATTACGAACATGCTGAATTAAAGATCTCAGCCATACACATTCACGACTTACTTCATGCAGTGCTAAAATTTCAGAGTGGTTGGAGGAAGTGGCTACTAAAGGTTGTTTAGTAGAGCGCCAAGATATAGCAATATTACCATTAAGAAATACATAATCTGTCTATGATCGACCCTTATCAGGACCAGAGAGGAATCCATAATCTGCATAACCTACTAATTCTGAATCATTAGAATGATTAGAATAATAAAAGCCTATGTCAGTGGTTCCTCGTAGGTATCTTAGAATATGCTTGATCCCAATTCAATGCCTTTTTGTTGGTTCAAAACTATATCTAGCAAGCAAATTGACTGAAAATGAAATATCCGATCTAGTGCATTGTGCCATATATAATAATGCACCAATTGCACTTAAATAGTGCACTTCTGGACCCAATATTTTCTCATCATTGTCTTTAGGATGGTATGGATCTTTCTTTATATCCAAAGACCGGACGACCATGGGTGTACTTAGTGGATGTGATGTGTCCATACCAAATCTTTTCTAGACTTTTTGAGTATAATTAGACTGATGGACAAGAATTCAAGTAAAATTTCTCTCGATTTGCAGGCCGATACAAAATTTAGTTTTTTTGAGGTCTTTCATCTCAAATTCCTTTTTCAAATAGTTAGTAGTTTTCTCGAGATCTTCTAGAGTCTTGATTAAATTAATATCATCCACATAAACTACTACTATCGCAAATCCCATTGGTGATTTCTTTATAAAGACACATTGACAAATTGGATCGTTTTCATACCCTTCCTTATACAAGTATTCATTAAGACGGTTGTACCACATCCTTCCGGATTGCTTTAAGCCATATAATGATCATCTTAGTCGAATTGAGTATATACTTATTGACTTTGCTTCTGGAAAAGCAAATCCTTCAGGAGTTTTCATATAAATTTTCGTGTCTAAGTCCCCGTATAACTAAGGAGTCACAACATCCATGAGTCTCATATCAAGATTTTCAGAGATCGCTAAACTAATCAGAAATCTGAAAGTTATACCATCCACAACGGGGGAGTATGTTTCATCATAATCAATCCCGGGTTTCTACAGGAATCTTGCGCCACAAGTCGTGCCTTATATCGAGCGATTTCATTTTTTTCGTTGTGCTTTCTTACAAACACCCATTTGTATCCTAATTGGTTAACATCTTTTGGGGGTTTCACAGTAGGTCCAAATACACCATGTTTATTTAGAGACTCAAGTTCTACCTTGATGGCAATTTCCCATTTTGGTCAATCTTCTCTTTGTCGACATTCATTTATAGTACGTGGTTCATTATCATCATCAATCCCCTTTGATATTTGTGTAGCTACTGCATATGAAAATATGTCATCGATGACTATTTCATTACAATCCCACATTTCTCTTAAACTTGTACAAAATATAGAGATCTCATTATTGTTCTTAGGTACCTTTGCCTTTTCAGGGGCTTTTATAGTCACTTCAGGGACTTGTGTCTTTTAAGTGACACTAACCTCTTCTGAGCTTTTAGAGAAAGTGGATATTCTATTCATAACCTCTTCCAGAGCATTATGAGGGCATGATTTTTCATTTGATCTCCGCTTTCGGGGAATTGAATCTTTGGAACCTATAGTTCTGCCACGTTTTCGGAGTGCAACGCATTCATGCTGCTGAAATAAAATTTTGTCCCAATGGAACATCAATTCTAGCTGGTGCATTAGCCGCAGTTACATGAGATTTGGTCACTTTCGCAGCATCATTAAATGCATCTGGTAATTGATTTACAATTTCCTGAAAATGTATTATTCGTCACACTTCATGCTCACATTGTGAGGTACGGGGTCTAGATGAGACAATGTGGAAGTATTCCACGTTAATTCTCGTCGATCTTCTATAATGGACTGTACTTCAGGTATGTTCTTCCCTCCCCTAATAGCGAGAAGATGGTCTCATCAAAATGACAATCCGCAAATCGAACGGTAAACACATCACCTGTCAATAGTTTAATATAACGAATAATGGATGGTGAATCATAACCCACATATATGCCCAAACGACGTTGGGGCCCCATTGTAGTACGTTGTGGTGGTAATATAGGCACGTATACAGCACAACCAAATTTACACAGGTGTGATATGTTTGGTTGACATCCAGTCACGAGTTGTGAAGGGAAAAAAGAACGGTAAGAAGGTTATCGAAATTGAATTAACTTAGTTGCATGCCGGATGGCATGATCCCAAGCTGAGATTGGAAGTTTGAATTGCATAAGCAAAGGTCTGTCTATCAGGTGCAAAACGTTTAATTAATGACTCTTCTAAAGTATTTTAGGTATGAACATGGGGAACAGGTTGCTCAACATAAATGCCTATAAATAAACAATAATCACCCAAAACCTGAGATGTGAATTCGCCCACATTATCTAAGCTAATGGATTTCATGTATTGATAAGGAAAATGTGCTATGAGTTTAATCATTTGAGCAAGTAATTTTGCAAAAGCCAAATTTTGAGTGGATAGTAAACAAACATGCGACCATCTAGTGGAGGCATCAATTAAAATCATAAAATATTTAACAGGCCCACTAAAAGGACAAACAAGGCCACAAATATCCCCTTGAATTCATTGTAAAAAGGATAGTGACTCAGAGGCTATTTTGAGAAAATATGTTTTAGTAATAAATTTTTCTTGTGTACATGGGGTGCAAAAATGGTCACTTGGTAACGTGAGTTGTTGATTTTCTAAAAAAATATCCATTCGATTTATTAATGATCTTTTAAAACATGTTGGATCAAGGGTGACCCAAAAGATCATGCCATAATATCAACGACTTAAGATCAGTAAGATTTCGACCCATGACAAAGTGTGATTCTACAACACCAAGTGTTGTGTGGTTAACCCCATGAATAATGCAGGGATTTTTTTTTAGTGTGAGCTTCTGGCTTCCAATACTAGAAGTAGTGCGAAGGAATTCTTTGTTATTTTTATGCCTTGTTTCCATATGATACCCATTCATTCTGATTTCTTTAAAACTCAGAAAATTTCTTCTAGAAGTGCTTGAGTATATGGCATGTTGTATCAATAAGTGTGTACAATTAGGTAGCACCACGCGGGCTTTTCCAGAACCATCAATAATTTTAGCAGGTCTGACTATTGTGGAAACATTTATCGTATCATACACCAAGTGGGAGAAAAAATTTTGATTTTTCAAAATAGTATGAGTTGTTCCACTATCAACTAGACAACTATCATCACTTGCTTTCAATGTTGTATCCATACCTTTTATACGTGTAACACAATTAAAGATTACAAACCATATAAGCATTTAAAAGATATATTAAACCATGTAATTTATTACAATAAACAGTCAAAGGAAAAAAAATAAGGATGTGTCAAGGAAAAAATATTATTGTAGCCATATGAAGAAATTATTCAGTTCTTCGGGGGTGTGCCAATCATAGCATCAAATGTCTCATTAGCAATGAGATTTCCATCCTCATCTTCAAAAAAATCATCAACATTGAGTTGGGTATTATCAATGTTCCAGGGGTCTTTAGGACCTTCCATCTTCCAATGGTCTTCTGGACCTTCCATCATATTTGTCTCCACCCACCTTTTTGAAGATTGATATTTTTTCAAAAATTTCTCAGAAGAACGATAATTACGGGTCCAATGACCACTGCCACCACATCTATAACAAGTGTCTCGAGGTTGTTCCATGTATGAATTATGATTTACTATTTTATTTGGGCCATTCCACTTCTGGTGGTTCTTGAAATTTGTACTAGGAGACGTGAGATCAAATCAAAATATCTTTTAAAACTCCGTTCTCAATATTGCTGTTGGAAGAGCATATTCGAGGTATGAAAATTGGAGAAATTTTTCTCCAGCATATCTGCATCATCTATCTTATCACCACAGAGTTTTGGTTGCGAGGTGATTTTAAGCATAGCGGAGTTGTACTCTAAAACTGTCTTGAAATCCTGAAATCTCAAATTTAGCCATTTATGGCGTGCACATGAAAGTATGACTGATTTTTATGGTACCTCTCCTTCAGGGAGTTCCATAGTTCTAACGGATCTTTCACATTTATATATTCACTTTTTAAATCACTGTGTATGTGATGCCTAAGAAATATGAGGGCTTTAACCATGTCCTGCCGGGACATAGTGTTATCAATAGTAATGGCATCACTAATATTACAAGCTTGTAGATGGAGTTTTGCATCTTGAGACCAATTGATATAATTGTTTTCATTTATATCAAGCGCCTCAAATTCAAGTTTAGAGATATTGGACATTTTTGAAACTGTGCATTTAAGCAGTAATAATTAGAAACAGATAATGCATAATTTAAATAATGGAATGACTAATTTAAATATAAATAAATTTTAAATATTTGATTTTGAATCTTTGATAATCAAAATTTCCTTTAGTTGCTATTTATTTGTTTATTCGGGGTGCAATACATAAATTTATTGATCTTCGGGTTCAATAAATATTTTGGAATTTTAAATTCCATACCCCATTGTGTCAAAGCTCAGGTTTGATCACAGACATACATTTGGAACTTCAGGTCGAAAAATTTAAAATCAATTCGGAACTTTAGGTCTGAAATTTAAATAGCAATTCAGAACATCAGGTCCGAAATTTAATTGTAAATTAGGAACTTTAGGCCCTATTTTTTTTTCTTTAGTTAATTATTGGGAACTTCTGGCGCCAAAAATTGAATGAATGTAAATTTGCATATAAATATATTTATATATACGAAAAAGTAAAAAAAATGTTATAACTACTTAAGAAATAAAAAATTAGTATTTATGTGAAAAAAAATTCAATTGTTAACAAGCTATTGGATGCTTTTGCATATGAGTATGTGAGAATATTGATTTATTTTTCAAATATAAATAAGTCATACATAATATTTAGATATATAAAAAAAGATATATTATTTATAAATGTCAGATTTGTAGAAAAAAATATTAGAAGTCATGGATGTAATTTAATCTAAACAGTAATGGATAAATTATGAATTTCTTATAGTAAAAACTGATCTCAATCTAAAGAAATCCATATTCGTTCAAAAACCTTAGTCTAATGAAAGCCTAAAAATAAATAACAGAAGACACCTCATGTGATTGTTGTACAAAGCCTCATAAAAAATTCCTACGGTATGGATTCACAAATATATGTGGATACTGACATGTTATGATAATTTTTTATGAATAATTGTAAACCTATTGGTTCTTTGGATAAAGGCTTCTTCTTGATTTAGTTAAAAGAGTTGTTAGAAGTCTACTGCATATTTTAATAACAAAAGATTGAATAGTAGAAGCATGCTAAAAAAACTTACTTGACTGTAGCAATTGAAATGACACGGTGACTTTTTCTTTTGTTGGTATGGAAGTTCTCTACAACTCCTATGTAAGATCACCAATGGGGTATCTAATGATTAAGAGTCGTGCTGATAATGTATTGTAAATAAACGATAGAGATTTGATAGAGAGGGAGTATTTTATTTCTCAATATTACTAGATGTAATTGTTGTACAAAACTATATGAGGATCCTCCTATTTATAGGACATAGTGAGGTATCCTAAAAGACAAAAATGTGAGTGGATATCCACCCAAAAGCCAAAAGCCACATTATTTAACACAAATCTATTTACAGTGGGATTTTAATATAGTAAATAATTAAGGGAAAGGTACTCAGAGGTCCCTTACAAACAAATTTTAAATACTAAAGAAATTTTAACAAATTTTAAACTGTTAGGTCCACTAATTCTCTTCTTATAGAAGTTCATGCTAGAGGACCTAATAGTAAATTGTTCTTAAATGTTTAAAAATTGTTTGTGATGGACTTAATTGTAAATTACCCAATAATAATTAATTAAAGGGTGACGTGAATAATTACTTTATACTAGGCTAAGAAAGCATTGGGACATTGGTTATATGGAGTAATATAACCTTGATAAAAAAATCAACCAAAACCTTGAATAATTATTTATACTAGGGTAAGAAAATATTGGCACATTGGTTGTATCGAGTAATATAACATTGATTAATAAAATTCAACCCCAAGCTATAATGGAGATATTAAGATTTGTTGGCGCATCGTGAGACACCCCAAACCTATAAGGGTGATGATGAGAGACGATAATGAGTCGACATCCACTGCACCAGAGAGATTGAGCAAGAGAGATCCGTAAAAGTATCGTGAGAGGTGTTTTGAGAAGCAATGAGATGGTTTGACGCTTTGAGTGATCGGAGTGACCACAAAAGTGAGAATATGAAATCAGGTTTATTTTTTTTACTTTTTGTTTTATTTTCCTTAACTTGTGAGTACATGTAATTTTAAGGGAGAATAAGCATGTGAGTAGTACAATACTAACAGTTAAAGTTTGAAATTCGGTATTAATAGGCCTTTTAATGGGTTTTAAATTGTGGTTTCATGGGTTTTAAATTGAGGCTTTACGGGTCATTATTGGATTAATTTTGTGGCAGAAATTTGACACAACCTGATGGCGGGTCTGAAAATTGGGATCCGAACACGAAACTTCTTGTCAATTTCATTTTGTGTTATCGTTTCGTTTCCAAAATTAACACCCCTATTCTAAATGAGCTTTGACATTGGAATTTATAGTATATCTTTATGTATATTAGACTTTGTAAATCTCTGGTTGTTTTCACATTTAGAAGTAAATTTTCCTATTAAAAATGGTTTTGTAAAAGAAAAGTAGCATTATGTTAAGAATAAATTGTGGTAGTGTGCCCTAAAATAATTGAATTGCTTAATTTTTTAGATCTTTCAAGTCGATTACTTAGCGGACAAAGGGGTTGAATCAAAACAACTTAAATAATTTAGGGTCTCAATATGTGTATATATATACAAATCTATTTATAGTCGGATTATAATAAATTAAATGATTAAAGGGTGACATCAATAATCTACTTCATAATAGGGTATTGGCAATAATGACTAATGTAAGTGTGAGGGAATTATCCAAACGAAACGAATAACTCGGACCGAGTGACACTTTCTCGACATTAGATAAAGAATATTTGCAGCTTGGGATAATCACAGAGGGGAGCTCAATTTGCTAGTATTTCGGAGAAGATTAGTTCTATCCTATCGTCATTGCATCATGAACTCCTAGAGACCTACGCAGTGCAACGTCCTCACATCAACTATAAATGTAACCCTTACCCTTGAGAAAAGGGGCCTGTAATTATGGTTATTGGGAACTAAGTAATAAGAGAAATAGAGAAATAATCTATGGATGTAGGCCATTGTCGAACCACGTATATTCTTATGTTGTATGATTGTGTGATTTATTACTCTGTTTGGTTTTAGTTGCTTAAAATATTCATTATAGGATTTTAGCGACTACAATTGGAATCGTCTTTGGGAAACAAGTTTTCTTTCCATAGGCCAAGTAGAACCAACAAACAACTATGTCTTACTCGTATGGTGCACCCCCACCATTTAACAACAACCATCAGAATGGGCCTCCATCACCCTAGGTAAGATCATAGATCTATCCCAATAAGAGTCATAATTCTCCTCATGCACGGTATTTCCCTCACAAGCAACACTTTAAGCAAAGAAACAAATAACCTAGATCGACCCAGATTTCACGGTTGGTCGATGCACATGAGGGATATTTCCCTCACAAGTAACACTTTAAGAAAAGAAACGAATAACCTAGATCGACCCAGATTTCACGGTTGGTCGATGCATATGAACAACTACCCCGTTAATAAGAGATGGCCACACTCCTTTAAGAGGAGGAAAATGCACGTCTGTAGCGACATCCAGAAAAAATGGAGCGATGTCTCTATAGATATAAGCACAAGTGCTATGGACCTACCCATATCCCTTAGGCGATCAAAACTCACAGCTGAGGAAAGAGTTCACATCGTGATCCAAAGCACTCTGATCACAAGAGTTACCTAACGAGACGAGATATGGACGAAGGACATCACAGACATGATATCCGCGATCTCATCTGGATATGGATCAACACCCCTATAATCATGGGACTACATCCACTAAGAAACTGGACAGGAGGTCCCTCATCACTCAAATAAAGTCCTCCTTTTCAAGGGAAACTAAAGAACTAGAACCTTTTAAGAAGTTTGCAACTCCTAGGTTCAAAATCTATAGTGGAAAGACCAACCCCATTGACCACATATGTTATTATACGAAGGTTATGATCTTATAGAACAATAATGATTCTCTTATGTGCAATACATTCCCTTACATCCGAGGGATATCTTACATCAATGGTTTGACAAATTGCCACACGGGCTGGTCAATAACTTTAAGAAGCTCGCAAAGGCCTTCACTACTTGGTTTATCACCAGTAGTGCTCATCCCAAGAGAATGGATTCTCTCCATACTATAAGGAAAAATAATAGGAAATCCTATAGGAATACACTAAAAGGTACTAGAAAATTTACATCTAGGTTGAAGATAGATCTAAAAAAGGTCGTTGTGGCCTCGTTTAAGATCGGGTACCCAATAGCTCAATATTGCGTTAGCCTCTCACTAAGAAGGAGGTAGATGCCATCAACGACCTCATATCACACATAAACAAGTATGAGAAGGTGTAAGATGTGGTCACTAACCCCCAAAATGACAACGATCACTCGAAGATGAATAATAATGGAGACAAGGCAAACCAAACCAAATCTTTTAAGGATAATTAATACCATTTCAAGTAACCAATTTTCAAAACCTTGTGTAAAATCAAGGATCAATAATTTCTAAAGTGGGTAAAGAATATAGGAGAGACTCGTCATAGAGCAACAATGCACTTAGGTGTGCATACCACAAAGAAAATGGGCACACGATGGATAACTATAAAGCCCTCAAATCCCATTTGGAAAATTGGCCCAGACCGGCCAATTGAGTGATTATGTGGAGAAGAAGGGCGCCAAAGTCCTCATTGACGTCAAACAGAATCCCGACAATATCTTAGAGGATGAGTATATAGAACACGAGTTCGCGGTTGTTCATTGTGCATCAAACACGGATGAAAATACTTTTCCCAATAATGTCCTAGAAGATGAGGAAGTAGGGCATAAGTTCACAGTCATCCACGGCATCTTAAACCTAAAGCAGATCTAAGGCAACGATGTTCGAATAGAGTTAAGAAAAGTCACAATGGTAATGGAAGCCTTATAGATCTATCCCAATAAGAGTCCAACAGGCAAGTGCTGACATTTGAAAGACATTAATTAAATTACCAATTAGTCTTCACAGAGGATGACATGATCGATATCAGAACCCCACATCATAAGGCACTAGTAATCACACTCGGGATTGCAAATTAGTTAGTGGATAAGTTACTAGTTGATCAGGAAAATGCCTCGAATGTTTATACCTAAAGTTGTTCAACCAAATTAATCTCAAAATAACAACTAAAGTATGGCCGATCGGGGGTAGAAGAAATAAGGGTAGCCTTCACAAATAAGGTCATGCAACCATTGCTAGAAGTAATGCTTGATCATTCACACCTAGAAAGGAAATTCTTGATCGGTAGCTCACTTACCAACCAAGAAAGAGAGGAACTAATTTCTCTATTGAAAGAGAATTAAGATATTTTTTCTTGGCAACCTTATGATATGCTTGGAATTAATCCCGATATAATGTGCTATCGACTTCATGTGGACCCAGAATTCCTGTCGATCACTCAAAAGGATCTTTGAACAACTTTGAAAATGGCGAAGACCATGAAGGAAGAAGTGGGAAAACTTATGGAGGAAAGGTCCATTAAATAAGTTAAACTCCCTAAATGTCTCTCAAATCAGTAGTCGTGAAAAAGATTAATAGAAAGTGGAGAGCTTGTGTGAATTTCACCTATCTCAACACAGCTTATCCTACAAATAACTTTTCTTTACCTAGATTGATCAATTGTTCGACATTATAGCCAACCATGAATAAATGAGTGTCCTAGATGCATACTTATGGTACCTTAATATTCCTCTGTAAGGCCTCGATAAAGACAAAACATCATTCATTACCACTCTTGGATTATACTATTACAAAGGCATGCCATATAATTTTAATAACATAGGAGCGATGTATCAATGACTGATCACCAAGAAGTTAAAGGATATGTTGGATAATACCATCGAATGCTATATAAATGACGTGCTTATCAAAAGTAAGCATAAAGCTGACTATCTACAGGACTTGACAAAAACATTTATTTGAGGTCCTCATATATTATAGGATGAAGCTAAACACCTCAAAATTATCATTTAGAGTCCAATCTGGGAAGTTTTGTGTTACTTGGTTAGCCAAAGAGGGATCGAAGCCAACCACTGCTCAAATGAGGTAGTAAAAAATGTTCAGACACTTTGCGATATTCAAAAGTCGAATGGAATTCTAACACCACTCAATCACTTCATCTCGAAATCTTTCAAAAAAGTGCAAATTGTTCTTTCAGTTATTGATGTAGGAGAAGGGTTAACCTGGAATGAGGAATTCTCAAAGGCAATCAATGAAATAAAAAACTACTTGATCTGACCACCTCTGCTTGCGATCCCAAATTTGGAGCATCCAGTCTACCTATATCTCGCGGTGTTAGATCATGCAGTTAGCTAGACCTTTATATACGAGAATGAGGGGAACCAGACTCAACGCTGGGAAATTCTACTTTCCACTTGAGAAGTTACAATATTCTATCATTATTGCTGTGTGAAAACTGAAGCATTACTTTGAAGCTCACTTAGTCATAGTCATCACCTTTTTCCAGCTCAAGAGAAAAGCTCACCTATTTGTACATATATTAAAATGTCCAGTGGAACTTAGAAGGTTCAATATCCACTATTAAACAAGGGTTTCAATAAAGGGAAAAGTACTAGCAGACTTCATCGCTAAATTCACTGGATAAGAAAGGCCCAACGATAAGGACTTCATCAACCAGGAAACTAAATAAGAGTTTGACCAACTTAAAAAGTGGAATCTCTATGTAGATGGAGCCTCTAATTAAATAAGGGAAGTATTAGTAGTTGTCCTCATTACTCCTAAAAAGACTATGATCTGACGGGGGATCATACTTGGCTTCAAAGCATCCAATAAAGATCCCAAATATGAAGTTATAATCGTCGTTTTATATAAAACCTCATCTTTGGATGCATGTCACCTTGATGTATAATGTGACACAAGAATGGTATTCAATCAAATATAAGGAGAATACAATCCCAAATACGATATAATGTTAGCATATTTATAAGTCGTCCATAACTTGACTGCTAGATTCGAAAAGATCCACATTTAACAATTACATCATGGAAACAATAGTCATGCTAATGTCTTAGCCATTCTGGGTTCAATAATAGATTTAAATCTTAATATAGGAATTGAGGTCGAGTACCTAGACCATCCCAGTGTCACGAGAATAAAGGTCATTGATAAAGTCATCACCATCATAAAGCTCATAGCTGGATAAATTTAATCATAACTTATTTGTAAGAGGACGTCTTACCGATCGTCAAGAAATAAGCCCATCAGGTAAGGGTAAAAGTGATTGTTTCTACTTTTCATTTGAAGGTAAACTATATAGGAGATCTTTCACAGGACGCTACCTTCAATGTGTGTACCCAAATGACATTGACCAAATCCTGTATAAACTTTATGATAATATTTATGGAAGCCACAAAAAAGGGGGAGATCTTTGGCATTTAGAGCGATCAAAGAAGGTTCAAGTGTCAGACATGCAAAAGGATGCAGTCTTCTATGTCAAAAGATATGAGAAGTTTCAAAAGTTCACTCCCATGCTTCATCATTCGACTAGTGACTTAAAATCATTAATCAACCCATGGTCGTTTGCTCGGTAGGGTTTGTACATTATGGACCCACTACCTATAGCACCAAGTAATCGCAAGTATCTCCTGGTTATCACAAACTATTTCACAAAATGGATTGAAGCTGAACCATTGGAGAACATTAGAGAAGCTGGTATGATTATATTTACTAGGAGGAACATCATGACTCATTTTGGCATGCCAAGAATGATCATTATGAACAATGTGATTCAATTTCAAAGTGCGTTATTTTAAAAATTTTACGATAACCATCGATTCAAGCACCACTTCACCTCGGTATCCTACCCCTAGAGCAATGGGCAGGCCAAAGCTTCCAACAAGATAGTGCTTGATGTCATGAAAAAGTTACTGGAGAAGTCAAAAGGTGCCGGGGTGGACGAGCTTCCCCGCATCCTTTGGAAATATCATACCATGCCTAATATGTCGACTAGAGAAACACCTTTTGCTTTAGCTTATGGGATAGAGGTCGTAATCCATTTGGAAGTCAATTTTCTAACCAAGAGAATGACCGCTGTCGATCAAGACCTAAATGAATAAATCATAAGGATCGATCTCGACCTAGTCAATGAATGAAGGGAACAAGTCTTAATCAAGTTAGCTTCTTGTCAATGATAGTTAGCCAAAATATAAAATAAAGGTGTCAACCCAAGAAGGTTATAGGTTCGATACTACATCCTCATGATAGTTTTCGATAGTGAGAGGAAGCCATAAAATGGAAATTTAGGTCCTAACTGGGAACGACCATTCAAGATTATCAGAGACGATGTCCAGGGAGACTACCATTAAAAAATAATGAGGGGAAGGGAGATCTTTAGGGCCTGGAATGCAAACAACCTTAGGATGTTTTATGTATAGTTGCAAGTTTATTTTTTCTCGTAAATTTCATTGTTAGCTTTATGTTGAGTTTTCAAGTTCTGTTTCCTATAACACTTAAGCTCAATTAATGCAATTAGCTTCATTATTATTCCAAATGAAAGATAAACTCTTTTATTTATGAATTATTATTATGTCCAATCAAAGTTTGGTCGTCGGCATGAATGCCTTAGTATCATTATACTTAATCGACACTTTACTGTTGTATGTTTTCGTCATTAAAAATTACAATAAATTTAAGAATTTCCTAGGCACGCAAAATACCTAAGGGGAATCCCTAAGCACTAAACATCCCAATTTCGGTTGGCTAAAAATCCTAAACTGGGGGATGACCTAATAACCAGGTACATTTTTGCCAGAGTTTAACCTAGGCCTAAGATTATGTGATGACACAATCTAAAAGGTAAGACAAACAACCAAAACATGCTTAACATCAAAAGATGGAAAAATGTAAAAATGGAATTAATTGAAAATTTTATAGATCATTTATTCAACAAAAGGTTTATACTGTAAAAGTTACAAAATGAATATATGCAACCATAGATGAAAGTAGTCATCTCTGACGAGTTATCAATTGAGAAACTGCAACTCTTCATTTGTCATCAGGGTTAGTTTGAAACTCATCATCACTATCATGAGCCGACAAGTAATCCTTCACCAACTGAAGGATAACAGTGTCGAGAGGAACTTAACTAATATCATTTCGAAATCGAGGGTGACTATAAGCATGACACTCCACTAGGTATTGGTACCAAAGCTTAGAGTCTTTATAGACCTTCATAACAGCTAGGGCGTTCAACCAACCATGCTTATATGACACCTGCTTAACCTCATCTAGCCCAAGGGGGCATCCACCCATCCTTTATTATAACCAACAGCCCAAACTGCACGTGGACCCCTTATAGGGAGATACTTTAATTTCATTATCTCACGTTTCATGCCTTGCTAGATCGCACCATCTCTCTTGAAGTTCTCCTTAACCTTGTCCAGCTTCTCCTTTATAGAATTATTTTTATTCTGCAATAGCTCTGCAATTTTGTTGGCATCCCTAGCTTCGATTCTTAGATCAATGAAAAAATGAGCCTGCTCATTAAAACCACTTTTTATCTTTTGGAGAGCTTGCCGAATAGAAACAAACCAATTTTTAATCCACAAGGACTGAGTAATAAAAAACATTATTACAAAGCATTCATGGAGTAATCAACAACTAACATGCAATGACTTAGTAATAAAAAGTCTTTCCATTAGATCAAAGGGTGGGGCAAGCCCTTATAAATGTTCCAAAGCATAAAAACACGAGGAATTATGGAACCTAAGCTAATCCTAACTATATTTGGCCCTCCTTTTCCTTCACATGATCCTAGTTTTTGGGGTCTTTACCTTGATCAATGTACACATTTATTAATTTTTGACAACCCTTACTAGTCCTCTACTTGAGGACTTGTCCTCTTCCTCCTACCTTGGCGGAGAACCTGGATCATTCTCCTCAGAAATATCGAATTTAGGGGATACCTTAATCTTGATAATGGTTGTAAGCCCTTCTTAAAGTTAGGCTTACAAATGAAAATGAGTTACTTCTTAGTCTCAGTATAGGCCTCCACATACCCCTAATCATAGGCCTCATCTTGGTCATTGCTAAGACCCAAGGATGATCCTTATTAGCCTTCTTCTGTTTATTGAGATTCGACTTTAACTTAGACATCTCCAAGTTGGTGGATTTTTTCTCATCATTGTATGCCTTCTTAGTAGCATGTAAAGACCTTTGGTATTTATTCAGGTCCTTCTCCAGGTCATTATTGATATTGACCTATTTAGAACCGCTGTAGATCATGGAAACAAAGTCTTCCAGGAACTACAAAAATAAGATAAACATGAGTCAACACAATGATCAAAATAAGGGCGTAATCAGACTAAAAGTCGTAAGAATTACTAAAGATAATGACTGCAAGGCATGAGAGGTAAGTTAATCAGTGGTCAGCCTATTGACCTGTTCTCAATTAACTCACAAAATGGTCCCCTCAATAAGCTAGGGTCAAAGATGGATTCTTAGACACCGACATGATTTGGTGACCATTCCCTATGTTGGGGACATCTAACTTCTTGGTGGGAATAGTGACAGAAGTATAGAGATGGTCTTTATCCTTCTTATTTTATTTCTCCTTATCAGGATAATCCACAAGAGTGACAAGCTCAGAGGGACCTCTGACCTCCTTCATCGTAGAATTTATTGCCTATGGGGAGGTGGGGAGGTCAGAATCATTCACCAAGGTGAGATTTATCTTCCTCAGGGGAATGTATTTTTCAACATAAAGGATTTCATTTATGTTCAGAGGTTCAAAAGAGTACAAGGTAGATGCACTTCAAGACCCCTCACTAGTTTAAGGGACTGGTATCTCAGGAATAGAATCCAAAGGCCCGGTTGGAAAGTTGATGTGGTGTTGGCATACTCAAGAAAAATGATGTCGACCTAGGATGTTCGACACCCAAAGCCAAAGCCCTTTTAAGATTCCACACCTCGGTGAGCTCTTTATGATTAAAGTGAGAAATAACATGCTCTCGCTTCTTTAACCCATCCACATAAAACAAATAAGATAGTAAATGTTAGCATCCATCTCATACAACAACTAATCGATAAAAACATAATTCAAAGAGAAAATAACATTAACCTATTCTTTGCCCCTTGTCAGGGCACTTAAACCCTCTGTATGGTTCACCACCCTCAGTGGGTGGATGTTGCCAATTCTTAGTAATAAATCCATGACCCTGATATCCTTTGTTGGATCCAGGAAGATTAATAAACAAAACCCTATCCGCATTCCTTGCCTTAATATAAAAGACATTGTCGTTTGTTTTTTTACCACGAATAATGATATTTAAAATTTGGTATCCCCATTTGAGTACCATACAATTCATTTATCTTGTGACCCATTTCACGATCCTCCATGTGTTTGAAGAACAGTGGGCATAAACCACTTTGAAAAACTCACAAAACTCCATAAAGATTTTATATGGGGGAAATGATATACATTATAGCAATTGAGATAGTATGGATCCAATGAAAATCAACATTAAAATAATCGACGAGTACAATGGTGAACTTTATTTTTACTTAATAAGGAATTGAATATCTCTTCTTAAAATCTCCTTATATTCTATTCGAAAAATGATGGCAAATGTGAAGAAATGAGAAAAAAATCTATAAGTGAGAGAAAGTTGCCGAAACCTCTTAGTTCCTTGAATAATCGAAGTGATGGAACAAAGTGGCGGTAGGAAACCTTTGAGTAATACTGGTTCAAAATCTAAGATATATCATCATTAAAAATAAGACCCAAGATGACAGTTGGCAACAGTGCTTCAGCTTTGGTGTTTTTTTATGCATTTTACTAGAATACCCCCAACTGATTTGGAAAAATTACGAGCACACCATTCTAGGCCCAATGGGAAGAATGCAACAAATTTTAATTTTAAAATATTGATAAATTTTTTCCATCTCGGTCTGAGACCAATCACCCAAGCCAATTAAGTTCTTCCTCATCAATGATTAAACTTCTTTGCCCTGTTCAGATCGCAAAGCATTAGGGGCAATTATCCAAACGAGCTGAATAACTCGATCCGAGTGACACTCGTTCGACATCATATAAAATAGATTTACAACTCACGATAAGAACGGATGAGATCCTGATATGCTAGGATCTTGGAGAAGATTAGTTATATCTCATCTCCATTGCATTATGAACTCCTAGAGACCTATGAATGCAACTTCCTCGCATCAACTATAAATATATCCCTCACCCCTGGGAAAAGGGGCATGTAATTCTGGTTATTGGGAACCAAGTAATATGAGAGAGAGAAACACTCTATGGACTTAGGCCATTGTTGAATCACGTATATTCTTGTATTGTGTGATCGTGTGATTTGTTACTTTGTTTGATTTTAGTTGCTTGGTAATATTCATTGCAGGATTTTGTCACCAACAATAGCCTTAATGAAAAAAAATTCAACCCAAACTTATGATATTATTTAATGTGATTTTAAAGGCACTATTTTTGGTTATTAATACCACATAATGTTTAAAAATAAATATATGATATCTTCGTCCTAAATTAATATTCACATTAACAAACGATGATTGTTAAGGATAAACTCATTTAATTTTCTAGATTATGAGTTGTTCATTATTGTGAAATTTGATTGATTGATTGATTATGTTAGAAAAAATGGACTATTAATTTGGGATGTCTAAAAAAAGGAAAGCATAACTATTATTTTGAGACAAAACGAATGTTATTAATAATAATATTGAGATTTTAATGACAAAAATTAGGTGTCTTTGACGTCATATTTCTTTAAATAATTCCATATTAAAAATTCTCATTTTCAGTGACTTAAATCCTTCCTTATTTCAAAAGTAAAGTTGGGTAGCATTTTGAATTGAAAACAACTACCACTACCATAACTACAATTACATTTCTTAAAAAATGAAGTGTATGATACATTCTTTTAATTTTTTTTCCTAAAACTTTTGAACAAGTAAATTAATTGGAAATTTTTTATACATTCTAAATTTTAGGATTGGAATGGAAAGGATATTTACATTATGACCATTTTCCAAATTTTGATACATTCCAAATATGAGCCTTTAGTCTTTTGAACCAACAAAAGTTTAATGCACCTTTAAATATCAACGCTTGTATATAATATACATATAATAGTTACATCCAACCCATTTATGCCACATGACATCCTTTATTATCGCAACCAATTAAAACTTACACATTATATACTATTCATTAATATTTTCGGACAAGATTTCATTATAATTATATTTTTAAACATGCCATAATTTAGACATCATTCTTTTTTTGTACTTGTAAGTTAAATTGTTTGGAAAATCTATAATTTTAACCATTTTTTTCTAAAAGGAATTTTATTCTTGTCACGTCATTTTAAAATAACAAAATGTGGTCAAAATATTATGAATAATAAAATTCTCCAGCCTTCCACTTTTTTATAATTAAATTCGAGATAATTTGAAGAAATACAAAGAATAATCTTAACTTTACCCATCTTTAACGATAATTACTTGGAAAATTTCCTAAAAATTCAAATTATGTAGTCAAAGTTTACAGTTATAGTCTCACACATTAGGATAACTTTTTGAGTCACTTGGTCCCTCAAAATAGAATGCTCAAGGATAAATGTGTTGACACAAAATTATAGTCATAACAAATGTTTTCATATATTAGGTAATAATTAGGTTATATAATTTAAGTCATGTATATAAGAAAGATAATTAGATTGGGTCATGTCCAAAAATAAAAAATATTACTTAAGTTTTACTCTCTCTCTCTCTCTCTCTCTCTCTATATATATATATATATATATATATATATATATATATGGACTTATTCGGCTATACCTAAGAAGGGGACACGTTTCCATTGATCTCGCCTTAAAGGATAAGGATAATTTAAGTCGATCAGCGGGAATCTTGGGATTAGATACAATCGACGAAGATCAGATAACTATCCACAACCAATGAATCCAACATAACTCATCTTCTCTCTTTCGTTTATAAATGTAACCCTCACCCTTGGGAAAAAGGGGCATATAGTCTTTGTAATCAAGAAACTATTAATAAAAAGAAAAGAAACATCCATGGACAAAAGCACATTGCCGAACCACATATATTTTGTTCTTATGTATGATTGTTCATGTTTTTATCCTGATCGACTGTAAATATGTTGACTAAATACCAATAGGATTTTTACCACTTGTAATTGGCGTTGTCTGTGGGAAACAATTCCTTTTCTCAGCAAAGAAAAGTCAACGAGCAACCATATCTCACCCACACATCCAACACCTTCCATCTGACGTTAGCTGGCCAAACGATTAGAACGGACTTGAGGCTCCCAGAGTTAGGTATGAAGTTCATCCTAACAGGATACGCAACACTTTTAACTCACGTTATCGACCAAAAAAGACCAAATCGTTGAGAGAAAATGAACCACCATGGTCCAAACAAATCTCACGGCTTGTGGATACCTAAGAACGATGACTAGGTTAACAAGAGTATACCATGCGCCACTAGCAAGAAGAGAACGCTCGCCTCAGTGTTGATCTATGAGGACAAATGTAAGCATCACGCTTGGACCCCTAGCCCTTAGGTGAGTAAAGATCGAAGTCGAGGAAGCTGTTCACGATGCGACACCAATCGAAGGAGTGCTCCACGTAGAAAAGGCCACAAAGGCAGTCCTAATAAGAGAGATCTCCTCAACCTCATCCGACGAGAGATAGATGAGCATCCAATTCATCATGGGTCCAGGTCTACTAAGAAACTTTCTAAAAAGGACATTACCAATCATATGAACTCTCCTTTGTTAAGATCGATTGAAGACTCTGATCCTCCAAAGAAGTTTATCGTCCCTTGATTTAAAATCTATGATAGGAAGACTAATCCCATCGACCACATTCACCAATATCGATAAGTCATGATTTTTTAAAGTATTAATAAATCCCTCATTGTCACATATTCCCTTCCAGTTTGGGGGACATCACGTAAAATTGGTTTGCAAAGCTTTCACATTGGTCTATAACTAGTTTCTAGCAACTCATGAAGGTCTTTACTGCTAGATTCCTTACAGTAGCTCCAATCCAAAGAGGATGGACTCACTCTTCATAATAAAAAAGAAGGCCTAAGAGACCTTGCGTGAATATGCTCGGTGATATAAAAACGTAAAATAAGGTGGAGGACTACTAAGATTAAGTGTTTGTGGCCTCATTTAGGATCGGCCTATCGAGAAATTTTATGTTTCACTAGTCCCTCCCAAAAAGGAGGCTAACAGTATAGATGACCTCATGTCTAGAAAAGAGAAGTATGAAAAAGTGGAAAATATGATGGCCGACACCCAACGGGATAATAGTCGACCAAAGGAGAGTAAGAATGGAGACAAGGAAAATTCTCCCAAGAAGGGGGGAAGCAAAATGCTGGATCTATGGTTGATGGAAAAATAGACCATAGTAAGGCCCAAAGTTCCATTAAGCATTGTATTCAAATAGTCAATACATAAAATCTTAAATAAGATTAAAGATCAGTAGTATTTCAGGTGGATGAGGAAGATGAAAGGAGACACATCAAATAGATACATTGCTTTGATATTCTCCTACCATAAGGAAGACGAGCATAAAATAAAAATTGCAAGGCACTTAAGTTGTATCTAGAGGAATGGACCCATGAACACCACTTAAACGTCTACGTAGAGAAGAAGAATGGAAAGAACACTTTAAAATGTGACCAAAATATTAATAATGTCTCTAATGATGATGAGATAGAACATGAGTTCGTGGTCATTCATAATTCCTCAAGTCTGAATCATATTATAGGCAATCCTATGCGGATGGAACTGACAAAGGTTACTATGGTTATGAGGGCTATCCAAATTAATCCAGTAAAAATGTCGGTGTGTAAACATCCCTAACTAGAAGATATTTACTATGCTAAGCATATAGTTTTCACCATGGAAGACCTAGTTGGAGTCATAACTCCACATCATGATGCGCTAGTAATTATTCTAAGAATTGCCAACCAGAATGTGGATAAGCTACTAGTCGATCAGGTGGGCTCTTTGGAGGTTATGTATATAAAGTTATTCAATAATCTCAACCTTAAGATAGAGTATATGAAGGAAGAGACCATCCCTTTGGTTGATTTCACTGATAGTTAGACAATACCACTTGAAAAGGTGGAACTCCCAGTGCTAATTGGGAATATATTCAAGCCAATAGAGTTTTTAGTAGTAGACATTGAGTCTCCCTACAATAAGATCCTATGGTAATTATGGATCAACACAATGAAAGTAGTTCCATCCACTATCACTAGAAGATCAAATTCATTACCGACCGGGGGTAATGGAGATACATGAGAATTAAGCTACTGCTCAGTAATACTTTATCACTTCATCAAACCCAAGCAAGAAAATAAAAATGGGTGATGATGGAAGAAGTAATCATATAAGGAGATAACCCCTCTAAATAATAGATAAAGTATAGGAAACCGGGGGTAGAAGAAATAAGGGTGACCCCGCGGATAAATTAATACAAACAAACAAGAATTCATGTTCGATAAATCCTACCTAGAAAAGAACTTTCTAATCGGCAGCTTGCTCACCGATTATTAAAAAAAATGATCTTTATTATCAAGAAGAACTAGGACATGTTCATTTGGTAGTCATTTGATATGCCTAGTATCGATCTGAAGTGATATGCTACCGACTTCACGTGGATCTGGAATTTTTATCGATCATTCAGAAGGCACATTGAACAACCCTTGAAAAGGAAGAATAAGTGGTGAAACTTATAGAGGTATGGTCTATCAAAGAAGTTAAATTCCCCAAATGTCTCTCAAACCTAGTCTTAGTTAAAAGGATAAATGGAAAATGGAGGGTTTGCGTATACTTCACCGATATGAACAAATCTGGGCCCAAAGACATATTTCCTTTAGTGAATATCGACTAATTGGTTGGCGCCACATCCATTATGAATATATTCATTTCTTGGACGCTTAATTAAGGTATCATAAGATCCCTCTATTTGGGACTTATCAATAGAAACCTGTATCATCACTACCCTTGGCCTATATTATTACATTCTCATGCTATTTGGCCTAAAAAATGCAGGAGCAACCTAATAGTGGTTCGTCACTAAGATGTTCAAGAAATAGTTGGGTGATACCATGGAAGTATATATAGATTACATTCTCATGAAAATTAGATATAAAGGAGATCATCCAGTGAACTTGATAAAGACATTCGGGGTCCTCAAATATTATAGAATGAAGCTTAACGCAACCAAGTGCCCTTTTGGAGTAAAATCCAAAACGTTTTTGGAAGACTTAGTGAGTCAAAGGGGAATTGAAGAAAGTTCTGACCAGATCGAGGAAATAAATAATATACAACAACCTAAAACATTTAGAACATTAAAAAGTTGACCGAGATGTTGGCATCACTCAATCGATTTAATTCTAGATCCTCTAAAAAGTGTCAACCTTTTTCCATCTCTTTAAGAATGAAAGAGGTCCATATTTTGAACGGTGAATATTTGAAGGTGCTTGAAGAAATTAAGAACGACTTGAGTCGACCTCCTTTGCTCACAGTCCTAATTTTCAAGTGATCTAGTTTACCTATATTTCTATGTCTGACCACGCAGTTAGCTCGACCTTGGTACAGGAGAAGGAGGGGAACTAGAACCCGATCTATTACGTCAAAAAGACATTGCTGAATTTTGAGAAATGCTACTTTATTTTAGAATAGTTATATTACTCGTTAGTAATCACCTCACGTAAGTTGAATCACTAGTTTAAGGCTCACTCCGTCATTGTTATCATTTTCTTTTCATAAAAAAGGTAGTCCTCAGAAAGGCCTGACCTTTCTGAATGGATGTTCAGGTGGTAGGTGGAACTAGGGAGGTATATATATATATATATATATATATATATATATATATATATATATATATATATATACGGGTAACTACATATCATATTGTGCTCTATCAAGGAATTAGACTTAGCTTTGAGGCATCCAACAACGAGGCCGAGTGCGATGCCCTAATTGGCAAATTGAAGAAGGCTTTATCCCTTAGTGCTAGTTGCCTTGGAGTCTGTTACGATTTAAGTATGATATCTAAATAATTATTAAGAGACTATAATGTCAAGGATGAACACATGTTAACATATTTCTAGATCTCTTAGGACTAGGTCACTAAATTCAGATACATTTGAGTGCATCAATCCCATCGAGAAAATAATAGTCATGCAAGTGCTTTAGCCATTTTTTCCTTAACTGTCGACTCTGACCTTAAAAGAAAATCGAAGTGTAATATCTGACTCAATCAAACATCATGAAGTAAAAGGTTGCCGAACAAGTTCTCTTTGTCCAAAAGTCTCCTACCTGGATTGATCCAATCATTGCATACTTTTAAGAAGACACACTGCTTATCGATAAAAACTAGGCTTATAAAATTAAAATTAAGGCTGCCTAATTTTACCTATACCTTGAGGGGAAGCTTTATAAACGATCTTTCACTGGGCCATATCTATAATGCGTACATTCTAATGACATCAACAAACTTATATATGAATTTCATAAGGGGATATGTAGAAGTCACTCATGAGGAAGATCTTTTACATTCAGGCCCACGAAGTAACTTAGGGGCTTACATGCAGAGGGGTACAGTCTTATATGTAAGGAAGTGTAATAAATACTGAGTATTCTTACTAATGATCCATCAGCCAATCAATGACATCAAGTCCTTAACTAACTCATGTACTTTTATGCAATCGGGGTTGGACACTGTAGGCCTCCTACCTATAGCGCCTGAAAATTAGATGTATATCTTGGTTAGCACAAATTACTTCACTAATTAGATAGAAGTTGAACTTCTTGCGAACATAAGGTACACTGACATAGTCAAGTTCATCTAAAGGAGCATTGTGACCCATTTTGGCGTGATGAGGACGCTTATTACTTATAATGGAACACAATTTGAGAGTTGGTCATTTCAAAACTTATGCAACAGCCACAACAATAAGCACTACTTGAGTTCGGTGGTCTATCCCCAAAGCAACAGACATAATAAGGCCACCAACAAGAAAGTGTTCGATGAAATGAAAAAGAATTTAGATATAGAAAAAATTTCTTAGATGTATGAGCTTCCCCATGTCCACTTGGCATATCAAGCAACACCCAAGAGGTCCACTAGAAGCTGGCTTGTAGACTATGAAGATGACTATTTTTGATCAAACCATGAATCATAAAATCACTAGGACTGATATTGACCTAGATGAGGAAAGAAAATAGCAACCCTTGCTCAATATGGAATCATACCAATAATAGTTCGCCAAGAAGTACAACAAAGGCTTCAATTCGAGGAAGTTCCAAGTTAAATATTATTATCTAAGGAAAGTCATCAGTAATGCGAGGAAATCATCAAATGATAAATTGGATCCTAACTAGGAGGAATCATTCAAATTCACTGGGAATGACCTCTAAGGAGACTACCTTATAGAAACATTGGAGGGATGGGAGATACATAGGGCTTGGAATGCTACCAACCATAAAAAGTTTTAGTTTTAAAGTTTTTGAAATCTTCATTTCTTCTTCACCTTAATAATGCAAGTTTTAGGTTGTCTTTTTCAAACTTCTTGAATGATAAATTAAAATAATTAGATTACATATTGTTCTAAATGCAAGATCAATTTTATTACAAATATGTTCGATTAAATTATGATCAATTGGATGCCTTAGTAAGATCAACCCTTAATCGTATATAATGGTTACATGTTTATATCACTAGCAAACACGAAATCATCAAGAATTTCTTAGGTAAGAAGAAGACATATGTTGGATCCCTGAGCACTAAGTGTTCCAATGTTGGTTGGATAAAATCCTGAATATGTGGATAGCCCAATGACCAGGTACATTTTCTCCATAATCTGGTTCTAGTCCTAAGTTGTGTGATAACACTATCCTAAAAGGTAAGACCAATACTAACACATAATCGACATAGAAATAGGGAAAATGTGAACATAAAATTAAGATGTAATTTTATTCATAACATTCACTTCATTAAAAAAATTACCAAATTTGATCGATTTACAAGTGAATAAAGTACAAGATTATAATATGATAAAACGGTTGTCATCTTTGACGAGTTACCATCTCAGTTATGGCAGCTCGACGACCATCATCGGGGTTATGTTGAAACTCATCATTGCTATTATGGTCGATGAGATCATTCTTCACCAGTTTTATTGGGATTGTGTCCGATGATATCCCACACTCATCACTTCCAAGGGCAGGGAGCTGAGTAAAAGGAAAATACACTTGGTACTTATACTAGAACTAGAATCCTTGGGGATTTTATAGACGAAAAAGACATTTAGCCAAGTGCAACTGGAGTCCATCCAATCTTCATCAAAACAGTAACATAGACTATTCGAGGATCCTTATGAAACTGGTATCTTAATTTTTTGATCTAGCAGTGTAGACCATGTTTGATCGTTTAGTTTCATTAAAAATCCTGTGATAAGCACCCAAAACTGTACATTTTATACCCCCAATAGACGTACATTAGTTGCTAATTCTCGGCAATATGGGTCTTATATGCTTAAATGTTTATCTTGTAGGTCAAACGTCCGTTTGCAGTGTCAAAAGCTATATATCGAGGAAAATGCGAATTGAATGGTGCTAATTCCCTCCCCCGTATCCTAGCCTACCCTAAACCGAGCCTAAGCCTACCCCGAGCCCCATGTGTGTCTAATTTGTCCCTTTTTTATATATATATTTTTTTATATTTTTTTCGTTTGAGTCATTTTTATTTTTGATTTATTTAGGATTTCTAGATTTTTTTTTCTATTTTTCTATTTTATTTTTATAATTTTATTTTATTTTGATTTTTATTTGTTTTTAGTTTTATTTGGATTAGTTTTGGGAGTTTATTTTTAGTTTATTAGATTTTATATTTTTTAGGACTTTAGTTTTCATTTAGATTTTATGTTTTTATTTGTTTTGTTTTATTTTAGTTTTTATATAAGCTTAGGATTTTATTTTTTTAGTTTTAATATTTTTATTTTTATTATTTTTAGTTTGTTTAATTTTTAGATTTTATTTTTAGTTTTATTAATTTTAGTTTCATTTTTTTCTGCTAAGGGTCACAATTTAAACACACACACAACACCTAACTCACTCACACCCACCTACCATACACTTACCTACACCTAATATCTCATTCACCCTCATCCACATAACCACACACCCTAAACAACACTCTCTCATCCAACCAACCACCAACCAACACCACAATCAAAACCAACCACCAGCCTGATCCAATCCCACCAACTCGAAACCCATCGACCCCCTTCTCTTCGGTGGCGCCCCTCCGGCCAACTCCGTCCTGAAACCGCCCGAATTTGGCGGCGCCCACCAACCCATCGCCCCTACCCCTGCTACCACAAACCACCGTCGCCCTCCGACCTCATCCTCCATTCGACCCCCAAACTCAAACCCGTCCCATCCATCTCACCCCATACCCGACCTCCTATATGCTCACGCCGGCCTGAACCCGCTGACCCATGACATTGCGGTCCCCATTCCGAGAACCCGACGGTGCCACCTAACCCGCCTTACCTCTCCGGCGCACCCCCTTCTTCCGATCGCAGCCCCATCGGAGCTATCTCCACAACCCGAGATCAAAACTGCCTGGACCACCTCAATAACCCGTGACCCAATCCTATTTTAATCGAGACCTGCCCCGACCTACAAATTCTGGCCATGGCCGAAACCCCCTTTCAAACCTGCGACCCACCGCCGGCGTGCTCCAATCGATCTCAACCTGAGCACCTACTCCATCAACCCGAATCACCAATCTCCAACCAAAATCCAAAGCCAAGCCCCATGATTCTTCCATCCGCCAAACAAACCAAAACCAAATGCAACCAAAAGTAATTCCCACTTGTGCACATGTCTAATACCTTTTACCCCTTATACCTATTTTACCCCCAACTACCTATTTAACCCAAGTTCCCATTATACCCTCTAAACCAAATCAAATTTTGTCACCCCATTTAACCCACATGACCTCACACCTCTCTTACCTCATGACCACACACCCCATTTTCATGCACACTTAAGCCAATTCCCAAAAATACCCCTTAGACCCATGTGTGCCATATATAAATAGAAGACTCAAGACCCCCATTTGGAGGAGACTTTTATATCATCAAGTAGAGAAGAGAATTCTAGAGAGAGTTAGAGATAGTTTAGTGCAGAAAATAAATTAGGATAAACACCATTTTGTAAATAGTTTTATTTTATTATTTTTATTTTTTTTAGATATTTGTGAGGTTAAATTTTGTAAGAGATTTAATTGAGTGATTATTTAATTGCAAATCACTTGGATTCTCAATTGGAGGGATATAAATTGCAAATTTAAGGATTGAAGTCCAATTTCACTCAAAGAGATTTGGTTTGATTGTTGTTCTCTTCTACTTTATTTTTTATGCCTTTGATTATTAATTTGTCAAATTCCATACCATGTTAGGCTAAATCCCCTTTCAAGGGGTGGGGAAAAACCCTTATTTGATGCTATTTTAGTTTAATTAGTTTGATTACTTGAAAATTCCTTTTGAATATTAATTTTGATCCCTCACCCTTAATTTACGCCTCGAGAGAGGGTGAATGATTTTCGAGAGAAAATCGAAATTCTAGTTATAATACCCATTTTAGATTCGAACTAGAGATAGGGCTTTCTTAAGTGGGGTATTATAACTTGAATTTCAACTCTAAATTTATTTTCTAGGATTTATATAAATTTTAATCGATCGATCCTAGCGGGTTATTAATTAAAAGGAGTGTAGTTCTATTTTTCTAGAGTTGTGGGGTGTTAAACTTAATTTTCTAAAAGGTTACTATTAAGATTACATTTGCAACGAGAGTTGATTTGTAGTGTTGATATTAATTTAGGATAATTCAATTAATTAAATTAATTAATTAGAATAGCTAAAATTTGTGGTGGAATCCCATTCCTTGATTGTTCTCACAATTATTTACCTCACTTTATCTCTTATTTTAGTGTTAGACCTTATTTTTCACTTCCAGTCACCTTCTAGTTAGTTGTTTTCATTTCACAATTTTAGTCTTATTTCACCTCACCTCACCCAATTGTTTTAATATTATAAAAGCTAAAAAAATTAGAAAAGTAAAAAAGCACAAAAAGAAAATAAAAAGTGAACTACAATTGAGTTTGTCTCTAGCTTACCCCCTAGATGTGAATTGATACCCTTACTTACCGCTACACTTGAGATTGTTATATTTGTAGGTAATTGAGGTTTTGATTAGAAGAGTTTTCAAGCAACGACGGAAAATATACGCAAAAGTTTTGTCTATCAAATGGCACCATTGCCGATCTTTGAAGCTTGAAGCACTTGCGAGGATTACCTATTTGTGATTCATTTGTATTGCACTTTTTATTCTTTTTAGTACCATTTTTTTTATTTTAGAAGGCTTGTATTAGGATTTTTATTCTTGGCGTGTATTGAGGTGCATAGAGACACCATTTCATTTTCATTTTAAATTTGTAATAATTGAAAAAAGCGTGATAGGGAAGCCAGACAAGGTAGAGAGAGGGCGTCCATTGGTGAGGATTTAGAAGCCTCTCTACCTTGGATCGGTAGGACTCCCGGGGCCGACTGAGATTGGCGTTATATTCCCCTGGTCGACTCAAATTTTTCTCCACCCCACAATCTAAAAATCGTGGGAGGTACATCTCTTATACCCTCGCGCCTCTCCTGTTAGCGAGTCAATTTTGTGTTCTCTTGTGTAATTTTATTCTCGCATTTATTTTTCGAATGGTGTGATGAATTAAATTACTAAGACCTATACCCGTTCACTCACGAGAAGGGATTTCATCACCCGACTCACTCGCTTACCATTGTGTGCTAGCGTAGCCATCACTAAATTTAAAATCAATTAACTAGGTAGCCCACTAGGAGAACATTTTTGCAAAGACGATCACTAAGATAAATTTCATAATTTTTATCATCTGCGGACTTAATTAAAATTTGACTACCCCTTTCACTAAATTTAACGATAATAATTGGCTATGTGCTAGTTAGGATTTCTCCTTGGCTTGCGTGTGTCCAATTCAATTTTCAGTAGTCGAGTTTTAGTTAGTTTGTCCAAATTCAACGAGTCCATATTTTTCCCGTCTTTTCTTCCAAAAAAACAAATCAAAAAAATATATTTTTTCCTTTATTTTTCTAAAAAAAAAATCTTCCTTTTATTTTATAAAAAATCCAAAAATATTTTTCCCCACCTTTTAAAAAAAAAAAGGTCAAAAACATTTTCCTTATTTCAAATTTCAAAAAAAAAAATCCAAAAATATCTTCTTCCTTTATTTTTATAAAAATTGAAAAATATTTTCTTCCTTTCATTCTCTAAAAATCCCAAAAATATTTCCTTTCTTTTTCAAATTATTCAAAAACCACAAAAAAGAGAAAATCTTGAAAATAAAAAAAATAAGGCCGTGATCGGTGTTTCTTCACCCTCACCATTGTCAATTTATCCAACAAGACTGATGCTTCAGTCTTGTTTGGGGGTGATTCTCATCACCCAATTTTTCCGTCGCCCCGTGCTTTCATAGATCTTATCTTTGGGTGATTCTATTGGTCTGGCTGAAGACATTAAACTTAGCGCTACCGGGAGGCAGCTCGTGTTTCTTGTATGAGTATCGTCCTGTTTGGGGGTGGTGTTTCACATCACCCTATGCTTCCCATGTTTATAGACTTGTATACACTTTTTTTCTCACTTCTTATTCAGGTTTATTATTGGCGATATCTGTACACATCATTAGCGGTTTATTCTGGTAATCTCTTTCCTATCTTATGCTCTCAATTTTACAAAAATCATTTTACTTAACATCGATGACGATCTTCCTTTTTATTTGGGGGTGGGGAATTTTATCAAAATCGTACATCTTTTGAAAAATTATGATTTTTGAACCTGAGTTTTAAAATTTCGTGCAGTTTCTTTCATCTCACTCATTGATGTGAATTTTCAATCATCCATCTTTTAAGTCTAGGAATCAAGTTAGAGAATATTTTTTCTAAATAGCTTATGCAATACGTAACAAGGCATTTTGCACCATGAATTTCTAGACTCAACAAAATTTACGCACTTATCAATTCAATACAATTTAGAGTTGAGGAGTACTACAATTCTCAAGAAAACCTTAAGGATCACTAGTAGAGACTTTAGCTTGTGAGATTTGTGCCTTTCACCCTTTCAGAGTGTTTTACGCAAGCTCCGAGTCACAAGTTGATTTAAATTCTTTTGGGTCCGCACTTAAATTGTTGTATGATCTCATTATTCTTCATAAAATTTCTTAGCTTAATCACTGAGAATGACATATTTTTCGAGTTGTAAGAAACGCGTGTCTTGAAATTTGTTCCGAATACTAGGATTTTCATCCATACACCTACCACTTTTACCCATATTATATTCCCATTCATTTCACCCATTACTTTCCCATATTTCATATACATTCCCACACCATCCATTTATCATTCCACTCATATATCATCCATTGTTTTGAGAAAAAGAGTGTTGATTCCAAATGTTAAATGTCTTCAGAGTTGGTTTGAAAAGAGAGAGAAAAACAAAAAAAAAAGAAAAAGTAGAAGAAACAAATAGAGTAAAAGAAAAGAAAAATTGAAAAAAAAGAGAAAAAAAAGCGTTTGTAGTTAGTAATAAAGACATTTGTGCCTAAAGTGTATACACTCTTCTTTCGCATCCACCCATTTCCCATTGCATTACACATCTATCATATCATCCGTCCATCCATCCTACCTCATCCCACATATACCATTTCATTTACCCATCACCCATTATCATCCATATTCCCCTAGGTGTTCGGGTGAATGAAAGTCAACGTGGTGAATAACTCGACGTTCTCACTATAGTGATTAGCATTTCTTTCATGAGATCATTTTTCTTTCTAATTGTTCGTTCTTTCTTATGTGTGTGTAAGACGTTTGAACTTGCTTACATTTACTCACCTCCTAACACACAAGGGCGATACACTAACCCTAATATCAAGAGTTCGTTTGAGAGAGATATATCCAGTGAGATTTGAAGTTGAAGCGTTGATTTCGACGAGGCAATCTAGGAATTACTCTTGTGATACTTGACCCGTTTTGACTGATTCACACTACACACATTGAGTTCTAGAAAGGATGTGCCTTGAGTATTTACTTAGCTAAACTTTTTATGCTTCTAGCTTGTATTTCTGAAATCATTTCTCTTATGATGGATTGTGCGACTATTCTACGTCTAATAAGAGATTGACTGCCTTTCAATAAATCTTTGCAAATAAAGAATTTTGTGGGTATATTCCCTGCAAACCCTCACGAGACACAACTCGTCTTGTAGGAATACCTATAGGTTTAAAGGCTTATTGCATATGCTAAGTGCAATCGCAAGTACCCGCAAAAGTGGTACACTTTTGGTTACTTATCTTTCTCTTTCTCTCTATCCTATTGCTCGAGGACTATCAACGCTCTGTTTGGGGGTGGTGTGATAAGCACCCAAAACTGTACATTTTATACTCGGAATAGACGTACTTTAGTTACTAATTCTCGGCAATATGGGTCTTATGTGCTTAAATATTTATCTTGTAGGTCAAACGTCCATTTGCGATGTCAAAAGCTATATATCGAGGCAAATGCGGGTTGAATGGTGCTAATTTCCTCTCCGGTATCCTAGCCTAACCTAAACCGAGACTAAGCCTTCCCCGAGCCCTGTGTGTGTCTAATTTGTCCCCTTTTTTTATATTTTTTTAGTTTGAGTCATTTTTATTTTTGATTTATTTAGGATTTCTAGTTTTTATTTTTTATTTTTATAATTTTATTTTATTTTGATTTTTATTAATTTTTAGTTTTATTTGGATTAGTTTTAGGAGTTTATTTTTAGTTTATTAGATTTTATATTTTTTAGGACTTTAGTTTTCATTTAGATTTTAAGTTTTTATTTCTTTTGTTTTATTTTAGTTTTTATATAAGCTTAGGATTTTATTTTTTAGTTTTAATATTTTTAGTTTGTTTTATTTTTAGATTTTAGTTTTTTATTTTATTTTATTTTTATTTTTTTCTTCTAAGGGTCACAATTTAAACACACACACAACACCTAACCCACTCACACCCACTTACCATACACTCACCTACACCTAACATCTCATTCACCCTCATCCACATAACCACACACCCTAAACAACACTCTCTCATCCAACCAACCACCAACCAACACCATAATCAAAACCAACCACCAGCCTGATCCAATCCCACCAACTCGAAACTCGTCGACCCCCTTCTCTCCGGCGGCGCCCCTTCGGCCAACTTCGGCCTGAAACCTCCCGAATTCGGCGGCTCCTAGCAACCCGTCGCCCCCTGCCCCTGCTACCACAAACCACCGCCGTCCCCCCGACCTCATCCTCCATTCGACCCCCAAACTCAAACCGTCCCAGCCATCTCACCCTATACCCCACCTCCGATCTGCTCACGCCGGCCTGAACCCGCCGACCCGTGACACTGCGATGCCCATTTTGAGAACCCAGAGGTGCCACCTAACCTGCCATACTTCTCCGACGCACCCCCTTCTGCCGATCGCAGCCCCACTGGAGCGATCTCCACAACCCGAGATCAAAACCGCCTGGACCACCTCAATAACTCGCGACCCAGTCCTATTTTAACTGAGACCTACCCCGACCTACGAATTCCGGCCATGGCCGGAACCCCCTTTCAAACCCGCGACCCACCGTCGGCGTGCTCCAACCGATCACAACCCGAGCACCTCACTCCATCAACCCGAATCACCAATTTCCAACCAAAATCCAAAGCCAAGCCCCACGATTCTTCCATCTGCCAACAAACCAAAAACAAATGCAACCAATAGTAATTCCCACTTGTGCACATATTTAATTCCTTTTACCCCTTATACCCATTTTACCCCCAACTACCTATTTAACCCAACTTCCCATTATACCCTATAAATCAAATCAGATTTTGTCACCCCATTTAACCCACATGGCCTCACACCTCGCTTACCTCATGACCACACACCCCATTTTCATGCACACTCAAGCCAATTCCCAAAAATACCCCTTATCCCCATGTGTACCATGTATAAATAGAAGACTCAAGACCCCATTTGGAGGAGACTTTTATATCAACAAGTAGAGAAGAGAATTCTAGAGAGAGTTAGAGATAGTTTAGTGTAGAAAATAAATTAGGATAAACACCATTTTGTAAATAGTTTTTTTTATCATTATTTTATTTTTTAGATATATGTGAGGTTAAATTTTGTAAGAGATTTAATTGAGTGATTATTTAATTGCAAATCACTTGGATGGTCAATTGGAGGGATGTAATTTGCAAATTCAAGGATTGAAGTCCAATTTCACTCAAAGAGATTTGGTTTGATTGTTCTTCTCTTCTACTTTATTTTTTATGCCTTTGATTATTAATTTGTCAAATTCCATACCATGTTAGGCTAAATCCCCTTTCAAGGGGTGGTGGGAAACTCTTATTTGATTCTATTTTAGTTTAATTAGTTTGATTACTTGAAAATTTCCTTTGAATATTAATTTTGATCCCTGACCCTTAAATTTACGCCTCGAGAGAGGGTAAATGATTTTCGAGAGAAAATCGAAATTCTAGTCATAATACCCATTTTAGATTCTAACTATAGATAGGGGTTTCTTAAGTGGGGTATTATAACTTGAATTTCAACTCTAAATTTATTTTCTAAGATTTATATAAATTTTAATTGATCGATCCTAGCGGGTGATTAATTAAAAGGAGTGTAGATCTATTTTTCTAGAGTTGGGTGCTAAACTTAATTTTCTAAAAGGTTACTATTAAGATTACGATTGCAACGAGAGTTGATTTGTAGTGTTGATATTAATTTGGGAGAATTCAATTAATTAAATTAATTAATTAGAATAGCTAAAATTCGTGGTGGAATCCCATTCCTTGATTGTTCTCACAATTATTTACCTCACTTTATCTCTTATTTTAGTGTTAGACCTTATTTTTCACTTTTAGTCACCTTCTAGTTAGTTGTTTTCATCTCACAATTTTAGTCTTATTTCACCTCACCTCACCCAATTATTTTAATATTGAAAAAGCTAAAAAAAATTAGAAAAGTGAAAAAGCACAAAAAGAAAATAAAAAGTGAACTACAATTGAGTTTGTCTCTAGCTTACCTCCTAGATGTGGATTGATACCCTTACATACCGCTACACTTGAGATTGTTATATTTGTAGGTAATTGAGGTTTTGATTAAAAGAGCTTTTCAAGAAACGACGAAAAATATACGCAAAATTTCTTTCTATCATCCTGCTCGACATTGATGATCTCTTATTTCAGAGAATGGTTTCAATATGCACTAGACCAGCCATGTTACTGACTTCCCTAAGATCGGCCTGAAGATTGACTACCACACTTATTTGGTCTTCGTAAGCACTTGTCATCTTCTAAGGCGCTTGAGAATAACACTAAAGGATACTCGAGCTCAATCAGAAGCATCTCATCCAAGGATGAATTCCAAATCTTCACTTTCTTGGATGACTGGCACTATGAGCAAGTTATTATCAGATTGCAAAAGAAAAAAGTAGTATACAGAAATTAAAGGCAAGCAAAGACATACAAACAAGTAAAAAGTAGTAGCCGAGAAAAACATGACGAAGCTATAAATATTATATCATTTCATTCAATTAAAAATTGGGGCAGGTCTTAAAAAGGAATATAAAAAATAGTCAAGGAATTCAAAATACATGAAGATTATGAACTAATTTTTTTAGTAGGAGTCTCCATCTCTGATACCATATTGTCCCAATTGATAATAGCATTATCTTGAAAATTAGGCTCCTTTTAATGTTCTACGACCCTTCTCCATCCTCTTCACCCAGGCTGGGAGGAGTCATGGGCACATGATCAACAAGTAACTTAGACTCAACGAGAACCCCAGACATGGATAAGGCCTCATCCCAACCTTTCCTGAAGAAATATTATGATTAAAGTCTAATTACTTTTTGGCAAGTGAAAAGGCCTTGCCCTAACCTTTATCAGAGGATCTATTAGTGGGCTTCAACGTTGCCACCAAGGACTAAGTGAATTCCTTGTTGGCCTTTTTGAGCCGATCAACCTTCAACCTCAGAGTGGAGATATCCGTTTCTTTGGCTCTCGCAACAGTGTCATGATCCTTGGCCATCTTTTAGCCAACATGTAAGGCTTTTTGTTCTTTATCAATTGCCCTACCCAGATCGGCATTCTCCTTTGCCTAATTGTCTCTCTTGCCAATGAGATTGATGATGTCTACCACAAGCTACAAATTTAAAATAAAGTAAAACAATTAGTCTAAAGAAAACTAAAAGTTTCAATAATAGGAATAGATAGAGCCAATACATACCAAAGAAATAGTTTAGGCAGCGTGTGGAACAAGCCTATAAGTAAGTAAGCTTCCGATCAAAGTGTGTTCGGCAGGGAGAAAATCTCCCCTTAGTAACCCACGAGCCAAATTAAGTTTCTTGGCAAGTGGCCCTTTAGCATGGCCCTTCCCCTTGTTAGGTAAATCCACCATCTTTTAGGTAGGAATATTTATTGCAAAGATAGAATTATCCTAGCCCTTCTTTACAGGTAGAGCTTGTGTTTTATTTGGGGAATCCCTAAAGTCAAAGAATTAGATGGATCCATAACCTCCTTCCTCTTTAAGGATTGGGTAGTTGGTGAAGTAGAATTACCCTACATAAGATTTGGAATCCGTCTTCTCGGTGCCATTCTTTATTTAGAAGTTGTAGGGTAGCGACTGGTATAATGGAGATATCAACATATTCAAATGAGTCTGTGGTTTTCATAGAAGAAGTGTCGTGCTCGACAAGTCCTTAAGGGATTTTTGGCTCCATATCAACTAGTCAGGCAATAAAGGATGTGGTGGTAGAAGTGTAGGACAGTAACAATGTCTATCTATAATCAAAGGTTATCTCAACAACTAAGCTTTATTCAACTTAAGGATATTGGTGTCTTTATTGTTGGGAACTTTATTTTGTTGGTGATCTGAACAATAAAGACCATAACATCATAATAGAAAAAAAGATCATACAAAGTATAGACAAATAAGAAAACATATCATAATTAAACGAGACCTATTTAATTAACTCCTTGGGGAACCTAGGCCCTTATAGCCACCCTTTGGCATGGGAAAGTTCTCTTAGTCCATCACCAGATACCGTTGCAACCAACAATCTTTATTGGAATCTGACATATTTACTATAGTGATCCTCTCAACCTTACTCACCTTCAAACAGTAAATGTCCTAATATGATTTGACCCACATGTAATAGTAGTAGATTATAGGAATTCCAAGCTTGGTCCCATATAACTCGTTGATTTTGTGGCACCATTTACAATTCTTCAAGTTCTCGAAGAACATTGAGAAAGGATCACATATAAAAAATTGGAAAAATCGGTTTTTAAAATCTTATAACAAATATTTATTTTGTTTTGACTTTTATCACATTGGATTGATTTAGCAATCTAAGAAGATCAAGTTTTCGCGGGCGAATATTTACTCTTTCAATCTCTTTTTTAATTATAGGGTTAGCTCATGACTTTTCTAAATAAATTAATTGGTCACCGAGTCATTCCTCCATCCAAGATGAAATGCAAATTATATTCATGGAATAGGATAGATATTTCCCATCCCTTAGCCTAAAATATATGTGACCATTAAAGAGGGAAGATGGATTAAGTGGAACAGAATTGACTGGGTGGTAGATTCGTGAAAACGCTTATTTCTTCCATATTTATCCCCATGGAACAATATTCTATTGTTGAAACACAAAAGAATTGAAATCTTAGATCAAAACACTCTATATAGATGGTATGAACTTCCTAAACAAGAAATCTTGAACAACGAACATCCATTTCAGATATTCATGACCAAGAAATACTGGATTCTATTTCGGATAGGGCTTATGTCCACTGGGAAGGAAGGTTATACCGACCTCAACAACAATTTGAGAGAAATTCCATTGACCTCCTTCATGATTATAGTAGTCAAGGGACCCTCCTATAACTCAATAGTCACCCACGTAGGGATGTAACGATGACTAAACTCCTCTATAGTATTTTTATTAATGAAGTAAATCATCCTTATAGTAAGACGATAGAGAATAAACAAACAAAAAAGGAAACTTGCAAAAGAAATTTGTAGAAAATCAAAATATTATTGAACTCCTCTATAGTATTTTCACATCTTACGGTGTGAAAAAGTAGGAGTGAGGCTCAGGTATAAATTAAAAATGAAAATAAAGAGGCAATAAGCCAAACCGACAGATTCAAAGGATGTGCCTTTAGAAAATCTATGAAAAATTACTCATATTCCCCTAAAGTTTAATGGATAGAATAAAAAGGTTTACATTCTCAAAACTTGTGTCAACATCCTATAACCATGGTACCTTTGAATGATAGGGTGTTCAAAAAATCGAATGGACCGACGGACTAAACCAAACATCTCTATTTTTATCATTTTTTTCATTGGTCCGATCCATTTTTTTTTGGAAGATCGATCTAGTCCGTTCGATCCTCGGTCCGCCATATTAAATTACCAATCTGGACCTACCCGGACCGATTACATTTTAATATATATTTATTGAATTATATTTATAGATGAAAAAATAGCTCAAACTAGGGAAGAGGGAATAAAACGACATGCTTGTCTTTTAAAAAAAAGAAAGAACCCAAAAATCCCTAATCTAAACACACACGCACCCTACTCTCTTTTACTCAGTCGGCCACTTATTCTTGAAGAATGATTCCTCTCTCTACTCTTTTTCCCCTTATCTGTATTAGGATGTGAGATATTATTAGTTGGTGACTTTAAAGACCATCACGAACTATGCCGAGCAATTCCATATTTTTGTTTAGTAAATTTTTGTCCTTCAAGATAATACATTTGCCATGTGCCTACTTGCACCGCTTGATTAATTGTCTATGTTTAGGATTAGGCATTGAATACTTGTATACACTTTTATTTAGAAACAGTTTCATGTGATATGTAATTTTTTTTTAGAAAATAATGTCTTGTAACCCATAAGATTAGGGATTCACCCATTTTTTAATAAAGCTAGAACCATCTAATCTTTGGTTGCTGAACAAAAAAATATATATTTTAAGGGTTTATAATTTTTTTATTTTTTGAATATTCTGTATGAATTATGAAATGTTAATATGATATGAGTTTTTCTTTTGGTTTATTTTGTCTTACTTTAAATATTATGTATAAATTGTTAGCATAATAACTTGTTTAAATTTATGTTATATATTGGAGAAGTTTGGACAATGTTTTTCATTTTTAAAATTATTAATTTAATAAAACTAGGACCGACAAGTTAGATCGTGCCATCCCTATAAAAAAAACCGAACCAATTAGGGTCGGGTGATCAATACAATCGACCCGGTCTTGGTCTATTTTCTTTGTACCAGTTTAATCGGTCCGATCCTTAAAAATCCTAAAAATCGAATTAGACCAGATCGCGAACACCCCTAATGGATGACCACATCTCACTAATGATGACAATCAAAATTTTATTTTAAAGATAGAAAATCTTTGCACCCTAAATTAACTACAAAGCTTTAGGGGTAATTGTGGGGGATTATTAGTCCAAAACGAAGAAGGGGACACATTTCCACTGATCTTACATTTAGAGGATAAGGATGGTTGAAGCCGATGAATGAAAATATAGAGATTATATTGTAAACACCCCATTATAGTACCCTTGTACACCTCCACAGGGTACCAATAAGTATTTTTGAACTCCGGACCCTCAGTACTTTCAAATCCTAACTGAAGAATGGAATGACACTCCACTACACCAAAAACAGGAAACTGACACGGTTTAAAACAGTGCCAGACGCAATCTGGCACTGCTTTAAACCGTGCCAAAATCAGGGGTGCCAGATTTTCTGGCACGATTTAAAATCGTGCCAGATTTCCCAAACTGGCACGCTTTTGGCACGCCTTTAAACTGTGCCAGTTTTTAATCTGGCACATTTTTAGCATGCTTTTAAACGGTGCTAGATGTTAAATTTGGCACGCTTTTGGCACATATTAAAATCGTGCCAAATTGTCTGTTTTCTGGCACACTTTCGGCACGGTTATAAATCGTGCTAGATTATTTTATAAGTGTGTTCATTTTTATTAATTGTTACGGTTTTGGCACAACTTTAAACCGTGCCAGATTTTTTCGATGATTAAAAATAATAATAATAGGACACAAATCTGGAAAATCTGCAAATTCCAAATTCGGTAGGAAAAATATTTATTATTTACAAAACAAATCAAGAAAATTCATAAATTATGAATATCGCCGGTTGATAAATTAATGTGCATACAAACTGTAAAAAAATTACAAGAGTTGATACCAATATAAAGACGCACAACCATAAAAGGCGACAATAACTTTACAAGAGTTAATAGTGCCCATATCAAAAAAAAATTGGGCAGAGTTTCCTCTATTTTTTGAACATTCCAAAACCTGCTAACATAAAATTCGCCAATATAAAGCCCGCACGGCCATAAAAGTCAACAATAAAACTACTACATCCAGCACGACCATAAAATTAAACCATAAAACTACTGAAGCCTGCTCGGCCATAACATAAAAAATAGAATCCTGAATATTAACGACACTAAATAAACAATCCCCCTGTTGTAAAGCATTGACTTCTTCGTGTGTTCCAATAGGATAAAATCTAGCGATTGAATGTCATCCTACAAAAAAATAGGACACAAAAAACATACAATATTAGTAACCAAGTCATTTTAAAACAAATCATATTCAAGAAGAAAAATTGCATATACTAGTTACAATCATTATTATATTCTCAAACTGAAAGTCTCGTGAGTACGTGGTTAGTTCATACGAGTTACATTAATCTCATACGAGGAGTTCATACCTCTAACGCGGCCGATTGGGGGCTGATTTGGATTTTCACCCTTTAACGGCTTACTTTTAAGCCTAATCTAGATATTTTCAAATTATCATCATATTCATAAATCGGGAGACCCGTGAATACACGGTCAGTTCCTACGAGTTACATTGGTCCCGTGCGAGGTGTTAGTGCCTCTTACGGGGCCGTTTGGGTATTAGTTTGGATTTTCACCCTTTAGCGGCTTGTTTTTAAGTTTAATCCAGATATTTTCAAATTATTGTCATATGCTCAAACCGAGAGACCTGTGACTACGCGATCAGTTCCTACGAGTTACATTGGTCCCGTGCGAGGTGCTTGTGCCTCTTACAGGGCCGTTTGGGGGTTGTTTTGGGTTTTCACCCTTTAACGGCTTGTTTTTAAGTTTAATCCAGATAATTTCAAATTATCATCATATGCTCAAATCGGGAGACCCATGACTACGCGGTCAGTTCGTACGAATTACATTGGTCCCGTGCCAGGTGTTCGTGCCTCTCACGGGCCGTTTGGGGGCTAAATTGGGTTTTCACCCTTTAAGGGCTTTTTTTTAAGCCTAACCTAGATATTTTTAAATTATCGTCATATTCATAAATCGGGAGACCCGTGAATACACGGTGAGTTCCTATGAGTTACATTGGTCCCGTGCGAGGTGTTAGTGTCTCTTACGAGGTCGTTTGGGGGTTAGTTTGAATTTTCACCCTTTAACGACTTGTTTTTAAGTTTAATCCAAATATTTTTAAAATATCGTCATATGCTTAAATCGGGAGACACGTGACTATGATGTTAGTTCCTGCGAGTTACATTGGTCCCGTGCGAGGTGTTCGTGCCTCTTACGGAGCCATTTGGGGGTTGGTTTGGGTTTTCACCCTTTAACGGCTTGTTTTTAAGTTTAATCCATATATTTTCAAATTATCATCATATGCTCAAACCGAGAGACCCGTGACTATGCGATCGGTTCCTACGAGTGACACTAGTCCCGTGTGAGGTGTTCTAGCCTCTTACTGGGCCGTTTGGGGGCTAAATTGGGTTATCACCCTTTAACGGCTTATTTTTAAGCCTAATCTAGATATTTTTAAATTATTGTCATATTCATAAACTGGGAGACCCGTGAATACATAGTCAGTTCCTACGAGTTACATTGATCCCGTGCGAGGTGTTAGTGCCTCTTACGGGGTCGTTTGGGGATTCGTTTGGGTTTTCACCATTTAACGGCTTGTTTTTAAGTTTAATCCAGATATTTTCAAATTATCGTCATATGCTCAAACCGGTAGACCCGTGACTACGCGATCAGTTCCTACGAGTTACATTGGTCCCGTGCGGGGTGTTCGTGCATCTTACGGGGCCGTTTGGTGGTTAGTTTGGGTATTCACCGTTTAACGGCTTGTTTTTAATTTTAATCAACATATTTTCAAATTCTCGTCATATGCTCAAATCAAGAGACCCGTGACTACGCGGTCAGTTTCTACGAGTTACATTGGTCCCGTACGAGGTGTTCGTGCCTCTTACGGGGCTGTTTGGGAGTTGGTTTGGGTTTTCACCCTCTAACGAGTTGTTTCTAAGTTTAATCTAGATATTTTCAAATTATCATCATATGCTCAAATCGGGAGACCCGTGACTATACGGTCAGTTCCTATGAGTTACATTAGTCCTGTGCGAGGTGTCCGTGCCTCTTACGGGGCCGTTTGGGGGCTAAATTGGGTTTTCACCCTTTAACGACTTGTTTTTAAGCTCAATCTAGATATTTTTAAATTATCATCATATTCATAAACCGGGAGACCCGTGAATAGATGGTCAGTTCTTACGAGTTGCATTGATCCCATACGAGGTGTTAGTTCCTCTTACGGGGCCGTTTGGGGATTGGTTTTGGTTTTCACCCTGTAACGGGTTGCTTTTAAGTTTCATCCAGATATTTTCAAATTATCTTCATATGCTCAAATCAGGAGACCCGTGAATACACGGTCAGTACCTACGAGTTACATTGGTCTCGTGCGAGGTATTAGTGCCTCCTACGGGGCCGTTTGCGGGTTTGGTTTGAGTTTTCACCCTTTAATGACTTATTTTTAAGTTTAATCCAGATATTATCAAATTATCATCATATGCTCAAACCGGGAGACCCGTGACTACGTGGTCAGTTCCTACGAGTTATATTGATCCCGTGCGAGGTGTTCGTGCCTCCTACGGGGCCGTTTGGGGGTTGGTTTGGGTTTTCACCCTTTAACGACTTATTTTTAAGTTTAATCCAGATATTTTTAAATTATCGTCATATGCTCAATTCGGTAGACCCGTGACTATTCGGTTAGTTCCTACGAGTTACTTTGGTCCTGTGCGAGGTGTTCGTGCCTCTTATAGGGCCGTTTGGGGGCAAAATTGGGTTTTCACCATTTAATGGCTTGTTTTAAAGCCTAATCTAGATATTTTCAAATTATCATCATATTCATAAACCGGGAGACCCGTGAATACACGTTGAGTTCCTACGAGTTACATTGGTCCCGTACGAGGTGTTAGTACCTTGTACGGGGACATTTGGGGGTTGATTTAGGTTTTCACCCTTTAAAGGCTAGTTTTTAAATTTAATCTAGATATTTTCAAATTATTGTCATATGCTCAATCCGGGAGACCCGTTACTACACGGTCAGTTCCTACGAGTTAAATTGGTCCCGTGCGAGGTGCTCGTGCCTCTTACGGGGCCGTTTGGGAGTTGGTTTGGGTTTTCACCTTTTAATGGCTTATTTTTCAGCCTAATCTAGATATTTTTAAATTATCATCACATTCATAAATCGACAGACCCGTGAATACACGGAGAGTTCCTACGAGTTACATTGGTCATAGCGAGGTGTTAGTGTCTCGTATGGGGACGTTTGGGGGTTGGTTTGGGTTTTCACCATTTAACAACTTGTTTTTAAGTTTAATCCAAATATTTTATCATTATTGTCATATGCTCAAACCGGGAGATCCGTGACTACGCGGTCAGTTCCTACGAGTTACATTCGTCCCGTGGCCAGGTGTTTGTGCCTCTTACGGGGTCGTTTGGGGGCTAAATTGGGTTTTCACCATTTAATGGCATGTTTTAAAGCCTAATCTAGATATTTTTAAATTATCGTCATATTCATAAATCGGGAGACCCATGAATACACGGTCAGTTCCTACGACTTAAATTGGTCCCGTGCGAGGTGTTAGTGCCTTTTACGGGGTTGGTTTGAGTTTTCACCCTTTAATGGCTTATTTTTAAGTTTAATCTAAATAGTTTAAAATTATCGTCATATGCTCAAATTGGGAGACCCGTAACTACGCAGTCAGTTCCTACGAGTTACATTGGTCCCATGCGAGGTGTTCGTGCCTCTTACGGGGCCGTTTAGGGATTGGTTTGGGTTTTCACTCTTTAACGACTTATTTTTAAGTTTAATCCAGATATTTTCAAATTATTTTCATATGCTCAAATCGGGAGACCCGTGACTACGCGGTCAGTTTCTACGAGTTACATTAGTCCCGTACGAGGTGTTCGTGCCTCTTATAGGGCCGTTTGGGAATTAGTTTGGGTTTTCACCTTTTAACGACTTTTTTTTAAGTTTAATCCAGATATTTTCAAATTATTGTCATTACTCAAACCGAGAGACCCGTGACTACGCGGTCAGTTCCCAAAAATTACATTGGTCCCGTGCGAGGTGTTCGTGCCTCTTACAGGGCCGTTTGGGGGCTAAATTGGGTTTTCACCCTTTAACGGCTTGTTTTTAAGCCTAATCTAGATATTTTTAAATTATCGTCATATTCATAAATCGGGAGACCCGTGAATACACGGGTAAATCCTAGGAGTTACATTGATCCCGTGCGAGGTGTTAGTGCCTCTTACGGGGCCGTTTGTGGGTTGGTTTGGGTTTTCACCCTTTAACGGCTTGTTTTTAAGTTTAATCCAAATATTTTAAAATTAGCATCATACGCTCAAACTGGGAGACTCGTGACTACGCGGTCAGTTCCTACGAGTTACATTGGTCCCGTGCAAGGTGTTCGTGCCTCTTACGGGGCCGTTTGGGGGTTGGTTTGGCTTTTCACCCTTTAACGGCTTGCTTTTAAGTTTAATCCAGATATTTTCAAATTATCGTCATATGCTCAAACCGAGAGACCCGTGACTACGCGATCAGTTCCTACGAGTTACATTAGTCCCGTGTGAGGTGTTCGTGCCTCTTAAGGGGCCGTTTGGGGGCTAAATTGGGTTTTCACCCTTTAACGACTTGTTTTTAAGCCTAATCTAGATATTTTAAATTATCATCATATTCATAAAATGAGGGACCCGTGAATACACGATAAAATCCTATGAGTTACATTGGTCCCGTGCGAGGTGTTAGTGCCTCTTACGGGGTCCGTTTGGGGGTTTGGTTTGAGTTTTCACCCTTTAACGGCTTGTTTTTAAGTTTAATCTAGATATTTTCAAATTATCTTTATATGCTCAAACCGGGAGACCTGTGACTACGCGGTCAGTTCCTAAGAGTTACATTTGTCCCGTGCGAGGTGTTCGTGCCTCTTACGGGGCCGTTTGGGGGTTGGTTTGGGTTTTCACCCTTTAACGAATTGTTTTTAAGTTTAATCCAGATATTTCAAATTATCATCATATGCACAAATCGAGAGACCCGTGACTACGCAGTCAGTTCCTTCGAGTTATATTAGTCCCTTACGAGGTGTTCGTGCCTCTTACGGGGCCGTTCTGGGGCTAAATTGGGTTTTCACCCTTTAAAGGCTTGTTTTTAATCCGAATCTAGATATTTTTAAATTATCATCATATTCATAAACTGAGAGATCCATGAATACACGGTCAGTTCGTACGAGTTACATTGGTCCCGTGCGAGGTGTTAGTGCCTCTTACGGGGCCGTTTGGGGGTTGGTTTGGGTTTTTACGCTTTAACGACTTATTTTTAACTTTAATCCACATATTTTCAAGTTATCGTCATATGCTCAAACTGAGAGACCCGTGACTACACGATCAGCTCCTATGAGTTACATTGGTCCCGTGCGAGGTGTTCATGCCTCTTATAGGGTCGTTTGGGGGTTGGTTTGGGGTTTCTCCCTTTAACGGCTTATTTTCAAATTTAATCCAGATATTTTCAAATTATCATCATATGCTCAAACCAGGAGACCCGTGGCTACGTGGTCAGTTCCTACAAATTACATTGGTCCCGTGCCAGGTGTTCGTGCCTCTTACGAGGTCGTTTGGGGGCTAAATTGGGTTTTCACCCTTTAACGACTTGTTTTTTAGCCTAATCTAGATATTTTTAAATTATCATCATATTCATAAATCAAGATACCCGTGAATACACGGTCAATTCCTACGAGTTACATTGGTCCCGTGCGAGGTGTTAGTGCCTCTTACGGGGCCGTTTGGGGATTGGTTTGGGTTTTCACCCTTTAACAACTTGCTTTTAAGTTTCATCTAGATACTTTCAAATTATCATCATATGATCAAACCAGGAGACCCATGAATACACGATCAGTTCCTATGAGTAACATTGGTCCCGTGCAAGGTGTTAGTGCCTCTTACGGGGTTCGTTTGGGGGTTTGGTTTGGGTTTTCACCCTTTAACGGCTTGTTTTTAAGTTTAATCAAGATATTTTCAAATTATCTTCATATGCTCAAATCGGGAGACCTGTGACTACGCGGTCACTTCCTACGAGTTACATTTGTCCCGTGCGAGGTGTTCGTGCCTCTTATGGGGCCGTTTGGGGGTTGGTTTGGGTTTTCACCCTTTAACGACTTATTTTCAAGTTCAATCCAGATATTTTCAAATTATCGTCATATGCTCAAATTGGGAGACCCGTGACTACACGGTCCGTTCCTTCGAGTTACATTAGTTCCGTACGAGGTGTTCGTGTATCGTACGGGGCCGTTCTGGGGCTAAATTGGGTTTTCACCCTTTAACGGCTTGTTTTTAAGCCTAATCTTGATATTTTGAAATTATCGTCATATTCATAAATCGGGAGACCCGTGAATACACGGTCAGTTCCTACGAGTTATATTGGTCCCGTGTCAGGTATTAGTGCCTCTTACGGGGTTGTTTGGGGTTCGTTTGGGTTTTCACCCTTTAATGGCTAGTTTTTAAATTTAATCGAAATATTTTAAAATTTTTGTGATATGCTCAAACCGAGAGACCCGTAACTACGCGGTTAGTTCCTACGAGTTACATTGGTCCCGTGCGAGGTGTTCGTGCCTCTTACGGGGCCGTTTGGGGGTTGGTTTGGGTTTTCACACTTTAACGGCTTGTTTATGAGTTTAATCTAGATATTTTCAATTTATCGTCATATACTCAAATCGAGAGACCCATGATTACGCGATTAGTTCCCACGAATTACATTGGTCCCGTGCGAGGTGTTCGTGCCTCTTATGGGGCCGTTTGGGTGCTAAATTGGGTTTTCATCCTTTAATAGCTTGTTTTTAAGCCTAATCTAGATATCTTTAAATTATCGTCATATTGATAAACCAGGAGATTCACGAATACACGGACAGCTCCTATGAGTTACATTTGTCCCGTGCAAGGTGTTAGTGCCTCTTATGGGGCTTTTTGTCGGTTGGTTTGGGTTTTCACCCTTTAACGGCTTGTTTTTAAGTTTATTCCAATTATTTTAAAATTATCATCATATGCTCAAACTGGGAGACCCGTGACTACGCTGTCAGTTCCTACGAGTAACATTGGTCCCGTACGAGGTGTTCGTGCCTCTTATGGGGCCGTTTGCGATTTGGTTTGGGTTTTCACCCTTTAACGGCTTGTTTTTAAGTTTAATCCGAATATTTTCAAATTATCATCATATGCTCAAACTGAGAGACCCGTGACAACGCGATCAGTTCCTATGAGTTACATTAGTCTCGTGTGAGGTGTTCGTGCCTCTTACGGGGCCATTTGGGGGGTAAATTGGGTTTTCACCCTTTAACAGCTTGTTTTTAAGCCTAATCTAGATATTTTTAAATTATCATCATATTTATAAACCGAGAGACCCGTGAATACACGGTCAATTTCTACGAGTAACATTGGTCCCGTGAGAGGTGTTAGTGCCTCTTAAGGGGCCATTTAGGGGTTGGTTTGGGTTTTCACCCTTTAACGACTTATTTTTAAGTTTAATCAAGATATTTACAAATTATCGTCATATGCTCAAACCGAGAGACCCGTGACTACGCGGTTAGTTCCTACGAGTTACATTGGTCCCGTTCGAGGTATTTGTGCCTCTTACGGGGCCGTTTGGAGGTTAGTTTTGGTATTCTCCCTCTAACGACTAGTTTTTAAATTTAATCTAGATATTTTCAAATTATCATCATTTGCTCAAACCGAGAGACCCGTGACTACGCAGTCAGTTCCTACGAGTTACATTAGTCCCGTGCGAGGTGTTCGTGCCTCTTACGGGGCCTTTTGGGGGCTAAATTGGGTTTCAACCTTTAATAGCTTATTTTTAAGCCTAATCTAGATATCTTTAAATTATTGTCATATTCATAAACTAGGAGATCCATGAATACACGATCGGTTCCTACGCGTTACATTGGTCCCATGCAAGGTATTAGTGCCTCTTACAGTGCCGTTTGGGGGCTGGTTTGGGTTTTCATGCTTTAACGGCTTGTTTTTAATTTTAATCCATGTATTTTTAAATTATCATCATATGCTCAAACTGAGAGACCCGTGACTACGCGGCCAGTGCCTACGAGTCACATTTGTCCAGTGCAAGGTGTTCGTACCTATAACGGGGCCGTTTGGGGGTTGGTTTGGGTTTTCACCCTTTAACGACTTGTTTTTAAGTTTAATCCAGATATTTTCAAATTATCATCATATGCTCAAAACGGGAGACCCGTGACTACGCGGTCAGTTCCTACGAATTACATTGGTCCCGTGCCAGGTGTTCGTGCCTCTTACGGGGTCGTTTGAGGGCTAAATTGGGTTTTCACCCTTTAACGGCGTGTTTTTAAGCATAATCTAGATATTTTTAAATTTTCATCATATTCATAAATCAAGAGACCCGTGAATACACGGTCAGTTCCTACGAGTTACATTGGTTCCGTGCGAGGTGTTAGTGCCTCTTACGGGGCCGTTTGGGGATTGGTTTGGGTTTTCACCCATTAACGGCTTGCTTTTAAGTTTCATCCAGATATTTTCATATTATCATCATATGCAAAAATCGGGAGACCTGTGAATACACGATCAGCTCCTACGAGTTACATTGATCCCGTGCGAGGTGTTAGTGCCTCTTACGAGTCCGTTTGGGGGGTTTGGTTTGGGTTTTCATCATTTAACGGCTTGTTTTTAAGTTTAACACACACATTTTCAAATTATCATTATATGCTCAAATCGAGAGACCCGTGACTACGCGGTCACTTCCTACGAGTTACATTGGTCCCGTACGAGGTGTTCGTGCCTCTTACGGGGCTGTTTGGGGGTTGGTTTGGGTTTTCACCCTCTAACGAGTTATTTTTAAGTTTAATCTAGATATTTTCAAATTATCATCATATGCTCAAACCGGGAGACCCGTGACTATGCGGTCAGTTCCTACGAGTTACATTAGTCCCGTGCGAGGTGTCCGTGCCTCTTACGGGGCCGTTTGGGGGCTAAAATTGGGTTTTCACCCTTTAACAGCTTATTTTTAAGCCTAATCTAGATATCTTTAAATTATCATCATATTCATAAACTCGGAGATCCATGAATACACGATCAGTTCCTATGAGTTACATTGGTCCCGTGCGAGGTGTTAGTGCATTTTACGGGGCCGTTTGGAGGATGGTTTTTTTAATTTTAATCCACCAAAAAATTCTCATCATATGCTCAAACCGAGAAATTCGTGACTACGCGGTCAGTCCCTACGAGTTACATTGGTCCCGTGCGAGGTGTTCGTGCCTCTTACGGGGCTGTTTGGGGGTTGGTTTGGGTTTTCACCCTTTAAGGGCTTGTTTTTATGCTTAATCATGATATTTTCAAATTATCGTCATATGCTCAAATCGGGAGACCCGTGACTATGCGGTCAGTTCATACGAATTACATTGGTCCCGTGCCAGGTGTTCGTGCCTCTTACGGGGTCGTTTGGGGGCTAAATTGGGTTTTCTTCCTTTAATGTCTTATTTTAAGCCTAATCTAGATATTTTTAAATGATAATCATATTCATAAATCAAGAGACCCGTGAATACACGGTCAGTTCCTACGATTTACATTGGTCCTGTGCGAGGTGTCAGTGCCTCCTACGGGGCCGTTTGGGGATTGGTTTGGGTTTTCACCCATTAACGGCTTGTTTTTATGTTTAATCCAGATATTTTCAAATTATCATCGTATGCTCAAACGGAGAGACCCATGATTATGTGATCAGTTCCTATGAGTTACATTGGTCCCGTGCGAGGTGTTCGTGCTTCTTACGGGATCGTTTGGGGGTTGGTTTGGGTATTCACCCTTTAACGACTTGTTTTTAAGTTTAATCCAGATATTTCAAAATTATGATCATATTCTCAAATTGGTAGACCCGTGAATACACGGTCAGTTCCTACGAGTTATATTGGTCCCGTACGAGGTGTTCGTGCCTCTTACGGGGCTGTTTGGGGAATAAATTGGGTTTTCACCCTTTAACGGCTTATTTTTAAGCCTAATCTAAATATTTTTATATAGTTGTCATATTCATAAACCGATAGACCCGTGAATACATGGTCAGTTCCTACAAGTTACATTGGTCCTGTGCGAGCTGTTAGTGCCTTTTACGGGGTCGTTTGCGGATTGATTTGGGTTTTCACCCTTTAATGGCTTGCTTTTAAGTTTCATCCAGATATTTTCATATTATCATCATATGCTCAAACCGGGAGACCTGTGAATACACGATCAGTTCCTACGAGTTACATTGATCTCGTGCGAGGTGTTAGTGCCTCTTACGGGGCCGTTCGGGGGTTTGATTTGGGTTTTCACCCTTTAATGGCTTGTTTTTAAGTCTAATACACATATTTTCAAATTATTGTCATATGCTCAAACCGAGAGACCCGTGACTACACGGTCAGTTCCTACGAGTTACATTGGTCCCGTGCGAGGTGTTCGTGCCTCTTACGGGGCTGTTTGGGGGTTGGTTTAGATTTTCACCCTCTAACGAGTTGTTTTTAAGTTTAATCTAGATATTTTCAAATTATCGTCATATGCTCAAACCGGGAGACTCATGACTACGCGGTAAGTTCCTACGAGTTATATTAGTCCCGTGCGAGGTGTTCGTGCCTCTTACGGGGCCGTTTGGGGGTTGGTTTCGTTTTCCCCCTCTAACGACTAGTTTTTAAGTTTAATCTAGATATTTTCAAATTATTATCATTTGCTAAAATTGAGAGACCCGTGACTACACAGTCAGTTCCTACGAGTTACATTAGTCTCGTGCGAGGTGTTCGTGCCTCTTACAGGGCCGTTTGGGGGCTAAATTGGGTTTTCACCCTTTAACATCTTATTTTTAAGCCTAATCTAGATATATTTCAATTATCGTCAAATTCATAAACTAGGAGATCCATGAATACACGGTTGGCTCCTACGAGTTACATTGGTCCCATGCGAGGTGTTAGTGCCTCTTACGGTGCCGTTTGGGGGCTGGTTTGGGTTTTCATGCTTTAACGGCTTATTTTTAATTTTAATCCACGTATTTTTAAATTATCATCATATGCTCAAATCGAGAGACCCGTAACTACGCGGCCAGTTCCTACGAGTCACATTGGTCCAGTGCAAGGTGTTCGTACCAATAACGGGGCCGTTTGGGGGTTGGTTTGGGTTTTCACCCTTTAACGGCTTATTTTTAAGTTTAATCCAGATATTTTCAAATTATCATCATATGCTCAAATCGGGAGACCCGTGACTACGCGGTCAGTTCCTACGAATTACATTGGTCCCGTGCCTCTTACGGGGTCGTTTGGGGGCTAAATTGGGTTTTCACCCTTTAACGGCGTGTTTTTAAGCATAATCTAGATATTTTTAAATTATCATCATATTCATAAATCAAGAGACCCATGAATACATGGTCAGTTCCTACGAGTTACATTGGTCCCGTGTGAGGTGTTAGTGCCTCTTACGGGGCCGTTTGGGGATTGGTTTGGGTTTTCACCCTTTAACGGCTTGCTTTTAATTTTCATCCAGATATTTTCATATTATCATCATATGCGAAAATCGAGAGACCTGTGAATACACGATCAACTCCTACGAGTTACATTGATCCCGTGCGAGGTGTTAGTGCCTCTTATGGGGCCATTTGGGGGGTTTGGTTTGGGTTTTCATCGTTTAACGGCTTTTTTTTAAGTTTAACCCATATATTTTCAAATTATCATCATATGCTCAAATCGAGAGACCCGTGACTACGCGGTCAATTTCTACGAGTTACATTGGTCCCGTACGAGGTGTTCGTGCCTCTTACGGGGCTGTTTGGGAGTTGGTTGGGGTTTTCACCCTCTAACAAGTTGTTTTTAAGTTTAATCTAGATATTTTCAAATTATCATCATATGCTCAAATCGGGAGACCCGTGACTATACGGTCAGTTCCTACGAGTTACATTAGTCCTGTGCGAGGTGTCCGTACCTCTTACGGGGCCGTTTGGGGGCTAAATTGGGTTTTCACCCTTTAACAGCTTGTTTTTAAGCCTAATCTCGATATCTTTAAATTATCATCATATTCATAAATCGGGAGATCCGTGAATACACAATCAGTTCCTATGAGTTACATTGGTCCCGTGCGAGGTGTTAGTGCCTCTAACGGGGCCGTTTGGGGGCTGGTTTGGGTTTTCACGCTTTAACTGCTTTTTTAAATTTTAATCCACAAAAAAATTCTCATCATATGCTCAAACCGAGAGATCCGTGACTACGCGGCCAGTTCCTACGAGTTACATTGGTCCCGTGCGAGGTGTTCGTGCCTCTCACGGGGCCGTTTGGGGGTTGGTTTGGGTTTTCACCCTTTAACGGCTTGTTTTTATGCTTAATCATGATATTTTCAAATTATCGTCATATGCTCAAATCGGGAGACCCGTGACTACGCGGTCAGTTCATAAGAATTACATTGGTCCCGTGCCAGGTGTTCGTGCCTCTTACGGGGTCGTTTGGGGGCTAAATTGGGTTTTCACCCTTTAATGTCTTATTTTTAAGCCTAATCTAGATATTTTTAAATTATAATCATATTCATAAATCAAGACACCCGTGAATACAAGGTCAGTTCCTACGATTTACATTGGTCCTGTGCGAGGTGTTAGTGCCTCTTACGGGGCTGTTTGGGGATTGGTTTGGGTTTTCACCCATTAACGACTTGTTTTTATGTTTAATCCAGATATTTTCAAATTATCATCATATGCTCAAACCGAGAGACCCATGATTACGCGATCAGTTCCTATGAGTTACATTGGTCCCGTACGAGGTGTTCGTGCTTCTTACGGGACCGTTTGGGGGTTGGTTTGGGTTTTCACCCTTTAACGTCTTACTTTTAAGTTTCATCCAGATATTTTAATATTATCATCATATGCTCAAATCGGGAGACCTGTGAATACACGATCAGCTCCTACGAGTTACATTGATCACGTGCGAGGTGTTCGTGCCTCTTACGGGACTGTTTGATGGTTGGTTTAGGTTTTCACCCTCTAACGAGTTGTTTTTAAGTTTAATCTAGATATTTTCAAATTATCGTCATATTCTCAAACCGGGAGACCCGTGACTACGCGGTAAGTTCCTACGAGTTATATTAGTCACGTGCGAGTGTTCGTGCCTCTTACGGGGCCGTTTGGGGGTTGGTTTTGGTTTTCTCCCTCTAACGACTAGTTTTTAAGTTTAATCTTGATATTTTCAAATTATCATCATTTGCTCAAACCGAGAGACCCGTGACTACGCAGTCAATTCCTACGAGTTACATCGCTCCCGTGCGAGGTGTTAGTTCCTCCCACGGGGCTGTTTGGGAGCTGATTTGGGTTTTCACGCTTTCATGGCTTTTTTTTAAAATTTTAATCAACATATTTTCAAATTCTCGTCATATGCTCAAATCAAGAGACCCGTGACTACACGGCTAGTTCCTACGAGTTACATTGGTCCCGTGCGAGGTGTTCGTGCCTCTTACGGGGCTGTTTGGGGTTGGTTTGGGTTTTCACCCTTTAACGACTTGTTTTTATGCTTAATCCAGATATTTTCAAATTATCGTCATATGCTCAAATCGGGAGACCCGTGACTACGCGATCAGTTCATACGAATTACATTGGTCCCGTGCCAGGTGTTCGTGCCTCTTAGGGGTCGTTTGGGGGCTAAATTGGGTTTCCACCCTTTAACGTCTTATTTTTAAGCCTAATCTAGATATTTTTAAATTATCATCATATTGATAAATCAAGAGACCCGTGAATACACGGTCAGTTCCTACGAGTTACTTTGGTCTCGTGCGAGGTGTTAGTGCCTCTTACGGGGACGTTTGGGGATTGGTTTGGGTTTTCACCCTTTAACGGCTTGCTTTTATGTTTCATCCAGATATTTTTAAATTATCGTCATATGCTCAAACCAGGAGACCCATGAATACACGATCAATTCCTATGAGTTACATTGGTCCCGTGCGAGGTGTTAGTGCCTCTCACGGGGTCCGTTTAGGGGTTTGGTTTGGATATTCACCCTTTAACGACTTGTTTTTAAGTTTAATCCAGATATTTTCAAATTATCATCATATGCTCAAATCAGGAGACCTGTGACTACGTGATCAGTTCCTATAAGTTACGTTTGTCCCGTGCGAGGTGTTCGTTCCTCTTACGGGGCCGTTAGTGGTTGGTTTGGGTATTCACCCTTTACCGACTTGTTTTTAAGTTTAATCATGATATTTTCAAATTATCGTCATATGCTCAAATCAGGAAACCCGTGACTACGCGGTCAGTTCATACGAATTACATTGGTCCCGTGCGAGGTGTCCGTACCTCTTACGGGGCCGTTTGGGGGCTAAATTGGGTTTTCACCCTTTAACGGCTTGTTTTTAATCCTAATCTTGATATTTTTAAATTATCATCATATTCATAAATCGGGAGACCCGTGAATACACGGTCAGTTCCTACGAGTTACATTGGTCCCGTGGGAGGTGTTAGTGCCTCTAACGGGGTCGTTTAGGGGTTGTTTTGGGTTTTCACCCTTTAACGGCTTGTTTTTATGTTTAATCCAGATATTTTCAAATTATCATCATATGCTCAAATCGAGAGACCCGTGATTACGCGGTCAGTTTCTATGAGTTACATTGGTCCCGTTCGAGGTGTTCGTGCGTCTTACGGGGCCGTTTGGGGGTTGGTTTGGGTATTCACCCTTTAACGGCTTATTTTTAAGTTTAGTCCAGATATTTTCAAATTATCATCATATGCTCAAATTGGGAGACCCGTGAATACACGATCAGTTCCTATGAGTTACATTGGTCCCGTACGAGATGTTCGTTCCTCTTACGGGGCCGTTTGGGGGATAAATTGAGTTTTCACCCTTTAACGTCTTATTTTTAATCCTAATCTAAATGTTTTTATATTATCGTCATATTCAAAAATCGTGAGACCCGTGAATACATGGTCAGTTCCTACGAGTTACATTGGTCCTGTGCGAGGTGTTTGTGCCTTTTACGGGGCCGTTTGGGGATTGATTTGGGTTTTCACCCTTTAACGGCTTACTTTTTAGTTTCATCAAGATATTTTCAAAAGGTCGTCATATGCTCAAACCGGAAGGCCCGTGAATACACGATCAGCTCCTACGAGTTACATTGATCTCGTGTGAGGTGTTGGTGCCTCTTACGGGGCCGTTTGGGGGTTTGGTTTGGGTTTTCACCCTTTAACGGCTTAATTTTATGTTTAATCCACATATTTTCAAATTATCATCATATGCTCAAATCGGAAGACCCGTGACTACGCGGTCAGTTCCTACAAGTTACATTGGTCCAATGCGAGGTGTTCGTGCCTCTTAGGGGGCCGTTTGGGGGTTGCTTTGGGTTTTCACCCTTTAACGACTTATTTTTAAGTTTAATCCATATATATTTTCAAATTATCATCATATTCTCAAATCGGGACCCCCGTGACTACGGGGTCAGTTCCTACGAGTTACATTGGTCCCGTTCGTGCCTCTTACGGGGCCGGTTGTGGGTTGGTTTGGGTTTTCACCCTTTAACGACTTGTTTTTAAGCCTAATCTAGATATCTTTAAATTATTTTCATATTCATAAACCGAGAGATCCATGAATACACGGTCAGTTCCTACGAGTTACATTGGTCCCGTGCAAGGTGTTAGTGCCTCCCATGGGGCCATTTGGGGGCTGGTTTGGGTTTTCACGTTTTAACGGCTTTTTTTAATTTTAACCCACATATTTTCAAATTCTCGTCATATGCTCAAATCGAGAGATCCATGACTACGCGGCCAGTTCCTATGAGTTACATTGGTCCCGTGCGAGGTGTTCGTGCCTCTTACGAGGCTGTTTGGGGGTTGGTTTGGATTTTCACCCTTTAACGGCTTATTTTTATGCTTAATCCAGATATTTTCAAATTATCATCATATGCTCAAATCGGGAGACCCGTGACTACGCGGTCAGTTCATACGAATTACATTGGTCCCGTGCCAGGTGTTCGTGACTCTTACGGGGTCCTTTGGGGGCTAAATTGGGTTTCCACCCTTTAACGTCTTATTTTTAAGCCTAATCTAGATATTTTTAAATTATCATCATATTCATAAATCAAGAGACCCGTGAATACACGATCATTTCCTACGAGTTACATTGGTCCCGTGCGAGGTGTTAGTGCCTCTTACGGGGCCGTTTGGGGACTGGTTTGGGTTTTCACCCTTTAACGGCTTGATTTTATGTTGCATCCAGATATTTTTAAATTATCATCATATGCTCAAACCAGGAGACCCATGAATACACGATCAGTTCCTATGAGTTACATTGGTCCCGTGCGACGTGTTAGTGCCTCTCACGGGGTCCGTTTAGGGGTTTGGTTTGGATTTTCACCCTTTAACGACTTGTTTTTAAGTTTAATCCAGATATTTTCAAATTATCATCATATGCTCAAATCGGAAGACCTGTGACTACGCGATCAGTTCCTACAAGTTACGTTTGTCCCGTGCGAGGTGTTCGTGCCTCTTACGGGGCCGTTTGGGGGTTGGTTTGGGTATTCACCCTTTAACGACTTATTTTTAAGTTTAATCCAGATATTTTCAAATTATCGTCATATGCTCAAATCGGGAGACCCGTGACTACGTGATCAGTTCCTAAGAGTTACATTAGTCCCGTGTGAGGTGTTCGTGCCTCTTACGGGGCCGTTTGGGGGCTAAATTGGGTTTTCACCCTTTAACGGCTTGTTTTTAAGCCTAATCTTGATATTTTTAAATTATCGTCATATTCATAAATCGGGAGACCCGTGAATACACTTCCAGTTCCTACGAGTTACATTGGTCCCGTGGGAGGTGTTAGTGCCTCTAACGGGGTCGTTTAGGGGTTATGTTGGATTTTCACCCTTTAACGGCTTGTTTTTATGTTTAATCCAGATATTTTCAAATTATCATCATATGCTCAAACCGAGAGACCCGTGATTACGCGGTCAGTTCCTATGAGTTACATTGGTCCCGTGCGAGGTGTTCGTGCGTCTTACGGGGCCGTTTTGGGGTTGGTTTGGGTATTTACCCTTTAACGGCTTGTTTTTATGTTTAATCCAGATATTTTTAAATTATCATCATATGCTCAAATTGGGAGACCCGTGAATACACGGTCAGTTCCTATGAGTTACATTGGTCCCGTGCGAGATGTTCGTTCCTCTTACGGGGCCGTTTGGGGGATAAATTGGGTTTTCACCCTTTAACGTCTTGTTTTTAATCCTAATCTAAATATTTTTATATTATCGTCATATTCATAAACCGGGAGACCCGTGAATACATGGTTAGTTCCTACGAGTTACATTGGTCCTGTGCGGGGTGTTTATGCCTTTTACGGGGCCGTTTGGGGATTGATTTGGGTTTTCACCCTTTAACGGCTTCTTTTAAGTTTCACCCAGATATTTTTAAATTATCGTCATATGCTCAAACTGGGAGACCCGTGAATACACGATCAGCTCCTACGAGTTACATTGATCCCGTGTGAGGTGTTGGTGCCTCTTACGGAGCCGTTTGGGGATTTGGTTTGGGTTTTCACCCTTTAACGGCTTAATTTTATGTCTAATCCACATATTTTCAAATTATCATCATATGCTCAAATCGGGAGACCCGTGACTACGCAGTCAGTTTCTACGAGTTACATTGGTCCAATTCGAGTTGTTCGTGCCTCTTACGGGGCCGTTTGGGGGTTGTTTTGGGTTTTCACCCTTTAACGACTTATTTTTAAGTTTAATCCAGATATTTTCAAATTATCATCATATGCTCAAACCGGGACCTCCATGACTACGGGGTCAGTTCGTACGAGTTACATTGGTCCCGTGCGAGGTGTTCGTGCCTCTTACGGGGCCGTTTGTGGGTTGGTTTGGTTTTCACCCTTTAACGGCTTATTTTTAAGCCTAATCTAGATATTTTTAAATTATCGTGACATTTATAAACCGGGAGACCCATGAATACACGATCAGTTCCTACGAGCTACATTAGTCCCGTGCGAGGTGTTAGTGCCTCGTACGGGGATGTTTGGGGGTTGGTTCGGGTTTCCACCCTTTAACGGCTTGTTTTTAAGTTTAATCCAGATATTTTCAAATTATCATCATATGCTCAAACCGGGAGACCCGTGACTATGCGGTAAGTTCCTACAAGTTACATTGGTCCTGTGCGAGGTGTTCGTGCCTCTTACGGGACCGTTAGGGGGTTGGTTTGGGTTTTCACCCTTTAACGACTTGTTTTTAAGCCTAATCTAGATATTTTTTAAATTATCATCACATTCATAAATCGGGATACCCGTGAATACATGGTCAGTTCCTACGAGTTACATTGGTCCCGTGCGAGGTGTTAGTGCCTCGTACGGGGCCGTTTGGGGGTTGGTTTGGGTTTTCACCCTTTAACGGCTTGTTTTTAGGTTTAATCCAGATATTTTCAAATTATCGTCATATGCTCAAATCGGGAGACCCGTGACTACGCGGTCTGTTTCTCCGAGTTACATTGGTCCCGTGCGAGGTGTTCGTGCCTCTTACGGGGCCGTTTGAGGGTTGGTTTGGTTTTTCACCCTTTTATGACTTATTTTTAAGCCTAATCTAGATATTTTTAAATTATCCCCACATTCATAAACCGAGAGACCCGTGAATACATGATCAGATCCTACGGGTTACATTGGTCCCCTTCGAGGTGTTAGTGCCTCGTATGGGGTTGTTTGGGGGTTGGTTTGGGTTTTCACCCTTTAACGACTTGTTTTTAAGTTTAATCCAAATGTTTTCAAATTAAAAATAGGGAACTAAAATATATTTTAAGCATCAAATAAAGAGGAATCTAAAATATGTATTAAGAATGAGAGAGCATGAAAACTCAAATAAATATTACCTTTATCATTTGTTGGTGTCATCAATGGGAGGGAGAAAGTCATCGTGCCAATACAAAAATCTGTTGTTACCCACATCTGCCAACATATCACAAGATCCTTGGTTTCCACCCCAAACTGGATATTCAAGCACTTTTATGAGGTCTAGTACGATCTTCACTTCTCTCTTTCCTAACTCATGGAAGTGAACTGAAGATACAGCTCCTGGCGGCAATTTCCTACCATAACTGATGACTTGACCAGTGTGAGATAGTTTTTTGCATTCCACCATCGAGCTAAAACTTAAAACTTGGGATGTGGGGGGAGTAAAAAGACTGGAAGGCGTTGCAGTGTTCGGAGATGGTAATGCATGAGAAATATGTCCAACACATGCAAACTTTCCACTCTCAAAATTCTTTACAAAACCTGAGAGTGTAGACTTCACACCCTCCATTTCTTCTCTGAGGTTATCCACACGATTCTTCCAATTTTCGTTGTTCCCATTTACCTCTTGAAGCATTTCTCGAGCAAATGCAAACGCCAATATAGCTGTTCTAGAAATTGTGGACCCAACGCAACGAACACGTCCTCGCGTGTCTTTCCCAAACACATCAAAAATTGGCCCAGCATCTAAGGTCTCCTCTTGACCACACGCTTGGTATACATCTAGAAGCATTTTAACCTTATCCTGTACATAAAGACATTAAAGTTATCATTTGAATTACATATTGGGTAAAAGAAGCGAAAAGAAAAACATTAAAGCTAAATTACGACAAATGCTTTATCATGAGGCGCATAATCTCCGACTTTTACTTCATGAGATGACAACCACATTTCAGCACAAGTTGGTTCACGTCCATGCTCCTTTTTCCAATTCTCTGCAGCTCGGGCATAACCATAACAACCCATGTTATGAGTAGTCATTTTCGCACAAGTTTGTTTTATCTCTTTATTTTTTCTTCACAAATCCCTTTGGGCCTGTGCAGCTTCATTGTCACAAAATACCTCCCAATCCTTAGGTTTAACATTTTTAGGAACATTCTCCCTCCACTTTGCAACATCGTCACCCTTCAAATTTACCCTTTTCTTGGCCTTGAACTTCTTCCAAGACTCGTTAGCTTTTTTCATAAACATGCTTTTTTTATTATCTTTCACATCGGGAAAATCTTTCTACAATATATGAAAGAAACAAAATTTATCATTATGTAATTAAATTTAGTAACAATTACAATTGTAGCCAAAGAGAAAAAATAGTATACTTTGAACATTTTCCAAATTTGATTCTTATATCGCACGTCTACATGTCTCCATGTTGTATAAGAAACCGGTACATGCGCCCTAGTGAGGTCTCCCCATCTAGTAGAGGGTGTAGCTAAATTATCCCCCACCGAAAGGCCATGCTCATTAAATTTTCATCTCTTTGTGGAAAGTGCATCACCCATTGTCGAAGAACTCGAAGCAACCTTCGAGCGGGAGTTTGATCCTGGTGTCGCACCACTTGGTGACGAATTTGAAGTATCACCCACCTGAGACATTATTTATCTGACAAGAGATTGTTTGGCGCAAAAATAAACAGAATAAACAGAATATTATATCCCCAAAACAACTACATTTCACGATATATAGGTGGTCCAGCTGTCAATGCTTCATCGGATAAATGGTGCCTGAGGTGGATCATGACCACAAAAAAGGCAGGTGGAAAGTAAATTTCGAGGACACAAAGAGCCTCTACTAATGCTTGTTTTGCCTTTGAAAGATGTTCCCTGAAAATCAATTTTGCACAAACAACATTAGAGAATATGCTAATCCATTGTATAACTTTAAACAAAGGCTTATGATCTGGAAATGAATGCATAAGAAATGCAGGAAGCAATCGTTGCATAATGACGTGATAATCATGAGACTTGAGATTAGTTAATCCGGGAAGGTCAAGGTTAACATTATTTCTAAAATTTGATGAAAATCCAATCGGTACCTTCAATGTTTTCAAGGTGAGATAAAAGGATTCTTTATCTTCCTTTCCTAATGCAAAAGGTGCTGATGGCATTCGCTTTTTATTACTACATTCAACATCTTGCATCCATAATTTTCTCTTAAGATTCAACGGGACCTTCAACTCTTATCGGGCTCTAACTGTATATTTATTTGACGATCCTTTCACTGAGAGAATGGTACCTAAAAAAGTTTCTAATACGTTCTTTTCAACATGCATAATGTCTAAGTTATGTCGAATATCATAATCCTTCCAGTACTCCAAGTCAAACAAAATAGATATCCTTACAAAAACCTCAGTACCTATGAGATCCTCGTCGTCACCTTCACTTGGATGATTATCATTATCTACATCATCTTCCAATACTATTGGCTCTTTTTCTTTCCCCTTCCCTTAAATCTGCCTTTGGTTTAGCTCAAAAGGTATACACCAAACCTTTTTGTTATTTATATATAAAATAAACCGTTGACTACGAACAACCTATAAAACCACATTTTCACACGAAAGCCACAATTGGGTGTATACCCAAAATTGGACATGGTGTCAAACTACATCCGTGGAAAAATCACCGAGTACAATCTTGAAGTGATAACCTAACCTTAAAGGGAGGTGGCTTACATGGAGACACGCATTCCCACGTCCTCCATTACCTTCTCACAAGTTCTTCCCCCCCTCCCCCCCCCCCCCCCCCCCCCAGGCACATTACCGCTCAAGGCCCATAACACCAAAACACATTATAATAAAATAATGTTAAAATTATAGTCCTAAATTTATGCTATAGGAAATGATAGAAGGCATGTCGAGCAGTAAGTCGTAGTGTAACCCTATGAGATTAGAGCAAATGCCCTAACCAAGGTACTTCTGAGAGATAAAGGGGGGGAGACAAGAGGTGTGGGATTAAATATTTCAAGTAGAAAAATAAAACACACTGGGCTTCTATTGGAAGAGATATCTTCATTGAGGAGTCACTTGTCGAGACAAGAGGAACAATAGACCATGAAAAAAGGAGAGGTGTCAGAGCTTAGGAGGGAGGTGGGCAAAGTTAGCAACAATATGGAAATGATGATGAATGAAATCAAGGCATTGGATAGATAATTTACTCAACAACATGGTTTACCCTCCTAGATGACTCCTCAAACATTCCTTTATCCTACGCCTTAAGGTTTCCCCTCTCAAATGCCTCCTCCTGCAACATTCCATAGATCATCATCATCCATGAACGGTGAATATGATGAGGAGTATTATATAACGAACTTGTCTAATAGCAGGGTCATTGGCAAGTGCACTCTTGTTTCCATGAATTCTGAAATGCAAATCCACGATCTCCCTTTAGCGGTGGGTGAGGCTCAGTTATTTGTTGATAAGGTATACAAAGGTTGCAGAGATGAACCTATGCATGTTGACCACGGTGAAGGGCCTCTCTTAAAATCATATAAAAATTATTATATTGCCTGGCCAATTAATTTATTAGTTCGGATTAGGCAATGAACAATGTTTAAAGTTTGTAAAGATTTAATTATATGTTGACATCATAAGTTATTTGTATTTTAATTTTAGTTACCAATTAATTTTTTTAGTTTTATTTCATATTTATTGAATGCTCGAGTTGAACGAATTTGAATGAATTTGCTTGAATTATAAAATGAGAGTTCTTGTATCTAACATGACCTTCGTTTCAACCTACTAATATAGGTGAATTAAATTTTGAAGATTATTTATTAGATTTTTCACAATATAAAGAGTGGATGGCAGAAAGTGATATGCTAATCATGAAAAGGGCATTCATGAATTTGCTAAATATACTGATTAACCTCTTAACGGTGACAAGATTATGTGTCCGTGAAACTGCTATATAAATGACACATTTAAGTATTTTCAAGATGTGAATCCCATTTACTAATGTGGGGTATGTCGTAAAACTATGAGATATGAACATTCCATGGGGAAAAGAATGTACCATATACTCCCTGATGGAACCCCACCAGGTGGAAGTGGTGAATAATTCGCCAGCACAACATCGTTTGATCGACCTAATTGATGATGTTTACGGTGTCCACTACAATCTAACCCCCAAGTCTATAGATATGGACATGTGCATTATAACTAAGTTAATGAACACGTTGATGATGAATTACTCGAAGATCGAGAGTACATACGATTGAAAGCGAATGCAACTAGACCTTTATATAAAAATTATAAAGAAGATCCCGAGTATTATATGCATTGGTCGGCTTGCATAATTTAATGATTCAATTTGGTTTTTTGAGCAATAACATAAGTGGACTAACGACATTCTTCCAAAAGAAAATATGTTACCAGATAGTTATTTGATCATGAAGAAGAGCTTGAAGGGTTTGGGTTTGAAGTACAAATCAATTAACGCATGCAAGTATGATTGCATATTTTACTTTAACGAACACGAACTGAAGGATGGGTGACCTGTATGTAATACTCCAAGATATATTATTTGTGAGAGTGTAAAAGATAAACATAAAAAATCTCGCAAGAGCTTGCTAGTTTCACAAAAGGTATTGAAGTATTTTCCCCTCAGGCCATGATTAAAAAGATTTTTCACTGTACCATGAATTGCAGAGGCCATGACATGGCACGCTCGAGCAGAAGTGGGTGGAACTCTCATGCGTCATTCAGTTGATTCACTAATCTGGCAATTTTCAAATGAACAATACCATAAATTAAAAAAGAACCGTGTAATCTCCATCTTGCATTATCAACCAGTGGGTTTAATCCATTAGGTAATTTGAGCACTAATTAGAATTATTGACCAGTTTTGATGGCGCCTTTCAGTTTTTTTTAAAACCGTGCATGACAAAAGAGTTATCTCCAGTTTTGTCATTGTTAATACCCGGTCAAAGGTTCCCCATAATGAGTTATGGGGTGAAGGCATGAGGGCATTTCACGCTTATACGGGTGAAGACTTCACACTTAAAGCAATAGTATTATGGAAGATCCATGTCTTTCCTTCCGATGGGACCTTGTCTGGTTTTAATGTTCATCGTTATTATAGATATCTCATATTTGGGAGGAAATTGAATCCACTTGGGTACATTATTGCGGTTAGATGAGTTATGTCGATCATCATAGATTATTATTGAACAGTCTCCCTTTTAGGAACAACATATCTAACTTTTTACTTATCGGTCATGAGCATAGGACGAAACCTTTTTAGCTTTCTGATTATCAAATCGAGAAGAAATCGAAGGATGCAACTTTAGGAAAAAAAATTCATAGGCAAACACCCTCATTTGTAGGCCAGAAGCGTAAGGCTAGGGAGGATCCGGAAGATCCTAGTAAAATGATGTCATGGTCCATATGGTCAATCATTTTTGACTTATTGAATTCAAAACAGAATCATGTAAGGCATGTAATTAATGTAATGCAAACGGAGAAATTTTTTGCAGAACATCTGATAGGAACATGTATGGGTGGTTCTCATTCAAAAGACGAAAATAGGGCGAACCGTAATCTAAAGGAGATAAAAATAAAATAAAATTATGGTTAATAACTAATCCTGCAATAAGAAGAAATTAGATTCCCGTGGGTGATTTCACTTTGACTACTAGTGGGAAAAAGTCCCTCCTAGACACGTTGTTCAAGTGGAAGACGTCGATTGGTTATTCTGGTAATTTACAAAGTGTTGTAATCTACCAAGCAAATGACCTGAAATAGTGCAAGTCTCATGACTGACGCATCATCATCCAATTAATCCGTATATTGTTTAGACATTGCTTTTATGAGCATAATGATATCCGTAGGCCAATTATGGAGATTAGTTTATGTTTCACCATAGTGTGTGCAAAAATGGTAAATAAGAAGCACAATAAGGATGTGAAAGTCACTTTAACCGAGGAAACTTGTGTATTGGAGAAATACTTTCCACCTTCATTATTTAACATCGTCATCCACATGTTTGTGCATTTATGCAATGAGGATTTATTGTGTGGACCTATCAAGTATTGCCAGATGTATCTTTTTGAATGCTTGATAAAAACCTTTAAATATTATCTTAAGAATACACGATATATAGGAGGGTCAATTAAGGAAGAATAAAAATAAAAAATCATCATCATATGCTCGGGAACATATACCGGAACAAGGTTTTAGGAGTTTCAATCCTTGTGGAGAACGAGTGATCGAAGAAACTGATGAAATTGAGGATAAATTTTATTTTGGGATCCCTAAAGAGGTGAAACTTACCAATCTGTAATACAAGGAAGTACCTCTTTATGGCTTTGAATCGCAAAATGAAGTTAACGATTAGAGAGAGTAAGTATCTACATACATAACTTACTTTTTTTATCCTCGTTATGGATTCGAATCGCAAAATAAAGTTAACGATTAGAAAGAGTAAGTATATATATACATAAATTATTTTTGTTTGATTACCTGTATTCTCTATATTACCATCTAAACTCTATAATTTCATAAGCATGTTTAGGAAGTATGAGCGTGAACTTTCGAGAATCATAAGAGAAATTTCATGATGGATGACTTTAGGACACGAGTTTCAAAAGTGGCCATTTCCTCCTCTTTTGTTACGGTTATTTATGTATGTGTTGCCAAACATGCCCTAATACAAATCCATTTATAAACACAACTTTTAAAGAGAGGTGATGTCTCTTCAAGGCTTGCATGCTTGGCCAAAGGTCACAATTTTTATGCAAAGTAAATTAAAAAATTCTGCATAAATGGTTTAAATTTTCTCTTATACATGTGTGAGGAAAATTTGTTGATTTAGATGAAATTGAGTGTCGGAATATTATTTTATTATTATTTAGTTAACCCTTTTATGACAACACAATGTATCATATGTATTGGAAAAATCTTTTATTGATTTACATTTATTCATCTTTTAATCATATATTTACTTCTCTCAATTTTCGTATGTACATTCAAATCTATTTTCATAAATTAAAAATCCAAAAAAGGTTCCAAAATTCATAATTTAGAGTGTGCACACAATTTTTTTTTTCTTTTTCAAAAAGGTGGATTTTATTATAAATCTCAATTTAGTATGTACTAAAAATGTCGTCAACAAATCCACCGAGTGGAATCATTAACCTGCCACTTAAGTTCAAACAAATGAATTTTTAATGAAGTGGGTTATAGGATGTTAAAGAAACACCTTCCAATACAAACAATAATAGGTGTACCAATTCTGTCATGTAATACCTCGTAATTTAAGGTATTAATCAAATGGTAAAATTTATTATTTATAATTACATATGCCTACAGTGATATGTGATGTCATAAATTATATTTTCATATGTGTGGTGAAAAATGTATTTTATTTGAAATCAAAATATGACTTACGACACAGGAATGAATTGATTATTAAAAAAAATAAAAAATTTAACAATGATTTGTGGGATTCGTACTACTAAGAATATTAGGAAGTTGGGTTGATAATGTTTGAGACATTTAGAATGTTGAATTTGGACTTAAATAATGGGTTTTAATCCCACATAGGCTAGTATATAGTTTGGGTTTGGCTTTAGACTATTTAGAAATGGTTTTGAGCTTAATGGGTCAAGGTCCAAATAGGTGTTAACCTAAATTTCGTGGTTAAGCATATAAAAAGGGAGATTATGAATCATTTTAACACTTGAGAAAGAAAATCCTAGAGATAGAGGAGAGAGGCTACTTGGAGAAGAAAAAAATATGGCAATTGGGCATTGGAGAAGAGGAGAATTGGGGCTTTTCAATTGGAGTTCAACCAACTTGAATTTGGAGGCAAATATATTTAGTATATTAATATAATTATTTTGGTCTTAGAATAAAGTTAAATAGTCGATTCTAAATCTAAACATAGAAATACTTGAATTGGAAAATTAAACAACAAAATTTAGGGATTTAAATTAATTAGTAAAAATTAGGTTTTCATCCATAAAATATAATTACATGAAATTTATCATGAATTTAGGATATATTCAATAAATTGATGTTAAGGTTATTCTATACTTGTAGGGTTGATTAAAAGCCCTCTGAATGAATTGGAAAATTAGTATACTAAGATGAAGTTCACGTATAGGTTTCTAATTTTAAATTATACCTATAAATCCTTATATAAATACACTAAAATTGAAAGGATAACATAGAAATCGGATTGGTGAAGTTTGTTAGGCAATTTAGGGTGTAAGGGAAGTGATAAAACCCTTAGGCATATCGTAAATGGAGGTTGAGGGTTCAACGGTTGTAACACCAGTTGTAGGTTGAAGAAAAATTAATTTTGCGAGTGTTTCTTGGTTTAGCCGTGTGAACAGCCACAATTGTGGTTCGTGCACATGATCTATACATAGTTGTAAGGTTTCCTAATTTGGTAAAAATGGAATGTGGGATGAGGAGTGGGACTTAAATTATGGCAACATACTGATTTGAAATCGTTAATAATATGTGCTAACTTACTCGATTGAATATAAGTTAGTACACGAAGCAAAGAATTATATCTATTTGTATTGTAACTTATAGACTACATAGAGGATTTGAGTACTTATATGATACATATTAAATAGTTTATTTATTATTATGGTTAACAAAGACGTATTGTACCCTGGGCCGATCGACAAAGTCTCTTCAGTATCCCAAAGGAGAGAGACATGTTTTACCCTCGAACGTGCGACGGGTACTACTTCGTCACTCCAATATATAAAGATGAGGCGTACCCTGGGTCGATCGATGATGCCTTTTTGGTATCCTAATTGAGATCGATGACCTTTAGCCCGGTCCATGCGATAATTAGTGCTTCGAAACTCAGGTATTTATAATGTATTTGGTATGAACCGTATATATGAGGATATACACGTAGATATATGTTTCATAGTGAGATGCTTATACTTGAGAAGTATTGAATAATTATGTAGAGAATAATATTCAATGATAGTTGAATAATAAGTAATCAATTGTTCACTTCGGTCTGTGATTAAAATTATATGATAGCTAGGAATGTTGTGTTTAGGATAACATAAATGTTACTTAAATACAAGAAGAACCTGCATAATTATATTGTAGAACTGAATAAATTATATTCTTATACTACTTAGACTTGATGTTAACGTGTCATATTAACATTTTTTAGGACATATGACACTTTTCGAGCCACACCCCAGTCTAGTCATGAGTTCTCAGTTGCCGATCTTCTAGGATTATAAGTGTTGAGCTTGAATGCTCACTCTTTTTTTATTATTATTATTATTATTATTATTATTATTATTATTATTATTATTATTATTATTATTATTATTATTATTATTATTATTATTATTATTATTATTATTTGGTTTTTATTTTCAAGACAATGTAGTATACGATTATTCTATTAATGTGGTTCGTTTAGTATCAGAGTGTATGATTCACCACTTTTATGTTGAGTTATTTATTTATGTATTTAGTTTTAGTTTTTCATTTATGTTGAGAATATTACCAAATGTTTTTTTATTTATGTGATTTTTTAATTACCCTGAATCAATCTATTTATAAAATTTATAGGGTGTCACAATTAATGTCAGATCATTCTAGATTCTAGTATCCTAGGGATCTTGACTGCGTTCATCACTTTTTCGCGTTGCATTCTCAAATTACTATAGAGCCTCACTGGTTAGGATTCATACTCTGTATAATGATTATTTCTTATGGAAGTTTCACTCCATTGTTCCTCACAAACCATTTGAAGAAGATCGAGTGTATTAGGAGTCCCTAACTCCATTTTGCATTTCCTTTGCGAGACGTCCCACGAATGATGTTGACTTCAGTCGAGAGTTAGGGACTTTCATATGTGAGACCTTTGACAATTTCTTCGCGTATGGATCGAGGATAATTTTTTTTATCACTATTCTTAATGAAATTTGAAGTATATCTTAAAGATCTCATATGTGCAGTCGTGTGGTAGTCAGTATGAGGAGGGGTTCAATTATATTTTACTTTTTATACGGGGATAGATTGATACGAAGATGAATAAGGATGTTCACATATTCTCTTCAGTACGAGCAGGATTATTTTGAGTTGGTATACACCTTATGAGGAGGGTTTGCCAAGTTTTATTGGGAAAATTGTTAATCACCACAAACTATATCAAGGATAGAGTTCCTTACATTCAGACGGTGGGAGTTACCTTCCTACATCAGTTGGATTTCCATAAACTATCTCGAGGATAGAGTTCCTAATATTATGAAAGTTGAGGCAAAAGTAGGCCCAAATGAATAAAGTTAGTGTTGAGTCGACCAGGTAGGGACGACCTCACCAGCAAAAGGGACCATATATAGAGAGTGTATCGAAAGAGGTTTCCAAGAGTAAAAAATATGATATGTTATGTCCAGTAGAGACAAGGAAATCATGACCAAAAGGGTCACAAACATTGAGAGCAAGCTCAACTAGATAGGCTTTAGCATTGTTGATGTAAAAAACTAGATTATCTATAATTAATCAATCACAGATAAATAAATTAATAAGACAAAGGATTTTTAAAGTGGTTCAACCTGATGAAAATGGCCTACATCTACTGTGTTTGTATTGCTGACTGTTTATTTGGAATCTCGATAATAGGTTTACCAAGAGATCCCCCCTTCACTTATGAGGAAGTTACAATGTATTTATAGCCTTGAGGCTGTACATATGAAAGGATAATGCGCAGTTTTCTAGTTGACATATACATCTATACGATAATAATGCGTATTTAATGCGTAGATGTCTTTTTATTCTGATGCTCTGCACGCTAAGTATCTCGGTATGCTTTAGTTGCTCGGACCGCCTTAAGTTGCTCGGGGCGCCTGAGTTGCTCATCTAAAGTATTTGTATTTGGCATATAGGCTGCCACGTGTCTTTAAGTAATTGGTCCATCTCAGCAAACTAAATTTGGTATCAATAGAACCCCCAATGTTTCACATTTGAGGTTGAAGGAGAGTGTGGAACATTTTGCTTGAAAACTGCTTGGATTACTGATCTTCATGGATTTTTTTAAGAAAATTTTATAATTCCTTTTTTGAGCGCATAATATCAAGCTTCATAAATATTTTGAATTTTCACGATTACTTCGATATTTGTGCCCTTTTCTTTTTTTAGCCACCGAAAACGCAAACGTCTTTCCTTGTAATCATTGTTTTTCTTTATTCCCTAGGTAAAGTATTTAAGTGCGACATCAATCCTATCGTTTTTCACTTTTCAAATCTGTATCTCTGAACTCTTCATCTTCTCTCTATCTTGTGCCTTCGTTCTTTCCATCGTTCATTGACTACTGATCTCTATTTTCTCTGTAAGATTTTCTTCCTTCTTCTTTATTTTCTTTATTCACTATGGTTTATCTTGTTAAATCGTTAGACAAATTTCGGTCTGAGTTTTCAATCCCTGCGTGGGTTATCTTGGAAGAAATTTCTGGTCCTTCTGATTATTTTTCTTTGGCTAAGGGACATTGGTTCCCAAGTCTTTTTGTAGCCGAATGTGGCTTTTCTTTCCAGCCAAATCCCCTATGTTTGGTGTTTTGCCAATAATTCGATATTGTACCTGCAAGAGTATCTCCAAATACATGGAGGGTGGTTAATGGCGTACATAGGTTGAATCAACTTCATGGAACTCGTTTAGGGATTCCAGAGATTATGTGTTGCTATAGATGGGTTAACAGTGACAGTACTTTCTATTTAAAAACTAGGTTTTCGAATAGAGCTTTAGTTCTCAATCTTCCCGATGCCAATAGGGACTATTTTGATCATGGGGTTGTGATGAAAAATTGGCAACACCCTCCATTAAATAGAGATGATGTATAGCAAGGTCCCAGGTGTCCACCTTATGGCAATGGGATAGGTTGTTTTTATTTTTTGAAATCTTATTTTCTTTGTATTTGATAGAATGCATCACTGACATTTGATTTTGTTTGTTACAGTTTCCAGTAAAAGGAAACCTCCAAAAGAAGCCGAGGTTAATATAAAGCATTTAAAACTTATATGGGGCTTGCATCAATCTGTTGCTGGGGAACATATTAGATCTGCTTCTTATTTATAGAAATACAAAAGCTGCACCTCGTCTTTCATTGCTCGTCCTCATCCTGGGGTAGTTGATCTTGATCGGGTACCAACCTCTGAGACCAGTGTGGAAGGTTCTTCTTCTGATTTAAGCATTCCTATTACTGATCTAATGAAGAAGAGGAGATCTCCTGCCTTTTTTGACAAGTCTGCCTTTACCACTGATGAGGCAAAGAAGAGTAAACAAGATGTCCCAGATGAAAGGATAAAGAATACAGATGTACCCTCTTCCATTACTGCCACAGAAACTATCAAGAAGCCCCCTGTGCCTCCGAGTAAGACTAATGTCATCTCCTCAATAGAGACAACATCTTTAATTAAAAATGCTCCTACTCCTCAGAGGAGATTAAAAAGAAGCTCTTCTGAGAAACCTGTTGAACCTATCTCTCAACCTTCAAATATTGAAGGTAGTGTTCCAGCTCTTGTTCCTCCGAGCTCTGCTGTGGGCTTGGTAAGATCCTAGACTGTCCCAGAGGTCCAAAACATTGAAGATACTTTTTCTCGTGAGAGAATTACTACTTTGGCTGCTCAACACATTGCATCAGTAAGTATTGTTAGCCTGAGCCTTTTATTTTCTAATACTATGTTTATATATTGACTTAAAGTTCTTTCTTTTTTCAGCTTGTGATGTGTTTCAACAGTATTTTGAAGAAGGATGGAGCTATCAGGGCTTCAAGCTCCTCCGGTGGAGTAGAAGAAGCTTTTATTGGACTAACCCAGTCTTTGAAGGAATCTCGTCAGAAGTACGAGGAGGATAAAAATACTTGGGAGAAGCAATTCAAATCTATTGAAGCAAATCGAGTCCAGGCTGTGACCGCCTCCAAAGAGTTGGAGTAAAAACTGAAGGAGGCCGAACAACATAATTTTGAGCTTGAAGTCAAGCTTAAGTATGATGAGGAAAAGGTTGCTAGGCTTCAAGATGTTAAGTGCCATAAGACAGAGGTAGAATAAAGTTTAAGTCTACCGAAGAGCTCCTTAGGTAAAGGACCTCCTCGGAGAAGGTAAAAAGGAAAGCTGCACTTAAAAAATTATTCAATGCTAGCTGGGACAAAGGTTTGAACAAGGGCCTGGCTGTCATGTCTTCTCAAATTGAGTATGCCAGTGTCAAATATTTTAGAGATGGATGGGTAGTAGCCTTAAATAAATTGGAGGTTGTGGAAAAATCTGAGTTATTCCAGGAGCACATTCATGGCCCTCCTCCCTCTCTTGGAGAAGAAGAAGAAGAAGATGAAGCAGCTTTAGATGAGTCTTCCTTGATGATAGGAGAATAGGTCCCTGTTATTGCTGTTACCCAACCCTCAGAGAAAGTCCATCAGGCTAGCACATCTACCAAACAACTGCCCTTGCCTTCCGAGCAACCAACTCCTTCATCCAAACCATCTGAAGAAGTCATAGGAAACAAGGAGAAGGTGTAAAGTTGTTCGGGTCTTTTATTTTGCTGTTTTCGTGAATGTAACCTTGAACCATATTTTCCTATATTATGATGAATAAAATTTGAACTTCTGTTGTTCTTCTGGAATTTCTCTCTTACTTGCCCTGTTCACACCATTGTTTATTTTTTTATTCTTCTCTTTGCTAGTTTATGGCCAGGATGGAGCTCTTATCAACTCATGATACAGAATTGATGAAGAAATGCAATGATTATTTCAAAGCTAGTCATGCAGACGTTAATGAAGCTCAGATAATTGACATCCTCGAATCAGGTGCTTCTGATCGAGCAGTGGAAGCTTACGAATATTTGAAGTGCTTACTTGATCGTGTTGTAGCCAATAATGTGGCCTACTATGAGATGATTAAAGATCTCCAAGTAATAATCGAGGAACTCCAACACCATTACAAAGAATCCACCACACTTCTGCATTAAGGCTATGAGAAAAAGTACCAACAATTGAGTGCTGACAAAGGATATGATAAGTTCATATCTTCTCATAAGAAAATGGAGAGTGTTCTGAAGCTTAAAATTGAAGAGCATAGACACATCGTCAAGTTGTTGGAGCAGGAGAACATTGCTTTACAGGAGGAAATAAAACAACTCAAATCTGCTGCCTCTTCCTTGGGAGCCTTGGTCCCCATTAATGATGACGGTTTTTCCTTCTTGGAGGTAGAAAATGCTAACTTATAAGATGAGTTAGAAACTTTAAAATGAGCTGGACCCTCCACATCTACTCGTAGTAGAGCAAGATCTTCTCGTGGACGAGCAAGGGCTGGTCGGGTCACCATTGAAGAAGCGAGAACTCAGTCGTCTTTAGAGAATCAAGTTGTCCAGTTGATGGCGACGAACCAAGCCTTGGCAGAAATGTTTAAAAAGATTCTGAACTTCACCGAGCAACTATCTAATCAAAGTTCTGCTGTGAAAAGTAAAGAAATTCTAGTAAAGAATCTCCATGAGCAACTTGAGGGGTTAACTTTTCAATTTCACAAGCAACCTAGGGAATTCTGGATGGCTGGGTATAATGAAGCACTATATCACCTTGAAACTCGTTTGCAGCAGTCGAACAACGAAGGATACAAGCAAGGGTGGTTAAATGCATTATGTGTCTTGAAGCTGAAACAATGTCATTTCCTGTGGGATTACTATGAACCTGCGGTCCTTGATTTACCCGTGCCTCCCTTTAATATTGACCTTAATTGGATTCCATCCTATGCTATTCCTCGAATTTTGACATCGAAGTATCTCGGTGATTACATTCTTCATTCAAACTTTGAAATAGCTCGTCTAGAATACTTGCTCGATCGTCCATCCATAATCAATGTCAGAATGCTGCGAGATCTAAACTTTATAAATTCCCCTTATGCCTTAGATGATCCTCCAGCTGGGGTAGATACTGTGTCAAAATCAGAGGGAAAGAAACCAATAGAATAATATATTTGATGTAATGAATTAGACTTTATATCTTGTGTAATCTGCTTTGCTTTAATGTAGAAAAAGTTTGTCTTTTGCCATTTCATTTTCTTCGAAATAATTTGTAGAATATCCTTGTTTGTTGGTTGGTGAATGTGTGTGTGTGTGTGTGTGTGTGTGTGTGTATATATACTATATTTATCCCTTTTGTTGTTATTTGATTATAGTGACTTGTCACTCTTTGGGCCTAAGTAATGGAATAATTTTCATCCCATGTTCCTTCTTAGTTGTAGTAATCTCGTATGGATTACCTGGTTGCCTAGACAGTGGATGCCCCGGGAGGTCGTCCAGCTTCTTGCCTAGTTTGGTACTGACCAACCGGAGTTGGTGGTTATTGATTTATCGACGAATTGAAGTTGGTGGTAATGAGATAACGACCAATCGAAGTTGGTGGTATTGAGTTACTGACCAACCGGAGTTGGTGGTAATGAGATCCCGACCAACCGGAGTTGGTGGTAATTGATTTGTCGACCAACCAGAGTTGATGGTATTGAATTCCCGACCAATCGGAGTTGGTGGTAATTGATTTGCCAACCAACCGGAGTTGGTGGTATTAAATTCCCGACCAACCGGAGTTAGTGGTAATTGATTCCCAACCAACCAGAGTTGGTGGCAATTTGAATTGCTGACGAACCGGAGTTGGTGGTGTAATGCTCTCTGAATTTGGGTTTGTGTAGTGTTGTGTAGTGTGTAGCACTAATATTCCAAAAAAAAATTAAAAAATGAAGAAACATCACTTTATTCATATTAAAAGAACTGTGTTACATAGGAATTTTATCTATTGATAATACTTACGCAGATGCTCTGCATTCCATGCATTCTTGAACTCTTCTCCTTCCAAAGTTTCAATTCTGTATGTCCCTGGACGAACAACTTATGTTACTCTATAAGGTCTATGCCAGTTGGCTTCCAGTTTGTTATGGTTTTGGATCACTTTTTTCAGAACATAATCCCCTTCCTTCAAATCACACTTCTTCACTCTTTTATCGTAGAACAAAGCTGTTCGTTGTTGACATGCTGCATTCCTGATTACTTCTTTTTCCCAAACTTCTTCGAGCATATCTAGGTCTAATCTTCTCATCAAGTCACTTATAGGGGAGTTGAAGTTAATCACCCTATGTGTGGGTAGACCCAATTCAGCAGGTATGACAGCCTCACTCCCAAATGTTAACATGTATGGAGACTCTCCCGTTGTTGTTCGTGGTGTAGTACGATAGGCCCACAACACAGAGTGTAGCTTGTTAATCCAATTTCCCTTTGCATCATCCAGTCATTTTTTCAAACCATTCAGTAGCGTTCTGTTTGTCATTTCAGTTTTCCCATTGCTTTGGGGATGTCCTGGTGCAGAGTGGATCTTCAGTACATTGGATTGATGACAATATGCATCAAACTCCTCGTTGTCAAATTGGGTTCTATGGTCAGTAATGAATGCATGTGGGAGACCATATCTGCAAATAATATTCTTCCAAATAAATTGATAGACTTTGTCGTATGTCATATCAATGAGAGGTTCAGCTTCCACCCATTTAGTAAAATAATCCACAGCAACCACGAGGTATTTGAATCTTCCCCTGGTCGTTGAAAGTGGCCCGACCAAATCTATCCCCCACATGGCGAATGGCCAAGGGGACGTGATGGGTGTTAACAATGCTTGGGGAGTTCTTCGGATGAAAGAAAAACATTGACATTTATCTCACTTCTTGACATAAGCTGCGCAATTAGCTCTCATCGTTGGCCAGTAATACCCTTGTGTTGTTATCCTCTGTAAAAGCGTCTAACCTGCTACATGGGCTCCAAAGGACCCTTTGTGAACCTCTTCAATCAAGTCTTTAACTTCGGAGGGATGGACACATCTTTGTAATCCTGATATAACTCCTCTTCTGTACAAAGTACCACTTGTCAATACATAATGAGAAACTTTAAACTTTAGTTTCTTAGCTGCGAGTTTGTCAGGTGGCAGAATCCCTTCTTCGATATAGGCCCTGATGGGATCCATCCAGGAAGGTCCCAAGTCAAGGGCAATGAAATTCATCATTAAATCTTCATCTATGCTCCGACCAACCAGGACTTCTATTGGGATTGTTCTTCGTAGCTCGGTGCGTGTGGCTGATGCTAACCGAGCTAGGGTGTCTACTCTTACATTCTCTAATCTCAATATTCTAATCAATTGAACTGTAGTAAAACTCGATACAGCCTCCATTGCTTGCATGATACTTGATCATTAATTCTCCCTTTGTTGCATACACCCCCAGAATTTGATTTATGATTAACTATGAATCACTGAATACAACGACCTGCTTCGCCTTCATGGTTTTGGCCAGACTTAGACCCACAATCATAGCTTCATATTCAGCCTCATTATTAAAAGCCTTAAATTGAAAGCGCAGAGCATACTCCACATCAATCTCATCTGGACTGTTTAAAACAATTCCCGCTCCACTGCTTGTAGTGCACGAAGAGCCATCCATAAATAGATTCCATACAGGTACTTCATTATCAAAATCTTGGTCAGACAGAGCTCCTCGGTGGAATATTTGATGCTTCCTTTTGTCTTCCCCCAACACTTCTCGGTGCTCGTTGATTATCTTCTCTTGATCGTCCAAGGATGGAGGTTGGTCGGGGGTTAAATTTGATGATCCCGTAACATCCACGGGTTGGTCTGTATTAAACTCATGTTCTTCGAAGGTATCAGATTGAGTAAACTCTGTGATAAAATCCGCTACTACCTGCCCCTTAAGTGATGATCTCGGCTCATACACTATTTCATATTCACCAAGTTCTACTTCCCAGTACATCAATCTTCCTGATTTCTTCGATTTATACTGAGCCTGTCTCAATGGCATATCAGTATACACCACTATAGTATGGGCTTAGAAGTATGGCATCATCCTTCTGATCACTTCAATTAGTCCCAGTGCTAACTTTTCCAACCTTGGATATCTGATCTCTGCTCCTCGGAAAGCTTTATTGGTGTAATAGACCAGTTTTAGGACTCCGTCTTCCACTCTTATTAATGCCGAACTAATTGCATTCTCTGAAACTGCCAGATACAAGTATAATCTTTTTCCCATCACTGGTCTAGATAACAATGGAGGTGTCCCCAGATATTTTTTCAATTCTTGAAAGGCCTCTTCGCATTCATCATTCCACTTAAAAGTTTTTTGGAGTGTTTTGAAGAATGGGAGACATCTGTCTGTTGCTCGTGACACAAATTTGTTGAGTGTTGTGACTCGCCCTGTGAGACTTTGCACTTCATTCTTCGTAGTTAGAGATTGCAGCTCCAATAGGACTTTGATCTTTTCAGGGTTCGCCTCGATATCTTGTTGGTTAACAATATATCCGAGAAACATGCCTTCTCGTACTCTGAATATGCATTTTGTGGGATTCAACTTCGTTTGATATTTCTCTAGTTGATCAAAGGTCTGACCTGGGTCAACTAGATGATCAACAGCTTTCTTGCTCTTCGTTAACATATCGTCAACATAAACATCCATGTTATGACTCATTTGTTCTTCAAACACTTTATTCATCAACAACTGATATGTCGCACCTGCATTTTTAAGTCCAAAAGGCATAACATTATAACAATAAGTTCCCCTTGGGGTGATAAAAGAGGTACTCTCCCTATCCTCAGGCTTCATTTTAATCTGGTTATAACCAGAATAAGCATCCATGAAACTAAACAATTCATGCCCCGAGGTAGCATCCACCAATTAATCGATTTAGGGGTAAAGGAAAATGATCCATTGGGCATGCCTTATTAAGATCAGTTAAGTCTACACACATACTCCACTTGTTATTTTTCTTCTTTACCATCACCACATTTGCTAGCCAATCAGGATATTTGACATCCTCAATAAAAGAAGCTTTTTGTAGTTTATTTATTTCTTCCTGTATAGCTTGGTTCTTTTTAGGGCTAAACACCCTTCTTCGTTGCTTCATTGGCTTGACTTCCTTGTTCACGTTGAGCTCGTGGCACAAGAAACTCGGGTCTATCCCTAGCATGTCTTCATGACTCCATGTAAAAGACTACTTTTTGCGCCTTAGAAATGCTATCAATTCCTGTTTTATCGATACATCTAGGGATGCACCAATTTGAGTTGTTCATTCCGGATGTTCGTCATCCAGAATGATCTTTTCGGTAGCCTCCATAACCTGACCCTTCACGAGCCGAGACTCATCTCTAGGGTCTAGTGTTTCAATCTCTGCATCTTCTATTTCATCCACTTGATAGGTAGTAGTCTTTTTCCTGGATTCTTCGCGTTCTTCTTGTTCGGCAGATGAATAATAGCATTCAAGCTACTTTCTGGTCGCCTTTCACCACTCCCACTCGAAAATTAGTTGGGAATTTTAAACATTGATGTACAATAGATGGTACTGCCTCGAACTTCTTCAGACCTACCCTTCCCATGATGATATTGTAAGCTGATTGAACATTTGTATCCATTACGAAGAAGCGTACTCTTTCTGTTCGATAAGCAAGCCATGTACCAATAAGCATATCCAACTTGATCGTCCCAAATTGAAAAACCTTTTCGCCAGTAAAACTAAGGAGGGGCCTATGATAGGGATCCAACTGGGCAAACTTCAGGTTCAAACTATCAAAGCATGGGTAGAATATGATGTCTGTAGAGCTACTAATGTCCACCAGCACCCATGAAATCACCACTTCTTTTATTCTCATCTTGATCACCAATGGGTCATCATAAGGATATAGTACACCTTCCAGGTCATTTTTAGAGAAACCAATGACCAGTTTGTCGTTATTCACCTTCCTCGGACGATCATCTTTAGCCAAATTTATTCGTTGTATGTACGAGCAAGCTTGAGCCTCATTGAGGTAAGCTTTCCTCTCCGTAGTAAGATCGCCACCTCCTGCATCTCCACCTGTAATAACATTACATTTAAATGATCCGAAATGGATTGAAAATACCTCACGCTCTAGCTATCTTGGTCTTTTAGGAAGGTCGGGATTATCTTCGTGGTCTCTCTTCTTATCTTCTTTTGCTCGACGAGGAGATTTAGATCTTTACCTTCCTCGGTCGCTGGTCTTTCCACCATTTTGGCGATCAACATACTTAGTCAATTTTCCTTGCCTGATGAGTGCTTCAATTTCATTCTGGAGAGCTATGCAATGTTTGGTCGTGTGACCATGGTCTTTGTGGAATTCATAATATTTGGACTTGTCCCTTTTGTCAGGATCTGCCTTCATTTTCCCTGGACAGGCTAGCTCTTCGTTGTTCTTGATCTCCTCCAGAATGTGATTTGTATCCATTTTTAAGGGATTATAATCTCCATACTTCCTCATCTTCTCCAACGCTTGCTTACCTTTCGACTTCCTGTTGCCACCATTATTCTTCTGATCCTTCTTCTCGGTTTTACCAGCCTCAACCTTGGTCTCCTTAGTGTCTGTACTCTTCTTTGCATCCATGGCTTCCTCAACGTTCATGATTTTGGATGCCTTTGCCATCAGTTCTGCCATAGTCCTAGGCGGATCTTTGGCCAAAGTGTAGTACAACTTATCTTGTAACAGCCCACTCATCAGAGCAGTAATTGTTATTTTTTCCTCGTAATCAATTACCTCAAGCTTTTTGTTATTGAAACGAGTAATGTAGTCCCTAGTACTTTCTTCTGGCTTTCATCTAACACTCAGTAAGTGTGCTAGTCATTTGAATGGTTTCGTTCCAAAATAGAAATTCCCTGTTAAGAGCTCTGCCAGTTGAAAGAAAGTCGTAATCTTCCCCCGAGGAAGGTTGTTGTACCATATTTGGGTTGACCCGGTGACAGTTTCTGAAAATGCCCTACATATCATCTCATCTGGGACCGTATAGATATCGGTAGCATCTTGATATTGTTCTATATGAAGGACAGGGTCAGTTTTCCCATCGTATTTAGGCGTCACCATAGGAGCTTTGAATTTTGATGGTGTGGGAAAATCCATAATTGCCTGTACGAAATGGTGTCCCTTGGATAAAAGTTCTTTATAGAGGATTTTTGGCTTTAGCCATTTCCCCTAATCTATCCTCCAACCTTTGAATAGAGCCTTTCCATGCATCATTTCCCACCTCGGGCCTATTTGTCCGAGCAACTGATTGTGTTGAGTTTTCCTCGTGGGACCTTTTATTACGAGTTGTTGGGCGTGATTGAGCAGAGCCTTCCCCTAGGTAGGATGGTTATTGAGAGTTCCTTGACGCAATCCTAGGAGGACTTCTATTCTTCCTAGGGCCCAATCGATCAAAAGGAGATACTCTACTCAGCCTCTCTATAGCACTAGTCCTTTCTAGGGAGAGAGTGACATTTCGATGGGAATCAGTAGCTCGCACTGATGAAGTTCGGCCTGGTTGATACGAAGGATCGCTAGATCTTTCATTATGATATGAGTCAGTACGTCTAGATTGAGAAGCCTTCGGGAATAACGTTCTTCTAGTTCTTGAAGATGGCAAATGGGTATTTCTCTTAACACTTTATTGTCCTGATTTGCCCGGCACTCCACCTTGAACAGTTTGAATAAGTTGATGCATGGTTTCTTGCATGGCCATTTGGCCTTGGGCTAAATTAGCCATTATACCAGCCAAATCTTGAAAATTTGGGGGAGTAGAAGGGTTTGGAGGGACCCCAGTGTTTCGATTACTGGATTCTGGATTATCAGCCATATATGATGAATTATTTTGGTGAAAAACGCTAAGTACACTCGTTTCCCACAGACGGCACCAATCTGTTGATGTAAAAAACTAGATTATCTCTAATTAATCAATCACGGATAAATAAATTAATAAGACAAATGATTTTTAAAGTGGTTCGGCTTGATAAAAATGGCCTACATCCACTGTGTTTGTATTGCTGACTGTTTATTTGGAATCTCGATAATAGGTTTACCAAGAGATTCCCCCCCTTCACTTATGAGGAAGTTACAATGTATTTGAGGCTGTACATATGAAAGGCTAATGCGCAGTTATCCAGTAGACATATACATTTTTACGATGATAATGCGCATTTAAAGCATAGTTGTTTTTTCATTCTGATGCTCTACACGTTAAGTAGCTCGGACCGCCTTAGTTGCTCGAATATCCTTAAGTTTCTCGGGGCGCCTGCGTTGCTCATCTAAAGTATTTTTATATGGCATATAGGCTTCCACGTGTCTTCAAGTGATTGGTCCATCTTAGAAAACTAAATTTGGTATCAACAAGCATATATATCTCAAGAGGCAAGGTTAGCAGGTTATGATTACCTCTATTTAGATAGTTACTTTAGATGAAGGTGTTACACTTGTGGTTGGTGATACCACTTAGTTAGTTGATGCTGTAGAATGACATGTGTTATTGAGAATAACACTAGGGTATGTGTACAATTATATTTATGGATCATGCGCATGAGTCTGACTTAGACAGGGAGGAGTTTTTATGCCTTACTAGTAATGTGTTTTCCACAATTATGAGATATATAAATATTATCATCAAACTTTGTTTATATTTTGACACCATAGAAGAAAGGGGCCACTTTATGTCGTAATTATAGAGACGTAGCAACATGTTAGTCACCTTGGTTCTCATCCGCTTTGTTGATTTAGACATGTGGTCTTATGATTCATATTATTTATCTTTTACTAATAAGTATATGTATTACACTTATATCGTCTCTCGGGGGTAGGGTTTTACGATTGTCATTTTTAGGCAAGGGATGTTTCTTATAATAAAACCTGGGTCGGAGGGAGGGACTCGTATTACATAGATGAGACTTTGTACAGGGAGGTCACCATATCGTTAGACTCAATATCGAATGTCCAAGAGTTTATGGGCATATTTGACGAGGTAACAAGATTACTACTAGTTAGAGAGGTAGACTTTTGTATAGATTTAGCACCAGGTACCAGACCTATTGTGAAGGCACACTACCAGATGACTTCGTTAAAAATGTAGGAGACAAGTGAGCAATTTTTTATCCAGGAGTTCATACGACGGAGCATGTCTCGGTCGTAAGGCCAGATTTATTTGTAAAGAAGAAGGTTGATTTGCTCCGACTAAGGGTGGACTATTAGGAGGTGTACAAGGACACGATACATACCAAATAGCTATTACCTTGTATCGGTGATCTATTCGACCAATTGAGGAGTGAATCATTATTATCCAAGATTGAATTGTGCTCAAGGTATCACTGGTTACATATTCGAGAGAAAGACTTTCTAAAGACGGATTTTCTAATGCGATATGGAGCATATGTGTTAATCTCATGCTGTTTGGGATGACCAATGCACCAACAATGTTCATGGACATGGTGGATTGGGGTTTTCGACCATTCCTAGATTAGTTCATCATCGTACTTATTGAAGACAGTCTAAGGTATGCTCAGACAAAGGGGGAGAATGTGAAATAATTGCAATTAGTTTTGCAAACACTATGGGAACCTAAGTTGTACACTAAGTTCTCTAAATGTGAGTTTTGGCTTCAAAAGATAAAGTTCTTGGGATATGTCACATATAAGGCTCTGATTTTGGCAAATTCTAGTACGGTATTTACAATTATAAATGTAGGGAAACTCAGAACACCTATTCAGCGAGTAGGAGTTCCTCGAGTTTAGTGGGGTATAATAAGAGGTTAATTCAAGGATTCTCATAGACGATCGGACCACAGAATCACTTAACTCGAAAAGAGGTACCATTGTTTAAAATGTAGATTATTAGAAAGAGGTTGAGTAACTCAAGGATAATGTCAACACTACGTCCGTTCATACGTTACCATAATGCCGCCTGGATAAGGTCGTGATGGGAAAAAAGTGTTCGTTAATGTGTGTCAATGACCTGTTAAATCATTTGAAGAGAAGTGCTAAGGTTGGTTCGGTTTGAAGTGTGTAACTTTACCGAGGGAAGGTATGGATGTTGTAACTGGGAAGAGTCACTTTCCACATTAAGGATGTAAGAGGTTACCGTTGTAAGAAAAATTAGTTGTGCCAGAAGGTCCCAAGCTACGAAAGGTAGTTTTGGACAACTCGAATGTTTCGTGGTCTACTTTACATTCTAGAAGTAAGTGGGTGTACAGTAATTTGAGGGATTCATATAGTTAATGCGGAGAAGTAGCTATTGGTAGAGTTTGTGTCGAGAAGGGGATCATTCTAGTAGATAAGGTAAAACACCAGATATATTCGAATAAGTTGCAGTATTTGATACCCCAGTATAGAATTGGGAGAGTAGAACCATTGATTGTCATTAAGGTGCAGGGGTTCCAATGATGACGAGTAATTAGTTAGGATCATTTGGGTTAGAGTGACCAAGTGAATAAAGATCTAATAGTTAACAATTTATTATAGGGAATAGTGGTGTTCATACTAGGGTGTATGAAGATTATCGGAGGAGGAAAAAGAGCTCCCGTGATAAACGAGACCATTGGTTGGGGTCCAAAGAGGTAGTTTAGATACTTTTGAAGACCACTTTAAGCATGAAAATTATGAAGTCGGATTCCAAAGTTAAGTTACATTCTCATAGATAGGTCCTTTTCCATACTAGTTAATAGGGTGGGGATGATATCATTTTATCTCACCTTATCACCATCAGTATGGACATGATGATTCTAAATGTATAAAATGGAGTATGTTTTGTAGGACAAGTTGAGATTCCACTGATTGGACTAGTTGGTTTAGGGTTATCAAAATGTGATTTACAATAAGAGACCTTAGTGTGCATTAGTTCATAAGACGAATGGATTATGTATAGAGTATGAGAATGCTACAAACGAGATATTTTTAGAATTCCCAGTAGGAGTCTAATGATTTCGAATTTCAAAGACAAAATTCCTTATTTTAGGGGGAGGAACGTAATGTCCCGTAATTTTAAATCATTAACGAAATGGTGAAATTTATTATTTATGATTATATGTGACTGCACTGAGAAATGATGTCAGTAATTATATTTTCATATATGTTGTGTTATGTGTATTTTAATCGAAATTAAAATATGACATAATACATGAGAACGAATGAACAATTATTTAATAAATAAATAATTTAATAATGATTTTTAGGACACTTACATGATATTAAGAAATTGGGTTAATACCGTGTGTTGTTGTTTCGGACATTTAAAATGTTGGATTAGGACTTAAATAATGGGTTTTAAGCCACGTGGGCCAGTATATGATTTGGGCTAGGCATTATTTAGAAATGAATTTGTTCTTAACGTGTCAAGGTTCATATGGGTGTTAATCTAAATTTGTGATTAAGCATAAAAAGGGAGATTAGGATTTTTATGAATAAGTTTAACACTTAAGAAAGGACACCCTAGAGAGAGAAGATGGAGGGTACTTGAGGAAGAATAAATTAAGGCGATTAGGCATTCGAGAAGAAGAGATCTGGAGCTTTTCAATTGGAGTTCAACCCATTTGAATTGGAGGCAAGTTTATTTAGTACATTAATATAATTGTTTTGGTGTTAAAATATAGTTATACATTGGACTCTAAATCTAAAAAGAGAATCATTGATTTAGTTAATTAGACAATAAAATTTTGAAATTTAATTTAATTAGTAAAAATTAGGTTTCTGACCATAAATAGAAATTAATGAACTCTGTCATGAATTTTGGATATGTTGAATAAATTGATAAGGCTATACTATACTTCTAGGATTGAATAAAAGTTAATTTATACATCACGAATGAATTGGAAAATTGGGATTTTAAGATGAAGTTCACATCTTGGTTTCTAATTATGAATTATACCTCGAAATCCTTATATAAATACAATGTATTTGATATAACAACAATAAAATCTAATTAATGAAGTACAAGGGCAATTTAGGGTGTATGAGAAGTGAAAAAAAACCTTTAGTAGGCTGAAAAATGAATTTCTGGAGAGTTTTGTTTTTTAGCCATGTGAATGGACACAATCGTCGCCTGTTCGCACGAGATATGCGAACGACCGTGTTTTCATGTTGTGCGCGCGGTTTAGGCAGATTTGTAAGTTTTCCTAATTTGAGAAAAAAGGAACTTAGGATGAGGATTGGGACTTATATTATGGTGACATACACATTTGAGAAGATAAGTAAGTTACTACACTGAATGAAAGAATTATGTTTATTTATATTGTAACTTATGTATTACATAGAGGATATGAGTAATTATCTGATACATACTGGATGGTATATTTGTTATTGTGGTCGACAGAGATTTATTGTACCTTGAGCTGGTCGACAGAGCCTCTTCGGTATCCCAATTGAGAGACAAGCTTTACCCTGGGTCATGTGATGGTTATCGCTTAGATATATAGAGATGCGTCATACGATGGGTTGGTCAACGATGCTTCTTCAGTATCCCAATTAAGAGTGATGGGCTTTACCCTGGGTTATGCGATGGTTACCTCTTTGGTACTCTGGTAGTTATAAAATATTGGTATAAATCACATATATGAGGAAATATGGGTAGATATGTGTTTCATAGTGAGAAGCTTATGCTTGAGAAGTTTAGTATAATTTTGTAGAGAATAATATACAATGAAAGATGCATAATAAGTAATCATGGGTACACTTGGGTTTAGGCTTAAACTTATGTGCTATCTAGGATTGTTGAGTTTGGGATAACCTAAAAATTACTAAAATACGAGAAGAAGATGAATAATTATATTGTATCCCATAATCAATTATATTCATATACTACTTATATTAAAAAAATTCAGGACGGAGTCCACAGGTATAGCTTCACCTCTAATCCAGTCATGAATAATTCATTGCTGATCTTTTAAGATTGTAGGTGTTGAGTCTTTTATTTCCATTTACTATTCTATCGAGTATGTACTATTATTACTTTAATTTGGATTTTTGTTTCAAGACAGTGTAGTATGCAATGATTCTATTATTGTGGATGGTTTGGTATCAATGATTATATGGTTCATCACTTTTATGTTGAATTATATATTTATGTATTTAATTTAATTTTTTCATTTATGCTAATAATGTTACCAAATATTTATGATGCCCGTGATTTTTTTATTAGAACTTATCAATCAATTTATAAAATTTATGGGGTATCACATATCCAAGATGCAGTAAATGGCTTGGATAAGTAACACTTGAGAACAATGGAGTTCCGTTTGTGAATGATTTTCACATCTTCAACGAATTCAACATGTGAAAAAACCGAGTCTTCTAACAGTGTTATACCCACAAATGATAGTAGTTTGGATGGACGTGGTGTTGTTCTCGGTAAAAAAGTACAAAAAAATGTATTAATGGTGAAGTTACTCTATTTTTTTTTTTATTATTGGGTTGTTCCGAGGTCATTTTTGTAAAAGTGAGATGCACTCATGTTTGAACTCATGTTTGATTTCATGAACAATGTTGGGTTACTATTTTGAATTATCTTTGATAGAATGCATTTGTAATTTTCAATTTTTTAATATTTTGTAATTCACTATTTAGAATGGTATTTAGAATGCATTGGTATTTGGAATGTTTTATAATTCACTATATGGAATGGTATGGAAAATGAGATTCATTGGTTTGGACTTTTCTTGGGCTTCGAACTCATACATGTACTGGCTTAGAATTCATTTGGCTCGACACAGAGATGTAATGATGTGATGACAATGTAGTTTAGTCTAACTGTAAATTGTTATGTTGTTTGGGACTGATGTATAAATCGACCTCAAACTCATATACAAACCCATTTGAATACAAGTATATAAACTGAGTTGAACTCGTTTATAAATTAAGATTAATTCAACTGGTTTGATATATTAATTGGGATAATTTGGGACCAAACTGATTTAAACTAAGTTCAGTTATTTAATTAACTGAGTTAACTGATGTAAAATGAGTTCAATTATTTATTCATGTTTGTTGTAGATATGATAAAGACGCACGTTCCGTTCTGACCTTCCAAACCCACGATTCCAATTGAAGTAAACTCCTCATCATCACAACCAAAGATGCCAACTAAAAGAGATTATAAAATATGGAGTGAGGCGATGGATTCTTACCTAATGAAGGCATGTTTGGTAGAAGTACTAGGCGGGGAAAAAAGAGCCGATAATGGATTTACTTCAACATAAGTATTTTGGATTTCGTTGCATTTTTATGGCTTAATTGTTAGTTAATTTGTGTTATACTATTATTATTTTTCATTTATTAATTAGTTAGTGACATAATAATTAGTTAATTTGTGTCGAACTATTTGATGGTTTAATATTTATTAGTAGAAATATATACAAGTTTGAAAACATGTACACGTTTTTTTAAAGATCCAATTTTTTTTTAAATAGTCATAGTTCTGAGCCGTGACCAAAAGGGTGACCAAAATAAATAAATAAATAATATATGATCACGGTTGTGAACCGTGACCATATATTAATTTTTATATTTTGGTCACGGTTTTGATCCATAAGCAATAGCAAAATTCCCTATTTGTGGTCACAGTTTATGACCGTGGCGACTAAATCACCATAACAATTGGATCATGGGTGGGGTCACAGTTCTAAGCCGTGATCACCAGGTCACGGTCATAAACTGTGGCCAGTACTTCAATGTTGATGTCACCCATTTGACCTTGCCCCCTATTAGGGTTATAGATTTGGACTATCATCATGTCCCAGGGTCAAGGTCCAAAATCGTCACCCTACCTCCCTATCTCTATTTATAACCTTTCAACAAGGTATAGAGCCCTAATGACACGTCTACTTTTGTTTTACATCAGGCTTTAAAAGCTCGAGGACTCTAGATGCCAATACGTGGAATAATTTTTCTTTACAATATTAACCTCATGACTAATTAAGAAATATTTCAAGAAAGTCATCGTACGAAGAAGACATTATTTCACAAGAAAATAGCTAAAATTTCACAACTTATGTGTTTGATTTCAAGATGGGGATTAGTGGTAAAATTTAATGCAATTAGCATTTTTATTGGAAAGTAAAATAATTTGCTATCACACACAAGAAATTAGCCACTATAAAATGTTTATTGATCCAATGACATGTTAATTGCAACTAAAAAGTTCTAAAGCGTGATAGTTGGTCTGCCACGAGGGAGTGTAGTTGTGCATGCTTTGGAGTTGCACTAGTTTTTGGTGTATCACAATGGCATTGGTTGTTGGAGAAAAATTATCCAAGTCCCTAAAATTGGTCATAGACATGGGATTTTCACATTGATATGTATGTATGATTGAAATGTAATATACTTGATGTTTTAATTATTATATATTTAATTTAATTTAATGATATAATTTTTTATTTTGTAATGTCTTGATCCAAGGTGGAATGGAATTGACAAATTCTGGTGGGAGCCAATGGAGAAACTCACTTCACCTATCGAGTGAGTTTCATGAATTTAATAACATGTGGTGGATTGAGGTGAAAATTTTCTATTCTAATAGTGAAATGTATAATTTGGAGGGTGCCACTAAGAAATCCTACTAGAATATCTTACATGTCAAGAATTAGAGATAATTAATTTTATCAATCGTGAACTCACGTTTTGTCCTTCATCCTTAAAAAAGTTAGTTTCAGATTCATTCAGTGAGAGATAAGATTTTTTAAGTTTAGGACACGATGACAAAATGTTTTCAATGCAGGCCTAGTGTGCGGTGTATATTCGACTTGTCTCTAATATATATAATGTTAAACTTTAGAACCTAATATGATATATGACATAATTAAAGTGAGACAAATGCAAAATAACCTTTAAATTAAATATTAATTGATACATCTCCATTCATCGAAAAAAGGAATTCATTATCAAATTTAAAAACATATATGTTCCATACATGAAATCTAGATTCCATCATCATTACACATCTTGCATTCAAGCCAAAATCAGCCATACCAATACACGTATATATTATATCTTCCATCATTAGACAATAGTAAATAGACGAATTCTCATGTTCTATGAATTTTTTTTGGTAGGAATATTTAAAACAACAAAATATCTCTTAAAAATAGAAACGATAATGTGGTGGGGAAATTTCTGAAAACGTGCGAGGAATAGTTTATTTATCGACCACATGGACATGAAATTCCAAAAGATAGGAGAGACAGGACTCCTCTGATGTACTAAAATTGGGTCCCTTTGAACTGACCCTTTTCGATCTTTTCCGATCTCTCTTTATGGTCTTGCATGAGATTCTGCAAAGGAATGATTTTGTTTTCTATCATGGGCCATGATAATTTTTTAACTTTAGCTCCGCCAGAACAGAGAAACATTGACACCCAAACAGTGCTTAATCTTCTTTTTCTCCACTTTCTTTCGTTCTCATGGCCCACCCTACAAATTCATCACGAGGATTGAAATAAGGTCCAATAATTCGGATAAAAAAAATCGGGTTAATGATTGAGTCTGTAAACGGAATTGAGCTTGTCATGTGTAGGCCTTGAAATGAAACCCTAAGGAATGGTTGTAAAATTATATAATTGGGATACCTATCACCTAGGGTGTAGGTATTGACAACGCAAAGTGTGGAACAACTTCATTTGTAAATAGTGAAAAAGTAACATGGCTGTATGATAGGAATCATGCAAAATGAAATACGGTGAAGATTGATTGCAATCTTAAAACATGGGTTTTTCAAGTTTTATTATTTTTTTTAACAGAAGAAAACACTAGATTATATCAATATGGGATTACAAACTATTAGTTTATTCACATATCTATTCTACAAAGTACCTACAATATCATCCAAAAGAGGTTTATGAATAAATAAAGGTGCGATACAAAAGACTACATTCATATATTTATTATTATTTTCTGTCTTGGCCAAGATGTCAGCCACGACGTTAGCCTCTCTGTAGCAAAAAGACATCCAAACTTTCTGAAACTTGCGAGCCTCCCTATGACAGTCCTGGAGTAGCTCCTGGATATGGTGGTTGGAACATTGCGCCCTACAAAATAGTTGAAAAGTCGACATAGAATCTGTCTCAATGTGAATACTACAAATACCCTAGCTATTAGCAATTTTCAAACCCTCTTTAATAGCCCAAATTTCGGCCATCACATTCGTATTAAAACCAATATTCCTCGCATAACACCATTGAAAGGTACCCTTATGCTCCCGAAGAACCCCTCCAATACCAGAGGACTTAGTTGTTATTTGAGATGACCCATCAGTGTTAAGTTTGTAATTGGTTTTATTAGAGGGGTCCACCTAATACCCATCCACTGTTTAGGCCCATTAGAGCAAGTTTTACTTTTACTAAAACTTGAGTAATTATAACAATCCTCCTTAACTTGGTGAGCTAACAAGGATAAACTCGCTGGACAATTATTAAAGATCGTCGCATTACACATATTCCATAATCTCCAACACCCAAAAAGATTTTATGGGGAATTAAAATAGTTGGTAAGGTTATCATGTTGAGGAGCATGATGGAGAAGGAAATAATAATGCGAATTCGGAGGCTTTAACCCAAACCCTTTCACAATATCAATTAAGTTTGGACAATCAGTGAGGAAATGTACATTTGAGTCCACTTGATGGCATAAGGTACATTTATCCGTAGCCGTAATATGATTGGCATATAAAACGTCAGTAGTAGGTAAAGATTGGTGCGCCAAGAACCAGTAAAATATTTTAGTTTTATTGGTGCAGTTTAGTTTTCAAACCCAGAACCAAGGTAATGACGGTCTACTATTATTATAAGTTTTCTCAATTAACCAATTATAGGCGGATTTGTTGTTAAAAAGGCCAGTTTTATTGGGATGCAAAAACGCAATATCGTGAGAACCCGAATTATGCCAAGGTATACTAGTAATAGTGGTATACCTAGGACTTACAATATGACGAGTCATCATATAAGGTCGTTATATATCTAAGCCTCAGTAGATAAAATTTCCACGCAAGCTATAGGGAAGAAAATTGTATTTGCACCAAAAGTCATTATTCAATCTATCATAATTCCATTATGTAATTTATTTGCGTGCATCTCACCCATTTTTTTCACAATCATTTTTGAATTAGAGGTTTCTTGTGTTCCTTGCATCTTACCCATACTTTTTGTAACAATCATGTTTGAATTAGAGGTTTCGAGTGTATTGATTTATTTCTAAAACCAATGTTTAAATTTCAATCTATCATACTTTCAAAATGTAATATTCTTTCCTTCCATATGAACAGTTTAAATAAACGTTTGTTAGAATATAAACAACCTAACAAATCTCAGTATTTGGTTCGTTCCGAAAATGGTTTCCATAATTTTGCATATAAACTGTTTTAATAAATGTTTGTTATAATATAAACAACCTAACAAATCTCAGTATTTGGTTCGTTTCGAAAATGGATTCAATAATTTTGTAGACAAATAAGTATAGTTAACATTGAATTTCTGTTATTCTTTTAATTATTTATAATATTCTATGATTATATTTTAGTGACAAAGAAAAGATAGAAATCTTATCAATTCATGAGCAAACCACTCACTATAGATGTTTTGTTATTTGTGTTGTGTGCCTTTTAGTTGTGAGTGAATTGTGAATGCTTTGATTTCTCTCAGTATTAATGGAAAAAGATTAATGGACAATGATAAAATAAATATTCGTGGTGAATCGAGCAACAATTGTTGTTTAATAATTGGAAAATATAATCACTATAATGGGGTTGAGTACTTATACATGTAATTTATCTTTATGTAAATCCTTAGAGAACTTTTTAGATGCAAACTTCACTGTAGATATTTAAAATTATGGGTCATATAAATCATTGATAGGGTAGTTTCATGTGTTTCGATTTGTTTTCTAAATCCATTGTTGACGCACAAAAATTACGAGGATAAGATTGAAGATGAAATGAAGATAAACAATCACATCAGACATATAAGAAACAACGACTTTCAAAGTGGTTCGACTATGAATAAAGCCTACGTCCAATGTTCTTTATTTTCCAGGGGTTTACAATAGCAATCAGGGTGTGTTGAGAATGATTGAATTATTCTCTTATATTGAGAGATATAGATGTGTAGAGAGAGAGAGGAAGAAAGATGGAATGAATTGCTTGCCCCTTAGCTAAGGGAGGCGCTGTATTTATAGTGATGGGAGTCTAAGAGATAGAACGTCTTTATATATTCAGACATTTATATCTATTTATAATAAATATGACTATTGGCCTTTTAGGGTACAATGACTGTTAATGAGTCTTCTCCAATGGATTTTGACCTTCTGGACGAGTGCCGACCAACTCTCCTCGGGAGCCGACCAAGTGTCTTCTGTGCCGAGAAAGTGTGAATATTACCATGTAGGACGACAAATGTCACTTTTTTATCGGTCCACGTAGATGGGTAGTTTTGGCATCAACAGAAGCCCCTAATGCGCTATGCTTGATGGTTTACTGAGAGGATATAGTATTTATTCTGAAAAGTTGCTCGGTGCTCGCACATAATGAATAATATTGTTCTACCTTCTTAATTGGTTCAATATATGAATGGTCTCTCTCCTGGGAAACAGATGACTCAGGTTGATCGATGGATGCGTTGGAGTTAATCTTTATTTTGAGGAGCTCTTCTCGACGAGCAAACTTGTGCTATGTATTACCCTTGGGAATTTAGATACATCAATGAGATATGTCATTGTTTACAACTTGTGGCTTATCATAATCTTCAGGTGGGCTAGTTGGCTGGTTAGCTGACTAACCGTCTTCTGAGCCGATCAACTCAGTGCTGATTGTACATGTTTGATATTTTTGATTTCTGCTCCTCTGAAGGCTTTGCTGATGTAACATGTTAGCTTTGAACCCAATTCTTCAATTTGATTAGTACCGAGCTAGTAGAGGACTCTAAAATATTTACATATAAGTACAACTTCTTCTTTCGTGTTGGTCGGGACAACAGTAGTGGAGATGCCAATAATGTATATGTTGACCGTGACTCTTGATCCTCAATAGAATGTGAAGAATAACTCCTGGATGATAATTGGCTAATGATCTTTCATAATCTATTATGATTTGGAGCTGAATCTGATGCTTGGCTGGTGATGTCATCAATTCTTCTTGTACTACTTAGAATTTCTTAGTAACATGAACAATAAGCCCCCAGTGATGAGTTTTGAATACTTTCTCGGTCATTAAATATTACTGGTGGTTGGAAGCCGACCTGTTGGACTTTGTAGAATATTTTACTAGCGTTCTTGTAATTATCATGTATTGCAATTGTAAAATAATATTTGCATGTAATCATTATTCAAATAAATGAAAGGCATTTGATTAACTTATCTTGTTGATTTCTGGATGTTTGAATGACTTCTTGTTCATGCTTTGTATGAAGTCATACCAAAAGTTTTCATTTGGGCAACATTGGTGACTTAAGCTTTTATTTGGGCAATATCCGTGCCTTAAGCTTTTATTTGGGCAACATTTGTGCCTTAAGCTTTTTTTTTTGGGAAACATTTGTGCCTTAAACTTTTATTTGGGAAACATTTGTGACTTAAGCTTTTATTTGGGCAACATTTGTGCCTTAAGGTTTTTGGTGCGCTTCGCACTAGGTTGTCTATTGGTGTAGTTCGCACTAGCTGTGGTGCATTTCGCACTAAATTGGCTAATTGGTGCTGTTTGCACTAGCCCTGTTGGCACTAACCTGATTTCAGGTTTTTGGTGCATCTTGAATTTTAATAAATTGATGCGGAGCCCCCAGTAATAATAATGATGCCCGAGCATTCGTCGAAACTTTATTGCAATATAATGGAATGATCCAATAATGAGCATGATTGAGCATAATATATAATTTGCATTGAATATCCATGCTAGTGAGAAATCCATATAAATAATAAGAGCATCGATCATCTGTTGGAGCTTAATGAGAAATCCAGATAAATAATTAGAGTGTCGACCATCTGCCGGGCTTAATGAGAAATCCAGATATTAATACAAAAGGGGATCGGATGATCCTGCATTGTAAGAGAAGAATATATTTCTAGATCATTCATTTGAATAATAAATATAATATCGATGATTGATCGAATATGCCGAGTAGTTATCGGTGCTGAATATATATAGAGAAGAATTTTCCCGACCAACTATCCGTTGGAGATAAAATATAATGATTGTTGCAGATCTCCTCGGAGCTGAATATATGATAATAAATATATTACCGAGCTCCATTCTGAAATAAATATTAAATATGAATCCGAATAGATATAGAGAATGATTCGTGCTTGAGTATATATTAGTGCAATAATAAAATTAATAGTGCATGGATGATCTGTTGAGGCAAAATTGCATAATGCCAAGCAATGATAATATTTTCCAGAGCATAAGAATATGGCTGAGTATCTATTCGTCGGGATTGAATCTTGTGCACGTGGAATTTAATAACTTGCTCTAACATCTGTGGGAGCTAAATAAAAAAATTATCATGAGAATAATTTAGTCAGCCAATAAATGATATGTATCTGCTCTAAAATTGGGACAATATAAAAGAAATAATATGTTTTGTATCAAACATGTGTGTCATGCCGAATATGTGTCAGAGAAGTAAAGTTTTATCAGTCTAGAATTTTTGCGCAATTATTAGAAATCCACAAAATGCTCAAATATAAATTGGTATCAAAGTATTTATAACTTGGTTTCACATGAGGCTGTTAAGAATTAGATTGGTGTAAGAAACCAAAAATTAAGAGACCAACATTTGTTCAGCAAAGATTTAATTTTAAATAGGTTGGTGCAATAAACCCAAGCCAAAAGCGTTTGATAGCAAAGGTTAAATTTTGATAAAATCAAAGTGGGATGTGGCACAACTTTAATCCGTGAATGCTTATTTTAGTCATCAGGTGTTTTAAAAATGAGTAATGTTTTTACGACTAGATGTTGATCGTCATATAAGACTAGAAGTTTATAGTCAGGGAGGAGTTTGAGCATTATTGGTTTTTTATGAATTAATACAAGGAAAAGGGAGTAATCTTGTCTTTTAGTAGCATGGTAGTGATTTTGACAAAATCAAAATTTGATATTTCTCCATTTGTGCAAAGAAATCAGTTCAAGTCATAACCTTCCATTGTCAACATGTGATAAATCCCGCCAACCAATAATCGATTATGCCGACCTATAATAACTGATGCCGACTAGGAAAAGATGGCCTCGAGCTATTATCGACCAACAATGAGATGATGTCGACCAATATTTTTCTTTCAATGGTCACTGATCAAGACTGGATGTGCCTCCGACCAAGAATTATTTCTGTCCACGATAGCCGACCAAGAATAGATACCTCCGAGTAGAAATATATGTCATTGATCAACGAATAGGAGCTCGAGAACTATTCAAGCTGGATAATATCCATCGTCGATCAGAATGAAATGCCTCCGACCAATAAATGATGCTGAACTGTTTTCCGTATATGAATTCTGACCAGGAAGGGTGGTCATTATGGACCTTGTTTATCGCTAATGTCACCGGGGCAAACGATTTATGGAGTCCGATGTACTTGGTTGGTCACCAACCAGAATCTCGAGGATATAACTTCATGCCACCGACTAAATTGAAATGCTATTCACATAACTTTCGTCGACTAGAAATAATGGTCCGATGGTTTTCGTGATTTATACAGAATTATAATTCTATCGACGAAGCATTGGACTAGCCAAATATTCCGGTGAGTTCATTCTTGAGCCCGTGATCGACTTCTAAACAATAGCTGGAAAAATGATTGGACTCCATAAAATCCTCGCTTTCTTACATTTAAGTGTTGGCCTCAAAATCTGTTGCTAACCCTTAATATATGCTACGAACGAATAAGATATGGACGGGAAGCCTTTGTCTGGCTAAAAATGCAATTTGATCATCAATACATGGTCGGAGAGAAAATTAGGGAAAATATGTCGCCGGCGGGATCTGTCGTCTCCATATCCTGACTTAACATGCGATTGTGATTTTTATTATCGTAGAATATTGAAATTAGGCAGATCCTCTATTTTTTGGTCGACTATTGGGTTTTTACCCGAACCAAGTATCGAATACAAAGATCCTCCATTAAAAATATAATAAATGACCAAGATATAAAAAACCCAATTACTGAGTACTAATTCCTCTGTCATCCAAATTATTGGGAGATAGAAAGCGTGGTCAATTAATTAGGTTGAAAACATTGTTGTGGGTGAATTGAATTGAGACGGTTTCTTTTGATATAATTATCTTTCTATTTTCCACTTGTAAAGAGAAAATAATCAGGAGAGAGAAAGTTGTGGTGACATTTATTTCTTTCAATTTTTTGTTACAGGTAAACGAATCATCATATCTAAAAAATTATTATGAGATTCTTGTAATTCCTCTTAAAATCAACACCGAAAACTATCAAACTATCAATAGATTGATACAGTTGTGTGGATGAAAATTATATAGTTCATTCAAATGAATAAGACGATGTGAGTAACATCTTTAGGGATCAAAATCTAAGGTTTATCCTTTGGAAAAACTCCGGTATGGGAATCAAATATCTAATATAAATCAGTAGATCATATTTATCCTACTTTTAAGGATTCATACAAAACTTATGATCATGAAATTCAGTGCTTTTCAGATGCCGTAAATACAAATTGGATAACCAATTTTTGAATATAAACATACAAAAATCATGATTGAATCAAAAGATGTATGTGCAGTATGAAATTGTGTATACACATAGAAAGAAAAACTTAGCTTTTAAAGATGATCTTCGCTTCTTCTGATAAGAAGGAAAAAAATCTTGTGTCGAATTCTCACAAACGGCGCCAATCTGTTAAAGACTAAAAAATGGCATCTATGCCATTTTTGTGCGTCAACAGTAGATAAAATGATGATGATAAGATTGAAGATGGAATTAAGATAAAAAATCACATCAAACATATAAGATACAGAGATTTTTAAAGTGGTTCGCTTGTGAATAAAGCCTACGTCCACTGTTCTTTATTTTCCAGGGGTTTACAATAGCACATCAAGGTGTGTTGAGAATGATTGAATTATTCTCTTGTCTTGAGAGATATATATGTGTAGAGATAGAGGGGTAGAAAGATGGAATGAATTGCTTGCCCCTTAGCTAAGGGCATGGTTGTATTTATAGTGCTAGGAGTCCAAGAGATAGAATGTCTTTATATATTCTGACATTTATATCTATTTACAATAAATATGATTGTTGGCCTTCTAGTGTATAATGACTATTGATGAGTCTTCTTCAATGGCTTTTGACCTTATGGATGGTTTGTCTTCTTTAGGGTTGGTCAACCGGTATGCCGACCAACTCTCTTAGGGTGCTGACTAATGCTCATCGGGAGCTGACCAAGTGTCTTCTATATCGAGTAAGTGTGAATATTGCCATCTAGGATGGCAGGTGTCCCTTTCTTATCGGTTCACGAAGATGGGTGATTTTTGGCGTTAACATCCATTTTACATTTCAATCTATCATAATTTCAAAATGTAATTATCTTTCCTTTCATGTAATCTATTTGAACAAACATTTGTTAGATGTAAACAACCTAACAAATTTTAGCATTTGGTTCATTTCCAAGATGGATTCAGTCTTTTTGTAGACAATTAATTGGTTAACATTGCATTGCTATTATTCTTTTTATTATTTACACAATTTTGTTGTTTATTTTTTGTGCCTTTTGGTTGTGAGTGAACTGTGAATCCTTTGATTTATATTGATATTAATTCTAAAAGTTTACTAGACAATGATAAAATAAATATTCATCTCAAATTGAGCAAATTTTTTTGTCTAATAATTGGAAGGTATCATCATTGTAATGGGATTTTGTACTTATATATGTTATTTATCTTTAAATAAAGCCTTAGAGAAGTTTTTTAGATTCAAACTTCACTGTAGACATTTAAAATTTTGGGTCATATAAATTATTGATAGGGTAAATTCGATGGTTACTATAGTTTTGCTGTAAACTTTAGGGTATGTGTTGGTGAAATTATTTTAAGAGAAACAAATTTTATTATCAAGGATTGTGTCTTTAGCTTTGACATTGAACACCTTGCGTTCATCTCAATTTAACCCATGCAATAGTAAAGGAAACACAAAAAATGATTAACACACGATTTAGTTGATGGGGAAAATTGAGGATATACAAATGCCTTTCGAAAATAGGTGTGAATATGATAAAGCCTGACATGTGGTTTTTTTAGGCCCGCATAAGATGTTTAATTTATATGGTCGTATATAAGTTGAATCATATATCGATAATGATTAAGTTTGCTATATTATGCTATAAACTAATCATGTATGTTAATTTTTTTAATAAAGAATTATGATCTCTACATAGTGGAACATTTAATCGAGACTAACTCAAAACCCTTATGTAATTTAAATGCATGTCGTAATATTCCACGTCGCCCATATTTAACGGTGATAGACTGCCTAATCTAGAATAAGGCCAATTAATTGTAGTATACCACACACATATCAACATTTTATTATTGCTTCCCATTATTTGTTTTTCTCCCAATTATATAACATTGTTCTATTGTATAATTTACTAACTTAACCGTATCTTTTTTTTAATCTTTTACCATATGTGTTCAAATGTTCAATCTAGAAGTATCTGCAAATTTCTTTATATATAAAGGCACATTTTAACTAGCAAGATCTTACCATAGTGAATAGTGGTACATAAATGGGTTCATGATTTACTACTTTAATATAAATTTACATTGCAACATTCTATCTTTATTTAGTTTTTCAAGTTCTTCTCTTTATTCATTTTCTCAACATCTTAAAGTTCTACCAGTATTGTATTTACCTAAGTTCCAACATCTCAAAGGATTGTTGACTTTTCACATGCCAAAAGTGTAAGTGAGTAGTTTTGTCTATTTTGATTTGTTTTCTAAAACCATGTTCAATTTTTAATCTATTATACTTCCAAAATGTAATTATCTTTATTCGCATATAAACTATTTGAAGAAACATTTGTTAAAATATAAACAACCTAACAAATCTCATTAATTGGTTCCTTACCAATATGGATTCAATAATTTTGTAGACGATTAGTTATTTAACATTGCATTGCTATTTCCCTTTTTAGTATTTATAAATCGATTTTTTGTTTGTGTTGTGTGCCTTTTATTTGTGAGTGAACTACGAGTCCTTTGATTTCTACTAGTATTAATTGAAAAGGTTTGATGGACAATGATAAAATAGATATTCGAGGCAAATCGAGCATAAATTGTTGTCTAATAATCTGAAGGTATCATCATTGTAATGGGATTAAGTACATTATACATGTTATTTATGTTTAAATAAAACCTTAGAGAAGTATTTTATATGCAAACTTCACTGTAGAAATTTAAAATTTTGGGCCCAGATTTTTTTGCATTATGTATGTAGATAAAGGGCAACAGACTCTATCATTACCCCAGCCACACTATCCAGCTTTCAAGACGACCTGTTTACGCTGCATCCACTTTAAAACAACTTGCGGCATATCTGAGCCACATTCATACTCTTTGTACCCCTTCTTTCTCGCTCATGTTCTGATGGCAATATAAGAAGAATAAGAGAGCATATTTTTAACACGAAATGAGACAATGGTTTCTAAAAAATGCTGGAAATGCAAATTGAGATTTGCTAGATTCCTGAAACCATGTTCTAATAATATCAACCAAATTGTATGCATACACCTAATACCGCTTAATATCTTAATCCCCCCCCCCCCCCCCCCCCCCCCCCCCAACAATCACAAACAATGAACTTTCAAAGTTTTCTTTAAAGGCTAGAACTAGCCCTACAAGAAATGGAATGAATGGATTGAAATGTTATCCCCAAAATACAATCCCCTTAGGATTAAACTCTCACGAGTTCTATAAATGAATTGTCGTGTAGTCAGGATGTATTTGTTTATTTATCCAAATATTGTGCTCCCATGGGGAGAAGCTATAGTTACTCTAGAAGTTATTAAAATTCTTGGTGGGTACCAAGTGCTTGGAACACTGGTGACAAGTCCTCTTGGACCACAATTAAGTAAGCCTTTGGTAATAAAACGACGTAAGATAAATTCCCACATGTAGGTTCTTAATCATTTACTTTTCATTACTCACTTGTAGAAATATCAATTTTTTGTTAAATTCTTATTGTTCTTATGGTTGTGTATTTGGTGACAACCCCTTAACAAACATATTGAGTTTTGTTAAGTAGCACTTCATTGTTATGCAAATGCGTTTTTAGTTGATAAATAATATGCTAATTTTAAAAATAGGTTAGAAGACATTTCACTAGTTAAGACTCATTTAGATGGTTCAGTGATATGTGTAACACCCCGCCCACCCGGAGAGAGCGAACGGAGCGCTAATGCGATAAAATAAATCCATATCCACAAGTGATAAGAATAGAGCATCTAAGTCCCACAACAACAAAAGAGAAACTACAAATCTCAATCTCTTCAAATTAAACACCAAATCTCTCGAATTACATACAACAACTACTCGAAAATAAAATACAAATCTCCAAAGCTCTATACATCAAAATAATACAAATCTTTCCCAAACAATCCTCGCTAAAATCAATCTCCATAGCGCCCCAAAATCCGCGCTAACCTGCCACTAAATGAAAATATGGGGAAGTACACAATACGACAGGAATTATGCTCAACAAATACAGATTAGCGATGAATAAAACGTAACAACACGAGTAGGAATATTCAAATCAAAATGCAAATCTCAAAGCATTTATCAATATAATTGCTCAATAACACATCAATGGGTAACCAGGCCTCACCCCATTCGCATATGCTTTATCAAGCCATAGCCGGGAATAGGTATTCTGGCGGGTACTCAACATCCGTGCCATATTAAAATCTCATGACAACGTGCTCATCAATAATATAATGATACCACATGAATCAAAATAATTTCAACAATTATTTTTCAGATTTCAATGAATTTATCAATTCAAATATGAGTTCAATTAACAAGAATTTAAAGAGAATAACACTTGCGAGATTTAAGGAGCATATTGTGTAAAACCCCATACCTCAAACCATGATGAAAAACCAACGATCACATCCTCAAGATCAACTCAAAAGATATACAAAAGCTCCTCGAAGAACCTCCAACAAATAGCCCTAAGAACACCTCTAATCTAAGGTTGGAACTCACAAATCTCAAGGGCCAATGTGTATATAAAAAGAAGACGAATATAAAATATATTTCCTGCCAAAATTTGTGCCAAAAGTATGTTAAAAGGCTTGCCCACGATTCCCTTTTATAATGAAAATAAATGAAGATTTGGAATCCAAAAGACTCCTTTAAATAAGGAAAATAAATGAAGAGTTGGAAGTCAAAAAAACTCTTGAAAATTACTTAATGTTTGCCGACTTAGAATTCCAAGAGTTAAAAACATTTAAAAATCATTTAAAAATCCGTTTTAACTCCGTTTTCGAAACCGTTTGAAATTCTCGCCTTTAAAAATAATAACCAACATATTTGAGCAATAAAAATAATTTTATCAAAAACTTTATTTTCCTCAATTTTCCAAAAATTAATTAAAATAGCCCAAAATTACGCGGGTTATTACACTTCCCCACTAACAATGGAATTTCGCCCTCGAAATTCGCCGAATGACTAACTCTAAAAAAATCAGGCTAACAATCTCCAAAAATAATTTCGTCTCCAAAAATAATTCCTCACCTCTAATCTCGAAACCAAACACGAATATCACCTAAAATTTGCTATCTCCCAAAAATTGCTAACCACGCAATGAACCAAAACTCAAGCCCCGAGGGTTGCCGTATACCTAAGCTCTGATACCATTTGTAACACCCCGCCCGCCCGGGGAGAGAGAACGGGCGATAATGCGATAAAATAAATCCAAATCCACAAGTGATAAGAATAGAGCATGTAAGTCACACAACAACAAAAGAGAAACTACAAATCTCAATCTCTTCAAATTAAACACCAAATCTCTCGAATTACATACAACAACTACTCGAAAATAAAATACAAATCTCCAAAGCTCTATACATCAAAATAATACAAATATTTCCCAAACAATCCTCGCCAAAATCAATCTCCATAGCGCCCCAAAATCCGCGCTAACCTGCCACTAAAAGAAAATACGGGGAAGTACACAATACGACAGGAATTATGCTCAACAAATACAGATTAGCGATGAATAAAACGTAACAACACGAGTAGGAATATTCAAATCAAAATGCAAATCTCAAAGCATTTATCAATATAATTGCTCAACAACACATCAATGGGTAACCAGGCCTCACCCCATTCGCATATGCTTTATCAAGCCATAGCCGGGAATATGTATTTTGGCGGGTACTCAACATCCGTGCCATATTAAAATCTCATGACAACGTGCTCATCAATAATATAATGATACCACATGAATCAAAATAATTTAAAAAATTATTTTTCAGATTTCAATGAATTTATCAATTCAAATATGAGTTCAATTAACAAGAATTCAAAGAGAATAACACTTGCGAGATTTAAGGAGCATATTGTGTAAAACCCCATACCTCAAACCATGATGAAAAACCAACGATCACATCCTCAAGATCAACTCAAAAGATATACAAAAGCTCCTCGAAGAACCTCCAACAAATAGCCCTAAGAACACCTCTAATCTAAGGTTGGAACTCACAAATCTCAAGGGCCAATGTGTATATAAAAAGAAGACGAATATAAAATATATTTCCTGCCAAAATTTGTGCCAAAAGTATGTTAAAAGGCTTGCCCACGATTCCCTTTTATAATGAAAATAAATGAAGATTTGGAATCCAAAAGACTCCTTTAAATAAGGAAAATAAATGAAGAGTTGGAAGTCAAAAAAACTCTTGAAAATTACTTAATGTTTGCCGACTTAGAATTCCAAGAGTTAAAAACATTTAAAAATCATTTAAAAATCCGTTTTAACTCCGTTTTCGAAACCGTTTGAAATTCTCGCCTTTAAAAATAATAACCAACATATTTGAGCAATAAAAATAATTTTATCAAAAACTTTATTTTCCTCCATTTTCCAAAAATTAATTAAAATAGCCCAAAATTACGCGGGTTATTACAATATGGTGGTGTTAGTGTATGTTTTTGTTAATAGTCATGCATTTTGTATATGGTAGGATTGTGCTATTTTATTTCAACTGAAATTTTTCATTCTTTTTGTTTACTTAATACTTTTTTGATATTTGTAATTTGTTTTAGTTATTAAAGAGACTCTTTATTACATTTCTTTGATTATAGTCATTTGAATTTTTAATTCTCATTCTCACCATTGCTGTAACTCTTTATCTCTATTTGCACATTCTAATTTCGTTAAATGGTTTCGTGAAAAAAAAAATTATTATATGATAAATATGACTTTTACATGGCAATGTTTTGTTGAGACTATGAAACTATTTCTTCCCAATACAATCATGGTATCTATGGCTTTTACACGTCATTGTTATTTAAATTGTTGTTTGAGGCTAAATGAATACTAAATGAGAAATGAAAGATCAATATTCTCTACAAATGATACAAATTATGATAAACGAATGTATTTTAATTTCTACTTTTCTTTTTTTTACATGTGATGTATTTGTCAATATTGTCATTAGTTTAAAATCATTAATTTGTTCTAATTTTGTATCACGTTAATTTATAACAAAAAGAATTTATAGCATTTTAATTCTGCAATTGTATATGTATAACATATTTGAGGGAATGAACACAATACAATATGCATATGCACGCATTTGTCTACTATTGAACCATAATTTTGCCTGTTTTTATAACACTTATTTAAAATTTTATTCTTATTTTGGATCAATTAACTATATTTCATAAAATTATATTATATGTGTATATGAAGAATATGGATTGAAATGAACGAAAAAATCTAAGCAAACAAAGTATATGCCCGAAAATATACCATCGACATTGATAACCTGACATCTCAGGAGCTACGTTTCCAATCAAGGCCCCGAATGATGGAATTATATACCTTTGTGAAGTACTCAAAGCATAAACCTAAAAATACTAAGTCCGGGAACCTTTTTGATATTTACTAGTACTTAGACAAGGTCCCAACGATTAAAAGACCTGATAAAGACGAAAAGGTTGTTCCATCAAAGAATGACGACAAGTTTAAAGATGAAATTCGTATGTAGTTACCATTTATTATGGTCGATTATATTAGAGTAAGAAAAGTCCATCCTGTAAATAAAGAGTTGTTCATTGTCGAAGAAGGAGAATAAGGACACTATGGTTATCTACATGAGCATTTTGATTAACATGTCATCTAGAGATGGAATATTATTTACACATTTGGGATATGTGGCGTGTTTTGTTTCTCTTTTCCTATGATAATAATGTTTTTTTATCAAGTATCCCCTTATTTTACTTGTAGTTTGTATTGTTGAAAGCTTATAGCTTCAACATATACACCAACAAATAAAATAAATTTTTGATAATATTTATGGTTTGAGATTTATGGTGTGATTATTATGATGTTTAGCATTATAATGATGAATTATATCATTCCCAATAATATATTATATCTATTTTGTAATTTTCCAATCGTTTATCCTCAAGTTCAGTTAAAGGATTTGGGTGTTGCCAACAATTGTCTCCATATACTAATAAATCCAGTAAAACCATTTATCAACTAAAAACATTTATCATATGTATCTATGGATTACATAAACTACCATATTCTACCTAAAATGGTTAAAAAATTTAGATTTATTATTGCAACTATGAATTATATCTAATGAAAAATTGTCTTCCCGTTTAATGGTATTTATTCTCTTACCAATGTAAGTGGCATTTTCACTGAGTTGTCCATTTTTAAAAGATATACAAATTTTTTAGCTTTTGAGATATTAAAATATTATGGTATAATATTTGGCATGTGTATTGGAATTATAATACAATAAGGATTAGTGGTTTAGGCTACATTCTTCAGTCATTTTACTTATAACTTTTAATCGCTTATTATATTCTCTTTTCCTACCATCATGTTATTGTTTTTTAATTGTTGTTGGATGATAGTGTTTATAACTTTACGTACTATTAATTTTACACTATTATTTTAATTTCTATCCTATATCTATTATTTACCCCTAAAGTCCTTACCATTGCTTTAATAATTACATTATGATTTATATCCGATGCTATTATTATCATTAAATAGTTTAGAATATTATTTTACTACAATTATAGTTCAAATTTGATTCATCTGAAATGACAACAGTTTCTTAAAATATTAAGACATTTTTCACACTCTAAAATCCTTATTCAATTTCATAGGTATTGAATAATATACACTCTTCATTGCAAATATGTGTTGTTTGCCTTCCTATATTTAAGAGAATAAATATTCCTATTGTGCCTTATTTAGATGGATGAATCAATAAGAGATAAAATCTCTAGATTACGTCGTAGACTCATTTGATTAGAGAGGAATCCTCGATTCCTTGATCATTCACATGATTTAGATGATGGAAGAGGATAACAAATATTTAATACTCCTACGCTACCCACGATGGCCGACTGCTTAGTTGAAGATAATCATCCTCACAATCACATGTTCATGAAAAGGGACAAGATGAACACGCAAAAAATAACCGCTTTTACTTCTCGTTTTGTTGTTCAAGAAAATGGAAATTTCGTTATCGTAACTCATGTGGGCAAAATATTTTATACTGAAGTGACTAATAGTAACTACCATGGCTATACCGTTTCTTTTGTTAGACACGCGCTTGATGTGGTAAATGTCTTGTAAATCACATGTAAGTTATGCAACAATACGTATACGATAATATTATTACAATGAATAAATAATAATAATAATAATAATAATAATAATAATAATAATAATAATAATAATAATATTTGTTTATAATTTATATATTGATATTTATCATAAGCACGATTAATTTAAGCAATAAAAATTCTATATATAGGCGATATTGTATCCAAAAAAGATTCAACATAGGCGATCAGATGTGTTTTTAAACACAAAATCCTTTCATTTAGACTCTTTACATAAATAATCTTACTAACATACTAACCCATATTTAAATACGTTGCTAAAAACTAATAATGTCTCCCATTGTATAGGGAAGTATATTCAACCATGAGATTTTGGAGGTCCAACTCATATTTGCCCAAATTGTTTAGCAATCCTTTGGTATGAAGAGAGTAAAGATAAGTGTAAAAAACTTAGGGATCTCAAATTTTCATTGTGTTGCCAAGAAAGAAAAGTGAAACTTCCCGTGTTGACAGATCCACCTCCACTTTTAAATGATCTCCTAATATCTGAAAACCGAACCAGGTGCTTGAGGTTTAAAGATAAAACTAGAGCATACAACTCGATGCCTACATTTACCTCTATTGGTGCCATTATAGACAATCATATAAAAAAATGGAGGAACGTCGTACGTTTATCGTATTAATGGTCAAAACCATCACATGATCGATTCATTACTCCTTATTTCAGGATAGAGGCTGAAATTTACATAGCTATATTTCTACGATGCTGATAATGAGTTAAATAAAAGAATCATGCCATTAGGTGGGGACATAAATTCATCCAAATTAGATCATGAAGTTGTCTCAAATTTGGTGAAAATTCTTGACGATCACAAAAAACTAGCTAAAGTATTTTGCATGGATTGTGATCGTTTCAAAGAATCAAATATCCTACCCATAAGAATAAGATTGGTTGGGCAACGAACGAAGGATCCAAGGATGTACAATCTACCAAGTACATCAGAAGTTGCAGCACTGATTGTTGGTGACCTAACACTACACCAAAAACAGAAATCTGGCATGATTAAAAATCGTGCAAGATTTTTTGGCACGATTTAAAACTGTGCCAGATTTCCCAATCTGGCACGCTTTTGGCACACTTTTGGCTAAATTAGGTTTTCACCATTTAACAACTTGTTTTTAATCCTAAGCTAAGATAATTTCAAATTATCATCATATTCTCAAACCGGGCGACTCGTGACTACACGGTCAGTTCCTAGGAGTTACGTTAATTCTGTACGAGGTGTTAGTTCCTCTTACAGGGCCGTTTGGGGGATGGTTTGGGTTTATACCCTTTAACGCCATGTTTTTAAGCCTAAGCTAACTATTTTCAAATAATCATCATATTCTAAAACCGGGAGACTCATGACTACACGGTCAGCTCCTACGAGTTACATTGGTCTCGTATGAGGTGTCAATGCCTCTTACAGGGCCATTTGGGGTTGGTTTGAGTTTTCACCCTTTAACGGCTTGTTTAAGCCTAATCACGATATTTTCAAATTATTGTCATATCATCAAACCGAGATACCATTGACTACGCGATCAGTTCCTACGAGATACATTGGTCCCGTGCGAGGTGTTCATGCCTCTTACGGAATCGTATGGAGGCTGATTTGAGTTTTTTTCCTTTAACTTTTTTTTAAAGCCTAAGCTAGATAATTTCAAATTATCATCATATTCTCAAATTAAGAGATCCGTGACTATGCGATCAGTTCCTACGAGCTACATTGGTTCCGTATGAGGTGTTAATGCCTCTTACGGGACCGTTTGGGGGATAATTTGGGTTTATACCCTTTAACAACATATTTTTAAGACTAAGCTAACTATTTTCAAATAATCATCATATTCTCAAATTGAGATACCCGTGACTACGCAATCAGTTCCTATGAGTTACATTGGTCCCGTGCGAGGTGTCCATGCCTCTTACGGGGCCATTTGGGGGTTGATTTGAGTTTTCACCCTTTAATGACTTGTTTTAAATCTAATCTAGATATTTTCAAATTATCATCATATTCTCAAATTGGGAGACCCGTGACTACGTGGTCAGTTCCTACGAGTTACATTGTTCCCATTTAAGGTGTTCATCATGCCTCTTATGGGGCTGTTTGGAGGTTGATTTGGGTTTTCACCCATTAACAACTTATTTTTAATTCTAATCTAGATATTTTCAAATTATCATAATATTCTCAAATCGGGAGACCCATGACTACGTGGTCAGTTCCTATGAGTTACATTAGTCCCGTTTGAGGTGTTTATGCCTCTTACAAGACCGTTTGGAGGCTGGTTTGGGTTTTCACCCTTTAACAGTTTATTTTTAAGGCTAAACTAGATAATTTCAAATTATCGTCATAGTATCAAACCGGGAGACCCATGACTACGCGGTGAGTTCCTACAACTTATATTGGTGCTATACAAGGTGTCCGTACGTCTTACGCGATCGATTGGGGCCTGATTTGGATTTTTACCCTTTAATGGATTATTTTTAAGCCTAATCTAGATATTTTCAAATTATCATCATATTCATAAACCGAGAGGCCCGTGAATACACAGTCAATTCCTATAAGTTACATCAGTCCCGTACGAGGTGTTAGTGCCTCTTATGGGGCGGTTTGGGGGATGTTTTGGGTTTTCACCCTTACACTACTTATTTTTAAACCTAAGCTAGATATTTTAAAATTATCATTATATTCTTAAATCGGGAGATCTGTGACTACGCGGTCATTTCCTATGAGTTACAATGGTCTCGTACGAGGTGTTGGTGCCTCTCGGGGTCATTTGGGAGATGGTTTGGATTTTCACCCTTTAATGGCATCGTTTTAATCCTAAGCTAACTATTTTCAAATAATCATCATATTTTCAAATCAGGAGATCCGTGACTAAGTGATCACTTCCTACGTGTTACATTGGTCCCGTGCGAGATGTTCATGCCTCTTACGGGGCCGTTTAGAGGCTGATTTGGGTTTTCACCCTTTAACGTCTTATTTTGAAGCCTAAGCTAATTACTTTCAAATTATTGTCACATCCTCAAATCGGGAGACCCGTGACTACACGGTCAGTTCCTACGAGTTACATTGGTCCACTGCAAGGTGTTCATGCCTCTTACGGGGATGTTTACGAGCAGATTTGGGTTTTCACCCTTTAACGACTTGGTTTAAATATTTTCAAGCTAAAGTCTAAATATTTTCAAATTATCGTCATATTCTCAAATCGGGAATCATGTGACTACATGGTCAGTTCCTTTGAGTTACACTGGTCCCGTGCGAGGTGTTTATGCCTCTTGCGGGACCGTTTGGCAGTTGGTTTGGGATTTTACCCTTTAAAGGAATATTTTTAAGACTAATATATATATTTTTAAATTATCATCATATTCTTAAATCGGGAGTCCCATGACTGCGCAGTCAGTTCCTACGAGTTACTCTGGTCCTGTGAGAGGTGTTCGTGCCTCTTATGGGGACGTTTGGGAGTGGTTTGTAGTTTTTACCCTCTAATGACATGTTTTTTAAGCCAGAGTCTAAATATTTTCAAATTATCATCATATTCTCCAACTGGGTATCCCGTGATTACACGTTCAGTTCTTACGAGTTACATTGGTCCCCTGCGAGGTGTTCATGCCTCTTACGGGGCCTTTTAGGGTCTGGATTGGGTTTTCATGAAACTAAATGATTACACTCATGTCCCGCATCCAAGTACCCACGATTACAATCATGCCCCATATCCAATTTCTCATGATTACACTCATGTCCCGCATCCAAATTCTCACAATTTGAAAAAGTGTTTGAATTCTGTTTTAAATGTATGTTGCTCTGAATAATTATACTCTATTTTGAATTGTATGAACTTAATTATTTGTATATTTATGTTATGTGTTTCTGAAAATATGTTATTTGGTAACACTGAGTTGATTCAAAAATATGCTAGTTACACTAGGAGCTTCTTAGATGACCTATTATAACAGTTATAATAGGCACGAACTTGTTATAAGTTATAAAAGTAATAACAGTTAATGAATTATTCAATTTAATGACAGTTGTAACGTAAAGACAAACTGACAAAATTATTAATGTAATGACAAAATTAGTTAATGAATTATAAAAGGCATCGACCTGTTATAATAAGCATGAACCTATGTAATAGGCATGGACCTGTTATAACAGTAATAACAGTTAATGAATTAGTTACAATGGAGTTACAAAATTAGTTATAACAGTTGACAAAATTAGCTGTAACAGTTGATAAATTTAGTTACAACGAACTAGTCATAACAACTTGGCTATAAAATAACAATAAATAAATAAGATATGTAAAATGAACTACATAGAAATATTTGAATTACATAACAGTTGAGAGGACATTTTTGGATAACCTGTTTACCAAATATCAGTTGAGATGACATAAAATATGTTTACCAAATATACTATGTAATAATAAAATATGTTTACCAAATATACTATGTAATTCAAATGTTTCAATGTAATTATATAGAATTCAACATTATATCTCCAAACCTCTATATCTCGTTTTTTCTATAAGTCCTCCTAAGAAAAAGTATGGAATCTAGTTGGTGATCCTCTTAGTTATGCTTTTTGTCCTCATTCTACTAATTAGGAGGCTCTTATTAAATGGTGCATGCATTCAAGGAATTCTGAAATCTCTAAATGTATTCACAAAATTCTGCCTCAATGTACCCTCTGGGAAATATGGATCAATATAAAAAGGCCATATTTGAACGAAAAAAATGAATAACAACCTCATTTTTTCAAATATCATCTCTAGGGTGAAAGAAATATTTCATACTTTTTCCTCTAAACGCTCTCTCCATTCCCTCCTAAAAGAGGTAGTCAAGCTCTTCAATCTTAAGCCTAGAAGTAATTCAAGTTCAACATGCTCTCTTGTGTATTGGAATAAGCCTCAAATTCATACAGTGAAATTAAACACAGATGGTGCTTGTATAGTGTGTTGTTTTGAGTTTTACCACTGTGTTATTTGTTGACATCATCCATATTCTCTACTAGTGTGATTGTTCTCTATAGATTGATTCTAACTCGACTTTTATGGTATTATTTTTTTTACTAATTTTACATATGTGCCTCCGATCTTAGGTGGCAAGGAATCATTGTTTAATTGTGTTGTAATATTTTGTGAGCGAGGCCTCACTCTCAAATTTCTCACGGTTAGTATATAGCTTTGATCTAACTAAAGATTTTAGCAACACTTTGTACGAATAATATCCATAGACGTTATGACACATACCCAAAGGAAAGTTTGCAATGTTGTTGTGGTGGTAGCTACAAGTATAGAGAGTTTACACTTTATACTTGAAAATTTAATAATTCAACATTTGAAAAAACTAACTGTCTACATTTGAAAATTAAATAATGCAATAAAAACTAAGTGTCTACACTACATTTGAAAATTTAATAATTCAAAAAAAACACTATAGCGTACCTGTCTGTAAGAAACTCTTCTTTGGTGGTAAGATCTCTAAATAAGAACAAGGAAAACATATATAGAGCAGCAATCATCAGAGTCGCGTCTAATGTTTCAATAGGAATATAACACCGAGTGTTTTTCAATGAGGCATATCGATTTGAACCTTCTATGATCCTGGGTACAGCAGGGAAAGAGAGACCTACCATTGCACTAACAATGGTTTAATTGTATTAGTTACGAAAACCATAAAACAATTAAATTTCAGTCAGATCCATTTGCAAAACTCAAACAGTAGTTCAATTTATACAAACAAATAGTTGTTTATCCATTAGTATTTACATCATATGGTATAATGATATGCCAATGGCTAAAAAAATGGCCCTCGTCAAAACCACATATGTACACTTCAGTGCTGAATTTTGATTCAATAAAAGGAATGATAAATAGAAAATGCATCTATTGGAGAATAATCAACTATAGACCTTAAATATCCGTTCATCTATTGCAGTTATTAAAGAGATTAGTAAGTTGTACACATGCACCCACCTTTATCTCTAGTAGACTGCAACAATGTAGATGTGCCCCATGTACCTAGAACACATGTAGCTCTAGTGCGCTGCTAAAAATTTACTGAATGTATGCGTATCTAATATAAAAAAAACATAACTATAAAAAGTGAATATATCATTGAAGTTGACATAAGGAAATACAACTTTAGTTAGACATGCTAATATTTAATAGGTATCAAACCCAATCATACACTTAACAAACCAGTACACGATTTAAAACAGACATGACATAAGCTGAACTAAACACAACTCTTAATGAATCAGGTATGAATTATGGAATTTCTGACATGAACTTTGACATGAAATGACAAGACACTATGTGTTGCCAAGTTTACTTCAAGTTACCTGATAAATATAACAACATCACTCGCTCTAAACTGTTTGGCACAAACAAAAATACTCCAACCGGTTGTGAGAAAGTGCCTTTTTGGTTTCCCTACTAATAAAGAAAATGAGACCACGATAATTAAGGAAATAATTTTAAAAATAAAATAAACCATATACTGGAAAATTAGCTTTGAAAACTGAGCATAAGCAGTCAAATTTAAGAGAATTAAAAAAATGAAAAGAAGAAAGGTCAATGTTTATATATACGCACTCACAAAACCAATGTTAATGAGAATCTTTCTAAAGAATTTGGTTACAAACAAACCTATTTTTTCCCAAGGAATTTACGAAAAAAATTATAATCACGTTAACCACAATGACAAAATTAAGTAGTCCAACTTTTATGAAATTACAAAAAACTACATATATGAAGTGAAACAATTGAATACCATATCAACTATTTTGAGTTAGCTAAATATAAGCACTGAATGAGCACTGTTTTGTTCTGCTTGCTAAATATCATTGTGTTGATTAGAAATCCACACAAAAAAACGGATAGGGCATCATTGATTTACCTCAACAAGAAGTAGGACTTGACTTGCAAATATCTCGTTGCAAATCGAGATGCGAGAAATTTTGAAACCGGTAGGAAAAAAATGTTGTTTTGATCAACAAGAAGAAAAATGGAAAAATATAACAAGATGAAGAAACCGGTAGAAATAAGGTTTCTATTTTACCTCTGCAATGTAAATATCTCGTGGTGTGGCCAATTTGGGGGTTTTTGGTAAAAATGAGTAGCTATAAAGATGAGGAGGCAACGATGATGTGGATCGTGGCAGCGATGATGAGGTGGAGTCTCTTCCCTTAGCCACAAACGACGGGATGTCCATTAGCTTTTGGCAGCGATGATGAGGAGTTAGGGATGATGCAGATCATAGAGGAGGTCGGGTAGTGTGGATCGTAGAGGAGTCCGAGTAGCGTGGTGAGAGAGAGAGAGAGAGACTTAGGTTAGAATGATTTGGGGTCCTCTTGAAATTTTTTGTCCCCGCTTGAAATTTTAGGGTCTAGCTTTTTTAATGAAACGAACCCATATTTGGTACGGTTTTAAGCGGTGCCAAATTTTGTCACTGTTTTAAAACGTGTCAGATTATGATTAAATCGTGTCAAATCTGGCGCAATTTTAAATTGCGCCAAATTCTCCTTACCTAAGCGTGCCAAATTAGAAATTTTGGTATAGTGTAGGGGAAGAAAATATTAGTAGAGATGTGTTTGTTGAACATAATTCCAATGAATTGCAAAGGATTAATGAGCTTTCATCCTTCATTTATTGACATGCAATATCCATTATTATTTCTATACGGTAACTATGGCTTCCAGCTTGATGTCATATACCAAAATAACATTGCAAAGTGACATACTAAAAGAGAATGCATTATTATGAGAGAGTATTATGCATTCAGTATCCACTAGAGAATAAATGACAAAGCTCTATTACTGGGAGGAAAAATGTTCCAACAATATGTTAGTTATGTGTATACATGCATAGGAGAATAAATTCTATGATGGGTTTGTTCTAACCAACCCAAGTTACGAGCGAAATTATATAAAGGGACTAAAGATGTTGTACTACAAGGAGATTCAATTCCGCCATCTGTTGGAAAACATATTGTGCTTGCATCAACCTTTACAACAGGTTCGCGATATATGGATCAAAACTTCTATGACGCGAAGTCTATTTATTGATGGTTTGGTAACCCATATTTATTCCTCATGCTAACGAAATATTTAAAATATCCAGAAATATATTGATTTTTCAGCTCAACTGGTCAGACTCCCGATGAGAGACCAAATATTATATCAAGTGTTTTCATTCCCAAGCTTCATGATCTTATGACTGACTTGATAAAGCAATGACATTTCAATAAAATATTATAAGGTTCATACATTTCAATTTAATTTCAAAATAGTACAAAGCTACGATTTTTTAAAGGAAGCTATCTTTAGATGAAATGAATTATATTTAAATTTATAAACCATATTTTTACAGCAATATACACAATTGAATTCCCGAAGAGGGGGCTTCCACATACCCATCTACTTCTATTTTTGTCTCCCGATGACAACCAACCAGCCCTCGCTAAGGTTGGCAAAATCATCTCTGCTTAAATTTCTTGATTGTACGAATGATCCCATTGGCTACACAACAGTTTACCAGTTTAGGATTCATGGGCCTTGCGGTAATGCCAATATAAAGTCACCATCAATGTCGAGGGGAAGTTTCTCAAGACACTTTCCAAAAAGATTTTGGAATCAAACAAAAATAAATGAAATTATCTTTTCCATATATAGACGAAGGGATGATGACTGATATGTTAAGAAAATGGGTGTGAAGCCTGATAATAGATTTGTTGTGCCTCATAATATTTAATTATTTATCAAATACTAAGCTCATATAAATGTTGAATGGTTCAACAATTCCAGGTCAATTAAATTCCTATTTACGTATATTAATAAAGTCCCTCGTAAAACCAGAATGGCACTAGAGGAGACCCTATTGAGAACAGGTCAAAATGAGAATAAAGAGGTCTGAGAGATTGATGAAATAATAACATTTATGGATTATTGCTATTTGTCTGCAGGTGAAGCATGTTGAAGGATATTTCAATTTTATATATAGTATCGGAGTGTTGGTGTAGAATGTCTTACATTTCATTCACCTGAGGAGTATGTCATAACTTTCAGAGAGTCAGACCATTTAGACATGGTCATTAATAGATTAAAATTGGAGAAGACTATTTCACATAATGAATGGCTACAAATCTCAAGTATCAAGATGCCAAATCATTAACCTATGCTGAATTCCTAACAAAACGTGTTTGGAAATCACTAGAGAAGCGGTGGACAAGAAGAAAGTCTATAACATTCCTCAATCATATTGTAATGCACATCCAGCTTCAGGTGAATTTGTTTACCTTGGACTTTGGTTAAACATCGTTCAAGAAGCTAGAAACTACGATGAAGTTCAAACTATGAATGGAATTGTATATCCAATGTGTAAAGCTACATTTTATGCACACGGATTGCTAGAAGACGATAGGGAATGGCATGACTCCATAAAACTAGTGTCTTAGTGGACTATAGTTCATCAATTACATGATCCCTTTAAGATAATTTTTTATTTTGTGAAGTAAGTGAATCTTTTAGACTTTGGGAAGACAACTGGGAAGTATTATGAGAAGACATACTTTACCAACAGAAAATATATTTGAATTTCCTTGAACTCATAATAAGAGAATCCCAACTATGGAAAATGGGAAGATTCTAAAGGACCTTCTTCCACTGTATCTTTCGGATCACTCCCTAATCAGGGAACGCTATAGTCGTCTATTAAGGGGGAGCTCTCATACAACAAAAGAGGAGAGTCAGTGTGAATGCACAAATCTTTTTAAAGGTTTAAATGAAGATCAAATAAATGTGTGCAATGATGTACTCACCTCGGTATACGACGACAAGGGATATTTGTACCTTATTCATAGTGTTAGTGAAATGGGGAAAACCTTTTTATACAAAATAATTCTTGCCCGTCTAAGGTTAGAAGGGAAAATAGTTCTAGTCGTTGCTTCATTGGGGATTTCTTCTCTGTTGTTACCACGTGGATGGACAACCCATTCTAGGTTTGCTAATCCCATTAATATCAACATTGAATCAAGTTGTAATATTCACCAACTTACACAACTTGCAGAATTACCAAAAAGGACTAGATTGATTATATGTGATGAAGCGCCTATGGATCGTCGCCATAAATTTAAGGTTGTGGACAAAAATTAAATGATATGATGGGATTTGAAGGCAAAGACTCATCGAAAAGACCTTTTAGAGGAATTATTATGCTTCTAGGAAGAGATTTTAGACGAACAATATTGGTCATGCATAAAGCAAGGAGAGAAGAAATTATAAAGTCTTCAATTAACAACTCAAGCCTATGGGAATCATGAAAAATGTTATCTCTAAATGAAAACATGTGTATACAAGGTTCAACTTCCTTTATGGAGTGGGTACTTGCCCTCCGTGATGCAATATTACCTATTATGGCATTATATGACAATGAATGTCCATGTTAGGTAAAAATACTAGATGAATGCTTTATACATCAATTGGATGATCACATTATTGATATTGTATCTAGTACATATCCAGATTTTCAAAAAAGATATGAAGATCCTGAGTATTTGAGAGCCCCAGAAATTTAACACCGATTAATCAAACGATTAATGATATTAATGAATATGTTTTAAATGTACTTCCAAGAGAATCCAAAAAATATCTGAGTTCTAATTATATTTGTAAATTTACTGGAACAACTCTAGATCGAGATATCATGTTTTTTACCTAGTTTCTAAATACTTTAAAATTCCCCAGAATACCAAATCATCAGTTGGAATTAAAGGTCAGTTGATCAATTATGATTCTCAAAAACACAAATCAAGTAGTCAAACGTTGTAATGAGATGCAATTAATTGTCACTAATCTAGCACCACTGGGGACTAAAGGAACAATTATAATAGGATCTTATATAGAAATAAATGTTTTCATTATGAGAATAATAATGTCTGCCTCCGATTCAAAATATCCTTTTATTATGAGGCGTAGACAATTCCCTATACGCGTTTAATTCTCAATGATTCCCAATAAACACTTGACCACGTTTGCATTTATCTACCGAAGCCTATTTTCAGCCATAGGAAGCTCTACGTGGTTATTTCACGAGTTAAATCTTTGGATGGATTGAATTTTTCATAAAAAAATGTTAACCTCAATTATTAAAAGTACACAAAAAAATTATTTATTATGAAGTACTACACTCATCACCTGGTAAACTTTTCATACAGTAATTTTACTGTTCATCCAGCTCCATAATGGCCAAGGTGAGCAAGTACAATATGATAGGAGAGTTCAAAAAGGGAAAAGTTGATTGAAAACTCAAAGTACACATGGATCGAACATAGGAGTTAAGAAATTTCAAAAAGAATGACGAACACATTTTTGATGACATGTTGTTGATCGATGAAAATGTAATATATGTATTTCATTTACTCAATTTATGTTTTTTCACTTTTAGTTGAAAACTTAATTGTATTTATTTATTTCTTCTACTTATGTTTTATTTGAACATAACGATTTATGTCCTTCTCATAGGGTGATGTTATACATGCCTGTATTTGAAGTTACTTACTTCATAAGATCTCATAACACATTTGTGAATGAAAAATCTACTTAAAAAAACATCAGAGTGTTAGAAAACAACCTTAGTTTTAGGCCCATACCTAACAAATTCATGCTTCAGTTCTTACCATCAACTCCGATCAAGCAATTATTGGAAGACAACTTGATAATCCCTAAACATCACTTCCTGTTAGTAGAGTTTGATGATTTGCATAGCAGTCTTAATAATGACACTCATCTAATAGGTACATAGTTCATCACATTACTTATACATTCATTCGCAAACATAAAATAACCAGTGATATTATGTTTTAAATTTACAGATTTTTTAGGACACGTGGAAAGCATCACACCGTTGAACGATCAACTTTCAAACGAGAGAATGATGGATAGAAGAGTCATACATATGGTCAACAAGAAGTTAGATAAGACATCAACTATATTCTTCTTCATCTCCTTCATTTGCCAAACTGTTTGTATAAAACTTCTACATACATGATTTATAATCTATAAATAGGGGAGAAATGATCAACATCAGTCTTTGGGTTGATCGAGCAACAGAACTCAATGAGGATATATGGGATAATGCTGCAAAACTTTTGATTGTTATTGTCACCTCAACTATTGTATCAACATTCAACATGAATATATTATTCAATAATGGATGAAAATAAAATTAAATAATTACACATTCGCTCTACTATTAACATTCCTTATATATATATTTTCGAGTTTACTAATCGATTCATATACTAGGACGTTATTCTCTATCTATAATATGCATCGAATATTTATGTAAACCTTGACATTCTAAGAGGTGGAACAATTTAAAGAAAGGTGTAAACTCTTCTAAACCGATTAAACTTCTTATATGCTACATATTGATTAAATTTGTCTAATACACAAATCCGTACATGATATAAGATAAAATTCAAGACATCTCCTACTTACAAACACTAAATTCTCCTATCGGGAAGGAACCAAATGTTTTAAAGGAAATGAAAACCATTTCTTAGATACTAAACTTCATTTTGATTCAATAGATGAGGTAGACATAACAAATAAACACATATAAATAATATTGTTGTGCTAAACTAACAACCTAAAATACTTAATGTGAATTTGTTGAACATGTTTACATAAGAATAGTGACTTGCATGGTGACAATCAAAGCAATTGAGACGGATCATGGATGGTATTACACCTCATGCACAATATGTAATAAAAAAAATTCATAGCATAAGTACACAGTTATGGTGTGAAACATGCAACGTGGAGATGAATTAACCTAAGCAATGGTAATCAAATTATCCCAAGAACTTTAGATAAAAAATGCAAAAATACTTAACATTTAATTTTTGAGATAAACATGTCATAATCTAAGTACTAGAGTATATAAAAAAAACTCATAAATTCAATTATGTCATAACATGTACAAGTTACAAGTCTAAGTCGAAGATGAATCAACATGCGCAACATTCGCAACCTTTGACTAGATGGGAGATAAATTAATCCACCTACCAGTCTTTGACGTAATAAAATTAGCTACCGATGCCAAGGTATGTACAATTTGTTCGTAAACATAATAATCTATTATGCGATGAATTACATATTACAAAATTTCAAACCCTTACACATTTTACTTGCATGACAAAAGTGTTGTGGTCCCTAATATAATCAATGAATTTGTTGGAGATACACTTGTTTTCCAGCTGGGACTCACTTACCATAACTTAGTCATATGGTGTAAAAATTATACAGTTAATAACATTCTAAATCTTGATGTCACATCAGACAATTTTTTTTGGATGAATCAAATAATAATGTATACTTTCCAACTTTTGTTTCACATTATAATATTAGATTGCGACAATGTACTTAACTTTAAAATATTTACATTATTAGGCCATCAGTATTGGTAAGGACGCTAAAAACAAATCTATTATTCATACGCAAGAAAGAGAACTTCCTGAAGAAAATTCAACTGATACGGGCGCTAATTCAAAAGAATACTAGGATATCTCTGACAAAAAACTATTCTGGGATTCTACGAGACTTAAATCAACTAGGTAATTCGCATGGCCTATTATAATTTGTCACATTACTTATTTCGAAATGATTTTGTTATTTTTAATTTCATCATTTCATATTTTTTAATCCTCTCTTACGATTTATATAAAGAAACGTAATTATTTGATAAGTACCCAGACATTGCTCATGCAACACATGATAATCATAAAGTGGATAATTGATCAACTCTGTAAAACATTTCTTAATTTGGAAGTAGAACATTAATTGAATCTTTGTTATTATTGTTTTTATTCTGCTTATGCGTTCTCTGATGTACAAACCTTCATTATGGCCATTCATTTAAAATTTGTTCGTTGTGACTTTGACTTATATAGATATTTAGTACCTCTAATATGTAAATAAATTGATTTTTATAACTGTCAATCCAACTACGTAGCAATATACTTTGACTAACTCAAAATCATAACATCTACTGTAACCTATAAATTATTGTGCATGGAGATCACTAGGCCTACATTAACAGTTACTAATCCCATCAATTGCCTTATAGACAGCCTTTGCATATGTTATAAAAATAAATTAACTCAAAAAAATGTAACACATATGTTTCCCAAATTGATTCCTCTAGCCATTTGTATACTATTGCATCAAATCAACTGTAAATGAAATATTTCAAAACTTATTCCTAAGTTACCTATGCTTCCACTGTCCGTTTATCATTCTAAAAATTTACGTTAACATGTATTCTTAATCTAATTACAGTAATAAAGACAAGTTTGAGGAGTAATTGTTTTTCAAGCACAACACTCAAATAAACGCAAATGCATTTGACACCTATGCAAAATATAGTTTTGCGTTATGGGCGATTTTGCTAAGATGCTACTACTTAATACCCTTAGGATTAAGAGTCGCTCTATTTTTTATATTTTTGCATTTGCATGGATATTGGTATTTATTAATGAATAATTTTTGGAATAATTATTACGTTTAATTTTTTATGCCACTATACACTAATACATGTGCATACTTGCTCACAAAAGGCTAATATTTGATTAATAGATTTTATATATTTCTTAAACACTGTTCATATAACACATTTGGTTACTCATGAGACCTAATTTTTTTCTTAAAACAACATTATACCTTTGTTCTTATATAGTATATCTCAGGTCCATCATTCTATACATTGGGCAAATTGTTCAAAGTGGTCGGAAACATATGATGATAAGTGGTACCTTCAACATCCTCTACTTCAGTAAAAAATTCAGACTCTTTTGTGCTATAAAGGGTCTAAATTTCTACAAAAATGGCCTCATGATATATACAAAGAATGGAAATAAAAATTTATATCCATTCATAAAATTGTAGAGACCTTGAAATGTTCATGCTTCCATCAAATGATTATGTAACAAGAATTATTTCTTGCCATAACTTATGCTTAAATTGAAAAATTAATTCATTACTATGTTATAATCCAAAATCTTTATGACATTAGGCAATGGTACTTTTACGGACCGCTGTAAATTTTCAAGTTCATTTTCTGAAGCAATTATTTATGATACATAATTATAACACCTGATCCTTTCTGAATTGATGTATATATATCTTCGCCCAAGACTTCTTTGACTATATTACATCATGTGTCTTCTATTTATATACTACCCTAGTGATTTTATTGTTTATTTTGGGTGCCCTTTTTAAACCATGATTTAAAGTAAAGGTCAAATCCAACTCCAAGTAGTTGAGTTGACTTTGTTTGGGCATCCACCAAAACGAAACGAACCGTTATAATTCAGTTAACTTCTTTTAGGCTATGCCTATATAGTAGTAAAACTAACTCCCTAACACACTCCGATACTAAACTGACCAATATATCATCGAATCTCCCAGTGAGGTTTCTGAGTCGAGTCAATGAGTCAATTTCGCAAGGTCATATTGTGATGTTTATAACTTCTTTGATCGTCTAACTAATGTATACTTTTGTGTCATGTGACTAGACTGAGAACAAATTAATATTTGGATGTTATTTTTTCAGCTGTAACATATAGTTTTTTGTTTTGTATGACAATTTTTTAATAAATAAATTATAGTCTTGGTGTGGCTATTTTATATTGGAAAAAGATGTTAAAAAGTCAAATCAAGGGAAAACAGTTAATCTCATGAAACTTCTTTTTAATTTTCCAGGAACTAGCTGGCTTTGGCTAGATTGATTTTCACTAAAGGTAAAACTTATGTTTGAAGTTAAAGTTGAACATTATAAAAATGTACTTTATCACTCATTATTACTATTTGTTTAAATTTTTTTGGGTGTAGCAGTGTAATAGAATGGTCAACTTGGAGGTAAAACATTAAAACTGGTTAGTTCTTGTATAGCCTAACGTCGTGGGTCTAGCAAACGAAAGTTAGGCTTACTCATAGAATCAATGGACCTTCGCATCCCTTTCATGTGTATATTAGAGAAGTCAATGCCACTTTAATCTAGCCTCTCCACATAAGCAACTCTTAATTGATATTAATTATTGAGTTCTAATATTCTTTTTACCTTTTAAAACTGAAAAACTCTTCATTTTTTACAATTAATCTTACAACACTTTTACTTATCGCTTCCAAAACATCTAATAATCCACAATATTTTCAAAAGTATAACAACTCTTCTTTGTTACCCTCTCCCTATCTCACATAAATTTCCTATCTTGAAGGTTACAACCCTCACCAACAATTTTGGTGCTTAAGGAAACCCCTTCACTACTATTCGTTATGGTATTTTCTCAAAATTCTCATGAGAAAATTTTCATCGACCATCTGTCTGTCCACTTATATGGATGTGTGAGTCGTATTCAAGTTCAAACATAAGTTTTGAAGGTCTATATTATAGAATCTACAGAATGTTCAGTTGCAATGGTGCCACTAAGTTCCCTCTTTATTCATAATTTTTGAGCTTTTAACTATAGAGGTGTTCTAATTTTTGAATTGATTTTGTCTTTCGTTTTTCATTTCTTACACCAAGAGGCACATAGGACATTCAATTGTAAGTTATATATACATTCCGAACTTTTTTAGATTGAAATGGAATCAATAACTTTCTTTACAACATTGACCTAACTTTTTTATTGAGATAGATATTATTTCCTTTAAATAGTTAAATGGGAAGATGTATGATTATTACCCAATGGAATCTGTAAGTGTAACACTCTCCCTCATAACTTTGATCGTACTCATATGATTTGGTGGCTTTTAATGACCAATTAGGATCCGGGCTTGTTGAGGTGGATCTTAAGTTAAATTTGGGTAACGTAGTGGCCCCGACTCAATTGAATTGGATTTTATGGGAAATGTAACAATCTCCCTCGCGACTTTGATTGTACTCGTATGATTTGGTGGATTGGTATGACCAATTAGGATCTGGGCTTATTGAGGTGGATTGAAAGCCAAATTTTGGCAATGTAGTGGCCCCGACGCAATCGGAGTTTTATGGCTTAAAGTGAATATTGATATTTTTGGCAGTCGTTCGAACGAAAGTCACTATCGTTTGAATGAGGTTTGAACGACCTTGTAACGATTAAGAAATGGTCGATCTCTGGAATGTCGTTGGAAAGCTATGTTCGAATGAAGTACTTAAGTCATTCGAACAAAAGGGTATTTCCCATTCAAATGAGGTACTTCTTACGCCCTATTTAACCCTATGATTTTTCCTCCTTTGTACCTCGTTAAAACTCTAGTTCGAACGAGAGAGGATTTCGTTTAAACGAGGTTGAAAGTTGTTCGAACGACTGAATTTTTTTAAAATTCTACACATTTTGATGTGTTGTGACGACATTGATTATTGGATTAGATGACGTGTCGAGCTCTCAGCGACTTAAATTAAAACGTAGGATAAGGACTTGATGGACCATTAGATAAAAGGGTTTAGTTAAGGGAATTTGTGGGATTTAACCCTTAGGATTTTTGGAGTATTTAAATGAGGTGTTGGCTCATTTGGGACATTTTCCATTAGATTTGGTTTCCCTCTCTCTAGCTTTTGGAGCTCTTCCTCCACCAACCACCACACACGACCATCCCTCCACCCAAAACCACCATAGTTTAACATTTTCCACTATATTTAAGCTTATAACACCCGCCTATACTATTGTTGGACAAAGTTAAAAATCCATGGAGATATTATTAGTTTTTTTTAAGAAGAAAGAAGAAGAAATTATGGAATTTGAAGGGGGTCTTTATGGAGCTTTCATGGAGCAAGCTTGGTGGTTATAGGAAACTTTTTGAAGGACACCTTAGGAGATGGGAGTTTTCCATCTTCTTTTAACTTCATCCAACCATTTTGGAAGTATCCTTTGAGGTGGGAAACTCTACTCTTAGATTAAGAACTCTATTTTTTCATAGTATTGATCTTGTAGTTAAAGTTTGTAAGAGTAGAATGCATCTATGATTTAAGAAAGTTATTTCTTATGATTTCGTGAAAAATGATTTATAAAATATCCCAAGAGTATTGAGAAAAATAATATGTTTTAAGAAATCTTGATATCTAAATATTTACTGGAATAAAAATTTTGAAAATATATTTCTCGTGTTGAAAATATTTTATGAACAAATGTCTTAAGATTTTCTTGTGAAAATTGAGATTTTTATATAAATAGGCATTTAATCAAGCTTTGAAGAAACAAAACTGTATTTGAGCTTCAAAATCATGTTTATGAAAATATTATGAAATTTCTAGAATGAACTATACGTTAGACCCATTTAATGGTAATTTTGGACTTAAAATTCTTCTCCTCGTGTATATAAACTTGTAGGATTTTGGTGATGAGAATATAAACAAGTTTAATAAATGCTTTATTATGTTTAACAAGAAATAAAGAAAATAGAAATTTCAGCCCTTAAAGTGTGTTAAAAAGTGTTGAAAATATGGTAAAAGGGTATTTCAAGGCTTCATGTGAAAATAAAGGAGTAGGGGTATTTTCTAGTAAAGTAGTCTCCAAAATTCCAAAGGGTTTTCTTAGTAAAGAAAGTAATGAATAAAGATAATTCAGTCTTGAAGAGGGTGTTAACTCCAAAGTGAACACGAGTGTTAATAAGGAAAAATATTTGAGAAGCTGGTATGTGTAACTTGGTAATATTTTTGAAAAAATAACACTTGTGAAAATGGACAAAAATACAAGTTTGGAAATAAATGGGTAACACGGTAATTTTACATAAAGTGGAGAATTTTATGGAATACAAATTTTGAAAATGGTGTTACACAAATAATCCTAAATGAAAGTGATTTTGGGTTAAAATCAATGCAAGCATGCAAATGACAAGAAATTGTTATTTGTAAAGTGTAACGCAATGGCTTCGGTTGGTAAAAAGTGGAATAATGTGGACATTTGATAAATGTTAAAATACATTAATATGGACTCGGATGATAGTGAGAATAATTGCTAAGAGTCCGGAGTCCAAGGGTGAAAGATACAAAATCACTGGCGAGAGCATATGGTGTAACGCCTTGGTCCGAATTTATGGGCCTAGTCCGACCCGAGCGTTAGGTGTGAAGTGAAAAAACAACTTATATAATGCTTCTAATTGATTAGGAATAAATTCTTTGTATTTTATCCCCTTAATTTAGAGGATTTTATCATCTTGTGCAATGTAAATCAAGTTGATTTATATCATATTTTTTCTATTGACCTTTTCTATGTAGTGCATCAAGTTTCGTGTATTTCTCATATATTTTGTAGGAATTTTACACAATTGGATAAAAGAGAAACTCAAACTCAAGAAAGTTACATGTGATAGAAAGTTAAGTGAAAACAATAATTCAATATTAGGAATTCGAACACGAAAAATTAAAGTTGAAGATCTCGAGCCCATGATCATTTAAGAAGAAACGACATCCAAATCCGAGTGCCGGGTAAAAAGTTACGAAGAGTCAAAGTTGAGAACAAATCAAGGAGAAAAAAATAAGAAAAAAAAGGGGACCTAACCGAACCGATGGAGATGTCACCGGACCGGTCCACTAAATTGGATTCACTAAACCGAACTAATAGAAAAGACACCGAATTAGTCCCCTAAACTGGAAGACACCGAATTAGTCCCCTAAACTGGAAGACACCGAACCGGTTCATTAATTAAAGAAGAGGACACCGGACCGATTCGGCTTACAGAACTCTAATTTTTCTTTTCTCGAAAAAAGAGTTTTGCATGGTTCAAACTCTAAAAATAACGTGATGTATTTTATTTCTTTTTGATGCCAGACATTAGAGGGCTTCTTTTTAGGTAGTTTTGAGAGAGTTTTTAAACCAAGAAGGGTAGGATTCATATTGTTCAAGAATTTGTTCATGTTTTTGAATTAATTCAAGGCTTCTATTCATTCCAAGTAATTTCTTCTTTATTGCTTTCAATTTCTTTTATATTTGATGTAGGTAATTCGTTCTTCTTAGTTAGAATCCTTCCTTGCATGTTTAATTTTACTTTTCATGCAATTATGATTTGATGCATCATAAAATCCTTGGTTAATTGTAGTTTCATCATGCCTAGCTAGATTTCTACGGGTTGGGATGCATGAACCCAACCCAATGTGATTTGCATGGAAATAAAAGTAATTCCTTGAATTAAATAAATGATTAAATTGTGTTAAGTAGTTGTTGCAATCATCGTAGGGCTTTTAACCTCATTTGCACTAGGTAGTCGGGGTGTTTAAGAGTGCCACGCGCGTGTCAGCTATGCCGACACTGCTTTGTTTCTATTCTTGATTATGTATGATGCGGGCTTGTACCCTCATATATATAATGCTTAAATTAATAAAGTATGAGTTTCATTAATTATTTAATTTACAATTTCTTTTAAACATACTAGTGTTCAGGGGATTGTATTCCAACCTTTATTCCTCATTCATATTTAGCTCTGTTCTAAAAGGCCCGCCTAGGCTTGAGGCTTGAGAGAAACGCATCGCCTACGCCTTATTACGCCTTATTCTTGATACAAGGCTTAAGGCACACTTTTTAAAAAAAAAACAAATTATTAGTTGACAAATAATGGTTATGGAGCATGAATATGAGAAAGATGGCTACCAAACATATGGATATATTTTCAAAATTCAAGTTATGTACCATTTTATTATATTACTAGCCTTGGAATAATTAAAATAATAAAAAAAGGAAAAACGCCTTTTTACGCCTAGGCTTCGCCTAGGTGCGCCTAGGCTCCTAAGGCTTGAGGCTTGACCTCTACGCCTCGACCACGCCTCGCGCCTTTTAGAACCTTGATATTTAGTCAGTCACAGTTAGTTTACTCTTGCATACATAGTTTAATTAGTTTGCATTTAGTTAGTAGATATAAAACTCCAAAAATTCATCACCTTTTCTTTTCCTTTTTCTGAGTCAGTTTAGGATTAGTCATCTTGCCTATCGTCGTCACGTTCTGCATCCTATTTCCCAGAGTATTCGACCCCCTCTTACCTGGTTTATTACACACGCGAGCGTTTTTCTCTTAAATCATAATTAGCACGCACTAGAGACACATTTTTAGTCACCTCAAGTTTTTGAAGACGTTGTCGGGGACTTAGGTAGACTGTTAGGTTAGGTTGATTTAATATGAAATTTGACACCAAATCTCAGAAAGTCAAAAAAATCATTAAAACAAATCAAAAAAAATTACAAAATTGAAAAGAAAAAAAATTTAACATCTCTCATTTCCCTTTCATGTAAAATCCACAACAAACCCCTCAATCTACTCCCACAAGCATTCATGAGAATCCAATAGTGGAGTATGATCCTGATAGCCCACACACTGCTAATGTACCTCAGTTCTGGGTTCCACCTCCTACACCTCCAAATTCCATTACAAGTCACACTTTTAGGACACCGAGTGAGGTTACTGAGTTAATTGGAGAGAGTGCTATGTCTGAGCAAGCTAGTTTGGGTACGGGTGAGGGTGAGATTCCATATCGTCCCATGAGAGAACTCCTCTATACCGAGAGAACTGTAACCCCAGGATACATTCTACTTACGTAAAATGCTGGACAGTTCCATTTTTGTAATGGGATGATACAAATTCTTCCCACATTTTACGGGTTGGATTCGGAAAAGCCTTATCTCCACATTAGTGAGTTTGAAGAGGCATGCGACACATTTAGGGATCTAGCTTGAACAGAAGATGTCTTTTGCCTAAAGATTTTTCCCTTTTCCTTAAAGGATAAAGCTAAGGACTGGCTTTGGTCTTTATCACCGAACTCAATTGGATCATGGAGGGAGATGGCCTCCGAAATTGTCTTAAAGCTCTTTCCCCAATACCGAACAAATTCCAGCCAAACTTAAATTCAAACATTCCGACAACAAGAAAATGAGTCATTTGATCAATGTTACAAACGTTTCAACGAGCTAGTTAGTACATGCCCTCATCATGGTTTTGAGAAGTGCCGTCTCATATCCTTATTTCACCAAGGGCTAAGTATAACATCTAAACAACTCGTTGAGACAATGTACAAGAATCCGTTTTGGGAATTAGATGAACACGATGCAGAAGCCCACGTTAAGTTTGTCGCCGAGACAATTCAATCGTGGGACACATTCAATCCTAATACCCAAAACCGGGTTTGACAAACTCCCACTGCTCCTTCAGCGCTAGGCCTTTATCATATGGGAGATGTAGTCGGATCAAGGCTAAGAGAATCCACTCGACCCATAAAAGAGAAGGTGTGTGCTATTTGTGAGGCGGGCCATTCAACAAAGGAATGCCCGACGATACCCGCCTTCAAAGTAATGAGACATGAACAAGTGGATGAAATAGGAGGATTTAAGGGTAATATAAATGCCCTGTATGGGAATTATAACAACCCTTCGTGGAGGAACCATCCTTATTTTAGCTACGGGCAACAACATTTTGCGTTGAATCCTAATTCACACATTTCCCCACCTCCACCTCAACATTTCCAACAAGCTCCACATATGCAAGCACCACCTCCCGTAACGTATATCACCACACCATGTAAAAATCTTGAAGATACTATAAATCAATTCATCCAATCCAAAAATGCAACCAATGTTAAGTATGACCGCATGTTTATCGAAATAAATGCGAATATCTTTAGGTTGCAATCATCTTTAAGTATCCAAGAGAAGGGTAAGTTTTAGGCCAAAGGTCAAACTAGTGTTAGCTCTACTTTCAATGAAAATCAAAAGTAATGTCATGCCATTACCACTTCACGTAGTGGGCGAGTTATTGATTTGTCACCTCCCCCACATGACACGCCTAAAGACAAGGAGGTTTCGCCCGACACGAAAGAGGTCGAAGATTCCCCCTTGAAGGAGAGTAACAATAATGATATTAGTGAGCCTGAAGTCATAGTGAAACCACCCACCGCCGTGTTATTCCCTCAACGGTTGGTTCCTCCCTAAAAAAGGGATCCTCCATAATAATGTGGTAGATGTCCTTAAGCAAGTCAAGATGAATTTAATTTTCTCGATGCTATACAGAAAATTCCCGTCTATGCTAAAGTCCTTAAGGACTTATTAGCGATGAAAATAAGGCTAAAGGTGAAAAAGAATGTCTTCCTAGCGCAAAATGTGAGCTCCGTTCTACTTTATGACCTCCCACCAAAATTTAAAGATCCGGGTACACCTACCATTTCGTGTATCATTGGGGAGAATCGAATAAAAAAGGTCTTACTTAATTTAAGGGAGAATGTCAATATTATTACCTACTCAATATATATGCAACTCGATTTGGGGGACGCCAAGTCCACAAAAATCACTCTCCAACTCGTGGATCGTACTGTGAAGATACCAGGAGGCATTATTGAATACATGATTGTCCAAGTTGACACTATCTACTTCCCGATAGATTTTGTCATTTGGGACATGGAACCCTCCATCACCCTTAGTAATCACGTTCCCGTCATTCTTGGATGCCCATTCTTAGCTACGGCTAATGCCCTGATTCACACAGGAAATAACTCACTTTCGGGAACATGACCTTAGAAACAAATATCGCGAGTCAAGTGGGTGATGAGGACGATTTTCACTCAGTGGATCTTATTGAGGAGATAGTGGAGGAGCACGTAGATGGAAATTTCAGTGGGGATGCCTTAGGCGCATGCCTTATTTCGAGTAGAGAAAGCGACGGTACGTACACCAGTTTTCAGAGAGAGGTAGAAGAGTGGAGAGAGACATTAGAGGAGAGAGCGTTAGATGAGGACGTGAGAGATGTGACTTGGGTTTTTAGATTCAAGGAATTACCATCGAGGGAATCGCGCACGGTTGCCTCTGATGAAAAATTTCCCACCTTGAATTAAAGAAACTACCCTCGAACGTTAAATAAGCTTATTTGGGAGAGGATGAGACATTTCCTATTGTTGTCTCATCTAGCCTAGATAAAGAGCAAGAGGGTAAACTTTTAGCAATATTGAGGAAGCACCGAAGTGCTTTTGGTTGGTTCATAGAGGATTTAAAAGGTATAAGTCCCTTGATTTGTACCCATAAATTCACCTCGGGGAGGACGTGAATTCCTCGAGGGAAATACAACTGAGATTGAACCCCACCATGAAATAGGTAGCGCAAACAAAAATCATTAAGTTGTTGGATGCCGGGATCATTTACCCAATCTCGGATAGCAAATGGATGAGTCATATCCAAGTCATCCCAAAGAAGTCGAGAATGACTGTGGTCGAGAATGCTAAGGGTGAGTTAATTCCCCAATGCACCACCACTGGGGGCACGTTTGCATTGATTATAAAAAACTCAATGCGAGAATAAGGAAAGATCATTTACCCTTACCATTCATCGACCAAATGCTAGAGAGAGTAGCGGGACACCCATTTTATTGCTTCCTTGACGGTTACTTCGGATATAACCATATAGAGGTAGACGTTCTTGATCAAAAGAAAATGACTCTCACATGTCCCTTTGGCATGTTGGCCTTAAAACGTGTGCCATTTGTATTGTGTAATGCGCCCGCGACCTTTCAAAGGTGCATGCTTAGTATCTTTAGCGACATGATTGAAAGAGGCCTTGTGGTATTTATGGATGACTTTAACATTTTTGGCCCCTCTTTTGACCTTTTTCTTTCAAATCTTGAAAAAGTACTTACCCAGTGTGTGAAAAAGAACTTGGTTTTAAATTGGGAAAAATTACATTTCATGGTAACTGAAGGAATAGTTCTTAGACAAATTATGTGTTCCAAACGAATTGAAGTCAATAGAGAAAAAATAGATATCATAACCGAGCTTCCTCCACATAAATCACTAAAGGACGTGTTCTCCTTCTTGGGCTATGTGGGGTTTTATTGAAGTTTTGTCAAGTATTTTAGTGCAATTACTAGACCCTTGAGTAACCTCTTTATGAAAGATCCCCCCTTTGAGTGGAACGAAGCATGCCAAAATTCTTTTGATAATTTAAAAAGAATGCTTGTTTCCACCCCCCATCATGCAAGCTTCGGATTGGTCCCTTCCATTCGAGCTTATGTGTGATCCAAGTGATTATGCTATAGAGGCTATTTTGGGCCAAAGAAAGGATAAGAAAGATCATGTCATCTATTATGCTAACCGGACGTTAACTAGATCGCAACTCAATTACTCTACCATGGAAAAAGAATTGCTAAGGGTAGTCTTTTCCCTAGATAAATTTTACTCCTACCTCATCGGTTCACCCATCACATGTTTTACCGATCACGCGGTGCTGAAATATCTTCTTTCTAAGAAAGATGTTAAATCGCACCTCATAAGGTGGTTCCTAATCCTACAAGAGTTAAATTGCTCCATCAAATATAAGAAAGGGGTAGAAAACGTTGTTGCTGATCATTTGTCCCGACTTTCGTCCGATGTGCCTATTAATCCCATGCCCATCAATGAATACTTACCGGATGAGCAACTATTTACCACTTATTATCTCCCCTAATTTGCGAATATAGTTAACTACCTTATCACAAGAGCCGTCCCTCCTGATTGGACGCTGTAAGAGAATAAGAATTTCATTACTTGGTCACGCATGTCTTTCTATGATGACCCATTCCTATTTAAATATTATGCGGACCAAATCATCCGACGTTATGTACCGGATGATGAGACTCATAGCGTCATCCCTTTTTATCATATTGAAGCGCGTAGAGACCATTTTTCCATGAATAAGACGACTGCTAAGATTCTTCAAAGCGGTTTCTGTTGGCCCACAATATTCTAGGATGTGAATGCTTACTGTAAATATTGCGATAGATATCAAAGGATGGGATCCATAACCCACCGAGACATGATGCCATTAACCCCTATACTCATCATCGAGAAATTTTATTGTTGGGGTATTGACGTCATGGGCCCATTCCTTTCATACTTTGGCCTCTTATACATCTTTGTTGCGGTAAATTATGTGTCTAAATGGTTAGAGTCCGTAACTACCAAAACAAATGACAACAAAATGGTAATTAAGTTTTTGCATGAACATATCCTCTCTCGCTTCGGTGCTCCGAAAGAAATTATTAGTGATAACGGTAAGAATTTCTATAAGGAGCCATTTTAAAAGCTTGTGAGTAAGTATGGAGTCATTCATAAGGTTGGGACAACTCTCAAATGAGTGGGCAAGCTGAGCTAGCGAATCGTAAAATTAAAAATATTCTCAAAAAAGTCATCGATCCTAACCGAAAAGATTGGTCCCTTCGATTGAATGATGCGCTATGGGCTTATAGAACCGTATGCAAGAACCCCCCGGGATGTACCCATTTCGCTTTGTCTATCGCAAATCACGCCATCTCCCCATGGAGCTACAGCACAAAGCCTATTGGGTAATCAAGAGGTTGAATTATAGCTTGGATAAAGACGGTGAAACTTACAAGTTGAATTGAATGAGTTGGAAGAGAAGCACAATGATGCATACGAGAATGCTAAAATATCCAAAAAGAGGATGAAACTTGCACATGATAAAATTATCCGACGCAAGGAGTTTTATTCGGGGAAAAAAGTGCTTATCTACAACTAGTGTCTACATTAGTTTCCCGATAAATTGCATTCACGGTGGATGATCTCATTCATCGTTAAAGAAGTGTTCCCCCAGGGTGCTGTTGAATTGGAAGACCCAAAAGGTGGAGACACATTCAAAGTTAATGGACAACGCCTAAAGCCATACTTAGAGGCTTGCTTCGAAGAAGTCAACACCATTTGGTTATCGAACCTCGATTATGGGGATTGAGCAAGAAATAGTTGAGAGGTCATCGTACCCTATACGCATATGGGGCGATTCTTGTGTATAATAGTTAGTTTAGGTTAGGGTTGTAGGAATCAAATTCATTAAAGAGAGAAATGCAAAGGAATTGGCGAGAGAGCGTAGAGATTTTCGAGGAGGATTATCACACATTTCGTAGTTAAATTTTGGGTAGGGACATCTTTGGGAGGGTCCAAAAAAATCGAGTGAGGAGAATCCGACATTTAGAGAGTAAATAAAGAGGGGAAAACACCTATGACAGTGTCCCGGATCGGTCCGGTCCCAAGACCACCGATTCGGTTCGTTGCTGCCAAAAAAAAAAGACTAGACCAGTTCGCCCATGGCACCAGGACCGTTTCAAATATTTGTATCAGATTCGCAGCTTTTCGATGGTTCATCTCCCATTTACCAAAACCCTTCCTCCCAATTCCCAAAACCTTTCCCTCAAACTCTTTCCTCCAAATCCTTTCCTCTTTTCCCTCCAACCTTTCCCTCCAACTTTTCCCTCTAAATTCATCCCCCACCCCACCCTATTTCACCTAACACTACCATTTACCTCTCTTACTCTCTATCTCTCATATTTCCAGAAATTCATATTCTTGTCAAAACGGTCGCTAGAGCAGCAAGACCCCTCCCCCATAAAAGACACCTCCATTGAAATCCTTCCCAATTGGTAATAACGAATACCGCTCCCACCAAGAGAAGAGGTGGTGTGATGCCTTCTTCTCCCCATCCCGCTCAATGCATATTGAGCGCGAAGTCAAGTGGGCGCAGCTTCCCCAATCAGTAAATAATTTATTTCGCATGAGGGGATTGTGTTTTTTTAGGCAACCTTATCCCGAGGTTTGGGAGGACGAGGTGCGAGTCTTCTATGGCACGCCAATTCGAACGGGGGAATTTCAAGCTGAGGCCTATGTTGACGAGCGGCGCATTCCTTTTTCACTCGACATCATCATACAAAAATTGCGCACCATCAACGTCCTAACCCCCAACCATTTTGAGTACCAAACTAATGCTGAGCCCATCATAAAAGGTTCTTACATCACCCGCCTTTCCCCCGGACACTCGTGGAATCAAAAATAATTTTCGTTGGGGAGCCTTCCCGAAAAATTCCAAATCGCATTCCATATTGTGTGCGCCAACATCCTTTAAACCTCCAACAATTCAGCAATGCGTCCTTAGCAAGCCAACTTCATCTTCCACCTTTTTTATCCCCACACCCCAATCCATCTCATATGCGTTTTCGACACGGATATCATTTATGAATCTATGGATCGTAAAGTTCGAACTCCCAAACCATACCCCCGCTTCATCACCTCCCTACTTATCGATGTCGAAATTCAGCCCCCCAATCCTTTCCTCACCTTCCAAAGGCAATTGGGCAAGAATAACCCACCAGAAGCGAACGCCAATGTGAGGTGATATAAGCGGCGACAAATGTGGACGAGGATGTGGAGATGGAAGAAGAGGAAGAGCCCGACTACAGTGAAGATGATGAGGATTCAGACTATGAGCGTATATTTCTCGTCACATTGAGAACTTGGAGACGAATTTCCAAAGATGTTTAAGGGATAATCGGGTGGACAAAGAGGCATACCGACGCGACACTAGCATGATGGTTAGCCTCCAAGCGAAAATATACAAACTCTCAGTAAGTGAGGGGGTGCCACTCCCCACATACTTCTATGATCCGTATGATCCCAACCCGACCCATCTCACCCCGCTCCACAATGAGAATTGTTAGGATGTGTTGCTATCTTTTTCTTTCCTTCTGTGTTTCTGATTTTAACTGCTTGTAAGTCTTATTTGGTAATACAAAAAGTTGCTTTTTGCCTTTGTTTATTTTTATGCACTCTCCTTTTATTTTAGATTTGAGTCCTTTTGCATAGGAATTTTGCAAAAGTCTAAGTTAGGGGGGGGGGGGGGGGGGTACGCATGCGCTTCAAAATTTCATAAAGTCCAAAATTCCCCAAAATAAAAAAAATAGAAAATTTTAAAAAAATATTCCATAAAAATTGAAAAATTAAAAAAGGCAAAAATATTTTTCTTCAAAATAAATAAAAATTAGAATTTCAAGTTTGCAAAAATGTCACAAAATTTTATTTGATGTATCAAATTGTAAAAATCAAGAGCACTAAGCCGAAATTCACCAAAGATGGAAATTCAGCGAAAATTGACGACTTTACGAATAAGTGTGGAGATTATTAACCCGATGATATTTCGAGCCTATCACTTTTTGAGAGTATTTTAAATAAATATGAGTTAATGGTTAACTCAAAGTTCAATTTAGTGTATAAAATAAGTCATTGAAGATCTCAATTCCTTTGTTTTGATCGGTTAGGGGAAACGTGTGAGATGATGTCTTGAAAACGCTCTAAAATATCTCTAAACTTAATTAATCTCGCGACGCATATGGTAAAGCAATTAACAATTTGGACAATGAAGTAGGCACTCGTTTGTTTACCCAAAAATATTAGCTATAAAAAGTTGTGAAAAATTATCCCTTGCAACCCAATTTAAGCCTAAATTTGTAACCCTAAAAATCCAAATAACCCGGAATTGTGAAAAATGGAAAATTTAGAAATTAAAACCAAATGGTGTAATAAAAAGGGGGAAGAAAAAATAGAATAATGATTAACAAAAATAGCAAGAAAAGAAAATTGTGAAAAATAGACAAAAGTGGAAAAAGAAGAGAAAATTAGCAAAATCCCGAAAAAGCACTAATGGACATCGTAAGGACATTTTCCAATACCGACCTTCCCAGTCAATCCTAATTTTACCAAATACATCTTAAACTCAGAAAATTCCTTAACCGAGTCCGAATTGCAAAATTAATTACCGCGGGGAAAGTTAAAACACAAAAAGATAAAAAGTGATACTAATTAGTGTGAATAAGAGGCGATGTTTCCCGTTTTCCAATGACCGTATTCCGATGAAGAGATATTGTCACCCAAATAAATTTCGTCTTTCAAATTATGTGCATGAATTTGTGTTCCATTATATTTACTCTTTTATATCACACATCCTGAGAGAAAATGGCGATAATCCGAGTGATTCGTTTGTGAGAGCATCCTGTGAGAATTGAATCAAAATGAATTTTGGGAAAGTAACGTAATGATCAATTGATGGAAATTGGCGGTTTAATTTTTGGTTTCGCACACCCCCCCCACAAATTGAGACTTGTGAATATAAATTTATGGTAACTATTTTTAGAAAGGTTTAAATTGTATAGTTTTTAAGTATTTTTAATTTTTCTTTGAGTCAAAAAAGAATTTTATAGGTATATTCACTGCAAACCCTCACAAGACACAACTCATCCTACTATGGTAACCTAGTGATTTAAAGGCTTGTTGCATACGCCAAATGCAATCTCTTGCCCGCAAAAAAAGGTATTATATCCTAATAACACGTTGTAAAGTGTTGGAACTTACTTTGATTCTTTTACATTGTGCGAGACGATCAAAGTTCTAAGTTAGGGGGGTTGGTTAGGCATAAATTCTTCATATTTTATCCCCTTAATTTAGAGGCTATTATCATCTTGTGTGATGTAAATCGAGTTGATTTATCTCATATTTTTTGCTATTAGCCTTTTCTATGTAGTACATCCCGTTTTGTGTATTTCTCGTATATTTTGCAGGAATTTTACACAATTGGATAAAAGAAAAACTCAAACTTAAGAAAGTTACAAGTAAAGGAAAGTCAAGAGCAAAACAGTAATTCTACACTAGAAATTTGGACACGAAACCTAAGGAAAGTTGAATACCTCACGTCCATGATCATGTAGGAAGAAATATCATCCAAATCCGAGTCCCAGGTAAAAAGTTTCGAAGAGATAACGTTCAGAAGAAATCAAGGAGACAAAAGGAAGGGAAAATAAAAAAAAGGGACCGATTCGATCCGATGGAGATGTCACCCGATCTATCCACTGAACTGGATTCACCAAACCGAACCGATAAAAAAGACATCTGACAGGTCCCCTAAACTAGAAGACACTAGACCAGTTTGATAATTAAAGAAGAGGACACCAGACTAGTTCAGCTTATGAAAATCTGATTTTTCTTTTCTCATAAAAAATTGCTTTGCATGGTTCTAACTATAAAAAAATGTGATGTATTTATTTCTTTGTGATACTAGACATTGGCGGGCTTCTTTTTAGTTAGTTTTGATAGAGTTTTAGACCCAAGAAGGGTAGAATTCAAATTGTTCAAGAATTTTTTCATGTTTTCGCATTAATTCAAGGCTTCTATTCATTTCAAGTAATTTTTTCTTTATTTCTTTCAATTGCTTTCATATTTTTTGTAGGTAATTCATTCTTCTTATTTATAATCCTTCCTTGCATGTTTAATTTTACTTTTCATGCAATTAAGATTTCATGCATCATAGAATCCTTGGTTGAATTGTAGTTTCGTCATGTCTAGCTAGATTTCTAAGGGTTGGGATGCATGAACCCAACCCAATGTGGTTTGCATGGAAATAAAAGTAATTCTCTAAATTATCGCAACCTTCGTAGGGCTTTTAACCTCATTCGCCCTGGTAACCGGGGTGTTTAAGAGTATGACGTGCGTGTCAGCTATGTCGACTACGCTTTGTTTCTATTCTTGATTATGTATGGTGCGGGCTTGTACCCTCATATATGTAATGCTTGAAATTAATAAATTCTCTATTTGATTAATTATTTAATTTAAAATTTCTTTTATATCTGGTAAACATACTAAGGTTCGAGGATTGTATTTCAACCTATATTCCTCATTCATATTTAGTCAGTCACAGTTAGTTTACTCCTGCATATATAGTTTAATTAATTTGCATTTAGTTAGTAGATATAAATTCCAAAAATTCATCACCTTTTCTTTTCCTTTTTCTGAGTTAGCTTAGGATTAGTCATCTTGCCTATCGTCATCACATTCTGCATCCTATTTCCTTGAGGCTTCGACCCCGCCTTATCAGGTTTATTACTTACGCGATCGGTTTGCACTTGAACCGTAATTAACACGCATTAGATACACATTTTTGGTCACGTCACTAATCTTGTTTTATTTTAATCAATGTTTCATTTGTTTAGCATGTGATTCCAATTTCAAGTCAAACTAGGTGAGAGAGACGTGTGTAAAGGACAACAAGTCTTATTTTCTAGAGTATAACTCAAGGTGGGGTGAAGTTTCAGGATTTTTGCTTCTGCCTGTAAAATGTGGAATGATGTGGATATTTGATAAAGTTTAGAACACATTAATATGGACTCTGATGACACCGAGAATAATTAAGAAGGGACTGGAGTCGTGGGGTGAAAGATCCAAAATCACTGACCAGAGCATATGACAGCATAGCCGGCGGTGTGGAGTCCGTTGGAGTATGCTGATATTTTGAAGATTCCAAGAAAAAGAAATGCAAGTGGAATATGTCAAAAAATGGGTTGTGTGGTGAATATAAGAAAACACAACCTAACTTGAATGAAAATAACAAATGTTCCGGTTAAAAGATAACATGGACAAGCAAAGTGAAAATTGACTAGTGTCCATGAAATAAAAGGAGTGGTAAAGTAAAGTGATCAAATGGATAATTAAGCATCCTAATGAGGGTTAACCCACAAGTAACACAAGAGTGTGTTTATGAAACATCTTCAACAAAAAGTAACAATTTTCTAAAACGGTGATAGCATGTGTTGAAAGGTGATTATCAAGGAAAATGCGAAGATAAAATTGGTTTTAGTAAACAGGAAATTTCGATAAAAGAAGTTATTATCCTTAAACAAAAGGGATGATAGGTCGGGTTTCGCCGCGGCGCGAGCATCACCTGCGTGTCGGTCGTTTGTTATTCTGCTCACCAACTCTATACAAAATCCTAAACTACAACTACACTCTTTTAAGGGACTTTTGCGGCCAGTCCAGGTATCAAATCCACAAAGACAAGTTGCTATAATTTAATTTGTTTAATACTTTTAAATAAAAGTGTAAAAGATAATTATAAACAAAAAGGAAAAGATAACTAAACTACGAGAGTGTATTTAAACTAAATTAACAAAGCGAATAAAAACTATAAGTTGGGTCGGATATCCCTCACCTAGAATTAACTAGTATAAAATGGTCACATGAGTCGACGAGTTATTAAGATTGCGTCTCGTTTCGACAGTAAATTAAATAAGGAGTTGTCACACCCCTAAATTTGCATAAAAGTCTAATAAGATTTTGGCGTCAACAAATACCCCGGAAATTACACACGCAAGGTCGTAAGTATGGAGCATACATGATATATCCCGTCAAATCTCCTAGGTGAAATAACTAGGACAACCCACTCGAAATAAACCCGTAAACTCAATCACCAAAGCAAAGCAACACATCAACCCTAGGTGGGTTCAATCCAACACAACCTATACTAAATTATCTAGAAATCATGGTAAATGACATTAATTAAAATCAAGAAAGTAAACCTAATTATAAAATAAATAAATAATAAGAAATGAATTTTAACTAGGCATGGAATTGAAAGGAAGTAAGTAAAGAAAGAAATAAACAAATGAAAGAGATAAAGAAAAGTAAACTTACATACATAAAAATGGGGAAATCCCAACGAAAAATGGAGAAGGGACAAATCTCCTTACAAACCCTAAACCTAATGTAAAATGTAAGATATTTACAAAAGAGAACAACGATTATCTTATATAGTAAGTTGGAAACAAAAATAGAAAAGAAAAGAAAAGGAACAAGTTGCCAACTATCTGCTACTACCGGTAGACCGCGGCCAGGGGGTCGATCGGTTGGTTCCTTAAGTTGATATCGACTAATTCCCTCGCAAGGCAAAAATACAATATTTGGTCGATCGGGCCCCTGGGCTCGATCGACCGGTACTCTATTTTCTGGTGCTCTTTGGTCTTCACATGGGAGGAAAGCTTCAAAACAGAATTGGTCGTAACTTCATCATCCGAACTCGAAATGACACGTCATTTGTGTCCACACAATGCTAACTCAACGAACTACGCATTCGTGAAAATTCCATGAGCCGAAGATGAAGAGTGGATTCACTAAAATGCCCTTAAAGTATCACCTGGAGATGGAACTTCTTCGAAATGCAATGAATCCTCACTTTTAGCGTTCCAATACCTATAAAAGCACAATTAACCCCCGTAAAACATATATATGTTCAAATACGAGGTTCTCCGGTTAACGAGCATAAATATAGGTATTAAGAACATAAAGATGCTAGAATGAACAAAGATAAATGGCGTAAATATGCAATATTCGTGATGTATCATACCCCCTAACTAAGACATTGCTAGTCCCTAGTGATGAAACAAAAAAAACTAATCCACAGAAGGCGATACAAAAATGTATATATGCATCAAAATATAAATTCCACTTTCGTAGGGAACACGATTGTATTTAGCATATGCAATAAGTCGTTAAACCCCTAGGTTACCCTAGTGGACGAGTGTCGTCTCGTGAGGATTTTCAGGGATCAAACCCACAAACATCATATAGTTTCCTCAAAATATGACCAATCACATGAGACAAGCCCAACAATATGAAAAAGATTTCATTTACATTATTAGTACAGTGAATGAATACACACATATGTTCATATTATTAACATTATAGAATGAACTTCGTTAAATTGAAACCTTCAAATGTGGGAGGGGAGCGAGAACATGCAAAGTATGATTTGCCAAATACTTAAATAAACTAGATAAAAATTAAAGCAAGCATATATTCAATCCTCACGGGCATTACACTCATCAAGTGAATTCACTCGTACAGGTAGGTAACACACGGAACACGTGGGCATAAAGAGTAAATGTAAACGGAAACTAGGTCGCGCACATGTCACACATGAAGAACGCTATATATAAAAATGAAAAATTATAATCTCAATGAAAGATACCTCTCATTAAAAAGGCGAAATGCATTTTCACGGATTATTAAAACTATTTCAACTTTTAAATTAAATTCGCCCTAAGATCACCTAGGACTTGTATAGGGTTATAATGTAGGCTAGACTAGGGTATGAAATGAAGAATATGTAAGTACGGATTCAAAGTGTTCAGAATGAAAACTTAGAATAATGGGAAGAATGCGGGAAATATCAAAAATTGGAAAAATAACCTCCATAAAAGGCATTAGATAAACAAATGGGGAGAGTAATCAAAGCTTATTGAACACTATACACAACATATACAAATTTCTCGTTCTTTTCTATTCTTCTTTTTCTCAGTTTTTCTTTTTCTTTTCTTTTCTTTTCTTTTGATTTTTGGTTTTTCTTTTCTTTTTAACTACTTTCTTTTCTTTACTTTTCACACTCTCACATGCCTAAATTGCAATTACAAGACAATAACATCATTCAATCCCAAAAAACATTCCAAACAAAGGTATGGAAGGTATTGTGTATGGTTTATAACTCCAATTCGGAGTTGGTTATTGGATTTTTGGTAATGAAATGAAAGGATAATATTTAGGCTCAAAGGGGTTGACGAGGGGAAACATATAAGGTGAGGTCAAGGTCAATATGGGTGATATAACAACGATTTCCTATGATCATTTCATATAGTTTACACAATTCTCGAGTCAAAACAAACTTCGAAAATCATGCTCAAATAATACATTTCAAGAATGAACTCAATTAATGAACGATCAAATGAAAGAATAGAGAGATTACTGACGAATTCAACGTTTTCAAAGAGGAAAGAATAGTGTATAACACTCACAAACGACGAAAGGTACAAAGCTTACTCGGTGTAAGTATATACAATGCAACAAGACATTACCGAGTTATAAAAATCTTAAACCAAATCAATAAAGCAAGAAAAATGCATGTGCTCATGGGATTAAAGTTTAATTCACGAATTTATTCATAATCTCAATGATTGAGAACTAAAGTCTAATAACTTCTAAAATCGAGAACATGAATCATTGAATTGTCTATTGGATCGAGGATTTATTAAAATTTATCATCGAAAACAAAGGCAAAGTGCCCAACAAAGGAGAAAAAAGAAAGAAAATCTTTTTGAAATTTTTAATTTTTACAAGAAAATGTGATTGGGAAGAACATATAATCAAATCAAAGAAACTACCAATGAATGGATAGAATATCCCACACCCCCAAACTTAAAACCTGAAATTGTCCTCAATGTAAATTAAGAACCAAGTATAAGTCCAATGATTCTACAAAACATGTTAGTACCAAAGAATAACAAAAAGAAAGAATAAATTTTTTAACTAATTACACTAGACTATAAGTAAGAATAAAGAAGAAAAATAAAGAACATAACAACTAACTATTTATGACCTACAATTTTAACTTCTAATTAACTATACCCTAGAAGTTGAAATTTTTGAGGGTCCACCCTAAATACGACTTGGATTTGAAATATCCACGGAGGAACCTCCCTCTCATGCATGCCTACCGAAAAATAATAATTCCATTTGAACGACAGAAGGCATGTGTAAGGCGTAAGAAATGAACCATCCCCAAGTAAAATTTTTGGTGGGAGGATGGGGGATCTGGATAAGATGGGTGAAAAATACACATGGGGGCCAAGAAAAATTGAATCATCTCCTAAGTATTTTGAAATTGGAATGGGAGGGGCGCACAAGGAGGCAAAGCTGCCTTAATGGAAAGCAACTCAAGAAAGCACTCCTCGTCAGTGAAAGGGTTGAACGTTTTAACGTTTGACACCGATTCATAGAGTACTTGTGATGGTGTGATAAGGGAGAATGAAAAGGGGGAGGAAAGAAATTCAAACTCAAGAGATGAGTTATCATCGCTTAAAGTTGGAATTCCAAAGGAGATAGGATCATTTTCAATGAAACTTTCTTCTTTGGGATCCAACGACAAAATCATTTCATTACAAATGGATACTATACTACATCCATTTCATCCTCACTTTCATTCTCTATTAAACTATGGGCCAAGTCAAGAATGGCTTGTTCCAAAGTAGGCATAAAATCCTCATTTGGTTCAAAACATTCCTCGACTTCAAAAGTTTGGGAAGAAAAATCATCATCGGATTCAAATAATAAATCCAATTCATATTACCACAAACGATTTTCTTCTCGAGAACGGTCTTCATACCTCTCATTTTCAAGCATCAGCAAAACCCTCACCAAAAGACATAGGTCGAGGTGCAGATTCTTGAAAATGCGAAACTTGAAAACCATCCTCGGAACTACAGTAAAAAACATTATTATAAGGAATTAGAGATCCAAAATCGTTATCCTCCTCCTCAAAATACACGCACTCCAAAGCTTGATTTTTGTAATACTCGCCCAAAGTCATATTTAAATTTGCAATTTTTCGGGACTCTAAGTATTGACCAAAAGTCATAGGTTTACGGGGATTTTGAGAATTATTATAATGATTACTAAAAGTATTGGAATAAGACATACTTACCCCAAAGATGGACCGAAGTTGCGAATTCTACAAAGTGATGCGCGCGCAAAAAAATCAAGCGGTTCTCTGCGCTTAAATATATAAGTCCTACAAAAATGTTAGGAAAAAAAATACAAATAGAAAAAAAAATACTACGAATTACTAAATCAAATAAATTATAAAACATCAAGTCTCCACCAACGGCGCCATTTGATAGGCCGGTTTTCGCCACGGCGCGAGCGTCACCTGCGCGCTAGTCGTTTGTTATTTGGCTCACCAACTCTATACAAAAACCTAAACTATGACTACACTCTTTTAAGGGACTTTTACGGCCAGTCCGGGTATCAAATCCACAAAGACAAGTTGCTAGAATTTAATTGGTTTAATACTTCTAAATAAAAGTGTAAAAGATAATTATAAACAAAAAGAAAAAGATGCAAAAAGGGAAAGATTAAACTAGGCAAGTGTATTTAAACTAAATTAACAAAGCGAATAAAAACTATAGGTTGCGTCGGATATCCCTCATCTAGAGTTAACTAGTATAAAATGGTTACATTAGTTGAAGAGTTATTAAGACTGCGTCTCGTTTCAACGGTTAATTAAATCAAGAGTTGTCACACCCCTAAATTTGCATAAACGTCTAATAAGATTTTGGCGTCAATAAATACCCCGAAAAATAAGCACGCAAGATCCTAAGTATGAAGCATACATGATATACCCCGTTAAATCTCCTAGGCATAATAACTAGGACAACCCACTCGAAATACACCCGTAAACTCCATCACCAAAGCAAAACAACACGTCAACCCTAGAGAAGTTTAATCCAACACAACCTAGACTAAATTAGCTAGAAAGCATGGTAAATGACATGAATTAAAAACAAAAAAGTAAACCTAATTATGAAAGAAATAAATAATAAGAAATGAATATTAACTGGGCATGCAATTGAAAGGAAGCAATTAAAGAAAGCAATAAATAAATGAAAGAGACAAAGAAAAATAAACTTACATACATAAAAATGGGGAAATCCCAAAGGAAAATGGAGAAGGCCCAAACCCTAAAACTAATGTAAAATGTAAGATATTTACAAAAGAGAACAACATTTCTCTTATATAGTAAGTTGGAAAAAAAATAGAAAAGAAAAGGAAAAAGAAAAAAAAAGGAACAAGTTGCCAAATATCTATTGCTAACGGTCGACCGCGGCTAGGGGGCAGGTCGATTGGTCCCTTAAATTGATTCCCACTGGTTCCTCATAAGGTGAAATCCAATATGAAGTCTACCGAGCCTTTGGGTACGATTGACTGGTACTCTATTTTCTGGTGCTCCTTGGTCTTCACATGGGAGGAAAGTTTTAAAACGGAATTGGCCGTAACTTCATCATTCAAACTCAAAACGATGTGCCATTTGTGGCCACATGATGCTCACTCAATGAAATACATATCCGTGGAAATTCCATGAGACAAAAATGAAGAGTGGATTGACTAAAATGCCCTTGAAGTAGCATCCGATGATGGAACTTCTCCGAAATGCAATAAATCCTCACTTTTAGCGTTCCAATAGCTACAAAAGCATAATTAACCCCTGCAAAACATATATATGTCCAAATATGAGGTTGTATGGTTAATGAGCATAAATATAGGTATTAATAATGTAAAGGTTCTAAAATGCACAAAGATAAAGGACGCAAATATGCAATATTCGTGACGTATTAAGGTTATTTGTTCAAAGTATTTTACCGTGTGACTTAAATCGGGAAATAATGTCAAGTTAAGATAAAATGGGCTCTTTTATAGGATTAATGTGAATTAATCGAAACAAATGATGTTTTGGAATAAAACGCTTTCATGAATTAATTTGTGTATATGTATATGTATATGTATATATGAGGTAATTGCATGTGCACGTAAGTATAACGTATTAGAGTATCTTTTCTGTCGTTCAATTCTATTTTTCATTGTTGTATTTTTTTCATTGGGAATTAGGCTCATTCACTCCTTTTTTTTCCTTCAGGTTCTATGCGGTTCCGTATTTTAAGAGCATTACCCAGGTAAGTATTATTTTTATTTTACCTTTGTAGCTCTGTATACATGGATTCTGGGGATACTTCCCATGGGGTTCTCACGTAATTTTATTTAAATTGGAATTGCATGCTAAATAAGTGAATTGTTAATTAAATAAAACTAGATTAACAACATTACCTAGATTGTCTCATCGCACTTCACACCTATCATTCGAGCCAAATCGGGATGATCATGGATAACCCATAAATATGGTCCGAGGGCGTTACAAATGGTATCATAGCTATAGGTTAAAGGTTACTTTCAAGAGTGACATGATGAGGTCGGTAGTGGATCTGTCGACGTTAGTTTTAGTTTTAGGACGGTCACGCTGGATGGGTGACAGTTTTGGTTTGTGTTCTCAATAATAGGGTTAAAGAGATAATACAATAGACATTGTATGGTCAAGTAGCATGTGGCCAAGTTTGTTTTCATTAATAGCTTCCGCGCTTCTTATTTAGATATGTTAGTGAATTGTGAGGGTCCGAATAGGCCATTAGTGGCGACACCACATTTTCTAGTGTGAGGTACCATAATGTCAACCCTTAATGAAGTGAGAGGCCTAGTAAGATGTCAACAAAGGTGAATAACATCCATTGAATTAGAGACATGAATCATTTGAAGTCAACAATGAAGGATAGGTGACTAGAGTGTCATGTCTAAGCAGTAGTGATTTTGTGATAAAGATGCATTAATTTTCTTGGATAGGTACTTAGAGGTAGTCAATAAGAATGAAGTGATTTTGTGAACTTGATCATTGGGGTAGTGTCATGTCATAAGCATTTGATAATATGGTGGGCAGTTACACCCGTGTCGGTCACTCTTTGAGGATGTGTACTCGGTCGTAGTTGATAGGATACTATCATTATAGGTAAGTGCCTTAGTAATTATTGATTAAAAGTTGTATCTCTCAAACTATGAAGCGAGTTACTGGATATTAAAGGTCAGTAAGTTACGTTTTCAAGGTTGAATTAAAGTAGGAGTGAACCCTAGATAGTGTTGTATGACATGGTTTTAGAGAATATGATGTAACTTTTGAGGAATATGATCCCTAATGACGTCTGTAGTGTGGACTTAGAGTTTTATAGGTTGTGTATGATGACCTATATCCTGTTATAATCAATAGTAGTGTTAGTTAATGGCTTGATACGTGGTTTAAAGCATAAGACATTTGGAAGAAGGTTTTCATACCTTTATTGGATCTTGAGGAGAGAGTCATAGGATAGACCTATTCAAGAGTTTCAAATAAAAGGGAAATAAGATTCTTATTTAAATGCCATTGCCCATTCTGGCGACCAAAGTGATGAAGGAATGTGAGGAAGTTTCAATGTCGATATGATTTAAGGAAGTCCTTGTAGTATCCTTGGGACTGATTACATGTGGCCTCATTTAGTAATATAAATCGATTTGTTATGACGTCTTGAGGTGTTCAATGGTTAAAGTACACCATGCATGAAGATGTGTAGGCTAGTGTCCTTTTGGGGTACCTAATGGCCACGATGTGGATGTTAAGAAATTGGTAAGGCATACCTACGATGAGAGAATCATAGGTGATGAGTTCTCTTTAGGTTTTTGATGACTTTTATATTAGGGTGTGCTTGGTATCCTTAGGGAACCACTTAAATTCAGTGTTATGGGGTGCTAGTGTTCTAATGATAATTGTATTGAGGTCATGTGAATATCCCAGGTTCTTGGTCAAATTTTAAAGAATCAAATCACGTAGTCCTTGGTGAGGTCATCCAATTTGATATAAATAGGTGGTGCCACCTATGAGTTATATCATGATTGGGTATGATGCTCATTTATCCTAAGATGACTAGTGTAGGAAGTGTACTACTCAATGTTCATAGGTTATAGGAAATGCATTTAGACTTAGATTTATGATGTCATGTTAGAGATTTGAAAATAGAATCCCAAAGGGGACATCACAGCATGATTACGATATCGGCATGTGTCGATAATATAAGTTAGAATAGCCCTAGCAATTAAGGGACTAGTTCTTAGCACGTCTTGCCAAACTGCTAAGGATTAGGAGATGTAGCCTTGTATGATACTTACTACCCTTGAAGTGTTAATGGTGACTGGTGTGGCCATCACATAAATTCAGTTTGGGTAGATTCTTAATATAGGCGTAGTGACAACCTTGTATTATTAGAGGTTATAATAGGGTAAATATTTCTCTTAATTAGGCACTGCTTGAGAAGACGTTTGCGATAAGATCATGATACAATAATGTAGACAAAGACTTAGTCATGGAGTCATGTTGATTAAAGATATTCACAATTTCGGCATTAATAAAGGCATTGTGCATTCGTCAACCGGAGTGGTTCACGTCTGTTAAGGATGTAAGAAGGAAGTTGTACCCCTAAGGAGGGAAGTTCAGTGTTTGACTTCCCAAAGGATAATAAGTTCGTATGCTGCTTTCCTCTTGTGGGGATGAATGCCTTGTGATCCGATTCCCAAAGGATAATAAGTTTGTGTGACCTTTTAATGATTGAGAAATGGTCGATTTCCCTAGCTCTCTGGAATCTCGTTGGAAACCCATGTTCGAACGAAATACCCAGTCATTCGAATAAAAGATTACTTCCCATTCAAATGATGTAATTCTAGCACCCCATTTAACCCTATGATTTTTCCCTGTTTGTACCTTGTTATAACTCTCATTTGAACGAGAGAGGATCTCATTCGAGCGAGGTTGAAATTCATTTGAACGACCGAGAATTTTTTTGAAAATTTTGCACATTTTAATGTGCTATCACAATGTGGATTGTTGAATTGGATTACGCGTCGAGCTCTTAGCGGATCAAATCAAGACGTGGGATAAAGACTTAATGAAACATTAAATAAAATATTGAGATAAAGGCATTTTTGGGATACCCTTAGGGTTTTAGGAGTATCTAAATGAGGCTTTGGCCCATTTAGGGCATTTTTCATCAGATTTGGTCTATGTCTCTTGCTCTTCAAGCTCTTCCTCTTCTAACCACCACACACCACCATAGCACCACCATACCTCCACCCAAAACTACCATTGTCTAACCCTTTTCCACCATATTTAATTTTATAAAACCCACCCAGACCATTGTTGAACAAAGTTACAACTCCATGGAGATATTATTGCTTTTTTTAAAGAAGAAAGTGTAATAAATTATGAATTTTTAAGGGGTTTTTCATGGAGATTTCAAGGAGAAATATTGGAGGACCCAAGCAACCTCTTTAAGGCCGCCTTAGGGGGTGAGAGTTTGTCATCTTCTTCTACCTTCATCCAACCATTTTAGTATCATCCTTTGAGATGGAAACTCTCTTCATAGCTTAAGAACTCTATTTTTCCATAGTATTAGTTTTGTAGTTAGAGTTTGTTAGAGTAGAATGCATATATGATTTAAGAAAGTTATTTCTTATGATTTTGCAAAAAATAATTCATAAAAGATCCCAATAGTTTTGAGAAAAATGATATATTTTAAGAAATCTTGATTTCTAAACATTTTACGGGATAATATATTTGAAATGATATTTCTCTTATTGAAAGTATTTGTGAACAAATGCTTAAGGTTTTCTAGTGAAATTTGGGATTTTTATATAACTAGATATTTACTCAAGTTTTGAAGAAAAATAAATATATTTGATCTTGAAAAGCATGTTTTTATGCAAATATTATGAACTTTCTAGAATGAACCATAGGTTAGACCCATTTAATGGGATTTATGGACTTAAGAATCATCACCTCATGTATATAAACTTGTAGTATTTTTATGATGAGCATATAAACAAGTTTAATGAAGGTTTTATTGGGTTTAAAATGAAATAAACAAATATAAATTCAGTCCTTAAAATATGTTAATAAGTGTAGAAAATGTGATGAGTGGGTGTTTTTAGGCTTCATGTGAAAATAAAGGCGAAATGGTGTTTTCTTGTGAAGTAGTATCCAAAATGCCAAAGGGTTTTCTTAGTAAAGAAAGCAATGAATAAAGATAATTCCAACTTGAATAAGTTGTAACTCCAAAGTGTGAACAAGTGTTAATAAATAAAAACATTTAAGAAGTTGTTATGTGTAACTTGGTAATATTTTTGGGAAAATAACACTTATGAAAATAAAGAAAAATGCATGTTTAGAAATAAATGGGTAAATTAGTAATTTTACATAAAGTGAAATATTATTTTGAGATAAAAATGTCAAAAAATGATGTTACACAAATAATCCTAAATGAAAGTGCTTTGGGATAAATTCAATGCAAGTGTGTAAAGGACAAGAAATGATAATTTCTAAAGTGTAACACAAGGTGGGGTGAAGTCCCCGGGTTTCGGCTTCGACTGGTAAAAAAGGAATAATGTGGACATATGAAAAATGTTAAAACACATTAATATGAACTCGGATGACACCAAGAGTAATTAATAAGGGCTCTAAGTCCTAGGGTAAAAGACCCAAAATGACTAGCCAGAGCATATGGTAACATAGTCAGTGGTGTTGAACCCGTTAAAGAATGCAAATATTTAGAAGATTTTGAGAAATAGATAATGAACGCACAACATGTCAAAAATGGATTTTTCGGGGAATGTAATAAAATACAACCTAACTTGCATGGAATTAAAAAAATATTCTGGTGAAAAGATAACGTGGAGAAGTAAAGAGAAACTGACTAGTGTCCATGAAGTAAAATGAATGGTAAAGTGAAGTGACCAATTGGGTAAATTAGAAACCTAAGGAGGGGTAACCCATAAGTAATACAAGAGTGTGTTTATGAAAGGTTTACAACAACAAATAAGTATTTTCTAATGCGGTGCTCGCATGCATTGAAATGTGATTTTCTAGGAAAATGCTAAGATAAATTTGGTGTGAGTAAATGGGAAATTTCGATAAAAGAAGTGATCTTCCTTAAACAAAAGAGTATCTATTTAATGTATTTAACCGGTTGCGTTAAATCGGGAAATGAATTACAAGTTAAGTAAAATGGGCTCTTTTATATGATTCAATTGAATTAATCGGAATAAGTGACATTTTGGAATAAAATGGTTTCATGCATTAGTGTATGTATATGTATATGTATACATGAGGTAATTGTATGTGCACGTATGTATAATGTGTTGGAATCTCTTTTCTTTAGTTCAATTATATATTGCATTGTTGTATTTTTCCACTGGGCATTCGACTCACTCCTTCCTTTTTGTTACAACAGGTTGTATGCAGTTTTGTATTTTGAAAGCGTCACCCAGGTAAGTATTTTTATATTTTAGGTTAATAGCTCTGTATACTTGGATTCCTGCGACATTTCTCACGGGTCCCTCATGTAGATTGATTTAAATTGCAATTGCATGCTAAACAAGCGAAATGTTAATTAAATAAAACTGGATGAGAAACATTGCTTAGGTTGTCTCATCGCACTTCACACCTAATGTACGGGACGAACGGGGTTGACTACAGGTAATCCATAAATCCAGTCTAGGGCGTTTGGTAATTTTTTCAAGAACATTGAACTTACTTTTTTATTCAGATAGTTTTTATTGCAAACCAATTTCTTTCTTTGGTTCTAACATAATATAACCAATAGTGAGTAGCAGAGAAACAAGCTTAAGCCCATGGATCCTCAAAACAGTAATGTGCTCTATGGTACGAATCACCACAAGGGATCTAATATGGTAAACTTATTTTACACTTGCTATATTGATCACATTTAGTTTACTTTATCTTATATATAATGAACACATGAACATAATTACAAAATTAGTTTTGAAACAAAAATTCAAACTTGGTTCTAACACAACTAACTCTTTGTTCAATTATTCATATTTCTTGAAATTTGCAAGAAGAATTTGGACTTTTTCATGATTTCATACTTAACATGCGATTGTAACTCTACCGTCCATTTTAAGATAAGTAAACTAAACATCTTAATAGATAGATTCAACATATAATGGAGGATGATGAACCTTTACCAAATATTTTTTGATAATTTATAGGAACCAAGGAAGAGACATCTTTGATTAATAACTCAAACCGCAAGTTCTGTAAGTTGTTGGCTAGAGCCCTTATACAAATTCGAGATTTTCGATTACTGTTGAACTAAATTATCTGTATTAGTGAATTAGTTTTACGAGTTTACTCTGTATTTCTCTATCCTTCTTACACAAATAAATGCTCAAAATACTGCTATGATAATTCTTTAACTTCCTCGATTATTATATTTGTTATTATAATTTAACATATTTTAAATTTACTCCCACACATTAAGCGGGCTCCATGATAGTAATACATAAATGAAATATTACTACATAAGTCTGAAACTAATAATTTAAAACAACACGATGTGTGTCCCCCATCTTTATGACGAAGTACAACATTATATATGATGTACATATAAACACCCACAACTATTTTTCATTTCACGATCTCTATTTCTCTCTCTCTAAACTCTAACTCCCTCCCTCTTTAAGCTCCTTTTCTCGGACCATCGTCTCTCCTCGAGTCACTACCTCTCTCTCTCTCTCTCTCTCTCTCTCTCTCTCTCTCTCTCTCTCTATCTATCTATCTATCTATCTCCACCACACTTAACCTTATTAAACAGCTCTGGTTTGGTTTTGGTGTAGTTTTGAGTTGTTTGGAGATATGATAATATTTTGGTATTGTTTTGAACAGTATCGATTTATGATTATATTTTGGTTTGGTTTTATTGTGTGAGTTAAAAAGTGTGTGCAATACGTCATTTGTTTAGTTGGATTTAATACCCATTAGTTAGGGTTTCACCCTTAGGGGTTGTTTTGCAATTATAACATTTTAACATATATTCAAGTGTTTAAATCTAAAACCAAACTATATGAACAAATACATATAATGTGGCATTTTTTGAGTTCAAATATAACATTTTGTACTCATTGGACTTAATATTTTCCATTTAAAACAAGCATTTTTCATCATATAATATTCTATCCAAAATCACATTTTTTGTTCAACTCTGTTTAAACCTAATATCATAGCACTTTTATGAACATAAATAACATATACTTGCAACACAAATATTGTTTCCTAAACTTGCAACTTAATATTAAATTTCTACACATGAGATATTAATTTTTGAAGCATAAATAGTATGTATTTAACCATATAAATACATACATGTAAGCAACATGATAAAACTGTAATTGATGCTAAAACTCTCTCTTTGAAAGGTTTAAATTTAAAATTTCAATTAAAATTAGTATTTGATGCTACTTTTCAACAATACTGAGTATTTATTTCAAATCTACATAATGTTCGTTGTAGTATAGAGATATTTAATTTCCAATGAAATGTTATTGTTAGAGAAATTGTGTAGGGGCTGGTTGAAAGATGCTTTGAGAGATGGTCTATACCTTAGTTTTTTTTTTATGTAGAAGACTATCGATCTTTTAGAACAATTTGTCCTACTGAGTTTTTGTTATAATCATTATTACAAGGTGTATATGAATTATTGTATATGCTTGTGTGTGAAAGATTATGAATTAATGTGTGTGATAGAATGGTAATGTAAAAAGTATTTAAGAGAGAAATATAAACACAAGATGAATTTATTATAATGAGTAAATAGACGATTTGATGTGCCCCTAGCCTTATATATATTTATACATGTATAATGCATACAAACGCACGCACATGTGTAACACATACGCATAAACACATATATATACTTACATATGTTTTCTCCTCATTTCATATGTGTATGAAATTGTAATTAATAACTGAAGTTTAACATATTATATGTGTTTCCTTCATTCAGGTAACTTTACTTATCTTTTCTTTTACATAACTTAGTCTTAAAAATGTATCTTTGACTGTAATAACTACGTATAAATGTATAACACATATACTTCAACTTGTATATATCTTTAATTGGTTGTTATAATGTAAGAGCGAGTTTTATAATTTCTTATTTGTATGTTATTTTGACTTATCCCATAATATGCCACTGCACATTCATGATAACTTCCACGTATTCAAAGATAAGAAGTTAATGACATTTGGAAGGTTGAAGATCATTTATCTTAACAACATTCAGAATAGTTACGAGGCGGCTTGGTAAAAAAATAATTATCTAGGGATTATTTCTAAAAGAGTTTGCATTAAAAAGTTTTCAAAGTGTTTTAAAATAATTTAAAATTTTTTTTTTGAAAATTTTGCTGACTCGTTAGAACAAGATGAATATGTCGTTCGCATGAGATTAGACATGTTGTTAGAATGAGTTCCCATAGTTGAATAAGATCTGGAACGTCGCCTTTTGTATATGTTCTAGTATGTCGTTCGAAGTTTCATTAGAAGTTATTCAAACGAGATGAGGTTGTGACACCCCGACTAATTAAACACCGGGTAGCTACTCCTTTATAAAATTAATTCAAAATGCCAAGTTGGCTCAGTTAATAGCATCACTGTCGAAAACGTTTTGTTATTACTAACCACCTAGTATTTAAAAAGTAAGTGCCAAATTTTATTAAATCTGATTAACATGCAACAAGAGTAATGAATAACTAAATAACACCATTCACCATACTGAAGTAAAACGAATAACCATCAAAAAATGTAAATAAACTCTGGAGGAAAAACTCCTCAATACAAATCCCACAACTGATAAGTAAACTGAAATAAATAACTAAAACTGAATACTGAGCAATACATGCTAGAGTCTAAAAACTGAAATGTAAAAATGTCTAATAGAATTGGGCAACATGCCCTACAACTGATAGATGCTGAGAATGGAATCCAAATGAGAGAGGCGTCTAAAAGCAAGTCCCTGTAGCTTCCACAAACAGCTACAGCTCGTCACCTGAATGAGAATCCTATGCTTGGTGTCCCTGTGGCTGGGCACCTAAAAAATGGTTTTACAAGAAAAAGAGATTTGAAAAGCAAACGGGTCAGAGCCCGAATGTGTTATATTTTAAAAACCTGCAAGTGCTTTAAAAACATTTAAAACATTAAATGCAAAGTACATGTTAGGACGTGCACTCACATTAAATTCTCACCTCTCGACTAACTGTGCACTCCTAACGTAATTACCCATCTATATCGACCCATACTACTAGCTAACTGACGACATAACTAGCTAGACTGCCAAAGGTCCTACCCATATTACTAGGTTCCGTTTAGCATAACAACGCTTGTAATTAAATAGAGGTTTAACATAAACTCAGTTACTAAGTATGCCATAGATATAACTATCAGTTAACTCATTATCAGTCTCGGAACATTACCGTAATTATTTTCACAACATTAACATGAAGGTTCCCATTAAATTAAGCGTATATTATTCACATCATAAATATACGACACAAGCACCCCGAGAACTAAGCTGCGGCGCACACATACTCTGCTATCCATCCCGGTACATCACGTACATAAGGATTACCTATTCCGAATCTCTCAGGAATAGTTTACCGATAACAACATCACAAATAATGGAGGCGAACACAGTCACCATCACATGGGTCACGCACATACCTACGCTCCCATGATCAGCGGACTTATTAATATCACAATAAGTCTTTCAATGATCTATGTTCATCAAGGTACCAGTCTATATCCCCCCCGTAGGCACACAAGGATTAGAGGGTCCTAAGCGAACGTAACCTCCCCCGTGATAGCAAGTATGGTAGGTATGTTATACACATAAACTATATACTAAGCATTCACACATCTTAGATATCACCATTTTAATAAGGTATTTTCTACATCATTATACCATTATACCAAACTTATATATATTTCAAGTCTCCCGTTAATATAAGGTTAAATTGCCGACACGTCTCACGCCGTAATCCCTTATCCTTAAAATCTATCTTAAATAGACTATTAAGTTCCGATTATTCCCAAATATAACATCTTTATTCTTAAGGTCTTTACTTCTGCCCTAAACCTTATTTCATTAAATTACTCAATTCTACACTATTAACCCAAACGTTATCTCACTTAACAAATTTCTATAATCTAGAATAATTCTTCGAATTGTATTCTAATTAAAGTTCACTATAATAATCACACCTACTGGTCTTTCTTAAGGGTGAGGGTATTCATCAGGTCTCCAAACATATTCTCCGAGGGTTTCCACCATTAAAATCAAATTAAGGAATATTTCACTCATTCTGGGAAGGTCGATCGATCGACCTATGAATGTCGCTCGATCGATCTAGTCGATCGATCGACTGATGAATGTCGATCGATCGATCGAACATGTATGGCTACGGACTGCTTCGTTTTGCAGATTTTAATCCATCCCAAAACTAATTTTTAACGTATGATTCTCAGATATAACGTCATAGTAATGCCATATAACAATCCTACTGTATTACTAACGTCCATAAATCAATAATTCAACATCTAAAGGCTACTTATGGATCAATCTTCATAAAAACCTAGTTTTTCCAGATTTTCTCAAGAACATGAACCCTAACATAATATCATCATCAAATCCCGGAATTTAATTCGTTTTTCTTTCACCCAATCATGTATTCACATCAGATTAATCGTCACCAACTAGTCTACATGCAATTTATCCTCAAAATTCAGACCTAAGTTCAATTAATCATGGGTTTTTCATTCATCTTCCAATAACAATTATAAATCTTAAATTTGCTAACATGGAAAGAACATTTGCTGAAGTTAAACATAATTAAACCACTTGCCTTGGTTTGATTTCGAATCTGGTGTTGATTTGTAATCTCTTTCTGCAGATTTCCTCTATCTCTCTCCTTCTCCAAGCTCTCCTTCAATGGTGGCTCAAGGTGGCTAGGGTTTGGTTTGAAGGAAACTTATGAAAACCTAATATAATAAACCTCTGTAGCTTGTTGGGTTAATAAGGGTTGGTTGGGTCAATCCTTATCAGATTATAACTCTCCATTTTCGTCACTTTTAATTACCCAAAAATACCAAATTACTAAAATACCCTTTATGGTGCCGGGATGGCCTAAAAATACCCCGGAACCCAAACTATACCCCCGGCTAGTGTTTTCTGACTATCTCGACCCTTCCGGACGCGTTGGCGCACTCAAAACGACCATACGGGTTATAGATTTTTAATTCACTTTTAATATCAAAATATCATACCGTGACGCGGCGGTCCCACGCGTCTCAACAAAATTTCTAAAATGCCGTATATAAATCCCACGACAAATTTTATAATACCAAGTTCATATATAATCATATATGCACATAATCAAATACCAATTCGCATCACATTAGTATTATTAACCCGGATGAATTTCCAATTAATACGCAATTTAATTAATTAATCCCAAAATAAATATAGTCAAAAATACGGGGTATTACATACTTCCCCCCTAATAACTGAATTTCGTCCCGAAATTCGAAACTAGAAAGTACCTGCTAAAAACAGTTCTGGATAACGCTCGCGCATCTCATCCTCGCGCTCCCATGTGGACTCCTCGACATTGTGATGTCGCCACTGAACACGTACTAACGGAACTATCTTTGACCACAGTTTCCTCTCGCTTCGGTCCAAAATAGCAATTGGCCCCTCCTCGTAGGAGCTATCCGGCTGGAGATCGATGTCCTCCACAGCAATGTGCGAATGAGCCAAATTATCTCTAAGGTATTTCCTCAGCGAGGAAATGTGAAACACATCGTGGATCCGATGCAAGTGCTCCGGTAACCCAAGTCTATACGCGACTGGTCCGATCCGCTCTATAATAGGCAACGTCCCCACATACCTCGGTGCCAACTTCCCCTTCTTCCCGAATCGCATAATCCCCTTCATCGGAGAAACCCTGAGCAAAACCTGGTCCCCCACTTGGAACTCCCTGAAAAATCTCTTCGCATCAGCATAACTCTTTTGCCTGTCTTGAGCTACCCGAATGCGACTCCGAATCAACTCAATCCTTGCCGAAGTATCCTGGATCACTTCTGGCCCAAGTAATTTGTTGTCCCCCACCTCCAACCAACATGCTGGGGAACGACAAGGTCTACCGTACAATGCCTCGAACGGAGCCATGCCAATCGTGAACTGATAGGAGTTGTTGTAAGAAAACTCCACCAGTGGAAGGTACTGCTCCCATCCACCCCCGAAGTCAATAATGCACATGCGTAGCATGTCCTCCAACATCTGGTTGGTGCGCTCTGTCTGCCCATCGGTCTGCGGGTGATAAGCCGTACTCAACCGCAATTTCGTGCCCATGGCCTCCTGGAAACTCTCCCAAAACCTCGAAACAAATATCTTGTCTCTGTCAGACACGATATTTAGGGGCACACCGTGAAGTCTCACAATCTCTGAAATGAAAAGCTGGGCATACTGTCCCGTAGTGTAGTCAGTCCTTACGGGTAAGAAGTGAGCGACCTTGGACAACCTGTCCACAATTACCCAAACGGAGTCGTGACCCCTCTGCGACGTAGGCAACCCCGTAACAAAATCCATGGATATGCTCTCCCACATCCACACCGGAACCTCCAACGGCTGTAGCAATCCTGCTGGTCTCTGATGATCCACTTTTACAAGCTGACAAGTGGCGCATTTCGAGACAAACTCAGCGATATCTCTCTTCATACCGCTCCACCAATATTGCCGTCTCATGTCTTGGTACATTTTGTCCCCTCTGGGATGTACCGCGAACCGTGAGCCGTGCGACTCTGCCATCACATTGTGCCACAATTCTTCCCCTTCCGGAACTACCAATCTCCCATTGAAGCGCAATCCCCCGTCTGAGCTAACGGTATAGGACTCGGCTCCCTCTGCAAGTAATCGAACTATCTGCTCCTGACAGAACGAGTCATCGGCCTGTGCTCGTACTACCTTCGTGACAATCTGCGGTGTAATGGTCATCACAGACATGAAAGATCGGGCCACTGCATCCTGGTGTCCCAATTCCTTCCACTTCGCCTTCCATACCTCTGCCACTTCATCTGCTGGCCTGCGGATCAACGCGTCTGCTACCACGTTAGCCTTACCCGGGTGGTACTGAATGTCGAACTGGTAGTCCTTCACAAACTCAAGTTACCTACGCTGCCGCATGTTCAACTCTTTCTGCGTGAACAGATACTGTAGGGACTTGTGGTCCGTGAACAGCTGAAACTTCTCCCCCAAAAGATAGTGCCTCCAAATCCGTAAGGCAAATACCACTGCCGCCAACTCTAAATCATGCGTGGGGTAATTCTTCTCATGAGGCTTAAGCTTACGGGAAGCATAAGCTATGGCCTGTCTCTCCTGCTGCAAAACACCTCCAAGCCCTTGCAAAGACGCATCGGTGTAAACCAAATACTCAACTCCCGGTCTCGGCAATGCTAACACAGGTGCTGAGGTCAACTTGTCCTTCAATTCATCGAATGCCAACTGACAGGCATCACTCCAAATGAACGGCACACCTTTACGAGTAAGATGTGTCAAAGGACCTGCTATCTCCGAGAAACCCCGAATAAACCTCCTGTAGTATCCTGCTAGACCCAAGAAACTACGAATCTCCGTTGGTGTCGTGGGCTGTCCCCACTCCCTCACCGCTGACACCTTCCCCGGATCGACAGATATTCCCTGGTCGGAAATAATGTGACCCAAGAACTGGACCTCCTTCAGCCAAAGCCCGCACTTCTCATATTTTGCATACAGCTCGTTCTGACGAAGTGTTTGCAAAACCTGCCTCAAATGCTCGGCGTGCTCCTCCTCTGTCTGAGAGTAAACCAGAATGTCATCAATGAAGACAATGACAAACTGATCTAGAAAATCTCTGAACACTCTGTTCATCAAGTCCATAAACACAGCTGGAGCGTTGGTCAAGCCGAAAGGCATAACCCGAAACTCATAAGAACCATATCTCGACAAGAACGCAGTCTTCGAGACATCCTCCTCCCTGATACGCAACTGATGGTATCCCGACCTCAAGTCAATCTTCGAGAAGAAAGAAGCTCCTCTCAACTGGTCGAATAAGTCATCGATTCGAGGCAACGGATACTTATTCCGTATCGTGACCTTATTCAACTCTCGGTAGTCCACACACAACCTCAGTGAACCGTCCCTCTTCTTCACAAACAAAACTGGAGCGCCCCAAGGTGAGGTACTCCTACGAATAAAGCCCTGCCCTAACAGCTGCTCTATCTGATCCCGTAACTCTCGCATCTCAGCTGGAGCCATACGGTACGGTGCACGTGCTATAGGTCTCGTACCCGGTAGCAAATCTATAACGAAGTCTATCTCTCGACTGGGTGGTAAGCCTGGTATCTCTTGAAACACATCGGAATACTCCCTGACAACCGGGATCGAATCCAAAGGAATCACAACCTCCTTAGAGGTATCCTCCTCTATGTAGTACAGATGAGCGGTCGATCCTCCCTCTGGGCGAGGCATCGCCACTATAAACATCTCCTGCCCCGGAATGGCAAAAACAATGCTCCCGCTGAAGCAATCAATCATGGCCCTATATGATACGAGCCAATCCATACCGATGATCACATCGTGAACATGCATGTCTAACACTAACATGTCCGCAGGCAATACCAAACCACCAACCTCTACCCCCACTCCCCGGCATATAAAGAAAATAAGTGACCCACTCCCTAATGGTGAGTCGACACACGTCACTGTGCTCTCTGCCGTAGCTAACAATCCTAAAGCTTTCGCGAAGTGTGTAGCAATAAAACAGTGTGTATCACCCGTATCAAATAACACCCGACCCATAGTGCCATGGATAGGAAACGTACCCTCGATCGCGGGCGGTGCCTGTGGAACTGCATCCTGGTTGACGTTGTAGACACGTCCATACTCTAGCTGCCCCTGCTGAGGTGCTGGAATAATTTGCGGTGGTGCGGGGAGAGCGGCGGGAAACAAAGGCCTCTGTGGCTCCTGGCGAGCACCTTGCTGCTGCTGCTGTGGGGCCCTGCCCCTATCAGGACAATCCTGTCGCTTGTGGCCAGTCTTGCCACAGACGAAGCACTTCCCTGGGAAGTTCCCTCCCTTCTGTCCCTGCTGTCCCCGGCCCTGGTGGCCGTTACCGTTCCTCCCTTGGCCCTGCTGGCCCTGATTCCCGTTCTGCCCCTGTTGGCCCTGATGGCCATTTGGACCCTGATGGCCCTGGCGGAAACCTCCCTGCCCCTGCCTGTAGTTCCCTGACCGGAACCTCTTATTATCCCCCTGCTGGGTACCCTGCTCAGTCTGTCTCTGCCCCTGACCGGTCTGTGCCCCGCTGGCACCATGTCCTCCAGTCCTGCCCTGATGGCTAGACTCCCCTGACCGCTTGCCCTCGGCCATATGAAAACGGTGGTCCAGGCAGTGCAATAGTGCAGCGTTAACCACATCAGAATACGTGGCCAACGATAGGTTCCCTAGCAGATGCTGACGGATCCTCCAATTCAACCCATCAGTGAACTTCTCTATCTTCTTCTTCTCTGGTGGAATCTCGTCTGGAACGATATTCAACAGGTTAGTGAACTCGGCCTCATACTCGGCCACTGTCTTGCTCTCCTGCTTCAAACTCATCAGTTTCCTCCTCATCTCTGTATGAACTGCGGACGGAAAATACTTGCGGTCAAACCGCACCCAGAACTCCTGAATGGTGAGGGTATCCCTCTCCTCCGCGGTGGTAATGGACTCCCACCACTGCAGCGCAGATCCAACTAGCTTGAAAGTAGCTAGCACCTGTTTCTGAACATCAGTGCACTCATGCATCCTCAAGTGCCTCTGCATATCCTTCCTCCATTGGCTCGAGACTACCACATCTGAGCTACCTGCAAACTCTGGCGGATGCGCTTTCTGAAAAGCGTCACGTACACGCTCCCAAGCAGACGGGAATGCATTAACCTGTACTGGCGCGGCAACCGGTGCCTGAGGTGGTGCCTGCTGAACAACGGCAATCGCGGCATTCACCGCTTGAGCTACTATAGCTGCAACCTCAGTGGCGGTCAACATGCCCTGAACTGGAGCGGGCTGGGGTTCGGGCATTGCATTCCTGGGAACTCGTCGTGCACGTCGTGGAGGCATCTGAAATAAGAACAAAGTTTATAAGTTCACGGTTTATAAACTTAAAATAGCTGAAGAACGAAACGTACACAATAAGAGTACAACAGTCCTAAAATATAGGGCTCTATATCAAAGAAAACGTAGCGGAAACATAATAGCCGTACAGATCCTAAAGGACACTAAAACCTGATGCTCTGATACCACCTGTGACACCCCGACTAATTAAACACCGAGTAGCTACTCCTTTATAAAATTAATTCAAAATGCCAAGTTGGCTCAGTTAATAGCATCACTGTCGAAAACGTTTTATTATTACTAACCACCTAGTATTTAAAAAGTAAGTGCCAAATTTTATTAAATCTGATTAACATGCAACAAGAGTAATGAATAACTAAATAACACCATTCACCATACTGAAGTAAAACGAATAACCATCACAAAATGTAAATAAACTCTGGAGGAAAAACTCCTCAATACAAATCCCACAACTGATAAGTAAACTGAAATAAATAACTAAAACTGAATACTGAGCAATACATGCTAGAGTCTGAAAACTGAAATGTAAAAATGTCTAATAGAATTGGGCAACATGCCCTACAACTGATAGATGCTGAGAATGGAATCCAAATGAGAGAGGCGTCTAAAAGCAAGTCCCTGTAGCTTCCACAAACAGCTACAGCTCGTCACCTGAATGAGAATCCTATGCTTGGTGTCCCTGTGGCTGGGCACCTAAAAAATGGTTTTACAAGAAAAAGAGATTTGAAAAGCAAACGGGTCAGATCCCGAATGTGTTATATTTTAAAAACCTGCAAGTGCTTTAAAAACATTTAAAACATTAAATGCAAAGTACATGTTAGGACGTGCACTCACATTAAATTCTCACCTCTCGACTAACTGTGTACTCCTAACGTAATTACCCATCTATATCGACCCATACTACTAGCTAACTGACGACATAACTAGCTAGACTGCCAAAGGTCCTACCCATATTACTAGGTTCCGTTTAGCATAACAACGCTTGTAATTAAATATAGGTTTAACATAAACTCAGTTACTAAGTATGCCATAGATATAACTATCAGTTAACTCATTATCAGTCTCGGAACATTACCGTAATTATTTTCATAACATTAACATGAAGGTTCCCATTAAATTAAGCGTATATTATTCACATCATAAATATACGACACAAGCACCCCGAGAACTAAGCTGCGGCGCACACATACTCTGCTATCCATCCCGGTACATCACGTACATAAGGATTACCTATTCCGAATCTCTCAGGAATAGTTTACCGATAACAACATCACAAATAATGGAGGCGAACACAGTCACCATCACATGGGTCACGCACATACCTACGCTCCCATGATCAACGGACTTATTAATATCACAATAAGTCTTTCAATGATCTATGTTCATCAAGGTACCAGTCTATATCCCCCCCGTAGGCACACAAGGATTAGAGGGTCCTAAGCGAACGTAACCTCCCCCGTGATAGCAAGTATGGTAGGTATGTTATACACATAAACTATATACTAAGCATTCACACATCTTAGATATCACCATTTTAATAAGGTATTTTCTACATCATTATACCATTATACCAAACTTATATATATTTCAAGTCTCCCGTTAATATAAGGTTAAATTGCCGACACGTCTCACGCCGTAATCCCTTATCCTTAAAATCTATCTTAAATAGACTATTAAGTTCCGATTATTCCCAAATATAACATCTTTATTCTTAAGGTCTTTACTTCTGCCCTAAACCTTATTTCATTAAATTACTCAATTCTACACTATTAACCCAAACGTTATCTCACTTAACAAATTTCTATAATCTAGAATAATTCTTCGAATTGTATTCTAATTAAAGTTCACTATAATAATCACACCTACTGGTCTTTCTTAAGGGTGAGGGTATTCATCAGGTCTCCAAACATATTCTCCGAGGGTTTCCACCATTAAAATCAAATTAAGGAATATTTCACTCATTCTGGGAAGGTCGATCGATCGACCTATGAATGTCGCTCGATCGATCTAGTCGATCGATCGACTGATGAATGTCGATCGATCGATCGAACATGTATGGCTACGGACTGCTTCGTTTTGCAGATTTTAATCCATCCCAAAACTAATTTCTAACGTATGATTCTCAGATATAACGTCATAGTAATGCCATATAACAATCCTACAGTATTACTAACGTCCATAAATCAATAATTCAACATCTAAAGGCTACTTATGGATCAATCTTCATAAAAACCTAGTTTTTCCAGATTTTCTCAAGAACATGAACCCTAACATAATATCATCATCAAATCCCGGAATTTAATTCGTTTTTCTTTCACCCAATCATGTATTCACATCAGATTAATCGTCACCAACTAGTCTACATGCAATTTATCCTCAAAATTCAGACCTAAGTTCAATTAATCATGGGTTTTTCATTCATCTTCCAATAACAATTATAAATCTTAAATTTGCTAACATGGAAAGAACATTTGCTGAAGTTAAACATAATTAAACCACTTGCCTTGGTTTGATTTCGAATCTGGTGTTGATTTGTAATCTCTTTCTGCAGATTTCCTCTATCTCTCTCCTTCTCCAAGCTCTCCTTCAATGGTGGCTCAAGGTGGCTAGGGTTTGGTTTGAAGGAAACTTATGAAAACCTAATATAATAAACCTCCGTAGCTTGTTGGGTTAATAAGGGTTGGTTGGGTCAATCCTTATCAGATTATAACTCTCCATTTTCGTCACTTTTAATTACCCAAAAATACCAAATTACTAAAATACCCTTTATGGTGCCGGGATGGCCTAAAAATACCCCGGAACCCAAACTATACCCCCGGCTAGTGTTTTCTGACTATCTCGACCCTTCCGGACGCGTTGGCGCACTCAAAACGACCATACGGGTTATAGATTTTTAATTCACTTTTAATATCAAAATATCATACCGTGATGCGGCGGTCCCACGCGTCTCAACAAAATTTCTAAAATGCCGTATATAAATCCCACGACAAATTTTATAATACCAAGTTCATATATAATCATATATGCACATAATCAAATACCAATTCGCATCACATTAGTATTATTAACCCGGATTAATTTCCAATTAATACGCAATTTAATTAATTAATCCCAAAATAAATATAGTCAAAAATACGGGGTATTACAGAGGTGCAACTTTCGAATGAGTACTAGTTCATTCGAATGAGTACATGAGTTTTTTTATTTTTTAAAACATATCTTTGTAAATATCTAATGCCCATATCTTTGCAACAACTTTCCCTATAAATAGAGATGTGGGATTACAGTTTGAAAGAACTCATTTTAGACTTTTAAGAAGCCTTTTTAGAGTTCTTTATGCCATCAAACTCTACTAATTTTTCATCCAAACCCCTTGGATATTTGAAGATCACTTTTACAAATCAAGAAGAATACAATATAAGTTTAAGAATCCTTATAAAGATTTTCTCTACTGGTAAATTATAGAGTCGATGCTCTATTATCAAAGAAAAAAGGAGTTGAAGGATCCTGAGGCTGATCGGTGGACATCGAGACAAAAGCTGCTTGATGTGGGCAGTGCTAACTTGTGGTAATTTCTGTTAAATATTAGAAGACTAGCGCATTATACTTAGTGGATCTCTAAGTAGTCTGTAGGTCATCAAGGGACTATTAAACTCTTTAACAGTGCTAAAATTAAAAGTTTTATCCGGAAGGGGTTATTTTCCAGAAATTTTTCTTCTGCTTCTTTTGGTTTGGAATTTGTCTTCTTAATTCATATTACATGTTCACTAAATTAAATCAAGATGAAATCTATTAAAAAGTAAATTTGTGTGCTTGGCCTAAGATACAAGTAATCCATATATCCCCTGCTTTCTCATATAACTCGCACATATTTGGTGGACAAATAGTAATTTTAGTATTAATTGAAATAAAATAAACTTAATTTTTACTTTCTGCTATTGTGCATGTGAATAATATGGATAATATTTTTTGGTTGACTATTGAGGTTGTGTTCACCCCCTACTTAAGTAATTGTTGTGTGGGTGAACAAAAATTAGTGGAAGGAGTCTCAATTTGGCGTGCATGTTGCAATTTTAGAATTAATTTTAATAAACAAACTTATATTTGCTGATACTGGTAGAGTGAACACAAATAGGAAGAATGATGTATAACAATGTTAACATTAAACAAAATAAGATAAACTTAAATTGTATCGGTTGAAAAATAATAAATAGTTAATGACTAATTTAAAGCCATCACTTGTAGGACTCATATTCACACCTCATATAATTTTCTCAGGAAAAATGAGGCATGGCGATAATCATTGGCCACAAGAGTACTAGGGGGTTGTAGTTAGACCGAATTTAAACATATTTTCTTAATGTGCACCATATAGAGGTTAGTCCTATTTATAATTATGAGAATGAGAATATTGAACAATTTGACCACCTTACGAATCGCATCATTCATCTCTCGCACGGGTACCTATTCGATTGTATTGTATTTTCCCTACCAGAAAGCTGGGATGAGGTAGTAGAAAATATATTTCACCTATATAATCCCTATGTAGCCTTCACATTACTTACATTGTTAGAGAAGGAAGGAAAAAACATTCACCCAGTGTGGATACGACTACATAAAGAGAGCATTGGCCAAACTTTTATGTCTTGTGAGATATGCAAGTTATATTGAATCTTGCTAATAAGTTGAAGAAGAAGAAGGGATTTCGAGTTCATGTCAGAGACATCTATATATCAATCATATATACGCTTCCTCACAGCTACCCATGTGAAAAAATCCAAAGATTCTTAAAAAGTAATATTGAATGGGTGGAGATCAGACACATTAAACATATTCTAAAGTCTTATTCAAATAAGTTATATACATATATATAGTCGTAAACATGATTATTTAGTTGTAAACATGTTAGTATAATGAATTCATCCCTTATTTTTTTTATTGTAGATTATGTTGAACAAAAATGGAGATAATGTACCAAATGAGGATAAGACATGTCCAGGGTTCTCATCTTCTGCCCCCAACCTCGATTCCCATCACACTATTCACTCTAACACTCCATCTACAAGTAGGCAACAAATTCTTGTTAATCTAACACCCACACACCCCGCTACCAATAGCTCCCAAGAAAATGAGAAGAATCCCACTGGCTCTCCCTTATGGAAATATTCCTACTGGAAATAAAAAGGACATCCATATCTTTAAATACCAATGTTTATTGCTTGGGAAAATGAATGTGGGAGTCGGGCAGCAGGTAACTGGAACGCGGTTGATCAGGACACCAAGGATGATATTTTTGAACAACTTTGTAAGAGTTTTCATTTCCCAATCAATCAAAGCAAACGGTTCTTTTCAGTGTTACTCAACAAATGAGAACATATCGGAGGAAACTTCGGCATATACATTTCTCAAAGTAAGCATCAAGTTGCGATATTTTTTCTATGAAAGACACAGTCCCTCCGAAAGCTGAAATGACGGTCGATGAACTACTTTTAAAAAAATGAGGCGATGGACAAAGAGTTGGTCCAAAGGGAGAAAATTAATAAAATAAGGTGGATAAAATTAATAAAACAAGGTGAAGAAAGTTGTTGTCCATATGTAGGAGTCTAAATCATATGAATATTAAAGGATTAAATGGTTAGAAAGGACAAATAGTAGTACAAATGTAAAAATAAAAACTAATTGGGTCAACTTGTACGTGCGTGCTGATGGGACAAAGATAATAAATTCCCACCACACTTGGCTTCAACTCTGGTGAGTATGAGTATATATATATATATATATATATATATATATATATATATATATATATAGAGAGAGAGAGAGAGAGAGGCCCTCTCCTGTAAGGACTTCTTATGGTACAGACTCCGGTACATACCATTTTTTTAAAATAGTAAAAAAATTAATTTTTTGATGAAACTTCATGGATATGATATCCATGGTAGGAAGATCATCTCCAATTTTTTTCACCAAAAAATTCAATAAAAAAATCGTTGAGATGAAGTGATATGTAAAAAATTTGTCTAAATATGCATTTTCAACCATCGAAATGTTGGCGATCATCTCACCCACTTTTTTATTGAATTTTTTGATGAAACTTCATGGATATGATCTCGATAGTGAGAACATCATATCCATGAAGTTTCATCAAAAAATTCAATCAATAAAGTGGCTGGAGCCGACCCAATATTTAAACGGTTGAAAATGCATATTTATACAATTTTTTTACATATCACCCCATCTCAACGATTTTTTTATCGAATTTTTTGACGAAAAAAATTGGAGATGATCTTCTCACCATGAAGATCATATCCATGAAATTTCAACAAAAAATTCATTTTTTTACTATTTTAAAAAAATGGTATGCACCGGGATTTACACTATAAATAGTCCTTACAAGAGACTTTCTGTGTGTGTGTGTGTGTGTGTGTGTGTGTGTGTGTGTATATATATATATATCTGTGTGTGTGTGTGTGTGTGTGTGTGATAAATTTAAAATCAGAATACTAAATATAATTTCACTCTACAGGTTTCGATCGAAGTCATTTGCAGTCAGCCTGTTTCGAGCCCCTATGATGACATTAGAGATGATGCCTTGACTCTGACCTTTAGAAATGACAAAAGAGGGAAGACAAGAGTTATGGAATCACATATGTCATAAACCAAATTAAAACACATCGAACCTCTCGTGGATGACTCTTTTTATGAGGAATCACATTTTGAGTCAAGAAATAGGTCAGTTTGAGATTGATGGGGATCTGCAAGAGATTAAGAGTAACGTAATAGTGTTGGAAAGTGATATCGGGTGCCTTGTGCCCTTATTTACTCAAGGTTTTAGGCCCCATATTCCTCTTCAAGGTTACCCCTACCCTCCTTCTTAAGGTATCCCCTATTCTCCATATCAAGGTTTCCCCTCTCAAATGCCACCTTCTACTATTATTCCTAGACAATCATCATCCACTTACAGTGACTATGGAGAGAAGTATTATATAAGGGAATAGGACAATACCATGATCATTTCCCAATGAACACTCATTTCCCAATGAACACAAAGATCAGACAGGCAACCTACTAGCAGAGAATAGCGAAGTTCTACAATCAAAGGGTGAAATCAAGACCCATAGTCGTGGGAGACTTGGTGTTGAAGAAGACGTTGCAGAAAGCAAACAAACTTCACCCAAATTGGCGTGGACCTTACAGGGTGATCGAAGAAGTTTTACCTGGGACCTACAGGTTGTAAAACCTTGAGGGGGAACCTTTTTCCAATCCATGAAATGCTGATCATTTGAAAAAGTATTACATATGATGTTGCAATGATTCCTATGTAAATGTGTCAACTTATGAGGAGATTATTAATGAGAAGATCACTTCCTGTGTCAACTCTTAGTTCATTAATTTATTGAATATTTTATGGGGGTAACATCTTAGTTGATGACCTCAGACCTTAAACATCATAGTTTGGTGACAAGGTCATAGGTGAACTGTAATACCCCGTAATTTTAATTTTATTGATATTTATTTATGGGATTAATTAAATTAAATGAGAATTAATTGGAAATTAATCCGGATATAAATACTAGTGAGTTGGCATTTGATTATGATGCGTATATATATGGTAATATATGAATATTGAAAATATTAAAATTGTCGCGAAACTGAAATACGATAATTTGGGAAATTAGTTGGGACGCGCATTTCAGTCGCGTCAGGAATGTAATTATTTGAATTAAAAAGTGAATTTTATTTTTATCAACCGAATGGTTATTTTGAGTGTACCAACGTGTCCGGAAGGTTCAAAATAGTCAGAAAACACTAGCCGGAGGTTTAGTTTGGGTCCCGGGGCATTTTTGGGCCATACCGGCAACCTAGAGGAGTATTTTGGTAATTTTAAAAATTAGGGGATTAAAACCTACGAATTTTAGGAGTTAATTATATATTATTAAGGAACCCACTAAGCCCATTATCATCATTAGATGAGTTAGAGGGCTACGGGAGTTATAGGAGAGTTTGAAGAGATTCCAAAAGAAACCTCCAACCACCATCTTCAACCATGGGAGAAAATGTGTAGAGAAAGGGGAGAAATCAACCTTCGTTCACCAACATGAATTCTGAAGAACAATCTAAGGCAAGTGATTTGATAGTTTAAGTGCATTGAATATTTCTTCCATGTTTAGTGTAGGAATTATCTTATCTTGAGAGTTTTGAAGAAACCTATGAAATTGTTGGAGAAACTTTTAATTTGGGTTAGGTTTTGCATGTAGAATGATGATGGACTGATTTAATATTCGAAAAGTTATATATGATGATTTAAAAACGGATTTATGATGAGTATTTGGGCATAATAAAATTATGGGTTCATGTTCATAGGGTTTTGGGAAATATCTGGAGATTTATATTAATTCCTTGAGGATTTGTAGGATTTGACCCCTAAAATATGTTAAGGGATGATCTAGGATGATTAGAAATGGTTTATATACGTTAAAATATAACTTGGATGGTCTTAGGGTGGATTTAGAGAGAAGAATTGATAAAATCGGACTTAGGAATTTTTGGGCTGAAACTGCCATCTCGTTAGAAGACCTGCCCAGGTCGTTCGAACGAACTTCTAACGAGATGACAGTATCCCTTCTAACGAGTTGGTAGTTCATTCAAAGCCTTTCGTTCGAACGAGAATTCTAACGAGTTGACAGAATGGCCTTTTTGGCCTGAATTTATTTCTAGTATCCCGTAGACTTATTTAAATGGTGAGATAACCTTCCCTTATTAACTAGTGGGTATAGTTGGGAGATTGGGGTACGTTGAGGAGTAAAACTTAGAATCGTGTAGTAAACCGGATGACATTTGTGGATTGGGAAGCGAGTAACTAATCTCGACGTGAGAAGAGTTAATAACTTAAATACATATTGACCAGGGACTTGTGAGTTGTGTAACACTAAGTGTTGGTATAAGAACGAGAAGTATACCACTAATGAAATATTTTGATATCTAAGATGTGTGAATGCTTAGTATATGTAGTATTCTATGTATAAAATACCTACCGTACTTGCTATCATGGGAGGTCGGCGTTCGATCAGGGCCATCTAATCTTTGTGTGCCTACGGAGGGGATTTAGAGTGGTACCTCGAGGACATAGGTCAGAGAAGGACTTATTGAGAAGTTAATAAGCCTGCTGATCATGGGAGCGTAGGAATGTGCGTGACCCATGTGATATGAACTATGTTCGCCTCCATTGTTGTGTGATTGTTGATTAACGAAACTATTCCTGAGAGATTCGGAATACGTGGTCCTTAGGTACGTGATGTACCGGGATTGGATAACAGAGTATGAGTGCACCGTAGCTTAGTCTCGGGGTGCTAGTATTGTATATTTATGACGAGAATAATATACTGTTAATTGAAATGAATTGTCATGGATAAATGTGAGTATAAATAATAGTAATAGTTTGTAAAGTGAAAATGGAAGGTCTCAATAATTAGTAGTACTAACATGGGAAATTGTGTAGCAAGTTATAACACTCTATTAAATAAAAGTTGTTGGGAATTGAATTGGATATCGTATAGTAATGTTAGAATGTGGTATTAGGACTAGTTAGATATGGGAACAACTAGAATGGGTACGGGTACGATAGGAGTGCACAACTAGTTGAGAGGTGAGGAACTCATGTGAGTGCACACACTATCATGTACTTTATATTCACTGTTTAATGATATTAAACACTTGAAAAATTTTAAATTATTTTCACAATCAGGCTCTGACCCGTTTGCTTTCAAATCTATTTTTGTAAAAACCTTTTGGGTGCCCAACCATAAGGACACCATGCATAGGAGTTCTATTCAGGTGATGTGTTGTAGCTGCAGGTGGAAGTTACAGGACATTGACAGTAGACGCCTCCATTTCCGATCTTGAGTCCATTATCATATTTTCTTATTTGTTGGGCATGTCGCTTATTCCTTTTAGAGACATCTTACTTATCAATTATTTCAGACTTTGGGTTGTAATTAATTTAGTGATGCAGACTTGGTATTTATTAATTTCAGTATTCGGATTGTTGTGAGGAGTATTTCCTCCAGACTCATTATTATTTGATGGTTATTCTATTGTTTCTATGTTGTGGTGGTTATGTTAGCATTTCATAATTTACTTATTGTATGTTAATCGGATTTAATTAAAATTAACAACTCACTTTTTAAATATTAGGTGGCTAGTAATTGTTAAAACGTTTTCGACAGTGATGCTATGAACTGAACCAACTTAGCATTTTGCATTAATTTAATAAAGGAGTAGCTACCCGGTATTTAATTAGTCGGTGTGTCACATGAACATCACACTTGGATGGCCTCATACCTTAGACATCATTAATTTGGTGAAAAAATTATTTATGAGAATAACATCTTAGTCGATGACCTTGGAACTTATAACATCATAATTTGGTGACAAGGTCTGAGGTGAGACATCATATTTAAATGACCTCAGACCTTAGACATCATTAATTTGGTGAAAAAATTAGTTTGGTGCATAACATCTTAGTAGATGGCCTCGGACCTTATAACTGTGACACCCCGTCTAATTAAATATCGGGTAGCTACTCCTTTATTAAATTAATACAGAATATCAAGTTGGTTCAGTCTTAGCATCACTGTCAAAAACACTTAATTAAATACTAGCCACCTAATATTTAAAAATAGAGATGTCAAATTTTATTAATTAAGCCAATAATTAAACAAGAATTTTTTTTTTAATAAACCAACAATCGCATAACCAATCTCATATAAATGCTCAAGGAGATGAAATCAAATAAGTCTGGAGTACACACTCCAACAATAAAGATGCCAGAGTAAAAAATATTCCAATACAAGAGTCGGAATAAATAATAAACCAAAACAGAAATAATGAAAGTCTGCAACTACGGTGACATGCCCTAACTGATACAAATGACTCCGAAGGACTCAAGAATAAAATGAGAACGTCTACTACCAAGATCCTGTAACTTCCACAACAGCTATATAGCACGTCATCGGAATGGAACTCCTATGCTTGGCATCCCTGTGGCTAGGCACCTAAAAGTTTTTACAAAACAAAAATAGATTTAGAGGACAACGGGTCAGATCCCGATGTGAAAACAGTTTAAAAGTTTAGCAAGTGATTTAAATTACAATAAAACATCACATATTATAAACACGTTAGTTGCGTACTCTCACATGAGTTTATTACCTCTCAACTACTGTGCACGCCTAACGTATGCCTTTAACCCGTCCTAGTTATGCCACTAACCAGCTAATTTATACCCCTCATGTCTTCGCATTCTAACATAGAGTATCTACACGTAACCCCTAAATTAGCTATATTTATAACCCATGTTCACATTCATTAAATGGCTTAACTCAAGTATTAATTAAATTATTATACGTAACCCATTCAAATATCTTAGTTGTTCACATCTACTAAGCAACAATGAACCAGTCACAAGTACATAAGTACATCACTCTCAGTACATAAATACAAATATGGCACCCCTAGGCTCAGCTGCGGTGCACGCATACTCTGCTATCAAATCCATGTACATCACGTACGCCAGGATCACGTGTTCCGAATCTCTCAGGAACCGTCTAAATACAAATCACACATATTAGAGGCGAACATAGTTCACATACCCATGGGTCACGCACATACCTACGCTCCCATGGTCAGCTGACTTAACAACTCACAAATAAATCATTCACAGTACTATGTCCTTAAGGTACCAGTCTAAATCCCCCTGAAGGCACACAAGGATAAGAGGGTCCTTTTCCAAAAAAAAACTAACCTCTTGTGATAGCAAGTATGGTAGGTATGTCATACACATAAGAAATCCAAACACTAGGTATTCACACACCTAAGTAATCATATATCAATATACATGTTCACACATCTCATCTAATTAATCTCGTATGTAACAACTTTGCCCCAAAACGTTACACATAATACATATTCCGATTGATAACTCTCTCGTCGTATCAATTTGAGTACTTAAACCTATCTCAAAAGGTTACTAGATTTTTCGTTAATTTCAAAGGTTATCTCAGCACTTAAAGTCACTCCGTTCCTACCCTTAACCTTACATCATCCTCACTTCTCAATATAGTTCCAATTCGAACGTTTTATAATCGTACCTCACTCGGTAGACCCTCGTAAGTAATATCAATCAATCCCATAAGTTATAGCATTCCCGGATAATAACTAAGGCCCTACTGATTTTAGTTAAGTCCCACAATATCATATTAATCTCCCTAATAACCAACATCAGCTTTGGAATAATCATTAAACCTTAAAGATAAAGAATTGTCAAAACTCAGGAGGGATCGATCGATCGAAGGAAAGGGTTCGATCGATCGATGGTTCGATCGATCAACATTCTTGAGTCGATCGATCGACCAAACAGGTAGCAGCCCAGAAATTTTTAACAGTTACGGGTTCTTCACCTTTTACACCTCAAACTCTTCATTCCAACATCAGAAACTTACAAATAAATATACTAATCAACCTACTAACATGTTTACATCATTCCCCACGTTTAAGATTCATCAAATCAACCTATAACATCAATTACTTAAATCAAAATACCCATTTTTCATATAAAAACCTAGTTTTCCTATTTCTTCAAGAAAACCACATAATTCAATCAAATTTTATAATTCTCTACCCATCAATCATAAATTCGTGTTTGTTATCATCTCCAACAATTACTACATGCAAGTCATATCCAGATTATGATTTTAAACCTTTCAAATCCATTCAATTTTCATTTTTCATGATAAATCTTAAAATTTATAAAAACATGTAAACAATATACTTTGAATCTTTGCATGATAAATCAATTTCCTATAAATTTGATGTTCTGGTCCGTTGTTGTTGTTCAAGGGTTGTTCCTCTCTTCTTTTCGGTCACAATTTCGTCCAAATTGGTGGTGGTCGGTGGTGGTCTTGGTTTAGGGACTTTTTGTAACTTCTCCTCTAACTCACGTAGTCCACCTCTTTATTTTTGGCTGATAATGTCCCTAATAATCTTTCCAATAATATATAAATAAACTCTAAAATTCGTGGGTCTAAATTCCTTAATTTTTAAAATTATCGTAATACCCTTCCGAATTGTCGGTTAAGCCTAAAAATGCCCCGGGACCCAAACTAAACCCCCGACTAGTGTTTTCTGACTATCTCAAACCTTCTAGACACGTTGGCGTACTCAAAAATCTCACACGGATGACATAAAAATAAAGTACTTTTAAATCCATTAAATTGGGTCCTGACACGACTGACACGCGCGTCCCAACTAAATTACCGAAACTGCCGTATTTTCAACTCATGATATATTTAATGAATTCAATGATCACATATTACCATCATCACACAGTTATATTCAACAACATAATAATAACCAAATATTGACTCTCGTCCCGCTAGTATTTTAATCTGAATAAATTTCCAATTAATTATTCAAAATTAATTTATTAAATCCCAGATTAAAAGCAATTACATTTAATTAACCTCATAATTAAAAGCCATAAAAATATGGGGTATTACATACTTCCCCCCTAATAACGGAATTTCGTCCCGAAATTCGAAAAAGTAAGGCATACCTGGAAAAATTTCTAGTACTCAAAACAAAATTTAAAGAAAGGTCCAATCATTAAAGCCCTCGCTTCACAACAAGCTTGTTTAACACCCTTGACACTTTATCAGATTACACTTCAATAAATTCACGTCATGTTGTGCTCTTACTAAACAACATTTGAATAAAAATATCCTATACATCATTGGCCGCATTACCTCAATATTATTGTGAGTCCGCACCTCACTACGCATTAACTCCCGCGTTTATCAAAACACCAAACTCCCATCCTGGAAGAAATCAATACATGTCTGACTACTCTTGCCCATTCTTTGAATCTATGTTCCCGGTGTTGTGACTTTTACACAAGGTAAAACCACTTCAGACGATTGGTGTTACACAAAACATTTGTAAGCACCTTGTCCACTATAAATAGATACGGGTGTTCTCCCCCTACTCTACCCTTAGTTACTATCTTCTCCCTATTACCACAATATACCTCACTTAATATTTATATCCAATTTGGAAATGAAAAGATCACAATGAATCCAAAATTTCTTTCATACAATCAACCAGTCGTCAATCACCTTGCTCTATAGGTGATACAACCCTCAGAATAAAGCATTGTTTCCACTACTTCTTGCTACCTCACGTTGAAGGTGGATTTCGGGGATCTCCTATTGGTTCTGAATAATACTGCACAGGACCATGTACCAGCGTGTTCACTATCTAATACTGTAAATCACCCAATATAACCATATCTCTCCTTCTGGACAACCTGTCCCACATATTCGAAGGAATTCGTTAATTATCTATAAGTTGGCAACCCCTCAAGGAAAGTTGCCAACTTGACTCTTCCATCCCTGGAATCGTCGGCTTGATACAAAATTAAGTGGTTGATCATCTAACCCCAGCCATTCTACTACTTACTATACCCCTTTCAATGCCGACTTTCACGTATAATTCTTCCCATTATGCGATACCTAATGCTCTTCTTCTTCTCTCGGCATATACCAAAAGTTTCGACTCTTGCACTTTTCACCACTTTGTGCATACTTGGACTCTATATACCTTATTGACATCCTCAGTCTATTTACTCTTTACCTTCAACATTCGATTGGTCGGAACTCTACTCCAAATTATCCATAATAGTTAAATATATGCCTTCTCAAGAGATACCCCCTTATTAAATGGCTTTCCACTGCCTTTTTACCCAATCCGGACGTGATACATTTATTACACATGAGTATACTCATTAACAACTCCTCTTACGACGCTTACCCCATAAGTAATAATCTCACCCATCTATGTCCCTTCTTCCGGCGATTACTACATTAGTAGACCAAGATGTCTACACCCCTTATAACCCAATCATACGGTTTTAAACATTATTTACGCTTCATAAGTATTTCAAACTCTTTATTGCCACTGCATTTACAACGTGGCTATACCACTTGGGCATTCTAAATCACCTCTGAATTTAAAATCCTAAATCCTTCTTAACCTCAATGCGTCCTTCAACCCGTCGTAACAAAAACCAAAATTATCATTACTTACATCTTAATTCATTAACAACTGGCTCTACTGGCCTTTCATCGTAAATTTACCCCTTGTTACTTCCAGTTATAACTACTTACTTTCCTAACGATCGAGGTATCCAAATCATGAACAAATAGACACACATCTCCTTACTACCAACCTTACGCTAAGTTTCATGCGTGGGGTGTCTCGCAAATAGAAATCCAAACAAGGAACCCCCCCGATACACTACTACCTAACATTTTCGGTCATCGGGATCCGTTAAGCCCTCAGTCCATAACATGTACCCCTATATTCCCGTCTCTTAATAACAAAGTTACATCTCCTTCCGCAATGACGCTCGAATAAGGAACTCTTTTCGAAAGACACTTTCTCTTGGCATTGATGGTAATCACATTCCATATAAAACATGCAAATATAATTGGGGCTCTCAAAATCCCATCCCCAGACACATTATTATGAGTATAAACTCCCAAATCTCTAAAGGGTGATAAAACAGTGCACTCTTATTATTACGACATCTTGAACGTTAATTATAATAACCAGCTAAACCTTTTCGCTGACTAGTAAACCAATTACAAACGAATCATATCAAATAAATCCCTACGCATACTGGGATTAAATATCCAAGATAATTATACCCTTTTGAAATCAAAACAATATATAAATATATATATACATATATACAAAAGTACAATTGCGAGCCCGATCCTCTCACAGATGGGGCCTCGCCAGAACAGAACATTCTACCCCAAGGTAGTAACCCCGATAAGGTTACAATACCAGCACACTATCGGTACAATTATATAAAAAACCACAATTAGGATAATATCATACTCGTATATAACAACACTAAAATGAGCAATTTCAATAAATCATATATTGTTATCAATATACCCATGCATCCTATACGGATAATAATATAGGTAACCCCACACTATGAGGGAAGATATTCACATAAATAATAAAATTGTCGATACTCACTAAACTCGACTCTCCAGCAAAAATAATAATAATAACAATTGTAGAAACTTGTTCATGCCACAAACAACATGCAATATCATCTGAGGATATAACTTATACTTCTATTCTGACAATCGTCCTAGATTCTCAAATGGTTCCTAAACTTAAGACACCTATCTGTACCAAACCGAATATTTCAATAACTATTTCCCTTTCCATGCACAATACCTTTATCCCTACATTTGCATTGGGAAAAAAAAATTATAACGCACGGGTTTCACTCCCCCCCCCCCCCCCCCCCACAAAATACCTCTACACATACTCCACTTATCTTCGGTACATTAACCATGTCAAGGTGGTCCTTCTCTCGAACGTTGGTAGTCTCGGCTCTGACGACTACCTCCATTGTTTCCTTAGCTTGATGGACCTAAGGAACACGCTACTAGTTTCAACATCCCTCACTGTAATCACCATCGCTCGGTAATAATTCAGCTATCCGAATCATTTTAATGGGTTCCCCGTTGGGTCTCCCCTTTGTGGTGCTTCTCCAACACCCTTTTTCTCCAGTCTTACTCTATATAAATTCCTCGATTCTTGCATCTCCCCACCCAAGGAAACGTTTACCTCCAAATTAACACTACGCGACATTACTATCTGCATTGACCGTCCAAGCAGAATTCCCTAGAAGAGCTAACAATTCTTCTTGTATATAAATTCTCCCTTTAATGTCCTCTTCTACATTTCACCTACTTCACCCAGCGTAAGGTTTGCTAAATAATTAAATTTCTCCTCACAAAGTGACCTCTGTCCGGCCCTCTTGTGTGAGTTCAGAATAACATCCGCCTTTCACCCTGAACATCAGATGAAGGAACCTATGGTCGAACCATACGTGTACGCCTTCTATCGACGTCACACTCAACTTCTTAGTGTGGTGATTGCCTCTCACCATTGAAACTCTGCTCTTATGAGCCAAGAAAAATCTTCCCCAAATATTCACTCTCAATTGGTCATTCCCCGACATATGTCTAAGCCTTTGGATATATTACGTTCGTTTGGATAGCACTTGCCATCTCTGCATCTTGAGCATTTCCACTGCTGGTTCTTTTCAATGTTTCACCTAACTCTTTCCCTCCCATTCCGACCTTGTTGGGTGAGTCTAATTTGACCCCATCTTCTACTATAGTTGTGCCTGGAAGCCACAAGTCACGCCTTGGTTGTTCGGCGCACGAACGCACCCGATTGTAAATAGGATTCACTATCATATACATCATAGAAGGATAACGAAGTCTTACCAAAGAAATCAACAATCCTAAACATAGGGCTCTACATCAAAAAAAGCTACGCTGGAAGCATAATAAGCCGCACAGATCCTAAAGGACACTATAACCTGATGCTCTGATACCACCTGTGACACCCCGTCTAATTAAATATCGAGTAGCTACTCCTTTATGAAATTAATATATAATATCAAGTTGGTTCAGTCTTAGCATCACTAACGAAAATACTTAACTAATTACTAGCCACCTAATATTTAAAAAGAGAGATGTCAAATTTTATTAATTAAGCTAACAATTGAACAAGATTTTTTTTTAATAAACCAACAATCTCATAACCAGTCTCATATAAATGTTCAACGAGATGAAATCAAATAAGTCTGGAGTACACACTCCAATAATAAAGATGCCAGAGTAAATAATATCCTAATACAAGAGTCTGAATAAATAATAAACCAAAACTAAAATAGTGAAAGTCTGCAACTACAACCTCTAAATAAGAACGGGCGACATGCCCTAACTGATACAAATGACTCTGAAGTAATCAAGAATAAAATGAGAGCGTCTACTACCAAGATCCTGTAACTTGCACAGCAGCTACAGCACGTCATCGTAATGGAACTCCTATGCTTGGCGTCCCCGTGGCTGGGCACCTAAAAGTTTTTACAAAATAAAAAAAAGATTTGGAGGAAAACGGGTCAGAGCCCGATGTGAAAACAGTTTAAAAGTTTAGCAAGTGATTTAAATTACAATAAAACATCACATACTATAAACACGTTAGTTGCGTACTCTCACATGAGTTTTTACCTCTCAACTACTGTGCGCGCCTAACGTATGCCTTTAACCCATCCTAGTTATGCCATTAACTAGCTAATTTATACCCCTCCTGTCTTCGCATTCTAACATAGAGTATCTACATGTAACCCTTAAATTAGCCATATTTATAACACATGTTCACATTCATTAAATGACTTAACTCAAGTATTAATTAAATTTTCATACTTAACCCATTCAAATATCTTAGTTATTCACATCTACTAAGCAACAATAAACCAGTGTCAAGTACATAAGTACATCACTCTCAGTACATAAATACAAATATGGCACCCCTAGGCTCAGTTGTGGTGCATGCATACTTTACTATCAAATCCATATACATCACGTACGCCAAGATCACGTGTTCTGAATCTCTCAGGAACCGTATAAATACAAATCACACATATTGGAGGCGAACATAGTTCACATACCCATGGGTCACGCACATACCTACGCTCCCATGGTCAGCTGACTTATCAACTCACATATAAGTCATTCACAGTACTATGTCCTTAAGGTACCAGTCTAAATCCCCCCGAAGGCACATAAGGATAAGAGGTTCCTTTTCCAAAAATAAAACTAACCTCCCGTGATAGCAAGTATGGTAGGTATGTCATACACATAAGAAATCCAAACACTAGGTATTCACACACCTAAGTAATCATATATCAATATACATGTTCACACATTTCATCTAATTAATCTCGTACGTAGCAAGTTTACCCCAAAATTTTACACATAATATATATTCCGATTGATAACTCTATCGTCGTATCAATTTGAGTACTTAAACCTATCTCAAAAGGTTACTAGATTTCTCGTTAATTTTAAAGGTTATCTCAGCACTTAAAGTCACTCCGTTCCTGCCCTTAACCTTACATCATCCTCACTTCTCAATATAGTTCCAATTCGAACGTTTTCTAATTGTACCTCACTCGGTAGACCCTCGTAAGTAATATCAATCAATCCCATAAGTTATAGAATTCCCCGAAAATAACTAAGGCCCTACTGACTTTATTTAAGTCCCACAATATCATATTAATCTCCCTAATAACCAACATCGGCTTTGGAATAATAATTAAACCTTAAAGAGAAAGAATTGTCAAAACTTAGAAGGGATCGATCGATCGAAGGAAAGGGGTTGATCGATCGATGGTTCGATCGATCGACATTCTTGAGTCGATCGATCGACCAAACAGGTAGCAACCCAGAAATTTTTAACAGCAGGTTCTCCACTTTTTACACCTCAAACTCTTCATTTCAACATTCAAAACTTACAACTAAATATACTAATCAACCTAATAACATGTTTACATCATTCCCCACGTTTAAGATTCATCCAATCAACCTATAACATCAATTACTTAAATCAAAATACCCAATTTTCATATAAAAACCTAGTTTTCCTATTTCTTCAAGAACACCACATAATTCAATAAAATTTCATAATTCTCTACCCATCAATCATAAATTCATGTTTGTTATCATCTCCAATAATTACTACATGCAAGTCATATCCAGATTATGATTTTAAACCTTTCAAATCCATTCAATTTTCATTTTTCATGATAAATCTTCAAATCTATAAAAACATGTAAACTATATGCTTTGAATCTTTGCAAGATAAATCACTTGCCTGTAAATATGATGGTCTGATCCATTGTTGTTGTTGTTCAATGGCTGGTCCTCTCTTCTTTTCAATCACAATTCTGTCCAAATTGGTGGTGGTGGGTGGTGGTTTTGGTTTGGGGACTTTTTGTAACCTCTCCTCTAACTCACGTAGCCCACCTCTTTGTTTTTATCTAATAATGGCCCTAATGGTCTTCCTAATAATATATAAATAAACTCTAAAATTCGTGCGCCTAAATTCCTTAATTTTTAAAATTACTAAAATACCCTTCCGGGTTGCCGGTTAGGCCTAAAAATGCCCCGGGACCCAAACTAAACCCCCGGCTAGTGTTTTCTGACTATCTCGAACCTCTCGAACACGTTGGTACACTAAAAAGCTCATAAGGATGAATTCAACGATCACATATTACCATCCTAAAAAGCTTATAAGTACTTTTAAATCCATTAAATTGGGTCCTGACACGAGTGACACGCGCGTACCAACTAAATTACCGAAACTATCGTATTTTCAACTCACGACATATTTAATGAATTCAATGATCACATATTACCATCCTCACACAGTAATATTCAGCAACATAATAATAACCAAATTCTGACTCTCGTCCCGCTAGTATTTAAATCCGAATAAATTTCCAATTAATTATTCTAAATTAATTTATTAAATCCCAGATTAAAAGCAATTCGATTTAATTAACCTCGTAATTAAAAGCCATAAAAATACGGGGTATTACAATAACATCATAATTTGGTGTTAAGGTTTGAGCTGAGACATCATACTTGAATGACCTAGGACCTTATAACATCATAATTTGGTGACAATGTCTGAGGTGAGACATCATACTTGAATGATCTCGGACCTTATAACATCATAATTTGATGACAAGGTCTGAGGTAAGACATCATACTTGGATGACCTCAGACCTTAGACATCATTATTTGGTGAAAAAATTATTTATGAGGATAACATTTTAGTCGATGACCTCGAACCTTGTAACATCATAATTTGGTGACAAGGTCTGAGGTGAGACATCATACTTGAATGACCTCAAACCTTAGACATCATTAATTTGTTGAAAAAATTAATAATGGGGATAACATCTTAGTTGATGACCTTGGACCTTATAACATCATAATTTGGTGACAAGGTCTGAGGTGAGACATCATACTTGAATGACCTCAAACCTTAGACATCATTAATTTGTTGAAAAAATTAATAATGGGGATAACATCTTAGTTGATGACCTTGGACCTTATAACATCATAATTTGGTGACAAGGTCTAAGGTAAGACATCATAATCGGATGACCTCAGACCTTAGACAAAGTTATGAGGCTCACAAAGACACCATTATATTGAGACTTCAGGCCTTAACACAAACACATTGCATGACATAGAAAACCATTCAAAGAACATTCAGCAAATAAGAAATAAAGCCCTCTTCAGAGGTTGATATAGCATGAAGTTAAGAGTTAGAAACCAAAAGGTAACAGAATTTATCATCAAAAGTTACAGATCAATGTTAAGAATTACAAGGGGTTCACAAAACAAATTTAAGTATCTACAATCTCAGGGTTAGCAGCCATGTCCCCATATCCCTGGACGAGTTTGGTCACTTCTATCCCATCATCTTGAGGACCAACGTATTCAGTCCTGGTATCCTCTTGAGGAGCAGTCTCGGTAGGTCCGGCACCTCCTTCCTCCTTAACCTCTTGTAAGTCCTGATCGGCGTAACCCAGACTAATGAAGTCAGAGGTTTCCAGGCTCCCTGATTCTTTCTCCTTTATTGCAGCCCATTTTTCAGTGGCCTTAACACCCCTTTCAAGGTATTCAAAGCCAAAGCTGACGAATTCGTCAGAGACCTTATAGTCCTCCAAAATCTTCTCTGAGGCATCATCCAAGGCAGCCTTCACAGCGACGTCGACCTTCTGTTGAAGAGAGTAGAGCTATGATCCTTCTTAAGCTTGTCCATGTCCTTCTCCAGTCGCTTAACACTAGCTTCAGACTTATCTAAGGAGGCCTTCAGATGCTCCACTTTAGCGTTCAAAGTAGCCTCGGTATTTTGGGCCTCTTTGCCCTTCTCAATAAGAGGAAGTTTCCTCAGAGTCCAGTCAACAAACTGGTGCATGGTGAGGAGACCCTGCAGAACATGTGTAGAGATATCATTTTAAGATTTGGCATAATTTAAAGACGAGATTACACTTATTCAGCAAAAGTAAAAAGTCCTACTTGGATAGATCGATGGAGGGCGAACTCGACCAGTAGAGGGGTATCTAGAGAACGACAGAAGCATTTGTGAGAGTCGGTCATGACGTTGCCGATAGCATCTAAGGCCTTCAGACTCTGGTCGATAAGACTGTCGTCAATATTCAGTTGCTCCAGACGGGCAACTAGCACGTCCTCAAAAGAGATGGGGATAGCACGGTCCCCCTTTGAAGTTTTCTTCTTTTACCTCTGATCCTCAAGGGCAGGTTCAGTAGATCTCCTCTTCTTACAGGCCTTAGCCCTTGAAGTATAGGAGGAGGAGGATTCACAGTAAGACCTGCTTTCTTCACAAGTTTGGTAAGACTGGGGGCTATTATCTCCCAAAGATCGTCAGAAATTCCTTTTGGGTGCTCTGAAAATAGAAAGATCTCAGTTAAAAGATCAGAGACATAATAAATTCAGAGTTACAACTTATTGAAATGATAAAGTAACTTACGGAGCTCGGTCAGAGGACTCCCCTTAAGGCCAGTTTCAGAGATATATTAGGGGGTCATCAAATTCTCTTACTTAACCAGCAGACCATGCTCCCCCTGATCCTGAAGGTTTAACCTTCTGAAGGTTATTCTGGCTGAGCCCATGGTCGGCCCTATCAGCCATTGTCACCTTTCCCCATCTCAGGGGTATTCTCAGCTCTAAAGATGAAGAGGGGGAACAGGGACCAAACTCCCATGGCCCTGACGGGAAGAAGTATCATAGTTTCCAATAATGGTTCGAAGTTTGGGTAACCTGCAACATCTTCTTATTGGACTTCCGAGCTAAAAATTGGTAATAACTCGGATGATTCCTGGTAGAGGAGGGGACGTAGCACCCTATGAAGACCTAGATGGAAAGATATGAATAATGGACTTCCCTCCATAAGACTATAGCTCCAATTATCACCCTTCAAGCATTGGGTGATAATTGGGAAGGAGCCAAGTTAATATAGGACAATATAGACCTAATTATTGGATGAATGGGAAGACAAAATACTAGCTTAAATATCTGCTCATATAAGCAGATCTCACCATCTTAGCCGCCAAAGGCCCTCTTGTCCCTCAGATGTCTCCTAAGTTTTATGTATGGACTTATAGAATACAGATGTCTGAAGTCTAGAAGGTCGGCTTCGCTGACAGTGCACTCTATCTCGACTGCCTCTGAGGTGTCAACATCGCTTTCGCTACCGTCATCCTCATCAGGAAGAACCACTAGGGAACCTCTGAGAAAACTCAGCTCCTTTAGCGTCCGATAGGGGAATAGCATCTAGGATTTGGGGAACAGCCACACTAGGTCCTATAATTTTGACATCGGAGGAAGAATGCGAGATGCTAGAACTCTTGTGAGATGAGGCACGGCTGGAAACCTCAGCTTGGTCAAGGGCTTGGTCCATCCAGACGGAATAGTCCATGGCCTCTTGGAAAGAATCCACAGACATAGGGTCTAAGGTTGACGACTCAGACTCAGACATCAGAACAAGTTCTACTGGGACCTCTGCAAACGCAGATGGCTCAGGGTATATCACTTTCAGAGGGGGTGGGAATATAGGCTTGAGAGGGAATGCCTCTGCCCTACGAGCTTCCTCTTGGGCTCATTCTATTTGCCTAATCTTCTCTAAGGTTTTCTCCCTAAGAGAAGGGAATTCCTCTAAGAGTTGATAAAGGGGTCTGAGCATATGGGGATGACCTTACACTTATGGACTCAAACTAAAAACAAACAGGATGAACACAACAATGAAATATAAAACGTGGTTATTTGAAACCTTTCTAACAAGAACAATCCACTGAGAAACTCATAGGCTCACCGAAAAACCTAAACTATCGTCGGGAAACTCAAGTTGATACCGAAAAATACAGCAAATAGAAAAAAAAGGATGAAAAATGATAAAGAAGAGGTAATAAATAATACTTGATGAAGTACGAGGAGAAAAAGGGGAAGATTAGAAAGAAAAATCCACCAAACGCACTCTTGATCAAGCTCTGGAAGAGAGAGAAAGCAAAGAAGGTTCAGGCGAGAGAATGAAAGGAAATGAAGAAAAAAGAGAGAGAAAAGGGTTAAAACCCTCAAAATCCACTTGCACGCATCCCAAGGCCCATCATTGCCTTGGGAGCCTAAAAGACCATAATTATTGCACTTGCCAAGCACACAATCTGCGTCAGAATCTAACACTTGTCAAGAAAATATTGGCACTTAAAGAAATCCAACCTCGGACATACATACCCCTTAGTCACCTGTTCTCATAGGTAACTAAGGGCTATGGGGTGATTGATATGCCCTATATGTACCCAACAACTCAGAGACACCAACCTTGGCCAAGGAGATGGATGAGGTTAGAAGGGCCCCAGATTGGCAACCAGCGGTCTCGTCCTAAGTAAGGTCGACCATGGCTGACATTACTAGTTGCCTCATAGTCGAACAACAGCTGAGGTCTTTGTGATCCATGGGGACAGTTATCCATCAGGTCGGTTGAAGCCGACATCTACGTCACACAACAACCTCGGCTGGGTGTAAGCCGAGGAAATAAGGACAACACAATCATCGTAATCAGCCTCGGCTGGGAATTAGCCGACGTTCCAACTGCTCCTGAACAACCCCAGCCCAGGCCGATGCTATAACTCCACCTGCCTTACCTTATATTTCTACTGAGCCGAGACCATCATAAATAACCTCAGATTACTCAGTAGCTAGACTTCACCAACCTCATACTCTTCCAGGCCGAATTTGGTACCGATCGAAGACAACCGAGCATTCATATGCACATGCATAGCTGGGAACACGTGTGATAAATCAGTTATAATCGAATCATTCCCCTCACGTGAGGGAATATTTCATCATAATTCTCTACATGTGAGAGTGACAGATGTCTTCATTAGAGTGGCTAGATCAACACATACATACTCATTGCATGCAAGGGGGTGCATTACACCCCCCACACACTATATATACTTGCCTTCTCCTACATGGAGGGGGATCAAAAAATTACAATCCTAGCTAAAACTCTATCATTTTACACAGCAGAGAGAGAAAGCTTGAGAGATTATATCCATGGCCATTAGTGCCTTCATTCAGTGATATTAGTCACACACTCACAGTGGACGTAGGCCAGATTGGCTGAACCACTTACATTCAAGTATTCATCCTCTTCTCCTCATCTCCTTCTACATATATATTTATATATATACTCCTGTGCTGCCATTGTTATCACTTGCTCGAGGTTGTCAACACCTTACCTGGTGGTGCTATTTCCAGCATCATCACATAGGATTACTTATCCATGACTCTGTGCTTTTACATATATAAAGGATGTCATTCTTAAGTATGTAAGTGTTCCAAAAAGACGGATCTCATCATTTGAGATAGTTTGATATCTCATCCATGTGGCGGGGAGAGATAGATAAGTGAAAGATATGTGCATCTCTATTGTGATTAAGTGTATACATGTTTGGATGTTTGTATGTAGGAATATATGTAGGAGGTCCAGTCTTAAGATAGTTTAATATCTCGTTATGTGAGAATGAGAGTATTTATAAGGATTAGAGATGGATGCATCTATGTAGGGACAATATATAGGGAGATATATTAATGAGGCTCGAGCTCGCAAGAATTACTAGGTATTGAGCCTACGCACCCAAGAATACTTGGGGTCAAAGAATATGTAGTTTGATTATATAGTTGGTATATGCATTTTAGCATTTGCCCATGTGTATTTATGAGATTACACCTTGAGATAGTTTGATATCTTATTTAAAATAAATAAATATTAGAGATGGATGCATCTACATGAAGCAATATATCGAGAGACATATTATCGAGGCTCGAGCTCATGAGAAGGACTCAGTATTATGCCTACATACCTAAGGGGACTTGGTATCAAATCCTATGTTGATAGGTTGTAACACATGTTTGAACGTGATGTGTGTGAAAGTGTAAGACTTGGCCCGGGAGGGGTAGGGTAGGAATATGGAATATTACAATGGGAATGAACCCGATGATATTTGATACTGGCACATAACATAATAACAGTTGCGTAATTACTGATCGAAAGTTGTTGTCCTTCAAACTAGTTTGGGGGTGTAGTATTAGTAGGAGTTGGTATAAGAAGTGGTGATGTAACATCAGGAATGTAATGTTCTAATGCTGAGAAGCAGAGTAGGATACTACATCTTAGTATTAGGGTGGACTAGAAGAATTTGGGGGAGTTCAGGATTGGGGATGTATGCATCTCTAATAGATAATATGCCAATAGACATATCATCAGGCCTGGGCTTTGCAAGTTCAAATCAATATAGCACCTATGAACATAAGGGGACTCGGGATCAAAGGCATCGTAGCTCACATAGCGAGGTATATTTATAGGTGAACGCAATATGATACCGGGTAGACAAAGCACATTAGTGTACTATTTATGTAGCCTAGTTCTTAATATAGCATTTTTGTTGTGTGGGATTGATATATTTATATGTTAACCTAATACGTTGACCAAATTCTGATGTTTGAGAATTATTAACAGGAAAACACATATTAAGGGCGTCGTTCAAAGACCAGCTTTATGCGCTCGGAGAAGTAGTAGGTATAACAAAATTTTAGAATTTGGCCTACAAAGTTTCGCACTTTACACAACTTAGTGGCACTCTCCTCAGAACGTGTCTTGAAAGGTATGTTTTCATGTTTGTATTTTAGAATCATGGAATTTTATTTGTATTATTTAGCATATGAGTATGCCAGTTCGTGACACAAGTCACTACACCAAAAACAGCATTTTGGCACACCCTGATATTAAAAATCTGGCACGGTTTAAAACTGTGCCAGATTTTGGCATGGTTTAAAGATAATTTGGCACACCTTAAAACAGTGCCAAAATTTGGCACTGTTTTAAAGTGTGCCAAAATTAAGCACACTTCACTAAAATATAAAATCCCCCAAAATAATTTCCCCCCTCTATCTTCCCGCTCGCCCCGCTCGCCCCTCTCTCTGCTTTAACCTCACACTCAGCTCTCTCTCTCTCCGGCCGATCAGGTTTCTCTTCGGCCGATCATCTCTCCATCAGTGCGCTCCGTTCAGCTCCCTCTCTCTCCGGCTCAGATAACCTCGTTTTCTCTCCGGCTCAGGTAACCTCATAAACCCCCGCCATTTGCGTGTCTTTAATGTTGCAAAATTCTTCAAGATCAAATGTAGGTACGTGATTTATGGGGATGAGATAAACTCTTCTAGGTATGTGATTCCCTCCAAAGGAGGCGTATCATCAAATTTATGGGGATCACTCTCAGCAGCTAATTAGATAATATATTTACAAGATATATTTACAAGATCAAATGTAGTTCTCATTTTTTAGACTGTAGATTCCACGTCCATAACCATAGTGGGTTTTATAGCTATCTAAAAGTCCCCATGATCTGCCACGAGAGTATCATTATGATTTGAATTTTGCTGGGCGATTTTCTCTGCGCTAGACTCTGTTGAGAACTGATTCAGCTCATGTAAAATATTGAATGAGTTTTTTTTAGGAAAACTTCTACTTTCGAAATCAGAGCTTCATCCTCACAGCTCTCTTCCATGTGGACAATATCTAGTAATATTATATTGGATTCGGGAGGTTTAAATTTAAGATAAATGACTATGATATTATTCTGGCTGGGTTGTTAAGCTAGTCGGAGACTCACCTGAGTTTTCACAGTGTTTTTATTTTTCAACATCTAAGCTTTTGATGGTTCGTGATAATGGGTACTCTTAGTAGCATGGTTCTCATCATTTGGATGAGACTTTTTGTGTGTGAGTTTACCATAAAATTGGTCATGACCCCACTTTAAAAAGTAATTACAATAGTGAGTAATATTTTCATACTCCACATCTTGCCAATAACCATCTTCTTCAACCCTAAGCCAAAATATTGATGGGAAGTTTTTTTGAAGATCCATATCTTGCAACATTTAGTCTAAATAGTGAAACTATTGCAGTATCCACTTTCAACGAGAAGAGAACGCAAAGATCATAAACCCCAGTCATTTGAGTGTTTTTAATGAGAACGAAAATAGAACATCTACATTGGTTTGGTTTAATTTGTATCCATTTACAGTCTACGCTTTGTATTTGATAGCATAATCAGTGTAGATATTTTTTACGTGTTTCTTAATCGATCTTTTACTCTATTTAATCTTGCCTCTCTTGAAATTTCCCAACCACATACATATTATACACATACGTATACGAATGTAAAATGTAGATGCCTACATGTATTTGTATACGTTTTTATATGTGGATCGTTTATATTAATTGGTAATCAAAGTTAGTTTCAACTTAAATTAGTGTTTGTGCAATTATTGATTCTTAGTTTGGCAGATACGTGGTTGTTTTGGTGGTACTCTGTTTGATACATACGTTTGGATTGCTTGATATGTTGTCCTTACGGCTCTTTTTTTATTTAAAAAGTATTATAATACATTAAAAGTTTTATTGTGATCTACTGAGCTAATACACGATAACAAATGTATGTACTTATGATGTCGGAATGTGTGCCTTGAGTGTTTGCAATATTATAAAGTCTTGATTGTATTCATTATAAGATGTGTACTTTTGTCTTCATATATTTTTTAATTAAATGCCATTTTAGGGAATGGCTTTTGGGTTGTTCATATGGATATCGTATTTACTTAGGTATGTTTATTTTTAGGGAATGACGAAGGTTATTTGCTTAGGTATGTTTATTTTTAATTTGCATGTTTGTCTTTTGCAAATTTGTTGATTATGCTTTTAATTAATACTAACATAAGCTACAATTCAAGGTGAAGTGTTTAGTGGGAAAAAAATTGGTGTTTACACTTGTATAACTGCAATTCAAGGTGAAGTGTTTAGTGCAATCTTGATTTTTTTTACTTATTGTATTGACTACTTTTCTTCTCTGTTAGTTTGTCATTGATAAAGAGAGAAAGGGGGATTATCTTGAAAAAACTGTTCTGATTCTTTCACTGTTGCTGAAATGTATCTATTATATTATTCAGTCACTTATATTCATTTCCTCACATGTTACTTCCCTTGGTCAGGTTGCACCTCATATCACGGATGCCATTCAAGATTGGATTGAACGTGTAACAGCTATACTGGTGGACTGGGAAGAATGTCCACCTCATGTTTGTGTCATAGAATTGGTACTATAGGTAAATTAATAACTATATACAACCTGTGGCACAATGAGGGGCTTCATACTTTTGTTGGGTTGAAATGGACTTTTGCTTGAAGCAGGAGACATTGAGTCAATGCCATTTATTGATGCTCTTGGACAATTCTTGGCACAATGAGGGGCTTCATAATTTTGTTGGGTGATTTGATGAATGATAAGTGCAAGGATACACATGTATGTTTCAGTTCTTTCCCCCTTTTATCCTTTTTGTATTTTATAAGACAAATCTTCTAATATGAGACTTCTGACACTTAAACAGTCATAACACAATCTCGATCTCATAATGAAGAGCTGAGAAAATTGAAAGATAAGGTATCGTATGATGAACAACTAAATGCCGCTCAGAATAGAAGATTTGAGAATTTGCAGACATTGTTGGACCAAAATGGGATACTTTAGAGAAGTCACGGCACGAAGAGTTCATCGGGTGGCTATCAAAATGCAAATGAAATCTAGTTACTCTCAAATTCTCTTAAAATTTGTAGTAGCATTAAATAGAAAAATGGTCTGAAATAGCGACAAGTAGCCAAACCTAAAATGGCTAATTTTTGAGCTTATTTAGTTAAATTGGTGGAAGGGATTTGCTGGTGGTTTGATTTTGGAATTTGCTGTTGTTGTTGAGTTTATTTCAAATGTTAAAACGGGTTGGATTTAATGAATAAACAAACGAAACTATGTCAAAATCAACACCTCGGACGGGACCAATGTAACTTGTAGGAAGTGACCGCGTAGTCTCTGGTCTCCCGGTTTGTGAATATGACGATAATTTGAAAAAATCAACACTTAAACTTATAAACAAGCCGTTAAAGGGTGAAAACCCAAACCAGCCGCCAAACGACCCCGTAAGAGGCAAACACACCTCGCACGGGACCAATGTAACTTGTAAGAACTGCCCGCAGAGTTCCGGGTCTCCCGATCTGAGAATATGACGATAATTTGTAAAAATCACACTTAGACTTAAAAACAAGTCGTTAAAGGGTGAAAATCCAAACTAGCCCCCAAACGACCCCGTAAGAGGCACGAACACCTCGTACGGGACCAATGTATCTTGTAGGAACTGACCGCATAGTCCCGGGTCTCCCGGTTTGTGAATATGATAATAATTTGCAAAAATCAACACTTAAACTTAAAAACAAGCCGTTAAAGGGTGAAAACCCAAACCAGCCCCCAAACGACCTCGTAAGAGGCACGAACACCACGCACGGGACCAATGTAACTTGTAGGAACTGACCGCGTAGTCCCGGGTCTCCCGATTAGTGAATATGAAGAAAATTTGCAAAAATCACACTTAGTTAAAAACATGCCGTCAAAGGGTGAAAACCCAAACCACCACCCAAACGATCCCGTAGGGGGCACGAACACCTCGCACAGGACCAATGTAACTTGTAGGAACTGATCGTGTAGTCCTGGGTCTCTCGGTTTGTGAATATGATGATAATTTGCAAAAATCAGCACTTAAACTTAAAAACAAGCCGTTAAAGGGTGAAAACCCAAACCAACCCCCAAACGACCCCGTAGGAGGCACGAACACCTCGCACGGGACCAATGTGACTTGTAGGAACTGATCGCGTAGTCCCGGGTCACTCGATTTGTTAGTATGACGATAATTTGCAAAAATTAGTACTTAAACTTAAAAACAAGCCGTCAAAGGGTGAAAACCCAAACCACCCTCCAAACGACCCCGTAGGAGGCACAAACACCTCGCACGGGACCAATGTAACTTGTAGGAACTGATCGTGTAGTCCCGGGTCTCCCGGTTTGATAGTATGACGATAATTTGCAAAATTCAGCACTTTTAAACTTAAAAACAAGAGTTAAAGGGTGAAAACCCAAACCACCACACAAACGACCCCGTAGGGGGCACGAACACCTCGCACGGGACCAATGTAGCTTGTAGGAACTGACCACGTAGTCCCGGGTCTCTCGGTTTGAGAGTATGACGATAATTTGCAAAAATCAGCACTTAAACTTAAAAACAAGCCGTCAAAGGGTGAAAACCCAAACCACCCCCCAAACGACCCCGTAGGAGGCACGAACACCTCGCACGGGACCAATGTAACTTGTAGGAACTGACCGCATAGTCCCGGGTCTCCTGATTTGTGAGTATGACGATAATTTGCAAAAATCAGCACTTAAACTTAAAAACAAGCCCTTAAAGGGTGAAAACCCAAACCACCCCCCAAACGATCCCATAGGGGGCACGAACACCTCGCACGGGACCAATGTAACTTGTAGGAACTGACCGCGTAGTCCCGGGTCTCCCGGTTTGTGAATATGACGATAATTTGCAAAAATCACACTTAGTTAAAAACATGCCGTCGAAGGGTGAAAACCCAAACCACCACCCAAACGACCCCGTAGGAGGCACGAACACCTCGCACGGGACCAATGTAGCTTGTAGAAACTGACCGCGTAGTCCCGGATCTCCCGATCTGTGAATATGACGATAATTGGCAAAAATCAACACTTAAACTTAAAAACAAGCCGTTAAAGGGTGAAAACCCAAACCACCACCCCAAACGACCCCGTAGGGGGCACGAACACCTCTCACGAGACCAATGTAACTTGTAGGAGCTGACCGCGTAGTCCCGGGTCTCCCGGTTTGTGAATATGATGATAATTTGGAAAAATCACACTAAGTTAAAAACCTGCCGCCAAAGGGTGAAAACCCAAACCAACCCCCAAACGACCCCGTAGGAGGCACGAACACCTCGCACGGGACCAATGTTACTTGTAGGAACTGATCGCGTAGTCCCGAGTCTCTCGGTTTGAGAGTATGACGATAATTTGCAAAAATCAGCACTTAAACTTAAAAACAAGCCGTTAAAGGGTGAAAACCCAAACCACCCCCAAAACGATCCCGTAGGGGGCACGAACACCTCGCACAGGACCAATGTAACTTGTAGGAACTGACCACGTAGTCCCGGGTCTCTCGGTTTGAGAGTATGACGATAATTGGCAAAAATCATCACTTAAACTTAAAAACAAGCCGTCAAAGGGTGAAAACCCAAACCACCCCCCAAACGACCCCGTAGGAGGCACGAACACCTCGCACGGGACCAATGTAACTTGTAGGAACTGACCGCATAGTCCCGGGTCTCCTGATTTGTGAGTATGACGATAATTTGCAAAAATCAGCACTTAAACTTAAAAACAAGCCCTTAAAGGGTGAAAACCCAAACCACCCCCCAAACGATCCCATAGGGGGCACGAACACCTCGCACGGGACCAATGTAACTTGTAGGAACTGACCGCGTAGTCCCGGGTCTCCCGGTTTGTGAATATGACGATAATTTGCAAAAATCACACTTAGTTAAAAACATGCCGTCGAAGGGTGAAAACCCAAACCACCACCCAAACGACCCCGTAGGAGGCACGAACACCTCGTACGGGACCAATGTAGCTTGTAGAAACTGACCGCGTAGTCCCGGATCTCCCGATCTGTGAATATGACGATAATTGGCAAAAATCAACACTTAAACTTAAAAACAAGCCGTTAAAGGGTGAAAACCCAAACCACCACCCCAAACGACCCCGTAGGGGGCACGAACACCTCTCACGGGACCAATGTAACTTGTAGGAGCTGACCGCGTAGTCCCGGGTCTCCCGGTTTGTGAATATGACGATAATTTGGAAAAATCACACTAAGTTAAAAACCTGCCGCCAAAGGGTGAAAACCCAAACCAACCCCCAAACGACCCCGTAGGAGGCACGAACACCTCGCACGGGACCAATGTAACTTGTAGGAACTGATCGCGTAGTCCCGAGTCTCTCGGTTTGAGAGTATGACGATAATTTGCAAAAATCAGCACTTAAACTTAAAAACAAGTCGTTAAAGGGTGAAAACCCAAACCACCCCCAAAACGATCCCGTAGGGGGCACGAACACCTCGCACGGGACTAATGTAACTTGTAGAAACTGACCGCGTAGTCCCGGATCTCCCGGTTTGTGAATAGGATGATAATTGGCAAAAATCAGCACTTAAACTTAAAAACAAGCCGTTAAAGGGTGAAAACCCAAACCACCCCCCAAACCACCCCGTAGGAGGCACGAACACCTCGCACGGGACCAATGTAACTTGTAGGAACTGACCGCATAGTCCCGGGACTCCTGATTTGTGAGTATGACGATAATTTGCAAAAATCAGCACTTAAACTTAAAAACAAGCCCTTAAAGGATGAAAACCCAAACCACCCCCCAAACGATCCCATAGGGGGCACGAACACCTCACACGAGACCAATGTAACTTGTAGGAACTGACCGCGTAGTCCCGGGTCTCCCAGTTTGTGAATATGACGATAATTTGCAAAAATCACACTTAGTTAAAAACATGCCGTCAAAGGGTGAAAACCCAAACCACCACCCAAACGACTCCGTAGGAGGCACGAACACCTCGCACGGGACCAATGTAACTTGTAGGAACTGACCGCGTAGTCCCGGATCTCCCGGTTTGTGAATATGACGATAATTGGCAAAAATCAACACTTAAACTTAAAAACAAGTCGTTAAAGGGTGAAAACCCAAACCACCCCCCAAACGACCCCATAGGGGGCACGAACACCTCGCACGCGACCAATGTAACTTGTAGGAACTGACCGCGTAGTCCCGGGTCTCCCGGTTTGTGAATATGACGATAATGTGGAAAAATCACACTTAGTTAAAAACATGCCGCCAAAGGGTGAAAACCCAAACCACCACCCAAACGACCCCGTAGGAGGCACGAACACCTCGCACGTGACCAATGTAACTTGTAGGAACTGATCGCGTAGTACCGGGCTCTCGTTTTGAGAGTATGACGATAATTTGCGAAAATCAGCACTTAAACTTAAAAACAAGCCGTTAAAGGGTGAAAACCCAAACCACCCCCCAAACAATCCCGTAGGGGGCACGAACACCTCGCACGGGACCAATGTAACTTGTAGGAACTGACTGCGTTGTCCCGGATCTCCCAGTTTGTGAATAGGATGATAATTGGCAAAAATCAACACTTAAACTTAAAAACATGTCGTTAAAGGGTGAAAACCCAAACCACCCCCCAAACGACCCCGTAGGAGGCACGAACACCTCGCACGGGACCAATGTAACTTGTAGGAACTGACCGCGTAGTCCCGGGTCTTCCGGTTTGTGAGTATGACGATAATTTCCATTCATATATGTAATTTTTCTTGTTTTGAGTATTTGTTTTTTGTAAATTTTTGGGTTACTAATATCGTATCTTTTTTGTATTCTATTTTTTTTTGCAGGATAGCAGTTTATCGTTGGCTTTTATTCACGTGGAAAACACAAAGAACTCAATGGTTTACAACAAGGGGTTTATTAATGAATTCATTTTTTTGTGTCATGACCGTACGGTCTTTTGTTGTTTTATTATTGACTTTTATGGCCGTGATGGCTTTTGTAAGTTAATTGTTATATTTTGTGGCCGTGCGGGCTTTATATTAGGCAGGTTTTGTATTAACAGGTTTTGGAATGTCCAGAAAATAGAGGAAACTCTGCCCAATTTTTTTTGGGCCTGTGAGCAGTTAAAGACTTGTAATATTTTGAAGTTTGTATGTACATTAGTTTATTGATAACGCGCAATATTATTAATTTGTGAATTTTGTGCTTTTAAATATTTTTTTTAAATAAAAAAATTGGCACAGTTCAAAACCGTGTCTAAAGTGTATCATATTTTGGCAGGTTTTAAACTGTGCTAATTTTTTTTAAACTATGCTGAATCTGGCACAGTTAAAAACTGTGCCAAAAGTGTGCCAAAAATATCAAATTCTGGCACAGTTTAAAAGTGTGCCAGAAGTGTTCCTATTTTGCTGAAACTGGCACAGTTAAAAACTGTGCCAAAAGTGTGCCAGAAATATCAAATTCTGGCACGGTTTAAAAGTGTGCCAGAAGTGTTCCTGTTTGGCTGATTCTGGCACACTTTTAAACCGTGCCAGAAAAAAATTCCCATTTTGGAACACCTGATTCTGGCACAGTTCAAAACCGTGCCAGATTTGATCTGGCACGGTTTTAAACTGTGCCAGAATCCTGTTTTTGGTGTAGTGAGTGGAAGTGATGGGTTAAAAACTAGGCTTAAACATATCTAAAAATTGTAAATTGCATACTCAGCCCCCTAAATAATGATAGGGTTAGAGAGGGTACACAAGTATGCACAGTTTATAACAATATATACATGTGGGGTGTTGCCCCAACATTTTGACAAATCTTCTTTACCCTCGCACCAAAAGTCGACTTTTTTCGTTTAAGGGAAATCCACACTTGTTAGTTGCTTTTCAAGCAGGCAAAGCTTCGTATAGGAAGTCCAAAGTACGAATCTCAGTTTTCTATAGGAAATCCCCACTCTATTTTCTATTTTGAGGTGACTTTCCTGAAGAACGAATCTATTTTTGGGGCGATTCCGTCAAAGTACGAGTTTTTCCTTTCGAAAAAGATATTTTTCTAAAGTATGAGCCCTTTGGGATTTTTCAAACATGAGATCAAGTATCATGGGCACTCGGGATTAAGAAATTTAAAAACCAAATCAACATTGGGTTTTTGGGTCCTCTTTTAAGATTGGTGGGCACGTCTATTTATAGGGGTTTTGGATGTGGATTTGGCCGATCAGTGAAAGGTCTTAAGCCGTTAATTTTTTTTTATCAATAATTGAAAAAATATTTGGATAAGATTTGGTTGTCAAAACCTTTGGCTGACCGTCTATTATAGAGAATGACTTTAGCCAGTTTGTTGGAGTTTTTAATGGATTAAGTGGGTTTTCGAATTTTTGGTCATTTGTACTTTGGCCCCACATGTTTGAATTTCTTGTGTTTTTTACACCTTAAATTTTAGTGAAGGTTTCGAAAGTTGATTTTTATCGTGGTTTCTTTCAAGATTCTTGCCCAGGGTTTATTTGGGATAGGACGAAGCATCCCAGAATCTTGATTGCAAATCGAGGTGTCCACAATGGTGAAATCTCTTATTCTATTTAAACTGTTATTACAACTCCATCCTTTTTTCCATCTACCATTGATGTTTCTTTTAGTATTGATTCATCCGAGAAGAATCAAAGGAAGGTGAATTTCAAGTGATCCAATTGTAACATATAACTACATTTTAAAAAGTTTGGCTTTATATTGATGAAGAAACTATTCAAATGCCCAATCGACCCCATAGAGACAAAACCGTTTTAGTGTACTCATTATTATAAGTTAGGACACCTTAGAGAGTTTTGTATTTTAATTCAACCTTGGTTACCTATAGGTGTTTTTAAGAGTCGTAGAGATGTTATAGGAAAGTTTCAAAGTGGATTCATAACTATATGTGGGAGGTGATGTGTGTGAATCAAAAGGTGTTTTGCCTTTTAAAAAATGAGACTTTGTACAGCAGGTCTACAAAAATTGTATTTGTAAAAGTCTTGAAAAAAAACTACGCGAAGAAGGTATTTATAGTAAAATGCGAAAATCGAGGTGCAACAAGTCGTTTGAACGATTTTGATGCTTGTTCGAACGAGATAAGCCCTTCGTTAGAACGAAAACAAATTTCGTTCGAACTACAATCCTATATTGTTTGAACGTGCTTCAAATGACCTTCTAATGACTTGAAACATTATGCCTTAGTTAAATGTTTATTTGATGTAGACTTCAAACGACCCTTCTAACGAAAAAGATCTTTCGTTCGAACGAGATTCCCACTTCGTTTGAACGACTGGTGCAAAAAAATTATTTTATTTTAAGTCCAAAAAAGCCTCATTTTTAAATCAAATAAAATAAAAAACGACTCCCAATACAATTATAAATAAACTTCGAACTCCAAACATAAATTATACCATCACTAGGGGGAGTAGTGGAGCATGATGAAGACGAACGTGATGCACGATGAAAATGTACTGGTGCACGTTGGAGTTGCTAGAAATTTGAATCTTTAATACTTCATGATGATCTTGATGCCGTGATATCAAGTTAAGGGATATGTCATAAAGTATGTAACCTAGATACTAGGCGAAATGTCTGAAATATTTCCCTTAGAAATCTCCCCCTATGGGTATTCCAGTACAAATAAAAAAAAATTGAATTACCAAAAAAAATTCCTAAGACAAACATTATTCTAATACCATCCCAAAACCCACAAATGGAATGATATTAGAAATACAAAAGTCTTCAAAATGTTCAACATCTTCAATTCTCAAAATCTTCAATTTTTCCACTTTATCTTGATCTTCTTTTTAGGAACTTTGTCTTAAGTGTATGTTGCATCTGCTAATCAAAGTGTACATGAGCACAATAGACAAAGAAACACTCATGAGGCAACAAAGAGTTTGAAATTTAAAATGATAAGCAAAACTTAGGTCACCCACATAAATAAAACTCCCACATAATTCGTTCTCCCCCTTTTATGTTGTCTGAAATAGATATATAAAGGAAAAACTAAAGTAATAAATCAGAGCGTGTCACAAAATCGAAGAATATCATCACAAATACAATGTATGAAGTATCGTGCCATGATAAACTAAGATAAACCAAACCAACTATTTTTTAATTTTGCATTTTTTTATAATACATAAAAATATACAAGCACAACACATACCATGAACTAACACTAAGATAACCAAGTCGTGAAAGCATAAGGAATGGGTGTGAAAAAATTTGATAGGTAAATCAACTCAAACAAACATAACATATGTGCATAATGGATTTGATATACTCCTAGCGAATGTACTTAAAGTATGCCTTAGGTGCAAAAAAATGAATTAATATGAAATTGACTCAATCTAATCGAAAACTTAAACTCTATACTAGTTAATGTTTTTAGAGATTATATGGTATATGCAAACTCATTGATCTTCTACTTTGACTCCCTTAAAATCCTCTCATAATATAGACATTCAATCAAAGAAATTTGAAGAAAATAATGCACATGTGTAATGAAGCATCAATGATCAAATCTAAATTTGGTCTGGCACTTTTGTTTATATGTATCGTTAATCTTTTAGACTCTTTTAATTTGCAAATGATGGCTTTTTAAGCAACCTGCCTTTCGCTTCCCAATTCCATTACTTAATATATACCAAATTTATCGATTTCAATCCTGGCAATGGTTTTTTAAGCACACAACCTTTATCTCATATGAAATATTTTTCATTTTAATCAAAATTGAGATGAAAATACCTTTACCAACATGCGACTGATAAGTGAAATGCTCAAATAAATCCGTGTACGTGTGCATTAAAGGAGACAACGAGTCAAACATGTAGAAAGTAATCGTCTAATCATAACTCAATTACTCCAATACATTATAAAGCACGTGGATGAAAGATGTTATATATCAAAACACTATCAAAAAGTCACGTGGATAATGGAATGATATCGTGACTCAATTATCCTAAATGTTCATCCATACAAGGTGTAAACAAACTACAAAAATCTTTTCATGTTTTTCAAAAATTTATAAAAAGAAAATATTTTTGCCTTTTTCATTTTCTTAAAAACCAAAAATCTTTTTGTATTTTTCATTTTTCTTAAAAACCATTTTTTGGGTATTTTTCATAAAATGTGGAAAAAGAAAAATATAATACAAGAATAATATAAAAAGTACAATCTAGTAATAGGAATCAAGGATATAAGCGTTAATAACCATCCTGTACAAGATAAAGTAACCAACCTTCAGCCAACTGTGCAGATACCCAAAGACTTCCTAAGACTCTCGAATCTTAGGGAATCTAATAGTTTTGTGAATATATCGGCTAACTGGTGGTCGGTAGTCACAAAGCTCAAAGACACAACCTTTTTCTCTACTAGATTTCGTATGAAATACTCGCGTATCCTAATGTGCTTCGTGAACGAAAGCTGGGCTGGATTTCGGGATATATGTATCGCGTGTGTATTATCATAGGAAATATCATGGTGCCCTGTGAAATATCGTAATCCTCTAACATTAGCTTAATCCACAAAAGTTACTGCAACAACTCCCGATGATGATGTACTCAGCCTCCGCAATGGGCAAAGAGATGAATTTCTACCTCTTGCTCAACCAAGAGATAAGAGCAATCCTAAAGTAAAAACACCCACCCGAACTCCTACATCCATCTACATCCCTGACCCAATAGTCATCCGAGTAGGTAGATAAATGATTGTCGGTATCAAAAGAATACAAAATGTCGTATGAGAGAGTCCCACTCACGTGGTTGATGATACCTTTAAGATAAAATGAGTATGACTCTTTTGGGGATGCCTAATAATGCGAACAAACTCCAATACTAAAGGCTATGTCGGGATGAATTGCAGTCAAGTAGAGAAAACTACCTATTATACTTTAATACAAGGTTTGCTTTACGTCCTTGATTAAAGTGTCTTATAAGATTAGTCGGGGTACTCATAGGAGTGCGTGAGAGCTTAGTGGAGTTTAACCCCAACTTCTTTAAAGGGTCTCTTGCATATTTGTATTGGGAGATGAATCTCTAGCCGATAAATCTAAAGACCAAGGAATAATGTAAGCACACCAACCATGTTCATATCGAACTCACTCTTCACCCCCTCCTTAAATTCATGAGCATAGAGAGCACAAGGATCCAAATACTATGTACTCTATATAGACTTGGGCAACCATAATATCACCACTCTTTCTCCTCATAAATAACGTTTTATCAATTCCCCCTCTCTTACATCCATGAGCCAATAGATAAGAATTAAGCCTCTCGTACCAAGCACTGGTTTCTTGATTTAAATTAAACAAGGATTTCCTTAGATAATATATGGGTCCTGGTTGATAAGGGTCTTCAAACCCTTCCGGTTCTTCCATGTAAATTTCTTCCTATAGAATTCCATTCATAAGGAACTCTTGACATCCATTTGGTATAACTTGAAGCGCAAATGACATGAGATGGCGAGTAGTAAATGGACGGACTCAAGCCTTGTAACGGGAGCGAATGTCTCCTCAAAGTCTACATCTTCAGTCTATGTGTAGACTTGAGAGACTAACCTAGAATTATTACGGATAATGGTACCATTCTCATCCATCTTATTTAATAAATTCCTAGACATCATTCTTTCTAAATTGAAGCAAATCATCCTGCATAATAGATATCTAGTGTTCATCTTTGAGTGCTTCCTTAATGTTCTTGGGCTCAACTGTAGACGTGTAGCATAGATAGCTAATAACGTTTTCCAGTTGAGCGCGAGTCTTGATGCCTAATATAGGATAACCAAGTATCGTGGAGGGGTCATGACTCTTGCGAACCCAAGAAGGTGTGTCCCCTAAAATAGAAATTGGGTCCATCTTAGGTGTATGAGGAACGATGGAATCATCACCAAAGGGTGCATCATCCTCCCCATACATAGGTTTAGGATCAGTAAATGTCAGAGGCTTGTGATCTTTAACAATGATGTTTATTAATTCCATAACCTTAGAGTTGCTCAGGTTAAAAACTCTATACGCTCTACTCAATGATGAATATTTTAATAGAACTTCCTCATCGCTCTAAGAGTCAGACTTTCTTAATTATTCTCTATCCCTTATAATGTAGCATTTAATCCAAAATACATGGAAATATGAAAGCTTGGGTTTCTTACTTGTTGACAACTCTTAAGGCGTTTTAAGTGTGTGTGGATGAAGATATACCCTATTCATCGAGTGGCATGTAGTATTCACCGCCTATGCCCAAAACCGTCGAGGTACATTACGATCGAGGACCATCGATCTTTCTATCTCTTGAATCGTTCAATTCTTCCTCTCAATAATCTTATTTTTTTAGAGATTTCACGGCCAAAAATTCGTGTTTAATACGTAAGTTATCACAGTAGCAATCCTCATTTGCCTTTTTAAATTCTTTGTCGTTTCCACTACGCATATTATTGATGGGGACACCATGTCAATTTTACAAGACACGACACTTGGTCGTAAGGAACTCTACAACATCAAATTTCTCTCTCATGAATCCAATGATGGAGTAATGAGAGAAATCATATACCATCACAAGTATTTACCTCTAATCACCCAAACTCTTAGTGTGAGTAGGACCCATGAGATCCATGTGTAACAACTCAAGCATCTGTTAGGTGGTAATGGAATTTAAAGTTCAATGGGGACCCCAGACTTGGTTTCCCTACTAGAAAGGGCCACAAACTGTAGAAGTTGCCTTTCCATGTGATGGTCAACCACATTCTAGGTCTTTCTTAGTTAATTGCTCCGACTCTCTAAAAATAACGTGACCTGGACATTGAAGTCACAAATCCATAGATGAGATCGTGGCATTATTAAACACAAATAAGGACTTGGCACAATCAAGTCTGCATCACACCTTGCAGTAAAATTTTACCAGATTGATAAAAAATGCTACACTCGTTCCGTTCAAACCTTACAACCAAGTCTGCATCACACATTTGGCCTTTGCTGATAAGATTCGCTTTTAATCCATTAAGGTACAAAACATTATCTAGCTTAGGAAAATGGGCTATCTCTACTGTACCACTCCCTATTATGCTAGACTTACTCCCATCTCCAAATGTGACTTTATCGTCCTTGGATTCTTTAGGTAGGTAAAAAATGAGACGTCGTCTGTCATGTGCCTGGAGCAAACACTGTCAAAATACCGCTGGGAGGTATTCTGAGCCTTGAGAGAAACATAAACAACAAGGGTTTCTCTTCAAGTTTAGTCACCCAATTAGTGGTAACCTTTTGTTTAACCTTGTCGTTATTAGATCCAGTAAAGATGTTGGAAGTATCCACTAACTGCAAAGTCATTCATTTCATGGAATACGATTCACTTTCAAGATGCCTTGGTGGTGAAATGAGAGACACGCGAGACGTAAAAGCTCGTGCTAAAGAGCGTGGAGGTTTGAAGAACCACAAACTTAAGGACTGGTACTGGTGTGGCTTTAGATGTTAATTCATCATCAAAACCTATCCATTTTCTCTCACGAAAATAAAAGGCAAGGCCGAGAAACATCTTTACTAACTTCTCAAATATATCCTCAATTCTCACCTTGACTTCCCTAGAATACTTGAGATTTTTCTCGAGCTAGGATACAAGGTCTTCTAGTTTTTTACAAGTCTCCGAGGATGCAAGGAGATCTCTTGTAAGACTAGCCAATGATTTGCTCAAGTTCCCATTCACTTTCTCAAAAACTCTCAATCTCTCTCCAAAAAACTCTCTCACGAAGGATATCTCTCTCTTTAGTCTCTCTCATCTCCTTCTCTAGTGCTAAGACTTTAGTTGCTAACCCTTTGTTTTATTTATTTATTTTGAAGGACCCGACATATAACTCAATGTACGAGCATTGTAGGTCATTGTCTCTCTCACTTAATATATCCTTACCCTCACTTATGTCAAACTCATTGTTGATGTGTCTATGTGAAGTAGCATCCTCATCATCATTAAGTCTACAAGATATACTTACATAACTAGCCATGAATGCGTTGAAGTTACATTCATGCAGTGATTCATCTCCTGAACTCACCGACTCGACCTCGCTATCACTCAAGGTGACATTTAAGGCAGCCTTGCTTTTGCCTTTGCATTTAAGCCTAGTAGGACACTCATAGGCTTTGTGACCTCTCCCATCACACTTGTAGCATCTTTCCTCCTCTATTTTTGGGATGTCTTTTTTATATTTTTCAAAAAAATTTCCCATTTTAATTTTCTCAAAACTCTTTTTGTCTTTAGATGAACTGTTGTTTTTAAGTTTGAGAATTTTTTTAAAATTGTTAGCAAAAAGGGCTAAATCGTCTAAATCATAATCATATTCAGAATTGAATGAACCCTCCTCTATCCTTTTAGACTCGTCCTATCTCTTTTTAGAAACCTTATCTCTCTTCTTAGACTGGACCTTAAGAGCTATTCCCTTATCTTTTTGTGTCATCATTTCAGGAAACATATTAATTTCTTAGGTTTGTAAGTCTCCTACGAGTTCTTCTAAGTTAAGCGTGTCCAAAATACCTAATGAGTTAAGCACAGTGACTTTTAGGATAAAATGGTCAGGGAGTGATCTCAATATCTTTTTAACTATAATATTATTTGGACTTTGTTTACCTAAATTACAACTTGAGTTAACAATGTTCGATAAACGAGCATGAAAATCATCAAAGCTCTCGAACTCAAGCATGCTTATGGTCTCAAATTGGGTAGTCAAGTTTTGTATTTTAGACGCCTTTACGATGTTGGTACCCTAGTAAGTCAATAGAAGTATGTCCCATGCCTCTTTTGACGTGGAACGCGCCATTATGCAACAGAACTCTTCGGGTGTGATGGCTCCAGATATGGCACTTAAGCCATAGCAGTTATATGTACTCCATTTAAATTCCTCTTTAGTCCAGGTAGATACATGTTTAGGATTAGTCGCATTATCAACAGTGATTGTGGGAGAAGTCCACCCTCTTTCACAAACAAATCATACTCTTTCGTCTATTGTCTTTAACATGGATCTCATTCTGGCTTTCTAATACGCATAATTGGATCCATCGAAAATTGGGATCCTATTATATAATTTATCCATGATAAAAATTGCGGTTTTTCAAAGATCAACAATTTTTAGAAACACAACAATTTTTAGAAACAAAAATTGATATCAAGAAATTTTTTGCAGAATATCAATTACACTGTAAAATTGTGTAAATGGCTCTAATACCAATTTGAGAGCACTCAATTATCTAATGGAATTAACTTATTAAATTCAGATGACAACCCGCACCAATTTTTAATTCTTTTTACGCTAGAACATGCAACTATGTGATTATTACATAAACAAGTAAAACATGCATTCAAAACAGAGAAGACAACTTTCAAGAAAAATCCCCTTTGGGGAAAAATATTTTTCTTATTCACTTTATAAAATTTACAAATTGCAACTTACAAATTCTATAAGGTAAAATTAGATTTTTGATGAATCTCCCACAGTTGACCTTCATCTTCCTTCAGTAATGATCCCCGTAAGAATCACAAGAACGAAAGTAGAGACGCCTTCTTCACAAGATGTATGTACTTTAAAAAAATGAGACTATATATGGGAGGTGATGTGTGTGGATACATAACTATATATGGGAGGTGATGTGTGTGAGGGTTTCAAAGTGGATTCACAGCTATATATGGGAGGTGATGTGTGGTAATCAAAAGGTGTTTTACCTTTTAAAAAATGAGACTTTATGCAGCAAGTCCGCAGAAATCGTATTTGTAAAAGTCTTAAAATATCCTTATACGAAGCAAGTATTTATAGGAAAACATAAAAATTTAGGCACCGCAAGTCATTCAAACGAGTTTGATGCTCGTTCAAATGAGACCCGCTCTTCGTTAGAATGAAAATAAGTTTTGTTCGAACTACAAGCCTATCTCATTTGAACATGCTTCATACGAGCGCCTTCGTTACAAGCCTATCAAGGGTTGGAATGAATTTATATATTCAAGAATTTACACCTGTACATAATGAATTCCATGGTTGATAGTCTAGAACCCGCTTGGGAGGACTCTTTGTTATTTCCCATGTGGTGACTATTTATCTAGTTTGATGATATGCATTCTTTATGTTAGTCGGTCTGCCTACTGAGCAACTATCTTCAAGGCTAATTAAGTGGCTGCTGCCTAAGACTGTTGCCATGTAAGGAGACAAGTGTCCATTTCTAATTAGTCCACATAGATGGATAATTTTTTGTATCAATAGAATCCCCCAATACTTCATTCTTGATATTTTTATTGAAAGGATTGAGTATGTTTTCTTCAAAGTTAGTCAGCGTAAGACGACTTGCGGGACATGTGAAAATTTTCCGCTGATCTTGTGGTGGCAGTTTATGGATAATTTGAAAGTTAACGAACTGCCAAAGGGTATATTGGTATTTTTATACTTGTAGAGTTGTGCAACCGTCAGAACGTCAATCATCGATAAAAGTAATCATCACCTTTACTGTTATCTAGGTAAGCTATAAGAGATGAGAGTTTTGCCAGTTTTTTTCACCACAACTTTTCAAGCTTTCGAAATATCTTTCTTCTCCAAGCTTTTTATATTTGAGCTTTATTTTTGCGTCTTACCCTTGCTTCTGCTAACATTTTCTCTGTAAGATTTTTCTTCTTTTTCTTTTCGATTTCTTTTTATCTTTGTTGTAATCATGGTTTACATTATTAATGGGGATTCTTTAGATAAATTTAGGAGGGAAAGAAACATCCCTGATTGGGTAGATTTTGAAATGATTGTACCACCTATTGAAGTGTTATCACTACCAGAGGGTCATCGAATCCCCTCATTATTCATAGTTGAGTGAGGTTTCACTTTCCCCCCCAATTGTTTCTTTTTGGAGTTTTGTCAATATTTTGACGTCGTCCTTGCTTGAATAATTCCCAATACTTGGATAGTAGTGAATGAGATACATAGGCTTAACCAAATTCATGGAACCCATATTGGTATCCCTGAGTTGATGTTTTGTTACAAATGGGATACTAGTGACATTACTTATTATATGAAAACTAGGTTTGCCGATAGAACCTTAGTCGTCAATTTTCCAGACTCTAACAAAGTATATTTTGATTATGGGGTAATACAAAAGAATTGGCAACATTTTCCTCTTCAAAGAGGAGAAGTGTATGATGGGCCCAGATGACCTCAAGTAGGACATGGCATATGTTGTTGATTTTGATTACTATATTCTTCTTCTTTGTTAGATAATTGTTTGATGATATGTTGACTAATGTTTCTTGTCCTGTTTTGCACAGTTTAGAGCAAGAAAAAGTGTCCCAAAGAAGGGGGCATCAATCTTCGAGAGTTGAAATTCCTGTGGAGCATTCATCAAATGACTGATGAGGAGTACCCCAAAGTAGCTTCTTACCTGTTATAATACAGAAGTTATATTACTTCATTTGTTGCTAGGCCAATTGTTACAACATCTTCAATTCCCATAAATTTTGAAGAAGAACCACTTCCAACTTCCTCGACTGAGGAGTCTATAGGGGCTGAAAAGGATTTTAGTACTTCATTCTTTTTTGACTCTTTGAACATTTCTACTATTCCTACCTCCCCACTTTCTAATATGGGCAAAAGAAAAATTCTCGACTTGATGATTGGGGCTTTATCTCCCACTGCCAAGAGAGTTGCAAAGAAGATTGGCAAGGCTGTTGATGCCAAAAAGTCCGTCATGACAGAGAAAACATCCAAAGTTGATAAAAAAGTTCCTCGGGTCATCACTATTGAGGAAGTTGATATTGTTGCGCCTTAATACAAGAGATTTATCACCACTTGGGAAAGAACCAAGAGTCCTCCTAGACGAGGTCTAGACTATCAACCATCACATTCATTATGCACGGGTGTAAATGCTTGAATGTATAAAGGCATTCCAACCCTTGATCTCCGGATCACTATAAATACATTATATTCCTTTCACAAAAGATAAGATAGAATGAATTCTAGGTTATTTTTCTTAGCAAGAGTACCTAGCTTCACTCAAATCAATACAATAATAGTGGACGTAGGCTTTCTTTCATGGCCGAACCACTTCAAAAACTCTTTATCTCTTGTGTGATTTATTTTATCTCATATTATATTTTATCTGTGATTAGAAAATTAGATCTAGTCCATTTTTTGACATCAGCAAATTGGCGTCGTCTGTGGGAACATTTGTCTCTTACTGTTCTATATCTCATACGTCTTTGTTTAATGGAAAATGAATGACCCTGAGAGTAGTTATAGAAATGAAGGCAACACTATCATCCCATTTGCTCCACCTACTGTAGCATACTTGAGTGGAGTTCTTACTAGTATTGACAAGGGTCAAGATGCCTTATCGGAAACCATTAGGCAATTGGCTCAATCATTTGAAGCCAAGTCTTCATCCCTTTCCACGCAAAAAATATAGGTCCTTCTTTGAGGAGATAAATGTCACCTCCTCCTCCCAGGCATGGCTGACATTGTTATTCCAGGTCTTCACGTGATAGGTCTTATCGTTTGAGAGTAAGTTTATCACTCTAATCTATAGAATTCTATGGCAACCATTCTCTTTCTCTTGAAAGTCCAAGCATTTTGGAAACATTGAGAAGAACTTCGCCTTTTGATCATCTGGGACCCCGAGCAAACAAGAATCATCCTAGAGAGTTATTTAGAACCAATGAATACCCAACCGAACATCCTGAAGCCCCAATCAGGTCCAGATCAAGCCTCCGACGATATGTGCACACTGAGCAGACTTCTCGACAAGACAACTCAACACAAACACATGGTCGAGATGGTCGAGCTTCTTCAACAGATCTAATGTAGGCAATCCTTCATGGAAAATATTAGTCCAACGATTAAAAAATCGACTGGGAGAAATGATCACAGTAAAGAATCCATTGCAACAAAATTTTGTCAAGGGATCTCCCTTCATCCAAGCAATTGTTGATTTCCCAAATCCATCCAAGTTCAAAATCCCAGTAGTTACCCCCAAATACGATGGTAAACCTGACCTATTTTTTCACATTGAGCAGTATCAGGCTGAAACTGACATATATTTTCTCCTGATGAAATGAGATGTAGAGTTTTTTCAAGCACCATTACTGGTTCAGCCCAAATATGGTATAATAACTTGCCCCAAGGAAAAATTTACAACTTCAATCAACTTATCGAGTTGTTCATCAGCAACTTCTATTTTGGGACCAAGCTAGTTAAGAGAGTAGCCCATGTCCTAAGTGTCAGTAAGCGAGCAAGGGAAACCACTAGAGAATACATCACTCATCTTAATAATGAGAAACTAGAAGTCGTTGATTATAAAGAGAAAATAACCATCAACGCTTTAATGAGTGGATTACTTCCGATGAAGTTATACTACGCTTTGGCAAAAGATCCTCCTAAAACCATGACTGAGCTCATGGCCAAGGCAGGGTAAATCATGAATATCGAAGAAGCAATGGTTATAAAGCAAAGTCCCGCCACTAAGCTTGAGGAGAAGGAGCAAAAATAAAAGAAAGATGATAAGCCCAAAAAGTATGGAGCATATACTCCATTGACGATAAGTATTCACTATATCCTAGAGGAAATTAAGCACAATAAAGATTTGAGATAACCTAGGAAGATGAGTTCACCACCCAACAGGAGCGATAAATCAATATATTATGAGTTCCATAAGGACCATGGCCACTTGATTGATAACTGTATTTCTTTAAAGAACGAAGTGGAATCCCTCATTCACCGAGGAAAGATGAATAAATTTATTGATTAGCGTGAAAGTCGAGAAATTGAAGAAAGGTTAAATTTTATATGTAAACCTAGAGATGATAGGAAGTGAAACTATGAAGATGGTTATGAAGATGATCCCGATCTGTCAAAAAATCCAAAATAACCAGAACTTAGAGTAGCTATTTGTACATTTTGGCGCTTTTATTGTCATGTCAATACAGGTGGAGATGAAGGAGGGGGAGATCAAACTGCATAGAGAAAGCCCTACTTGAATGAAGCACAAGCATGCTCCTATATACAAATAATCAATATGCATGATGGTGAACGGCCCAGGAAAGTCAACAAAGACAAATTGGTTATCGACTTTTCCAAAAATGACCTCCTTGGATTATTATATCCTCATGATGATTAGCTAGTCGTCAATTTTAGAATCTGGGAAGCCATCATTGCCAGGGTTCTGATAAATAATGGAATTTCAAGTGATATCATGTTATACCCCTATTTTCAGAGTTTAAGACTGAAACTTAGTCAACTAGAACCATACACCAGGCCCTTGATAGTTTTTTAAGGGGAAAAAGTTTATCCCCTCGGAACAGTGAAGTGTTGTTCGGCACTTGGCCAGCAAGTCACACCGAAATGATACGCTTCTTTGTTAAGGATAAGAATGTTTAATCTGCTTACAATTTAATCCTCGTTAGGGTAGGACTAAAGAAATTTGAAACTATACCATCCACATTCCATCAATGTTTGAAGTTCCCTACTCACTTTGGGTTGGTGTCGTGAAAGGAGATCAAAAGTTGGACAGAGAATGCTATTACTCCTTAGTCGAGTAAGAAGATTTGGTTGATTTGAAGAAGAAGAAAACCACCACCTATCAGGTGACACTACGAAGCCCCCACAATGAATCAGAAGTTGATACTCTGGATCCTCGAGATGAAACGGATCTAGTCAAAGGGCAAATTATAAAAGCCATCATAATCTTGATTGATGATAAATCGGAGAAAATCACCTAGAATAGCTCCACCCTGGATCCATTAATTAAATAAGAATTTTTTGCATTCTTAACAGAACGAGGGAATGTGTTCGCTTGAAGTCATAAGGATATACCGAGGATTGATCCCAACTTCCTCTCTCATGAGATCAATATTAATAAGGACGCCAAACAGAGGCACAGGTTGTTCAGTCCGACGAAAATCAAGCCATACAGGAAGAGGTAGAAAAACTATAGAAGGCTTAATTCATTAAGGATGTCAAATATCCATCATAGTTGGCCAATGTCGTGATGGTCAAAAAGAAAATTGATAAGTGGAGAATGTATGTTGATTTTACTGATCTTAATAAAGCTTGCCCAAAAGACCACTTTCCTTTGCCTAGAATTGATCAGTTAGTAGATGCCAAAGCTGGACATGAGTTATTGAGTTTCATGGATGCTTATTCCGATTATATCCAAATCAAAATGAAACTAGAGGACAGAGAAAGAACCTCATTTATTACTTATTGAGGTACGTATTGCTACAATGTAATGCCCTTTGGGCTTAAAAAAGCTGGAAAAATGTACCAGAAGCTGGTCAATAAGATGTTTGAAGAGAGGATTAGGAAAAATATGGAGGTTTGTGTTGATGATATGTAAACTAAAAGCAAGAAAGATTCAAATCATATCAAGGATCTCAGTTAAACTTTTGATCAACTGAAAAAGCATAAAATGAAACCGAATATGACCAAGTGCGTATTCGGTGTGCAAGAAGGAATGTTCCTTGAATTTACAGTAAATCAAAGAGGAATTGAAGCTAATATTGCCAAAATCAAATCTCTAATAGAGATGCAGGCACCGACCTACAAAAACGATGTTAAAGAACTTACTGGTAGAGTAGCTACTTTAAATCGGTTTGTTTCTCGAGCAACAAATAGGTGTTTACCATTCTTGAAGGTTCTTAGAAAGACCTTTAATTGGAATGCAAAGTGTGAAGGGGAATTTCAAGAATTAAATAAGTATCTAGGATCACCACTATTATTGTCCCGACCAGTCTTGGGAGAAAAATTATACTTATATTTATCTTTTTCTGAGTCTGTGGTTAGCTCAGCATTAGTTCGGTTGGAGAATGGGATCCAGAAACTAGTCAAATACACCAAAAAAGCATTCAGGGGAGCTAAAATTAGGTATCCACGCTTGGAAAATTGTCCTTAGCACTTATTGAAGCCTTCAGGTGTATGGATACTTATTTTCAAGTGCACACCATAGTTGTGTACACTGATCTACCTCTTCGGTAAGTACTTCATAAACCTAAAAAGTCAAGCAAGTCGTTGCATTGGGAAGTAGAGCTGGGACAATACAACATTATCTATGAGCCAAGATCATCGTTAAAAGCATAAGCTTTGGCAAATTTTATTGCGAAATTCACTTATCCTGAGGTTACCGACTAACAAAACTTACATGCCGAGCAGACTTCTTCGAAAGAGAGCTCAACTTAAAAGCAAGACAAAGTCATAGCCGACTAACCTAAATCATCTAACACTCAAGATATGGATCATAAGTATGCAAAATAAAGTAAGAAGATACTCTGACATGGAGTTATGTCTGTCGAAAGCTTTAGTAGTGATTTTTTGTTATGGAACTTATATGCAGATGGATCCTCACGCGTAACTGGAAGTGTAGCAGGTATCATACTTAATACTCCTCATAATATTGATGTTGAATATGCCCTTATATTTCAGTTCAAGGCATCAAATAATGAAGCTGAGTATGAGGCTTTGATAGTCGGATTGGAATTAGCCCAGTCATTAAGCGACGAGCATGTGGTGGTGCAAAGCGATTCATAATTGGTTGTCAACCAAATGCTTCATCCATATGGAGTCAAGGGAGAGTTAATGATTAGATACTTGACCAAGGTAATGAAAGTCATTTATGAATTTCCAAGTGTGCAAATAATCAGGATACCAAGGATGGCTAATGCCTAAGCTGACACACCTGCTCGGCTAACTTTAGCAATAAGAATATAACTCAGGAGAAGCATTACAATTGAGATATTAGCGGGCAGGAGCATAGATGAGGATCCAATGATCAGTTTTATTATTGTAGATTTGGGATCTTTTTGGATGCATCCGATTGGATCTTACATCGAAGAAGGAACCCTACCAACTGATCCAAAAAAATGAAAAAAGTTCTAGTACAGAGTAGTTAGATATTTGTTGGATAAATGAGTCTTATACAAAAGGGGATTCACTATTTCTATACTGCATTATTTCCATCCATTGGAAGTTAATGATTTGATCAAGGAAGTGCATGAAGGTTCCTGTGGAGCTCATTCGGCTAGTCGATCATTGCTCCAAAGAGTCAACACACAAGGATACTGCTGACCAACTATGAGGGAAGATTATAGGAACTTCATAAGAAAAAGTGATACATGTTAGAGGTATTCTATAATTAACAAAGCACCCAGCGCTGCTTTAGCACCGATTACTTCTCCTTAGTCGTTCGCCATTTGGGAAATTGACTTGGTCGGTCCATTATCGACCACTAGAGGCAGGTTCAAATACCTAGTAGTTGCTATTGATTATTTTATAAAATGGGTGGAAACAAATCCATTGATAGAGATTCCTTATGAGAATGTATACAAATTCATTTGGAAGAACATTATATGTAGGTATGGCATGTCTTATGCCTCCATAACTGACCATGGAACATAATTCGATAATGAAGAATTCGAAGCATACTGTGTTTAGTTCAAGATCTCAAAACTCCACTCTACACCAGGCCATCCACAAAGTAATGGTCAAACGGAAAAGATAAATAAAACCTTGCTTAATGGATTGAAGAAGAGACTTGATGCTTCTAAATAAAACTGATTAATGAATTTCACTCTATTCTTTAGGCTTATAGAATAATGTCGAGGACAACAACTGAAGAAACACCTTATATTTTTGGGAAATAAGCCATGGTACCAGTCGAGATAGGCCTACCAACCCACAGAGTGCTAAACTTTGATTCTCCAAAGAGTGACTTGATGAGAAGATTGGACTTGGAAATATTAAAAGAAGTCCAAGAAGATGTTATCCTTAGAAATGCTTCATATCAATAAAGGACTGCTCTCTTTTATAATAAAAGGGTCAAGACGACCAATTTAAAAGTAGTCGACTATGTCCTTAAGAAGGTCATCCGGAAGGGTAAAAAGCTTGAGTCTAATTAGCATGGCCTATATTGTATTTCAGTGATCATCCGACCAAGGACTTTTCGACTAGAGACACTTGATGGGGAGAAATTCAAGAACCCTTGGAACGTCGAGCACCTTTGTAAATATTATCAGTGAATAAAGGCATTGACATATTGTATTTATTTTTACTTTATTTTCGACACAACTATCTTTCAAGTTCAATAAAAAATCTTGATTTTAGTTAACTTATTTTTTTCAATTTGTTTTCAGAGTACGACGATATACATCCCCGAGAAACAACAAACAAACAATGTCTCTTAGTCTTCAGCTCTTACCGATCAACAACATATACTTAATCAGGTTAAACTTATCAAATTTGAGATGCACCAACAGCTTAATGCACAATCGTGTCTCGCCCGACAAAGTCATTACTTCATGTATGACTTCTTATTAATAAGTCACGAACAAGAAGTATTACCAAACCAAGCTAAATACATGAATATATTCCTAACACACTTGGTTGCCACTAATAACTTACTTCATGTATGACTTCGTCTTTGACAAGTCAAGAACAAGGAGTCTGTAAAAGTTTATATACAACTCAAACAGTTAAAAAAAATTTACCCAACTAAGTTAAGTGAAGGAAGACATGTATACCATCCTAAATATGGGAATACACACATATATTCCTCATACACTTGGTCACCACTGATAACCGATGCTAAACTTGGATCAATAAAACTATTTCTATTTTCATCTAAGTGCATTGGTAGAATCTATGGCCCTACAATCATAGTTTAATAATTCAAAATTAAACGGTAACTTAGTTGACTAATTGATTAACTAATGATAAGTTAACAACACAAAAGCATGTATTTTTATTCAAATGCTAACGGTATTACATTCAAGATTAAATAAGTATAAAATACAGAAGAATTATTCAGTCGAAGATTTTCCTTGAGCTTTAAAAGTTTCTGGCACTCTCTTTTGTTGCACTCTCTACATCCCAGTGGGAGGATCATCCAGGGTATAAGGGGAATTAATAAAGTTAAAATCCCTCAGCATTTGCCTATTACTACTACTCGGCTTATTGATTAGATGAGTAGGACATAATACTTTATGCACATCATAAAGACCGTAATCTCCCAGGTATTTGGTGATTAAACACCGAGGAATGGCATTAGGAGGAATCCATGATATGTCCAACTTAAATGGGGGATTGTCACAATTAAGAAAACCAGGTTCATTTCAGTACCATAGCTCACTATTTTGGTCGTATTTTAGCAAGGTCAACAAGTTGGTCCATCCCCATCTGTAACCTTCACAATGACTCTACACAAGATGATCGTCAATATGGATAAAGGTCTCATTATAGCCTTCCATCTAGACCTCCCTGGGCTGCTTATGAAATTGAAAGGTTAGCCTTTCAACTTTATGTTAAAGTTCTTTCAGGACATCACTCTTTACTTTCAACTGGATAGATTAATAGGCGATGGATCTATCCTTAGCTTCCAACTTGATAGACAAGTCAGCAATGTCCTGACTCTTTACTTTCAGCTGGGAGCTTGGTGAATAGTGTTTTTCTAGTTCTTGCCTCATCTATAGTTGGTCAGATAGTCCTTTGTTGCCTGGATTTTTGCCCAAGTTTGGCTTTCTGCAATGATTAAAGTTCTTATACTAATCTGGCATTCTCAATTTTTAAGAAAGAAGCACCTTCATCGGCACCATTGGAAGACGATTTCTTCAGACTGTCTAACTCATTTCTGAGCCGATTATTTTTCTGTTCAAGTAGTTTGGCTACTTTTCGAGCTTCATCCACTTCTTAGTTAAATAAAAACTCATTCCTTCTATACATAGAGGCATACTCTTCATGCTTCTACTCAAATCCCCATCCTTCACTTAATGCCTTATACTTGGCTTCATAGTAAGCATTAAGTGAAGCCAAAGAAAACTTGTGGTCTTCTTGAAAATCTTCAATCATCTCATAATATAAAGAACTATTTACTACTTCCATGTCCAGCAAGTAATGAATATGAATGTATTATTCCTTAACTTGGTTGGACACATCGGGATCAAATAAGACGACTAAGTCTTCTTCGGATAAAGGAATATGGCTAGCTTCCAGAAAATTTCTACTCCGCCTGAGCTGGTCGGATTCATAAAAAACTATGGCCTTTTCCTATCATCAAACTAAAAATTACAAATATAAGAACACAAGTATGATTACTAAGAAAATACAAGGTGAGTGACTTCATGAAGATATATCAACCAAGCAAGGAGTCATAAGTATGGTAAATGCAACACATTCAGCCAAAAGAAAATGTTTTCATTTATAAACCAAACGGTGTTAATAGCAATCCTATTATAAGGTAGAAGAATAAAAGGAAAAATAAAGGAGTTAAGCCTTCTCCTTATCCTGAACATTAATCTCAAAAGAAGCTCGATAGAAGGGATGGCTTCATCAATTGGCTTTAAGGCAGACTCAACGGGCTGAATGGAAGATTCTCCAGACCCTTCCTCATCATCAAAGTTTTCCTCCAAGTTTGGAGGAGAGCCTGGATCATGCCTCTAGAACAACTCGGAGTCTTCAGTAATGCTGACCTCCTTGAGTGCCTCCAACCAACCTTCCTTAAATGATTTCTTCCTGACATACTCAATTTGTGCTGAGGCAACCATAAACGCCTTATCCCAACCCTTATTAAAGGAGTCTTCCTTTAGTTTTTTATTCTTATCCTTCTCTACAACCAGGTCAGCAGTCAGACCAATTGTTTTTTCCTCAGAGGACTTGAGAAGGGTTTGATTTTCCACCAACTTATCCTCGACCACCTTGCCCCTGTCATTAGCAGTTATCAAATAGGTCTCAGCAGTCACTAATTTCCCTTAAGCTTTAGTGGCTCTGTCATTAGCCTCCTGTAACTCTCCTTCCTAAAATTTCTGCTTAGACTCCATCAACTGGTTGAAGTTTACTAAAAACTGCACAAAGGAAAAATATCAGATTACACGAAGAAAAATAAGGCAGTAAGGACACGTAACAAAGGGGAAAAAATTACCAAGGCCAAACTCTGGCAAGCATTTTCTACCAACTTTAATCGTGGCAAGGAATTAACATTTTCTCTATCAGCTAAATGAGTACCAGTTTTTATCAATTTCCTAGCCATGCTAGGATTAATAACTAAGGAGGATGACCCTGCAATAGCTATGTCCTCTTGAATTTTCTCAACCAACTCTTGGTCGGTGACGCTCTTCTCAACTTGCTTCTCAGAAAGACCTTTTCTTAACCTCTTGTATTAAGGCACAATAGTATCAACTTTCTTAGCAGTGATGGCTTGAGGAAATTTTTCAATAACTTTGGATGTTTTCTCTGTCACAACGGACTTCTTGGCATCAACAGCCTTGACAGTGTTCTCTCCAGCTCTCTTGGCAGAGGGAGACAAATCTCCAGTCATCAAGTCAGGAATTTTCTTTTTTTCCATAATAGAAAGTGGGGAGGTGGGAACAGTAAAAATGTCCAAAGAGTCGAAAGAGCATGAAGTACCAAAATCCTTTTAGCCCCTATAGACTCCTCATCCGAGGAAGTTAGAAGTGGTTCTTCTTCCAAACTTATGAGAATTAAAGATGTTTCAACAGTTAGCCTAGCAACAAACGAAGTAATAGAACTTTTGTATTGTAAAAGGTAAGAAGTTGCTTTGGGGTGCTCCTCGTCAATCCTTTGATGAATACTCCAAATTCAATTCCCGAAGATTGATGTTCCTTTATTTAGGATATGTTTTCTTGATCTCAACTGTACAAATAGGACAAGAAATATTAGTCAACATATCATCAAACAGTTGGTTAGCAAAAAATAATAATATATTAATCAAAATCAACAACTTATGTCATATCCTACTTGAGGGCCTCTAGGCCCATCATACACTTCTCCTCTTTGAAGAGGAGCACGTTATCAATTCTTTGCTATTACCCTAAAATCAAAATAGTCTTTGTTAGAGTCTAGTAAATTGATGATTAAGGCTCTATTGGCAAACCTATTTTTCATATAATAGGTGCTGTCACTAGTAACCCATTTGTAACAAAATATCAACTCAGGGATACCAAGTGGGTTTCGTGTATTTGGTTAAGCCTATGTATCCCATTCACTACTCTTCAAGTATTGGGGGCTATTCTAGCAGGGACGATGTCAAAATATTGATAGAACTCAAGGAAGAAATGATTGGGGGGAAAGTGAAACTGCACTCAACTATGAATAATGAGGGAATCGAGCGACCCTATGGTAGTGATAACACTTCAATAGGTGGTACATTCATTTTTAAATCAACCCAATAAGGACCCGCCTAAATTCGTCCAAAGAATCCCCATGAACAATGTAAACCATGATTACAGCAAAAAAAGAAATAATTGAAAAGAAAAGGAAGAAAAAAGCTTACAGAGAAAATGGTCGCAGAAGGAAGGGTAGGATGCAAAGGAAAGCTCAAAGACAGAAACCTTGGAGAAGAAATAGAATTCAAAAGCTTGAAAAGTTATGGTGAGAAAAATTGACAAAACTCTCGTCTCTTATATCTTACCTAGAAAACAGTGCGGGTGATGATTACTTGTATCGACGATTGACGTTCTGGCGGCTGCATAGCTCTAAAAGCATGAAAATACCAATATACCCTTTGGTGGTTCATTAACTTTCAAATTATTCACAAAATTGCCACCACGAGATCAAGGCATGGAAAATTTTCCCAAGTCACACAATTCGACTTACGCCGACCAACTTTGAAGAGAACATACTCCATCCTTTCAATAAAAACATCAGGAATGAAGTATTTGGGGCTTCTTTTGATACAAAAAATTATCCATCTATAGACTAATTAGAAATGGATATTTTTCTCCTTATGTGGCAACAGTTTTATTCAACAACCACTTAATTAGCCCCGAAGGTAGTTGCTCGGTAGGTAGGCTAATCAATACGAAAAATGCAGATCATCAAAGTAAATAAATAGTCACCACTTGGGAAACAACCAAGAGTCCTCCCACACATGGTCTAGACTATTAACCATCACATTCATTATTTACGGGTATAAATTCTTGAATATATAAATGCATTCCAACCCTTTATCTCCGAATCACTATAAATACATTGTATTCCTTTCAAAAAAAGTAAGATAAAATTGATTTAAGGTTATTCTTCTTAGCAAGAGTACCTAGCTTTCTGTAATCACTCAAATCAATGCAATAACAATGGACGTAGGCTTTATTTCACGAACGAACCACTTTAAAAACTCTTTGTCTCTTATGTGATTTATTTCATCGCATATTATATTTTATCTCTGATTAGAAAATTGTATCTAGTCCAATTTTTGACATCAAAACCATCATTAGGTGGAGTAGTGGATCATGATGAAGATAAACTAGATGCGCGTTAAAGATGTAGTGGTGCACATTATAGATGCGCATTGGAGTTGCTGGATATTCGAATATGTGATACTTCGTGATGATGTGATGCAGAGTAACGGGATATGCCATAAAGTATGTAACCTAGATACTAGGGGTAATGTCTGAAATGTTTCCCTTACACCTCTATAGGAGAAGTCATACGAAGACCTGCAAAAGTTTAGTTGAGTTAACTAAATTATGAAGTTGTGAGTTGAAGTCCTAGTTATGAAACTCACTTTGTGAATATGGAGGGGTGGTTTGATTTGAGATCCTTTAGGCTATTTTGAATTAGTATTAGTTGGTGGAGTTTATCAAAACTTGCAACGGTATGCAGCTTGACCTACCTTCTTACAAATTTGACAAATAAAATATGAACCACTGATTGAAGATGAAGAATTTAACCATCCACCATAGTTATTTCCTTTGTAATGGGAAGAGTTTTTCTCATTGATGATTAGAAGTGAGGTAATTAGAAAACTGTTAAATCTGATTATTATTATGATTACCATTATTACAACTGTTATTCTTCTTTAAAACCTGAAAATTTATCTAATTTTACATAAAAATCACTAGCATAATGTGGATCCAAAATTAGATTAGATAGAGATTAGCTCTGAAGAAGCCATTGCTCATGGTCTAGATGCTTGGTTTCAAGTAAATCACAAGATAGATTCAATCCATTATGACGTAGAGTATAAGAGAGTTATTTATAGTCTTTACCTGGACTAAAAAGAGCATACATTACCAAATTATCTTCATTAACTCCGCAATTAATAACTTAAAGTGGATCATAAAAGCTTCTGATATTATGAATTTAATCAGTAACTGAGAGGGATCTTATGGAGATGGTATATAATTATTGTCTTAGTAGCATCTTTGTAGCTCCTGATTATTGCAAAAACTTTTCTTAAGTTCAATCCATACATCACTAGGAGTAGCCAATCTAAGAAGATGTCGAATAAATTATTCAACGAGAGTTGGTTTGATACGACTCATACTGTTCTAAAAAACCCGCTTAGGCACGCCTAGGCTTAAGGCTTGGGAGAAACGCCTCGCCTTACGCTTTTCCCGCCTTATTCTAGGTAAAACCCTTAAGGCGCACTTTTTTCTAAAAATAACAATGCTTTAGTGAAACGATGTCGCCTTTTAAAGAATTTGTTTGCAAATCGGACCATTATTTCATCCAAAATAATCAAATAGTATTTTAATTTGCATATATTCAGACATATTTTTATAATATGTGCAATTTTTGTATTTTAATAGCCTTGTTATGGTTAAAAAATATTAAAATATATTAAGAAGGCCTAAACGCCTTTTTACGCCTTTTCACGCCTAGGCCCGCCTAGGCTTCAAAGGCTTGGCCTCCACGCCTCAATCACGCCCCAAGTTTTTTAGAACCTTGTCAAAAATTAATAAATTTTCCTCCATATAATGTAATGGGGATTAGGGTTATCATCATAATTATCTTTGCCTTAATCCCATCATATGGGATAGGCCACATGGATTCTCCTTTTTTATTCTAATCCATTATAAGCAAGATTATCAATCAGATTTAATTTCTTAAAATCTATCCTAATAATTTCTTCCCAAGAAAGCTTAGGGCGACACCTTTGTCTTTTACCCTCTATTTCTAGTAGTCTTTCTCTTGTTATAGGTTCATCTAATGGTCTACACAACACATGTTCATACCATAAATCTACTTTTTCTTAATTTATCACTAATGGAAGTTGCTCCTCACTAAACTCTCACATACTGACTTTTAAACTTGTCTTTTCTAGTCATTCATATCATCCATCGAAGCATCCTCATCTCACTAACATGGATATTTTGCTCATATTTTTCTTTAAAGCCCAACACTCCGCTCCAAATAGGGTCGTTGGTCGAACAATCATTCTATAAAATTTATTTATTAGTTATCATCTCATCACATAACACTCTACTCGCTTGTTTTCATTTCATCCATCTAGTTACTATTCTACTCGTAACATCCTCATCAATAGCCCCATTACTCTAAACTAGCGAAATCAAAAGAAGTCACATATGCAGAGTTGATTGCCCTTGATGGCTCTGATACCATCTGAACTTTCAAAGAAGAGATTATTGAGAGAATTTGTAATAGTGATTTTCTTTATCTCATTTTTTTATTACGTGCATGCATTTATATACTTGACAATATAGAATAAGTGTATCAAAGTTTGTTACCATGGTTGTTTAGATCCATCTCTCAATTCATATAATATATTTCAAAACTAAAACGAACAAATATTAACCGAACTCGAACCCAAAGTATCACAACAACATTAAATCGAAAAATAAAAATAAACTACTAGGTTTACCTCCTGGTTCTCAACAACTTGCTTTCCCGAAGAAGAGGATGAATACTTGGCTTGAGAGCCAAAGCGTGGATCAACCATGATTTGTAAGGACGAATCATTACCGACTCTCTTTAAAATCAACAAAAGTGATTTTACCAAGAAAGAAAGCAATTATGGCCAACAAATATTTCTTTGGATTTTGGCTAGAATTTTTTTTTTCAAATGAAGTGAATAAATAAAAGTCATGTGGCCAAAAGCTAACAGAATTGCAAGGTTAAATTCAAACTATAACGTAGAAAAGAGCGACAAATGGGTGGTTAAAATCTTTTTAACATGACAAATACAACCCATCAAACGAATTGTACGTTAGTTATTAGATGAATGAGACACGTAAAATAATTGACAAAGAAAATGTGATGTTATAGGGGAAAATGTTTACAAGTGATATTGGAATAATGTAAGTGATGAATTTTTTTTTTCATCTATAGTTTAAATAAATATATTACCAAAAGTGGTACTAGCAATATTTTGACTTATACGTTAGACTATTTTATGTATTAAGTAATTTGGTAAAATAGAACGTGCAATAACAATACGCTCAACAGAAAAAATAATGTTTAGTAATTCCAAATGAAGTGTTTTAAAATAATGTTTTAAAACATATAAAAAAATTCAATCCCAAATGAAGTGTTTAATTGTTGTGATCCCTCTTAACAGTATAATAATATGAGAATTTCCAAAGGGCTGACCAAGTATATTGTTAATGCTTGTTTGGAATATGTTTTGTTAATGGCTAATTTTAAATCTTATAACGTGTTTTTAATAATTTAAGGGTACATATTAACATGACTATTGTGATAAATATGTAAAACGAATTTTTTATTAGAAGATTGTATAATTTTTTATTAGAAGACTGTCTTTCACCTGATTATTGTTGGTCTATCTGAAACACCATATGCTATTTTTTATATTTTCATCAAGAATAACGATGAAGCACAATTCTTCTAATTATAAAAACTATCTTATATAACAATAATACACTTGAAATAGGAGTCACATAAAGTACATGTCCCCTCTCCTCCTCTCCCTCTCTCTTTCCCTCCCCCTCTCTCTCTTGATTTGTTTTTTTTTTTTTCATAAAACCTTAACAACAATTTCAAATTATCAAATATTGTGTAAAATTTGATTTAACTAATTTCAAATTCACTCATTTATAATTCACTAATTCACAATGAATTAATTTATATAATCAAATAATTTGTGCAATCAAATTGGACCTAATCAAATTTCACTATTTACGCTAATTGACTAATTTGAAAAAGACATTGTACCAGAACCCACTTGGCCAAACAGCACAGAGCATTCATGACATGCAAAGAAATTTGGATGCAAAAAAAATGAGCAAGAAGGACCCTCTCGACAATGGGTAATTGGGTCCCACTGTCCAAAAGTATACTTAGAATTGGACGATTACATCTCATCCCAAGTTTTTACACTTTTTGGGAGGCAGTAGGGGAAGAGATTGATTGCAAAGGGGCCCATGATGTCTTTGATGGAAATAGGTGTCTTCGAAAAAGGCAACAAAAAGGTTCATCAAGTGGGAACTTAGGTCCATTTGAGAGCAACTGCAATTTCTCCGAAAGGGGTGGCCAACACCCATATTTAAGATGCTTGTTTTGTGTGTTTGCCTGGGGCAATGCCAATTTTAAGCCCCCCAAGAAACCAAACCCCTTTTACTATTCAATCACATTAGCACAAAGTGATTGCATCACTCTTCTGAAGCTAGCTACCCAGCTGGGTAGTCTATTGAATCTGAGCAGCGAATTTAATAAAACTTCATGCAATGCTAGCATTTAGGGTTACAAATCTTTATGTAAAAAAAAAAGGGTTACAAATTTTACAATAAAGGTGAAAGAATAATAAAAAAAATTAAAATCCATTTGGTTCAAAAGTGATCAAATTTTTGTATAGCATGATAAAAAATTTCATGATAAATTTTCTAATTTTTCAGAAAGAGCTGTTTGATAATATAAATTTTGCAGTGACAAAAATGATATGCTTGATAGAATTAATGAAAAAATTAGCAAATATAAATAAACTGATATATAAAAAAAAGAATCAATTACCAAAAAGTCCCTCAAACATCCATTTATTTAAATGTTTGAGAAACTTTTTGGTATATGTCCCACAAAAAATAGCTTTAACAAAAAAGAAAACAATTTTAATATAAAATATTTATTAACAAATAGTTTCTATAAAACAATTTTAACAAAAAAAAACTTATAACAAAAAAAATTCTTAAAAAATAGTTTTTAATAATAAAAATGTTTTATAACGAGGAAAAACAATTTTTTCAAGAAAAATAGTTTGTAACAAAGAAAACATTACAAAATAGTTTTGAACGAAAATAAAATAGTTTTTCAACGAAAAACAGTTTTTAGGTAATTTATTTAAAACAACTAGTTTTATTACGAAACGCCAGTTTTTAGCAAAAAACAAACAAACAATTTTAATGGAAAAAAACGGTTTTTAACAAAATGAAAAAAAAAGTTTTAACCAATAAAAATAAGTTTAAAATAAATTCAAAGGGATGAGAATTTTGTGGAAAAACTTTGCTTAACTATATAGGTAAGTAAAATTTTCCAACAAAAGTGAAAAAATGATGACAAAACATGTTGGATATCCGTGCAAAAAATTTCATAACAAATACGTACTATTAAACACACAAAATGATGGGTAAAACCTTCATTTGTTACTATTTGTCACATTTGTTTGTCATGGCAAATGCTATCTATCAAACGGACCATTAGTTTATTTATGTTTAAGAAAGAATAGCCTTTGAGCTATTTTCTTTTCGCAAAAACAAACCACATAAAATTGCAATTTGTTACAAAGGTCACATTTTTTAGACTCATTTGTTATGGCAATTAATTATTTTATTTTTCTCATTAATAAATAAAATTAAAATAAATCAAAAGTAAAATTATCATAGTGAAATTTGTTTTGATAAGATACATTTACGAGGAGTCTTTCTCGCCTAATTTAATAGTATCACTCCTTATTTTTGGTTGAACTTTCTATATAGTAAATGTCTATTATATAGAAATAATTGTTGTTAAATGCACCAACCAAAATCGTTTTTCCATTGCATCTCCTTAACATCACTTAAGTGGACTACATCTATATCCTAATACCACATGAAGGGTACTCACATATTCAAATATATTTAAATACGAAATTGTCATTTCAACTCACTTTTACTCATTTTTTCTCTCGCGCAAAATTCTCTCTCTCTCTCTCTCTCTCTCTTAATAAAACTTAACCCTATCATTTAAACTATCACCACATTCTCTTCCCACCACCTCATTGAACACACACTGTCATCCACCTAGTTCGTTACCACCCACGTGATTAGGGGTGGCAACAGGTCGCGTCGGGTGATAAACGAATCATGTGGAAAATGGATTTACCATACATGATTCGTTTAGTAAAGGGTAGAGAATTTGAATTCATACACGATTTCTTTGCTTAATGGGTGACACGACACAACCCGTTTTCACCCTCTTAATTAAACGAAGCATGAGGACCCGTTAGCCCTAACGCGACTAGTTTTCATTCGTTTAAGCAAATGACTCATTTTCACCCATTAGACCTGACTCGGCTCGTTTTTGCTCCTTTAACCTATTTCATTCGTTATACGTTTACCACTCATTAGTAACCCGACACTATTTAAAAAATTCAAATTTAAATGTTCAAGTTCAAATGTCAATTTTATTCCATAATAATAAAAAATAATTAAATGATATCATCCAAAATGTAAATAACAATAGCCTAACCAAAGAGTAAGCAAAACCAACCACAATTATTCAAAATCATCTACTTACAACTATAAGTAACAACACAACCATTCTTCAAAATCCAAATAAAATACAAACAAGTTGTTCTTCAAAATTACAGTAGCACAACCATTAATCATAAAAATAAAGACTTGTTCTTCAAAATTTGCTACAACTCTATCTTCTCCAAATCAAAGTTTTTCAAAATCATAGCTCCTCCAAATCAAAGCTCTTCTATATCATAGCTCCTTCAAATCGATTTTTCCTATCAAATTCAAAATATATGCAAATACAGAAATACCTATTATTCAACAAAATATACAACAAAAATCAATTAACATCGTATATTATTCAACAAAACAGATGGGGTGTTGTAGCTTTGGACTACCATGTAATGGCTTTACGATAAGCAGGTGTCGTCGATAACCCAACAACAAAAAATAGGTGTCGTCGGCAACCCAATTAACAGATCATACTACTTTTCCAAAGCAGCGGGTTTAGGCTACTAAGACAAATGGTTATTCAACAAAAACCTAAGTTTGCAACTTCGTTACATTATTCAACAACAAAAAAATGCATGAGATGAGGTACTGACCGATGAGCTTTAGACTATAAAGGATGGATGTCGTTCGATCAATGCTGGAAATGAGGCGAGGGGAAATTTTTGGTTAGGTTCATGAATATAAAGAGAGAGATGAGAGGAGTTGTGTTGTTAAAGAAATGAAATTGTTAAAGAGAATTAGGGTTTTTATTTAGGTCTCATTTTTTACCCTAAAAATATCCCTCAATGTTAAAGGTTATGCGGGTCTGATGGGTTTAAACGAGTCAGATGACCCGTAATCAATTCGTTTAATAAACGGATCTGGCGAGTCATATTCGGGTTTCGCGAATATACACGAAACCAATTCATTTTCTTAACAGGTTTGGCGGGTCCACCCGATTATGACCCGAACCAATTAAGGCCATACCCAAACCCGCTTAAAGCGTATTAATTTCGTGTCGGGTTAACGGGTCGTGTCACAAATTGCCACCCCCACACGTGACCAAGACTACTGCAAGCACATCCATTTCCAACACAAATCGGCACCATCTCTCTCTCTCTCTCTCTCTCTCTCTCTCTCTCACACACACACACACACACACACAATTTTTCAAGAATTCGTTGTTTGTCGAATAAATGGCATTATAAATATTGTCAAGAAGATTTTTAGCCTAAATTAAACACAAAATGAAATCAAAAGTTTTTATACACTTGGACAAAAATTAAATTAATCGTAAAAATAAGTAATATATCTCCGTGCAAATCATTTGGAAACAATGGCAATACTCTTTGGCCAACGGGTGGACATAGGCCCTAGGCCCTCCAAACCCGCTCAGAAAAACAAATAGGCCCAAAAAATTAGGCCTAGCAAAATTTTATAGTCTCGATGTTATTTTTGTGCTGGCTTGGACAAGTATTTTTAGGCCCGATATATATATATATATATATATATATATATATTTGAGGATATAAGATAAGGAACATTTAGAAATATCAATTTGAGGATTTATTTACTCTTAGTCTTGAAAATGCATTCTAAAATTAACTTTCTAAACAATAAAATAGGTAATAAATTTGCTAAAAAAAAATTTATTGAAAAAAAAAATTGCGTTCGGACCTGGGTAATGGATCTGGATGGGCCTGAACAATGAGCTTTTGATTTGGGTCCACACAAACCTGGGATAACTCAATTTTTTATAAGCTTAGTCCAAATCCGATCAGACCCACCTTGATCCGACCCATGATCACCCCTACTTTGACCTGTCACATACTCCAAATTGCAATACTTGGCAACTCATCACTGAATTGCCATGGAAACTTTTTCAAAGGGTGTCACCAAACATGTACAAATACATGAAATATATATACCCTTTTTAAAAAGTCAATTTAAAGAGATATGATGGGAAAGACAATTTAAGTGGGTGACTTTAACAACAATTTGTTAAAATTTAGGGTCTGTTTGGTTCTTTATTCAGAAAACTCGATTTAAATGTTATTTTTAAATACAATTTTTAAATTCAGTTTTTTGTGTTTATAAATATTGGTGCGTGTTTGATAAACTTGTTTTTAAATAATTTTTTTTAAAAATTTGACAAAATTGGCAAACAAGTGTGTGTGTGTGTGTGTGTGTGTGTGTGTATATATATATATATATATATATATATATATATATATATATATATATATATATATAAAACTTTCATACATACATGATACATGAATGTATACATACATACATACATACTTACATTATAAACGCATCAATATGTTATGTATTTTTATTTTTATTTAATGAGGTATATATCATAAATGCATCAATATATTATGTATTTATATTTATATTTAATGAGGTATGTTAGGGTGTTGAACTATATATATATGATACTATAGGTATAATTAACAATATAATTATATACGTACATGAATTTATAATATTTATTAATACATATGTACTATATGTATATTTTATATTATTCCATACATTAATAGTACATGTATAAAACTATAGATAATTATCATGTATCTATTGATAATATTATTTAACATATGGATTTTAGTATATTATATAATTTAATAATATAAATATACGTAATTTTGTGTACATGTACATATATATTTTTTATTTATAAGAATTACACACATATTAATGTATTATGTATGTATATTACATATTAAGGTATAAATGCATTAAAATATTAAGAATGAATAATTCTGAGCTGAAAAATAAAAAACAGAAGTTATAAAATACCATTTTGTTATTTTCTCAAAAAATTGATTATAACACAGAAATGTTACAATCCAGTGTCAAAAACTTGTGTGTTCAACGTAAATTTTTATCAGAATTGTATTAAAATACAAAAAATTAAATTATAATTGCAAATCAAACCAGCATCAAATGACTTTTATTCATGACCATTGATTAAAATCAAATAAGTCGTTTAATATAGATTTGGTACGGATATTACCGTAGAAATACTAGAAGATATATTATTTTAAACTTTTGGATAAGATGCTGGCCATTGGCCAACATGATATATATTATGAAAGATGGTAGCGGAAGAGACATTAATAATTATTTTGGGAGATTTAGAATATACTTGGTGTAGGCAAGAGGAACCAAAATTTCTGTACCTTATGTTTTTTTCGGAAAATCCAAGTTGTCAAACAAATTTTACCAGGAAAGTACTAATGTTTTTTTCGAAAAATACTTGGTGTAGTTTCAAGTTGCGAACACATGTGAGATTTGGTGGGATTTTACTTACTTTTCTAAGTTTGGCACTGTCGTTTCTTTTTATGTTCTTCAAAATAGGAAAAGCTGAAAAAGCCGTTTAAATTATGTATGTTTTGTAAGAAATCTTGTAAATTGATTTGTGCTTAAAATGTTCCTTGTATTATATGTTTCATGCCAAAGCCCCTCGTGACGAAGCAAGCCATATTTGGGGCGCCATGACCCCCTCATCTTTTCAAAAGTTTTAAATAATGACCCCTCAAGTATATTATTTAGGATCATTTACTAAATAATTCCCAAACATTTTTTGGCAGTTTACAATTAGGTCATTTGTTGATAATTTTTAAACATTTAAGAACAATTTACTATTAGGTCCACTTGTTGTGCCACTAGCCTGAATTTTTACAAGAAAAGAATTAGTGAACATAAGTGTTTAAAATTTATCAAAATTCTTTTAATGTTTAAAATTTGTTTGATAGGGACTTAAGAGTACTTTGCTAAGCATTTTTTAATACACGTTTAGTCCAAACATTTTTATTTTGTTCAAAAAGTCATTCACCACATAAAAACACTAAAAAAGGTGCTCCTATGAGGATTGTCGGAGCTCTAGAAGGGGGAGGGGCGCTATTGCGGACCTTTAAAATAAGAGAATATTGGTTAAATGGGTGTTTGAAGGATTTTTTGGAACAAAATAAAGAGGCTTAGACTAAATATGTATTAAAAAGTGTTTGGGGAGACTTTTTGATAATTGATCCTATAATTTATTAATTTTCTTAATAAAATTTACCAAAACAATGTATAGTGGCTCCTTAAATTTATTTTCTGGTTTCGCTGGATGGACTTTTTACAATAAGAAACATAATTTGGTGAAAAGGGAAATTTAAAATAAGGGTTATGACTAGTTTTAATTTTACTCAAACATTCTAATTATTATAATGTTAGCCTTTGAAATTCTGCTACTAAAGCCGTTTAATAAAATTAAACTATTTAAGTAACTCCGAACTGTTTTTTTAAGAAACTCTTTTCTTAAAAACCAAAACTATTTGAACACAAGATGCGTTTGATAAGAGTATGTACGAGATCTATTCAAGATTTGAATAACAAGTTTATTAACCAGTTTTAAACAAGCTTTTAAACCCAGCACAACCAAGAATGAGATGACAAGATGTAGGAAGATTAAGTACAAGATTTTTACGTGGTAAAACCTCACCCAACTGAGGAAACATCCACGACTCCCTCTACGGAGTAAAACAAAAATCCACTATAAACAAATTTAACAGTTACAAACTATATAACAAACATGCATACAACTCAGACCTATATAAGTTTAGGAATGTACCCTCTGGTGTCCTTATAACTTCTCTGCAGTTCTGATTGTTGATGTTGTCCTCTCAGTTTGTTAACTCCAATTTGTTCAAGCTCTTTACGTCGACTCTTTTTCTCAAGATCTTATTACCAACACTTTTCGTGTAGTAGAGTGAAAGTGTTTGTGGAGGTGCTCTCTAACACATGCATGCACACACTCACACTTATTAAGTACAAACAGTCCTAGCAAATTACATATAAGTCTATATGCTGTGATTTTTCTTTTTCTCTCTTCTCACAAAACTTTGAACCTGTTTGACCTTTAAATCAATCCCAGAATCCATGGATATCTTGCTTAGAAGACAGTCAAGATCTTAATCAATCTCAGAGTTTTGAAAAGATTTTTGAGATTGAAAACCTCCAAGTGTGATTCCAAACTAGGCCAAAGGTTTAGTTTTAAGAGAACTAGAAACATAAAACATTTTTGTTGATTTCAAAGTTAAAAACATTTGCAGAAAACAAATCAACAAAATATTTCTCAAGCTGAGAAACAAACATGCAAACTAAGTGTAACATATCAGGAAAAATTCAGATCTGAAAATTTCTATATACAAGAACAACAGATCTAAGAAAATGATTAAGTTGGAAACAAGATCCAAAGAAGAAGAGGTTACAACAACAAACCAACTCTCAATTCATCTTTCAAAACACTTAAACACTCAAGGTTGTGTTTGGTAAAGTATAGAGGTTTGAAGATTTACATTTGGTTTGAAATATTTAGACGATTTAGGGTTAGGGTTAGGGTTTCTAACTCTTTCTCTCTCTTCTGGTTTCTCTCTTCTCTCTCTACTCTCTCTTTCTTTTCTCTCAAAGGACGAAATGGCAAAAGTCTTCTAATGCTGAGAGTAGGAGCCTTTTTATAAGAGTCTGGGAAGGTTCGAGAATAAGGATTGAAATCAAGGGACCAGATTTAGTCAAGTTCAATTGACTTAGATCCAAGGGCATACGATATGCGGTGGTTAAAGCTCTCCTGATTGGTTCAAAGGGGATCACAGGGATTATGATGGAAGACATGCAGATCGTTGATAAGAACGATCCAAGGGATGAAAATGATCACTCGATTTGTCTCAGCAAGGAAACACACTTCTCACCAATCAGAAGCTAACACATGTTGGCATATGAGGCGAGATAAAACGCGCGTCTAAAGTAATTACAATGTAAACCCTGAAGTCTCTGCCGCTTTCGAATTCTACCCAAGGCAACTTTAGACAGTTAAACCAACATTCTAAAATAGCAGATTTACCCCATAACCTTTTAAAACCAAGTTTATTAATAAAACCTTATTTTTAAAATGTTTTAAAAAATCCCAAAAAATATTTAAAAAAACAATATTGGGGATTGAAACACACTCAACATATGTACACACACTAATATGCAATATGACATGTAAATAATTCATTCTACTGTGTGTGAGTGTTGGTAATTAGGTCTAAATCCCTTCAATCAAAGATGAAATAGAAATGAAAGCTCTGAGGTTCTTTGGATTCTAGGTTAGACATAATTTTGTCACAATTTCCAAACTAGATGAACACTTATACAATATAGACTCAAGTGAGTCAAGAGTATAAGGTGCTTCAATCTCCCCCTTTGGAAATATGAGACAAAATCTCCTTTGAGTCAACTAGAACTCACAGGGCAATAAAAAGAAAGGAAACCTATTCCTACAAAAATCTATCTACCCAAATCCTAGAAAGCAAAAGTACATAACTCAACTATTTATAATTAAATACCCTGTTACAACTGTTGAGTATGACTGTACAAAAATCTGCAATGAATCACTAAGATCAAGCTGTTTAGCATATATAAAGAATCATTAGAGACTCAAATTTCTCCCCTATTTTGTCTCAAATGGACAAAGGAAAAAAAACAAAGAGATTAATCAGGACACACCATACCAATAGATTTACGCAAAGAAATAAATCGATTGTAATCTAACGGTTTGGTAAACATATCTACAAGTTGTAGATCAGTAGGAAGGTAATTGATTTCTAATTCCTTAGTTTCAACCGATTCGCGTATAAAATGATGTCTTATTTTAATGTGTTTTGTTCGCGAGTGTTGAACAGGGTTTTTAGAAATATTAATCGCACTTTGATTATCACAATAGAGATGCAATTGGTTTTCTTGAATACCATAATCACTTAGCATTTGTTTAAGCCATAGTAATTGAGCACAACAGCTGCCAGCGGCTATGTATTCAGATTCAGCTGTTGAGAGTTATGTGCAGTTTTATTTCTTACTACTCCATCCTACCAAGTTATTACCTATATAATAACATGCTCCTGATGTGCTATTACTATCATCAGTACACCCAACCCAGTCAGCATCAGTGTACCCAATTATAGTGCTTGGTGTGTCATTAGTGTACCAAAGTCCTAGATTCAGAGTGCCTTTTACATATTTAATGATACGTTTAACAGCATTCAAATGGATCTCTTTAGGGTTATTTTGATAACGAGCACATACACACACAACATACATAATATCAGGACGCGAGGCAGTAAGATATAGTAAGGTTCCTATCATACTACGATATAGAGTAGGATCTACGAATTTTCCAGTTTCGTCTGTGGATAGTTTTATCGTAGTACTCATGGGCGTTTTAACATCTTTAGCACTCTCGAAGCCAAATTTCTTTACTATCTCTAAAGCGTACTTGGATTGCGATACAAATAATCCTTCTGAATTTTGTTTGACTTAAAGGCCTAAGAAGAATTGTAACTCCCCCATAAAGGGACATTTGAAATTCCTTATGCATAGTTTCAGAGAAGGATTTTACTTCCGAGGGAGAAGTTGATCCAAAGATAATATCGTCAACATAAACTTGAGCAATAATGATGTGTTTGTCAAAATGTTTGACAAAAAGAGTTTGATCATTTTCACCTCTTTTGAAACCTTTATTTAAGAGGAAACTGGAAAGACGCTCATACCAAGCTCTAGGTGCTTGTTTAAGGCCATACAGAGACTTTTTAAGACGAAATACATGATTTAGATATTGAGGGTCAATGAACCCTTTAGGTTGTTCTACATAGGTCTCTTCAGTCAATATTCCATTAAGGAATGCAGATTTGACATCCATTTGGTAAAGTGTAAAATTCATGTGGCAAGCTATAGCAAAGAGCAGACGAACAGATTCTAATCGAGTAATAGGAGCAAAGGTCTTGTTAAAATCTATTCCTTCAATTTGAGAGTATCCTTGACCAACTAATCTAGCTTTATTTCTAATGATTATCCCACTTTCATCAGACTTATTTTTAAAAATCCAACGTGTTCCAATAACCTTTTTGTGATCAGGACGAGGAATAAGATACCAAACATCATGAATGACAAATTGAAGAAGTTCTTCCTGCATAGCAGAAATCCAGTGAGAGTCATTCAATGCCTCATTTACATTCTTTGGTTCCACTAGGGAAACAAAACATGCATAATGTGCATAGTTTCTTAGTTGGGATCTTGTACGCACTGGCTCACTAGGGTTACCAACTACGTTATTTATGGGATGATCTTTAGAAACCCAGTTAGGTACTTCAGGTGTATCAATTGGTAATGAATCATCTATTTCAGGAGAGTTATTTTCTAAAATGTTTGTAGGCTCTTCCTCAATAGTTGATTCACCAGTCTTACTCTCTACAGTAGTGTCACTCACAATTACATTTATGGATTCCATCAAGGTTTTAGTGCGAAGATTATACACTCGATAGGCTCTACTGTGAGGCGAGTATCCTAAAAATATAGCTTTATCTCCTCGGCTCTCAAATTTGGACAAGTGTTCCCTATCTTTGCATACATAACAAGTACTACCAAAAGTTCTAAGGTACTTAAGATTGGGTTTTTTCTTGTACCAAAGTTCGTAAGGGGTTTGTTTGGAATTCTTTCTAAGATAGACCCTATTTATGATGTGACAGGCAGTACGAATAGATTATACCCAAAAATACTTAGGCAAATTCTTGGCATGTAACATAACACGTGCCATCTCTTGAAAGGTACGATTCTTTCTCTCTGCAATTCCATTTTGTTGAGGAGTCTTAGGAGCACTAAACTCGTGTTTGTAACCATTATAGTCACAATACTCTATTATACCAGTGTCTTTGAATTCTCCACCTCTATCACTACGGATTCTATTTACTTGAGTGTCATTTTCATTTTCAATCCGAAGAAGTATTTTTAAGAATGTTTGAAAAGTGTCATACTTTTGTTTTAAAAAGGCTACCCAAGTAAATCTGGTGAAGTCACTAACCATAACTAAAATTTAACTATGTCCACAAAGACTAACAGTTTGGAAGGGACCCATTAGGTCCATATGGATGAGCTCCAAGGGATTTGAGGTAAGAACATCATTAACTTTCTTATGAGGTGCCTTAACAATTTTACCTTCCTGACAGGAACCACAGACAATGTTAGGAATGGGTTTGATTTTAGGAACTCCTCTAACTATTTCTTGAGAGGTCAGTCTACTAAGGTTATCGTAATTTATATGACCAATTCTCTTATGCCATATCTCGTTGTCATCCATTCTGGCAACATTACAGATTTCAAAATTGTTTATGACAGTATAACAATTGTCAGGAGTCTTGAATCCTGTAATTATGCATTCACCTTTTTTATTTAAAATTTTGCAATTGTTCTTTGAAAAGGTAACAGTATGATCTGAGTCACAAAATTGCGATATACTAAGTAGATTGGCCTTGAGACCTTTAACTAGAAGGACATTTTCAAGAACATGGAGTCCTTCTTCGTGGAGAGTTCATTTGCCTATTATTTAAGATGATACACCATCACCAAAAATAACTTTTCCACCAGCAAAGCTGGTTTTGTTTAAAAGTTTAGTATCATCCCCAGTCATGTACTTAGAACATCCAGAGTTTAAATACCAACCAGATGATGTGTGTTCAGCTTTTAAAGCAGTAATAACTATGTTACACTTTATCTGAGGTAATATATCATCTTTTCTAACCCAAATAGCTCTAGTTTTCATTTTGCGCTTATTAGCTCTCAGCTGATAAAATCTATGAGCATTCGATTTTTGTTGAAAAATGTTTTGCGCATGATTTTGAGTTTTATGAAAAACATGAGCATTTGGTTTAGGAAAGTGCTTAGGAATCCTTCTAGGAAATGTTCTCTTAGGTTTGGTTTTTCTCTTCCTATAATTAGAGTTTTTGTCAGGTTGTCTAGGAAGTACATAATTGTTCTGGCTCCTCCTAGAATAGTTAAAGTTCTGATAAATAGGAGAACTATAGACAGGTGTAACTAGTCTCCTAGCATAGCAACTATCAAAAGAGTGACCATATATATCACAGTAAGAGCAATAAAGATTGCTCAAGATTGGGGTCTCCTTGGGAAAGTCTCTAAACAAAGGTTTTCAGAAGTTTTGAGGTTGAACTCTATTCCTAGGTGTGACAGTCTTGAATGCAGACTCGCTCTTCCTAATAGAGGGGCAGACGTATTTAGCCTTAGGTGAACTTTCATGTTTAGAGAAACTTGATTCCCCAATGTTAAAATTTTGATGTTTTGAATCAAACTCAGTTTTTAGAGAATGAAAGTCTGGGCATGTTTCAATAGGCCTTTTGCCTCCTGACACAAACTTGATAGGTTCAAAAGATTTTGTTTGTTTCTTCAAATTGGGGCAAAACCCTATTCTAGTTCGATCATCAGAATTGGTTTTCGATTCAGCAACAAATTCATCAAAACAGTTTGAATTATTTTCAAATTTTGTAAATTTTTTGAAAACAGTTGCTGTCTTTTCTTTAGTTTGTTCCAATTCTAACAATGTCCCTTTGTATTTTTTCTCCAGAGTTTAATTTATTTCTTTTAAATTTCTGAGTTTTTTATCAAACATTTTGATTTCACTTTCATGAGTCAAACATTGGGTAGTATACTCTTCAGCATTCAGTTCAACCATTAGGCTTAGATCATCTAACTTCTTAGTGAGATCTTTCACAATCTTTTCTAGTCTAGTGCTTTTCTTGAGAGTTTTAGCATAGAGAGTGTGAATATCTGAGAGGTCTTCATTGTCCGAGTCACTAAGTGTAGTGTGTGAAGTGACCCCTAGGGCTTCCTTCTTTGTACTCACATACCCATTGACATCGTCATTATCGCTTTCCCTTTGACTCACACACCCCGAGGAACAGATAGCAATATTCTCAGTAATCAAAGCATCTAAACCAGTAAAAGCAGTATTCGAAACATCGGAAGTAGAATTACTATATTCATCCTCACTAACAAACACAGGCATATCATCATTATAGATAATCTTGGCAAAGAAAGACATGCAAGGGTAAAAAACATCAGATGACTCAGATTCCTCATTTTCAGATTCACTTGAATCATCCCATGTCTTGCAAATGTTGGCTCTAGCGTGTTTGTTTTGAGTGTTCAAGTTAACTCTACAGTCTTGTGCAATGTGTCCTAGTTTACCACATCTATAGAATTCAGTCTTCTTAAGGTCTCTGTTAGGTCTAGTGTGAGAGTCCTTGTGATTTTTGTCATGGATTTTCTCATGAGGTCTGTGATTGAAAGGAGTTGGATAATTGGACTTGCCTTGTTTATTTGCCATGTTGTTTCTAAATTTAATGATTTTCTTAAACTATTTTGACATTAAGGCAATTTGATTGTCCAAACTCTCTATATCGCATTCCTCATCAGAATCATCATTGGAAGTATTAAACTCAGGCTTAATCAATTTAGAAGAGAAGCTTAGATCGGAACTAGTCTGTTTCCTATGGGACTGGGTTAATTGTTTCTTAAATTCCAGTTCCATTTCCACAGTTCTTAATTTACTACTAAGTAGTTCAGGAGTGAGATTGATATCACACATTTCCTCAATAGCATATCTTTTGTTATCAAATTTCTATGGTAATGATCTTAGAATTTTAGACACAATTTCTTGTCTGTCATATGTTATCCCATTAGCATGTAGCTTTGTCACAATATTAGTCAGGTTCATATAGAAGTCATCAAATGACTCAGTCTCAGACATAATTAAAGAATTTTACTGTTGTATGAGCATTTGAGTTTTAGCAGCCTTAACTCTAGTGTCACCTTCATGAGCAGTAACTAAAGTGTTCCAAGCTTCCTTAGAAGTGGTACAGGATGAGATTCTTTTGAACTCATGTTCATTTATAGACATAAATATAACATTCTTTCCTTTGTTATTGTTGCGAGAAACTTGTTTCTCTTCTTGTGTGAACTCACTTAAAACTTTCTTAACCCTCTCATTACTTCCTTCAGTGGCTGGTTTTGTAGGAAAAATGTAACCATTTTCAATTATGTCTCAGACATCATCTCCCAGAGTTCCTTGAATGAAAGCAATCATCCTTACTTTCCAGTAAGCAAAATTGGTTTCATCAAAGATAGGAGGTCTGGTCAAGTTACCAAATCTTTCATTTTTCTCGTCCATATTTGATTTTCAAAAAACAATTTCAGAAACACAGGATCTCTTTAAAAGAAGTTTACAAAGCTCTGATACCAATTGAAATTTTGTTACTAAAGCCGTTTAATAAAATTAAACTATTTAAGTAACTCCGAACTGTTTTTTTAAGAAACTCTTTTCTTAAAAACCAAAACTATTTGAACACAAGATGTGTTTGATAAGAGTATGTAGGAGATCTATTCAAGATTTGAATAACACGTTTATTAAACAGATTTAAACAAGCTTTTAAACCCAGCACAACCAAGAATGAGATGATAAGATGTAGGAAGATTAAGTACAAGATTTTTACGTGGTAAAACCTCACCCAACTGAGGAAACATCCACGACTCCCTCTACGGAGTAAAACAAAAATCCACTATAAACAAATTTAACAGTTACAAACTATATAACAAACATGCATACAACTCAGACCTATATAAGTTTAGGAATGTACCCTCTGGTGTCCTTATAACTTCTCTGCAGTTCTGATTGTCGATGTTGTCCTCTCAGTTTATTAACTCCAATTTGTTCAAGCTCTTTACGTCGACTCTTTTTCTCAAGATCTTATTACCAACACTTTTCGTGTAGTAGAGTGAAAGTGTTTGTGGAGGTGCTCTCTAACACATGCATGCACACACTCACACTTATTAAGTACAAACAGTCCTAGCAAATTACATATAAGTCTATATGCTGTGATTTTTCTTTTTCTCTCTTCTCACAAAACTTTGAACCTGTTTGACCTTTAAATCAATCCCAGAATCCATGGATATCTTGCTTTGAAGACAGTCAAGATCTTAATCAATCTCAGAGTTTTGAAAAGATTTTTGAGATTGAAAACCTCCAAGTGTGATTCCAAACTAGGCCAAAGGTTTAGTTTTAAGAGAACTAGAAACATAAAACATTTTTGTTGATTTCAAAGTTAAAAACATTTGCAGAAAACGAATCAACAAAATATTTCTCAAGCTGAGAAACAAACATGCAAACTAAGTGTAACATATCAGGAAAAATTCAGATCTGAAAATTTCTATATACAAGAACAACAGATCTAAGAAAATGATTAAGTTGGAAACAAGATCCAAAGAAGAAGAGGTTACAGCAACAAACCAACTCTCAATTCATCTTTCAAAACACTTAAACACTCAAGGTTGTGTTTGGTAAAGTATAGAGGTTTGAAGATTTACATTTGGTTTGAAATATTTAGACGATTTAGGGTTAGGGTTAGGGTTTCTAACTCTTTCTCTCTCTTCTGGTTTCTCTCTTCTCTCTCTTCTCTCTCTTTCTTTTCTCTCAAAGGACGAAATGGCAAAAGTCTTCTAATGCTGAGAGTAGGAGCCTTTTTATAAGAGTCTGGGAAGGTTCGAGAATAAGGATTGAAATCAAGGGACCAGATTTAGTCAAGTTCAATTGACTTAGATCCAAGGGCATACGATATGCGGTGGTTAAAGCTCTCCTGATTGGTTCAAACGGGATCACAAGGATTATGATGGAAGACATGCAGATCGTTGATAAGAACGATCCAAGGGATGAAAATGATCACTCGATTTGTCTCAGCAAGGAAACACACTTCTCACCAATCAGAAGCTAACACATGTTGGCATATGAGGCGAGATAAAACGCGCGTCTAAAGTAATTACAATGTAAACCCTGAAGTCTCTGCCGCTTTCGAATTCTACCCAAGGCAACTTTAGACAGTTAAACCAACATTCTAAAATAGCAGATTTACCCCATAACCTTTTAAAACCAAGTTTATTAATAAAACCTTATTTTTAAAATGTTTTAAAAAATCCCAAAAACTATTTAAAAAAACAATATTGGAGATTGAAACACACTCAACATATGTACACACACTAATATGCAATATGACATGTAAATAATTCATTCTACTGTGTGTGAGTGTTGGTAATTAGGTCTAGATCCCTTCAATCAAAGATGAAATAGATATGCAAGCTCTGAGGTTCTTTGGATTCAAGGTTAGACATAATTTTGTCACAATTTCCAAACTAGATGAACACTTATACAATATAGACTCAACTGAGTCAAGAGTATAAGGTGCTTCAACCTTGATCTTCGTAAATTATTCAATTCTAACTTTCTCATCTCACTTGTGTTAAGAAATGTGATGTATGTCTATTGTGACATCCTATATGTCGAGGTTTGTTCATTTATAAAATAATAATATTTGATAAATGTAAATTTAACCTTGAGGTTTATTGTAAATTAGGAAATGATTTTAATATAGTCAATGGTAAAAGTCAAAACTCATTTGTGTATAAGATAGTGATGGATGCCTAGTAAGAAATAGTGATTTAGTTAGTATTGATGGTAATGCAAGGGGTAGAGGTAGGCATAAATTGACTTGATGGGATACTGTAAAAAATGACATGATATCAAGTGGTTTAACCGAAGATATTGTGTTAAATAAAATGGAATTGAAAAATACGATTGATGTAGCCAATCCCAAATAATTGAAAAAAAGGCTTTGTTGAGTTGAGTTTAGTTAGTTGAGTTTTTTTGTTTGGGGTTATAGGATTTAGAATAAACAAAGAAAGAGATTGTGTGACCTTTTTATATGGCAATGGATGTAAAACCATGACTTAAGAACAATGCAAATAATTGAACATATGACTTATATCCTGATCTTCATGCATTCATAAGTTGTACCTACATTATAATGAATGAAGAACACATACCTTTCTCCATTGATTCGAACTTGGTTGAAGCAGAATTTCGTCCCTTGAATATTTGATTAGTTTCTCCAACAAATCCTTCTCCTATGACAAAAAATCTCTAGCCTAATATATTGTGTGTTATTATGCAGATTAACTATGGAGTACAATCTAATATATTAGAGTGGGAGATGGCCCAACTTTCCTAGTTAAACTACAATTATACTGTCCATCATAATTAGACATAAATACGAAAACTAACCCGCTTTTATCTTGAAAATCCTGATGACTTATCTAAAGGAATCGTGACTAAGTCGGATTTCTTATGTGGTTCATATTAAGTAGGATACTTTCATTTAGTTAATTAACTAACTCCGAATTTACTTAATTCCAAAATTAATCGTTTAATTAAATAATCCTAAGAATCTCCCACTAGGTTCTAATAAGAATTTCACCTCATGATTGGATTAAATGAACATAAGGTGCGTAATAATCTTTAGAATAATCATTAACAATTATCTACCGTAATTAAATAATCCATCAATGTGAGTCAAGGCGGTTCCACACTAATTCAAGAGCATGATTCCTTGCATGTACCATGCCACCAATGTCATATTCAATTAAGTCAATAATGTGGGTTGTCACAACGGTCCAATAATGTCTTTATAAAGAACTATTTATGTCATACTAATTCATTCACATGTATGTATATATGAAATTATGAAACACTTAATTGATATAAAAAATATATAGTGTCAAATAACTGAGCAAATATCAATCCCTAATTAAACTACTCTAGACCCATCTATTCGGCATGTTTCATATATATATATTCCAAGATAGTCTTTTCGTCAACGAATATGCTATGTTAACACTCGTAATAACGTGTTCAATTGACACCTGTTATTTTTGAACTTCTTCTTTGACACATAGGTATTTCATTTCGATATGCTTAGTTGTTTTAGTATACCCATCGTTCTTAGAAAAGAAGACTGTTGCGACATTTAACAATAATTTTTTAGTGGCTTAGATATCAAACTCATAACTCTAAATCCTAAAATAAAATTTCTCCACCATAATCCATGATTTTTAGCTTCAAAGCTAGCTACGAACTCAACTTCCATAGTGGTTGAAGCAATAACACTATGTTTAGTACTTTTCTATGAGACGACTCCTTATTCTAGAAGGAAAACATAACTCGAAGTGCTCTATCTGCTATCAAGACATCCTCTAAAATATGAGTTTGAATATCTAACCACCTCAAGGTGGTCAGTTTTCCTAAAAGTGAACATGTACTCCATAGTCCCTTGCAAGTACCTTAATAATTTTTTTACCTTTCTAATTATAGTGACCCGGATTATAATTTTGTATGCTAAATCGTTCTAAAACTATGTTAATGTAAAATTTTTTAGACAATCCCAATAATCCTCATGATGTACCCTGATCACCAAGGATCCCTCATCCATATCTTTCATTTCATAGTTTTTTGAAAGATAATCCTTGGTTTCCCGTGGTAAACTAATATCACTACGAGCTATAAGAAATTTATCAACATATAGAATTAAAAACAAAAACTTACTTCCATTGATCTTCAAGTATATACACCGATCAATAGTGTTTTTCTTAAACCCAAAGGAGGTAATGGTATTGTGAAAATTAAGGTACCATTATTGAGAAGCTTGTTTAAGTCCATATATTGATTTCTTTAACAACTAAACCATATTTTACTTCTCTTCTTTTATGAAGTCTTTTTGGTTGTGCCATATAGACCTCTTCTATTAAACTCCTATTTAGAAAAGTTATTTTCACATCCATTTGGTGCAACTCCAAATCATAATGAGCCGCCAATGCTAAGATGATTCTCAGAGAATCCTTCTTTGAAGCATGAGACAAGGTATAAACATAATCAAGGACTTCTCATTGAGTAAAATCTTTGATAACGAGTGTAGATTTCTATCGTTCGATATTGCCTTTTGAGTCGTATTTGATCTTAAAGATGTATTTATAACTGACTTGCTTATATCCTTCCAGTAATTTGACAACTCCTAGACTTGATTAAAATCTATAGATTTTATTTCCTCATTTATAGAATCAATCGATTTATCATAAGCATTACTATTACTAACTTGTTTATAAGTAGATGGATCATTAGTATCGCCTTTATGAAATTCAATTTCTTATAAATACATCATATAATCGTCTGAAATAACAGACCTTCTATTTCTTTGAGATCTGCTTAATGTTATTTCATGTGGTGATTTTACAATAGGTTGGTTACAATGTCATTATTGTTTTATTCAGTTTGTTGTCCATTAATATGTTTTTCATCATTGTTGATTAGTTTAACAATCGGCTCAACATATACAATAGGAACATGAACATTATGAACTTGAGTTAAAAGGTAATTGTAACCTGACTTTTTGAATGATCACATCCCTACTTTTATCACTTCTACTAACTTCTCTATTTTCAATGAATTTAACATTCTTGGTTTCAATAATTCTTGTAGTGTGAATAGGACAGTAGAATCTACATCCCTTCGACTTTTTAAATACCCAATCAAATGACAATTCAACATTCTAGGATCCAATTTATTTTCTTGTGGATTATAAATTTTTGCTTCCACTAGGCAACCACAAACATGTAAATATATCAAACTATGTTTCCATCATTTCCACAGTTCAAAAGATGTCTTTTGAAATGCCTTACTAGGAACTCGATTTAAGATATGCATAACAGTTATAAGCACATGTATGCATAAGAATACAGGAAAATTACTTCTACTTAACATACTCCTAACCATTTCCATAAGGGTACAGTTGCACCTTTCAGCTACACCATTCTTATAGGGTGATCCCGACATTGTGTAGTGTGTGTATATGTACTAAACTATTCAGAAAAAACCCCAGGGCATTTCCCTGGCTCGTCATATTTTTCATAAAATTCACCACATCTATCTGATATAATAGTTTTCTCCTTTTTGCCCAATTTTCTTTCAACCTCATTAATATATATTTCAAGCTCATTAACACTCTGAGATTTATCATGTGATAAGTATAATTTTCAATAACGTGAAAAGTCTTCAATAAAGTTAATGAAGTATTTTTATCCACCAATAGATGAAACATCAAAAGGTAAACATATGTCTATATGTAGGCTTATCAACGGGTCGGGTTCGGATCGGATCTAGGATGATCCAAATCAATTTAGTAAGAACTTAATTGGATCCAGATTTGGATTGGGTCTTAATCGGATCTAGAATACTGGATCCAGATTCGAATATGTATAAGACCCGATCCAATCGGATCGGATCAGGTCTGGGGCTGGCCATATATATACATTTATTTTTTAATTTTTATTTTATCCCAATTATTTATTTTTAATCGTAGATTAAAATATTTTATAATTTATTACACTATATGATTCGTGTAAATTAAACGTAAATTACTTTGATTTATACATATTTATACATATAATACTTACATATTATGTAGATATAAATATATAAATTTATATATGTTATATTTAATCGGACCGGGTCCTTAACTAATCGGATCAGATCGAATTTTAAAATATGATCCATATCTGAGTGATCGGATTGGATCCGGATCGGGTCCGGGTCCAAACCCGATCCATTGACACCTCTATCCGTGTGTATAATTTAAAGAAGTTATGTGCCCTTTGTGTGTTTAGTATGTTTGCCTTTAATACAGTCTGCACACACATCATAATCATCTCAATCCAAGTTAAGAAGAATTTTCTCTTTAATAATCCTTTAAATTCTTTTCCTGGATATGTCCCCTAACCTCTTACGCCACAAGTAAGCAGATTTCTCATTTAATGAAACATGTTTTGTTCCAAAATTAGGATGCAGGGATATAAGTGATTTACGAAAATCCTTTTCAAGATTAATTTGATATAATCCATTCACCATAAAACCATAACCAATATGAGAAGAATTTTTAAATGAACTAACACTATTAAGTCTAAAATAAAAAAATGAAGCTATTAAGAGAAATTTTTGACAAGGAAATTAAATTTCTAAAAATTGTAGGGACAAAAACATTTTTCTCTAAATCTAAAAAAGACTCTAAAAATAAATAATTTTTTTAATGGTTTTGACTCTAGCTTTCACCCAATTCTCCATTTAGAGAAAGGCTTCCTTTTGTTTTATTTTCCGGGTTGAAAGGTATCCTTACATTGAATTTGAAACATGACAAGTAGATTTAGAGTAAATCCACCAAATGTTAGGAGGAACCTCAATTAAATTTGATTTGAAACATACTAAATCCAAAGGCTTACCTTTCTTTTTAAATCAAGCCTACATTAATAGCATTTTTTCTGATTGTGCCCCTTCTTTTTATAAAAGTGAAACCTATCATTCTTTTCCCTCTTAGCAAAAGGTGGGTCGAGTTCTGCTTGATTGGAAGGTTTGGGTCCATGCTTAGTTCCCTCTATAGATCCAATGACCATCACATTATCCACATGAGCTTTATAGACATACCAATTTTGTTTCCTTTATCTTCCTTCCTCTTGCATCAACATACGCTAAAATTCATTTACATTCCACTTATCATTTATAGTGTTGCGATGAATATGGAATGGGCTATATTCAGGAGGTAGAGAGTTCTGGACAAATTGGATAATAAAAGATTCATACACAACTTGATTGATTATCTTAATTATGTGTTTATTCATGGTTCGAGTACCATCAAAACGCTTTGTGGTGAGGTAAGCCATTAGTTTCCTATCTAGGGACTTATCAACAGTGCAAAAATGCTCTTTTATATTATTCAGATATTCTCTGGCTTTAGTTGTCATAGGAAGGCAACTTTAAGAATAAACAATAATGCACATTCGCATAAACATAAGAGCTAACTTGTTGGACCTATTACATGCTTGATGAATGGATCCCTCATCCTCATTTCTATGATTATTAAGAGTAGGAAGTTCTTCCATATGGATCAATATGTCTAGGTCTAGAATACCAGGAATGAACTCAATTTTCTCGCTCCATTCCGAAAGGTTAGTACCATCAAATTTTGGAAGGAAAAAGTATGTAGAAATAGGTTAAGTGGGGCAGCCAAATATAATGTTCACATTAATTAAATCACGCACATAACTATAATATGAAAGGGGTTGAGTATTAAAATGTCCATGTTTATCTTTATTTGGAAGAATGTTAATTAATCAAATAATTATGCATTTGTGTTTGATATCTCATAATGTTATTACTAAATAAATAGGATACCCATTAATTTTCATTTAATCATAATCTCATACTTGTGGCATCTGTGTTTAATGTCTAACAATTTTATAATTGTGACTAATGAACGTAATATTTCGACAATTTAACATTAATTCAATAAGTCTAAAGTTGTTAGTTTTCAGATTGTATCCTGGATTTAGCATCTAATCTCACATCATTCCAAACATTAAAGTAAAGTAAACCAGTCATCTAATATCCACACATGTGAACTATTGGCCCACGTTTGGCACTTAATGTAACCTAACATGAACATTAAAATTAACAGTTAATCATATGTCTAATGTTCACCCATATAAACTTTTGGCATGTGTTCATCACATAATCCAACTAAGACATGAACATTAGAATCAACCAAAATAACCCTTGTGAGGGGGAAATACACAACATTTAGGAAAAACTAGTTTTGGTACAAATAAACAGGCAGAGTTAGCACCACATGGTTGTACATAATCACACCAAGATCTCAAAATAGTTAGCAAATTCAAAACTTAATTTTCTGAAGTGAGATACGAACTCATACATTATTACCAAAAATGATTGAAAAGTTTCAAGTTGAAAAAGGGTTCTAAAAAGATACAACCTCATGCAACATCGTAGGTTATACTCCATCAATTTAAAAAAAAAGTGTTCTAAAAAGAAAAAGTGATATCAATTTTATTAAAAAAAGTGATATTCCATTATTCAAAAGTTTCAAGTTGAAAAAGGGTTCTAAAAAGATACAAGAAGATAAATAAAAAGAGCAATACAAATATATGAAAAAGAAAAAAAGGATTCGGACAAGGAAAACATGAATAATGAATTCAAAAATAGAAAGAATTACATATTGAACAAAATAATAAACTCTTAAGCTTCACCCTTTTTCAGTACATAAAATAATTTTAAGGTGTTGAAATTATCATCCATTTTATATATTAAGATCACAGTGATCAATATGATCTAAATGAATTGAGATATTACACATCACATTTTGTAGAAAACAATATCCTAGCATGATATTGCATTTGATCATTTTGTACAAAATGTCTTTCATCGTTGACATGTTCAAGGCCTTGGTTTCATTCACATTAACTCTTTATGCCTACATGTCATGAGTGATTTACACCAGTTAAGAGTGTATTTCATTTTATATAGTGTAATTCATTGGTGAAAGTTGAACTAGTGCACATCATTTCGAACTTAGGATCATTAATGATAAACATAATATCACTTATAATTTTTCACCTCACACTTCATTTTTTGTGAGAGTATGAATACCTTTGAGAATTTAGGTATAAATATTATAGTTTTGGGACTTTTGGAGAAATCTTATACTCATGGCTAGTTTGTTGTAAAAGCTTAGATGTTGTTGAATTTTGCGTTAGATATGTGGGAAACTATCTTAAGGTAAACCCAATGTTTTGTGATTATCATATTTGTAAATTTTCACAAGGCAAAAATCATCTAGTAGGGTAACCTAAGATGTTAAAGGCTTGTTGAATAAGCTAAATTCAATTGTGTTCCCCATAAAAGTGGCGTTTCATTCTTAATAGTCATATATTAAATTGTAATTAGGATGGGTGTTTGTGTCATATACATTTCACTTCATCGGTAAGGAGTAAAAACTCGTTAATTATGGGTGTGATTAGTCTTGAATATTGTCTATTGTTATGCACTATTGCATTCCTAAGACCATTAATCTTCATACTTATAGTGATTTATTAACTAACCTCTATAATTATCATTAACATCTTTTGCATGGTATATTTTTGTTTTATAAATATTTGGGTGAAGATTGGATGAATTTCAAAAAATTTCGTTAGAAGACGCATCATTAGGGGCATTTTTATAAATCCATTGCTCATTGAATTTATAGCTCATTGAGTTAGATTCATGTGTCATCATTATATTTCCAACTGTTTGCCAATCTGATTCCGAAAAAAAGTGATATGCTTGTTTCAATTTCAATGCGCAAATGCTAAAGAACCAACTGCTAGACTTTTGAATCGATTCAGGCCATACCCAAATCGATTCATATTTACTTGCTCACCAAGTTTTGACCCAAATATATTAGGGACACTCTCCAATAAAATGTGAGTTAGTTTTCCTTCAAAAATTTCCTACAAATACAGGCTTAACTCTCTTCAAACTTCAATAGTTCACTTATCTCCCAACACAATTTCTTTTATTTTTTTCTTTAACAATTGTTTAGTTTACTTATGGTTATTCTTTTGTTCTTGCAATTAAAACACTAAAATTGTAACACATTTTTGACCAGGTGTTGTTAGGGGCCAAAATAGTGACAAAAAAATACACGTGCCTTGTCATGGTCTTTTTTATTAATGTCAAGGTCCATAATAATTCTTTCGGGAGACAGCCCACTAAAACCCATTTTTTTCACTTTCCCTCCTCTTTCTTATCAATTCGTCTTCCTCTCTCTCCTTAATAAAAAATCTACCACTTTCATTCACTCAAAATGTATGATATATATATATATATATATATATATATATATATAGTGGTGTGTATATATGTATATATGTATATATATACATATACAAACGTAGTTGTAGTTTTTTAATATATTTGTTTGTTTGTTATAAAATGGTTGTATTTACATGTATGATTTTGGTATTGTTAAAAACAATCTATGCAAAACCTATGTCTAAACATTCAAAATATTCTTTAATACAATATGAATATTTGACATTGATATTAATTTTAGCTTGAATATAATGTATTTTTTTGTTGTAAAATAGTTGTATTTATATGTATGAATTTGATATTGTTGGAAATAATTTGTGCAAAATTTTAGTTTAAAAATTCAAACAATTCTTTATTACAGTGTGAATATTTGACTTAGATATTTATTTGGGCTTGAATATAATGTGTTTATTTATTGTAAATGTCGCGCCCCGACTTAATTAAGTTAAACTCATCCTTGTTAATTAGCGACAAATTGCCTTATACAATAAATAATGCTTTAATTTAAATCTCTAAGGAAAAATAGCATAATTTTTGTTATTTTATTTTTTTTCAAAGGTATATGTAGATGAAAACATAACTACCTTTACATGTAACTTATAAGTAAGACACAACTTTACATAACCAATATCTTTAGTTTAATATTTACACAAAAAGATTCTTGATGTTCAAACCATACTAGATATCCGTCACTCCCCCGTTTTAAGGTCCTAACTTGGCAGTGAACTCCAACTGATAGGCGTACCTGAAACATAACATTATAGGAGTGTAAGCAACACAAGCTTAGTGAATGACCATATTCCACACATATAACCAATTCAAATAACCATTTTTATTTTCTAATGTTATAACCCAATAGGAATTGTGTGCCTCTCGCAATCCTGGACCCGCCAGTCCAATTAATTCCCAGTTAATGGGGAACACCAAATCCCCTAATTAGGCCCGAGTACAACAAACCTATAAATTGGGATAACGGGGACGCTGCATCCCGTAGGACCCACTAGTCCTTAACATTATATAAAGTACTCACTATTCCATATCATTATATAACATCGCTTAACATTTTTAATCACATGCATATGTTTCATAAACACGACATCACTCCCATAAGCATTTTAACACATGTGTTTAACTACACATTTCCATATGAACATATAAGTATATCTATATTTCATAGGACAGGTCACTCACCTTGGATTTGGTGCTAATATTAATACCAAACTACTTCCTTAGTATGGTAGTATTAGCTCCTTCCCCACCTAACAAGTCAATGTCATTAGTATTTGAATACATCAACTAACATCAAACCCGTTAACACATCACATCAATTGGCCAATCAGAAATAACTCAGGAGGAATTAAATATGATACTTCACTTTTCTATAAAATCCAAGTAATTAGGGTTCTAACACAATTTACGGAATTAAATTACGAAATCTCTAGACAAGGTTATGCCCATTTTATTACAACATTTTCCAAATCGTTTCTTAAGAAAAACAGCAACACAACTTCAACTTCCTGGAATTTTTATAATTTTATAAATCACAACTTTGCATGATATTCCACCCAATATCAGTAAACACATTGAATAATACAAAATTAATTTTTCATAATTTTTAGGGATCATTTTCTATGTCGAACAAAACGTCAAACACCTGGTATGCATTGTTGCTCCCTTTAGGGTAGATTTTAAACCAAAACTTCAAACTATCACCAAAGGTTCATTCCTTGGTATTTTTACACAATTTTCGGATATGTTATACATGTATGATTATATTTTACTCTCCAACTTGAATCACTCCATTCCAATAAGTATTCCATGATTTATGCCATTTTTAGCATAACTAGGTCAAAATAGAACATTAAGGCATAGCTTAACATTTTTAAGCATACATAACCTCCACCTTGGGTATAATTCATGTAAACATATAATAAACATGTTTTCGTAGAAATATACACCATAACCATGAATTATCTAAATCAAAATTCTTTACTAAAGAATGCTGTAAATTTAGGACTTTAAATTATCCATTTACGATACTAGCTCCAATTCTAACGTACCTTCTTAACCCATACTTATTTTAATAAACTTAGGAAATATGGGTATCATTAAAATATTTATACAAATCAAAAATAAAAATATGGAAAGTGTAGAACTCATCCACGTGACCAACTTTAATACATAAGTAATTACCTTACAAGGATTCCTCGATCTATGGAAATTTTTCGAAGATTTCTTCCTTAACTTTCTTCTCTTTCTCTCTCTCCAGGCAAAACTATTATTCATGGCTGCATTTTCTTATCAAAGGGGTTGTTTTATGAAGTTTAAGTCGGTAAAACCATCACCCACCCTCTAACCAATCAAAAAATAGCACTTGTTGTGCTAATAAGACAATTATCACTTAAGGGATGGACAAATTTTCCCTTGTTTCGTACTTTCGGTATAACTTCTCGTTCAAACCTCCGTTTAACACGTAGTTAGTTGTGTAACAACCCTAATTCATATATCTACAACTCACATATTTTGTATTTTCCCAAATCATGAAACTAGTAGGCCTAATTTGGGCTCAAAGCATGGAAATAATAATTTATCGAAAATCTCAAAACTTCCACATTTGGCGACCAAATATTGCCAATTTCGCACCAACACCCTAATTTACTTTTATAAACATAATCATGCATTAGAAACAAATGTTATGATGCATTTAACCACATAACTAGTCATATTCTCTAAGCGTGTTATCCCCGATGATAAGATCGATTAGCATCTAATATAAACCACGTATATATCACATGAGCATGCATCCCCTAAACATGATAATTAACATGTTTAACACACATAACCATTTTATAACTAATAACTAATAACTTATACTTAATCATGTAATTAACCTTCCTAATCATGTTTTAGGGACTTATAATTCTACCCCTCTTATAAAAATTTCGTCCTCGAAATTTAACGCATAAGAAACTTACCAAATAGATGAGGATATTGCTTCTTCATGTTATTCTCTCCTTCCCTGGTGGCATAGTCCACATTCTGACTTGTCCACATCCCTTTAACTTGTGAAATGGTTTTATTACGTAACACTTGCTCCTTTCGATCTACAATAGCAATGGGTTCCTCCACGTAGGTCAAGTCATCTTGAAGCTCTATCGGTTGTGAAATAAACACATGTGAAGGATCGGGCACTTAATTACGTAACATGGATATATGAAAAATATCATGTATCCGAGATAATTCTGGTGATAATGCCAACTTATAAGCTACAGCTCTAACCCGTTTCACTATCTCATAAGGGCCAATGTACATGGGACTTAACTTTCCCTTCTTCCCGAATATCATAACCCCTCTCCAAGGAGAAACATGTAGGAATACTCGATCACCTTCCTCAAATTTCAATTATTTCCTTCGGTTGTTTGCATAACTTTTTTGTCTACTTTGCGCCACCTTTAAGTGATTATGGATAAGATTGATCTTTTCAGTAGTCTACTGTACAATTTCTGGCCCAAGTAGTTTTCGTTCTCCTACTTCACTCCAACACACTGGAGTTCTGCATTTTCTCCCATACAAAGCTTCATAAGGAGACATCTCAATATTCGAATGATAGCTATATTATAAGCAAACTCTATTAGTGGCAAGTGTTCATCCCAACTGCCCTTGAACTCCAATACACAAATTCGTAACATATCTTTGAGTGTCTGGATCGTTCTTTCTGACTGCCCATCAATCTGAGGGTGAAAAGCTGTACTAAATTTCAATTTAGTCCCCAAAGTTTGTTGTAAACTAGGCCAAAAGTGAGAAGTGAACTTAGGATCTCGATCAGAAATAATAGAAATTGGTGCACCATGCAATCTAATAATCTCATCCACATATATTTTTGCATATCTATCCATGGAGTAAGTAGTATTAACAGGAAGAAAATGTGCAGACTTAGTTAACCTATCAACGACAACCCAAATAGAATCAAATCCTCGAGATGATTTTGGTAAACCTATAACAAAATTTATAGTAACATGCTCCTATTTCCACTCAGGAATAGGTAAGGACTGTAGTAGACCACTAGGCTTCTGATGCTCTGCCTTCATTTGTTAGCAAACTAGACATCTAGCAACAAAATCTGCAATGTCGTGTTTCATTCTCGGCCACCAATAACATTCTTTTAGATCTCTATATAGTTTCGTGCTCCCTGGATGCATAGCATATAAAGAACATTGGGCTTCCTCTAAAATTATTCTTCTTAAATCAGGCACATTAGGTACACACAAACGGTTTCCGTACATAACAATGTCATCATCACGAATAGAAAATTCATTTGCTTTACCCTTTTTCATATTATCTATAACTTTCTCCAATTCTGTATCTCCTGCCTGTGCTTGTTTTATCCAGTCTATCAATGTGGGTCTAACATTTAAATGTGCTACTATTCTGTAAGACTTATTCAAAGTTAATTCCACCCCCATTAAAGCTAACTCTCTCAGCAGGTCAACTCGAATACAATAAATACAAGATACTATGCCTCGAGATTTTCTTCTCAAAGCATCGACAACAACATTAGCTTTACCCGGATGGTGATATATCGTGCAATGATAATCTTTTATAAGTTCCATCCAACTTCTTTGCCTCAAGTTCAAGTCTTTTTCAGTAAACAAGTATTTTAAGCTTTGATGGTCACTAAAAATTTCACAACTAACACCATATAAGTAATGTCTCCAGATCTTTAATGCAAAAACTACTGCAGCTAACTCGAAATCATGAGTAGGGTAGTTGCATTCATGTATCTTTAACTGTCGAGAAGCAAAATCAATTACCTTTCCATGCTGCATTAATACACATCCAAGCCCTTGGTACGAAGCATCACTATAAATAACTAAACCTTCTATACCTGTTGGGATAGTCAATACTGGAGCTGATGTCAATTTACCCTTTAAATTTTCAAAGCTTTTATCACAATCACCATTCCACACAAACTTGTTCTCCTTTCTGGTAAGCTTAGTCAATGGTAATGCAATAGAAGAAAACCCCGATATAAACCTTCTGTAATAGCCCGCCAATCCCAAAAAGCTACGTACCTCTGTCACACTAGTTGGCCTTTCCCAATTCATTATTGCTTCTACCTTCTTGGGATCAACACAAATACCATCAACAGAAATAGCATGCCCCAAAAATACTACCCTGTCTAGCCAAAATTCACATTTATAAAATTTAGCATACAACTGCTTCTCTCGCAAGGTCTGTAAAATAACACGCAGGTGGTGTTCATGCTCATCCCTAGTATGAGAATATATCAAAATATCATCAATGAATGCAACAACAAAAGAATCCACGTATGGGTGAAATATGCGGTTCATCAAATCCATGAATACAGCTGGTACATTTGTTAACCCAAATGGCATGACAAGGAATTCATAATGTCCATACCTTAAAGGAAAAGAAGTTTTAGAAATATCACAGTTTCTTACTTTCAATTGATGATATCCGGATCTGAGATTGATCTTGGAAAACACTTTGGCTCCTTGCAACTGATCGAACAAGTCATCAATTCGGGGTAGTGGGTATTTGTTACGGATAGTCACCTTATTCAATTGACGATAATCGATGCAAAGTCTCATAGTTCCATCTTTCTTTTTCACAAACAATACTGGGGCTCCCCGCGGTGATACACTAGGCCTTATAAAACGACGATCTAACAAATCTCGCAACTGTGTCTTTAGCTCTTTTAATTCTACAGGTGCCATACGATATGGTGCAATAGATATCGATGCGGTTCCTTGTACCAACTCAATCGCAAATTTTACCTTACGATCTGGTGCTAACCCTAGGAGTTCTTCTGGAAAGACATCTACAAACTCATTAACTACTGGTATATCTGATAGTTTTCCATCCTCTTATCGTATGTCCACCACATGGGCAAGATAACCCTGAAATCCTTTCCTTAGCAGTTCATAACATTTTGTAGCAGAAATCAAACAAGTTGGAGTGACATTTCGTTCGCCAATAAATTTAAATTCAGGTTCACCCGGTAACTGAAACACTATCTCCTTTTTAAATCAATCTAAACATACATGATATGAGGCTAACCAATCCATACACAATATCACATCAAATTCATGCATATCGAGAGGTAATAAGTCAAGAAGTAATTCTTTTTCACCCACTCGCACCACACACTCCCTATATACCCTCTCAATAAAAACCAACCCCCCCACTGGTGTAACAATAGCTAAACCAGATTCTAATGATGATAATGGTTTATTAAGATGCAACAGATAAAGCAAAAACACAAAAGAATGTGTAGAGCCAGGATCTATCAACACATAAGCATCTTTATCACCAATAGGAAGTGTACCCATCACTACGTTAGGCATAGCTTGTGCATCTTGTTGCGTCAGTGCAAACACTCTGCCTTTGACTTGGTTTTGAGACACGCCTCCTCTACCTCCCCTATGTACTTTCGGTGTAGAAATCCTATCTCCTACTGTCACACTACCAACTGAAGTTGTAGCTCCCATCGCTGGAAAATTCTTTCGTAAGTGCCCCGGTTGATGAGAATGTAAACAAAAAGGTGTCTTCTCAGCTATTGTACACTCTTGAGACATGTGCCCTTGATCACCACATCTAAAACAAAACACGGACCTTGGTCCCATTACAGATACATTTTCTGATTGCCTCATCCCAGTCCTTCTACCTCGAGCCTCAAAATCTTCCACGTGCCATTATTTTTAAATTCTTATCCCTTAGATACTCCTCATGCTACGCCTTGAGATGAGGTTCCCATCTCCCATCCATATGACTTTGTACTATCATATCTAGCTTTCTTCGAATGTTTGGATTGAATCTCTTTCATTGACTTTTCAGATACCATAGCTCTGTCCACCAGATCCACATAATCTGTGATCTTCATATTAGCAACAGTATTTTTTATATCTACATTCAACCCAGACTGAAACCAATCACATTTACTTTCTTCTGTCCTCACCAAATCAAGTGAAAATCTGGATAAGGATATAGATAAATTTTCATACTCTGCCACCGTTCGGTTCCCTTGTTTCATTATGATAAATTCTTCCTCTTTCTCCTTCCTGTAAAGCCTTGGGAAGTATTTTTCAAAGAACACATTCACAAACCTTTCCCATGTAATTGGTAGAGGATTTGCTGGCACTACTCCCCCAATCGTAGTAAGTAACCTCTCTGTAATATCCCACCATAACTTTGCATCATCCTCCAATCCAAAGGTTGCTAACAAAACCTTTTGTTCATCTCGCACTTCCATCACCTTGAATATTGTTTTCATTTTTTGAATCCACCCCTCTACCACTAAAGGATTCGTAGTCCCCGTAAATGCTGGAGGACTTAACTTCATGAACCTCTCATGCAATTTATCCCTATCACCGCCATGTACTCCACCTCTTGCTTCTTCCACCAATTGTGCCACATCACGTAATATTCTTCCCACATCATCAATAGGTTGTTGTTTCACCTCTGGTTCATCCACTTCAAGATGTCTATGTCCTTGTTGACAATTAGGTACATATGATGCCTCACCCTCTGCTCTATCATGAAGATCGTGTGGATCCATCACTCACCGCAATATAATTAAATTAAATAAAATACAATAGCAGCAATTTAATATTAACATTGTTAGTCAAAATCCAAACACATAGCAAACTCACGTTCTAGCGTCTGCTGCCAATCTAGACCCTCACACCCTGTCCAGAACCTCTTAACCACGCTCTGATACCAAGTTGTCATGCCCCAACTTAATTAAGTTAAACTCTTCCTTGTTAATTAGCGATAAATTGCCTTAAACAATAAACAATGCTTTAATTTAAATCTCTAAGGAAAAATAGCATAATTTTTGTTAATTTTTTTTTCAAAGGAATGTGTAGATGAAAACATAACTACCATTACATGTAACTTATAAGTAAGACACAACTTTACATAACTAAGATCTTTAGTTTAATATTTACACAAAAATATTATTGATGTTCAAACCATACTAGATATCCGTCACTCCCCCGTTTTAAGGTCCTAACTTGGCAATGAACTCCAACTGATAGGCGTACCTGAAACATAACATTATAGGAGTGTAAGCAACACAAGCTTAGTGAGTGACCATATTCCACACATATAACCAATTCAAATAACCATTTTTATTTTCTAATGTTATAATTCAATAGGAATTGTGTGACTCCCGCAAGCCTGGACCCGCCAGTCCAATTAACTCTTAGTTAATGGGGAACACCAAATCCCCTAATTAGGCCCAAGTACAACAAACCTTTAAATTGGGATAACGGGGCCGCTGCATCCCGTAGGACCCACTAGTCCCTAACATTAGATAAAGGACTCACTAGTCCATATCATTATATAACATCGCTTAACATTTATAATCGCATGCATATGTTTCATAAACATGACATCACTCCCATAAGCATTTTAACACATGTGTTTAACTACACATTTTCATATGAACTTAGAAGTATCTATATTTCATAGGACAGGTCACTCACCTTGGATTTGGTGCTAATATTAATACCAAACTACTTCCTTGGTATGGTAGTATTAGCTCCTTCCCCACCTAACAAGTCAATGTCATTAGTATTTGAATACATCGATTAACATCAAACCCGGTAATACATCACATCAATTGGTCAATCAGAAATAACTCAGGAGGAATTAAATATGATACTTCACATTTCTATAAAGCCCAAGTAATTAGGGTTCTAACACAATTTACGGAATTAAATTACGAAATCGCTAGACAAGGTTATGCCCATTTTATTACAACATTTTCCAAATCGTTTCTCAAGAAAAACAGCAACACAACTTCAATTTCATGGAATTTTCATAATTTTTATAAATCATAAATTTGCATGATATTCCACCCAATATCCGTAAACATATTAAATAATATAAAATTAATGTTTCATAATTTTTAGGGATCATTTTCTATGTCGAGCAAAACGTCAAACACCTGGTATGCATTCTTGCTCCCTTTAGGGTAGATTTTAAACCAAAACTTCAAACTATCACCAAAGGTTCATTCCTTGGTATTTTTACACAATTTTCGGATATATTATACATGTATGAGTGTATTTTACTCTCCAACTTTAATCACTCAATTCCAATAAGTATTCCGTGATTTATACCATTTTTAGCATAACTAGGTCAAAATAGAACATTAAGGCATAACTTAACATTTTTAAGCATACATAACCTCCACCTTGGGTATAATTCATGTAAACATATAATAAACTTGTGTTATTATAAATATACACAATAACCATGAATTTTCTAAATCAAAATGCTTTACGAAAGAATGATGTAAATTTAGGACTTTAAAGTATGCATTTACGATCCTAGCTCCAATTCTAACGTATGTTCTTAACCCATACTTATTTTAATAAACTTAGGCAATATGGGTATCATTAAAATATTTATACAAATAAAAAATAAAAATATGACAAGTGTAGAACTCATCCATGTGACCAACTTTAATACAGAAGTAATTACCTTACAAGGATTCCTCGATTTATAGAAATTTTTCGAAGATTTCTTCCTTAACTTTCTTCTCCTTCTCACTCTTTAGTCAAAACTCTTGTTCATGGATGCATTTTTTGAACAAAGGGGTTGTTTTATGAAGTTTAAGTCAGCCAAACCATCACCCACCCTCTAACTAATCAAAAAACAGCACATGTTGTGCTAATAAGACAATTATCACTTAAGGGATGGACAATTTTGCCCTTGTTTCGTACTTTCGGTATAACTTCTCGTTCGAACCTATGTTTAATGCATCATTTGTTGTTTAACAACCCTAATTCATATATCTACAACTCACATTTTTTTTGTTTTCCCAAATCATAAAACTAGTAGGCCTAATTTGGGCTCGAAGTAGGGAAATAAGAATTTACCGAAAATCTCAAAACTTCCACATTTGGTGACCAAATATTGCCAATTTCTTACCAACACCCTAATTTAATTTTATAAACATAATCATGCATTAGAAAAAAAAATTATGATGAATTTAACAACATAACTAGTCATATGCTCTAAGCGTGTTATCCCTGATGATAAGCTCGATTAACATCTAATATAAACCACGTATATATCAGATGAGCATGCATCCCCTAAACATGATAATTAACATGTTTAACACACATAACCAATTTATAAATAATAACTAATAAGTTATACTTAATCATGTAATTAACCTTCCTAATCATGTTTTAGGGCCTTAGAATAAATATAATAATTTAGTGACAAAATAATAATTTTTGGGTTTCTTTAAAAATGTGAAGGATTTTGCGATTTTAGTAAAGTTGGCAAAGAACACAATTAAGGTTCTCCAATAATTTATAATATTCGTCAAATGTACATAGGTTTTGAAAGGAATTGTGGTTCGGTTATAAAGCATAGTTAAAATTAATTTGGTATGTATATGCAACATCGATTTTTAACATGACAATGTCTCAACATTATTATTAAAACATGAGAAGTTGTTAATTAGATTGCGCTTGTGTGTGAGTTAGTTTAGTCCCATTAGGTATAGAGCTATTCTCACCCCCATTCATTCACGCATGGTTGGTAACAATTTCTACAAGTTGTTATGGAGTATAATTAATACAAATAGTGGATGGATGAGATAAACAAAATCGAGAATGTGTATCCTAGATGTGCTAACGTGTTTATAAATTCACAAAAAGGTGTATCAATGATGAAGAGTTCTCATTTCCTTATGCACATTGTATAAATGGTAAAGTATTTGAGTGGAAAGCAGTTAACTTACATCTCTTTTAAGTATGGTATGCAAGACGATTATCTGGTGTGGGTTTTTCACGGGAAAATATATTGTGCATTTATCCCCAAACAATCTCTACTATAACCGTCAAGTAAGACAACGATGGAAGGATAGGAGGATATCGTAGATCATAGTATATTAGACGCTCTAATAGAAATTTTTTGAGGAGTTTATGTGGTGGAAGATAATAAATCTTTTGTTGGAGGTTCAAGTGTTCATGACGGTGTTAGGATAAACCTTGAAAGTCAAATCAAGCCAACCATTGCACCCTAACTGAGGAAAAGATCAAACAAATCTACTTTTCATGGTTGGTTTGCATACTTTGAAGAGTCGTTTTAGATTTTCTTAAAATAGCGGGACTGAAATTCTAAATTGGGTGAAGGTTTTGCTCTCCAAACAGAATACGCTTCCATATAACTATCCGAGTATGAATAATAGTTTAAAAGGTTTGAGAATAAAGTATAAATCAATTCATGCTTGAAAGTATTATTGCATAATATATCGGAAGAAAAATATATGAGTTATTTATTTGCATTAATTATGCCAAAATCTAGGCCTCGTTAGGTCCTTTGTATGGTAAATAATGAAGTGTTAGAGTTGTTTTCGTAATTCAAAAGAAAAATTCAAGTTTGAAAATAATTCGAGTTAAAAATTCAATTTTTGAAACTCCAGCGGTAAAATCATAATTGTAGAAAATGTTTGGTCCTAAAAGTAATTTTTAAATGTCTATCTAAGCAAAATAAATTTCCTCTGAAATTTGGTTGACTTCTGAGTTAAAACGAACAAGTTATGTATTTCAAGGGCTAAAATTAAATATGGGTAATTCAATAATTTCTTAATTCTTCATCACCCTAAATTTGAATTAATTATTTTTATTTTTATTTTTACAGGTGCCTCGGGAGTTTGGAAAAAAAATAAGTTGATATGCGAAATTTTTTAGGATATGTCGCGATACGACACGATCGACACAGTTATACTTTTTTTTTTTATAAATTCACTCGAGTTTCCGTTGAGGTTGTGTCATAGATTTTCGAAAAGGCATTTAAAAGACTTTCAACTTTGTAGTTGGGCTAAATTTGAAAACATGAAGTTTTTAAGGTGCAAATTCTATTTGAAAATTCAGGTGTGAGTACTGCCGAAAATTAAAAAGGAAAAAACAAAAATTAAGGAAATATGATACAAATGATAATATTTTTTTGTCTTCATGACTTCCAAGACAATGAAGGAGAATCTTATAGTATCCTAATGAATCTCAACACTTTTCAACACCTTTGAGTGGAGAAATCTTATCAAAATACTTCAAATTTTAAAAGTCACCATTGAACAAGTCTCTCATTTATCTAAAATACTAAAATCATGAAAAACTTTTATTAATTTGGTATTGAATTTTAATAATATAATTTTAAACCAATTAATAGGTGTTTTACTCCCAACCAAATATTCATTATTTTGGTTATAAAAGGGACCCTTGGAATCATAATTTGTAGGAAAAAACTGTAGAGACAATTTTTATATTATATTTATGAGGCAAGTATGTGTAAATCTTGGGGAGGATGTTTTAGATTGACACTCAACTATTGGGACTTTATTTTTGTAGGTTAAATTTTATTAATGATAATTACAATTTAATATTGCAATCATTATGTTCTAATTGTGATGGTAGCTTAAATTTTATGCTAGGACTTGGCGGTGTTTCTTAAGCTTAATTAATCATGCATGTTAATTTAGTTTTGATATAATTCCTGACTTATTTTAATTGAAACAAGAGTTCAATATTTTTTTGAAACAATATGAGAGTGTATTTTAAACCTTCAAAATTATCCGTTTATTCATATTTTAAGGTTTGGTGTGAGTACTCTTTGATGGGTTATACTTTTATTAAATTAATTGACATATCATGCTCAAAGATGACAATTAAGACTTAAAATTGATACCTTTAAGGGAATATGGATTTAAGCCGTCTAAAAAGAGATGTTAAATATTATTTTTACGAATGTTGAATGTTATATTTTCTTAAATGTACGTGATGAGATTCGGTGCATTTTGAGTTACAAAATCGAAAACGTGAAATTAAATTAATGTGTGATGTTAATTAAAAGTGATAAATGGATCCTACATAATAGTATCCTCCCATACTTGTTACATATTTGGTCTTTGCATTCTTTATTTGTGTTTAGTCTATTTTGTTTCTTCAACTTATCTATACTCTCCTAATTATCTAGTTGAAAAGTCATTAATTTAGAAAATTAACCAAATCTGGGTTTGACTTGTACTTGCATAAGCTATACTATAATAGCCCATGCACTTATGGTAATTTTATAATTTCACAACAAGTATGAAATATTGATCATTGTTCAGTATGCGGGGAATCTAGATATGTTTCAGAGCATGGTTTAAATGATAACCGATGTGCACTTTCAAAAGTTCGTCAAAAAGTGTTGAAATATTTTCTCATTGCTCCCAGGTTGAAGAGATTTTTCACAATACCATGAATAGTGGAGGTAATGACTTGGCTTTCTAGGGAAGAAGTAGGGAATAGTCTCATGCATCATCCTATTAACTCAATGTTTAGGAAAAATATAAATTTAATTACTCAAATTTAACCGACGAAGAACGTAATATTCATTTGGGAATATCACAGACGGTTTCAATTCATTCGGTAATCTAAGCACCAATCAAAGTGCATGGATAATTATCTTAGCACCGATAAATCCCCCTCCTTCATTATGCATGAATTCATTGAACTAGATTTTTCAATGTTGTCTCTGCTGATACCTCGGCCAAAGGCATTAAGTGATGATATTAATGTCTACTTAGCACCGTTGATAGAAGTATTAAATGAGTTCTGGGTAGTGAGTATGAAAGCATTTGACTCTAGCAAATATGAAGAGTTCATGTTAAAAGCTGTGTTGATTTGAAAAATTCATCATTTCCCAGCTTATGAGATTTTATCATGCTACAATATTCATGATTACTTTGGGTGTCCCTTTTATAGAGAGGAAATTGGATCTCAACATCTCTAGGATAGTGAAAATATTATATGTCATTCTCATAGGAGATTTTTACCTCCTGATCACAGGTTTATATTTGATAAAGGTTCTGATTCTTTATTGGGTGGGGTCGAACATAGGCTACCTCCGAGAAAGATTTCAGGTTTAGAAATTTAAAGGAGGTCTTTTAAGTGTGGAGCTAATGTGGTGGGAAGAATCCTAAATTGAAGAATGTCAAGCACAAAAAGACCCCCGTTGAGAATGAAATCAAGAAAAGGAAAGCGTGGTCTAGGAGGTCAACGTTATTTTACTTGTCATATTGGAAGGGTAAACCCATGTACAATGTAATACATATCATGCAGGCCAAGAAGAACATCATCGAACTTCTTGTGAGCACATGACTAAGTGGAAGTCATTCGAAGGACGGAGAAAAGGAACAATGTGATCTTAAAGTGGTGAAAATTAAGATGCAATTATGGTTGAAAAAAGACAATAGGTAAAGTAACATAATTTCCCCTCGAATATATACTTTTATGAGCGAAGAAACAAAGGTGCTTTTATACGCACTAAATAATTTGAAAGTTTTCTCTAATTTTTCGTTAAATTTTTAGAGGATTGTGAGCTATGCTACGCATGATCTAAAAAAGTGCAAGTCTCATGATTTACGTGTGATCATTTGACTTCTACCTTTGTTATTTAAGAACTGTTTATCTAAGCTTAAAGTTTAGCGGAGGGTCATTATACAGATTATCCTCAAACTTGAAAATAAGGCGTTAAAGGGTGAAAATAATTTAAAAACAGAGATATTCGAAAAGAGTCACGATCACATCACACGACACTAAACTAGCTTGTAAAAATAATCGGTGTAGTAGCGTCACTCACGGGGTTGGAATTTGGTTAGAAATTCAAAAATCCCGATTTAAGCTTGAAATTAGATCATTTAGGGGTACAAATTTAATAAAAACATTACCCAAAATAGGCATGATCACATCACACAAAATTAAACTAACTTGTAAAAATAATAGGTGCAGTCGTGTGACTCATGTGGTGAGAATTTGGTTGAAAAATCAAAATCCAAGCCTTAAGCTTCAAAATAAGACGTTAGGGGGTGAAAATGCCCAAAAAGAGGTAGAATCACCTTGCACGACACTAAAATAACTTGTATAAATAATCGATGCAGCTGCATGACTGCAGGGATGGGAATTTGGCAGGTAATTGTAATGACCCGACCCAAATTTGTGGGTTTCTCGTGAGTCATCCCAATCCGAATAAGACATTAGGTGTCAAGTGCAATGAAACAACATAAATAATGTTACTAGTCCAGTTTTATTTTAATTAACATTTCACTTGTTAGCATACGATTTCAATTTCAAGATGAACTATGTGTGGGATCCATGGGGAGCACCACGATGTCCAAGTAAAAAGATAAACAAACGTAAACATAAATCAAATATACTTACCAGTATAACGCCCTCAAAATACAAAGCCGCTCCCAACCTTCCTTAACAAAGTGGGGATGTGAGCCTATGCCCAGTGGGATTTATACGAACAGTATAGAAACAAACGACATAAAGGAATACTCACGTGCTACAACTACATGCATGCGAAGATATGTATATATCTACATACGTATACCTTTGAAAATACACATTCCAATGTATATACAACTTTAACTTTCGAAAGTATTACTTATCTAGATTAATTGACCTTAAGCATATTAAAGGCTTTCTTTACATGTACTTAGCATTTCCATTTATTTGACACACCCGGTTCAGCCATTACACATGATTTATTCGGACCCATTCCTTTACTAGAATTTAACCCTTTTCATTTATTTCATTACACTTTAGTATTTTCATTGAAAATCATCCTTTCAGCACACGCATACACCGTGTTAGAAAATACTTATTTTATCTTTAAAAATTATTTTTAAAACACACACTTGTTTTAAATATGGGTTTAGCCATTTAGTTTGCTTAATCACCCAATTATCCACTTTCTTTAACCTGTTTCCACATCTAATGGACATTAGTAGATTTATGCATAACTTGTCCATTTCACCATTACCGGAACATTTATTACATTAATTAAAATTAGGTTATATTAACACATTCATCCCACAACCCATTTTTTGTTATGTTTCATGTAACTTTTTCTCAGAATTTTCCTATACCAGATACTCACATGGGCTCCACACCGATGGTTATGTGCACCATATGCCCTGGTCAGTGATTTAGGACTTTTCACCCAAGGGCTCCTGGACCTTCTTCCTTATCCCCGGTTGCATCTGAGTCCTTAATAATGTGTTTAACATTTTACCCATGTCTATATTGTTTCATTTTCTTACCTTTACTTGACCAAAGCCAAAACCTAGACTTAACCGTCTGTTTTTCCATTAACACTTGGAAAATTGTTTCTTTCTTCTTTAAGTCCCTTAACCACACACACACGTGATTTATACTAAAATCGTTCATGCCTTAGGACTTAACTTATTTTCACACACATTAGTGTAAACATATTATTGAACATTTTTATTCCATAAAAATGTTTCACTTTAAGCAAATTACCAATTTACTCTTTTTTTTTTACCAAACTTGCAATTTAGTTCCTTAACAAGTGTCATTTCTCAAAAATAATGATTAAGTTTCCAACTTAACATTCTAATGCTTTAGTCATTTTAACACTTGTTTAACATCATACTTTTGTCCAACTTTCACACTTATCAATTTAACAATTTTATTACATGAAATAGCACCCTTTACACTAGACTAAAATTTTTCTTTTGTCTTACTTTGTGTTTAAACCCAATAAGACCTCCTTTAAACTCGCTCACATATTTATTTACAAAATACTACAAGTTTGTATGCATAGAAAATGTATTATATTTGCTAAAATCCTCTCAAATGGATTGAGCATGCCTTTCTTTCTAGAATTACATACTATTCACAATAAACATATTTTTCAAGTAAGTAAGACGTTCTTAATTTTTTTAAACTCAAAATGTCCATTTATTCATAAATTTCTCCATTTTTACAAGTATTTCATAAATATTTTGACAACGTTGACATCATTTCACACTTTTATTTCATAAAAATGTCCATTATTTCCTTTTATTAAAAATGCGTAAAAATATCATTTCTTCACAAATTTGTTCCATAAAAATGTTCATTATCTCTTTTTACTAGGAATACACACAAATACTATTTTCTTACACTTTTATTCCATAAAAATGTTCATTATTCATTTTTATTAGAAATATACCAAATGACACTCTCTTACATTTTATTTCATAAAATGTCCATGAATAGTATTTTGAATTTCACAACACTTCTAAAACTCATTTAAACCTTCTTTTAAATGTCCTTTTTTTTCTTGAAAATATCAATGGTGTATTTAATAAACTCATAAACACATTATAGCCATTTTTCTACACACATTTACACTCAAATGGTGGATAATAGTAATATAATTTTTTTTGTCTGATTCAAAACCCACTTTAAAACCTTTATTTGAGACACATCTGTTCATGAAATCATAGAACTCAACCAATAAACTCCATGGAAGAAAACTATCACAAATCCTACACATATTAAGCCTAATATATGTAAAATAACCAACTAAAATTTGTGCATAACATTAACCCTAATCCAAGGTTAGCAAAACCCACCTCATAGAGCTCTAGAAATGGTGTAGATGTTGGTGAAGATGGAGGACCCCCTCCAAAGGTGGCCTCAAGGGGGTCTCTAAAAGACCTCAAAGTTATCTCCAAGCATGCTCCATGAATTTTCTTATTCATATACAATAACAAACCCCTTCAAACGCCCATCATCACATATCCAGAACACCCTCTCCAAATACCCATCAAAACATCAAGAACTTTATCTTCTACTTTACACAAGGTTATCTAGGGTTCACTGAGGTAACACAATGTGGTTAGAAGCTTGCTAAAGGTGGTTTACATAGTGTAGATGTGGTTAGTGTGGATAGTGTATGCCTAGAATGAGTCCGTACAAAAGGCACTTCTATGGGGGTTTCATCTTAGAGAGAGGAGGAGAGAGAGAGAGAAAGTGGCCACATAGGGAGAGGAGAAAAATGATAACCCTAGTGCTCTTTCTCCTACATGTATATACCACAATATATGTCCAAGACGAAATAATATTAGCCTATAGTCCATGAGAAGTTGAAACATGGAAAAAATCAATGGCCATAAAAGAAACGGCGCACGAATAAATTCCCACCCAGGCCTTATCTAGCAGGTGCACTTAACCGTGGCCAGGGGGGTGGTCGACTGACAGTGGTGGAAAAAAATTCTTTTTTTTTATAAATCTGACCCCTTGACATTTTTCTATATATTTTTAGTACCCTAAAAACTTGGTCAAATTATTTTTATAGCCCAAGGGGAACCTTATAAAAATTACGCAAAGTTGTATCTTATTGCGTCGCGTACCATCACAATATTACCTTATATTAGCCGTGTTCGTGTCATGTCTGTTCCTCGACCAATTCATGTCATACTCTACCAATATATTAAGTATACTCATTTAAACCTAAATGCCCTTCTTGTGGACCATGCAACGTGAGATTTTCCTACGTGCGACGTGTCACATTTTGTACAATTTGGCCTATTTTCTTATGCATTTATTTCTCAAATAATTTTCTCCGCATAAACTATTCGAATTATCATTAAAATATTGATTACTAGAGCGGGGTATTAAAAACTTCCATCCTTAGGGAATTTCGTCCGTGAAATTCTTAGCCCTAAATGTTAAGATCAATTTGATTAGGCATAAATTCTTTCCAATTTATCCCTTTAATTTAGTTACTTTTAGCACCTCGAACAACATAATCGATTTGACTTTGTCTCATAATATTTCTACTGACTTATCCTAACGAGTACACCGAGTTTCTAGTATTTCGTATTGATTTTACAGGTATTTGATGTCAATTAAAGAAAGAAAGAAACCGAAAGAATCGAGAAAGAAGAGAAGGAAAGTCAAAAGGGCAAAACTTGTAATATCTACCCAGAATTCGGATGAGGCACCTAAAGAGAAGTTGAAGATATCAAGTTCATGAGCACGTAGGAAGAAACGACACCTCAATCGGAGTCCCGGTGTGAAAGTTATGAGCAGTCAAAGTTTGAAGGAAAAAGTGAAAGGAAGCCCGAACCGATCCGGGCCAGACCGGTCCGCAATGTCAATTTCCAGAGAACCCCGAACCGAAGACAAACCGAATCTGAAAGAAATTAAAAGAACTGATCTGCCCCGAATTGATCCACCCAAGAATTAAAAGAACCGATCCGGATTCCAGACAGACCGAACCGCAGGAGGACCGGACCGGTCTGTCTGTCGAGTTTTAATTTTTCAAACTTCCTCTAATGGAGAGTCCTAGTGAAACTAAAACTCTTGGAGTTTTGTAGGGTACTTAAACTTGTTTTAGTATAATTCTTAGTAGGGATAATTTAGCTAATTTTCTATTCTTTCTGTAGAAACCCTAGTTTGAAGATTGATTACAATTTTAGTTCCAAGTTTGTTCACATTTCTGTGATTACAAGTATTGTTAATTGCTGCTTTTAGTGCTTTGGTAAGATTAGTGAGTAATTTCCTCTGTCTAATTTTCTGCTTACATCATTCTACAAATTTTCTTTAGTTTAATTATGATTTCGTGCAATTCCAAAATCGTTTTCATTAAGTTCATCATGGTAGGCTAGATTTTTAAAGGTCGGGATGCATGAACCCAACCTGATGTGGTAGTTGTATGTACATAAAATTAATCCTCTAAATTTAATGGTTTGGTTATGACCGTAATGTATAGAAACACGACAATTATAGATCTTTAGATCTCATTTGCTTCCGGGTAACCAGGATGCTTTAGAATACAATTCGAGTGTAACTATCGCAATACCGATTTACTCGTCCTCTGATTAAGGATGATGCGGGCTTGAACATCATATACGTAATGCTTGGGAGTACTAAATTCCGGGTCTAAATAATCATTTAAATTTACGATTAGTTTTATAACGTCAATACACTAGGGTTGGGGGATTGTATTCCCGTCCTGTTTTTCTTATCATATAGTTTAAAGTTTTAAATCATTCATCATTAGTATTTTAGGTAATTTAGAATAGTTGCATTTTTCATAATTTCATAATTGCATCTAGTATAGTTGTTCCGCAAATCAAATCATATTTTCCTTTCTTTTTAGAGTTAGAGTTAGGATTTCTTCGTCGATCCAACGTCGTCACAACTCTGTTGTCCTAGTTCCCTGTGGATACGATCCCCACTTACCGGGTTTATTACTAACGCGAAAGGCTTGGACTTGAGCCTAGAGAGTACCCACTTCTGAGACACATTTTTAATCGCGTCAAGTTTTTGGCGCCGTTGTCGGGGAATCAGGTAAACTTAGGATTATATCGAGTCAATCTAAAATTTTGACCGAAATTTTCCCAAAATCCAAAAAACATATAAAAATTCAAAAAGCACAAAAAGATTCATCACCATCTCTCATAAGCTGTTAATGCAAAATTCAGAACTCACTCTAACTCCCCATAATACTCCAACCCACATTCATGAAAATCCAATTGTTGAGTACAATCCTGATAGCCCTCACACTCCTAACGCTCCAAAGTTCTGGGTTCCACCTCCCACACCATCACACTCAATCTTAAATAACATACCATTTTCCTTCTTAGGACACACTTCAGAGAGCACTCCAAGTATACCAAGTGAGGATACCGAATATTTGAGAGAGAGAAATATGTCACAACATGGTAGTGCAGCCGCCGCCGAGGGAGAGGCCCCTTACCGCCCTTTGAGAGACGTCTTATATCCCGAGTGCACTGTCACTCCGGGATGTATTTTACTCACGTGTAATGCGGGACAGTTTCTCTTTAGGAATGGGATGATCCATATACTTTCCACTTACCATGGAATGGATTCCCAAAAGCCATATGCCCACATCATGAAGTTTGAGGAGGCGTGCGAGACTCTTAGCGATCAAACATGCACAAAAGATGTTCTCCGCCTCAAACTCTTTCCATTCTTGCTAAAGGATAAGTCTAAATCATGGCTATGGTCCTTACCTTAAAATTCGATTTCATCATGGAACAAATTAGAATCCAAATTTCTCAAGAAGTTCTTTCCTCCACATCGAACGAATTCCATCAAGGCTCAAATTCAAACTTTTTGACAATTAGAAAATGAGTCATTCGAACGATGCCCCGAGAATTTCACCGAGTTAATTTCCTCGTGTCCCCATCATGGTTTTGATAAAACGCAAATCATTTCCTTTATCCGTAATGCGCTGAACATTAACTCCAAGCAACTTGTTGAAACCATGGGTAGTGGTCCGTTTGTCGACTTAGACGCCCACAATGCTGAGCTTCACCTGAGGTATGTCGCTGAGACTACCCAATCCTGGAATACATCTGACCCTAATGCTCAAAATCAAAATCGTCAAGTGACCACAACTCCATCGGCGTCCGGTCTATTTCATGTAGAAAGGAATTCTATAGCGAACAGTTGACTTGATCTGATTAAGAAAGGACTGTGAGACCTACGTGAGGAATGTGGAATAAGACCAAGTGGATCCATCCCAAACCCTATTGAGAGGGTGTGTGCGATTTTGTGAGGTGGGTCATTCAACTGAGGAATGCCCGACTATACCCGCCAACAAAGTAATGCTTCTAGAGCAAGTTAGTGGCATAGGAGGCTTTAAGGGTAATTTCGCTGAGCCGCACGGGAATTCTTACAACCCTTCATGGAAAAACCACCCTGGTTTTAGCTATGGGCAACCACATGCTGCAATGAATCCTAATTCACATGTTGCCCCTCCTCTACCACCGCATTTTCAACAAGCTCCACACATGCAAGGACATGTGCAAGCACCACCACCTCAAGGAGCATACATCCCTCCACCGTGGCGAAGTCTCGAGGATATGATCAACCAATTTATCAATACCCAGACTGCAACTAATGATAGGCATGAGCGCATGATGAACGACATGAATGCGAATATCTCACAGTTGCAATCATCGTTGAGTATCCAAGAGAAGTGAAAATTTCCTACCCAGGGCCAAAGACCACCCCAAGGTCAAACTAGTGTTAGCTCCACCTTGACAGAACATCAGGAGCAATGCCAAGCTGTGACCACTCTTCATAGTGGGAGACTCATTGATTTATCACTCCCCCACACGAACAACCAAAGACAAGGAGATTTCGCCCGGCACGAAAGAGGCCGAAGATATCCCCTTGAAGGAGAGTGATAAAGAGGACATTAGTGAGCCCGAGGTAGTAGTGAAACCACCCATTTCGACACCATTTCCTCAAAGGTTGGTTCCTTCCCATAAAGGAAACCCCCGTGATGAAGTGCTAGATGTACTAAAGCAAGTGAATCTGAATTTACCTTTCCTCGATGCCATTAAGCAAATTCCAGCTTATGCTAAAGTCATCAAAGACTTGTTGACAGTAAAAAGTAGGATAAAGGTAAAGAAAAATGTCTTTCTAGCACAGAACGTGAGCTCCATCCTACTCAATGATCTCCCGCCCAATTTCAAAGATCCCTGTGCACCCACCATTTCCTGCATCATTGGAGAAAATAAAATTGAGAAAGGCTTACTTGATTTGGGAGCAAGTGTCAATATTCTCCCTTACGCCATCTATAGGAAACTTGACTTGGGCGACCTCAAGCCCACAAAGGTCACTCTCTAATTAGCGAATTGAACCGTGAAGATCCCAAGAGGCATAGTTGAGGATGTGATCGTCCAAGTTGACACTTTCTACTTCCCGGTAGACTTTGTCATTTGGGACACGGAGCCCTCCTTCACCTCGAGCAACCATGTTCCCATCATCCTTGGGCGCCCGTTCTTAGCTACGGCTAACGCAATCATCAATACTCAAAATGGGCGAATGCAACTCACTTTTTGGAACATGACTTTAGAGACTAACATCTTCCATATCGCCCAACAGACGGGGAAAAAAGATGATCTTCACGCGATGAGTAAAATAGACAAAACCGTAGAGGAGTATTTTGAGGAAACTTATTATGGAGATGCCTTAGGGTCCTCTTTAGTGTCGAACCACGAGAGTGAGGGGACGTACACTACATTCGAGAGGGAGGTTGAGGAGTTGAGAGAGTTATTTGATGAGAAAGCGTCGGACGAGGACGTGAGAGATGTAAGTTAGGTTTCTAGATTCGAGGAATTACCACCGAGGGATACACGCATGGATCCCTCCAACGAAAAATTTCTAACCCTCGAATTGAAGAAACTCCCCTCCCATATTAAATATGCATACCTAGGAGAGGATGAGACATTTCCTGTTGTTATCTCCTCTAGCCTAGACGAAGAGCAAGAAGGTAAATTGCTAAAGATTCTGAGGAAGCATCAAAGTGCTTTTGGTTGGTGTATTACTGATTTGAAAGGGATAAGTCCTTTGATTTGCACGCACAAGATCCATCTCGAAGAGGATATCAAGCCCTCGAGAGAAATTCAAATAAGGCTAAACCCTAGTATGAAAGAAGTGGTGAGGACCGAAATAATTAAGCTATTGGATGGCGGGATTATCTACCCAATCTCGGATAGCAAGTGGGTGAGCCCTATTCAAGTTGTCTCGAAGAAGTCGGATATGAAAGTGATTGAGAATACTAAGGGAGAGCTAGTTCCCCAACGTACCACCATCGGGTGGCGCGTTTGCATTGATTATCGAAAACTCAATGCGGGAACTAGGAAAGATCATTTCCCCTTACCATTTATTAATCAGATGCTTGAGAGAGTGGCGGTCCACCCTTACTATTACTTCCTTGATGGTTATTTCGAACATAACCAAATTGAGGTAGATGTAGTTGAACAGGAGAAAACAACCTTCACTTGCCCTTTTGGTAGGTTTGCCTACAAACCTATACCATTTGGCTTGTGTAATGCACCCGCGACCTTTCAAAGGTGCATGTTGAGCCTATTTAGCGACATGGTCAAGAGAGGACTTGAAGTGTTCATGGACGATTTCAGCATTTTTGGCACCTCGTTCGACCTTTGTCTTGAAAAACTAGAAAAAGTACTTGCCCGGTGTGTGGAAAAGAACTTAGTGCTGAATTGGGAGAAATGCCACTTCATGATCACCGAGGGAATAGTTCGTGGCCACATAGTTTCATCCAAAAGGATAGAAGTTGATAGAGCTAAGATAGATGTCATAGACGACCTACCCCCACAAAAATCGCTCAAAGACGTGTGCTCCTTCTTGGGCCACACGGGGTTTTATCGAAGGTTCATTAAGGACTTTAGCGCCATCGCTAGATCCTTAAGCAACCTACTTATGAAGGACAACCCATTTGAGTGGACGGAAGCATGCTAAAGAGCTTTTGAAAAACTGAAAACCATGCTTGTGTCCGCTCCCATTATGCAAGTTTCGAATTGGTCTTTACCATTCGAACTTATGTGTGATGCTAGCGATTACGCGATAGGGGCTGTTTTGGGCCAAAGAAATGACAAACAGGATCATGTCATCTACTACGCTAGACGGACTCTTATCGGACCACAACTCAATTACTCCACTACCAAGAAGGAGTTGCTAGCAGTAGTCTTTTCTCTTGACAAATTTCGGTCTTACCTTATCGGTTCTCCCATTACGTGCTTCACCGACCACACGGCATTGAAAACACCTACTTGCAAAGAAAGATGCAAAGCCGCGCCTTATAAGGTGGATCCTACTCCTATAAGAGTTTAATCTCTCCATCAAAGATAAGAAAGGAGTAGAAAACGTCGTTGCCGACCACTTATCACGACTTTCATCCGACGTACCTAGTGATTCCATACCCATAGATGAATACTTTCTAGATGAGAAACTCTTTGCTACCTCTTCTTTTCCCTGGTTTACGGATATAGTAAACTACCTTGTCACGGGAGCCGTCCCTTCCTACTGGACACCGCAAGATAAGAAGGGGTTTATTACTTGGCTGCGCATGTTTTTCTATGCCGATCCCTTACTGTTTAAATATTGTGCCGACCAAATCATCCGACGATGCATACTGGATGATGAAATCCCCAAAGTCATCCAATTTTGTCATTCAGAAGCTTGTGGAGGCCACTTTTCGACGAAAAAGACGGCCACTAAAATTCTGCAATGCGGCCTCTATTGGACCACAATATTCCGAGATGTGAACGATGCTTGTAAATCTTGCAATAGGTGTCAACGGATGGGAGCTATTACCTAACGAGACATGATGCCTCTTACCCCCATACTCATTATTGAGATCTTCGACTGTTGGGGTATTGACTTCATGGGCCCTTTCCCCCATCCTTTGATTTCCTATACATCCTTGTCGTGGTAGACTACGTTTTTAAATGGGTGGAAGCTATAGCTACCACGACAAATGACAACAAAATGGTGATTAAGTTCCTGCTGGAACACATACTTTCCCACTTCGGTGCTCCGAAAGTGATAATTAGTGATAATGGCACGCACTTTTATAATAGGCCATTCGCGAAGCTCATGAGAAAGTATGGTGTTGTTCATAAGGCTGGAACGACTTATCACCCACAAATGAATGGGTAGACCGAACTAGCGAATTGGGAAATCAAGAACAATCTAAAAAATACCGTCAATCCTACCCAGAAAGATTGGTCACTTAGATTGAAAGATTTGCTATGGTCCTATCGTACCGCATACAAAAATCCGCTCGGCATGTCCCCTTTCTGCTTTGTGTATGGAAAACCTTGCCATCTTCCCTTGGAACTAGATCACAAGGCGTATTGGGCAATTAAGGAGTTAAACTATGCCATGGATAAGGCTAGTGAAGCTCGCAAGCTTCAAATAAATGAGTTAGAAGAGATACGCAATGATGCGTATGAGAACGCTAAAATCTCTAAAGAAAGGATGAAACTCACTCACGATAACATCATTCTACGCAAAGAGTTTCTTCGTGGGCAAAAAGTGCTTCTTTATAACTCTCGTCTTCATCTCTTTTTGGGCAAATTACGGTCACGATGGTCTGGCCCGTTCGTTGTGAAGAATATTTTCCCTCACGAAGCTGTTGAGTTAGACGACTTGAAAGGGTGAAATACATTCAAAGTAAATGGACAACGCCTAAAGCCATATCTAGAGGCGTGTGTTGAAGAAGTCGACACCGTTTGGTTGTCGGACCCCATTTACGGGGTAGAGTGAGCTACTACAGTAAGGTCGTCACATCCCCGACGCGTATGGGGTAAATTCTTGTGTATAGTACATGAGAGTCGTGTGAGTAATGAGAGTCCATAGGATTAGGGTACATTCCGGAGAGAGCATTCACATGTTTCGGGAAATCGAGTCAAGTTGCGTTGACCATAGACATCGAGAGGATTTTTGAATCCAAACTGATAGGGAGAACGATGAGAATTGAAAACTTTCGAAGAAGAGCTATCGCAATTAAGTTAGGGGAAAATCCTGCTCAATACAAGAACTTGGATCGGTTCCTTTATTTTTGGGCCGGAACGGTCCGCCCCGGACCGGTTCCTTTATTTTATAGGCAGATCGATCCGGATATTGTAAAGTTCGAAAATTAAAGGCCCGGACCGGTTCGGTCCCCAAGCGGACTAGTCCACTTTCTGCAGAAATTTTTCCCCCTATTCCCTAAGTGCACCCCCTTCTCCCCAATCCCTTCCCTTCCCTCATAATTAATTTCCCTATAGCCAACTCTTCAATTTCCCTCCCACATACACTCCCTCTTTCCCTCCAAATCCTTTTCGTCCATTTCCCAAACGCTACCCACCCCTCACCTATAAATACCCACCCATAGCCTCCACTTTTCTTCACACCTTCAACCACCTCACTCCTCTCTTCTCTCTCCCTAAATTTTCCAGCAACCTCTCCCTATTATCATGGCCCAATGCCCCGCCCCCGTCAAATATAACTCCATCGACATCCTCCCCTTCGGCCATGGTGAATTCCGTTCCCGCCAAGATGAGCGGTGGTGCAATCGGTTCTTTAGTCCGGATCGTAAACTCCACATGGAGCGCGTTGTCCAATGGGCCAATCTGCCCAATTCCGTTACTACACTTTTCATGCCTCGGGCTTGGTGTCGATTACTCAATCAACCGTACGAAGTGGTTTGGGCAGCCGAGGTCCGATCTTTCTATGGCTCCCGTGTTTGGAGGGGCCAATTCGAATCTCAAGCATATGTTGACGGCACCGTCATCCCTTTTTCGCTAGCCCTTCTCACGGACAAGTTGGTCGAATACGACGTTCCCGATGTTCAATATTTCACCTACCCAAGGAATGTCGCCCCGGTCGCCAAAGAACTGATCATGGAACGCATTGCCCCCGATGGTCCATGGAGGGGGCAAACTGTCTCTATTGGACGTCTTAATGAGAAAGCGCGCCTCACTTTTCAAATAGTGTGTGCAAATATTTTGCAAACGTCCAATGATTCAGCATTGTGTCTCCGTCAGGCCACATTACCATATCACCTCTTCGACCCCAACACTTCCATTAACCTGGCCCGCACCCTATACGCCGACATCATCACCGCGGCCCTGGATGAGAAAGGTGCAGCACCACTTCCATATGCACGTTTGATTACATCCATCCTCAAGGACGCTGGCATTGAGGCACTGCTTGATCGTACTCACCTTCCCGGTCCTTTTGGACAGGGAACCCGAACGCGAAGTGCCAAATAGCTAGCCATCCTTCGAGCAAGGCGGGGAAGTGATGACGAGGATGATGCTGCCTTGAGTGAGAGCGAAGAAGAGGAAGAAGAAGAAGCAGGTGCTGATGTAGAGATGGGCGACGTCGGTGCGGATGAAGAGTCAGCTAAAGAGGAAGACGACCCGAATTTTGAATGGGCGGGTAGCGACCTCACTAACCGTATGTCAGCCCTTGAAACGAGATTCAACAGCTTTTTGACCGACTAACGTCGCGATACAGCCATGATGTTTCGGTTCCAGGCAGATTTGTACCGACGCCAGGGGGATCCCAATGAGCCATTGCCATCCTACTTCTATGACCCCTATGGCCCCGATGCGCCCAACTCTTCCCACCCACCGCCCCCGTGAAGCTTTGGTTGTTTGTGACAGTTTTTAGTTGTTTCCCTTGTCCACATGCTGTATGCTCTTTGTTGTTTTTGTACCACAGTTCTATTTTATAAAAATCTGCATTTTCTCCATTTGTTTATTTTATTTATTGCACTTCTTATTTTGCCTTGCTTATATTTTAGTCCTTTTTGCTTGAGGACAATGCAAAAGTCTAAGTAGGGGGGTCTAAAACTTCACAAATTTTCAAAAATGCCCAGAAATTTAAAAAAAAATCATAAAATCCTGAAAAATCCAAAAATATTTTTGTTCAAAATAAATAAAAATTGGAATTCAAATTTTGCAAAAATATCATTAAAAGTCGGTGTAAAGTCTCAAGTTGTAAAATGCAAATACACAAAGCCGAAATTAACCAAAGATGGAAATTGTGCGAAAATTGACGAATTAACGAATAAGTGTGGAGATTAACAAACCCGGTGAGATTCGAGCCTTTCATCTTTATGAAATTTATAAATCAATCCGAATTAATTGTTAACTCAAAGTTCTTTTCAGCGCCTAAAAAGTCGTCGTGGATTTCAATCCTTTCATTTTGATCGATTTTGATAAAGGTGTGTGGTATTGCCTTAAAACGCGCACAACAAATCTCTAAACTTAATTAATCTCGAGACGCATATGGTAAATTAATAAGTAATTCGGACAATGAAGTAGGCCATCGTTTGTTACCCAAAAATATTGGCTAGAAAAAGATGTGAAAAATTATCCCTTTGATAACCCAATTGAGCCGAATAAAATTTATCCTTTTCGTTTGGCACCCCGAAAAACCCAAGTAGCCCAGAATTGCGAAAATAGAATATTCAATAAAGTTTGAAAAGTGCATAAAAAGGGGCAAGAAAAAAATAGACATGCTCAACAAAAATAGTAAGAAAAGAAAAAAAGTGAAAAATAGAAAAATAGAGAAAAAGAAGAAAAAAATGAGCAGTAGCTTGAAAAAAGCACAAATGGACACCATACACGACTTTTCCAATTCCAACCTTCCCTACCATTTTCATTTTACCCAATATACCATAAAACCCAAAAAAGTCCTAACCGAGTCCGAATTGCAAAATTAGTTACCGCGTGGAGAGCTATGACACCAAAGGATAATAAAAGAGATAATGCATGAATAAGAGGCAATGTTCTCGTTTTTAAAATCGTAATCCGTTGATGTGATACTATCACTATAAAATTTTCGTCTTTCTACTTGTATGCGTGACTTTGCGTCCATTATATTTACTCTTTATATCACGCATACCGAGAGAATAGACATAATTCGAGAGATTCGTTTGAGAGAGCATTCCGTGAGAAATTGAAATCAAAACGAATTTTCGGGTAAGTAACGTAATGATCAATCGGTGGAAATTGACGATTAAAATTCTGGCTTCGCACACACGTACTATGATTTCAGACTATTGAGCTTGACTTGATGATGATTATTTTCTAAAAAAGTTTGAATTATACAATTTTTGCGTATTTTGAAATTTCTTTGAGTCGAATTTTGTGGGTATATTCACTGCAAACCCTCACGAGACACAACTCGTCCTACTAGGGTAACCTAGGGGTTTAAAGATTTATTGCATATGCTAAATGCAATCGCTTGCCCGCAAAAAGGGTATTCTATCCCAATAAAATCATTTTCAAGAGTTAAGCCTTGCTAGGATTCTTTTACATTGCTCGGGACGCGCAAAGTTCTATGTTAAGGGGTTTGATTAGGCATAAATTCTTCCCAATTTATCCCTTTAATTTAGTTACTTTTAGCACCTCGAACAACGTAATCGATTTAACTTTGTCTCATAATCTTGCTACTGACTTATCCTAACGAGTACACTGAGTTTCTGGTATTTCGTATTGATTTTACAGGTATTTGATGTCAATTAAAGAAAGAAACCGGAAGAACCGAGAAAGAAGAGAAGGAAAGTCAAAAGGGAAAAAATTGTAATTTCTACCTAGAATTCGGATGAGGAACATAAAGAGAAGTTGAAGATATCAAGTTCATGAGCATGTAGGAGGAAACGACACCTCAATCGGAGTCCCGATGTGAAAGTTATGAGCAGTCAAAGTCTGAAGGAAAAAGTCAAAGGAAGCCCGGATCGATCCGGGACGGACCGGTCCGCAATGTCAATTTCCAGAGAACCCCGGACCGAAGACAAACTGAAGCTGAAAGAAATTAAAAGAACCGATCCGCCCAAGAATTAAAAGAACCGATCCGAATTCCAGACAGACCGAACCGCATGAGGACCGGACCGGTCCGCCTGTCGAGTTTTAATTTATCAAACTTCCTCTAATGGAGAGTCCTAGTGCAGCTAAAATTCTTGGAGTTTTGTAGGGTATTTAAACCCGTTTTAGTATCATTCTTAGTACGGAGAATTTAGCTAATTTTCCATTCTTTCTGTAGAAACCCTAGTTTGAAGATTGATTACAATTTTAGTTCCAAGTTTGAAGATTGTTCACATTTCTGTGATTACAAGTATTGTTAATTGCTGCTTTTAGTGCTTTGGTAAGATTAGTGAGTAATTTTCTCTGTCTAATTTTCTGCTTACATCATTCTACAAATTTTCTTTAGTTTAATTATGATTTCCAGCAATTCCAAAATCGTTTTCATTAAGTTCAACATGGTAGGCTAGATTTTTAAAGGTCGAGATGCATGAACCCAACCTGATGTGGTAGTTGTATGTACATAAAATTAATCCTCTAAATTTAATTATTTGGTTATGACCGTATTGTATAGAAACACGACAATTGTAGATCTTTAGATCTCGTCTGCTTCCGGGTAATCGGGATGCTTTAGAATACAATTCGAGTGTAACTATCGCAATACCGATTTACTCGTCCTCTGATTAAGGATGATGCGGGCTTGAACATCATATACGTAATGCTTGGGAGTACTAAATTGTGGGTCTAATCAATCATTTAAATTTATGATTAGTTTTATAACGTCAATACACTAAGGTTGGGGGATTGTATTCCCGTTATGTTTTTCTCATCATATAGTTTAAAGTTTTAAATCATTCATCATTAGTATTTTAGGTAATTTAGAATATTTCAATTTTTCATAATTTCATAATTGCATCTAGTATAGTTGTTCCATAAATAAAATCATCTTTTCCTTTCTTTTTAGAGTCAGAGTTAGGATTTCTTCGTCGATCCAAAGTCATCACAACTTCGTTGTCCTATTTCCCTGTGGATACGATCCCCACTTACCGGGTTTATTACTAACGCAACAAGCTTGCACTTGAGCCTAGTGAGTACGCACTTCTTAGATACATTCTTAGTCGCGTCATAATTACTTTCAACTAGTTTCCAATCCTAGGGTGTTCCCAACACCATGGTCTACCACAAAGGCTTTAGTATCATCAATAATCGTTGTTAGTCCACTCACAATGAACCTTATGGTCTTATCAAAATTCTTGAGCATTCCGGGTCTTATCAAAGCCTCGAGATGTTTGATATTCATTACATATGTTACCATCGCCAATGAACTCATTATAGAGGATCTTCTCTATGTTAGGGTTCATGACCTACGTACCCTCAAATAAATGTTGGGTCACTCCTAGCCCAGGTTGAGAAAACCTCAAAATTTTCATCATGCTCATCAATTATCCATAAGATAATCACATCACCACACAGGCTTATCCGACTGATATTCTCATGCTAACCTAGAGACATCCTGGGTATCATAATGCAAACACGTACGATCGATCACATTCTCAATCCGTACAATTTCAAACCAAGTTAAACACCACCATCTAATGTCTTATCAATTTTTAGTATTCATAATATTCTCAAGTCACAATCTCGGGACACACGACCCAGTCTCTCAAGTAATACCGGCTAACTAACAAGCATGTTAACCTAAGCCATTAGATAATATATGCAACTATATGTAACAATGCAAGACCACGTGTACGCATAAACTGATATAGAATAAAAGTGCATCCGAAGAAGAGCACACTCATATACCGTGACACATCAGCCATAACTGGCCTAACCCGCGTCACTATTGTGCCTATGTAGTGCCACACCCGTGTCAGGACCGATTAAAAACTTCCATTTACTGGGATTAAAGAGGACATAAGAAACACAATGAATTTGGTGAATTCTACTCCCAAAATAAAATAATCAAATTCCGACAATGAATCAAGCCACTCGAAGTACGAACCCACAACGTATGCTTGAATTCTATAACTTTTTACCGATACCTGTTAAGCACCATAGCCTTACCACGTACCTTGGTTAGGTCTGCTAACTTTAACGAGTCCTACTCAAGCATCATCTGTCCATGCCGGATGAACGAAACACAAATAAGTTTCCTTTGAGATGCTGAAATGCTAGGCTTCCTTCCTTAAGACTAATGCTACATATCCATCACTGGGTAAGCATAACTTATCCTAAAGCATGACGAAGTTACTTATCTTGACACTTATCATTAGTTACCGACCCATCACAGTTAGGCCTCCAAAATTTCAACACGCAGTAACTAACCTTAGTTTTCGAGATCACTCTCACCAGTTGCACATAGGGCTGACAGAGTTTCATGCATTTAATTCATGAACCATAGCTACCACTCTTAGCACTGTCAACATGATACTAAATCATAATCACCCTAATAGTATCTCAACTTTCAAGAATCACTCATACATAATGATTTCCCTCAATAGAGTCATTACTAACCATATAGGTAGCACACGTAGGCGTTGTAATCAAGCCTAACACTTTATCCCGAGTGCCATCTCTAGAGGACAAAATGCACCTCACTGTGTTTTAATTATCCCAAGTGTACCACCCAGCATAGATCAAATCTATTTTTGAAATTTTCCTCGAAGGTCATATCCTAGTACAAAGACCGTGGCGCTAACTCTAAGTACTTCTATAAACCAACGTGACCAAAACCTACTACAATCACCAATGATTTGCCATCACTATGCAAACTCCAAGATGACATGATTCCCAAATGCATTATGGATAATAACACCACACTCAGTTATTTCTCTGACAATTTGCACGTCTAATACGAGAAATCGTCAGTCATAATATGGTCTATTATGCTACGTTGCATGGGGTCTACCAATACGAATGTGGATCACCACAGAAACCTTGATGTACAATAATTCCCAAGGGTTCTGGGAGAGACACTATTGTCATTGTGATACACAGTACACAACGTTAAATTCATCACTACTTAGGGAATGCCTACCCTCGCATGAACATATTGCTAGACAAACTTTAGTATACATCTCCAAGGACTTTTAATACGGTTACACATGCCTACTTATGTCACTAACCCGAAGTTGACCCCACTAGGCCACATCGTCTAATTCTCAATAAGTGTTCAACCATGATAACTAAATTGCCTCACTATGGAATTATCGCACTACGTGCTAACCTACGCACTAACACAACTATATATATCTTGGTAGGATACGGGGCGTCGATCATTGCCTATGGACACTAAGGCCCATGCCTAAGAATGACACAATGGATTCAATCTCTCAATGATAAACTACAATCACCCAAACTCCAAATTAAAATCATCCAGGTTCTGGTAGGACACAGGACGTCGGGTATTGAGCACGAGGAGGCCCACCCTACTGACGCCACAAGAGGTCCTTTTTTTTTTAAAACGTCACAACTTAATTACTTAATGCTAAATCAACACGATTATATAGGTTCACTCCTAGGTTTCCCCAATCATTAAGATCATCTAAATCCTCACTATATTCAAGACATACTAAACTTTAGCTGGCAGCCAATGGACCGTACGGGGGCTATTTCGTGTTTTTCCCCTCTAACGCCTTATTTTTAATCTTAATTCCTCATATTTTCAAATTATCATCGTATTCTCAAATCGGGAGTCCCGTGATAACGTGGTTAGTTCCTATGAGTTACGTTGGTCCCGTGAGAAGTGTTAGTGCCTCTTTTGGGACTGTACGGGGGCTGTTTCGAGTTTTCACCCTCTAATGCCTTGTTTTAAAGATTAAGTCCCATATTTTAAAATTATCGTCGTATTCTAAAACTGGGAGTCCCGTGATCACGCGATCAGTTCCTACGTATTACATTGGTCCCGTAAGAGGTGTTGGTGCCTCTCACAGGACCGTACGGGGGTTGTTTCGAGTTTTCACCCTCTAATGCCTTGTTATCAAGATTAAGTCCTCATATTTTCAATTTATCATCGTATTCTCAAACCGGGTGTCCCGTCATCGCGATATCAGTTTATACGTGTTACATTGGCCCCGGGAGAAGTGTTGGTTCCTCTCACGGGAGCGTACGGGGGTTGTTTCGAGTTTTCACCCTCTAACGCCTTGTTTTCAAGCTTCAGTCCTCATGTTTTCAAATTATCATCGCATTCTCAAACCAAAAGTCCTCTTATCATGCAATTAGTTCCTATGTGTTACATTGGTCCCAAGAGAGGTGTTGGTTCCTCTCACGGGATCGTACGGGGGCTGTTTTGAGTTTTCACCCTCTAACGCCTTGTTTTCAAGCTTAAGTCCTCATATTTTAAAATTATCATCCTATTCTCAAACCACGAGTCCTGTAATCATGCGGTTAGTTCTTACATGTTACATTGGTCCCGTTAGAGGTGTTGGTGCCTCTCACGGGATCGTACGGGGGCTGTTTCGAGTCTTCACCCCCTAATGCATTGTTTTCAAGTTTAAGTTCTCATATTTTCAAATTATCATTGTATTCTCAAATCGGAAGTCCTGTGACTACACGATCAGTTCCAATGTGTTACATGGTCCCGTGAGAGGTGTTAGTGCCTCTCACGAGACTGTACGAGGGTTGTTTTGTGTTTTCCCCCTCTAACGCCTTGTTTTCAAGGTTAAGTCCTCATATTTTTAAATTATCATCCTATTCTCAAACCGCGAGTCCCGTGATCACGCGTTAGTTTTTACGTGTTACATTGGTCTTGTTAGAGGTGTTGGTGCCTCTCACGGGACCATACAGGGGTTGTTTCGAGTTTTCACCCCCTAACACGTTGTTTTCAAGCTTAAGTCCTCATATTTTGAAATTATCATCGTATTATCAAAGCGGGAGTCCCGTGACTGTGCGGTCAGTTCCTACGTGTTACATTTGTCCCGTGAGAGGTGTTAGTGCCTCTCATGGAACCATATAGGTTTCACCCTCTAAATCCTTGTTTTCAAGATTAAGTCCTCATATTTTCAAATTATGATCATATTCTCAAACTGGGAGTCTCATTTTCACGCGGTCAATTCCTACGTGTTACATTGGTCCCCTGAGAGGTGTTGGTGGCTCTCACGGGATCGTACGGGGGCTGTTTCGAGTTTTCACCCTATAATGCCTTGTTTTTAAGCTTATGTCCTTAAATTTTCAAATTATCATCGTATTCTTAAATCGGGAGTCCCGTTATCGTGAGATTATTTCCTACGTGTTACATTGGTCCCGTGAGAGGTGTTGGTGCCTCTCACGGGATCGTACGGTGGATGTTTCATGTTTTCCCCCTCTAATGCCTTATTTTTAAGCTTAAGTCCTCATATTTTCAAATTATCATTGTATTCTCAATCTGGGAGTCCTGTGATCGTATGATCAGTTCCTTCGTGTTACATTAGTCCCACGAGTGGTGTTGGTGCCTCTCACGAGACCTTACGGGGGCCATTTTGAGTTTTCACCCTCTAACGCCTTATTTTCTAGCTTAAGTCCTCATATTTTCAAATTATCATTGTATTATCAAAATGGGAGTCCCATAATTGCGCAATCAGTTCCTATGTGTTACATTGGTCCCACGAGAGGTGTTAGTGCCTCTTACGAGATCGTACAGGGGCTGTTTCGTGTTTTCACCCTCTAACGCCTTATTTTTAAGCTTAAGTCCTCATATTTTCCCATTATCACCGTATTGTCAAACCATGAGTCCTGTGATTGCGCGGTCAAGTCCTACGTGTTACATTGGTCCCGCGAGAGGTGTTGGTACCTCTCCCGAGACCGTACGGAGGCTGTTTCATGTTTTCCCACTCTGACGCCTTGTTTTCAAGCTTATGTTCTCATATTTTCAAATTATCATCGTATTCTCAAATTGGGAGTCCCATTATCACGTGGTCAGTTACTACGTGTTACATTGGTCCCCTGAGAGGTGTTGGTGCCTCTCACGGAATCATATGGGGGCTGTTTCGAGTTTTCACTCTCTAACGCCTTATTTTCAAGCTTAAGTCCTCAGATTTTCAAATTATCGTCGTATTATCAAACTGGGAGTCCTTTGATCACGCGGTTAGTTCCTATAAGTTATATTGGGCCCGTGAGAGGTGCTGGTGCCTCTCACGGGACCATATGGGGGCTGTTTCGAGTTTTACCCTCTAACGCCATGTTTTCAAGCATAAGTCCTCATATTTTCAAATTATCATCGTATTCTCAAATTGGGAGTTCCGTTGTCGCGTGGTCAGTTCCTACGGGTTACATTGGTCCCGTGAGAGGTGTTGGTTCCTCTCACGGGACCATACGGGGGTTGTTTCTAGTTTTCACCCTCTAACACCTTGTTTTCAAGCTTAAGACCTCATATTTTCAAATTTTCACCGTATTCGCAAACCGGGAGTCCTGTGATCGTGCGATCAGTTCCTAGGTGTTACATTGGTCCTATGAGAGGTACTTGTGCCTCTCATGGGACCGTACGAGGGCTGTTTCGATTTTTACCCTCTAACACCTTGTTTTCAAGCTTAAGTCCTCATATTTTCAAATTATCATCGTATTCTTAAATCTGGAGTCCCGTTATTGTGCGGTCAGTTCCTACGTGTTACATTAGTCCTGTGAGATGTGTTGTTGCCTCTCACGGGACCGTATGGGGGCTGTTTCGAGTTTTCACCATCTAACGCCTTGTTTTTAAGCTTAAATACTCATATTTTCAAATTATCATTGTATTCTCAAATCGGGAGTCCCGTTATCGCGCAATCAATTCCTATGTGTTACATTAGTCCCGTGAGAGGTGTCGGTTCTTCTCACGGGACCGCATGGGGCTATTTCAAGTTTTTACCCTCTAACGCCTTATTTTCAATCTTAAGTCCTCATATTTTCAAATTATCGTCGTATTCTTAAACCGGGAGTCCCATTATCGCACGGTGAGTTTTGACATGTGACATTGATCCCGTGAGAGGTGTTAGTGCCTCTCACGAGACTGTACGGGAGCTGTTTTGTCTTTTCCAACTCTAACGCCTTGTTTTAAAGCTATATAACAGCTATATATGGCCATATATAGCATCTATATAGGCTCATATCACTACACCAAATCTGCCTAATTGTCACGGTCACTTGTCAAGGTCAATGACCGTGACAATTCGGGGCGAGATGACTTTTTTTGTCACGGACGTGTAATGGTCATTGATCGTGACAAGTTCGTTAGAATTGTCACAGTCGTGTCACGGTCCATGATCGTGACAAGTTTAGTGATGGTTAATAATCGTGACAAAGCCTTGACCCTTTTTAAAAACATTGTCACGGTCAATGACCGTGACAAGTCCGTGATTAGCTTATTTGTCAAGGACTTTTCACGGTCAACGACCGTGACAATTCTGGGAAAAATTTTAAAAAAATCTGCTGGGCAGTATGGCCACTGCCACTGCCCAGCAGTATATTTGTACCTGTTATAGCAACATCATATATCCAAATAAACTAAAGATAATGCAAATATATATTCAAAATAGAAACAATATACATGATGATATAATCCAAATATAATTCAAATGTACCAACTTAAAAATAATGTCACTACATGTCTGGGGTAAATGTGAGGAGGTGAGTAGGCCACACGATATACGAATTGACACACCAACTAATATACATCGTGTCGCATTGTTCGGGCAACCACAATATGAAGTTCTCCTTCCCGGGTATCACATGCGTGACGAGCACTTTGGACTCGATCTCTTGAAGCTCACGTCCATGAACTATTCAACCCTGAACGATATTTGGGTCCCTCAACCCCCGCCCTATCCGCTGGCCATCAAATACGTCCAATATGAACACTCTCGGCCAACCAAGTGTTGACATCGGTCTGTTGAAGGGAGCCAAATAGTGAAGTGGATCATCGAAGTATGCACGTGTCAGTTATGAAGGAGCGAGGTCTTCATCCTCATCATCCTGCGCCTCGTCCTCCCGCACCTCCTCCTCCACCGCCTTATCCTTCCCTTCCCCCTTACGATCTCCGCTTAATGTATGCTTCATGAATGAGTACATATCTTGGATCGTCGCCTCTAAACGGGACAGCTTCGCATCTTATGAATCCACCGTTCGAGCCAACCCGATGTCGCTCGTCTCCAATCCGATGATCCTAGATTTGGCCAACCGCGAGCTCACCCCCTTGTCCTCCCCTTGTGATCAGAGCCAAGAACTTGGCTGAGAGCGTCTGTGGACAAAGATGCCTTATCGGCATCAGACTGCGACTCATGCACTTCCTTAAGCTTTACCTGAAACGATAAAAAGCGCATGATTAGTAAAATAAGTAAACTAAAAAACGTAATTAACAAAATGTAAACTGTCGGATTACTTACAATCATGGTCGCGACACTTGGGGACACCTCCTTGTCCTTACCCTTCTTCGTCCAAAGAGCCACATAAGTATCGAGCCTATGTGGCTTACCCCCAGGGCCACTCCCTACCCCCTGAAATAAAATAAAATAAAATTAGTGTCGGCCCCGCAAAGTAAAATAATGCAGAATAATATATTTCTGTAGTTATAAAAAAATTACATCTTACCTTCATCCTATGCTCCACCTCGGCGTAAGACGTCCGACCGGAGTAGTGCACGTCCGTCTTTTTTGCCCGATTTTCTCTCCCCGATTGGCGAGATACCAATTGTCGCTCCCCGATCTCATTGTCAATGAACTTTTGCCATTGTACCAACGAGATCGGCTCCTTCGGCGGAACAGATTCACGCCATTGGATAATGGACTCTCATGTTTTCCCAAAGTACCGTGTCCTCATATTTTTCTTCCACGTCTTGTGTTACTCCCTCAACTGCTCTAAGATGGAATCGCGTAGCTTTGGATCCAAGTTGAATTGTTCCTGTCCAACAAATACAATGTTAGATGCGAATAAATATAAATATAAATATAAAATGAAATTGAAATCGAAATTGAAATTGAAATATTCATATAAATATATATATTACCTGTAGTGCCGCCCAAATAGCTAACTTGAGCTCATATGGCACCTCCTTCCAACTCATAAACCCCGGGCCGATGACCGTCTTTAGCAGCTCGAGGGATCTCGCTAATAACTTCGACTTGTTCTCGATGGTAATCCCAAATTCGGCATATTTGGGGAGCCTATGGGCCGAGAAGCCCGTTTCGCCTCCGCTACCACCGAGCAGAGATGACATCATCATAACCAGCATCATCATCCTCGCCTTAATACCTGAAGGAGACATTTGCTGTAAAAAAATGTTATTAGTACATATAAAAAAAATTAGAAGAAGACATGCAAATATGTACAATTACTATAAATAAAAATGAGCACTAATTATTAATTTACTTTCATACACCCCTCCCCCACCACACACAAACACACGTATATGCACACACACACCACCCCCTTCCACCCCACCACCCCCACCACACACACAATAATTATTTTCATCAATTAAACTAACAATTAATGTATACAATTATTAATTTACTAATTTACAACTAGGGGCAATCCTACTTTCATAATTAATCATCTATTAATTTCCTAATTTACAATAAGGGGCAATCATATATTAATTTACTAAAAAAATTAATAATCAATCAATTCTTTTATAAGGGACACTACACACATACACACATATAGACACACACGCAGCCCCCACCCCCACCCCTACCCCACCACCCACCCCCATCCCTTCCCCTGCCCCTCCCCCCACCTTGCCCCACCCCCTTCCCCCATCCCTCCCCCCCTCTAGAACTAGCTTATGTGGTAACAGTTATATTCCTATAATGGTGGATGGTTGTACATAATTTAATTGGGTCTCTTTTATGAAAAATAAATCTAAGTTTTTGAAAATTCTTTTAAAAATTGAGAACGAGAAGGACACCCAAGTATCTCGCATAAGAAGTGATAGAGGTGGAGAATTCATATACTCAGGTGTTACAGAATACTGTGTAGGTAATGGATATAAACATGAATTTAGTGCACCTAAGATCTTACAACAAATCTGCCTAATTGTCACGGTCATTGACCTTGACAAGTTCAACTTGTCAAGGTCAATGACCGTGACAATTCGGGGTGAGACAACTTTTTTTGTCACACTATATATTTCAAGTATGTTTTATTTAATTATCATACTATATATATATTGTTCCATGTACAAAGTAATTTTCAAAAAAAGTTGAAAAATCCCACCCCATATGGACAATAATCCAGTGGTCATGCCACTTTTAAAACTAACCAACCCAACATTTACTAAACAAAATAATCCAACAACAATGTCAACAACAAATGCGTATCCCGTACTCCTTCTAATTCATCTACTCAATTAATTCATTTCATCAATTAAACTAACAATTAAAGTATACAATTATTAATTTACTAATTTACAATGAGGGGCAATCCTACTTTCATATGAAATGGGCACTAGTTATTAATTTACTTTCATCTAAAACTATACAATTAAAATTACAATTAAAGCTACACAATTGTTAAGATTGCCCCACCACACACACACACACACACCCACCAAACCCCTACCCCCACCACACCACTTCCTGCCCCCTCCCCCCGCCACACACACACGCACACACATGCACACACACACACACCCCACCCCACTCCCACTACCCCACCCCCTGCCACCTCCCCCCACCACACCCCCTGCCCCCTCCCCCCACCCCCACCACACGTACACACACACGTACACACACAGCCCACCCCACCCCCACCACCCCCTGCCCCCTCCCCCACCACACACCACCACACACATATATACACACATATACACACACATATACACACATATATATACATATACACACACATAGAAATGAAAGAGAAAGAGAGAAAAAAAACATACCTTAGAGAGAGAGAGAGAGAGAGAGCTGAAATCGCTTAGAGAGAGAGAGAGAGAGAGGGAAAACCAAAAAACGGTGGAAAAAAAAGCCTAGGGCTTTTTTCACTGAAGACATTGTCACGGTCGTGTCAAGGTCCTTGACCGTGACACAAAATGCGTGTTTGTTTTCACGGTCAATGACCGTGACAAGGGTGGCCGTCTGAAAGGTGACAATTTGGCCATTTTGGTGTAGTGTATATAGCTGCTAGATATGGCCATATATAGCTGCTATATAGCCATATATAGCTGCTATACGTGGGCATATATAGCTGCTATATAACATGTGGACTCTGCATGAGGACTTTCAAAGAATACTGAAGCTTTCTTGTGAAGAAGAATGCCAAGGGTCTTTAATAATGAAATTCTCAATGAAATTGAAAAGACTCAAGTAGGAGCTTAAGAAGTGGACATAGATGTTTTCAAGAACATATTTCAACAAGTAGCAGACCTGGAAGATGATTTGTTGGACAAAGAAAACCAGTATATGAATGATCCCTCTAATTTTTCTAGACAAGAGATGCAAGCATCCCAAGCAAAACTCAATTTTTCAATGGCTTTAGACGAACAATTCTGGAAGCAGAAAGTTAAACACCAGTGGATTCAAGATGGAGACAAAAATTCAAAATTTTATCATGATATTGTAAAGAAAAAGAGAAGAAATCTTTGGATCCATAGACTGAAGGACAAGGATGGAAAATGGCTAGAGTCCCAGGCTGACATTTCCTCTGAACTCATAAATCATTTTGAAAATCTTCTTTAAGAAGAATCAGTTTCAAATGATAATGCTCCTTTTGATATTATTCCTAAAATGGTGACAGATGAAATGAATAAGACTCTCACTGAGATTCCTAGTGAAGAAGAAATCTTATTATCTATCAAAACCATGAATGGGGATAGTGCTGCTGGTGTATATGCTTTTAATGGGGTCTTCTTTCTAAAGTGTTAGGAGATTATAAAAATGGACCAGACCAATGCAATTGAAAGTTTTTTCTTAGGAGCAACCATTAAAAAATCTTAAAATGTTACTAACATTTCCAACATACCAAAATCCCATAATCCTACTTATAGTTCGTACAAGATACATTGGTCCCTTGAGAGGTGTTGGTGCCTCTCACGGGACCGTACGGAGGTTGTTTCAAGTTTTCACCCGCTAACCCCTTTTTTCAAGCTTAAGTCCTCATATTTTCAAATTATCATCGTATTCTCAAACCGGGAGTCCCATGATCACGCAGTCACTTCCTACATGTTACATTGGTCCCATGAGAGGTGTTGGTGCCTCTCACGGGATCGTACGGGGGATATTTCATATTTTCCCTCTCTAATGCCTTATTTTTAAGCTTAAGTCCTCATATTTTCAAATTATCGTCGTATTCTGAAACCGGGAGTCCTATGATCACGCGGTCAGTTCCTACAAGTTACATTGGTCCCGTGAGAAGTTTTAGTGCCACTCACAGGACCGTACGGGGGTTGTTTCGAGTTTTCACCCTCTAACGCCTTACTTTCAAGCTTAAGTCCTCATATTTTCAAATTATCGTCGTATTCTGAAATTGGGAGTCCCATGATCGTACGGTCAGTTCCTACGTGTTATATTGGTCCCTGGAAAGGTGTTGGTGCCTCTCACGAGACCGTACAGGGTCTGTTTCGAGTTTTCACCCTCTAACTCACTATTTTCAAGCTTAAATCCTCATATTTTTAAATTATCGTTATATTCTCAAACTAGGAGTCCTGTGATCGCCCGGTCAGTTCCTACGTGTTACATTGGTCCCTTGAGTGGTGTTGGTGCCTCTCATGGGACCATACGGGGGCCATTTTGAGTTTTCACCCTCTAATGCCTTATTTTCAAGCTTAAGTCCTTATATTTTAAAATTATCGTCATATTCTCAAACGGAGAGTCCCGTGATCACGAGGTCAGTTCCTACGAGTTACATTGGTCCCGTGAGAGGTGTTGGTGCCTCTCACGGGATGATATGGGGTCTGTTTCGAGTTTTCACCCTCTAACGCCTTGTTTTAAAGCTTAAGTCCTCATATTTTCAAATTATCATCGTATTCTCAAATCGAGAGTCTCGTTATCATACAGTCAGTTCCTACCTGTTACATTGGTCCCGTGAGAGGTGCTGGTGCCTCTCATGGGACCGTACTGGGGTTGTTTCGTGTTTTCGCCCTCTAATGCCTTGTTTTCAAGCTTAAGTCCTCATATTTTCAAATTATCACCGTATTCTAAAACCGGGAGTCCCGTGATCGCGCGTTTAGTTGTTACGAGTTACATTGGTCCCGTGAGAGGTGTTAGTGCCTTTTACGGGACCGTACAGGGGCTATTTCTTGTTTTCACCCACTCACGGGTTCGCTTTTGGGATGTTTCGGGTTTCTCCCCTCTAACACCATGTTTTTAAGCTTATGTCTAGAAATTAGCAAGTTATCATCGTATTCTGAAACCGGGAGTCTAAAATATTTTCGACATATTATCCAACAATCAAACCAATAATTATCCCATATTACTTCTAATTATCCCATACTCCTTCTGACATATTATCCAACAACAAGCCAACAACCAATAATTATCCAAGAAGCAAACCAAACCAAAGCAATAATTATCCTGTACTCCTTTTATCATCTAAAAGATTTAATAAATAATGTATATCAATTATATAACTACTTTAGTTAAAGAAAAGAGTACCTGGTGTGTAATGAAGAACTGATATATAATTCGTTAGATCTGCAATACGTAAATAGTGTGTTATGAAGAACGGGTATGTAAAATTAAACAAAGTACCTCACAAAACCACTAAAGAATTAGATCTGGTACCTAGATTTACATATGACACAAATTTATTCCCCCATTTTAACATTGCAATTCAAACTAACATGAGCAACCTGCTTCCTATAATATGTAAAGAAAAGTACACAAAGGCAAAGGAGAACAAAATCTATAATATCAACCCGGTGCCTATAATATCAATGTAGTTGTGATTATTACGCCGCCATTTTAAGGTTTTAAAATACATATCCAATCAAGTTGATCACAACAAATGTCAAACTAAAATAGAACTGTATGAAATCAACAGAATTATGGCATACATGTCAAGTTAAAATACGAATGAACGAAATCAAGTTGTATTTGTTCCATGTCAAGTTGTAGCCTACTAATATCTTGACGTAAACGTAAAAAATGCACATTAATCGCAAGATATGTGATATACTTTTTCATAGGCAAAATCAAGAGCACACCCAACAAATTTAATAACATGTACATTTATCGACACTAGTATCAATTCAATAAATTCAACATAGTATCCAAAACCCAAGCCAACAATATCTCATTATAGTAATGTGCACACGTGTTTGTGACTCGTATGTAAAAAAACTCATTTAATTATATTTTGTAAAAAAAAACAAGACAAGCATATTTTGTCAAAAAAATACACACATATACAATCTAAGGTTTATTGACATAATATATACATACACACAAATACAATATAGGGTTTACTTAAACCCTAATATTTTGTTGACATAAATCTATGCATACATATAACCCACAACAAGGCGGTTGTAATTTTTTTTACTTATTATAAATCCATTTAATTATATTTTGTTGAAAAAAATATAATGTCTAGAGTTTTGAATAATAGTTTGTCAAAAAAAATACACACATACAATCTAGGGTTAATTGACATAATCTATACATACACACATACAATCTAGGGTTTACTTAAACCCTAATATTTTTTTGACATAAATCTATACATACATACACATATAATCTATATATACACATGAATAAAATCTAGGGTTTATTGACATACAAAATAATTTATTTGTTGATAGTTAAACACACATATACACATAAATCTATACATCCACACACATATAAACATAAATCTATACATACACACACACACACACACACACACACACACACACACACACACACACATACAAATAGAAATCTATATATAGAAATGAGATGAAATCGCACCTGATGTTGTGAAATATCACATCGAAATAAAATCGCACAAGCCTTGAGAGAGAATTCGTTTCTACAGAAATGATTTTAAGAGGTTTTTTTTTAGGTTCTAAACCTGGTCATGGCCTATAGCTATGACCCACTATGCGCGACCAATAATTGAAGGGGTAAACTGCTGGATTGAACCTGGTCACGGCTCTACCACATGACCCACCATGCACAACCCTTTCTCCATCAAAATCACTGTTGGAATAGAGGATGGCCACGGCCCATAGCCGTGACCCAGATTCAGACCTAGAAATGATCACGGCCCCCAGCCGTGACCCAGTTTGTGTATGTTTTGTGCTTCGTCATGCCTATGGTCACGGTTCAAGTCCGTGACCCATCCGCGACCAGTTTGGAGGGAATTTTTGCACGAATTTGGGGCCAAGGTTGTCACGCCCTGGTCACGGCCCAAGTCCGTGACCCATAGTGGTCAGGGATTTGGTTCGTGACCACTTAGAGAGCATCCATGATTTAGTGTGGTAATAAATATGGTCACGCCAAAAATTGAGTTGGTCGCGGACTTGGGCCGTAACCAGCTGGTCGCAGACTTGGGCCGTGACCAGGTGGGCGTGACCATTCATAGGATTTGGTGTAGTGCCAAATTCGACATTTTATGAATTCCTTCCTCAGCCAAATTTGATTCCGAACCCAGGCTCAATACCTTGAATCATCGTAAATTGATCCATAAAATATTAGGCTTAACAATCCTATTATAATTCGATTTAATACACTAAATCTAAATATTAAATTCCTTATTTTAAATCAATTTACATATAATTACCAAGAACCCTAGTTGAATGATCATGACCTAAAAATAATCAATTATCCATAATTAAATCTCAAATGCTATAATAAACATAAGCGAGGTGATTTTTAATATGAATACATTCACAATTCTAAGTCCATCAAATTATATCCAACTTTCACAACATAAATTACATAATATTACATAAGAACCCTAATTTAAACATAATCAATTCAATTGTTAATTCATGTTCATAACTTCATAATGTAATTTCTACAACAATTTCAATTGTTAATTCTCATCAATTAAATTAAATCATAAACACTAAATTAAACATAATCAATTCATATCAAATAAGAAGAGTATAATGAAATATCATGTATTTATTAGTTATGGGGGTTGCCTTCTTCTTCTAGGAATTTCCCAATATTTCAAAGCGTCACTCCACTTTTCAAAATCTCTCGAAGATACTAAAGTTTTCAAGAGGTTAGTGTTTACGTGAGGCTAAGATTTTAAGCTAACTAATAAACTAAAAACTTACACTTAATATGCTATACCAAAAAGTCTCCTTAGGGATATGTTAAAACTCATCTAAAAGGCTCTAAAACATAGTCTATTCAACTCCAACCTTAACCAAATTGCTTACCTAACCCACTGGCCAAATTCCACACGTTTTCAACACTGTTTAGGCACTATAAAATCATCATTAGTCCGTCACACAAAACAACATTTATTCTCTAAAACATAAGGTATTCATAATAACAAGGGTCACATGTTTCGATTGTCATGCGACATTTGAAGAATAAGAGTTTAGTGAATTTTGAGGATGATTTTTTATTATAGGGGAAAACGTAATACCTCTTTGTATTGAACTTTAATTATTATCGTTTAAATGAGGGGGAGTTTTCTCTTTGAATTAGATGGTGTTTGACCTATTTATAACCTACGTTTGACCCTCGTTAGAACTCTCATTCGAACAAGGTCCAAAGTCATTCGAACGAATGAACAAAAATCAAAAATTTTTGCACACTTTAATGGGCTGTCGCGACGCGTATCATTGGATTAGATGAGTTGTCGAGATCTCAGTGGCTCAGGTCAAAACATGGGTCAATAGGGGGTTAGACCTTTAGTTAATGGGTTGAGTGTTTATGGGTTTAAATAGAAGTGAGAGGGGATAGAGAAACCATTTCCATCATATTTTTGAGCTCTCTCCCTCTCTCTAAGCTACACTCTTGCATTTCCATCCCCTTTCCCCTATCCCTAAGGTTTCCCCTTACATCCTAAGCCTTTTTCTAGCTATTCTAAGGCTAAATACACCCATTTCAAGCATAGTTTGAGGAAGAAGTTAGGTAGAAGAATTCATTGTGGAGCTCTCTTGAAGAAGTTGGAGCTTTCTTAGAGCTTTGGAGTTTTTAAGAGCTTTCAAGTCATTCCCTTGAGTTTTTCCTCTTCAAATCCAAGGTAAGGTTTTCCTCCAAATGTTTTCAAGATTAAAAGCTATTAGGATGCATGCTATAAAGGTATATTTTCAAAAATAATATTTTCTAGTATGTTTATTTAAAGTTTTCTTTCAAAAAATTGAATTTTTGAGAAAACTAAGTGTGAATGGGTTTTTGAAGAACAAAGGTATTTTAATCTTAAAATATGAGGATATAAGCATAAAAATATATTTCCAGGATAAAATAATATTTGGTTGCATATTTAAGGATTTCCAGGCTTGAAACCCTCCTCAAAATGTGTAAAATGTTGCACTATGTTGAAGAAGGACTTACAAACACGATAAATGGAATTAAAATTTGGTTTCTTGATGAAATAAATAAGTTGAAAATATTAGCACTGGGTAATTTATAAAATCAGGATGAAATGACATTTACTGCAACATATGTGTATGAGGGTAAAGAAGACATTTTAGTAAAAATGATCTTTATGACATTAAATATGTTTACTGAAAGGAAATATAAATAAATGGAATTTTCTTGGAGAAAAAGGATAATATTTGATTTTTGGACAAAAATTCATGAAATATGGGGTTGAACATAAAATGACTATTTATGATGCCATAATGAAAAAAATATATTTTTCACAAATTCGGTAAATGAGGGATAAAAAGGTAATTTTAGTAAAATTAGAGGGTTCTAGTGTTGGGCTTCCTCATTGGACCTTGTTGGTCGATTATGGGAAAAAAGGATAAATGAATGAAATGGCATGAAGACGGTGAAAGTAAAGGAATAATGTGGACTTTAATAAAGATGTTAAAACACATTAATATGAACTAAGATGAGACTGCAAAATAATTAAGAAGGGTCCAAAGCCCTAGGGTGGAAACCCAAAATCATTTACCAGAGAATATCATAGCATAGTTGGTAGTGTGGAGTCCATTAAAGCATGAAATTATTTAGAGGATTACGAGAGAAGATAATGGAAATAAAAATGAATTTGGTTGTGCTTAAGGAGGGTAAATAAGATAAGCTAATAAAAAGGGATAAAATGGAGACTAAGAAATAAAATAAGATTAAATAGTCTATAGACATAGTAAAGGTTGCCATAAAATGGTTAAGTTTGAGTATGAGCATATCGCTCGGGTGCATTGCATAATAGTTGCATTAATATTAGCTAAGTTGATAAACGTTTTCAGAATTGTTAAAATACATGATATATGTATAGTATTTTTATAGAAAACATATAGATTAATATTTCTCACCATTCGTTTTATGTTTAAACCCCCACCCCGGGTACATTGAGTAGGAACATTGGCAAGGATACCGGTAAAGCCCTTAAGGGCAACATTCATCGTTAGAAGTTCAGCTATTATATTTAAAAGTTATCTTTTTGACCACATTATATTTGGGATATTCTAGACTGCTTTTATTTGGGCCTTCGGCCAAGTGTTGTAATAAAACAGGGACAATCATGATTTATTTCTTATTTATTAAGCATTTTTGGATTCAACAAATTTTCATTAATAAACATTGTCAATCAACCTAACTACAAAAAGTGATAATTATTTCTTAAATTAAAACTGGTAATTTAATCCTTATAAAATGGTGAAACTAAAGGATTTATCCTAAATAATAAAAATTATACTTCCCCTTCCCTTTAACTCCTTCACTCGGTGCGGGTGGACCTGACACTGACCTAAACTCGGCTTGAGACATTACAAATGGTATCAAAGCAATAGGATCCTCGAGTGTGATGAAGTGTTTTACGTTTCTTAGTGTGCTTTATACATTTCTATTGTAGTTACCATTTCAGCTACTATTTTATGTTACTCAATTCTGCTATCGCTTTCATTTCGTATGATTGTGTATTGAACTCTACCTTTTTTTGTATACGACTACACGTCGTGGTAGGGTTAGCGGAATAGGTAACAATGATCTCCAATGAATGGAGCAGGCCGTCCGTCAGCTTTTCAACTTCGTCTCTCGGCAATAGAGAGCTAATCACAGTGGGATGATTGAAAGCACTACCTCGACCTCCATTCTGAGGGAGTTTAGGTGGCTATACTCGCCGACCTTTAACAGGGCAGGTAGCCCCGACACTACAGAGGAGTGGTTAGATGAGGTCACTCGATTTATTGAGATTCTTGACTTGCCAACTAATCAAAAGTCAAGATAACGACCTTCCAGCTCACAGAGCAGGCACAACGCTAGTGGAATGCCTACTCTACTAGTGTGGCAGAGACTATAGACCGGGACAACTTCAGGGTCACATTTTTAGACCGGTACTTTCCCCAGACATTTAATGATGCCAAGAAGGATAGTTCTTTCATATGATTTAGGGGAAGATGTTAGTGAATCAGTACCAGGTTAGGTTTGAGAGTTTCTGCAAGTATGTGGATGTAGTGCAGAAGGATAAGGCCGAAAAGACAAGGTTATTTATCAAGGGCGTTAACCCTAGTATTCGATGGATTATGGTTAGTTTGGATCTGCCAAAATACAAAACTGCCATAAATAACGCCATTAGGCTAGGGCTAGACGCAAAAGATGATAGGGCCATCGAAAAGAAGAAGAGAGATCCCAATAAGTCCAAGTGTAGTGGTCACAAGAAGTTCAGGAATGGGGCTCGAGGCTTCTTTTTGAAGATAAAGGCCGTTATGGGGGTTGGATCATCATCCACCTAGTGCACTAGTGACCAGATTCCCATAGTCCCTAATGAACGGACTTGCTTTGCGTACAGGTCCCCTAGTCACTTCAAGAGGGCTTATCTATAGAGAGATTCGGGTAACCGATAGGGCTGTTAGCACACTATCAACTATTTATCGAGCAGAAGTTCTAGCTTCATGCGCCCCACACAATAGCAGTAACAGTTTTCTCTCGGTATCATGAGTCAATGAGTCATAGCGTGGAAGGTTCATGTCCTAGTCAGGAACAGAGCAGTTGTGAGCCAGTTCAGGTACCTGTTGACCAAAGTAGCACGTTTAAACTTGGACGCGTATGTGTCATGTCACAGTTTGCAGCCCCTTCCGATGATCCATCTATGATGGAAGGTAAGATTTTCTTATAATCACGTAGGAAAAGGCACTATTTGATTCAGGATCGTCATATTAGTTTATCTTGAGCTCTTTAGCATTCAGTAGGGGTAGATCAATTTTACCTTCCTATCTTTATAGGACTCCCGATCGACAATGTAATAGTTCTTGACAGGGTCTCTTGTATTTACATGGTTATGGTTGGAGAATATGTGTTGGAGTATGGTTTGATTCTCATGGGAATGAATGGGTTCAGGTGATCTTCAATATGGATTGTCTATCATGTATTAACACTAGGGTGGAATGCCATTGAAATAGTTTCTCGGTATCTTTTCCAGATGGGTATCACCATCATTTCAGTAGCGAGAAGGACGTTAGCTATCTTTATAAATTTTCCACCGTGCGTGAGTACACTACACCAAAACTGGCGAATGGCCACGACCAAAATTCCTGACCAATACTGTGGGTCGCGGACTTGGGCCGTGACCAATTAGGGCACGACCAATTTCGTGGGTCGCGGCCCAAGTCTGTGATAAAAAAATGCTCATGACCCGCAGGGGGTCACGACAGATGGCCGCGGACTTGGGTCGTGATCCATACCGTGATGGGAAAAAAATGGTCACGGCCAAAGTTCATGACCCACAACCATGATAAAAATTGGTCGTGGCCAAAGTTCGTGAACCATGCCGCGATGAAAAAAAAAAAAAATGGTCGCGGCCCAAGTCCGTGACCCATAACCGTGACAAAAATTGGTCACGGCTAAAGTCTATGACCCACGCCGTGACGAAAAAAAAAGGGAAAAATGGTCGTGACCCAAGTCCGTGACCCACAACCGTGACAAAAATTGATCGTGGAACCACGACGAAAAAAAGGAAAAAAATGGTCGCGGACTTTGACCGCCACTATTTTTCGTCACGGTTGGGGGTCATGGACTTTTGTCGCGACCATTTTTAAGCGCAATGGAAAAAATAAAAATGGTCATGGACAAAGTCCATGACCATATTTAACTATAATTTTTTAAAAAATGTCTTTCTTTGGTCCAATCCTAAAATTGGGGGTCCTGTGACTGCACGATCGGTTACTACGTGTAACATTGAACGCATACAAGTTGTTACAAATATTTATTATTGGCAAAAAATAATAAAAATCACAAATTGCGAATCGGGAACGTTGTTAATAAACTAATATATATATAAACTTAAAAATATTTCACGTCTTAATAATTCACAAACCAAAAAAAAATTGGGTAGAGTTTGCTCTATTTTCTAGACATTCCAAACCTTGTAAATGTAAAACCTACTTATTATAAAGCTCGCACGACCATAAAATTTAACAATCAGATTATAAAAGCCCGCATGGCCATAACACTAAACAATAAAAGCCCGCACGGATGTAACATATAAAAAATATAATCCTGAATGTCCACAACATTATACAAATAATCTTCATGTTGTAAACCATTTCCTCCTTCATTTGTTCCACGTGCAAAAATCCTACAAATGATAGGATAAAAAAAATGATATCAGTCCCCAAGTAGTTTTACAAAAATTTTATTCAAGCTGAAAAATTGCATATATGAGTTATAATTATGAACATATCAATTCCTACGAGTTACATTGGCCTCGTGCGAGATGTCGGTGCCACTCACGGGGCCGTTCGGGGGTTGTTTCGGGCTTTCATCCACTAACGCCATATTTTTATGCCTAAGTCTATAAATATGCAAATTATAGTCATGTTCTCAAACCGAGAGTCCCGTGATCGCGCGATAAGTTCCTACATGTTACATTGGTCCCGTGCGAGGTTTTGGTGCCACTCATGAGGCCGTTCGGGGCCGTTTCGAGTTTTCACCCACTAATGCTATGTTTTGCTTAAATCCTAATATTTTTAAATTATCATCTTATTCTCAAACCGGGAGTCCCGTGATCGCACGGTAAGTTCTTACGTGTTACATTCGTCCCGTGTGAGGTATTAGTGACACTCTCGGGCCGTTCCGGGGCTGCTTCAGTTTTCACCCACTAACACCATGTTTTTATACATAAGTCTAGAAATATACAGATTATCATCGTATTCTCAAATCGAGAGTCCCGTGATCACGCGATAAGTTCCTACGTTTTACATTGGTCCCGTATAAGGTGTTGGTGTCACTCACGGGGCCGTTCGAGGGCTGTTTCAGGTTTCACCACCTAACGCCATGCTTTTAAGCCTGTGTATAAATATGCAAATTATCATCGTATTCTCAAACCGAGAGTCCCGTGATCGCGTGGTAAGTTCCTATGTGTTACATTTGTCCCGTACGAGGTGTTGGTGACACTCGCGGGGCCGTTCGGGTGCTGTTTTTGGTTTTCACCCACAAACGCCATGTTTTTATGCCTAAGTCTAGAATTATACAAATTATCATCGTATTCTTAAATCGGGAGTCCCGTGATCGCGCGGTAAGTTCCTATGTGTTACATTGGTCCCGTGCGAGGTGTTGGTGCCACTCACGGGGCCGTTCAGGGAACTATTTCACGTTTTCATCCTCTAACGCAATATTTTTATGCCTAAGTCTAGAAATATGAAAATTATCGTCGTATTATCAAATCGGCAGTCCCATGATCCACTACACCAAATCCTGCAAATGGTCATGCCCAGTGGGTCACGGCCCAAGTCCGCGACCAGCTGATCGCGGACTTGGGCCATGGACCACTCAATATTTGGCATGACCATGTTTATTATCACACTAAATTATCGATGCTCTCGAAGTGGTCACGACCCAAGTCTGTGACCACCGTGGTCGCGGACTTGGGCCGTGACCAGGTTGTGACCATCTTGGCGCTAAACTCGCGCCAAAATTCCCTCCAAGCTTGGTCGTGGATGGGTCACGGCCCAAGTTCGTGACCCATGTCATGATGAAGAAGAGAGTACACACACTGAGGGTCATGACTTAGGGTCGTGACCATTTCTGGGTGTGGGTCATGGCTATGGTCCGTTACCATCCCTCATTCAAGCACTAGGGTTGATAAACAAGGGTCGCGCATCACATATTGAGGGTCACGGCTATGGTCCGTGACCATTTATTGGTATGGGTCACGGCTATAGTCCAAGACCAATAGGCTGTAAACATCCCACTTTGCTTCATTAATGGGTCGCGGTGGGTGGGTCACGACTCTAGGCCGTGACCAGTGTTAATCCTAAAACAAAACAGCGCGTCTCAAATTCTCAATTTTCCCGCTCATCTTATTTCTATTTTTTCCTCAAACTGTGGAAAAGACACACCCAAGTCCTGAAATAAAACACCACACTCTTCACAACTCACCTCTTCACATTCCTCTTCCTCTCTTTCATCCTCTTCACTTTCTGGTCCAACATCAAAAATGGCACTCACTTCCTCACCTCCTTCATCGATCGTGACCCCACTCTCAAATCCCTCCTCTCCCTCCTCGACATTTCTGCCCCCCACCAACACCTCCCTAGACGATGCAGACCCTTTATTCAGCTCACCCGTGTCGGTACCCTCGACTACAATTTCTTCTCCGGCATCGCCTTCCCCATTCTAAACCCCAACTCAACACCACCGTCATATCTCAACTAGTTGGTTGGGTGAATTCCATTAGCCGAGTCGAGGTGAGGGCAAGGTTGGGTTCGATCTTCTCTCAAATGTGGAGCTGTGTTCGGATTCAAATGGTCGACTTTGGCAGAACAGAGTTTGGGACAGAGAGCAAGAGAAAAAACGAACAAAGCGGACTCGATGGAAGCTCCAGATGTGTTTATTGACACAAAGTTTCATATGTACGTGTTTATTTTTATGATTATTTTTAATTCTGTGTTTTGAGCATTGAATTAAAAATTATGAGAGACAATGGCACCTTAAAATCTGATGAGTTTGTTCGGGTTTGATTGGTTGGAATATGATAATGTCTAAGCCTCCATTCTACTTTGGCGTTTGAAGATGGGCCAGGGTTTGATAGATTAGTGAAGGAAGAGAAATGGGTTCTTTGTGTTATTTATTTTTTAAAAGTGTTTTGTAATGTCTGTAGTAAAATAATGGGTGTTAAATGTTTTCATAATTTGTCAATTTTAAAAATTTGTTTTCATAATTTATATCTTTTTTTTTCTTAGGAACATTTCAGTTAGTAATTTTCTTTTCATTTTCATATCATCGACAAAAAATTTGATGTGCTATAATTTTGTTTATCACTTCATCAAACATTTGGTGTGCTATATTTTGAAATTTTAAACTAACATCATACATTACTTGTCTGTATTTGTTGTTTGTACTCTAGTATCAAACATTTGGGGTGTTATATCTTGGAATTTTATACTAACGTCATACATTACATGGTTGTCTGTTGTTTGTCCCGTAGGTGGTGATAAAATTGATAATAACGTTATGGAGACCTTTATTTGGGACACTTTTGGGCCAACACACAGCAATCTGTCGAGGTAATTTTAGTAATATTTCTTTTTGTAAATCAAAGTAAGTCTTTTTTTCCAATCGCATTTTTAGAATAGTTTGAGTTAGTTGTTGTTTGGGTGTTAAATGATCATATCCGTGCAGTTCTTTCTCCCTTAAGTATTTAAAAATGCTCACAAAATTTCTTAGACACGGGCAACTTTGCAATGCTCACATGGGCATAATAAAATGGATTTTTAAATAGTCATAATGTGTTCATGTGTTGAAATTAATGATTTGGTTAGAAAATTTTAATCCGTTTCGTCGCATTATCATCACTAACCTTAGGTGCCTTACTAATGCTTCTATTATCTTGACATTGTATGGATAATTTGATGCACGATGCTACGATATTTTAATTCACTAACGTGCCCGATTGACACGTGGAGAAGTTATTAACATATATACAGTTATTGCATATATGTATGAATATATGCTACTGTTTGCGTATATGTTGTTGTGTTCATATATGCATACAGTTATAGCATATATGCTACTGAATGCATATATGCATACAATGGGAGATGTTTTTAAGACTTTTTTCATACTGGTTGGTAATGGGAATGTCATAACTGATGCTGGGAGCATGACTTCTGATCTTGCCAAGGGCTCAACAGCAGCTGCATCGCTTTTTTCTATTCTTGATAGACACTCACTCATTCAAGGCTACTGCGATGTAATTATAGTATCATTTATCTTACTATTTTTCCTCTCATATATTACGTTGATAAGAGTTTTCATCTTTTCATCACACTTTTGGAAGATTAATGCTAAACATACAAATTAAGTTGTACACTCCTCATTTTTTAACGAACTAAGATGCCATTCAGAGACCGAAGAATAAAAGAGAGAGCATTTCAAACGTGGACAATTATTGCGATTGAGTTTTTGATTATTTTCTCTATTAAGATGTTGAGTACAAATTTTTATCTCTATTTGTTTTATCAACCTTTTGACTAATTTAAATGTAGGGTTTCCAAACTTCAGTACTAAGATGTTGGATTTAATTGAACCACTACAATCATCGAGGTAAAGTTTTGATTATTTATTAATAGTTTTGTTATGCGTTTACTGTATTTGCAATTCTTTACATAGTTGATTGTAGTAGTCAAGATGATCGAGTAGGTCTATAGTCCATCCACTCATAAACATGACAGTTGCAGGTACAGTGGAGGTTAGCATAGCAAATTCGTGGCCGTGAGGATCAATGGCATTAGTGGACAAGTTGAAGATGAATTGAAGAGTTCAGGTAAAAATATTTCATCCCTATTCTCTTAGTATATGGACAAAGGCCATATGTATGATTATTACATCTTCAAACCCCAACCTAAGAAAACCAAATAATCCAACTCAAACATCCCTTTACCTACGCAAAAGCCAACCCCAACCCCTATTTTGTTTGAAGGAAGTTTTGTAGAAGCCCCTATATTTTTTTGTAGCAGCCCCCATACGGTCACTTACTTTCATTAGTTTTCAAAAACAATTCAGTGATTTTGTGAGGTAATTTATTTAATTTTACATACCCGTCCTTCATAACATATTGTTTACGTATTGCAGATCTAACTAATTGGATACCAGTTCTTCATTACATACCAGTTCTTCATTACACACTAGGTAGTCTTTACATTAACTAAAGTAGTTATATAATTGATATGCATTATCTATTAAATCTTTTAGATGACAGAAGGAGTACGGGATAATTATTTGGTTTTGTTTGGTTTGGCTGTTGGATAATTATTGGTTGTTGTCTCGTTGTTAGATAGTATGTTAGAAGGACTATGAGATAATTAAAAGGAGTACGGGATAATTATTGGTTTCATTGTTGGATAATATGTTGAAAATATTTTAGACTCCCGATTTCAGAATACAATGATAACTTGCTAATGTCTAGACTTAAACTTAAAAACATGGCACCAATACCTCGCACAGGACCAATGTAACTCGTGCCAACTGACCGCGCGATCACGGGACCCCCGGTTTGAGAATATGACGACAATTAAAAAATATAAGGACTTAAGCTTAAAAACAAGACGTTAGATAGTAAAAACACGAAACAACTCTCGTACAGACCCGTGAGAGGCACCAACACCTCTCACGAAACTAATGTAACACGTAGGAATAGACTTCATGATCACACGACCCCCGATTTGAGAATACGACGATAATTTTAAAATATGAGGCCTTAAGCTTAAAAACAAGGCGTTAGAGGGTGAAAACCGGAAATAGCCCTCGAACGGCCCCGTGGGTGGTACCAACACCTCCCACGGGACCAATGAAACTCATAGGAACTGACTGCACAGTCGCGGGACTCCCGGTTTGAGAATACGACGATAATTTGCATATTTCTAGACTTAGGTTTAAAAACATGGCGTTAGAGGGTGAAAACCCGAAACAACCCCCGAACGGCCCCGTGGGTGGCACCAACACCTCCCACGGGGCCAATAACTCGTAGGACTTGACCGCGCAGCTGCGGGACTCCCAATTTGAGAATACGACGATAATTTGCATATTTATAGGCTTAGGCTTAAAAACATGTCGTTAGATGGTGAAAACTCGAAACAGCCCTCGAACGGCCCCGTGGGTGGCACTAACAACTCCCACGGGACCAATGTCACTCGTAGGAACCGACCGCGGGACTCCCAATTTGAGAATACGACGATAATTTGTATATTTCTAGACTTAGGCTTAAAAACATGGCATTAGAGGGTGAAAACTCGAAACAGCCCCCGAACGGCATCGTGGGTGGCACCAACACCACCCGCGGGACTCCCAGTTTGAGAATACGATGATAATTTGCATATTTCTATACTTAGGAATAAAAACATGCCGTTAGAGGGTGAAAATCTGAAACAGCACCCGAACGGCCCCGTGGGTGGAACCAACACCTTCCCGGGACCAATATAACTCGTAGGAACTGACACCGCAGTCGCGGGACTCCCAGTTTGAGAATACGATGATAATTTGCATATTTATATACTTAGGCTTAAAAGAATGACATTAGAGGGTGAAAACCCAAAACAACCCCCGAACGGCCTCGTGGGTCGTACCAACACCTCCCACTGGACCAATGTAACTCGTAGGAACTGACCGCGCAGTCGCGGGACTCTCGATTTGATAATATGACGATAATTTTCATATTTCTAAACTTAGGCTTAAAAACATGGCGTTAGAGGGTGAAAACCCGAAACAGCCCCCAAATGGCCCCGTGGGTGGCACCAACACGTCCTCCGGGACCAATGTAACTCGTAGGAACTGACACCGCAGCCGTGGGACTCCCGATTTGAGAATACGATGATAATTTGCATATTTCTAGACTTAGGCTTAAAAACATGGCGTTAGAGGTTGAAAACCAGTAACAGCCCCCGAACGGCCCTGTGGGTGGCACCAACACCTCCCCCGGGACAAATGTAACTCGTAGGAACTGACACCGCAGCCGCGGAACTCCCGATTTGAGAATACAATGATAATTTGCATATTTCTAGACTTAGGCTTAAAAACATGGCGTTAGAGGGAAAAAATCCGAAATAGCCCCTGAACAGCCCCGTGGGTGGAACCAACACCTCCCACGGGACCAATGTAACTCGTAGGAACTAACCGCGTAGCCGCAGAACTCCCGGTTTGAGAATACGACGATAATTTGCATATTTCTAGACTTAGGATTAAAAACATGGCGTTAGAGGTTGAAAACCCTAAAGAGCTCCCAAACGCCCCCTGGGTGGCACCAACACCTCCCACGGGATCAATATAACTCGTAGGAACTGACCGCGCAGCCGTGGGACTCTCGATTTGAGAATACGACGATAATTTGCATATTTCTAGACTTAGGCTTAAAGACATGGCGTTAGAGGGTGAAAACCCGAAACAACCTCCGAACGGCCCCGTGGGTGGCACCAACACCTCCCCCGGGACAATATAACTCATAGGAACTGACACCACATGCATATATTGATAATTTTAACTCATATATGAAAATTTTCAACTTGATTAAATTTTTTGTCGTGACACTCCATGCATATATTGATAATTTTAACTCATATATGCAATTTTTCAACTTGATTAATTTTTTTGTAAACTACTTGGTTACTGATATTTTTTTATGTACCCTATCATTTGAAGGATTTTTGCACGCGGAACAAATGAAGGAGGCAATGGTTTACAACATGAAGATTGTTTATATGTTGTGGACATTCAGGATTTTGTTTTTTATGTGTTACAGCCATGCGGGCTTTTATTGTTTAGTTTTATAGCCGTGCGGACTTTTATAATTTGATTGTTGAATTTTATGGCCATTCGGGCTTTATAATAAGTAGGTTTTACATTTACAGGTTTTGGAATGTCAAGAAAATAGAGGAAACTCTGCACAATAATTATTAGGGCGTGTAATATTTTTAAGTTTATATATATATTTGTTTATTAACAACGTTCTCCATTCGCAATTTGTATTTTTTTTTATTGTTTTACCAATAATAAATATTTGTAACACCTCGTACGTGTCCAACGTTACACTTAGCAACTGACGGTGCACTCACAGGACCCCCAATTTTAGGATTGGACCAAAAAAATACATTTTTGTAAAAATTATAGTTAAATATGGTTATGGACTTTGTCCATGACCATTTTTTTCGTCACGCATAAAAATGGTCGCGGCCAAAGTTCGTGACCATTTTTTTCGTCACGGTTGTGGGTCATGGACTTGGGCCACGACCATTTTTTTAATTTTTTTTTGTCACGGTTGTGGGTCGCGGACTTTGGCCACGACTAATTTGTCACGGTTGTGGGTCACGGATGAGGGCCGCGACCATTTTTTTTTATTTTTTTTGTCACGGCCGTGGGTCGCGGACTTTGGCCGCGACCAATTTGTCACGGTTGTGGGTCACGAATGAGGGTCGTGACCAATTTTTTTATATTTTTTTGTCACGGTCGTGGATCGCAAACTTTGGCCGTGACCAATTTGTCACGATTGTGGGTCACGGATGAGGGCCGCGACCCGTCATGACACGGGTCACGACCTAAGTCCGTGACCATCTGCCGTGACCCCTCTCGGCCGTGACCATTTTTTAGTCACAGACTTGGGCCGCGACCCACGAAAATGGTCACGCCCTAAATGGTCACGGCCCAAGTCCGCGACCCACAGCTTTGGTCAGAGATTTTGGCCGTGACCAATCGCCAATTTTGGTGTTGTGATCGAGCGATCAATTCCTACGTGTTACATTGGTCCTGTGCGAGGTTTTGGTGCCACGCACGAGGCTGTTCAGGGGTTGTTTCGAGTTTTCACCCACTAACGCCATGTTTTTAAGACAAAGTCAAGAAATATGAAAATTTTCGTTGTATTCTCAAATTGGGAGTCCCGTGATCGCGAGATAAGTTCCTACGTGTTACATTGGTCCCATGCGAGGTGTGGGTGCCACTCACGGGGCCGTTGGGGAGCTATTTCGGGTTTTCATCCACTAACGCCATGTTTTTAATGCTAACAAGACATGAAAATTATCAACCTATTCTCAAATCGGGAGTCTCGTGATCGCGTGATAAGTTCCTACGTCATACATTGGTCCCGTGCGAGGTGTCAGTGCCTCTCACGGGGCCGTTTAGGACTGTTTCGAGTTTTCACCCACTAACGCTATGCTTTTATGACTAAGTTTAGAAATAAGCAAATTATCATCGTATTCTTAATTCGGGAGTCCAGTAATTGCGTGATAAGTTCCTACGTGTTACATTGGTCCCGAGGAGGTGTTAGTCCCACTCATGGGGCCGTTCGGAGGCTATTTCGGGTTTTCACCCACTAATGCCATGTATTTATGCCTAAGTCTCGAAAATGCAAATTATAATCGAATTCTCAAATCGGGAGTCCCGTGATCGCGATATAAGGTCCTACGTGTTACATTGGTCCCGTGCGAGGTGTTGGTTCCATTCACGGGGCCGTTCGGGGGATGTTTCAAGTTTTCACCCACTAACGCCATGTTTTTATGCCTAAGTCAAGAAGTATGCAAATTATTGCCGTATTCTCAAACCGGGAGTCCCGTGATCTTGCGGTAAGTTCCTACGAGTTATATTGGTCTCGTGCAAGGTGTCGGTGCCACTCACGGGGCCGTTCGGGGGATGTTTTGGGTATTCACCCACTAACACCATGTTTTTATGCTTAAGTCTATAAATATGCAAATTATCACCATATTCTCAAATTGGGAGTCTCGTGATCATGCGATAAGTTCCTATGTGTTATATTGGTCCCGTCCTAGGTGTCGGTGCCTCTCACGGGGTCGTTTGGGATTTGTTTCTGGTTTTCACCCACTAACGCCATGCTTTTATGCCTAAGTCTAAAAATATGTAAATTATCATTATATTCACAAACCGCGAGTCCCGTGATCACACGATAAGTTCCTACGTGTTACATTGATCCCGTGCGTGGTGTTGGTGCCACTCATGGGGCCGTTTAGGGTTTATTTGAGGTTTTCACCCACTAACGCCATGTTTTTATGCCTAAGTCTAGAAATCTGCAAATTATCATCGAATTCTCACACCGAGGGTCCCGTGATCGCGATATAAGGCCCTACGTGTTACATTGGTCCTATGCGAGGTGTTGGTGCCACTCACGGGGCCGTTCGGGGGCTGTTTCGAGTTTTCACCCACTAACGCCATGTTTTTATGCCTATCTCGAGAAATATGCAAAATATCATCGTATTGTCAAATCGGGAGTCCCTTGATCGCGCGACAAATTTCTACGAGTTACATTGGTCTCGTGCGAGGTGTCGGTATCACTCACGGGGCCATTCGGGGGCTGTTTCAAGTTTTCACCCACTAACGACATGTGTTTATGCCTAAGTCTAAAAATATGAAAATTATCCCTGTATTTTCAAACTGGGAGTCCCTTAATCGTGCAATAAGTTCCTTCATGTTACATTGGTCCCGTGCGACATGTTGGTGCCACTCATGATGTCGTTCGGGGGTTGTTTCGGGTTTTCACCCACTAACGCCACGTTTTGGTTAAGTCCTGATATTTTTAAATTATCATCGTATTCTCAAACCGAGAGTCCCACGATCACGCGGTAAGTTCCTACGTGTTACCTTGGTCCCGTGCGAGGTGTCGGTGCCACTCACGGGGCCATTGGGGAGCTATTTTGGTTTTTCACCCACTAACGCCAAGTTTTTATGTTGACGTCTAGAAATATGAAAATTATTGTCGTATTATCAAACTGGGAGTTCTGTGATCGTGCGATAAGTTCCTACGTGTTAAATTGCTCCCGTGTGAGATGTCAGTGCCACTCACAGGGCCATTTGGGGGATGTTTCGGGTTTTCACCCACTAGCTCCATGTTTTTATGCCTAAGTCTCGAAAATGAAAATTATCATCAAATTCTCAATTCGGGAGTCCCGTGATCGCACGATAAGTTTGTTCGTGTTACATTGATCCCGTGCGAGGTGTTGGTGCCACTCACGGGGCCATTCGGGGGTTGTTTCGGGTTTTCACCCCCTAACGCCATATTTTTAAGCCTAAGTCTAGAAATATGAAAATTATCATCATATTCTCAAACCGGGAGTCCCCTGATCGCGCAATAAGTTCCTACGTACTACAATTGTCCCGTACGAGGTGTTGGTGCCACTCACGATGCCTTTCAGTGGTTGTTTAGGTTTTTTATCAACTAACGCCATGTTTTTAAGCCTAAGTGTAGAAATATGCAAATTATCTTCGTATTCTCAAACTGAGAGTCCCGTGATCGGGCGATAACTTCCTACGTGTTACATTGGTTCCGTGCGAGGTGTTGGTGCCACTCATGGGGCCATGCGGGGGCTGTTTTGGGTTTTCACCCACTAACGTCATGTTTTGCTTAAGTCCTAATATTTTTAAATTATCGTTGTATTCTCAAATTGGGAGTCTTGTGATCGTGCGATAAGTTCCTACGTGTTACATTAGTCCCATACGAGGTGTTGGTGCCACTCATGGGGTTGTTCGGGGGCTCTTTCGAGTTTTCACCCCCTAACGCCATATTTTTATGCCTAATTAAAGAAATATGCAAATTATCATCGTATTAAAAAACTCAGAGTCCCGTAATCACGCTATAAGTTCCTTTGTGTTATATTGGTCCTGTGCGAGGTGTCGGTGCCACTCACGGTGCGGTTCGGGAGCTGTTTTGGGTTTTTACTCACTAACGCCATGTTTTTATGCCTAAGTCTAGAAGTATGCAAATTATCATCGTATTCTCAAACCAGGACTCCCGTGATCGCACGGTAAGTTCCTACGTGTTACATGGGTCCCGTGCGAGGTGTCGGTGCCACTCATGGGGCCGTTCAGGGGATATTTCAAGTTTTCACCCACTAACGCCATGTTTTTATGCCAAAGTCTAGAAATATGAAAATTATCGTCAAATTTTCAAATCGGGAGTCCCGTGATCGCGATATAAGTTCCTACGTGTTACATTGGTCCCGTGCGAGGTGTGGGTGCCACTCACGGGGCTGTTCGGGGGATATTTCGGGTTTTCACCCACTAACGCCATGTTTTTAATGCTAACAAGACATTAAAATTATCAACCTATTCTCAAATCGGGAGTCCCGTGATCGCGTGATAAGTTCGTACATGATACATTGGTCCCGTGCGAGGTGTCAGTGCCTCTCACGGGGCCGTTCAGGGCTATTTCGAGTTTTCACCCACTAACGCTATGCTTTTATGCCTAAGTTTAGAATATGCAAATTATCATCATATTCTCAATTCAGGAGTCCAGTAATCGAGCGATAAGTTCCTACGTGTTACATTGGTCCCGACGAGGTGTTGGTCCCACTCATGGGGCCGTTCGGGGGCTATTTCGGGTTTTCACCCACTAACACCATGTTTTTATGCCTAAGTCTCGAAAATGTAAATTATCATCGAATTCTCAAATCGGGAGTACCGTGATCGCGATATAAGGTCCTACATGTTACATTGGTCCCGTGCGAGGTGTTGGTGCCATTCACGGGCCGTTCGGGGGCTGTTTCAAGTTTTTACCCACTAACGCTATGTTTTTATGCCTAAGTCAAGAAGTATGCAAATTATTAGTGTATTCTCAAATCGGGAGTCCCGTGATCTCGTGGTAAGTTCCTACGAGTTATATTGGTCTCATGTGAGGTGTCGGTGCCACTCACGGGGCCGTTCGGGGGATGTTTTGGGTATTCACCCAATAACACCATGTTTTTATGCTTAAGTCTATAAATATGAAAATTATCACCATATTCTCAAATTGGGAGTCCCGTGATCATGCGACAAGTTTCTATGTGTTATATTGGTCCCGTCCGAGGTGTCGGTGCCTCTCACGGGGCCGTTCGGGATTTGTTTCGGGTTTTCACCCACGAATGCCATGCTTTTATGCCTAAGTCTAGAAATATGCAAATTATCATTATATTCACAAATCGCGAGTCCCGTGATCGCGCGATAAGTTCCTACGTGTTACATTGATCCCGTGCCTGGTGTTGGTGCCACTCACGGGGCCGTTCAGGGCTTATTTTAGGTTTTCACCCACTAGCGCCATGTTTTTATGCCTAAGTCTAGAAATCTGCAAATTATCGTCAAATTCTCACACCGAGAGTCTCGTGATCATGATATAAGGCCCTACGTGTTACATTGGTCCTGTGCGAGGTGTTGGTGCCACTCACAGGGCCGTTCGGGGGTTGTTTCGAGTTTTCTCCCATTAACGCCATGTTTTTATGCCTAAGTCGAGAAATATGCAAAATATCATCGTATTGTTAAATTGGGAGTCCCGTGATCGCGCGACAAGTTCCTAAGAGTTACATTAGTCTCGTGCGAGGTGTCGGTATCACTCATGGGGCCATTCGGGGGTTGTTTCGAGTTTTCACCCACTAACGACATGTGTTTATGCCTAAGTATAGAAATATGAAAATTATCACTGTATTTTTAAACTGGGAGTCCTTTAATTGTGCAGTCAGTTCCTTCGTGTAACATTGGTCCCGTGCGACATGTTGGTGCCTCTCACAGTGCCGTTCGGGGGTTGTTTCGAGTTTTCACCCACTAACGCCACATTTTGGTTAAGTCCTGATACTTTTAAATTATCATCGTATTCTCAAATCGGGAGTCCCCTGATTGTTACATTGGTCCCGTGCGAGTTATCTATGCCACTCACGGGGCCGTTCAGGACACTTTTCGGGTTTTCACCCACTAATGCCAAGTTTTTATGCCGAGGTCTAGAAATATGAAAATTATCTTCGTATTCTCAAACCGGGAGTTCCGTGATCGTGCGATAAGTTCCTACGTGTTACATTGGTCCCGTGCGAGATGTCAGTGCCACTCACGGGGCCGTTCGGGGGATGTTTCGGGTTTTCACCCACTAACGCCATGTTTTTATGCCAAAGTCTCGAAAATGAGAATTATCATTGAGTTCTCAAATCGGGAGTCCCGTGATCGCACAATAAGTTTGTTCATGTTATATTGGTCCCGTGCAAGGTGTTGGTGCCACTCACGGGGCCATTCGAGGGCTGTTTCGGGTTTTCACCCCCTAACGCCATGTTTTTAAGCCTAAGTCTAGAAATATGAAAATTATCATTGTATTCTCAAACCGGGAATCCCCTGATTGCGCGATAAGTTCCTACGTATTACGTTGGTCTCGTACGAGGTGTTGGTGCCACTCACGATGCCTTTCGGGGGTTGTTTCGGGTTTTCACCAACTAACGCCATGTTTTTAAGCCTAAGTGTAAAAATATGAAAATTATCTTCGTATTCTCAAACCGAGAGCCCCGTGATCGGGCGATAACTTCCTACGTGTTACATTGGTTCCATACGAGGTGTTGGTGCCACTCATGGGGCCATTCGGGGGCTATTTTGGGTTTTCACCCACTAACATCATGTTTTGCTTAAGTCCTGATATTTTTAAATTATCATTGTATTCTCAAATCGGGAGTCCTGTGATCGCGCGATAAGTTCCTATGTGTTACATTGGTCCTCTACGAGGTGTTGGTGCCACTCACGGGACTGTTCGGGGGCTGTTTCGGGTTTTCACCCCCTAACGCCATATTTTTATGCAGAAGTTAAGAAATATGCAAATTATCTTCGTATTAAAAAACTAAGAGTCCCGTAATCATGCTATAAGTTCCTTCATGTTACATTGGTCCCGTACGAGGTGTCGGTGCCACTTACGGTGCGGTTCGGGAGCTGTTTTGTGTTTTCACTCACTAACGCCATGTTTTTATGCCTAAGTCTAGAAGTATGCAAATTATCATCGTATTCTCAAACCAGGAGTCCCGTGATCGCGCGGTAAGTTCCTACGTGCTACATGGGTCCCGTGCGAGGTGTCGGTGCCACTCATGGGCCGTTCGGGGGCTGCTTCAAGTTTTCACCCACTAACGCCATGTTTTCATGCCTAAGTCTAGAAATATGAAAATTATCGTCAAATTCTCAAATCGGGAGTCCCGTGATCGTGATATAAGTTCCTACGTGCGAGGTGTCAGTGCCTCTCACGGGGCCGTTCGGGAGATGTTTCGGGTTTTCACCCACTAACACCATGAATTTATGCCTAAGTCTAGAAATTTGCAAATTATCATGGTATTCTCAAATCGGGAGTCCCGTGATCGTGCGATAAGTTCCTACGTGTCACATTGGTCCCGTGCGAGGTGTTGGTGCCACTCATGGGGCTGTTCGGGGGTTGTTTTGGATTTTCACTCACTAACGCCATGTTTTTATGCCCAAGCCTAGAAATATGCAAATTATCGTTGGATTCTCAAATCGAGAGTCCCGTGATCACGATATAAGGTCCTACGTGTTACATTGGTCCCATGCGAGGTGTTGGTGCCACTCACGGGGCCGTTCGGGGGCTGTTTCGAGTTTTCACCCACTAACGCCATGTTTTTTTGCTTAAGTCTAGATATACACAAATTATCATCGTATTCTCAAACTGGTAGTCCTGTGATCACACGATAAGTTCATACGAGTTACATTGGTCTCGTGCGATGTGTCGGTGTCACTCACAGGGCCGTTCGGGGGATGTTTCGAGTTTTCATCCACTAACGCCATGTTTTTATGATTTAGTCTAGAAATATTCAAATTATTGTCGTATTCTCAAACTGGGAGTCCCGTGATCGTGCGATAAGTTCCTACGTGTTACATTGGTCCCGTGCGAGGTGTTGGTCCCACTCACGGAGCCTTTCGAGGGTTGTTTCGAGTTTTTACCCACTAACGCTATGCTTTGGTTAAGTTCTGATATTTTTAAATTATCTTCGTATTATCATACTGGGAGTCCCGTGATCACGCGATAAGTTCTTGCGTGTTACATTGGTCCCGTGCGAGGTGTCGGTCCTACTCATAGGGGTGTTTGGGGGCTGGTTCGGATTTTCACCCACTAACTCCATATTTTTAAGTCTAAGTCTAAAAATATGCAAATCATCGTCCTATTCTCAAACCAGGTGTCCCGTGATCACGCGGTAAGTTCCTACGAGTTACATTGGTCCCGTGCGAGGTGTCGGTGCCACTCACAGGGTCGTTCGGGAACTGTTTCGTGTTTTCCCCCACTAACGCCATGTTTTTATACCTAAGTCTTGTAATATGCAAATTATTATCGTATTCTCAAGCCAGGAGTCCCTTGATCGCGCGAGAAGTTCCTACATGTTACAATGGTCCCGTGCGAGGTGTTGGTGCCACTCCCGAGGCCGTTCAGGGGCTATTTTGGGTTTTCACCCACTAACGCCATGTTTTTATGCGTAATAAGACATATGCAAATTATCATCCTATTCTTAAATCGGGAGTCCCGTGATCGCCCGATAAGTTCCTACGAGTTACATTGGTCCCGTGCGAGGTGTCGGTGCCACTCACAGGACCTTTCTGGAACAGTTTTGGGTTTTCACCCACTAATGCCTCGTTTTTATGCCTAAGTCTAGAAATATGCAAATTATCATCGTATTCTCAAATCGGGAGTCCTGTGATTGCGCGGTAAGTTCCTACGAGTTACATTGGTCTCGTGCGAGGTGTTGGTGCCACTCACGGGGTCGTTGGGGGCTGTTTTGGGTTTTCACCCACTAACGCCATATTTTTATGCCTAGGTCTAGAAATATGCAAATTATCACCGTATTCTCAAATCGAGAGTCCCGTGATCGTGCGATAAGTTTCTACGTGTTATATTCGTCCCGTGCAAGGTGTTGGTGCCACTCACGGGGCCATTCGATGGCTATTTCGGGTTTTCACCCACTAATGCCATGCTTTGCTTAAGTCCTGATATTTTTAAATTATCATCGTATTCTCTAACCGAGAGTCTCGTGATCTGACGGTTAGTTTCTTTGGGTTACATTGGTCCCGTGAGAGGTGTTGGTGCCTCTCATGGGACCGTACGGGGGTTGTTTTGAGTTTTCACCTCTAACATCTCGCTTTTAAGATTAAGTCCTCATATTTTTTAATTATCATCATATTCTCAAACTGGGAGTCTGATGATTTCATGGTCTGTTCATATGAGTTACATTGGTATCGTGGGAGGTGTTGGTGCCTCTCATGGGACCGTACGGGGGCTACTTCAAGGTTTCACCCTCTAACGCCTTGTTTTTAAGCTTAAGACCTCATATTTTCAATTTATCATCGTATTGCCGAATTCAAAGACCTCTGATCGTGCGGTCAGTTCCTACGAGTTACATTGGTCCCGTGAGAGGTATTAGTGCCTCTTATAGAACCGTACGGGGGTTGTTTCACATTTTCTCCCTCTGACGCCTTGTTTTTAAGGTTAAGTCCTCATATTTTAAAATTATCTTCGTATTCTCAAATTGGGAGTCCCGAGATCGGGCGGTCAATTCCTATGAGTTACATTGGTTCCGTGAGAGGTGTTTTTGCCTCTCACGGGACCGTATGGGGGCTATTTCATATTTTTACCCTCTAATGCCTTGTTTTCAAGCTTAAGTCCTCATATTTTAAAATTATTATAGTATTATTAAATCGGGAGTCCCGTGATCGCGCGGTCAGTTCCTACGAGATACATTGGTCCCATGAGAGGTGTTGGTGCCTTTCACGGGATCGTACGGGGGTTGTTTCGTGTTTCCCCCCTCTAACACCTTATTTTCAAGTTTATGTCCTCATATTTGTAAATTATCATCGTATTCTCAAGCCGGGAGTCCCGTGATTGCACGGTCAGTTCCTGCGTGTTACATTGGTCTCGTGAGAGGTGTTGGCGCCTCTCACGGGACCGTACGGGGATTGTTTCGTGTTTTCCCCTCTAACGCCTTGTTTTTAAGTTTAAGTCCTCATATTTTAAAATTATCATCGTATTCTAAAATCGGGAGTCCTGTGGCTGGGCGGCAGTTCCTACGAGTTACATTGGTCCCATTCGAGGTGTTAGTGCCTCTCACGGGGCCGTTCAGGGGCTGTTTTTTGTTTTCGCCCTCTAACGCCTTGTTTTTAGGCTTAAGTCCTCATATTTTAAAATTATTGCCGTATTCTCAAACCGAGAGTCCCGTGATCTCGCAGTCTGTTACTATGTGTTACATTGGTCCTGTGAGAAGTGTTGGTGCCTCTTATGGGCCCGTACGAGGGTTATTTCGTGTTTTTGCTCTCTAACGCCTTGTTTTTATGCTTAAGTCCTAATATTTTTAAATTATTGTCATATTCTCAAACCCAGAGTCCGGCGATCGCCCGATCAGTTCCTACGTGTTACATTGGTCCCGTGAGAGGTGTTGGTGCCATGTTTTTAATTTTAAATCTAGACATTAGCAAGTTATCATCGTATTCTGAAATCGAGAGTCTAAAATATTTTCAACATATTATTCAACAATGAAACCAATAATTATCCCATACTCCTTCTAATTATCCCATACTCATTTTAACATACTATCCAACAACAAGCGAACAACTAATGATTATTCAACAGCCAAACCAAATAAAACCTATAATTAACCCATACTCCTTCTATCATATAAAAGATTTAATAGATAATTATTATCAATTATATAACTACTTTAGTTAAAGTAAAGAGTACCTAGTTTGTAATGAAGAACTGGTATCCAATTGGTTAGATCTGCAATACGTAAACAATGTGTTATGAATAACTGGTATGTAAAATTAAAGAAAGTACGGGACCGTACGGGGGCTGCTACAAAAAAATATTGGGGCTGCTACAAAATTCCTTCAAACAAAATAGGGGTTGGGGTTGGCTTTTGCGTAGGTAGAGGAATGCTTGAGTTGGATTCTTTGGTTTTTTGGGGTTGGGGTTTGAAGATGCAATAATCCTACATATGACCTTTGTCCATATACTAAGAGAAGAGGGATGGAATATTTTTAACTGAGTACTGCAATTCATCCTCAACACTTGTCCACTAACGCCATTGATCCTCATGGCCATGGCTTTGTTGTGCTAACCTCCACTGTACCTGCAACTGTCATGTTTATAAGTGGATGGACTATAGACCTGCTCGATTAGCTTGACTACTAAATGACTATGGTATGTGTGTAGTAAAAAAAATAAATGACATAAAAACGCTTTTAACAGTATACCCATATTAAAATGACTAATAAAAGACTTCTCTTATATGTGATTACTAAAAATGACTACTAAAAGACTTCTCATGTACGTGAGCCACCCATGTACGTATCTAAATGTGTCTTGAAAAGAAATAATAGAAAAAAAACTTCAACAAAATGAATACTAAAAATGAACTTTAACAATTTCCTTATATTTAAGATTATACATGAGGTTAACGATTACTAAATGAATGCTCATTTTATGTGAGTACTAAAATATAGAGGTTAACAAAATGACTACTAATTCCACGCTACCGTGAGAAATACTTTTCTTCCCTCCAAACCCAACACCACCTCTAACTTGATCCTCACATCCCCAACACTACTTACTTACTAGACCACTGCGTTACTTCTGTCAATAGAAGTCTGCGTTGATCAGTAAACATTTAGATATTGTAGGTTGCCAGATTGTACAAACAAAAAAAAAGAATAACAAAATATATTTGGTAAAAATAAAATCCTTGACACAAAGGGATAATTAGTAAAAATGCAAAAGTCATTAAGTAGTCTTGAATGTAATCTTGATAAGGGCCTTTCGTTGTGCCCAGAAAAATGCAAAAATGCAAAAGTAACAGAAATGCAATAAATGAGTTGTTGAAAAACAAATAAGTTGGCCTTCACTTCAAACTACACTTGCAATCAATGTCTCATTGACCTGTTAAAAAACAAATAAGTAATACATAAACAGTGCCAAATGGTCAATATAATATAACATTGGCGACTATTTTTGTTAATTAAGACAGATTTAGGTACACAACAAAATAAATGATTTTACCTCAAATTGGCGACTGTTTTTGTTAATTAAGACAGATTTAGATACCAAAAAAAGCAAAAAACCCATTTAAGCAGGTATTAAAACAGATTTAGGTACCAAAAATAGTAAAAAACCTAAAATTAAGCTTACACCCCTATGTTAAACAAAAAAACATGGAAAAATTAGAGAAGAGAACAAAAATTAGATCCGGAAAAGTTAGATAAATGATTATACCTGGAAAATGCAAAAAGTAGTTCATAAATAGGTAAATGATTACACCTCGAACCAAATTCAAACCGAACACAACAAGACAAACTTATAATTTTGCTCAAAACATAATTTTTTTAACCGAACAAACAAAAGTTCATAAATACGTTGAAAAAAACATAGAATTAACAACCTCAAATGGCATCGAAATATCTATAGAAATCAAGAATTACATTGATAACTAACCATTGTCATCATCCTCTTTATAATCATATAATAGTCTCCAAAAAACATAAAACAAAAACAACCCAACTCAAAAGCCTGGAATCTTAAAATCACTTATCACATATAAGAATTCAACACATAATTCGACAATTTACTTCAATAATCCATAAATTAACCCCAAATTAAAAACCCAAATGAAAAACCCAAATGAAAAACGAAAAACACCAATCACAACACTACTAAACAAAAAACTATCTAGCAATGTGTAAATCATGTATAAATAAAATTGGGTGTTAGTTCTGATTAACGAAATTGTAAATATAATTATTAAACTATCATTCTAAGTACTGAAATACTCAAAACCACAACTATTAAAGAACTAACACCCTAACTTAACAAGTAAAACTAATACATAAAAGGTTTATGTTTCATTATCAAAAGATCGAAACGGTAAATGAGCTCATGGAATTCAAAGACCAGCCTTAAACAAACTAAAGCCCTTTGAGTTGTTTATTCAAATAAAAAGCTTACGAAGTGTCGGAGTCCGTTCAACTATTCTGTACCCAACCTCACTAAAAAAAATCTGTACCCAACCGCACTCAAAACAAATATCACAGTGTAGGAGTGCGTTCAACCCTAACTTATTCAACTTCAACATCTATTAAGAAATGGAAAAAAATAACAAAAAAACTCCCAAAAGTTCGAATCAGATCTGTTGTACCTATTGCGTGTGCTTGTACCTGCTACGTGAGAAGGAAGAGGAGAGCATAGACGGGCTGCTGCAAGGGAGAGGGAATGGAGGGTCCTAGACGTGTGCGGAGGAGGAGAAGAGCATAAACGTGTGCTTGGAGGGAAATGAATGAAATTAGTCGCGTATGAGAGAAATGAAGAAGCGGGATTTTTTTTCAGAATGAACATGGTCAAGGATAGAGCCGTGACCCACCAACGAAACCCATTAGTGAACCAACCAGCCCATGAATTTGGGAATGGTCATGGACTATAGCCATGACTCACACCATGAAATGGTCACGGTCCCTAGTGGTGACCCTCAATGTGTGTGTTTTTTGATTTGTCATGCCTTTGGTCACGGGCAAAGTCCATGACCCATCCGTGACCAGTTTGGTGGTAATTTTAGAGAAAAATTTGGCGCCAAGATGGTCATGTCCTGGTCACGATCCAAGTCCGTGACCCACAGTGATCAGGGATTTGGTCCGTGACCACTTCCAGAGCATAAATGATTTAGTGTGGTAATAAATATGGTCATGCAAAATATTGAGTTGGTCGTGATCGAAGTCCGCGACCAGCTGGTCACGGACTTAGGCTGTGACCAACTGGGCGTGACCATTAGCAGGATTTGGTGTACTGGTAAAAATGATACTTCACTTGGTTAAGCAGTATGGTGGTTCAAGATAAGCCGGACAATACTATCGATGCAAAAAATTATCCATCTACATGGACCAATTATAAATGGACACTTGTACCCTTACGTGACAATTGTTATAATCATCAATCATTTGGTTGGTTCATAAGAGAGTTGGTCGAACACTAGGCTGACCAACCTGAAGAATACAAACAATTATGGTAGATAAACAGTCATTGCATGGAAGGCAACTAAGAGTCGTTCTATACATGATCAATACTCTCAATAGTCATATTCATTATGTATTAGTGTAAATGCTTGAATGTATAAAGGCATTCCAACCCTTGATCCGTGGGATAATATAAAAATAACATACTCCTTTCACAAAAGGTAAGAGTGAAAAGTACAAGGTCATTCTTCTAACAAGAATACCTAGCTTTCTGTAATCATTAACAACAATACAATCACAATGGACATTGGCTTTTCTTATAGCTGAAGCACTTAAAAATTCATGTGTCTCATTTATTCTTCTCTTATTATTTTATATGTGATTATAAAATTGACGTCATATAAATCACTACCAATTTTAGACATGAACAGGTTGGCACCGTCTGTGGGAAACATATTGTCTACCATCGTTCTCCACCAAAAAACATTCATTTGACTTTCTTGAAAGATCCCACAAGATAAATGACATTCCTGAAAGCAGTAATGATGCCTGGAGGCAATGTTCCTCCTACCACGACTGACCTCAATGTAGTTCTACTCAATCTAGCCAAAGGATAATAAGCGATGCAAGAAACTATGAAGCAATTATCCCAGTCCTTGCAAGCTAGTCCAACGACTCCATATCAACATTCGAATGATCCATCTTTTAGAAGGGAAATGCCCCCTCGTACTCCTGGGAGGAGTTATAATAGTTATTACAAGTCCTCATGTGATAAGTCTTATCACCTAGGGGACAGTTTTTCAATCAGATCAATGGATTACTATGATGGTTCCTCTCTTACTCCTTAATATCCAAGTGACTTGGAGTTATTAAGAAGGGCATCAGATTTGGATCGTTTGAGACCTCAAGTGAATAGATGGCATCAGCAAGAACCATCCCAATCAAGAGATCGATATACCAAACATCACGAAACATCAATTAGATCTAGAACAAGTGCTCAAGGATCCGTGCGTGCCGAGCAGACTTTTCAAGAAGATAGCTCAACACAGACATATGGAAGGGACGGATGAGCTTACTCTGATAGGTCTAAAGCTAAAAATCCTTCATCAAAGGGGACGATTCAATGATTAAAAGATAGGATGGGGGAAATAGCCAAGGCAGAGAATCCATTACAACGTAATTTTATCAAAGGGTATCCTTTCATCCAAGTTTAAGACAACGGTGGTTACCCCTAAATATGATGGTAAGACTGACCCCATTTTTCACATTAAGCAATATCAGGCAGCCACTGATATATATTCTTTATTCCTGATGAAATGAGATGTAGATCTTTTTTTAGCACCATCACTTGTTCAACCCAGATATGGTATAACAACTTGCCCCGATGATAAATTTCCAGTTTTAATTAACTTGCCGAGATGTTCATCAACAACTTTTGTTTTAGGGCCAAGCCAGTTAAGAGAGTAGCTAATCTTCTAAGTGTTTGGCAATGAGCATGAAAGACCACTAGAGAATACATCACTCGTTTTAATAACGAGAATCTAGAAGTGGTTGATTATGAAGAAAAAATAACCATCACCACCTTGATGAGTGGATTAATTCTAGAAAAGTTATATTACATAGTGGCAAAAGATCCTCCCCAAACCATGACATAACTCATGGCTAAGGCTAGAAAAACCAGGAATGTCGAACAAGCAATGGCTGCAAAAAAAGCTGAGGGCACCCCCAACAAGAAAGATAAATCCAAATATTATGAATTCCACAAGGATCATGGACACACGACCGATAACTATATAGCTTCAAAGAAAAAAATTGAATCCTTCATTCGACGAGGAAATCTGAGAAAATTTATTGATCGACATAAAAGCTAAGAAACAGGAGGAAGGCGAAATTCTCCCTATAATCCTAGAGATGAAAGGAAGAGAGGCTATGAGGATGGTTATGAAGACGAACTAGACCTATCGAAGAAGCCCAAGCAACCAAGAATTGAGTTAGCTATGATCATTTTTGGTTCTTTTAATTTCCATGTTATCACAGGTGGGGATACAAGAGAAGAAAATCAGACTACTCAGAGGAAATCTTATCTAAATGAAGCACAAGTCTGCTCCTACATACAACGCATCAATTTGAATGACAATGATCGGCCCAGGAAAGTCAACAAAGATAAAATTGTCATCGACTTCTCTAAAAATGATCTCTCATGGGTACTGTATCCCCATGACAGTTTAGAATCCCAGAAGCCATCATTTCCAGGGTTCTGATAGACAATAGAAGTTCATAGATATTATGTTCTTTCCTTATTTTTAGAGCTTGGTATTAAATCTTAGTCAACTGGAACCGTACCATAGACCCTTGATTGAATTTTTAGGGTAAAAAGTTCATCCCCTAGGAACAGTCAAATTGCTGTTATTCGGCACTTGGATAGCAAACCGCACTGAGAAGACGCGTATCTCTTATTATGGTTAAAAATGTTCAGTCGGCTTATAATGTGATCCTCGATAGGGCATGATTAAAGAAATTTGAAGTTGTGCCATGTACTGTATACCAATGTTTAAATTTCCCTACTCACTTGGGGGTCGGCGTAGTAAAGAGTAATCAGAAGGTGGCCAGAGAAGGTTATTACTCTTCAGCCAAGCAGCCTGATTTAGTCAATTTGAAGAAAAAAACCACCACATACTAAGTTAACACTGTGGAGCCCAATAGCGAGTTAGAAGTTGATACATTGGATCCCCGAGATGAAATTGAGGAAGTCAAAGGGCATATAGTAGAAGCTACTGAAAGCATAATCTTGGATGAAAAACTATAAAGAACTACCCAAATTGGCTTCACATTAGCCCCATTCCTCAAACTGGAACTAGTTGCATTCCTGAGGGAATGAAAGAATTTATTCTCTTTGAGTCATGAAGATATGCCTGGGATTGATCCTAATTTCCTCTGTCATGAGCTCAAAATTAACAGGGATTCCAATCTGATCAAATAAAGGCACATGGTGTTCAATACTGAGAAGAACCAGTCCATTCAGGAGGAGGTAAAAAAACTACAAAAAGTCCAATTCATTGAGGATGTCAAATATCCAGCGCGGTTGGGAAATGTTGTGATGGTTAAGAAGAAAAAAGATAAGTGGTGAATGTGTGTATATCTCACTGATCTTAATATGGCTTTCCCTGATAGTACAAGTATAGCACCATGCCGTGGCAGTACTTCTACAATCGCATTCAGGCCACACAGGCCGCAACTGGTACCTCACTCAAGGCACGGCCAGAACACCAATAGGGCGCGGTCAGAACTCCTATAGGGTGAGGCCCTCCCCATCAGAGGTCGCGGCACCCCAGCTTAGGGTCCGCGGTCGCCCTCCAGCAGCACAGCTCTGCCACTCTGGGCCGCACGCCCTCATCCACATCTATTGCAGACTTGGTATACGCCATGTGCTCAGGGCACGTGACTCAACACACTTCCTCATAAATAGAGGATCACACCTGGAAGTAGAAGAGGGTCCGGAGACACCCGAGGCACTACAACACAGATCCTCTCTACATCATCCCAACATAAGCTTTGGAGGCCTAGGATCTGCATCACAGCCACCTAACGGGCATACCGAAATCTCAAATACGATCATGTACTCTCCTTTATTCTCATACTTGTATGCCTCTATAGGCACGATTATATTGTACAACGCAACGCACATAATGAGAAGGGAGCAACACAGTGGACGTATGCCCATTTTAGGGGCTGACTCACTCTATATCTTGTCTTCTCTTTATTTACTTGCTTTATCTATTTATTATACACTTCATACTTGACTTGTTGGCACGAGATCTACCTATGTACGATTTCTCGTATCATCAGTTTGGCGCCGTCTGTGGAAACGGGATACTTCAATCTTGTTTCTCTGCATATATGAGTTCTTCAAACACCTTATTCGATCCCTGAGGGTCCTTTGGATCATCTCCTAGCGGGTCGGTTACTGGTTATTGGACTCTGCATCACATTCGCCCCCTTTAACGGGAATTTCATATTTTTGGATCTATCTTTGGATCTTCACTTAATGGCTTTGGATCTATTTTGCATACCCCTATGATATCATTCCATCTAGATAATGCTAAAAAGTATGACGGGCTTTTGCCTCAAAAAGAGGAATGATTAGGGAGGGATTGTATCTACCCCATTTTTGTTGTCATCTACCTATGATCAAGGGTTTCCATTGAAGTTGTTCCATATTGCGCGCCGCAAGGAAATTCTCTCATCAATGGACCCTAGTAGGTTTTCTTCACGTGTTGGGGGAGAAAATATCAGCTCCTGTCTTGGGATCTCTCCCCTGCCCAGACAGGGGTACGGCTTGTAAGGTCAGCAGTATCTCATGCCACGACCCCTACTGGTGAGGACCTGCCACAACAGTTCAAAATCATCGTGGGAGGGATTTGAGTGGCCTTTGGATCGACCTTGGTGAATAACATTGAAAGGCTGCGGCAGTGCACTTATGTGCCATACCGGCCGCGGCCTCAGCAGCATAATAATGGAGCAATTCAAACCCTCCTTCCTGATACTTCTGTGACCACTCACCTCTTTTAAGTTTTGTCTCAGATTCTGTATACTTTATAAAGACTAACAAAAGCAGAGATGGAAGGAGAATCCAGCCGGAGTGCAGAAGTCAGGGATGAGATTGTGCAACTATACAATCACTTTAATCACCTCTATGACAACCACGCCTCACTTCAGACCCAGGTCAATTTTCTAACTCAGAGGGTGCTAATGCTGGAGGCTGCGGCATCTAAAAACATAGGCGCGGAAGTGGAGGAAACAACAAAGCCAACCTTGCCTACCGCGGCAGTAAATGAAACCACGGGATCAACTGTCGGAGGTCAAAAAAGGCAGAAAAAGTCGGGTGTCTATACTCAGTTGAGCCTCCCGATTGAAGAGATCTTCGAGTTCATCAAAGGGGACAAGATTTTGAGGTGGCCAGAAAAATTGAGAGCTCCACCCCACAAGAGGAACAAAGCTACATGGTGCAGATTCCATCAGGACCATGGCCACGACACAGAGCAATGCTATGCTCTGAAGGATGAAGTTGAAAGGCTAATCGGGCAAGGGATGCTGCAGCGATTCCTGAAGAATGCATAAGGGATTCAGCCAGACCTAGCAGAGGCTGCATACTGCATCTCATCCTTAGTCTTTCTAATTTCAACTATTTCTGTTTATGTTTTATGAAGCTCACTGTAGCCTTAATACTCGAGACTTTATGTTTTGTTAACAAAGTCATTAGCTGCAGCATAGATATATAAATATATGAACTAGCAAGTTTAGCTATATCTGATATTTCTCTTGGTTTCATAACCTGCTATCTCAGAAAAAGACCTTTTGTCTCAAACAGATTCCAGTGGAAATATAACAAAATTATCTCGAAGGATTATTCTACTTCGGGATGCACTTATGGATGGGTTACTACCTTCATTAGCCCAGAAGTCCCCCTCACAATGTGCAACTACATCTTATCATCTGATGACCGTATCTGCAAAGGCATCTGAGGATTCAAGGAGGTTTTATTAGCCACGGGGGCTTATAATGCCCGTTCTTAGCTTTTGGGACGCGTCATCGAGCCGGGAGGCTTACAATATCTAGCCAGGGATGGATTTATATATATCATTAGCTGTGGGTGGCTTAATAACTTAACCCAGCCTGGAGAGGCTTGATAGTGTCTCACATATTAGCTGTGGGTGGCTTAATAACATAACCCAACCTGGAGAGGCTTGATAGTGTCTCGCATATTAGCTGTGGGTGGCTTAATAACATAACCCAGCCTGGAGAGGCTTGATAGTGTCTCACATATTAGCTGTGGGTGGCTTAATAACATAACCCAGCCTGGAGAGGCTTGATAGTGTCTCACATATTAGCTGTGGGTGGCTTAATAACATAACCCAACCTGGAGAGGCTTGATAGTGTCTCACATATTAGCTGTGGGTGGCTTAATAACATAACCCAGCCTGGAGAGGCTTGATAGTGTCTCGCATATTAGCTGTGGGTGGCTTAATAACATAACCCCGCCTGGAGAGGCTTGATAGTGTCTCTCATATTAGCAGTGGGTGGCTTAATAACATAACCCAGCCTGGAGAGGCTTGATAGTGTCTCGCATATTAGCTGTGGGTGGCTTAATAACATAACCCAGCCTGGAGAAGCTTGATAGTGTCTCGCATATTAGGGCTTGGTGACACGGCCCAGCTCGAGAAGACTTGGAAACACCAACATATGTCTACGGAGGTAACATGTTCAGATGAACCTGAAGTGCGCCGCAAACCACCGATACGGCTGTAGAGCTCCGGGAGCCATTCATTCATGAAAGTGCTAAGGCACTAATATATTGAAGCTCGCTACATGTTCCACGTGGGTTTTGGGATGACAAAAGATAAACAGTTCAGACAACCGGGTGCGATGAAGGCAACCTGACCCAATCAATCTCTAACCCCATGCAATCAGGAAGTCCCAGCCTTGAAATCAAGGCCGCGGCAATCAAGTGAAGATATTTGCATGACGCGTCATGATGAAGGGCCGCGGCTTGTACGCAGCTACCTTAGATGATTCCACATAATTTGTTTAGGCGCAGATATTGACAGAAAATCAGATGAAGTCGATCCCTTTCCGCGGACTTGAAATGAGATGTCATCGAGACACGGACGCATTTTCAATAATGTGGCAGTAACGTGCAACCATTCATTATAGCATGCAATGTAAAACATGCAATATAGAAAAGCAAGGAATATTAAGCAGTGATAAAAATATGGCCGCAGCCTTTGTATTAATAGCCTTGGATTACAGAAAGGAGGGGCGCAGCCACAACAGAGTTTAAGATTACAAAAAGTTGATGGAACAGAAATTAAGAATTTAAGAGGCTGCGTCATCATCATCATCAGCCTCTTCTCCGCTCGCGGCAGTCTCTGTCTCCCCGTCCTCAGCCGCTGCCTCTACCTCTGCCTCTTCTTGGGCTATCAGCCTTGCTCTCTCTTCAGCCGCGGCCTTCAGCTTAGCAATGCACTCCTGATGTTCTGCATCACTTAATTTCCAAGCGAGGACCATCTCCTTGGCATCAGGGAAGTTCTTAATAATTCTCTACCGCAACTCTTGGTAGTCGCGGAGGTATGCCCTGTTAATGGTGAGGAAGAAATCCTTGGAGCCTTTGAATGACTCCACGACATGATCTATGGCTAGCTGGAAGGCGTCGCCATGATCAACTTCCATCTTTTGTATGGCCGCGGCGTGGGCTTCATCCTTCTGAGCAGACTTGGCTTCTAGCTCTTGATATTTTTGCTGGAGGAGGGCGAGCTTGGTATTTTCAATCTCTACAACACGAGCGGCTTCGACTGTCTGGGCCTGTGATGATTTCAGAGATTCCGCAGCTTGATTAAAATTCTCCTCCGCTTCCTTTCTGGCCTTATTGGCCTTCTCCAAGTCCATATGGGCTGCCTGGAGGGTCGCGGCAGCGGACTCTTTCCCTGTATCAAAAGAAGAGGTCCGTGCAGACTGCAGGTCCGCGGCATGAGCACTCTTGTCGGCCTCTTTCAGCCTGTATAAAGCCTCATACTTCCTCTTCTGGACCACAATCACATCGGCGGCCTGTATGAAATAAAGGACGTTAGCAAAAGTACAGAAAAATATGAGATGCAAAGATTAAATGACTAGTACATACCCTCAGAAGGCTGTGGAGGCCACAGTCCTCCAGATCTTCGTGATCCTCCCCAAACAGCCTGTCGAGGTCTGCGGCATCCAAGGCTCGCTTCATTCTCCACGCAGCCTTTGCAGTAGTGTCCCAGGAGGAATTTGGGTCAGGCTGCCTTAATTGAGGCCTTGGCCTATTGTCTGGCCCGGACTCTCCGCGGAATTGGGGAGGTGGAAAATTCGCATTAACCGCCACTACAGTTGGCGGTGGAGGAGAGGACGATTGAAGGGGGACTTCAGCTGACATCAGGCCAGCCGCGGCTAAATTTTCCCCTATGTCATCATCAAAGTGTTCATAATGCGCAGGGTTTTCATCATTAACCACCTGATCCACGGCAGGATCAGTTGCCTTGTCTCCAGAGGGGGCCGTGGCAGATCCCTTGGCCTTGGACCTCTTCCTCTTCCTGCTTCGCGCGGTATTATTGAGAACCACCGCGTCCTCGTCCATTTTCGCCAGTTGGGCGGCCAGCAGCTCCCTATCAACTTCCTCACCTAAAAAAAAAGAGAAGCAACTGTAAACACAAGTATTTGAACAAAAATTGTAGAAACATTTTATACTCCGCGGTCTATTAGTATTACCTTCCGCGACCATTTGCTCGGGAATTGACTTGTTAGGGAAGAAACCTGCTTCGAATATGCTCGCTGATGTAATAGTGTGCTGAACTTCTTATGTTCAGCAGGTACCGCTGCTGCCTCAGTAACCCTCTTTTCTTGCCTTTTGTTTAAAGTCAAGTTATCAAGGACTAAAGAAAAATAAATCCAAAGGTTAGCAGGTATTTAACAAAATATGCGGAAGGGACGCGGACATTTAAAAATTACCTAGTTTGGAGGGAGTTCCCCATTGCCGCGGCATTTGAAACGACTTTTCCCTCTCATTCTCTTCAGGGTGGAACTCCCACCCTTCACCAGAAATATAGAAGTACTTTCCTTTCCAATTTTTTACACTGGTCGGCCTCCCAGTGTAAAGGGTTCCATTCCTATCGCGGAGTGAAAAGTAGTAGTATCCTACGAACTTTACGGAGTTCTAGTTTGGGCAGTAAAAATGAAAGAACTCCGCGGGAGTAATGTCCTTTTTGAATAAGTTCTCCCAAAGCATGACCGCGACAAGAACAACTCTCCAACCGTTGGGATCTAACTGGGCTGGGGCCAGTTTCATTGTCTGGAAAAGACGACGAATAGGAGCTGGGACAGGTAGCCGCAACCCGTAAATGAACGCGTGCAGGGGGAAGCAGATTTCATCATCATAAAGAACCATGCAAGGTCTTTGGTTTGCGGCAAGGGCTGAACACATCAAATTTTCTGGAAATTCGAAGGCCTCAGCCACCTGCTCAACCCAATTTTGGGTCATTAAGCTGCGGATACCAAGCGCGGCCAAGGGTCTCGCAGCCCTGTCTGATGCACCTCCAGGCTTATTTCTAGCAGCCGCAGCAATATCTCCTTCACCCATGGGATTGGTACTTGAGTTGGCTTCCTCTTCCATCAACGGAGATCGGAAGGCCTTCCCAGATGAGGAGTCCGCGGAGTCTGAGTCGAGTCTGATGCAGTTTGGGCAATATTTTAATTTGCAAGGGCCTATTGACCTTAGAGGATGCACGGAAGAAATTTCAGGAGGAGAGGCCCCAAAATGCTTCGCCCAAAAGCCTCTCAAGAACTCGTCTGGGTCAAAGTTCATATGGCTGCAGCGGTACCTGAAAAATAGAGTCCGCAGTTAGGCGCCGCAGCCAGTATGGTTTGGAAAAGACCAAGAAGCCGCGAAAAGATCATTTACATGAATTGCCTACTATTGATTGAACCTAAAAGGGTGACCATCTCACTCTCCATATCAAAGGGCGCGACCCTCATCTAACCAAGGAGGATAAATCAGCCTAAGGGTCCTAAGCCAGCCTACTAAACGCCGCGATTTGGTTCCAGAACGGGGTTCAACATTACTGGTATTTGTTAAGATATCTGCAATTATCTACTCTTGTTTCGCAAAGGGAAATCTCAAATTTTAAGAGACCGCGGCCGACGTCCACGGTATACCACAAGAACCAAAATGGGAATAGATTAAAGTTGGGGCATCATGCCGCGGCCTTACTCTTAAAACAGTTTATGAATATAACGTTTAATCGTTTTAAAGATCAAAATTCGTGGAATATAAAGAACTTGGTGAAAAGCATCAAGAACAACAATAACTGTTATATGATTTTCATGGCATCTCAGTTCAGTTCAGCATATGAAGATTTATCCTAGCAATTATTGAGGTACTCAGCATTCATGTGTTCGATTCTGAGGGAATAAGCATATTTTAAATTGAAGCCCTAGATTCCTATCAAACAGCTAGGGTTTGTTCATGAAAATTAGAAGTAGGTTTGGTGTATGATTCAGACGTTCGATTATTAAAAACTGGAAAGAAATACAAACTACGAAGTCTATGGATCGAAAGATTACCTGGAAATGAAGAAATCAGTGATGCTCAGCCTCACACCACCTTGGAAACACCACACGCAGCTTCAAACCACCTTGGAAGGCTGCCGGAAAATGCTTGAGGAAGAAAGAACAAGGTTTTCTCTCGATTTGCTCTCAAAAGTCTTAGAAACGTAATGAAGTCCACGGCTAGAAACAATTTATATAAGGGAGCGCGGAAGACGAATCGTCGCTTTGGAAGCACCGCGGCACCTAGGCTACTTAGCCACAGTCCCAATGTATCTCCCTTGGCACTACGGCTTGGGGGCTTATTGATAGTACAAGTATAGCACCCTGCCGTGGCAGTACTTCTACAATCGCATTCAGGCCACACAGGCCGCGGCCGGTACCTCACTCAAGGCGTGGCCAGAACACCAATAGGGCGTGGTCAGAACTCCTATAGGGTGAGGCCCTCCCCATCAGAGGCCGCGGCACCCCAGCTTAGGGTCCGCGGTCCCCCTCCAACAGCACAGCTCTGCTACTTTGGTTCGCACGCCCTCATCCACATCTATTGCAGACTTGGTATACTCCACGTGCTCAGGGCACGTGACTCAACACACTTCCTCATAAATAGAGGATCACACCTGGAAGTAGAAGAGGGTCCGGAGACACCCGAGGCACTACAACACAGATCCTCTCTACATCATCCCAACATAAGCTTTGGAGGCCTAGGATCTGCATCATAGCCACCTAACGGGCTTACCGGAATCTCAAATAGTATCATGTACTCTCCTTTATTCTCATACTTGTATGCCTCTATAGGCACGATTATATTGTACAGTGCAATGCACATAATGAGAAGGGAGCAACACAGTGGACGTATGCCCATTTTAGGGGCTGAACCACTCTATATCTTGTCTTCTCTCTATTTACTTGCTTTATCTATTTATTCTACACTTCATACTTGACTTGTTGGCACGAGATCTACCTATATACGATTTCTCGTATCATCATTCCCAAAGGACCATTTTCCTTTGTCCAGAATTGATTAGTTAGTAGATGCCACAGCAAGACGTGAGTTTTTGAGTTTCATAGATACCTATTATGGATATAACGAGATAATAATGAAACTAGAGGACAAAGAAAGCACTAATTTCATTACCAACCGAGGTACTTATTGCTACAACAATATGCCTTTTAGGCTTAAAAATGCTGGAGCAACATACCAGAGATTGGTTAATAAGGTGTTCGAAGAATATAGTGGGAAAAATATGAAGGTGTACATATATGACATGATGATCAAAAGCACAAAAACCCCAGATAATATCAAGGACCTTAGTCAAACTTTCGATCAACTAGACAAGCATCAAATGAAACTGAATACAACCAAGTGCGTATTTGGTGTGCAATAAGGAATCTTTCTCGACTTTGTAATGAATCAAATAGGAATAGAACCTAATCCTGCTAAAATCAAAGGTCTGATTGAGTTGCAATCACTAACTTGTAAAAAAGATATCCAAAAACTTACTGGTAGAGTGGCTGCCCTGAACTAGTTTATTTCTCGAGCAAAATACAAGTGTTTACTATTCTTAAAGATGCTCTAAAAGACCTTCGAGTGGAATAAGGAGTGTGAAGAAGCATTTCAAGAGTTGAATAAGTATCTGGGGTCTCCGTAATTATTGTCCCGACCAATTTTGCGAGAATAATTATACTTGTATTTAGCTGTTTCGGATTCCATAGTTAGCTCGACATTAGTTCGGCTAAAGAGTGGGATTCAGAAACCAGTCTACTACATCAGTAAAGTATTTAAGGGATAAAAGATAAGGTATCCACGCTTCAAAAAATTGGCCTAACCCTCATTAAAGCATCTAAGCAAATGAAGCCTTATTTTCAAGCGCACACCATAGTAGTATACACTGATCTACCTATTTGGAAATAACTTCACAAACTTGAGAAGTCGGGCAGTTTGATGTATTAGGCAGTAGAGCAGGGAGAATAGGACATCATCTATGAGCTGATATCATCATTAAAAGGGTAAGCTTTGGATGATTTATTACAAAATTTACATATCTAGAGGTTACCGACCAACCCAATTTTCTTGCCAAGCAGACTTCTCTGAAAGAGAGATCAACTCAAAAGAAAGCCAAAGTCGTAGAAGATCAACCAAAGTCATCTAGTGCTCAAGAAATGTCCCAGAAATATGTTGAAGAAAGTAAGAAGGTATTCTACCATGGAATTATATCTACAAAAAGCTTTACCAGTAAAATTCCATTATGGAATTTATATGTGGAAGGATATTCATGAGCAACTGGTAGTGGAATTGGTACCATAATTAACACTCTTGACAATATTGATGAGGAATATTCCCTCAGGTTACAATTTCAAGCTTCAAATAATGAAGCTGAGTATGAGGTTTTAATCATCGAACTTGAGTTAGCACAATCATTAGGCACCGAGAAAGTAATGGCACATAGTGATTCCCAATTGATTGTAAACCATGTGCTTTATATATATGGAGTCAAAGGGGATTTAATTGTGAGATATTTGTTTAAGGTAATGAAAGTCATTTCCAAAATTCTATATTTATAGATAAGCAGAATACCAAGGATTAAAAATACCCGAGCTGATGTACTTTCTCGACTGGCTTCAGTAATAAGAATAGAAATCAGGAGGAGCAATCCCGTAGATATATTGGCGTCTAGGAGCATAGATGAGGATCCAATGATCAATTTCATTGATGTAAATTTAGTACCATCCTATATGGATCAAATTAGAGCTTACATCGAAAAAGGAACTTTGCCAACTGATCCAAAAGATGCGAGAAAGTTCTGGTACAAAGCAACTAGATATGTAGTGGAAAGGGGAGTCCTATACAAATGGGGATACACTGTTTCCTTACTATGTTGTCGAATTAATCAAGGAGGTACATAAAGGTCCTTGTAGAGCTCATTCAGTTGGTGTCTAGAGAATTACCACAAAAGGGTATTATTGGCCAACTATGAAGGAAGATTGTAGGTCCTTCACAAGACAATGTGAGACGTGCTAGAGATTTTCTGTAGCTCACAAAGCACCAGACACTAATTTAACACCGACCACTTCTCCCTGGACATTGTCCATTTGGGTAATTAACTCGGTCGGCCCATTACGGACCACTAAAGGAAGGTTCAAATACCTGGTGGTGGTTGTTGATTATTTCACGAAGTAGGTGGAAGTAGAGTCACTGATAGAGATTCCCTACGAGAAGGTATATAAGTTCAAATGGGAAAATATCATATGCAGGTATGGCATGCCTTATTCTTTCATTACTGACCATGGCACCCAGTTTGATAACGATGAATTTGAAGCATATTGTGTTCCATCCAAGATCCAAAAACTTCACTCTACCCCAGGGCATCCACAAAGCAACGGTTAAATAAAAGTGACAAACACAACCTTACTTAATGGGATAAAGAAGAGACTTGATGTTACTAACGGTAATTGGATTAATGAATTTTGTAGAATCGCTACAGCAGAAATATTGTGACTCCTCAAATAAAATCCAATTTTAATTATTCCTAAATTTTAGTTAAACCCTAAAACATTTATCTATATGATTTATCAAATAAAACAAAGCACGCAGGATAAACAAACAATTTCAGGAAAAATCCCCCAAAGGGGCAAAACCTTTTTATTTTCAATATAATTTGTAAAGAACGGTTTATGCGGATTATACTGAAAACATGAGTGACATACAAATACCCTCAGGTGTCGGTTTAGATGTCGTCTCGCAAGAACTCTAGGTGGTTAGCAATGAAGAAGATAAACGACTTCTCCACAAGTTAACTTCATAAGGACTCCCTCCACAATAGCACGCAACTCTCCAGTTGTAGAGTTCACCCCACAAGTTACTCCAAATGAGTAAATAATCCTCTTGAAGGTTTAAAAATTCACACATATATATGGGAATGGATTTGTGAATCAAAAAGGCATAAAATCTTAAAAAACTTAAAGTCTGTTTTCTGGGTTGTAAACGCAGAAATCGTGTGAAAAAAACTTGGAAAACGTGTAGAAAGTGACCAGATATTTATACGAAAATCGAGGCGGCGGCGTCATTCGAACGAGATCAGCATGTCGCTCGAATGAAGGACATGTGTCGATCGAGCGAGATTGCGCGACATGCCTATCTCGCGCGGACGATAATGCTATGGTATGTGAACGAGCTCGTCGACCGAGGCACTCCGCTTCTACCCTTAGAAAAAATTCTTCTTTCGATTAAAAACATTTCAGACTTCAAAAAATATTTTCTAAAAAATTCTCAAATATTTATGCAAGTATAAACAACTCCAATAAATCATTTTACCAATAATGCATAGTGGACTAGTGGGAATGAGTTGAAAAGTACGTCGCATGTAGTATAATGTACGTGTGAAGATGATGGATGCATGGATTTGGATCAAAGACGTTGTGGATGATCGTGTTAACGTGTCGAATGTAGCGGTATCAGACGTACAAACTGTGATCTAGGGAAAACAGAAAATTCCTAGATTTATCCCGGACATTTATAAAATTATGTCCTTACAAATCTCCCTATATGTCTATGCCGGTACATACATAAAAAATCTTAATTATGCAATCTCCATAAAACAAATGACATACAAGATAATATCCCCATTAAACCCTCAAACTGAGAATACTAAATGACATGTCTTCAATCAAACTTCAACAACTTCAAGTCTGCGTCTTTTCAGAAACTCTCAAAGATTTTCTCATCAGGGTGTGCAACATAATAATCATCAATCCTTGTACCTACACACATGAGAAAAAACAAAAACCTTCATGATGCATCGAGTTTTAAATCATATAAGAATAAATCATTAAAAAATCATATCTCCCCCATAATGCAAGAACTCCCCCATAACATGATAATTCTTTCTCCCTCTTTTTAGGATGTCCCCAAATAGACAGATAATAAGAAATAATAAAAACATGGTGTGTCAAGATAAAATTGCATATCAAAGAAGAATCAAGCTACGCGCATGCAAAGGTATGTCTAAAAAAATTTCACAAATTATTTTTGAATTTTTGAAATTTATCATACAAAAATAAGATACCAAAAATCACAGCATGGATTTAAACTCAAACAACCAAGTCATGGAAATGGAATGTATTGGTTTGACCACATTCGATAGGTAAATAAACTCAATCAATCATATGTGCACGATGCATACGTGTACTCCTAACGAATTAACATCAAAATTATCCTTAGATGTAAAAATTTGTTGAATTTAAATGACATCGTCTTATGCAAATCAACAAATCAAAGTCAAAGTGATTTCCACATAAATAACGTCCAAAACTATTTAACGCTTTTTTAAGATTTTCAAGGACGTGCAAACCCGTTTTAATTCTCCATCAAAACTCCCTCATATATATTTTCTTTTTAGAGGAGGATAAACTAAATTCTCAAACTTTGGAGAATTGGTGCAATAACCTAATTGGCCCATAGTTAGCATAAATTTCTTTTTATTGCCTTTGAATTTTTTTGGGCTCTTATAAACCTTTTTGGACCCCGAAATATAAAATTCCTCAATTTTTAGGTCTAATTAAGTGGTGAATTAATCACAAAGGATAAATGATAACCTTTCGTAGCCCTTCACCATTTTCAAATAAATCACACAAACTCACAAACGTCTCTTACATGCACAACTGTCTTATCAAGTTTTATCGCGCTTGGTTGATTTTAAGGACATGATTGAAGTGAAAACACCCAACCAACATGTGAGAAGACAAACACAATAATCAAACAAATTCGTGTATGTGTACAATAAGGGAAAACATGAGTCAAACATATAGGAAGTAACACTTAATGACTCAAAACATTATAAAGCACATGGATGAATTAACCTATTTTCTCAAAACACTATCAAATAATCACAAGAAAAATGGAATGATGTTGTGACTCGGTCATTCTAAGTGTCCATCCATAAAAGGTGTAAACAAAATACAAAAATCTTTTTGGATTTTTCAAAATTTTATCAAAATAAAATCTTTTTGTATTTTTCAAAATTTTTCAAAAACAAAAATCTAATACAAAAAGTACATATCATTACACTAGCAATTATATATCATGAAACCAAAACTATTGTGCAACAAACATGCAAACACAATCATCTATATGATATGGAAAGAGCAGAATCATCTGCAAGCAAACGGGAATTATGAACAAATAGACCATAAGCCTCTGAATCCGATTTCCTCACCCAAATTGATGTGTAACGGAGTGTGGGGGGTTTGGGAACCGGTGTGACTCTCTTTTTATGTTTTCTAGGTCCATTCAAAAGCTTATAGCAGAAACTCCTAAGATGACCTTGCCTACCGCAATGTGTGCAAGTGTAAACCGGGCGGTGAGTGTTACCTAAAGGTGGCCTTCTCATCAGATTCCTAGGTGGTGCTCTCTGAATTTTCCTAGGTGGCTCTCTCCTAATGATCCTAGGAGGTTCTCTCAAGATGTTCCTAGGGGGTTCTTTCCTAACAAACTTAGGTTCCTCTTTCTTAACAATCCTAGGAGGCTCACTCACACGTGTGGGAATGGGTGCAACATATTTTTCAAGACCAATCCCACCCCTATCCTTTCTGATTTGGACGGTGCCTAAAATCTTATCAAGTTTTTCAGACCTAGACTCCAAATAAAATTTCACTTTACTTGAATCTTTCAATTTCATCTCAAGTTCACCTATCCTAGATTCAAGTACACGTTTAGAATCCTCAAACTCTAAAAGCTCATTTTTCATAGTCTCCATCAACACTCTAAGACTCTCTCTCTCACCCTCGACGTACTCAATCTTCTCTCTCAAAATTTTCTCATGTGCCCTAAGTTCTTCAACTAAAACATCGTTTTTTTTAAGGCACACTCTTTCAATTGAGCTTTCAATTTTAATTTTTCTTTCTTCATTTTCAAAGATTCAACATGAAGTTCATTGAAAGAATTTTGCAAGTCACGCTCATATACAATTTCATCTACACTCCCATCACCCTCACTATCATCATTAATCACACGGATGGGAAGCTCTCGCCTAGAAGCATAAAAGACTTCTTCGTCCGAATCATTATCACTAAGGGTAGAAACATGAGAAACCGGTTTATTCAATTTCTACTTTAAATTTTTGGTACACTCATCTAATATCTGACCAACACCCTCACAACAAGGACACCTCTCAGAGTCGTTTTCAACAGACGATTTAAAACACGATTTCGTGTGAATTTTCCAATTAAATTTTTCAAAAAGTTGACATTGAAGATCATCAAAACCACGAAAAGCCATTTTGTGCAAAATCAGGATCAAAACACAATAACTTACTGCAACAGGCTCTGATACCAATTTGACGATGTGAGAAGTCAAATTGTATCAAAAAAAATAAATCCATGAAAAATCAGGATCACGCAATAAATTAGCATAACCCGCTCTGACACCAATTTGGAGAATCGCTACAGCGGGAATATTTCAACTTCTCAAATAAAATCTAATTTTAATTATTCCCCAATTTTAGTTAAACCCTAGAACATGCATCTGGATGATTTATCAAATAAAATAAAGCATGCAGGATAAAACAAACAATTTTAAGAAAAATCCCCTAAAGGGGCAAGACCTTTTTATTTTCAATATAATTTATAAAGAACGGTTTACACGGATTATACTGAAAACATGAGTGACATACGAAATACCCTTAGGTGTCGGTTCCGATGTCATCGGCTGGAATCTCCCACAAGAACTCCAGATGGTCAGCAATGAAGAAGAAAAATGGCTTCTCCACAAGTTAACTTCATAAGGACTCCCTCCATAATAGCATGCAGCTCTATGGTTGTAGAGTTCTCCCCACAAGTTACTCCAGATGAGTAAACAATCCTCTTGAAGGTGTAAAAATTCACACAAATATATGGGAATGGATTTGTGAATCAAAAAGGCATAAAACCTTAAAAAACTTGAAGTTTGTTTTTTGGGCTGTAAAATGCAGAAATCGTGTGTGAAAAAGACTTGGAAAACGTGTAGAAAGTGACCAGATATTTATACAAAAATCGAGGCGGCGACATCGTTCGAACGAGATCAGCTTGTCGCTCAAACGAAGGATAGGTGTCGCTCGAACGAGATCGCGCAACATGCCTATCTCACGTGAACGACGATGCTATGTCGTTTAAATGAGCTCGTCGACCGATGCACTCCGCTTCTACGCTTAGAAATTTTTTTGCTTTCGATAAAAAACATTTCAGACTTACAAAAATATTTGCTAAAAAATTCCCAAATATTTATGCAAATATAGAAAACATCAATAAATCATTTTACCAATAATGCTTTGTGGAGTAGTGGGAATGAGTTGAGCATCATGTCACATGTAGCATGATGTACGTGTGAAGATGATGGATGAATGGATTCGAATCAAAGTCGCCGTGGATGATTGTGTTGACATGCCGAATGTAGAGGTATCACGCATACAAACTGTGATCTAGGGAAAATAAAAAATTCCTAGATTTTACCCCGGACATTTATAAAATTATGTCCTTACAAATTCTATTATATTCTATGGGATTATGGAATCACACCGAGAACAATAACTGCAGAAACACCTCACATGCTTGCATTTGGGACAGAGGCCATGGTATTAGCCGAGATAGGTCTACCAACTCACAGAGTTTTAAACTTTGATTCTCCCAAAAGTGATCTAATGAGACGATTTGACTTACACTTGGTTGTTGAAGTTCGAGAAGATGTCGACGTCAGAACTGCTTCCTATCACCAGAGGACTTCTCGTTTTTATATCAAAAGGGTCAATATGAGCAACTTGAAAGAGAGAGATTACGTTATCAAAAAGTTCATCTAGGAAGTAAATAAGATTGAGGCAAACTGGCATGATCCATATAGCAATTTAGCAATAATCTGACCAGGAACTTTTCGACTAGAGACACTTGATGGGGAAGAATTCAAGAACCCTTGGAACGTCGAACACGTCCAAAAATACTATCAGTGAATAAAGGCATTTTGTTTTTCTTTTTTCTTTTTTCTTTATGTTAAATAAAACTTTTTTTCAAGTTCAAAAAAATATCTTGATTTTAGTTTCCATTTTTTTTGATTTTTTTCGAAGTACGACAATATACATCCCCATAAAAAATAGTCAAACAATGCCTCTTGGTCTTCAGCCCTGGTCAATCAACAAATGACAACATCTACATAAATCAACTACTTAATTAGGTTGAACTTATAAAATTCGAGATGCACCAACAACTTAACAAGCAGTTCGAGATGCACCAACAGCTTAACAAGCAGTCGAGTTTTACATATATAACTTCGTATCAATAAGTCATGAATAAGAAGTCAGTAAAATTTCATGTATACAAACAAGAAGTGTTACTTGACTTGGATAAATGCGGGAATACATGTATACATTCCTAAATATAGGGATACATATGTACATTCCTCATACACTTGGTCACCACTGATAACTAATGCTATAACTTGGATCAATAAAACTATTTACAAATTTATCTAAGTGCATTAGTAGAATCTAAGGCCCTACAATCACAGTTTAATAACTCATCATCAAGTAAATTACTTATTCAACCAATTGATTAACTAATCATAAGTTGACAACAAGTACATATATTTTTATCCAAATTCTAAAGGTATTACATTCAAGATCAAGAAAGTATAAAAAATAAAAGAATCATTCAGGTGGACGTTTTCCTTATGCTTTGGTCATTTCAAAAGATGTTTGTTTTATTCTCTCCATCCCATCAAGAGATCATCCAATGTATAGGGGGAATTTATGTAATTAAAATCTCTGAGCAATCACCTATTACTACTGCTCGGCCTGTTGATCACATGAGGATGACGGACTATCTCATACACACCATGAAGGCCATAATCTCCTAGATATTTGGTGATTAAACATTGGGAATGGCATCAGTAGGGATCCATATTATGTCCAACTTAAATGGAGGCTTATCACAAACCAACAAGCCCGAATCATTCCAATACCATAACTCACTGTTTTGATCATATTTTAATAAAGTAAGCAAGTTGGTCTATCCTCGTCTATAACTCTCACGATGACTTTTGGTAAGATGATCATCCACTTGGCTTAGGGACTCATTGTAACCTTCCATACAAATCTCCCTGGGCTACTTGTGAAATTGGAAAGTCAATTTTTCAACCTGATGTTGGATTTTCTTAAGAACATCATTCTTGACTTTCAACTGGGCAAATTGGTCGGTTATACCTTTATCCTTAGCTTCCACTTGGATAGATAAATTGACAATGGAAATATTCTTTGCTTTTAACTGGGCAACTTGGTCACCTAGAGTTTTTCTGGTTCTTTCCTCATCACCAGTTGGGCGGATAACCGACCTTTGCTTAGAAGTTTATCTAGATCTGGATTTCTACAATGCTTCAAGCTCTTCCACCAACCTTACATTCTCAGTTTCTAGAAAAGAGGCACCCTCATCAGGACCAGTGACAGACGATTTCTTCAAGAAGTCAAGATCTTTCCTTAAATAATTATTCTCCTTCTCCAGCGTAGTAACAATTCCTCGAGCACTATCCATATCTTGCTTCAACGATAATTCCTTCTTATTCAAAGTAGATGTGGTATATTTTATCTTTTCCTCAAAACCCCATCCTTCGTGTAAAGCTTTGTACTAAGCTTCATAATCAGCATGTAGTAAATCTTTGGACTGATTATGATACTCCTAAAGTTGCTCTAAGATTTCGTAATAAGAAACATTATTGGCTACAATCCTATCCCATAAATAATAAAGATGAGTATAAGACTCTTTGACTTTCTAAGATACATTAGGTCCTAACAACCCGACTAAGTCCTCTTTAAATAGGAGAATATGGCCATCTTTAAGAAGGTTTCTACCACGCCTTAGTGAGTCAAATTTGGCAAAAAATATGGCTTTCTTCCTCGCATCAAACTACAATTCACAATGGTAAGAATACAAAGACTATAAAGATGATGATGAAGTAAAAGATTTCAGGAAATATATTTTCACAACAATTAAGCAAGATGAAAAGGAAAACCCACAAGTTGGGTCGAGGTAAAGTCTTTTCATTAATAAGCAAATGGATGTTACAAAATGATAATCCTAGTACAATAATAAAAAAGACATTTCCATACAAAGTAAATAGACAATAAGGAGTTAGAATTTATCCGTATCCTAAGCATTAACTTCAGAAGGCAGTTCGATAGGAAACACAACTCTGCCAGTTGGTTCCATAATACACTCAACAGGTTGTAGGGAAAACTCCCCTAATCCTTCTTCATCATCAAACTCTTCCTTCAAGTTTAGAGGAGTGCCTGGGTTATGTCTCTCGAACTGCTCAGAGTTATCAGTAGTTCCAACTTACTTAAGTGCCTCCGACAAACCATCCTTAAAGAATTTTTTTCTTAGCATACTTAATCTGAGAGGAAGCATCCAATAGTGCCTTCTCCCATCATTTGTCAAAAGTAGTGTCTTTTATGCTCCTATTATTGGCTTTCTATGACACAATATCAGTAGTCAGACCTTTAAATTTCTCCTCGACATATGATATAAGAGTATAGTTCTCCAATAATTTGTTTTAGGCCACCTTGGCCCTGTCTTCAGTAGCTGTTAGACTGGTATCAAAATTCTTCAATTTTACCTCAGCAATAGTGTCCCTTTCAGTGGCCTTCTGTAGCTCTTCCTCCTAATATTTTTACTTTGTCTCCAAAGCATGTCGCCTAGCTTCCAAGGATTTCCTTAGACCTTTAAAGGCCTTTTTAACCTTTCCTGATGAAGAACGTAGTTGATCGTCATTCTCAATCATCTGATTAAAGTCCACCAGGAACTACCAAAATGAAAAAGTAGCAAGTTAGGGAAAAAGGAATAAGACATTAAATGTGAGCGATAGGTGAATGATGGTTACCAAAGCCAAAGTTTGGTAAGATCTCTCACTCAGTCTGGAATGGGACATAAGAACTGAAACTGTCCTATCAGTAGGAAGAGTTCCAAACTTGATCAACTTCCAGGCCAAACCGGGATTAAAATCCATCAAAGATAACCCAGTAACCTCCAAGTTAGATTATATCTTTTTTACCAAATCAATTTGGTCAATAGAAGTTGTCTTGGTCAATTTGTTAGGAAGTCATCCCTTCATTATCTTCAAGTTCCCTACCCGTCTCACCCTCCTCAGTATTGCTAACCTCAGGAACCTTCTAAGTAACCTTAGACCCTTTTTCACTCACTTTGGACTTCTGGGTATCAGTAGCTTTGGAAGTCTTGGTGGTGGGAGACAAAGGCCCATCCATTAATTGGGAAGCTTTCTCTTACCCTTGACAGCTAGTGGGGAATTAAGGATTGCGAAGATATCTAAAGATTTAAACGAAGAGGATGTTCTAAGGTCCTTCTCAACTCTAGTAGATTTCTCAGTCGAAGAAGTAGGATTTGGTTCTTCTTCCAAGTTAATGAGGATTGAAGGTGCTGCAGCAGTTGGACTATCAATAAAATAAGTAATAGAGCTTCTATATTGTAATAGGTAAGAGGTTGCTCTGGGATGTTCCTCACGAATTCTCTGATGAATGCTCCACATATATTTAATCTCTTAAAGATTGATGTCCCCTTCCTTTGGAAAATTTTTCTTGCTCCCAACTGTATAAAACAAGACAAGAAATATTAGACAATATATCATCAAACATTTTCTCAGCAGGAAAAGAGAAATAATAAGTTCTGTAACCTATTCCATGTCCTTCCTAAGGACACCTTGGCCCATCATACACTTTTCCTCTTTGAAGAGGAGCATGTTGTCACTTCCTCGCTCTTACCCCATAATCAAAGTATTCCTTATTGGAATTTGGAAAGTTGATCACTAAAGCTCTATTGGCAAACCTAGTTTTTAAATAATATGCGTTGTCACTAGTAACCCACTTGTAGCTGAAAATCAACTGAGGAATACCAATATGGGTTCTATATATCTTGTTAAGCCTATGAATACCATTTACTATCCTCGATGTATTGGGGGCTACCCTAGTAGGGATAATATCAAAATATTGACAAAAGTTTGGGAAGAAACGATTAAGGAGGAAAGTAGTACTGCACTTAGCTATAAACAACAAGGCATCCAATGATCCTCTAGTAATGATAAAACGTCAACTAAAGGAGTGGGCCTTTCTAATTCTACCCAATCAGGGATATTTTTTCCTGCCTAAATTCATCTAAAGAGTCCCCATGAATGATGTACACCATAATTACAGCAAATAAAGAAATTAAAGGAAAGGGAATAAGAAAACTTACAGAGAAAGGGATGGCAAAAGCAAGAGTAAAAGTGGTTACAAAAAGAAAGCTTGGAGACAAAAGATATCTTGAAAGTTTGAAAATTTATAGTACAGAAACCCACAAAAATCTCATCTCTTATAGCTTGCCTAGAAAATAGTGCCGGTAATGATTAACTATATAGACTGTAAGAGGGTAGTTTAGATTAGATGGAGGCGTAACCCCTTTTGAGTACGGTAATGATAAGTTAACTAACAACACTATTGATTGACTACAAGACATGCTATCACAACTTAGTTAAGATAAACTCAGTTTCAACTCACAAATCATTCGTATATAACTCAGAAGATAATAAGGAACTCAGAAGTAACTCATTTAAAGGGAGAGAGAAGTAAGCATCCTAGGTATACCTTAGCAGGCAGCCAAACACCCCAACCACCCTCAAAGATATTTATCAAGTATTAAAATCTTCGTAATAAATGGCAATGGTGGGTGAGTGAACTCTGGTTCACAATAAATCTCTCTTTCTGATGTATATTTTTCTCTCTAGCAATAACTTCTGAATTCTCAAAAGAACATATTTTCTCAGAGGTGGTTGGGGCCCTTAAATAGCCCCTACACCACTCCCGAGATAACTCAGTCCTTCATAACTGTGAAAGACATCCTTTATACTTTATGTCACAAACATTAAATGCGTGATGGACTAGTCAACTCCACGTCACAAACATTAAATGAAAAGACCTGCCTGTTGCCTAACCACTGTGTATCAGGGGGCTGCCGTCAGAGAGATGACCCACCAACTGTCTGGCAGTCCCAAATACCAAAGTGGTTTACTCAAGTGTAGAATTGACATTACCAAGATGGATAGTGACATCACCTAGAGTAGATGTGATATTAAGTAGAGGGTTATTTGGTTCACAACTCAGCACCCGATGAAACTTAAGGCTAGCTTGCCCAAGTTTCCATAGTCAAGGTCTTTTACTATTTTACCAGGTGTATCTAAGATGGTTAGGACAATCCCCAAAGGTTCCTCACTTTTCATTCCTCCAAACTAAGTCCCTCTGAAGTTCCCACGACGAGGTCATTCGATAGAGCATGAAAGTTCTCCCAGGCCCTGCCAAGCCTGGTCTCTCGTGAATACCGTTCGACCTCGCACTAAACATCATTATAATCGTTACAGCACATGGTCAATATAAATAAAGAGATACAACAAGGCTAAGTAAAACAATAGAAAAAAAGGGTGAACTCTCTAGGTCAGCTTCTTCACTGGAAGATCCCTCTGGGCTGCCGCGCTGAACTACCTTGCTTGAGCTGCCTTGCTAGGCTGGATCGCTTGAGCTGTATCGCTGCCTTAATCTCAAACACTATTGTTAATGGAATGATTATCTCTAATCTTAAGATTACCTTCAAGCCCCCTATATTTGCCCCTTCGTGTGAATATTTGTTGTGGAAATAAGAAATATCTGTACGAAAACTTCTCAATTCGATGAACCTTCTTTATGTGAAAAAAATTGGCATCTTTTCCTTCGTTACAACCACTACGAATAACGCCGCCAGGAAAAATTAAAATTCTACCCGATGTACCTAAGTCGAAGCGTTACGGCTTATTAGCGCTTTGGCAAAGGGACATCATAACTTTTTCCTGTCACTGAGCTTCAATCGTTCTGGATTGACTATTTAAAATTCTCCCGATACACCAGCTGACTTTCTCAAATACCCGTGTTGACCCTTGGGAAGTGAAATTATCTCGTTTGTGCTATTGTGGAGTATAGTTATAAGGTGCGAGTTTTTTCCATTAGGACTGCCCCTATTGTTGAGACTTGTGGAATTCTTCCTTGTAAACTTCTCCCTAGAAAATTCTCCCTATTTGAATGTGCTATTTCATTTGAGCTCTTCTATGTTATCATTTCTTTATGTTCGAAAAAGCAGAAAAAATTATCCCCAATGTACCTGAGTCACAATTAAACAATGTTTGGACTTGTGGTGAGGGGACATCATAGCGTTTTGAACCATTGGGATAGTTTCTGCATTGGGAGCGACTGGATATGTCTGACAAAAATTCTGGAGCCAAACTCAAACTTTCCTAGGAAGAAAACCCTTTCTATTCCCCATGCGTTACTTCATTAATGAAATGGTGCTCTTTTTTCAATTGTCAGGATACTCCCTGAAGTGCCACAAGTTGGCTTGAAATGACTATTGGCGACCTTGCACGTGTGTTGGTGGGAAACTCAAAAGACGGGTTTAAGTGATTCAAACGTCTACTTTTTCAAAACACTTGACCATTTTCTTCGTCTTCTTTAAACTCCCGTCTACTTTATAAGGAGAAAATCTACAAAAACTCCATTGTTGCTAAGATTTTCTCCGCATTTCTTTCCTCTGCAATCATCCTTGCCCTCTAGCCACTCCATTGTTACTCCTCTTGTATCTTTTCTAAGATTTCTGTACCTCACTGTCATCTACAATGGCTTCCTCAAGAAATCCTACTACTTTTGTCACCGATACTCCACCTTCCACCCTTACTGCCACCACTCCTGCTACCACCTCTTTGACTGCCGCATGCCAGGAACAACTATGTTTCTACCGTCGGTCCCCCATATTCGGCAAGGGTGATGATTTTTCTGGGTTTTGTAAAACTTTTTTTGTAACGCTAAGTGTGATGCTATGGTGCTTGGTGATGAAGACGAAAATGCTGTTGACTGGGGATTTCTCCCCCCAGAGGGAACTCTTCGATTTCATTTTGAGCGAGGGGACTTCCCGTGGTCCCATATTGAATTCGAAGGGCGTTAGGATTATCCTTCTCACTTTGCTACCTGGAACTCCCACATGAAGAGTTCCCACGCTGATACCCTAAAAAATGGGCTTCATCGAGCTAAATGGTTTGGTGAGTTTACTCTGTCCAAGAACAATGCTTCTCTTCCCGTCTTGGTGTCTCCCTGGAACGTTACTACTCACACTTTCATTGTTACATGGGATGAGTTTATAGTAACGTTGGAAGACGTGTGTGAGCTTTTGGTCCTTGAGGCAACAAGCCATAAGACCTATTCTAATGAAGACATGGACGCCTAGGAGGTTGCTGACCGTTCAGAGCTGGACCGTATATGCTGAAGGTGCATCGGTTCTTTAAATAAATCCACCTTCACCCCTCTCATCAACTATTTCTTCAAGGATCCTTCTGAGGGTAGCTCTTTTAAGGTTTCCCCTGGTCAAGGAACATCATTAGAACTTCTTTCTTACATCCTTGTCGTTCTCTCTCGCTTCTTTTTATCGAGGAAACCTAATGACCAACCCCGAAAGGACCTAATCAACATATACCTTCGTTTAGCCCGGGGTATCAAGCTTCCTCTGGCTGCAATGGCCCTGAGGGCACTCAATACATGGATTGATAGGAACCACTTTGACAAGGAATGGTCTCTTGGTCGTTATAACCTGGCCAACTTTGCAAACTGCGTACTTCTAACCAGTTTCCTCTATGTTCCTTTCCCCGATGTAGCAGCTAAACCCAATCATCATACTTCGGGAGAAATAATTCTGCCTCCACGTTCTTACATTTATCATAAGAGGCAAATTCAAAAGGAGTTAACCTCTGTTATTGACAAACGAGAATGTTTTGTGAGGCATCCCTATAGAGAGGAAGTTTTCCTCTACACATGTGATTTTTTAAATAATGAGCCAAGGGTTGTCCAACCAACGACGATGGACCTTATGGAAGAAGACCCTTCGCTTGCTGTGGTTCTTCTGTTCTCTCCGAGTTACTTACCCTCCTACACTGAGTGGGGGTACTTGTGTGAACATCATAACCCCCATTGCTGTGCCAGTCAATTTGGTTTTGATCAAGGGTCTCCTCACCCCGTCTTCCAATTAAACCACCCAAAGGTCATGCTCAACGAGGCTTGTTCTCTCTTCACTTATATTGCTGCATGGGGACTGAGATCCACAATGTCTAACAGAGTAATCATCCCCAGTTTGTCCAGGCAAGGTAATGTGACGTCTTTATTTGCCACCAAGTATTAGTCGAAGTAACTGGCCCAACTCTTTGAATTTATTGAGGGGACTCCTGTATATCCCCTAGTGTTTTCGTTTTCTTCGTGAGAACTGGGTTTGAAAGGTAATTTCGTTCTCCCAAGGAACCTCCCACTGACCTTCCTCTATACTTCTCCATGATTCATGTTGCTACCCTAAAGCCCAAAAAGGCCTCGGCACCTAAACAGCCTGCTCCTTCTGAAGGTGATTCTGGTGAAGGGGTTTCAATCGAAGTAGCTTCTGGCGAAGGACCTTCCCAGCCACCAGCCAAAATAATTAGGGGGTCCAAGAGTGGGACTTACTCAAAGTCTAAATCCCAACCTCAGTCTCAAGTTCCCTTAGTGGAATTTCCCATTGCCTCCATTCCTCCTCCTATGTCTGCAAAAGTGAGTGAGGAGTTGAGGAAGAAAATTCAAGCTGAGGTGGTATGAATACATTCTGAGTTTTAACGACACGCTCCCACTATTCCTCCTGCTACCGCCTTCCCTGCTAACTTAGTAGATCCATCGGATGAAAGGCCAAAGAGGAAGAAGAGCTCAAGGGTTCCTTTAAATATTGGTGTTGCGGGTGCAAGGAAGAAGACTCTGGGTACTATGTCCCCGAAGAAATGGGTTCCTGATGTAAAATCCACCCCAGTTCCCTCTTCCGTTGCTTCCCCTCCTTACTCACCAATGGTGATATCCTCCCATTCTCCTCCTCGATCAGAGGTGTACATGTGTGTTGTTGTTATTTTTTTTTTCATTTATCTAAAACAAAGTGAATCTGTCTAACTCTTAACGACTTTGGTGCAGGAAGCTGAAGAAGAAACGTCTAGCCCCCCATGTGAGTCCTTTTATGGGGGGACGCTTTGGTTCCTCTCAGATCGATGTAACTCCTCCCCGTTCCCCCATGATCGGGATTACTTACTCTCGTCGTTTGTCCTCCCAACGTACAAAAGACGCTGCTGTGGGGAATGATTACATTGAATCTGTGGGAATGTCCTCTCAATCAGGGGCAACTTCCCCAGCTTTTTTCTGAATTATCACCCCAGCCCGAGTTTCCTCTACCCATCGTTCCATCGGCAAAAAGTTCCTCAGAGGTAGCACATTCTCAACACTGTTAGGTTTGATGTCTTTTCTCTCCTCCACCCTTTTTTTCCTGTTCACCACGCTGAACTTTAATCTCCCGGGATGCCTCAGGTCAAAATGGATTCTTTATTATCTAACATTCTACTTCCCTCCGTGTTGACGAGACCTATAACTTCAATTCCCCCCTTCAGTACCATAACTGAGGTAAGTAAAACTTAGAGGTATTTCTCCTTTCTTCTGTATGTATTCCCTATTTCTAACACTTACCTTCATTTTTGAAGTTTTCTCCAGATCTTGTCCCACCAACTTCTCTTGGTGGTCTGTCCATTACCAAGGCCAGCATTGATTTTTCTACCTAGCGTGGTGATCCTTCTGCATCCACCAACACTGGGGAATCACTTGGAGGTCAAACGTCCTCCCTAAGTGGGACTCCTATGTTGGCCTTGGTACCTTTTATTGGTGAAGGAGCTTTAGCAGACGTTGAGCTTACCACCATTGAGGGTTCTGTGGGGGATTCCGAGAAGACAAATTTTCCTTTAATAGTTCCCCCCGTCGTAGGTTCCAAGGTGGCTCCCATTCTACCTCCAGTCATTACTGAGGTATTTCTCTAGTTTCTCTTCGTTTCTTGGTGTTAGTCCTTTATTCTTGACAATGTGAAATCTAGAAGAGTCTCATTTCCACTCATTCAAACTCCGCCAGTAATGGTGACTTAATAATGAAAACACTAGTTAAAATATTTCATCAAATTCCACTAGTAACGGCGGCTTAACAATGAAAACACTTATTAAGATTTTTTTGTCAAACTCCACCAGTAACGGTGACTTAATAATGAAAACACTTGTTAAGATTTTTTTTCAAACTCCACCAGTAACGGTGACTTAACAATGAAAACACTTGTTAAGATTTTTGGTCAAACGCCACCAGTAACGGTGACTTAACAATGAAAACACTTGTTACAATTTTTGGTCAAACTCCACCAGCAACGGTGACTTAACAATGCAAACACTTGTTAAGATTCTTTATCAAACTCATTACTTCTTCTACCTGTTCACAAGTTTCTAGTGAGTCCTTTACAGTGGGAGTGAGATCTCCACCAGTTCTTTCACCCATCGCGTCGCCCCATTGTAAACTGGCTATTTCGGAAGAATCTAGTCACAATGACCAAGGCTCTATGACAGGTGCTACAGCCGATAGCGGATCTGGTTGTGAGCTTCCTCAACCCAACCTAGCTCTTCATGGCTTCTTTCTTATGGTCCTTCAGCATTCTCCTCAAATGCCTGCCACCTATCTTTTAGTAATTAAACAAATTGTAAACCATCACCCTGAGACTATCACTATCGATTGTCTTCGTACAAACATTTCGGTGATGAGGTACAAGCTTCAAGGCATGGCAATGGTTATCACTTATCTTGTTAACACTCCAACTGTAAGTCTTACCAAGCTCCTTCTAAATAATTTTTTAGGCTATCTAAAAGAGTTGGGCAGAGACGACTTCCGTTTTGACTAGATGATTGGACACTGAAAGACTTTAAAGGGCCAACGATTGGAGAGCCAGAGGGAACTGCTACAAAATCATCGTGAGGATCAATAAGATAAGGAAGCTAGGTTAGCTGAGCTAACACCTCTACTTGAGGCTGCCAACAAGGAGGTAGAGGACATCGAAGAAGCTCTACGTCTAGTGAAGATGAAATGAGAGAAACTCCTCATTGAGCATACACAAGTTTAAACAAGGTTGGAGGTTTCTTTTAATGCCCGACAATCATACCTAGTAGCTTCTTCGGTCCTGCCTGGAGATTTTTTCTATGCTCTGGACTTGTGGTTCCTCTTAAGCCAATGAACTCTTTCACTTTTATATACATTTTCCTTTTTTTCTTTTATGTAATTCTTGGGCAATAGCTCCCAAGATTATAATACTCCAAAGTTTGTGAATGAAAAAAAAATTATGTTTTTCTATGCCACCTCTTTGTGCTGTAACTGCTTGCGTATATTACAAAATTCTATAATTCTTTCATCTCCACTCAAGTTGTAATAATAGACATCAAGAACAATAACTTATATATTTATAACAAAAACAACTAGATACAACGATGATCTAAAGTTAATTTCTTATACATGATAGACTTTCAACCATTTATTGTTAATTTTGAATGGTTTGTCTTCCTCCATCTTAGAAATTAAGCAATAACTGAATCATGAGCCTCATTTATAATTAATGGTCCCTCCCAATTCGCTGCAAACTTAGTTAGAGGAAAGACCCCTGATGTGTTTCACTGTTTCCTTCAAAACGAGGTCTCCCTCCACGAACTTCCATGGTCTCACCATGTTGTCATACGCCCTGGAGAGCTACTTCATGTACATTTGAAAGTGCTGCATCGCATTGTCCATGTGCTCGTCCAATGCTTCGAGCTTCACATGGCTGTTCTGGGGGAGCATGATGCTTCTCAAGGCATATTGGACAGAGGGAACTTCCAACTCCACCGGGAGAATCGCTTCAGCTCCATACATAAGGGATAACGGAGTATATCCTATGGGCTTCCTTTTTGTTGTTCGATAGGCCCACAATACAGCTGGTATCTTGTCATCCCACAATCCTGGGAAATCCTCCATCGTCTTGGCCAAAATATTAACCAATGTTTTTTTAGTTTTTTCGGCTTGACCATTTCCCTTTGGGTATGGCACCGTTAAAGTATAATGAATAATGGAGTACTTATCCGTGAGCATTGTTACCTCTGAATTGACGAAGGGAGTTCCTTTATCAGAGGGAATAACCTTTGGAATCCTAAAATGGTAAATGATGTATTCTTTGATGAAGTTGCTCACCACCCCTGTTGTTGCCCTTCTTAGTGGTATCGCTTTAGCCCACTTTGTAAAGCACTCCATTGCCACTAATATCTAGATCTTCCCCTCGAATAAGAATGTATTACCCCCACCAGGTCAAACGCCCAGGTGTAAAAAGGATAAGGCGTTGTCTGGGAGAGTAGACCCACCGATGGGGCATGGATCATATTTCCATGTAGTTGGCAACCCTTACATTTTTGTACAAACTTAGCAGAGTCTTTCTCCATCATTGGCCAATAATACCCTAACGTGATTAGCTGATCATATAACTTGGCTCCTCCCATGTGAGCTGGGTCATGAGCTTATTTGAGGACTTTGGCTACGTCTTCCTTTGTGATGCAATGCAATGGCCTGTTAAAGTACCCCCTTCGATAAAGCTGCCCGTTTTGAGCATAGAACCTCGGGGCCTTTCTCTTGAGTCCCATCACATCAATTTTCTCTATTGGGATAACTCCATCTTTAATGAAGTCAATATAGGGCTACCTCTTGTCTGATTGAGCTTTATCAAAATTTCATTCAGCTGCCTCAAAGAATAGCTGGCACTTGTAACACTTCCGTTGGAGCTCTGCTACATCCTGCTTCATTCTAGGCTAGAAATATCCCACCCTTTGGATTCTTCTGTAAAGAGGGATGCCACTTGTTTTGCAGTACTCTTCATGTGTCTTCTTTAACCTTCGCTCTACTTCTTCTGGGTCGATGCATCTTAACAGGCACTATCCTGCATTTCTGAAGTAAAGGTTTCCCTGATTTATAAAGTATTGGGCTAATTTCCTCAGCTCCATTACTCCTTTCGTAGACTCCAGTTGTTTTCTAATCTCCCCTCTAGTCAGTGTCATCCTCCATTGGAAAAAATGACTATACAACCGAGGGAGTTATTCTTAGTTGAATCACGACTATAGTTGTATCGACCCTCATGATCATCTTCTGAATGATGGTGGCATAGGCGTCTGAATGGTGGTTCATCATTCGGGGATGTCTCTTGATCTTAGTCTAATGGAACTGGTTGAGAAGCCTCTGAATGATTGTTATGTAAGGCGCCAAACTGAGTTGTTTTAACGCATATTCTCCATTCACTTGCTAAATCACTAAGTTCGAATCCCCTTTGATGCAAATTGAATGAACCCCCCTTAGAAGGGCCTCCAGCAACCCCAGTACTAATACCTCATATGCTTCATTGTTAGAACAAGGGAAGTCTAACTTGTAGGAAAGAAAAAATTCTTTTGCTCCTCTTGACAAAACAGCCCCTGCTCCTCCTTTCTTTTTCGCTAAAGATTCATCAAACTGCATTGTCCATTCTTCATCGCTTGCATATAAGTGATTGACCTGCAATTCATCTCCTGGAATACTTTCTCTAGGTGGCTCAAACGTCCCAGAGGGGAAGATTGCCAAGAGATCTGCGTACGCCTGGCTCTTGATTACACGAGGGACCATGCACTTCAAATCATATTCTGAGAGGATGAGGAACCACCTAGCTTCCCTACCAATCAATATAGTTCTTTTCAACAAAAATTTAATAGGATCATATCTTGTTACAATATGAATTATAAAAGACAACATGTAATGTCTAAGTTTTTGTGCTACGAAGACTAAGGCTAAACAATGCCTTTCCAAGCTACTATACCTGACCTCTGGCCCATGTATTATTCTACTAAGGAAGTAGATTGGCCATTCCTCCCCGTGAATCTCCTGTGCCAACAGAGCTCCAACGGACCTCATAGTGTATGTGAGGTATAGCTGCAACGGTATTCCTTCCCTTGGGGGAACCTTGGTCTGTGGTGAAACAAGCAGCTTCTTTAGCCCAGTGAGAGATTCCTGGTGAACCTCCACCCACTTGAATATTGTGTTCTTTCGCAAAAGCTGCATCAATGGGTGTGTTATTTCGACTAGTCCATGCATAAATCTCCTAAGGTAGGAAACTTTAATGAGGAAACTCTTCAGTTCCTTCACCGTTCTTGGACTTGGTATCTCCAAGATCTCTCGCTATTTGTCGTGGTCCATCTACACCCCCTGTCAATTAAGCATAAAACCTAGAAACTATCCACTAGTTACTCCGAAGACGTATTTTAGTGGGTTCATCTTCAGCTTATACTTCCTGCACCGGGTAAACACCTTCCTCAAATCGCTCAAATTGGACTCCTCCTTCCTTGATTTGATGACTAAGTCATCCACATAAAATTCCATAAAAATGTGAAAGAAGTCATGGAAAATGGTCATCATTATTCTTTGATAAGTAGCCCAAGAATTCTTGAGTCCAAACGACATCACTTTGTACATGAAGTTGCCCAATAGGGTTCTAAATGCCATCTTTTCTACATCCGTGAGGTCTATCTTGATCTGGTTGTACCCTACATACCCATCCATGAAGCTGTACATCTCATGACCAGTCGTTGTATCTATCAAGCTATCGATGGAGGGTAGAGGAAACTCATCCTTAGGGAAAGCGCTATTCAAGTTTCTAAAATCCACATAGATCCTTATTTGATTTTTATCTTTCTTTCCCACTAGGACAACGCTAGACAGCCAGAGTAGGTGATGTATTAGTTTGATGAACCCTGCTGCCAACAAGCATTGGGACTTTTCCTTGATCCTTAAGTCCATATCAGGCTTGTAAGTCCTCATTGATTGCATCACCGAAATGGATGAAGGCATCACGTTTAACTTGTGGCAGCTCACTTCCTCATCCAGACCTTCTATATCCATGTACTTCCATGCAAAAACATTTATTAATTCTCGAATCAAGTCAACCAAGGCCTCTCGTTTCTCCTTACTGAGATCCTTCGAGATAAAAATAGGCATTGGATCCTCCCCTTCTTTCGTCAGGTTCAACTGCACAAACTCTTATGCCTATGAATTTGGTTGATCTGCCATATAGTCTAGTTCTTCGGTGACATCCTCCATGAAATCCTGTATGTTAGAGTTTTCTATCACCATATATTACCCCCGTTAATCCACCAGAAAACATTCATATATCGATTCAGCCTCCTCATCAGCTTCTTCGATCGCCTATTCACACCATTATAATCGATAAAGCACATTTCCTTGTTTGATAATAACCTTCTTGCACTGTCTGCTGGAAGTTGTAACTTACTTCCTATTCTTCTCTCTAGAAGCCTCAGTAACTCTTTCTCCTGAAAATCGACTCAATACACTTTTTTATTGGACCTCATGCTCTATCGAATCCATTCTGGGCCTCATCCCGTCTTTAAGTTGCTTCGAGATGTTTTGGGGATTAGGGACCACCTGGTGGGCTTATTCTTCCATTACTCCTTTACTTCTTGCAACTTCGTTATTCTTCCCATTCATAGGCTCCATCCTTTTTCTGAGCGAGGGAACCCACGCTCCCTTCATTATTCTCATTGGGACTCTGACGTCCTTCTCTAATTCTGTGTAAAACTCTGCATCTATCAGGTGAGCTTCTTTGACAGTGAAGTTCCTCTTCATAGCTCTAATGGTGATATCCATTCCTTTGATATTCGCCTTGGCGCATTGGTGATATATAGAAAAAACTAGCCCTTGGTTGTGCATCCATACTCTTCCTATCAATAGATGGTAGGAAGTTTCACTCTCTATCATGTGGAATTTAATGTGGAACTCAGGTTTCCCATCACAATCCTAACATTCAGAAGACTGGTTATCATAACCTGAAATCACCAAAGGCATGGGGACTAACCTTTCTTATGGAATATTAGTTGTGTGGAAAGCATTGATTGGTGTGATGTTGATTGAGGCTCCCCCATCCATAAGAGCCCTTGCAAAGCTAACTTCATTGATGCTGGCAGTCACATATAATGGCCTATTATGAGGGAATCTCATGGCTCTATCTACATCGTTGAATGTTATTTCTAACAGAAACTTCTTCACCAACCTGGCCATGGGTCCCTTCCATCTTAGCGAAGGGAATACGTTCTTCCTAGCAATATCAAGGATTGCTTGGGTTATCTCCAACCTACTTTCTTTTAGCATCCCTACCCGGTCGAAGAACCAAGAAAACTTTGGAGACTTCAAAACTGCACAGTATTTCATAGCTTGGTCTACTTCTTCACCTTCAACGTTGTATACTTCCTCCATATCTTTAGCACTTTCTTCGTCGTAAGCTAACACCACGTTATCCATTCCCCTAGTGCAGTCTTCCAAAGACTCTTCAAACTCCTCATTATCCATCTTTATCTCCCTCACTTCTCTTTCTGCCTCATCGTCGTAGGCCACCACCAGATTGGCCCCATGTTCTGGTAATGGGTTACCGTTAACATTTTGCAGAGGGATTTGCAATGTTCCTGCCTTTACATGTTTATCGATGATTCTTCTTAGCATAAAATAACTTTCCATTAGATATTAGATCTTACGATGGATCTACCAATATTTGGGATTTTCTCTGGTTATCACGTTTGGTTTCTCAACAGGAATTCCCTTTGGTTAATACAACGTTCCTCCTTGAACCATAGCGTTATAACAGCTAACAACCCCCTCACAGTGGTGGGTCTTCCCTATCTCTCCCAAACTTTCTCTTGTTATCCCTCTTTGCTAGTTTGCCCCCTGTTTGCTCCTTCGGTATATCCCACCAGTGGGGATCGAGACCTTCCTCCCATAGGTTGTATAAATTGCCTAAACATCATGGGCACCAATACTGGGTTTGGTCGTACCACCAACGATATATTCCTTGCTTCTTTTAGGAATGCTGCAAAAGTCCCCTCACGCGTCTTGTTAATAAGATGGTAGATGTACTCGGGAAGTAGTCCTTCTGCACAAATCTATAGTAGTTTGGACTCTTTGTCTTCTGCCCTTACATAGAGGGACCTTTCCCTGAACCTTCGGATGTATTCCACCATATCTTCCCCTGGTCGTTACTTCTTTCTCCGCAATTGGGTTAAGGTGAACTTATCTTCTACCAGAAAGAACTTCTGGACGAACAAAATGTGCATCTCCTCCCACGTGGAAACACTATGAGGAGCTAAGTGAGAATACCAGGTATATCCCTTATCAGTTAAGGATTTGGAAAACTCCCTTAACCTGAGGTTTTTTGTTATTGTAGTGTGCCCCCAAATGACCAACGAAGCGTTTAATGTGCTCCTTCGGATTCCCTCCATTTCCTGTGTACTTTTCAAAGATAGGAGGAATATAATCTTTTGGATAAGGCTCATCATTGTATTCTTGAGGGTAAGGCATTCGAAAGTCGTCATAAATCAAAGCTACCTCGCCAGTTGATTGCGGGGAAGCTTGCATGAATTTTCGGATCTCCTTCTACATCTCTTTTCTCATTTCCTCCTTGGCTGATACCATTGCAGGAACAGTTAGAGGGACCATGGGTGGGGCGCCCGTTGCACCCAGGATAACCACCATAGTTTGAACGCTCATTACTCTTGGAGTTCCCACCGTTGGAATCATAACAGGGGGTATGCTTGCTGGGGTAGTTCCCATTGGAACTGTGCTTGGTGGGCTCATTGGCGTTGCCCCTGGTGTTATGAAGAAATTGGGGTCAAATCCCCCAGCACCGTTGAAGCTACATGAGTTTGTAACAATTCATAAAAATTTATTCAAGAGGAGTGCCACTTGAGCTGGTCCCAACTCGACACTCGTGGAAACTTGTGTCACTCCTAGAACGCTTGTCACCATTTGAACTGGAGGTACCTCCACTCGAGCGGCTCCATCTCTAGAAGCCTTTAGCTCCCTTGTCGCTTGTTCTTTATTGTGTTAAATATCATCAAAGTTGAGTCTTCGATTAACATTATCATGCGTCATACTCTTTGCTTAGAAGAATGCCTCCCCAGCAGAGTCGCCAAATGTAAGAGGGTATTTTAGATTACATGGAGGCATAACCCCTTTTGACTACAGTAATGATAAGTTAACTAACAACACTATTGATTAAATACAAGATATGCAATCAGAACTTAGTGAAGATAAACTCAGTTTGAACTCGCAAATCGTTCGTGTATAACTCAGAAGATAATAACGAACTCAGAAGTACCTCATTTAGAGGTAGATAGAAGTACACATCCTAGATATACCTTGGCAGGCACACAAACACTCCAACCACCCTCAAAGATCTCTGTCAAGTATTAAAATCTTCGTAATAAATGGAAATGATGGGTGATTGAACTCTGGTTCATAATAAATCTCTCTTTCTGATGTATATTTTTCTCTCTAGCAATAACTTCTGAATTCTGAAAAGAACACATTTTCTCAGAGGTGGTTGGGGCCCTTAAATAACCCCTAAACCACTCCCGAGATAACTCAATCCTTCATAACTGTGAAAGACATCCCTCATACTTTGTCACAAACATTAAATACCTAATCGACTAGTAAGCTCCACGTCATAAACATTAAATTCCAAGACATGCCTTTTTCCTAACCATTGTGTGTCAGGGGACTGTCGTCACAGAGGTGTCTCACCAACTATATGAGAGCCCCAAATACCATGGTGGTTTACTCAAGTGCATAATTGACATTGCCTAGATGGCTAGTGACATCACCTGGAGTAGATGTGATATTAAGTAGAGGGTTATTTGGTTCACAACTCAACACTCGATGGAAATTAAGGCTACCCTGCCCAAGGTTCCACGATCAAGATCTTTTGGTGTTTTACTAGGTGTATCTAAGATGGTCAGGACAAGACCCAACAGTGACTCACTTATTAATTCTCCAAACCAATTCCCTTTGAAGTTTCGACGGCGAGGTCATTCTATAGAGCATGAAAGCTCTCCCCGTCCCTGCCAAGCCTGGTCTCTCGCGAGTACCGTTTGACCTTGCACTAAAAATCATTATAATCGTTACAACTCATGGTCAATATAACTAAAGAGATACAACAAGGATAAGTAAAACAATATAACTAAAGGGTGATCTCTCTCGGCCAACTTCTTCGCTGGAAGATCCCTCAGGGCTGCTATGCTGAACTACCTCACTTGAGCTGACTTACTAGGTTGCATCGCTTGAGCTGTATCATTGCCTTAATCCCAAACATTTCTATTAATGAGGGGATTATCTCTAATCTCAATATTACCTTCAAGCCCCCCTATATCGACGATTGATAATCTGATGGCTGCACAGCTCCTAAGACAATAAAATTACTGATGTGCCCTTTGGCGGTTCACTAAATTTTAAATTATTCACAAAATTGCCACCACGTGATCAAATGATGGAAAGTTTTTACAAGTCCTATAAGTTGGCAACCGAATAAAACGACGAAAGAATATCAAGAAACTCTGCATGGATAATACTTTATCCTTTTAACATAACATCAAGAAAGAATCATTGGGGGCTTATGTTGATGCCAAAAATTATCCATCCACATGGACCAATTAGAATTGGGCACATGTCCTCTTATGTGCCAATTGTTATAGTCATCAATCATTTGGTCGTCTCAAAATAGAGTTGGTCGGCCAACAAGATGACTAACCTAAAGAATACAAACCATCATGGTAGATAAATAGTCATCGTATGGAAGGTAACCAAGAGACAATCTACACGTGCTCAATACTCTCAACAGTCACATTCATTATGCATGGATGTAAATGCTTGAGTGTTTAAAGGCATTTCAACCCTTGATCTCTGAGTCATTATAAAGACAACGTATTCCTTTAATAAATGGCAAGAGAGAAAAGTACAAGGTCATTATTCTAACAAGAATACTTAGTTTTCTGTAATCACCAACAACAATACAATCACAGTGGATATAGGCTTTTCTTATAGCTGAACCACTTAAAAATTCTTGTGTCTCATTTATTTTTCTCTAATTATTTTATATATACTATAAAATTGGTATCATATAAATCACTACTCATTTTAGACATCAACAAGTATATTACTAGACTACCCACTAGTGTGGGAGTTTCTCGATTTGTTCCCAAATGATCTTCTCAGTTTACCCCAACATCGAGAAGTGGACTTTTCTATAAAGGTGCATCAGGGCCTCTCTCTTATCTTTATACCACCTCACGGGATGGCTCCTACGAAGTTACAGGAGTTAAGGGTAGTTGGAGGAATTAACCAACAAGGGCTTCCTTCGTCCTAGGGTGTCCCCTTAGGGATCTCTAATCCCCTTTGCCAAGAATAAGGAAAACTTGATCGAGGGAGAATAGTAGCATGTGTAAAGATTCTAATCATCATTTTTTGTTTTGCCGTCTCAATACAAAAACCTAAGTTACGACTACACTCAACTGCTGAGTATAACGGTAAGTTGGGTATCGAATCCACAAGGAGTGTCAGCATATCTCATAATCAGCTTATTAATTCAGGAATAAAAGTGTAAAAGGGTGATGTATGAATGTAAATAAAAGAAAAGAGAGAAGTTAAGTCTAAATAAAGTAAAATCAAGGATCGGGATAGCGTCAAACCATACGGCTCGAAACAACTATTAGGCAGAATTCCGGCTCGAGAGCAATTTAATCGATCATTATCAATCAATCATAAACTTCACATAATAAGGAATTTAAGCCAAAGTTACGTGAATAAATATTTAACGGAAAATGGTCGCACGCGGATTAAACTCGGATTATTGCTATAAACACTAACGTTGCATGATAAAGAAAGTTAAACGCGTAATAATCCGACTTTAATACGCGCGGGTTCAATTGAACGCAATTCTGCAGGAAACCTAATTTTCGGAGCTCGGGGCCCGTTAATGGCGGAACGACATCCCGACCCTATTTATCTAGGGGTACATAATGATTAGACTAAATTATAACTAATTAAACTAGGAAAGTAAGAAATAAAGCAATTAATCTAATTAAGAAAACATGGAAATTAATCTACAAAGCAAGAATTAAGTAAGAACAAGTATATTAATGGAAAATGAGATGGAAAGTTCAACATACACAACCCATATGGTTGTCAACCAAAAGAGAAATCAATCCAAGATCTCAAAACCCACAAACCGTAGCCTAAAACTAAAGAAAATTGAATATATTTTATAGTACAATAAAATTGGATGACCCAATGGAAGGTCACACACATCAAAATCCAATAAACAAGCTCAAACTACATTCTCATTGCTCATTTCATAAGTTCCATACAAAACAACTTAATACATTACAACTATAAAAAAGAAAGAAATAAAAATGAAATAAAAAATACAACATAATATCCGTCCCAGAAATGCAAAAATGACCCAGTAGAGCAGTAGCCTACTGGCCGGAACCACTAGGATCAGAAGCATCCTGAAAATGTGGAGGTAGTGTTGTGTACGAATCATGCCTCTGCAAGTAAAGGTCTCGCATCATCTCCTGCATCATCCGGTACTTATACCTCTGTTGCGCTCTCGCCTGCCTCTCCTCAGACCACTCCTGCCGTTGCTCGGCCCGCTGTTGTCTCAGCTCTAACTGCTGCTGGTCCAGGAGGGACTCCCATATAGCCCACCTAAGTTGGGTCTCCTCTCAGCACTGGTCCTGCACTACCTGAAATGCCTCAAATCGGGCATCAAAATCTGTGTGTGGCACGTGAGAACCCTCACCCTGCTCCATATGTCTAATATAGGCCTCCTCCTCTGCCATGTCAACCGCCTCTTCCCTTTATCTTTTATTCCCCGGCTCCCCCCAAGCATGAGTCAAGATCTTCGAGATATTGTCCTTTGTGAGAAGCCCTAGTGGCTCATGCTTTCGATCAGCATCATATTCTGGGCAACCATGAGAAGTGTAGATCGTCGTGATGAGGGAAGGAAAAGGAAGGGAATACCTCCAGGCGATCTCCTTCGATGTCGCCAACATCGTCTCCAAAAATATTTCGGGCAAACTGATTTTGCCCAAATTATAAAGCATAGTGTAGATGAATGTTGCGTGCTTGTGACGAACCTCTAATCGATTGTTCGTCACCATGAATGAGTGGACGTTGATGTAGTGGATAAGTCTCGATAAATCCGGAATTGAGGACGAACGGAACGCACCTTTCTTCCATTCCTTGCCCAGGCCAAGGGCCTCAATCAACGTCGCACGGCCAAATATATCCCCATCCACGAAACTGACAGGATTCAGGAGGTTTGGCATACCCATAAAAGCCGCCAAATCTGCACGGCAAAGCGGTATCCGAACTCTACAGACCATGGCTTCATATGTAGTAGCCCCCTTTCCTCTCACCTCTACCAATGTCGCATAAAACATACGGACAAGCTCTTCATTAACGCGCCCATTGGTAGCGAGGGGGATAAAATGCGTAGGTTCGATGGATGAAATACGTAATATTCATGTATTATCACACCCCCTAACTTACACATTACTAGTTCCTAGAAATGAAATAGGATGCAACAAGAACAACAAGTAAACCAAAAGCAGGATAAGTACAAAAATATGGTATAAACGCATAAGTCGACTTTCGTGGGCGATTCGATTGCATTTATCATATGCAATAAGTATTTAAACCCCTAGGTTACCCTAGTGGATGAGTGTCGTCTCGTGAGGGTTTTCAGGGATGAACCCCACAAACATCATAACGTTTCCTCAAAATATGCCCAATCACATTCGATAAACTCAACAATACGAACAAGATTTCAGCTTGTTATTAGCATAGCAAATGAATTCACGTGAAAAGTCCGTAGTTATTAACATTATTGAATGCACCTCAATGAATTGAAACATTAACATATGGGAGGGGAGTGAGCACACACAAAATGCGATTTGGAAAAAAACTTAAATAACTCGGATACTAAATATCAAAGCATGCATAAAAGTCAATCCTCACGGGCATTACACTCATCAAATGAATTCACTTGAAATAGGGAGGTAACACATGGGACATGCAGGCATAATGAGTAAATGTAAATGAAAACTAGGCTGCGCACATGTCACAATTGAAGAACGCTATATAGGAAATAAAAAATGTAATCTCAGTGAAAGGATACCGCAAATATAAAAGAGGCGAAATGTTTTTTCAAAGATTATAAAAACTATTTAAACTTTTGAATTACATCAACCTAAGATCACTTAGGACTTTAATAGGGTTGTAATGTAGGCTAGACTGGGGTACGAAGTTAAAGGGATGTATATACGGATTCAAAGTGTTTGGGGATGAAACTCGGGATAATGGGAAAAAGTGGGCAATTTCAAAATTGGACAAATGATTCCCAAACGAACATTAGATATAACAATCGAGAGAGTAACAATGATTATTGAATCACTACAAACAATATATACAAATTTCTCTTTCTTTTTCTTTTCTTCTTTTTCTCACTTTTTCTTTTGTTTTCTTTTGTTTTAAACTTTCTCTTTTTCTTCTCTTTTTCACTACACTTTCTTCTTTTCTCACTCTTTTCATGCTCAAATTGCAACCACAAAACAACAATATCATTCAATCTGAAATAACAATCCAAACAAGGGTATGTAAGGCAATATGTATGGTATAAAACTCCAATTTGGAGTTGGTTATGGGATTTTGGGTGATGAAGCGAAAGGCTAGTGTTTAGGCTCAAATGGGTTGACTAGGGAACATATAAAAGGTGAGGTCAAGGTCATATGGGTGATATACAAAGATGGCATATGATCATTTTAAAAAGTTTAAGCAATTCTTAAGTCAAAACAATATATGAAAATCATGATCAAGTAACACATTTCATATATGAACTCAATTAATGAACGATCAATGAAAGAATAAAGAGATTACCAACGACTATAACATTTTCAAAGAGAAAAGAATAGTGTATACACTCACAAATGAAGATAAGTCTCTAATCTCACTCGGTGTAAGTATATACAATGCGACAAAAGATTACCGAGTTATAAAAATCTTAAACCAAATCAATATAACAAGAAAAATGCATGTGCTCACGGGATAAAGTTTAATTCATTAAGTTATTCATAATATTAATGATTTGAGGACTAAAGTCTAATAACTTCTAAAATCGAGAACATGTATCGTTGTATTGTCTAATGGATCGGGCAATTATTAAAATTTATCATCGAAAACAAGGGCAAAATGACCAATAAAGGAGAAAAAAGAAAGAAAATATTTTTAAAAATTTTCAAATTTTTAATAAAAACATGCTTTGTAACTCAATTGTAGTCAAATTCAAAGACTAAACAATGAAATGGATAGAATATCCCACACCCCCTAACTTAAATGTTGCATTGTCCCTAATGCGTCCATTAAAGAACACAACACAAAGATAGGAAAAGAATGATATTACCCAAATTTGGAGCGATCTCCATAAGTACAAGTCCAAATGAATCTGTAAAACAAGTTAGTGCAAAGCATAGGGAGAATATATACCGATGTATAAGTTAAAAGAATCTATGTCACAAGTCACAACAATATAGTGGTCCTAAAGTGCAAATACTAGATAAATTGATGGTGAACTTTTTGATTTTATAAAATGGAAGTTCACACACATCAAAATCCAATAAACAAGCTCAAACTACATTCTCATTGCTCATTTCATAAGTTCCATACAAAATAACTTAATACATTACAACTATAAAAAAGAAAGAAATAAAAATGAAATTAAAAATACAACATAATATTCGTCCCAGAAATGCAAAAATGACCCAGTACAGCAGTAGCCTACTGGCCGGAACCACTAGGATCAGAAGGATCTTGAAAATGGGGAGGTAGTGCTGTGTACGAATCATGCCTCTGCAAGTAAAGGTCTCGCATCATCTCCTGCATCATCCGGTACTTATACCTCTGTTGCGCTCTCGCCTGCCTCTGCTCAGCCCACTCCTGCCGTTGCTCGACCCGATGCTGTCTCAGTTCTAACTGCTGCTGGTCCAGGCGGGACTCCCATGTAGCCCACATAAGCTGGGTCTCCTCTCAGCACTGGTACTGCACTACCTGAAATTTCTCAAAATCGGGCATCAAAATCTGTGCGTGGCACGTGAGAACCCTCACCATGCTCCATATGTCTAATATAGGCCTCCTCCTCTGCCATGTCAGCCGCCTCTGCCCTTTGTCTTTTGTTCCCCGGCTCCCCCCAAGCATGAGTCAACATCTTCGAGATATTGTCCTTTGTGAGAAGCCATAGTGGCTCATGCTTTCGATCAGCATCATATTCTGGGCAACCGTGAGAAGTGTAGATCCTCGTGATGAGGGAAGGAAAAGGAAGGGAATACCTCCAGGCGATCTCCTTCGATGTCTCCAGCATCGTCTCCAAAAATACTTCGGGCAAACTGATTTTGCCCAAATTATAAAGCATAGTGTAGATGAATGGTGCGTGCTTGTGACGAACCTCTAATCGATTGTTCGTCACCATGAATGAGTGGACGTTGATGTAGTGGAGAAATCTCGATAAATCCGGCATTGCGGCCGAACGGAATGCACCTTTCTTCCATTCCTTGCCCAGGCCAAGGGCCTCAATCAACTTCGCACGGCCAAATATATCCCCATCCACGAAACTGACAGGATTCAGGAGGTGTGGCATACCCATAAAAGCCACCAAATCTGCACGGCGAAGCGGTATCCGAACTCTACGGACCATGGCCTCATATGTAGTAGGCCCCTTCCCTCTCACCTCTACCAATGTCGCATAAAACATACGGACAAGCGCCTCTTGTGGTATATGATCAAGGGTCTAGGAAAAATGATAACCCAGTGGTCGCTCGGATGTCTAAAAATAGGCCTGAAATCAGTCTCGTTCCTGCTCGCAATGAAACCCCTCGAAGCCTCAGTTGGGCAAGCACCACGTGAACTTGTATTTCTAAATATTGGCCATTTCAACTTACAAAACACTAATTAAGTAATACAAAAAAAATTGTAAGCACAATTAATGGTTAGTTAGTGTACGAGTTGAAATGGTGGGTGCACATGCGCAAAACCGAGCGAAAAATAATCAACATTGCGATAAAATTTTGTCGACATGTGACAAGGAGTGAACATCACCCAAGTTACGCCAAAAATGGATTGAAAACTGTTTGGAGCATTTTAGCGAACATTTGGCATGAGCAATGTGCGACGAGGGTGAAAATACCATTTTGAACCAACAAATTAGCCCCATTCATGTACACAACAACAATGCAACAATACATATGTGTTCACGAATGGAAATAAATCAATAATCAGCAAGAAAAACAGTTGGGACAACAAAATCAGGGATAAAACCAAACACATTCAATTTATCTCAAAAATTGGAGAAAAAATGGAAATCATGACAAACTTGAACCAAAATCTACAAAGACACAAGTTAGAAAGAAGGATTATACCTTTGAAGTGTAGAAAATGGATTGGAATTGAACGAAATGTGGTGGGGGAAATAAGGGCTCGAAGTTGGGAAGAGAGGAGAGAAAAATAAATGAGGAGAAAGGGGAAAAAACTGACATGTCTCGGCATTTAGCCGGTCGATCGATCGATCGATCGACCCTTGGGCATCGATCGATCGATTAAATAGCAAAATGCCTACTGCCTCCAATTTTTTAATTGGGGGGGGGGGGGGGGGGATTGAAATTTAGGGAGTATGGGGGGGGGGGGGATTGATATATAAGTATATATATATATAGTATATATAAGTATAAGAAGAATAAAATACAAAGAAAAAAATTAAAAATAAAAATAAAATAAGAAAAATAGACTTAGACAAAATATGCACATACGTAGACATATGTTAACCAAAAAATGAAAAATATATACACCGAGCGATGCACATGCACATTCACAAAAAAAATGAAAAAGAAAAAAAAGAAAAAAAAATGCAAATGCGTGAGAATGCGTGGGTGTAAAAGAAAGAAAAAATCTTTTTGTGAGTGTTTTCATTTTTTCCTTAACAAAAGTATGCCGGGATGCACGATCTCTGCAAATTCAAGCTGCGTTGAACCTACAAAAGAGTTAGAACCAAGCATACAAAAAGAAATAGAAAGAGATTAACTAATTACACTACACTAACTTAAGAGAAAATAAAAAATGAAGAAGTTAGTATATACAACCTACACATAGGAATCCTAATTAGCAATATACTAAAAGTAAGAATTTTTTAGGGTCCACCCAAACAACATTTTGAGTTTGGAATATCAATGGTGGACCTTCCCTCTCATACATGCCTCCTGGAAAATAGGAATTTCGTTCAATCAACGGAAGGCATGTTGGTGGTGAAAAAGATGAACTATCCCCAATTAAAAATTTGGGAGGGAGGATGGGGGATTTGGATAGGACGGGCGACAAATACACACGTGGGCCAATAAAAATTGAATCATCTCCCAAGTGTTTTAAAGTTAAAATGGGAGGCAGCGCACATGAGGGCAAAGATGTCGTCATGGAAGGAGGCTCGAGCGACTACTCCTCGTCGATGAAAAGGTTTGGAACTAAAAAGTTTTGAACACATTCATCGGGTACTAGAATTGGTATGACAGTATAGAATAAAGATGGGGATGAAAGAAATTCAATCTTAGGCGATGAGTGATCATCGCTGGAAGATTGAATTCCTAAAGAAATAGGATCGTTTACAATGAAACTTTCTTCTTTGAGAATCAAAGAAGAAACGAATTCGTTGTAAATGGATACTATGCTCGTTTCATCCTCATTTTCATTCTTTACTATACCGTGGGTCAAGTCAAGGATGATTTGTTCCAAAGTAGGAACGAAGTCCTCATTTGGTTCAAAACGGTCCTCCACTTCAATAGTCTCGGAAGAAAAGTCATCGTCGAATTCAAATACTAAATCCAACTCGTGTTCCCAACAACAATTTTCTTCCAGATAACGGTTTTCAATCCTCTCATTTTCAAGCATGCGTAATCCCTCACCGAAAATCATAGGGCGAGGAGCGGATTCTGGGAATTGAGAGTTTTGGAAATTGTTCTCGGGACTACACTCAAAATCATTAACATAAGAATTTTGAAAATGATTACAATTTGTTTCAAAATTCTTATCATAAGGATCTTGCGACCCATAATCAAAATGATCATGCCCAAAATTGATGTAATCCAAACATTGACTTTCGTAATACTCACCCAATGTCATTTTAGATGTTGCAATTTTTTAGGATTGCAAGTATTGACCAAAAGTCATAGGTTTACCGAAATTTTGTGAATTATCATTAGGATTACCAGAAAAATTAGAATAAGACATGCTTACCCTAAAATAAATCTCGAGAGGAAAATTCTACAAAGCAATGTTCGACGGGAAAAATTCAAGCGTTTCTAGGCGCTCAAATGTAGAATTCCTGCAAAAAAGGTTAAAACAAAGAATACAAATACAAAAGAAAGAATATTATAAACTAATAAGATAATTACAATCTAAATCAAAACATTCCCCGAAAACGGCGCCATTTTGATCGAGGGCTTAAAGTAGCGCATGTAAAGACGCTAATTGTTATTTTCTGTTTCGCCGCCTCAATACAAAAACCTAAGTTACGACTACACTCAACTGGCGAGTATAGCGGTAAGTCGGATATCAAATCCCCAGGGAGTGTTAGTATATCTCGTAATCGTCTTATTAATTCTGAATAAAAGTGTAAAATGGTGATGTATGAATGTAAATAAAAGAAAAGAGAGAAGTTAAGTCTAAATGAAGTAAAAGCGAGGATCGGGATATCATCAAACCATACGGTTTGAAACAACTATTAGTCATAATTCTGGCTCGAGAGCAATTTAATCGAGCATTATCAATTAATCATAAGCTTCGTACAATACAGAATTTAAGCCAAAGTTGCAAGAATAAATATTTAACGAAAAATGGTCACACACGGATTAAACTCGAATTATCACTATAAACACTAACGTTGCATGACAAAGAAAGTTAAATGCGTAATAATCCAACTTTAATACGCGCGAGTTCAATTAAACGCAATTCTGCACGAAACCTAATTTTTGAAGCTCAGGGCCCGTTAATGGCGGAACGACATCCCGACCCTATTTATCTAGGGGCGCATAATGATTAGACTAAATTATAACTAATTAAACTAGGAAAGAAAGAAATAAAGAAATTAAGCTAATTAAGAAGGCATGGAAATTAATCTGCAAAGCAAGAATTAAGCAATAACAAGTATATTAATTGTAAATAAGATGGAAAGTTCAACATACGCAACCCATATGGTTGTCAACCAAAAGAAAATGAGGCCAAACTCTCAAAACCCACAAACCCTAGCCTAAAACTAAAGAAAACTGAATGTATTTTGTATTACAACAAAATTGGGTTATTTAGTGTAATACCACGTATTTTTATGCTTTATAAATTTGGGGATTTATTAAATTTAATGTGAGTTATTAATTTAATATAAATCTGAAAATTAATTACTTTTATAATTACTAACGTGACGAGAGTTAGTAATCATTGGAAACTTGTTGAATATTAATAATGAGCAAAGTAATATAATATTGGTTCTATTAAATGTCATGAGTAAATAAAGTGACAATCTTGGAAATTTAAGTCGGGACGCGCCCATGTCGTGTTGGGACTAAATATTGATTAATAAAAGTGAATAAATTATAAGTCACCTGTATGGTCATTTAGAGTGCGCCAAAGTGTCTGAAAGGGTCGAGATAGTCAAAATAATATACCCGGGGGTTTGGTTTGGGTCTCAGGGCGCTTTTAGGCCTAATTAAAACCCCGGGAGGACATTTTGGACATTTTACATTTTTGAGCCTGAAAAACCCATGAAAGTTCTAAGGTTATATCAGATGCTTAGGGTTGTCTTCTAGGGTAAACACAACCAAGAACAATTGACAGACATTGGAGAAGGAAAGGGAAAGCTTACCAAGGAGTTCTAGGCCAAAAACTCCTCCGTTTGCACCGCCGTCACCACTAAACGATAGATCGCATAACGAGGATCACCACCACACTGATTTCATCCACAAATCAGAAACAAAAATCCCCAGGCAAGTTCCCTATATGGTGCTCATCTGTGTAGGTACTCAGAGACAGGTTCCCTATATGGTGCTGACGGATCCTCCAAGCTAACCCGTCCACAAACAATAGTATCTTCTTACTCTCAGTGGGTGCCTCATCTGGCACTATAGTGATAAGTCTTGTGAACTCCTCTTCATACTCAGCAACAATAGAATTTTCTTGCTTCAAGTTCAGTAACTTCCGCCTCATCTCAGTTTGCACGGAGGATGGAAAATATTTGCGGTCAAACCGCTCCTAGAATGACTGATTCGGGATAACATCCCTCTCCTCCAAGGTGGTGGTGGACTCCCACCACTACAAAGCGGCCCCCACAAGCTTGAAGGAAGCCAACAGCTGTTTCTACACGTCTGTGCACTCATACATACGCAGATGCCACTGTGTGTCTTTCTTCCACTTGCTAACAATGATGATATCTTAACTACCTGAGAACTCAAGGGGATGCGTCTTCTGAAAGGAATCCGTAACTCACTCCCATGCAGATGGAAGCTATGTCGGTACTGGCGCCACTGCCTGAACTTGGGGTGGAGCCTGCTGTACTACCGCTAGTGCGACATTCACGCCTAAGCAACGATATCGGCTACCTCATTTGCATTCATCGTTCCCAGAGCCGGAGCTACTGGTTTCTCGTCTTGGGCACGCCTATCCTTTGGTGCACGTCTTGGAGGCATCTGAAATGTGAAGAAATTTATTAGTCTACAGTTATTATCAAATCTCAAATAGCTGAAGACGTAATCGTAAAAGCAAGAATACAACGATCCTAAAATAGGGCTCTATAATAAGAACGCTAAGCTGAAAGCGAAATAAGCCGTACAGATCCTAAGGACACTAGAACCTGATGCTCTGATACCACCTGTGACACCCCGCCTAATTAAATATCGGGTGATGAGTCCTTTATTAAATTATAATCAAGGTGAACGGTCGTTTCATTCTTAGCATCACTGTCGTAAAACTAACTTTTCCAATTTAAACACCCTAAATAATTAAGCTAAGTGTCAAAACCATTTTAGACATTACTTTCCAAATTTTATTTTTATAAACCAACATTTAAAACTTTACATAATTCATAGTTAAAGAATCACACAACAACTATCGTGGAACATATAATCCAAATAATTAAACATTCAACTAATTGATTCCAACATTTAGTACTTAAAGGAAAAACATCCTGACAAAAATAAATTCCACAGTGTAAATACTGGAAATAAATGAATCACAATATCCAATAAAACAACTGATTAATGGAAAAGGGCGACACATGCCCAACTGGATAAAATAATGCTAGGAGTGGAATCAAAAAATGAGACCGTCTAAGCAAGAGGCCTGCAACTCTAACCTAAGCTGCAACGCTTTCCTTCCAAAGGATCCTATGCATTTTCCCCTTTGGCTGGGCACCTGTAATATATACATATATACAAGAGAGAAAAGAAATAGGAAACGGGTCAGAGCCCGATTGTAAAAACAGTTTAAAAATAGTTTAGCAAGTATTTAAAATGTTTACTGGATAATGCAACAACATATTAGTGCGGCACTCCCTTGAGAAATTCTCACCTCTCTTCTAATGTGCACGCCTATCGCACTAACCTTCCCAACGGTTTAACTTATCTTATCTTAGGTTGCTCGTAAGATTTTAGAATAACACATTCAATTTTTTAAGAGGTTAATTTTATTTAACAACAAAGTTCTTATTTAAACCTTATTTAATAATAAAGTTTCTCGATAAAATATATACTGTTCAAACACTCATTTCCAAGTTGAAATAATCATTCATTTCTTACTTACCATAGACACAGTAGGTAGTCCCCAAATTCCAAATTTAAATATATATGTATTAGTGCAGGCATACTCTGCTATCCAGTACCCTTACCGCTCGTACTAAGGGAAATACAAGTTCGGAATCACTCTCGAACTATATTGACAAAAAACACATACAATATTGAGGCGAAGCATAGTTCCAAGTCTCTAAGAGGTCAGTACATACCCTCACGTCTCTTAGGACCGTCTGACTATCGATTCGATAGCCTGTACCAAGGATTTCTATCTTTTAGGGTACGAGTCAATATCCCCCATAAAGGTCCCATCGAGATAAGACTATCCCAGCACGATAACCTCAGGGATAACAAGTAGCGCGTGCATGATTTTTACACGTATATAGTATATGCATAAACACAGTCATATAAATATACTACTATTACCATATCAGGTTTAGGTACACTCTCACAACCCATAATCATGATATTTATCCCTATTACTCATTATTTAGTCATCACGTATAACGGTTTGTCTTTTATTAATTTTATTTTTGAGATTTAATTTATTCCGACTCACTTCTCATCTCTCGAAGTATTTGATTTACCTAAGTACAATTTCAGTAAGCCCTCACTCACCTTCTAATCCAACTCCTAGACATTTCGATTTTTAAGTCTACGCACGTTAGATTTCTTAGGTATGAATATGTCCCCGTTTCCCCTTCATTTTTTTCCATTTCATTAAAGTTCCACTTAACGGGGTTACCTTGACCCTACTGATCCTTTTTATGTTTCCTTATGTCCTAATAACATTAATCAAGATTTATTACGCATTTAATTGGATTAAGTCAACACAAGGAAAAATCTAGTTTTTTTTTCCAGAAGGGGTCGATCGATCGACGCTCTAGGCTCGATCGATCGATCAAGCAGGTATGGCTAAATCTACAGAATACCAGTTCCATCTGCAAGGGAGCAAGCGACAGGGGGTAGTGGTGCTAGCGGAACACCGACATCTCAGGGGCAGACTCGTCAGCATGAGCAGAGTTCCCATCAGGGGGACCTTGCCAAACGGTTTCGATCAGGTGATTCTAGGCAGGGATTTGGGGGATTTAGGCAGGGCCAGCCTAATCAGTAGGGCCAGTAAGGCCAACACCGCCAACAATAGGGTCATCAGCAGGGCCAACAACGTTTTCATCAGGGCCAGTGGAGGGGCAGTAACGGCTAACAGGGTCGTGGTCAGCAGGGTCAGAGGGGAGGTAATTTCAGGGGCCGATATTTCGTGTGCGGAAAGAATGGCCATAAGGGCCAGGATTGTCTAGAGGGTGATAGGGCCCCACAACAGTAGGGTGCCCATAATGAGCCACAGAGGCCACTCTTTCTATCCGCCCTCCCAGCACCAACTCCGGTACCAGCCCTACCAGCCATTCCAGCCGCTCTAGTACAGTAGTGGAAGTTACAGTATGGACGTGTCTATAACGTCCACTAGGCAGCAGCTCTACAGGCACCACCCACGATTGAGGGTATGTTTCCTATCCATGATACTATGGGTCAGGTTTTATTTAATACTGGGGCAACGCACTGTTTTATAGCTACCCATTTTGCGAAGGCCTTAGCGTTGTTAGCCACAGTAGAGAGCACTATAACGTGTGTAGACTCACCATTGGGAAATGGATCACTAATTTTCTTTATATGCCGGGGTGTGGGGGTAGAGATTGGTAGCTTGGTATTACCAACAGACATGTTAGTCTTAGATATGCATGAGCACGACATTATTATCGGTATGGATTGGCTCGCAGCTTATAGAGCCATGATAGATTGTTTCGATGGGAGTATTGTCTTTGCCATTCTAGGGTAAGAGATGTTTGTAGTGGTGATGCCTCGCCTAGAGGGAGGCTCGATCGCTCATTTATATTACATAGAGGAGGATACCTCTGAGGAGTTCGTGATTCCCTTAGACTCGATCCCTGTTGTTCGTGAGTATTCTGATGTATTTCAGGATATACTAGGCTTACCCCCTAGTCGAGAGATAGATTTTGTCATAAATTTATTACTGGATACTCGACCTATAGCACACGTTCCATACCGTATGGCTCCGGCGGAGATGCGAGAGTTACGAGATTAGATAGAGCAGATGCTAGGGTAGGGTTTCATTCGTAGGTGTACCTCACCTTGGGGAGCTCCAGTTTTGTTTGTAAAAAAGAGAGATGGTTCACTAAGGCTATGTGTGGACTACCGGGAGCTGAACAAGGTCACGATACGGAACAAGTATCCGTTGCCTCGAATCGATGATCTGTTCGACCAACTGAAGGGAGCAACTTTCTTTTCGAAGATAGATCTGAGGTCAGGGTACCATCAGCTATGTATTAGGGAGCAGTATGTTTCAAAGACTGCTTTCTTGACGAGATATGGGTCCTATGAGTTCAGAGTGATGCCATTTGGACTCACCAATACTCCATCCGTATTCATGGACTTGATGAACCGAGTGTTCAGAGAGTTCTTGGATCAGTTTGTCATCGTCTTCATAGATGACATCCGGATATATTCGCACTCCGAGGAAGAGCATGCCGAGCACTTAAGGCAAGTTCTTCAGACTCTACGAGAGCATCAACTATATGCTAAGTACGAGAAGTGTGGATTCTGGTTACGTGAAGTGCAATTCTTAGGATATGTTGTTTCTGAACAAGGGATAGCAGTTGACCCGAGTAAAGTGTCAGCGGTGAGGGAGTGGGGACAACCCACGACACCGATGAAAGTGAGTAGTTTCTTGGGATTAGCCGAATAACACAGGAGATTCATTCAGGGGTTTTCTAAAATAGCGGATCCATCGACGAACCTAACTCGCAAGGGGGTACCATATGTTTGGGACGATGCTTGTCAATTGGCTTTCGACGAGCTGAAAGATAAGCTTACTTCAGCACTAGTCCTTGCTTTACCTAAACCGAGCTTGGAGTATCTGGTTTACACCGATGCCTCCTTACGGGGACTTGGGGGAGTACTTCAGCAGGAGGAGAAGGCTATAGCTTTTGCCTCCCGCAAGCTTAACCCGCACGAGAAGAATTACCCCACACACGACCTAGAGTTAGTAGCGGTCATTTTTGCATTGAGGATTTGGAGGCACTATTTATTAGGGGAGAAATTTCGCTTGTTCACAGACCACAAGTCACTACAGTACATGTTCACTCAGCGAGAGCTGAATATGCGTCAGCGCAGGTGGTTAGAGTTCATGAAGGACTATTGGTTCGACATACAGTACCATCTGGGGAAGGCCAACGTAGTTGCCGATGCGTTGAGCCGTAGACCGGTAGACGATGTAGCAGACATCTGGAAACCTAAGTGGAAAGAGTTGGGTCACCAGGATGTAGTAGCCCGTTCCTTCATATCTATCATGACAGTGACACCCGAGATTGTTACGAGGGTGATACAGGCGCAGACCCCAGATCCATTTTGCCAGGAGCAGATTGTAGGACTTTTAACTAAGGGTGCTAAGTCCTATTCTGTTAGTTTTGATGGGGGTTTAAGGTTTAATGGGAGATTGGTGGTCCCAGAAGGAGCAGACTTACGTCATGCAGTGATGACCCAATCTCACAGGTCCCCATTTGCGATACATCCTGGGGGAGATAAGATGTACCAGGATATGAGGCAACAATACTGGTGGAGTGGGATGAAAAAGGATATTGCTCAATTCGTGTCCAAGTGTTATAAGTGCCAGCTGGTAAAGGTAGACCACCAAAAACTGTCAGGGTTGCTTCAGCCATTGGAAATACCCACGTGGAAGTGGGAGAGTATTTCTATGGATTTTATTACTGGGTTGCCTACATCACAGCGGGGCCACGACTCCATCTGGGTGATTGTGGACCATTTGACCAAGGTGGCTCATTTTCTATCGGTGCAGACAGAATATACCACGGGTCAGTATGCTCAGTTGTTCATTGCTTAGATTTTCAGATTACATGGGGTGCCCCTAAATATTGTGTCAGATAGAGACAAGATTTTTGTGTCGCGTTTCTGGGAGAGCTTTCAGGAGGCTATGGGTACAAAGTTGAGGTTGAGTTCAGCTTATCACCCACAGATAGATGGACAAACAGAGTGTACTAATCAGATGTTGGAGGATATGCTACGCATGTGTGTCCTTGATTTTGGAGGAGGTTGGGAGCCACATCTTCCACTAGTAGAGTTCGCTTATAATAACTCTTATCAGTTCAGGATTGGCATGGCTCCATTTGAGGCTTTGTATGGAAGGCCTTTTCGTTACCCAACGTGTTGGCTAGAAGTGGGGATAACAAGTTGCTCAGACCAGAGGTGATTCAGGAAACCTCCGCAAGGATTGAGATTATCAGGAGTCGCATTCGGATAGCCCAGGACAGGCAGAAAAGCTACGCCGATGCAAAATGATTCTTTCAAGAGTTTAATGTGGGGGACCAAGTATTACTACGTGTGTCTCCTATGAAAGGAGTGATGAGGTTCGGGAAGAAAGGGAAATTGGCCCCGAGGTACGTGGGACCATTTCCCATTATCGAGAGGATTGGGCTAGTAGCATACAGATTGGGACTGCCAGAGCATTTATATCGCATCCATGATGTATTCCACATCTCGTCGTTGAGAAGATACCTTCGGGATGATATGGCCTACACCCACATCGCGATAGATGAGATAGACTTACAGCCTGAAAGCTCTTACGAGGAGAGACCAATGGCTATCCTAGACCATAGCGAAAGGAGATTGAGGTCAAGGTAGCTCCACTTATACGGGTCCAGTGGGAGCATCATAATACGGAGGAATCCACTTGGGAGTGCGAGGCAGATATGCGCGAGAAATACCCAGATTTATTCTTAACATGTATGCCTTATTTTCCAAATTTTGGGACGAAATTCCATTATTAGGGGGGAAGTATGTAATACCCCGTATTTTTATGCTTTATAAATTTGGGGATTTATTAATTTAATATAAATCCAGAAATTAATTATTTTTATAATTACTAACGTGACAAGAGTTAGTAATCATTGGAAACTTGTTGAATATTACTAATGAGCAAAGTAATATAATATTGGTTCTATTAAATGTCACGAGTAAATAAAGTGACAATTTTGGAATTTAAGTCGGGACGCGCCCGTGTCGTGTCGGGACTAAATGTTGATTAATGAAAGTGAATAAATTATAAGTCACATGTATGGTCATTTCGAGTGCGCAAAGTGTCTGGAAGGGTCGAGATAGTCAAAATAATATACCCAGGGGTTTAGTTTGGGTCTCGGAACGTTTTTAGGCCTAATTAACACCCCGGGAGGGCGTTTTGGACATTTTACATTTTTGAGCCTGAAAACCCACGAAAATTCTAAGGTTATATCATATGCTTAGGGTTGTCTTCTAGGGTAAACACAACCAAGAACAAGTGACGGCCATTGGAGAAGGAAAGGGAAAGATTACCAAGGAGTTCTAGGCCAAAAACTCCTCCGTTTGCACCGCCGTCACCGCCAAACGATTGATCGCGTAACGAGGATCACCACCACACTGATTTCATCCACAAATCAGAAACAAAAATCCCCAGGCAAGTATTTATCTTGCTTAATTTAGTTAATGCTTCATTCATATTAGTTTAGGGTTGATTAGGATGAGTTTTTATGAAAGAAAACCCATATTGGAGATTAGAAATCGCATGTTATAGAGATAGAAACATTATTCTGGAAATTCCCTTCACATGTAGAGGTTAAACCACGAATTTATGATTGATTAAAAGTAGATATTATGGAAAAAGAATGAGAAGAATTAAGTTGAAGAAATTTTTAGGGTTCATGAGAATTGTTCAGATTTTGACCCTTTTAATCCATGATTCTTAATGAAAACTCGCATGCCTTACGTAGAATATTGTTCATTTGGGTTTAGAATGTTTGTGGTATAAATTTTTGGGAGTTTGGGAGTTAAAAATTTGGATTTGGACGATTTTGGATGATAGATCCCGCTGCTTGATCGATCGATCGAGCCTAGAGCATTGATCGATCGACTGTTCGATCGATCGACCCTTTTTTAACGATCAATCGACCCCTTCTGAAAAAAAAAACTAGATTTTTCCTTGTGTTGACTTAATCCAATTAAATGCGTAATAAATCTTGATTAATGTTATTAGAACATAAGGAAACATAAAAAGGACCAGTAGGGTCAAGGTAACCCCGTTAAGTGTAACTTTAGTGAAATGGAAAGAAATGAAGGGGCAACGGGGACATATTTATACCTAAGAAATCTAACGTGTGTAAACTTAAAAATTGAAATGTCTAGGAGTTGGATTTGAAGGTGAGTGAGGGCTTACTGAAATTGTACTTAGGTAAAGGAAATACTTCGAGAGATGAGAAGTGAGTTGGAATAAATTAAATCTCGAAAATAAAAGGAATAAGAGACAAACCGTTATACGTGATGACTAAATAACGAGTAATAAGGATAAATATCATGATTATGGATTGTGAGAGTGTACCTAAACCTGATATGGTAATAGTAGCATATTTATATGACTGTGTTTATGCATATACTATATACGTGTATAAATCATGCCCGCGCTACTTGTTATCCCTGAGGTTACCGCGCTGGGACAGTCTTATCTCGATGGGAACTTTATGGGGGATATTTAATCGTACCCTAGAAGATAGAAATCCTTGGTACAGGCTATCGGATCGATAGTCAGACGGTCCTAAGAGACGTGAGGGTATGTGCTGACCTCTTAGAGACTTGGAACTATGCTTCGCCTCAATATTGTATGTGTTTTGTGTCAATACAGTTCGAGAGTGACTCCGAACTTGTATTTCCCTTACTAGGAGCGATACGGGGACTGGATAGCAGAGTATGCCTGCACTATAATTGTTATGTTGGGTGCCGTTAGAATATATATATATATTATACGAGTATCTAATATATATTTAAATCTGGAATTTGGGGACTACCTACTGTGTCTATGGTAAGTAAGAAATGAATGATTATTCAACTTGGAAACGAGTGTTTGAACAGTATATATTTTACCGAGAAACTTTATTATTAAATAAGGTTTAAATGAGAACTTTGTTGTTAAATAAAATTAACCTCTTAAACAATTGAATGTTCCATTCTAAAATCTTACGAGCAACCTAAGATAAGATAAGTTAAACCGTTGGGAAGGTTAGTGCGATAGGCGTGCACATTAGAAGAGAGGTGAGAATTTCTCAAGGGAGTGCCGCACTAATATGTTGTTGCATTAGCCAGTAAACATTTTAAATACTTGCTAAACTATTTTTAAACTATTTTTACAATCGGGCTCTGACACGTTTCCTATTTCTTTTCTCTCTTGTATATATGTTTATATTACATGTGCCCAGCCATAGGGGCGTCTTGCATAAGATCTTTTGGAAGGAACGCGCTGTAGATTAGGTTGGAGTTACAGGCCTCTTGCTTAGACAATCTCATTTTTTGATTCCACTCCTAGCATTATTTTATCCAGTTGGGCATGTGTCGCCCTTTTTCCGTTAATCAGTTATTTTATTGGATATTGTGATTCATTTATTTCCAGTATTTACAATGTGGAATTTATTTTTGTCAGGATGTTTTTCCTTTAAGTACTAAATGTTGGAATCAATTTGTTGAATGCTTAATTATTTGGATTATATGATCTAGGATAGTTGTTGTGTGATTCTTTAACTATGAATTATGTAAAGTTTTAAATGTTGGTTTATAAAAATAAAATTTGGAAAGTAATGTCTAAAATAATTTTGACACTTAGCTTAATTATTTAAGGTGTTTAAATTGGAAAAGTTAGTTTTACGACAGTGATGCTAAGAATGAACCGACCGTTCACCTTGATTATAATTTAATAAAGGACTGATCACCCGATATTTAATTAGGCGGGGTGTCACAGGTGGTATCAGAGCATCAGGTTCTAGTGTCCTTAGGATCTGTATGGCTTATTTCGCTTTCAGCTTAGCGTTCTTGTTATAGAGCCCTATTTTAGGATTGTTGTATTCTTGATTTTACGATTACGTCTTCAGCTATTTGAGATTTGTTAATAACTGTAGACTAATAAATTTATTCACATTTCAGATGCCTCCGAGACGTTCACCAAAGGATAGGCATGCCCAAGCCGAGCATCCAGTAGCTCCGGCTCAGGGAATGATGAATGCAAATGAGGTAGCAGCTATCGTTGCTCAGGCGGTGAATGTCGCGCTAGCGGTAGTACAGCAGGCTCCACCCCAAGTTCAGGCAGTGGCTCCAGTACCGGCACAGCTTCCATCTGCATGGGAGCGAGTTAGGGATGACTTTTAGAAGGCGCATCCCCCTAAGTTCTCGGGTAATTCAGATATCTTCATTGTCAGCCAGTGGAAGAAAGACATACAGAGGCATCTGCATATGTATGAGTGCACAGACATGCAGAAACAGCTGTTGACTTCCTTCAAGCTAGTGGGGGCTGCTTTGCAGTGGTGGGAGTCCACCACCACCTTGGAGGAGAGGGATGTTATCCCAATTCAGTCATTCTAGGAGTGGTTTGATCGCAAATATTTTCCATCCGCCGTGCAAAGTGAGATGAGGCGGAAGTTACTGAACTTGAAGAAGGAAAATTCTATTGTTGCTGAGTATGAAGAGGAGTTCATAAGACTTCTCACTATAGTGCCAGATGAGGAACCCACTGAGAGTAAGAAGATACTATTGTTTGTGGACGGGTTAGCTTGGAGGATCCGTCAGCACCTTATAGGGAACCTGTCTCTGAGTACCTACACGGACGTACTCAATGCTGCCTTACTACACTGTCAGGATCACCGCTTCCATTCGCATGGAAGCAAGCGAGCAGAAGAGTCCATCCAGCAGGGCATGACAGGGGGTGGTGGTGCTAGTGGAACATCGACATCTCAGGGGCAGACTCGTCAGCATGAGTAGAGTTCCCATCAGGGGGACCCTGCCAAGCGGTTTTGATCAGGTGATTCCATGCAGGGATTTGGGGGATTTAGGTAGGGCCAGCCTAATCAGCAGGACCAGCAAGGCCAACACCGCCAGCAGCAGGGTCAGCAGCAGGGCCAACAGCATTTTCATCAGGGCCAATAGGACCAGTGGCGGGACGGTAACGGCCAACAGGGCCGTGGTCAACAGGGTCAGAGGGGAGGTAATTTTAGGGGTCGATGTTTCGTGTGCGGAAAGAATAGCTATAAGCGCCAGGATTGTCCAGAGGGTGATAGGGCCCTACAACAACAGGGTACCCATAATGAGCCACAGAGGCCACTCTTTCCAGCTGCCCTCCCAGCACCAGCTCCGGTACTAGCCCTACCAGCCATTCCAACCGCTCCAGTGCAGCAGGGGCAGTTACAGTACGGACGTCTCTATAACTTCCACCAGGCAGCAGCTCCACAGGCACCACCCGCGATTGAGGGTATGTTTCCTATCCATGGTATAATGGGTCGGGTACTGGGGCGATGCACTATTTTATATCTACCCATTTTGCGAAGGCCCTAGGGTTGTTAGCCACAGTAGAGAGCACTATAACGTGTGTAGAATCACCACTGGGAAATGGATCACTAATTTTATTTATATGCCGGGGTGTGGGGGTAGAGATTGGTAGCTTGGTATTACCAACAGACATGTTAGTCTTAGATATGCATGAGCACAACGTTATTATCAGTATGGATTGGCTCGCAGCTTATAGAGCCATGATAGATTGTTTCGGTGGGAGTATTGTCTTTGCCATTTCTGGGCAAGAGATGTTTGTAGTGGCGATGCCTGGCCCAGAGGGAGGCTCGACCGCTCATTTATATACATGGAGAAGGATACCTCTGAGGAGGTCGTGATTCCCTTAGACTCGATCCCAATTGTTCGTGAGTATTCTGATGTATTTTAGGATATACCAGGATTGCCCCCTAGTCGAGAGATAGATTTTGTCATAGATTTATTACTGGATACTCGACCTATACACGCGCTCCATACCGTATGGCTCTGACGGAGATGCGAGAGTTACGAGATTAGATAGAGCAGCTGTTAGTCCAGGGTTTCATTCGTAGGAGTACCTCACCTTGGGGTGTTCCAGTTTTGTTTGTTAAAAAGAGAGATGGTTCACTGAGGCTATGTGTGGACTACCGGGAGCTGAACAAGGTCACGATACGGAACAATATCCGTTACCTCGAATCGATGATCTGTTCAACCAACTAAGGGGAACAACTTTATTTCAAAGATAGATCTGAGGTCAGGGTACCATCAACTACGTATTAGGGAGCAGGATGTTTCAAAGACTGCTTTCTTGATGAGATATGGGTCCTATAAGTTCAGAGTGATGCCATTTGGACTCACCAATTCTCCAGCCGTATTCATGGACTTGATGAACCGAGTATTTAGAGGGTTCCTGGATCAGTTTATCATTGTCTTCATAGATGACATCCTGATATATTCGCACTCCGAGGAGGAGCATACCGAGCACTTGAGGGAGGTTCTTCAGACTCTACGAGAGCATCAGCTGTATGCTAAGTACGAGAAGTGCAGGTTCTGGTTACTTGAAGTGCAGTTCTTGGGATATGTTATTTCTGAACAAGGGATAGCAGTTGACCCGAGTAAAGTGTCAGCGGTGAGGGAGTGGGGACAGCCCACGACACCGATGAAAGTGCGTAGTTTCTTGGGATTAACCGAATACTACAGGAGATTCATTCGGGGGTTCTCCAAAATAGCGGGTCCATTGATGAACCTAACTCGCAAGGGGGTACCATATGTTTGGGACGATGCTTGTCAATTGGCTTTCGACAAGATGAAAGACAAGCTTACTTCAACACCGGTCCGTGCTTTACCAGAATTGGGCATGGAGTATCTGGTTTACACCGATGCCTCCTTATGGGGACTTGGGGGAGTACTTCAGCAGGAGGAGAAGGCTATAGTTTTTGCCTCCCATAAGCTTAAGCCGCACGAGAAGAATTACCCCACACACGACCTAGAGTTAGCAGCGGTCATTTTTGCATTGTGGATTTGGAGGCACTATTTATTAGGGGAGAAATTTCGCTTGTTCACAGACCACAAGTCACTACAGTACCTGTTCACTCAGCGAGAGCTGAATATGCATCAGCGCAGGTGGTTAGAGTTCATGAAGGACTATTGGTTCGACATACAGTACCATCCGGGGAAGGCCAACGTATTTGCCGATGAAATACACAATATTTGCGTATTATCACAACTCCCTGCGGATTTGCATCGATTACAAGTAGTTGAATAGGGAAAAAATGAAGAATAAATACCCTATTCCCTATATCGATAACTTGTTCGACCAGTTTTATAAGGTGGGTAGGTTTTTGAAGATTGACCTCAGGTACGGGTAGCGTCAATTGCGTGTCATAGAGGTGGACATTCCTAAGACAGTGTTCCAAACTCGGTATAGGCACTATAAATTTCTAGTAATGCCCTTCGATTTGACGAATTCCCCGATGATGATCATGAATTTGAGGAAATTTATCTATCGTCCATACTTAGATCGGTTCTTAGTGGTCTTTTTGGAGGATATACTAGTCTATTCGACTTCGTATGTGTACTACGAGTAGCACCTTTGCACGACGTTGCAAGTTCGTATGGAGAATAAGTTGTATGACAAATACAATAAGTGTGAATTTTAGATGGATGAGGTCAAGTTTCTTAGCCATGTGGTTTTTGAAGAGGGCATTTTCGTTGACCCTTCCAAGGTTGAGGCCGTTCTGAGTTGGGATAGGCTAAAGATAGTCACAGAGGTGCTCACTTTTCAAGGTTTGGTCGGTTACTACTGTAGGTTTGTGCAAGGCTTCTCGAGAGTTGCATTTCCTCTCACCCTGTTGACTCCGAAAGATGTGCCCTTCGAGTGGTCTAAGGATTGGGAGTCAACCTTTCAGGAGTTGAAGGTTAGATTGACTTCAGTACATGTTCTTATCCTTCCAAAGTGTGTTAAGGGTTATACCGTGTATTCTGATGCTTTTGGTTCAAGACTTGGTGTGGTATTAATACAGAATGGTTAGGTGGTCGGTTATGCATCCCGTCAGTTAAAGCTGCATGAGAGGAACTACCCCACCCATGACTTGGAGTTAGGCATTGTGGTGTTCTCACTTAAGAGATGGAGGTATTACCTATATTGGGAAAAATTTGAGGTGTTTTCTGATCATAAGAACCTCTAGTATATCTTCACGCAGCGTGACCTCAATTTTTTCCAGAGAAGATGGATGGAGTTAATGAAAGACTACAACTTTTCGTAGAGTATAATCCCGACAATGCCAATGTGGTAGTCAATGCTCTTAGTCAAAAGTCTAGGCTTACTCTGGCAGGGCATTGAAGTGTTACTGAGCAAATATGTTCGACGAACTGCAGAAATTTGACCTTCATATCTAGTGAGGTTACGATATGGTGTAACTTTGGGGTGTGGTGGTCAGACCACTCATTCAGTAGAAATTTTTAGATGTTCAGTCATGTGTCCCTGGGTTCTCACATTACCATGACCGTATTCAAAGCTGTGACATGTTCGACACTCTTATTGTAGACAAGGATGGTGGTGTGTGGCATAATGGCAGGTTGATTTTTATGATTACTGATGACCTTCAGTATAAGGTGATGGCCGAGGCCCATGACTCCTGCTTTAGTATACATCCCAATGCTATGAAGATTTATACAGACCTATGCATAGACTTCTGGTGGTTCCATATGAAGATGGATGTGGCGATGCATATAGACAAGTGCTATACTTATGAATAGGTGAAATAGAGCACATGAGGTCGGTAAGGTTATTGCAACCACTACCCGTAGCAGAGTGAAACTGGGAGCACATCACGATGGACTTTGTTATAACTTTACCACGATTTGATCGATGTCACGACATAGTATAGGTTATAGTGGATTGCCTCACTAAATTCGCATACTTATTTTCTATTAAGGTCACAAGAAACATGGCTATATTGGTGAGGTTGTATGTCCGAGAGATAGTTCAATTTCATGGTATTTCGCTCTCGATTTTCTCGGATAGGGATCCCCAATTTGTGTCCCTATTCTGAAAGAGGTTTCAGCATAAATTGGGTACCAAGTTGAGCATGAGTACAAAATATCACCTTAAGATAGATGGGAAATCGAAACGGACCATTTATATCCTAAAGGACATGCTGAGAGATTGCGTGCTTGAATTTAAGGGTAGTTGGGAAGAGAATCTGCATCTGGCAAAGTTTTCTTATAATAATAGTTAGCAGGCAAGCATTGGTATGGCTCCCTATGAAGCTCTTTATGGGAGGCCATACCGCTATCCAGTTTGTTGGGCAGAGGTGGGTGACCATGTGATATTGAAGGTTAGAACTAGGTCCGACAATCAGAGATTTGTCCAGAAAGGGAATCTTGCCCCTTGGTATATTGATCCCTTTGAGATCCTAGAATGGATTATGTATGTATCATATCTCTTGGTTCTACCTATGCAGTTGTTCAAAGTTCATAATGTGTTCCACATTTCTATATTAAAGAAGTAAGTTACGAATCTCTGGCGCATCATCAACTAGAACTACATTGAGTTAGAGGAAGACGTCACATTTTTTATATGACCTATGCCCATCTTGGATCGCTAGGATAAACCCTTGCGCAACAAGGTTATTCCGTTAGTGAATGTTCTTTGGCAATTCCCAGGGGTTGAAGTTCCGACATGGAAGTGAGATTCATAGATTCATGAGAAGCACTCGAAACTCTTTGTTTAGCTTCGTTATTATGATTTCAGGGATGAATTCTCCTAATGAAGGGATAATATAACCCTAGATTTTTACCTCATTCTTTATAATATGTATACCTTTGGGCCATGAACTGAGTATAATGGATGGTTATTAAATTTGAAACATCCTTGTGGCCTTCATGCAATTTGAATTAGGATTTGATGGCTTAAAGTTGATATGAAGAATTATGGTTATCGTTTGAATGAGTAAGGGCTTATCATTCGAACAAGGTTCAAACGACTATATAACGAAAAATACCTGAACGATTTTCCATCGTTCTCTGGAATCTCATTGGAATGCCCTCATTCAAATGAGGTGCATTATCGTTTGAATGAGGGGTAGTTTAATGTTCGAAAGAGTTAGTGTTTGACATTTTTATAGCCTACGTTTAACCCTCATTAGAACTCTCATTCGAATAAGATGAGATCTCCTTCGAACGAGGGCCAAATTCGTTCAAATGAATTGATGAAAATAAAAAAATTCTGCACATTTTAATGGGTTGTCACAACGTGGATCATTTGATTAGATGTATTATTGAGCCCTCAACTGCTTAAATCAAAATGTGGGTTAATAGGGGGTTGGACCTTTGGTTAATGGGTTAAGTGTTGGTGGGTTTAAATAGAGGTGAGATGGGATGGAGAAGCCACTCCCATCAGATTTTTGAGTTCTCTCTCTCTCTCTCTCCAAGCTACACTCTTCCATTTGCAACCTATTTTCACCATCCTTAAGGTTTACCCTTCCATCCTAAGCCTTTTTCCTATCTATTCTAAGGCTAAATACATCCATTTCAAACATATTTTGAGGAAAAAGTTGGGTAGAAGGAGAAATTGTTGGAGCTCTCATGAACAAATTAGAGCTTTGGATTTTTTAGGAGCTTTCAAGTTATTCCCTTGAGTTTATCCTCATAAAATCCTAGGTAGGGTTTGCCTCTACATGTTTTCAAGATTAAAAGCTATTAGGATGCATTCTAGAAGGGTTTATTTTTGAAATAATATTTTCTAGTATGTTAATTTAAAGTTTTCTTACAAAAAATGGGGTTTTTGGGAAAACTGTGTAAATATATTTTTGAAGAACAAATAGTATTTTAATTTTGAAATATGAGGAAGTAAGCATAAAAATATATTTCCATGATAAAATCACGTTTGGTTGCATATTTAAGGATTTCTAGGCTTGAAATCCTCCAAATAAATTGTAAAATATTGTAATATATTGAAGTACTTATAAACACTATATATATGGAATTAAAAATGGGTTCCTTAATGAAATAAAGAAGTTTGAAATATTAGCCCTAGGCATGTTGTAAAATTATTATGAAATGTAGATGAAATAACGTTTAATACAACATATGTGTATGAGGGTAAAGTAGACATTTTAGTAAAAATTGTCTTTATGACATTAAATATATTTCTTGAAAGGAAATATAAAGAAATAGAATTTTCTTGGAGAAAAAGAATAATGTATGATTTTTGGGTATAAATTCATGAAATATGATTTTGAACATAATGAAGATTTTTGATGCCATAATGAAAAATGAAAGTGCCCAGTATGTGTGTTTTAAACAAAACCAATTTTCTCCGAAAATTATCCAACTTTTAATTATGCAAAAAACCAAGTTGTGAAAACCCAATTCTTACGTTAAACCAAATTTATCTTGATTGATCCTAAACATGCATCTAGTGATTAACACAAGGGAAGTAAAGTAAAGAATACTCACAACGCCGGATGTACGAGGAAAAACCCAAAACAGGAAAACAACCTCGGACGGCTCAAGCCAGACAATCACTATGAACAATGTTTTTACAAAAACAGATTAGCCTTACTCAATGACTCGATCCCCACGGGTCTTGACTCTCCTTCATATATTCAATCATTATTCAATAGTGTCCACATAGAAATTTCGTCTTCCATGATACCTGTCTACAACACTTGACTCCAGGAATGTCTTTGTGTCCACCAATTGGCTTTGATTCGTCTACGATGTCGAACCAGAAGTCCTTCTCTTTTCTTCACCGCAAAACCCTGATGTTCAATGGTAGAACAAACCTTCTTGGTTCTGCAAGATCACTTAAACAAATAAGAATTATAACTAGGATCTTTGCAAACTCTAAGGATGTTTTTATGCTTTATAAACCTTAGAAAACATGTGCAAACACGTACTGGATGGTATACTATTTTTTTCCAGATGCGCACTTACGAAACTCTGATAAAAACACGCTTTAAATAACAATTAAGCACCGCCTCGAAATGAGTGTTGCTCGAACGAGATTGTCATGTCGTTCGTGCGACATGACCATCTCGTTTGAACGAGCTGACATGTCGTTCGAACGACGCTGTGTCAGTTTGACTTTCTTTGACTTTTTGTTTAAAACGTCTCTTTTAAAAGAGATCCAAATTAGTCAAACTCTATTTCGAGTATATCATAATAAAACGTGTAAACAATTAAAACACTTTTAAAAATATTTAAAAATATTTTTCTTTATAAAAATACATCCTTATCTTTTATAAAAACAATTTCGAGCACCATTAATTATACGCATTCATACCTGAGTGATCTTGGAATGCAATTAACATTGAAGACGAGTAAACTTGCACCAATTAAACTTCGACATGGTTATTTCTTTGAAGCTTTGCCGTAATATCTTCAATTTCTTCAATACGTCATAGACCAAGTGGGATCGTGATAAAATAAAAATCTCCCTATGACATATTACAAACCCAGTTTTGTTCACGGAATTAAGTCAAAACAATACAGGGGCTCAATTGGAAATTTATGTCCTTACAAAAAAAATATGTTTTTTCATAAGATTTAGGAAAATGAAAGGCACAAAAGTAATTTTAGTAACATTAAAGTGTCCAAGTGATTGGACTTCCTCATTTGACCTTATCGGTCGGTTTTGTAAAAAAGAGAATAAATTAATGAAATGGCATGAAGATTGTGAAAGTAAGGGACTAATATGGTCATTAGTAAATATGTTAAAACAAATTAATATGGAATCAAATGAGACCGACAAATAATTAAGAAGGGCTCGAAGCCCTAGGATGAGAGCCAAAATCACTTCCAGAGCATATGGTAGCATAGCCGGTGGTGTGGAGCTCGTTAAAGTATGTGGTAATTTTGAGGATTCTGAGAAAAGACAATGAAAATGAAAATGAATTTGGCTGTGCTTAAGTTTTGTATATAAAACAACCTAATAAAAAAGGATAAAATGGAGACTAGGGAATAAAATAAGATTAAATAGTCTTTAGACCCGACAAAGGGTGGCATAAAATGGTTAAGTGTGAGTATGAGAACATCGCTTGGGTGCATTGCATAGTAGTTGCATTATTACTAGCTAAGTTGAAAAGCGTTTTTGAAAATTTTAAAATACATGTTATATGTATATTATTTTTATAGAAAAGGTATAGCTCAGTATCTCCCACCCCGCTGAGCGTTCACTCACCCCGAATTTTTAGTTAAAAATCCCACCCCCAGATACATCGAGTAGGGATGTTGGCAAGGGCGCCGATTAGGCCCCTGAGGGAAACAATCGTTGTTTGAAGCTCTGCCATTATATTTAAAACTTGACTTTTTGAAAACATTGGATTTGGGATATTCTAAACCACTTTTATGCGGGTATTGGGCCAAATGTTGTAATAATAAAGGAACAATCATGATTTATTTCTTATTTATTAAGCATGGCTGGATTCAACAGATTTTCATAAATAAACCTTGTTAATCGAACTAACTACATAAAGTGATCATTATTTCTCAAATTAAAATCCGTAATTTAATCCTTATAAAATGGTGCAACTAAAGGAATTTTCTTGAATAATAAAACTTGGACTTCCCCTTCCCCTTTTAACTCCTTAACTCGATGTGGGTTGACCCAACGGTGACCCAAACCTGGATAGGGGTGTTATACCCAGTCTCCGCGATAAATATCTTATGAACCTCAAAGCACGTAGGTACCTACTTTATTTTCTTCCACGTGTGCCTACTCCATCATCCAAACCATAACCTAGTGAATACCTTGAGCTACACTTATGATCTGCATCACCTGTCAGTAAACCCTGGGTAAAACAAATATAGATTGCATATGAAACTGTGTCCAATGATCTTTATGTAATGAATAAAACTAGTCCATTATATCCACATATCATGGATTGCATCATCAACTAGCCCATCATCACAACAAGAAAATAGGTACCTACTTAACCTATGCATCTGCATACAATATTTTTTTTTTGGTTTACACCAGGATATCCACTAGGGACTTAGTGACTAATCCCTTCGCTGATTTGTAGGCACCTCGATGGGTGGGACAGCTAGCCCAAGGATTTAAGGTTGTTCCATGCCCAAGGCGGAGATCGAACCCCCGACCCTTGGTTAAGGGAGGAAGAGCCCCTTCCGCTCTACCACACCCCCTTCTGCATACAATATGATATAGGTACTCACGCAAGAAATTCATTCCATATAAACCTATAATAGGTACTCCCATGGTCCATGCATGCACATTACATAAATAAATATGCATACTGTTGACCCACGAATCTCAATAATAACTACACACATATCAAGATACAAATACATGTACCTGTACTATAGGCTCGCATCTCTACCCATGCACCATTAAGGACTCATACCCACATAACAATAGCAGGACATGGGTTTCATGAAATTACCATACCCTATCTCTTAACAATATTATCTAGTCACAATAAGAGACGCGTAAATCATCTAATGGTATAACGCTAACTTAAGAAGAAGTGGAATCAACAATATGGCATGAAAATAAGAATTGGAAATTGGAAATGACTTATCAAGTCAAATAAAATTTAAAACAAATCCAAATTCACTCACGACTTCATTTTCTCCTCCCGAGGTACAACATAATCATTATATCCACGTGGATTCAATGGATGCCTCTTTGGTGTCGACGATAGCAACAATGACAGTAAATTAATCTATAATGATAAATAATTAATGTATCCTTATCCTATTATCGTAGAAAATCTCTCTGCTATTTCTTAATTATGTGCCCCTACACTTAAGACCCATAATAATGTCCTCAAAACCTTCACTGAAAGTTTGAATTTTGTGGACCCTTTTGATGTCTCTTAGTGTTTATCTTTTGATCTTTCCACTACCTTCGATGTGGATAGTCTTTACGTCCCTCCTATAATTTTAACCCTCGGTTTAATTAATTCACTCTGTTATACTTATAGAACTCTCTCATATCCAGGAAATAAATCAGTGCCATATTGATTACTTTAACATATGATGTGTTGATGAGATTACCAAGTAAAACCCTCCTAATGGACTAACCCAAACCAACAATAAAGGAAGTTATCTTATTTTATTTTTTATCCAATTTCCTAGTTGATAATAATGACAAGCTTGTACACTTCATCTCATGATTCAGAATTGTGCATTGACCTTACTTTAAAGTTAAAAACTTGATTATCTTATTTATCCAAATCTTATATAGGAACTACTCATCATAAAACTTATCCCCAAACTGAGCATAACTCAAAGTCATACATTTATAAGAACTAGTCACACTCTCACATTAGATCATAACATCTCCAATAAATTAAAAGTATCAAGATCTACTTTCGTATCTTGGTGCACCCAATCATATAAAAGGTGCATCTTGATCTCATTCATCACTGTAATAAAGTTATGACATTTGTAGAATAAAAAAAATTAGTGGGTTTCCTTTAAGAAAAGAACTTATTACCTTCTTCCATCCTGAAGTCGATGCAATGTGAGGCATATGAACTATTTGTGCCTGCAGAAATATCTTAAGCATGGTTGTCACCTAATCAACCACAACTTGTGTAATCCTCTCCACAAAATGTCATGGAAATAATTGTCCAAACAATTAATCCATCCTCATCCTCCTATTACATTCGATGATGCATCCTCATGCCTTTTCTTTTTCAACGCTCTACTACTCCTCGTGTTCACCTTTTGCCTAGATGGGAACAAACAAAGTCAATAAACGGGCCATTATGACATAATAGTACAAAATGATATGACATATTTTACATTTATCAAATAAAATCCAATAAAAAATGAAATGCTCACACAAAAATCCTAAAGGTTCTAGATCATGCTTTGATACCATCCATGGAAACCTGTATATTCTATACACAAATTACGAGAACCAAATAATTAATATCATTATAATAATGCGGAGTAACATAAAGACCACAAATGACTATATAGATATATAAAACCATACAAAAGTTTAATAAATTAAAAAAATATCCATAAGTATCAAAATAATGTGGAGTAAAGTAGAATGGTCTAACTGGAATATAACCTTAAATCTCTAAATGAAATAAAACAAAATGTAATACGTACAACTTTGAAATCCCATAAAACGATGACCCAAAAAAAGAAAATATGAATAATACATAAGCGATACAAAGCTCAACACTAAAAGGAACCTACAATAAACTCCTCAGTTACCACTAACTTCAAACGAATCAATGTTGTCACACTAACACATCAGCTAAACCTAGAAATATTAACAACAAAATGTGTGTTAGGGCCGCAATAATTTTTTTTATATGATCCCAAATAGAGAAGATTATATTATATAAAAATAATGTTGCCTTCACTATGTATAACAAATAACAAAATCCAACCCATGAGGATAACACAAATCTGATGTTAGTCTGCCACATCTGACAAGTGTGAAATAAATATATTAATTTATCTAATACAATCTTAATAATATTGGTAAGATCTATCCATATTTCTAATTATAAAGTATTAACTCACATACACCAATATCCATGTTGCTAAGACTAAACCTATTTTCCCATCACCTTAATAACTAATAACTAAATATTAAAGTATCCCCAAATATGTATGTCTACACTAATAGTACTACGGTCTAGCAAGAATTCATAAAACATCATAACCCACATTATCTCCTGACTCCTAAATGAAACTAAACCTCACCATGAAATAAGTAATCCAACCAAAGAAACCCTCATATACACTTTGGTCTAGCCTAACTGGTTGCCAAAATCTAACAAACACCAGACTATAAGAATAGTCATATAAATTACATCACACAAGATAATTCAACTAACCACAATCACTGGCGGAGCCAGGATTTGTCACGGGGTGGGGCAGACAAACGAAAATGACGGGGGTTCGGGGGCGGTAGCCCCCTAATTATTTTTTGCATGTGTTATTCAAATATCTAAACAAATATAAATATTCACATAATATTGCAAGATTGTTAGAGTTCTAGTCAGATCAGAAGGAAGATTTGAAAGGTCACACGTAATGAGTTCTAGTCTCGTCTTTTTTGATGTATATTCCACTTGAACATCAATATTTTCAGTGGGTGGAGGCCTCACTCCATCAGAATCTTTTTCATGTGTCATTTTAAAAATATTTTTCCATATCTGAAAATAATGATACAAATTGAAATATAAAACACGACACAAATTGAAAAAATTATAAAACAACATACCAAAAAATCATATAACCCATTTGGGCACAAATTAAAAAAAATATAAAACAGCATACCAAAAAATCATATAACCCAAATTGAAAAAAATTTAAAACAGCAGACCATTTGGGCATTAAAAGCAATGTTTGGGTTCAACAACATTTGGGCATTAAGGTAAATACATGGTAAAGACATAGCAGCAAATGATTTGGGCATTTATTTGTAGTGGGTTGTTTCCAAAATAAACAAAAAGTCTACATAGCACTGATAAAACATAAGTTAACCAGACATAAAATAAACACGAAGTATACATAGGCTAGGATAGGAGCAAAGTTAACATAGCAGGGGAAAAGTCTACAAGAAATAAACACAAAGTTAACATAGGGAGCAACAATAAAACAGAGGTTTGAGCGTTACCTTGAAATGGGGATCGGAGCTGCTTCGGGAAAAAAGGGTTTCGGAGAAGTAAGTGGGTTTCTTTTCTTCGGAGAAATGGTTTTGGCAGAAATGGGTTTGTTTGAGTAGGTTTTAAGTTAGATGTATTTTTTTACTTTCTACCCTAAATTTTTTGAGTTTACAAATTTACCCCAATTTTTTTTCCTGACTGGGGCAGTTTCCCCACCTGACCAAGGCATAGCTCCGTCCCTGACCACAATGATCGTACAAATAATAAATTTTGTGTAAATACCCTATCATTGTGGTGGTTTATGACACAATAAAAAACTTAAACTTCCTAGACTGATGTAGTATAGCCATTATAAGGGTATCGATCCATAAGGAATGTGTTTTAGAGTATAATTAATTTATTTCCTTATAGAAGAAAGTGTAAAAGGTGTTTTAGGGTTAGGGTTTATTTTTAGCTAGAATTATGTTAAAATAACAATATAAACTAAATTAATAAATAAGTAAAACTAAATATTGAGGAATATTTCACCACAATAGACAGACTTGAAATAAATGGTTTCATGATATAAAATTCATTTCAAAGGTTAAACTCTCTTAGGAAGCAGTCAAATGTGTAAAGTTCAAAGAAATAATGAAGGATGAAATCTTTAATCTATAGTTGGAAGACCAAATATGATATTGATTATACATAAGGGTTTCAATGACAGACTATGTGTGATAAAGAATATGAATGAATTATAGTATAATCTCAATAGATATCAACTAAAGAAATGCTTTCGAACATCAAATCATAACAAAATCAATAGTCAATTGTTGGGTTCAAGTAATTCAACCTTTCAATTTAGATATATATAATAATTAAAAGAAAATTAATAAATGAAAAGAAAATTATTGAAAATTATAATAATATTAGGATAAAACATATAAACTATGTCACTTAATTGATATCTTTAATCCTTTATCAAAAATTAAAATATCATATATAACTCATGAATTCCATCACTCAATTCAAAAATTAAATCCGTTCTTAATAATTAGGAGCAATTATGAAACCTAATCAACACTACACCATTTGAGTCAGATTATCATAGTCATTAATCGTGACAAAAGGGATTTATCACGGTCAAGGATTGTAACAAGTTTGGGAATAATAAATGCTCATGTCACAGTCAAGGACCGTGACACCCCTTTATTATGATCTTTTTCACACTGAGGATATCAAGCACAAATTTGGGTAATTAAGACTTGTCACGATTAAGGACCGTGACATCACTAGACATTTTCACAGTCTTCTCACGGTCCTTAACAGTGATAAGACATTGGTTATCAAGGTCTTGTCTTGATCAAGGACCATGATATGACCAAACTTAGCTATGCACATGATTAACTTTTTTTTAGCACAATTTCATGTATTGTTGAAATCTATGTGCAATTGTGCGCACACGATAATTTCTCATCGTGCGAACAATGGGTAATTTTGGTGATGGATTTGCCACAATTTAGGACCATGAAAATAATTGAGTTGTCACAGATTTGTCACAATATAGGATCATGACAAAAATGTAGGCCATAAATAATAGTTGTTGGGCAGTAGCTACTGCCCAGCAGAAAACCTACTTAAAAATGTCAGGTTTTTTTTCTAACCAATAATAACACAATTCATAATATAATATGAAATAATAATATAATCAAAACCAAATAAGCCAATTACATATATCAAACCAAATTAAATATGTTTCATGTTAGCTACATCAAAACCAAAACATCATAAGTTCAATTACATGAAAATCAAAATCCTATAAAACCTTAATAAGGCTCGAGGAGAAAAGTTGACCAGGTGATGTATGATGTGAACGTGTCGTTGATATGCCTAAGACCAAATTGCTCATTTAACCATAATACCTCGTCAACTTTCCTCGATAAAATATCAATAACTATGACCATGGGCTCAAAATGCTGAAAAGGATGATTGTGCACAATGGTACCCAGAGTGATGCTCATGTTCATCATTCCCATGGAAATTTAGTTGCCTCCACGTGCGTTACGAATATATAATCTCTCCCTATCTAGATAAAATGGAGTTAGATAGTGGGTATGGTAGTAGCGTATATGTCATATGGGGACGATGAGTCGATTGACATCGATGAGGGAGATGGAGTAGTGGTCCCCTCATGTAAGGACAAAACTTCCAATTGAGCCTATTTGTATGTAATTGACTTATTCTTGAAACAAAACTTGTTTGAGTCATAAATAGATTTTATATTGTCACGATTCTCACAAATTCTATGACCTGTTTGTGTTGAAGACGTTTAGGCCAAGCTTCAAATATTTATCATGATGTGGTTTATTGGTGCACGTTTCACATCTTCATATCATATTGCATTTCGAGATACTCTTAAGTATGAACGCATAATGTTTATGGAACTCAATAAAAATTTCTTGAGGATGATATTTTTTTATAAATGATTCTAAAATGTTTAAAAGGATTTTAAAAGGATTTAACTTCGTTTATTCTAAGATAAGTATTGTTTAAAGTCAGGTGAATTCTCACTTTGGTTTTCGAGACTTCAAACGACATGTGATGTCGTTTGAAAGATATCTCACAGTCGTTAAAACGACTTGAGAATCTCGTTATAACGACTTGATGGCTTAAAGTTTTTATTTAAGGCAATTCTTTCTTAGAATTTTGTAAGTGTGTGCGAAACCAAAATACAGTTTATTAGTTACGTTTTTTTGTACAAATGTTTTCTAAGATTTTCAAAGATTAAAACCATACTTAGAGATTTAAAGATCCTTGCTTTAATATACAATTGCTATAGAGATCTTATTTGCACCATTAGAGTTTGTTCATCACTTTGAACATTGTTTGTTTAGGTTTTTCGGTGAAGAAATGGAGGAGTTTGTGTTCCGAATCATAGACCGTTGCCAAAATGCATCGGTGGACACCGAGGCACTCATGGACACATGTGATGTGGATGAGTATCGTGGAAGGAGTTATGCATGGGCACTATGGAGGAGAGGTTAAAGCGAAGAAGAGCTTCAAGGCTTGTGGGGATCGAGTCGTTGTGTAAGTCTATCTATCTTCCTTTCTAAAATCGTATCATAGTGATTGTCTGGCTCGGGCCATCCGAGGTTTTTTCCCTTTGGGGTTTCCTTATACATCCGGCATTATGAACTTTACTTTATTTTACTTGTTTTAATCACCTAGATGCATGTTTAGGATTAAACAAGATAAAATTGGACTTAATTGAAATTGGTTCACAAACTTGGTGCGTTCTAAAATTTGGAAAAAGGGTTTTGAAGAAAAATTATTTTACATACTTAAAGCACATTTGAAGAAAAAGGGGCCTACAAATTGGTATCAGAGATGGAAATATTTTTTTTGTGTTAATCCCTTGTTATTTTAAGGATGAATTTTAAAAAGTTTGAAAGTTTTAGAGATCTTGTTTTGATGGAAAAAATTATGCTTATTGAAAAATGCGAATGAGAAGTGCGTTAAAATCAATTGATGAGCGTGTGTGGTTTGCGGTCGGAAAGAGTTGGTCGCCACCGATCACATGAGAGGGAGAGCCCATGAATTTAAAACCCGTTGAGTTATGCACAGAAGCCAAATATAGACTTGGACTTTACAATTCTAAATGTCTTCATGTTATTTTCTCACATGTTACACCGAAAGAGCATAATTTAATCATAGCATGTGAAACCTCAAAAGAGGCTTGGGATATTATTGCACTTACTCATGATGGAACTATCACGGTTAGGGCCTCTAAACTTCAAAACCTCACTACATAGTTTGAGACGATTAAGATGTTAGAGAGTGAGTCATTTGATGAGTTTTATGCTAGATTGTCCAATATTGTCAACCCGTCGTTTAATTTGAGAGAGAAAATACCCAACAATCGAGTCATAAAGAAAATCTTAAGGTCATTTCCTTGTAGATTTGATCCCTAAGTGACCATTTTAAACTACTTGGGTATGCTTGAATCAACAAAACCAGAAGAGCTTGTAGGTGACTTAAAACTTATTATCTTGATATGTTTACCTCTAAGCAAGTTCCAAAGAAAGAAAAGGGTATTGCTTTGAAATCCCGGAAGGAGGAGACTAAAGTTTCGAATGATGATTTCGATTTTGATTTTGAGGATGTAGCCTTGTTGGCAAAAAAGTTTAAAAAAATTCTTAAGTTCCAAAATCAATCGAAAGATGCCAAAAGACTTGAGAAATCTAAGAACAACAAGGTCGATCCCACCCTTAAGAATAAAAGTGAGAGTGTTAAGAGGGGTGAGGCGGATAGGTGCTTTGGCTATGAGGATTATGGTCACAAGGTAATGAAGTGGACCACTAGACTTAAGAAGGGAGGTAAGAAACAAATAGCATATAATGCCACCTTAAGTGACAGTGAACTGAAAGAGGGAGAGAGTTCCCCCAATAAGCATAACTTTGTAGCGTTCATGGCATGTCATGTGAGGGATGACGATGAATATTTCCATGAAGATTCTCATGTGCATGAAATTTCTGAGGTTGAATGAGCGTTCCATAGAAAATAATGATGCTTTGATTGAGGATCTTAGGGCACGAGAGAAGACTCTTAGGGAGAAACTAGAATACGTTGAGAAAGAGAGAGATAGTCTTCGTGGTTTAATGGAGGCTTTGAAGAAAGAGGTTCTAGAGTTTGAGGAGTTTAGGCATTTTCTTGAGTCTAGGATTAGAGAGCTGGAGGAGAGATTGAGATACTCGAGTAAAGTGAAGTTTGATCTAGATGCAAGATCAAAAAATTTAGATAGGATGTTAGTCACCGTCCAAATCAAGGAAGATAGGTTTGATATAGGCTACGATGATCGTGTTGTTCCCTTTTTCAAAGTCAATACCATTAGTGTGAGAGATACAACTGGGAATGCTAGAAGAGGTCCACATTTAGGTCACATTCCTCGTCGTGTTTACATTTGTTCTCATTGAGGCAGGAAGGATCACCTTAGGTACTTTTGTTATTACATTAAAAGTGCTTCTAAGAAGTTTAGGAATAAAGTCATTTATGTTCCCAAAACCCCCATGCGTCATTTCACATCTACTTGGATTAGGAAATTGGACTTAGAGGCTTTAGAAAATAAACTTCATTGTTCTTGTTTGGTTGCACTTGATTCTTCCCATGCTAGATCTAAAGGATGATTGTGTTGCCATATTTGTCATAAACTAGTCTTTGCTTGATGATATATATCTTGATAGTGTTATGACATGTTTATCTCTTTATATTATGTTTTTTCATTTAATTGAGTCTTTTTTGAAAAATACAAAAATATTTTTTTTTGATAATTTTTTTTTGAAAATACAAAAAGATTTTATTTATTTTTTAGTCAAAATATGTTGAAAAATCAAAAAGATTTTCGATTTTTTTGTGTTTTGAGTCTTCGTGTTTGATGTGGCATATTAGTGTGCTTGGACCCCCATCATTTCATTATCCATGTGTCTATGACATTTGATCATATTGATGATGCATTGAATGATCTTAACCATTGTATAATGGGGTTGGTTCTAAGTTGATATGCATTTGGATTCAAATTTGTATATATATGCCTTCTTTTCACACATACATGAGTTTATATGAATGTTTGACATCTCATTCATATTTGAGTTTGGTGAGACTTACTCCTCTCAATTTTGTCATCAATGCGTAATTAGACTTATGAGGAGGTGTGCATGTAAGAAACGTTTACAGTGAGGATTGATATTGCTTATATTGAAAAAACTATGGAGTGTTCACATGAAGGTGTTGTGAGTGAATAATAATCACGGTGTGAAGCCACCGTTTAAATGATCCAAAGAAAAAATTATTGAAATAAAAAGAATCATATGCCAAAATGGGCCAATTAGTTTGATATGTTCATTCAAAAGAAAAGATGTGATTATATTTGAGGGAGTTTGGATGGATATATAAATGGGTTTGCACGACGAATCCTATTGAAAAATCATGTCATGACGCTATTGTTTGTAGAATTGTCAAAATTCTTGATTTGTGCGCATGTTGTTTGTTTAGTTCATTAAGTTCAATATATTATTTATCACATATGGATAAAACTAAGTTTGATGACATTTAGCTATCAATTAGAGAGTCTTGATCATTTCGATGTGTTCATGTTGTGATTCATTTGTTGAAGTTCACACCAATTCACTCCATATCCATGTTTGAGCACATTGATACTATGTTAGCATGTAACTCATATTATTTTTTTTAGTTTTATTTTTCTATTTGAGTCTATTTTCCTACTATTTCTTATCTCCAGTACATATTTTCATGAAAATTTTTCACCGGTAAAAACATTAACATTTTTGGAACTAGAATACAGAGTTTAGTGAAGTCGTTCAAATGACTTCTAGACATCGTTCGAATGACATGTCTAAGTTGTTCAAAATTTTCTTCTTGTGACACATTTTTGAGGTGGTAATTGTGTCAAATATGGTTGTTAGAAGTGTAAGATGTAAGGTCTTTAGAAAGGTGCTTCAAATGACAACTTACTGATTTGGGTCATTTTTTACCTCGTTCAAACGACTTACCAATGTCATTTAAACGACATGGCTTATTTGTTCAAACGACCTGCCTATATATTTGAGCCCTTATTTTTTTTTTTGTACTTGATTCATATATGAGATGATTTCATTCTATTTTGGTACGTCATGGTTCATTTAGACAATTTACATGCAGTCGATAGTACTTATTCCTGCTTTGATTCTTATACTGCATTGATTCGTTTAGTCACAACATTGCTTAGATTGATGATTCATTCTTTGTGACTATTTACGAGCTGTAAGTTGGTACATTCTTATTATTATTAGCTGGATTTTCATGTTTATATTAATATGATTCATTGATTATCCTATTCTAGATATGTGATTGAGTTTTTATCTTTGTCACTTATTGTCAATTCGAGACAAAAAGGGGGAGAGATGTATGTGATGTAGGGGTGTATTTTTTTATGAGCACATATTCGTTTTACCTTTAAAAATTGGTATCATGTTTTTTATCATATGTTCACATTTTATTGGTATCATGTTGTATTGCACAAATTGGTATTCTTATTAGAAATTGGTATCGTAATTTGCTCACATGTCTAACAACTGATTTGTTTTACATATTGGTATTTTTTATATCATTCGTTCCTCCATACTTCATTGGGTATTTTTCTATTTCATGTGTGTAGGTATGCTTCAGCGAGTCGAGATTTCAAGACTACATAACATTCAAACATTTCATGCTTGTAGCACCTGCATATACTAGTCCTTGTCCTATACTTTTTATTTTGGGTTTTATGGGATGTGATTTAGGTGTCATGCGGCTTGACGACTCAACTTAGGCATTTCACTGTTTGGGTTTTGTCCCATAATAGTCAAAGGGGGAGATTTGTAAGGACAAAATTTCCAATTGATTATATTTGTATGTAATTGACTTATTCTTGGAATAAAACTTGTTTGAGTCATAGATAGATTTTATATTATCACGATTCCCACAAAAGTCTATGGCATGTTTATGCTAAAAAAGTTGCGGCCAAGCTTTAAAGATTTATCATGTCATGGTTTCTTAGTGCAAGTTTCTCATCTTCATATCATATTTCATTTCGAGATACTCTCAGGTATGAATGCATAATGTTTATGGAAGTCGAAAAAATATTTAAAGGATGATATTTTGTTTATAAATGATTTTAAAATGTTTAAAAGGATTTAACTTCATTTATTCTGAGATAAGTGATGTTTAGAGTCGTGTGAATTCTCACCTTGGTTTTCGAGACTTCAAACGACATGTGATGTCATTCGAACGACATCTCACAGTACTTAGAACCACTTGAGCATCTCGTTAGAACGACTTGCCGACTTAAATTTTTTATTTAAGGCAATTGTTACTCAAAATTTTGTAAGTGTGAGCAAAACCAAAATACAGTTTATCAGTTTTATTTTTCTACACAAAAGTTTTTTCAGGTTTCAAATATTAAAGCCATCCTTAGAGTTTCAAGGATCCGATCTTTCATATACAATTTCTATAGAGATCGTATTTACGCCATTGGATTTTGTTCATCATTTTGAACATTTTTCGTTGGAGTTTTATGGTGAAGAAATGGAAGAGTCCATGTTCAGAATCGTAGATGATTGCCAAGCTATATGGGTGGACACCAAGGCAGTCGTGGACGCATGTGATGTTGATAAGTATCGTGGAAGGATTTATGCGTTGGCACTTTGGAGGAGAGGTTAAAGAGAAGAAGAGCTTCAAGGCTTGTGGGGACCAAGTCGTTATGTAAGTCTGTCTGTCTTGCTTTGTAAAACCGTATCATAGTGATTGTCTGGATTTGGTCATCCGAGGTTTTTTCCCTTTGTGGTTTCCTCGTACATCCGGCGTTGTGAACTTTACTTTATTTTACTTGTTTTAATCACCTACATGCATGTTTAGGATTAAAGAAGATAAAATTGGACTTAATTGAAATTGGTTCACAAACTTGGTGCGTGTTAAAATTTGGAAAAATGTTTTTGAAGAAAAATTATGTTACATCCTTAAAGCACATTTGAAGAAAAAGGGGCCTACACCTCCCCAGCCTTCTCCTTGCCCTTTCCGTTAGCATTTTCCTTCCCTTTACCCTTCTTCATATCTGTGACTGTGCATTTGATCCATTCAAATATTTGGGTCATTTTTTGTCAGAGATTTTCCAATTTCTAGTCTCTGTCAGCTTTGTACATGGCGACCTGGGAGGATAACCCACTATAACTGAAAGAGATGCCCACCATTTTCGACCTTCCAATTCGGGAGCTGACACCCCGAGTATGACCAAGTCGATTTTGGACTAAAATTTAGCTGTATGCATCCGTACTCAGAGATACCTTATCATCATTACTTTGGGTGTTGTGTAGTGACTTTAAACAATATAAAAACATGTTAGTAACTTTTAAAAAGAATATTAATAAATCGTATATAATTTCAATTATAACTTACCAAGGTTTGAGCGACCTATGGATTAGTAACCTCTTCCTTCTTCGTCTGAATATTTATATATGAGTCGATCCTATGTGGCTTTCACCCCGAGCCACTGCCAGACTCCTATAAAATATGTCCAAATAGAAGCAAAATGAGACCAAATTTAAGCAATTTATTTACTAAGGTCCTGCCTCGTGAGACACACAACTGCATCAGTTTCTTCTACAAGTTACTTTAGTGGCATGTGACATGATCATGCCTCTTTTTGGCCAATTTTGTGATTTAGTTATGTTTTCACCGCCTAACAACCAACTTTCAAGTTTAAGGCTTTGATTTTTGAATTTCCTACCAAATTTACACCCCGTGAGTCACACAACTGCACCAAGCTCTTCTATAACTTAGTTTAATGTCGTGTGACATGATCATGCCTCTTTTCGGATAGTCTTATTGATAAATTAAATTTTCACCCCCTAACGCCCAAATTTCAAGTTTGAGGGTTCAATTTTTGAATCTGCTACCAAATTCCCATCATGTGAGTCATGCGACTGCACTGATTATTTCTACAAGTTCATTTAGTATTGTGTGATGTGACCATGCCTCTTTTTGGATAGTTTTGTTGTTAAATTATATTTCCACCCTAATGTCCTATTTTCAAGCTTAAGGATTTGATTTTTAAATTTCCTACCAAATTCCCACCCCGTGAGTCACATGACTGCAGCGGTAGTTTTTACAAGTTAGTTTAGCGTCGTGTGATGTGATTGTGTCCCTTTTCGAGAAGTTTTTTTGCTAAATTATAATTTCACACCTAATGCCCTAGGTTCAAGCTTAAGGCTTTGACTTTTTAATTTTCTACCAAACTTCTACTCCATGAGTCACGCGACTGCATCGATTGTTTCTACATGTTATATTAGTGTCGTGTGATGTGATCGTGATTATTATTAGGGCAATGTTGTTAAATTACATTTTCACCCCCTTAATGCTCTACTTTAAAGTTAAGGCTTGAATTTTTTTAATTGCTGTAATACCCCACCCTAAAAATGAATATTTTAATTATAATTCGAATAGTTTATCCGAAGAAAATTATTAGAGAAACAAATGCATAAGAAAATAGGCCAAATTGTAGAAAAGGTAGCACGTCGAACTTAGTGATGAAGAGGAAAATCTCACGTTGCATGGTCCGCATGGAGGGATATTTAGTTTTAAATGATTATACTTAATATATTGGTAGAGTATGACATGAATTGGTCGAGGAATAGACGTGACATGGACACGGTCAATATAAGGTAATATTGTGACGGTATGTGACACAATAAGGTACAACTTTACCCAATTTTTATAAGGGTCCCCTTGGGCTATAAAATTAATTTGACCAAGTTTTTAGGGTACTAAAAATATATAAAAAAAAGTCATGGTTTCAGATTTAAAATAAAGGACTTTTTTCCACAATGATCGGTCGACCGCCCCCCTGGACGCGGTCGAGCACGCCAGCTAGATAAGGCTTGGGTGGGAATTCATTCGTGCGTCGTTTCTTTTATGGCCATTGATTTTTCCCATGTTTCGACTACTCATTGACTCTAGGCTAAGATCATTTTGTCTTGGACATCTATTGTGGTATATACATGTAGGAGAGGGAGCACTAGGGCTATCGTTTTTCTCCTCTCCCTACATGGCCACTTTCTCTCTCTCATTCTCTCTCTGAGATGAAACCCCATAGCAGTTCCTTCTATCTGGACCCGTTCTGGGCATACACTATCCACACTAACCACATCTACACCATGTAAACCACCTTTATCAAGCTTCTAACCACCTTGTGTTACCTTAGTGAACCCTAGATAACCTTGTGTAAAGTTGAAGATAAAGTTCTTGATGTTTTGATGGATATTTGGAGAGGGAGTTCTAGATATGCGATGATGGGTGTTTTAAGGGGGGGTGTTCTTGTATATGAAGAAGCAAATTCACGGAGCATGCTTTGAGCTAACTTTGAGGTCTTTTAGAGACCCCCTTGAGGTAACCTTTGGAGGTGTGTGTGTGGGGGGGGGGGGGGGTCCTCCATCTTCTCCAACATCTACGCCATTTCTAGAGCTCTATAAGGTGGGTTTTACTAACTTTGATTTAGGGTTAATGTTATGTACAAAATTCAGTTAGTTATTTTACATATATTATGCCTAATATATGTAGGATTTGTGATAGTTTGCATCCATGGAGTTTATTGGTTGAGCTCTATGATTTCATTAACGAATGGGTCTCAAATAAAAGTTTTAAAATGGGTTTTGAATTAGACAAAAAAATTCAGATTACTATTATCCACCATTTGAGTGTAAATGTGTGTAGGAAAATGGCTATAATGTGTTTATGACTTTAATAAATACACCCTTGATGTTTTAAAGAAAAAAAAGGGATTTAAAAGAAGGTTTAAATGAGTTTTAGAAGTGTTGTAAAATTCGAAATACTATTCAAGGACATTTTATGAAATAAAATGTAAGAGAGTGTCGTTTGATGTATTTCTAGTAAAAAGGAATAATGGACATTTTTATGGAATAAAAATGTAAGAAAATAGTATTTGTGTGTATTCATAGTAAAAAGAGATAATGAAGATTTTTATGGAATAAATTTGTGAAGAAATGATATTTTTGCACATTTCTAATAAAAGGAAATAATGGACATTTTTACGAAATAAAAGTGTGAAATGATGTCAATGTTGTCAAAATATATATGAAATACTTGTAGAAATGGAGAACTTTATGAATAAATGGACATTTTGAATTTCAAAAAATTAAGAATGTCTTACTTACTTGAAAAGTATGTTTATTGTGAATAGTACATAATTCTAGAAAGAAATGCAAGCTCAATCCATTTGATGGGATTTTAGCAAATATAGTACATTTTCTATGCATACAAACTCATAGTATTTGTAAATATATATGTGAGCGAGTTTAGAGGAGGTCTTATTGGGAACACAAAGTAAGACAAAAGGAAAATTTTAGTCTAGTTTAAAGGGTGCTATTTCACGTAATAAATTTGTTAAATTGACAAGTGTGAAAGTTGGGAAAAAGTGTGATGTTAAACAAGTGTTAAAATGGATAAAGCGTTAGAATGTTAAGTTGGAAACTTAATAATTATTTTTGAGAAATGACACTTGTTAAGGAACTAAATTACAAGTTCGGTAAAAAAAAGGGGGGTAAATTGGTAAGTTGTTTAAAGTGGAACATTTTTATGGAATAAAAATGATAAAGAATGTGTTTACACTAATGTGTGTGAAAATAAGTTAAGTCCTAAAGCGCGAACGATTTTAGGATAGATCACGTGTGTGTGTGTGTGTGTGTGTGTGTGTGTGTGTGTGTGTGTGTGTGTGTGTTTAAGGGACTTAAAGAAGAAAGAAAAAATTCCAAGTGTTAATGGAAAAATGGACGGTTAAGTCTGAGTTTTGGCTTCGGCCAGGTAAAAGTAAGAAAATGAAACAATGTGGACATGGGTAAAATGTTAAACACGTTAATAAGGACTCAGATGCAACCGGGGATAAGCAAGAAGGGCTCGGAGCCCTTGGATGAAAGACCTAAATCACTTACCAGAGCATATGGTGTGCAAAGCCGTCGGTATAGAGCCCGTGTAAGTATGCGGTATAGAAAATCTCTGAGAAAAAGTTAAATGAAACATGAAACATATCAAGAAATGGGTTATAGGATAAATGTTTTAATACAACCTAACTTGAATGAAGGTAATAAATGTTCCGATAAGGGTGAAATGGACAAGTTATGCATAATCTACTAATGTCCATAAGATGTGGAAACAGGTTAAAGAAAGTTGATAATTGGGTGGTTAAGCAAACTAAATGGTTAAACCCATATTTAACACAACTGTGTGTTGTAAAAAGAATTTTTAAAGATAAAATAAGTATTTTCTAATACGGTGAATGCGTGTGTTGAAATGATAATTTTCAATAAAAATACTAAAGTGTAATGTGTAAGGACATTTTGTCCATCATTATTGTGTATGTCATAAGCCGTTACGTCATTGAAGTAATTCAAGCTCACATCGTCTTCAAACGGATCCGAATATCAAAGAAAGGAAGGAATCAGAGTTCTGGTCAGTCGGACCGGTCCGCTAGTTTGAAAAACGAACCGGTCCACCCCCATACCGATCCGCCCTCTACCCAGACCGATGCGCCTTGCTCATGGACCAGTAGACCCCGGACCGAATGAAAACCGAAGAGACCTCTTACAAAAACGAATCGATTCGACCTCGGACCGATCCACCTCAGATCCGGATCGGTCCGCCTGGGATAGAATCGTGCAGATCCTGGTTAGATTTTTAAGGGCGAGTATTTTCTTTTATAAACCCACTACGAGGAGTTGGTTTTTTCAGACTTCTACACATGATTTTCAGAGTTGATAAACTCAAAGTCTTCACCTTTGTGAGTTACCGAAACTCACGTTTTGATTCACACAAATTTCCAAATCATTTGTGAATCATTTTGAAACCCTAGAACACAAAAACTGTTTTGTTCATACCCTTGTGGAGAAGACCGTTCTTCTTCTTCACTGCTGCCCTCCTGGAAAGGGAAATTTCCAGGCGCCACCTACAGATCCGACGCCTGCGAGTAATTCTGTGTCACTGTATTTTTCATTATAATCCGAAATTGTATGTTACAATATTATAATGAAAATAAATGGTTTTGCCCCTTTGGGGGATTTTTCCTCACATGTGTGTGTTTGAATATCTCTTGCATTATTTCATATTATTTTAATCACACCTTGTTGCTTGTTTAGGGTTTATTTGAACTGAGTTTGATTATTTAATTTCTTATTTAAACGCAAGCGTACACTCCTTCAAATTGGTATCAGAGTAGGTTACGCTAATCTATCGTGTATTCCTATTTTCCGTAAAAATTAATTTTTAAAAAAGAGCGTGTTTAAATGGAGAAATCATATAATAAAATGCCAGTTTTTGACGAGACAAATTATGCATATTGGAAGCCCGCATGAAGTCTGCTTTAAAGGCCATAGATGAGCGTGTCTGGATTCTAGTTGAAAGAGGGTGGACACCTCCCTCCGTCACTGTTGAAAACGTGACCAATTTAAAACCTGTCACTACATGGATTGGAGATGAATTTAAATGGTCTTATTTTAATTCTAAGGGTTTGAGTGCTATTTACAGATCCATCTCTCCTGATGAGTTCCGACGTATCATGACGTGCACCATGTCAAAAGAGGCATGGGATGTTTTGCAACTTACCCATGAAGGGACTAATGCTGTGAAAGAATCTAAATTGCAAAATTTGACAACTCAATTCGAAACCATCACCATGCATGAGATTGAATGTTTTGATGATTTTTATGCTAGGCTTTCTGACATTGTTAATACTAGCTTTAATCTTGGTGAACATAGTCCTAATGCAAGAGTTGTGAAAAATATTCTTAGATCATTGCCTAAGCGTTTTATCCCTAAAGTCACTGTGCTAAATTCTATGGGTAATTTAAATACGCTAAAATTGGAGGAACTTGTAGGAGACTTGCAAACATATGAAATTGACATGTTTCCTAAATCTGTGAAGTCTAAAGATAAGGGAATTGCACTTAATGCCCAAGGGAGAAAAAGTGAGGGGACGACAAGAAAGAGAGTAGAGTCATCTAGAAAGAAAGATAGTGAAACTTCTGATTATGAGTGTGATTTTGACTTAGATGATTTGGCTCTATTTGCTAAAAACTTTAAGAAAATTCTCAAATTTAAGAAAAGTGGAAATTTTAAAGATAAGAAGAATTTTCAGAAAGATAAGTTTGAAAAGAAAAATAAAAAAGATGTTAAAAACCCTCCTAAAAAGGACAGTGAGAGATGCTATGAGTGCGACGGTAGGGGACATAGAGCTTTTGAGTGTGCTACTCATCTTAATAGAGAAAAGGACAAAGTTGTCCTTAATACTACCCTTAGCGATGACAGTGAGGTCGAGTCGGTGGACTCGGGAGATGAGTCACCGCATGAGTGTTACTTCACCGCATTCATGGCGAGTCATGTGAGTACTCCTAGTGCACCTCACGACAATGAGGTTGCTACTTCACAGGGACACCTCGATAGTGAGAGCGATGCTAGTGAGGGGGAGGATAACACAAGTGAGAGTGAGAGTAATCTTCAACGCGCTTACGCCGAGTTATATAATGAGTCATTCAAAACTAAAAAGTGTAACAAAGCGTTAGTTCTTAGGATCATTGTGTTAGAAGAAGAGTTAGAAGAGACGAGAGAGAAAGTGTCCTCCACCTGCACCGCATTGAGAGAGAGAGAGTCTGCCTGCGGTATGTTAGAAAGTTTGTTTAGAGAGAAAGAGAGTTGTTTTAAGAAAGAGAGAGGGGACTTGACTAAACAAGTGGCTAGTCTTACGAGTGAGCTCCATTCCTCCGTGGAGACTCGGAAGAAACTTGAAGCCCTTATCTCCCAGCTGTCTGATGATCTTGAGAAAGCACGGGAAGTCAAGGTACAAATCGAGGACAGATCTGGGAAGATGGGAAAGATGCTCCTCGGCCCCGCTTTAGGTTTTGGTGATCGGCAGGAAATAGGTTATGATGGTGCCTCCACGTCCCAAATTGCATTCGGACCAGTTCCTGAGTTTACTACGATTCCTTATGGACATCGTCAAAAACTCAAAGGAGAGTTCGATCAAGAAAAGAAAACCAAGGTCCACCTTTGACTATGTTCTTTTGTACTTATTGCAAAAGAAAAGTCCACCTCAGGGTGTTTTGCTATAGTTTGGGTTGGACTCGACGTACTCCTGCTTCACCACATCATTCTGATGATTTTGCCAGTCTGAGAGAGCGTGTTGAGTTTTTATCTTCCACGTCTCAGTGTTTGATGAAGGAATTCCGACGGATGTCTTTGCCGTCAGTGAATGCTTCTCACATTCCAGCTAAATCCAACAACAACAAAGGCAAACAAAAGGTCACCACTTCTTGGGTACCTAAGAAAGATAAAAAGGCCTTTGTTGTTCATGTCACTCTCAAAGCACATAATACCTCATAGTGGTATTTTGATAGTGGGTGCTACAGACATATGACAGGTGATGCCTTATTTTTTACATCTCTTGAGGATTATCAGGATGGCAGAGTCACCTTTGGAGATGGGAGCAAGTCTAGCATTATAGGACGTGGTACTGTGGAGTGACCTGGATTTCCTAAGCTAGAAAATGTTTTATATGTCAAAGGTTTGAAAGCAAACCTTCTCAGCATTAGCCAGCTGTGTGACGCTGACTTTACCGTAAAGTTTGATCGGGATGCTTGTAAGGTATATAATCAAGCCGGTAAACTTTTAGTGCAAGGGGTGAGGACAAAGGATAATTTCTATGGGACTGAGCCCACATCCTCACTTGTCTGCAACAGCGCCATGATCACTCCTATGGATTTGTGGCACCAACGTCTAGGTCACGTGAACGTTAGAGATTTGACTCGTTTAGTAAAAAAGGACCTAGTACGTGGCCTACCATCTCTTGGAAAGTCAGCATCCACGGTTTGTGGACCCTGTCAGTTGGGAAAGAAAATTCGGAGCCCTCATAGGAAGTTGCATTCCATTACCACCTCCCGAGTTCTTGAGCTGATTCACATAGATCTTATGGGTCCTACTCGTACTGAGAGTTTGGGTGGTAAGAGGTATATCCCCATGATGGTAGACGATTTCTCCAGATATTCCATTGTAGGTTTTCTGAGAGAGAAATCCGATGCTGTAGAGTTTTTAATGACCAAGTTCCGTGTCCTACAAAACCAACACGGAGTCACTATTAATAGGATCCATAGTGACAACGGAACAAAATTTAAGGAAGAAAAAGTAGATCATTACTGTGATAGCCTCGGGATCAAACATGAGTTTTCTACTGTGAAGACTCCTCAGTAAAATGGGATTATTGAGCGAAAGAATACAACGATCCAGGAAATGGCTAGATCTATGCTTCTAGGTCGTAAGGTTTCTAGGAGATTTTGGGCAGAGGCAGTGTCTACTGCATGCCACACGATGAATAGGGTTTACCTGCGTCCACACACACTTAAAACGCCTTATGAATTGTGGACTGGAAAGAAACCTAACCTTGCAAATTTTCATGTTTTTGGCAGTAAATGCTTCATCCTACGGGATAGAGAGCAACTAGGAAAGTTTGACTCCCGAAGTGACAAGGGAATATTGTTAGGCTATTCATCGAATAGTAGAGCATACCGGGTTTTTAACCTGAAGAGCTCTAAGGTTATGGAATCAATAAACGTCACCATGCAAGATGACGAACCTCTGATGGTTATTGATCCTAACCTTTAGTGTGAGGATGAGGACTCTTCTAACAGTGATCTACTTGTCCCTCACCCACACTTTGTGGACCCTACTCCTATGTTAGGGGACACACCTTCTTGGGTTCGCAAGAGTCATAACCCTACCTCTATTTTAGGTGATCCCACTCTTGGGGTCAAGACTCGTGTTCAGCTAGAGATCGTTGTCCGCCATTTTTGCTACACATCCAAAGTCGAGCCCAAGAATCATAAATAAGCACTCAAGGATGAACACTGGATATCTGCTATGCAGGATGAGTTGCTTTAGTTTAAAAAGAATAATGTCTGGGAACTTGTCCCCCGACCTAGTGAGACAAATGTGAAAGGTAACAGATGGATTTTTAAGAATAAAATGGATGAAAATGGTACCATAATCAGAAACAAGGCTAGGTTGGTCGCTCAAGGCTACACACAGATAGAAGGTGTAGACTTTGGGGAGACATTTTCTCATGTTGCGAGGCTTGAGTCCGTCCGCTTACTTCTCGCCATCGCATGTCATCTGCGCTTCAAGTTATATCAGATGGATGTCAAGAGTGCCTTTCTGAATGGAATTCTACAGGAGGAGGTTTATGTGGAACAACCAAAAGGGTTTGAAGACCCTAAGCACCCGAATCACGTATACTATCTTAGGAAAGCCTTGTATGGTTTGAAGCAAGCACCCCGTGCTTGGTATGAGAGGCTTACTTCCTATCTCTTAGCCCGTGGCTTCGAGAGAGGGGGAGTTGATATGACGTTATTCATCAGGAGAGATGAAGGTGCAATTCTGGTTGCCCAGGTCTATATGGACAACATAGTATTTGGATCCACATGCTCTCAACATGCTCATTACTTTAAAGAGGAGATGAAAAGTGAGTTTGAGATGAGTATGGTTGGTGAGCTTACTTTCTTCCTTGGTCTCCAGGTTCGTCAGCTAGAGGATGGGATGTTCATATCCCAATCCAAGTATGCTAGAGACCGTGTGAAGAAATTTGGTTTAGACTCCGCTAAGTATGCACGTACACCTATGAGTACTTCTATGAAGCTTAGTAAGGACACTTTAGGCAAGGACATAGAGCAAACCTTATATCGAAGTATGATAGGTAGTATTCTCTACTTGACTACCAGTCGTCCCGACATAACCTTTAGTGCTGGAGTCTGTGCGCGATATCAGACGTCTCCGAAAGAGTCACACTTACTCGTTCTAAAACATATTATCAAATACGTGAGTGGGACTCTCTCATACGGTATTTGGTATTCCTTTGATACCGATGACCGTTTGTCCGCCTTTTCGGATGCCGATTGGGCCGAAGATGCAGATGGTTGTAGGAGCACTTCTGGTGGGTGTTTTTATTTTGGTTCTGCTCTTGTCTCTTGTTTGATGAAGAAGCAAAACTCCATCTCTTTGTCCACTGCGGAGGCTGAGTACATTGCCACCGGGAGTTGTTGCACGCAACTCTTGTGGATGAAGCAAATGTTGGAGGATTATGGGATTTTACAGGACACCATGATCATTTCCTATGATAACACAAGCGCGATACACATATCCCGTAATCCCTCCCAACATTCATGCACAAAGCACGTCAGGTTACGCGAGCACTTCATACTCCAGTTAGTTGAGGATAAGGTCGTATCCCTGAGTTTCGTTCCTATCGACCGTCAGTTATCCGATATCTTCACGAAACCTTTAGATGCCCTTAGATTTGAGAGTCTTAGGAAGTCTTTGGGTATTTGCACAGTTGACTGACAGGTTGGTCCTAGTTTAGCATAGGATGCATTATCATTATCATATCATTTGATTCCTATTGCTAGATTGTATCATTAGTTTGTTTTACTTTTGTTTATTTATTATTCATTATAAGCAAACATTCTAAAAAGATTTTCCTTTTTAGAAAATTTTTGAAAAGCCCAAAAAGATTTTATTTTGATAAATTTTTGAAAAATCCAAAAAGATTTTTTTTGCACCTTTTATGGATGAGCATTTAAGATAGCCGAGTCACAATTTCATTCCATTTTATCCATGTGACTGCTTGATAGAGATTTGAGACGCTACATCATTTCATCCATGTACTTTACATTGTTTAGAGTCTTTTAGATGTGATTAGTGATATCTTCCTACATGTTTAACTCCTAAAACCTTTATTGCACACATGCACAGCTATATTTGATTATTGCACTTGTCTATCTCATATTGACTTGAGTGTTTCCATCTCAATTCTGTCTATACAACGTTCAATATGCGATAATACATGAAAAGATTGGATTGCATGTGAAAATCGTTTTTATGACTGTGTGTTTAAATTGATAATGGGGAGGGGCTGCGAAAGGTAATCATCTATCCTTTGCGCAAAAGCCACCGTTAAAAAAGAACCTAAAAATTGAGGAATATTATTATCCGAGGTCCGAAGAGATTAAAAGAGCCCCGAAAAAAATTAAAGCCAATAAAAAGCAATTCATGCCAAACATGGGCCATTTAGGTTTCACCATCAATTCTCCAAATTTTGAGAATTTAGCATACCTCTATTCAAAATATATATCTGAGGGAGTTTGGTTGGAGAATGTTTAAACGGGTTTGCACTTCCTTGAAAGTCCTAAAAATCATAAAATCGTTTTGGATGTTATTGGTGTGGAAATCACTTTGAGCTTTGATTTGTTGATTTGATTAAGTAAATGTCTTATATTGCCATTCTTTTACACCAAAGGAAGCATTTGAGTTCATTCGTTAGGAATATCCAATATTCATCGTGCACATATGTCATATTTGTATGCATTGATTTTCCTATCAAGTTTGATCACACCCCTTCATTAACTCTATCACCGACTTGGTTGTTTTGTGTTCATTCATGGTGCTATTTAGTCCTTGTGACACATCTCACTTGCTTGGTTGATTTATTTCTCTCATTTTTTTATTTGGGGATATCATAAAAAGGGGGAGAATGAATTATCTTATTATGGGGGAGTTTTGAAATTTTGAGTTTTCTCATAAATTGGTATATATGTTTATCTCATTTCAAACTTGATACATCACTTGGTATTCGCTTTATCTCATGTGTGTAGGTACTACATGGATTATCATTGGATTGCACACCCTGATGAGAAAAGCGTTGAGATTCCTGAAGAGTTGAAGATCAAACGATGAAGTCTTATTCATATGTACCTTTTCAGTTTTTGGGTTCATGGAAGGGTAAATTTGTATAGGCATTTTGATTCTTGATAATTCGGATTTTTTTATGTTTGTTCCAGCATAGACATAGGGGGAGATTTGTAAGGACATTTTATCCATCATTATTGTGTATGTTATAAGCCGTTACATCATTGAAGTAATTCAAGCTCACATCGTCTTCAAATGGATCCGAATATCAAAGAAAGGAAGGAATCAGAGTTCTGGTTAGCCGGACCGGTCCGCTAATTTTAAAAATGAACCGATCCGCCTTGCTCATGGACCAGTAGACCTAGGACCAAATGCGAACCGAAGAGACCTCGTATAAAAACCGAACCGATCCGGATCGGTCCGCCTGGGATAGAATCGTGCAGATCCTGGTTAGATTTTTAAGGGCGAGTTTTTTCTTTTATAAACCCACTACGAGGAGTTGTTTTTTTCAGACTTCTACACATGATTTTCAGAGTTGATAAACTCAAAGTCTTCACCTTTGTGAGTTACCGAAACTCATGTTTTGATTCACACAAATTTCCAAATCATTTGTGAATCATTTTGAAACCCTAGAACACAAAAACTGTTTTGTTCATACCCTTGTGGAGAAGACCGTTCTTCTTCTTCACTGCTGCCCTCCTGGAAAGGGAAATTTCCAGGCGCCGCCTACAGATCCGACGCCTGCGAGTAATTCTGTGTCACTGTATTTTTCATTATAATCCGAAATTGTATGTTACAATATTATAATGAAAATAAATGTTTTTACCCCTTTGGGGGATTGTTCCTCACATGTGTGTGTTTGAATATATCTTGCATGATTTCATATTATTTCAATCACACCTTGTTGCTTGTTTAGGGTTTATTTGGGTTGAGCTAAGTTTGATTATTTAATTTCTTATTTGAACGCAAGCGCACACTCTTTCATAATGAAATAAATGAAAAATGTTAAATTACGGTAAAGGAACGGGTCCGAATGAATCAACTGTAATGGATTCAAGTGTTGAACCGGGTGTATTAAATAAATGGAAATTCTAAATACATGTAAAGAAAGACTTTAATACAATTAAGGTCAATTAATCTAGATAAGTAAGGTTTTCAAAAGTAAAAGTTGTATATACATTAGAATGTGTATTTTCAAAGGTATATGTATCTAGATATATACATATCTTTGCATGCATGTAGTTGTAGCGTGTGAGTATTCTTTTCTATCGGTCATTTCTATACTGTTCATAAAAATCCCACTGGGCATAAGATCACATCCCCACTTTGTTATGGCAGGTTGGGAGCGGCTTCATATTTTGAGGGAATTATTCAGGTAAGTATATTTTCTTTATGTTTACATTTGTTGATCTGTTTACTTGGACCTCGGGTGCTCCCCATGGGTCCCACTCTTAGTTCATCTTGAAATTGAAATCGTGTGCAAAAATGTGAAATGTTAATTTAAATAAAACTGGACAAGTAATATTATTTAGGTTTTTTCATTGCACTTCACACCTAATGTTCGATTCGTATTGGGTTAACTCACGGAAAACCCACAAATCTGTTTCGGATCATTAAAATTGGTATCAGAGCTCTAGGTTCAAGGTTCCTTTCGAGTGTGACGTGTTGAGGTCGGTATTAGATCTTTTGACGTCAGTATTGGTTTAGGCTAGTCACACTAGTTTGGGGATGGTTATAGTTTGTGTCCTCGACGGTAATGTCAAAGAGGTTAGCATGACAAGTGAATTAGTGCCAAGTGGCATGCGTTCAAAATAGTTATATAAGTCGCCTTCGCAATTCTGATTAAATGCGTTAATAATTCACGGGTGTCCATGCAAACTAAAAAGTAGTGACACCGTGGTTCATAGTGTGAGGTCTTTGTGTTCCCACTTCGTTGACGTAGAGTCTTTAGAGATATAAATAGAATGAGATGATGCCCATTGCGCAAGTGGCATCAAATTGTGAATAATCAATAATAGAGACTGATTGTTAGAGTGTCATAAATATGTCGTGTGAAATCGTGATTTAAATTATATGTAGCCTTGGGTAATAATTAGGCAATTTCGATCCTTGTGGTAATACTGTGATTGGTGGTAAGTCCAATGAGCACATAAATTGATGCAGGCTAACGCTAGAGGATAAGTCGGTCTTTGATGATAGAATGTTATCTTATGAGTGGACACCTTAGTGGTTGTTGATCTATGAAAGTATTTGCAAGTGTTAGCTACCTAGCGAGGAAGTATTAGGTCCCATGAGAGGCACCAACACCTCTCACAGGACCAATGTAACATGTAGGAAGTGACTGCGCAATCACGGGACTCCAGGTTTGAGAATACGATGATAACTTGAAAATACGAGGACTTAAGCTTGAAAAAAAGGCGTTAGAGGGTGAAAACTCGAAACAACCCTCTTACTGTTCCGTGAGAGGCACCAACACCTCTCACGGGATCAATGTAACTCGTACGAACTATGAGTAGGATTATGGGATTTTGGTATGAGGGAAATGTTAGTAACATTTCAAGATTTTGGAATGGTTTCTCCTAAGGAAAAACTATGAATTACATTGGTCAGCTCCATTTTTATAATCTCCCAGCTGTTTAGAAACAAGACCCCATTAAAACCATCTACACCAGTAGCACTATCGCCATTTATGGTTTTAATAGATAGTAAGATTTCTTCTTCACTAGGAATCTCAGTGAGAGTCTTATTCATTTTATCTGTCACCATTTAAGGAATAATATTCAAAAGAGCATTATCATTTGAAACTGATTCTTCTTACAGAAGATTTTCAAAATGATTTATGAGTTCAGAACAAATGTCAGCCTATGACTCTAGCCATTTTCCATCCTTGTCCTTTAGTCTATGGATTCAGATATTTCTTTTCTTTTGCTTCACAACAGCATGATAAAATTTTGAATTTATGTCTCCATCTTGAATCCACTGGTGTTTAAATTTCTGCTTCCAGAATTTTTACTCTAAAGCCATTGAAAAATTAAGTTTTGCTTGGATTGCTTGCATCTCTTCTCTAGAAAAATTAGAGAGATCATTCATATACTGGTTTTATTTGTCCAACAACTCATCTTCCAGGTCTCCAACTTGTTGAAATATGTTCTTGAAAACATTTGTATCCACTTCTTAAGCTCCTGCTTGAGTCTTTTCAATTTCATTGAGAATTTCATCATGAAAGACCCTTGGCATTCTTCTTCCCAAGAAAGCTTCACTATTCTTTGAATGTCCTCATGCATAGGCTACATATTATATAGCAACTATATATGCCCATATATAGCAGCTATATATGCCCATATATAACAACTATATGGCAGCTATATATGGCCATATCTTGCAGTTATATATGACCATATCTAGCAGCTATATATGGCTATATATAGAAGCTATATATGATCCTATATAGCTGCTATATATGGCCATATATAGCTTCTATATATGGCCATATATAGCTAGTATATAAGCCATATATAGTTGCTATATAATCCATATATAGCTTCTATATAGCTACTATATAGCTTGAAAACAAGGCGTTAGAGGGCGAAAACATAAAACATCCCTTGTACGATCCCATGAGAGGCACCAACACCTCTCACGAGACCAATATAACACATATGAATTGATCGCGTGATAATGGGACTCCCGGTTTGAGATTATGAAGATAATTTGAAAAAATATGAGGACTTAAGCATGAAGACAAGGCGTTAGAGGGGAAAAGACGAAATAGCCCCCATACGGACCCGTGAGAGGCACCAACACCTCTCACATGACCAATGTAACACGTAGGAACTGATCGTACGATAACGGGACTTTCGGTTTGAGAATACGATGATAATTTAAAAATATGAGGACTTAATCTTGAAAATAAGGCGTTAGAGGGTGAAAAATCGAAACAACCCCCATACGGTCCCATGAGAGGAACCAACACCTCTCACGGGACCAATGTAACACATAAAAACTGACCGCGCGATAACGGGACTCTCGATTTGTGAATACAACAATATCTTGAAAATATGAGGACTTAAGCTTGAAAATAAGGCGTTAGAGGGTAAAACTCGAAATAACCCTCGTACGGTCCCGTGAGAGGTACCAACACCTCTCACGGGACCAATGTAACATGTAGGAACTGATCGCGTGATAATGGGACTCCAAGTTTGAGAATACGATGATAATTTGAAAATTTGAGGACTTAAGCTTGAAAACAAGGCGTTTGAGGGTAAAACTCAAAAGGACCCTTGTACGGTCCCGTGAGAGGCACAAACACCTCCCACGGGACCAATGTAACATGTAGGAACTGATCGCATGATAACGGGACTCTCAATTTGAGAATACGATGATAATTTGAAAATATGAGGACTTAAGCTTGAAAATAAGGCGTTAGAGGGTAAAACTCAAAACAGCCCCCGTATGGTCCCGTGAGAGGCATCAACACCTCTTGGAGTACCAATGTAACACGTAGGAACTGACCGTGCGACCACTGGACTCCCAGTTTGAAAACACGATGATAATTTGAAAATATGAGGACTTAAGCTTGAAAACAAGGTGTTAGAAGGTGAAAACTGGAAACAGCCCCCGTACGGTTTCGTGAGATGAACCAACACCTCTCAGGGGACCAATGTAACACATAGGAAGTGACCACGCGATACCGGGACATCCGGTTTGAGAATACGATGATAATTTTAAAATATGAGGACTTAAACTTGAAAACAAGGAATTAGAGGGGGAAAATAAGAAACAACCCCCGTACGGTCCCGTGAGAGGCACCAACACCTCTAACGGGACCAATGTAACACATAGGAACTAATCGCACAATCACGGGACTCCCGGTTTGAGAATACGATAATAATTTGAAAATATGAGTACTTAAGCTTGAAAATAAGGCGTTAGAGGGTGGAAACACGAAATAGCCCCTGTACGGTCCCGTGAGAGGCACCAACACCTCTCACGGGACCAATGTAACACGTAGGAACCGACTCCCTGATCACGGGACTCTCGGTTTGAGAATACGATGATAATTTGAAAATAAGATGACTTAATTTAGAAAATAAGGAGTTAGAGGGTAAAACTCGAAACAGCCTCTGTATGGTCCCGTGAGAGGCACCAAAACCTCTCGCGGGACCAATGTAACACGTAGGAACTGACCGCGCATTCGTGGGACTCTCGATTTGATAATACGATAATAATTTGAAAATATGAGGACTTAAGCGTGAAAACAAGACGTTAGAGGGTGAAAACTCGAAACAGCCCCCGTAATATCCCGTAAGTGGCACCAACACCTCTCATGGGACCAATGCAACACGAAGGAACTGATCGCGTGATCACGAGACTTCCGATTTGAGAATACGATGATAATTTGAAAATATGAGGACTTAAGCTAAAAAATGAGGTGTTAGAGGGGAAAATACGAAACAGCCCCCGTACGATCCCGTGAGAGGCACCAACACCTCTCATGGGACCAATGTAACACGTAGGAACTGACCGCTCAATAATGGAACTCTCGATTTGATAATACGATGATAATTTGAAAATATAAGGACTTACGCTTGAAAACAAGGCGTTAGATGGTGAAAACTTGAAACAACCCCCGTACGATCCCGTGAGAGGCACCAACACCTCTCAGGGGACAAATGTAACACGTAGGAACTGACCACGCGATAATGGGACTCCCGATTTTAGAATACGATAATAATTTGAAAATATGAGGACTTAAGCTTGAAAATAAGGCGTTAGAGGGTGAAAACTCGAAACAGCCCCCGTACGGTTCCGTGAGAGGCACCAACACCTCTCACGGGACAGATGTAACATGTAGGAACTAACCATGTCCCGATTTGAGAGTACGACGATAATTTGAAAATATAAGGACTTAATCTTGAAAACAAAACGTTAAAGGGTGAAAATGCGAAACAACCCCCATACAATCCCGCGAGAGGCATCAACACCTCTCACGGGACCAATGTAAGCTGTAGTAACTGACCCCACGATCACGAGACTCGTAGTTTGAGAATATAATGATAATTTTAAAATATGAGGACTTAACCTTGAAAAGAAGGCGTGTGAGGGGAAAATACAAAACAACCCCCCATACAGTTTCGTGAGAGGCACCAACACCTCTCACGAGATCAATGTAACATATAGGAACTGACAACGTGATAACGGGACTCCCAGTCTGAGAATACGATGATAATTTGAAAATATGTTGACTTAAGCTTGAAAACAAGGAGTTAGAGGGTGAAAACTCGAAATAGCCCCGTACGATCCCGTGAGAGGAACCAACACCTCTCACGGGATTAATGTAACACGTAGGAACTGACCGCGTAATAGCAGGTCTCCCGGTTTGAGAATACGATGATAATTTGAAAATATGAGTACTTAAGTTTAAAAGCAAGGCGTTAGAGGGTGAAAACTCGAAACAACTCCCGTAAGGTCCCGTGAGGGCTCCAACACCTCTCACGGGACCAATGTAACTCGTAGGAATTGACTGCGTGATCACGAGACTCTCGATTTGAGAATACGTTGATAATTTGTATATTTCTAGACTTAGGCATAAAAACATGGCGTTAGTGGGTGAAAACCCGGAACGGCCTCGTGAGTGACACTAACACCTCGCAAGGGACTAATATAACTCGTAGGAACTGACCGCACGATCACGGGACTCCCGGTTTAAGAATACGATGATAATTTGCATATTTCTAGACTTAGGCATAAAAACATGGCGTTAGTGGGTGAAAACCTGAAACAGCCGCCGTACAGCCCCGTGAGTGGCACCGACACCTCGCACGGGACCAATGTAACTCGTATCAATTGATATGTTGATAATTATAACTCATATATGCCATTTTTCAGCATGAATAATTTTGTTGTAAAACTACTTGGTTACTTATATAATTTTTTTTTGTATCCTATCATTTGTAGGATTTTTACACGTGGAACAAATAAAGTAGCAATGGTTTATAGCATGAAAATTGTTTATATAATGTTATGGACATTCAGGATTATGTTTTTTATATGTTACATCCGCGAGGGCTTTTATTATTTAGTTTTATGGTTGTGGAGGCTTTTATAATTTTATTGTTAAATTTTATGGCCATGCGGGCTTTATAATAAGTAGGTTTTACATTTAAAGGGTTTGGAATGTGCAGAAAATAGAGGAAACTCTACCTATTTTTTTTTTGGTCTGTGAATTATTAAGACGTGTAATATTTTTAAGTTTGAATTTATATTAGTTTATTAACAAAGTTCCCGTTTCTCAATTTGTGATTTTTTTATTGTTTGGGCAATAATAAATATTTGTAACACCTCGTACGCATCCAATGTTACACATATCAACCGACCGTGCAGTCAAAGGACCCCCAATTTTAGGATTGGACCAAAAAAAGACATTTTTTTAAAATTATAGTTAAATATGGTCATGGACTTTGTCCATGACCATTTTTTTCGTCGCGCATAAAAATGGTCGTGGACAAAGTCCATGACCCCAAACCGTGACGAAAATGGTCGCGACCCTTTTTTTTCATCACAGTGTGGGTCATGGACTTTGACCGTGACCATTTATTGTCACGGTTGTGGTCCACGGACTTGGGTTGCGGCCATTTTTTTCCTTTTTTTCCGTCGCGGCGTGGGTCACGGACTATTGCCGCGACCAATTTTCTCACGGTTTTGGGTCACGGACGAAGGGTGCGACCATTTTCTTTTCCGTCACTGTATGGGTCACGGTCCAAGTACGCGATCATCTAACCATTTTTTGGTCACAGACTTGGGCCGCGACCCATGAAATTGATCACGACCGAAATAGTCCCGGCCCAAGTCCGCGACCCACAGTCTTGGTCAGGGATTTTGACCGTAACCATTCTCCAGTTTTGGTGTAGTGTGGGTTCAAAGTTACGATGTTATAGGATCCCCAATGGATTCAATCATGAATCGGATCAATTTGGACCATAAAAAAACTCTCATACGATAACCCCATTTTAATGCATTATATTATTATCATCTTAGATTCATGTTATGCATGTTTCTATATATATGTAGATTTTTTATTAACTTCATATCTTGGTTTATATCAACTGGACATATAATCATGATTCAAACCCTATTAATGTATTCGTGGTATATCAAATGAGTGGAAGGGGTAAAATCACTTAAGTTTGCAAAATAAAGATTTTAGCCTTATATTGATGTGAAATTGTTATAAGGCATTATAATATGAAATTATTAATTTCACGCAATGATATTTTTATTTCGAAAATGCTTGCTAATTGATTTCATTAGGGGTATTGTGTTGCAAACTCATATATTTAATTTTATGTAAAATTGGATTTCGTAAATCCTTATGATTCATTTGACGGTTTTTATGAATTTTTAATACATTATTAATTTTCGATTTTAGACTTCAATACAACTTTATCAGTTTATTACAACTTTATTAGTTTATTAGACTTTATTACATTTCATCGCTAAATGTCCTTAATGATCACTTTATTGTAGAAATTTTCACATTTTGCGCCAAAAAATGCACCAAAGTATATTAAACTAATAAAGTTATATCGAAGTCTAAAATCACAAATTAATAATGTATTAAAGTACAAAAAACATTATTTTAATTATATACTCAGTTTTGTTCATTTTAAAGCTATTGCAATTATTTTGTTAATAATTTAACACAGTGTGTAATCAAAGTCAGTCATTTCAAGGACTTAATATCAAGTCAAAATCGAAATAAAAAGAATAAACATCCCTTAAAATCTATATTATAAATATATTTGTCGATTATAATTAAAAATCGCTAATAAAATCCCCTAAGACGATATTTAAACTTCCACTAGTCTATATTATTTGTTTATCGGCTACACTTAGATGTCAAAATATGTATATTTAATGGTTATGACTTACATGTGAGGAAAGACTATAGACTATTAGACTATAAAGAAAAGAGAAGATGTATTTATAGTACTAATCTGTCATTACTTTGTGGGCGGCAAAAGTTATTAAGGATAATATCAAATAAAGATATACCAGCAGTAATGTGAGTACGACTTTTGGTTTTGATAAAGCCGATTGATAATTGTTTTGTGGATAAGATATACTACATTTGGAGAATGAGATAAGTTTTAGTTTTAGGGAGACCTCAAACTTTGCCTAAATCCTTCATTAATGATTTTTTGGATGATGATGTAATTACCCGCATCTTCGGCACCGACCTAAAATAATTATTCGAATTTTTAGATTCTATTGCATCTGCTTGAACTTATTCACTTTATTATGTTTCAAAATTTGGTTAGATAGCCTCTGCATTTTGGTCTTTTAGTATTGCTTGGGATGCAATCATAGGAGAGTTATGTGGGTTAATTTTGATGCTAGTGGAATCCTAGTTTGATTAGGGGATGAGAAGCACAAGAGAAGCAAATGAGAAAGAAAAAGAGAAAACAAGAAAAGATGGGACAGAAAGAAAGATGTTGGCATTTCTTGGTGCACTTCTATAGAAGGTGGTGAGTGGAAGAGATTTGGTTGGCAGATTGCATGGGTGGTGGGGGTGGTTTTCACTTCTTCATTAAGTAAACCCTCTAGCATTTATTCGGTGCAACCTTTAATTTTTTTCATACTACAGAGCCTTATATATTATTGCACTTGATACTAAAATGAAATAAAAATACACCCAGAACCAACACAGAAACCCGAAACCACTACTGATTCTTTATCTTTGAACCTGAATACAAAGACCTTCTGCTTAAAGTTTGAAGGTGATGGAAGAATTATAGTTACTCAGTTTTTCGCATATATTGTTAATTTAAGATATATTATTATTTACATGGATTGGTATTTGTTTGAGGTACCTTTTGTTCTACCGTGGTTAATTTGGTGTGCTATACCCTTATTTGTATACATATATTTCATGCTATATGTTGGACCTTATATGTCATACTTTTATATATTATTCTTGTTGTACACATGACTATATGATAATATTTTCATGCCAAGTAGATGAGATAGTCAAAATTAGATGATATTACACATGTATTGCATTTTAGAATTGGGTATAATAATAATAAACACCTAATTTTTGAAAAATTAATAAAGATATTTTATTGCGAGATTGATATTATTGTGTTGGATGATGCTAAGAAATCCTTTAGCCAAACCACCAACTGGATGAGGTGTGCTTTCAGGATAATTTATAGTCTTTTATCTTGTGTGACATGCGATGGACCCGTTTGGCTATTAAGTCTGTATCATTCTGGGCTATTAAACCATTTTGATAGGATGAGAGAGGAACACCCTATTATGAACTGCAATTGTGATTGTGTTATTTTAAGGGCCATATAATGTTGGGAGGATAATTGATAAGAGAGATAATCGAGAGTCCACACCGTACTGAGGGAAGTGTGGCTAGAATTTGATATATGGGGGACTTGAGATGTGTAGTGATACACGATGAGATCTTAGGATGTGACATTCATTCTTGGAATGATTGTGAGTGTTCATATGCACACACTTATATATTATACATGCATGAGTTTGTGTAGTTCACTTAAGCAGTTATATGAGCCTATTGAGTTTCCTTCTCACCATTATAGTTTATGCATGCATGAAATGTTTTGGTTCTAGCTGTAGTTTATATGTTGATTGATGCGGCGTGATCAAATTTGGATTACATAGATGAGTAGACAACTTGTACTTTATTTTTGAAGCATTATACTTTTTTATTGTAAAAACAGTTGTAAAAGGACTTTTGATATATAATGAGAATAAAGATTTTATTTACTCACTTTATGTTTCCCCAAATATTTTAATTAGCCATTGGGTATTGTTTAATGGTTTTGAAAAGGTTTTAAAATGGAAGTATTTTTACATTTTGAGTGGCATTTCAGGGATTTATTTCAACCTGGTGTTATAGGTGATGGGAATCATATGGAATTATGCATTTTTCACATTATGATGGAGATATGGAAGAATTTGCCTATGTTTAACATATAAAAGTCAATGGTGGAGATTATTTGAATTTGACTTGAACTAGAATTCCAGTTCTTTATTAATTTTAGAAAGAAGTCCAAATCCTTTTAGGATATAATACTTATCTCCCTTTATAGATCTATTTCGTTTAGGAGAAGACTTTTGGATATGACTGTAAAAATTCATCCAAAATGCATTGGAAAGATAAAAGTTAACCTCCATGGTATATTGTTTTAAAGAGACTAACTCTTTGGTATACATTATTTAGCAAAGGATTCGTGTTTTGGACTTTTAGGGAGATAAGTATTTGTTGGAAAATATTTTGACTTTACACAAATTAATATTTTTACAAAATTAATTTTTGGTCAACTTTGAGCCATTATAAAAGTGGGACCCACATAACAAACACAGTGGAACTAAGTATGTACGTGTTCCACGTAGTAAGACAACTCAAGTCGTATATTTATTTGTTAAAAACAGATAAATGATGAATGAAAATTTGGTTTCAAAGTGCCCCATTTATTTATGAAATTATTGAAAATTTTATTTAATTACCTGTGATAATTTTTCTAATCTGGCATTAAAGGTTGTAATCGTTTGTTATATATAGTGATTGCTTTTCGGAACCGTCACTAAAGGTCGTGATTGTTCACCATTAGTTGTGATTGTTCATGAAAAATGTTCTTAAAATGACTATTAATAAAAAGACACATCTTCACAAGAAAGAACATATTGTTTCCTATAAATTCAAAATGTGTATGCATTTAAATATATAGATAAAAATATTTTCCAATACTTTCCTTTAGTAATCGAGTCGAAGAGAGTATCAACCGTATTTGATTCATGGGACACACACATTGAAGTGTTTCTTATGCGTGTCAAGATCATTTTATCTTGGGAGGCAGAAGTCAACTATTTTCATTCGTAAGCACCATTAGCAGGGATGTAGGCCCCTTTTTCTTTTGAATGAGTTTTAAGGATGTCAAAACCAACTTTCTTTTGAGAAATCTTTTTCCAAATTTTAATCGCACCAAGTGTGTGAACCAATATTAGTTATGCACAATTTTATCTTGTTTAATCCTAAACATGCATCTAGGTGATTAAAGCAAGTAAAATAAATAAGTTCACAAGAGCGACGCCGGATGTACGAGAAAACCACTAAGGGAAAAAATCTTGGACTGCCTAAGACAAACAATCAATATGATGTGGTATTACAAAGTACATATGACCGACTTACTCAATGACTCGATCCCCCACAAGTCTTAATGCTCCTCTGATATTCAACCACTTCTCCACAGTGCCCACACAGATGCCCTTCTGCGATACTTGTCCATATCACATGCGTCCACGAATGCCTCGGTGTCCACCGATGTATCTTATCAACGTCTACAAATTTCGAAGACGAACTCCTTCTCTTCTTCACTGTAAAACCCAACGATGTATAAAGTGATGAACAAACTCTAACTAGTGTGAACAAAGATCACTATAGCATAAGTGAATGGAAACTCGGATCTTTAAACTCTAAGGATGGTTTTAGTCTTTGGAAACCTTAGAAAACTTGTGCAGAAACGTGCTATATGTAAACTGTTTTTCTGGTTATGCAACTTAAGAAATTTTGAGGGAAACATGCCTTAAATAATAATGTTGAGTCGGCGCATCGTTCAAATGAGATGAGATGTCACTCGAAAAAGATGCACAAGTCGTTTGAACGACATGCTTATCTCTCTTAAACGACCTCAGATGTCATTTGAACCACTAAACTTAAGAGTTTATTTTATACACAACTCTAAACAATCCATATCTCAGAATTAACGAATTTTAAACATTTAAAAACACTTTTTAACATATTAAAAACATTTATTTATAAAAATAACATCCTAAAATATTTTCTGAGTACCATAAACGTTATGCATTCATACCTGAGTGATCTCGGAATGCAATGAAGACGTAAAACGTGCACCAAAATAATTTCGACATGATTTATCTTTGAAGCTTGGCTGCAGATCTTCAATAAAATTTATGTCATAGACTGTGTGGGATCATGACACTAAAAAATCTATCTATGACACAGAGATAATATTTTTTTCCCGAAAATAAGTCGCAGACTATAATGGACTCAATTGAAAATTTTGTCCTTACAAATCTCTCCCTTTGACTATTTTGGGACAAAAGCCACCCAGTGAAATGCCTAAGTCGGGTTGTCAAGCCATATGATGCCTAAATCCCATCCCATAAAACTCAAAATACAATTACAGGACAAGACTAGTAAATGTTGATCCGGTAAGCATGAACTGTCTGAATGTGACGTAGACTTGGAATCTCGAATCTATTAAGCATTCCAACACACATGAAATAAATAAATACCCAGTGATGTATGGTGGAACAAATGATATAAAACACGATAATACTGATATGATATATCAATACCAATTTGTATACACAAAATCAAATCAAACATGTGAGCAACATATTTTGATACCAATTGTGAAAATAAACATTGAAAAATCTAGATATCAATGTGTGAAAAATATGTGCTCATCAAACAAACTCTCCCCCTACATCTCATACATCTTACATCTCTCCCCCTTTTCGTCTCGAATAGACATTAAGTGAAAAAGATCAATAAATCAGCATATCTATAGTCAATGAAGCATATCTAGATTAACATAAACTACTAGCTAAAAATAATCACCGTGTACCAACTCGTAGCTAGCAAATATCAGTCACACGAAAGAAATCATCAAAATAAGGAATGATGTGACTAAATAAATAATACAGTATGAGCAAATAAGCATGGATGATCAAGAATAACTGCATATAAACTGCCGCGAAGTAACCCAACAGTACCAGAAATTAGATTAAGATGAATTGGATACTGAAACAGAAGAATCCTAAAAAATCCTCCAGGGGTCGCTTGAATGACATTGCGCTGTCAGTAGAACGAATTTACATGTCTCTCAAACCAGGTCATCAAATGTCATTAAAAGCATCAAAACAGTAGGCTCTCGCACGAAGTAACCCATCTCGCGACGTATACCTAACAATTTTCTTTATGTCACTTGAACCTCGCGTAAACAAAACATCACATGACATCAAATTGTCTCTCGAACGAGTTTGATATGTCATTTTAACGACATTAAACTTTCTCAATTTCAGTTATGAAAATGATGAAGTTTCGTCAAGTGAAAAAATTTCCTGAAAAAATCAACTCGAAAGAGCAAACAGCAGCAAAACAGACTAAAAAATGAGTAAAGCAATGTGAGTTCCATGCAAATATAGTATCAATATGCTCAAATATGGATATGGAGTAAATGTGTGTGAAGTATAACAAATGAATCGTAACTTAAACACATTAAAACGTTCAAGAATCTCTAATTAATAGAAAAATGTCATCAAACTTCATTTTGGCCATATGTGACAATTAATAAGTTGAAGTAAATGAACTAAACAAGCAACATGCACACAAATTCAAAATATTAACGATTCTACAAAAAATAACGTCATGATGTGATGTTTCAACACTAGGATTCGTGGTGCAAATCCATTTAAATGTTTCAACCAAACTCCCTCAAATCTATGTTTCTTTTTCTTGCTCTTTTGAGGTTTTTATTTTTCTCAACTTAGATAAATCCTATTGGCCCTGTTTTGGCATATGATTCTTTTTATTGCCTTTATTTTTTCTCTTGGGATGTTTTAAATAGTGGATTTCACGACATGTTAATTGTTCTCTCATAGCCCTTTCTCATGAATACTCATCATTTTTCTAATATTTACAATTTTAATCCTCACGGAAAACGGTTCTTACATGCACACCTTCTTTTAAGTCTACTTATGCATATATGACAAAATTGAGATAAGAACATCTCACAAAACTCAAATATGCATGAGATGTCAAACATTTATATAAACTCGTGCATGTTTGCAAAAATGGCATATATACAAAGTCGAATCCAAATGCATATAAATTTCAAACAACCCCATATAGACAATGGTTAAGATCATCCAATGTATCAACAATTATGACCAAATGTCCTATCCACATGGATAATGTAATGACGGGGGTCCAAGCACACCAATAAGTCACATGAAACATGAAAACCTCACGACATTAAAATAAACCAAAAATCTTTTTGTGTTTTCTAAAAATATTTTTGACCCAAAAATAAAATCTTTTTGTATTTTTCTCAAAATTTTTAAAACCAAAAATCTTTTTGTATTTTTCAAATAAGACTTAAATAAATGAATAATATAATACAAAATATACACATGTAGGGTTGTAAACGGATATTCGAAAATCCACATCCGTCCGATATCTGAATCCGAATTTACGGATATTTATCCGAAAATATGGAAACGGATACGAATATGGATACTCTTTAAAAATATCCAAGAAAACGGATACGGATACGGATAGTACTAGTATCCGACACCGATGATCCGTATCCGATGCGGAGTATCCATTTTATCGGATATCCGTTTTACCGGATATCCGTATCCGTCAAACATATGTTTAAAATATTACTAATAATATTAACATTAGTATTACTAATAAAATAATAAAAAAAATCCTAATCGTTTATTCCCAAAACAAATTAAACACACACTCCACTCAAAACAAAAACACCCTAAAGTTATTGTTTTATTGGGTATATTATAAAATATCATGTATTACTATTTTATTGGGTATATTATCATGGAGTTACACTAAAGTTACAATACACCTTATCACACACAAAGTACACTGACTAAAGAACATTTACTCTACTAAAAAAAAAACTTCGTTTCATTTCTCCTTCGTACAAAATAAGAGAAAAGAAACTCTCATGTGGTTGTTCGTTAGTTTCCTTAATTATAAATAAATGTAAGAGAGAAACAGAAAAGAATGTAAGAGAGAAACATAAAAGTAAAGAGATGCTTTTGATTGTAATGAGAACAAAAGTTAACAACATGTATATTATATACAAAATAAAAATGTATACTAATTAAAATAAACATATCAGTATGTTTTGAAGACAAAAGGTCCATGAGGTTATTATTCTCAATAAATTTGATTAATCTAAAATGTGCATATTTATTTCTACTGTCATGGAATGCGACTACTATTTTTTTGGATGGCTTTAAGCTTATATGGTTGTAAAGTATGGATGACTTTAAGCCAAATTATCATTATGGAATGATACTATTATTATGGAATCCATAATTGTTGATGTTAGACAGTAATTTTGTTACATATTTGTTTGGATTGGATTGGATTTCATTGGATTGGATATTTTAATTGTTATTTTTTGCGATGGCTAAATAATGTAAACGGATACGGACATTATCCGAATCCGAGGTATCCGAGCGGATACGGATATGGATAGTTGTTTTAACTATCCGGGTGGATACGGATACGGATACACATAGTACATTCAGATAGCGGATACGGATATGGAAAACATGGTATCCGATCCGTATCCGTCCGTTTACCACCCCTATACACATGTCATAACACTAGCAAAATACAAATCATGATGCAAAGACTAGCATATGACAAACATGACAACACAATCACCCTTTAGATCTAGCATGGGAAGAATCAAGTTCAACCAAAAAAGAACCATAAAGTTCAATTCCTAAAGCCTCTAAGTCCGATTTCCTAACCGAAGTAGGTGTGACATGATGCATAGGGGCTTTGAGAATCGAAACGACTTTATTCCTAAACTTCATAGGAGTATTCCTATGGTCATAAAAAGAACTTCTTAGGTGACCTTTCCTACCGCAATGAGTGCAAGTATAAATATGGTACAAATGATTACCAAAATGTCGACCTCTCCTAACATTCCTAGTGATCTCTCAGACACGATTGGTATTGGCCTTTGTAATGGGAACAACGCGATCATCTTATCCTATAACAAACCTATATCCCTTGACTTGGATAGTGCCTAGCATCCTATCCAACTTCTCCTATCTAGCCTCTAAATCAAACTTCACCTTACTTGAGTCTTTCAATTTCTCCTCTAACTCACTAATCCTAGACTCAAGTGAACGCCTAGAATCCTCAAACTCAAGGACCTCTTTCTTTAAAGCCTCCATTAAACCAAGAAGACTATCTCTCTCTTTCTCAACATACTCTAGCTTATCCCTAAAAGTATTCTCATGTTCCCTAAGATCCTCAATCAAAGTATCATTATTCTCAATGGCACGCTCATTCAACTTAGCTTGCAATTTTAAGTTTTCCTTTTTTACCTTTATCGCTTCTGCATACAACTCACTAAAGGCAACTTGCAACTCTCCTATATCTATCCCCTCATACTTACAAGATTCATCCTCGCTCACTTTGGATTCAACGGCCTCAGAAATGTCACGCACATGAGAATAATCATAGGAAGATTTATCATCGTCGCTCACATGCCATGCCATGAATGCTACAAAGTTATGCTTAATGGTGGAACTCTCTCCCTCTTTCGGTTCACTATCATTTAAGGTGGCATTATAAGATATCGATTTCTTGCCCTCCTTCTTAAGTCTAGTGGGGCACTCGACAACCTTGTTACCATACCCTCATTCCCAAAACACCTATCCAACTCACCCCTCTTAACTTTCTCATTATTTTCTTTAGGGGTAGGATCGACCTTGTTGTTCTTGAATTTCTCAATTCGTCTGGAATCTTTTGATTTATTTTGTAACTTAAGAGAATTTTTTAACTTCTTTGGCTATATAAGGCTACATCCTCAAAATTGAAATCGAAATTGTCATTCAAAACTTTAGTCTCCTCCTCTTGGGCTTCCAAAGTAATGTCATTTTCTTTCTTTGGCACTTGCTTGGAGGTAAACAAATTGAGTTCATATATTTTTAGGTCACCTACAATATCTTCAAGTTACATCGATTCAAGCATACCTAAGGAGTATAAAACGGTCATTTTTGCATCAAGCCTACTCAGCAATGATCTTAATATTTTATTTATGAGTTGGTTGTCAGGTATCTTCTCTCCTAAGTTAAACAAAGAGTTGACAATATTTGACAACCTAGCATAAAACTCATTAAATAACTCACTCTGTAACATCTTAATCGTCTTAAACTGTGTAGTGAGGTTTTGAAGTTTAGACGTCCTAACCGTGCTAGTGCCCTCATGAGTAAGTGCAAGTATATCCCAAGCCTCTTTTGAAGTTTCACACGCCATGATTCTATTATACTCTTTTGGTGTGACATGTGAGGCAATAACATGAAGACCTTTAGAGTTATAAAGTGCAAGTCTATGTTCAGTTTTGGTCCATGACTCAACGGGTTTTAAAGCAGTGGCCTCACCCTCTCCAGTAACCGGTGGTGTCTAACCCTTTTCGACCGCTAACCACACACGGTCATCAATAGATTTCAAAGAACTTCCCATTTGCATTTTCCAATAAGAATACTAAGTGCCATAAAAAATAAGATCTCTAAAACTTTCAAAATTTTTGAAATTCATCCTTAAAAACACAAGGGATCAACATAATAAAAAATATGTTTCTAGCTCTGATACCAATTTGTAGCTCCTTTTTCTATCGAATAAGGATGTCAAAACCAACTTTCTTTTGAATTTTTTTTCAAAATTTTAACCTCACCAAGTGTGTAAACCAATATTAGTTATGCACATTTTTATCTTGTCTAATATTAAACATGCATGTAGGTGATCAAAACAAGTAAAATAAATAAGTTCACAAAGGCGACACCGGATGTACGAGAAACCACTAAAGGAAAAAACCTCAAACAACCTAAGCCAAACAATCACTATGATGTGGTATTTAAAAGTATAGACAACAGACTTACTCAATAACTAGATCCCCCACAAGTCTTGATTCTCCTCTGATCTTCAACCACTCCTACACAGTGCCCGTGCAGATGTCCTTCCGCGATACCTATCCATGTCACACGTGTCCACGAATACCTCGGTGTCCACCCATGTAGCTTGGCAACGTCTATGAATTTTGAACACAAACTCCTTTGCTTCTTAATCACAAAACCCAAAGATGTTTAAAGTGATGAACAAACTCCAATTGGTGCAAACAAATATCACTATAGCATATATGAATGAAAACTCATATCTTTAAACTCTAAGGATGTTAATCACTATAGCATATATGAATGAAAGCTCAAATCTTTAAACTCTAAGGATGTTTTTAGACTTTGAAAACCTTAGAAAACTTGTACAGAAAATGTATTGTATGTAAACTATTTTTTTGGTTCTGCAACTTATGAAATTCTAAGGGAAACACACCTTAAATAATTAAGTTAAGTCGACACATCGTTCGAACGGGATGAGATGTCTCTCGGACGAGATGAATATGTCGTTTGAACGACATGCTTATCTCACTTGAACAACCTCATATGTCTTTTGAACCATTAAACTTAAGAGTTTGTGTTATACACAACTCTAAACAATCCTTATCTCAAAATTAACGAAGTTTAAAAATTTTTAAACTCTTTTTAACATTTTAAAAAGATTTATTTATAAAAATAACATCCTAAAATATTTTTTGAGTCCCATAAACATTATGCATTGATACATGAGCTATGTGGGACTGCAATGAAGACGTGAAACGTGCACCAAAATATTCTCGACGCGATTTATCTTTGAAGCTTGGCGGAAATGTCTTCAATAAACTTTATGTCATAGATATGTGGGATCGTGACAATAAAAAATCTATTTATGATACAAAAATAATGTTTTGTTCCAGGAATAAGTTAAATACTACAATGGACCCAATTGGAAATTTTGTCCTTACAGGGGACGAATTCTCTCTTAAGGAGAGACTTTCCAACATTCAATTTGATATATGTCATCTTCTTCATTTGTAAGTTTTCTTTTGGTCTAATTTTTTATTGCACAAATATAATTTGTTACATCTTTTAATTTGATCAAACATAAAATAATATATTTTAAATAAAAAAATTAACTTAAATTCTATGTTCTAATATGATGCTTTTGTGTTAATTATATTCCTTGAAAGCATTCATATTTGTGTGAAATATATTTTTGTTTTGAGATGTCAATTTTATTCTCTGTTGAATATAATTAACATACGAGTTTGTTTCGTGTGGTTTTGGGTTAATATTGTTGTCCTTTGCATTGATTTACTTCTTAAATCCATACTTTACTTACTATATAGTACGTGTGACGTTTCCCTAATTTCATATAATTCTTTACATCAATAGTTATACTCAAGATTTGATAGTCAATTTATGTTAGTATCTTAATTGTTACAATAGATATCAGATGTGAATTAAACATGTATTCATACTTTCATGGATAGAACAGTTGCATTCATTTCTTAATATGAATCATTATCACATGCACCTTCATATTGGATATTTGTCTTATTAATAATTATGGATCAAATTATTTCTTCACAGATAAAACCAACAATGTTTCTTAGGAAGAAGAGTGATTTTTTTTTAAATAATGAAACAAAACGTTGGTGGGTTTAAATTAGAAAATAATTTTATATTGATTTTAACCATTTGATCAGTATTGGGAGATTATAATATTAATGGGTTGTAATTTAATGAGAAATTCGAATGTAAAAAGACATATGGTGTGGAATTTATAAAGCCAAATGAAAGTTCAAAAGCCAAAGTCCCATATTGAAAAATGATGAAAAAGTTGAGTGCGTCATAAGAGTTTACTTTTCTGTATTAAAGATCATGCTCCTAGTGTGCACCCTATCACCAAGGATGGTGCGAACCACCATCCACATATGCATGCTCATGCGTGCCTGCCAAAATGTAATTGGGCATTTAGGGCACTTTGCACTTCACACGTACGCATCGTCGCAAGGATCAGTAGGATCATTTGAACAAATCAGGTGGTCCAGATGATGAGACACAATATACATACGCAAACCGATATGAATGTTCAAGTTTTTTAGTGCCACTATGGTAAGTGACAATTGTACTTTCGCGCCCTTTTTGGAAAAATATGGAGTGTTAAATCGAAACAAATGAGATCCAAAGGATGGGATTAAATGACAATTTAAAACGATGTCTATTGGCAAACAAACACCATTCTTCCTATAAAAATAACCACTTCCACTCATTTTTGTCACTTTCAAAAAATCTCCTTCTCTCTCTATAATTTCTTCTTATCAATTTTATCGAGTGTTCTGTGGGAATTCTTCATGTTTTCTACATAAAAACCCATGGATTTGTTGTATCTTAGAGGTAATTTGACCATATACCTGTTAAAAAACTTGATTTAAGTGCGGGCCAATAGCACCTTAAGGATAATAATTCATTACGCCCTAAATTTTAAAGTCTTCTAAATTTTCATCACTCCAATTCTATATTATTCTAACAATCCTAAGGTATTATTTTCAATGGAGGCAAAAAAGAATATGGTATTGTCTCTAAATCCCAATGTTCCTTTGGATCGCTTTGATGGAACAAATTTTAATCGATGGAAAGAAAAAATATTTTTCTTCTAACAATACTAAACGTTTCTTACGTTTTGGATACCAAAATTCAACCAATTCTTGCACCAAAAGATAATGAAGAAGAGACTATCAAGGATGAACGAAATAAACATGCAAAAGATGAACTGGTTTGTCGGGGGCATATTTTGAATACATTGTTCAATTGATTGATAAGATCTTTACAACTCTATCATGTCTCCAAGTGAAATCTGGAATGTTTTTTAATACAAGTATAAAATACAAAAGGAAGATACGAATAAATTCTTAATTTTTTTTTTTTTTTGGAATTTGGTATGGGTAATAATTAATCTGTTTTAGACAAAGACATAAGTTTCAAATTCTTATCATAAATCTTCATGAATTAAAGGTTGAAATTTCTTAATCATTTCCACCAGGTTGGAATGATTATGGAAAGAAACTCCTATACAGGTGTTGATGCAAAAAACTGAACCGTATCCCCTTTTTATGATCATAGATAAATAGATAAAAACAATCCAATCAAGCACATGAGAGACAAAGATTTTTAAAGTGGTTAGGCTATGAATAAAGCCTAAGTCCACTGTTATTTTATTCCCAAGGGTTTACAATAGCACCATAAGGTGTAGAGAGAGAAAGGATGTGTATCTTGTGTATGGTGTTTCTTGGTTCTCCCCCCTTTTGACTAAGGGAATACATGTATTTATAGTGATGGGAGATAAAGAGATTCATTGTACGTAGACATTTATGTCTACATTCAATGAATCTAATTGTTGAATTGCTTGGTATGCTATGTGTTGTCATCTATTAATACAATATAAATGTACATTAAAGCTCAGTAAATGCGTTGTCATCTTCATTAATGCACATTAAATGCATAGTTATCCTTTGATCTTCCTGGTTGGTATGTCGACCAACTCTCCTCGGGTGCCGACTAACTCTCCTCGAGTGCCGACCAACTCTCCTCGGGTGCTAACTAACTCTCCTCGGGTACTGACCAACTCTCCTCGGGTGCCGAATATTGCCACGTAGGATGACATGTGTCCTTTTCTGATTGGTCCTCGTAGATGGAGAATTTTTGCGTCAACAGAAGCCCCCATGCTCCATGCTCGATGGTTTACTGAAAGGACGGAGTATTTATTCTGCAGTGTTTCTCGGTGCTCGTGAAATTCTTGATCTACCTTCTTGATTTGTTCAACATAAAGTGCACTATCTCCTGGTTAACATATGATGCAGGCTGACCGATGGTTGCTAATATCTCTTTTGAGGAACTCCGTTTGTCAAGTGAACGTGTGCTATGTATCACCCCTGGGAATTTGGATACAGCCATGCCATAGTATGTAACTTGTATCTTGTCATAATCTTCAAGTATGTTGATTGATTTGCTAGTCGACCAACTGCCTCCTGTGCCGAGCAACTGAGTGCTAACTTCACGTGCTTGATTGTTCTGATTTATGGTCCTCTAAATACCTTGTCGAGTAACATTCTAGATTTTGAACCCAATTCTTCAATGTACCAAGCTAGTGGTGGACTTTGAAACATTTTCATACAACTTCTTTTTCATTATTGGTCGGGTTAGTAGTAGTAAAGATATCAGTGCTGTAGATGCTAAATTTGACTTCTGAACTTCAATAGCATGTGCATAATAACTCCTGAATATGCCTCATGAACTTCTGAATGCACCTCCTGAACTTCTGAATACCTCCTGAACTTCAATAGCCTCCTGAACTTCAATATCAAAACTAATTCTCGAGCAAGAAAAACAACTTATGAATGATAATTAGTCGGGGCCCCGACTATGTAAGTTTATGGAGTTGAATTTGATGCTCGACTGGATGATGTTATGAGAATGTGCCACCGAATGAAAAACTGAATTTGTAATAGAAGCCCCCAAGTGTGGAATATGAATTTTGAATGCTTTCTCGGCCTTGAAGTATGTTATTTGACAAATTTTCTTATTTTGCATAGACAATAAGATTTGCTCTACCTGTTGTGTGCTGTTCGACCAACCGGAGTTGATGGAGATTGATTCCCTACCAACCGTAATTGGTGGATTTTTATTTCCGACCAACCGTAGTTGGTGGATTTTTTATTTCCGACCAACCTTAGTTGGTGGATTTTCTTCCCAACCAACCGTAGTTGGTATTTCTGGGAAATTTTTTATTCCCGACCAACCGGAGTTGGTGGATTTTCTTCCCAACCAACCGTAGTTGATATTTCTGGGAAAATTTTTATTCTTGACCAACCGGAGTTGGTGGATTTTCTTCCCAACCAACCGTAGTTGGTATTTCTGGGAAATTTTTATTCCCGACCAACCTTAGTTGGTGGATTTTTTATAATAAATGATGGAGACTTCCTCGGAGATGACCAACGGATTGTTGGGAATAATATATAATAATTACTGGAGACATGCTTAAAGCTGAATATATATAGAGAGAGAAGAAATTTTTTGAGCTCCATGCTGAATATAAATAAGAATTACCCCGACCAACTATTCGTTGGGGGTGAAATATAATAAATGTTATAGTTCTTCCTCGGAGCTGAATATATATAGAGAGAAGAAATTTTCCGAGATCCATGCTGAATATAAATAAGAATTACCCCGACCAACTATTCGTTGGGGGTGAAATATAATAAATGTGATAGTTCTTCCTCGGAGCTGAATATGAATATCTTGCCGAGGTCCGTGTTAAGATGAATATACACTATGAATCCCAAGGGATATATAGAATAATTTGTGCTTGAACCGATATCTCCGAGTAATAATAAAATATATAATGCCTCGCTGAGGTGAAATGATCATAGTTTCCAGATTGTTTCCGAGCATTCGTCGGCGTTGAGTCTTGTACCTGTAAAAATTAATATCTTTCTCTACCATATGTGTAGGCTGAATTGATTAGTCATGAGAATAATTTAATCATTCAATAGATAAATAATAGGTATATGCTTGAGAAATAAAAATATTAATTTCAAAAAATGAAATAATATATGTTGGTTGATATGTCGAGGCAAAATTGTCTGATGTCGAGCAATACTAGTTTCCAGAGGTTTATGAGAGATTTCATCGGGATTGAATCTCGACCCTATGAAATTTTAATAAGCTGCCCGAGCACCTGTCGAGACTAGAGAAAATAATTATTATCATGAGAATAATTATTCAGCCAAACAATATATGATGTGTATTTATTCGGACATAGGGCAATAAAAATTTGAAAATATGAAATAATATGGCTTGTGTCATACCGACTATGATATCATGTGAGCAAATTTTTATAAAAAATGCCCGACATTTTAATTTTAAGTAAAAGAACAAATGTACATTGATTTTTTAGAAATTATTTATCACTTTAGGGATTATTTGAAATTCAATAAATGCTCAAATATAATTTTTTGGTCTTGAAATATTTTTCACATAAAGTTTCTGTGGATTAGAAAATAACCAAGTATGCATGTAAAATTTTCAAGTAGGAATTTCATGTTTTGAATTAATAAAGGATAAGGATAAGAATAAGGGGATAGTCTTGTCCTTTGGCAGCGAAGTAGTGATTTTGTCAAAATCAAAAAGAGAGAACAAAAGGAATCGTCAATTTTCAATTATGTATTAGCTTTCTACTGCCTCCGACCCAGGTTGAGATGTTGCTGACCAACAATAGGTTTTCTCGACCAACGCCGACCAACAATAGGTACATCCGAGTAGAAATAGATGTAGCCGATCAACGAATGGGAGCTCGGGAACTCCTCAAACTGCATAATATCCATCGCCGATCATAATGAAATGCCTCCGACCAACATTTGATTTTTCCGACTAGCTATATATCGTGGACCAACACAATTGGTGCTGGTGATGTTTATTGTTGTATTATTGGTTGCCGACCTGCTAACAATCATTCGGCCATACTTGCAATTATGAGGTGCCCCGACGTTTTACAGCAGACCTATGCCATAAGTTTTTCAGCCGATCTTTATTGATGACTGGAATTGGTAAACTGAAATTCGGTGGAGGATTGTTGCTGACTTGATGCCGACCGAGTGTATGAGAACTTCCGAGTAGAAATAGATGCTACCGACCAACAAATAGTAAGTCGTGGAATATAATAACTGTTGCAGATCTCTTTGAAGATGAATATATGATAATAAATATTTTGGCGAGCTCCATGCTGAGATGAATATGGACTGGATATAGAGAATGATTCGTGCTTGAGCACATATCAGAGCAATAAATCAATAGTGCCTCATTGAGGTAAAATTTCATAATGCCGAGCAGTGATAATATTTTCCAGAACATAAGAATATTTCCGAGCATTCGTCGGCACTGAATCTGGTACCTATGGAATTTAATAAGTTGCTCGAGCAACTGTGGAGGCTAAATCAAAAGTTTATCATGAGAATAATTTATACAACCAATAAAAATTTTAGAGCACGAAACAATAATTTTTATGCCGAGCATGTGTTAGAAAATTAAATTTTTATCAAATATGCAAGACATGAGGTTTGATTTGAACTTTTTGCAAAATAATTTTAATTTTAAGCAAATGCCTAAAATGAGTTGGCTTGAAAATATTTTTCTCAATAGAAAATTCGAAGTATTGGGATTTGATGAAAGAAACCAAAACGTTAAACAACCAATATTGAAATTAACAAAGTTAATATATTTGAGTCCAAGTATGAGGTGAGACTCAGGTTTCCCCTGTACTGCAAACCCAAATGGGTTTTATCGGCGAACTGGTCATATTTTACTATTGTACTGTGGCTGATCAAAAGAAAATATCGCCACCAAGAATTAGGTGTTGCCGACCAGAAATGAATGTACCGACTAGTAAATGGGTGGCCGAAAACTCACAAAGAAGTCGTCGTAATCATGTCGCCGATTAGCAATAGTTTCCTATGAATAGTTATGGGGAAGCCCCTAGGCCCCAACCTATGCAAATAGGTGCCTCCGACCAGCATCATATGTTGATTTGATGGTGCCGACCAAAGGTCGTATAAAACCTGTTGCCGACAGTTAATAGATGATGCCGACCACGAATTGATGTTGCCGACCAGTAACATATGGTTGGAAAATCCCCATCTTATGCAATACCTGTGAAAGATATCAATAATGGGTACTGCCGACTAAATAATAAGTATTGTCGACCAAAAATGTGGGTCCATGGGCGATCTCCTTCTGGATATGAATAATCTTTTTCTTGGTTGATGACGAGCCAACTTCATCATCTTCATAATATGAAAATATATTTTTGATGATGATCCGGAGCCAAAATGATTCTTATGAATTTTGACACTTGTCAACTGACTAGAATTTGCTTCGATCTGAAGGCAGGGTCTGGATTTGTAAGATCCTTCTTGTGAAGATTATTTTCTTCTCCAATATACCTCTGTATGTGTTGCTGAATACCAATCGCCATTTTTTTTAAATGCTGCTTGTGTATCAAAATAAAATTTCTTAAAGAGAGAGAGAGGATCTGTATCTCCAATTCTCCCGTTGCATATAGAAAACTAACCAAGTAATTGTAACTATCAGGAGAATTAAGATATTCAAGGAATCATTCCAGACTTATAAGAAATACATCTATGTATATACACTAGATCATGATTGAATTAAACAAGGGCTTCCAATCAAGATATGATGGTGGCAATATGCATATCGATATACAAACGTGTATGCATAAAAATTTCTTAAAACTTGTGATTGTGAAATTCACGGTTATGCGAATTTATGGACAAAAATTGATCCAACAGTTTATGCATATAAGATCATGACTGACTCAAAATTTGTATGCTAAACAAAGTTTATGAATATAAACATATTAGAATCATGTTTCAATAAAAAGATGTGTTCATAACATATAATTTATTATACGTAAAGAAAATAAAAACTTAGCTTTTGATGGAGAACAATGCTTGTAACACGTTCCCACAGACGGCGCCAATCTGTTGATGCAAAAAACTGGACCGAATCCCGTTTTTATGATCACAGATAAATAGATAAAAACAATCCAATCAAGCACATGAGGGACAAAGATTTTTAAAGTGGTTCGTCTATGAATAAAGCCTAAGTCCACTGTTATTTTATTCCCAGGGATTTACAATAGCACCATAAGGTGTAGAGAGAGAAAGGATGTGTATCTTGTGTATGGTGCTTCTTGGTTCTCCCCCCTTTTGGCTAAGGGAATACATGTATTTATAGTGATGGTAGATAAAGAGATTCATTGTATGTAGACATTTATGTCTACATTCAATGAATCTAATTGTTGAATTGCTTGGTATGCTATGTGTTGTCATCTATTATTACAGTATAAATGTACATTAAGGCTTATTAAATGCGTTGTCATCTTCATTAATGCACATTAAATGCATAGTTACCCTTCGATCTTCCTGGTTGGTATGCCGACCAACTCTCCTCGGGTGCCGACCAACTCTCCTCGGGTGCCGACTAACTCTCCTCGGGTACTGACCAACTCTCCTCGGGTGCCGAATATTACCACGTAGGATGACATGTGTCCTATTCTGATTGGTCCTCGTAGATGGAGAATTTTTGCGTCAATAACAGGAAAATTATATAACTTTGAAGGAATTAAAAAAACATTTAAGGATTAAGGTGGAAACTAAATTCCGTGAACATAAATATAATCCTCAAAATTCCTCAAAAGTTAGATTTATTGAAGGAAATAAATTAAAAAATAATTTCAAGACCAATAATGGTAAGAAGTTTAGGAAATTTCAATCTAATAAGAAATTACCTATTGGGGCTTATTTCAATTGTGGTGAAAGTGTCCAGGACAAGGAATGAAAGATATATCATCGAATCTAACAATGTTAATAGTGAAAATATTACGGAAAATAAGATCGGCGATCTTGTTGCAATGGTATCAAAAATGCAGATTGGTATGATTATCGGTCTCAATATGTAATTAGTGACCAAGTCTTATGATTGGGGGGCTCGATTTGGGAACTACCATACATGCTTGCAATGATAAATCATTATGCTACACATGTAAAGGAGTAGTTAATGGCTAAGAGGTTGGAATGGAGAATTATAATTCTGCTAAGATTTTGGGAAAAGGAAATGTCAAACTTCAGTTTACTTCGGGAAAGAAATTGACATTAACAAATGTTCTACATGTCCCAGAAATCAGGAAAAATCTGGTGTCTTCAAATTTATTGAGTCAAAGCGGAATTAAAAATGTTTTTGAGTCTGATAAGTTTATTCTAATTAAGATTGGGTCATTTGTAGGAAAGGTATATACTTGTGATGGGATGTTCAATCGTACTATTATTATTAATAAAATAAATAATCATGTTTCTATTGTTAACTCATTTGATGTATGGCGTGATAGATTAGCACAATTTAATTTTATATCATTAAAATACATGTCAAAACAAAATTTAATATCTTGTCCTAATACCTCTCATGATAAATGCAAAATTTTTGTTCAAGCCAAAATAAGTAAGAAATTGTTTTCAAAATTTGAATGAAATAAAAATTATTAGACTAGGTATATTCTGATATATGTAACTATAATGATCTTTTAACTAGAGGCATTAAATGATATTTTATTATTTTTATTGATTAAAATTCAAAATTCAGATATGTGTATTTTATAAGAACTAAAGATGAAGTGTTTTATATGTTTAAATGGTATAAGGCAGAAGTTGAAAAAAAAAAGAATAGGAATGAAAATTATTCGTAGTGGTTGAGGGGATAATATTTTCCTAATGAATTCGACTCATTTTGTGAAGAGCATGAGATAATACATCAAAAATCTACCCTTTATACTCCCCCAAAAAATGGATTGGCTAAAAGAAAGAATATAACACTTATTAATATGATTAATTATATGTAATTAATTTAAAATTTTTAAATAATTTATTAGGAGATGTGCTTCTCAGAACTTGTCACTTAGATAATAGAACTCCCACAATGAAAACGCATGTTTCACCATATGAATTATAGAATAATACAAAACTTAACTTAAATTACCTTGGGGTATGGGGTTGTTTAGCTTTCTATAGAATTCATGACCCCAAAACTTCAAAGTTAGGCCCAAGAGGAATTAATAGTTTTTTTGTAGGATATGAAAAAAATTTGAAGGCTTATTGGCTGCTAGCCTTAAACTCTAATATCATAATTGAATCCAGATTTTAAATTTGTGGAAAAGAAATTCATAAAGATCCTTGCTCTGAACCAGACATTGCCCTTGAAATATCAACTGACTTGAACCCTAGTTCATCAAATAATGATAAAATAAAGGAATCTAAAACACAACTTGAACCTAGGAGAAATAAATATGCTAGGTAAGAAAAATATTTAAGCCTTGATTTTATTTCTTCACAAGCCATAGCCTTTTTGGTGGCAGGAGATAGAGATAATGTTCTTAATAAAATACCTATCTTACTTAATATAGAAGAATATCTTAAAACCTTTACTGAAGCAATGGCTTCAAGAGATGTGGCATTCTGGAAAAAAGCTATTAATGATGAGATGGATTCAATACTATCTAATTAAACTTGGGTTTTGGAAGACGTACTATATAGATCATAACATATTATTAGTAAATGGGTATATAAAAGAAAATATAATGCAAGTGGGCTTGTTCAAAGATTTAAATCTCGATTAGTAGCCAAAGGATTTAAATAACGAAAGGGGATAGATTATTTTGATACATACGTACCAGTAGCTATAATAACATCTATACAAATATTTATGACAATTTCATCTATTAATCATTTGCATGTGCAAAAAAGGGATGTTAAAACTTCATTTTTAAATGATGACTTTGATGAATAAGTATATATGCGTGGAACAACTCATAGAGTTTGTTTTTCTTGAAAATAAAAATAAAATTTGTAAATTAATTAAGTCACTCGATAGTTTGAAACAAGTGTCAAAGAAATGGCATGGAATATTTAATTCGGTCCTTATTTAAATTGGTTTGAAACATAACAATGTTGATAAATGCATTTACTCTAAATTCATTATTGATTATGGTGTAATTAGTTTTCATTATGTTGATGACTTATTAACTTTTGGAATAAACATGACACGTGTATATGAGACTAAGACATATCTTACTTCACAATTTAAGATCAAAGATCTCAATGAAGTAGATATTATTTTAGGTATTAAAGTTAAGAAGAATATTGGGGGTAATGCATTATGTCAATCTCATTATATTGTGAAAGTTCTTCTTAAATTTAATCACTTGAAAATAAAAGAAGCAAATACTCCAAAAGATTCTAGTGTGAAATTATTTGAAAACTCTGGCAGAGCAGTTTCACAACTTGAGTATGATAGGGAAATTGTTTGATGTATGCAATGCATTACACAAAGGCAATATCATATTTGCAGTAGAAAAAAATATCAAGATACACTAATAATCCAAGTGTTGATTATTGGAAAGTAACTGGGAGGATAATTGGTTATCTCTCTAAGGGCAAGTCCAAGCTTAAGATTGATTGAAGGACTAATCTATCTCAACAAGAGGATTGATGAAAGGGTAAAGATCATTCGGAAGAAGCCCTACGATCGAATTGCATGATCAAATACTCCAAAAGGAACATGGCCACTCGAGAGACCTCCCACAAGAAATAAGCTTCATCGAGATAACTTATAGACACATTTGTAATAGGAATAATGATTTATATGTACACTCTTTTATCAAAAATATTTGAAACTATTTTGTAATAATTTTGAGGTCAATCGATATCCTCGAAGCACCATGTATGGAAGGACATGGGAGAGCTCACAAGATCTACCGAATGATTATTTAGGGAACCTCACATGGACTTGGTTTGGATTATTGGGAACACAGTAATGTTTGGAGAGTGATCCTAACCTCTTTGGCACACTTAGGCAAAATCTCTCATTAATAAAGCTCAAAATAGCATTTAGAGGCACCATTAGCCTAGGTACCTCCTTGAGGAACCTCACCACTAACAATTTTTCAAAATTCCTTTTTTCTTCACACAAATAATTCCAGGTTATTAGAAAAATCACCCTTTGAAAGAATACACTTCGCTGACAAGACAACTCATCTTATGCTTCACTGATCACTACCTGCCTAACGTCATGATTCCGGATAATTTAGAAACTCGATAAAGGTGGAACTAAAGTAAGTTGTTCCTCGATCCACTAGGCCATTTAAAGGGAATGTCCCATCATCCATCACAAAACAAATATGTGTATTAACTTGTTATGTCCCAATCAATGCAAAGAGACTCTTGACAACACAAACAGTGTTCCGGTAAAAATATAATATCTGATGCATTTAATGTGCCATCTTTGGCATTAAATTCAAGGTACCCCTAGTATTAAATGGGGTCAAATAATTTAATATTGGTAAGATCGCTCGAATGACGTGTCCCCTATAAAAATACTCTCAGTAATTTTTTTTAACGAGATGGCTTATTGTCCCAAGTTGTTTCCAAGTTCTCTCTAAACTCGAGAGCTTATTGTGAGTTTACCATCTAGTGATTATCTTCCACAATCTTTAGAGCTTGACCACTATTTACTCATAATCAACAACATTCATTACACATAAGAGGTTTACGCCGACCCTTATTATGGCAAGGTGCTTGTTCCTTCTCCCTCCAATCAAGTTAATTATGGGGATCCAATTCATTTATTGTAATCAAATAATATTTATCTCGTAAAGGCCCATTTAGTATAGACTTTTTTCTTTAAATACTACTGTAGGAGGGTAGTTTAGATTAGATGGAGGCATAACCCCTTTTGAACACAATAATGATAAGTTAACTAGAAAAACTATAGATTAACTACAAAACACGCAAACACAATTTAGTGAAAATAAACTCAGTTAAAACTCACAAATCGCTTGTATATAACTCAAAAAGATAATTACGAACTCAGAAGTAACTCATTTGGAGGGAGAGAGAAGTAAGAACCCTAGATACACATTGGCGAGCAACCAAACACACCAACCAGCCTAAAGAATCTCTGTCAAGTATTAAAGATCTGTAATAAATGACAATGGTGGATGTGTAAACTCTCTGTGGTTTACAATAAATCTTTCTCTGTTTTATATTCTCTCTAGTAATAACTTCTGAATTCTCAAAAGGAACATCATCTCCTCAGGGGTGGTTGGGGTCCTTAAATATCCCCCCACACCACTCCCGGGGTAACTCAGTCTTTAAAGACTATGAAACACATCGCTCATCCTTTATGTCACAACATTAAATGCCTGATGCTCAAGTTAGCTCCACGTCATAGACATTAAATGCCAAGACATGCCTTTTGCCTAACCGCCATGTGTTAGGTGGCCATTTCCTAGAGGTGGCTCACCGACTGTCCGACTGCCGCAAATACCATGGTGGTTTACTCAAGTGCAGATTTGACATTGTCTAGCTAGATAGTGACATCACCTATAGTATATGTGACATTAAGTAGAGGGTTGTTTGGTTCATAACTCAACGCCCGATGGAACTCAAAGTTGCTCCGCCCGAGATTCCACGGTCAGGGTCCTTCGTTGTTTTAACAGGTGTATCTAAGATGGTCATAACAAGCCCCAATAGTGCCTCACTTCTCAATCCTTCAAACCATGTCCCTCCAAAGTTACCACGGCGAGGTCGTTCGATAGAGCATGAAAGCTCCCCCAGGCCCTGCCAAGCCTTGTCTCTCTAAAGTATCGTTCGATCTCACACAAAATCATTATACTAATTATATCTTTACAATCATTATAGCTCATAGTCAATATAAACAAAAGATATAACAAGAATAAATTAATCAAAGGGACTAAGGGACGAATTCTCTCGATCAGTTTCTTCGCTGAAAGGTCCCCCTGGGCTGCCACGTTGAGCTTCCTCGCTGGGTTGCCACGCCGAGCTGCCGAGCTGCCTTAATCCCAAATACTGTTGTTAATGGGGGTATTATATCTAATCTCAATATTATCTTCAATCCCCCTCTACAACTACTTATCGTAGACATTATAGTTTTTATTTATTTGCATAATTCTCTATGCATTAATCATCATTATGATAAAGGGTCACGCCTCACTAAATACTAATTGTACTTAAAGAACCCACCTCTTACATTTGGTGACTCCGCTGGGGAGGTATTATCTTTTGAAGAATGGCTAAAGATAATGTGAAAAATAATAATAATTTTAATACTTTACAACATGAGGTGGAAGGAGTCCTCGCCGTCTTGATGAAAACTGGCAGAGTGGTGCAGATGGAGGTTGGCCTACCCACTGTTGGTACGGCTGCAGCTATAGGACTAACACATATGGTGGGGCTAATGATATTGTTCATCAAGTTTATCAAGACCCCAGGCACTCAAGCAATACTGGGAGTATTTAGGGGTTCAAGTTCTTTCACAACGCCACTAGCGGTGTTCATGGCTCCTTGTATTTTAAAAGGAGCTGCTCAGACTAATACCAACAACGTTAATTCTCTACTAACAGAGTCACCCACCATGTCTCCTCTTTCCAGCCCAAGAAATAGGACACCTATCACACCACTAAATGCCATCGCTTTAGTGGTAGTTCCCATGCAAAGTATCCCTCTTCCACCTAGCATGGAGAAAATGAAGAAATAGCTAATGAGGATGATGGCAGCTTCTAAAGTTGGGGGAAAAGTCTCCTTAATATATGATGATTTTTTTACACCATACCAAAAAGAGTACAATAACGAATCTTACCCAGTAGGGTATGTTTGACCTAACTTTGAGAAATATACGGGAAAGGGGGTGAATACTAAGAAATATGTGAATTTTTTTTTCGAAAATCTTACTGCCCACTAAAATGATAAGAAGTTCTCTGATCTATAAATCATACACGTGGTACTCCAATCTAGCGCCAGGCAATGTGGCCTCCTGGGAGGATCTACACATCCAGTTCATTCAAAATTTCTTCTTGGCAGAGAACGAGTTTAGCCTCACCCAACTATTAGAGGAGAAGAAAAATCCTAGTGAAGATCTGATGGAATATACCAGGAGGTTGTGCGAACGATCACTAGATGCGAGAGAGCAAGCTCTTTCAAGTTTGTGCAGACGGTTTACTACCGAAATATATTTTCCATTTGATTAACAAAACTAGGGAAGGAACATTCGTAGCATTAGAAGTCATCAAGGAATATTTCCTTGGTGGTAAAACCCTTAGCACCACCAACCTTGTCAAGTTTGATGTTGAGACCACCAACTAACTCGGGGACGGGGATGCCCCCGTGGGTGAATTACATTGAAAATAAATACAAGAGACAAGGAGGTGGAAATGATGGCCATAGGGGAAGGGGTAACAAGAGAAAGTTTCAAGGTAAAGGAGAACCACCCGAACTACCTTGCACATTGGAGGAAGCCTTAAATCTCTACGACCACATGGTTCATGATAAAGTGTGTATGCCCATTACCTTCGACATGAAGCCTGTGACATATGAAGAAAGAAATAGCCCAAGGTTTAGCCAAATCCACAATAAGTTGGGCCACCCAACTAGCAAATGATTTTTGCTAAGGGTCATTAACACACACGTTAAGAAGGGGAATATTAAATTACCCCAAGCCAATGTGAATGATAACCCATTACCGGTTCATGGGGCCAACATGGATAGCACTTATGGCGAAAAGGTGCAACAAATGTTTAAAGAGCAATGGTCGTCGAAGAAACTTTTGAGGAGTCCTTAGAAGAATGTGTGTTCAAAATGGACCACCCTGGAGGATGACTCTTGTGTAATTGATGATTTGAGAAGACACCTAGAAGCTTTCTACGAATGCGGTGATAGCTTACGATGGGTCAGCCTACAGAGATGTAAAGGAAGTCTATGAGTTGGAAAAAGACCATGTTGATCCTTGGGTGGAGTGTGTCGCGCTTATTAGAGAAGTAGACTAAAACCATGATTTATGTAATAGTTTTAATTATGGAATTATTGTTATAATAAAATCAGTTATTCCTATTTTAATGACAATCATGTATGGACATAATGTTTACAATATTTAATATATTGTTGATGTCTTTTATTCTGCCCAGTAGGAGCTCTAATGTGTAGAGTATGGCTTACACATAGAGGATCAGATCACCAGTTCTTATGGAATATAAGTTTTATCGTTCACAACCTTAGATGGAACTGGACACCCCATCAGTAACACTGTAGCACAATATTTTAGTAGGTCTATCTTGATTACAGGAAACTGTATAGTTTTAACTTATTGTCCTAGTACACTTTATGTGTATTGAACAGGACCAATTTGAGGTCATTGTTTTTATATTGATTTTATAAGACAATGTACACCTCATGATTATTAGGTTTACTTAAGGCTCTCAATCCGGATATAAATGATGGACACAAGAACTAGTTATTTATTACATTGATTTATCAGGTGTGTATCATTATTGGATTAATAATCATGATAAATTGGGTAATGGTGATTAATGTACGGTGAAAGTCTTTTATGGATGGAATCCACATCTCGGTATAGAGATAAGTGATACACCCTCGAGATACTTATAAGTTTTGTATTAGTCAAACCCTTCAAGTGGATTATGTTAATTTAACACTGCAAATAAGTTAAGTTGGACCGCTCAAGGACTTTAAGAACACTACACCAAAAATAGGAATCTGGCACGGTTTAAAACTGTGCCAGATCAAATCTGGCACGGTTTTGAACTGTGCGAGAATCAGGTGTTCCAAAATGATCATTTTTTTCTGGCACGACCCAAAAGTGTGCCAGATTTGGCCAAACAGGAACACTTCTGGCACACTTTTAATCCGTGCCAGAATTTGATATTTCTGGCACACTTTTGGCACAGTTTTTAACTATGCCAGATTTAGCACAGTTTAAAAAAAATTGGCACAGTTCAAAACCGTGCCAAAATATGATACACTTTTGTCACGGTTTTGAACTGTGCCAAATTTTTTTATAAAAAGAAAAAAATATATTTGAAAGCACAAAAAATCACAAATTAAAAATATTCCACGTTGTTGATAAACTAATGTACATACAAATTTCAAAATATTATAAGTCTTTAATAGTTCACAGGCCAAAAAAAATGGGGCAGAGTTTCTTCTATTTTCTGGACAATCCAAAACCTGCTAATACAAAACCTACCTAACATAAAGCCCACACGGCCACAAAATATAACAATTAACTTACAAAAGCCCACACAGCCATAAAACTTACAATAAAACTAAAAAGCCCGCACGGCCATAACACAAAAAAAATGGAATCATGAATAAACCCCTTATTGTAAATCATTGAGTTCTCTGTGTGTTCCACGTGAATAAATGCCAACGATAAACTGTTATCCTGCAAAAAAATAGGATACAAAAAGATACGATATTAGTAACCCAATAATTTTAAAAAAAATCTACTTAAATAAAAAATTACATATAGGAGTGGAAATTATCATCATATTCTCAAACTGGGAGACTCGGGACTAGGTGGCCAGTTCCTACAAGTTACATTGGTCCCGTACGAGGAGTTCGTGCCTCTTACAGGGTCGTTTGGGGTCTAGTTTGAGTTTTCACCATTTAACGGCTAGTTTTTAAGTCTGAGTGTGATTTTTGCAAATTATCGTTATATTCTCAAACCGAGAGACCCGAGACTAAGCGGTCAGTTCCTACAAGTTACATTGGTCCCGTGAGAGGTGTGCGTGCCTATTACGGGATCGTTTGGGGGATGATTTGAGTTTTCACCCTTTAACGACTTATTTTTAAGTTTAAATGTGATTTTTGCAAATTACCATCATATTCTCAAATCGAGAGATCCGGGACTATGCGGTCAGTTCCTACAAGTTACATTGGTCTCGTGCGAGGTGTTCGTGCTTCCTACGGGGTCGTTTGGGGGCTAGTTTGGGTTTTCACCCTTTAACGGCTTATTTTTAAGTTTAAGTGTTGATTTTTGCAAATTATCGTCATATTCACAAATTGGGACACCCGGGACTATGCGGTCAGTTCCTATAAGTTACATTGGTCTCGTGCGAGGTGTTCGTGCCTCTTACAGGGTCGTTCGGGTGTTGGTTTAGGTTTTCACCCTTTAACAGCTTATTTTTAAAGTGTAGATTTTTGAAAAATATAGTCATATTCTCAAACCAAGAGACTCGAGACTACGCGATCAGTTCTTACAAGTTACATTGGTTCCGTACGAGGTGTTCGTGCCTCTTACGGGTCGTTTGGGGGCTGCTTTGGGTTTTCACCCTTTAACGGTTTGTTTTTAAGTTTAAGTGTTGCTTTTTGTGAATTATTATCATATTCACAAATCGGGAGACCCGGGACTACGCGGTCAGTTCCTACAAGTTACATTGGTCCCGTGTGAGGTGTTCGTGCCTCTTACACGGTCGTTTGGGGTCTAGTTCGAGTTTTCACCATTTAACGGCTAGTTTTTAAGTCTGAGTGTGATTTTTGCAAATTATCGTCATATTCTCAAACCGAGAGACCTGAGACTACGACGTCCGTTCCTACAAGTTATATTATTCCCGTGCGAGATGTTCATGCCTCTTACCGGGTCGTTTGGGTACTGGTTTGGGTTTCACCCTTTAACGGCTTGTTTTTAAGTCTAAGTGTGATTTTTCCAAATTGTCATCATATTCTCAAACCGAGAGACCTGGGACTACGCAGTCAGTTCCTACAAGTTACATTGGTCCCGTGCGAGGTGTTTGTGCCTCTTACGGGGTTGTTTGGGGGTTGGTTTGGGTTTTATCCTTTAACGACTTATTTTTAAGTCTAAGTGTTGATTTTTGCAAATTATCATCATATTCACAAACAGAGAGACCGGGGACTACGCGGTCAGTCCCTACAAGTTACATTGGTCCCGTCCGAGGTGTTCGTGCCTCCTATGGTGTCGTTTGGGGGCTTGTTTGCGTTTTCACCCTTTAACAGCTTATTTTTAAGTCTAAGTGTGATTTTTGGAAATTATAGTCATATTCTCAAACCGAGAGCCCCGGGACTACGCGGTCAGTTCCTACAAGTTACATTGGTCCCGTACGAGGTGTTCGTGCTTCCTACGGTGTCGTTTGGGGGCTGGTTTGATTTTTCACCCTTTAATGGCTTGTTTTAAGTCTAAGTGTGATTTTTGAAAATTATCGTCATATTCTCAAACCGAGAGACCCGGGACGACACGGTTAGTTTCTACAAGTTACATTGGTCCCGTGCGAGGTGTTCGTGTCTCTTACAGGGTGGTTTCGGTGCTGGTTTGGGTTTTCACCCTTTAACGGCTTGTTTTTTAAGTGTTGGTTTTAACAAATTGTCATCTTATTCACAAACTGGGAGACCCGGGACTACGCGGTCAATTCCTACAAGTTACATTGGTCCCGTGTGAGGTGTTCGTACCTTTTACCGGGTCGTTTGGGGGTTGGTTTGGGTTTTCACCCTTTAACAACTTGTTTTTAAGTCTAAGTGTGATTTTTGCGAATTATTGTCATATTCTCAAATCGGGAGACCCAGGACTATGCGATCAGTTCCTACAAGTTACATTGGTCCCGTGCGAGGTGTTCGTGCCTCCTATAGGGTCGTTTGGGGGTTAGTTTTGGTTTTCACCCTTTAACGGCTTGTTTTTAAGTCTAAGTGTGATTTTTTCAAATTATTGTCATATTCACAAACTGGGAGACCCGAGACTACATGGTATGTTCCTACAAGTTACATTGGTCCCGTGTGAGGTGTTCGTGCCTCCTACGGGGTCGTTTAGGGGCTAGTTTGGGTTTTCACCCTTTAACGGCTTGTTTTTAAGTCTAAGTGCGAGTTTTGCAAATTATCATCCTATTCTCAAACCGAGAGACCCAGGACTACGTGGCAGTTTCTACAAGTTACATTGGTCACGTGCGAGGTGTTCGTGCCTCCTACGAGGTCGTTTGGGGGCTAGTTAGGGTTTTCACCCTTTAACGGCGTGTTTTTTATTCTAAGTGTGATTTTTGCAAATTATCGTCATATTCTCAAACCGAGAGACCCGGGACTACACGGTCAGTTTCAACAAGTTATATTGTTCCCGTGCGAGGTGTTCGTGCCTCCTACGGGATCGTTTGGGGGCTGATTTGGGTTTTCACCCTTTAACGACTTGTTGTTTAGTCTAAGTGTGATTTTTGAAATTATTGTCATATTCTCAAACTGAGAGACCCGGGACTACGCGGTCAGTTCCTACAAGTTACATTGGTCTCGTGCGAGGTGTTCATGCCTCCTACAGGGTCGTTTGGGGGCTGGTTTGGGTTTTCACCCTTTAACGGCTTGTTTTTATGTCTAAGTGTGATATTTGCAAATTATCGTCACATTTTCAAACCGAGAGATCGGGGACTACGCGGTCAGTTCCTACAAGTTACATTGGTCCCATGCGAGGTGTCCGTTCCTCCTACGGGGTCGTTTGGGGGCTGGTTTGGGTTTTCACCCTTTAACGACTTGTTTTTAAGTCTAAGTGTAATTTTTGCAAATTATCGTCATATTCTCAAACAGAGAGACCTGGGACAACGCGGTCAGTTCCTACAAGTTACATTGGTCCCGTGCGAGGTGTTCGTGCCTCCTACGGGGTCGTTTGGGGACTGGTTTGGGTTTTCACCCATTAACGGCTTGTTTTTGAGTCTAAGTGTGATTTTTGCAAATTATCGTCATATTCTCAAACCGAGAGACCCGGGACTACGCGATCAGTTCCTACAAGTTATATTGTTCCCATGCGAGGTGTTTGTGCCTCCTACGGGGTCGTTTGGGGGCTAGTTTGGTTTTTCAACCTTTAACAGCTTGTTTTTAAGTTTAAGTGTCATTTTTTGCAAATTATCGTCATATTCACAAACCGGGATACCCGAGATTATGCGATCAGTTCCTACAAGTTACATTGGTCCCTTGCGAGGTGTTCGTGCCTCTTACGGGGTCGTTTGGGTGTTGGTTTGGGTTTTCACCCTTTAATGGCTTACTTTTAAAGTGTTGATTTTTGCAAATTATTATCATATTCTCAAATTGAGACACCCGAGACTACACAATTAGTTCTTATAAGGTACATTCGTCTCATACGAGGTGATCATGCCTCTTACGGGGTCGTTTGGTGGCAGGTTTGGGTTTTCACCCTTTAACGCCTTGTTTTTAAGTTTAATTGTTGCTTTTTGCGAATTATTGTCATATTCACAAATCGGGAGACCCGGGACTACGCGGTCAGTTCCTACAAGTTACATTGGTCCCGTGAGATGTGTTCGTGCCTCTTACAGGGTCGTTTGGGGGCTAGTTTTAGTTTTCACCCTTTAATGGCTAGTTTTTAAGTCTAAGTGTGATTTTTGCAAACTATCATCATATTTCCAAACCAGGAGACCCGAGACTACGCGGTCCGTTCCTAAAAGTTATATTGGTCCCGTGCGAGGTGTTCGTGCCTCTTACAGGGTCGTTTGGGGGCTGATTTGGGTTTTCACCCTTTAATGGATTGATTTTTAGTCTAAGTGTGATTTTTGCAAATTATCATCATATTCTCAAACCGAGAGACCCGGGACAACACGATCAGTTCCTACAAGTTACATTGATCCCGTGCAACGTGTTCGAGCCTCCTACGGGGTCGTTTGGGGGCTAGTTTGGGTTTTCACCCTTTAACGGCTTGTTTTTAAGTCTAAGTGTCATTTTTGCAAATTATCATCATATTCTCAAATCGAGAGACTCGAGACTACGCAGTCAGTTCCTACAAGTTACATTGTTCCCGTGCGAGGTGTTCGTGCCTACTACGGGGTCGTTTGGGGGCTGGTTCGGGATTTCACCCTTTAACGGCTTATTTTTAAGTCTTAGTGTGATTTTTACAAATTATCGTCATATTCTCAAACCGAGAGACCCGAGACTACGCGTTCAGTTCCTAAAAGTTACATTGGTCCCGTGCGAGGTGTTGTGCCTCCTACGGGGTCGTTTGGGAGTTAGTTTGGGTTTTCACCCTTTAACGGCTTGTTTTTAAGTCTAAGTGTGATTTTTGCAAATTATCATCATATTCTCAAACAGAGAGACCTGGGACAATGCGGTCAGTTCCTACAAGTTACATTGGTCCCGTGCGAGGTGTTCGTGCCTCCTACGGGGTGGTTTGGGGGTTGGTTTGGGTTTTCACCCATTAACGGCTTGTTTTTTAGTCTAAGTGTGATTTTTGCAAATTATCGTCATATTCTCAAACCGAGAGACCCGGGACTACGCGGTCAGTTCCTACAAGTTATATTGTTCCCGTGCGAGGTGTTTGTGCCTCCTACGGGGTCGTTTGGGGGCTAGTTTGGGTTTTCAACCTTTAACAGCTTGTTTTTAAGTTTAAGTGTCATTTTTTGCAAATTATCGTCATATTCACAAACCGGGATACCCGAGACTATGCGATCAGTTCCTACAAGTTACATTGGTCCCTTGCGAGGTGTTCGTGCCTCTTACGGGGTCGTTTGGGTGTTGGTTTGGGTTTTCACCCTTTAACGGTTTATTTTTAAAGTGTTGATTTTTGCAAATTATTATCATATTCTCAAATTGAGACACCCGAGACTACACAATTAGTTCTTATAAGGTACATTGGTCTCATACGAGGTGATCATGCCTCTTACGGGGTCGTTTGGTGGCAGGTTTGGGTTTTCACCCTTTAACGCCTTGTTTTTAACTCTAATTGTGATTTTTGCGAATTATTGTCATATTCACAAATCAAGAGACCCGGGACTACGCGATCAGTTCCTACAAGTTACATTGGTCCCGTTCGAGGTGTTCGTACCTGTTACGGGGTCGTTTGGGGGTAGGTTTGGGTTTTCACCCTTTAACGGCTTGTTTTTAAGCCTAAGTGTGATTTTTGCAAATTATCGTCATATTCTCAAACCGAGAGACCCGAGACTACACGGTTAGTTCCTACAAGTTATATTGGTCCCGTGCGAGGTGTTCGTGCCTCTTACAGGATGGTTTCGGTGCTGGTTTGGGTTTTCACCCTTTAACGACTTGTTTTTTAAGTGTTGATTTTTGCAAATTGTCATCATATTCATAAACCAGGAGACCCGGGACTACGCGGTCAATTCCTATAAGTTACAGTGGTCCCGTACGAGGAGTTCGTACCTCTTACCGGGTCGTTTGGGGGTTGGTTTGGGTTTTCACCCTTTAACAACTTATTTTTAAGTCTAAGTGTGATTTTTGCAAATTATTGTCATATTCTCAAACCGGAAGACCCAGGACTACGCGATCAGTTCTTATAAGTTACATTGGTTCCGTGCGATGTGTTCGAGCCTCCTACAAGGTCGTTTGGGGGCTAATTTGGGTTTTCACCCTTTAACGACTTGTTTTTAAGTCTAAGTGTGATTTTTGCAAATTATCATCATATTCTCAAATCGAGAGACCCGGGACTATGCGGTCAGTTCCTATAAGTTACATTTCTCCCGTATGAGGTGTTCGTGCCTCCTACGGGGTCGTTTGGGGGCTGGTTTTGGTTTTCACCCTTTAACGGCTTATTTTTATGTCTAAATGTGATATTTGCAAAGTATCGTCACATTCTCAAACCTAGAGACTGGGGACTACGCGGTCAGTTCCTACAAGTTACATTGGTCTCGTGCGAGGTGTTCGTGCCTCCTACAGGGTCGTTTGAGGGTTGGTTTGAGTTTTCACCCTTTAACGGCTTGTTTTTAAGTCTAAGTGTGATTTTTGCAAATTATCATCATATTCTCAAACCGAGAGACTCGGGACTACGCGATCAGCTTCTATAAGTTACATTGGTTCCGTGAGAGGTGTTCGTGCCTCCTACGAGGTCGTTTGGGGGCTGATTTGGGTTTTCACCCCTTAACGACTTGTTGTTAAGTCTAAGTGTGATTTTTGCAAATTATTGTCATATTCTCAAACCAAGAGACCCGGGACTACGTGGTCAGTTCCTACAAGTTACATTGGTCCCGTGCGAGGTGTTCGTGCCTCCTATAGGGTCGTTTGGGGGTTAGCTTTGGTTTTCACCCTTTAACGACTTGTTTTTAAGTCTAAGTGTGATTTTTTCAAATTATTGTCATATTCACAAACTGGGAGACCCGAGACTACATGGTATGTTCCTACAAGTTACATTGGTCCCGTGTGAGGTGTTCGTGCCTCCTACGGGGTCGTTTAGGGGCTAGTTTGGGTTTTCACCCTTTAACGGCTTGTTTTTAAGTCTAAGTGTGAGTTTTGCAAATTATCATCATATTCTCAAACCGAGAGACCCAGGACTACGTGGCCAGTTTCTACAAGTTACATTGGTCACGTGCGAGGTGTTCGTGCCTCCTACGAGGTCGTTTGGGGGCTGGTTAGGGTTTTCACCCTTTAACGGCGTGTTTTTTATTCTAAGTGTGATTTTTGCAAATTATCGTCATATTCTCAAACCGAGAGACCCGGGACTACGCGGTCAGTTCCAAGAAGTTATATTGTTCCCGTGCGAGGTGTTCGTGCCTCCTACGGGGTCGTTTGGGGGCTAGTTTTGGTTTTCATCCTTTAACGGTTTGTTTTTAAGTTTAAGTGTTGTTTTTTGCAAATTATTGTCATATTCACAAACCAGGAGACCCGAGACTATGCGATCAGTTCCTACAAGTTACATTGGTCCCGTGCGAGGTGTTCGTGCCTCTTACGGGGTCGTTTGGGTGCTGGTTTAGGTTTTCATCCTTTAACGACTTGTTTTTAAAGTGTTGATTTTTGCAAATTATTGTCATATTCTCAAACTGAGACACCCGAGGCTACGCAATTAGTTCTTATACGTTACATTGGTCTCGTGCGAGGTGATCATGCCTCTTACGGGGTCGTTTGGCGGCAGGTTTGGGTTTTCACCCTTTATTGCCTTGTTTTTAAGTTTAAGTGTTGCTTTTTGTGAATTACTGTCATATTCACAAACCGGGAGCCCCGGGACTACGCGGTCAGTTCCTACAAGTTACATTGGTCCTGTGAGACGTGTTCGTGCCTCTTACAGGGTCGTTTGGGGCCTAGTTTTTGTTTTCACCCTTTAATGGCTAGTTTTTAAGTCTAAGTGTGATTTTTGCAAATTATCGTCATATTCTCAAACCGGGAGACCCGAGACTACGCGGTCCATTCCTAAAAGTTATATTAGTCCCGTACGAGGTGTTCGTGCCTCTTACAGGGTCGTTTGGGGGCTGGTTTGGGTTTTCACCCTTTAACGGCTTATTTTTTAGTCTAAGTGTGATTTTTGCAAATTATCGTCATATTCTCAAACCGAGAGACTCGGGACTACGCGGTCAGTTCCTACAAGTTACATTGGTCCCATACGAGGTGTTCATGACTTTTACAGGGTCATTTGGGGGCTGGTTTGGGTTTTCACTCTTTAACGGTTTGTTTTTAAGTCTAAGTGTGATTTTTGTGAATTATTGTCATATTCACAAATCGGGAGACCCGTGACTATGCGGTCAGTTCTTACAAGTTACATTGGTCCCGTGCAAGGTGTTCGTACCTCTTACGGGGTCATTTGGGGGTAGGTTTGGGTTTTCACTCTTTAACGGCTTATTTTTAAGTCTAAGTGTGATTTTTGTGAATTATTGTCATATTCACAAATCGGGAGACTTGGGACAACGCGGTCAGTTCCTACAAGTTACATTGGTCCCATGTGAGGTGTTCGTGCTTCCTACGGGGTCGTTTGGGAGCTAGTTTGGGTTTTCACCCTTTAATGGCTTATTTTTAAGTCTAAGTGTGATTTTTTCAAATTATCATCATATTCTCAAATCGAGAGATCCGGGACTACGCGCTCAGTTCCTACAAGTTATATTGGTCCCGTGCGAGGTGTTCGTGCCTCCTACGGGGTGGTTTGGGGGTTGGTTTGGGATTTCACTATTTAATGACTTGTTTTTAAGTCTAAGTATGATTTTTGCAAATTATCATCATATTCTCAAACCAAGAGACCGAGGACTACGCGATCAGTTCCTACAAGTTACATTGGTCCCATGCGAGGTGTTCGTGCCTCCTACGGGGTGGTTTGGGGGCTGGTTTGGGTTTTCACCCTTTAACGGCTTGTTTTTAAGTCTAAGTGTGATTTTTGCAAATTATCGTCATATTCTCAAACAGAGAGACCTGGGACTACGCGGTCAGTTCCTACAAGTTACATTGGTCCCGTACGAGGTGTCCGTGCCTCCTACGGGGTCGTTTTGGGGCTGGTTTGGGTTTTCACCCTTTAACGGCTTGTTTTTAAGTCTAAGTGTGATTTTTGCAAATTATCATCATATTCTCAAACCGAAAGACCCGGGACTACGCGGTTAGTTCCTACAAGTTACATTTGTCTCGTGCAAGGTGTTCGTGCCTCTTACGGGGTCGTTTGGGGGCTGGTTTGGGTTTTCACCCTTTAACGGCTTATTTTTAAGTTTAAGCATTGATTTTTGCAAATTATCATCCTATTCTCAAACCGAGAGACCCGGGACTGCGCGGTCCCGTGCGAGGTGTTCGTGCCTCTTACGGGGTTGTTTGGGGGCTTGTTTGGGTTTTCACCCTTTAACGACTTGTTTTTAAGTTTAAGTGTTGATTTTTGTAAATTATCGTCCTATTCACAAACCGGGAGACCCAGGACTGCGCGGTCAGCTCCTATAAGTTACATTGGTCCCGTGCGAGGTGTTGATTTTGACATAGTTTCATTTGTTTATTCCTTAAATCCAATCGATTTTAACATTTGAAATAAACTCAACTGCAGCAGCAAATTCCAAAACAAAACCACCAGCAAATCCCTTCCACCAATTTAACTAAATAAGCTCAAAAATTAACCCTTTTATGTTTGGCTACTTGTCGCTATTTCCGACCATTATTCTATTTAATGCTACTACAAATTTTAAGAGAATTTGAGACTAACCAGATTTCATTTACATTTTGATAGCCACCGGATGAACTCTTCGTGTCATGACTTCTTGAAAGTTTCCCATTTTGGTCCAACAATATCTGTAAATTCTCAAATCTTCTATTCTGAGCGGCATTTAGTTATTCATGAGACGATATCTTATCTTTCAAGTTTCTCAGATCTTCACTATGAGATCGAGACTGTGTTATGACTGTTGAAGTGTCAGAAGACTTATATTAGAAGGTTTGTCTTATAAAATACAAAAAGGATAAAAGGGGGAAAGAACTGAAACATACATGTGTATCCTTGCACTTATCATTCATCAAATCTCCCAACAAAAGTATAAATCCCCTCATTGTGCCAAGAATTGTCCAAGAGCATCAATAAAGTCCATTTTAACCCAACAAAAGTATGAAGCCCCTCATTGTGCCACAAGTTTCATATAGTTATTAATTTACCTATAGTACCAATTCTATGACACAAACATTAGGTGGACGTTCTTCCTAGTCCACTAGTATAGTCGTTACACGTTCAATCCAATCTTGAATGGCATCCGTGATATGAGGTGCAACCTGGCCAAGGGAAGTAACATGTGAGGACATGAATGTAAGTGATTGAATAATATAATAGATACATTTCAGCAACAGTGAAAGAATCAGAACAATTTTTTCAAGATAATCCCCCTTTCTCTCTTTATCAATGAAAAACTAACAGAGAAGAAAAGTAGTCAATACAATAAGTCAAAAAAACATCAAGATTTCACTAAACACTTCACCTTGAATTGCAGTTATACAAGCGTCAACACCAAATTTTTTTCCACTAAACACTTCACCTTGAATTGTAGCTTATGTTAGTATTAATTACAAGAATAATCAACAAATTTTGCATAAGACAAACACTCAAATAAAAAATAAACATACCTAAGCAAATAACCTTCGTCATTCCCTAAAAATAAACATACCTAAGTAAATACGATATCCATATGAACAACCCAAAAGCCATTCCCTAAAATGGCATTTAATTCAAAAAAAATATGAAGACAAAAGCACACATCTTATAATGAATACAATCAAGACTTTATAATATTGTAAACACTCAACGCACACATTCCGACATCATAAGTACATACATTTGTTATCCCGTATTAGCCCAGTAGATCACAATAAAAATTTTAATGTATTATAATACTTTTTAAATAAAAAAAAGAATCGTAAGGACAACATATCAAGCAATCCAAATGTATGTATCAAATAGAGTACCACCAAAACAACCACATATCTTCCAAACTAAGAATCAATAATTGCACAAACACTAATTTAAGCTGAAACTAACTTTGATTACCAACTAATATAAACGATCCACATATAAAAACGTATACAAATACATGTAGGCATCTACATTTTACATTCATATACGTATGTGTATAATATGTATGTGGTTTGGAAATTTCAAGAGAGGCAAGATTAAATAGAGTAAAAGATCGATTAAGAAACACTTAAAAAAGATCTACACTGATTATGCTATCAAATACAAAGCGTAGACTGTAAATGGATACAAATTAAGCCAAACCAATGTAGATGTTCTATTTTGGTTCTCATTAAAGACATTCAAATGGATGGGGTTTGTGATCTTTGCGTTCTCTTCTCGTTGAAGATCATTTCTATATGCAAGAAGTAAAGAGAGAGAATGAGGTTACCTGAGCCGGAGAGAGAGAATGAGGTTACCTGAGCCGAAGAGAGAGAGCTAAACGGAGTTGCGCTGACAGAGAGCTGATCGGCCGGAGAGAGAGAGCTGATCGGCCGGAGAGAGAGAGAGCTGAACGTAGAGGTTAAAGCAGAGAGAGGGGTGATCGGGGCGAGCGGGGCGCAAAAATGCTATTTTTGGTGTAGTGAAAGTTAATCAAATATATTATCAGTAATTTATTTTATTAACGGGAATTTGTAACCTTAACATGGGGAGAATTAAGTAATTAATAATGAGAAGCTCGAAATATAATTTTGAGTTAAGGAGTGAATTTGCAATTATAATTATTTGATGGTATTAATTATAATTAAGGGACTGAGATTAGGATTCGGGAAGGATTTGGTTTTCTCAGGTCTATCAGGAACTAAATATTTATCTGTCCTTAGGGTCCCTTCTATGGCCTATATATATGCTCCTAAGTTTCATTCTTTCTTAACCTAGTCTTCACTTTTGGATACTCAAAAGACCCGAGTTCATACTTATGAGAAAGAGAAATAGCGAAGAATAAAGAGGAGACAAGAAGGTGACCACGAAATTGGAGCACACCCTCTACTCATGGTTGTCCATATTGGGAATACAATAGAAGATCATGAGGTGAATCGAGCCGTCACATATTTTGTTAGTGATAAAATGAGATCAAATCAAAGAGATCTCACAGCTAAATCCTAAATCTGCCTTGTAGGATTTCACGTATGTGTAGTTTTTTTTATAGTTCGATCTATACGTGCTTTTAATAGACCTTTGAATTTTTCGCTCTAACAGCGGTAGCACGTTCATAGAAGTTTGGTTTGTTCTTTGACTAAGAGGGTTACCAGAGAGTTCTAGACTGGAGGTTACTCAAGAAATATTGGAGATTGCAAAGATGAACATAGATCCAAACTTACGGTGGAAACTACCTATGGCCAAGCTTGTGAGGATATTCCTCTCAAAGGTCACTTTCTTTGAGCAGATCGATTGATTAGATACCCCCACAACAGGCCACTTCATGTAACATCAAGTGTGAATGGGTGTAGCTTCAGTTGTGTCTTATTGGATGGAGGATATTCCATCGACATCACATCCATTCGGTACTTTTACGCTTGCAACGTGGATAAGATAAGGATTGTACAAAATCCTTCGGCAAATTGGGATATAATAATCAATCCTCCAAGTCCATTGGTTACATTAATGTGGGGACTACCATGGGGAATATCACTTCCCATATAAAATTCCACTTAATGGAATGTGAGCAATCGTACCAGTTATTGGTGGCACTACACCAAAATTGACCACTTATCATGATAAAAAATCTTGACAAATCAACCTTGTCACGATCAAAGATCGTGACATGGCCTGGGGTCATAACAAATTTATCCCGAACATGTCGCTATTAAAGATTATGACAAGTTTTACCTTGTCAAAAGTGTGCCACGTTCAAAAATCTTGAAAAGTCCATGACATGGCTCAGGGTGAAGTATAATTGTCACGGACATGTCGCGGTCAAAGTTCGTGACAAGTTTGACCTTGTCACAAACGTGTCATGGTAAAAAACTATGATAAGGCCGTGACAAGAATAACTTGTCATAGACTTTGATTGTGACATGTCCTTGATAACTATAATTGTCACGGAAATGTCACGGTAAAAGTTCGTGACAAATTATCCTTATCACGACCTTATCACGATCAAAGTCTGTGATAAATATGGGCAGCCTTCTACAACAATTGTTGGGCAATATGGCCACTGCCACTGCTCAGTAATATATTATCACCTGTAGTAGCAAATACATGACATATTTTCTCAATAAATGACGACAACCAACATTAAAAAAACATTAATAATCAAACACTAAATAAATATAAATAATAAACTAGGCCTACAATATTTATTCATTGTTAAATACTAAACAAGATTCAATTTTCATGATAACCAAACACTAAACAAATAATATTAAAATTATTACATATAGTTCATTCATTATTAACTTGAAGTAGAAATCTAGGCCTTACTTCATATGAATTGAGACAACCTTCAATAGTCCATACACCACATTGTTCGTTCAACCACACGGCTTCATTTTCTTTTCCCATCAACACTTTCATGATATGGACCCGAGCCTCATGTGGTTGAAACGGACGGTTATGCACCAAGGAACCTAGGCATATATTCCGGTCCCGTAACCCCTTGGTTATTCTATCGCTACCCCGTAAGTATACTAAATACACTTTATCCTAACTAATTGTAAATGGACTAGTTTGTACGAGGGGGGAATGGATGGGGATGACAAATATGTCATATGGAGACGAAGGGGGTATCGATGAGGGTGGGGGTGAGAAATATGGAACAGTGATCCCCTCATACACCACTTTCTCCCTGCCCTTCCTTGAGCTGGTACCATCTCTATCTTGAAGAGCATGCTTGATAAACGAAAATACTTTCTTTAATGTTTTCTCTGGGTTCTAAAACTTCTCGGCGTTATTGGTTTGCAACTCATCCACATTGCGTGCTAACCCAGTGTTGCTTGATGAAATCCTGGTGAGCCTCGACTTCCCCACTCGATAGATAACATCACAATTACGGCCTTTATGATCCCTCCCGAACACTTGGCTAAGTGTGTTCGTACTCAGAGATACCTTGTCGGCATCACTCTGCGATCTATGGACTTCTTTGAGTTTTTCCTTAAATAACGAAAAAGTACCCGATTAGCTGAATTAATAAAAATGTATGTGATTATAAATTTTTAATATTCATAACTTAATTAAAATTATAACTTACAATAGTGGCGGCCATAGTTGGATTCACCTCCTTATGCTTCCCTTTCTTCATTCAAATGGCCACATAGGCATCGAGCCTATGTGGCTTACCCCCATGATCACTCCCAGCCTCCTGAAATAAATCATTAAATAGAATAAAATTAAACTAAAATTAAATAACTTTCAAAACTTACCACCTATACTCCACCTCGGCACCAGATGTACTCTCGGAGTAGTGCATATCGACCTTCTTGGTCCGATTTATCCTCCCCGATTCACGAGAGGACAATTGCCTATTCGATATCTCATTATCAATAAACTATTGCCAGCATGCCAATGAGATTGGCTCTTTCATTGGTACCATGTTCCTACATCATAAGACGAACTCCTGTTCCCGGCCAAAATACAGTACACACATATTTTTCTTCCACGTTTCCATTGATCTCTTAGTTGTTCCAATATGGAGTGGAGTGCTTATGGGGGCAAGTTAAATTGCACCTATCAAACAAAAAGAAAACAAAAATAAAGTTAGTTTGTAGTATTTAAATTATAAAACAAAAAACAAATATTATTCAGTCAAACAAGTACTTATAATCCCCCCCAAATGACCATCTTAATCTCATAGGGCACCTTCTTCCAATTAGTGTACCCAGGGCCAATAATCGTCTTGATCAATTCCAAGGCCCTATCTTATAAGCATGTCTTGTTCTCCCCTAAGATCCCCAACTCCCCCACTTTGGGGGCCTAATGCTAGACGGGCCTTCCTCGCCCCCGCTTCCCTGACCCCTTGATGAAAACATTTCTTGGAAAAATTGTTATTAGTAAAAACATATATATGAGAAAATGATTTAGAAATATGAATAATGAAGTAGTTTGACATATTTACTAAACGAAATTAATGACATTAGAAGAATACAAATCCATATCATAAACCAAACTAAGAATTATTTCAAATAATCAAAATAGTTATAATCTAAGAAATATTTCATATTTGGGTTATGTCACGGGCTTTGAAATAACGATTACACTGATTAAAATACAAATTAACATATTCACCAACCAACCAACCGAGATTAATTCAAATCCACAAAAAATGACCAAATCCAAATGCATAAAGCATTAAACTGTCATCCAATAATAACAAAGCACTAGAAGAATACAAACTAACGCATTAGAAGAATAAAAATCCAAATCATAAACCAAACTAAGAATTATTTCAAATAATTGAGATACTTATTACGAATCTAAAAATTGTTTCAAATTCTTGTTATATTTTCAAAAGAGAGAACAAATCAATATGGTCGCCTCGATAGGGTTATATTTAGTTTTTATTGTCACGATCGTGTCAGGGTCAAAGATTATGACGACAAATAATTGTTGTCATGGTCTTTGACCGTGACATGGCGTGACAAACACATTTCATCTTTCAATAATTTTAAACCAATGGTTCATGTACTGGATTAAGGTGGATGCACAATTTATTTCATACAAACAATTTTTCAATAAATATTTTACTTCAAGAATGACACAAAGAAACACATTTCATCTTTCAATAATTCTAGACCTCATTTTGTGCTAACACATTTATTAAATGTGACATTATGCTGGTTTTCCAGTTTCATTTTTCTTACAAATTTGGCACCACTCCCCACGATTTAATGGACAAAAACGCCCCGGTGATTCCGAGCCTGGATTCTTCAATTGAATTTAGTTACATTATTAATCCTGTATGAATTTACTCGGGGGTGAAAAATAGTATCGACAAATATTTTCATACTAAAGTAATTTCTACCTCTAAAACATGCATAAGATTACACAACAATTGATTTTTCTACATCAATTTATGAAATTTTTCAGTTTACTTGAAGAGGAAAGAACACTAATCATTAAGGTTGTCAATAGGTTGGATTTTTATAAATTTCATTGAAAAGGAAAGTATCAAAATGACTCTGGATTGAATGCTCATTAAAACTCTAAACTAAACGTGAATATGTTGGGATTTGAACCGAATCAAAATAGTTTTGATATTAATTGAAATAAAATTAAGTATAATTATAAGAGTAATTATGAGATCAAAATTCCTTCACAATTCATATAAGAGTAAAGATTAAACATATCAAATTAATAACACTAAAATCTCTTATTATTTTATTAGACAAAAAGAAGTGATATTCTAAGATGATCGAATTATTATTATTATCGTCTAAAAATGGAGATAAAAAATAATTGAATAAACAGTAAAAAAAATAAGAGAGAATGAGGGTGGGAGATAATGAGAATAAGACAGATTTTACGAGGTTAGGTCCAAGATGGAAACTCATATCCATAGAGTTACTAGCTCTACTTGCAATATTATCAAGATTATAATTAGGGTTGCTTTTACAGCTCAATGAGAGAGAGAGAGAGAGAGAGAGAGAGAGAGAGAGAGAGAGAGAGAGAGAGAGAGAGAGAGAGAGAGAGAGAATCCCATTTTTAGGTGGATTGGCTATTTATTTATAAGTAGTTCATAGAGAATATTTTGAGGACAAGTGTAATGTATTATAGGTCAGGCAATTACACATGCATACACGTGCTTATCATGTAAATAATAAACAAATACCCTTGGATCTCGTGTTGATGGTGCCGAAGGGCATGCAGATAACAAACTCATAACAACCACGTTCCTTTACTCCATGTGACTAGTGAGAAATCTTTAGAATGTATATGAGAGTACAGGCATACGGTGTGAGCAAACATCCCCACTGAGTGGGATAACTATCTATGTAATAGGCCGAGTAGATTATTACCTGAGCCGACCTCCTGCACAAGGTGGAGCCAACCACATCACGGGTCTTATATTAGTAATATTTTTGACTCTACATAGGTTGGGACTATAATGGTATAATAATAAGCACTCAAGACTTCATGCATAATCTCTGGGATCTTATATAGAGTGAATGGATAGAGTGTTTTATTTTGCTCGTACTGAAGTGGAGGATCGGCTCTCATGTGGTCGGCCTAGGCCGACTAGATTGTCTTTGTATATGAAAAAATCTAATATGACACATGTCAGGAAGCTAAAACGTCTTCTTTGTAATTATTATGCCAGGGTGCGTGTCTAGGTGCTTTGTACTTCCCTTCCAGTTTCTACAAGCTTTTGACATTCTTTTTGCTATGTCTTTTCAGTCGCTTCTTTGAACTATAAACACCATCCATAAGTTTTGTTCATCATCGTACAAATGTTAGTAGAAATATAGAGAAAGAAAAATATGGGCATTCCTCAAAGTGTTCTTGAGAGATCATTTTTCATAACAAAAGTTTTTCTTTCGCTTCTTTCATATGTGTTATCCAGTACTTGCCTTAATCCTTTGTATTACATGGGTTTTATTAGGTACGCGCCTTTCTGATCCTGTTAGGGTTTGGTCATTCTTAAACTTTTTGGTTTTCCATCTACTGTTTGGATGGTGGTTTGCTGTTGGTGATATTTGGTGGAGATTCCTGAATTAGACGGCTATTGAGTTGATTGGCTTAGGTTTTGTAAGCGGTGTTAGGAGATTTGAAACCATTTAGCTATTTCAAACTAGGTTTTTGTGTAGAAACCTTAACTTTCCTATTTCATCTTCTCTATTTTAACATCGGGTTCTGTATTTATGAGTTTTTCCCCAAACGTCCTGCAAATTTATAATTTCATTCGCGAGCTTAATTCCGAACACAACAGAATCACTAAGAAAAGGTTTCGACACCCCTTACAAGTGGTTAGGCCTGAAGACGAATTAGGTAAACTGTTATATGCCCAAAACTCAGTCCAATAGTGGTTTATTTCCTGACCCTAGTGAACCTTACGTCAATTCTGCTTTTTTATATAATTTTGATACGAGTCATGTTGTCCCTCTTCCTTTTGAGGATAATTTTGTAAATACTATGTCGATGTCTACCATAAACCTTGATTCTCATTTTGACGAGGTTATTATTGATAGGACCGATAACACAAGTCCTTAGAGTGTTGTTCCTCACTCTTCTACTTCCCCTATAGATGAATCCATTGCTAAACCTGTCGAGGAGGAGGAAGAAGGCTCTTCTGGGTCATCCGGTTCTTATGATCCTACGGATAATGATTCTCATTGGTATGAGTGCACTATCACTGATGATGATCTTGATTTATTAAGGGAAAGGTTTTCTCTCCCCATATCCATTAGAATAAGACTTCCTAGTCCTGAAGAAAGGTGTTATTCTTTAAGGGGTGACGATGAGTTTTGCCTTCCCTTCTTAGCTCTCCAAGTGGGGTTGATGTTTCCTCTCCATCCTATTATTCCCTCAATATTAAGAGGTTATGAGGTGACTTTGACCCAATTTCCCCCAACGCTTATAGGACTATCTAGGGGTTATGATGTTTTGGAAGCTAAAGATCGACTTTAATTTGATTAGGGACATCTTTAGATATGTTTATGGCTTAAATTAAATGCAAAAGCCCCTTGATATTATCATTTATCCCCTCGAAGGAATTAGTATAGAATGGTTACCATAGTTCAAACTAGTAATAGCTGGAAGGGCCAGTATGTATTCGTAAAGGGGGACTGGGAGTTTAGGTCCCATGAGCAGGATAAGTCATGTAGGGTCCCCAGGGAATGGAATGGACCCAACCGAGTCGGTAAAAGTTCTTCTTACATTTTGTTCCATTACTCATTTTTTATCGTATCATTACTCTAATATCCTGTTCTGCTATTTATTTCAATGAAGTGAGCCCTCAGACTTGCAAAGGATTTTGTTAACCTGGTTGAGTCGTACTGTGGAAAAAAAAAACCTATATTTGAGGAGTTGTTTTTTATTGAAAACTTTATTACTTCTAATACCATACCCTCCCAGGTGGACTTACCTAATAGAATTTGAGGTTCCATTATAGGGATGTGTGTTACGAGAGACAAATACCGATGCGGGAGAGCATTTTATTTATGGAGAGGCAAGTTTTAAAGGAGGCACAATGTACATACAGATCTTCTTATTTATTTTCCTTCTTCAAGTCTGTTGGTTAATTCATCTGCTCATCTTTTCCTAGGTGTAGAAGAGCATGCTTGAGAACAAACGTTGGGAATGGCTCCTCATTATATAAATCGTAAATTCATGGCCTTGGCTACGCAAAAAAAAATAGAGCCTGGACAGAGTCAACGGTTGAGCAGGCTATTGTGCCTGCTGCTAAGGAAGTCGGGTTGGCTTCTCATTAAAGAGAGACAAAAGTTATTATTGCTACTACTATTGCTGCTGCTACTAAGCCTCAATCAATGGGGAAGGAAGACCCCGTGCACCTTTTAGGGCCTACTATTGGAGAGAATAGGCCCCTTGACCCCATTGATGTTGAGAAAGCGAGCAAGATGCCCAGGTTTGAAGATGAGGAAAAAATGACCCTCCATAAATTAGTGAGAAATCCAAGTCATACCTCTCACTCTAGAGAGGTTCCTGAGTTTAAATTTGATCCAGATCATAAGATTACCCCTGAGGAGTTAAAGACTGACCAGGATTCTATATTTTATCATACCAAAATGCCAGTGACGTTCTCGACTATCATGGTCATAGTAGAGATTTTGAGTTTGTTAGGGGATATAATATGGACTCTTTATGGAGGTTAGCTCAGAATAGGCTATTAGTGGTAACTTTTGCCCTTTCTCTGACCATTTGTACTTTTTATGTTAGTTGATGTTTCTAATGACCTTCTTTCTTTTGTCGCCAGGTAACCTTGACATGTACAACCCTCAAAGAGAAGGCGGTAGTGAACCGCTATGACTTCGAGGAATTGTCTACCGAGAATAAAAAGTTTAAGGAGAGTTTTGAGGAGGTGTGAGGGGAGTTAAAGGTAAAGGACGACCAGTTGAAGATAAGGACCATTGATTTTAGCAAGTCCGAGCAGGAGGTTATTACTCTTAAGGAGAAGTCTCTATTCGATGATGCCAGCATACGGAGTTTAAATGACGCCCTTACAGCTTCTTGGAAGGCTTTAAAGAAGGCAGATAAGGAGATGAATGTTATGACTTTAGAGTTACAGATCGCTCGTGATGACCTTTATTTTTCTTAGTCAAAGGGTGTCCAAAAGTATAAGTATTTTCCTGAGTACAACGTGAACTGCATTGTCTTTTTCTTGGATGGTTATGAAGAGATAAAGAAGAGGGTAATAACCCACTACCCTCACATTGTTAAAGACATGGGGAAGTGGTAAGGGTATGATGAAGAGGCCACTACCTTAGCTCGAAAAGATGGTGATGATGCCTTGATGGATGATCCTTTGGCTGCTCAATCTGCCCAAGGATTTTCCAATCCTTCTGCTCCTTCTACCTAAATTGATGTGAATCGTTTCTTGTGTTATCCTTTTATTTTGATATTTTTATGTTAGTCGACCCTGTTATTATTTTGTTGGGGCCTTGAAGGAACATTGACACAGTATTTATGAAATCGTCTTGTTTTGTATCACCGTCCTTTAGTTAAATGGAATTAATATCTTTTCGTGTCTTCCTTTTATTATAAAATACTTACTAAGAATACTAAGACTTTGAATGTTTAGGTACAATAGCAATTGATGATTTCTTTTAGCGACTTGTTGGGTCATACATAAGATGGTCACTTTTGTTTGTGACCCATGAGGTCGTACTGAGGTTAGGCCGAGCTCCTTATTCACAAACTTATGATCATAAGTTTTTACATGAGGTAAGTTTTTCTCACCGTGGTCCTTTATACTTAATAGATCCATATACTTCCTGTTCGTGACTTGTTTGTTTAATAAAATCAAACAATGTTTATTCTTTTCGTGACTTGTTTGTTCAATGAAGTCATATAGTGTTTATTATGTTTATAACTTGTTTGTTCAACGAAGTCATATAATGTTTATTCTATTTGTGACTTGTTTGTTCAATGAAGTCATACATTTTGTATATCTAGGTATGTGCACACATATCTTATTCCAAAAAGAAATGAGAAAACAAAATATGAAGGTTTAAATCATCATTTTATTGATACGAGAGTGTTGGGTACATAACTGAGTTGAATAGAACATTACTGGTAATATGTTTTGAGATGCTTCGAATTCTAAGGATTCTTAAATTGCTTACCCTCCAGTGTTTCAATGAGGTAATTTTTCGGTCTCACCACATTTGTAATCTAATAGAGCCAATGCCAATTAGTCTTAAGTTTGTTATTCTTCTGGATCACTTCCTTGAGGACATAGTCATCTTGCTTAGGATGCTGAGATTGACGTGTCGATTGGAATAACCGCGAGTTCTCTACTAGTACGCAGCTACATGCAGTGTTGCATTCTCCCTGACTTCTTCCACTAGGTCAAGGTCCAACCTTCTCATCTCATGATTTTTAGGGAATTGAAGTTTAAGACCTTGTGACTGGGGCATCCTATCTCACTGGGAACTACTGATTCCATGCCAAAGCCGAGCATGTAAGTCATTTCTGATGTATTTGTCTGTGGGGTTTTCTTATAGGCCCAGAGTACACTATGAAGCTTATTAATCTAGTTAACCTTCACATCATTGAGCCTCTTCTTGATTCCATCCAGGAGTGTTTTGTTGGTGATCTCAAATTGACCATTGTACTATGGATGCCCTAGTGCAAGGTGTAGCTTTTGAATATTGGATTGGATGCAGTAGTCTTCAAAGTCCTAATTGTCAAACTGTGTGCCATGATATATGATGAATGTGTAGTGCATGCCGTAACAACATATGGTCATTTTCCAGAACAACAAGAACACTCTTTCATAAGGCATCTTGACCGGGGGCTCGACCTCCACCCATTTAGTAAAGTAATCTACTACCACTATCAAATATTTGAATCTCCCTTTTATCCTCAGTAATGGGCTGACCAGATCAATACCCCACATTGCAAACGGCCAAGGTGATTTGATCGGTGTAAATAGTGCCCTCGGTGTTAGGGCTGGAAAATTTTGGCGTGATAATCCGTTTACATTAATAACTCGAAATGACCTGAACATGATACAATAAGCTTGTATAGATTTAAAAGTACCCAGAACTTATACTCAAACCAAAATTGGCGCGATTAAAAAATGACACGACTAACCCAAATTTCCACTGCTATTCGAGGCACGATGGATCTTGGCGTACTTTTGGAATTGTCTCACTTCCTTGCATAGTCTAGACAGTCAGCCTTCATGGTAGGCCAATAATAGCCTTAAGTTGCAATACGCTTCACAATGACTTGTGTGCTCCGCAATAACCTTTAACCAAGTTGTTGAGTTATGTGGGGTGAATACATCTTAGTAGCGATATGATATATCCCCTTGAGTACAACACCCCAACTTCCATCACGTAATCAGATGCTTTTAAGCACATACTCCTAGCTTCTTTAGAATCCAAGGGGATCTCTCCAGTCTCAATGTATACTCATATGGGGTCCATTCATGATGGTACCAACTTTAATTCCATCAATATTAGGCCTCCTCCTTCTGTACTCCTGTGGATCAGTATCTCAACTGGCACTATTCTTCTCAAAGTGGTTCTGGTGGCCGAGGCTAATCTGTCCAGGGTATCTGCTCGGGTATTTTCCAACCTGGGAATCCTCATAACATTAACTTCCACAAACTTCTTCGTCCATTGTCTTACAATGGCCAAGTACTTAGTCATAAACTCCTCCATTACTCCATAAACCCCTAATATATAGTTATCAGCCAATTGGTAGTCGTTGTGCACCATAATATGGTCGGCCCCTAGGGATGCGGCTAGGCCAAACCTAGTAATCAAAGATTTATACTTTGCATCATTATTGGAGGATTTGAATTAAAAACGCTAAGCATATTCCACATATAACTTATTTGGTGTGGTGATAATAATGCCTGCACCACTGCCCGTCGAGCAAGATGATCCATCGACAAATAGTTTCCAAACGATGCTATCTTGGTCGAAGTCTGCCTCTTCAATTTTGCCTAACCTGAACATCTTCCTCTGTGACTCGTTATATTAATATTTGTCTTCTTGTGATAAGGAGCTTTCTCCAATGGGAGTTTGTTCTGCTTCAATAGGCACTAAGCTCTTTTTAGGGGAAGTCTAATTATTTATCGAGCTCTCTATTGGGGGAGCTAGCAACTCCTTTTAGGTGAAATTCATAAATGCATGCCCTTTCATGACTTGGGCTCATTCTGTATGTCATACTCGCCCAACTCCATTTCCCAAGCCACGAGCCGACCATATTTCTTCGATTTGTGCAGGACTTATCTAAAAGGTAGATCGGTACATACTATAATGTTGTGGGCTAGTAAGTACGACTTCATTCTTATCGAAGATTCCCTTAGTGCCAAAGCTAACTTCTTCATTCGAGGATACCGAATTTCGGATCCTCGATACGCCTTGCTAGTATAGTAGACTGATTTTAGGACCCCCTATTCCTGCCTTACTAGTGTCAAACTGATGACTGATTCAAACATGACTAGATATAGGTAGAGTTTTTCTCCAACAATAATTGTTGATAGGAGTGGGGGTAATCATAGGTAATTCTTCAACTCCAGAAAAGCGTTCTCACATTCTTCGTTCCACTCAAAAGACTTCATCACTTTAAATAAGGGTAGGTATTTATTTATTGCTTTAGAGACAAACTTGTCGAGCGCTGCTACTTTCCATGTTAGATTTTGTAGATTTTTCTTCTTTGTAGATCTTGTATCATATTGGGATTGACTTCCATACCCCACTGGTTGATAATGAAACCTAGGAACGTGCCTTCTTTTACTCTAAAAATACACTTTATTGGGTTCAACTTCATCTGGTGCTTCTCCAACTGGTCAAAAGTCCGCCCTAATTCCTTGATAAGGTTGGCTACTGCCCTTCTCTTTGTGAGCATATCATCTACATATACTTCCATATTGACCCCGATTTGATGCTCGAATACTTTGTTCACCATCCGTTGTTAAGTGGCTCCTACATTCTTGAGACCAAAAGGCATAACATTATAATAGTAAGTACCTTTGCTAGTTATGAAGGACGTCTTCTCTCTATCGCGGGGCTTCATCCTTATCTAGTTGTATCCAGAATAGGCATCTATGAAGCATAAAAGTTCATGGACCGAGGTCGCATCAACCAACTGATCAATCCGAGGTAGTGGATAATGATCCTTAGGGAATGCCTTATTCAGGTCGGTGAAATCAAAGCAAATCTTCAACTTATCATTCTTTTAGCGCACCATCACTACATTCGCCAACAATTATGGATACTTGATATCGTCAATGAAATTAGTTTTCTATATCTTGAGGACCTCCTCCTGGATAGCAAGTGTCACACCCAGCTAAATTCTAGCGTCAGTCGCCACCAAAATTAAGTCGGGTGTGAGTAAATAAAATACAATTCTTAGCGTGTGACAGATATGAGACATAAAAATCAATCCACAAAATAAATTATTTAATCAATCCCAAATGACAATAACCAACTATGAGATAAATGATCCATCACCATGCGAAACTCGAATAATATAAAACTGAATAAACTCAAACCGAATCTATAATTAAATATATGAATAAACCCATAACAACTTTGGAACCGAATGGCCCATCAAAACCATATATGAGTCTCAAAGTAAATTCAAAGGGAATAAAACTAAACTAAACTACTAAGCATAAGTAAAATAACTCCATCTACACCTCCAAGAAATTCTCCAAACAGACCAATCCAGCTTCTCCAAAACTTATTCCTGGAAAGGCTAATCAACGCTTGAGGTCAGAGCCCCGAGCATGAATACACACTACTCCCCTAAAATAGGATCCTTGAATCCAGAAAGTAGAATTATACGAGATAAATATCACAACTGAATATTTTAACTAAACGAGATATGAATATAGGCGATCATAATAATTCACTAACTACCCACAAAAGTTCTTGTAAAGAAATACACACCACTATGATTTTAAATAACTAAGCCTCATGTTGTTAATTTAATTATCGTTCTCCTCAATTTCTATCTTAATTATAGCGGTCCTTCCGCCATGGGTGGTCTCCCACCAAAGTTTTACACTTCCCTTTGTCAATAGACAGTTGATCCGTTTAAACTGTCGACCCCGCAATATGACAAGATTCCACATGTGACACGATATAAACGAAAGCTGACCCATTTAAAATGTTGGACCCCACACATTATGTCGCCACTAATTTTAATACCCGCTATTATCTTAAAGTTTTACACTTCCCCTTGTCAATAGACAGTTGACTCGTTTAAACTGTCGACCTCGCAATATGACAAGATTCCACATGTGACACGATATAAACGAAAGCTGACCCATTTAAAATGTTGGTCCCCACACATTATGTCGCCACTAATTTTAATACCCGTTATTATCTTAGTCATTAATTCTCATCTTCTCAATTTCTCATTTATCAAATTACTCCACCCTTATTATCGATGTGAAATCCTCAAAATATCCCTTAGTCCCATACCTAAGGGTCCCCAGTTTACACATACGTCCTACCCTATGAATAGGATGAATTTCTAACAATAATAACTTCCTAGTCTCATGCCTAGGCTAGTGCAACGATAATAAAATATAAAAATCACCCCACCCTCGAATAACCCATCCAAAAAATCTACACTCAGTAGTCCCATACCTACTAAGCATAAATTATAACCAAGGCCTACCCATTTGTACCATACCTAGTAAGCATCCTATAATAAAGGTGAGAAATATACTACCCAAAAGCCTCTAATCCCCGCGATGACAAAAGTGGCTAAACAAATCGCACAAAACAAAATTCTATATGCACAACACATCAATAATCAATGAGGTCCCAATTTAATTTAAATCAATTAATAACATCGTCGTTGATTTCAACACAATTAATTCCATTCAATAATGTTAAATTAATTAACATGCAATAATCTTCAACATGAAATAATCGTTCTCTTTATAAATCCTCTAATTTTTATAAGTCTGTATGCGTCCCATATAACATATAAATAACCCCGAAAAATTCTACATGAGAATCTACACCCAAAATCATAAAAACCCAATAATCTAACCTACACACCCAAGAGTTTTAAAGATTAATTCGTATTTAAAAGTTTCATAAAAATAGTCCCAAAATTAAGTGTCCACTTTCTCTAATTAAGTTGCTAATTTATTTTACCAAAAATAAATGATTAAGGGTTTGTGCGACACTTAAGATGCATAATACTAAAGAAAGAGAATAGAGTATTCATGCCTGGGTAAAAATCATTTGTTAATTATGAATAGACGGTTGGATTCCTCTCGAAAAATTAGCAAAGAGTCGTTCTTGAACAATCTTGAGAAAACACCAATTAAGCCTTCAAATATTGAGTCAAACACTTGATTAATTTTGAGGATAAACTTTGTAGATGAAAGGAATTAATTTTGGAGAGGTCTTCAAGTTGAAAAGTTGATGAAAAAGTGATTTGAAAATCCAAGCCACGAATTTGTTGTGATATATAAAGGATTAAGAGTTTGATTGAGAAAATAATTCTAATGAGATACAAACACTAAAAAAAATTCCGACGATCAGACAGTTAGAATTGGCTAAATTTGGGAGGCATAATAGCTGAAGATGGGGGGAAGCACTACAAAAACTTTTAGCTCGATCAGAAGGTAGAATATTTTTATATATTTTTTTCTAGAGAGTTTAATGTTTCTAGGACTCTTAGAGAATTTTATGTTTTGAGGACTCTTAGAGAGTTTTATATTTTGAGGACTCTTCTAAACGAGTAATGACTTATATATACTCATATTACGAGTCTTTTAAGATAGCTTTTTGAATTTCGAATATAATAACCAATATATTTAATTATTAAAAATAATTAAATTCAAAATTTTATTTTTCTATAATTTTTGAATTAATTAAATAATTAAATAATAAAAACACAAGGGGGTTACATGGTTCTTCTCGGCATCAAAGACCCTTGTATTTTGCTTGACTAGTTTGGCTCCTTCAACCACGTTCAACTCGTGGCAAATGAAATTAGGATCTATACCGAGTATATCCTCATACTACACAGGAACACGCTCTTACGCTGCTGAAAGAAGCTTATGAGCTCCTGCTTCAAACACGGGTTTAAGGACGACATGATTTGGACTGTCTGTTCTAGAAGGTCGGTGTCAAGTGGAACCATCTTAATTTCTTTAATCACCTATCCCTTAACCAACCTCGTCTCGTCTTGTGGATCAATAGTCTCAACCTGGTAGGTGGTTTAAGTTCTTCTGATCTTCTTGGTTAGCTGAGGTGAAACAGCACTCACGTGCCTCCACATGTTGCCTTTGACGACCCCCACTCCGTAATGAGTTGGGAACTTTAGACACTGGTGCACTTATGATGGAACAATCACAAATTTGTTCAGCCCTACCCTACCCAGTATCACATTATAAGCGGACAGTACGTTTTTATTCACGACAAAAAAATGAACATTTTTAGTTTGATAGGTTGGCCAAGTGCCCACTGTGACCTCCAGCTTCACCGTTCCCATTGGGTATACCTTTTATCCTGAGAAGTCAATCAAAGGTTAGTGGTATGGCATCAATTTGCTATTATGGAGCTTTAACCTCCGAAAATAGATGTGGAACATAACGTTTGTAAAGCTTCCATTGTCCACCAATATTCTGGCAACCCTGCCTTCATGGATCATCATAATGATGACCAGTGTATTATCGTGTGGATACAACACTCCGGAATGGTAATCTTTGGAGAATTCGATGATAAACTTATCCTTATTCACCTTGCATGGACGTGTGTCCACGTCAGCTATTAGGTTGATCTGCCTCACTTATGTACAAGCTTTGGCCTCATTCAAATAGTCCTTCCTTTCTGATGGGTCTTCTCCCCCACTAGAATCTCCTTCGATAAGGAAATGACATCTGAAGGATATCATGTTAACGCCACGTACATGGTATTTGGGTTTCTTTCGGAGGTCTGGATCATCCTCCGAGTCAACATCTATTTCTCGTTTCTTATTATATGCCTTATAGCTTGATGACTTTTATCATCATCTGGCCTTACACTCATCAGAATTTGGTAGGCCATCCTTATCCACGTACCTCAATAACTTTCTCCTCCGAATTAGGCCCTCAATTTCGTTCTTCAAGGCAATGCAACTGTTGATGTTGTGACTGTGGTCTTTATGAAACTCATAATACTTACTTTTGTCCCCTTGATTTGTTGGTGCCTTCAACTTTCTTGGACACTTGAGGTCCATACTTTCCCTAATTTCTTCTAGGATGTGGTGGATGTCGATCATGAGTGGGGTGTAATCATCGTACTTTTGTTATTTCTCGACCTTCCAATCCTTTTGGTCCTTTTTTCAGCGACTTTGTTGGCCAGTGACTTAGGGTAATTGAACTCCTTGGCGGCCATTGCTTCCTCTGCGTTCATGATTTTTCCTTTTTTGGCCAATAGTTCTATCATCGCCTTGGTGGTTCCTTTTCTAATGCCCAAAATAGTTTTCCCATCTTTAATCAGCTCATCAGAGCAGTTATGGCAGTCTCCTCATTGTAATCCACCACCTCCAGCTTCTCAGTGTTAAAGCAGGTGATATAATCATAGGTGTTTTCATCGGCCTTCTATTGAACACCAAGCAAATGGGTTACTCTTTTTCTTTGCTTTACGCCGAAGAAAAAGTTACTGACAAACAGGTTAGCCAACTATTAAAAATTGGCCATTTGTCCCCTTGGGAGGCTGTTGTACCAAATTTGAGAAAAACTTGTGGTTATATTAGAGAAGGCTTTGCATCGCATCTTGTCGGGGTTGGAATAAATGTCAGCAGTGGCTTGGTAATACTCGACGTGCAGGATTGGATTTATTTTTCCGTTATACTTTGACGTGATGATCGACGACTTGAATTTGGCCCGGGTAGGGTATTCCATAATAGATGAGACGAATGGTCACCCTTTTGTTAAGTACATTTGCAAGGGATTCTTAGACTTGGCCATCTCGCTGAGCCTATCCTCTCATTGAAGGTATACCTTCCATGGTTGGTTATCATCCTTATTATTTCCTTCGATTGACTTTGTAATTCGTCTTCTGCTTTCGACCGATCTCCCTTTCGGGGAAGTCATCTCGGCTTTAGCAGATGCTCTAGGAAATTGGTGAGAGCCTCTGGTGATGGATCTTCCAGGATCATCCCTTGCTTAGTGGTGATCATGCGATGCTATTGCTTCTAGCCATCTATTACGACGGGGGCCCAACCAATCAAATATTGAGCCTCTGCTCAGCATTTCTAGCACACTAGGGTGTTCTTCAGAGTAAGATTGATCTTCGAAATTGTTGGGTGAATAGATGGAGGATGTTTCTCTAGTTCGATAGGATCGATCTCGTTGCATTTTGATTTTCTCGGAGGATCTGGCACTTCTGTAGGATCCCAGGCTCTGCCTCCTGGGGTTCTTCAGGGCCTGCCTGTGATACCCCTGCCTCCTTTTTCAGTAGGGCGCTGGGGGGAATCATGACACCCCTCATCCTCATCTGCTTCATGACACCCCTGGCACAAGAGTGACGATATTTGGATTGCGTAGCATCGGTCTAGCCTGAAGGGTGTGTGCTAACTACTTGACACTTTCCTACATCGCCTCCTACCCCTTGAATAGGCTCATTAATCGACTGTGAAAATCAATCTCCCTAGTGGGAGTGGGTGGTGTTTGGATTTTTTCCATATGGCTAATTTCAGGGTTATCTGCGATTCTCAGGTGTTTTAAGGAAGGTGTGTAATGAATAAGTTCAGGTAGGAATCACAATGGCTAGTCGTGTTCCCACAGACAATGCTAATTTATTATCGTTAAAAATGGAGATAGTAAATAATTGAATTAATAGTAAAGAGATGAATAATAACGGAGAATGGGGGTGAGAGACAATGAGAATAAGACAAATTTTACGTGGTTTGGCGCAAATGGAAACCTACATCTACGGAGTTACTATCTCTACTTGCACTATTATTGAGATTGCAATTAGGGTTTCTTCTATAACTCAATGATTGAGAGAGAGAGGATCCCATTTTTAGTTTGAATTGCTCTTTATTTGTAGGCAGTTCATAGGGAATATATAGAGGACAAGTGGACTGCCTTTATAGGTCAGGCAGTTACACCTTCATACACGTCCTTATCAAGTAAATAATAAACAAATACCCTTGGATCTTGTGCTGGCGTAGTTGAAGGGCGTGTAGATAATAAACTCATAATAACCACATTCATTTATTCCATGTGACTCGTGAGAAATCTCTAGGATGTATATGAGAGTACATGCATACGATGTGAATAAACGTCCCCATTGAGTGGGACAACTATCTATGTAATAGGCCGAGCAGATTAATGCCTGAGCTATCCTCCTGCACAAGGTGGAGCCGAACACATTGTGGGTCATCCTTTGGTAATATTTTGGACTCTATGTAGGTTGGGACTACAAGGGTATAACAATTATAATTCATATCAAACCCATTTACTAATCTGATTATCAGTGATCAAAATGAAAATAATAAAATTCATATAAAATTAGATAAATTGAATTTATATTCAAACAAAGAGAATCCGATAATAATTACTAATCATTAAATTAGGTCATTAAGTTGAAAAACATGAATCCACATCCAAATAAACAAAATACCAAACGATTCAATTAGTAGCATTTAAAAATGAGATGATCAAAGGAAATATAGGGTATTTTTGTTGAAATTAAAGCAGTTGGGTGAATAAACCCAAAAACCCTAAAATCTACAAATGCCTAGGGCTAACTAATTCAATGGCCACCTATATATTCAAATATACTAGTAAACAACAATTCAATAACCCTAAATAACTATATTCGGCACAATCACAACCAAAAAGTAAGGAAATTGCAAAAAATTGCAGTAACAATCAGTAGCATTTCCTTTCATCATACCTAATTGGGGCTGAAATCAATTGGAAGAAAACCTTGAAACCTTAAAACCTTGAAACAAATTGCCTGATCCTGAATCATTTGGAACAAATCGCCTAATGAAAAATTCAAAATCACCATAAATGCCACGGATTAGTATAGGTTTATATTGAAATATTTATGGGAACCCATTAATATCTACACGACTAAAAGTTCAAATATATCACATTCTGAACACTCAAATGAAAACCTGCAACCATGTCCAGTTCACTCAAATGAAGCCCCAATTTTTTTTGTGTTTCTGTGTGTCACTCTCTGTGTGTGTGTGTGTGTGTGTGTGTGTGTGTGTATATATATATATATATATATATATATATATATATAGAGAGAGAGAGAGAGAGAGAATAAATTGACCAAATCAAAAAAATCTGATTGAACTAGACCATTTATCCAATACGAAAATAGAAACAGATAAAATACTAACCGGGATAAGCTTGCGATCGAATAAAATAACCACACCAGCAATTTAAGTGATCATCTATAAACAATCAAATTAAATTTAAGAACTGTTCAAGGCAACGATAGTCGTGAATTCAAATAATGCTTGAATACCTCTAGAATGCAACAAAAATAAAGCTTTGAGATACAAATCTAATAAACGATAAAAATCCAACTCAAATTAGTAAGAATTGAACAACATTTATTACCTTACCTATTTGAAAAAATCGATTGGAACAATTTCTCTTGAATCCTTTGATAGAGAGGGTGAGAACAATGGCCTGAATCGTTTGAGAGAGAGAGAGAGAGTTTTGTTGGAATGACTGATGTTTTATTACTATTAGGGTTATAATTTCGCTTTTGTTGTCACGATCGTGGCAAGGTTTTTGACCATGACAATAAAAAAAATTGTCAAGATCTTTAACCGTGACATGACCGTGACAAGTCCCTTTTTAAGGTCTTTGACCGTGACAATAACTTATCATGATCGTGTCATGGTTAAAGACCTTAATAATGGCTCCATATTTTTTATTAAGTTTTTTTACTGTGACAATCCTTTGCGGGTGAAAAATGGCAAAAAAACCCTTTTAGTGTAGTGTGGGAAGAGTATAGATGAACAATTATGGGTTGGTGCCATCCACTTATCATTAATGTGCTAAGGCGAACATTGAGGGAAAAGAAATGTCCATTCAGGGATCTAAAAATCCATCCGTGTGTAAGGAAGCTTGTTTAGTAGATGTTTCTTTATACACAAAGTTGGTTGAGGAAGTTGTGGTGATCACTGGATACACTAGTAGCATTATGGTCCCTAATTCTGGAGAAAGGGTGTGCACGTCAGTTAGCCCGATTGGCAGTTTTGAAGAGCATAAGATGGATCGTGAAAGAGCGAGACCGCCCGACCTATCCAGGCAGTTGCGCGATAGAATGATTCCATGAATTGATCAAATTGAGTTTCAGGTCCAACAGCAAAGCGTGCTCGGTATATTTTCTAGGAGGGAGTTAGAGGAAACTGTCGAAAGAGGTCACATAGCAAGGAAAACCTTAGGAAGTGCATAAGGGTGGTGTTGCCTAGTGTCAAAATCATTTACAAGTTATAAAGGTATTATTGGGTAGTCAAAAGTTTAGATGATGAGTCTAACTCGGTTTATGAATGTTTGATGGTAGACAAGCAAGGCCAGTGTATGGTGATTGATAACTCTAATGTACAAGAATTTGTAGAGGAAGTGGAGGAGGAGACATAATGCATGAGGGACAGTCAAAGGCACCAAATACAAGAATTGGATCAAGGTGATGATCCCCGACTAATCTTTATTTTGAAAGACCTGGATGGTGTAGCAAAAGGGTAACTCATTGAGATGATATAGGAGTTCTAAGATATTTTTGCTTGTAAATACATAGAGATGCCTGGGATTGATAAGGAGGTGAGTTGCCACAAGCTTAAATTGATGACCTCAGCTATCCCAGTCAAGTAGGACACTTGAATATACAATTAAGTGTTAAATTTAAAGATCAAGGAAGAAGTACTGAGGTTGCTCACGACAGGCTTCATCTCCCCAATACCCTATCCTATTTAGTTGTCTAGCATTATCCCAGTAGGAAATAAAGACATGAACCAAATTAGGATCTGTGTGAACGTCAGATACTTGAACGGGGCCTACCAAAAAAAACATCCCACTACCTTCCATACATAGCTTGAAAGATGCAACATCAGGTCATGAGATGTATAGATTTATGGATGGTTATGTAGGGTACAATCAGATCAATATGGACACAGAAGATGTCTAAAAGACTACCTTTCACAACCCGTTAGGTAAATTTATATATACAGTTATGCTTTTTGGACTAAAAAATGAAGGTGCTACATTCCAAAGGACTATGATGGCCATATTTTATGATCTCTTTCATGATACCATGGAGTTTTACATGGATGATCTGGTAATAAAGTCAAAGAAGGAGACTGATCACATAGCAGACTTGAGGAAAGTGTTCAGAAGGTGCAGAATTTACAAGCTAAAGATGAACCCCCTCAAGTGTGCCTTTGGGGTTACTAGTGGGAAGTTACTTAGTTTCGTGGTAAACATGCAAAGCATCTAGATGGATCTAGAAAAGATGAAGGCTATTGTGGCCATCCCGATTGGTGCCTGGGGGAGAGGAGAGAGTGAGAGAGATACATCTCCCCTCGGGAAGGCTAAGTCATGGTCTCGCACCCCTCTTGGTAAGGTTTCTTCGGTCGTCGTTGGTGTGGGGGTAAATGTGAAGAGATAGAGTTGCCAGCCTATTTTTTACAAAATAGGAAAAATAATTATTGCCACTTCGAGAGAACGACATCAAGGAAAAACTGATGTATACGAAATCAATAGTTCGAAGGTTCAAGGATAAGTTACGAAATAGGAAGGTGTTAGGCACTCATTCCATTCATTCGATCTCTCATAGACTAGTGTTATTATCTTCCTTTATATCCCCGTGAAGTGTGTGTGCGTGTTTATATAATGGAGATTGGAATCATTCAACTCATACCATGGACAAGGTATAATGATGTCATCCATAGGAATATTACCAAAATAACATATGTAGAAAGTATGATGTGTGCATTCATCATGATATCGATCGTTGTTAGGAGACGATAATATATATTGGATGAAATGCAAACAAGCATGATATATATATATATATATATATATATATATATATATATATATATATATATATATATATATATATATATATATATATATATATATATATGAATATGAAAATGGGAGATTTTAGAAAATTAGGGAATTCGAGAAATTGAGAAAATTTGACTAATTTGGACTCGAGTCTCGGATTTTAATCCAAGACGCATACGTAGCCGATAAAAGCATCAAACTCCACTTAGTTCGAATGTAGCATAGGAGTGGGGTTTATCCCACAGATCCGAACTTAATTTCATTATATGTCTATGTTTAGAAAATGTGTTGTTCTGATTTTGGAAAAAGTGTGATGGATAGTTTCGTTCGGAATTTACGGGTGTAACCATCTTTTATTTGCTTTTGGAATTTTTTATAGAACATAAAGTATATGCAATATACTAATAAAAAGTGCAGATATTAATGTGTATGAACTAAAGTAAGAACTATATTATGAATCTAATATGTATTATGCAAAAACAAGGAATTTAAAGAGAGATGGAAAGAGTTAGACCTTCTTTGAAGCTTGATCTGTGGTCTTGGGTGAATTCCCTTGAGTGTTGATAAATGTTGATAAGAGATAAGGATATTTTCCAAATTGGGTATGAAAAGGATGGAAATGTAAGCTTGGCTATAACTTCACATGAGGTACTTCGTTGATTTCGAGGGAATGTTGCTGAGATCACTGATGCTGATGGATTTATTGTGTCTTGGAAATGAGGCCATGGCCCCTATTTATAGGATCAGGGGGTATCATTCTGTGTGATCTAGGGAAGAGGTGGTCGGACACTACCCACACCTTTTATTTTAGATTTAGGGAGATGATGGTAAGTCCCATTGATGTGCAGTAGCTGCTGGGGCTGGACTGCAATGGTGCTTAGATTGAGGTGGATAGGACAATGAGGATGACTCCGGAGGCGGTGATGACAACACTGGGTGATGTGGAGAGGGTGGTTTCGGGGGACTCTCTTCATTTGTCTCTGTTGAGGGAGTTGTTGTTAAGGAGGAGGATCGATAAGAGCGATGGGTAGTAGGTGCGTCAAATGGCCCTCTTATATGTTCTGTTGGTGTTGGTAGGTTTTCTGATGTCGACGAGTGGTGACATCGTGCACTTGTGGTTTTTTCTATTTTGAGGGTGTTCTCGGACATCCGCCTTTAATATTGGGGGATCCTGACTTTTGCGACCTTTTATTATTCTCTTGATGCATTCAACCGGTGCTACCGACAGTCTTTTACTGGAGCTATGTATCTTCTAGAGGTATTCTTTATTTTTTGGCATTTTTTCTTTATGCATTCACATTTTCCTTCATGCGCTTTTTCTCAATTTCTTAAATGCTGGCCTTTGCCCTTTGAAGACGTGGTTTTATGAGGTGATTGGGTTAAACAACCAATTGATAGATTTGAAGGATTAGTCTACTAGGGACTTGTACCTGATGTACCGGTGGCAAAGGTCTAATCGTCAGTCTAAGAAGTCTCTCTCTCTCTGGAGGCGGTGCGTCAGGTCTTGAATGACCTGATGAGCGAGTGGGTAAGCCCTCTTTTATCTTGAGACTGTCCTTTCCTTTGATGATCTTTTATTAATATTGATATTTTTCTCTTGCTGGGGATTTGCAGGTGGCCTTTTATCCTTGAGGGATGGCCATTCAGCATACTAGGGTGAGTGGGGGACATGAGCAGATGCGGCGTCTACTGGCGCAAGAGTTTGGCTATTTATAGTACCTCGGGGAGAGAGTAGTCTGAAAGATCATGGAGGATGAGGTTGCAGTGCCGTCGGTGAAGCCCCCTATGTTCATGAGGCGGGTAAGAGAGATATCAGAGGATGCCCAGGTGGCAGCGATGATGGGAGAACCGTACTCACTATATACCAACATGGCTGTGATGTATGACTATATGGATTTCATGTCGAGTTGGTTGATTCCCCCTAGTATATATGATGTGATGCCTCTTTCTCGCACGGGCTAGGGTCAGCAAGTGGGGTCCTCCCACAGTGCGGGAGATGTGACGACGTCAGCGGAGGTGACGATTTTGGAGGATACCTTTGTACGGATGTTCTCGCCTGGTTACGACATTCAATGAGATGATGGAGGGTTGGTACGTTTACAACATCGCCCTAATGAGATGGACTCGGAGTAGTTGGGTCAGACAGAGGAGGTCCTTCAACCTGAGGTAAACTTTATGTTTATTTATCTTTTTCTTTCTTGATTCCTTTCTTTTTTCTTTCAGACTTGACTGATTTGACCTCTCTGTTTTCTTTTGCAACACATTCGGGTTTCCATCACTTGGATGAGGGATATTAGGGATTGGATATCTTCAGTGACTGCCCATATTAAGGGTGCAATTCCGATTCCTTCTTGCTTATATTCCGTCTGCCTCATCCGGGGAAGGGCCGAGCTATGGAAGTGGTGGCACATCGTCTCGCGGAAAGGGGAAGAGGGTGCGTCATAGGTATGGAGGCTCTTAAAGAGTGAGAAGATAGAAAGGAGAGAGAAAGAGTAGGTGAAGAGAGAGAGAGAGAGAGAGAGAGAGAGAGAGAGAGAAAATTGGGTTCGGGTTGAATCCCGTTGTTTTGGTTTTTATTTTTCCTGTAAGACATCAATGTAACACAAAAAAATATACAAATAAAGATGAAGCTTTTATTAATTCTTGCTTTAGTGATTAATGTGCATGATCTTTTTACTTTGCTGCTGAGACTGTAAAAAGAATTTCAAAATTAATTTGAGAAGGATTTTATTTTAAATGGGATAAGTAAAGGCATGAGGAAATTCGGAATTCCCTTAAGATGAAAATTATTTTTATTGAGTTTTTTGATTTTGACGAAAGAGGAAAAAAGGGAATTTTTCCAAAAATAGGGGGTTGTCGATTAGCATGCCCCTTCCCTGCCTATCGGCATATCAGTCTAGTCTAATTAATCCAAGGCTTTGATTGCACTTTCTTCAATTTCTTGGTACTTGGTGGGGCAAGTTTTCCTACGATTTCTATAGGGTTTCTCGTTTTTGCTTGATAGTTTCAAGTATAAATAGGGGTGTGAGTGAGACTTTTTCCTCACACTTTCATTTTCCTTCTCCTTTACATTCTTATTTGTCCATGGCTCTCCCTAGTAGCATTGAGTTTGCCAATTAACTCTAAGCCTTGGAAGCAATGTGTTCTTACAATGTTGATTATGATGTCTTCCACATGCAACGAGTCTCTTTGCGGCACAACCGGCCCATCGAGTGGAACATGTTGATGACGAAAGTTGAGTTTTGGTATCCTGAGGATCATGTCTTTTCCTTCGGGTTGGATGAAATTTGTCCTACATACGAGGAATTTTATGCCATGCTGGGTATAAATCCCAGCGTTGTTGCAGTTTTATCTCAGTTTTCCTATTCTCCTAGGGAATTATTGGTTGGGCTTCTCCACATTTCTCCTTCAGCATCCAGGCCATTGGTTACGAGAGGTATAATTTCTCTTCTGATGGTGCTATGATTCTTGCATTCATAGGATGTTGGCGATGTCGGCTATACTGGGGTAGTTATTCAGGGCCTGGTTTCAAAAGTGTTATTGGTGACTGGGGAAACGCTAGTGGACCCTCAACTTGTGAATATTATTTCTTAGAAATCGTACCATCATAATCCTACGAAGATGATACTCGCGAAGACTTTGAATGGCCTAGATGCCTGGCGGGAAGGTCGTTCTGACTTTTTTAGGCGTAGCCCTATAATGCTATTCATGTGGCTGTCAAAGAGGTTTCGTATGGTGGTCCCACCTGATTATCCTCTGCTGTCGATGCCAAACTTCTTCTCGTGCTATTTCATTAGTGATGATCCTGGACATTGAGAGTTGGGGGAACTGGTTCGTATAGCACGAGGATCGATGCCTGCGTTGATCTATACCTTGGTGGGGGGAGGTTCGGTCCATTCTGGAACTCGGAGAGTACCAATATGTCCGGTTGTTTGGCCTCACGTAGACCTTTTTTTACTTTCCCTGGCAGCTGCTGTGCCAATTTAGTTAGGAGAAAATCATGCATCGCAGACACTGGACTTCTTTTCTATAGAGGACCTGATGGAGCGTATGCGCATGAGGCTTAGTTCTTTATGGGAGAATATTCGTTCGTCGACCTGTCCTTCCCAATCTGTGGCTAGAGTCTGGCACGTCTCCGGGGACTATATGAAGTGTTTGTGGAAGAAATTAATGGCCAAGATGTTGGCTATGGAGACCGGGCAAAGGTGGTTTTCCATATCTAACACCATGGAGGTAGGTCTTGTGGTTTTCCCCAAGCTAGTCGGTCTTATCGCTCTATGGAGAATCTGCGATACTCCATTTAGGCCGGGGAGGTTTGGGGACCCTCGGATATGGGCGATGATGGGGCTGGCCCCTCTAGTAGCTGGTAAGATTTTATGAAGCTTTTTGTAATGGGTGTCATTTTTTTCTTTGGAAAGAATTTGAGGGCTATTTTGGGAGTAGTGGGGCTTGTTTTATCTGGGTATTTTAAAAAGGTAGGAGTAGGCTTGACAAGGGAAGTCGTTGAATCCCAATGCCGATGTAATCGTACTGAAATTTCAGATAATGAAATAAATATGTTTTTGATTATCTAGTTGTGCCTCTTGATGACCTTTGCATTTTGAATTATCTATACCAATCGCTAAGGCATACATAATCCTTTTGTTCATGTATATGTTTAAAATGAACTGTCATTCTTGGGGATAAGAAAAGAAATAGGATTTTGTGAAAAAGAAGGGGTTGTGCTCGTATAAAGCGGATGAGCTACCGACGTACCTCTGAGGGTTTTGAAAAGTTTTGAAATTTTATTTTTTGAAAGAAAAAAGTTTTTAGAGGATCAGGCCCCACATAGTTTTGATAAGGGGGAAATGATTTTTTTTTTAGAATAGAAGGAAATTAAAAGAGTCATACCCTGTCGAGATTTCGGACTAGGGGTAGAATTTCTTAAGACGATCCAGGTGGACACTAAGCGCCATTTCTTCTCCATCCAGGTCAGTGAGCATAGCGATGGCGCCCGATAGGATCTTCTTCACGACGTACGGGTCGCTCCTATTGGGGTTGAATTTCCCTCTGGGGTCCCAGATAGGCTCTACTATTTCTTTAAGGTCTAAGTCCCTTTCTGGGACACCGCGATCCTTGACTCCCTTGTTGAATGATCGAGCTATGCGGTAATGGTACCCATGTATATGATATAGATCTTTCAGCCTTCTTTCATCCAAGAGGAATATCTCGTCAAGATGGCTTTAGCGTCAGTCTTCCTCGACAACTTTGATTTATAGCATGATGCGCAGCGAAGGGATTTCCAGCTCCACGAGTAGGATTTCTTCCATAACGTAGACTAGAGAGTAAGGGGTAGCCCCAATAGAGGTTCGAACTGCAGTGTGGTAGCCCCAGAGGGCATAGGGGATCCTATAAGCCCAATCTCGATAACTCCCAATGGATTTAAGGTTCTTATTGGCTTCTTCGATTGCGCCATTGGTTTAAGGTCGGTATGGAGAAGATTTGTGTCTTTTAATTCCATACTCGTCGACCACTTATATAACTTCTGCCTCGAAGTGCAACCCATTGTCTGACACGAAATCGTACGGGACCTTATATCAAAAGATGATGTTTTTCTTGATGAATTTGGCCACTTTCTTAGCATTCAGGACTGCTTATAACTCAGCTTCGACCCATTTGGTGAAGTAGTCAATGACGACTAGGATGAACTCATGCCCATTGGATGCCTTAGGTGTAAATTTCCTAATGATGTAAATACCCCGTGTGGAGAACGGCCAGGGACAAGTCATGTTGTACAATTCCCACGGGGGTAAGTGCTATAGGTTGGAAAACTGTTGGCATTTGAGGCATCTTCAAACATAGGTTGTGCAATATTGAACCATGGTAGTCCAGTAGTAACCCTATCGAATGATATTTTTGGCGAGCATATTGTCATTTATGTGGGGTTCGCATTCCCCGCTGTGGATTTTCTGCATCATTTCTTCAATGTCAGCCCTTGTGATGTAGTGAAAATGGGTTCCATCGAAGTTTCTCTTATACAGTGCTTTATCACAGATAATATACTAGGCAACCAGTCTGCGGAGAGTTGCTCAGTCTTTCTTGTCAGATCCTTGGGAATACCTACCATATTTGAGGAGGTGCCCAATACCATAGTACCAACAGTCGGCTATTTTGGGGTCTTTCTCCATGCCAAGCCCAATATGGTAGCAGTGGGTGGGTTTGTCTTTTTTTTTGGACAAGGAAAGTGGAAATGGTTATTCCCTCGGGTATGTCAATCATGGAGGCTAAGGTAGAAAGGGCGTCGGCTAGGTTATTCTTTGCTTGGAGCAAGTAGTGGAAGGTGATTTCTTAGAATTGGGAAGATAGCTCTTCAAGGTGGGCATAGAAGGGTAAGAGTTTCTCATACTTGACTTTTCATTTTTTAAGTACTTCACCGATGATGAGGGATGAATCCTCATAGACATCGAGGTATCAAATTCCTTTCTCGAGTGAAACTTTGAGGCCTACCGTGCACGCCTCGTATTCAGTCATGTTATTGGTGTAAGGGAAGTCTAGCTAGATGGAAATGGGAGTGTGAGAGTCATCAGGGGAAACTAGGAGGATCCCAATGCCATACATTTTCTTTTTGGCAGTGCCATCGAAGAATATTTTCCATAGAAGGTCTTCTTGGAAGGTACAAAGCATATTCTCATCAGGGAACTCGGAGATCCAGACATCAGCCTCTTCCATAGGGTAGTCAGCATGGTAGTTAGAGATGGCTCTTCCTTTCATGGATTTTTACGTAACATAAGTGATATCAAATTCAGCTAGGAGCATCAACCAATAAGCCATTCAGCTGGACAGGGAATGTTTCTCGATCAAGTACTTGATGGGATCCATTTGGGATACAAGCTTGATGGGAAAGGTGCGTATGTAGTGCTGTAACTTTTGGGTAACCCAAATAAGAGCGACACATGCTTTCTTTAAGGCAGTGTAGTTAACTTCATAACTAGTTAACGTTTAACTGGTATAGTATATGGCTCTCTCTTTGCGGGTTTCTTCAAGGTATTGGGCTAGCAAAGCCCCAGCAATAGTATTGATTACAGTTAGGTATAGGAGTAAGGGAAGATCAGGTTGCAGTGGCATAAGCGTCGAAGGTTGGGTTAGGTATTGCTTGATTCGGTTAAAGGCTTCTTGGCAAGCTTCATTCCAGACTTTGGTTGAATCCCTTTTAGAGGAGTTTGAAGATGTTTTCACAGATGGAAGTCAGTTGGCTGATGAACTGGCTGATATATTATAATTTGCCAAGGAACCCCCAAACTTCCTTCTCCATTCGAGGTGGTGGCATCTAAAGTATGGAATTTAGCTTGGTAGGATATTCTTCTATCCCTTTCTAACTAACCATGAATCCCAAGAGTTTTCCTTTATTGATGCTGAAGACACATTTCTGTGGGTTGAGCCGCATCTGGTATTGTCGCAGTCATTCGAAGAACTTTTGAAGGGTGGGAACATGGACTTCCCTAGTCTTCGACTTGATAATCATGTCATCTACATAAACCTCAACTTTCTTGTGTATTATAACATACAAAATGGTTGTGGCATCCCTTTGGTAGGTAGCCCCTGCATTTTTTAGACCAAATGGCATGACAGTGTAGCAAAAGTTTCCCCAAGGGGTGATGAATGCGATTTTCTCTTGGTGATCCAGGTGCATCTTAATCTGATTATATCCGACAAACCCATCAATGAATGACTTGAGAGAATGACTGGCCGTATTATCCACAATCATGTCGATATTAGGTAGCGGGTAATCATCCTTCGAAGAGGCCTTGTTCAAGTCTCGGTAGTCGACGCAAATGCGAACGTTCCCTCCTGATTTTGGTATGGTTACGATATTGGGTAGCCATGTGGGATATTCGATCACACGAATGAAGCCCACGTTCAGTTGCTTGACTACTTATTCTTTAACTTTGAGCACTGTTCTAAAAAACCCGCCTAGGCTCCGCCTAAGCACGCCTAGGCTTAAGGCTTGGGACAAACGCCCCGCCTTAAGTTTTTTACGCCTTATTCTTAGTAAAACCCTTAAGGCGCACTTTTTTCTAAAAACAACAATGCTTTAGTGAAACGATATGGCGTTTTAAAGAATTTTTTTTACTAACCGGACCATTATCTCATCCAAAATAATCAAATAGTATTTTAATTTGCATATATTCAGACATATTTTTATGATATGTATAATATTAATATTCTAATAGCCTTGTTATGGTTAAAAAATATTAAAATATATTAAGAAGGCTTAAACGCCTTTTTACGCCTAACGCCTGCCTAGGCTTCTAAGGCTTAAGGCTTGGCCTCCACGCCTCGCGTTTTTTAGAACCTTGACTTTGAGTGACCATTCAGTGCGAAGCTTTCGCAGTTTCTATTTGATCGATTTGCATTCCGGGAGAGTTGGAATCTCTTGTTGTGCTATCTCAGGGTCAATACCAGACATATCATCATAGGACCATGCGAAGACATCCACAAATCCCTTTAATAGTTCCTCAAGTTGCACGCGCTCATGCTCATTAAGGGTGGGACCTATCCTAATCTCGTGCATTTGGCTACTAGAACCGATATTAATAATAATAGTTTCATCTTCATTTACTTGAACGCAGTTATGTTGTTTATTAGTAACCTTATTTAGATCAGTTAAGAATTTTTCATTTGCAAAATCATCATCATCAAGAGTTTGATTAGATTCAAGACAATAAATGTAAGGCACAGCAAGGTACTCAAAATATTCATTTATTTCATTGATAGGAAAAACATCATTGAGAACCTCATCAAAGGAGGTCTCGATTACATCAGAGTGAGGGGAAACAACTAAAGCAGAAATGGGTTAAACATCGGGGCTAGGTTGAACATTAGTAGGTGGCACAGATCTAACATGTCAGTTGAGAAGAAGGGTATCAGCATCTTTGATGAGGTAGGATGTATTATACGATGTAGCCCCTGAGTGGATATTTCAGAGTGCCAGGCCCAGTGTTTGTAGATTAAAATAATCCTTGAAGTCGCTTCCCTCAGAATCTCCAGTATCATTTGTGGCCTCTTCAATGAGTGGTTGTACACGACGATGGGAACTCTCGGCCCATGGGTAGCTATCTCGAAAGAAGATCTCCATTATTGGTTTCATCCTCTTGTCTACATGGTCATACTAAGGTTTAGGGAATTCGCAGAAGGGAAATCTTCACCTTCTCTGATGAATCTTCCATTTAGAGAATCTCTTGGGATAGTTCTAGCGCATTCTAACCATCTCTTCAGTCGAGTCTGACAGAAGCCGTCAGGGATAAAAGGCCTCCTTCAACACAATAGGTTCGATTATCCATTGCTATCTTCGCCCTAGCCGCAATCCGAGCATAAAGTGCATATTCTTGAACATCTGGATTGCATTGATGTATCCATGATGATCATCTTCTGGACAAACCTTATCTTTGAAGTCATCCCCTGCTGGGAGTAGGAGCAGTTCAACTTGGAATCCTAACAAAAGCATATCATTCACCATGTGTTGTATTTCAAGTACTGGATTGTTAGTGCTTGCGTCCTCGGTGTTGTCACTGTCTCCCAAGATGGTAATAACCTGCCCGTTGGCAAAGAAATTGAATTTATGATGAAGGGAATAAGACACCCCTTTGATGCTATGGAATCATAATCGTCCGAGCACACTACACCAAAAAGGCCAAATTAGAACCCTTCAGCCGGCCAGCCTTATCACGGTCAATGACCTCGACAACATATCTTATCACAGACTTGTCACGATCAATGACCGTGATGACCTTATAAAGTTGTCACGGTCAAAGACCATGACAGTTCCGTGACAATTTAGTTAGTAAAAAAAACTTCCCTCTTCTTTTTTCCCACCGTTTTGGTTTCCCTCTCTCTCTCTCTCTCTCTCTCTCTCTCTCTCTCTCTCTCTCTCTCTATGTATCTATATATATATATATATATATATATATATATATATGATTTTGCTACATTTTCTCTCTCTATTTCTATTCCATTTGTATATATGTATGTGTATATGTGTGTGTGTATATATATGTATGTAAATGTGCATGTGTGTGTGTGTGTGTGATGGGGGCAGGGGTGGGAGTGGGGGTGGGGAGGGGGTGTATATGCGCACGCGCTCTTGTGTGTGTGTGTATGTGCATGTGTGCGTATATGTGCGTGTGTGTGTATATGTGCACGTGTGTGTGCTTGTGTGTGGTGGGCAGTGGCAGTGAGGGGAGGGGGCAGGGGGTGGGGTTGCATGTGTGTGTATGTGCGTGTGTGTGTGTGTGTGTGTGTGTGTGTGTGTGTGTGTGTGTGCGTGCGTGCGTGTGTGTATGGTGGGGGGAGGGGGTGGGGAGGGGGAAGGGGCAATAGGGCGGGGGGTGGGGCTTGTTAACTTTTTTATTAAATTTTGATTGGTTTATTAGATATTGCCACTCATATGCAAGTAGTGTCCCTTGTAAAGGAATTGATTAATTATTAATTTTTTTAGTAAATTAATAATTAGTTCCCCTTTCATATGCAAGTAGGATTGCCTCTCATTATAAATTAGTAAATTAATAATTGTATACTTTAATTAATGAAATGAATTAATTGAGTAGATGAATTATAAGGAGTACGGGATACACATTTGTTGTTGCTATTGCGGTTGGATTATAGTGGATCGATGTTCGGTTGGTTACTTTTAAAAGTGGCATGATCACTGGATTATTGTCCATATGGGGGTGGGATTTTTCAAATTTTTTAAAAAATTACTTTCTATCACGAACAATATATATATAGTATGATAATTAAATGAAATATACTTGAAATTACATATAGTGCGCATAGATACTAGCCTTCTAGTTCTTATGCATACGCATTCAATTCGAGAGTCATTACCTCTGTAATGAGATCTCTCGAATTGTCCCATTTGGACAGTTTGGGACTGCATAGTTTCTGTATAATAATATTTTTAGTGGCTTAAAGTTATTACTTTTGGGGCAAGTTCTGCAGTCGTATCCTAATGTTCTCTGGGTACATACTAGATTTACAAGTGTGAGTGTTATTTCAATTGATCAATTGAAATAACACTCACACTTGCCAATCTACGTCGTGTACTTAGAGAACTATGGTGATATGGTGTCGAATTTTTCTCAAATCGTAACAATGTGTGTGAACCATTAAGTATATTACAGAAATATGCGGTCTTGAATGGGATAGGACCACTCACCCTTTAGAGTAGATGGAGGAAATAAGAATTTCTATTATAAATTGAATTTGAAATTTAAAAATCTAATGTAAATAAGACATAATTAAATGAAACATACTATAAATCTAAGTTTTGTTTATACTAATCTAGAAATATACGCTTCTTACCTCTAATAGGTGATTAGTTGTAGTAGCTGTGATGGGATATCCTAAATACAAAGAGTGGATGGGGGAGACAAATAAAATGGGGGATGTGTTTCGCAGAGGTGGTAATGAAATTGTGAAATACGCAAAGAGATGTCATAATGATGAAGAGTTTCCGTGTCCGTGTGGGTAAGGTATTTGAGTGGAAAGAAATTGAACTAATTTGTTAAGATGGGGTATGCAAGATAATTATCTATTTTGGAGTTTTCATGGTGAATTGAAAGTTCCTCTTGTCCCCGAACAACCATCAACAAGTAGGATAGATGTAGAAGGGGACGGCGTAGATTATAATATGTTAGTGGATTTAGTTGATGATGCGTACGGAGTTTATGAAGCGGAGGAGAATGAGGTCTCTGATGATGTATAAGGTTTAGGTGCTCATGAAGATATCACGATAAACCTTGACGATGACTACCAAAGTTTAGAATTTAAGGCGACCCAACCGTTATACTCTAGCAGTGAGATAGATCAAACAACTTTACATGCCATGGTTGGTTTACACAGTTTAAAGAGGTAGTACGGTTTATCTGTAAATAGCATGACAGGAATTCTGAGTTGGGTGAAGGGCTTACTACCCAAGGAGAATACGCTTCCAAATAGCTATCCTGTTATGAAGAACAGTTTGAAAGGTTTGGAAATGAAGTATAAATTGATTCATGCTTGTGTGTATGACTGCACACTATACCAAAAGGAGTATGAAAATCTTGATCATTGTTCGGTATGCGATGAACCTAGATACTGGCAAGGAAGGCACAAGCTAAAAAGTTCCTCAAAAAATGTTGAAATATTTTTCCGTTGGGCCTAGATTGAAGCGATTTTTCACAATACCATGGGTAGCGGAGGTAATGTCTTGGCATGCTAGGACAGAAGTAGGGGTAATCTCATGCGCCATCCTATTGATTCTACATCTTGGAGGAGGATGAATTATGAGTATCCCGATTTTGCTCGAGAACAGCGTAACATTCATTTGGCTATACCAACAGATAGTTTCAATCCATTTGGAAATCTATGCACCAATCAGAGTGTATGTCCAGTAATTCTAGCCCCACTAAACCTCCCTCCTTCACAGTGTATGAGACCTAAATTTTTGATATTGTCTTTGTTGATACCTGGGCCAAAGTCACCAAGTGATGACATCGATGTCTACCTGTCTCCTTTGGTAGAAGAATTAAATGAGTTGTGGGAAGAGGGTGCACTACACCAAAAACATGAATCTGACATGGTTTAAAACTGTGCCAAACCCAATCTGACACGGTTTTAAACCGTTCCAGAATCAGTAGTGCCAGATTTTCTGGCACGGTTAAAACCATGCCAGATTTCCCAATTGGCATGCTTTTGGCACACTTTTAAACCGCGCCAGATTTTAATCTAGCACGCTTTTGATACACTTTTAAATCGTGCTAAATATTGAATCTGACATGCTTTTGGCACCGTTTAAAATCGTGCCAGATTTTTCATTTTTTGGCACGCTTTTGGCACGATTATAAAGCATGCCAGATTGTTCTATAAGAGTACTCAAATTTTATAATTTGTTACGGTTTTAGCACGATTTTAAACTGTGCCAGATTTTTCAGTTCATAAAAAAAATATTTGAAAACAAATCTGAAAAATTAGCAAATTCCAAATCTAGTAGGAAAAATATTTATTATTTACAAAAGAACAACAAGAAAATTCACAAGTTATGAATATCGCACGTTGTTGATAAACTAATGTACATACAAACTTCAAAATATTACAAGAGTTAATAGTTCCTAGATCAAAGAAAAATTGGGCAGGGTTTCCGTTATTTTTTTACCATTCCAAAACCTGCTAATATAAAACCTATCAATATAAAGCCCGCACGACCATAAAATATAATGATAAAATTACAAAAGCCCGTACGGCCATAAAAATTGATAATAAAACTACTAAAGCATGCACGGCCATACAAGTAAACAATAAAACTACTAAATCCTGCACGGCCATAACACAAAAAATAGAATCCTGAACATTAACGACACTAAATAGATAATCCCCCTATCGTAAACCATTGACTTCTTCGTGTGTTCCAAGTGGATAAAAGCTAGCAACTGAATGTTATCCTGCAAAAAAATAGGTCACAAAAAAGATATGATATTAGTAACCAAGTAATTTTTAAAAAAATCATATTTAAGCTAAAAAATTGCATATACGAGTTACAATTATTATTATATTCTCAAATTGGAAGTCTCATGACTATGTGATCAGTTCATACGAGTTACATTAGTCTCATACGAGGTGTTATTGCCTCTGCTGGTTTGGGTTTTCACCCAATTAACGGCTTGTTTTTAATTTTAATCTAGATATTATCAAATTATCGTCATATTCTCAAACCGGAATACCCGTGACTACGCGATTATTTTATACGAGTTACATTGGCCCCGTGCGAGGTGTTCATGCATCTTACGGGGCCGTTTGGGGGCTAGTTTTGGTTTTCACATTTTAATGGCTTATTTTTAAGCCTAATCTAGATATTTTTAAATTATCATCATATTATCAAATCGGGAGACCCGTGACTACGCGATCAGGTCCTACGAGTTACATTGGTCCTGTGCGAGATGTTAGTGCCTCTTATGGGGCCGTTTGAGGGTTGGTTAGGATTTTCACCCTTTGATGACTTATTTTTAATCCTAAGCTATATACTTTAAAATTATCATCATATTCTCAAACCAAGAGACACCTGACTATGCGATCAGTTCCTGTAAGTTACATGGGTCCGTATGAGTTGTTTGTGCCTCTTACGGGGTCGTTTGGGGGATGGTTTGGGTTTTCACCCTTTAACAACATGTTTTTAAGCCTAAGCTAAATATTTCAAATTATCATCATATTCTCAACCTGGGAGATATCAGTGACTATGTGGTCAGTTCCTACGAGTTACATTAGTCCCTTGCGAGGTGTTCATGCCTTTTACGAGACCGTTTGGGGGTTGGTTTGGGTTTACACCCTTTAACGGCTTGTTTTGAAGCATAATCTTGATAGTTTCAAATTATCATCATATTATCAAACCAAGAGACCTGTGACTACGCAGTCGGTTCCTACGAGTTACATTGGTCCCGTACGAGGTGTTAGTGCCTCTTACGGGGACGTTTGGGGGCTAGTTTGGGTTTTTATCCTTTAACGGTATATTTTTAAGCCTAATCTAAATACTTTCAAATTATTGTCATGTTCTCAAACTGGGAGACACGTGACTACGTGGTCAGTTTCTACGAGTTACATTGGTCCCGTGGGAGGTGGTAGTGCCTCTTACGGAGCCGTTTGGGAGCTTTGTTTTTAAGCGTAATGTAGATATTTTTAAATTATCATCATATTCTCAAATCAGGATACCTGTGACTATGTTGTCAGTTCCTATGAGTTAGATTGATCCCGTACGAGGTGTTAGTGCCTTTTACGGGGCTGGTTTGAGTTTTCACCCTTTAACGGCATATTTTTAAGCCTAAGCTAAATATTTTCAAATTATCCTCATGTTCTCAACTCAGGTGACCCATGACTACATGGTTAGTTCCTACTAGTTATATTGGTCCCGTGCAAGGTGTTCATGCCTCTTACGGGGCCGTTTGGGGGTTGGTTTGGATTTTCACCCTTTAACGGCTTATTTTTAAGCATAATCTAGATACTTTCAAATTATCATCACATTCTCAAACTGGGAGACTCGTGACTACGCAGTCCGTTCCTACGAATTACATTGGTCCCGTGCGAGGTGTTAGTGCCTCTTACGAGACCGTTTAGGAGCTGGTTTGGGTTTTCACCCTTTAACGACTTGTTTTAAGCGTAATATTGATATTTTCAAATTATCATCATATTCTCAAACCACGAGACCTGTGACTACGCTGTTACTGGTTTGGATTTTCACCCTTTAATGGCTTGTTTTTAATCCTAGGCTAGGTATTTTCAAATTATCGTCATATTCTCAAATCGGGAGACCCGTGACTGCATGGTTAGTTCTACGAGTTACATCGGTCCTGTGTAAGGTGTTAATGCCTCTTACGGGACTGTTTGAGGGATAATATAGGTTTTCACCCTCTAACGGCATATTTTTAATCCTAATATAGATTTATTTAAATTATCATCATATTCTCAAACCATAAGACTCGTGATTACGCCGTCAGCAACTACGTGTTACATTGGTCCCGTGTGATCTGTTAGTGCCTCTTACGGGGTCGTTTAGGGGATGATTTAGGTTTTCACCCTTTAACGGCTTATTTTTAAGCCTAAGTTAAATATTTTTAAATTATCATCATATTCCCAAACCGAGAAATCCGTGACTATGCGGTCAGTTCCTACAAGTTACATTGGTCCTGTGCAAGGTGTTTTTGACACTTACAGGGCCATTTGGGGGCTGGTTTGGGTTTTCACCTTTTAACGGCTTATTTTTAGGCCTAATCTAGATATTTTGAAATTATCATCATATTCTCAAATTGGGAGAACTGTGACTATGCAGTCAGTTCCTACGAGTTACATTGGTTCCGTGCGAGGTGTTAGTGCTTCTTATGGGGTCGTTTGGGGACTGGTTTGGGTTTTCACCCTTTAACGGTTTATTTTTAAGCCTAAGCTAGATACTTTCAAATTATTGTCATATTCTCAAATCGGGAGACCCTTGACTACGCGGTTAGTTCCTACGAGTTACATGGTCCCGTATGAGGTGTTTGTGCCTCTTACGAGGCCGTTTGGGGGTTGGTTTGGATTTTCACCCTTTAATGGCATATTTTTAAGCCTACACTAAATATTTTCAAATTATCATTATATTCTCAAATCGAGAGACCCGTGACTACGCAGTCGGTTCCTATGAGTTACATTGGTCCCATGCGAGGTGTTAGTGCCTCTTATGGGGCCGTTTGGGGGGATGGTTTGGGTTTTCACCCTTTAATGGCTTGTTTTTAAGCATAATCTAGATTTTTTCAAATTATCATCATATTCTTAAATCGGGAGACCCATGACTATGCAGTCAGTTCCTACGAGTTACATTGGTCCCGTGCGAGGTGTTAATGCCTCTTACGGGGCCGTTTAGGGGTTGGTTTGGGTTTTCACCCTTTAATGGCTTATTTTTAAGTCTAAGCTAGATATTTTCAAATTATCGTCATATTCTAAAACCGAGAGACCCGTGACTACATGTTCAATTCCTACGAGTTACATCGGTCCCGTGCAAGGTGTTAGTGCCTCTTACGGGACTGTTTGATGGATAATTTAGGTTTTCACCCTCTAACGGCATGTTTTTAACCCTAATATAGATTTATTCAAATTATTGTCATATTCTCAAACAGGAAGTCTCGTGTCTTGTAAGAAAAATAAATTTATTAATAAACAAGAGAAGTGTAAAGTAGTTCACAATGTGCAAGATACAATTTAGACGGAAAAAATTGTCATTTGACATATTAAGGAACTTGTGAGATTTCTATGTTTTCAAGTTCATTCACTTTCCCTGATAACTTTAAGGGGTAGACAGTTCCATGATTTTTGAAGTACAATTTACTCCCATAATCAAAGGTCATAAATTAAGAATTGCATAATCTTCTTAGGACATCTCATATAAATTTACAAAAGTCCTCGATTAGATAAATAGGTTTTGATCTTAACCATTGATTATATTAAAACTGGTGGTTTCTTAAAAAATCTGACTTTCAAATAACTAGCTCTTGAAAAGAGTAATGAGCAAAGATACTTGAAAACACTGGCCATAAATATTTTCTACAAAGGGAAAAACTCAATGAAGGCATGACTTACCCAATCAAGATGATACACGAACTCCTCTTTTGGCCTGTAGTTTGTGTTTCTTTTTCCACTAACAATCTCTAATGCAACAACTCCAATGTTTGTAAACATTTTCTTTGTCAGTCAAGTGACCTCTCATATTGCATATTCTGGTGCCATATATCCTCTAGAAAAGTAAAATTCCACAGAGTAATGAACCAGTAAGTATATTAAATGTTTCCATAAGTAAACAAAAAATAACATCATTGCATCATGTAGTCTATATGGAATATGATCAATAAAAAAATAATATGATTAGTGATCTTCTTATGAGCAATTGCAGTAACATAAATTAATTCATTTGTTTTCAGCACTAACCACTAATTTTCAACCTCGACTCTTCATGAATATAAGCCGAGCCTCTAGCTATCCCTAGGCATATGTTCTTCGATGTTGGCCAGTATAGGTTTAGCCTCTGCTCCTCACGTCCCAATAATGAAACATAAAGAAATAAATCGTAAGTCTGTTTTGCCAGGCATAGAACAACATAAGAGATGATAGTGAAGTATTTACCGAAAAGTCTGCGAGCAAGATTATTGTTTTCCAAGTATTCATATACTAGAAAAAACTGGTTTCCCTCGATACAAACTCCAAAAAGCTTAACAAGATTTGGGTGTTGTAAAGCAGATTTTATGCATATCTCATTGACAAATTCCCGGTTTCCCTGCTTTGATTTGGTAGAGAGCTGTTTCACAGTAATTTATGAACCATCTGATAAAGTACCTTATAAGTGAGCAGAATGAATTTTATAATGATTATTTCAGGCATAATACAACATAATGTGACATAGGTGCGTGAACATATTTATTTTCTTTATTATCATTGTTTTTCACATGTGTGCATGTTGTCAAATGTCCCGAATGTTACAAATTTGACAATCGATTGGAAATAACATATTGCATCGGTAAGTAATTACCTTGTACACTGTCCCGAATCCTCTCATTTGTTGAGTCAAAGTTATTGGTAGAAGATTTGATCTATCTTAGAGTAAAATAACATGTTTGTGATTCTAGAACTCCTCGAAGTTCTATTACGACTATAGAAATAAGAAATTACTGAGAGGTCAAGGAAAACAGAAAAAAGTTGTAAAATATATAAACAATAATGGTTCGCTTTTCTCGATATTTAAGACTCATTGTAGGGACCTAAGCTCTAAGGTGTCCATTTTCATATGAAATAAATGTGTCGGTCCACCTCCCAAGTAATGGCCACATTTATCAATACACATATAAGTCCACTTCCTAAGTAATTCCTCACCGAGCACACTTGGTACGTATAGGGTAATAGTACTTAATTTAATCGAGTGTTGAGCTCGTAAAATGTTCTTACTGATTTAAGCACCCGATGCACAATCAGTGGTTGCCTCGTTCTCATCTCAATTTCTTTTATAATTTTTTCAGGAACCTTCAAAGAAAAATTTATAAAGCCGTAACATAAAACAAACTGAAAAATAAAATACAAATGACGTGAAATATTTTAGAATCATCCTCAAATTGAGTGTTCAACATTTTTTCCAACACATTTGATACCCAAAATCATCATTAACAAAGTCAAATTTATGGAACGTGTGTGTAAATCCAGAGTCTACATAATTCAAAAGCAGACGAAAATCCCCTAGAGATTCAAATGAACTAAATAATATACACACACATACATTGAAGGCTGCTTGGAGGACTTTCTTATCAAAACCAAGCAATAAGTTGAAAATGCTCCAGTATGCCCCAGTTGATGGTTCCTGCGCAAGTATTATATATCCAGTTAATGTATGTATACATAATTATGTACATTAACATACATAGGAACATGTAAATTTTGAAAGGCTGAATTAACAGATAATGTTAATAACATAAGAATAATGTATAGGTGAAAATGGTAATGACAGTATACAGTACAGATCAGATTAGTGTGAGAGATAGAGGTAGGTATATATGTATACATATACAGAGAGAGAGAGAGAGAGAGAGAGAGAGAGATGAATTATATTCTAATAAGTACGTTGTGTAGTCATTGGTTCGTCATTTACCTGCCCACCAAAGTTGAGGATAACAAGCTTCACATCTTCCCCAATCCCAAGTTCCTTCCTAACCTGTAATTACTCCTGTAGAAAATTAAATTATAATCAAACTAGAACACTAATTAGTTACACCAAAGGATGTTTCAATCAAATTTTCATGTTCCATACCCACTTTTTGTGAAATCTCCTAACAACCAAAGTCACATCAATCGAGTCACGAGAAGCAGGCGCTGCAATTTTATATAGCCATTTTTTAAAGAAAATAATTCATTGATTGCTTAAACAAGATATATTCAGATATACACATGTATGCTATATATACATGTAGTAAATTCAGTAATGTTGACCTAAAGCAGGAAATTTAAAGTAAGGCATTGTTAAGGGATTGTTGGGCATGAACACGGAGGCCACTGGTGGGTCTTGAGGCGGCTCTGTTCCACGGAGTTCCTCATCAACAAGCAGATGAATGAGATGATTGAGCTCTGGTGTGGTTGCGGTGTGGCTAGGAACGTTGGCTCAGTGAATTTCCCCATCAGTGTGGCCTACGGTGTGGCTGGCATGACAGTAAGTCACGGCCAAAAGAGAGGGTGGGTGGGGGTTGGGGTGGCAGCAAGTCATCGAGAGAGAGGGGTGAGGGGGCAGTGGATCTCATAGAGAGAAGGGAGAGAGAAAAAGTGGTTGATAGGGTTTGTGAATTAGGGAAAAAATTTGAGTTGTCTTGACCTAATGAAGTGTGCTATGATTTGGCACGGTTTAAAACCGTGCCTGATTTTGGTGCATTTTTAAAGCGTGCTAAATGAGGAATAGACCGTGCCAAAATTTGGCACGGTTCTAAACTGTGCCAGATTCTCCTTGTGCAAGCGTGCCAGATTGGTGTTTTTGGTATAGTGGTGTGCAAGCACTTGACTCTTTTAGAAAAGAAGAGTTTACGCTGAAAGCCATGTTGATGTGGGAAATTCATGATTTTTCAGCTTATGGGACATTATCCGGTTGTGTAATACATGGTTATTTGGGGTGCCCTATTTGTGGAGAGGAGACTGAATCTCTTCGTCTCTCCGCTAGCTCAAAAAATTTATATAGGAGGTTTTTACCCCCGGCTCATAGTTTCAGATTTGAGAAAGGTTCCAATTTTTTATTGGGCGGGGTTAAACATAGACTACCGCCGAGAAAAGTTTCAAGTTCAAAAATTGAAAGTAAATCTTCTAATTGTGGCCCTAATATTCTAGGTAAGAATCCCAAATTTAAGAATGTCAAGCATAAGAAGACCCCAACTGGGAATGAAACTGAGACAAGAAAGGAATGGTCTAGGAGGTCAATTTTATTTGACTTGCCTTATTGAAAGAATAACCCGGTGCGCCATGTATTGGATGTGATGCATGCAGAAAAGAACCTTGTTGAACATATTGTGGGAACTTGCCTTGGGGGGAGTCATTCGAAGGATGGACAAAATGCACGAAAAGACCTCATTGAAACTTAAGCCACAACTATGGTTGAAAGAAGATAGTAGGGGAAGGACAATAAATCCCCTTGGTGCGTTTACTTTGACGAGTGGGGAAAGGAAGGTGCTTTTAGACACAATATATAATTTGAAGGGTCCATCTAATTTTTCATCCAACTTGCATAGGATTGTGAATTATGCTACTTATGATTTACATAAGTGTAAGTCCCACGATTGGCATGTGATCATGCAATTGGTTCCTCTATTTTTTAAGCACTGTTTCTCCAAGCACAAGGATTTACGGAGGGCTATTATGCAAATTAGTATCTGCTTCTCACTTTTGTGTGAGAAGGTAGTCAATCGAGAACACATAGTGGCCATAAAATAGGCGGTGACTAAAGAGATTTGTGTGTTGGAGAAGTACTTTCCCCCATTATTTTTTGACATAAGTGTTAATTTATTAGTACACCTATGTGATGAGGTACTTCTTTGCGGTCCAGTTAGATATCGGTGGATGTATCCGTTTGAAAGATTGATGAAAGTATTTAAAGATTACGTCAAGAATACGCGATACATTACAGGATCAATTGCAGAGGAATACATCACTGTAGAGTCATCAATCTATACTCCGGAATATATGTCTGACTCACCAGCGTTGATGATACTGATGAGTTCGTCGAGGATGGTGGTCATGTGATGGGAAAACGAGTGAAATTAACGAGTTTGAAATATGACCAAGTAGCTCATTATCTTTTGACACACATGAAGATGTCGAAGAATGGAAAAAGTAAGTTTAAATTATTTTAAGTTTTACATTATTTTAGATTATCTTTGATTATTTTATACATGATTAATTTTGTAATATGCAGAAAATAAGAATCCTGTGAGAACAATAAAGGACGAAAAATAATGGTACACTCAGACAACGAATTTAGGTTGTGGTTGTCACAAGAGGTAATTATAATGAAAATGGTCATTATATAACGTTACATTACACTAAAAATTTACAACTAACCTAATTAATTTATCTATATTCTCAACTCTTAAAGAAGAGTGATGCGACATCAAGGCTTGCTCATCTAGCCACTGGACCCTTATTCATGGCACAAGAGTACAAAAAGTATCGATTGATCGGTTACATATTCGTCGCAAGGGTGTACGAGAAAAGTACAAATGTACAAAATTCGGGCATTTCATACAAGGATCTTACTTTCTTTCGAGCGGGCGCAAAAGATAAAAACCTCGTTGAAGCTGAAATGGCTTACAATGGTGTAATTCGAAATATATTTGAATTGACTTATATAAGCTTCAAAGAGGTTGTATTTTACTATGACTGGGTAAGAGTTGAGGATAAAAATTCTTGTAAAGTTGATCCTGGCACCAATTGATCATGGTTGACTTGTCCAAGTTAAAAAGCAACGACCACGTGAGCGATGAGCCATTTGTTTGTGCATTTCAAAAGGTCAACCAAGTGTTTTACTCGGAGTATATCAACAATGAGTCGTGGTCAATTGTCCTACATGCGCCAAAGTGTCTAAATAGTAGTGTAGATGACTTGGTTGCTCCTACCGAATATCAATCCATTTTTTATGATAGCCCGAATTTGAAAAAAAAAATTTGTAATAAATATTCCAATTTGTACTTTATCAATTCATTTTTAATGCTTTTAATTGATTTGAACTTTATCACTTTCACTCCTGTGTAGTGTGTGTGTGTGTGTGTGGGAAGTAGGAGTGGGGGTGGTAATGTTTTATATTTTTAGTAATTGTACATATTATGAGTTAAATGTTGTTGTTTTGGAATTCAGAATTGAGGTGTTAAATAGTAATAATTCATTTGAATTTGTTGTAATTGTACATATTTGCATGTCTACTTCTAATTCATTTGTATTTGTACTAATAACAACATTTTTTTTACAGAAAATGTCTCCTTCAGGTATTAAGGCGAGGATGATGATGTTGATTATGATGATGTCGTCTGGACTCGGTGGTAGCAGATGCGACGAGGGCTCTTCTGCCCCTAAGCTCCCCAAATATGGCAAATTGGGGATGGTCGTCTAGAACAAGACGAGAATATTAGCGAGATCTCTCGAGCTGATAGAGACGACCATTGGCCCGGGGTACACTAGTTGAAGGGAGGTGCCAAATGAGCTCAAGCTAGCTATTTGGGTAGCACTACAGGTAATGTATTTATATTTATATGAATAATTCAATTTCAATTTCAATTTAGATTTATATTTATTTACAACTAATATTGTATTTGTTGGACATGAACAATTCAGCCTGGCCCCAGAACTACGCGATTCTGTCTTGGAGCAGTTGAGGGAGCAACACAAGACGTGAAAGAAAAATTTGCGGGGCCGGTACATTGGGAAGACCCGAGACTCCATTATTCGAATGCGTGACTCCGTCCGCCAAAGGAGCCGATCTCATTGGCACAATGGCAAAAATTCATTGACAATGAGATCAGGGAGCGACAATTGGCATCTCGCCAATCGGGGAGGAAAAATTGGGCAAAACAGACGGGCGTTCACTACTCTGGTCGGACGTCTTACGCCGAGGTGGAGCATAGGATGATGATAAGATTTTATTTTTCTATAATTACAAAAATATGTTATTCTTCATTATTTTACTTTGCGGGCCCGATACTAATTTTGTATTATTTTATTTCAGGGGACGGGGAGTGTCCCTAGGGGTAGGCAGCATAGGCTCGATGCTTATGTGTCTATTCGAACGAAGAAGGGTAAGGATAATGAGGCGTCCCCGATTATCGTGTCCACGATTATAAGTAATTCGACAGTTTACTTTTTGTTAATTACATTATAATTATTTTATTTGCTTATTTAACTAATCATGTACTTTTTGTTATTTCAGGCAAAGCTTAAAGAAGTGCATGAGTCGCAGTTTGATGCCAACAAGTCATCTTTATCCACGGACGCACTCAGCCAAGTGCTTGGCGCTGATCGCAAGGGGAGGACAACGGGGTGAGCTCGCGGGTGGAAAAATCTAGGATCATCGAATTAGAGATGAGCTACATCAGGTTGACTTGAATGGTGGACTCGCATAATGCGAAGCTGTCCTGTTCGGAGGTGACGGTCCAAGATATGTTCTCATTCATAAAGCGTTCGTTGGGCAGAAAGGGTAAGGGGAAAGGGAAGGAGAAGGTTGTGGAGGAGGAGGTAGAGGAGGATGAGAACGTGGACGTCGTTGCTTCATCACCAACATGTGTGGACTCTGATTATCTAGTCCCTTATTTAGCTCCCTTCAACCGACCTATGATGACACTTGGTTAGCCAAGTGTGTTTATACATGACATATTTAATGGAGATCAAATAGGGAGGGGGTTGAGGGACCCGAATACCATCCAGGGTATGCTAGTTTATGGACGTTCACTTCAAGACATCGAGGTCAAGGTGCTCATCACGTATGTGATAACTGGGAAGGAGAACTCCCCATTGTGGTTGCTCGAATAATGCGGCATGATGTATATTCAAGGGTGTATTAATTCGTACATAGTGTGACCAATCCACCTCCTGAAACCTACCCCAGACATGTAATGACATTATTTGAATTGTTTTGGATTGTTTTAAGTTGTTAAATTTGAATTGTTTTAAGTTGTTACATTTGAATTATATTTGGGTTATATCGTGATGCATATTTTTTTGAATGTATATTTGCAGTATCTCTATTTTATTTGGATATGTGATGTTTGAACATGTACAACGCTTCTATAGCATGTACAAATATACTGTTGAGCAGTGGCAGTAGCCATACTGCCCACTAGATTTTTTTTCAATTTTGCCGAGAATTGTCACGATCATTGATCGTGATAATTGTTTTTAAATGGTCAGTGATTTTTCACGATCAATAACCGTGATAAATCTTATCACGGTCATTGATCGTTATAATTCTAATGAACTTATCATGGTCAATGACCGTGACAAGTCCATGACAACAAACATTGTCACCCCCAGACTTGTCACGGTTATTGACCTTGACAAGTTGGACTTCCCAGAGTGAATGAATGTGCTAATTCAGCAGGTTTAGTGTAGTGGCAAAAGATTGGAACAGACTGGGATGTTAATGACTTGGAATTCAACAACAAGATTTATAGGGCCTGCCACTATTGCAAGCTTGATAGATCCTATTACTTCTCAGTAGGTGTTATCGTAAGCACGTACGGCAGCAGAGGTTGGAGTAAGGTCGCTCACTATTAATCCTACACAATTGAGAGTTCTTAACGGGCAAACATTCAGAGCTAATTTGTTGTCGATGAGAGAAGGAGCGTATTCGAGTAAAGGTCAAGGATCCAACTAGGTTCACCGCTTCTTCTCACATGGTTCAGGGAAGAACTGTGGGTCCTATGAGTTGCTTGATTAGGTCATTACGGTACAGTTGGGAAGACATAAAAATCCCCCCTAAAGTGATGTTGGCTTAGGTTTTCTTCAGTCGATCGGGGATCGTGCTTTCTTCGAGGGTCATTTCTGGCATAGGGAGATTTTCGACACCCTTTCCTTTATCGCTCGCTGATGGTTGTAGATTTGGAATTTGGTAATATCTTCCTGACCTGGTCATGTGGTTCACAGAAGAAGGGAAAAATATAAATCATGTTTCTTCATCGATATCGGGTTATTCAGCCACCTTGTTAACTTTCCTAGCATCTCCTTGAACGATATCATCCCACATATATCGGCTATCAAACTAGTCTTTTTTAATCTTGCTCTTCATTTGAATCTTTGAAATCATACCCCCATCCGGTGGCAACGATATTATCTTTCCGTGCAAAGTTAATGCACCCCATAACTTCCATGGCCTCTTCGTATAATTCCTTCCATTCGACAGGGAAATGAAGAGCTTAAGGGACCAGGTGCCCTTGTAATTTCAAAGCATCGAGTAGCTCGAATTTACTACAAATATCACTAGTTTGTTGAAATAAATATGCCAAAGTCTGGACCATGTCATCTAGACTGACTTCGTCGATTGGCACTACCCAATTGTCTGACTCTTAGGCTCATTTTTGAGCTTCTAAGAATAATCAACTGAATCTCTGACAGACGATGGTCATTTGGGAGGGCAATTTCATACCGAATTCTAAGAGTTGGTTCAGCACTTCTGACAGTTCCATATCCTTACCTCCAAAATGGGTGCGGACAGCGATGCATGCTCGGGTGAGAAGGGATAAGGCTTGATCGGCGAGGATGGTAGGGTGTAAGAGGAAATATGGGCATGTTTGAAGTGGTTTAGGAGAGTATATGGGTATGATTTATGATTTACTTGGCATGATTTGGGTGGATGGGTCAAATTCTGAGTCTTCTTCTAGAAAGATGGCATTTGTATGATTCGGGAGTGGATAGTGGGTAGTGTTTGGTTTCAGATTAGCTGGTAGGGCGATGACACCTCGATCAATCAGGACTTAGATCACATTTTGGAGATGGAAACATTGGTCGGTGGTACGACCAGCAGTTTGGTGAAAGTTATAATGGGCATCAGGTTTAAAGTTTTTCATAAGTGGGTTTGGTAATGGACAAGGTTCTAAAGGTTTGATCAAATTTCGGCTCAAGAGGGCCTAGTAGACTTTAGAGAGAGGAGCGTGAAGCTCGGTATATTCATTTTGGATCGAGTTTGGGCGACTTTCTGGTGCCCATGAAGCAGTGGGCTGAGATATGTTGCTGATGGTAGAAACCATGATACTAGTAGGTTTTTCAAACTTTCTAGGAGAAAACTCTCTAGTGGTTTTCCTCAGTTTGACTTTTATCTTTGCAAGAATTTCTTCGATCTCCACTCCTTCTTCTTGGAGGTCTCGGAAGTGAGGGTAATAGTGTCCTCCAATTATTGCTCGAACATTGGGTAGGAAGTTCTTCATCACGATATTGACCTGTTATTCTTCGTAGCTACTTTTTCTCTCCACCTTGCTATGAAGGTGCTGACTGATTCCCTAGGGTTCTGCCTAAGTAGGTCTAAGTCATGACGGGTAACTTTTAGCTCCTCGTTATACTTGTACTGTGAAAAGAACTCGCGGGAAACATCTTCCCAACTAAGTATTTTAGATTCCTCGAGGGATAAGAACCAACGGAGTGAGATATCTTCAAAGTCTGCTGGAACATATGGGCCATTATTTCTTCAGAATCCCCTAGGAGAGTAATGGCTCAGTGATAGCTACGAAGATGAACGATCGAGGGTCCACTACCTCTGAACTTCTTGATATTGGGCATCTTGAATTTTTCTGGTAACTTAACTTTAGGATAGGGAGACATGTGGGTGTAGTCCATGTACTTCCCAGAGAGTCTAACTTGATCGAACTTCTTGGTCAACATCTTGAGGTCTTCCTTGACCTTGTTCAATTCTTCCTCTTTTGGTTCAACAGTCACAGGTAAGTTAGCCCCTGGCTGATCAAGGTTTGGCATAGGTAGATGGGCTGACGATGGCCCATTAGCAGGAGGAGCACGGGGAGCGTGTTGGTATTACTCGGGAACCCAAATAGGCTTGGTTACAGGTGGACCCATAGCGCGAGGGAAGAGGACCTCGCACTCTTCGAGGATAGGGATCCAATTTTTTTGCATCTTATGAACCTCGATTTGAAGGTTGTCAATTTTAGCAGTGAGCTGAGCTAGAACTATCAACAAATTCGACTATACATTCGGCACTTAATCCGTGTTCTCCATGGAAGACGGGTGAACCTCGGACTCAGAAAAAGTAAGGGGACTTACAGAACTTTGGGCTGGCTTGACTGAAGACTAAAGCCAATAGGGATCCAGGCCAAGGGTATGTGATCGACCTGATAAGGAGAAAAATTTGGATTGATAAAGGAGGAAAAATGTTTTTGGATACTTTTTGAAAGAGAGAAGAAGAAAAGACGAGACATGGGTCTGAGCATGATTATTATGTTTATTAGGTTCTCACTTCTATTAAGTTTTCCTAGATGCAAAAAAGAAATGTCATACGGGACCCGAGCCTGGAAAAATTGGGTTTACAATATATGTAGGAACTAGGGTTGGGCTTGCTACCAGGCTCACGGGTAGGGTCCCGTTTTAAAAATTGTGCAAAAATTTGGGCAGCAGGCTGACCCAAAATATCGATAGAGTTTCGGGTCAAAATTGACAATCTGACATGTGTGTCCTAGGCTTGACACCTATATGCAGGTATGCAGTTATTTGGGTAATTGGAAGATGTTACTCCCTTTGGCGTAACTTCCACGATATAAATTTTACTTTTGAGGGCAGTCGATACGTGTGGACAAGCCATTTGATATACCTGAGTATACGTGAATTGCCTCACTATATACCTCGTGGGGACGGTACGTGTGAGAGCGAATTCAATATACTCGATATACGTGAACGAGTTCCTAGCGATATACCTTCCGTCATGACTTCTGTAAAGTGGTACGATGTGGGGGAACCGTTCAATATACGTCGAAGGTACTTGGCTAATGGAAGGTGAGAGTCATATCACTTAGGCTAACTGTGACCTGCTGGACCAGTGCCTATCACGAAGTGACTCCCCAGTTTTGGGATAAAATTTGGTCAATAGTAATGCTTTTGGTGATGTTGTGTGTACCATACATGATTCTTTGATTAGTATCTTATGGAGAGAGTATCTTTATTGATCATGCCTAGTTGAGCATGAGGTACAAGTATGAACAGTAGAGCCAACAAGTGAGAGTGGGTGTGTGAAAAGTGTAAGTGAGCATGGATATATACAAGTGGAGATGTGTGTTAGAGACACCTAAGCATGGATTTCTACGTGGTGTGTGCAACATGTGGATATATGTGATCCTAGGTGCACGTGGCCTGAAGTGTACAAGTAAAATGCCTACAAGTGTGTGAACAGTTGCATATGTACAGGGAATAATAAGGGGAACATGGAAATAGGGGAATATTCAAGAAAGTAAAACACCCATGCAAACATAGTCTATCTCTCTTAAAAATAGTTCCCAGCAGAGTCGCCACTGTGGCCATCCCGATCGGTGCCTGGGTGAGAGGAGAGAGTGAGAGAGATACATCTCCCCTCGGGAAGGCTGCGCCGCGGTCTCGCACCCCCCTTGGGAAGGTTGATTCGGCCGTCGTCGGTGTGGGGGAAAATGTAAAAAGATAGAGTCACCAACCTATTTTTTACAAAATAAGAAAAAGAAATGTTGCCACTTCGAGAGAGAGGCATCAAAGACAAACTGATGCATACAAAACTAATAGTTCGAAGGTTCGGGGGCTAAGTTACGAAATGGGAAGGTGTTAGGCACCCATTTTGCCCTTTCGGTCTCTCATGGGATAGTGTTATTATCTTCCTTTATATCCCCATGAAGTGTGTGCGCGTGTTTTTATAATGGATATTGGAATCATTCAACTCATACCATGGATAAGGTAGAGTGAGGTCATCCATAGGAATATTCCCAAAATAACATATGTAGAAAGTATGATTTGTGCGTTCATCACGATATTGATCGTTATTAGGAAACGATAATATATGTTAGATGAAATGCAAACAAGCATGATATATATATATATATATATGGGAGATTTTAGAAAATTAGGGAATTTTGGAAACTAAGAAAATTTGGAAAAAGTGTGATGGATAATTCCGTTCAGAATTTATGGGTCTAACCCTCTTTTATTTGGTTTTAGGATTTTTTTTATAGAAAATAAAGTATGTGAAATATACTAATAAAAAGTGTAGATATTAATGTGTATGAACTAAAGTAAGAACTAGATTATGAATCTAATGTGTATTATTCAAAAACAAGGAATTTAAAGAGAGAGGGAAAGAGTTGGGCCTTCTTTGAGGCTTAATCTTTGGTCTTGGATGAAATACCTTGAGTATTGATGAATGTTGATGAGAGAGAAGGATATTTTCCAAATTGGGTATGAAAAGGATGGGAATGTAAGCTTGGATGGAACTTCACCTAATGGACTTCGTTGATTTCGAGGGAATATTGCTGAGATCACTGATGCTGATGGATTTGTTGTGTATTGGGAATAAGGTCATGGCCCTTATTTATAGGATCAGGGGAGTGCTGATCGGCCTACCCCAGGGGTGACGATCGGCCTACCCCAGGGGGGTCCTATTGGCATGTGATCCCAGACACAGTGCCGATAGGCAGCGATTAAACCTGCCAATTAGCAGTCCTGTGCAGATTTTCCCCAAAAAGTAGTCGTAGGACACAAACCATTAATCAGAATTGTACACGGGGTATACCGTTAGAAGGGTCTTTTAGAGACCTTTAAGAGTCCTTTGGACTGCTCTCGGGTTCAGAAGTTGACTTTAGGTAAAATATGGCTTGGAAGACCACGTCGATCCTTTGGACGGGAGATCATCAGATGCAAACGGATCATTCATCCGCATAGTAAGTCAGAATCGCATACGGGGTGGACCGTTGGAAAGTTTGGGAGATTTAATTCAACATTGAAAAGATTTTTCCTCGGTTTGGAAAGTTTACCTTGATAAATCGGGGCTTGGAAGTGCTCGAGGACCTTTAGGAGTAAAACGGGTCATTCGTCACTACCATAGGCCAGAATCGTGCACAGGCTGGACCGTTAGAAAGGGTATTCAGTGCCCTTATAAGATTCGCTCAGTCTCGTTCGAGATGAAGAGTTGACTTTGTTCAAACGGAGCCTGGGAGCGCCCGATGGCCTCCGGATTAATTTTCGGGGGGAAATTGATCGTTCATTCGAACGGTTATGTTGATTCATGCACAGAGTGGACCATTGGAAAGGGTATTCAGTTCCTTTCGAAGATTCAAGGAGCTTCGCTCTAAAGGTGAAGTTGATTTGGGTTAATTTTGGTCTCGGGAGTGCTCGGTGGCCTCCAAATCGATCTTTAATAGTGAAATGATTCGTTCATCTGAATCGTTATGCCAATTCACGCACGGGGTGAACCATTAGAAAGGGTATTTAGGGCACTTCAAATATTCAAAGAGCTTTCACTCTGACGATAGATTTGATCGGGGTCAAACGGGTCCCGGCGGCCCCTGGTGGGCTCTAGATCGGTACTCGAAGTGCTACCTAGGGTTTATAGTGAGATGGGGAGGTGCTAGAGACCTAGGGGGTCCTAGAATGTGGTGTTTATAGCTATCATCAACATTCCATGGCCAAAGACAACAAAATAATTAAAAAGCTTCTCGGGTAAAGTTTTGGGTTTTACACGGGCTTGCTAAGGCCACCCAACCATTGATGGAGCTATTGTAAAAAGGATCCAAGTTTGCATGGGAGTAGTCGTATCAATAAGCCTTGGGCAAATTTAAAAAGCTGTTAACTTCTCCATAACCCATGATTCCTCCAAAATAAGGTGTACTATTAAAGTTCTATCTCACCTCTATGGACAGGTCAATTAGTGCACTCTTAGCTAAAGAGGTAAATGCAGTAGAAAAACGATTTATTTTTTAAGCCGCATTATACATGGGCTTGAGCACATATACACTAGTATAGAAAGGCATTGTTTAGCCCTTAGTTTTGTTGCTCATAAACTTAGACACAATATGTTATCTTTCACGATCCACATTGTAATAAGATGTGATCTCATAAAAAAATTTCTAGCTATAACTGTACTAATTAGTAGGGCTGACAAATGGTTTTTAATGCTTTCAAAATATGATCTTAAGCATGTGGTCCCTCGGGCTATCAAAAACTAAGCTTATGCATATTTTCTTAACATTTTTTCGTCTAGGACATTCGAACCACCACATGAGGAACTCTCAAGCGATGATCTTTAAGCCAATTAACTAGAATCTAGTTTGAAAGGGTGGAACATGGAATTTCACGGATCATCAACTGAAGGCAAGGGTGGTGCGGAGGTTATCCTAAGCAAAGGGAAAGATCAAGTTCGTTTATCCTTTAAGTTGGACTTCAGTTGTTCCAATAATGAGGTTGAATAGGAGGTACTAGTATTGGGCTTATTAGAGGTATTGAGAAGGGGTATTCTGGTGATTATAATCAAAGGAGATTCAAATGTGGTTGTGAAATAAGTAAATGGGAGTATGCCCATAAACACATGAGTCTAGTACCCTATCGAATGATCATCCAAAGATTTCTCGGACAGTTCCCTGAAGTAACAATAAGAAGGCACCCTAGGATGATGAATAGACATGCAGATGCCTACGCTACAATTGCCAAGAAAGTTTCCATCAAAGGTGATTCAATGGTCATTTGAATTATTAAGAGGACAGTAACCTCATCCATAACTGAAATGCTCCCCACCGATGATAGCAATAATTAGATGGGAAAGATAAGGAAGCAGCTTGACACTGGGGAAGGGCCATTGAGCTTGGTAGAGCTAGCACAATACTTTACCACAACGTTTAATTTATACTAGAAAAATAAATGAGGATAGTTGTCAAGGTGTGTTGACCCTGAGGAAGTCGAGAAGAGACCGAAAGAATCCCAAGAAGATAGCTGCAAGGCCACTAAGATCCCTTTATATTGGAGAATCCTAATAGCAGACTACTTTTGGACTACAATGAAGTAAGGTGTTGTGGCAGTATAAATAAGTTATAATAAGTGTCATTAGTATTACCATGCAACATAGTGTAATTTATCGAGCAACCACCTGATTGGAGGCAGCCATATATTGACATGTTGTTAGATAAAGTAATTACAACGAAAAAGGACAATGTCGTAAGGCTTAAGAGGAGATTTTTGAGATACTAAACACATAATGTCCAGATGTATCGAAGAGGTTATTGTGATATACCTCTGCGATGCATAAGGTTAGAGGAATCATAAGAGGTACTAAAGCAAGGCCACGAGTCACGCCATATTGAAGGAGAAAAGTTTTATGACCAACTAAAGACCTCAGGGTATTTTTACCCAACTATGGAAAAATGCTCTATTAAGTTCGTTCGAAGGTTCAAGGCATGTTAACTTCATGGTAATATGATCCACACTCCTTCAGTGGACTTTCACTCACTTTATACCCCTTTTTCCTTTTCATGCTTGGGCATTTGACCATATAGGAGCCATTAATCCTTGTTCCAGAGGGTAATATTTGGATCTTAGTTGCCACTGAATGCTTCACTAGGTGGGAAGAGGCCATACCTCTCAAGAAGTCCATAACAGGGGTGGTAGCTCAGTTCATGAAAGAATAAATCATCTATCAATTTAACATTCCAAAAGTCTTCCTTTCAGATAATGGAACTCCATTTGTAAACAGTGAGGTAAGGATACTCACAGATAAGTAGTCCATCACCCATCAAGAGTCCATTGTGGCCTACCCCAAGTGCAAGGGCCAGGAGTAAGCTACCAACAAGACTTTGATAAATATTCTAGCAAAAATGTTGGAGAATTTTCCTAAAACTGGGAATGACTAGAGGTGCTTTGGGATTATAAAATAACCAAAAGAAAATCTATCGATTATACTCATTTTTCCTTGGTGTTTGGGGCTAAAGCCATCCTGCCAGTTGAGATAGAAATACCTTCTACCGATACAACTTACGAAGTGCGATGCTTCCCAAAAGTAGACACGTTCAACTGGAGGCCCAGATGAGCATAAGGACAATGTAAGAAAACACTTTAAAATGTACACAATACAGCTCTCCAGGTCATATGACCCGATGGTGAAACCAAGAAGTTTCAAGGAGGGGGACTTGGTACTAAAAGCTTGCACAAGGCATATGCATGGTTTGTCACTGTCAATGTTTGAAGCTAATTGGGAAGGTCCCTACATAATGCGTAAGACACATGACTCGAGCTACTATGAGATCTCAAAGATTAATGATGATGTAACGTTTAATCTTAACAACAAATGGCTCAAGATTTACCATGTTTAAAATGTTTTGTTATTTATCTTTATTTCCCTTTCGGGGTTCCAATTATTATAGTTGGTCAAGAGGTTATTCTCACACAAGCTAGGGAAAAGTATATTGTTTGTAATATGATGAAATTATATGACAACCCATTCAAGTACATTTTTTAAAGTAAAAAGGCACACGCAAAATAAGATATAACTAATAATCTATTACAATCTCAACTATCCATACAAGTTTTAACAAAGTTGTAGGAAGAACTATTGTCCCAAAATACAAAAGGGGCGGAGCAGAGTCCTAATTAACATTGGGTTTATTTATGATAAACCATAAGTTGGTAAAATCAATGAGCCCATAGTGAAGGTCTATGAAAGCAGATGCTAGCTCAACTTTCTCATTGGTAAGATAAGTCATGTCCTTATTATGTCCCTTCATCTCTTGTTGTAGCTTATCTAACTCTGACTCAGCTTGGGTTAAGGCCTCTTGGGTAGCCACAACCTTCTCCTCTGTTTTGATTAGTTTAGGGTGAAGGCTAGCCATTTCTTCAGCAATATCAACTTGGTTTTTTTTACTGTCTTGAAATCTTATATAAAATGAGGGCAGGATGGCTTTCTTGAATGACCTTAACAATTCGATTAACCACGTCACAGAGAAACCATCATTGGCCTGCATGTTGATCTTTCCCATTAACTCCTTAATTCCAATTGAAGTTAGAGACTGCTAAGGAGTACTTAAGACCTCACTTAGTACAGTAGCAAACCCTAGCAACCTGAAGGCCATCATCACAGGAATTGGCTTAATGTAATTAGGATAGAAGGTATAGGGGTGAATTTCAAGAAATCATTCCAAGAGTTCACGATGCAAGATGTCGAGAATGTGGGGGAAATCCCTAAGATATTACTTAACCAAAGTTGTGGGGGATGCCTTGGGAGGATGAATGTTGAAAGAACTGTTACTTGTTGAGGGAAACACTGTGGTTGATGCCTTATCTTCTTCTTCTTCTTCTTCTTCTAAAAGAGGAGTGGCCGCATGAGATTTTACTTTAACATTTTTACCATTAGAAGGAAGGGTAAATTGTCTCAAAATAGCATCAATGACAGTAGGGCTCACAATCGCCTCCCTGCAAACACCCTCATGGGGGACTTAAGCAGCAGGCACAATCGGATAAACTAAAACTCCAATAGAATCCCCACCAAATGGGGGATAAAGTTGCTCGAAGATATCTTGACAGTTAAATAAATAAAGTCAAAGAGAGCAGTTCGAAAAAATATAGTTTGACCTTATGGTTGTAAAAGTCCCAGGGTAGTTGAAGCAAAAATGGTTTCTCGACTAAGTGCTCTCGGCAAGTTTAAGTCCTAGGGTACTTAAAGCACAAATGGTTGCTTGGCCAAGTACTCTCGGTAAGTTTAAGTCCTAGGGAACTTAAATCACAAATGGTTGCTCGACCAAGTACTCGCGGTAAGTTAAAATCCCTGGGTACTTGAAGCACAAACAGTTTTTAACCAAGTACTCTAGATAAGTTTTACCTTATGATCGCAAAAATCCCAAATTACTTGAAGCACCAATGGTCGCTCAACCAAATACTATTGGCAAGTTTTTTTTAAAAGATGACCAAAAGAATTTTAAAGATACAACAACAAATACTTGGTCAAAACTTGGGAAACTCTTTCTCTTATTTTGTTTTTAAGAAGAAAATCAAGTACATGAAAATAAAAGAAACATACCTCTGTCTGAAAAAGGCATGGAGGATTGGTTTCTTAACAACAGGCTCAATAGTAGCACTTACAATAACTTCAGCCTCCTCAACTTCAGTAATGGACCCACCTTCTAGAATAGAGGGCCTAAAGATGTTCACAATAACTTGCTCGTCCATGGAGGGCACAATTATTAAATCCCTACAAGTGTTAACAGACACAGACACACCCTCAGCATGAGCATTAATGCTCGCAAGATCAAATGTTCAAACGTGCTACAAAAAAACAGAGAGGTCAAATAACAAATAAGAGAAAGGAAGAGTTAAGTTATGAAGCTTTGCATAATAGTGACTGGCTCAACAGCTAAAGGCTACCTCACTTCATCTTCACATTTCTCCAACACAGCTTTGGCAAGAGCATCTTGGTTACGTAAGAAAGAAGATTCAGGGGTATAACCAGAAATAATTGACCTACTTAAATAGAAACCATCCCCTTCCATGATGGGGAATTAACCATTACCCCTAGGCCTTTCGCGATAATTGATGGTGCTTCGCGAAGTGGATGTTATTGTATTGTAGTTTGTTCTAATGCGGGGTATGGTTACTCTAATGGTTAATATGATGAGAGAGAATCTGGTTGAGGTTGATGATGAGAGGTGTGTTGTATTTCTTCAGTTTCCTGAACCTCCGCCTGCTCTCGTTCGGCCATGAGAGTATTAACATAGGCATGAACCTGTATACCACAACCAAGGAGTAAGAAGATGAAAATAAAGAAGGAGGCGAAAGAAGCATGAGCAATCAAAAAAATATACAATATACAAGTTGGTGCAAATAATACATCTTCACTAAACAAATCGTCAAGTATAGTATAATCTAAAGGGTCAGAATAGGCTTCTCGGTGCTGTATATTCTGCGCAAGTTGCATGATTGGTGCATCAATGGTACCTCCTCAAGCTCCTCTTCTTTAACATCAGTTGTTATTACGTGAGAGGACTCTACCTCCTACTTATGTCATTTTTTATCACTTGTACTAGCTGGAGGGATTAAGAAAAAAGGCCCAGAGACCATCTACTCCTCAATAAAGGTTCGAAAAACCATAGAACCTTGATCATTCTTACTCATGAGGTCATTAAATAACTCAGTTACTTTATTTTTTATTTAGGGATCAACCTCCATCGCTAGAAATGCAGCCTTCAAATGACCAGTGACAGCAGTCTTCTTCCCTTGTTATTTACTCATTGCTTTCATAACTGTTCTAACTGAAAGATCACTACACCAAAATTGCTAAATTATCACCAAAATGGCCAAATTATCACCTTTCAGCCGTCTTAGAGCAGTTGAGGGAGTAACACAAGACGTGGAAGAAAAATATGCGGACACGATACTTTGGGAAAATACGAGAGTTCATTATCCAATGGCGTGAATTCGTCCCGCCGAAGGAACCGATCTCATTAGTACAATGGCAAAAGTTCATTGACAATGAGATCGGGGAGCAACAATTGGCATCTCGCCAATCGGGGAGAGAAAATCGGGCGAAAAAGATGGAGTGCACTACTCCGACCGGACATCTTACGTCGAGGTGGAGCATAGGATGATGGTAAGATTTAATTTATCTATAACTACAGAAATATATTATTCTGCATTATTTTACTTTGTAGGGACGATACTAATTTTACTTTATTTTATTTCAGGGGATAGGGAGTGGCCCTGGGGGTAAGCCGCATAGGCTCGATACTTATGTGGCTCTTCAGACGAAGAAAGGGAAGGACAAGGAGGTGTCCCCTAGCATCGTAGCCACGATTGTAAGTAATCCGACAGTTTACTTTTTGTTAATTACGTTATAATTTTTTAGTTTACTTATTTTACTAATCATGTGCTTTTTGTCATTTCAGGCAAAGCTTAAGGAAGTGGATGAGTCACAGTCTGATGCCGACAAGGCATATTTGTCCACAGACGCACTCAGCCAAGTGCTTGGCTCTGATCGCAAGGGGAGGACAAGGGGGTGAGCTCGCGGGTGGCCAAATATAGGATCATCGAATTGGAGACGAGCGACATCGAGTTGGCTTGAACGATGGATTCACATGATACGAAGCTATCCCGTTTAGAGGCGACGGTCCAACATATGTACTCATTTATAAAGCGTACGTTGGGTGGAGACCGTAAGGAGAAAGGGAAGGAGAAGGCGGTGGAGGAGGAGGTGCGGGAGGACGATGTACAGGATGATGAGGATGTGGAACTCGCTGCTTCATCACCGACACGTGCGTACTTCGATGATCCACTTACCTATTTGGCTCCCTTCAACAGACCGATGTCGATACTTGGTTGGCCGAGCGTGTTTATATTGGACGTATTTGATGGCCAGCGGATGGGGCGGGGGTTGAGGGACCTGAATATCATCCAGGGTGGAATAGTTCATGGACGTGAGCTTCAAGAGGTCGAGTCCAAGGTGCTCGTCACTCATGTGATACCCGGGAAGGAGAACTCCCTATTATGGTTGCACGAACAATACGGCACGATGTATATTAGTGGGTGTGTCAATTCATATATCATGTGGCCTACTCACCTCCTCACATTTATCCCGGACATGTAGTGACATTATTTTTAAGTTGGTACATTTGAATTATATTTGGATTATGTCATCATGTATATTGTTTCTATTTTGAACATATATTTTCATTATCTTTAGTTTATTTGGACATATGATGTTTGAACAGGTACAAATATACTGCTGGACAGTGGCAGTGGCCATACTGCCTGGCAGATTTTTTTTCGAATTCTGCCCAGAATTGTCACGATCATTGACCGTGACAAGTCCTTGACAAATAAGGTTGTCACGGACTTGTCACGGTCATTGACTGTGATAATATTTTTAAAAAGGGTCAAGGCTTTGTCACGATTATTAACCGTGACTAAACTTGTCACGGTCAGGGACCGTGACACGACCGTGATAAGTTCGTGACAAAAAAAGTTGTCTCGCCCTGAATTGTCACGGTCATTGACCTTGACAAGTTAAACTTGTCAAGATCAATGATCGTGATAATTCGGCAGATTTGGTGTAGTGGACCAAGAGGTGTCTCATTACCAAGATTAGGATGGGAGGCTACAAGGGCATCCTTTGTCTCATCAATGAGAAGTGAAGTGTAGGCTCCCTTTTTTATCTTCGAAATGGCCTCCTCAATGGGCGTTAAAGGAGGAAGTTCGCTGGGTAAGCTATCATTAAGGTTGCTTAAGTCTAATGACGATTGCTCAATCGAACAACCCTTCATTCCAAGATCTGTTGAGTAAAACCTCCCAACTTCTGGATAAAGTGGTCGATGTAAAATGACTTTTTAAAACCTAGCGAGTTGATCGGGCCCAAATGTAGAAAGGTAGGTAGTGGACCTACTACCTCCTTCTTTCCTGGAGGGTGTTACTAACTTGTTCCTATAGAGAATCGAGAGAGATACAACCACACTAGTAAGAAAATTATCAGAGGTAAGAGAAAAGTTAGTGGGCGGCTCCAATGAGTTATGGTGTAACAGACGCACTCCCTGGTCATAGCTAAATTGGGTCGCTATACGGTGAGGAGAGTAAATAGAATAGAAATATTCCCACTTGGTATCAAAAGGAAGGTAAGAGGGGTTATAATCAAAAGGACACTTGTCAAAGGGAGGTTACGGGCGGCAACCTCGTCGGCCTCATAAATTGATCGAGAGGACTCACCAAAGAAGTTGCTGGTGTAAAATTGATTGCCGACAACATAAGGACGGGCGACGAACGCCTTAACATTGGTAATCAAGGTGTTGAAGGGTTTCTTGATTTTCTTATGACTCTAAGCACATATATGAGGAATCTTCACAGGATAGGAGACAATTAAAAAATCACAAGGCGAAAAGGCAGGAAACTTGGAATAAAGGAAGGCGGTAAGGATCATGTGATTAGCATAATTTGAAACGTCAAATCTTTCGATAGACCTGACGGAATTCTCATACACTTGATCGAGCCAAGTATAGAGAGAGCCCAAAGTTATAGAATCCAGGGGGATTTTGATACTAAGGAACATCTGAACATCCATGCTAATTACATCCCTCTTTGGGAAGTCATGAGGCTTCCCAGGAAAATAATTCCTTACTAAAATCACTAATATATATGCAGCTAACTCCAAATCTCTTCTAAACCCTTCCATTGTGGTAGGTAAATTGACAACTTGTTTACCTTTAGGGTTATTTTTTGCCAACTCTCTTGCCTTGGTGGCAACCTTATCTTAGATGAAGTAAAAATATCTAATAAGTTCGAAGAAGGTATACTTGTTTGAATTCCCCATGCACTTCTTACAAACACCCTCCACCCTCTTTCGAATGGCCTCCTCCTTTATCGTGAGAACTTCCTTAAACAAGGTCTCATTACCAGCAGCACCTAATCCCAAGATTTCACAAACATCTTCCCAAGTAATGGTGAACTCCCCCTTGCCAAGTTGCCATAAAGGTGTGGGACTTGTGGTTCCACCGAGAAACATTGTTATTCTTGGCCCGAGTCAAGTTGCTAAGCCACATTGAGCAAGATAGTCCCACTTGGGACAAATCATTAACATACTTGTCATGAATATATTTGATCCAAGGGCCTAGGCTGTTGTAATCCCCATCACTGAACTCAAACATAACGTTCGAGTAAGGAAAATCCCCACACCCAACTCTAAATCGGACCACACTAGCGCCTGGGATATAGGCCCAGTGCTCAACTTCTTCATTTTCTTCCATAAGAATGTGAGAGGAAAGTTTGGCCTGGTGCTTCCAAAAGATAGTGTTAAAGGTGAAAATGACGTGAAGGAAATGAAACCCATTTATAAGGGGCAAAATGTCGAATTTGAAACGGTGGGGGTAGTACCCACACGCGCGTGGTTGCGTGTGTGTAGCCAACGTAATTATAATTCTCTGATGTGATAAAGACCAAGGTTAATCACGCGATACTCACGTGCTTGCCCTAGTACGCCACGTTTAAAGGCGATGGAAGAGTTGTAGGCACATTCAATGCGAAATGATGGTAGCATAATTTAGGGGGTTGAACGAGTAATTTCTTGATTCTTTTTTGGGGGAACACAATGGTCTTGGAGGAAATTTCAAAAAACCATTATATTTTCCCCAATGTAAATAAATAAAAACAGCATAAAACGTATTTATATATGAGAAATTCTTCATAACCAAGTTTTCAGGTCATTCGAGCAAAAGCTCACTCGAAGGAAAATACATATGTGGTTACACATACCTTTGTACAAGATAATGTTCTCATGAATATTTCTTCATTCTTTTTAAGAAAACCCTTGTTCACATGTCATTCAAATAGAGGTGATGATTTTTTTGACAAACATTTCTTTACAAGTAAACAAATATCTCTACGAATGGGAAAATGTAAGAGGAGGTCCAAGCTCAAGATTGATCGAATGACTAATCTTTCTCAATAAGAGGATTAATGAAAAGGTAAAGATTGTCCAACATAAGAACATTCGCAAGAATCCCCATAGTCGGATTGCATGATCAAATACTCCAAAACGAACGTTGTCACCCGAGAGACATCCCACAAGAAATAAGCTTGATTAAGATAACTTATAGACACATTTGTAATAGGAGTAATGATTTAAATGTACACTCTTTTATCATCAAAATACTTGGGACTGTTTTGTAATAATTCTTAGGTCGATCGGTACCTTCGAAGACCATGTCCGGAAGGACATGGGAGTTCTCACATGATCTACCGAACAACCTCATTTAGGAAACCTCACAGGGACTTGGTTTGGAGGATTGTGAATAAGGTAACAACGGGAGAGTGATCCCAACCTCTTTGGCACACTTGACAAAACCTCTGTTTAATTAGCTCAAAACAGCATTCGGGAGCACCATCAGTCAAAGTACCTCACTCAAGGCACCTCACCTCTAACAGTTATTAAAAATTCCTTTTAGTTCTCACAAATAACTCCAGGTTGTTTAAACAATCACTCTTCCAAAGATCACAATTCTCTAACAACACAGCTCATCTTATACTTCACGGATCACTACTTGTATAACGCCATGATTCCTGACAATTTGGGAACTCGAGAAAGGTGGCACTCAAGTAAATTATTCCTCAGGCCACTAGATCGTTTAAAGGGAATGTCCCGTCAACCGTCATAAAATAAACCTTTGTATCAACCTGTCATGTCCCAATCAATGCAAAGAGACTCTTGACGGCACAAAAAGTGTTCCGACCAATATATAATATCTCATGCATTTAATGCGTTATCTTCAGTATTAAATGCACGATACCCCTAGCATTGAATGGGGTCAGAACATTTAATGCAGGCAAGGTCGCTCGAATTACCTGACCCCCATATAAATACTCTCATTAATTTCCTTTAATGGGATAACTTCTTCTCCCAAGTTACAACCCAGTTCTCTCTAAACACGAGAGATTATTGTTAGTTTACCATCTAATGATTATTTTCCACGATCTTTAGAGATTAACCACTCCAATTACCCGTAACCATCAATATCCATTACACATAAGAGGTTTACTGCCTTGCCTTTATTATACCAAGGTGCTTGTTCTTTCTCCCTCCAATCAAGTTGATTCTGGGGCTTCACTTCATTTATTATAGTAAAAGAATATTTATGTCGTAAAGGCTCATTTAATATAGGCTTTTTATTTTAAAGACTAGTCATCGTTGACATTATAATTCTCATTTACTGTATCATTCTTTGTGCACTAATCATCATTCTGATAAAGGGTTACGCCTTACTAACTAGTAATTGCACTTAAAAACCCCACCTCTTACAACCTCAAGAGGACTATTGGATTAGGTCTATTTTACTATAACTTTCCATTAGTACTTGAAGGATATTCTGGTGTTAGTTGAATCATTATTGAAAGTGATAATAAATCCACATTTGGACGGATATTCACCTTAGCGGGTGGAGTGATTTTTTGGGTATCCAAGTATCAAACTTGCACAACACATTAAATAGTGGAATCAGAGTTTATAGCAGTAGAAACAGTAGACAAAGATACAAAATGGCTAAGAAATTTATTATTATATATAAATTATAGCCAAAAACCAATTCCACCCATTTCTTTGTACAATGATAGTGAAACTATCTTGCCTAGAGCATATAATAAAATTTATAATTAAAAATCTAGGCACATTAACTTAAGACATGAATATGTCAAGAAATTAATAGCAGATGAATTTATTAATCGTATTTATGTTAGAACAAGTAATAATTTAGAAGATCCTATTACTAAAGGACTCTTAAGGGATTTGGTATATGATACATCTAGTGGCATGAGTCTGAAACCTTTTTAGAAATTCGCCAGTAATAGTAACCCAACTTTGTAATAGCACTACCACTATTTCAAAGTTTAATGGGTAATAACAAGTTAGTGATAAGTGATTGTTTATGTATTGAAATTAATATAATTTAGTGTCCCTTCTAGGATGTTGTGTAAAGATTGCTACATTATGAGGATGAGTTCAACTCTTAATAAATTTCAATGTCTAAAGTAGCAAGGACACGTGAGTGAACTTCACCTATGTGAACATGGGAAGTGAGGCAGCTTCTAATAGGAGTTTAGATTTACTCTTGTAAATGTTCATGAGACCATGACAGAGCACACGACCATAATAGTGCTAAAATGTATTGAACATCTCATAAATAATTGAGATATCTCATGTGTGATATATTTTTTATTTTAAATCATAAATCATAAACAAACTAGTGCGGTGTGATTTATAATCGAGGAGATTTTATGTTTTATGAATTCCTTGACCATTTATGACTAAATTAAATCATAAATCCATGTAAATGGTCAAGGAATTCATAATCGAGGAGTTTCACAACTGCTTCAAAGAAGGTAGAATCAAATTATGATCTCATTAAATACTTTGGTGTAATCTCACTTTGATCATGGAATTGAGAATAACTCAAGACAAATGTGTCTTAAAATGGCAACATTAAGGAAAACTAATTTAGTCACTGATCCTTTCAAGGTTCATACATAATCATAAAATTATGTTCAACAAGTTTGGAGGAAAATATAATGTGAGTGAAAAACTTAAGCATAATGCTAAAAATGTCATAATTGCATTTGTAGGTCTATGGATCGATATGAAATTATGAAACTGACTAAAGTATAGAAACATATTAAAATTTTCAATTAAACCTTTCTTATATGATTGAAAAATATTGACTTACCTTATTAATCGATGCGTATTAGCCATGTAAACATCAAATATAGCGGCACATGGTTTTATGTGACATCTTGCACTTTAATGGAAAACTAAAGTCTTTGTGATTTATGTTAAGAGTACATGTAGCAAATAATATTCTATTTTGCTTAACATTTCTAATCTATGATTGAAATTTTGGAGGAAGTATTGTATTTTATTAAATATATTCTCAACATATTACTGATGACAATTTGTATTGGATATGGAAAAGGTTAAAATCTTTGTATAGATTATTATGAATGTGGAGTGTTTGTCTAAGGCGATAGTTCCTATCCAAAATAGGAACAAGACACAATTTCTATCGAAAATAGAAAAAAAAGCATTGAATCTGCATTCATTGATTGTAAAGTGCATTTAATATATTATAGTATATTCAATGTGTATATGTCTCGAGAAGTGTATACTTTATTGATTGAACGAAAATTAATACTTGAGTACATTGATTGTATTACAATGTCGAAAATGATTAAGCATGTACACGAATATTTGAAAGGAAGATAATGGATCAAAGACTTTAAAAATATTTCCAAGTGTATATATTAGCATAGTTGGAGGTGGTAAAGTTTGGAAATAATATTTTATGATTGAGTATCAATATTATTTCTTAAAAATCAAGGTAGCTGTTGATACCAAATTTAATCTGCTGACTTGGATCAATCATATGAAGACACGTGGCTATCTACATGGCAACAACATGCACTTTCGAGATAATCACACGCTCTGAGGAACCATGTTACTCCGAGGAACTCATACCCTCCGAGGGATAGACCTCTCCGAGGAACTCATACCCTCCGAGGAACTCATACGCTCCGAGGAACAGACCTCTCCGAGGAACTCTTGAATATCAGAAAGCTTAGGCGGTCCGAGCTACTCAGGGGGTCCGAGCTGAATCTCGAACAAAGCATTAATTGATGAATAACCAACAGTTCAACTAGTTCATTAAATGCTTATCATTTAGACGCACACGCTTAAAAGGCATTAAATGTATTACCCTTTCATATGTATATCATTTAATGTATCACCCTTTCATATGACAGCCTCAAGGCTATAAATACGTTGTACAATCCTCATTGTAGGGGATCTGATCCTGAATCCAAACTTTGGGATCCAGAACGGAATTTCTTGTAATCGAGAATTCCCAAACACTCAGCAATAAAATAATAGTGGACGTAGGCCATTCTTATAAGGCTGAACCACTTTAAAATCTTTTGTCTCATTCATTTATCTTTGATTGAATTATTAGAGTGATCTAATTTTTTACATCAACAGATTGGCGCCGACTGTGGGAAACGACTGGTAAAATCGTTTTCTCATACAAAACAATCCATTACTAATGGCTGATATACCTGAATCCAGTAATCGAAACACTGGAACCCCTCCAAATCCATCTGCTCCACCAATTATTCCAGATCTGACCGGAATGATGGCGAATCTCGCTCAGGGCCAGACCGTCATGTAAGAAACGATGCGACAACTATCCAAACCCTCCATAGCGGTGCGCCAGCCCATTCTGGATCACGAAGCATTCAAAGAAATATCCGTGCGCCTTCTGTGCGTACTAGGCGTACTAGTTCATATCGCAATGAGGAATCTAAAGATTTTTCTTATCAACCTGGACGAACTTCGTCAGTACGAGCCACAGATACTGAACAACGTGTCACCCTCTCCCCAGAAAGGACCAGTGCATTGGAAAGATTAAGTAGGGCCTCTCCTTTTGATCGATTAGGCCCTAGGAGGAACAAGAGTCCTCTTAATGCAGTGTAGACGATTTTTCGACGACCATCAGATTTAAGGGAAGGATCTGCCCAGTCGCGACCAGTTGCTCGTCAAGATGGATTCGATGACCGACCAGCTGCTCGTCAAGATAAATCCCAGGAAGCCACTTCAACGCGATCAGTTTCTCAAACCAATAGGCCCGAGGAAGGAAATGATGCTTGGAAAGGATCTATTCAGAGGCTGGAGGATAGATTAGGGGAAATGGCTAAGGCCAAGAACCCTCTACAACGAACCTTTGTTTGGGGAACACCTTTTGTCCAGGACATTGTTGATTTCCCAACACCATCGAAGTTCAAAGCACCTGTTGTGACTCCCAGGTATGATGGGAAGACTGAACCCCGTCCTTCATATAGAATAATATCAAGATGCTGCCGACATCTATACTGTTCCAGACGAGATGAGATGTAGGGAATTCTCGGGAACTCTTATCAGATCTTCTCAGATATGGTATAATAATCTTCCTCGGGGTAAGATTTTAACTTTCCTTCAACTGGCCGAGTTATTCATTGGGAATTTCTGCTTCGGAGCAAAGCCAGTTAAACGAGTAGCACATTTGTTAAGTGTTAGACAAAAAGCTGGTGAAAGTATTAGAGACTATATAACTCGTTTTAATAACGAGAAGCTCGAAGTCATTGATTATGAGGAGAAGACAGCGATTACTGCTTTGATGAGTGGACTGCTGCCGAACAAGTTGTACTACACTTTGGCCAAAGATCCACCTCGAACCATGTCGGACCTGATGGGAAAAGCATCCATGATTATGAATGCCGAGGAGGCTATGTCTGGGAAGAAGAATATGGATGCCAAAGAAACCAAGGTGGAAGGTGATAAAGCTAAGAAGAAAGAGCATAAGAACAATGGTGGTGACAAACATTCCAAAAGTAGGTCGTCATGGGAGGTGTTGAAGAAATTTGATAATTACACGCCTTTGAAGGCAAATATCAACCACGTCCTGGAAGAAATTAAGAACAGTGAGGAGTTAAACTGGCCAAAGAAAATGAAGTCAGACCCTGACACGAGGAATAGGGAGAAATACTGTGAGTTCCATAAGGATCATGGCCATATGACCAAAAATTGCATAGCTCTTCAGAACGAGATTGAAACACTCATCCGACGAGGAAAGCTAGCAAAGTATGTTGATTGGGGAGACGAAAGAAGAAGCAACGACCGAACTAGAGAGAGGTCTAGATCTCCTCGTCGAGCAGAGGAGAAAAAGAAGAGAAACCATGAAGATGATCCAGATGATGACCCCGATATTCCCAAGAAACCAAGGCAGCCAGAACGAGAGGTATTTTCAATACGCTTTGGGTCATTTGATTTTAATGTTATTACAGGAGGAGATGCAGGAGGAGGAGACCTTACTGCAGAAAGAAAAGCTTACCTCGGAGAGGCTCATGCTTGCTCGTACATTCAGCGAATAAATTTAGCTGAGGAAGATCGCCCGAGAAAGGTGAATAAAGAAAAATTGGTCATTGGGTTTTCAAAGAATGATCTTGCAGGAGTTATGTATCCTCATGATGACCCACTAGTGATCAAAATGAGAATAAAGGAGGTAATGATTTCAAGAGTGCTGGTTGATAACGGTAGCTCGGCAGACATCATGTTCTACTCATGTTTCGATAGTTTAAATTTAAAGTTATCTCAATTGGAGCCTTACCACAGACCCCTCATCGGTTTTGCTGGCGAGAAAGTATTCCACTTGGAACGATACAAGTTGGATATATTCATTGGTACATGGCCTGCTTGTCGGACAGAAAGAATACGATTCTTCGTGATGGATAAGAATGTCCAGTCATCGTACAATATCATCATGGGAAGGGTAGGATTGAAGAAGTTCGAGGCTGTACCATCTACAGTGCATCAGCGTCTAAAATTTCCAACAAACTTTGGAGTAGGAGTTGTGAAAGGTGATCAGAAAGTAGCTCGGGAATGCTATTATTCATCCGTCGAGCAAGAAGAACTGGAAGAATCAAAGAAAAAGACTACTACCTATCAAGTGGATGAAGGTGAAGAAATTGAAACATTGGATCCTCGAGATGAGTCGCAACTCGTGAAGGGTCAAGTGGTGGAAGCTACTAAAAACATCATTCTGGACGACGAGCACCCTGAGCGAACTACTCAAATAGGTTCATCGTTGGAAGCCTTATTAAAACAAGAATTGATAACTTTCCTTAGAAGCAGAAGACAAACTTTTGCATGGAGTCATGAAGATATGTGTAGCACCCCGTATTTCTGCTTAATTTTAAATTACGTAAGTAGAGTCATTTAATGGGATTAAATACGCTTTAATTAAATTACGTGAGTAGAGTAATTTAATGTGAAAAAAAAATGTTTGATTTAAATTACGTGAGTAGAGTAATTTAAATAGATATTATGTTAATAAAGATGTATATGTGTTATAGAAAATTTATTAAGGTGAATATAAATTTTCAATGTTAATATGTACGGTCTAGTGACTATACGGACGTACCGGATGTAGCTTGACAAAATTTAAGTATTAGAGTAGAAAAATATTTACGAGACTCAAATGATAATTTAGAGTCCACGGTTGATTCCGAAAGGGTCAAATTAGTCAAAATAGTGTACCCGGGGGTACTAGTTGAGTGCCGGGTCATTTTCGGGCTAAACCGGGACCATTCGGGGGCATTTTGGTCTCTTTACAATTAGGGGAAAGAAGACCTACGAATTTTTGTAGCCCTAAATCTGATTATAAGAGTGGTGGCTAGGGTTAGACAATTAGAGTTACACCATAGCCATTAGAGAGAGAGAGAGAGAGAGAGGCAAATTCCTTAGGCAAGAAGGAAGGAGGGATCATCTTAGGAAGAGTTCACCATAAGATTGTTGGGAAGAAGGATTGAGGCACCAACATCATCAATCATCATCAACAACCACGAATTCAGACCCTACAGACCTTAAGGCAAGTGGTTATTTGCAAAATAATTGAGTTATAATACCCATGTTTAAGCTTGAGAAAGAACATGATTTTTATGATATTCTTGGGAACAAACAGTTGATAATAATCCATGATTGATTAGGATTTGCATGTAGGACGTTTTTGAATTACCAAGTATGTTTATATCATAGAAAACTTTATGAGAAATTCGTATGAAAATCTGGAACTTTGATGAAAATTATAAAGAATGCAGTTTTAGGGTTCTTGAATATTATAGAGTTTTTCATTGAATTTAGCTAAGATTTATAATGATTTTGATGTTTTAAATCGTTAGTAATCATCCCAGAACATGTAGGAATAATTAGAAATTGTTGGTTGTGAATTTGATGGCCTATCATGAAAGTTAGAGATGTAAAAATGGTGAAACCCGTAGGAAGAAGATGAACTGGGTCTGTCACTGCTTGATCGATCGATCGACCCTGGAGTATCGATCGATCGAAGCAGTCGATCGATCGATCATCTTCCTTCGATCGATCGACCTTGTCTGAACTATAGAGAATTTGTGTATAAATTTCTTTAATTGCCGTTACTTAATGGGAACCTTAGGAATGATATTTTTCCTATGAGGAGACTTGAAAATTACCAGTAGGTGTACCATAGGGTTCCTCCACTTATGATTGAGTAGTAATGTGGGAGAAATGGAATGGCTAAAGAACGATTGACTTCGCCGTGAGTTGAGATGGTTAATTTAATTTCGGTTAGAGTGAGACTTAATTCCGGAAAGAAAATACCAGTAGGTTAAAATTTACTTAACTACTGAATTAAGGGAGGGGTAACTAAGGCCCTTAGAGTTACGCGAATACTCGAATAAATACAATAGTGAGTTATATTGTAATTAATAAGCACGGAGAATATAAGATAAATATATTACGTACTGGTATGATTTATTGGGTTGAGTGCGTACCTACTGAATTTATATAAATGATATTGAGTGAAGAGAACACTACCTAAATTAATTATGTTAGGGTCGATGTGACATTCCGAACTAACATAAAGTTATATTAAATTTGGGGTCGATGTTAAATGCCGAACCAAACTTTGAACTGGTGCCGCGATGAAAGAGTCCCGAACCAGAATATGTGTATATATTTATATTTGTATATAGTTGGGGTCGATGAACCATTCCGAACCAACTTTCACTTGGAGTCGATGAATTATTCCGAGCCAAGGGTCCTTTGTGTGTAATAAAAGGATATATTAGTGGTAACTAATATTATATACATTACTGTGGGATAAAATGTTATATGTGCTTAATCTACAAATTGAGAATAGTAGACAATGTTATGATAAGTAAATGTCCTGGTAATAATTTATAGCATGCTGAAATTATTACAAGAATAAGGTAACGAACGGTAAATGAGTTAACTACAGTTATGGGCAGTATAACTAGGTAGACTAAGTTTCCTCGATAGTTACACACTATGTAAGAGAGGTGAGGAGGTTCAAGGGAGTGTACGAAACCTTAATATGTGTAATCAATAACTTAATTGTGATAACCCTTGCAAAATATTTTCAAATGTTTTGAGTACTAACTCTTGCTATGTAAAATTTTAAAAACCTTTTAGGTGCCCAGCCACAAGGACACCCAGCTTGATTTCATGTCAGAGATTTGGGAGCTGCAGCCAGTGTGGAGGTTGCAGGAATTGTTTAGACGCTTCTTTCTTTTCAGTTCTAGTGTAGGATCTCAGTTTTATTATTCCTTGTTGGAACATGTCGTTCCACCTTTTCTATTACAGTTTATTCTAGTTATGGATTTGTAGTTGTCTTTTTGGGCCGTGGTTTACGGCAAGACTTTAACTGCTTTCAGATTTCTTTTACATGCTGCATTTTCATATCTAGTTTTGGTAATGTATGGTTTGGATTATTGGTTGTTTAAGAAAGTTAAAATTTGGCACCCGTTTTAATTTCACTTAGGTGGTTAGTAAATTTTTAAAAGGCGTTCCACAGTGATGCTAAGAATGAACCATTAAAGAAACCTGTTTATATTAAAATAAGGCTTGATCACCCAAGGTTTAATTAGGCGGGGTGTCACAGATGGTATCAGAGCATCAGGTTCTAGTGTCCATAGGATCTGTACGGCTTACTACGATTCAGCGTTACGTTTGTTTGTATTAGAGCCCTACTATTAGGATTGTTGACTAAATTTCCACTGTTACGATATCGTACTTCTTCTCTTAAATTTTTGTATAAACTATGTACTTATACAATTTGAATCTTATTTCAGATGCCGCCAAGGAGAATGAGAGCAGAGAGGGATGAAGCTAGAGAGGAGGTGAGGGAGGCTCATCAGGAGCCACAGGTACCGATACCACCACCCCCACCCGAGCTAATCTCCACTACTCAGGTCGCAGTGATAGTGGCTCAGGCAGTTGAAACAGCGATGAGGGCAATGGCAGCCCACTTCCCTCAGCCCCAAGTGCCACCCCCTGTGGCACCGGTAGTGCAAGCTCCGACAGGACCATCTACTTGGCAACGAGTCAGGGAGACGTTTCAAAAGGGGCACCCACCCGAGTTTCAGGGCAGTACTGATGTAGTGGAAGCATGCAACTGGAAGAAGAATATCCAGCGCCACTTGCGCATGCTAGAGTGCACCGGAGTGCAGGAACAGATGCTAGCCACTTTCCGTCTGTCAGGAGCGGCCCTACAGTGGTGGGAGTCAGTTACCACCATCGAGGAAAGAGATACTTTGACTATTTCTGAGTTTTGGGTGCGGTTTGACCGCAAGTATTTCCCTCCAGCAGTAGAGTTGGAGATGAGAAAGAAGTTTAGCGAAGTGGTCCAGGGTGATCGCTCATTTGCAGACTACGAGGAGGAGTTTACCCTCTTGGCCAATTTTGTACCAAACGAGGTGAGCAATGAGGAGAGGAAGAAGTCCAAATTTATGGAGGGCCTAACCTGGAGAATCAGGCAGCACTTAATTGGTAATCCGGCATTGGTAACCTATACAGATGTCGTCAATGCCGCTCTACTACACTGTCAGGATCACCGTTTTCATACTAAGGGAAGTAAGAGGGGTGAACCTAGCCAACCGGGCAAGGTAGATGGAGGTAGTGGCAGCAGCACAACACAGCAGCAGGTAGCAGGTCAGTTGGGACAGGATTCCAGACAAGGGAACCCTGCCAAGAAGTTTAAGCACGGGAAGTATCACTTCGACCGACAGGGCCAGCAGGGTCCTCAGCAATCAGTCCCTCAGGGTCGACAGGGCCAGGGTCATCAAAATGGGGGACAACAAGGCCAAGGGCGACAGGGCCAACGTCAGGGCCAACAGGGCCAAGGACAAAGACAGTTCCAGGGACAGTGCTTCACTTGTGGTCAGCAGGGTCACAAGAGCAGAAATTGTCCACAGCAAGACCGGGCACAACAGCAGGGTGCCCAACAGGGACAACAGGCACCATTAGCCCCAGCAGCAGTACAGGCCCCACAGCCAGGACAGATGCAGTACGGGCGTGTGTTCAACATTCGTGACATTCCATTTCCGCCGGCACCGCCAGCACCACCGGCAATTGCGGGTATGTTTCCTATTCATGGGCTTGAGGGGAATATTTTGTTTGACACAGGGGCAACGCATTCATTTATTTCCACTAGATTTGCACGGGCAGCCGGCCTATTAGCGACAGCAGACACTCATCTTATGTGTGTGGAGTCACCGATGGGTAGTGGGTCCCTCATACACTCGATTTGTAAGGGTGTGGATGTTATGGTCGGGAGATTGAGTCTAGCGGTGGACCTTCTAGTGCTGGATATGGAGGGATATGACGTCATCCTAGGCATGGATTGGTTGGCACATAATAGGGCAATGGTATATTGTTATGAGAGTACCATCGTGTTCTCTATCCCGGGGCAGGAGATGTTCCTTGTAGCTATGCCACTTCCCGAGGGAGGATCGCGAACTCACTTATATTATATTGAGGAGGAGACCTCACATGTGGTGGTCGTTTCTCTGGACTCAATCCCAGTTGTGAGGGATTTTGAGGATGTCTTTCAGGAGATACCAGGGTTACCACCTAGCAGAGAGATAGAGTTCGTAATTGATCTAACACCGGGGACGAGATCGATTGCCAAAGCACCATATCGCATGGCTCCTTCAGAAATGCGGGAACTGAGAGAGCAAATCCAGCAACTGTTAGGACAGGGTTTTATTCGACGAAGTACATCGCCATGGGGTGCGCCAGTACTGTTTGTGAAGAAAAGGGATGGTTCACTTCGTCTGTGTGTAGATTACAGAGAGCTGAACAAAGTAACGATACGTAATAAGTATCCGTTACCGAGGATTGACGACTTATTTGATCAATTGAGAGGGGCTGCATACTTCTCAATGATCGATTTGAGATCGGGTTACCACCAATTGCGCATTCGTGAAGAGGATGTACCTAAGACCGCTTTCCTGTCGCGGTACGGGTCATATGAGTTCAGAGTGATGCCTTTTGGGCTAACTAATGCACTGGCGGTATTCATGGATCTCATGAACAGGGTATTCAGGGAATTTTTGGATCAGTTTGTGATTGTGTTCATAGACGACATTCTGATTTACTCCCGTACGGAGGAGGAGCACGCAGAGCACTTGCGATTAGTCCTACAGACATTGCGGAACCATCAGTTATACGCCAAATTTGAGAAGTGCAGATTTTGGCTCCGGGAGGTTCAGTTCCTAGGCCACGTCGTATCTAGCAGGGGCATTGCAGTTGACCCAAGTAAGGTATCGGCGGTGAGGGAGTGGGGACAGCCCACGACACCGACAGAAATCCGCAGTTTCTTGGGTTTGGCTGGTTATTATCGTCGCTTCATCAAGGGATTCTCAAAAATTACCGGACCGTGGACGAATCTAACTCGGAAGGGAATCCCCTTCGTATGGAGTGATAGTTGCCAGTTAGCTTTTGAAGAATTGAAAGACAAGTTGACATCAGCCCCCGTTCTTACCTTACCTACGAGCGGAGTGGAATACCGAGTCTATACTGATGCGTCCTTACAAGGACTTGGGGGTGTGTTACAGCAGGAGGAGAAGGCTATAGATTATGCGTCACGAAAGCTTAAGCCACATGAGAAGAACTACCCCACCCATGACCTCGAGTTGGCAGCAGTTGCTTTTGCTTTGAGGATTTGGAGACACTATCTTCTGGGCGAGCAGTTTACGCTATTCACGGATCATAAGTCATTACAATATATGTTCACTCAGAAGGACCTGAACATGAGGCAGAGAAGGTGGCTTGAATTCGTGAAGGACTACCAATTTGATATACAGTATCATCCTGGTAAGGATAACGTGGTGGCAGATGCGTTAAGCAGAAGACCTATCGGAGAGTTAGCTGAAGTTTGGAAGGCAAAGTGGAGTGAGCTCCGACACGAGGATGATATGGCAAGAGCATGTATGGCAGTTCTAGCTATCACTTCTGAGAACGTTATGCGGATAGTGAGGGCACAAGCAGAAGACCCATTTTGTCAGGATAAAGTACGGCAGTTACTGGCCAAGGGGGCAGAGTTCTACTCCATCAGTTCAGAGGGTGGACTACGTTTCAACGGTAGACTGGTAGTACCCGAAGATGATGATTTGAGGCAGGCCGTTATGACAGAGTCACACGGGTCAAAATTCTCAGTGCATCCAGGTGGGGATAAAATGTATCAGGATATGCGACGAGTATATTGGTGGTCAGGTATGAAACGAGATATTGCAGAATTTGTCTCGAAGTGTGTTACATGCCAACTCAAAAAAGTTGACCATCAGAGGCCTTCAGGAATGCTACAACCACTAGAGATTCCCGTGTGGAAGTGGGAGAGTATCTCTATGGATTTTATTACTGGGTTACCAACCTCGCAGAAGGGCCACGATTCCATTTGGGTGATAGTGGATCGTTTGACTAAAGTCGCACATTTCTTACCGGTTCGTACAGCTTATGATACTATGCGGTACGCGCAGCTTTTTATTTCAGAGATTGTTAAGCTGCACGGAGTTCCTATTAATATCGTATCGGACCGAGATAAGATATTCGTGTCGCACTTTTGGCAGAGTTTTCAGGAGGCCATGGGCACCGACTTACGGTTGAGTACGGCATATCACCCACAGACGGACGGCCAGACGGAGAGAGTAAACCAGATGCTAGAGGACATGCTGAGAATGTGTATTCTAGATTTTGGGGGAAATTGGGAGCCATATCTTCCTTTGGTGGAGTTTGCGTATAACAACTCTTACCAATTCACTATTGGCATGGCTCCATTCGAGGCGCTTTACGGGAGACCTTGTCGTTCACCCGCTTGCTGGTTAGAAGTGGGGGATAACAGGCTTTTAGGGAAAGAGATAATACAGGAGACTTCCTCCAAAATAGAGTTGATTCGAGGACGTATTCGAATAGCCCAGGATAGGCAGAAGAGTTATGCTGACGCCGGAAGGAGACATGTGGAATTAGATGTGGGAGACCAGGTATTGATTCGAGTATCTCCTATGAAAGGAGTTACGAGGTTTGGCAAAAAGGGGAAGTTAGCGCCAAGATATGTAGGGCTGTTTCCTATCATTGAGAGAGTGGGACCGGTAGCTTACAGATTGGGACTCCCTGAGCATCTTCAGCGAATACACGATGTGTTCCATGTAGCGTCGCTGAAGAAATACAAGAGGAGCGAGAGAGCCTTCTGGCACATTCCACTGGAGGAGATCGATTTGCAGCCAGATATCTCGTATGAAGAAAGACCCGTGACTATCCTGGATTATAGTGAGCGCAAACTAAGATCCAAGGTGGTACCCTTAGTGCGAGTACAGTGGGGACATCACAATATGGATGAGTCCACTTGGGAACGGGCAGAGGATATGCGAGAACAATATCCAGAATTATTCATAGCAGGTATTTTCCTAATTTCGAGGACGAAATTCCTTTTGTAAGGGGGGAAGTATGTAACACCCCGTATTTCTGCTTAATTTTAAATTACGTAAGTAGAGTCATTTAATGGGATTAAATACGCTTTAATTAAATTACGTGAGTAGAGTAATTTAATGTGAAAAAAAAAATTTTGATTTAAATTACGTGAGTAGAGTAATTTAAATAGATATTATGTTAATAAGATGTATATGTGTTATAGAAAATTTATTAAGGTGAATATAAATTTTCAATGTTAATATGTACGGTCTAGTGACTATACGGACGTACCGGATGTAGCTTGATAAAATTTAAGTATGAGAGTAGAAAAATATTTACGAGACTCAAATGATAATTTAGAGTCCACGGTTGATTCCGAAAGGGTCAAATTAGTCAAAATAGTGTACCCGGGGGTACTAGTTGAGTGCCGGGTCATTTTCGGGCTAAACCGGGACCATTCGGGGGCATTTTGGTCTCTTTACAATTAGGGGAAAGAAGACTTACGAATTTTTGTAGCCCTAAATCTGATTATAATAGTGGTGGCTAGGGTTAGACAATTAGAGTTACACCATAGCCATGAGAGAGAGAGAGAGAGAGAGGCAAATTCCTTAGGCAAGAAGGAAGGAGGGATCATCTTAGGAAGAGTTCACCATAAGATTGTTGGGAAGAAGGATTGAGGCACCAACATCATCAATCATCATCAACAACCACGAATTCAGACCCTACAGACCTTAAGGCAAGTGGTTATTTGCAAAATAATTGAGTTATAATACCCATGTTTAAGCTTGAGGAAGAACATGATTTTTATGATATTCTTGGGAACAAACAGTTGATAAGAATCCATGATTGATTAGGATTTGCATGTAGGACGTTTTTGAATTACCAAGTATGTTTATATCATAGAAAACTTGATGAGAAATTCGTATGAAAATCTGGAACTTTGATGAAAATTATAAAGAATGCAGTTTTAGGGTTCTTGAATATTATAGAGATTTTCATTGAATTTAGCTAAGATTTATAATGATTTTGATGTTTTAAATCGTTAGTAATCATCCCAGAACATGTAGGAATAATTAGAAATTTTTGGTTGTGAATTTGATGGCCTATCATGAAAGTTAGAGATGTAAAAATGGTGAAACCCGTAGGAAGAAGATGAACTGGGTCTGTCACTGCTTGATCGATCGATCGACCCTGGAGTATCGATCGATCGAAGCAGTCGATCGATCGATCATCTTCCTTCGATCGATCGACCTTGTCTGAACTATAGAGAATTTGTGTATAAATTTCTTTAATTGCCGTTACTTAATGGGAACCTTAGGAATGATATTTTTCCTATGAGGTGACTTGAAAATTACCAGTAGGTGTACCATAGGGTTCCTCCACTTATGATTGAGTAGTAATGTGGGAGAAATGGAATGGCTAAAGAACGATTGACTTCGCCGTGAGTTGAGATGGTTAATTTAATTTCGGTTAGAGTGAGACTTAATTCCGGAAAGAAAATACCAGTAGGTTAAAATTTACTTAACTACTGAATTAAGGGAGGGGTAACTAAGGCCCTTAGAGTTACGCGAATACTCGAATAAATACAATAGTGAGTTATATTGTAATTAATAAGTACGAAGAATATAAGATAAATATATTACGTACTGGTATGATTTATTGGGTCGAGTGCGTACCTAGTGAATTTATATAAATGATATTGAGTGAAGAGAACACTACCTAAATTAATTATGTTAGGGTCGATGTGACATTCCGAACTAACATAAAGTTATATTAAATTTGGGGTCGATGTTAAATGCCGAACCAAACTTTGAACTGGTGCCGCGATGAAAGAGTCCCGAACCAGAATATGTGTATATATTTATATTTGTATATAGTTGGGGTCGATGAACCATTCCGAACCAACTTTCACTTGGAGTCGATGAATTATTCCGAGCCAAGGGTCCTTTGTGTGTAATAAAAGGATATATTAGTGGTAACTAATATTATATACATTACTGTGGGATAAAATGTTATATGTGCTTAATTTACAAATTGAGAATAGTAGACAATGTTATGATAAGTAAATGTCCTGGTAATAATTTATAGCATGTTGAAATTATTACAAGAATAAGGTAACGAACGGTAAATGAGTTAACTACAGTTATAGGGAGTATAACTAGGTAGACTAAGTTTCCTCGATAGTTACACACTATGTAAGAGAGGTGAGGAGGTTCAAGGGAGTGTGCGAAACCTTAATATGTGTAATCAATAACTTAATTGTGATAACCACTTGCAAAATATTTTCAAATGTTTTGAGTACTAACTCTTGCTATGTAAAATTTTAAAAACCTTTTAGCTACCCAGCCACAAGGACACCCAGCTTGATTTCATGTCAGAGATTTGGGAGCTGCAGCCAGTGTGGAGGTTGCAGGAATTGTTTAGACGCTTCTTTCTTTTCAGTTCTAGTGCAGGATCTCAGTTTTATTATTCCTTGTTGGAACATGTCGTTCCACCTTTTCTATTACAGTTTATTCTAGTTATGGATTTGTAGTTGTCTTTTTGGGCCGTGGTTTACGGCAAGACTTTAACTGCTTTCAGATTTCTTTTACATGCTGCATTTTCATATCTAGTTTTGGTAATGTATGGTTTGGATTATTGGTTGTTTAAGAAAGTTAAAATTTGGCACCCGTTTTAATTTCACTTAGGTGGTTAGTAAATTTTTAAAAGGCGTTCGACAGTGATCCTAAGAATGAACCATTAAAGAAACCTGTTTATATTAAAATAAGGCTTGATCACCCAAGGTTTAATTAGGCGGGGTGTCACAATATGCCTAGGATAGACCCAAACTTCTTATGTCACGAGCTCAATATGAATAAGGAGATCAAACCTGTGAAATAGAGAAGAAGAGTATTCAGTCCTGAGAAGAATCAAGCCATACAGGAGGAAGTCGAGAAGCTCCAGAAAGCTTGCTTTATTGAAGATATTAAATATCCATATTGGTTAGCCAATGTGGTGATGGTAAAGAAGAAAAACAACAAATAGAGGATGTGTGTGGACTTCACCGACCTCAACAAAGCATGCCCAAAGGATCACTTTCCATTGCCCCGAATTGATCAACTGGTGGACGCTACCTCGGGACACGAGTTACTGAGCTTCATGGATGCTTATTCTGTCTACAATCAAATTAAAATGAAACCTGAAGACAGGGAAAGTACTTATTTTATTACCCCTAGGGGAACTTATTGTTATAATGTTATGCCTTTTGGTTTAAAAAATGCAGGTGCGACATATCAGAGGCTGATGAACAAGGTCTTTGCTGAACAAATCAGTGACAATAAGGAAGTCTATGTTGACGACATGCTGACAAAAAGCAAGAAAGTTGTCGATCATCTAGTTGACTTAAGCCAGACTTTTGATCAACTAGATAAATATCAAATGAAGCTGAACCCGACGAAGTGCATCTTTGGAGTACGAGAAGGCATGTTTCTCGGGTACATTGTCAATCAACGAGGCATTGAAGCAAATCCTGAAAAGATCAAAGCTCTAATAGGGATGCGATCTCCAACAACGAAGAAGGAAGTACAGAGTCTCACTGGACGAGTAGCTGCACTCAATAGATTTGCGTCACGAGCAACTGATAGATGTCTCCCATTCTTCAAGACACTCAGAAAGACTTTTGAGTGGAATGATGAATGTGAGAAAGCTTTTCAAGACTTGAAGAAATACTTGGGAGCACCCCCACTGTTGTCCAGGCCGATGATGGGAGAAAAATTGTATTTATACCTTGCAGTATCCGAGAATGCAGTTAGCTCGGCGTTGATCAGAGTGGATAATGGAGTACAAAAGCCAATTTACTACACAAGTAAGGCCTTCCGAGGAGCAGAGATCAGATATCCAAGGCTGGAGAAATTGGCACTGGCGCTGATTGAGGCGAGTAGGAGAATGAGGCCATATTTCCAGGCTCATACCATAGTAGTATATACCGATATGCCATTGAGACAACCCCTTCACAAGCCAGAAAAATCAGGGAGATTGATGTACTGGGCAATAGAGCTCGGAGAATATGATATAATTTATGAACCCAGGTCATCACTAAAAGGGCAAGCTGTAGCAGATTTCATAGCGGAGTTCACCTATCCTGATACCCCCGAGGAGCAAAAGTTGCTCGCTGGTCAACCTGTGGATGTTACAGGATCAACAAACACAAGCCCAGACCAATTTCGATTGGTAAAAGGGAGTGTGGATGTTACAGGATGTGATGCAGAGATAGTTGGGAGAACTCCAGACGAGGAATAAGAGTTGCTCGCTGATCAACCTATGGATGTTACAGGATCAACAAACACTGGCTCAGACCAACTCCGGTTGGTAAAAGGGCAAGTGGATGTTACAAGATCATTAAATTCGAACCCAGACCAACTCCGGTTAGTGAAAGGGTAAGAAGAAATGATCAACGAGAAGCGAGAAAAATATGGGGAGGATGAAAAGAAGCAGTAAATATTTCACCGAGGAACTCTGACTGATTCGACATTTGAAGACGAGTTACCTATATGGAGGCTATATGTAGATGGCTCATCTTGCAATAGAGGATGTGGCGCGGGGATAGTTTTGAGCACTCCAAACGAGGTCGACATGGAATACGCTTTGCGTTTCCAATTCAAAGCTTCCAACAATGAGGCTGAATATGAGGCCATGATTACAAGACTTAATTTGGCAAAAGTTATGGAGGCGCAGCAAGTTATGATCTTCAGCGACTCTCAACTGATTGTAAACCAAATGATGGGGGTATATGCAGTTAGAGGAGAATTAATGATCAGATATCATGCAAAAGCAAAGGAGCTGGTGTCAGAATTTACCGCTATTCAACTGGTCAGAATACCAAGAATGGAGAATGCGAGAGCAGACGCCCTAGCTCGACTAGCGTCAGCTACTCGCACCGAGTTACGACGAACAATCCCAATTGAAGTGTTGGCTGGTCGGAGTATAGATGAAGATCTGACAATGAACTTTATCACCCTTGATTTGGGTCCATCTTGGATGGATCCCATCAGGGCGTATATCGAGGAGGGAGAATTGCCAATTGACAAGCTCGCAGCCAAGAAATTGAAGTTTAAAGCTGCTCGATATGTACTAACTAATGGTGTTTTATATAGACGAGGAATAATGGCAGGTTTGCAGAGATGTGTACATCCCTCCGAGGTGAAAGAATTAATTGAAGAGATCCACGAAGGCTCTTGTGGAGAACATGTAGCAGGTCGAACGCTTTTGGAAAGGATGATGACACAAGGATACTACTGGCCGACGATGAAGGTTGATTGTATAACTTATGCCAAGAAATGTGACAAGTGCCAGCGTTTCTCCTCCATCCGAAGAACTCCACAAGCATTGTTGACACCCATAACTTCCCCTTGGCCATTTTCCATATGGGGAATTGATTTGGTTGGACCACTGCCAACGACCCGAGGAAGGTTCGAGTACCTCGTCGTCGCAGTGGATTATTTTACTAAGTGGGTAGAAGCTGAGCCACTCATTGATATGACGTACGAGAAGGTGTACCAATTTGTTTGGAAGAACATCATTTGTCGATATGGTCTCCCTCATGCCTTCATCACAGACCATGGGACACAATTTGATAATGAGGAGTTTGCCGCCTATTGTCATCAGTCAAACATTTTGAAGGTTCATTCAGCACCAGGCCATCCTCAAAGCAATGGACAAAATGAAGTGACAAACAGAACGCTGCTGAACGGTTTGAAGAAATGATTGGACGATGCAAAAGCAAACTGGATCAACGAGCTACAATCAGTACTTTGGGCTTACCGAACTAATCCCCGAGTAGCAACTGGAGAATCACCATACATGCTGGCGTTTGGAAGTGAAGCTGTCATACCTGCAGAGTTGGTCCTCCCAACACACAAGGTACTGAATTTCAATTCCCCTATCAGCGACTTAATGAGAAGACTGGATTTAGACATGCTCGAAGAAGTTAGAGAAGAAGCAGCCATTAGAAATGCTGCTTACCAGCAGCGAACAACTTTGTTTTACAACAAGAGAGTGAAGAAGTGCGACCTGAAAGAAGGAGACTATGTGCTGAAGAAAGTAATTCAAAAACATAATAAACTAGAGGCAAACTGGCATGGACCATACCGAGTTACAGAAGTTGTTCGACCAGGAACTTATCGAATAGCCACTTTAGAAGGCGAGGAGTTTAAGAATGCATGGAATGCAGAGCATCTGCGCAAGTATTATCAGTGATGTATATGTAACGCAGTTTCCATCAGTATGAATAAAATGAAAATATTCTGCAAGTCTCTCTGTTTATTGAAAAAATTTCAGGGAATACTAGTGCTATGCACTACTCGGCACTCGGCAGACTACTCAAGAAAATATTCCAAACTGTACCAACATAGTTGGTCAACGAGGAGAAAATATTCCAAACTGTACCAACATAGTTGGTCGACGAGGAGAAAATATTCCAAACTGTACCAACTTAGTTGGTCGACGAGGATAAAATATTCCAAAATGTACCAACTTAGTTGGTCGACGAGGAGAAAATATTCCAAACTGTACCAAGTATGGTTGGTCGGGGATAAAAACCCACTAACTATAGTTGGTCGACGAGGAGAAATATTCCTAAAAATGCTAACCTGTTTGGCTAGGAAACGAAATATTCCAAACTATACCAACATAGTTGGTCGACGAGGAGAAAATATTCCAAACTGTACCAACATAGTTGGTCGACGAGGAGAAAATATTCCAAACTGTACCAACATAGTTGGTCGACGAGGAGAATTTATTGACCTTGGTTGGTCAGACACATTTTATGAAAAAGACAAAAATTTACCAAGTATGGCTGGTCGGGGATAAGAACCCACTAAATGTAGTTGGTCGACGAGTACAATTTAACAACCTTGGTTGGTTGGAAAAATTTTAAACATTTTTATACTCATTACTTTACTATTAAGTGATCGAGCAACACAATATTATTATCTTTTTAACTGTAGTTGGTCGATGAACAACACAATATTATTATCTTTTTAACAAGAGATACATGAATATAAAGTATTTGATAACTACAAGATAATAGCAAATGAGATTTGCAAGAAAGAATGAAAGTCTTTCATTAAATTCAAAATAAATTACAAGTTACATTGATAATAAAATGAAAATTACATTGATATGTATACTAACTGTTACATCAAAAATTCATATTCTATTGGTCTTTTCCCCTCAGCTTTCGATACAGGTTCCTCGCCAGCAGGCGGATCATTTAAAGACTGAGGAGAATTTATGAAGTTCAAATCCTTCAGCATCTTGACGTTCATCACAGAAGGTCGATCTAGAAGATGCTCGGGACGAGATACCTCAAATTGAGAATGTAAATTATAGTCACCGAGGTATTTTGCAATTAAGCTCCGAGGAATGGCACGAGCTGGGATCCATTCCATGTCCAAATTATACGGTGGCACAAGCAAGTCGAGCAACCCGGGATCATGGTAGTCCCACAGATAGTGTCCTTGTTCGAGCTTCAGCACACCTAAGGCGTTCGGCCAGCCTTGCTTGTAGCCCTTATTGTTGGCATTCTGGATACGATCGTCCAAGTGAAATAATACTTCGTTGTATCCAGCCATCCAAAACTCCCTGGGCTGTTTATGGAATTGATATGTTAGCCTTTCTAGTTTCTCGTGAAGACTCTTGATGAAAAGCTCATTAGTCTCCAACACTGATTTCTTTGCAGATAGTTGTTTTTCCAGGTTTCTAATTTTCTTTGATATGTCAGACAAAGCTTGGTTCTTAGCCATTAATTGGAAGGATTGATTCTCTAAGGCAGATGTTGTCCTCTGTTCCTCCACAAGCACCCGAACTGCTCTTCTTGCTCGTCCCCGAGGAGATGTGGAAGGGCCCCACCTTTTCAAGGTGTCCAACTCTTGCCTCAATTTGGCATTCTCAACCTCTAAAAATGAAAATCCCTCGTCAGTCACTGGGATTATAGCTGTTGAAGAAGAGGCTGCAGGCTTCAACTGTGCTAGCTCTTTCTGCAAATTGTTATTCTCTTTCTCCAACAGCTCGGTAATCTGTCTACATGCTTCAACTTCACCCCTTAAGGTTCTCTCCCTGACATCGTACCCAGCAAGGAGCTTCTCGTAGCCCTTCTCGGCAGAAAGATGCTGATACCTCTTCTCATACCCCTCATGCAACAGGGCAGTTGATTCCTTGTACTGATTCTGAAGGTCTTCGAGGATACACTGGAGATCCTCAATCATTTCATAGTAGGCCACATTATTGGCTACCGCTCGATCAAGCAGACACTTCAAGTACTGATATGCTTCAACTGCCTGTTCTGAAGCATCACGACCAAGGATGTCGGCAACTTTTGATGCACTCGGGTCTATGTGACCAGCCTTATAATATTCATTACATTGCTGCATCAGCTTCGTATCATTGGCAGATAGCAGATCCATCCTGGCCAGAAACTAGCAGAGAAAGAAAAGATAATCATCAAAAAGAAGATCAAGACAGAATATCAATAGAAAAGAGACAACCGTATGGAAGAAAACTCAAATTTTATTAGATCATAGTGCTGAGTTACAAAGATCTTGGTTACATTTGACAAAAAAGAAAAATGGAAAGAGAAAACCGAACAACACTACACCTTTTCCTTATCTCCTAAAACCTTCTCGGGAGGTTGGGAAGAGGAGGCAGGTTGCTCGGAAGGAACTGTGACTTGTTCGGAGAGCACCAGTTGCTAGGAAGAAGAAACTACTTGCTCGGCAGCAAGCTGGCTGGTTAAGGCATGTTCTCCCACTACCATTGAAGACTCCTCAGAGGTAGCTTCGTCCTCTTCTAATTCTTCTGGAGTAGGAGGGGGACCAGGGATGTGTCTCTGGAAGAGCTCGGATGACTCGTCGACTTTCAATTCCTGAAGGGCAACAACCCATCCATCCCTGAAATACTTTACACTGCCATAATCCACTTGAGAGACCATGGCATCACATCCCTTATCCCAACCTTTGTCCCAGCCAGAGCTGAATGACTTCTTCACGGCAGCTTTCCTTTTGGCCTTCTCCAAGGCAAGCTTCTCGGACAGCAAAACATCAGCAGCTCTCAGTTTTTGTTCAGCTTCCTCCTTCTGCCGAGTTATTTCCTGGAGTTGGACCAACCTCTCCTCAGCAGCCTTAAGTTTATTTTTAAATTCCCCAGCAGTCTTGAGCTTCACATCGAGCTCTTTCTTAGCCTTCTCCAAGGCATTCACTTTCCTCTCCAAATCCCTGGAGGCCTCAGCAACCCGAGTTTTCTCCTGCTCGGAGGAAGCAAGTTTCTTCTCCCAAACTACCTTATCAGTATCGTACCTCTGGTGAGATTCCTCCAAGGACTTGGTAGCTTCTTTCAGAGCTCCCTCCACACTGGACGAGGAACAAGAAGCTTTGATTGCTTCATCCTTCTTAAGGATTATGTTGAAGCAGCTCGTCAACTGTAAACAGAAAAAGAAAGCAAAGTCAGAAACAAATATGAGAAATAACAAAGAAAAATACGAAAAGTTCAAAGTAAATGTACTTACTGAAGTAAGATGACGAGCAGCCAAAGAAGTAACCATATCCCGAGTAAGTTTATCTTCATTACCTTGCACCTCGGGAATGGTCAAGGACTTTACCGAGCTCATGTCAGAGCTCGGGGGAACAGAGGTGGGAACCCCAGTCTCAGCAGCAGGGGGCTGAATAGTGGTGTCAGCCAAATTGACCGAGGAGCTCTTCTTCATCCTCCTCGGGGGAACAGGTACAACCAAGGAAGAATCCTTGGTCAGTGATATCACAATCACCTCTCCAGGAGCAGCGGAGCTTCTCGGAGCCACTGCAGGCTTCTCGGCAATCTTTGCAGGAGCAGCTGGAGGAGCTACATCAGTTTTCTTTGTCCCCTACCTTGGGACGTCAATCCTAATCCTTTTTACCTCCCCAGAGCCGGAGGGAGTTTTTTCAAACAGAGCAGGAGTCCTTCTCTTCTTCATCCTTTCGCTCAATGGAACGTGAGATTCTGGCGAAGAACTTGCAGAGGGTGGTACTGGCTCTGCTTCACTGATCACTGGACGAGTAGTGAAAGAAGTTGTATAGCTCTTGTATTGGAGCAGATATGAGGCTGATCGAATGTGCTCATCAGCAACCCTTTGATGTAGACCCCAGATAAGTCCTAAATGCCTTATATTTACATCTGTTTCTTTTGGGCACTTTCTCTTGCTATCAACTGCAAATAAACATATATTGTTATCACTAACACATTTTATCAAACATAAAACAAACATTATTTCAAGATAAATAAAATAAAATAAATATAACCTATCCCATTGCCATAAGGAGGGCATCTGGGACCCTGGTAAACCTCATCTCCGGTTAAAGGAGGGTGTTGCCAATTTTTTACAACAACCCCATGTTCAAAATAATCCCTGTTGGCATCAGGGAGATTGACTACTAAGGCTCTATTTATAAACCTAGTTTTCAAATAATAAATATTATCATTAATTGCCCATCTATAGCAGTACATGATTTCTGGAATTCCTATACGAATTCCATGCACTTGATTTAATGTATGCACCTCATTAACTATTCTCCATGTGTTGGGGGCTATTCGTGCAGGAACAACATCAAAGTACTGACAGAATGCCAGACGCAGAGGATTTGGTGAAAAAGAAAATCCACACTTAACAAAAAAGAGACTGGGGAACCAATGTCCCTCAGCCAAATTGAAATAATTAGAAGGCTCAGAAAGCTCTTCCAAGACAACCCAAGAGGGAATGGAAAAATCAGATCGAAATTTGTCAAGAGACTCAACTGGGTAAACCATGATGATGAATTAAAAGAAATGAAGAAGAAGAAAGAAGATCTTACAGAAAAAAGACTGAAGCTGTTGACAATGAACGACGGAAGAGATGAACGCACAAGAGAGTAGAAGACAATGAAAAACTCGAAGATGAAAATTTGAAAAGATAGAAGACGATGGGAGTCTCTGTTAAGTTTAAATACCTTGCCTTGGGAACTGGCGAAGTAATGATTACAAAAAGGATGATTACATTACCGGCGGCTAAAAAGGCATTAAATATTGGCGCGGGAATCAAAGCGAACAACAACGGCTAAAAAGACGAAAAGTGACGCGGGAAATGAAGCTAGCAGAAAAGTCCAAAAAAGCATGATTCTACGAATTGAGATGGAGAAATAAATACAAGGGAGATGATCCTAAAAATCAGGAAGAACTATTTAAAGCTACTGTATTCCGAGAAAGAATGTTCCATATTCCTCAAATTTCGAACTACGAAACATTGGGGGCTTCTGTTGATACCAAATTTAATCTGCTGACTTGGATCAATCATATGAAGACACGTGGCTATCTACATGGCAACAACATGCACTTCCGAGATAATCACACGCTCCGAGGAACCATGTTACTCCGAGGAACTCATACCCTCCGAGGAACTCATACGCTCCGAGGAACAGACCTCTCCGAGGAACTCTTGAATATCAGAGAGCTTAGGCGGTCCGAGCTACTCAGGCGGTCCGAGCTGCATCTCGAACAAAACATTAATTGATGAATAACCAACAGTTCAACTGGTTCTTTAAATGCTTATCTTTTAGACGCACACGCTTAAAAGGCATTAAATGTATTACCCTTTCATATGTATATCATTTAATGTATCACCCTTTCATATGACAGCCTCAAGGCTATAAATACGTTGTACAATCCTCATTGTAGGGGATCTGATCCTGAATTCAAACTTTGGGATCCAGAACGGAATTTCTTGTAATCGAGAATTCCCAAACACTCAGAAATAAAATAATAGTGGACGTAGGCCATTCTTATAAGGCTGAACCACTTTAAAATCTTTTGTCTCATTTATTTATCTGTGATTGAATTATTAGAGTGATCTAATTTTTTACATCAACAGTAGCTTTGACAATTTTAAAGATGATGATCCTTAATAACAAATCTAATACCTATTATTACGATTGACAATCATTGTTTGAAAAGGAGTATAATATTATGGCAAGTCACAACTTATTAGTCATGGCGTGAGGCCATAATGAAATCTCTCTTTTTTAGTGATAAAATTATGCCTAATAAAATAATTGTGGATCTGCTAACGAGAGAGTAAGGAAATTTCATTGAGGGGGAGGAGATTAATGCTGTGAAATTACTTAAGAGAGATATAATGGAAACTCTGTCTAAATAACTGGAGATCTCAAGAAATAGGTTCAACGAGACAACCTAATTATGTGTGACTCAATTAGCACTGAGAAGATAACTATTTCTTATTTCTCATTCCTATGTTGAGTCAGTGCACATATGTTGTATGTAATAGGATAAACTTTATTTTTAATCATTTCTATAACTTGAACGTAAGGGTCAAATGGGGTATTAGCAAAATACTCTTAATGGATATCAACTATGTGAGTGATAAGGGACCACTTCTCTTCAATACTTTCCATTCCCAATCGAGTTGGAGCAAGTATCAAACATAATTGGTTCATGAGACACACACACTGAAGTTATTCTTGCGTGTGTCGAGATCATTTTATTCTGGAAGACAAACTCCTATTGATTTCATCCGTAAGAACCATTAGTGGGGGAGAATTCTTTCTTAAGGATCGAATGTCCGACATTAAACTTGATCTATGTCATCTTCTTTATTTGTAAGTTTACTTTTGGCCTATTTTTTTATTGCACATTTTTTTTTAATTTGATCAAACACAACAACACATATATTAAATAACAATATTTCATTCATTTTGTTTCAGTTTTGAGTTACTTTGTTTGGGATGAAAATCAAAGTGATCTTAAAAAACTAATCTTTTTAAATCATTGACAGATATTATCTTTGTCACATAAACATTTTTTTTTACTTTTCTTTGTATTAATTGCTATTCTTAGAGAGAATTATTTGACATGTGCTTCCATTTAACATATTCATCGCTCAAAGGGTGACGGTTATTCATGTTTTACACTTTTCAAAATCTTTGTATCCATGCAGCGTGACACCTTATCTTTAAACACACATGTATGAATAAAGTGTATAATAATTAACATTTTACTTTATTACTCTTGCACTCTATACAGGCCATAAGAAGTCTCACAAGTGTTTCAAAAGGTCTCGAGGAAGGGTTTTCAAAAGTAATTTTAACGTGTTAGTCTTTCAAGGCATTATTATTGGTTAGTCTCATTTATTAGGTCAACAATGTATCAATTCCCATTGACTTTTTTTTTAATACATCAAATCCTTGTTCATGATAGATCATATATATTTAGACAAATATATCCCTCACTTATACCCATTTAAAATCCAATTACTCTCTTTCTCTAAAAATAAATACATAACCCCACTCTCTCTAGCAATCCCACCCCACCCCCAACCCCTCCTTACCCTAACCCCAACCCCAACCCCAACCCCAACCCCAACCCAGACGCGTTGGAAACAGCCCATCGGTAGCTACCGAAATTCTCGCCGGAGTGTCTCTCTCTCTCTCTCTCTCTTCGTCTATTTCTTTATTTTTTTCTGGTCCATGCCAGCTACATCGTCGTCGGAATTGAAAAATAAGGTTTTTCAGGAAAAAAATGGAATTTTTGCCGAAAAAATGGAGGTTTTACATAAAGAGTAAATTTATTTGTTTCGATTTTTTGGTAAAAAAATATCGAATATGGGTGTTGTTTGATAGATCTTGATGTGTAGATTCTAAATATATGAATTTGGTGAATTTTGGACTTGTAGATTTAAAGTTAAGAGCTTTTAAAGATTTGATAGTTTTTTTGCCAAAAAATGAGGTAGTTAGCTGTTAACGACATTAATGCACTGACTTGACAAAATATCACATTTGACACTATTAACTCATTGACAAGAATAATGGTATGAGTAAAAAATCTCCACAAAAACCTCCACAAAATCTGACGTGGATTCCACTTATTTTCTCACCTATCTATTAAACATTATCTTGTGTTATGGGGTCCTGCCAGGGCACCAATAACACTACTTTTTGTGGAGATTTTGTGGAATTACTTTGCACCCATAACACTACTCTATTGACAATAGAACTTGTTATCTATTTCCATTTTATTAAAGGTCTTTGTAACATGTGACATAAGGACATACACTTAAAACCCAAAAATAATAGGGATAAATTTTTGACATACAATTAATAAAGTACACAAAGTCATGTAAAATTTTTATACTTAATATTTTGCTACTCAAAACATATGTTTTTAGATCACGGGCTTATATTTTCATTTTATTAAAAGGGAGTCCCAAAAGACATAAATGTGTGCGTCTACATATTTGAGAGAGAGAGAGAGAGAGAGAGAGTAACTGAGATGTAGAGAAAACACCTCACCAATATTCTCGGTGTTTGATAGGCAAACAAATAGACAAAATATGTAAACATCCGCGAGTCCTATTGTATTTTGATAGTAAAATATAAATTAAAGTATCATTTAGAAAATCAAAACATTGAACTGCATATAATAGTAGCATAATCGCTCTATCAAGAACAACCCAAAAATAGGAAAAAAAACAGTTGAAGAATCCAGTTCTTGTTTCTTGGTTTACACGAACATAACATGGTGTATGTTCCCCAAACCGTTTGAAATTACAATATAATAATAAGTAGTTATTCATCTAATTCTTTGACTTTGTCCCACCATCTAATTTCTTAATACCCTAAATTATGCAAATTTAATCACATGGTATACTTGGAGATCTCTCTTGAATTTTCTGTAATCTTGCCAAACAAGAAAAAGCCCGAGAAGTCAATGGCATATTTTGGTTTTGGGGCCTTATACACCAAGTTTTACTCGTTTCTTTCAAGGCCAGAGTTTATGTTTTAAAAGTCGTATTTGATGTTGCTAATTGTTCAAACAAAATCTGTTTTAAATATCATTATTTTAGTACCTTGATTTTCTATGTGAACTCTTTGATCCCGTGAATTAATAATCATCTCCAAAAGCTAATCAAAGTCTTCACTCGCAGCCGAAAAAGCCTCATGGTTTGGCCTAACTAACCTATATTGGCCTGCAATGGCCATGAGGCTAAATTGCCACGATTTATTCAACCCAACCCACCATGAGTTTGAAAAATGCCATCTTCTTTTGTAAAAAAAAATACTACAAAATATTCAAATATATAGCTAAACTTTATTGAATGATAATATATATATAACGTAGTTTTAAGCCTAAAAAAAATTAATTTTTTTATTTTTTCATGGAGTTAATTTTTCAATCAACACATGTTCAAAAAATCAAGTTAAAATACAATTTCTAACTATTTTTTAAAAATACAATAAAAAAAGTGTTGATAATACCTTATTTATAAGGTCCATACCACATGAATTTTGTGAATTTTTTAAAAATAACTACAAAATTTATTTTAATCTAATTTTTTCCACACATGATTGAAAGGTTAATTTTAATAGAAAAATAAAAATTTGAATTTTTTTTTTACGGTCTAGAATTAGGTGTGATGTATGAGAATCTCTCTCTCTCTCTCTCTCTCTCTCTCTCTCGCTCGCTCGCTCGCTCGCTCGGTCCTTATATATATATATATATATATATATTGTTCTTGTGCGGACCACTCTGCATTTTAAGAGTGCGAATCGGACATGTGTCACCTGATGGTGAGCCCAGGAAAGAGAGAGTGCCTATAATTTTTAAGCTTACCACCACATGACACATGTTCGATCCCAACTCTTAAAATACGGAGTGGTCTGCACAAGAGAAATATATATATATAGTGCCTATAATTTTTAAGCTTACCGCCACATGACACATGTTCGATCCCAACTCTTAAAATACGGAGTGGTCCGCACAAGAGAAATATATATATATATATATATAGAGAGAGAGAGAGAGGGAGGCTCACCTACATCATACACTATACATCACACCGTACATCACAACTATTCTAGGCCCTTGAAAACTTTTTTTTCAAATTTTATATTTTTCCCTTGAAATTAACCTTCCAATAAACCCATATGCAAAAAATTAGGTCAAAATACATTTTGTAGCTAATTTTAAAAAATCCATAAAAAACTGCTGGCGCAAACCCTTAAAAATAAGGTATTTTTAGCAGGTTTTTGTGAATTTTTTAAAAATAGCTACAAAATGTATTTTGACCTAATTTTTTGCATATGGGTTGATTGGAAGGTTAATTTCAAGGAAAAAATATAAATTTGAAAAAAAAGGTTTTTTAGGGCCAAGAATTAAGCGTGATGCATGGGTGATGTATAAAGCATGATGTAGGTGAGCCTTCTCCTATATATATATATATATATATATATATATATATATATATATATATATAAATAAATATATAGGCTCTCCAACACATATAACAAAACATACCTAGCGACACACATTGTTAAAAGAGTTGGGTTATAACCTTAATGGGTCGGGTAACTTACTAAATTCGGGTCCCTATATAAACCTAAAATAAAACCCATTAAGATTTCACCCTAAACATTTCCGTCCCTCCCTCTTCGTTTCTACAGTCGGCAAAACTCAACTCCGACTGTCCTAAGGTATGTTTCTTCCGTCGTTTGTCCATTTCTTTTTTTTCTTTTTAATGCCTGAACGAGCTCATGTAAACCTTTATTTTTTTTAATAGAGAATTAAGGTAAAGGTCATGTTCCTTCCTATATTTGAATTTTTAGGACAATGCTTTTCAAGTTTATAAATCTAGTCCCTGTGGTACAATAGCATTTATAAATCTAGTCCCTGTGGTACAATAGCATTTATTTTTTTGGTCCGCGCCAGCGGTTCTATTTTTCACCATTTTTCCTGAAATTTTTAGTACAGGGACTAGATTTATAAAATTATATGGAGTGTCCTAATTTTATAAACTTTGAGCATTATAAGGAGCTTTTCTCAAAACCCCCATTTTTTAAACTCATCTATTACTGTTTTGTAGATTTCGTTAAAATCGATCTGATGTAAACCTTTGCTTTTATCAAATCGATCTGTTACTTTTTGTAGATTTCGTTGAAATTGATCTATTGTTGCTTTTTAGTTTATAAGTTATGTCGATTTGTAGAGGTATACACATAGATCTATCAATGAATTTTAGGTTTTACTGTTTATTTTTCAAACCGGATGTTTCAATGAGCTTTAGGTATTACACATGTATTAATGTGTTAACTATTTGGATCCGCGTCAGCGGCACTATTACGTTTTTTTTTTTCTAAATTAGTTATAACCCAACTCTTTTAACGAGGTATATTGCTAGGTATGTTGGAGACCCTAAATGTATATATATACAGTATTGCTCTTGTACGAACTGTCCCACATTTTAATAGTGCGGATTGGATATATGTCACCGTCAGGTGATACATGTCAGGTCCGCACGGTTAAAATACGAAACAATCTGCACAAGTGTAATACTATATATATATATATATATATATATATATGTGTGTGTGTGTGTGTGTGTGTGTGTGTAAAGGAAAGAGTGGTTAGGAGAAAATGAGTTGGATACAATTATCCTCTTAAATATCTTAATATCAACAACGAAAGCTTTCTACTTAAAGAAAAAACAGTGAAAGCCATGTTACAATGAAGAAGCAAGAAAAAGAAAGGATAATAGTGACCACTTGGCTGAAAACAATATGTTGTCTGTGATATGTCAAAATTTTGGGAACAAAAAGGGAGTATTATAGTTGGCGGTCGGGTGTTATCTTTAATGATAACTCTTTGTATGTTACTTAGAAACTAAGTTCAAATATCTTCGATTGCTATTTATTTAGAATGGACATTTTGAGCATAAGATGGGTTCATTGTATCTTACTAGATGACGATCATCATGTACAGACTTTAATCAAAATTTAAATGGAGCCAAACTGTTTGCATCAAGTTGGTGTGCTTAAAAAGTTGTTATACAAAATGTGTTTATAAAAGAGTGTTGAATAATGGTAAGTTCTGAGTTTTCTAACTTTTTATGTATGGTTTACTTCATGGGTTTGTTTGGGCACCCTATTCATGTTTTATAATTGAAAGTAAGATTATTTCGGTTCAAATTTTGAACTAAAAATTAGTTAATTTTAATTTGGGGGGTTTTGAGAAAAAATCCTCATAGTGCTCAAAGTGTATAAAAATAAAACACTCCATAGAATTTTATAAATTTAGTCCCTATACTAAAAATACAATGAAAAAATGTGAAAAATAGTACCGCTGGCAAGGACAAAAAAAATAAAGATATTGTACCACAGGGATTGAATTTATAAATGTTATTGTACCACAGGGACTAGATTTATAAACTTGAAAAATATTATCCTAAAAATCCAAATATAGAAAGGAACATAACCTTTACATTAATTCTCTATTTCAATTTTAATTTCAAGCCATAAAATTTAAGTTCTAAACACACTTCAAGTATCTTTGATGTCGGCTCATAGTCTTTGAAAAATAAATCAAACTCGTTTTCACAAATCTGTATCATTACAAAACCTTCAAATATCACTTATTGGCTTAATAAAGTTTAATTGAAAAGGTTTAACCGATTGTTATCAAATGGATAGGCTCAATCTTCTTCATCTTCCCTACAAAATACATCAACTTTAGTGTAAATTAACTCGAGGGCTAGGCACCGTTGGCGGAATATTTTTTAAACAAAAGATATTTTTTGGTTTGCAGAAAGAAGAAAATGTATTTTTTAAGGAATTTGTCATATATATATATATATATAACTCTGAGTTTAGGTATTACATCACTATCTCAAGGGCAAAGAAAAAAAAAATTATACTTTAATGGTGAAACTTCGACAACTTGGTGAACCAACAAAATTTAAATAAATAAAAAAGACAGAAAAAAGAAAAGAAAACAGTACCCATGTTTAGATAAAATATCATTGTCAAATTATTAAAATTGCTTATTTTTGTAAAACTATAGCATTTCTAAATTTTTATATTGAGAGAAATTTAGGACCAAAGGTACAGGATTTGACTTAAAAATTGAACAAAGAAAAGACATATAGATGTATTAAATATTCAATTCTTTTAATATGATTTATTGGAGCAAAAATATTTTTTTCTTAATATTTGTTAGAGTAATTTTTTTTGGTAAAACTTACATAAGTACATATTTAGTAAACGAAATCAATTGTTAATAATTTCGAATTTGTTTTCAGTGGGAAGTTTCTCATTCAAACAATAAATTTCTGTGCATTTGATCGATTTATCTGAGAAAGTAATTGTTTTTGCCAAAAAACATTTTAACTAAAAGTTTTCTTTTCACTCGTATTCAATGTTTATGTCTTCTATGGTATCGGTGGAAATGATAAAACTTTATCAGGGTCAAATTAATTTTACATGCGAAATGATAAAACACGGCTTCATCAACTTGTACCCAGAAAGCAACTTTTATGAATATTATGTGCTATAGAAAACTAGGAAAAGTTGTGAAATAATTATTTTTCATCATTGTCCTTGTAAAATGATTGCCATCAAATGCACCCTTTTTATCCGTTTGGTTGGCTGCAACTGTAGGAAAATATTTTCACACTTTTGGTTTTGTAAAAGTTTTGTATAACAGGGTAAAGGTGGCGGTGGCATGTTTACAATAGTGTAGGGGTGCGAAAATAGATTATTAAATGATTCTTGTCTAGTCGTGTTTATATTGGTTTTTATCATCTTCGGATTTTATCGAGTCATATTTAAATGAATGACTTTTTTAATGTATAAAAAAATTATATTTAAACTCGATCCGTTATCTTAATGTGTTGTGTTATGTTCATCTGTTATTATCCATTAAGATAATGAATTATTTTGAATAATAAACAAAATTAGAACCATCTTCGTTTTGATTAAATTACCATTAAGCTCCATAAACTCTTTAGAAGAGTCAACAATATATTTTATTAACTTAAATTAATGGGTGTTAACGAGTGAGAAGAGTCAACACTAACCCGACTCATTAACTACCATTCATTAATTTATAATTTTGAGTTCATTCGTATCATGATATTGCATTGTCTCTCATTTTGCCATGTCTATGCGAAGCCTTTCAAAGAAAAGCAAGTGAAAATACAATTTTATATTATGACTTGCAGTTGCCTGTTTCAAATTATGTAAAATGATATAAATGTAAGTGGCATTATTTGCATTTTCAATTCCAATCAACCACAAGATTTTTCACTTTTCATGTAAATGAACCCTTTTTGCAAACATTTTCATGTAATCAAGCACAAATTTGCTAAATGTTTGGTGTAAAACTCTGAAAGATGGAATGTTTTCCTCTCCCCTCGCTCCCTCCTTTTTTTTCTTATAAATCTGTATTTTTTCATTTACTTTTCTTTGAGAGGAAAAATATCCATCTGCCTTAAGGAACATACATGAAACTACTTGGCCCAAACTCCAACCACGTAGGCCCGCATACAATGGGCTTTTGCTCAACATATCATCAAAAGTTGGACCAAGTAGTATATGCGTGGTGCAAGGCTCATTTTTCAAGCCTAGGGTAATTCAATACAGACCACCAATTTCTAACAACCCAATTGTTTCCCCAATACTATTCCGCCACGATTAAAAGACATATTGTATCTGTCTCCTTCTAAGAGTAAGCCCAATTGACCCCTGTCTTTTTCTAACGAAACAATTTTCAAACCATTGCCCCTGTTAGATATAATAATTTGAACAACTCAATATTTTTTTTGAAAAAAAATGATTAATTGTGATTTATTTGAAAAGAGATAACAGTATAAACCTTATTCCAATATCTAGAAATATAACGTAATTACTTGAAATGAGAAGAAAAGTGAAGATTAGGCCATCTCCATTGGGATTTCTATTCTTGTAAATTTTCATAACAGAAATGTAAAATTATAAAAGGTTCTCTCAAATTGGAATTCTATTTTGTTTTAAACGATGTATCAAGGTCAGAGTATAAAAAAATTTAATGAAAAACATGTAAAAGTTTCATACTATGAAATAGGTCGACGGATTATCTAGATATATTGTACTATTGACATATAATATAAAATGAGTTTTAGAAATATCACCATATTGAAATAAACATTCGTATCAATTTGAAAAAAAAGTGACACTCCATACCTAAATTTTGTAAATGCACCTTCACACATATGATAAAAATAAGACATTATTCGAGATGGCTTAATTTCCATGGAATTAGGCTTGTGATGGAGCTATATTAGATTATTTGTGGTATTTTTCAATTTATACTTAATGACCCCTACCATTTTTGCCTCTGACCTTTGCACCTACCTCTCCCCAACATCCCCAGCAGTCCTACCGATCTCATACACAATTTCCTCCCCTCCTTTGATATCCCATCCACCCCTCGCAAACCAACTCTATATGTGTGTGTGTGTGATTTTATTCCTACCCTTATTTTCTTTTAATAGACCCTGTTTATAAATGTTTGAGTTTTAAACAGAAGCTTCTTGTGAAAAGACTTTGATAAACAATCAAAACATTGTGGTGCATTTAGATATTTTTTTGGCACATAATCAAGGGTCGACAAAAGACCCAAAAAATGAAACAACTACAAACTTTACATCATGTCTTTGATGAGGATAGTCTGTAAGGTATTTGTTAGTTTACTGTGCCAATTTTGGTATGGCTTCAACAACATTGGATGAGGCAATCCAATGAGTTTCTCCATTAGTTACTCTATGGGCCCAATGCACAGAGATGTCATCTTTTGCTGTCATTTGTACGATACTATTAGTTACAGTGCTTATTTCACAAGGTGCTTGTGACCCCCCCCCCCCCCTAATTTCAATAATGGTGATCAGTTCTCTATTAAAATAAAATATGAATATTATTCGGTTCATTCTTAGCATTACTGTCAAAAACATTTTAAATTACTAACCACCTATTAATTAAATAAGTCGGTGCCAATTTTATCTTTAATTAACATACAATAATGTTAACCAATCCACAATAATCCCACACATAGTAACCCAAGTAAATAAAATCCGCAATGTAAAGTTTGAAGCAGAGATAGATAAATAAAGTTCCCGAATAAACTATCGAGTAAAAACCAATACATTCAATTCAACTGGCCTGATATACATAACATAAGTCTGGATGAAGATGGGCAACACGCCCAACCAATACTAGAATAGAGAACTAAATCTAGAATGTCAATAATATAATCGGTTACTCGGAAATCCTACAAACCTTTACATCAGTTGCAGCTGCGAACTCCCCGGAAGATGAATCATCATTGGCGTCACTGTGCCTGAATACCAAAAAGGTTTTAAAACAGATTTGATATGGGTGAGAGCCCTAAACCTTTGAAAAATATTGAGTAAATGTGTAAAATGTATAAATAAAAATATCTAGTCAATTTTCGTATTTATAAACTGGTAGAGCATTCTCTTGAGTCACCCCTCACCCTCATCTAAAGTACGCAATACATTTTAACCCACCTAGTTATGTTACCCCACCTAAATAGCCTTGACACTAATATTAATACTATACTTACCTAACCCAGGTATAATATCTATTCTTTGTTTATTAATTAGCTTTCGAACCTTCTTAATTAATAACTCGTTAAATTATCACAATTTAAAACATACCTAAAGTCCAGTTATTTATTTTCGCAATCACATTTATTTTTCCACATCCGTATATAATTATTCTCATATTTATATACATAATTATTTCACATTCTCATTTATTAAGTTGTACGCATATATAATTATTCACATCCTTGTATACGTAAATATTTCACACAAAGATAAACACACACACACACACACACACACACACACACACACTATATATATATATATATATATATATATATATATATATATATATATATATATATATATATATATATATATATATATATATATATATAAATCGCTATCCCTCTGAGTCTTTACTCGATGGATGCGAAATCACTAGCATTATATCAAGCTCCAAGGAGTCCACCATGATCTGAGCAACCAGGTCGAAATCATACCATCGAACCAAAAAAATGAATACCGGAGGCGGTCATGGCCTTAACTTCGTGGTCATAACCATACCCCATTATTCCACAGGACTCCAACCCTACATCGCATGTGCGTGCACAACACCTATGACCCAAGAGAATGGTACTACCTCTGTTGAGATTCGCCAGAGTGACCTCCCACGGCGCACAACCTCCACCGATAGCATATCCTCTACGATAGGTATGTTTCACATAAATATCATACATATAAGAATTATTGTACACACATATATAAACTGTCCCTATCCGCGTGCGCGCGCGCGCGCGCGTGTGTGTGTGTGTGTGTGTGTGTGTGTGTGTGTGTGTGTGTGTATATATACACACACACACACACACACACAAGGGTGTACCCGTGCTGATGGCACAACGATAAATTTGTTTTCGAAATATTTTGTATCCGTGCCGATGGCACGGCGATAAATTTGTTCCCGTGATAAATGAGTACCCATACCGATGGCACGGTAAAATAAAAAGGCAATTTTAAAATAATTTAACTATATTCCAATCTACCCCACCACGCTTCGTCCAACTTGTGGGTCTTAATAATTGTGTACCCATGCCGATGGCACGGTAAAAAATAGAACCCTAAATAAAATTCATTAAAATAGTCATTTTGCTTTCAAACATATTATAATGTTCAATATCTCCCTGCATATTTAGATTTGATATTGTTTACAACAAAAATTAATCATAAAAATGACACATTTGATTCTATTCATACAAAACCGAAGCACACAATGTTTGATGAGCATATCCCAACCATTTTTACTAAATTAACATAATAAAATTGAACTCCATTCCAAACATCAAACAAATGCATTTTATAACAAAACATAAAATAAAATTGAACACCATTCTAAACATTAAACTCAAAAAGACTTGACATATATGTCCATGCCTATACGTAAGCTTCCTCTCTCCCTGTGTGTTTTTCTCTTTTTCTCAATTGCCATTCATTTTTAATATTTTTTTCTAATTGAAGATTAATACTAATTTCAAATTACCAAATATCATGTCAAATTTAATTTAAACTCATTTCAAATTCATTCATTTGCAATGTATTGATTCATAAATTAACCCTCCCTAGTGAAGTGAGGGAAAAAAGGGAGCCCCAGGTGAATAGAAAATAATCATATTATGAAGTGTATGCCATCTACAATAAGATGACACTCGGAGCAATATTTTCAAGACAACGCATGTATAAACACTTAAGTGTGGGAGCCTGATTGCGGTACTCCCATGCGATATGTATTAAAAAAATATATTTTTTGTATGAGTTATAAACATTTTAGGATACCCCTATAAAAAAAATTAGCTCAAAATGATATTGTTTGGTATTTTAAAAATATAACATTTCAACATAAACATATGTTGGTATACACATACTCAAATAAAATGTTGATATACAAAAATTTAGAAGAATCGTATAGAAATTGTTGATATACACAAACTCGACGACTTTTTAAACCTAAGCCAAATAGGACTCGCTCTCAGCGACGCATCCGATAACCTCCCGATCAACGGATCTGACAATGACGACATTCGACAGTTAAATTTCAGCAATTACCATTTTTCCCGTTATATAAGTTTGATCGAGTGGAAAAACCGAACGTCCGTGTAATACGCTAGTGGTTGTTATCGGCTTCCAACCTCAATACAAAAAAAAACCTAAACTTTTAACTACACTTTTATGGAGTATAGTAGTAAGTCTGGGTATCGAATCCACAGGGAATATTTTATAGAATTTAATTGATTTATTACTTCTAAAATAAAAATGAAAAAGATGATGATTGGGAAAATTTCTATTAAAAACAAACTGAAAAGTGCAAAAGAAATTAGATCTGACAAATGGGAGAAAATAGGGTAGGGTACAATCCCTCAATCCTTAACAAATTACCGTATAGAATACTAGACTTGTAAATCAAAATTCTTGATTAAATCCAGTCCTTATCATCACTAAGCATTACATATATGAGGTTCAAGCCCGCATCATATGAAATCAAAGATCAATATAAAGCGGTGAACGACAAATTATACATACAAAGCACTCTTAAACATCCCAAGTACCTAGGGCAAGAGAGATTAAAAGATATGACAATGCATATATGATTTTCATTCACGATTCAACCAATATTTTCATTTATTTTCTAATTTTCCATACAAATAATTTGTATTAGGATTGAGTTCATGTACCCCAACCCTTGAGAATTTAGCTACTCATGATTGGATTAAAAAAAACAAATTCATACACAACATTAAGGATCTACAAGACATTATAAATAAATTGCAAATAATAAAACAAGAGAATGGAAATGAGATTACTTGAACTCAGCAACAAGAACGGAATTGGGATTCAGAAATTCTTACAAAATAGGATTCATGAAAACTCTTGAAGGAATAGAAAATTTGCTCTCAAAATCTAACCCTAAAATTCAATCTAGCACTTCTAACCTACTCCTAACCTAGTCTCTCTCTAGCAACTCCCCTTCAAATGATGTAGGTCATGGGCTTTTATAGCACAAAATCTCGAAATTAACAACCAATAGTGCTTGTGGAACAAGTTTTCCAAGAGTTGCACTGCATTAAATGCATAATTAATGACAGAAATCCGCACATCCAGACTCTTCATTATCCCACAACTTCAAAACATCGTAACTTCTTCACCGTAGCTCGGATTGAGGTGCCGTTTTTTCCGGTATTCTTGTAATTTAGAGCTCTTAAACTTTCTAGTTGTCCCCACCTCCGGACTAAGGCTACAAAATTACGAAAATGCCCTTGAACTCTCCATTTCTTGGTTTCTTTCACTGTTTTGAGCTCTCCTTCGCACTAACTTGCGTGAAATACCTGTAAAACACATGAGAAATACACAAAACACGAAATACTTGCCAAAATGGGTTAGTAGTATAAATAAGAGACAAATCCAAGATATTTACACTACACGGGATCATAAAAATACTGAAATTAAGGGGATAAATGTGAAGAATATGTGCCTAAACACACCCCCTAACTTAGAACTTTGCGCGTCCCGAGCAATGTATATGAATCCTATCCAAAATTCTACTCTTGAAAATTCCTTTATTAAAATAAAATTCCACTTTCGCAGGCACGCGATTGCATTTAGCGTATGCAACAAGCCTTTAAACCTCTAGGTTACCCTAGTAGGACGAGTTTTGTCTCGTGAGGATTTGCAGTGAATTTACCCACAAAATTCTTTATTGACTCAAATAAATATCAAAATACTTAAAAATTGTACAATTTAAACTTTTCGAAAAAATAATCACCATCAACTCATATTCAACTGTCTCAAACCATAGTGTGTGTGTGCGAAGCCAAAAATTAAACCTCAAATTTCCACCGATTGAGCATTACGTTACTTTTCGAAAATTCGTCTTGATTCAAATTCTTACGGATGCACTCACAAACGAATCACTCGGATTGTGGCTATTTTCTCTCGGTATGCATGATATAAAGAGTAAATATAATGGACACAAATTCATGCATACAAAATTGAAAAGAAAGAAATATATGGTGAAAATATCTCATCATCAGAGTACAGTTATTAGGAAATGGGAACATCACCTCTAATTCACACCATTTAATCTCTCATATTATCTTTTCATGTCTTAGCTCTCCATGCGGTAACCAATTTCGCCATTCGGACTCAGTTAGGACTTTTCTTGGGGTTAAGGTGTAAAGGGTAAAATTGGGAATGGTAGGGAATGTTGGAATTGAAAAATGTCCTTATGATGTCCATTAGAGCTTTTTCGGGCATTTGCTCATTTTTCTCTTTCTCTTTCTTTTTCAATTTTCATTTTTTTTTTCACTATTTTTTTTTCTTCTTGCCCCTTTTTATTGCACTTTTCGGACTTAATGAATATTCCATTTTCGCAATTTCGGGCTATTTAGGTTTTTCGGGTTATTAAACGAAAGGAAAATATTTTATTTGGCTCAAATTGGGTTGCAAAGGGATAATTTTGTTTTTCACAACTTTTTATGGCTAATATTTTTGGGTAACAAACGAGGGCCTACTTCATTGTCCAAATTGCTAATCACATTACCATATGCATCTCGAGATTAATTAAGTTTAGAGATATATTTATCACGAATTTCGAGACAACATTTCACACATTTCCCATAACCGATCAAAAAAAAGGATTGAGATCATCAACGACTTATTTAAAACACTGAAAAGAACTGTGAGTTAATCATAAACTCGGATTGATTTAAAAACTCAAAAAGATCGATAGGCTCAATCATCTCACCGGTTTGGACTAATCTCCACACTTATTCGTAAAGTCGTCAATTTTCTTTCAATTTCCATCTTCAGTCAATTTTGGCTTGGTGCATTTTGATTGTTAACAATTTGAGACTTTAAATAGAATAAAGGTGATATTTTTGAAAAATTTAAATTCCAATTCTTATTTATTTTGAACAAAAATATTTTTGACTTTTTCTAAATTTTTCAATTTTTTTTTTAAAAAAAAAAACACACTTGGAAAGAACATGTGATCTGTTCAATGAATCTAAACAATAAATGGGAAGAATATCCCACACCCCCTAACTTAAATGTTGAATTGTCCTCAATGCAAATCAAGAACACAACATAAAGAGAGGAAAAGAAAGATATTACCCAAATGGAGCGATCCCCGATGAGTGCGAGTCATTGAATCTACAAAACATGTTAGAACCAAGCATAGCAAAAAGAATAACAAAAACTCTAACTATCAAAACTAGACTATAATAAAAGAGAAAAAAAAAACTAACTATTTACAACCTAAAATTGGAACGACTAATAAATCATACACTAAAAGTCGAAAAATTTGAGGGTCCACCCAAAATACAATTTGACTTTGAGGGATTAATGGTGTACCCTCATTAGGATGCATGCCTCCCGAAAAGTAAGAATTCCGTTTGAAAAACGGAAGGCATGTGTGAGATTGAGAAAATGAACCATCACCAATTAAAAAATTTAACGGGATGATGGGGGGTTTGGGTGCTAGGTGGGACAAGTACAATTGAGATCCAAGAAAAATATAATCACCTCCCAAAGATTTTTCAAGTAGTATGGGGAGAGGGGCACACAAAAAGGAACATTCCATATTAGAAAACAATTCTAGCAAATTGTCTTTGTCGGTAAAAGGTGTAAACGTTTTCGAATTTTCAACCGACTCATAGGAATCTAGCGGTACTTCTAATGGTTCAATAACCGTGAACGAAAATGGTGATGAAATAAACTCAATCTCAAGTGATTCATCATCACTTGGAGATTGAATTTCAAGGGAGCAAGACTCACTTTCAATGAGATGTTCTTCAAAAAATTTAGGTGACACACAAGTCTCAACCTCCTCTTTGTTTTCCAAAATAGAACGCACAGCATCGCAAAGTGTGACCATTTCCTTCACAAGACCATAATCGATATTCTTTGTGCTTTGGGTGGAAAGAAAATCCAGTACTCTTTTGGTTAGAAAAAGCGTGTATTCTTCCAAAGTAGGATCCCTTGGCTCTAGAACCTCGGATTCCTCTTTTGGTTGAAAACCTTTTATAGTTTCACAAATATTGGAGAAAAAATCTTCATTGGATTCCCCAAAATGATTTTTTTTTCGACATTCGTTTTCAAGCTTTTCATACGCAAGATTTAGAAAGGCCTCACCCATGGTAATAGGCCGAGGCACAGATTCTTGAGAATAATTAATATAAATTTCTCTCCTATATTCATTTGCAAGCCTTTCACACTCCAGAGTTAGAACGACCTCACCAACGGTAATAGGTCGAGCCGCGGAGTCTTGAGAATAAAAAGTTTGAAAACGATTACCATATGAACCATTAGAATTACCGAACTCACCATGAAAAGACATTATTACCGAATAGTATGTAAATGGAAATTTGAGTACAAAGGTGTGTAGTTGAGGATTCTACATTTCTTGGTGCTCAATTGTGCAAGGCTACAAAAAGGTAAAAAAAAAATCCAAGGAAAAAAAATCTTTCGAAATAGTAAATCAATTATAATCTATAACAAAACATTCCCCGGCAACGGCGCCATTTTGTGATCGAGTGGAAAAACCGAGCGTCCGTGTAATACGCTAGTCGTTGTTATCGGCTTCCAACCTCAATACAAAAAAAACCTAAACTTTTAACTACACTTTTATGGAGTATAGTAGTAAGTCTGGGTATCGAATCCACATGGAATGTTTTATAGAATTTAATTGATTTGTTACTTCTAAAATAAAAATGAAAAAGATGATGATTGGGAAAATTTCTATTAAAAACAAACTGAAAAGTGCAAAAGAAATTAGATCTGACAAATGGGAGAAAATAGGGTAGGGTACAATCCCTCAATCCTTAACAAATTACCGTATAGAATACTAGACTTGTAAATCAAAATTCTTGATTAAATCCAGTCCTTATCATCACTAAGCATTACATATATGAGGTTCAAGCCCGCATCATATGAAATCAAAGATCAATATAAAGCGGTGAATGACAAATTATACATACAAAGCATTCTTAAACATCCCAAGTACCTAGGGCAAGAGAGATTAAAAGATATGACAATGCATATATGATTTTCATTCACGATTCAACCAATATTTTCATTTATTTTCTAATTTTCCATACAAATAATTTGTATTACCCCAACCCTTGAGAATTTAGCTACTCATGATTGGATTAAAAAAAACAAATTCATACATAACATTAAGGATCTACAAGACATTATAAATAAATTGCAAATAATAAAACAAGAGAATGGAAATGAGATTACTTGAATTTAGCAACAAGAATGGAATTGGGATTCAGAAATTCTTATAAAATAGGATTCATGAAAACTCTTGAAGGAATAGAAAATTTGCTCTCAAAATCTAACCCTAAAATTCAATCTAGCACTTCTAACCTACTCCTAACCTAGCCTCTCTCTAGCAACTCCCCTTCAAATGATGTAGGTCATGGGCTTTTATAGCACAAAATCTCGAAATTGACAACCAATAGTGCTTGTGGAACAAGTTTTCCAAGAGTTGAACTGCATTAAATGCATAATTAATGACAGAAATCCGCACATCCAGACTCTTCATTATCCCGCAACTTCAAAACATCGTAACTTCTTCACCGTAGCTCGGATTGAGGTGCCGTTTTTTCCAGTATTCTTGTAATTTAGAGCTCTTCAACTTTCTAGTTGGCCCCACCTCCGGACTAAGGCTGAAAAATTACAAAAATGCCCTTGAACTCTCCATTTCTTGGTTTCTTTCACTATTTTGAGATCTCCTTCGCACTAACTTGCGTGAAATACCTGTAAAACACATGAGAAATACAAAAAACACGAAATACTTGACAAAATGGGTTAGTATCATAAATAAGAGACAAATCCAAGATATTTACACTACACGGGATCATAAAAATACTGAAATTAAGGGGATAAATGTGAAGAATATGTGCTTAAACAAAGTTGCTCTCCATATCTAAAAAACAAACGAGAAATACCCATTATCAAACCAAATTAGTGAGGGTTTGAGTGAGAAATAAAATCAAGAAAAAAAAATGACAAAGAAATAACCCCGTTCCATAAGGATTTATGGGTATTCAGAGTAGTGAGGGTTTGAGAGAGATACCTCTCTAAAGCTTCCCCATCCGAAGCTAAGTTGAAAAAGAATGATTGTAATAATCGTCAACAGAGAGACAAAATATACATGTCACCAAATATACATCCGAAGCTTCCCCATCTTAGCAGATCTGAACAAATATGAAAATAACTTAAACAAATATACATCTCACCAAATATACAGAGAGACAAAATTAATTTTATAAACTATAATAATCGTCAAATACTAAAAACAAATCCTAGAATAGTCGACTGCAACTATAGAAATAACTTAAACAGATCTTGTGTTTAATAATGGTAAAATACTATAATAATAATCAAATACTTAAAAAAATCCCAGAATACCCAAATCAAAATAGAAGAATTTAGAAACGACTAAAACCCATTATTCAATGTATGTACCATAAACCTATTGAGCAAGAAATTCTAATCAGTAAACATTCAGCAATTAAAAAAAAATTAAAAAAAAGATCAATTAACAGTTCTACCAAACAGGGGTGAAGCCGGGGATTAACGTGTGGGGACCAGACCCACTCAATCGATTGATTATATATATAATGGTAATGGGATAAAAGGGTCGACCACCTATAGAGCTTTGCGAATTTTGATTTTAGTGGCAAAATATATAGAAATATACATTCATAGATTTTAGCTGCAAAGCAGATCGGAATTGTAGAATCGACACCACCGGAGCCGCTTTTAAATATACATGCACAGATCTTTGCTAATCCGTATCCCAATAGCCACACAACCACAAACACCAACTGATCTTTTGGTTTCAAAAGGATGTGGAAAAAGGAGAAGACTCGTAGAGGAAATGTTGATTTATAGTTCTGTAAATCAAAAGGAAATCTCAGCCACCAGTCTAAAGAAATATATGATTTGGAATTTATTGGAAAGCCAGTTATTGAAAAATAATAACTAAAATGTAAACTAAAATAAGGGTTTGCGACCTTACATGCCATAACTCAAATCTAGACCCATGGACACAAAAACTAAAATAATTGTTCACCCACGGACACAAAGCCTCTACACCCAAAATCACAAATCCAAACTTGGGGTGTTCTGGTTGTGGAATCGACGACTATGGAGATGAATATATTTGAGAATCAACCTGCATCTACAAATGAAACGGAGAAAAAAGTTGATTTTACAATCATTCAACAGCAAGTCAATTAAAGAATATAAAATAAAAACACTTGAAAACCTAACATAAAAATATACATGGAAAGAGGCTTAAAGATGGTAGACAGAGTACTAATCGGTGGAGGTTAAACGTCGATCGTTCAACAGAGAGTATAAGTCTATGGCTTTGGAGGTTTTGAGATAGGTTGATAGAGAGAGAACTCATAGATCACTGTTTCAAACATATATTTGAAATCTTAATATCTTTCCCAATGCTTCTCGAGTATCGTGAACTCATAGGCTAGGCTTTAGAGGTTTCCCAATGCTTCTCGAGTGTCATGGGTAGCGTGCCAAATAGAGCGGTACAATTGATTTTGGATAAACCAAGATGTAATCTCAACTGTCAGTTGATAAAGACCAAACTCATCAACTTTCGATCTCAGCCATTAGTTGGAAAATACTAAAAGTCCTTCCTCCTTTATATATATAAATATAGGGAGAGGTTCACAAATGAACCTAAAAGATGAACTTTTTAATGAACCTTAACAAAATAACACCTAACAACTCATTAATTTTAATTTCTACGTTGTAATTGGTCCGTTTCAGTGGCAACGGATACGCGTGTCGATCAATCTCCCCCCCACCCCCTCACCTGCTCCCGACCCTCCACCCCCACCCCCACCCCAATCCACCACCACCATGGCATCCCTTATGACAGTAGGGCTGCCATGGGGTGGGGGTGGGGCGTTGGGGATCAATCGACACGCGTGTCCGTTACCACTGACGCAGACTAATTACAACATAAGAATTAAAATTAATTGATTGTTAAGTATTTTTTGTTAAGGCTCATTAAAAGGTTCATCTTTTAGGTTCACTTGTGAACCTCTCCCTATATATATATATATATATATATATATATATATATATATATATATATATATATATATATATATATATATTCACATTATTCGGTTAATCCGTGCCTATCACCCGAGGCACTAGTCTAATTGCTCGAGTCTAATCCTGACTTTTATTTAATTAAATTCTTCTCTTAATCAAACAGTTAACCTTACTTCTCATCACGAATTCTATCGGACTTTCCTAACTAGCCCAAAAATCATAATCGGAAAGCACTTTATCTCATCACATATCCTACGACCATAATATTTTATCTCCTAAATACCTTGCGTATATAATTCGAGTTAACCCTCGTCTACTTGAAATTTCCCTTACTGGACATAAACTCCAGAAGTATTAAAAATCATTAACTTAACCTCAATTTCATCAACTATGAATTTATATTTACTAAGGGAATATATCCACGAGGTTTTGTAATCATCCAAAACATAAGCATGCCTAAGATAAAATCCTTCCCTAGATTACAAACTAAAGACTTTGATCTCATACACCCTTTCGTATAAAATTCATAACTAATTCAAAAAAAATAAAACTGGCGGCCACGCATTCATAACGTAAAGATATACAATTACATGATATGGCTAAGTAGGGGAACCAAACCGGTTCGGCTATGGGGCGAATTGGTTTGCCCTTAGAATTCTGCAACACGGACCTGTTATGGTCTCAACATGAGTTTATCCAAATTTTCACCCCAAAACACATCCAAACTTCATCCCAAAGATGTATAATGTCATCCCATCAATTATTAACCTTGATGCATATATTTGATTGTCTCTAATCATCAAAACTAAATTAAATTGTGAGATTTTCATCATTCTTTGTCCAATATCATAATGTCTAATGAAAATCCTAAATTCCCAATCAAGTTTTCATCTTTTCCATTCAAGATAGTGTCTTTACATTCAAGATAAATATATACAACATTTATTCATGGTTTTCTCTAATCAATAATAAGTTTTATGCATGATTTTTCCTTTCACAAGATTATAAGAACACCATTTTATTCATCTTCTTAAAACCCTTTTTTTCATACAAATCCCACCCCAAAATTGTATCATTATTTACCAATTTTAATATGAATGTTGCACTACACATATTTACGATAGCAAGTTTATACACTTGCCTTAAATCGTTGGTGTGATTCTGAATCTCTACGCATTGGGTTGAACAAGGGAAGAGTTCTCCTCCACGTCCTTCTCCAAATTAAGCCTTTGGATCTCTTGGGTGTTCTTCCTCCCTCTTTTCTCACAAATGGACTCTCTTGAGTTTCTTGGTGTGTTATGGATGCCTCCCTATCCCTCATAGATTAAACCTGAATCCCAAAATTAGGTAAAACCCTAAGCGTAAAATGACCCGTATGCCCTTATTCGGGTCCCGACTCATCTAAAAAGCCCCCGGTAACAAATCTTTACCTCCGGGTACTTGATTTTGACTATTTTAATCACTGTCGGATCAACCGTGCATTAGAAATCACCATCCGAGTCACTAAACATAAATATCGTATCTCAACCCAAAAATAGCCCACACAAATGCTCCAGTTAAGATACCGTCAATTCCCGCCGTTTATACTCACATACGACGTACTAAAATTTACTTAATTAAATTTACTTAATCACGCTAGTAAATTTACATATAAATATTAATTCTATTCTCAGTAATTAATATTTATTAATTTCACAATATTTTCCTATTTTAAGTAAATTACGTCACATATGTAATTTAAGTGCTAAAAATAAATTGCTCAAAATTACGGGGGTATTATAGTGCTTCTGTTAGATATAATTCTTTTGGCACATCTAGTTGTTGGAGGGTTGATCTTATTTTTTATAATCTTTTTTTTTTCTTTTTTTATTTTTATTATATCACCAAAAAAAGAAGTCTATTATAACTTTGTTTCCAAGAATTTTCTTTTTGCACTACTACCTTTTCAATCCAAGTACATTTCCACTGGATGCTTTCTAATAGACTACAAAAATTGTGCATATGGATTTATGTATCATCTATATTAACAATGTTGTCTTCTTTCAACCAAAAATGGATCTAGTAACATCCATTTCGACTACGATCCCATATACCCCCAAATTAAAACTCACACTAACCAACCAAAATACTAAAATAAGTACTACTTTACCCACATGTCTTGATAATATCTACAGATGAATTTTGTCATCGATGAATCAATCGACCAAGATTGAGGATAAATTAGTGTGTGAAGAAGGTTGGGTATGGATTATTGGTTTGGGATGGATTTGTGTGTGAAGAATATTGGAGACAGTTCTATGTGACAAAGTTAGGATGGATGTGTGCATTGGCCATTGATATAATGAGAAACTTTCCTACCCAAAACATCTTTGAGTGATCATGCAATAGAAAGAAAAATAAAAACTAGATTTAAAGCATAACCCAAGGATTTTGAATCAAGATACCTTTGTGGATCTTGTAGGTGATCCAAATGAGGAGAAATATGATTTGTAGAAGATGGAAAGGCTGATTTTCTTTACCCCCCCCCCCCCTCCCCAAAGCTTGATAGAATGCCCTAAATGTCTTAAATTTTCTATTGTATAATTCCCCCAAAGTATGCCTAATGAGTGGGCACTCCCAGAGATGAAAACTTAGTCAAATACGAGAGAAGTCACTTTTTCTCTCCTCACCCCTTCATAAAAACGTGAATAATTTTTATATTTCTCTCTCTCTCTCTAACCCTTAGGATGTGTTATGAAACTTAAAATCCTAATTTAGAGCTTGGAGTAATTAGGATTTTTAGAGAGTTTAGGCATACTAGTTAGGTGATGGACTATAATAGGGACCCAAGACTAACAATTAAAATAGTTTTCAAATGAAAATATGAAAATTCCATATTACTTCCCATAATATATTTTCTTTCCCATTTAATTATAATTAATTCGACTAAATAATGATAATTGCACTCCAATTTAATTATCTCAAAATTAGTCGAATAATGAGGTCTTTATTTGCAAATTTAGATAGTGCATAATGTGATTTTTCGCCTAAAGCTTATAATATTCGCTTGGTGAAATTCAATTCATCACTAATTAATTTTCACCACCGTCCTTTTTTTTCCTTAATCTCAAAGTTAACTTATTTGATACTCTGCTAGATTATGAATAATACACTGATCACGTATAGTGGTAGAATAAAAACTTATAAGTTTATCAAGGAGTTGTCACAATTCGGGATATCTCCTAGACGTGGATTCCTCTAGAATATGATCTCAAACACGTACATAGAACTATTTCTCTACTTGTGAATATTTATAACCAATAAATTGTATCGCACCCATAATAATCAAAGAAATAATTGTATGAACATTATAATTGTCATATTCCTTAGGATTAAGAACATGTGCACCATTTACAAACGATGTTAGTATATGCTAATTTAATCTACTCAACACCTATATTTGAATATCACCCTTATCTCACTCAATGCATTCATAATGTATCGGTAAGATCCTCTTTGAACAATCAGAGAAGTTTTCGAATCATGAGACAAATTCCCAAAATCAAAATAAACTACTAAGATCATATTAGCAACTCTATCGATAGGATGTCAACTCCCTATATATATTGTGAACTATTTAATTGAGATGGAACCATAATTATAATCTTTTGTGATTAGACTGAACCCAACTCACAAAAAATTCCTACTAAGTTCAATTGGCTGACATTACACACTACATTTAAAACAAATATAAGAAATGCTCAAAAAAATTATTTTCGTTTCAAAATGAACTTAACATACCTTTATTAATAAATTAACATCAAACATAGTTTTAAGAATAAAGTCCCAACAGTTTGTGTGAAACATTATCTAAAATGGGTTTGTTTAAATTCAAGTTTTGCCATTTTTTTCAATATACAACGTGATATGGGGTTGCTAATTATTTTTCATCCCATATATGTGGGCTTAATAACAATGGTGGTTTTATAAAAAAAAAAATAGGGTTTAAACATAAACACCTATCTATCTTTCTCTCTCTCTCTCTCTCTCTCTCTTTGAGAGAGATAGAGAGAGAGAGATATGGTATTGTATATACATTAATTATGTGATACATGTAAAGAAGTCAAGAGAAAATTATTTCAATTTTATATTAATATTTTCCTATGAGATAAATTAATTATTTATGATCACAAATTATAGTTAAATAACCAAGTTCTTTTTTATGTAAAATATATGCCATTGTAGATATATTAGTTATGTGAAACATGTAAAGAACTGAAGAGAAAATTATTTCAATTTTGTATTGATGTTGTCCTATGAGATAAATTAAATATATGTTATCACGAATTGAAGTTAGATTGTCAAGTTATTTTTTATGTAAAATTATTTTGTTATGAAATATATCATTCATTTAAAGTAATGAGTTTTAAAACATTAAAAATGTGTTTTATCAAATTTTATCTTGTTTTTCCTTTTCTATTTTTTTTAGACAGTTACTTTTTAGCTTTGCTAAAAATACATAATTTAATCTTATGATTTATTATTTTTTTATGTGTATATCCCTCTTCTATCTTTGAAGATAATTTTATAATACTAAAAAAATCACATAATGTGTATGACATGACCAATACTCTAGCCACCTACCACCAAAAACATCATTTGCTGAAAAGTGGTCGGAGGCAACATGTCACACATAACTGTGGCTAGAGGTTATTAATAAGGGTGTGAAGGAATCCAAATGGATCAAAAAAATCGGATCGGATCGGGCCCACTTTTGTGGGTTTTTTTAAATTCGGTCTTAAAATTTGTAGGATCGCTTTATTCTGTTTGGTCTTGATCTTGGATCTAAAAAAGCGGGTTTGGATCGAACCAGACCGTTTCTATTAAATATAAAAACTATCATTTTTTTAATTTACTATATTACTTACTACTATAAATAAATAAAAATATCAAACTCAAATTTCTTATTTTTAACCCAGCCTAATATTACCCCCATGCCCAAGCCCAACCCAACAAAAAAAACTATCCTGTAGTTAACACACTGTTCATGCACCACACCGCACTAAACTAAACCCTTCCTTACTTACCCTTTCACTTCAATTCCTCTCTTTCTCATCTTTCTCATTCTAGTCACCCACCTTTTAACATCTCTCTACAAATTATAAAGACAACCCCCCACCCCCACCACTTTTGTTCGTCTCTAAAAATGGTTAGTTTTTTTTAATCTATGTTTATAAATCGAATGTCATTTTTTTAGTCATTTTGTTTGATAATTGCATGAAACCAATATTCAACCTATATTTGTGTTACTATTCGGATAAGCTATTCTTTTTTACATATATAAATGCATTTTTTCCTATTAAAAAAACTCAAAAAATAGATTTTTTCCCTCAATTTAAATGTAAATTTTTTCTATTATAAAATATTTTAAAAAAATATTTTTTTCCTATTAAAAGACAGTTTAAAAGTAGTTAGAAATAGAGTTTTCTTAATTTAAAAAAAAAAAGATAAAAACAACTTCCTTTTAGACCGAATAGGACTGAAGTTGAACCCAGACCGACATGAAATCAAATAAGATCGAGATCGACAGTCCGATCCGATCTTTATCTTTGTAACACCTCGTAATTTTGAGAATATTAAAATTGAAATTCTACGTGTCACAGTAATTAAAGTAATTTGACTAATTTGTGAAATGAAGTGAATTTAGATAAATATCAATTAGTGAGAAATGAATTAATATTTATGTGATATTATATTTACTTGTGTGATAAGTAAATAAAATTGTATTATTTTATATTATTTCGTAACTGAGTAAAAGTGACGGGATTCGACTGTATCTCAAGCGGGACACATGTGTGGGTGATATTAGGTTGGGATGAGATATTTATGATGGCTGACTCGGATGATGATTTTGAGTGCACGATTGATCTAGAAATGGTCGAAATAGTCAAAATTAAGTACCCAGAGGTAGTGATTGGGTTCCTGGGGATTTTAGATTAAACGCGACTCGTATGTGGGCATTTTTATCATATTAAAAGAACGTGAGAAGGAAATTTCGGGATTCATCTTATAAAATGAAGGGCTTGGATGAGTTGAACAATCATTTCACAATACCAATAGTTTTTTTTTGTCACACCAAAGGTTAAAGAGAGTGAAGAGAAAATAGGAGAAAAACTAAAGAGTTTTAAGAGGAAAGCTAAAGGAAACTCAAGGAAGAATCAAATTGTAAGAGTGGGGAAGGAATTATGGGATTATAATCATCATCAACGAAAGCTCTTCAATCAAGTTTAGACATTACAAATTTTAAGGCAAGTTATTATCTTGCTAAATGATTATCTGTATATTTCAATTCATATCATGATTGGGAATTGATTTTTGGGTGGGATTTATATGCAATTGGATTTTGGACAAATGATTTTGTAGAATATATGTGTGATTTATAAGGATTAAAATCAAAAAATTAAAATCCCACGTGGATAGGTGAATTCTTCATTTAAAATATTGAGAAGTTATGGAACACTATAATATTATTGAGACTTTCATAATTTTTGAGAAAATAATGATGAATCTCATGTTATGATCATGTGTAGATAAACTATATATGAAAATGGATTGATTTCATGTTTAGGATTCATGAGAAATAATAATGTTTAAGGAATTAACTTTGGAGATACTTTAGATGAATTAAACAATGCTGAAAATTCAAAAAAAGGGTGAACTGTTGTTGTCTTCTCCCTCAAGCCGAACCGATTCGACATCCCTATTACAGTTAGGTTGTGTTATTTGATGAAATTTGTTCATAATTTGATTTTGGGTTAAAAATTTATGTTCAGGAATGAATTAGGACTTCTGGAAAATTTGTTTAACATGGATAAAATTCCTTCGGATTATCGGGATACATTCGGGGTGAGATTTGGTGTATTTTAAAATGAATAATGCTCGGGAAAGTACATAATAAATTGGGGAGAAAATTAGGTAGAAAAAGGATATGGGCTGGTTGGGATTTAATACGTGTCCAGAATATTAATTTAAGTGATAAATTGATTAAATAAGTGAATATCTAATAATTTAGAGTCGGGTTTAGAGTCGAGATTTTTGACAAGTGCTACGAGTGACATGCACGGCTAGGCGAATATATATATATATATATATATGTGTGTGTGTGTGTGTGTGTGTGTGTGTGTGTGTGTGTAATATAATTGTATGAATATATTACTTTAGTGCTATCATTGGAGGTTATGAGATGTGGGTGATCTTCCCTAGCGAATATCAGCAAGATTAGTATCGACCCCAGGTCATAGGACCATGCATGTGTCCTAGTGAGGTTGAAGTTCAAAGTGAGGTACTTTTGGTATGGTTATGACACTTTGTCAAAGGACTATGATTGCCTCCATCATGTTTATAATTTATCGAGTTCGGTGTGAGAGTCCGACTCGGTAGCCCTGGATAATGTGTGTATGCCTTGGTGCATGATAGTATTTTAGAGACTCGCATCCAGTGAGCTATTACTCTGAGGGATGACGGTTATACGCGACATATGTGTTCTTTTGTGTTATATAAAATATGTGTATTTATGTGCAAAAAACACATACGAGTTTAAGATAATAATTCTGGATTATTATGTATTAATTAGTGAATGTTATTGGAAAATAAATTAGTAGATTGTAATTATTAATTCTAGCATGCGCGACACATGGTAGCGTATAGACTTAAGGATATAATGAGACTATTTGGGTTGGGTAACATAACTAGGGGTTAAAATCCATACGTTGGGTGCACACTATAGTTGAGAGGTGAGGATTATCTCATGTGAGTGCGAAACCAATTTAAATATGAAAGAATATATTCATATTTATTATGCATTTGAATTAATTGCAAAATATTATCAAAAGGTTTTGGGCTCTGACCTGTATCAATATATTTTCAAAAAATTTAGGTGTCCAGTCACAGGGACGCCAAGCATGATTATAACTTCTAGATCATCGGAGTTGCAACAGCTGTAGAGTGTTTCAGGGACTATTTAGCCATTATCTATCTTTGGAATTCTAAATAGGTCTAGTAAGTTAGTATCCAGGAATGTCGCCCAATGTCGATTTTTATTTCAATTTATTTAATTCAGTTGTATTGGATTGTAAACCAACGATTTATTTGGTTAATTTATTTTATTATATTTCAATATTGAGATTTTATTATGTGATTGTGGATTTAATTACTTATCTGGAATGGTTCATGGTGAATGATTTTATTTACAATAATTTAATTAAAGTTTAAAATTGACACCGGGCTTAATTAAATAATATGTTGTTAGTAATTAATTGGGTTTTCTACACTGATGCTAAGAATGAGCCATTTGAGATTCCTGTTATATTATAATAGAGGGCTGGCTACCCGTTATATTATAAGCGGGGTGTCACAGATGGTATCAGAGTATCAAGTTGTAGTGTCCTAAGGATTTGTGCAGACTTACTAAGTTTTTAGTGTTGCATTTCTTTGATGTAGAGCCATATACTTAGGACTGTCGATTCTTATTGTGATTTACATTCTCCTGATATTGCGTATAACTAAAGTGAATATTATATGAATTCGATCGGGTTGCTTATACTGAATAATGGAAGATAATGAGCGAGGGTCGTTAGGAGGAATACTGGAGGAGAGGAGAGGCCGAAGCCACAGACTATTTGGGGAACATTGACTACAGCAGATGATGACACTAGTGTTCCTCAGGTAGTTAATGCTTTGATGACCGCTAGGGGAAAAAGTTTCCTAGAGCGTTGCCACAGAGGATGATTATGCTAATTCAGACTCACTCAGTTCAGTCAGTATGGGAGATCTTCATCGGGGCCATTCATAAGGGGCATTTGTCCGAGTCTTTGGGAAATGTGAACATTGTATTAACTAGCCAATGGAAGGGGAACATGCAAAGGCGTTTGAGTATCGTAGAGTGCAGTGAAACTCATAAATAAATTTTGGCAATTTTTTTAAGCTTGTACGAGTAACGTTTTCATGGTGGGAGTCGGTCAGCACATCCGAGTAAAGATCTACTATAAATATAGAGCAATTTAGGGTGTCATTTGATCGCAAGTTATTCCATATGCTGTTCAAACAGAGATACGAAGAAAGTTCGGGACTTTTCACAGGAGGTTCGGAAAGGGGCCAAGTAAAAGGATTTTTTTTCTTATTTAGCGAACTTTGTACTAGACGAGATGGATACGAAGGAGAATAGGATCCTTAAGTTTGATGATAAACTCGTGAGTAGAATTCACTAGAACTTATGGGGATATTAGGCTTGGACGACTTCTGACAATGTCGTCAATGCTGTACTATTATCGTGTTAATATCAATGATTCCATGAGAAGGGATCCAAGAGATTTGAGAGTCTAGTTAGCACGGCAAGACTGGATATAAATCAGTACTAGTGGGGCACCACATGGGGATAACTAAGAGAGGGGCCATTTAAAAAAATTAGATCAAGGGAATTCTGACCGAGTGAAGGTGGATTCAAATAGGGTCATCTGGTCCAGTAACGTATTCTACAGGGCCAATGGAGCCAAGGGAACCACTGCGGTAGCCATCAGGATCGAGGCTACTAGAGCCAAAGAGTAAGGCAGCCCCGACATGGCCAGTAGGATCAGAGATGGGGGGATTATACAAGAAGGTGTTTTATACGTGGAGAAAAGGACCACGTGCGTCGATCATGTCTGCAGAGAGATAGGGGACAAGAGCAGGGTGCTTAGAAAGGGCAATAATTATAGAAATTTATTTTTTGTTTATATTAGACAAGAGTACTACGTCAAGGAACCATTTAAATAGCCAGTGCCATTGGAAATGAAAGGTACAAGTTTTATCCTTGGGAAAATGGGGTAAGTTTTGCGTGATACAAGTGCGGCACAGTATTTTGTTAGCACTAGATTCGTTCGTGAGACGGGTTTAGTGGATGTATTGTTAGTATCACTACCGTGTGTTTATATTGACTGTTAAGTGGCGGGATCTATTTGGTTCCATCTGTAGGGGAACGGGTGAACACCGAGAGGATATATTTTAGTGGCTTTGATTGTATACGAGAGATATGCTATGCAATTATAATGCTAACCTGGGTATGGACTAGTTAACGATGGTTTGAAAGATGGTAGACTGTTATAGTAAGGCTATCGTGTTCGCTGTTCCAGGACATAATGTGTTGTTTTTTATATGTCTCACTTGATATAGGGTCGAGCCTGCATGTATACTATATTGTAGTGGAGACTTTGGAGAGCATAGTTAGCTCGTATTATTCGATCCCAGTGTGTAGGGACTGTACTATTGTGATTCAGGGTATATTGGGTTTATCGACAAGCGGAGAGATCTAGCTCGTTATTGATTTAGTGCATGGGGACTTAGTGATAGTGTGAACACCAAGTTGTAAGACTCCTTTAGAGATGTGGGAGTTTAGGTTAGACTTATACTTTCAGGGATAGGATTTTGGGTATCCCATTAGTTTTTTGGTGCAAAGGATCTCGATAAGCAATAATGCCAAGTGATAGGGCATTAGCGAAATTACTTGGTTGGATTTTAATTGCGTGACGTTCCATGCATGAACCTTGATAAACGTCGGGAGTTCGAAGACATTATTGGAAGCTAAGGCATCAGTTTTGAATGTAAATTGTGGCATGTGTGGAGAAAACACTTTAAGGTGAGAGCTATTATATGATATAAGGCCAATGGAGTTGGGTATTGCAGTATAAGAAGCACTAGGAAAACTTCAGCACCACTAGTTGATAGGTGGAGCAATCTTACAAAGAATTGAATAGGGATTAGTGGGGTAATACCTTTATGGTATAGCAATGTCGAGTATGCGGGGCCGAGCTTAAGATAAGTATGTTATGTTTGTAATGCTTGTGCAGTTAAGCACGAAAGATAGGGTGCGTGGGCACCCTAGTTAGTTGGATTTTTAGAATCATTCGGGATAAGAGGATGTGGTAATAAAAGTGTGAGACGTATGCCTATAGGGCAGTTAGAAACAGAGTTAGAACAGTATAATGCACGAAACTCAGTAAAGGTAAGGAGATAGTCTAAATTTACAGCATAGATGGTTAATATGCCCGAGATGGTTTGGAAGACTATGGAGTCCCAAACGAGGGATCTCTCTAGCTGAGGGAGGGTTTGAAAGTTTTGGGAATTAGATCAAAGGCGTACTCAATCAAATTATGAGGAAGGATTGCATATAAATAGGATATTAATTTTACCAGGCAAGAAAAGCCCATAAAGTGCGTAGTTGTAAAACAAGCGTATGGGTCACGATTTTTGAAAGGGAGTAATAAGTACCATATAATGTGGGATACCAAGTGTGTGAACCAGTGTAGAGTGAGAAATATTGAAGTTGTCTCCAAGTAAACCACTTGTAGAAGGGAAAAAGGGTGGTCTGGGGCGATCATCCAGAATTTCGAAAGTTTTAGTAATTCCATTGATGAAATGACTAAGAGGCTGATGGAGTCCAATGTTGGTTTATAGGCATCACGGAAAAGGTTAAAAATTCTTTTGGGTTTATGGAATTGGTTAATCGAGATAAGAAGTTAATGCCAATTTATGTGAGTTAGACTACCTGATAGCAGGCCTAACGTTTCATTGTAGATGGGAGGACTGAACAAGCACAAGGTGTCGCCAATAACTATTGATTGGTAGAATTGCATGTAATAACTCGAACCGACTATTATTAGAAAGACGTCTTTTGAGACTCAAGGCAGGAATCCTTATCTTCCACCCTCTGATTGGTTAAGGCTAGGGAGATAACAAGTTTTACGGATCGGACGTGATTTAGATTCGGTCGACAGGGATTAAGTTAATCGAAGTTGTTTTCGTATAGTTCAGGAACATCATAAGAGTTATGTTGTCATAAATCGAAGAGTTAAAGACTGATGTGAGTGGTCAAAAATTATTGCGGGTGTCTTCCATGAAAGGAGTTATATGATTTGTGTAAGAAAGGAAGTGGGGCATTTCCCAATATTGAGATGATAGAGCCAGTGGAGCATAGGCTCGTATTATCAGACCATTATTGGCGGATTCACGATAGTTTTGCGTATCATTGTATAGGTGAGACCTTATGAATGATGGAGCATAAAATGATTTGAATAGACAAGTTGTTAATCTCGGGACGTAGCGAGTTGACCTTCAGTTAGAATGGTACCACTAGCAGGTGAATAGTAGAGGCACCAAAATGTTATCACGAGACGATTTTGGGTACATTCGGATGCCATGCGGGCAAGGCTCCAAAGTTTTGTATTAGGTATATTTGAATTTCGGGAACAAAATTCCTTTACAAGGAGGGAAGTATGTAGCATCCCGTAATTTTGAGAATATTTAAATTGAAATTATACATGTCACAATAATTTAAATAATTGGAGAAATAAAGTGAATTTAAATAAATATTAATTAGCGAGAAATGAATTAATAGTTATGTGATATTATATTTACTTATGTGATAATTAAATGAAATTGTATTATTTTATATTACGTCGTAAGTGAGTAAAATGATGGGATTTGACTGTATCTCAATCGAGACACATGTGTGGGTGACATTAGGTTGAGATGAGATATTTATCATGGGAGACTTGGATGATGATTTAAAGTGCATGGTTGATCCGAAAATGATCAAAATAGTAAAAAATAAGTACCCAGAGGCAGTGATTTGGTTTCGGGGGCTTTTTAGATTAGTCGGGACTCGTATAGGGGCATTTTAATCATTTTAAAAAAAATATAAAAGGGAATTTCGAGATTCATTTTATAAAATGGATGGTTTGGGTGAGTTGAACAATAATTTCACAATACAAATAGTTTCTTTAGGTCACACCAAAGGTTAAAGAGAAAGTGAAGAGAGAAAAGGAGAAAAACTCAAGAGTTTCAAGAGGAAAACTAAAGGAAATTCAACGAAGTATCAAATTAGAAGAGTGGGTAAGGAATTTTGGGATTATAATCATCATCAAAACAATATCTTTAATAAAATTTAGACACTACAAATTTTAAGGCAAGTAATTATCTTGTTAAACGATTAAGTATATATTTCAATACATATCAAGATTGGAAAATGATTTTTCGGTGGGATTCATATGCAATTAAATTATGCACAAATGATTTCGTAAAATATATGTGTGATTTATAAGGATTGAAATCTGAAAATTAGAATCTCATATAGATAGGTGAATTCTTGATTTAAAAGATTGAGAAGTTATAGATCATTGTAATGTTGTTGAGAATTTCATAATTTTTGGGAAAATAATGATGAATCTCATGTGTAGATAAACTATATATGAAAAGGGATTGATTTCATCTTTAGGATTTATGAGAAATAAGAACGTTAGAGGAAATTAACTTTTGAGATAATTTAGATGAATTAAACAATGCTGAAAACTCGAAAAAATGTTGAACTATTGTTGTCTGCAGGGGAAAACCTATTCTCCTTCAAGCCGAACCGGTTTGGCTGCCATGTTACAGTCAGGTTGCGTTATTTGATGAAATTTATTCATGATTTGATTTCGGGTTAAAATTTTATGTTCAGGAATGAATTCGGAATTCTAAAAAAATTATTTAACACGGATAAAATGCCTTAGGATAATCGGGATACATCCACGGTGAGATTTTGAGATGAATAATGCTCGGGGAATTATATAATGAATTGTGGAGAAAATTTGGTAGAAAAAGGATATGAGCTGGTTGGAGTTTAATACGTGTCCAGAATATTATTTTAAGTGATAAATGGATTAAATAAGTTAATTTAATAATTTAGAGTCGGGTTTAGACCTGGGATTTTTGGCTAGTGCTACGAGTGACATGCACAGTTAGTGGAATTTATAAGATATATATATATTATAACACCCTGCATTTCTGTGTAATAAATATTTATTAATTCGGTTGTTTTAAATTACACATGTGACGTAATTTATTTGAATTAATTAGTATGTGGTTATTAAAATATTAATCGGGCGAGATAATGATTATTATTTGTGCAATATATTTACTAAGTGAATAGTAAATGATTATTTTACTTCATAGAGAGTGATAGTGACGTGACAATATTATATCTCAATAGGGAGTCGTCTATAGACTATATGAGGTTGAGATAGATCATTATTATAGGGTGATTCGAATGGCGATTTCGAGGTCACGGTTGGTTCCGAAAGGGTCGATATAGTCAAAATAGTATATCCAGGGGTAGTAATTGGGTCTCAGGGCCTTTTTAGACATAATCAGGCCCACACGGGGGTATTTAGGTCACTTGGGCTTGGCCCATTAGCCTAATTTAGGGATTAGGGGTATTTAAACTAAATTATAGAGTTTGGGGCAGTAGATGAATATAATCAAAACCCTAGAATTTGAGAGAGGGAAGAAGGAAGAAAAGGGAGAATCCATAGGATTCAAAAATCGAAGGAGATTGAAGAGTTCGATTCCCAGATTCATCGTCTACAACGTGTAATCAGACTTTACGAACATAAAAGGGAAAGTGATTATCTTGATTCTTATTTTTAGTGAAAAAAATTATGTTCATATAATAGTAGGTGTAGACAGATCCGTTTTTGGGATGGTTGTCACATGTTAAAATGGGTTTTGGGGATTTTAGGCATTAAATGTGAAACTAATACTGAATTGATGATGAGATACTATCTTGTGATATTGGAATCTGATTTAGAGTTAAATTCCAGTAATTAATTTCGTTTAATTTGAGTTATAGCAATCAAACTGAATGTGAGGTTGAATGAAATTGAGAAAAACCAATTGGTAGATTAATCGATTATAGTGAAATCGTTGATGTATAATGATGTTTATAATGATTAAAACTATTTAAATCATGTTATAAACACTAAATATGATTGCGTCGGAGTTTGGGTTGAGTCCATGGTGGTTAGAGGAATAAAAATGGAGGAAAACAGCATGGGGAAGAAGATGACTACGCCTTGATCAATCTATCAACGTCATCGATTGATCGATGAAGCCTGGAAGTGGGCACTTCGGCCTTTTTTTTTATGTGTGTGTGTGGGGGGGGGGGGGGGGGGGGACGGCTTAAGTTTTTGTTAAGGATTTGTTCAAGGGCCTTTTAATTAGTGTAAAATTATGAGGAATACATTACCTAGGGTTCATGGGTAAGCATATGGTTAAAATTGAATTAAGACATGGTGATATTTTCAACAAATGAATTAAGTAAGATAAATTCATAAATGTTTTAATACGGTCCGATTGGTGGAGTCCGGGTATCTTAACAAGTTAAGCTACGTTAAATTATTTAGTGGATGTGAAATTAAATAAAATAAGAGTCGGGGAAATAGACTCGAGTATTATGGGCTAGGGCTATGGGAGTTAGGCACGGATTAACCGAATTTAATTTAATTATATATATATATATGGAAGATGTGATAGTATATATATATACACATATATATACTTGTGTGCTTTATAAATATCGGTGTTAGATATTTATGTGAATGCATACTCCTCTAGTGCTATCATAGGAGGTTGCGCGATGTTAGCAAATCTCCCGGATAGTGAATGCAGGGAGACTATAGTCCCTAGGTCATATCATCCCATATTTTTTTTGTGTGATTTATTTTCGAGGTGAGACATTTTGGGTATGATTCAATCTCACTCTAGGAGAAATATGACTACCTCCACTACGTTTGCGATTTTAATTACCTATTTCGGTATGAGTTAACCAACTTATGGTAAGTAGGTTAGAGTGAATATATCTGGGATGATAGCATTTTAAAGACAAGCATCCAGTGAGTTAGTATTAGAAGGGTGGTTATTATACGCGACATGTGTGTGATTGTTGTAGTATATTTATACATATATAATAGAATAAATAAATTATACGTGGGTTAAAACTACAAGGTGTGAATGTAATATTTATATGACTAGTGTTAGATAATTAATTAAAGTGGGAATGATTAACTGAGTTAAAGGGTAAAATAACCTAGGAAATAAAAGAAGGAAATACTCGGGATAGAGTAAAGTGATAGATAGATATGCAATAGGACTAGTTAGGTGGGATAGTATAACTAGTTGGGTTAGAGGGTCAACGTTAGGTGTGCACAATAGTTGAGAGGTGAGTAATATCTCAAGAGAGTGTGAAACCCGCTTAAATTTGAAAAATGTTAATGCATATTTAAATTGTTGCATTTTAACTACTTGCAAAATATTTCAAATGGTTTTGGGCTCCGACCCATGTTAAAATATTTTTTTTCAAAAATAATTTTAGGCGTCCAGCCATAGAGACACCCATATTGAGGATTCATTCCAGAGATGCGTAGCTGCAGGATTGTGGAGGCTTGAAGGACTTTGAGTAGATGCCTTAGTTATTCATTCCTAGACTAGATATTTGATTTAGTAGTTTCATTTGGACATGTCTCCCCTTTTAGTTGATACATTTGAATTATATTTATTAGACGATGTACCTGGATTTATTTTATTGCTCTAGACTTATGATTTGGAGTTTGTTTTGGAACTGATGGTTTATTTGGTATTCATTTTGCATATATTTCTTGTGTGATGATTCAAACTTCTATATTTGTTGTTGATGAGTTATTAAATATTAAATTTACGCCTGTTGTTATGTTAATAAAAGAAAAAAGTGACACCGTCTTAATTTAACATAGATGGTTAGTAATTTAAAACTGGTTTTTGATAGTGATACTCGAAATGAACCAAATGCGATTCTTGTTTATTTTAATACAGGACTGATCATCCGTGATTAAAGTAGGCAGGGTGTCACACACACGCACACACACACACACACACATATATATATATATATATATATATATATATATATATATATATATATATATATATATATATATTGTATGAACATACCACTTTAGTGCTATTATCGAAGGTTGCACGATGTGGGTGATCTTTTCCGGAGAATATTAGTAGGCTTAGTATTGACCTCAGGTCATAGTGCCATGCATGTGCCCTTATGAGGTTGAAGTTCGAAGTGGGTAATTTTGGTATGGTTATGACTCACTGTAGAACGACTATGATTGCCTCCAACACGTTTACGATTTGTCAAGTTCGATGTAAGATCCCGACTCAATAGCCCAGGATGATGTGTGTATGACCTCGTGCATGATAACATTTTAGAGACCCACATCCAGTGATCTATTACTTTGAGGGATTGCGGTTATATGCGACATATGTGTGCTTATTGTGTTATAGAAAATACATGCATATATGTGCAGGAAAATATATATGGGTTTAAGATAATAATTATAAATTATTATGTAATAACTACTGAAAGTTATTAAAAAATAAATTAATAGATTATAATAGAGAATTATAATTATTAAATGTATGTGAAAATTAATTTGATAAAATATGCATGACATAGGGTAGCGTATGGACTTAAGGGCAAATGAGACTAGTTAAGTTGGGTAGCATAACTAGGTGTTAAAATGCATATGTTAGGTGCACACTCTAGTTGAGAGGTGAGGATTATCTCAAGTGAGTGCGACATCAATTTAAATATGGAAGAATATATTCATAATTATTATGCGTTTTAGTTACATGCAAAATATTTTCAAAAGATTTTGGGCTCTGACACATGTTAAAATATCTTCAAAAATATTTAGGTGTCAAGCCACAGAGATGCTAAGCATGATTATTGCTTCCAGATCATCGGAGCTGCATTAGTTGTGGAGTGTTGCAGGGATTGTTTATCCGTTCTCTATATTTGAAATTATAGATAGGATTCAGTCAGTTATTATCTTGACATGTCGGCTAATGTCGATTTATATTTCAGTTTATTTAATTCATTTGTATTGGATTGTAAACCGATAGTTTATTCAGTTAAAGTATTTTATTATATTATAATATTTAGATTTTATTATATTATTGTGGATTTAATTACTTATCTGGAATGTTTTATAATGAATTGTTTTGTTTACGGTAATTTAATAAAATTTTAAAACTGACACACAACTTGATTAAATAATAGGTGATTAATAATTAATTGGTTTTCGACAGTGATGTTAAGAATGAGTCATTTGGGATTCCTATTTTATTTTAATAGACGGCTGGCAAACCCATTATTTTAACAAACAGGGTGTCACAATCTTGAATTTTATAGGACCGATTAATTCGATCCGACTGCTAAAATACCTCAAAACCGAATTGTGAACACCCCTAGTTATTAGAGTTTGTTGAAGTCTAACTAGATCTCCTAAAGTCTCGCCAGCGATTGATGATTAAAGGCTATTGGAGGAGCCGTAGTATTGTCTATGAAAACTATCTTTAATATGATATTTTATTTTAGTATTTATTTTTTTATTTATATGAAATAGTATCAATAATGATAAAGCTACTTAATATGTAAAATAGTTACTTTAGAGAATAAACGTATTAAAAAATATTTGGTTCAAGCACTAGAAAGAATGGAAAAAATGAGTATAATATAGAAGATAACACTATTAAAATCTTAAGTCTTCTTTGCCACAATTACACAAAAACTCATAGACGTAACTCAGGGAGTAAATTTATCTATAACCTTATAGAAAAAATCATAAGAGGAAGATACCCATGGGTGAATTGTATATCTATAAAATCAATAACAAAAAAAGTATTCAATATGTGTATGAGAAATTGGTAAACAATAATTAAAATAATTAAGAGAGAGTAAGAGAGACTTTCCAAATTGATATTTTTGTGGTACAACTTACGCCTACGTCTTTAATGAAGATGATACTTAAAAACTGCAGTATCTTCTATTTCTTTGTGGAACCAACACTTTAAAAGTATTTATCACACCTTGCAATCGATAATAATAGGGGCATTACCTCCTTTATTTTCAAAGAGTACATGGAAAAACTGAAGGACACTACGTCCATCTTTCACTCCTCGAAATCACAACATTACCGACAGAGAAAATACAATAATTTTTTTAACGACATAAGAATTTGAAATTGAAAGTTAAATCAGAAGAATGAATACAAACTTTATTTGAATGAAATATACCTCTCTAAATAATATAAAACTTCCTTGGATTATTAAATAATGGCTCCATGAGTTCAGGTGAAGATTTATCAATATTTGAAGCTTTATTTCTCTTTAATTTGGAATCTCAATTTTGTTAGATATAATGTTCTAAGGATGTTTTGATGTCTGGTTGTTGGTGGTTAGCTCTTGTGTAACTAAAAATGATCTTTAGAGTGCTATATATAATATTGTGGTAAAAGCTAGTCATTGAGAAAAAGTGAAAAAAGTTATTTTTTGAGTTTTTAATAACTAGTAGTTATTACGTCAGAAATGCCTAACATAGTCAACTTCTTGTTAAAAAAGTTTACTCTATTAAATAATGACAGACCCTTTTAACTTTGATTATATTCTAATTGTCAGGTATTTTGTTCCAATTTTTATGCATCGTAACAAACACATACAGAGTCGAATAATCTAACTTTGAGTAAACTCTTTTAGGCTTCCTGGTTATTTTTTCCTCGAAAATTTATTTTTAAGGTGTGCGAGTGTTTGAGATAATAGTTTCATTATATATGAGAAGTGTTATATCTCACATCATCCATAATTCTTTCAAGTATCTCATGAATCTTTGTATCTTGATGATTTGAATGTTATTGGAGACTTTGTTGATGAAGATTTGACATTACATGAAGTATTGGGCTGATGTGTAATCTTGCTTGATGTCTTTAACTTTTTTTCTTAAGTATATCTTGAATGAATGAATGAAGCTTGTGGTTTTATGGATTAATATTACTCGGTTGTGCTTAACCTAGTTGATGATGCGGTCTTCTATCTTCTTTCTATAATGTTTATGTTGGCCTTGGTGAGACCATAACGCCCCTTGAATATTTACTTCGGGATCTTAAGTATTTAGTCTTATTTGTAAAGATTTATTTGTCACCACTCCCATGTCTTTATTTTTTTAGTTGTTGGTCCTATATGAGAAAAGTGTCATTCTCTATAAAAAGAAGGATGAGTGGTTACAGGGAAGTTATAGGCGGTTTTAGGTGCTTATGAGACTTTTTACAATTTTAAAAATACATAGGAGTGGAACCTAAATACATCTTTGTAGATGGGACTAAAACAAAAAAAACAATATTTACTTCTTCCACTAAATTGTTTTGATTACATGAATGTGTTATTTATCTTCCCTGTAATGCTTCTCATCATGTCTTGAGAATATTTGTCTCAACTCAAAGGCATTAGAGAGTAATATTATGAAGTATATGATTATCTTGAATTGTTATCATAACAAGTTATTCGTTTATTCTTTTACAAAAAATAGTTTTACAATATCCCTTTTTTTACATTGATAATTAAATAATTATGTTTTGAAAAATATAGATGAAAAATTCTCCTTTCTTGTAGATACGCTAGGGGCGAATAGATTCGGCCGTTCAGCAAGCCACGAAATGGGGTAAATTCTCCAAAACCCAAATTTTTTGAGCAGTTTTTTGGCAGTTTTCACCCCATTATCCCACTTGTTTCTTAACTGATTTTTTAAGGCTTTATCAAGGACGGGAATCATTTTTCAAGGAGTATCTTTTTCATACCATACAAACTCCTAGAGAGTATTTTGAGACAAAATTTGTTTAAGGAAAAAGATCATGTTTTGAGTGTTATTCTTTCAAAGAAAAATTCATACACACTCTAGTTTACACCCAATTGTGTTTATCCAAGTTTCTATATTTATATCAATTGCTTGGAGTTTTTGGCACCGGTTTTCTCTACCGAATTCAAGAGACGTTTCGGGTTTGCTTCTACACCCCATCACAAAGAAGACTTTTGTTGAGATTCTACCCACACGGAGAAAGGCTCCATGCTTGGGTGACGGTGACCATATAAAGTCCCATCGGTGGATTCCGAGACCGCGGTGGTGTTCCGAGGTTGTTCGCTAGGAAGAGGTTTCTACGAGAAGGAGCGTCGAGGCTTGAGAGGGATCGAGTCAGTCATTGTAAGTCTATCTGTCTTGTAATTGTAATTTCGTATCTACTGGACTTGTGGTTAGGGCCGTCCGAGGTTGTTTCCCGTCTTGGGTTTTTCCTCGTACATCTCGACGTAGTGTGACATTGTTTATTTTATCTTGCACAATAATTTAGAATCCATGCTTAGGATAATTTCAAGATAAAATTTAGTTTAATTATCACACTCATTTAATTTGTTCCCGCCCTGGCATCTCGTTCGAACGAACTTGATTCTCAAAAATTTGAATGATGCGGAAGCATTGTAAAACATGTGATGGTTCAACTTTCAAAAATAACAACAAGTTTTAATTTCTCAAAACAAATTAAAACATAATTCAAGTCCTAGAATTTGCCTAAGTCATAATTAACAATTATCCAAAGTTAGGCGAAACCAATTTTAGCAAATGACTTGAATAAACCAAATTTTACCCAATATTTAATTTAAGTCCCAAATTAAATGAGTGTGATAATTAAACCAAATTTTATCTTGAAATTATCCTAAGCATGGATTCTAAATTATTGTGCAAGATAAAATAAACAATGTCACACTACGCCGAGATGTACGAGGAAAAACCCAAGACGGGAAACAACCTCGGACGACCCTAGCCACAAGTCCACTAGATACGGAATTACAATTACAAGACAGATAGACTTACAACAACTGACTCGATCCCTCTCAAGCCTCGACGCTCCTTCTCGTAGAAAACTCTTCTTAGCGAACGACCTCGGAACACCACCGCGGTCTCGGAATCCACCGATGGGACTTTATATGGTCACCGTCACCCAATCATGGAGCCTTTCTCCGTGTGGGTAGAATCTCAACAAAAGTCTTCTTTGTGATGGGGTGTAGAAGCAAACCCGAAACGTCTCTTGAATTTGGTAGAGAAAACCGGTGCCAAAAACTCCAAGCAATTGATATAAATATAGAAACTTGGATAAACACAATTGGGTGTAAACTAGAGTGTGTATGAATTTTTCTTTGAAAGAATAACACTCAAAACATGATCTTTTTCCTTAAACAAATTTTGTCTCAAAATACTCTCTAGGAGTTTGTATGGTATGAAAAAGATACTCCTTGAAAAATGATTCCCGTCCTTGATAAAGCCTTAAAAAATCAGTTAAGAAACAAGTGGGATAATGGGGTGAAAACTGCCAAAACACTGCTCAAAACCGTTCCCGCCTGGCGTCTCGTTCGAACGAACTTGACTCTCGTTCGAATGAGACTTCTAATGAGCGACCAACCTGGGCTCGTTAGATACCTCGTTAGAACAAAAAACTCGTTCGAACGACATATCGAACGACTGACCAGTTTAGGGTCGTTGGCAAACTCGTTCGAACGAATCTGGTTCGAACGACAAAAATCGTTCGAACGACATTTCTAACGAATGACCAGAAAGTTTGTAAAATACGATTTTGGCCCAGAAACTTTTATATACTTATTTTAAAGTTCTAAATGATTCTTTCTGAAAATAAAATGCAGTTTTTATTATACCTAACACCCAATACAAATTGTTCCAAGCTCCTATATAAATATAATTACATTCATACCTTGGGAGCATGGAACCTTAGTTGATGACGTAGAAACGAGGCACACAAACCGGCATTTTGATGAAGCTTTAAATTCTTTGCCGCTACGTCTTCAACACACACTTCATAGGCTTGAGAATATTACAATAAATCACTAACCTATGAATAAATGTTTTTGTCCGGAATTGAGCCAAAACTATATATGGACTCAATTGGAAATTTGTGTCCTTAGAAATCTCCCCCTTTGGCTATTCCGGGACAAAAACCAAACAAAATCCTAAAGGGCCGTCAAGCTCTACTAGACTCAAAACATAACCCGCCCAAACTTGACTCAACCCAAGGATCAAACGCTTTGCCATTGAAAGATGCCGCTTTAGTATAATTCCTGCACACTTAAGCAAACTCATCAAATGCATAGGGAATATCAAAATATTAAATGCAATTAATTAATTACTCCCCCTAAATTAATTCTCCCTTTAAACACATGACCTACTTAGAAAGACGTCTCCCCCTAAGATAAATCTCCCCCAAACTAAGATACGATAATAATAGGATTAGATACCATTTCTCCCATCATCATTCTCCCCCTTTTTGTTCGGGAATAGGCAAAGGACAAAGAACTAATAAACAGCATGTGAAAGCTTAAAGTGATAAGACATGAAAGCATATGGGCAATAAAAGCAGGGCAAAGACAAACAAATATCATATATATATACATTAGAAATATACCAATATAGTACTTGCATATATATAGATATAAACACACACATGACACAAAATACAATAAGTTTGCACACTCGTATGGCAAAAATGTATCATATGGAAACGGAAGTGTAGGGGTGTGAACTAGCAGCAATTAAATTTAGACCCAAACACTTAAGAAACGTTCACGGAGTTCTCATTTGATTGCAAACTTCATCACAGTTAAATATAATCTCATGTGACAATATAGATTGAACTCAATGAACAAACATACACAATGCATACAAGCCTAGCATGATGATGATTCTACAAACCAAATAGAGTCATGACATTAAAGACAACTAGGATAAACGGACATTGTGCAAACCGTTGATATACCATCCAATTCTCCCTCAATGAGCATATATATTCTTGTGTTTGAATGAATATATCATACAAACATAGGCCTTGGCAATTTCTTTCTGTTTAATGCCAAATATTCTCTTTTTAGGCCTTTGGATCACGTATTTCTTTTAGATCCAATAAACGGTGGCTTACTATCGCAAAGGATTTAATTCATCCTTTCGGAGCCCTTCCCCGTGCATATATTAATTTATCATGTTTTCATTTTTCGCACAAATCTCACATGCAACGGATTTTGACATGCACTAGTCCTCCTAGGTCATAGATATGTAGATGACTAGATTGATTGGAGAACACCTCAAAAATCTCAAATATAACATGTGACATTAAGGTTTCAAAAGAGCTCGTGCATGTGTGAAAAGAGGCATATAGAAATAGAATCCATTTAAACAGTACAAAATCCAACTAATCCATAAGATATGGTAAAGAACATAATAAGGATTGAAAATCTAAACCAAAAGTTCTAGCCACGTGGGAGCGTAAATGATGGGATTCAAACACAAGTATATGCCACATAAAGTGTGTCAAACAAAAATACACACAAAAAAATTCTTTTTGAGTTTTTAACATTTTTAGCCAAAAATAAATATTTACTCAAAAGGACAAACAAAAATCATTTGTATTTTTCATTAAGCTTAAATGAAATAAATAAAACACAAATGATAAACAAAAATCTTTTTATATTATGCAGTCAATTCAAACAAAAAATATAATACAAAAAGATAAACAAGTCATAATTTCTAGCATGTGATATGAAATAAGGCAATGACTAGAAAATGACTAAACATGCATACATCTAGCGATGATATATAATATGAAGCACAAAAAGCTAGAGTATGCATAAAACACTAACACATTCAACCTTTAAATTTAGCAAGGGAGGTTTCATGTGATAGTAAATGAGAATCAACAAATCTTGTATCTAGCGCATTTAATAGAGATTTCCTAACCCATATAGATTTATATTTAAAATGATGGGGATTGGAAAATAATGAAATGCTAGATAAAGATTTCCTTGGACTACTTTTAAGATCAAAACAAAATGACCTAAGGTGACATTTCCTACCACAATGCAAGCATGTGTAAACATGAGGAATGTTACCTAAGGTGTGACCCTTTTTAAAGTCCTTGGACAAAGTTGACCCTCTAAAACAAACAATGGTTTTAGCTTTAGCAATGGAAGACTTTGAACATGATGTGCTAGAACCATTAGAACAACTACTAGAGTCTTGAAAGTCATTTTTCAATTTTAAAATTTCGGACTCAAGTAATAAATTAGACTCCTCAAAATTATGGGACTCCTTCTTTAAATTTTCAATAATTCCTAGAAGGTTAACACGCTCTCCCTCAATATGAGCAAACTTGTCCCTAAGAGTCTTTTCACGATTTTCACTCTCTTTCTTGGAATTTTCTAAAATATCAAAATTTGAATGTAAGTCCATGAGCTTTTCACGAAAAATATCTTTTTGAGATAAGGAGATTTGCAAAGACTCAATGTGAGCTTTAAAACAAGAATTTTCATTTTCAAGAATTTTAATTCTTTTTACAAATCTCAAACTTAATTCCTTTAAATTTTCGTTACATTTGTTAAGCCCATTGAATTCCTCTCGAAAATCAAAAATATTATTTTCATTAAAATTGGACAAATTTTCATTAAGACGTCCCATTGAGAGAAAAAAAATATGAGAGTGATAAAAATTGAACCACCTAAAAAGGTAAGGAAATACAAAAAGCCGAAAAATGGATCTTTAACGCGATAACTTAGCGCTCCGGCTCTGATACCAATTTGAAAGCGCAAAGTAATTTCCTTTTTATTTAAAACTCAATGAATGATGCGGAAGCGTTGTAAAACAGGTGATGGTTCAAGTTTCAAAAATAACAACAAGTTTTAATTTCTCAAAACAAATTAAGACATAATTCAAGTCCTAGAATTTGCCTAAGTCATAATTAACAATTATCCAAAGTTAGGTGAAACCAATTTTAGCAAATGACTTGAATAAACCAAATTTTACCCAATATTTAATTTAAGTCCCAAATTAAATGAGTGTGATAATTAAACCAAATTTTATCTTGAAATTATCCTAAGCATGGATTCTAAATTATTGTGCAAGATAAAATAAACAATGTCACACTACGCCGAGATGTACTAGGAAAAACCCAAGACGGGAAACAACCTCGGACGGCCCTAGCCACAAGTCCACTAGATACGGAATTACAATTACAAGACAGATAGACTTACAACGACTGACTCGATCCCTCTCAAGCCTCGACGCTCCTTCTCGTAGAAACCTCTTCCTAGCGAACAACCTCGGAACACCACCGCGGTCTCGGAATCCACCGATGGGACTTTATATGGTCACCGTCACCCAAGCATGGAGCCTTTCTCCGTGTGGGTAGAATCTCAACAAAAGTCTTCTTTGTGATGGGGTGTAGAAGCAAACCCGAAACGTCTTTTGAATTCGGTAGAGAAAACCGGTGCCAAAACCTCCAAGCAATTGATATAAATATAGAAACTTGGATAAACACAATTGGGTGTAAACTAGAGTGTGTATGAATTTTTCTTTGAAAGAATAACACTCAAAACATAATCTTTTTCCTTAAACAAATTTTGTCTCAAAATACTCTCTAGGAGTTTGTATGGTATGAAAAAGATACTCCTTGAAAAATGATTCCCGTCCTTGATAAAGCCTTACAAAATCAGTTAAGAAACAAGTGGGATAATGGGGTGAAAACTGCCAAAAAACTGCTCAAAACCGTTCCCGCCTGTCGTCTTGTTCGAACGAACTTGACTCTCGTTCGAACGAGACTTCTAACGAGCGACCAGCCTGGGCTCGTTAGAATCTCGTTAGATACCTCGTTAGAACAAAAAACTCGTTCGAACGACATATCGAACGACTGACCAGTTTAGGGTCGTTGGCAAACTCGTTCGAACGAATCTGGTTCGAACGACAAAAGTCGTTCGAACGACATTTCTAACGAACGACCAGAAAGTTTGTAAAATACGATTTTGGCCCAGAAACTTTTATATACTTATTTTAAAGTTCTAAATGATTCTTTCTGAAAATAAAATGCAGTTTTTATTATACCTAACACCCAATACAAATTGTTCCAAGCTCCTATATAAATATAATTACATTCATACCTTGGGAGCATGTAACCTTAGTTGATGACGTAGAAACGAGGCACACAAACCGGCATTTTGATGAAGCTTTAAATTCTTTGCCGCTACGTCTTCAACACACACTTCATAGGCTTGAGAATATTACAATAAATCACTAACCTATGAATAAATGTTTTTGTCCGGATTGAGCCAAAACTATATATGGACTCAATTGGAAATTTGTGTCCTTGCAATACAACTTCCACCCAATTATCCTCAACCCAAATATGTGCCCACATCAAATTTCATCCTATATCTAGTTTCATCAAGTTATACTCCTTAAACCCATGTGTAAACATCAATTTCAAGATTTAAACTACAAAATCTAGGTTTTGATAAATATACCCCAAATCCAATTCTTTTGCCCACAAATTATGAAATCAAATACACAAATGAATTATTTAGCAAGATTAAATACTTGCCTCGAAATTGTAGGGGTTGAATCGTCCTCGTGATTGCGTATGGGCCGGAAATCTCCAAGCTTTTTCCTCTCTCTTTCTTCCTTTCTTCTTTTTTATCTTTTCCTTTCTCTTTCTCTCTTTCTCACAAATGAGATTGGCTTGATCCGTAAGCCTCTTAAACCTTTAAAACACAAATCCCAGTTTTAAATAATAATACACACTTTAAATGACTCGTTTACTTCAATTCGAGTCAAACTTACTTAAAAATATTCCGGAACCGAAATAAAACCCAATGACAGTCATTTTGACTATCTCAACCCATTGGAATAAATGGTGCACTCAAAATCATCATCCGGAATACTTTATAACATCCTCAATTTTTGGACCTCAATTGCCAAATTTTAACATTCTCCAATTTACATAAATTTTAATATCTCGGTCCCAAAGTCACGGGGTATTACATACTTCCCCCCTTACAAGAATTTCGTCCGCAAAATTTAAGATATGCCTAGGGCTTCGAATCCCATCTAGTCCTTACATCTACCCTCAATATCACTATACCAATCCTTTCCAGTTCTCACATCGAACCATATAACTTTAAAAATCAAACTAGCTACCCGGGGCGCCCATACACCCTGTACCCGAGCTCAACTCGTAAAACCATAACCCGGCTCCACTAGCCTCAAATCGTAATATAATTCTCCAATAAAATAATCTATAATAACATACTAAGTATATATATAAAAGTTTAAAATTCCCAATAGTTGAACTCTTCTCAATTCCTGACATAGGCTACCTTCATGCGAGGGGAGGTCTCGCAAGCGAAATCTAAACAAGGAACCCTCCCAATACACTATTGTGTATCCATGTCGGGGATTGAGATCAGTTGAACCAGGGTTAAAGTTTTATAAAAGATTTTTGAGTTTTAGATATTGCCCGAAAGCCTATGTAATAATATAATATAAAATAATTCCATGTCTTTCGACACGCCAAACAAACACCTAATGCTCTAGACACAAGGCTTCAACAAACACACTATTCTCACCAATACTTAGTTCTCAAAAGTAGCACAACCATGAGTTAAATTCCCACTCAACACTAATTCTGCTAAACTCTGAACCTCCTCAGTTATACTAATCCTTTACATCACATTAAATCATTACCGCAAGGTAAGCCCTTCCCTCACTGGAATACCACAATTACCCTTCCTAGACTATTCATAAAATAATAGCCCTATTTTTACCGCTCATTAATCTTAACGATCCGCACTTTCGAAAATCAATAGCACAGCTCTCTACTAGCTCACCACGAGACGATCTGTTTTTCCAAAAGATGCCATACAAAGGCCACTCTTGATCATTCCTCTCCAAGGCCTAATTCTCTCAAAGAAATATCCTCCCCATAAATCCTTCCTAACCATCCTGAAGGTCAAGGCGCTATTGCGACCCCCAACAATTCCTTTAGTCCTATTCAATGGACCCAATTCTCTAAATTCTCACTCGGCCATCGTCAGATCACCTAGAATCACCGCTAGAATTCTCCTTCTTATCTCCGCCTGAGTCACGGAAAGAAATAGCTCAAATCAAAGAGTACCCAAAATATGTTATGGGTATTACATCTCTCATCTTGCCCCATCATAACCGACTTATTTGTGGTGATGTCTGAGACAAACGTCGTTCAAATGAGTACACCTCGCTGAAGAAGATAAACGTAGTGAACACAACAGTCCTGATAGTAGGGATCTATATCAAGAACGTCAACGGAAGAACGCAGAAAACCTGCACAGATCCTAAAGACACTAGAACCTGATGCTCTGATACCATCTGTGACACCCCGCTTAAAATAATAATGGGTGGCCAACCCTATACTACATTAAATCAGGAATCTCAGATGGCTCAGTCTCAGCACAAACAAGCTATACAATAACAGGTAAGGCTAACTACCCGAAATCATATAAACGAGATGACAAAATTAAATAAAACATGCCACGGACAACAAAGCAACAACATAGATATCTAGCAAAAGTAACGTATACACAAGTACCATGATAAAAGAAACGCTAGAATAAAATGAAATGAGTTCATACAAGGGAAAATATCGGGTCACAGATTGTACAACAATCATAAAGAAAAAAAATATAAATAGCTATAAATAACTCCTGGGTATAAACCCGATACACAACATGAAGCCTATCTAGATTTACACAAGAATATGAAGCGACTACAATCTAAATCCCACAACAGTCCGCACCTGTTACGAATCCCACGACTCTGGATAGAAAAGCATCTGACATCCATGCGATAGGACACCTGTAGTAATATATACATATAGCAGGAGAGAAATATAAACGGGTCAGAGCCCGAGGTATAAAAATGTTTAGCAAGTGTGTTAACCGTGCATAATAAATATCAATGCATTATTTCATAATTAAAGTGAAGTCGCACTCTCGTGAAACCCCAAACTCACCTCTCATTCGCGTCCTGGAATATTAATTAAGTTACCCCACCCATAAGTACAACCTACCTTACAATAGGCATGGCCTAAACCCACAAGATCGACTATTCTAACATAACCTAAGAATCATTTCCATTCTAATCATACTTAATTATATTTACACATATATTCCTTACTAGGCTAGATTCCAATTTATTAGCTTACACCAGTTATAAGTCTTAATACGTTACACATTAACATTAGGCTTCAATATAATAATTTATTTTCTAAATAACATACATACAATTTAATAAGGACAAAACTTCTCTCCACACTCAACATTGCACTATGTTTCGTGCGTGGGACTTCTCGCAAAGCGAAATCCAAACAAGGAACCCCCCGATACACTACTCCTTGATAATGTTGATTGTAGAGATCCATTATGACCACACCAATCCTACTACTACAACTATCTAATCATAGAATACCATATCTAAATATTCAATTTAATCTCAATTGAAATCCTTGGGTCGACATAATCGCAATTGTCTCTAAATACAATGCTTCGACCCCAATAAAATAATACACCAAAATCACCCAAGATGTACATCATCGAAACTCCATATCCTTTTTACCTATAGGGTATACAACTATATATAAATTTAGTCTGAATATATATACAATCACTCATTCCTATAACCAAGGATACATATCACACATAATGTACACTATGCAATTCACATAACATGACCGGCTATAGGATGCCAAAATACTTCACCATGCTATCATCTTCCAGGAATTACTCACTTTCTCCCGGGGTCATCATCTATCAGACTATTTTCTCACTGCCATGGCGACAAAATCAATCATAACGTATGGGAAGCGGTCATAGTTCCTAATCGGCAGGTGAGAACGACCCATACCCAAGACTTCTCACCCCCAAAATATAAAATCATACAAATAAATAAAATGGACGAATATGACCTAGGGAATATCCACACCCTGCTCCTCAAGCCAGAGTGCTCACCCTCATCGTGCAACTTTCCATTATAGCATGTGCCTGGTATGCTTTACACCATAAGTATATATATCATTCACATAAACAATATATATACATCCATATGATCACATCATATAATTTAACCATCACGTACGGTATAGATATTCACACCATGAGTACATATATATATATATATATATATATATATATATATATATATATCCACATATCCACATATAATACACACTACCCCCCATCCGTATGTATGAAATCCACAAACTTGGCTATACGTGTACATAGTCCTCATTATACTAGCCATCACTCCAAACATATTAACTTAAATCGTTATGTAGTTACGATCCCTCACTTAAAGCATATTCATCCACTGCCCCTATGATATGAATAGTCTTCCAATATATATTCAACATTAAGGTTAGCACCCCAAAGTTTAATGTATATAACAATCACTACTCATCCCCATCAATATCCAAATGCACATCGATATATCCAACAACAATCCCGACTATCGGTATACACATAACTAATAGTCTACAAGCCTCAATCTTAAAATTAAATTCATTTTATGATCCCATCATCTTTTTGGGATGCCCAACGTTGATCACACATAGATATGTAGTAAATACCCCGACTACCATTTAACCCAATCTTATTCTAGTCATTAGAATATTCCAATCATTCTCAAATTAGCCTACTATTCCATTTCTCTTATTAACCCTTAATCTTATTGCTTTTACAATATATTCCTTAAGCTAAACATTACTAAGGATACACGACCCCTCTCTCTCGTCGGTCCCCAATCATATTTTAAATAGAATCCTATCACTATAAGTATTCGACACAAAAGTCGGCATATAAACTTCCACGCCATGCCCTCAGAACTCTCTCAGAAGGCCCTCCCATATATCCTAGGTTAACTCACTTTTTAAACTCTAAATGGGACTCCCATCCCTAATGAAACTTCCCCATGATATCAATACTACAAACTCAAATACATATATACGTTCCCCAAACTAATTCGATACGTCCCCATGATTATAACAAGTGATAAACTCTCAATAAATCCCAACAACATAACTCTCGCATCATATATAAAAGTTCCAAATCGAGAAACCCAACCGAAATGGATAAAATATCACTTTAGGAAAATTCCTCAAAACTTCCCTGTTTTTGAATCTATTCGGCCCCTTCGAATCGATTCGGTCCCAACAGCGAATTGATTCAGCCCTAGAGAATCGATTCGGCCCAACTAGACCTATAAGTCTGCTACATACCGAATCGATTTGCAAGGGGTGAATCGATTCGGCCCTAAAGACCTGATGCTTCTGCAACATGGCGAATCGATTCAGCCTGTTCAGCAAGCCACGAAATGGGGTAAATTCTCCCAAACCCAAAATTTCCAAAACCCAAATTATACAACTTACACCCAATTATCCTCAACCCAAATATGTTCCCAACATCAAATTTAATCCTATATCTAGTTTCATCAAGTTATACTCCTTAAACCCATGTGTAAACATCAATTTCAAGATTTAAACTACAAAATCTAGGTTTTGATAAATATACCTAAAATCCAATTCTTTTGCCCATAAATTATGAAATCAAATACACAAATGAATTATTTAGTAAGATTAAACACTTGCCTCGAAATTGTAGGGGTTGAATCATCCTCGTGATTGCGTATGGGCTGGAAATCTCCTAGCTTTTTTTTTTCTCTTTCTTCCTTTCTTCTTCTTTCTCTTTTCCTTTCTCTTTCTTTCTTTCTCACAAATGAGATTGGCTTGATTCATAAGCCTCTTAAACCTTTAAAACACAAATCCCAGTTTTAAATAATAATACACACTTTAAATGACTCGTTTACTTCAATTCGAGTCAAACATACTTAAAAATATTTCAGAACCGAAATAAAACCCAATTACTGTCATTTTGACTGTCTCGACCCATCTGAAATAAATGGCGCAATCAAAATCATCATCCAGAATACTTTACTACATCCTCAATTTTTGGACCTCGATTGCCAAAATTTAAAATTCTCCAATTTACATAAATTTTATTTCTCCCGAAATTTGAATTTCTCGGTCCCAAAGTCACGGGGTATTACATGAATGAAATAATGGTATACAATTAAACACAAGTAATGATATACTCTCTAACAGAGTCATTGCCATTAATTGTAGGATTAAAAGATCTCGGATGTTTAATTACTTTGAATAAAGGTTTCTTGAACTGTACGGATTACATAATTGAAAGATGTAATATCTGCCTAATTTAAGGTGAAATGATTTAATCTCCGAATGACAAATTTTATTTCACAAAGGAATTAGGATGCTCGAAGAGATTAATTATAAATTAGGGGTAGGGGAAGTAAATTAAAATTTAATTAATAGTTCAATTCTCACATATTTAATCAAAAATTATTTTTTTAATGATGATTCTCATATTTCAAAATGGGATCAAATTTCAACCCACTTGCATCAATGTTAAAGGAAAACAATTAATAGTATGAATTTCATTAATTGAAAAAGAAACCTGGACATTGTCCTCACTACCAAGGATTATAAATTTGTTTTAACTGTACTATGCCTTCTCAAGCCTAGTGAAGAGGCATTTGAGTCAGATATCCAGGTTTAGCAAAAGTTGCAATAGCTTATCATATGGCCCATATATGTATATTGACATCTATGACTAGTGTATTGAAATATCATCATCAGAATATGTCTAATGTGTATGACATAATTCTGAAGCTTAGTGGCATGTTTGAGGATTAGAATCATGATGCAAGACTAAATGTTGCGGAAAGGTTAGTCAACACAAAGATGGTTTATAGTACTCAATTTGGGACTATATTATGAAGATAATATCCATCCTAGGGGAACTAGAGGTCCTTGGATATGAAATTAATGGGGAAACCCATATTGATTTTATGCTCCAAATACTCTATGAATCCTTTGAGAAATTTCACCTAAACTATTATATGAAAAAATATTGACTACTCTCTGGTACAACTTCTTAAAGAACTCTAAGTTACAGATAATATCATTAAAAAAGGTTTTGTAAAAGTTACTAAGATATCCACATCTTTCTTTGTCCCCAAAAGCAATTAAGAGAAGAATGGGAAGTTTCATGTACAATATTTGGTTGTTAAAACAATGGTTAAACCTCATGTGGTAGGGAAACAATCGTAATGCAAGTGTTAGTTTTGAAAGTGGTCAAGACATTTGAAAAAGATAAGCATGGTCTACATAAAAAACTAAATAATGGAAATGGTAATTTCTCCCATATAATTATGACATGTTTTAGGTCAAATCTACTAGGACCTAGTGTGTATATCAAGGAAACACTAATCATGTTTGCAATTCTTTGCAGGGGTTCTAGGTAACTAAGAAGATAGATGATGGAGATATATTTTTGTTCATGGTTAATCACATTAAGGAATCAATATTAGAAGTATGACATTTATCTTTAAATTTTGGTGGAGAGAGAAAGATAATATTAGATAATTGCTTTTATGTACCAATAATAAGAAGAAATTTTATTTCATTTTATAGATTAGTGATGAATGGGTATTAGGTTTATTTTAATAAATATATATTTTATCAAAAAATGGAAATTCTCCTATCTATTCTAGTTCATTAAAAATGATTCGTGTGTTGTAAAATCTACCTCAACATTACTTCAAAATATTGAAAATTAACTTAAATGAAAACGATCTAATGAGGAAGAAACCTTCTAAGATTAACTAAGCTTATATTTTGCACTAATACCCATATTAATTTAAAAGGAATTCAAAGAATGGTTTTCAAATGAACAATTAAGTTCACTGGAAGTGAAGGCACTTCGAGTTTATGAATCCTATTTTGAAGGCAAAATTACTAAGATGCCCTTTATGGTTAAAGGGTATAGAGCTAAAAATGTGTTGGAATTGGTCCATCCCTACTGATATGGTCCTAAAACTATTTAAGCAAGAGGTGGTTGTGAGTACTCCATCAGTTTCATTAATGATTACTCAAGGTCTGGATATTATAAGCGTATACATTATACTCATGTGCCCCAGTAGGACTAGATTGTCTTATTTCGTTGACCAAATATACTTTTAGTCTTGTCCTTAAGGTTGTTCTAGAAAAGCGTTATGAAAATTATTCAACGGATATCCTCACCTTCATGCGTATCCTTTTATACCACTATTAGGCAAGGTAAATTGACACTTAGACCCATACATGTTTTACTCACATGCATCATCTTAAAGAAAATAATTTATGTATATGTGTGTGTGTGTGTGTGTGTGTTGATATAGATCTTTCGACTTATTTATGAAATAAAAAATTATTTTTTGGAAAATATTACAATTTGCACTTCATAAATGTTGTTGAGTTCTTTCGTAGGAGACATTCATCGCAGTGACGCGACAATTCACTGTACGTACAATGTCTCACTGATGGCGCCTTTATTCAAAGATTTTTTCATCTTTAGCTTGCCTTGTATCCTCGTTACAGGTTCGCCGCAGTGATGCCAAAGCTCGCTATAGTGGCATTATCTCACTAGTTTTGTTGTGCCTCGCTCAAATAGTCTAAATAAGTTCGTGACCTGCATCGCCTCAGGCTTGCCGCAATAATGCGATAGCTTGTTGTAATGACCTTGTGGCGACACACGTAAGACAAGCGTCAAATGTCACTTTTTGAGTTAGATACTTGCACATGTTTCTTGGCACCTGTGCAAAATAAAGATTTTTTAAATATATTTTCTCTCTTACACCTCGTAAGTCTACTACGTACTTGTACCTTCCGAGATTCTCTTGTAAGCTTGGTGCTATATGTAAGTGGATTGGACTTCATTTTGAAAGAGAGAGTGTAAGTGTGATTTTGGAATTTTTTTTGTGCATAAATATTTTTGCCAAATCGTTCTTATCACAAGAATCACTTTCAAGTAGAAAAAAAATGTTTTAATAAAAAACTCCTTTTGGAATCTTATATTCATTCAAGTTTTAAATATTTTTTTCTTTCTCTTCTCTACGTTTTTTTTATATATCTTTAAGTTCAATTACTTGTGAAATCTTAAAATGTTTTTGACGTAAACTTGTTTTCTTTTAAAGACCTTTTTCAAAACCTTGAATAAATCTATTTCCAATTTGTTCTTATATTTTTTTTAGATTTCATGTACCTTAAAGATATATCTTGTAAATTAAGCCATATTTTGAGAACACTTTCACCTTAGGCCATGAAACACCTAGAAAGTGGTACGACACTTTAAGAAGGCTTTTCATTTTGTTCCATATAGGAACACATAGTTTCTTCTTCAAACTCAAAATGAAGAATGTTCGCTTCTAACTTTAAAAGAATATTGATTTGGCACGAGGACTCTACGGCATCGGTTACTGACCAAAACCTACCATGGTTGTGTAGCATACTCCAGCTGTTGGCACTCTCCACAGAGGATATGGTGGGAAAGAATGTCTAGTAGTTTATTGTAATACCTCGCACTTATATGGATATTTAAATTACCTAAATGGTGGGAAAGAATGTCTAGTATTTTGACAGTTTTGGCTTGTTAAGTTTAAATAGGATAAATTCCTAAATTAATGATTTCTATCTTATTTATTTAAGGAAATAAATACCCAACTAAGGGAATTCATACCTAGCCATTAAAGGGAGCTAAATTTGATACTAGGAGGGTGCAAAATTGTGCGGCACTTAATGAGTAATTTTGAGGAAAACTAAATTGTGGAGATAGATATTTGGGGTTCCCAAAAATAGAGTGAGGGCTTTTAAATTATTATTGGAATAATATCTATACCTTGGGTTAATTAAAAAAAAAATTAGGGGTTTCTAATTTAAGGGTGTTTGGGACGAATATTACTCGGGATAGTATTTCGACGGGCATTTATACATATATAATTGTGCGCGTAGAAAATGTAATTATATGGCGATTATGGTTGAGTAAATCCTATGAGGCGGCTAGGATCGAATTTGGGATATAGGCTAAAGATGATTGAGCGCTTATCCGATACGTCTACTGACGACTATTATTATAGGTAATGCGATACCTATGGGACTAAAATAAGTCGATAGTATACTTATTTGATCATTACGAATTGATATATTCGAGATTATATATATACCCTTAAGAGTTATTAAGGTGTGAGTTACATTTTAAGTAAGAAGATACTTATGGGTTTAGTATTTTAAGTGTGTAAATACTTATATACTGTTACGAGTGGGAGTATTTGGGTTTGGCTATCGCTATAAGAGTTGGCAATTATAGCCGTATATATTAAGAAGTAATGTAGATTATATATACGATGTGGTTACAGTATATATACTATAATACAAATAAATATATCTGTGTGATTGGTATATTTGAGCTTTAGAAGATGGTTCCACGGGCTTCCCCGGGCATAGGGTTGGACAGCCAGATTATATATTTTTCTCTAGTGCTATCCAGGGAGGTTGCGCGATGTGGGTGAATCCCCTGGCTTGAGGAGCAGGGAGAGTATATCCCCAGGTCATAACGTCCTGCATATGAGTGCGATATTGTTATTCCACTTTCAGGAGGGAATATAACCGCCTCCACCATTGTGTATTTTACCATGACCATGAGTGAGTCTGGCTTAGAACCGTGGTTTATTGAGTAAACTCAAGTGTAGATAGGCACTTTGAGACCGCATCCTCGAGTTATAGCTCGGTAGGATGGTTATTATACTTGTGTGTATAGTATATTGCTTGTATATGCAGGAAAAATTTCATATAACTTTAACTGGTGTAAAGAGTAAAATGAATAAGGATTTATTCTCATTCTGGGAGATCATATTCGGATTTAAATTGTGATTCGTATATTAAAGTGAGAATATGTATATATATATAAATGGGATTTTATATACTAAAATAAAAAATGGTATTCTAAGTTAACGAAAGTTAAGGAATATGAACGATATTATTATTATTATTATTATTATTATTATTATTATTATTATTATTATTATTATTATTATTATTATTATTATTATTATTATTATTATTATTATTATTATTATTATTATTATTATTATTATTATATATATTGAAACGAGAGCTATATATATATATAGATATCCCACTGAGGACTATATTAAGTTAAGCTTATGGAATAACTTACGATATAACTTAGATTATATCACGATTGGGTAGTGACAACTATGAGGATTTGGATGATGGTTGCAAGGGATTAGTTAGGCCGGTTAGCTTAACTAGGATGTCTAAAATGTATACGATAGGTTTGCACTATTAGAAGAGGGGTGAGGTGTATCTCATGAGAGTGTGATACCAATTTAAATATGAGAAATTTCATATTTTAAAAACTGGCATTTATGCACTTGCAAAATATTTTCAAACTCGGGCTCTGAACTGTTTCTCTATTTTTCCCTCTCTTGCTATATATGTACATATATATAGGTGTCCAGATACAGGGATGCCTGGATGATGATTCGTTCGAGTCAGACGTTTTCTGCAGGAGCTGTGGATGCATGCAGGTTTACTGTAGACACTTCTATCCTTATAATCTAGATAGGAGGTACTACAGAAACACTCGATCCGATAGCCCACTTGTATTCATCTATTCTTTTACCTCCTTTTAGTGCGACATTCGATTTGGTCTTATTATGTTAAACCGGGAGTTCGGTTATTTTATTCCATTTTAGTTTTCATATATATAAACTGTTGTGATTGATTTAGTTGAATGGTTTATTTAAAAAGAATAGTTAAATAAAATTTTGATGCCAGCCTAATAGGTTATTAGTAATTAAATTGGTTTTCGAGAGTGATGTTGAGAATGAACCATATGAGACTCCTGTTTTAATTTGGTATAGGATTGATCACCCAGTATTTTATTAGGTGGTGTGTCACAGATGGTATCAGAGCCTCTAGTTCTAGTGTCCTCAGGAATCTCTGCAGACGTACTACGATTTTAGCGTTGCTTTCAATTTGAGATAGAGCCTTATGATTAGGATTGTTGATTACTCTTATGATATTTCGTTCTCCTACCATTATGTAAGGTTATAGTAAATCTTTTGCGCGCTCATTCGATATTCGTGTGCTGATCCATGAAGGGTGACCAAGGAAGTCCATGATGAGGGCAGTAGGAGGTGAGGCTTAGATGAGGCTATGAGTTGAAGTTGGGAATGAGGACTGTAGTAGAGTTCACTCCCCTTTTGGCATTTTTATGGATTGCTGCAATGACTACGAAAGTATAGTGGTTATAATTATCCAAGTACCGCTATAGTAGAGAGTGGTGCTAAACTTGAATTACCCAATGAGTTAAATTGGGAAAATGTTTCAAAAGGTCTTCGATAAGGACCATACGTTGAAGTTAAGTTATACGGAGTCAGTGTAACGTGATTCAGTGAAAGTAGAAGGATCAGAAGTTTTGGCTTAGAGCACAGTATGGAAATACCTAGATGTGAAAATTCAAGGAAAAATTTTTCACTCGTGGGAGTAATGTTGAAATGGTGGGAGCGGTGGTCACTATGTTTGAGGGAGCAAGATGTTTTTCTCATAGAGGGATCTTATGGACGGTTTTAATCGTGGGTTCTTTTCGTTTATCGGAAAGGAAGAGAATGCAATTCTTAAATTATTCACATAAGGATTGGTGAGAGGCCGGGAGTGATTAAAGAGTCGCATGGATAAGTGAACTTTGTACCGAATTAAGAAAGGTACAATGGAGAGAGAGTTATTTAGTAAAATGATAGGCTCACTAGTAAGTGTTGCTAACACTCATGGAGAAGTTGTGTTCGGGGAACCCCATTTGGTGGACATCCACCCGGGAGAATTTATCGAAATAAGGCAGTTGAGGCTGGTAGCAGGTTTCCTTTTAGTCGGAGGAGTTGCGGGAACTACAAAGGTGATTGTCAGGATAGAGGCTATAAAGTCCAAGATATTGATAACCTTAACAGGGTCAAGAAGTCCAGGGATGGAGAATCGGGTGATGTGCAATGTTGAACCACACGGTTAGTCCTCGCCCGGTAGGACTTAAAGGACAAAAGTAGGGCGCTCAGATGGAGCATTGAGTAAAGTAGTTATTGGTTTGATTAAGACAAGTGTACTACGTCTGGGAACCAAATAGAGCAGTCAAGGGATTGGCAGAGTTATTGTTATGGGTTTCACCTCGGTTTAAAGAGTTATACTTTGCGTGGCAAGATTTAGTCACAGTATTTTACTAACCCTGGTTTTGTGTGTGTAATTTGACCTTTCTGGCGCTATCGATAACATTATATAGTGTATGTCTATATGTTTTTCTGCGCAAGAAGGGTTTTATTTTGAATTTATATTTGGTTTATACTGCTCGTTTTGTATGTGTTAAACGAGTATGGTACTATTATAAGAGTAATGGTATTGTATTATTGGAGCGATAGCAGGCTAATGATTGCAGGACTATTGTATCCACGGTTCCAGGGTGGAATAGGTTGTTGTGATATCTCACCTTGATACAGGTTGAGCTCGCCTTTAATATATGTTTACATGGAACCTCGATGAGTATATGTTTCATTTTCTCGATTTTAGTGTGTGGCGACCTTATTGATATGATCTAAGGTATGCAAGGTTTATTGTTAAGCTGTGAGTTTAAGCTCATTGTTGTTTGCGCAAAGGACTTAGTGTTAGTATAAGTGCCTTGTGGTATGGCTCCTAGAAAGAAGTAAGAGTTCAGATCACATTTTGTTGATAGTTGGTATGGGATTTTCCTGGTTTCATATTTGAAGCTAATGGATCTCCACAACCAATAAAGTTAAGTAGTAGTGTATCAGAGGGGTTCCTTGTTTGGATTTCGCTTGCGAGACACTCCACACATGAACCTTAACGATGTCCGTAGTGGAGAGATGTTATGGGATGCAAGGATTTTTGGTTTGATTATAAGTTACATAGTATGGAGAAAACACTATAAACTGAGATCCGTGTGTGATGATTTTATGCTTATGGAGATAGAAGTGTTATGGAAAAGCACTGAAATGTTTCTCTCACCGTAAGTATGTGGGTGAGGTATGGTAATGGAAATCGATTTGAGGCTTACGGCCATGCCTTGTACAGAATGCAAATTCATTGGAAATATGTTTTGAGTATGATGATCGTAACATCTGTGTAGAGTATAAGTGCCCTCATTAGTTAGACTTTCTATTTCGCCGAATGGGAAGGACATAGTGGTAGAAGTACGTTAGTAGGTTAGTGAGGTAGGATTTAGAACATCCCAATGGTGTGCCATAGGCCATTATATCTTGATGACCGACAATGCGAGGTAGTAGAGTAACGAGAGGGTTCCTTGTTTGGATTTTGCTTCGCGAGACGTCCTATGCATGAAACCGAGATAATGTCAGGAGTTTGGAAAGGCCTTGGCCACTAGGGATATTATAAGTATAATACTCATTTTTCGTGTGTAGGAAACACATAGATCTTAGGGTTATTAGAAAGTAAGGCCATCTTTAGAGAGAGTGTGACGTGTGTGACGTTTGCAGTGGTTGTGCAGATAGGCATGGGTCAAAAGGTGTATGGGCATCTTGGTAAGTTGGTTTTATATACCTCTAAAATAGAAGAGGCATGGTATATAAACTTGAACAATATGATTTGGGGACAATTATAAATGAGATTGGAGTGTGCTGGATGAAATGTCATGTGGGGTACACATGAATCCAATTATATGCGTGCAATAAGAGGTAGCAAGCCCAAGATAAGCAACAAGATGACGGGAGCAATCAAGTGCTAGTGTAGTTTCCTTTTAAGGGAAATTAGACGGTTGCTGTAGATAAGCGGACGCTTAGAGTCCTGGTTCTCTGGTGGAATCAATACATTAGAAGGACAATAATAAGCTCGTGTAAGCACTAGGTGCGATGTGTCATCATTATAGTCAACCTTACTACCAAGGTAGTGTTGTAGCATATAGATATATAGTAAAGCTTGTGGTTAAGCTAGTACATTAGAGTATAAGCCTTGAGAAAGGTGAGTTCCGTGAACGAGTGTATGGTAGAGTACCATGGAGTTAGTACCATTCAACTTTTGTGCACTAGGATGTAGTGTGATTAGGGATCCTAGGTTGGTAGTACCAATCATGTCCGAATTTCGGGGACGAAATTTCATTGTAAGGGGGGGAGAATGTAATACCCCACACTTTTATGGATATTTAAATTACGTAAATGGGTGTAAATTGGTAATTTGAGGAATTTCGGTGAATAATAATTTTTGGAGTTTATGAGTGTTAGATGTCTACCAATGTATGTCACATTTACTGTTGGGATCAAGTAAATGAGTTAAATTATTTTAATTACATGTCGCAGTTGAGTAAAGCGACAAAGGGTAATATTTTGATTGAAAAACCCATAATTGAAATGTGTTGGGTTTAATTAGTAAATTTTAGTTAAGTGACTCAGATGGATATTTCGAGTGCGCAGTTGATTTCAGAATGGCCGAGATAGTCAGAATAGAGTATCCGGGGGTAATGTTTATGTTCTGGGGATTTTTGAACTGGTAGGGACTCGCAATTGAGTAAATGAGTTATTTTTGGGTTCATAAGGGATAAACCCTTATTTCTCTCTATATAAGGCACGAGGGGGTGACAGAAAAGAGAGAATAGAAAGAGTAGAAGAAAGGAAGGGAGAGAGGAAGAAGAAAATGGGGATTTCGTCCAAACTCCGCAGGATTCAACTCGAGGTCGTCAGTTTTTTTCCACGAGGTAAGTGTTTACTTGCTTTATTCTTTTAAGCATAAATCTGATATTATAGTTGGTAAAAACAAACTACAAAGAGTTTTGGGTTGGGGTTTCGTGAATCAAACGGGGTTTTGGAAGTCGAACGAGTAAACCCCGGATAATATTCGATTTAAGAAACTTAGAAATTAATTGAAATTATTTGTTGATTCTTGGTTCTAGTAGTTGGTTGTGATTAAAGGATGTTGGGAGAAGAAATAAAAAGTTTGGGGGTATGTTAATGGACGAAATAGAGTCAGAGAAGAAGCTGCCTTAGTCGATCGATCGATCGATGGCCAAGGGTCGATCGATCGACCCTATAGGAATTTTGACAGTTTCGGGTTGTTAAGTTTAAATAGGATAAATTATTCAATTAATGATTTCTAGCTTATTTATTTAAGGAAATAAATACCCAACTAAGGGAATTCATAACTAGCCATTTAAGGGAGCTAAATTTGGGACTAGGAGGGTGCAAAATTGTGTGGCACTTAATGAGTTATTTTGAGGAAAAATAAATTATGGAGATAGATATTTGGGGTTCCCACAAATAGAGTGAGGACTTTTAAATTATTATTGGAATAAGATGTATACCTTGGGTTAATTAAAAGCAAAATTCAGGGCTTTCTAATTTAAGGGTGTTTGCGACGAATATTACTTGGGATAGTATTTCGGCGGGCAATTATACATATATAATTGTGCGCGTAGAAAATGTAATTATATACCAATTATGGTTGAGTAAATCCTATGAGGTGACTATGATGGAATTTGGGATATAGGCTAAAGATGATTGAGCGCTTATCCGAACGTCTACTGACGACTATTATTATAGGTAATGCAATACCTATGGGACTAAAATAAGTCGATAGTATACTTATTTGATCATTACAAATTAATATATTCGGGATTATATATATACCCTTAAAAGTGATTAAGGCATGAGTTATATTTTAAGAAAGAAGATACTTATGGGTTTAGTATTTTAAGTGTGTAAATACTTATATACTATTACGAGTGGGAGTATTTGGGTTTGGCTATCGCTATAAGAGTTGGCAATTATAGTCGTATATATTGAGAAGTAATGTAGATTATATTTACGATGTGGTTACAGTATATATAATATGATGCAAATAAATATATCTGTGTGATTGGTATATTTGTGCTTTAGAGGCGGGTTCCACAGGCTTCCCCGAGCATAGGGTTGGACGACCAGATTATATATTTTTCTCTAGTGCATTCTAGAGAGGTTGCTCGATGTGGGTGAATCCCCTGGATTGAAGGGTAGGGAGAGTATATCCCCAGGTCATATCGTCCCGCATATGAGGGTGATATAGTTATTCCACTTTCAGGAGGGAATATGACCGCCTCCACCATTTTGTATTTTACCATGACCATGAGTGAGCCTAGCTTGGTACCGTCGTTGAATGAGTAAACTTGGATGTCGATAAGCACTATGAGACCGCATCCTCGAGTTATAGCTCAGTGGGATGGTTACTATACTTGTGTATATAGTATCTTGCTTGTATGTGAAGACGAAATATCATATAGCTTTAACTTGTGTAATGAGTAAAATGAATAAGGATTTATTCTCATTCCGGGACATTATATCTGGATTTAAATTGTGATTTGTATATTAAAGTGAGAATATATATATATATATATATATATATATATATATATATATATATATATAGATAGATAGATTTCCCATTGAGGACTATATTAAGTTAAGCTTATGGAATAACTTACGATATAACTTAGATTATATCACGATTGGGTAGTGACAACTATGAGGATTTAAATGATGTTTGTTGGGGATTAGTTAGGCTGGGTAGCTAAACTAGGATGTCTAAAATGTATGCGACAGGTGTGCACTATTAGAAGAGGGGTGAGGTGTATCTCATGAGAGTGCGATACCAATTTAAATATGAGAAATTTCTTATTTTAAAAATTGGCATTTATGCACTTGCAAAATATTTTCAAACTCGGGCTCTGACCTGTTTCTCTATTTTTTCCTCTCTTGCTATATATGTATATATATATAGGTGTCCAGACACAGGGATGCCTGAATGATGATTCCTTCAAGTCAGACGTTTGCTGCAGTAGCTGTGGATGCATAAAGGTTTACTGTAGACGCAGCTATCCTTGTAATCTAGATAGGAGGGACTGTAGAAACACTCGAGCCGATAACCCAATTGTATTCATCTATTCTTTTACCACCTTTTAGAGCGGCATTTGATTTGGTTGTATTATGTTAAACCGAGAGTTCGGTTATTTTATTGCATTTCAGTTTTCATATACGTAAACTATTGTGATTGATTTAGTTGAATGGTTTGTTTAAAAAGATTAGTTAAATAAAATTTTGACGCCAGCCTAATGGGTTATTAGTAATTAAATTGGTTTTCGACAGTGATGCCGAGAATGCACCAAATGAGACTCCTGTTTTGATTTGGTATAGGATTGATCACCCAATATTTTATTAGGCGGGGTGTCACAGATGGTATCAGAGCATTAGGTTCTAGTGTGCTTAGGAATATGGCGGACGTACTATGCTTTCAGTGGTGCTTTCGATTTGAGATAGAGCCTTATGATTAGGATTGTTGATTCCTCTTTTGAGATTTTGTTCTCCTGAAATTATTTAAGGTTATAGTAAATTTTTTGCCCACTCATTCGAGATTCGTGTGCTGATCGATGAAGGGCGACCAAGGAAGGTCGTGATGAGGGCAGTAGGAGGTGAGGCTTAGATGAGGCTATAAGTGAGAGTTGGGAATGAGGACCGCAGTAGAGGTCACTCCCCTTTTGGCATTTTTATGTATCGCTTCAATGACTACTAAAGTATAGTAGTTATAATTATCCAAGTACCGCTATAGTAGAGAGTGGTGCTAAACTTGAATTACCCAAGTTAAATTGGGAAAAAGGTTCGAAAGGTCTTCGATAAGGACCATACGTTGAAGTTAAGTTATACGAAGTTAGTGTAATGTGATTTAGAGAAAGTAGAATGCTCAGAAGCTTTGTCTTAGAGCGGGTAATGGAAATACCCAGTTGTGAAAATTCAAGGAAATTTTTTTCACTCGTGGGAGCAATGTTGAAATGGTGGGAGCGGTGGTCACTTTGTTTGAGGGAGAATAATGTTTTTCTCATAGAGGGATCTTACGGATGGTTTTAACCGTGAGTTCCTTTGGTTTATGGGAAATGAAGAGAATGATGTTCTTGAATTATTCACATAAGGATCGGTTAGAGGCCGACAGTGAATAAAGAGTTACATGGATAAGTGAACTTTGTACCGAATTAAGAAAGGTACAATGGAGATAGAGTTCTTCAGTAAAATGATAGGCTCACTAGTAAGTGTTGTTAACACTTATGGAGAAGTTGTGTTCGGGGAACATCCACCTGGGAGAATTTATCAAAATAAAACAGTTGAGGCCTGTAGCAAGTTTCCTTTTAGTCGGAGTAGTTGAGGGAACTACAAAGGTGATTGTCAGGATCGAGGATATAAAGTCCAATATACTGATAACCTTAACAGGGTCAGGAAGGCCAGGGATGGAGAATAGGGTGATGTGGAGAGTTGAACCACATGGTTACTCCTCACCCAGTAGGACTTAAAGGACAAAAGTAGGGTGCTCAGATGGAGCGTTGAGTAAAGTAGTTATTGGTTCGGTTAAGACAAGTGTACTATGTCTGAAAACCAAATAGAGCAGTTAAGGGATTGGCAGAGTTATTGTTATGGGTTTCACCTCGGTTGAAGGAGGTATACTTTGCGTGTCAAGATTTAATCACATTATTTTATTAACCCTGGATTCGTGTGTGTAATTTGAGCTTTCTGGCGCTATCAGTAACATTATATACTGTATGTCTATATGTTTTTTCGCAGTAGTGGGGTTCTATTTTGAATTTGTATCTGATTTGTACTGCTCGTTTTGTATGTGTTATACAAGTATGGTACTATTATAAGAGTAATGGTATTCTATTATCGGAGCGATAGCAGGCTAATAAATGCAGAACTATTGTATCCGCAGTTCCAGGGTGGAACAGGTTGTTGTTATGATATCTCACCAAGATACATGTTGAGCTCGCTTTTAATATATGTTTAGATGGAATCTCGATGAGTAGATGTTTCATTTTCTCAATTTTAGTGTGTGGCGACCTTATATATATGATCTAAGGTATGCAAGGTTTATTGTTAAGCTGTAAGTTTAAGCTCATTGTAGTTTACGCAAAGGACTTAGTGTTAGTATAAGCGCCTTGTGGTATGGCTCCTATAAAGAAGTAGGAGTTCAGACCACATTTTTTTTATAGATGGGATGGGATTTTCCCAATTGCATATTTGAAGCTAATGGATCTCCACAACCAACAAAGTTAAGTAGTAATGTATCAAAGGGGTTCCTTGTTTGGATTTTTCTTGTGAGACACTCCACGCATGAACCTTAAAGACGTCAGGAGTGGAGAGATTTTATGGTATGCAAGGATGTTCGGTTTGATTGTAAGTTACATAGTGTGAAGAAAACACTATAAACTAAGAGCCGTGTGATGATTTTATGCTTTTGGAGATAGAAGTGCTATGGAAAAGCACTGAAATGTTTCTCTCACCGCAAGTATGTGGGTGAGGTAAGGTAAAGTAAATCGATTTGAGGCTTATGGCCATGCCTTGTACAGAAGGAAAATTCATTGGAAATATGTTTTGAGTATGATGATCGTAATATCTGTGTAGAGTATAGGCACCCCGATTAGTTAGACTTTCCATTTTGCCGAATGGGAAGGACATAGTGGAGAAAGTACATTAGTAGGTTACTAAGGTAGGATTTAGAACATCCCAATGGTGTGCCTTAGGCCGTTATATCTTGATGATCGATAATACGGGGTAGTAGTGTAAGGGGAGGGTTCCCTATTGGATTTCTCTTCGTGAGACATCCTACTCATGAAACCAAGCTAATGTCGGGGGTTAGGAAAGGCCTTGGCCGCTAGGGATATTATAAGTATAGTACTTATTTTTGTGTGTAGGAAACACATCGATCTTAGGGTTATAAAAAAGTAAGGCCATCTTTGTAGAAAGTGTTACGTGTGTGACGTTTACAGTGGTTGTGCAGATAGGCACGGGTCAAAGGGTGTATGGGCACCTTGGTAAGTTGGTTTTATATACCGTCTGAAATAGAAGGGGCGTAGTATATAAAGTTGAAGAATATGCTTTGGGGACAGTTATAAATGAGATTAGAGTGTGTTGGATGAAATGTCATATGGGGTACACAGGAATCCAATTATATTGGTGCAATAATAGGTAGCACGCCCAAGCTAAGCAACAAGACGACGGGAGCAGTCAAGCGCTAGTGTAGTTTCCTTTTAAGGGAAATTAGACGACTGTTGTAGTTAAGCGAAAGCTTAGAGTCTTGGTTCCTCGGTGTAATCATTACGTTAGAACGAAAATAATAAGCTCGTGCAAGCACTAGGTGCGATGTGTCATCGTTAGAGTTAACCTTACGACCAAGGTAGTGTGGTAGCATATAGATATATAGTAAAGCTTGTGGTTAAGTTAGTAAGTTAGAGTATAAGCCTTGAGATAGGTGAGTACTGTGAATGAGTGTATGGTAGAGTACCGTGGGGTTAGTACCATTCGACTTTTGTGCACTAGGATGTAGTGTGATTAGCGATCCTTGGTTGGTAGTACCAGTCGTGTCCAAATTTCGGGAACGAAATTCCGTTATAAGGGGGGAGAATCTAATACCCCACACTTTTATGGATATTTAAATTACCTAAATGGGTATAAATTGGTAATTTGAGGAATTTTTGTGAATAATAATTTTTGGAGTTTATGAGTGTTAAATGTTTACCGATGAGCGTCACATTTACTTTTGGGATCAAGTAAATGAGTTAAATTATTTTAATTACATGTCGAAGTTGAGTAAAGCGGTAAAGGGTAATATTTTAATTGGAAACCCCATAATTGAAATGGGTTGGGTTTAATTAGTAAGTTTTACTTAAGTGACTCGAATGGAGATTTTGAGTACGCAGCTGATTTTAGAATGGCCGAGATAGTCAGTATAGTGACAATTAAGTTCAACACAAATTAATAATAAAAGGCAATCATTAAAGCAAATAAAGAATGTAAAGAACACCAATCACATGACACAATAATTACATTGTTCAGCAAGAATTCCTACGTCCACGGTGGTACTCTCGATATTATTTTTTTATACTCCGGCGGGTGTTTTACAGGAAAAATAATTCATGCCTTTTTCCCCAGGCTTAGGGTTTGTTATATACATGTTTTTTTCTCATGGAGTGGGGGTGTTGGACTCCCCCACGTCAGTCCATAACCCCTAGAATATCTGCATACGAGATTTCAGGAACTTGACTGAGTCGTAACTGAATTGATTAGGATTTGAGGCTTCTAGACTTTGGGCCATCTTATTGGGCTACTCGTCTTGGGCTAGAATGATAAATCGAGGTACCCACAGTCAGAATAGAGTATTCGGGGGTAATGTTTAGGTTCCGGGGATTATTTAACTAGTAGGGACTCGTAATTGAGTAAACGAGTCATTTTTGGGTTTATAAGAGATAAACCCTTATTTATCTCTATATAAGGCACGAGAGGGTGAGGGAAAAGAGAGAAAAGGAAGAGGAGAAGAAAGGAAGGGGGAGAGGAAAAAGAAAAGGGGGATTCCGACAAAACTCTGTGGGATTCGACTCGAGGTCGTCGAATTTTATCCACGAGGAAAATGTTTACTTGCTTTATTGTTTTAAGCATAAATCTCATATTATAGTTGTTATTAAAAAACTACGAAGATTTTTGGGTTGTGTTTTCGTGAATCAAACGAGTTTTTCGAAAGTCGAACGAGTAAACCCCGGATAATATTCGATTTAAAAAACTTAGAAATTAACTAAAATTAGTTGTTGATTCTTGGTTCTAATAGCTGGTTGTTATTAAAGGATGTTGGGAGAAGAAATAAAAATCTTGGGGGTACGTTAATGGCCGAAACAAAGTCGGAGAAGAAGCATCCTTGTTCGATCGATCGATCGATGTCCAAGGGTCGATCGATCGACCCTACGGGAATTTTGACAGTTTTGGCTTGTTAAGTTTAAATAGGATAAATTACTAAATTAATGATTTCTATCTTATATATTTAAGGAAATAAATACCCAACTAAGGGAATTCATACCTAGCCATTTAAGGGAGCTAAATTTGAGACTATGAGGGTGCAAAATTGTGCGGCACTTAATGAGTAATTTTGAGGAAAACTAAATTATGGAGATAGATATTTGGGGTTCCCAAAAATAGAGTGAGGACTTTTAAATTATTATAGGAATAATATGTATACCTTGGGTTAATTAAAAGCAAAGTTCAGGGGTTTCTAATTTAAGGGTGTTTGGGACGAATATTACTCGGGATAGTATTTCGACGGGCATTTATACATATATAATTGTGCGCGTAGAAAATGTAATTATATGGCGATTATAGTTGAGTAAATCCTATGAGGCGGCTAGGATCGAATTTGGGATATAGGCTAAAGATGATTGAGCGCTTATCCGATACGTCTACTGATGACTATTATTATAGGTAATGCGATACCTATGGGACTAAAATAAGTCGATAGTATACTTATTTGATCATTACGAATTGATATATTCGGGATTATATATATACCCTTAAGAGTTATTAAGGTGTGAGTTATATTTTAAGTAAGAAGATACTTATGGGTTTAGTATTTTAAGTGTGTAAATACATATATACTGTTACAAGTGGGAGTATTTGGGTTTGGCTATCGCTATAAGAGTTGGCAATTATAGCCGTATATATTAAGAAGTAATGTAGATTATATATACAATGTGGTTACAATATATATAATATGATACGAATAAATATATCCATGTGATTGGTATATTTGTGCTATAGAGGCTGGTTCCACAGGCTTCCCCGGGCATAGGGTTGGACAACGAGATTATATATTTTTCTCTAGTGCGATCCAGGGAGGTTGCGCGATGTGGCTGAATTCCCTGACTTGAGGAGCAGGCAGACTATATCCCCAGGTCATAACGTCCTGCATATGAGTGCGATATTGTTATTCCACTTTCAGGAGGGAATATGACCGCCTCCACCTTTGAATATTTTACCATGACCATGAATGATCCTGGCATGGTACCGTGGTTGATTGAGTAAACTCGGATGTGGATAGGAGACCGCATCCTCGAGTTATATCTTGGTGGGATGGTTATTATACTTGTGTGTAGAGTATATTGCTTGTATATGATGACGAAATATCATATAGCTTTAACTGGTGTAAAGAGTAAAATGAATAAGGATTTATTCTCATTCCGGGAGATTATATTCGGATTTAAATTGTGATTCGTATACTAAAGTGAGAAATATATATATATATATATATATATATATATATATATATATATGGGATTTTATATACTAAAATAAAAAATAGTATTTTAAGTTAGCGAAAGTTAAGGAATATGAACGCTATTATTATATATATATAGAAACGAGAGCTATATATATATATATAGAGAGAGATATCCGATTGAGGACTATATTAAGTTAAGCTTATGTTATAGATTGTGATATAACTTAGATTATATCACGATTAGGTAGTGACAACTATGAGGATTTGGATGATGGTTGCAAGGGATTAGTTAGGTCGGGTAGCTTAACTAGGATGTCTAAAATGTATGCGATAGGTGTGCACTATTAGAAGAGGGGTGAGGTGCATCTCATGAGAGTGCGATACCAATTTAAATATGAGAAATTTCATAGCCTTTATGCACTTGCAAAATATTTTCAAACTCGGGCTCTGACCCGTTTCTCTATTTTTCCCTCTCTTTCTATATATATATATATATATATATATATAGGTGTCCAGACACAGGGATGCCTGGATGATGATTCCTTCGAGTCAAACATTTGCTGCAGCAGCTATGGATGCATGAAAGTTTACTGTACACGCTTATATCCTTGTAATTTAGATAGGAGGTACTACAGAAACACTCGGGCCGATAACCCAGTTGTATTCATCTATTCTTTTACCGCCTTTTAGTGCGAAATTCGATTTGGTTGTATTATGTTAAACCGAGAGTTCGGTTATTTTATTTCATTTCAGTTTTCATATATATAAACTATTGTGATTGATTTAGTTGAATGGTTTGTTTAAAAAGATTAGTTAAATAAAATTTTGATGCCAACCTAATAGGTTATTAGTAATTAAATTTGTTTTCGACAATGATGCTGAGAATGAACCATATGAGACTCCTGTTTTAATTTGGTATAGGATTGATCACCCAGTATTTTATTAGGCACGGTGTAACACTTATACGTTTTGAGGGTTGTAAGTCTATTTCTTTTAGTTGTAAAACTCTACCATGGCACATTTGTCGTTATGTCGGCCCAAGGTTTTTTCCTACTATGGGTTTTTCCTCGTACGCCTTGGTGTTATACTATATTTTTTCCCTATTCTACACTTAGATTAAATCACCTTATATTGAAGATAAAATTTGGTTTAATCTATTTGGTAAATAATTTGTCACGTAGACCTTAAGTGTTGTTTGTTTACCCTTAACAAGAAATTATAGGAAAACCTTGTCACTTTTTATTAAAAACATTTAATTGGGTATTCTTTGTCCATCTCTATTTCGAGCACACGCACTTTCAATTGGTATCAGAGCTACACCTCACTTGTATAGGTTTAATCACCTCGAGGTAGATCTAGTGTGTTTGAATTATGGATCTCAGCATGTTTGATAAAATTCGTGATTTAATTTGTGCACCTAACTACCATGATTTTGCCAAACTTGCTTTTTCGTGCGATGTTTCGAATCCTTCTACTTCTAACAATAAAAATGTGTATATTAGTAGTAGTGATAGTGATAATGAAGAATATGATCTCCAAACTTCTTAAGATAAGATTTGTATAGAATCCAAAATACGATTGAAAAAACAATGTGATTATATCCTTTAAGATAAAAAAGACTTAATGAAGAAAAAGTTGCTAAGAAGAATGGAGATCTTTACTCTTCCCGGTTGATCATCGAAAGGGACAGATTATTAGAAAAAATCTAAAGCCTTGAAAAATGAGAATAGGGATCTTAATTTGCTTTCCAATTATCCGTACCTTGAATGAATCGGCCTCAAGGTTCGCATATACTCACTGTTTTACTCCAAACCCTGATCTAGAGGCCACTAGGCACTCTTGAACACCATTTGACCCCGGTAAACTTTCCAACCTGATCTAATCTCATTAAAACCTCATTATTATCTGAATATTCTTTTAAACGGTCCATACCATTCATGAATCGGCCTCATGGTTCGCATGTGCTTCACTTTTTACTCAGAGAACCCCCTGTCTAGATGTTGTAGGGTATTTTCGATCCCCGTTTGACTTTTTTAAACTCTATAACCCAGGAGTGGCTCAATGGATTCTTATAGGGATTTAAACACCCTTTCTAATGGTCAAAACCATGTGCGATCCATACTTATGGTTTACATTTTATGCCTATTTTTCCAAAAACATATGTTTCGGGCTGCCTATAGGCATCCCAGACCCCTTGCCTATCGGCATGGTGTACTTTTCTTAGCCAGTAAGTTAGTCTAGGGGTATACCAATCGACACGCCCTAAAAACTAATTTTTTTACTATTTAAGGAGACCATGAACTCATTCCCGAGGGTCCCTTTCTGAAGTCAAAACATTCTCCTCAAAATTAAGGCACTAGAATTCCATTTTTCCAAACATTTTCTCCATTTCCTTACATCACCCTCATCAATATTTCACCACACTTTTCATTCTCACCTCACCACCATTCAACCACCTAAAAATCACCCCTACTATTACAGAATCAAAATTAAAGTCCTCTATAAGGTTTACTCTTATCCATTTATAACTCATTCAATTAGTATTGGTTATTTACTTTTCTTTCCACTTTTGATATATTTTTTATTTCATTCCTTCACTTCAAAACTAATCCCACTTTTTATTATTTCGTACACACATATCTTATTTTCATAAAATCTAAAAAAGACAAAAATAGGGTTTTCCTATAAACCCTAAACTAGAATTTTCTCATTTTCCACACTCTCTACACTTGCACGCATTTTCTAAAAATAAACAAAAGGGAGTTCCAATTTAGTATTTATGGGTTAAACCCACCCTCATGTTTTATTGAACTACATGGAATTTTATGCCCTTGAGGCTACATAGGCATCCTGAGCCAATCTTGGGATTCGAGTCATATTTTGTATTTATTCATTTTATTTTTCTTTCATTTAGTAGTATTGCTAATACGCGTAATCCTACACATTAGTGTTCCCTCTCAATATACTCATTCACTTTTTCATAGTGATTTGTGATTTGATGGACACTCACATTATATTTTTATGTTATTCTTTTGTACACTCCTTAGGATGATTATGTTTTGTCTTTCCCTTGACATGAGTCGAATGAGTTCTTTCTCTCATTATTTACACCGCACACATGTACACATGTATCACATTTTGGATTAAAGGAGAATATTATCATAACACATGAGAGATAGAAAGGGCAGGATGTGTGCTTAACACCTTCCTATTTCATAACTTAGCCCTTAGATCCTTGATTCATTTGGTTTCAGAAGCATTGGTATGTATTTGATTCCATTATCTTGGGATGACTACATTTCTTTTATCTATTTTGATAGAAATAGCCTGGTGACTCCATTTTTACATTTTTCTCCCCTTTTGTTGACTATTGATTTTTAACCATTGCATCTCGCAAAGATCAACGCGATTGGCGAAAAGAGGTTTCCATTATCCTCATATCTCCATATGTGCGGAGATAAGGATTTCTCTAATTCTCTTCCCTCTCCAATTTCGAGGCCGACCCACGCTAGAGGAATTCGACCCAGATGGACAGAAAAGGCATTAAATAGTTTGGCGTTATTGATTAAGCAAGCATTTAAATTCATGGAATGTTGTATAAGTCGAGTAAATTTGCTTTCATGATGCGGATATTTTAATGTTTTTCCACAGTGTTTTGTATTTTGTACCTATTTGTACCTCTTATAAATATATTTTTTATACTTGAAAAAAATTTCAAAAATTGTTGGTTGCCTATTTCAAATTCATCGCATGTGCTTAATTGATTATCTTTGTGGTGTTATTTATTTTGGATTTATGTGATTCTTATTATTTATGATTAGTTTCTAACTCTTTGTCTATTACGAACAAAAAGGATGAGAAAAATTGAATGGGAGTTTATCTTTTCTTTAAACTCGTACGTGTCACGATATTGCTTTTGTCTCACGTGTGTAGGTCATTCCGCCTTGATGATGATTTCACGGACCACACACGATGAAGACTTTTAAGTTGAATATTTAAACATTTATGCATTTATATTTCTTGGTTTGTGAGGGAATGAGTTATATTAGTCTTAGGGGCTAATTTTAGCTTTAGTTTGTGTTTTGTACCGAAATAGACAAAATGGGAGATTTGTAAGGGCAAAAGTTATAATTTATCATTTTATTTTTATTTGGATTATCTCGTTACACCCCACTGCACCTTCATGATAGTTGTCAAGCCTTCAAAGAGAAAAATATTGGTGGCATTTACAAGATTGAGGATCGTTCGTCACAACTTTACCCGATAAAAGTTATGAAGTAATTTGGTAAACCTTTAAATTTCCAATGGTTGTTATTAGAAGAGTTTGCTTTTAAAGTTTTCAAAATTTTTTGAAATGATTTCTAAAGAATTTTTAAAAAACTCGCTAACTCGTTAGAACGAGATTGACATGTTGTTCAAAAGAGTTGCATAGGGTCATTAGAACGAGGTTCCCACATTCAAATGAGATCTGGAACGATGCCTTTTGGGTTCACTCTGGAATGTCACTTTCTATATGGATGGTCCATTGTTTTCTAGACCACGTTTGTTTGATGGTTTTAATTATGCATACTGGAATATGCATATGAAATCTTCACCTAAGTCGATTTACAAGCGTGTATGGTTGGATATTGTTAGGGGCTAGACTCCAACCACAATTCTAGTAGGTGAAGTTTGTGCGCCTAAGCTCGTAGAGAGTTAGAGTGAGGATTAGTATAAGTTGTTTTACTACAATTCTTGATGTCTTTATGATTTGTTTTGTGCAGTCACATTGACTGGGTTTCATTATATTATGATGTGTGAGACTTACAAATAACCTTGGAACATACTCCAACTTATCCATGGGGAACGAGTGCAAATAAGCCTTCCAAACTCCATAATCTTACCACTCAAACCATTAGGCTGGAGAATAATTAAACATTTAATGAGTTTTATCCTAGACTTTTTTATATTGTTAATCATCTTTTAGCTTAGGAGAGAGAATGCTTGATACCAAAGTTTTTAAGAAAATATTAATGTCCTTACGTGAAAGATTTAACCCTAAAGTTACTATTTTGAATTCTTCTAGAACTTTGGGCTCAATGACACTGGAAGAGCTTATAGGTGATCTATAAAACTATGAACTTGACATATTTCCTACCAAATAGACTAAGAAAGATAAGGGCATTTATTTGAAATATCGAAAGGAGGAAACACCTATTTTTGATGAGTTTGATATCGATTTTGATGATACATCCATGTTTGCAAAAATGTTTATGAAGTTTATTAAGTTTAACAAATATAACTCTAAATATGATGGGAAGAAATTTGAGAAGAACAAGTTTAACAAGGCTGTAAAATTCCATATGAATCTTATGAAGATTTAAAAAGGGATTAGTCGAATAATATTTTTAGGTGTGAAGGTTATGGCCATACGATAATTGAGTGTCCCACTAAGCTAAAATAGAAAGGCAAGGCATATAATGTTACCCTTAACAATAGTGAATCAGAAGGGAAACTTGATTCCTCTATTGAGCATAATTATAATGTGTTTATGATTAGTCATGTGAGCTTAAATGAAAAGTCTTCCGATGAAGATATTTCCCTACATGATGATTCTGAGGCCAAGTCATGTGAATCCCAAGTGAGTGGTGATAAGAATGAGGAAGAAGAAGAATTATAAGAAGTGGACGATAATACTCTTCAAGTTAAGTTTGGAGAGTTATATAAGGAGTCAATAAAGTTGAAAAAGGTGAACTTGAATTTGGAAGATAAGTTGAAAGAATGTGCCATAGTGAATGATGATTCAAAATCGATTGGGTATCTTAGGGCACGTGGAAAGACTCTTAGGGATAAGCTAGCTATAATTGAGGGTGAGAGAGATAACCTTTGTAAATTTATGGAGATTTTGAATAAAAAGTCCTTAGTTTTTTATGAGTCTCATCATTTATTCAAGTTTAGGACTAAGGAGTTAGAAGAGAGAATGAGAAACTCGAGTTGTGTTAAATTTGATTTGGAATCTAGGTGGAAAAAAGTTGGATAAGATATTAGGCACTGTCCAAATCAGAAATGAAAATTTTGGATTTAGCTTTGATGATTCCATTTCTTCTGATACTAAAGCTAATACCAACATTTTGAGACGGTCAGGTGATAGTCCTCGTCGTGTCTAAACGTGAAGAAATTATGGTAAGAAAGGTTACCTTAGGCATTTTTTCTTTGACCTTAGAAAATGTCCTAGGAAGTCTAATCCTAGAGTCAGCAAGGTTCCCCAAACCCAAGAGAATCACGTTACACCTATGTGAGTTAGGAAGTCAGATTTGGAGGCTTTAAACATTAGACTTACTGATTATCACATTCTTATATATGATTCTTCTCATGCCAAATCTAATAGTTGATTGTGTTTTCATGTTTTCTTACACTTAATTTTTTGCTTAATGTTATATGTGTTTTCTAGGTGTATGATGTTTGATTATTTTTTATTTTGGTTTTCTCTTTATTGGGTTATATTACATAATACGGAATGATTTTGTTTGTCCTATGAGTGTTTTTGGAAATTAGTGTCATTTGTTTGAAAAACTTTTTAAAAACTCAAAATGATCTTTGTTTATTTTTTTTATTTTAGTTTTACACATTTTGTGTGGCATATTGATGTATTTGAATTCCATTCGTTCCTGTATCCATGTGGCCAGGACATTTGATTATGATTTTCAATACTTGGGATTGTTCTTAATCGGGCTTGCGTAGACTTGTTCGACTTTGATTTGCTTAATGGATTCAGTTTGTATATGACTTTGCACACACTTTGTATGAACTCTTTTAGATTTTAACTACCTATGTTACATGAGCTAACTGAGGTGTTATCCTATCAATCTTGTCATTTACATATCTTTTTTTTACTATGGGAGATTTGCGCGTGAAAGAACCACTACCCGAGAGTTTTATTTTATTTGAAAAATATGAGTAGCAATGGAAAAGGGATACAAAGGGAGAAATCTTCCTTGTGTGAAAGGCCACTATTGACCAGAACCTAAAAGAAAAGAGAGGAAAAATAAAGAAAATATTTCCAAGGCCATTTTTGTTTATTGATTCTTCAAATAATGATATCATCAAAAGATCGAGAGAGAAAAAGTACATATGTTTATTTGGAGGTTGTTATAACTTAAAGATCAATGGGTTTGCACACTGAGTGATAGTTAAGCTTGATTGTTTTGATGCTATTGATATGAGAATCATCAAGACTTCTTTGCTAGTGTGCATTATGTATGCTTGTTCAATTATAAGTTATTTGTCACTATGATCCTAAATCGAAGTTGATAAGTTATTGTGGTCAAATAGAACTCCTTGGACATATTGAGTGATTAGGTTATATTTCTTTTATTTGTAGTTCACACTCCTTCACTCCGTACCACTATTGATTAGACAAATTGATACTATATGAGTGCGAAAAACTTATGTATTTCATGTTTTTTGTGGTGCTTATATCTATATATATTTATGTTCGTCATTGGTATGTGATTGGTTATATATATGGTATGTTTGATTTTGAATCTTTGCCTTACATTTGATCAATCTTTGCCACATGCTTCACCTTAGATTCTAATTGTCATGTTTTATGATCACATTGGTATTTTTTGTTGCTTGATTTCATTGGTATCTCATTTATGCACCAAAATTGGTGTAATTTATTCATTGTTTGGATTATTTGTTCTTGTGTTGCCGAGTTATTTATCGTTGCATGTTTAACTTCACTTGTTTTCCTTTATACTTGCATGTGTTAAATTTAGGGGCAAAAGTTGTTTATATTGTGCAACTTATTCTTTGTCTATTTTTGAATAAAGAAGGGGAGAAATGGTATCTAGATCTTTAACTCAGGGGGGAGATTTTTCACCTTAGGGGAGATGTCCTATCTTATGTAGAGATAGTTAGACAGAGAAAGAGTTTTTCTTAAGCGGTTTATTGTTGTTATATATTATCTTTGTAATTAAATGATGTGTTAATGTGCAGGTTTGCAACGATAGAGACAAAGTTTCACAAGAGAAAAGCTACTCAAGTTTGTGTCTGTCAAACATTTGTACTTTTTTCTTTTGGAGTTGGGATTGAGTCTTAGTGAGGTTGAGGATCCATTAGGTTTTTGTAAATAGTTTTGTCCCAGAATAGCCAAAGAAGGAGACTTTTAAGGATAAATTTCCAATCGAGTCAATTTGTATGTAATTGAATTAATTCCATTTGGACAAAACCGCTTGAGTTATAAGTTAGGTCTTTAGTTGGTTTATCCTTAAAAGCCTATGACTTTTGTAATTAAGGACCGTACCATCCAAGTTAGAGTGTCTACATCATTGTGCCATTTTTGTATCACGTTTTAATCTTTAAAGTTCATAGGTCTCCAAAGGTATGATTGCTTATTTAATTTGATCATTGTATTCATTGGGTGCTGTTTTGAAAATAATGCTTATGGTAATTTTGCATAAAATAGTTATTCAAAAGAGAGTTTTTAACTGTTCAAATGAAATCTCGTAGGTCGTTTGAACGAGTGTTTTAGTTGGTTCAAATGAGTTCACTAATGTCGTTCAAATGACTTTTACATGAAGTTTAAATGAATTAATTCTGGTAACGATGGAAATTCGTTTGAAGTATGCTCGATCGAGATCAGTGACTTCGTTCGAACGAGCCTATTTTTGGTTCGAACGATATTATGCACTTCGTTCGAATGAGCCTATTTTTTTCATTCGAACAAATTTACACCGCTTTGAAAATCATGTTTCCTATTTAAAGTAGTGCTAGAATCATATTTTTAAGAGAGATTTTGCAAAAAATGATTTCCAATGATAAATCCAAGAACCTCCAAACCCTTGTTTCACCCAAGTGTTTTTGAGATACAATTTTCAACTAATATTATTGTTTAAGCAACAAGTTTTTTTCTCATCATCTTGATTGAGAAAATTTGTTTACGATGGACTTTGTGATTGTTTTATGTTTACATACACTGGACTCCGTCTCTGTGGTGGTTTGAAGCGGTGGACTCCGTGTTCGATCCTGTGACTATTTTCGAGCCTGGATCGATGGATAGAGAGGCGTGTGAGTAGCAAACCTTGTGTCCTTCTGTAGCTGGACTCCTATGTATAACTATGAAGAGAATGCCGAAGGAAGGAAGATACATCAAGGCTTTAAAGCGTCGAGTTGATTGTGTAAGTCATCTGTCGTCCTTATGTAATTCCTCATCATAGTGAATTTGTGTGGCTAGGCCGTCCGAGATTTTTTCAGTTGTGGGTTTTTCTCATACATCAGCGTGTTGTGATTTGTTGCCTTTATTTTATTATTTCTATCACCTAGATTCATGTTTAGGTAAGATAAAATTTGGTTAACAGTTTTTCACGACACTTGTTTAATTGGATTCATTAATTTAAAAAAAATTATTTGGGTGTTTGACTATCCGTATAAACCCGTGCATGTAGTTGTGTTTTCAAATAACAACTTAAACTAGGAATATAATTATCTAGGTAGTGAAGTGGTAAGTCTGACTATTTAACCTTGCTTCTTCAGCCTATGAACACTTGGAAAAGATTTTGATAATATTTGGGTCATATCCCTAAAGTTTCAAGATATATCTTATTATATTGATGTTGTAATAATATGAAAATAATTTACGTAATCATGCCAAAAATCATATGGAAAAGATACCTCACCCCTTGTCATAAGAGAAAAAGTTACACGAGTGTTCCAACCCATTACATAACTCATACTAACAAGTCTCAGCTATTCGGTTGTCTAGTAAGATATCGCGCTATACTGAAATTGTAACTCCATGTAACCCACTACATATATAAATAATACAACCTAGTTATATTCAAGTGACATGAGTGGGGATTGTATTAGGCTGTACTGATTTAGATCCAAAGAATCTTTTGATTAATCTTACGAAGTCATAATTTAATTTTTCACGATATAAGTTCATAGTTTACCTAAACAATTCATAAAAATCTTGACTTTTAACCCAACTAAATCAGCATTAATTGAGTCTCTTTCATATTAAAGATAATCGTCAGCGTATAAAAAAAGCATTCCTACTCAGGGGTTCTAAGATCAAAGATCATATTTCCATATATATTAAAATGGGTTTTACCATAAACTCCAACTAATATAAAATTCAAAACCAAAATAACGATTTACAACTTTGATATGTATTAATCCAGTATGAAACATAATTAATCAACAAATTAACATCCTAACATGCTTCTAATACCAATCAAATCAATTATCAAGTAAGACATAAACAAGTTACCGGTTATATTATGATAAAGCAAGAGGTTTCTTATATAATTATGAAGGTTTATGATTTCCTCTTTTGTGATCTCTAAACTCCCCCCAAAGACCTCCTAACGTTCTCCCAAAACTCTCATTCTTCTAGTGTTTTAGGTTTAATGTAATTAATAACCAAGGGTTAACACCACTTATATACCTTAATCCCGCAGGTCCATAAAAACTTAATTTTATCCCCATATGAGTCCAAAGTTCTATCCAGATTGATCGAAAATATAACCCAAAGGTATGCCTACCCTTGGGGCCCAACCCAAATAATTAAATATATATATCTATGGGCCTCTATACTACCCCCAGAGTCCAATCCAAATGATAATATACAATAACATACAACAAAACACACACTTAGTTATATTACGAGTAACCACACATATTAATTATCATATAATTAATTCCATTTGTTAATTATTTTATAGCACGCGGTTCCAAAATCACATAACATGCAAATTTAATTATCATATAAATTATTCCCATTAGTAATTTATTTCCAAAATTAGTAATAAATATATATTAAGCAAAAATACGGGGTATTATAACCTAGGTCACTCAAATCTAGATTTTCGGTTCTAATGCAAAAATCTGCCAAAATTTTGGGTCGCTCTTCCAACCATTTTAAAAAAGACAGATGCCTGTCTGTGAGCCTGGAAACAAGTTTAAACAGTTTCTTGCATTACATACCATCTTGTAGACTTTGTTCATTTCCGACATTCTACATGCACCCCATGATGAACATAATATAAGCAGAGCCTAATAATACTAACTACATCGATGAATTTTTTTCTCCCATTCTCCTTTTCTCCATATTTTAAAAAATTACAAAAACATGATCTATGAAAATAAAATTTTCCTTCTAAAATTATATTGATTCCCTCTTAAGAGTGATACCATTCTGTCAAGCTTGGCCCGTTGCCTTATTGGTTACGATTTTCTATCCAGCCACCTCAGAGTTATTTTTCATCGTAGCTCTCACCTTATTCAGAAGAGACATAAAGTTAACACCACATCTACCTCATAGAAAACACCAATTTGGAAGCCAACCTTCAACAAGATTTGATGATCATGCTAGCTGAGCTCAGTGCTAAAATTAACGGTCTATAATTAGTTATCATCGAATTGCATAGGACTAAAGTTCAAATGTTAGGGATTCCAGAGCCAAAAATTTTGCCAAATTTCAATGTCATCTTCCTTCTAGTCTTGGGTCAAGGAGTTTTTGAGCCTATGTAGTCACCTGAATAGTACCATACTTCCTTGGGGAATGATTCTCAACCTATCGAAAGGAGTCTATATGTTTCACTTGTTAATGGGCCTTCGCCTTCTCATCTACCTATACCCAATCTTGCTCAACCAGGGGATAACTTGCCTGTGAATTTTCTAGTGGATCTTAAACATTAAGAAAGCCAATATGGTGAATGAAAACCTCAAGATTCTCTCTCTCAAATTCAATTAGGTGAAACTTTCTAGTAATTATATGGATTACATTCACATGTACAATTATACCAAATCTCGCCTCCCTAAGAAGTTCAAGATGCCATCTACTGAGATATTTGGAGGAAATGGACCTCCCATCATGCATTTGTGCAACTACCATATAACTATGAGATTTCTAGGCGCTACTGAAGATATTATGTTTTATATATTTCATCAGACCCTCAAAGAAAGTGCTCCCTACTAGTTCTTATCCTTAGATTAAACCTAGATCCGAAGTTAGGAAGATGTTTCTCAATAAATAAAGGCTCAGTATAAGTACAATGATGAATTAAAGGTGACTCATCATGATATCTATGTGATCAATCAAGACGCTGGAGAGTTTGTAAACAACTTTATAATCAGGCAGGGATAAAAAGATGCAACCATAACTAGTCGTCCATCATAGTAAGAACAAGTCAACTATGTGAAAAATAACTTCTTATCGCATATCAAGAACACCCCGGGTACTCAATACTATCCCCACTTCAGGTCTCTCTTGGAAGCCGGGGTAGAAAATGTAGAGAATGTTGCTTTTAGTCAGAATGTGAAGAAAAAAAATCAGAAATAGAGAAGTGAACTGCTCACTTTACCCCTAGGAAGTTTTAGAAGCCAACCACTATTGTAAATAATATATCCTCCAATACAATAACTTGATGGTCACCAAAATCCCATTCCACTCCCATCAGAAGAGAATACACCGAGCTCCATGATCCTATCTATAAATTTTATTAAGCACTTTTATCTCTCAAATCTCATCAAGCCTTTGGACCCTTATTCAATACTTGACCCGCTTTCTTGATATTTCAAACATGATGCTCATTGTGATTTCCATCAAAATGTTGGTCATACTACCGATTAATGTCACCACCTTAAGAATGTCGTACAAGGAATTATTTGTGGGGGTTTTATTCTTAAAACCATGTATGATGTTTATTATAATGGTCAAGAACTTGTCTAAAAGTTCAAACATGAATGTGACAGGTGAAACCAGGAATGTATTGAATAAGACTACGAGTGAAATTGAAATCTAGCTAATGACTATATTATACTTGCAAAATCTCGTAAAGGGTGCATAGGTTTTTAATCTCTAGGGTTATGAGTATTGGAATGCTTGCACAATTTTTTTTATTTTTATGGGTGTGATTCAATTTTATTGGATCCAAGCCTCAAAAAGTTAAGCAATTATTTTGTGAGTTAGCCTGAGGTCATAATTTAGATTAATTCGCATCCAAGAAAGATTTTGGATTATGATACCCCTTGATAGTCTTATAAATTTTAATTCTACTAGTAAAGTATCAAACAAGTTAAGTATAAGATAATGGAATAAATAATAAGTTAGTTAAAATCAAGTAGCTACGAATTGATTTGGCCAAGCGGGTATTGTATTCTTAATACTGATAATCATTTTATGTACCATATTAACTTTTTAAACAACACCTCATCATTCGATTAATTTTTAGATAATAAAATTAGAGTGCAGTCGTAAATATTAAGTGAACTTAAAATGGAGAAAGGAAATAGATTAGGGGGATGTAATTTGGGATTTTTGAGTACCTATTTAGAAGAAAATTTAATTATTTAGTGATGGGTACCTAGTCTAGTCCATTTACACAAGTAGTAGTACTAGAGTCGTTGGAAACCCAGTTTATCCCAAGCTTACTACCCTCTCTCTCTCTCTCTCTCTCTCTATCTATCTATCTATCTATCTATCTATCTATCTATCTATCTCTCTCTCTCTCTCTCTCTCTCTCTCTCTATATATATATATATATATATATATATATATATATATATATATATATATATATATATATATATATATATATATATATATATATCAACTAGGTTTTTAAGTTGGATACTCATCATTGAGGGTTATAGAGAGAGATGAAAAGTACTATTTATATTTTTGTATATGGTTGTAGAGGGAGAAGGGCATATCTCACTCAAAATACCAAGTATTCATCTCCAAGATTTCCCACACACATAGTCTGCTTTGAGAGGATCATATACTAGAAGATTTGAGACTTTTGTTGTGTTCTAGAAAGGTTTTAAAGGACAATAAAAGGAATCCCCTTCATCTCCTTCAAACTCTATTTCTCCTCATTCGGTTGACCTACAAGATCTGCAAAGTTATTGTGATTCGAAACCCTAGGTTTATTCATTAAACCTGCATTTTATTCCTTACTTTCTAATGCATAATCATCAAAGTTTTTGGGCAAAAAATTTTCTTATATATCAATCCCCAACAATTGGTATTAAAGCCCCTGTTATGGATTGATCATTTTTAGATAGGTGCTTATTGCCCACTATTGAAACCTAGGTTGCACTATTCGAATATATATGTATGGATTGGTATATTTTGTACTAACATGGTTTTTTAGGATTTTAATGATTGTATCCCTTCCATCATGGTCACATGAATTTATTTTATGTGAATGGATCCTACGCTAGTTTATCTTTAGTTATTTTTCGCCTAAATTCGACTTGGTTGTAATATATAGGGTTTTATGCTTATTGCTTCTAATCGTTGTAATGGAATATTTTTTTAAGGGGATGTAATTTTATCTTCCTTACTTTGTATTAGGTTTGGTTATGGAGGATATCAATGGAGTTATTATCAAGTTGAAGATACATTCATGGAGTTTTAGATTGTTGCAGAAGAAAGAAGAAAGGAGAAAGAAAGATAAAAAGAAAATGACGTAGAAGGCATTGGGAAAAAGAGGCAAAGCCGCTATAGAGACCTGACCACACCACTATAGTGGTGGTATAAGTCATGATAGATTTAGTAACACTGCAATAATGGGGTTGAATAAGCGGTCGCGACCCTCTAAGGCGCGATCGCTAGTGGTTTCCTCTGGCAACATGGTTTTTTAGTGTTTTGCTTCAAAATGACTATTTTTCTTCAAGGACTCTTCGAAAGTAAGGACTCTTATTCAAAAGATCTTAATCCTCAAGGAGTCTACTGAAAAAAGAAATTTAGTCCATGATAGAAAGGGACTTCGAGTCTTTTATATATATATATATACGTGTATTTATATTTTTCTTATATATCTTAATTATTTGTTCCATAATTTTATGTGCTTATTAATTAATTAATTAAGGACACCCAATTTTATGGACAACATGGTTTTTAATTATGAGACCGACCTAGATCAATATTTTTCTTGGAAAATCTATTTTTATTTATTCCTTTTTAAATTGAATTTAATCGATTAATTAATTTAAAAGTATAAAATAAAATTGGATCTTCTAGTTTTATTTTAATTTAAAAACGGTTTTATTTTTGGAAAATTAAAATAGTGAGATCGGGTAATTTAAAATAAAATTGAATGACTTATTATTCAAAATACCCTCAAGTTTAGAATATTAAGTGGTATGGGGTTTCAATATAAGCTCCATCGGGGTCTTAAGAATGTGATGTGATTAATTCCTCTCATTATCTTTATTTTCCCCCTCAACGGATGGAATTAATCACGATATCCGATATTCTTAAAAATCTGACGTGATAATTCCTAGAATGTGAATGTGAGTGCCTAACGGGGTAGTTCTAAATGAGAAGATTTAAATTACAGCAACGAACCATTAGCACACACTTAAACACAATTAATTATATCATCACCAATGGAGTCAATGTCATTAATTGTGTGACCAAAATACGATGGCAATTCAATTATGTAGGAGAAAAGTTTTTGAAATGTCCGGAGAACATAATTGAAAGATGAAAATATTTCAAGGTGGGTTGATTTAGGCCTTAAATAAGAAACTCACTTTATAAGAAAACTAGGATGCTTAACATGATTAGTTCTAATTAGTGATAAAGGGAAGGAAAATTAAAATTTAATCGAAGGTAATTCTAACATAAAAATAATTTTGAAATTAAAAAATGGGCCCAACATTCAACCCACTTACTTTCATATTAAAGGATAACAAATTTAACTGACATGAACTTTATACATTGGAAAATAAACCTAGACATTGTGTTAACATTTGAGGGTTATATATTTGCTTCAACTGAACCATGCCCTATTAAGCCTGATGAGGTGACATCCGAAAAGGATATTCGGGCTTATCAACAGTGGTCGAAAGCTAAGAAGATGGATCATTTTCTGCATATTGGTCTCTATTACAAATGTGTTTCAACATCAACATCAGAATATATTAAGTTCTTATGAGATGATTCTGAACCTCAAGAATATATTTGAGGATCCGAACCATGGCACAAGGATGGATGCTATGGAATTGTTGGTTAACTCAAACATGCTTAATGGTACTCTTGTTTGGGACCATATTCTAAAGATTATGTCCATCTTAGGAGAACTATAGGTCCTTACATTTAAAAATCAATGGGGAAACCCAGTTTGGTTTTGTGAAGCAATCCTTCTCAAAGTCATTTAAGCAGTTTCCCCTCAATTATTTGATGAACAAGTTTGATTACTCCCCAACAGAACTAATAAAGGGTGTTATTCAGGTTGCTAAGATATGCTGATATTTTTCTATCCTAGTAAAAATAACAAGAAGAAGAAAAAAATATTAGGGGTAAATCGTTGTAGTTAAAATAATATCTAAGCCTTAGGTAGTAGGTAAATAATTGAACGATAAGTGCTATATCTACAAGTAGTTAGGACATTGAAAGATGAATTACCAGGTGTACTTGTCAAAGAAGAATGGAAATGTTAATTTTTCTTTAGTCATTGATACATGTTTTGCAATGCAATCTATCAGTACCTGTGGACACCCCGATTTATAATCATGGCTTACCTTTTTAATCCATTAACGCCGTAAGAGTTCAAAATGGTTGAGAATAAATATAACCAAATAGGAGGACCCAATGCATATACTGATATGTGTGCACATAAATAATTTAGGGTCCCAAAACACAAAAATTGCTAACTTCATATCATCAACCGCACAATTGACGGTAATCAATCTCATTGTTGATCTCATCAACTGAATGATTGAGGATCATTAACAATCATTACAGAAGAAATGATCTATTGCACGATTGATCAAAAAGGATAACTGCCTCTCCTAACATGATCCAAACTTACACGCATCATTCCCTAACCCCATCCACCCAAAACATGTCCTCAATGATCAACCGTACTGCTGATTGACCCATCAATTGCACGGTTGATGGCCCTAGGACAATAACTATAAACACACACACCCAAACCCCCAGAACTTTAAAAATGCATCCCAGGCCCAAAATTGATTCGGTTTTCTAACTTACTTTGGCCTCGAGCATCTAAGAATATTGAGTTATGTCAGAAATCCCGAGCAAAGTCTCGACTTTTCAAAAAGTCACTTTCTCTAAAAAAAATAGAGTCAGACCTCTGCCCTCACCATGCGAAAGTCAGCTCTTCTAAACGAAGATTTTCCCAAAATGAGGCCATTTAAAAAGGGACACTCCCCAAGAAAATTTAGCTCACTATAAAGAAAAGAAACTCTTTGAAAATTCATTTCTCTATTATAAATACAAACAGTGATATAAAACTTTCCATATTTGTCTAGACTATTTAAACCCATTAGGCGACTGAGCATGCATTTTACAACTTTATATTTTAAATCCTCCATTTTCCCAAACACTTATATATATTAATCTAGTTGCACATACTCATATTGTGGCCATCCAGGTCAGATTCCTCTAATGTGGCCCGACCCCAAAATTGGGACAACAGGGGAACAACCTGGAGGAGATCGTCTCCCTCTTTTCCCACCATGCGCATATGGGTGATTCGAGGATATGGGGGTTCTCTTTTCACTACTCTCATTGATATCTTCACGGGTTGGTTCAGATATAAATAGGCCATCGTAAAAAGGAATAACATGAAGGAATGGAGTCACCAATCGATTTTGCTCAAAATAGGCAAATAAAATGTATCCATCTTGAGAGAATGACATCAAGGTCATACAAATGCATACATAACCAAATGAATTGAGGGTTCGGGGACTAAGTTACGGAATGGGAATGTGTTAAGCACCCATTTTTCCATTTCTGTCACTCATGGATTATGTTAATATTCTCCATTTTCTCGAAAGCGTCGTGTGTGTGTACATATGTGTGATGTGAATAATGGGAGAAGGGAATCATCCCACTCACATCATGGGGAAGATAGAGAGGAATTATTTTAAGAAGTGTATCTAGAATGACATACAAATAACTATAATGTGAGTGTTCACTGAATCACAAGTTGCGATAGAAAAGAGAATGTGCATGTCGAACGGGACATAAATATATAGGTGTTTGTGATTCACAAAATAAGTACAAGATAATATAAAAGCAAAAAATGGGAAATATATGACTCGAATCCTAGGATTGTCCTGGAATGCCTACGTAGCCCAAGGGGCGTCAAAGTCCACATATTTCGATATGTCATAGAGGTGGGGTTTAACTCATAACCCCATGTTTAAGACTCCACTTTAATTTTTTTTGAAGATGGTGTGCACAAGTGTAAAAGTGTGGAAATGTACTTTTGGAGTTTACAAGTAAACCCTTTTTTTGTCCTTTTAGATTTTTATGAAAATATGTTATGTGAATACTAGTAATAAGAAAGGATATTAGTTGATGTGAGATAATGAAATAAGACAAATAGATATCAAAAAATGGGAATAAAAATAATACTAAATGGATAAGCTAAAAAAGAGTAGGGATAGACCTCCTAGAAGACTTTTGCTAATAGATTTTGAAGGAGAGTAGGCTGATTTTATTGTGATATAATGGTGGTGAAGTAGTGTGAGCAAGTGACCAAAGGTGGTAGGAAAGTGAGGTAATAGAAATGGAGATAATGTTGGAAAATAGGATTTTTTAGGAATAACGGTGCTCTGATTTTGAGAGAATGTTTCTAATTGCTAAAAGGTAGATCCCTATGAGTGAGGTCATGGTCTCCATAAATAGTACCATTTTATGGTTTAATGGAGGCGCCGGTCGGTATGCAACCTAACCTGCCTATCGATAAAGTTCCTACCTTGCTAAGAAAGGAAAGTACACCCTGCCGACAGGCAAGGGGTCTGGAGTGCCTATTGGCAGTCCGGAATGGACTTTACAAAAAAATAGGCATTAAATGAAAATTATAAGTCCAAATCGTGCATGACCGAGACTGTTAGAAAGGGAATTCAGAGGCCTTCAATAATCCATTGAGATAATCTCGAGTTCAGGAGTTGACCAAAGTCAAATAGGGCTTAGAAGCACCCGATGGTCTTTAGACGAGGGATTTTTAGGGTAAAAAGGGTTGTTCATGTGAACCGTGAGGACAATTCATGCACGACATGGACCGTTGGAAAGTGTACTCAGATCCTTAGGATATTTTATCAAGATTTTTTCAGGTTAGAGGGTTTACCTAGGTAAAATGGGGCTCAAAATTGCCCAGTGGATTGCAGCTCAGTTTTCGGAGTAAAAAAGAGCGTTTGTGCAAACTATGAGGCTGATTCACACAAGGTATGGACCCTTTTAAAGGGGATTCATAGCCCTTCAATGTTTTATTGAGCTTCACCTAGGTTGGAGGGTTGGCCAAAGTCAAATGGATCCAAAAGCGCTCGATGGCCTCTAGATCAGTTCTTGGTATAAAAAGGACCGTTCGTGCGAATTGTGAGGCTGATTTGTGCACGATATGGACCGTTGGAAAGGGGATTTATATCCCTTTAAGGTTGCATTAAGCTTTACTCATGTTAAAGAGTTAATTTGAGTCAAATGGGCCTCGAAAGTGCCCGGTGGCCTCTAGATCGGTACTTGGAGTATGACATAGGGTTTACAGAGGGAGAAGGAGTGTTAGGGGTATAAGAAGGTACTTAGGGGGTACTAAGATGGGGTGTCTTTAGAGTTCCTTGATGGGAGAGCTTATAATAAGAAGAGGCCATTGAAATATGAATATCTCATCGATGACTGATAAGAGAGTTAAGATTGATTATGCGGACCTAGGGGCGGAGGCAACTGATTCAGAGGGTCGAGGTTGATTATGTGAACCTAGGGATTGAAAGGATTGTTTTAGCAGGTCAAGGTTAATTCTGCAGATATAAAGAGTAAAATGACCATTTTGGAAGGTCGAGATCGATTTTGCTGACCTAAAAAATGAAATAATCGATTCAAAGGACCTAAAGATTGAGATGACCAATTCAGAGGGTCAAAGTCTATTATGTAAACCTAAAGAGTGAAGTGACTCTTCAGAGGGCCAAGATTGAATATGCAATCCTAAAGATTGAGGTGATCGATTCAGAGGGTCGGGCTGATTTTATGAACCTAAAGATTAAAATGATCGATTCAGCGGGTTGAGGTTGATTATGTAGACATAAAGATTGAAATGATTGATTGAGTGGGTCGAGGTCGATTCTATGGAATTAATATTAAACTAACCAATTCAGAGGGTAGAGGTCAATTCTATTTATGGGGATTTCTTTTAGTTGAGGGCTCCGCCGGGGAAGGTGTAGATTATCGTGGGTGCAGGCGCATTTTACATTTTTTTATTCTGTTGGGGAGTATGTTGGTGATAAGACTAAGTGTCGATGATCCCGTTTGGGATTAATGGGGGTTTATAAATAGTATCGTGCTCCTCTATGGGTTTTTCTCGGAGTAATGCCGTTCTTGAATTTGCAGGGATTTTTCAAGAATTTTTATGAATTTTTTGGGCAATTGTTTTATTTTTTGGCATTTTTGTAATGAAATTTTGAGGGACTACCGATAGGAAAGTCTAGGGAGATTCCTATTGGCATAAGGCACGAACACTTGGGTTTTTTAGGGGAGAGTTAAGGTCACTGTCGATAGGTGACTGACATTTACTAGGGAAACATGTTATATTCTACCCTTGGAATTTATTTTTGAGTGCTACAGGGATCATGAGCACGCGTGCTCAGATACAGAGGATATTGGCGCATGATCTTGGGTATGTCTTGTACCTTGGGGAGAGGTTGGTGCGACAGATAATGGAGGGAGAAGTGTAGATCCCACCATCAACACCCCCTGAGTACATGAGGCGGGTGTAGGAGATGACTAACGAGGCTAGGGCGAGAACGATGGAGGGTGATCCCTATACGCATTATATTGATATGATGGTAGGATATGATTACGTGGACTTCACGACCAGTTGGTTAATGCCATCGTGCATATATGATGTGGAGAACATGTAATGGGATCGGGGAGAGGTACCAGCATACTGGTGGCATCAACCCATAGTTTCGAAGGGGGCGTAATGGTGGCAGCGGGGGAGGTTCCATTTCTTCATATCTCCACCCCCACTTATCATATTCGGATGCATAATAGGGACGTGGTATCGGTGCCTCACCGCTATCATACAGTAATAGTCGGGTTATAGGGTCTTCCTAAGGAGGCTCTTCAGGGATAGGTACAACCATTTTTTTCTCTTTTCCATTTCCTCTTACTGACTTGTTTTGATTTTGGTGCTTTTGATATCTTTTTTTCGCAGACTGTCTATGTGTCGACCACCTGACTGAGGGATATCAAGGATTGGATGGCATCGATGTCTGACTATGTGAGAAAAGTAGTCGGCCAGTGCCTGCTTGGTGCCACTAGCCACGTCCGAGGAGGGCTCCGGTTCTATGAGTAGGGGGTCTATTTCTCGTCTATGAGGAAAGCGCATTTGCCTAGGAGGTTAAAGGTGGGGGGTTTTGGGAGAGATTTTGGAGGTCTTTTATTTTCTTCTTTTATGTGATTGTACCTATAAGAGAATGTAATAATTCCAAACAAGTTAAATATAAGAAATGACTTTTTTTGGGTTATCTTGGTTTAATGGCTTACTCTACATGCACTTTAATTTAGTGCTGAGATTTTTCATTTTCTGCAAAGATAGGGATAAAATGAAAAAAAGGGACTTAAAGATTGATTTTTCACAAAAATAAAAATGCATATTTCAGAAATTATGTTCAAAGGAGAAAATAAGGAATTTTCATAGGGATAACTCGAAGATTGATTTTTTTTAAAGCAAATGTTTATTTTGGAAATGCTTTGTAAAAATGAGGAAAGTGGAGAATAATTATAAAAAGGGGGCTGCCTATCGACGTGCCCCTTGGCCTGCCTATCGGGATAAGGGTCAAGTCCAAATCACTCTCTTATGTTTTATTGTAATTTTTGCATACTTTGGGTACTTTTGGAGCAAAGAATTCGGTGGAATTTTGAATGATTTGTTTTTTGTGGAATTTTTTAGTATAAAAGGGGGCCTTTGGAGGTGTTTTCATCACCACATTCCACTTTATCTTCTTTATAATTCTCTTCTTCTCTTCTGCAATGTCTCTTCTAGTGTTCGAAGCCTTTTCGGCTTAAATTAAAGGTTTAACGCCATGTGCCTCTACAACGTCAACTATGAAGCTTTTGGTATGCGCTAGGTCTCTTTGTGGCGTAATTGTCCCATAGACTGGAACCTTTTGGAAGCAACGGTACCTTAAGGACCATGTTTTCCAGTTTGACTTAGTAAGGTGTGTCCCACCTATTAGGAGTTATCTAAGATGCTAGGTATCAACCCTAGTGTAGCGATAACTATGCCAAATCTATCCCATTATCCTTGGGTATAATTGGAGAGTTGCTCCACATCTTCCCTTCAGTCCCTGGTTTATGGAGGAAACATTGTTCTCAAGGCAGTTATGAATTTAGTATGCCGGGAGGAATTAACTGAAAATAGCTTTGCTAGTGCTATAGCCTTGTGTTTAACTACCAGGCTTCTATTAGCAATGGGCGATCTAACGATTGACCCTCAGGTGGCCATACTAACGTTGTGGATGTCCTACCATTGTAGTACGATTGTGGTATTACTAGCGAAGACTCTAAATGACCTGATGCCTAGAAGGAGGGTCAAGCTGGCTATTTGTGGGGATCCCTGTCATGCTATTTATGTGGCTGTTTGAGAGTTTGTACCTAGAGACCCCTCATGATTACCCTTTGTTGGGTGTTTCTAATTTCTTTTCTATGACCTTTTTTAGCTTCAGTCCATCGATGAAAAATTGGGTTAACTAGCTTGTGGAGCATGGGACTAGATGCCTTCACTGGTCTGTACCATGGTGGGGGAACTTACAGTATATTTTGTAGTTGGGGGACTATCGGTATGTGAAGTTGGTTGGTTTTTATTAGACTTCTTTCTACTTTCCTCAGCGGCTCCTAAACTACGTAGGGTGGGAGAAAAATATTCCTCCCGTATAACTAATGTCTTTACAGTAGAGGACTTGATTGGGTTTTTGAGGATGATATTTGGACTCTTATGGAAGCGCTGCCAGCTATCTAATTGTTCGTTATAATTCGTTGGAGAGGCTTGGTTCATATTGGGGGAATACTTGAAGTGGGTGTGGAAACAGGTGCTTGAGAAGATTCTAGTGGAGGGGATTGGGAAGATCTAGCTTATAATGTTCGACACCTTAGAAGAGGGTGTCGTGGTTTCATCAAATCTCATTGTGGCCTATCGGCTCATGGAATACATTCGGAGCCAAAACCAGGATTGGTATTCTTAGGGGCCTCCAGGGACGGGGAATGATAATGAGGCGGGACCATCAGGTAGTGGAAGATAAGATTTAAGAAGTTGGTTTAGGTTTATAGAAGTTTGTGTGTGAATGTTGTGTTTTGTTTTGGGTAGGTATTTGGATCTTTTGTGAAGCTGTTAATAATACAGGTTTGTATGTTGTATAAAGGTTTATAAGGGAGTGGTTTGTTTCACTCTCGTAATTGATAATTCATGTAATAGCCATATTATTGATTTGAAGAAAAAGAAAAGTTATTTTGGCATATTTTGTTTTGTCTTTGATGAATTTTGTATTTGAAATTGTCTATACTAATCACTAAGGCACACATAATCCTTTTATTCATTTAAACGATGAGAGAAACTTTCATTTTCGAAGGGATAAAAAAATATCATTTTGTGATAAAGAAAGGACCGTGCCCATGTGTGTTTTATGGGATACCTATGTACCTCTGTGTGTTTGAAAGTTTGTGAGCTTCTTCCTTAAAAAGGTGTGAATTCGAGAGGATCAGATCCCATATAGTTCTGTATAGAGGAAAATGAAGAATTTTTTTAGAATAGAATGGGGGTGAGAAGAGTCGTAGGGCGATGAGAGTTCAGACTAAGGGTAAACCTTTGTGAGACGGTCCAGGTTCACTAGAGGAGCCATTTCTTCTCCATCGAGATTTGTGAGAATAGAGGCGCCACCTGACAATATTTTCTTCACATAGGTTTAGATTTTCCTCTCAGATGCCAAATAGGTTCTACTATTTTGTTGAGGTCTAGATCTCCCTCTTGGACACTGCAGTCCTTGCTTTCTTGTTGAACAATCGCACAATCTGACGAGGGTACCCTTGCATGTAGTACATAGCTTTTAATCTATTTTCATATAGGATCGATAGTTCATTGTAGGGACTCTGATGCCAGTCTTTCTCATTAACTTTGGTTTCGAGCATAACTCGTAGAGAAGGTGATTCTTGTTCGAGGGGAGAACGATATCCATGTTGTATACCAGAGAATAGGGAGTAGCCCCAATGGGTGTTCTGATGGAGGTATGGTAGCCTCATAGAGAATATGGGATCTGGTCAGCCCAGTCTTTACCGCTTTAAGTCATCTTATTAATGATGGTTTTGAGACTTTTGTTGGAAGTTTCGACAATGACGTTGGTTTTCGATCAGTAGGGAGAAGACTTGTGCCTTTGAATTCCATATTCGTCGACTAATTCTATGACCTCAGCCTCGAATTAGAGTCCATTGTCTAACAATAACTCATGGGGAACTCCATAGCAGTTGATGATATTCCTTTTGATGAACTTGGCCACTTACTTCGCATTTAATACCATGTATGACTCGGCTTCGACCCATGTTGTGAAGTAGTCAATAACAACCAGGATGAATTTTTAATAACCCGCAATTTAAATCTCGTCAGCCTGAGAGAACTTGAATGAGATCTCGAAGATAATTGAATCTAAATCCCCTTTCTAACGGTTCGCCCCGTGTGCAAATCAGCCTTACGGTATGAGTGAACAACTGGTTTTACCCCCGAACGGTCACCGGGCGCTTTTGAGCAATATTTGACCTTGGTCAACTCTCCAAACCAAATGAAGAATGAAATCTTGAAGGGCATTGAATACTCTTTTTAACGATCCATCCCATGTTCGAATCGACCTTACGGTTTGAATGAACGATCCGTTTTACTCCAAGAACTTTATGTCAGTTGACCAACGGGAGCTTTTATGACACATTTTAATTAGCATTGTATGCGTATTAGATGTAAAACACTCTTTTTACTAAGTGAATATTAACAAAACATGAAATTAGTGGCAATCCAAAGAATTATGTGGTGGATCGAAAAATTATATGGTGAAAAGTATAAATTGATTTGAAACTTAAGGGGTTTAAACTAAGAATATCAAGAGTTAAAATAAAATATCTTTAGATATAATACTATTTTAATAAAAAATTCTAAGATATTTATTTATAATACTATTTTAATCAAAATATCTAAGATATTTATATATAATATTATTATAATCGTTGGATATTTTCATTTCAAACGCTATAAATAAGCAGCTAGCCTAACCATTTTTCTGAAACCTTTCTCTCCCTAATGACCCATTTGTTTTACCCATGTGCCTTAGGAGATATGCCAACTAAACAATAGGTATTATTTCTATGGCATGGGGAAGATTGGGTAGTGTCGGTTTGGTTGAATAGTTGTAAGTTTGAAATATGTATGTGGGTATAAAGATGAAAGTAGAAGACGACTCTTCCTTAAGTACGCTTGTCAGTTTTCTTTTAAACGTTCCTATAGGACCCATACGTAGCGCTGTATATATGTATATATATAGGCATGTATATGTGTGTGTGTGTGTTACGATGGAAAAATAGAAGTAAAGTTCCCCATATGTGTTTATTTTAAAACCAAGTCCAAATAGTTGTAAAGTATATATTACGAATGCCACAGTTTTAAACTTAAAAAATTCATATCTTTTAAACCGTTAAAGAAAAAAATACACAGAACGTACCGTTGGAATCGTGGTGTCGAGTAGAATTTTTTATATATAAAAATATTTTTAATTCAACACTATTTTTTACAACGTCATATTTGGGCCGCTGTGTTAATTAAAGGACCCAAATAAACGTTGAAATTAAATTTTAGGATATTTTCCCTAAGAAACTTTTCCAAACATATTATAATTATTAGACATGGATTCTTAATCGAACTGTATACAAGTTATATAGAAATATGCGTTCGCTACTTGAATACGCAAGACAGTGTAATTACAAAAAGCAACGTGTAGAGTTAAATATTTATTTTTATATTATTCATAGTAACGTTTGCATTAAAGATAATAGTTAAATATGACAAAGCACGAAGAACCAAATAAGCTCGCTCTATTAAATGAAATGGTAGGTCATTTTACCTCTTTAATAGTGAATTTTTCGCACCTGTTTAAATGCCATTGATATCATTCTATGATAGCCCTATTTGAATCAAGTATGTGTAGCAATCACCATATTGATATTGAGCCATACAGTGCATTCCTCGTATTTTGTCATGTTTTTGGTATAAGGGAAATCCAATTTAATGGAAATGGGAGTGTGAGAATCATCGGGGTCAATCAGGGTATCCAAATACCATACCATTTCTTGTTTGCTGCTCCATTGATGAACTTCAGCCACCTGAGGTCCTCATGAGAAGTTCATAGGTTATTTTCGTTTGGGAATTCGAAATCCAAAGCCCAGTTCCCTCCATGGGATTATTGGCAAGGTAATCGGAGATGGAACTCCCTTTCACAGCCTTTTGCGTGACATACATGATATCAAACTCAGCCAATAACATCAGTTAGTAGGCTATGCGTCTTAACAGGGTGGGCTTCTTTAACAGATATTTCATCAGATCCATTCGCGACACTGGTTTGATGGGGAATGAAAGCTTATAGTGTCAAAGATTTTGTGTGACCCAGACTAAGGCGACATACACCTTTTCTAATGCGGTATAGTTCACCTCATACCCCGATAGTTTTTTATTAGCATAGTAAATTTCTCTCTCCTTATGAGATTCCTTAATGTTGTAGGCTAGGAGGAGGGGTAAACTTTGTTGCGAAGGCATGAGTACCAGAGGTCGGGTGAGGTGTCGTTTGATCTAATAGAAGGCTTATTGGCATGCCTCCTTCCAAACTTTAGTTAAATTCTTCAGGAGAAGTTTGAAAATGGGCTCGCATATAGAGGTCAGTTGGCTGATGAACCAACTGGCATATTGGAGCTTACCCAAGAATCCATGTACTTCCTTCCCTATTTAGTGTGGTGGTTTCTCGAGTATGACTTTTAGTTTGGCAAGATAAACCTCAATCCCTTTTTTAATGACCATGAATCTTAGAAGTTTTCCCGTGGTGACAGCGAAGAAGCGTTTCTACGGGTTGAATCATATCTGGTATTTTCGGAGTCGCTTGAAGAATTTCCTCATGGTTGGAATGTTACCTTCTCGAGTCTTGGATTTGATGATCATATCATCGACATAAATTTCAGCTTCCTTATGGATAAGGTCATGCAAAACAGTTATAGCAACCCTTTGATAGTTAGCCCCAACATTCTTAAGATCGAACGGTATGATTGTGTAGCAAAAGGTTCCCCACGGGGTGATGATGGCAGTCATTTCTTGATGATCGGGATGCATCTTAACCTGGTTATACCTGGTGAAACCGTTGATAAATGACTTGAGGTTATTACTAGAAGTGTTATCTATGATCATGCCGATATTGGGCAGAGGATAATCGTCCTTCAGAGACCCTTTTTTTAGATCTCGATAGTTGATGAACATGCGAACTTTTCCTCCCTATTTCGGCACAGGGATGATGTTTGCAAGCCACATTGGATATTTGATCACGTGAATGAATCCCATATTTAACTGTTTCACCACTTCATCTTTGACCTTGAGGGACCACTATGTCTAGAGTTTTCTTAATTTCTGCTTGACAGATTTGATCTCTAGGAACATGGGGATATCATGTTGTGCTATTTCCAGGTCAATGTCAGGCATGTCATCATAGGACCATGCGAAGACGTCCATCAATTATTTCATAAGCTCTTCCAACTACGATCGCTTATGATCATCGAGGTTGGATCATACCCTAATCTCGCACGAATGGCTACTAGAATCAAGGTTAATGATATTAGTCTCCTCATTATTAATTTGAATGCGATTATGTTGTTTAGTTCTTTTCTTATTGAGATCAGTTACGTATTGTTCATTTATTAAATCATCTTCATCAAAAGATTAATTAATATCAAGATAATTAATGTAAGGCACATCAAGATACTCGAAATTATCGTTTATTTCATTCAAAGTATTTCCATGGAATACAGCGGTGAGGACCTCATCAAATGATGCCTCTTTCATAATTACATCAGAAATAGGAGAAAAATAATAGATTCGGTATCTCTTGGAGAGTATGGACAATGGGTTCAGGTTAACTGGTGGAGGCCGAACAGGAATGGCATGCCAATTGAAGAGGGGTGCATCAGCACTGGTGATCTTCTCGAATGGTTCAAACCTTTCTAGTGAATCTTGCAGAGATCTAGCACCAGTGTATGCGGGTCATATGACTCATCTGTATCACTGCCCTTAGAATTTTTGGTGCTTTCAATGACTTTGTCAGTTAGATATTCTACCTCATGTTTTTTCTCTTCATCCCAAGAAACTTTATCTCTGAAGAAGATCCACAGCCATGGCTTCATATTTTCCTCAACAGGGTCACGATTTGGGGAATTCATAAAAGGGGAAATTCTCCCCTTCCAATTAATTACTTGGGCTGTTAAAATAATCACCCCATCCGATGGAAATGATGTCATCTTTTTATACAACATTGACATACTCAACAACCACTATAGATTTATTATAAAGATCTTTCCACTCAACAGGGAAGTGTCAAAAGGAAGGGACCAAGCACTCTTGGAGTTTCAGGATTATGAATAACTCAAAAATAGTGCTTATCTCTTATTTTTTATGAATATATCTAACATGACCTGCACAATGTCATCTAAATTGAACTCTTTTGCGGGCATAAACCATTTATTAGATTCTCGAGCCCACCATCGAGCTTTTATAAATAGGTCACTGACCTTCTAACAATTAATAGTCATCTCTAAAGGAAATTCCAGCCTGAACTTCCAAAGTTGATCAAAATCATAGGCAATTCAATGCCTCCCCCTTCTAAGAGGGTGCAAACAGTAATACAGGCTCTAGTAAGGAGTGAAATGATTGATTAGTGGGATTTTTAGGATGTAGGAGAAAGGAAGGACAGATTTTGAGGGGTTTTGGTGACATAAATAGGTAGGTTAGGTGTTTTAACGGGAATGATTCTGGTTAAGGGGTCAAATTCTAGATCACCTTCTGAAAGGATGGAATCCAACCCAGTTTTGTGTGCTGGGAGAGGATTATGGGTGGTATTGGGCTTAGGATTGGCTGGTGGGGCGATGATACCCCTGTCTATGAGACTCTGGCTAACATTCTTCAGACGTAATCAACTATCAATGGTGTGGCCGGTGATTTGGTAGAAATCTCAATGGGCATCATATTTGAAGTGTCTAGGAAGATAATCTAGTAACCGTCGGGGTTCCAAAGGTTTAATTAGGTTTTTGGCTAGAAGGGCTTGATATAATTTCAACAAAGGTACATGGAGTTTAGTATACTATTTTTTGGTAGGTTTAGGATGACTTTCAAGTGTCTAGAAAGTAACAGGTTGGGATATGTTAGTGATGGTTGAGAATGAGGTATTGGCCGGCTTATCATACTTTTGCAGCAGGAACTACCCAGTCAGCCTTATCGGTTCATATTTTTCTTTATGAATTGTGACCCCTTCTTTAATTTTTACCTCAGGCTCCTGGAGGGCTCTGAAGTAAGTGTGGTACTGACGTCCCATTTAAGATCAGATATGGGCAAGAAGTTCTTCTTCACTATGGTCACCAGTTCTTCTTATGACGGTTTGTTTATCATGATAACTGCTTTCCCTCTCCACCTTCTGATGAATCTACTGACTAATTCCCCTAGATTCTATTTGAGTAAATCTAACTATCTATGTGTTATTTCTAACTCTTCATTATATTTATAATGTGTCATTAACTCTCTGGCTACGTATTCCCAACTAAGGATTCTGGACTCTATGAGGGATAAGAATTACCTGAAAGAACCTTACTTGAGGGTTTGATGTGATATTTGGGTCGTTACTTCCTCTAACGCCCCAAAGAGAGTCATAGCGCAATGGTAGCTACGTAGATGCACAATTGGAGGCCCGTTGTCTCCGAACATCTCAATGTTCGATAATTTAAATTTCTTCGATAATAGGGCATTGGGATAGGGATATATGTGGGTGTACTCTATGTAGTTTCTTGAGATCTTGACTTGGTCGAATCTCTTAGGACGTAACATAAGGACCTCATTGACCTTGTTCATTTCTTCTTCATTAGCATCAATTGATAATGATAAATTAGCTCCTAGTTGGGCAAGATTTGGTATCGATAGTTGAGCTGGAGATGACCCATTCGTAGGTGGGCACGCGGGGTATGCTAATACTCTTCTGGGACACACTGGTTCAGGAGCAGGTGGACCCACAGCTAGGGGAAAGAGGATTTTGACCTCAGAAGCCTCGAGAGTCTGGATCTGGTGTCGTTGCACTTCCTGAAATTTTACCTAGAGATTTTCAATCTTAGGGCTAAGCTGGGCAAGGATGGTTATCAAATATGATTAGGAGTTCGCAGTTTGGTTAATGTTTTCCATGAATAACCTTCGAAGGGACAACTCGAACTCGGTAAAAGTAGCAAAGGAAGCAGGGTCAGAATAAAAATCCCTAGCATTGTTATTATTATTAGGTTCCACTTGTATTATGTTTTTCCTAGGATGCAAAAAAAATGTTGTACATAACTCGAGTCTAAGGAAAAAGATAGGTTACATGATGCGGGACACGATATGACTTATTTCCAAACTCACGGACAAGGTCTTGCTTTAAAAATGGTCATAACAGTGCAAAATTTTGAGTGGTAAGGTGACCCAAAATTTTGGCAGAGTTTCATATTACAATTAGCAAACTAGGTAAGAGTGTCCTAGGGTAGACGCCTATATGAGGTTGATACAATTGGTGGGTTAATGGAAAGGTTCCCCTCATTGGCATGACTTCCATGATATACCTCTTGCCTATAAGGTCAACCATTCATTGGTATATGTGGATAAGCCATTTGATATACCTGAGTGTACGTGAGCTGCCTGGTGATATACCTCATGGAGACCGTACGTGTGAAAGTGAATTCTATATACTTAACGTACATTAATAAGTTCATTGAAATATACCTCTCATCATGAGTTTGGTCAAGCGATACTATACGGGGAGAACCATTCTACATACGTTGAAAGTACGAGGCCAATTTAAGGTGGGAATCATATATCTTGGGTTAACCGTGCCCCGCAAGATCAGCACCCATCACAAAGTGACCCCTGGTATGGGACAAAATTTTGGTCAATATTACAATGCTCAAGTGATGTAGTGTGCAAGAATGCATGAGTCGTAATTAGTATTTTATGTAGTAATTTATGTATGCTAAGCTAGAGAAATACTACCACTATGAAGGAGGATATACAAGTAGCATGGGATAAGGGGATAAACGTGGAGAGAAAAACTAAAAAGTATGTACATGAAGCACGGAGACTATACAAAGCATGGTGATAAATACAAAGTGTGAGGCGTGTGAATATACATAAGTAAGTGGGAAATAAATGCAAAGTGAGAGAGTGACATGTGGATATGTGTGAGTGAAGAAAGTATATGGATATATACGAGTGAGAGAAATGTGGAAGTGTATGCTAGTGAGACTAGGCATGGATATCTACAAGGGGTGTGTGAAATATGTACGTAAGCATGAAACTATATAAAAGCAAAAAGAATGTGAGAGTGTGTGCTAGTGTGACTAAGCATGGATAATATACAAGTGGTGTGAATAATGTGCAAGTGAGAGTGTGCGGAGTGGAGCATGGTGGATATATACAAGTGACCAAAGAATGAAATATGCAAAATATATATAAGTGAGTAAATTGTGATATATGGCGACTATAAAGAAGTAAGTAAAGGGAGAAACATGTGATAAGAAGATAACATATATATGTGATGAGAAAAGAGCGTGATAGATATAAACAACATGATAAGAATGAGGCATATATACAATATGTAAGTATGAGAATAAGAAGAGCATACAAGTTGAGGCATATGTACACATGTAGAAAAGGAGGAGAGAAAAAGAAACAACGCCCTTTGAAATAGAGTCTAGTCCTCTAAAACAATCACCGACGGAGTCCCCATTGTGGCCATCTGGGTCGAATTCCTTCAGCCCGGGACGGTTTCAAAATAGGAAAGGATAAAAATCATAGAAATCCCTCTCTCCGCGCATCGAGGAATCGAGGATAAGGGAATCCTCTTTCCTCCACTTGCGTTGATCTTCACGGGCTGCAAAGAATATAAATCGATTGTCTTCAAAAGGGGAGAAAAATATAGAAATTGAGTCGTCAGCCTACTTGTCTCAAAACATGCAAAAGAAATGTAGCCATCCCGAGAGATGTCATTTAAAGACATATTGGTGTGTATGAAACCAAATGAATCAAGTGTCCGGGGATTAAGTTATGAAATGGGAAGGTGTTAGGCACCCAACCCACGCTTTCATTCTATCATGAGATATGATAATATTCTCCTCTTATCCAAAATTTGATACGTGTGTACATGTATGTGATGTGAATAATGAGAGAAGGAACTCATTTGACCCACCTCATGGGAAAGACGAAACGGAATCATCCTAAGGAGTGTACAAAAAATAACATAAAAATATAATGTGAGTGTCCATCAAATCACAAATCATTATGAAGAAGTGAATGTGTATGTCCAGCAGGAACACTAATATGTACGAGTATGAATGTTTGTAAAACTACTAAATGCAAGAAAAAATAAAATGAATAAATGAGAAAATAGAACTCAATTCCCAAGATTAACTCGGGATGCCTAGATATCCCAAATGGCATGAAAGTCCACGTAGTTAGATAACACACGAGGGTGGAGTTTAAATCATAAATCCTAACTTTGAACCTCATTTAGTTTGGTTTTAGAAAATATATTCAAGTGTAGAGAGTGTGGAAAATGAGGAAGATCAAGTTTATGGATTATAGGAAAAACCTCTTTTTGGCTTTTTTAGATTTTATGAAAATAAGATTTGTGCGTACCAAATAATAAAAAGTTGGATTAGTTTTCAAGTGAAGGAAAGAAATAAAAGATATATCAAAAGTGGAAAGAAAGGAAAATAACTAATACTAATTGAATGAGTTATGAATGGATAAGAGTAGATCTTCTAGAAGACTTTAATTTTGTTTTTGTAAATAGTAGGGGATGATTTTTAGATGGTTGCATGGTGGTGAGGTGAGAAAGAAAAGTGTGGTGAAATATGGATAGGAGTGATGTAAAGAAATGGAGAGTGTTTGGAAAAATAGAATTTTGGCGCATTGATTTCGAGGAATATGTTCAGACTTCAGAAAGGAACCCTTGGGAATGAGGTCACGGTCTCCTTAAATAGTAAAAAGTTAGGGTTTCAAGGGATGCCGATCGTCATAGCCCTTCGCTTGCCTATCGTCACACCCCTACCTTATTGGCAAAGAAAGGTACACCCTATCCATATGCAAGGGTCTGGGTGCCTATAGGCAATTTGGAACGGACATTTTTGAAAAAAGAGGTATAAAATACAAGTCGTAAGCCAAATCGCGCAGACTAGGACCGTTAAAAATGTTATTCAAAGTCCTATAAGAATCCATTGATCCACTCCTGGATTAGAGAGTTGATTAAAGTCAAACAAGGCTTGAAAGAACACAAAGGCCTCTAGACAAGGGTTCTCGAAGTAGAAAGGCAAGTATAGGCGAAGCGTGAGGCCAATTCATGCAAGTATGGACCATTGGAAAGGGCAATCCTTTAATCAACTATCTTCAAAACCTCTAGTAGGTACCATTAAAATATAGACACATCTTCGATGTTTAAAGGTTGAAGACCCTACTAGGGGTTTTGAAGATAGTTGATTAAAGGGTTAAGGTCAAATCTACAGACCTAAAACGTTATGGTGATCGATTTAGAGAGTTGAGGTCGAATGTACGGACCTAAGGAGTTGAGATGACCGATTGAGAGGGTTGAGGTTGATTCTGCAGACCTAAAGAGTTGAGGTGACCAATTCAGAGGGTTGAGGTTAATTATGCAAACCTAGAAAGTTGAGGTGACCGATTCAGAGGGTTGAGGTTAATTCTGCGGACCTAAAGAGTTGAGACGACCGATTTAGAGGGTCGAGGTTGATTATTCAGACCTATGGAGTTGAGATGACCAATTTAGAGGATCGAGGTCAATTCTATGGAACTAAAGAGTTGGGATGACTGATTCAAGGGGTCGAGGTTAATTTTGTGGACCTTGGCCAATTTATGATCTAAAGGTTTGATGTGACCAATTCAGTTGTTCGAGGTCAATTCTCTGGACCTAAAGAGTTGTTTACAAGCAGTGTTCTTCAATTTTGACTCCGTGAGAGGGGTATTGCGAGTGCAGGCGCACTTAGATTTTGATTCTGCTAGGGAGTGTACTGGTTATGAGAGCTTTATAAGTGCTAAAAAGAGACTCTAAAGGGAAAAAAATATGCATCTTTTGTTTGATTATCTTGATTTAGTGGTTTATTCTACATGCACTTTAAATTTCTAGCTGAGGTTTTATTTTGAGAAAAAGTATAAAAATGTGTTTTTTTGGCATATTTGAATAGAGGAAGGCCCATGACTCTTGGTTTCAAAGAGCTTATGTTTGAAGGGATTTATTTCAGAATAAAAAGGGTTAGAAGAAAAAATGAGGGTTTCTCAAAATAGGGTGCAACTGACATATCCCTGGCTTGCTTTCTGGCTTATTAGTTAAGGTGCAATGCTTTTTAATCTCTTGTAGTACTCTTCTTGCATTTTTGGTGTTCATTCTTTTCCAGAACCTTTGTTGGTTTCGTTAGTCTATAGATGAGGAGATAGAAAGATTGATGTCAAATGGAGATCGTTGCCTTTATTGGATAGTGCTGAATTCGGTGTGTCGAAGATACTGTATTGATAATGGCTTCGCTAGTATTATAGCCTTAGGATTGACTTCAGGCTACTTTTGGTGAGAGGCAACATGATAGTTGACACCCTCAAGTAGCCATGATAGTCTTATGGATTTCTTACCACTATAGTCCAGTCGTGGTAATACTAGAGTAGACCCTAAATAAGCTGGATTCCTAGAAGGAGGGTCGGGCTAATTTCTTATGGGGGAGCCTTGTTATGCTTTTCATTTGGTTATCTGAAAGACTGCGCCTGGCATCCCTTTCTGAGTAACCTGTGATGAACGCTCTCAATTTCTTTTCTTATTCCTTCTTCAGTTTTGGCCCATCAACAAAGAACTGGATAAATTAGCTCGTAGAGCTTGGGGCCATGAGTCTTTGTTGGTCCATATCGTGGTGGGGCGGTTTACAGCCTATCTTGTAATTGGGTGATTACCAGTATGTGCGATTGGTAAGCTTTTTCCAGACTTCTTTTTATAATTCAAGGAGGCTTATGTCCCAAGTGGGATGGAAGCAAATTGTTCCTCCGTGCATAACCAACTTCTTTCCTTTGGAGAACTTGATTGCATCATTAAGAATGATATTGGGCTTTTAAAGCAGCACCGTCGATCATTACCAGTCTGTCTTAATCTGTTATGGAGGATGGGTACATATTTGGGGATTATCCAAAGTGGCTTTGGAAATGGGTGGTTGCAAATATTCTTGTTGAAGATACAGGTCAGAAATGGATTGTGATGTTCAACACTTCGGAGGAAGGTGTCGTGGTTTTATCCATGATGATAGAGGTCTACCGCCATTTGGAGCAAATTTTAAGTCGCAACCAGGAGTAGGATTCTTGGGTTTCTTCAAGGACATACAATGATGATGAAGTGGGTTTGTCAAGCAACTGAAGCAGCCCTTGGGTATAAGAGGGGATGGTGAAGATTGTGAGAAGGTTTTTTAGGTTCTGAGATGTTTGTGATAATGTTGTTTTAGGCTTGAAGGTGTTTGGTTTTTTGTGAAGTCAGTAATGATGTGGGTTTGGGGGGTTTTGATGTTTTTATGAGGCTTGTAAAGGAGTAGGTTATTTTTCATTCCTATTATTGACATCTCGTGTTATTGATGTACCCCTATTTTTAATAAAAGCATAATAATTTAAACATATTTTGTTGTGTCTTTAATGAGTTCTTTTGCTTGAACTATCTATTCCGATCACTAAGGCATATATAATCCTTTTGTTCGTTTAAATGATGAGGGAGACCATCATTCTCGGAGGGAGGAAAGAATAGCGTTTTGTGAAAAATAAAGGATTGTGCCCATGTGTGTCTTATGGGATGCCTATGCACCTATGTGGGGTTTGAAAATTGTGAACTTCTTTTTTTGAAATGGGTGATTTTTAATAGGATCAGGTCATACGTAGTTCAAATTAGAGAGGAAATAGATTTTTTTAAGAATAGAAGGGGGTGAGAAGAATCGTAGCACAACGAGAGTTCGGACTAGGGGTAAAATTTATCAAGACGGTCCAAGTTGACTCTACGCGCTATTTCTTCTCCATCGAGGTCTGTGAGCATAGTGGCACCACCTGATAGGATTTTCTTTATGAAGTAAGGGACACTCCAATTGGGATTGAATTTTCCTCTCAGATCCCAGACGGGTTGTACGATTTTATTGAGGGCAAGATCTCCTTCTTAGACACTGCGATCCTTAACCTTTTTATTGAGTGGCCGCTCATAGGGTTGTCAACCTTATTTCATCTAACAGTACAAGTTCTTCATAGAGGTTTCGATGTTAATCTTCTTCACTGACTTGACTTGCGATCATAACTCATAAATAAGGTATTTCAAGTTTGACAAGGAAAACTGCCTCCATGTCGTATATCAGAGAGTGGGGAGTATCCCCGAGGGCATATGGGATCCAGTTTGACCAGTCTCTATTGCTTTCAGTTATCTTGATAATGATGGTCTTGAGGCGTTTATTGGCAGCTACGACGGCGCCATTGGTTTATAATCGGTAAAGAGAGGACTTGTGCCTTTGAATTTCGTAATTTTCAAATAGTTCTATGACCCTAACTCGTGGAGAACTTCATAGCGATTGACAATGTTCTTTCTGATGAATTTGGCTACTTTCTTTTCATTTAGCATCATGTATGACTCAGCTTCGACCCATTTCATGAAGCAGTCAATGGAGACTAAGATAAATCCATGCATGTTTGAAGCCTTAGGAGTGACTTTACCGATAATGTCTATGCCCTAAGTGGGGAAGGGCCAGGGGAAAGTCATGTTGTACAGCACCCGAGGAGGCAAGTGCTGAAGGTTGGAAAATTGTTGTTATTTAAGGCATCTTCAAACATAAGCAGTGCAATCCTGAACCAAGGTGGTCCTGTAATACCCTTGACAAGTGATATTTTTGGCAAGCATATGACCGTTCATTTGGGGTCCACATTCCCCAGTGTGGATCTTTTGCATCATGTCTTCTATCCCAACCCCTTTTGTGCAATGAAAAAGGGTTCCATCAAAATTTCTATTGAAGAGTGCCTTTTCGCAGATGATGTATTGTGCAGCCAACTTGCGAAGGGTCACACGGTCTTTCTTGTCAGCATATCGGGAATACCTACCATGTTTAAGGAAGCGCAAAATATCATAATACCACAATCCTGCCATTTCCAAATCTTCTTTTGTAGTAAGTTTAATGTGATAGTAATGAGTGGGTGCAGTTTTCTTCTGAACCAGAAAGGGGGCCATTGGTATTCCCTTAAACATATCGACCATGGAGGCCAAGGTTGCCAGTACATCGGCCAGGCTATTCCTTATGAGAGGAAGGTAAGAGAAGGTGAAATTTTTGAATTGGGAGGTGAGCTATTCTAGGTGAGCATGGAAGGGTAGGAGCTTCTCGTCTTTGACTTTCCATTTCCTTAGGATTTGCCTTACGATGATGGCATATTTGATTCTTTTCTCAAGGGAGATATTATGCCCTATGGTGCATGAGTATTATTCTTTCATCTTTTTGGTGCAATAAAACTCTAATTTAATGGCAATAGGAGTGTGAGAATCATCGGGGTGATTAGAAGTATCCCAATACCATACCCTTTTTCTTATTTGTAGCTCTATCGAAGAACATTTGCCACCTGAGGTCCTTGTGAGAGGTACAAACGATGTTTTCATTTGGGAATTCAAAAATCCAAAGTTCAATTCCCTTTATGGATTTGTTGGTAAGGTAATCAGAGATGGTTCTCCCTTTCATAGCCTTCTGTGTCACATACGTGATAACAAACTCGGCCTATGACATTAGCAATCGAGCCATACGGCTAGACAAGGAAGGATTCTCTAACAAGTATATCATCACATCCATTTGGGACACTAGTTTGATGGGTAATAGTGCCAGAGATTTTGCATGACTCGGACTAAGGCGACGCATGCCTTTTCTAATGCGATGTAGTTCACCTAGTACCCAGCTAGGTTTCTACTAGCATAGTAAATCTCCATCTCCTTATAAGATGCCAAAGTCACATTTATGTAGTTTGATTCGCATTTGGTATTACCGGAGTCGCTCAAAGAATTTCCTCAGGGCTGTAATGTGACATTCCCGAGTCTTAAATTTTTTTATCGTGTCATCGACATAGACATCGACTTCCTTATGGATAAGGTCATACAGAATGGTTGTAGAGGCCTTCTCGTAGGTAGCCCCAGCATTATTAAGACTGAATGACATGATAGTGCAGTAAAAGTTCCCATGGGGTGATAAAGGCGATCTTTTTATAATGATCAGGATGCATCTTAATCTAGTTATCCCCGACAAAACCGTAGATAAATTACTTGAGTGCGTGTAATCACTTTGTCTTTGACCATGAGGGACCACTATGTCCGGAGTTTTCTCAATTTCTGCTTGATAAATTTTCTCTCTTGGAAGGTAGGGATCTCATGTTGTTCAATCTTCGGGTTAATTCCAGGCATGTCATCATAGGACCATGCGAAGACGTCCAAAAATTCTTTCTGAAGCTCTTCAAACTGCGATCGCCCATGCTCATCGAGATTGGACCCTATCCTAATCTCATGGGGACCAATATTGGTTCAGAAGCAGGTGCGTCCATGGCAAGAGGAAAGAGGATTTCAGGATCGGGAGCCTTAGGAGTCTACACCCGGTGTCATTGAATTTCCTGGACTTCTACCTGGAGGTTATCAATCTTAGCACTAAGATGGGCAAGGATGGTCCTCAAATCTGGTTGAGCATTCGCAGCCTGGTCAATGTTTTCTATGAATAACCTTCGGAGGGATAACTCGAACTCGGTAAAAGCAGAAGAGGAAGGAGTGGAGCCTCGAGAAGATTTGACAAAAGACCGGAGTCAATGGGGAGCCAAGCCAAAAATTGGGTTACACGATCACCCCTGAGAGTAAAAATGAATTTTGGTTTATTTTTAAGGGAAAGAGGAATTTTTTTGGTATATATGTTTTTTTAAAGGGAAAAAGTATTTTTGGTATTTTTTTAAAAAAATGGAAGAAGGAAAATCCTTAGTATGGTTATTATTTATAGTTTCCACTTGTATTGTGCTTTGCCTAGGATGCAAGAAAATTTTCATACAGGTCCCAAGTTTGGGGAAAAAGATAGGGTACATGATGTAAGATACGGTTTGACTTGTTTCCAGACTCACGGATAGGGTCATGTTTGAAAACAGGGTGAAATATCGCAAAAATTCAGGTCGTAAGGCGATCCTGAAATTCAACCGAGTTTCGCATTGTAACCAGTTAACTAGGTTTGAGTGTCCTAAGGTAGGTGTTAATGATCACTGAAATGTGTGTGCTATGTGTGAACGTACGTCTCAAGTGCAAATCGGTCTCTCGAGTAATAAAACTCGGTAAGTCGGCATCGGATCCTTAGGGAATAGAATACTCGCGACGAGAATAAGGATAATCTTTTAATTTTAAGCTTTGACTCGCAAGAATAAATAAAAGGTGATGAAGTGTTGTGAACTAATTTATAACTCTTGAGACAATTTAAGCTAATGAAATCGAAAATTAAACTAAAGTATGCGAAAACTAATTTTGATTTTGAAATAAGCTTGTAAAAGAGGTTGGGATTCAATCTCTCGTACCCTAGTGTTTCTACAATAAATGTAAAACTCTTTAAATTAATTAATTAATTAAATAAAGGAAAAACATCAAATCGATTCGAAGCACCAAATATGTTTGGGCGTTAACCCACGCAATAATTGGTGAAAAAATTTATGTGCGCGATTGATATCTTAACCGACACGTATAACGCATTCTCAAATACTCGAGTTGCTTTTGACAAACCGAGTTAAGAAAACTACACGATTAATCTCGGTTAATATATCAACCTCGACGAATTAAAAAGTTAATTACAACGAATTTTACATTCAAAGTTTGAACCCTAGGTTGGGTTCATGTTCCCCAACCTATAAAAAGAATTTACCTAGACATGAAGAATATTTGTAAAAAAACTTACATTAATGCAGGAATCCATAATCAAAATATGAAGAAAATAAGAATTGAATTTAGATACCAATTGAGAAGAATCCAAGATGTATGAACAAAGAAATCCCAACTAAGCAAGAATTGCAGAAATTGAATGAACTCCTTATTGAATTGCAAATGTTGAAATTACTAAGTGTTTTTAATTCCAACAATTAGAGATTAATCCCAAGCCTATTATAATATGAATTGTATGAAAATAAGCTCTTAGATGCCCTATTTAAAGACCCAAAAATGGTCAAAAGTCTAGGTCAAACCCCTAACAAACTTAGCTACAAAATTGGAAAAGATAGAAAAATTCGTAACAAACCGAACCTAATGACCAAACTGAACCCATGGAGCGAACCTCTTGGGAAAAGTGAACTTGTTCGCACCAAAACCATAATTATACACTCTAAATATGCTTAAAACTTTTCCATTTTTCACTTTTGACCCTGAAATTTTATTCAATCTTCAAAGTGATGTATTTTTTTCACCGAGACTCAAAATGAAGTGTCATTTCTTCCTATGTTCTCGTGAACTCGAGGTCTATGGTGTATTCACCGGGTTCTGGCTGGAAAATGATCGATTTACGCTTGATTATCCTTTCTTATTTTATATTCCTCATTTTTCTTTATTCTCTACCATTCACTTGTATGAATTACCAATAAAACACAAGGGAGATACAACAAACAATAAACACTTACCAAAAAGGTTAGTTGCAATTAATATGAGCTAAGTCGGCGATAAATGCGATATTCGGTACCGTAAAAAGCCAAAATTAGAGGAATAATTATAGAATAATGATGAAGAATCATTTACCTATATGAGGTTGATGCAATGAGTGGGTCAATGGAAAGATTCCTCCCATTGATATGACTTCCATGATATACCTCCTACCTATAAGGTCAATCATTCATCGGTATGTGTGGACAAGACATTTGATATACCTAAGTGTACGTGAATTTCCACACGATATACCTCGTAGAGATGGTACATGTGAGAGCGAATTCGATATATTCGACGTACATGAATAAGGTCCTTGCTATATATACCTCTCGTTATGAGTTAGCTCAAGAGGTACGATGCGATGGGAACATTTATATATACGTTGAAGGTACGAAGCCAGTGGAAGGTGGGAATCATATCGCCTAGGTTAACCACACCCCAGAGGTGCGACACCCATCACAAAGTGACCCCCAATATAGGATAAAATTTTGATCAATATTGTAATGTTAAAGTGATGTAGTGTGCAAGAATCCATGAGTCTTAATTAGGATTTTATGGAGTAGTTTATGTATGACAAGCTAAAGAATACTACATTAAGGGGGAGAATATACAAGAAAAATGGTAGAAGGGGATAAACATGGAGAGCAAAACTAGCAAGTATGTACGTAAAGCAGTGAGACCATACAAATGCACGGTGATAGATAAAAAGTGTGAGGCATGTGAATATACACAAGTGAGTGGGAAATATGTTCAAAGCGAGAGAGTAACATGTGGATATATGTGAGAGAAGAAAGTATGAGGATATTTACAAGTGAGATAAATGTGGATGTGTGTGATAGTGAGACAAGCATGGATATCTACAAGGGGTGTAAGAAATATGTGGGTGAGTGTGAAACTATATATGAGCAAAATATATGTGAGAATGAGTGCTAGTGTGGCTAAGCATGAATAATATATAAGTGGTGTGAATCATGTGCAAGTGAGAGTGTGTGGAGTGAAGCATTGTGGATATATACAAGTGACCAAAGAGTGAAATATGGTGAATATATACAAGTGAATAAAGGGTGAAACATGTGATAAGAAGATGACATATACATGTGATGAGAAAAGAGGGTGGTAGATATGAACATTATGATAAGAATGAGGAATATATACAATATTTCAGTATGAGAGTAAGAAGAACATACAAGTGTAGGCATATGTACACATATAGAAAAGGAGGAGAGCAAAAGAAATAACACCCACGTGAAATAGAGTCTAATCCTCTCAAAACAATCCCCAGCGAAGTCGCCACTGCGGCCATCCGGGTCAAATTCCTCCGGCGTGAGCCGTCCCCAAAATTAGAGAGGAGAGAAAATTAAAGAAGTCCCTCTCTCCGCGCATGCAGGGATTCGAAAATAAGGCAATCCTCTTTCCGCCACTCGTGCTAATCTTCGTGAGCTTCCACAGATATAAATCGATCATCGTTAAAAAGGGAGAAAAATGTAAAAATGGGGTATCTAGCCTATTATTCTCAAAGAAGGCAAAAGAAATATATCCATCCCGGGATAATGGCATCAAAAGACATACTAATGCAAATGAAACCAAATGAATCAAAAGTCCAAGGACTAAGTTACAGAATAAGAAGGTGTCAGGCACCCATCCCCACTTTTCGTCTCTCATGAGATATGATAATATTCTTATTTTATCCAAAATGTGATAACATGTGTACATGCGTGCGCTGTGAATAATAAGACAAATAAATCATCTGACTCACGTCATGGAAAAGGCATAGCGTAATCATCCTAAGGAGTGTACAAAAGAATAACGTAAAAACATAGTGTGAGTGACCGTAAAATCACAAATCACTATGAAGAAGTGAATGTGTATATCGATCGAGAACACTAATATGTAGGAGTATGCGTATTCACAATACTAATAAATGCAAGAAAACAAAAAGTCAATAAATAAGAAAATAGGACTCGAATCTCAAGAATTGCTCAGGACGCCTACATAACCCACAGGGCATCAAAGTCCACGTAGTTTGATAACACACAAGGGTGTGGTTTAACCCATAAATCCTAAGTTAGAACTTCCTTAGTTATTTTTTAGATAATGTTCACAAGGGTAGAGAGTGTGAAAATGGAGAAATTCCAATTTAGGGTATATGGGAACCTCTTTTTAGCCTTTTTAGATTTTATGAAAATAAGATTTGTGTGTACTAAGTAACAAAAAGTGGGATTAGTTTTGAAGTGAATGAATAAATAAACATATATATTGAAAGTGGAAAGAAAAGTAAATAGCTAATACTAATTGAATGAGTTATAAATGGATAAGAGTAGACCTTCTAGAGGACTTTAATTCTGATTTTGTAATAATATGGGTTGATTTTTAGGTGGTTGGATAGTGGTGAGGTAAGAGTGAAAAGTGTGGTGAAAGATAGATGAGGTTGATGTAAGGAAATAGAGAGAATGCTCGAAAAAATGGAATTTCGACTTACTGATTTCGAGAAGAATGTTCTGACTTCAGAATGGGACCCTTAGTAATGAGGTTATGGTCTCCTTAAATAGTAAAAATTAGGGTTTCAGGGGGTTTCGATCAAAATAAACCTTGACCTGCCTATCGGCACACCCCTACCTTGCTAGCGAAGAAAAGTATAACCTTCCGATGGGCAAGAGGTATGGGGTGCTTATAGGAAGCCCAGAAAGGACATCTTCGAAAAAATTGGCATAAAATGCAAACCGTAAGTTCGAATCGCACACGACTGGAATCGTTGGAAAGGGTATTCGGATCCCTATTAGAATCCATTGAGACACTCTCGAGTTTGAGAGTTGTCTAAAGTCAAACAGGGCTTGGAAGCACCCGACGTCCTTTAGATAGGGGTTCTCGAAGCAAAAAGGCAAGTATGCACGAACCATGAGGCCGATTCGTGCACAGTATGGACTGTTATAAAGGGTATTCAAATCCGTATGAAATAAATGATCTTTTAAATGGTTATAGAGTTGAACGAGGTCAAATGGGGTTCAAAAGTGTCCAGTAGCCTCTGAATCAGGATTTGGTATAAAATAGTGAGTACGCGCGAACCGTAAGGCTGATTCGCGCATTGTATGGACCGTTGGAAAGGGGATTCAGAGCCCTATGAGGTTTCAATTAGATTATCTTAGATTACATATTTGAGTGATTTCAATCGGGGTTCATAAGCACCTAATGGCCTCAAAATTAGGTCTCGTAGTAAAAAGGTGAGTACGCATGAATCGTGACGCTGATTCGCACACCATATGGACCATTGGAAGGGGGATTAAGAGCCCTATGAGATTTTAATGAGATTCTCTAAAGTTTGAGGGTAGACTGAGGTTAAATGAGACTCGGTAGCTCTTAGTGGCCTCTGGATCAGGGTTCAAAGTAGGACCTTAGGTCTTATGATAGGGGAGATGTTTTAAGGACCTAAGGAGGTAATTATGGGGTACCAGGATGGGTTGTCTACACTTTTCAAGATAGTTCATTGTGCAAACCCATTGATCTTCTACTTTATAACACCCTCAAAATATCATATATATATATATAAGAATTCATTTTCAAATTTTTGAAGATATCATAATTCTCATATGTAGTGAAGCATATATGAAATAAAACTAGCCTTGGCACTTTTGTTTTTATGTGTCATTGATATTTTAGGCTCTTTTTGAAAATGGTGACTTTTAACGCAAAGAGAATTTGCTCTTTTATATCCCATTCCCATTGCTTAACAAATAATAAATTTAACAGGAAATAACATTTGGGGAATGGTTCTTACAAGCACAACTTATTTTTAGCACATTTGGTTCATTATTAAACATTATTGAGACGAGAATATTGTATTCGACATATGATAAGCAAGCACAATGTTCAAAGAGTTCGTGCATGTGTAAAATAAAACTGATAAAAAGTCTAGCATAAAGAAATTAATCATCAAGGAACAACGAAATGTTATCCACACATTATTAAAACACTAAAAAAATGAAAATATGTATCAAAACACCGTGAAAATGTCTCATGAATGGATGGAATGTAGGGTTGATTCGAACATCTTAAATGCACATCCATATATGGTGAAAATAAAACACAAAAATCTTTTTGTCTTTTTCAAAAATAAAATCTTTTTGAAAATTTTCAAACCTTTTCTTTAAAAAACTGAAAATGTTTTTGGAATTTTCAAAATATATCAAAAGACATAAACATATATAATTATAAGAATATATAAAAATACAATCTAGAAATAGGGGAAATGATATGAACATGATAATCACCATATAATAGATAATATACCTGAACTCAATCAATGGAACAAATACCAAAAGACTTCCTAAGATTATCGAATCTAAGTACATCTAAAGATTTTATGAAAATATCGGTTAATTGGTGTTCGATGCTCACATAGCACAAGGACATGATCTTCTCCTCAATAAGATCACGAATGAAATGCTCACGTATCCTAATGTGCTTTTTTAGTAATGTTGGATCGGATTATGAGATATATGAATATCAATCATATTATCACACGAAATAGTCATTATGACTCGAGAAATTCCAAAATATTCCAACATTTTCTTCATTCATAGGAGTTATGTGAAACAACTCCCGACGGCTATATACCTGACCTTCTTCGTAGAGAAAGATATGGAGTCCTATTTCTTGCTCAACCAAAACACAGGAGCACTACAAACGTAAAATCACCCACCCGAGGTGCTCCTACAACCATCAACATCTTCGACCCAATCGGCATCCGAATAGGCAGACAAATGATCATCGGTATCAAAGAATACCAAATATTGTAGGAAAAAGTGACACTCACATATTTGATGATATGTTTAAGTATTAGTAAGTAAGACTCTTTCAAGGATGCTTGTTAGCGTGCACAAACTCCAATATTAAAGGCAATGTCGGGACGACTAGAGGTCAAGTAGAAAAGACTAACTATCATGCTCTTATAGAAGGTTTTCTCAATGTCCTGGCTTAAAGAGTCTTTGCTAAGCTTAGTCCATGTACTCATAGGGGTGTGTGATAACAGGGGAAAACCATGGCGCAAGTGTATAAAGATACACGTCGGTCATTTTGTTAAGCTCCCACATCTATGAAAAAACCTAAATTACTGACTACACTCTTTTAAGGGAGTACAGCGGCCAGTCCGGGTATTGAAAATCCACTGAGACGAGTTGCTAGAAATATAATTGTCTTAATACTTTAGGAATAAAAGTGTAAAAGATATCGAATAACAAAAAGAACGATTATCTATGCGTGGAAGTTAAACTAAGATATACAACGGGAATAAAAACTATAGGTTGCGACTAATATCCCTCATTTCGGTTTAATGTCTATAAATGGTTACATGGGACTACGAATTTAGTAAGATTGAATCTCATTTCAACAATCAATTAAATCTAGAGTTATCACCGCCAAAATTCGCATAAAAGCCTAATATGATTTTAGCGTCAATAAATACCCCGAAAATTACGGACGCAAGGTCGGAAATACGGAGCATACATGTTATACCCTTTTAAATATCCTAGGCATAATAACAAGAACAACCCAATCAAATTAAATACATAAAACCCATAACCATAGCAAAGCAACCCATTGAAACCAATATGAGTTCCATTAATCACAACCTAATCTAAGTTAACTAGAAAGCATCACAAATGACATGTATTAAATGCAAGAAAGGCAAGAAAGTAAAGAAAGCAATAAATCTACACTACAAAGCGAGGGAAGGAAAATCAAAGCACGAGCTAAAGAAAATACAAGCTAAATAAAAGCAGAAGATGATGAATGGTGCTTACAATACCTAAATGGCACAAACCTTAGGAGAGAGAAGCTCCACACAATAAGACTCTCCTTCTAACCTAAACTAACCTAAAATACAATATCAAAATGATTGTCTTATGAAAATAAACTAATGGGTCTATTTATAATAAGTTAAAAAAGAGGTCAAAGAAAAAATGGAAAAATAAATAAAAAGGCAAAAATGCATAATATCTGGTACTACCGGTCGACCGTGGTTGGAGGCCGGTTGACCGGGCCCTCAAGAAAAAACCCACTACATACGTTGTAAGACAAATTCTACTTCAGCGGTTGACTGGGGAGTCAGGTTCGGTCGACCGGTCACCTGTTTCCCTTGGTCTTCTTTGGTCAAAATGAGGGAGAAATTGAAGGAAATGGAAATGGCTCTAACTTGTTCGTTCGAACTCGAAATGAGGTATCGTTTGCATCCACGTGAAGCTAACTCGACGAACTACGCTTTTGTGAATCCCACTGAGCCGAAGATAAAGTGTGAAATGTCCAAAATGCCCCTGAAGTAGCGTCTGACGATGGAACTTCTTCGAAATGCAACGAGTCCCCACTTTAAGCATTCCAATACCTACAAAAGCTCAATTAAGCCCTGCAAAGCATATATATATATATATGCTTTGCAGAGCTTAATTGAGCTTTTGTAGGTATATATATATATCCAAAATAGAGGTTTTGTGGTTAACGAGCATAAATATAGGCATAAGGAACACAAAAAATGCTAGAATACGTAAAGATAATGGGCGCGCATATGCAATATTCGTGACTAATCACACCCCCTAACGTAGATTTTACTAGTCCGTAGTGATGAAACAAACAAAAACAGTTCACATAAGGTGGTACAAAAAGTATATGAGCATAAAAAAATATAAACTCCACTTTTGCGGCGAACACAATTGCATTTAGCATATGCAATAAGTCGTTAAATCCCTAGGTTACCCTGGTGGACGAGTGTCGTCTCGTAAGGGTTTTTAGGGATGAAACCCACAAACATAAAAGTTTCCTCAAAATATGCCCAACCACATGCGACAAGCCCAACAATAACAAAAAAAATCTAACACGTTATTAGAAAAGTGAATGAATTCATACAAAAGTCCGTATTACTAACATTATAGAATGAACTTCGTAGAATTGAAACCTTAAAATGTAGGAGGGGGCGAGCACATGCAAAGTATGGTTTGGCAAAAACTTAAATAAATTGGATAAGTTTTAAAGCATGCATAAATGTCAATATTCACCGGATATTACACTCAACAAATGAAATCACTATGAATGGGAGGTAATACACGGGACATGAGGGAATAAAGAGTAAATGGAAATGGAAACAAGGTTGTGCACATGTCACTAAAGAAGAACGCTAAATATAAATTGAAAAACTGTAATCGAAATGAAAGATACTTCTCATTAAAGAAGGCGAATTGTATTTTAACATATTATCAAAACTATTCAAACTTTTGAATTGAATCACCCTAGGATCACATAGGAATTTATAGGGTTGTAATGTAGGTTTGGGGTTAAGGTTATGAAATTAAAGGACTATGTACGGATTCAAAGTTTTTGGAGATGAACACTCGGGATAATGGAAAATGTGAGCAAATACAAAATTGGAATATGATTCCATAACAAGCATTAGATATGAATTTGGAGAGAGTAAACAAATATTATTGAACATTATACAGAACATATACATAGTTCTCATTCTTTTCTTTTCCTCCTTTTCTCTCTTTTTCTTTTCTTTTCCTTCGTTTTCTACTTTCTCTTTTTTCTTCTCTTTTTCACTTCTTTCTTTTCTTTACATTTACATGATTAATTGCAACCACAAAACAAGAACATCATTCAATTCCAAGTATCATTCCAAACAAAGGTTTGGGAGGTGATATATATGGTTTATAACTCCAATGTGGAGTTTGTTATGGGATTGGGGGTTATGAAACGAAAGGCTATATTAAGGCTTAAAGGTGTTGACGAGGGAAACATTTAAGGTGAGGTCAAGGTCAATATGGGTGATATAACAAAGATGGACTATGATCATTTCCTAAAGTTTATGCAATTCTCAAGTCAAAATAAACTTTTAAAATCATGCTCAAGTAACACATTTCAAGATATGAACTCAATTAATGAACGATTAATGAAAGAATAGTGAGATTATCAATGACTGTAATATTTTCAAAGAGGAAAGAGAAACGTATAATACTCACAAACGAAGAAGAGCCCAAAGATCACTAGGTGTAAGTATATACAATGCAATAAAAGATTACCGATTTATAAAAATCTTAAACCAAATCAATTAAACAAAGGAAGTGCATGTGCTCATGGTATTAAAGTTTAATTCATGCAGTTATTCATAATATCAATGATATGAGGACTAAAATCTAATAACTTCTAAAATCAAGAACATGCATCATTGAGTTGTCTATTAGATAGGACGATTATTAAAATTTATCATCAAAAATAAAGGAAAAATACCCAACAAAGGAGAAAAAGAAAGAAAATCTTTTTGAAATTTTTAATTTTTTACAACAAAAGCATGCTTGGAAAGAACATATAATCAAATCAAAGAAACTACCAATGAATGGATAGAATATCTCACACCCCCTAACTTAAAACCTGACATTGTCCTCCATGTGCATTAAGAACTAAGCTAAAGAAAGGAAAAGAGTGATATTACCCACAATGGAGCGATCTCGTGAAAGTACAAGTCCAATGATTCTACAAAACATCTTAGTACTAAGCATAGCAAAAAACAAACAACAAAAACTTAACTAACTACACTAGACAATAAGTAAGAATAAAAAAGAAAAAGAAATATAAAACAAAACTAAGTATTTACAACCTATAATTTTAACTTATAACTAATTATACACTAGAAGTTGAAATTTTTAAGGGTCCACCCAAAATACGATTTGACTTTAGAGGATCAACGAGGGACCCTCCCTTTCATGCATACCTTTCAGAAAATAGAAATTTCATTTAAACAACGGAAGGCATGCGTAAGGAGGATGAAATGAACCATCACCAATTAAAATTTTGGAGGGATGATGGGGGATTTGGAAAAAACGGGTGACAAAAACACATAGGATACAAAAAATAGAATTTCCTCCCAAATATTTTTCAATTGGAATGGGAGGTGGCGCACATGGAGGCAAAATTACCTTCATGGAAAGTAACTCGAGCGAGTCCTCTTCATCGGTGAAAGGGTTATATATTTTAAAGTTTGAAATCGATTCATCGGGTACTTTATCGGTTCGATAATGGAGAATAAAGATGGGGACGAAAGAAATTCAAACTCGAGAGATGACTCATCATCGCTTGAAGATTGAGTTTCGAAGGAAAGAAGATCATTTTCTATGAAATATTCTTCTTTAGGGGCCAAAGAAGAATCATTTCATTGCAAATGGATACTACATCCATTTCTTCCTCATTTTCATTCTCTATTATACCATGGGCCAATTCAAGAATGGTTTGTTCAAAAGCAGGCACAAAATCCCCATTTGGTTCAAAACATTCCTCGACTTTAAAAGTCACGGAAGAAAAATTATCGTTGGATTCAAATAATAAATCCAACTAATGCTCCCAACAACAATTTTCTTCCGATAAAGATTTTCAAATTTTGCATTTTCAAGAAGGCGCAAGCCCTCATGCAAGGTCATAGGTGGAGGCGCCGATTCTTGGTAATGAAAAGTTTGAAAACTATCCTCGGAACAACTATCAAAATCATTATCATAAGAATTTTGAAAGATAATGAAATTAGATTCAACATTTTTATTGTAAGAATTTTGTGACCCATAATCAGAATAATCATTCTCAAAATTCCTGTAATCCATAACTTACTTTGGTAATACTCACCCAAAGAAATTTTGGATATTTCAACTTTTTGGGCTTGTAAGTATTGACTAAAAGACATAGGTGTAGGGGGACTTTGAGAATTATCATTACGATTACCGAAAAAATTGGAATAAGACATGCTTACCCCAAAGAAGGCTCAAGATGGCAAATTCCACAAGGTGATGTGCGACTGAAAAATTCAAGCGTTTCTTGGCACTCAAATGTAGAATTCCTACAAAAATAGTTAACAAAGAATACAAATAGAAAGAAAAATATCAAAAAATACAAAATCAACTAAATTCTAAAACAAACAAGTCCCCGGCAACGACGCCATTTTGATAACAGGGGAAAATCGCGGCACAAGTGTATAAAGATATGCACCGGTCCTTTTGCTCAGCTCCCATCGCTATGCAAACAACTAAATTGTTGAGTACACTCTTTTAAGGGAGTACATCGTCCAGTCCCGGTATCGAAAATCCACAGAGACTAGTTGCTAGAATTATAATTAGTTTAATACTTCAGGAATAAAATTGTAAAAGATATCGAATAACAAAAAAAAAAAAAAAATTAGGCATGGAAGTTAAACTAAGATTTATAATGGGAATAAAAACTATAGGTTGCAACTAATATCCCTCACCTCGTTTTAATGTTTATAAATGGTTACATGGGACTACGAATTTAGTAAGATTGAATCTCATTTCAATAATGAACTAAATCTAGGGTTGTCCCCCCCAAAATTCGCATAAAAGCCTAATATGATTTTGGCGTCAACAAATACCCCGAAAATTACACTTGCAAGGTCGTAAATATGGAGCATACATGATATACCCAGTTAAATCTCCTAGGCGTAATAACAAGAACAACCCAATCTAATTAAATACATAAAACCCATCACCATAGTAAAGCAACCCATTAAAACGAAGGTGAGTTCCATTACTCACAACCTAATTTAAGTTAACTAGAAAGCATCGTAAATGACATGTATTAAATGCAAAAAAGGCAAAAAAAAAGTAAAGAAAGCAAGTACAAAAGGCAATAAATCTACATTAAAATCAAGGGAAGGAAAAGCAAAGCAAGAACTAAAGAACATACAAGTTAAATAAAAGGAGAAGATAATGAATAGTGCTTATAATACCCAAATGGCGCAAACCCTATGAGAGAGAAGCTCCACCCAACAAGATGCTCCTTCTAACCTAAACTAACCTAAAATACAATATCAAATTAAATTTTCCTATGAAAACAAACTAAGGGGTCTATATATAGTAAGTTACAAAAGAGATAAAAGAAAAAATGGAAAAAGAAATAAAAAGGCAAAACGCACAATATCTAGCAATAGTGGTCGATCGCGGTCAGGGGCTGGTCGACCGAGCCCTCGGGAAAAAACCCACTACATACGTTGTAAGCCAAATTCTGCTTCACTGGTCTACCGATCCCCTGTTTCCCTTGGTCTTCTTTGGTCAAAATGAGGGAGAAATGGATGGAAGAGGAAATGGATATAACTTCTTCGTCCGAACTCGAAACAAGGTGTCGTTCACGGCCACGCGAAACTAACTAGATGAACTATGCTTCCATGTAATACCAATGAGCTGAAAATGAAGTGTGAAATGTATAAAATGCCTCTAAAATAGCGTCCGATGACGGAACTTCTCCGAAATGCAACGAATCCCCAATTTAAGCATTCCAATGCCTACAAAAGCTTAATTAAGCCCTGCAAAGCATATATATATCCAAAATCGAGGTTGTCTGGTTAACGAGCATAAATATAGGCATAAGGAACACAAAAAGTGCTAGAATGCGTAAAAATAGCGGGCACGCATATGTAATATTCGTGACTAATCAGTGTGCGAGTGCTTAACGGAGTCTAAACCGAACTTCTTCACTAGGTCCCTATCATATTTTTATTAATAAATTAATATCATATCCTCAAGTTGATGCACTTGGAGACCTACTAAGAACGTAAGCTCACTAAACATTCTCATCTCAAACTCACTCTTCATTCTTCCTCAAACGTGTGAGCTTATTGGGAATATGTGGATCGAAATACTATATCATCCATATAGACTTGGGCGACCAATATCGCACTACTCTTTCTCCTCACAAATAAAATTATATCCTCTCCTTCTTCCTTAAGGTCATAGCTAAAAGATAAGAAGTGAGTCTCTCATACCAAGCAAGGGGGTCTTGCTTCAAACTATATAAGTCCTTCTTAAGATAAAAGACATGTCTTGGGTGTTTTGGGTCTTCGAACCCCTTTGGTTATTCCACGTACACTTCCTCCTATAGAATGCCATTAAGGAAGGCACTATTGACATCCATTTAGTATAACTTAAAACTTAGATGATAAGTTATGGCGAGTAATAAGATAAGTGAACAGACTCAATCCTAGAAATAATAGTGAATGTCTCATCAAAGTCTACACCCTCAATCTGTGTATAACCTTAAATGACCAACCTGGCCTTATTGAGCACTATCGTACCATTATCATCCATCTTGTTCTTGTAAATCCACTTGGTACCAATCACACTAGTCTCTTTAGGTCGGGGGACTAACTCCCAGACATCGTTATTATAAAACTAAAGCAACTCATCTTGCATAGTGAATATCCAATGCTCTTCCTTGAGTGCTTTCTTTCATAATCTTGGTCTTGACTAAAGAGATGTAGAAAAATTAGGTAACTAAATTCCCAAATTTAGCACGAGTCTTGACACCTAGAGTTGGATCACCAAGTATAGCGAAAGGGTCATAACGGTTTCATACCCAAGAGGGTTAATCCTTTAAATCAAGTGCGAGGTCCACTAGTATAGTATGAGGAACGATGGGATTGTCATGGGGGTAAATTATTCTCACGCTCGGGTTTAGGGTCAATAGATGTAAATGACTCATCATCTCTGATGTCTATTGACTCCATAACCTAATAGATTTCAGGTTAAACAAATTATGAGACCTACTCAATGACGAATAACCAAGAAATATCCCTTCATCACTTCGAGAGTCGAACGTTCTTAAATTATCTCTATCTCTTAACATGTAGCAAGGACTTCTAAAGTCTTGGAAATACGATAGATTGGGTTTCTGTCCTATTCATAACTCATATGGCATGTGTAATGTGTGTAGATGAAGATATACCATATTCACCATATGGCATCAGGTATCAGCCACCTTTGCCCAAAAACGTCTAGGCACGTTTCTCTTAAGAAGCATGGATCTACCAATCTCTTGAATCATTCGGTTCTTTCCCTCAGTAATCCCATCTTTTTAAGAAGTATAGACAGCCAAAAACCCATGTTTGATGCCCACTCCATCATAATATTATAAGGACATAAATTTAATTATTCGTAGTTTACATAGAATATGTCGTATACCGATACAACCGTTGAGTGAAGCCCAAGATCAATTGTTCAAGACGACATATCCAAATATCAAGCATCCTCAACATATGCGCGACATGAGGTAAAATTTCATTAGAATGTGTTTAAGTTTCATACTTTAGTATTGGGATAATTTTTGAAACTATTTTTAATAAATGTTTTCTAAGTCAAAATATTTTTTTCAAGACCAGTAGGCGAGCTTTTTAAAATAAAATGTTCTTGCTCATGTCGTTCAAATGACAAGGCAATGTCGTTCAAACGACTGCTTCTGACGACATGCCATGTCGTTTGAAGGGTTGCTCAAAGGGTCATTGCTTTACTGCTTCAAACGAACCCGTATTATTTTGTGTTTTTAAATGTCATCAGTAACGACATGAGATGTCGTTCAAAAGACATGAAGATGTCATTTGAAGTCGTTCGAATGACCTGGGTCGCCTCAACTTTTTGTTCATCTATAAATACCTGTTGTGGAGACCTATTTCATGAAGACTTTTGATACACGAAAACTACTTTTCTGCAAAACTTTTAGTCTTCACTTTTAGGGATTTTTATGTGTTTGATTCACACCAAAACATCCCAATTATTTTGTGAATCATTTCTGGAACCCAAATCACTTCTTTTGAAGTTTGTTCTTGTGGAGTGCCATTTCTACTATTGGATTGATAGCTCTTGAGGGAGTTGCTTACTGATGACTGCAGTCACTTGGGGAGACTTGAGGGTGTTCCTTGCTGAGGGGAGTTATGGTTCTTATGGGTTCTTGTAGGAGTCCATTGTTGATCTAGGTTGTGGCCTATGTGAGTTTTTTGCAAAAGATTCATTTCATATTTTTATAAGTGTGTTGCAAGTTGCGATTTGCAAACATTTGTTGAAATAAAAGGTTTTGCCCTTTCGGGGATTTTTTCAGAAATTTGTTTGTCCAGGAATTTTTTATTGTTTATAATGGCATTATTATTCACATAGATGCATGATTAGTGTTTAAATAAAATTGGATTTAATTTGGATCTAAGACTTACTCTAATTAAATAAGTTTTAATTGGAAATTCGTGAATCCCTAAAGTAATCAATAGCATGCATCTACAAATTGGTATCAGAGCTTTAGCTAGTGTTTTCTCCATTTACAAATTGGTATCAGAGCAGGTTTCACCAAAATATCGTGAGATTATTTTTTCCGCAAGAATTTTGTGATATCAATTTTTTTTCTAAAAATTGATTTTGAAAAATTGCAATTTTTCGATGGAAAACTTATATAATCAGATGCTCGTGTTTAATGGCACAAATTATGCCTATTGGAAATCCCACATGAGATCTAGTGTAAAGTCTATTGATGAGCGTGTCTGGTTAGTATATGAAAGAGGGCGAACTCCTCCCACTATTACCGTAAATAATATCACCAATCCCAAACCCGTGTCTGACTAGACTGAGGATGAGTTTAAGTGGAGTACCTACAACTCCCATGGACTTAGTGCTATTTCTGGAGCCATCACCCCCGACGAGTTCCATCGTATTATGATGCCCACCACATCTAAAGAGGCATGGTATATCCTTCAATTGACATATAAGGGTACCAATGCGGTTAAGGTGTCTCAGTTATAAAATTTGACCACCCAATTTGAGACAATCACGATGTCAAAGCCCCAATGTTTTGACGAGTTTTATGCAAGGTTGTCGAACATAGTCAACACAAGCTTTAATTTGGGTGAGAAAATCGACGAGACGAGGGTTGTTAAAAAGATTTTAAGGTCACTTCCACACCATTTTGTAACTAAGTTCACTGTTTTAAATTCTTTAGGGATATTAGATACACTCAAGTTAGAAGAACTCATAGGAGACCTTCAAACTTATGAGATCGACATATTTTCCAAAATTATTAAGCCTAAGGATAAGATTATTGCACTTAAGGCACAATCTAGAAAGAGTGAGGAAGTGTCTAGGAAGAAAGAGAGAGTTTGTGATTCTGAGTCTGAGGGAGAGTTTACTATTGACGATGTGGCCATGTTTGCTAAAACTTTTATAAAGTTTCTCAAATTATCAAAAGAAAATTCTTACAATAAAAAGTTTTTTGAGAAAAATAAAAAGAAAGAAGAGTCCAATGAGGGAACATGGCATTTGCGTGTTCCACTATGCTAAAGAGAAAGGGTAAGAAGATTGCTAATACCGCCACTCTTAGCGATAGTGACGAAGAAGTGAATGATTCCAAGGATGAGTCACATTGTTGTGACACCCCGCCTAATTAATCCCGGGTGATCAGTCCTAAATCAAGTTAGAACAGGTTTCTCAATTGGATCATTCTTAGCATCACTGTCGTCTTTTTTTTTTTAATTACTAACCACCTAAGTGAGAAAAGTAGACTGGTGTCAATTTTTATCTGTCAATTTAGTAAATAAAACTCATGCGGAACATAAAATAATACACAATTACAATTAACTGAAATAACCATCCACAAATAAAATACCTAACCGAATAAACCACCGGTCCAAATATCCAATACAAGTATATACAAGAAGATAATCTCAACAAGTCTAATACTAATAAATTAACTGTGAGCGACATGCTCAAATAAGTACTAGAGAGTCCCTACACGAATGAAAGAAGGAGGCGTCTATCAAAAGCCCCGCAACATCCACATGTGCTGCAGCAACGGATAACTGGAATAGAGTCAAGCCTGGCGTCCTTGTGGCTGGACATCTAAAGGTTTTTAAAAAACTTTATAGCAAGGGTTAGTACCCAAAAACATTTGAAAACATTTAACAAATGATTAACTTGCAGTAATAAATAAATATGCATGCTCTTTATATTTTAGTTAGTGTCGCACTCTCTTGAGGACTTCCTCACCCCTCTTCTAACGTGCACTACTAACGCTTCCATTTAAATTACCTAAGTCCTACGCACCTGACCCAATACTCATTTTAACCCTTACAATTAACCTACTCTAACCGAGTATGCCGTAAATCATAATTTTTAAGTTGTTATAAACGTCAACTTAATTAAATCATTACCTTTTTAATTTCATATAACACTCACACCTGTTATGCACATAATAAATTTCACACTAGGTATTAATTATCCCATACATAATTATTTACCTAATTATATATGTAATCGTATCGTCGTATTCACAACCATACTTGAAACAACATTTAATAACAATATCCCACCGAGTAAAAATACTCACATAATATAATTTCTATAAAGTGCTATCCCACTAGGTGTATTCACATGACCTAGTTACCCAAGTCAGATTTGCTCACTAACTTGGTTTAGTATACGATTGGAGACGGTCATATTCCTTTCCTGAAAGTGAGATGCCCCTCACCCCATATAACGGACGCTATGACCTGGGAATATACTCGCCGTACTCCTCAAGCTAGGGTATTCATCCACTATGCGCAACCTCCCTCTATAGCACTAGAGTATACACTAATAATATTCAATTACTGATATTAATGCACACACTATATATATATATACTATCACACTCCGTTATATATATATATAAAATGTCCCGGCTACACCATGTACTAAATCCGTAACACAAGCCTATTTAATATTAAGAGTTTATGGTCCAACCCTAATTATTAATTAATTCGCACATTAATTAATTTAGTCTCCTTTGGTGCTGCCCCCACCTTAAATATGGACTTACTCTCGTAGCCCGAAATAACTTCCCCCGAGTCTAAATTCTCGACTCTCGAATTTATAACCATAACGTGACACCCAAAAACTCTCTCAAATCTTAATTAACTTTACTCATGATTAATTAGATTTAAGACTCGTGTATTAATTTCTCAATAATTAATTACATAAAGATTTTGTTATAAAATTCTCTCTTATATACAAAACTGGGCAAACTGCGAGATTCTGCCGACCTTCGATCCATCGACCCCAGACCATCGATCGATCGATCGAGCAGGTCTTCGTCTTCTTCGCGAAGACAAAATCAGCCATGGACGAAATTTCTCAAACCCTAATTTCTTCTACCTGTAATCTCAAGCCCTCTTAGCCTTAATACATGTTAGAAAACTTATTAGGGATCTCCAAAGTGTCCATAAACATCTTTAATTTGACCATTAACTACGATTTCTGAAATTTGAACAAAAGTTCATCTTTAACCCATTACCCATTTACATCCCAAATTCCTTCATGAAATTCGTTTCTAATTGTCCAGATATCATCCTAACAGATATGTATTAACTCATAAATATCAGGTTTTACATGAATCCTCACCCAAATTCGTAAATCAGATTAATGTCTTTCAAAATCTCATGTTTATGCCATGAACACCCAAAACAAATTTTTAATCAGTCACATCACATGAATATGAATTGAAAAACAGATTCAATACTATTACAAGTTATCCACTTGCCTTAGGTTTTGTAGTGTCTGATTTGGAGATGAATTCCAAGGTTGAATATGACTCATGTTGGCTCTCTAGTGATCCCAAACTGCCTTTAACTGCTAATAGGGTTCCTTAACACACTTAGCCTTTTTCTAAAACTCTATCAGCCGTTTCCTTACTTCTCCTAATTTAACAATTAACCTAAATCCCATTTTTTGCCTAATGGGCTAAGCCCAAGTGACCCTTTTTCCTCCGTGTGGGCCCGGCTATGTCTAAAAATGCCCCGTGACCCGTTTACTATCCCCGGGTACACTTTTCCGACTATCTCGGCCCATCCGGACTCAACCGTACACTCAGAATTGGCATCCGAATTAATTTATAAAACTACTTATCCCCCCACCCCTTTAGTCTATACCGACTCCCGGTTGAGATAAGTGCATAGCCTGTCATTAATACTCGAAATGACTTAAATAAGTAAGTACTATTCACTTAGTAAATACATTCCCGTAAATATTAACCATTTACTCCCCGATTAATATTTAAATAAAATTTCCCTAATTAATTCAATTAAAATTACGACTCACAAGTAATTTTAAATTATCGAATTAATTAAATATTTAATGCATGAAAAATGCGGGGTGTTACATACTCCCCCCCTTACAAAGGAATTTCGTCCCCGAAATTAGGTCATACCTGTGATGAAAATCTCTGGATATTTCTCCCTCATATCCTCCTCCATCTCCTAGGTAGACTCGTCAATGTTGCGATGACCCCAATGTACTTTAACTAGTGGAACAACCTTGGATCGTCATTTCCACTCGCTACGGTCTAGAATAGCCACCGGCCTCTCCTCATATGAGATGTCTGGCTGTAAATCAATTTCTTCGAGTGGAATGTGCCAGAAGGCCCTCTCGCTCCTGCAATATTTCTTCAGCGATGCCACATGGAACACGTCGTGTATCCGCTGAAGATGCTCCGGCAATCCCAGCCTGTAGGCTACAGGCCCCACCCTCTCGATAATAGGGAAAGGTCCCACGTACCTCGGTGCTAGCTTACCCTTCTTGCCGAACCTCATCACCCCTTTCATAGGGGACACCTGGACCAATACCTGATCCCCAACCTCTAACTCCACATGTCTCCGTGAAGCATCAGCGTAACTTTTTTGCTTATCCTGAGCTATTCGAATCCTCCCTCAGATCAGCTCTATCTTGGCAGATGTCTCCTGAACAATCTCAGACCCCAATAGTTTGTTGTCCCCCATCTCTAACCAACAAGCGGGTGAACGACAAGGTCTCCCATATAGTGCCTCAAATGGTTCCATGCCGATTGTGAATTGGTAAGAGTTGTTATACCCAAACTCTACCAGAGGAAGATATTTCTCCCAACCTCCCCCAAAGTCTAATATGCACATTCTGAGCATATCTTCCAGCATCTGGTTGACTCTCTCAGCCTGTCCGTCAATCTGTGGGTGATAGGTTGTACTCAAACGTAACTCCGTGCCCATAGCCTCCTGAAAACTCTGCCAAATATGGGCCACAAAGATCTTGTCCTTATCCGACACAATATTTATCGGTACCCCGTGCAGCTTAACAATCTTTGCTATGAATATCTGCACATAACGCATCGTCTCAAAGTCTGTGCGAACTGGTAGGAAGTGGGCCACTTTGGTCAACCGATCCACAATGACCCATATGGAATCGTGACCCTTCTACGATATCGGTAACCCTGTAATGAAGTCCATAGAGATGCTCTCCCACTTCCACACGGGAATTTCAAGTGGCTGTAGCATCCCTGATGGTCTCTGATGGTCAACTTTCACAAGCTGACACGTGGCACATTTCGAAACAAACTCTGCTATGTCCCGTTTCATCCCTGCCCACCAATACTGCCTCCTTATATCCTGATACATCTTATCCCCACCGGGATGTACCGCGAACCTCGACCCATTAGACTCTTTCATGACGGCGTGCCTCAACTCCTCATCCTCTGGCACAATTAACCTCCCACTAAGGTGTAAGCCTCCCTCCGAGCTGATCGATTAACCTTCTGCTCCCTCAGCTAGCAGCCGGCTCACCCTATCCCGGCAGGTCTGATCCTCTTCCTGAGCCCTCACAACCTGCATAATGATCTCAGGTGTGATGGATAATGCTGACATACAAGCCCTGGATACATTATCCTCGTATCGAAGTTCTCTCCACTTCGCTTTCCAGATTTTTGATATTTCCCCAGTCGGTCTCCGACTCAATGCATCTGCTACCACATTAGACTTATCAGGATGATACTGAATATCAAACTGATAGTCTTTCACGAATTCTAGCCATCTCCTCTGTCTCATTTTCAGATCCATCTGAGTGAAGAGATACTGAAGTGATTTGTGATCCGTGAATAATGTGAACTGCTCCCCCAGAAGATAATGTCTCCATATCCTCAAAGCTAAAATGACCGCTGTTAACTCCAGGTCATGAGTGGAGTAATTCCTCTCGTGGGGCTTTAGCTTCCTGGACGCATAAGCTATAGCCCTTTCTTCCTGCTGAAGCACACCCCCAAGTCCCTGTAAGGATGCATCAGTGTAAACCCGATATTCTAATCATCCTTTCGGCAATGCAAGCACGGGTGCAGATGTCAACTTGTCCTTTAACTCGTCGAAAGCTAATTGACAATGATCATTCCATGTGAAAGGTACCCCTTTTTGGGTCAGATTCGTCAAAGGGCCCGCAATCTTTGAGAATCCTTTGATGAACCGCCTGTAATAACCGGCCAATCCCAAAAAACTGCGCACTTCAGTCGGTGTCGTGGGCTGTCCCCACTCCCTCACCGTCGATACTTTACTCGGATCCACCGCAATACCCCGGTCTGACACCACATGACCAAGAAACTGAACCTCTCGTAGCCAAAATCCACACTTACCGAATTTAGCATAGAGTTGGTGATCCCGTAATGTGTGTAATACTATACGCAGGTGCTCTGCATGCTCTTCTTCGGTGCACGAGTAGATCAGGATGTCATCAATGAACACGATATCAAACTGATCGAGAAACTCCCTGAAAACTCTGTTCATGAGGTCCATGAACACTTATGGTGCATTAGTGAGCCCGAATGGCATCACCCTGAACTAGTAAGATCCATACCGCGACAGGAAAGCGGTCTTAGGAACATCCTCCTCTCTGATGCGTAGTTGATGATACCCTGACCTCAAGTCGACCTTAGAGAAATAAGACGACCATATCAACTGGTCAAATAGATCATCAATCCTAGGCAACGGATACTTATTTCGTATCATGGCCTTATTCATTTCTCTATAGTCCACGCATAATCGTAGTGAGCCGTCTCGCTTCTTCACAAATAACACCGGTGCACCCCACGGCGATGTGCTCCATCGAATGAAGCCTTGACCCAGAAGCTGCTGAATCTGCTCTCTCAACTCACGCATCTCTGAAGGGGCCATACGGTATGGGTCCCGAGAAATTGGCCTCGTCCTCGGGGCTAAATCGATTACAAATTCGATTTTCCTGCTAGGTGGCAATCCTGGTATCTCCTGAAACACATCCTCAAAGTCTCCCACCACTGGAGTTGAGTCCAATGGAATAGCCACCTCCTGTGAGGTCTCCTCCTCAATGTAATACAAGTGTGTGCGTGAACCTCCCTCAGGTAGCGGCATTGCTATTAAAAATATCTCCTGCCCTGGAATGGAGAACACTATGGTCCTCTCGTAGCAATCCATCGTCGCCCGATAACCTGCCAACCAATCCATACCTAAGATGACATCGTACCCCTCCATATCTAACACTAAGAGGTCCGTTGCTAAACTAAGTCTCCCAATCAAAATGTCCACACCCCGACAAATCGAGTGAATCGTAGCCCCGTTTCCTACTGGCGACTCTACACACATCCGAAGACTACCCGCGGTCTCTAGAAGTTCGGCCCGTTTAGTAAAATTTAATTTAATGAATGAATGAGATGCTCCCGTATCAAAAAGAATACTACCCTCATAACCATGAATGAGAAACATACCCTCAACTGCTGGCGGTGCTTGCTGCGCTGGGGGATTGGGAACATCCCAGACGTTATATACACGCCCGTAGTGCATCTGCCCCTGCTGTGGTGGGGCAGGTGCTGCTGGAAGTATTTTCCCCCGTTGCCCCTGTTGGGCCTCCTGCTGTTGACCTCTGCCCCTCTGTGGGCACTCCCTCTTGAAATGTCTTTGATAGACACAGACAAAACAACGTCTCTGACCATCCCCCTGTCGTTGGCCCTGTTGGCCCTGACGCGGCTGGCCTTGGCCCTGTTGGCCTCCCCCATTGTTCCCTTGGCCCTGACGGCCCTGTGGAACCTGCTGCTGCTAATTTGGTCCCGGCTGCCCCTGCCTGAACCCCTTTCCTCCCGGTCGGAACCCACCAGGCTTAAACTTCTTAGCCTGATTCCCTATCTGACTGCCCGTCTGCTGCTGATCACCACTTATGTCACTACTAGTAACTGCCTTGCCCTGTTGGCTCGTCTCCCCTGTTCTCTTGCTTCCCTTCGCATGGATGCGATGATCCTGGCAGTGTACAAGTGCGGCATTAACGACATCTGTATACATCACTAACGCCGGATTCCCAATCAAATGTTGCCTGATCCGCCAGGCTAAACCGTCCATAAACTTCGATTTCTTCCGCTCCTCATCGCTCACCTCATTTGGCACAAAGTTTTCCAAACGGGTGAACTCTTCCTCATAGTCTGCCACTGATCGGTCACCCTGTACTAAATCACTGAATTTCTTCCTCATCTCAGCCTCTACCGCTGGTGGGAAGTATTTGCGGTCGAACCGCACCCAGAACTCTGCTACCGGCATTAAGTCTCGCTCCTCGACGGTGGTAATTGACTCCCACCACTGTAAGGCTGCCCTCGACAGACGAAAAGTAGCAAGCATCTGTTTTTGTACCTCGGTACACTCCAGCATGCGCAGATGGCGCTGAATGTTCTTCTTCCAGCCACAAGCCTCTACTACATATGTGCTACCCCGAAACTCAGGTGGGTGACCCTTCTGAAAGGTCTCCCTAACTCTCTGCCAAGATGGTGACCCCACTAGGGCCTGAACTGCTGGTGCCACTGGAGACGGTGCCTGGGGCTGTGGAAAGTGAGCTGCCATAGCTCGCATTGCTGTTTCGACCGCCTGGGCCACTATCACTGCCACCTGAGTAGTGGAAATCAACTCGGGTGGGGGTGGCGGTGGCGGTACTTGTGGCTCCTGGTGAGCCTCCCTGACCTCATCCCTAGCCTCAGCCCTCTCCGCTCTCAGTCTCCTCGGTGGCATCTGAAATAGATTGAAACGTATAAGTACACAATTTACACAAAAATATACACAGCAGAAATACGATATCTCACATGCGGAAAATGAATCAACAGTCCTAATAATAGGGCTCTATAACAACCGAGTGCTACGCTGAAACGTAGAAAGACGCACAGATCCTAAGGACACTAGAACCTGATGCTCAGATACCATCTGTGACACCCCACCTAATTAATCCCGGGTGATCAGTCCTAAATCAAGTTAGAATAAGTTTCTCAGTTTGTTCATTCTTAGCATCACTGTCGTCTTTTTTATTTTTTAATTACTAACCACCTAAGTGAGAAAAGTAGACTGGTGTCAATTTTTATCTGTCAATTTAGTAAATAAAAACTCATGCGGAACATAAAATAATACACAATTACAGTTAACTGAAATAACCATCCACAAATAAAATGCCTAACCGAATAAACCATCGCTCCAAATATCCAATACAAGTAAAGACAAGAAGATAATCTTAACAAGTCTAATACTAATAAATGAACTGTGAGCGACATGCTCAAATAAGTACGAGAGAGTCCCTACATGAATGAAAGAAGGAGGCGTCTATCAAAAGCCCCGCAACATCCACATGTGCTGCAGCAACGGATACCTGGAATAGAGTCAAGCCTGGCGTCCTTGTGGCTAGACACCTAAAGGTTTTTAAAAAAATTTATAGCAAGGGTTAGTACCCAAAAACATTTGAAAACATTTAACAAATGATTAACTTGCAGGAATAAATAAATATGCATGCTCTTCATATTTTAGTTAGTGTCGCACTCTCTTGAGGACTTCCTCACCCCTCTTCTAACATGCACTACTAACACTTCCATTTAATTTACCTAGGTCATACGCTCCTAACCCAATACTCATTTTAACCCTTACAATTAACCTACTCTAACCGAGTATACCGTAAATCATAATTTTTAAGTTGTTATAAACGTCAACTTAATTAAATCATTACCTTTTTAATTTCATATAACACTCACACCTGTTATGCACATAATAAATTTCACACTAGGTATTAATTATCCCATACATAATTATTTACCTAATTATATATGTAATCGTATCGTCGTATTCACAACCATACTTGAAACAACATTTAATACCAATATCCCACCGAGTAAAAATACTCACATAATATAATTTCTCTAAAGTGCTATCCCACTAGGTGTATTCACATGACCTAGTTACCCAAGTCAGATTTGCTCACTAACTTGGTTTAGTATACGATTGGAGACGGTCATATTCCTTTCCTGAAAGTGAGATGCCCCTCACCCCATATAACGGACGCTATGACCTGGGAATATACTCGCCGTACTCCTCAAGCTAGGGTATTCATCCACTATGCGCAACCTCCCTCTATAGCACTAGAGTATACACTAATAATATTCAATTACTGATATTAATGCACACACTATATATATACTATCGCACTCCGTATATATATATATATATATACATATAATGTCCCGGCTACACCATGTACTAAATTCGTAACACAAGCCTATTTAATATTAAGAGTTTATGGCCCAACCCTAATTATTAATTAATTCGCACATTAATTAATTCAGTCTCCTTTGGTGCTGCCCCCACCGTAAATCTGGACTTACTCTCATAGCCCGAAATAACTTCCCCGGAGTCTAAATTCCCGACTCTCGAATTTATAACCATAACGTGACACCCAAAAACTCTCTCAAATCTTAATTAACTTTACTCACGATTAATTAGATTTAAGACTCGTGTATTAATTTCTCAATAATTAATTACATAAAGATTTTGTTATAAAATTCTCTCTTATATACAAAACTGGGCGAACTGCCAGATTCTTCCGACCTTCGATCGATCGAGAATGTCTTCGTCTTCTTCGCGAAGACAAAATCAGCCATGGACGAAATTTCTCAAACCCTAATTTCTTCTACCTGTAATCTCAAGACCTCTTAGCCTTAATACATGTTAGAAAACTTATTAGGGATCTCCAAAGTGTCCATAAACATTTTTAATTTGACCATTAACTACGATTTCTGAAATTTGAACAAAAGTTCATCTTTAATCCATTACCCATTTACATCCCAAATTCCTTCATGAAATTCGTTTCTAATTGTCCAAATATCATCTAAACAGATATGTATTAACTCATAAATATCAGGTTTTACATGAATCCTCACCCAAATTCGTAAATCAGATTATTGTCTTTCAAAATCCCATGTTTATGCCATGAACACCCAAAACGAATTTTTAATCGGTCACATCACATGAATATGAATTGAAAAACAGATTCAATACTATTGCAAGTTATCCACTTGCCTTAGGTTTCGTAGTGTCTGATTTGGAGATGAATTCCAAGGTTGAAGATGACTCCTGTTGGCTCTCTAGTGATCCCAAACTGCCTTTAACTGCTAATAGGGTTCCTTAACACACTTAGCCTTTTTCTAAAACTCTATCAGCCGTTTCCTTACTTCTCTTAATTTAACAATTAACCTAAATCCCAATTTTTGCCTAATGGGCCAAGCCCAAGTGACCCAATTGCCCCCGTGTGGGCCCGGCTATGTCTAAAAATGCCCCGTGATCCGTTTACTACCCCCGGGTACACTTTTCCCACTATCTTGGCCCATCCGGACTCAACCGTACACTCGGAATTGGCATCCGAATTAATTTATAAAGCTACTTATCCCCCCCCCCACCCTTTTAGTCTATACCGACTCCCGGTTGAGATAAGTGCATACCCTGTCATTAATACTCGAAATGACTTAAATAAATAATTACTATTCACTTAGTAAATAAATTCCCGTAAATATTAACCATTTACTCCCCGATTAATATTTAAATAAAATTTCCCTAATTAATTCAATTAAAATTACGACTCACAAGTAATTTTCAATTCCCGAATTAATTAAATATTTAATGCATGAAAAATGCGGGGTGTTACAATGGTATGTGTGTCGCCTTTATGGCAAGTCATGTGAGCGCACCTAGTTTGTCCCACTATGATGAGGATACTTGTGTACGTGAGATCCCCGATGATGATTTGAGTGTTTTAAGTGAGTGTGAATGTGAGAGTGAGATTGAAAGTGAGGGTGAAAGTGAACTCCAAAAGGCATTTATAGATCTATACGGTGAGACCTTAAAGACGAAGAAGTTGAATAAGGAGTTAGGTCTTAAGGTGTTCGATTTGGAGAGAGCAATAGAAGTTTTGAGGGGATTTTAGGTGTCGGTGAGTCAACTCGAGAAGGTGAAGGTTTCTTTTAGTGCAGTTGATCGTCGTAGGTCGAGAAAAGAGTGAACTTGAAGACCATGTGTCCCAACTCGAGAGAGATATCGAACGAGCCCGAGAGGTCAAAGTCACTATAGAGGACACATCTAAGAAGGTAGGTAAGATGCTCATCAGTCCTGCTTTGGGTAATGTTGAGAGATTAGTAATAGGTTATGACGGTGCGTTTACTTCCCATGTTGCACCCGATCCGGTTCCGTGATAGATCCATTTGGCTCTTAACTCAACCCACCTAGGCGTCTGTTACCCAATAGGATAATGCGTCCTAAATATTTTGAGAGATGTGTTCCTAGGCTCGTGTATGTTTGCACCCACTGCAAGAAGAGAGGACACCTTAGGGAATTCTGTTTTAAGTAAGGTAATGTGTTACATAGAGTTTTGCCACGTGTTCCCACACATAATACTTTGCCTGCTCTGGGAGATTACATGAGAGAGTTTGCAAATATTCAAGAGCAAGTTAAGTTTTTAGTCAAAACTTCTCATGACTTGATGGATGTTTTCATAGGATGTCACCACCTTTAGAAAACTCCTCCTCACCTAACAGTTGAGGTTTAGATTTGTTTTCTATCATAGGATGATTTTCACGATGATATTTTATGCATATAGATAGTACGTACTACCATTGTATTTTTTATTTTTGATATATTTTTTGAAAAACCAAAAAGATTTTTATCTTTGAAAATTTTTGGAAAAATACAAAAAGATTTTCTATTTTTTGAGAAAAAATTGAAAAGGCCAAAAAGATTTTGTTTTGATAATTTTTTTGGAAAAAGACAAAAAGATTTTTGTATTTTGTTTTACACCATTTATGAATGGACATTTAGGATGACCAAGTCACAACATCAATCCATATCCATGTGACTATTTGATAGTGATTTGAGACGCATCAACATTTCATTTTCTGGTTTACAATGTTTGGAGGCATTAAGATGTTATTGGTTGTTACTTCCTACATGTTTGACTCATGATTTCCTTTATTTCATACATGCACGGACTTATTTGATTATTGTGCTTGTCTATCACATATTGATCAAAATGTTTCCATCTCAACCTTGTCTTTAAAATGAACCATATGCGATAAAACTTGACAATAAAAGTATTGCAAGTAAGAACCGTTGCCCGTGAGGAAATTATTTAAAATTTGGAAAAAAAATGAATGAACACGGGAAAGGGCTGCGAGTGAATAATAATCACGTCATGAAAGCCACAATTTGAATAGAGCCCGAGAAAAAATTAAGGCAATAAAAAGATAAATATGCCAATAAGGGTTCATTAGGATTTAGATCACCTCAACAGAAAAATAAAAAGATTTATTATTTATGAGGGTGTTTGGTTGAAAATAAAAGAACGGGTTTGCAGGTCCTGACAAAGTCTTGAAAAAGCGTTACAGAGTTTTAGACGTTATTGGTGTGGAAATCATTCTTGACTTTTATGTGTCGATTAGATTGAGTCAATGTCATTTAAATTCACATTTTGACACCTAATGACGATTTTGAGTTCATTCGTTAGGAGTTTCAATATTCAACGTGAACATATGTTATGTTTGATTGCATTGATTTTCCTATCGAATTAGTTCACACACATTCATTCCGTATCCACAATTTGGTTATCTTAGTGTAAATTTGTAAGGACATATTTTCATAAGTCCGTTGTCAATTTATTATGTCATATACCACTACACCGTGGAAGAGCATTCAAGAGACATCTACATCAAAGACGGATCCGAATTACTCAAGTTCTTCATCATTCAATACTCCGCGAAGTTTACTTTGGTAAGGTTATGTTTTAAATACCTTAACTCTTCACTTAGAGCTTTTGGGATATTTTTTTACAAAAATATTTTTCTAAAGATTTTGTTCTCGAACACCTTTCCGTAGAAAAATCATAACTAATTCATAAAAAATCAGAAAGATATAAACTGGTGGCCACGCATTCGTATCTAAATTTTCTACAGGCCCACGTGGAATCTCGTTTTATATGTCGTTCGAACGACCTGCTTTTGTCGTTCAAACGACATTGCATCTCATTAGATCTCGTTCGAACGACATTTGTCCTTCGTACGAGCAACTTGCTGATCTCGTTCGAACGAGCTCTGTTTTCGAGGTGGCGTGATTTTCTATAAAATCTCATTCTATGGTTCTGTTTTCATTAAGAAGTCACAGGATTTTGACGAACAGAAAAACTGCGAAAGCAGAATTCTTTTAGGCTTCTTCCTTTAGGGTTTTAATCCCTCTTTGTTTTCAATTCACAAAACTCCCATATGCCTTAGTGAATTGTTTTGGTTTTCAAGAGCATACTTTGCTCTTTTTTATACTTTGTGGGGAGAGCTCTACAGTCGACAGTTGCATTCTATTGTGGATGGAGTCCTTTTAAAGTTCACTCTTGTGGAGAAGCCGTTTTTCTTCTTCATTGCTGCCCTCCTGGAAAGGGGAAATTCCAGCCGTAACTTGTAGAGGAGTCGTCTTCTTCTTCACTGCTGCCCTCCTGAAAAGGGAAAGTTCCAGCTGAAACATCAAAACCGACACCTGCGGGTATTTCGTATGTCACCCAATTTCATTGTAATCCGTGTAAGCCATTTTCTTACAAATTATAGTGAAATAAAAGGTTTTGCCCCTTTGGGTGATTTTTCCTGAAATTGTTTATTTTATCCTGCATGCTTTATTTTATTGGATAAATCATCTAGATACATGTTTTAGGATTTAACTAAAATTTGGGATTAATTAAAATTGGATTTTATTTGAGAAGTCGCAATATTTCCTCCGTAGCGATTCTACAAATTGGTATCAGAGCGGGTTACGCTAATTTATCGTGTGATCCTGATTTTTCGAGGATTTACTTTCTGATACAATTTGTCTATTTAAGCGATCACCACTGCACAAATAAGTATCAGAGCAGGTTCCGCTAATTTATCGTGTGATCCTGATTTTTCAAGGATTTATTTTTTTTTATACAATTTGACTTCTCATGTTGTAAAATTGGTATTAGAGCAGGTTGCGCAAATTTATCGCGTATTCCTATTTTCAGCAAAACTGTGTGATATTGATTTTTTTTAAATGAGTTTTTGTGAAAAATCGCATTTTTTTCGATGGAGCACTTATCTAATCGGATGCCCCCCTTTGATGACATGAGTCAGAATTTTGATGATATAAATCATTTGAATTTGACGTTTGCAAAAAGAATTAAAGTCTTGGAAAAAGAAAATTCTCGTTTTAAATCCACGCTGGATCTTTTGCAAATGGTTCAAAATCAAAGAGATTTTTATCGTGAAAAATTTATTTCCTTGGACCATGACTTCGTTGCTTTAAAATTGTCCAAGAAGGAGAGTGATGATAGGGTCCTATTTTTAGAAAAAGAATTGGAGGACCTTAAAAATTCGATGGTTTGTGTTTGTGCCAAAGATGACAAAAATATTTTAATCAATGAGTTTGTGGCACGTGAAGAGATTCTTAGAGAAAAGTTTGCCTTAATTGAGGGAGGGAGAGATACCCTTTTAGGAATTGTTGTGAATTTGAAAAATGCATCCCTTAAATTGGAAGAGTCTAATTCTTTGCTCGAGTAAAAAATTTTGAAGTTAAAAAATGATTTGACACACTCGAGTAGGTTTGATAGTGATGGTAGTTGCTCATCTTGTTCTCATGCTTCTAATGTTAAAGCCAAAACCATTATTTGTTTTAGAGGGTCAACTAATTCTATGGATATTAGAAAATATCAACCCGTAGGTTTCGTTCCACCCGTTTACACATGTTCATATTGTGGTAGGAAAGGTCACCTTAGGCGATTTTGTTTTGACCTTGGAAAATGTCCTAGGAAGTCTGTGTCTAGTGTTCCCGTGGTTCCCAAATTCCTCACACGACGTTTCACATCTATTTGGGTTAGGAAATCACTTTTAGAGGCACTAGATTTTAGACAAGTTGATTCTCATTTGCTTGGACATGATTCTTCTCTTGTCATATTATATAGATGATTGTGTTTGCATGTTTGTCATACGCTAGTTATGCTTTTTGATATATTTTTGCTAGCGTTGTGAGATGTACTTTTTGTATTAATTTTTGTTTTTGATAAAATTTTTGATAAATACAAAAAGATTTTTGTTGTTTGTTTGCACCGTTTATGGATTGACACTTAGGATGACTAAGTCACAACATCATTCCATTCTTCATGTGACTATTTGATAGTGTTTTGAGACAATAGGTCAATTCATTCACGTGCTTTACAATGTTTGGAATCATTGAGATGTAATTTAGTGTTACTTACTACATGTTTGACTCATGATTTTATTTATTGCACACATGCACGGATTTGTTTGATTAATTTTCTTGACTGATCACATGTTGGTTGGGTGTTTTCATCTCAATCTTGTCCTTAAAACGAACCATGTGCAATAATACGAGAGTAATAAAAGTAGTGCATGTAAAAACCATTGCCCGTGAGGAATTTGTTTAGTTTGAAAAAAATGATGAGTGAATACGGGAAAGGGCTGCGAGTGAATAATAATCACGTCGTGAAATCCACCGTTTGAAAAGAGCCCACACAAAAAATTAAGGCAACAAAAAGATGAAATATGCTAAAAATTTGGGCCAATAGGTTTTCTCTAAGTTGAAAATTTAGTACGTCTTTAGATATAAAGAATTGCATTATTATATATGAGGGAGTTTTGGATGGATGTATCAATGGGTTTGCACGTCCTTTGAAAAGTTCTCGAAACGACACTAAATAGTTTTGGACGTTATTGGTGTGAAAATCATTTGACTTTGATTTGTTGATTTGTATAAGACGATGTCATTTAAATTCATCAAATTTTTATACCTAAGGATACTTTTGATGCTCATTCGTTAGGAGTACATGTATGCATCATGCACATATGATTGATTGAGTTTATTTACCTATCGAATGTGTTCACACCCATTCATTCCATTTCCATGACTTGGTTGTTTTAGTTTAAATCCATGGAGTGATTTTTAGTATCTTTTTTTTGTATGAAAAAATTTTAAAAAATCAAAAATAGTTTGTGAATGTTTGTGGGATACTCCTTTGCATGCGCGTTGATTGATTCACATTTGCTATGCAATTTTATCGTGACACTCCATGTTTTGATTGTTTCTTCTTATATGTCTATTTGGGGACATCATAAAAAGGGGGAGAAAGAATTATCATATTATAGGGAAGTTTTTGCATTATGGGGGAGATTTGATTTGCTAATGATTTATCCTTATATCATTTCAAACCAGATGTGTCATGAAGTTTTTTTCTTTATCTCATGTGTGTAGGTACAAAGACTGAAGATCATTATGTTGCACACCCGATGAGAAAAGCTTTGAAATTTGACGAAGATGATTGAAGAACAGTTTTGAGATCTTGCAAATTTATTCATGGGAGGGTAGATTTGAATAGGCATTTTTGTTTTTGATAATTCGGATTTTTTATGTATGTACCGGCATAGACATAGGGGGAGATTTGTAAGGACATATTTTCATAGGTCCGTTATCAATTTATTATGTCATATATCGCTACACCTTCGAAGAGCATTCAATAGACATCTACATCAAAGACGGATCCGAATTACTCAAGTTCTTCATCATTCAAGACTCCGCAAAGTTTACTTTGGTAAGGTTATGTTTTAAATACCTTAACTCTTCACTTAGAGCTTTTGGGATATTTTGTACAAAATATTTTTCTAAAGATTTTGTTCTCAAACACTTTTCCGTAGAAAAATCATAACTAATTCATAAAAAATCAGAAAGAGATGAAACTGGCGGCCACGCATTCGTATCAAAATTCTCTACAGTACCGCTTGGAATCTCGTTTGATAGGTCATTCAAACGACCTGCTTTTGTCATTCAAATGACATAGCTTCTCGTTAGATCTCGTTCGAACGACATTTGTCCTTCGTTCGAGCGACTTGCTAATCTCATTCGAACGAACTCTGTTTTCGAGGCGGTGTGATTTTCTATAAAATCTCATTCTCTGGTTCTGTTTTCATTAAGAAGTCACAGGGTTTTGACGAATAAAAAAACTGCGAAAGCAGAATTCTTTTAGGCTTCTTCCTTTAGGGTTTTAATCCCTTTTTGTTTTCAATTCACAAAACTCCCATATGCCTTAGTGAATTGTTTTGGTTTTCAAGAGCATACTTTGCTCTTTTTTATACTTTGTGGGGAGAGCTCTACAGTCGACAGTTGCATTCTATTGTGGATGGAGTCCTTATAAAGTTCACTCTTGTGGAGAAGCCGTTTTTCTTCTTCATTGCTGCCCTCCTGGAAAGGGGAAATTCCAGCCGTAACTTGTAGAGGAGTCGTCTTCTTCTTCACTGCTGCCCTCCTGAAAAGGGAAAGTTCCAGCTGAAACATCAAAACCGACACCTGCGGGTATTTCGTATGTCACCCAATTTCATTGTAATCCGTGTAAGCCATTTTCTTACAAATTATAGTGAAATAAAAGGTTTTGCCCCTTTGGGTGATTTTTCCTGAAATTGTTTATTTTATCCTGCATGCTTTATTTTATTGGATAAATCATCTAGATGCATGTTTTAGGATTTAACTAAAATTTGGGATTAATTAAAATTGGATGTTATTTGAGAAGTCGCACTATTTCCTCTGTAGCGATTCTACAAAATTCATGGTGTGTGATGTTTTTATAAATTTTCTTTGCTTGAAAATAACTGGAAAAAAAATCAAAAAGAGTTTGTAATCCTTTGACTGCATCCTTGCCTGAGCGTATTTGATGATTTGCTACTCTTGTCGTGATAATCCATATTTATTTTATTTATTCTTTACCTTGTCTAATTCGGACAACTAAAAAAGGGGAGAACAAATTATGAATTTTGGTGGAGACTTGATTTAATTTGATTTATGTTTATCTCATGTCAAACTTGATACGTCACGAAGGTATTTGTTTTGTTTATTGTGGGTAGGACTTTGATGATCATTTGAAAAAGCACACAAAAAGAAGCGCAAGGAAAGCAAAGAGATTTGAAGATTTCAAAGCTGAAATTTTTTGAAGAATTTGAAGACTTTCATTTTTAGTATCTTTACAACTTTTGGGTTGCATGGGAGGGTATTAGATTTGTATAGGAATTTTTTTTTTTGATAATTCGAATATTTTTTATTTTGTACCGGCATAGACATAGGGGGACATTTGTAAGAACATAAATTCCATTGTCCATAGTTTACGTAGAATATATCATATATCGCTACAACCGTCGAGTGAAGCCCATGATCATTTTTCCATGACGACGGATCCGAATTTCAATCATCTTCAACATATGCACGACATAAGGTACAATTTCATTAGAATGTGCTTAAGTTTCGTAAATATTTTACTTTAGTATTGGGATAATTTTCGAAACAGTTTTTAACAAAATGAGTCATTTTTTCTAATTCAAATTTTTTTTCAAGACCTGTAGGTGACCTTTTTAAAATAAAATTTTCTCTCTCATGTCGTTCAAATGACTGCTTCTAACGACGGGCCATGTCGTTTGAAGGGTCCCTCAAGAGGTTGTTTCTTTACTACTTCAAACGAACCCATATTATTTTGTGTTTTTAACTGTCGTTTGTAAGGTCATTAGTAACGACGTGAGATGTCTTTCAAACGACATGAAGATGTCGTTTGAAGTCATTAGAATGACCTGCGTCGCCTCAACTTTTTTGTTTAGCTATAAATACCTGTTATGGAGACCTATTTCATTAAGACTTTTGATACACTAAAACTACTTTACTACATAAATTTCAGTCTTCACTTTTAGGGATTTTTATGTGTTTGATTCACACCAAAACATCCTAATTCTTTTATGAATCGTTTGTGGAACCCAAATCACTTCTTTTGAAGTTTGTTCTTGGGGAGTGCCATCTCTATTGTTGGATTGGTATCTCTTGAGGGAGTTGCTTGCTGATGACTGTGGTCACTTGGGGAGACTTTAGGGTGTTCCTTACTGAGGAGAGTTGTTATTCTTGTGCGAGTCCATTGGTGATCTAGGTTGCGGCCTATGTGAGTTTTTTGTGGAAGATTCATTGTAGATTTCTTCAAGTGTGTTTTAAGTTGCAATTTGCAAACATTTATTGAAATAAATGGGTTTTCACTTTCGAGGGATTTTCTGGAAATTTGCTTATCCAATAATTTTTTATAGTTTATGATGGAATAATTATTCACATAGATGAATGATTAGGGTTTAAATAAAATTGAATTTAATTTGGATCTAAGACTCACTCTAATTAAATAAGTTTTAATTGGAAATTTGGGAATCCCAAAAGTAATCAATTTCGCGCATCTACAAATTGGTATTAGAGATTTAGCTCGTGTTTACCCCATTTACAATATCTATCTACTTTGGCTTCTTTAAATTCACTGTCGTTGTCACTATGAATTCGAGTAATAGTGACACCATGTTGGTTTTATAATACACAACACTTGGTTGTTAGGAACTCAATCGCATTAGAATTTTCTCTAAGAAACTCTACGATATAGTATCTTTAAATGTCATTGACCATCATGAGAATGTATCTCTTACCACCAATTCTCTCCATACGAGTAGGTACCATAAGATCCATGTTAATCAACTCTAACACACGAGAGGTGGAAATGGTATTCAACTTTCGATAGGGACTTCGAATTTGTTTTCCATGTTGGCAAGGACGACAAATTGAGGAAGTTTGTTTCCCAAGCAATGGTAAGACACTCGCCATAGAAGAGACATTGAACACAAAGGAGGACTTAAGAATGATCCCATAACAATTATCATTGGTCCTCACTCCTTTTAGTACTAGCTCACCGGATTGATCATATACGCTACACCCAGACCAATCAAACTTTACCGCAAAGTTCGCATCATAAAGTTATCTCAAGATAATTAAGTTCATTTTTAACCCTGCTTTGTATAATAAATTCTCTAGCTTTGGAAATATGAGTATCTTAATGCAACCACGTCCTAAAATGCTAAACCTACTCCCGTCTCTAAATGTGACTTTGCCTTCCTTACCATCCACAAGGTCGGTAAAATATGACCTATCACCGATTATGTGCCTAGAGAACCCACCATCAAAATACCACTGGAAAGTATCCTGAACCTTAAGAGCAACGTGAACAATAAGGGATTTATTATCTTTCATAGTTAACTAAGTGGAGGTATCCTTTTGTTTGCCTTTATCATTGTTGTCTCTAGTCACAATGTTGGAAGCATTCTTAGGAGGCGTGGACATCTTTTGAAATTATTCCATTAAGCTTTGAGATGTGGTGACTAGGAACTCAACTTTCTCTTTAAGATTGGTAAAATTGTTATAGCGGTGTTCGAGAGTATGTATACGTTGAGTTCTTCTTCCTAACATGTAACGAAATTCTATAAGATAACCTCTCCTTTTGCATTATGTGCAAACATAAACTTGTTTGGGTCTACCTTGGTTCACTTGTTTAGGTTAAACTCTCTTTAGTGGTTTAGGTTGAGGCCCATAAGGATCTACCACTAATTTAAGAACCTATTTCGGTGCGGTATGGGAAGTGGATGCACCGTCATAACCAATTCATTACCTCTCCCTAAAACTTAAAGCGGGACCGAGGAACATCTTCCTTACCTTTTTCTATGTATCCTCTACAGTAATCTTGAACTCCCAAGCACGTTCAAGATCTTTTCAGAGTTGGGATACAAGGGCTTCAAGTTTCTTAAGAGTCTGTAATGAAGCTTGAAGATCTCTTATAATACCAGCCACTTTGTTGGTCAAAATGAACATTTTCCCCCTCTACTAAAACGACTATATTTCCCAATGAAACTCTCACCTAAGAGTCACTCACTCTCGATTATTTGAACTCTCTCTCTCTCTAGCGATAACACCCTAAGCGCCAAATTTTTATTTTGCTTTTTCATTTTAAAAGGCTCGGTGTAAATCTCGGCGTAGGCTCGATGAAGGACATATTTTCCCTCACTCAAATTTCTGTCACCCTCACTCTATTCAGAAGGACTAGACACGTTGTCGAGGTTATCATGTTTAGTAACTTTCTCATCATCGTGAGGTGTATTGGATGCAATAACATGACTGGATATGAACTCAATGAAGTTACTTCCATGCGATGATTCATTCCCGGAATCCACCGACTCAACCTTGCTATCACTAAGAGTTACATTATAGGTATCTTTGCCTTTGCCTTTGCCCTATATATTTAGCCTCATATCACACTCATGATATTTGTGACCCTTACCCTTATATTCATAGCATATCTCCTCATCTTTCTTAGGGTACTCTCCTATCGAGTTTTAAAAAAAAATCTTGTCTGATTTAAAATCTTTATTTTCTCAAAAACTTTAATTTCTTTGGAAGAATCTTCTTTTCTTAGTTTGAGAAATTTTTGAACTTTTTCGTAAAAAGGGAAAGATCATCGAGATTAAAATTAAATTCGGAGTCAAGAAATATCTCATCCTTACTTTTAGATTGGGCTTTCAAAGCAATCCCTTTTCTTTAGGCTTTTCAATTTTAAGGAACATATCGATTTCATAAGTTTGAAGTCCGCCTATGAGTTCTTCTAACCTAAGCGTATCTAAAATTTTCAATGAATTAAGGACTATGACTTTAGGGATAAAATGGGATAGCAAGGATCTCAAAATCTTTTACACAACATGCGTCTCAAGGATTCTCTCACCCAAATTAAAACTAAAATTGACTATGTCAGATTCTAGCATAGTGATAGTTTGAAATTATGTGGTAATATATTTTACCTTCGAAACTTTCACAGTGCTAGTACCCTCGTGACTGATTTGGAAAGTATCATATGCCTCCTTAGACGTGGTGCACGTCATGATGCAGTGGAACTCGTCTGGGATGACGACTATATAAATTTCAATTACGCCGTGGGAGTTAAAATTACTTAATTTAATATCACCCTCTGTCCAAGCAATGATAGGTTTCGACATTGTCGTTAGTCACGGGCAGTGGTGTCCACCCTCTTTAATAAATAAGTTAGACTCTGTCATCATTCGACTTCAGTGCCGACCCCATCCGAGCTTTCCAATAAAAATAATTTGACCCATCAAAAATAGGAATCCAATTATGAAAATTATCCATATAATCCCAAATTTCAAAAGATCACACAATAAATTAGTCTAACCAACTCTGATACTAATTTGAGAAAGCGCGTACAGGGGTTATACGAATTTACTTGTATCTTAGGCTAAACACACAAATTCCCTTTTTACCAAATTTTATCTTGATTCAATTTAAAGTGAACATGCAAAATAAATTGAAACAAAATTCCAAACCAAATCAAAAAGAATAAGAAATAGAGGAAAAATCTCGTTTCGAGAAAAACCTTTAATTCAGCACTATTTAAGACTCAACAGACCATGACAAACTTACAAACAACTTAGAGCACCACTAAGTTTAACGCAGCAGTTTCTTAGAATCTTCAATAAAAAATGATGCAGTCCAGCACCGCCCACAGCAAAAAGCTCTTACCTCGGTATCCACTTATCAGCATCAGGAGTATGTGATTCCTTTCTTTTTCAGAAGTATATCCTCGACTCCATAAATTAGAAGGAGATAACATATATGCATTGGTTTTAAAACTTTGATTGTCTTCTTCTTGATTTAAAAAAGTGATCTTTAAATATCCAAGGGTTTTGAATGAAAAATTGTAGAGTTTGATCACAAAAATAACTCTAATAGGCCTTCTTTAAAAGTTTAATACCACATATCTATTTATAGGGAAAGTTGTTGCAAATAGAGAGGGATTAAAGATTCAGATAAGATTTATTTTAAAAAACAAAATCATGCGTACTCATTCGAACGATGTACCTAATCTCATTCATTTTTTCTAATGAAACTTCGAACGACATTCAAGCACGAACCCAAAAGGCGATGTTAATGATCTCATTCGAATGTGGGAACCTCGTTCTAACGACCCTACATGACTCGTTCAAATGACATGCCAATCTCATTCTAAAGACTTGACAAGTTCTTCAAAAAGTCTTTAAAAATCATTTCAAAAATATTTTGAAAGATTTAAATGCAAACTCCTTTAAAAACAACCCCTAAAAATTTAGATCTTTACCAAACCACCTCACAACTCTTCTCAGGTAAAGTTATGATGAACGATTTCCAATCTTGCAAATGTCACCAACGTTTCTTCTCTTTGGAAACTTGATAACGGCCATAAAGATGCTGGGGGTGTAACATGATAAAGCAAATAAAATTAAAATGAGAAATTATAAATTTTAACCATACAATCTACTCTTCATAGAGATATATAAGAGTCCATGTGCATGCTTCCCATAAAGTGTACTCCTCACACACCTCGGTATCCACTGATTCAGACTCACTAACCGTCAATGGACCAAACACGTATTCCACCACTTTAAATTGCCAACACATGTAGTCCAACATATATGAAGAACAAGCAGGCACAGAGTCCACTATACAAAAATTTTCTCAATCAAAATGATGAGAAAATAAACTTGGTGCTCAAACAAGAGATCTCAAACAAGTATATTAGTTAAAACTTGGATCTCAAAAACTCTTAGGTGAAACTAGGGTTTGGATGCTCTTAGATTTATCTTCAGAAATCAATTGTCATAATAACTCTCTTAAAAATATGATTCAATCCCCCCCATAAAAAGGAAATAAGATTTTCGAGGTGACGTAAATTCGTTCGAATGAAAACATTACATTCATTCGAACTAAGTGCATAAGCTTATTCAAACCAAAAATATGCTCGCATGGGCGAAGTGACTGATCTCACTTGAACAAGCTTCGAACGAATTTCCAATATTACCAGAATTAATTCGTTTGAAAATGATTTAAACGACCCTAGTGAACTCTTTCAAACCAACTAAAACACTTGTTCGAATGAACTACGGTATTTTATTTGAACAGGTTGAAACACTTGTTAGAACGAATATGTTAAAAAACATTTTTTCTTTTAAAATCAATTTATTCAAAATGGCTTAAACATTATTTTATAAACAAAACCCAATGAATCCAATGATCAAGATTAAATACACACTCATACCTCAAAGAGATCCATGTAACACCCCGCCTAATTAAATACCGGGTGGCCAGTCCCAAACCAAATTAAAACAGAATATACAGTTAGCTCATTCTTAGCATCACTGTCGAAAACATATACAACTCACCCAATACTCAATTAAGCTGGTGTTAAAAACTTTTCAAATTTTAATTTAACAAAATCCATTTCCAGTTTAAGAATAACACAACACATTTTATTCTACAACACTGATAACCAATTAGATAACACAAAATAATTTGAATTCAATTGGAATAAACATTCCCAAATAATATTAATCCATTACAGTAATCCCAATAATATCAAATGTATTAAAATGACACGAATACCATAGTATTTGACCCCGGTAGAAGAAGATAACTGAATCCTTTGGGCGACATTCCCTACTAAGAGAATACTGTGAATCAAATGATGATAGGCGTCTAAGCAAAACTCCATAAATCCATAGCCTGTCATAATCCGCTAAGGTTGGCGTCCTTGTTGCTGGACACCTGATATAGAAGATACAATAGAAAAGAAAATATGCAAGGAAACGGGTCAGAGCCCGATTGTGAAAATGATTTTTTTAAAACAACAAGTATTTAACAAGTGCAATAAATCTTTTATTATGTACATGTTAGACCCAACTCTCACTTGCCATTCTCACCTCTCAACTAGAGTGCACACTTAACGTTTCCTATTAACCTCCTAGTTAATGGTTCCTCTTTTCTAGTCTCCATATTATAATTCCATCCCAATATCATAATCCCCGTATGTCCCATACCATACGTCACATTATTATTCATTTACATTTCTCATCGTTTCTCATTAACATGAATCATTTCTCATTAATATGAATTAAGTTTTTCAATAAGCATTCATTAACTTAATTCAATTATCTTTCTCTATTCACCGTTATCTACAATTATCACCGTAGATAGATTTAACCATAATAAATATCCATTAATTCATTTAATCCATTATATATATATATATATATATATATATATATATATATATATATATATATATATATATATATATATATATATATATTCATATATAATACGGCACCCCGAGTCACAGCTGCGGTGCAATGCATTACTCTGCTATCATGTCCCAATATCGCTAGTCGCCGAAAAAGGGACAAAAGGTTCGGTGAGGATACCTCGAACCATTAACAACAACACAATCATTGGAGGTGAACATAGTTCTCATACCCATGGGTCACGCACATACCTACGTACCCATAGTCAGCGGACTTATCAACTCCCCGATAAGTCTTTCACAGACCTATGTTCTCGAGCGACAAATCAAAGATCCCATGGATTCATCAGGATATGACTTCCCTCACGTGCAAACCTCCCACCGATAGCAAGTAAGCTAGGTATGTCATACACATAATCATTAATCAATCAAATAGGTATTATCATACCTATAGTATACTAACAATAAGGTACTCACATTAACCTTATATTATTCCCTTACGTAGCATTATATCTCTTTAAATCCCACGTATTAAAATGTCATATCTTTACTTCATAATTTAATTATCCTCTCATCCTATAACATCTCTCCACTCCCGACGTCGTTAAGGTTCATGCGCGGAGCGTCTCGCAAAGCGAAATCCAAACAAGGAACCCCTCCAATACACTACTACTTAACTTTGTCGATCGAGGAGGTTCGTCAACTTCAAATATGCGATCGGAATAACCTCATTCCCTCTTTCAACCAAATGTGTTCTAAACCCCCATCTCTATCCAGGAGCCATACCACTACGCTCTTGTACTACACTCAGCCCTTGCGAAATCAATAATGAGCTTAAACTCAGTCCTTGATGTTCAAATTGTAACCCTAAGGCTACCCATGTATTATATTAAATCTCCCCTACTAGACCTATCCTTAATCCTCAAGCATACAAATTAGAATCCAACATATGAATCTAGCAATCGAAATTTCTTCCAATTTAACTAACATAATTCCAATCAATAAAATCACAATCAAATCAATTCAAATATTATCTAGGTCTTACTGAAATAGCGTTGCTAAAGCCGTTTATTGAAAATAAACTATTTAAGCAACTCCGAAAGTTTGTTGAAGAAACTCTTTACTTAAATCAAACTGATTTTGAACACAAGATGTGTTAACAAAATTATGTACGAGATATGGACAAGATTTGATAACAAGTTTTAGTAAACAGTTTAAAATATTTTAAACTCAGCACACATCAGAATGGGATGAGAAGATGTAGAAGTATTAATACTCAGGATTTCTAACGTGGTAAAACCTCAACCTTGAGGAAACATCCACGACTCCCTCTACGGAGTAAAACAAGAAAATATCACTAAAACAAATATGTGAGTTACAATCTATTTAACTAACATGCACACAATAACAAGTCTATACAAGTTCAGGATTATACCCTCTGGCGTCCTTAAACTTTTCTGCAGATTTTGATTGTTGATGTAGTCTTCTCAGTTTGTCAACTCTTCCTTTGTTTCAGCAGTATACGTCGACTTATGTTCACCAAATCTTATAGCCAACACTTTCAGTGTATGTAGTGTGAAAATGTTTGTGAAAAGTGTTCTATAACACATGCATGCACACACGCACTCTTATTAGTTACAAACAATCCTAACAAATTACATATAAAGTCTATATACAGTGAGTTTGCTATTTTTCTTTCTTACAAAACCAAAAACCTTTTGACCTTTCAATATAACCCAGATTCCACGGAGATCTTGCTTAAGAAATCGGTCAAGACCTTTTTCAATCTATTTTGAAAATATTTAGGAGATTGAAAACCCTCCAAGTGCGAATCCAACTAGGTCAGGTTAAGTTTTGTAAAAACAGAAACAGAAAAACATCTATTGTTGATTCTGAAGTAAGAAAATGTTTTAACAGAAAACAATCAACAACGAACTTCTCAAGATGAGAAATAAAATGCAACTAAGTGTGTTGTGACATGAAAAACTTCAGATCTATGATTTCTATTGAAACAGAAACAAGATTTGAGTAAGTGTCTAAGTTGGAAATAAGATTTTATGAACACAAGGTTACAGCAACCCAAAAATCACTCAACTCAAACTCTCATAAACTCAAGAAACACTAAGGATGGTGTTTATTTGGTTATGGTGTTTTTGGAGAGGTAAGTGGTTTAGGTTGGAGAAGATTTAGACGAAGTTAGGGTTTCTAACTTGGCTCTATGGTTTCTCTCTCTCTCTTCTCTCTCTTCTCTCTCTCTTTCTATTCTTTCTCTGAGAAATTTCAAAGTGGCAAAAGCTTTCGAAGGCTGAGATGAGAGTCCTTTAAATAGGAAGAGGAGAAGGTTCTAGACTATCGTTCAAAAACAACGTCTGAGATTGAGTCAAGCTTCTTTGACTTCAATCCAAGGGCTCACAATAGGCGGTGGATTAAACAGGCTGTGATTGGCTTAAAGGTTTACACGGGGATTCACTCAGGCGACATGCAGGCCATTGATAAGGGTTGATCCAAGGGCTGTAAACATGCGAAGTTTTGTCTCTGTAAAGAAACACAACTCTGGCCAATCAGAGAGCAGCAAGTGTTGGCCATAGGACGAATGCAATCGCGCGTCCCAAACTAATTACAAAGCCAACCCTGGAGTCTCTGGCGCTTTCGGTTTCTACCCAGAGTAACTTAAGGCCAAAAATCACAACAATACATATTTAGATATTAACCCCAAGACTTTTTAAATCAAGTTTTAATTTAATAAAACCTTAATTAAAAGATGTTTAAAATTCCCAAAAAAATTAATAAAAATCAAATTAAGGGATTTAAACACACTCACCACATTAATACACATAAAGGTGAAATATGATATGCAAGAATTAAGTTCTAAGTGTGTGAGTGATGGCTATAGTCTCAGGATCATTACAAGATGAATAGGAGAAGAAGCAACACAATCTCTGAGGCTCTTTGGTTTCTAGGAAGGACACAATTTTGTCACAATTTCCAAACTAGATGAGCTCTTATACAGTCTAGACTCAAATGAGTCAAAAGTATAAGGGCTTCAATCTCCCCCTTTGGAAATATGAGACAAAATCTCCTTTGAGTCATCTAGAACTCGTAGGGCGACAAGAAAATAAGAAAGACCTATTCCTATAAAAGTTCTATCTACCCAAATCCTAGAAAGCAAAAATTACATAACTCAACTATATACAGTTTAACATCTTATTATTACAATAGAGAATGACTGTACAAGAAGAATACCTGCAAAGAATTACTAAGATCAAGCTGTTTAGTATATGCAGAGATAGACTCAAATTTCTCCCCCATTTTGTCTCAAATGGACAAAGGGAAGGAACTTGGAAAAATAACAGGTATTTACTCGACACAAATCATACCAATAGATTTACGTAAAGAAATGAATCTATTATAATCAAGAGGTTTGGTAAATAAATCTGCAAGTTGTAGATCAGTAGGAAGATAATTGATTTCTAATTCCTTGGTTTCAACTAATTCACGAATAAAGTGATGTCTTATTTTAATGTGCTTAGTTCGCGAGTGTTGAACCGGGTTCTTAGAAATATTAATCGCGCTTTGATTATCACAATAGAGATGAAGTGTGGGTTCTAGAATACCATAATCACTTAGCATTTGTTTAAGCCACAATAATTGGGAACAACAGCTACCAGCGGCAATGTATTCAGATTCAGCAGTCGAGAGAGATGTGTAGTTCTGTTTTTTACTACTCCATCCTACCAAGTTATTACCAATATAACAACATGCGCCTGAAGTGCTTTTACTATCATCAGTACAACCAGCCCAATCAGCATTAGTGTACCCAATAATAGTGCTTGGTGTGTCATTCGTGTACCAAATTCCTAAATTTAGAGTGCCTTTAACATATTTAATTATCCGTTTAACAGAGTTTAAATGGCTCTCTTTGGGGTTGTTTTGATATCGCGCACAAACGCACACAGCATACATGATATCAGGACGCGAGGCAGTCAGATAGAGTAATGTGCCAATCATACTACGATATAAAGTAGGATCTACAGATTTTCCATTTTCATCTTTTGACAATTTTTCTGTAGTACTCATAGGCGTTTTAGCACTTTTAGCACTCTCGAGGCCAAATTTCTTAACTATCTCTAATGCGTACTTAGTCTGCGAAAGAAACAATCCATCTGGTTGTTGTTTGACTTGGAGACCTAGGAAGAACTGTAACTCCCCCATAAGGGACATCTGAAATTCCTTACTCATAATTTCAGCAAAAGATTTTACTTCTGAGGTAGAAGTGGATCCAAATATGATATCGTCTACATAGACTTGAGCGATAGTAATGTGTTTGCCAAAATGTTTGACAAATAAGGTTTGGTCATTTCCACCTCTTTTGAAACCTTTATCCAGTAGAAAACTGGACAGGCGCTCATACCAAGCTCTAGGAGCTTGCTTAAGACCATATAAAGCCTTTTTCAAGCGAAATACATGATCAGGATAATTAGGGTCAATGAACCCTTTAGGTTGTTCTACATAGGTTTCCTCGGCAAGTATTCCATTAAGGAACGCAGATTTAACATCCATTTGATATAATGTAAAATGCATGTGACAAGCTATAGCAAGAAGCAGACGAACTGATTCTAAACGAGTAACAGGAGCAAACGTCTCATTAAAATCAATTCCTTCTATTTGGGAATAACCTTGAGCAACTAGTCTAGCTTTATTTCTAGTTATCGTCCCATTTTCATCAGTTTTATCTTTGAAAATCCAACGAGTACCAATAACCTTTTTGTGATCAGGACGTGGAACAAGATACCATACATCATGAATGACAAATTGTAAAAGTTCATCCTGCATTGCAGAAATCCAGTGAGAGTAATTCAATGCCTAATTTACATTCTTTGGTTCCACAAGAGAAAAAAAGCATGCATAAAGTGCATAATTTCTAAGTTGGGATCTTGTACGTACTGGCTCACTAGGGTTACCAACTATTTTGTTTATGGGATGATCTTTAGAAACCCAGTTAGGTACTTCAGGTGACTCAATAGGTAATGAGTTATCTATTTCAGAAGAGTCATTTTCTAAAATATTTGACGATTCTTCTTCTATAGTTAATTCACTAGTCTTGCTTTCTACAGTAGTGTCACTAACAATTACATTTATGGATTCCATTAAGGTTTTAGTGAGAAGATTATACACCCGATAAGCTCTACTGTTAGGTGAATATCCTAAGAATATGGCTTTATCTCCCCTACTCTCAAATTTAGATAAGTGTTCCCTATCTTTGCACACATAACAGGTACTACCAAAGGTTCTAAGGTACTTAAGATTAGGCTTTTTATTGTACCAAAGTTCATAAGGGGTTTGTTTGGAATTCTTTCTAAGATAGACCCTATTAATAAGATGGCAAGCTGTACGAATAGATTCTACCCAAAAATACTTAGGTAAGTGCTTGGCATGGAGCATGACACGTGCCATCTCTTGAAGTGTTCGATTCTTTCTCTCAGCTATACCATTTTGTTGAGGGGTCTTAGGAGCACTGAGCTCATGTTTGTAACCATTATAGTCACAGTATTCTATAATACCAGTGTCTTTGAATTCACCACCTCTATCACTTTGGATTCTATTTACTTGAGTGTCTTTCTCATTCTCAATCCGTAAAAGAATCTTTAAAAAAGTTTGAAAAGTATCGGATTTATGTTTTAAGAAAGCTACCCAAGTGAATCTGGTGAAGTCATCAACCATAACTAGAATATAACTGTGTCCACAGAGACTAACAGTTTGAGAAGGACCCATTAGGTCCATATGGATGAGTTCTAAGGGATTAGAGGTAAGGATATCTTTAACCCTTTTATGAGGTGCTTTAACAATTTTTCCTTCTTGACAGGGACCACAGACAATGTTATGAATAGGTTTAATTTTTGGTATTCCTCTAACTATTTGTTGAGAGGACAATTTACTCAAATTTTCGTAATTAATGTGACCCATTCTGTTATGCCATATCTCATTGTCATCCATTCTGGCAACATTACAGATTTCAGAACTAGACATGACAGTATAACAATTGTCAGGAGTCCTGAATCCTGTAATTATGCATTCTCCCTTTTCATTTAAAATCTTGCAATTGTTCTTTGAAAAGGTAACAGTATAGTTTGAGTCACAAAATTGCGAAATGCTAAGTAAATTAGCCTTAAGACCTTTAACTAAGAGAACATTTTCAAGAACAGGGAGTCCTTTTTCTTTAAGAGTTCCTTTGCCTATGATCTGGGATGATACTCCATCACCAAAAACAACTTTTCCACCATCAAAGTGGGTTTTATTTAAAAGTTTTGTATCATCACCTGTCATATGCTTGGAACATCCAGAATCCAAATACCAACCAGAAGATGTAAGTTCAGCTTTTAAGGCAGAAATAACAATATTACACTTCATCTGGGGTACTAGATCATCTTTTCTAACCCAAATTGCTCTGGTTTTCTGTTTACGCTTGTTTGCTCTCATTTGATAAAATTTGCGAGCATTAGATTTTTGTTAAAAAACATTTTGCGCATGATTTTGAGTAAATTTAAACACCTGAGTATTTGATTTAGAAAAGTTTCTGGGATTCCTTCTAGTAAATGTCCTTTTAGGTTTAGTCTTTCTATTCCTATAGTTGGAGTTTTTGTCTGGTGGCCTGGGAAGGACATAATTGTTACGACTCCTCCTAGAATAGTTAAAGTTTTGATACATGGAAGTATTGTAGATAGTCTTAATCAGTCTCCTAGCATAGCAATCATCGAAAGAATGTCCGTATATATCACAATAGGAGCAATAAAGATTGCTCAGAATGGGGTTTACCTTAGGAAAGTCTCTAAACAAAGATTTTGAGAAATTTTGAGGCTGAATTTTATTCCTAGGTAGCACAGGTTTGAAAGCAGGTTCACTTTTCCTAATTGGGGGGCAGACATATTTTCCCTTTGGTAAACTTTCATGCTTAGAGCAACTTGCATCTCCAGTGTTAGTGTTTTGATGATCAAACTCTGTTTTTAGTGAATGAAAGTCTGGATATGTTTCAATAGGTATTTTGCCTCCTGACACAAATTTGATAGGTTCAACATGTTTTGTTTGTGTCTTCAAATTGGGGCAAAACCCTATACCAGTTCGATCATCAGAATTGGTTTTAGATTCAGCAACGAATTCCTCAAAACATTTAGAATTGTTTTCAAATTTTGTAAATTTTTTTAACACAGTTGTTGTCTTTTCTTTGGTTTGTTCCAATTCTAATAATGTCCCTTTGTATTTTTTCTCCAGAATTTCATTAGCTTCAGTCAAGGTTTTCAGTTTTTCATTAAACACTTTGATATCACTTTCATGAGACATGCATTGAGTAGTATACTCTTCAGCATTCAGTTTTACCATCAGGCTTAGATCCTCTAGCTTTTTGGTAAGATCTTTCACAATCTTTACTAATCTAGTGCTTTTCTTTAGAGTTTTAGAATATAGAGTGTGTATATCTGGGAGATCTTCATTGTCTGAGTCACTAAGTGAGGTGTGTGAAGTGACCCCTAAGGTTTCATTTCTTAAACTCACGCACCCATTGACATCAGCAGTATCGATTCCCCTTTGACTCACACACCCCGAGGAAGAAGTATTAATGTTCTCAGTAAGTAAAGCATCTAAACCAGTTAAAGTATGATTCAAGACAACAGAGCTAGAATTACTATACTCATCCTCACTATCAAGCACAGGCATATCATCATTATATATGATTTTGGCAAAGAAGGATAAACAAGGATCAAAACCATCAGATGTCTCAGGTTCCTCATTTTCAGAGTCACTTGAGTCATCCCATGTTTTGCAGATGTTGGCTCTAGAGTGTTTGTTTTGGGTATCTAAATTAACTCTACAGTATTGAGCAATGTGTCCTAGTTTACCACATCTATAGCATTCAGTCTTCTTGAGGTCTCTGTGAGGTCTTGTGTTGTCCTTGTTCTGTTTGTCATGAGGTTTCTCATGGGACTTGTGATTTGAAGGAGTTGAATAATTAGACTTGCCCTGTCTATTTGCAATACTGTTTATAAATTTAACAATTTTCTTAAATTGTTTTGTCATTAGGGCAATCTGATTATCTAGACTTTCTAAGTCACAGTCCTCATCAGAATCATTACTAGGAGTGTTTAACTCAGGCTTAGTCATCTTAGAAGTAAAGCTAATATTGGAATTGCTATGTTTCCTATGAGTGTGGGTCAATTGTTTCTTAAACTCTAATTCCATTTCCACAGTTCTTAATTTACTACTGAGTAATTCAGGAGTGAGATTTATATCACACATTTCCTCAATAGCATATCTTTTATTGTCAAATTTCTGTGGTAATGATCTCAGAATTTTAGATACAATTTCTTGTCTATCATAAGTTATACCATTAGCATGCAGTTTAGTGACAATATCAGTCAGGTTCATATAGAAGTCGTCAAAAGACTCAGATTGAGACATGATTAAAGAATTATACTATTGAATTAACATCTGAGTTTTAGCAGCCTTAACCCTAGAGTCTCCTTCATGGGCAGTAATCAAGGTATCCCATGCTTCCTTAGAAGTGGTACAAGATGAGATTCTCTTGAACTCATGTTCATTTATAGACATAAATATAGCATTATTTCCTTTATTATTATTGCGAGAAACTTGTTTCTCTTCTTGAGTAAACTCACTTAATATTTTCTTAACCCTCTCATTACTTCCTTCAGTGGGTGGTTTAGTAGGATAAAAGTATCCATTTTCAATAATGTCCCAGACATCATCTCCCAAGGTTCCTTGAATGAAAGCAATCATCCTTACTTTCCAGTAAGAAAAATTGGTTCCATCAAAGACTGGAGGTCTGGTCAAGTTACCATATCTTTCATTTTTCTCATCCATGATTGATTTTGAGAAAACAGTTTCAGAAACTCAGGATCTTTTTGAAATAAGTTCACCAATAGCTCTGATACCAATTGAAATAGCGTTGCTAAAGCCGTTTATTGAAAATAAACTATTTAAGCAACTCTGAAAGTTTGTTGAAGAAACTCTTTACTTAAATCAAACTGATTTTGAACACAAGATGTGTTAACAAAATTATGTACGAGATATGGACAAGATTTGATAACAAGTTTTAGTAAACAGTTTAAAATATTTTAAACTCAGCACACATCAGAATGGGATGAGAAGATGTAGAAGTATTAATACTCAGGATTTTTAACGTGGTAAAACCTCAACCTTGAGGAAACATCCACGAATCCCTCTACGAAGTAAAACAAGAAAATATCACTAAAACAAATATGTGAGTTACAATCTATTTAACTAACATGCACACAATAACAAGTCTATACAAGTTCAGGATTATACCCTCTGGCGTCCTTAAACTTTTCTGCAGATTTTGATTGTTGATGTAGTCTTCTCAGTTTGTCAACTCTTCCTTTGTTTCAGCAGTATACGTCGACTTATGTTCACCAAATCTTATAGCCAACACTTTCAGTGTATGTAGTGTGAAGATGTTTGTGAAAAGTGTTCTATAACACATGCATGCACACACGCACTCTTATTAGTTACAAACAATCCTAACAAATTACATATAAAGTCTATATACAGTGAGTTTGTTATTTTTCTTTCTTACAAAACCAAAAACCTTTTGACCTTTCAATATAACCCAGATTCCACGGAGATCTTGCTTAAGAAATCGGTCAAGACCTTTTTCAATCTATTTTGAAAATATTTAGGAGATTGAAAACCCTCCAAGTGCGAATCCAACTAGGTCAGGTTAAGTTTTGTAAAAACAGAAACAGAAAAACATCTATTGTTGATTCTGAAGTAAGAAAATGTTTTAACAGAAAACAATCAACAACGAACTTCTCAAGATGAGAAATAAAATGCAACTAAGTGTGTTGTGACATGAAAAACTTCAGATCTATGATTTCTATTGAAACAGAAACAAGATCTGAGTAAGTGTCTAAGTTGGAAATAAGATTTTATGAACACAAGGTTACAGCAACCCAAAAATCACTCAACTCGAACTCTCATAAACTCAAGAAACACTAAGGATGGTGTTTATTTGGTTATGGTGTTTTTGGAGAGGTAAGTGGTTTAGGTTGGAGAAGATTTAGACGAAGTTAGGGTTTCTAACTTGGCTCTATGGTTTCTCTCTCTCTCTTCTCTCTCTTCTCTCTCTCTTTCTATTCTTTCTCTGAGAAATTTCAAAGTGGCAAAAGCTTTCGAAGGCTGAGATGAGAGTCCTTTAAATAGTAAGAGGAGAAGGTTCCAGACTATCGTTCAAAAACAACGTCTGAGATTGAGTCAAGCTTCTTTGACTTCAATCCAAGGGCTCACAACAGGCGGTGGATTAAACAGGCTGTGATTGGCTTAAAGGTTTACACGGGGATTCACTCAGGCGACATGCAGGCCATTGATAAGGGTTGATCCAAGGGCTGTAAACATGCGAAGTTTTGTCTCTGTAAAGAAACACAACTCTGGCCAATCAGAGAGCAGCAAGTGTTGGCCATAGGACGAATGCAATCGCGCGTCCCAAACTAATTACAAAGCCAACCCTGGAGTCTCTGGCGCTTTCGGTTTCTACCCAGAGTAACTTAAGGCCAAAAATCACGACAATACATATTTAGATATTAACCCCAAGACTTTTTAAATCAAGTTTTAATTTAATAAAACCTTAATTAAAAGATGTTTAAAATTCCCAAAAAAATTAATAAAAATCAAATTAAGGGATTTAAACACACTCACCACATTAATACACATAAAGGTGCAATATGATATGCAAGAATTAAGTTCTAAGTGTGTGAGTGATGGCTATAGTCTCAGGATGATTACAAGATGAATAGGAGAAGAACCAACACAATCTCTGAGGCTCTTTGGTTTCTAGGAAGGACACAATTTTGTCACAATTTCCAAACTAGATGAGCTCTTATACAGTCTAGACTCAAATGAGTCAAAAGTATAAGGGCTTCACTTACTGATCTCCTCTAAGTCCCATAATATCCCATTAACAATCACCAAAAATCTACCAAAGTTTTGGTATAAGAACCAACATTAAAAAGAAACAACTTCATGAATTCTCATATTTTAAATACTCAGAAAAATCAGATCCAAAAATTATTCGAATCATCAATCCGACTTCAGATTTGGATTCTACACGAAAAATTGAGTCAGGTATGTGTTTTGAGTTTTTCTTAAATCTCATCCAAATGCAGTCGAAAAGGAGATCTAAACATTCCAAATTGGCTCTTCTCATTCCACTCGTTTTTGCCTCTTTTTCCAGAAAATTATCAACATATTATCTTCAAGAACACAAAAATGATTTTCAGAATTTCTTCCACAGATTGATGAATATTTCTTGGATTACTAACTACCTACAACATGAGTTTAATTCCTATATATTTCATACTTCCAGAAATCCATTACTACTCCATTTTTATCTTCCAAACATGAAAAATCATCTCTTTTCATAATTATTCTAACATGGACAATATACGAACTTAAGTTGCAAATATCAAACACTTGCCTCTAATGAAGATCTGATCCTTTGGAGTTGAATAACACAGTTGGTGATGGTGGTGGTGACCTTTGACCTTTGGTTCTCCTCCTTCCCAAGCAAACTTCTTTTTCTTTCCAAGCAACCTTCCACTCTCTCTAAGAAGATGACTTTTAAATTTTGTGTAGAAGAGATGAAATGAACCTACATACACTAATCTCCAAATACTTACAATAAGACAAAATCCGAAATCACTATTCATCCCCCTTGTAAAAATAACCAAAATGCCCTTTTGGGTTGTCTTTTCATTTCCAAATGACCCGAGACTCAAAATTAACATCCAAATAGACTTTTCTGACTATTTCGAACCTTCCGGACGCAACGACGCAGTCGAAATGACTATAAGGTCGATAGAAAATAAATTTTCTTTTTAATTTAATAAATTAGTCCCGACACGTCCCATACCGCGTCTGACTAAAAATTCAAATTGCCGAATTTATATCATACTGTCATATCAATGACATAACATTCATATATTACCTAAATATCTTTAAGTAATATTCAGAATCATCCATTTTAATATCCACAATTCGGATAAAACCCAAATGAATTAATTTATAATAAGATCCAATTAATCCATTAATTTAAAATATAACCCATTTTAAAAGTCATTAAAATTACGGGGTATTACATACTTCCCCCCGTATAACAGAATTTCGTCCCGAAATTCTGAAAAATGAATCATACTGATAAGGTCAACTCCGAGTATAAATCTCACATCGCAAGAAATCTAAGTAGTACCACCCATACAGTACATTAACGAAAATCACCATCGATGTTACACTAAGTCTCACCATATAGTTCCAACTGAATCAAATTTAAATTATACCCAATCTTCCCTATACCGTCCTCGTGACAAAGTTTGGGAAAAATGATCCTCACTTATTAAACAAATAAATCCTGAAGTCACAACTACTTACTATTTCACAATTTTGAAAACTACTACAATCCAATCATCCAGGGCGCCCATACACCCTATCGTACAACTTTCATTATAATAGCAAAGGTTATAAACTCATATCCTAAAGACTTATCTTATTTCTACTCCCAACGGTTATTAGTTTCATGCGTGGGGTGTCTCGCAAGCGAAATCCAAACAAGGAACCCCCCCCCCCCCCCCCGATACACTACTAGCTAAAGTAGTCGGTCATCGAAACTCTTCAGGTCTTTAGTCAATAGTTTATAACCTCTCTACAGGTTTTATTAATTCGAATAAAGTCTACTCATCTACTCTCTTATAAAAGACAAGATGCTAGATATAGTAGTAGTACATACGCTCTCCTATACCACAAGTCAATGCATGCCGATAGTCATATCATGCTCGGACATGCCCAAAGTAAGTAATTCCGCGATAAAAATCAAACCCACGTCATGACATGAAAATATAGGTATCCTACACCCGTCGGTGAGTCTACGTAAATAACAGTGCTATTGTCAAAGTTTAGCAACCCATTTTCCCATATAATATTGATCGCTACAAAAATCAATATACGCCTTATAATTCCTTAGATAGAGAACATACCCTCATTTGTGGGTGGTGGTTGTTGAATCCCTCACTATTATAACTTTGCTCCGATAAGTCATGAAAAATTTTACCCCAAATTTTCAGTTCTTGTTAACCACACTCCACTATATGCCCAAGCCTTTGAATATATTGCCTTCGTTAGGTAACACACACAATTCCCGCATTTCAAGAACTTCTACTGATGTCTCTCCTCAATTTTCCATAATAGGGGTGACCTCGACTACGGTCATCATACTCGAACATACTTCATAACCTCCTAAGTATGATCTCCGTTATCCATTCAATGGCCTTCTTCTGCCATACTTCTTTGTTCGATCACTCCCGAACGTAAATAAGATTCACTGATATATACGAAATCTTACCAAAGAGATCAACAATCCTAAACATAGGGCTCTATATCAAAGAACGCTAAGCTGAAAACACAGTAAGCCGTACAGATCCTAAAGGACACTAGAACCTGATGCTCTGATACCACCTGTAACACCCCGCCTAATTAAATACCGGGTGGCCAGTCCCATACCAAATTAAAACAGAATATACAGTTGGCTCATTCTTAGCATCACTGTCGAAAACATATACAACTCACCCAATACTCAATTAAGCTGGTGTTAAAAACTTTTCAAATTTTAATTTAACAAAATCCATTTCCAGTTTAAGAATAACACAACACATTTTATTCTACAACACTGATAACCAATTAGATAACACCAAATAATTTGAATGCAATTGGAATAAACATTCCCAAATAATATTAATCCATTACAGTAATCCCAATAATATCAAATGTATTAAAATGACACGAATACCATAGTATTTAACCCCGATAGAAGAAGATAACTGAATCCTTTGGGCGACATGCCCTACTAAGAGAATATTGTGAATCAAATGATGATAGGCGTCTAAGAAAAACTCCATAAATCCATAGCCTGTCATAATCCGCTAAGGTTGGCGTCCCTGTTGCTGGACACCTGATATAGAAGATACAATAGAAAAGAAAATATGCAAGGAAACGGGTCAGAGCCCGATTGTGAAAATGATTTTTTTTAAAACAGCAAGTATTTAACAAGTGCAATAAATCTTTTATTATATACATGTTAGACCCAACTCTCACTTGCCATTCTCACCTCTCAACTAGAGTGCACACTTAACGTTTCCTATTAACCTCCTAGTTAATGGTTCCTCTTTTCTAGTCTCCATATTATAACTCTATCCCAATATCATAATCCCCGTATGTCCCATACCATACGTCACATTATTATTCATTTACATTTCTCATCGTTTCTCATTAACATGAATCATTTCTCTTTAATATGAATTAAGTTTTTCAATAAACATTCATTAACTTAATTCAATTATCTTTCTCTATTCACCGTTATCTACAATTATCACCGTAGATAGATTTAACCATAATAAATATCCATTCATTCATTTAATCCATTATATATATATATATATATATATATATATATATATATATATATATATATATATATATAATACGGCACCCCGAGTCACAGCTGGAGTGCAATGCATTACTCTGCTATCATGTCCCAATATCGCTGGTCGCCGAAAAGGGGACAAAAGGTTCGGTGAGGATACCTCGAACCATTAACAACAACACAATCTTTGGAGGCGAACATAGTTCTCATACCCATGGGTCACGCACATACCTACGTACCCATAGTCAGCGGACTTATCAACTCCCCGATAAGTCTTTCAAAGACCTATGTTCTCGAGCGACAAATCAAAGATCCGATGGATTCATCCGGATATGACTGCCCTCACGCGCAAACCTCCCACCGATAGCAAGTAAGCTAGGTATGTCATACACATAATCATTAATCAATCAAATAGGTATTATCATACCTATAGTATACTAACCATAAGGTACTCACATTAACCTTATATTATTCCCTTACGTAGCATTATATCTCTTTAAATCCCACGTATTAAAATGTCATATCTTTACTTCATAATTTAATTATCCTCGCATCCTATAACATCTCTCCACTCCCGACGTCGTTAAGGTTCATGCGCGGAGCGTCACGCAAAGCGAAATCCAAACAAGGAACCCGTCCAATACACTACTACTTAACTTTGTCGATCGAGGAGGTTCGTCAACTTCAAATATGCGATCGAAATAACCTCATCCCCTATTTCAACCAAATGTGTTCTAAACTCCCATCTCTATCCAGGAGCCATACCACTACGCTCTTGTACTACACTCAGCCCTTGCGAAATCAATAATGAGCTTAAACTCAGTCCTTGATGTTCAAATTGTAACCCTAAGGCTACCCATGTATTATATTAAATCTCCCCTACTGGACCTATCCTTAATCCTCAAGCATACAAATTAGAATCCAACACATGAATCTAGCAACCGAAATTTCTTCCAATTTAACTAACATAATTCTAATCAATTAAATCCCAATCAAATCAATTCAAATCTTATCTAGGTCTTACTGATCTCCTCTAAGTCCCATAATATCCCATTAACAATCACCAAAAATCTACCAAAGTTTTGGGATAAGAACCAACATTAAAAAGAAACAACTTCATGAATTCTCATATTTTAAATACTCAGAAAAATCAGATCCAAAAATTATTCGAATCATCAATCCGACTTCAGATTTGGATTCTACACGAAAAATTGAGTCAGGTATGTGTTTTGAGTTTTTCTTGAATCTCATCCAAATGCACTCGAAAAGGAGATCTAAACATTCCAAATTGGCTCTTCTCATTCCACTCGTTTTTGCCTCTTTTTCCAGAAAATTATCAGCATATTATCTTCAAGAACACAAAAATGATTTTCAGAATTTCTTCCACAGATTGATGAATATTTCTTGGATTACTAACTACCTACAACATGAGTTTAATTCCTATATATTTCATACTTCCAGAAATCCATTACTGCTCCATTTTTATCTTCCAAACATGAAAAATCATCTCTTTTCATAATTATTCTAACATGAACAATATACGAACTTAAGTTGCAAATATCAAACACTTGCCTCTAATGAAGATCTGATCCTTTGGAGTTGAATAACACAGGTGGTGATGGTGGTGGTGACCTTTGACCTTTGGTTCTCCTCCTTCCCAAGCAAACTTCTTTTTCTTTCCAAGCAACCTTCCACTCTCTCTAAGAAGATGACTTTTAAATTTTGTGTAGAAGAGATGAAATGAACCTACATACACTAATCTCCAAATACTTATAATAAGACAAAACCCGAAATCACTATTCATCCCCCTTGTAAAAATAACCAAAATGCCCTTTTGGGTTGTCTTTTCATTTCCAAATGACCCGAGACTCAAAATTAACATCCAAATAGACTTTTCTGATTATTTCGAACCTTCCGGACGCAACGACGCAGTCGAAATGACTATAAGGTCGATAGAAAATAAATTTCCTTTTTAATTTAATAAATTAGTCCCGACACGTCCCATACCGCGTCTGACTAAAAATTCAAATTACCGAATTTATATCATACCGTCATATCAATGACATCACATTCATATATTACCTAAATATCTTTAAGTAATATTCAGAATCATTCATTTTAATATCCACAATTCGGATAAAACCCAAATGAATTAATTTATAATAAGATCCAATTAATCCATTAATTTAAAATATAACCCATTTTAAAAGTCATTAAAATTACGGGGTATTAAAATCCATGGAGTTTGATGATGAAAAGTGGCAGGACAAATGGCACGTTGATGTAGACACTCAAACATGGCCACTACGATCTTCAATCATACAAGTCATAGTCTTTGAAAGATAAACTAACTCAAGACCGAACCTATTAATCTAACGGTTTTGTCCAAATGAAATTAAGTCAATTATATACAAATTGACTCGATTAAAAATCTGTACCTACATTATCTTTATTTAGATATTTAGTTTTCAGACTCAATTGATTCAATGATTTGTATGGACCATATTGGTTCGAGTTTATTTATTTCAATTGATATTATTCATGATACCTGAGACAATGTATATTTACTTTATTATGGATGTGGAGAGAGTTGATTTATCTCAGTATTTGTATTTTATTTCATCACATTTCGTGGTTGATTTAAATTTCATTTTAGTATTTTAGTATTGTCTTCATCCTGAGAATAATATAAATTATTTTAATGCGTATTATCTTCGGCGTCGAAGCTTAGCCACCCAATACGTGGAATATAAGGGGTGTTATAGTTAGTATCAGAGCATCCCAGGTTCTGGTATCTTAGTTTTCGTGGCATTTTCGTTATATTATGTATTGTATTATTTGATTTATTATATCCCTATGTCTAGGATTTATTGTGCTTTTATTTCGGAATCCTTGGCATATACAAATTGATATTTTGATTTTGTATATCAAACATATGAGGCAGGGGAGGATGACCTAATGCCAACTAGGATGCTCAGCCGGAGCAGCACCTGCAATGGACATCAATGTATATGTGTGTGACAAGTGTTTTGTGTGTGAAAAGAGGATAAAGGTGTAGTATGATGAATATACATATGGATGTGAATGTGAGTATGAGTATGAGTGTATGTAAAGTGCGGAGTCAATATATCCACATCATGAGAAAAGATAGATATGTATTCTCCTAAGGGGATAAAATTGAAGCGAAATCTTGAAATCATAACATCGTGATTGAAGGAGTGAGTATGCATGCAATACCCTAAATTTTAATTGGTAAACTAAATGATTTAATTAGATGTTTAATTAATTATTGGGAATACTTGAATCGATTTGCTTATTAAAGAAGAGGAGATTTTATTAAATGATCAATGTTTATTTTATTAAAATTTCAAAAATTTAGTCTGAATTGATTTGGTTAAATGGACATTTTTATTTGTTGGAATACATGGTGGTAATTAAATTAGAACTTAGGGGAAAGGGGTCTTTTAGTGTATCTTGGTGGCTAAGTTAGAGTTTGGAATAAGCCACTTGTGTGTATTATCAAGTATGATTGTGATGTGTGAATTAAGGAAAGAAAAAGAAGGATTCTGCTATGTCAGCTGACCCTAGGAAGGAACCCGCGATCGTGGCTGACCCTACCACGCCCCCGACTTAGGGCACAATGAGCCCGGGTATCAGAGCTGTGATCGTAGCCTTTGTGGTCCATGACTCTAGTGCTAGGTTTATTGTCTTGCCCTTTTTATTTGATTAAACCCAAGATATTTTATTTTGGTAGCTCATTTCCCTCTCAAAACCAAACCCTCAACCCTTATTTCTCTTCATCCTTAGCCTCAAAAAACTTTAAATCCCATTAAAATACAAATTTCAAACCTCCATTTCAGGACATTAATCTTGGAATCTGGGAGTGCTTCAAGAGGAAAAGTTGCTTAGATTTTTAGGATATTAAGGAACTCAAGTAAGATTTCAGAAATATTAGAAGGCAAGAATATTCTACTTTTCCCCTTAAATGCTTTATGACTTAGATATTGCCTAAAGAATGCATATTATTAAATAAAAGTGATTAGAGGTTTAATTAAATCAAGAGAAACCTAATTAATTTCTTATTCTTAATTATTGGCCATTGAATACCTTATACCATGACAATGCCTATATAATGCTTATGGGAGTTAAATAATGTGATTGTTGTAAAGATGATGAAAAAAATATTTAGGATGGAAAATAGTTGAGTTATATGCCTTATAAACTTTTAGAGGTGAAATATGGATAGAGAAAACAACTGTGGTGAAATTCGAAAAAGATCTCAAACAGACATACGTATGTAAGATTATGAGATCTCAAACTTGGGTGTAAACTAGGGTTTGGGAGGCTTTATACTTGACTCTAAAATTCGTCTTCAAAATAACAGTTTTATGAAAAACCTTGCTAGAAACATAATTTTTTAGGTGGCATATTTTTCAAAGCATGTCGTTCGAACAAGAAATATAGGTTCGTTCTAACGACGTTATCAATCTCGTTCGAACCATAAATCAAGTCGTTCAATGTATGTAGTTATTCTCATTAGAACGTAGATTTAACGACAATCAAAGTAATTCTTTCTACCAAGTATAACAAATTCGTTTGAAATTTTTTTGAACGAGAAGCCTAAACTCATTTGAACTAAAAGGAAACCTCTCTTAAATGAACAACGTAATCCAGTTTGAACAGCTCGTTTGAACGAATTTACGCATAAAATATTTTTTCTCTAAAACACATTTTACAAAAAATGCCTCAAATAATTTATAAAACTAAATACCCAAAATAATACAGGGATGAAACATAAATATGCATTCATACCTCAATGAGATCACTCAGATGATGAAGACGAAACTTGGCACGAAACATGACGTGTACTTGGTGTCACTTTAAACTTGGTCACTGGGGTCTTGAATCACACATCATAGCCTTGAAGGAAAAATAACTCAAATAATAACCTACGACTCAAACAAGTTTTATCCAAATGGAATTAAGTCAATTACATACAAATTGACTCGATTGGAAATTTGTCCTTATAAATCTCTCACTTTGGCTATTTTGGAAAAAAATTAAAAATAAGAACCTACTAGATCGTTAAGATCACTAAGACTCAATCCCAACCCCAAAGAAAAAAGTACAGACGCTTGAGACACAAACTTGAGTATCTTTACTCTTGTGAAACTTTGACTCTATCATTACAAACCTTCACTTTTAATACACCTTTCAAATACAAAGAGAATATATAATAAATGTAAACAGCATAGGAAAAATCCTCCTCATTTGCCTAACAATCTCTACCTAGTATAGGATGTCTCCCTTTAAAGTAAAGATTTCTTGTCCTGAGTTAAAGAGTTAAATATCATTTCTCCCCCTTTTTTGTTCACGAATAGATAAAGAATAAAGTGCAAAAACATAAACAACTTCTCCTCCTAAACGTAACACATGTAAACATAAAGGAAAATAAGTATATCATGCAATTATGTGGAGTGAAACACAACAACAAATAACTCGGCAACACAATCACATATAATCAAAACAATGAACAAATGATACCAGTTTTGATGCATAAATGAGATACCAATGTAAGCAAGCAACTAAATATACCAATACGGTCATTAGACATGCCAATTTGAATCAAAGATGAAGCACAGGGTAAAGAATTATCAATTTCACACGTAAAGACTAAAAACTACATACATACCATATATATTATCATTCATGTAGCAATAATGCGGATAAATATATAGGTATAAACACCACAAAATACTCAAAACATAAAAGTTTTCCACCCTCATATAGTATCGACATGTTTAAATAAAAATGAGGTACAAAGTGAATAGAGTGAAGTGGAAACAAAAGAAATATGATCCAATCACTCAAAATATGTCCAAGGGGTTATATTTTACCGCATTAACTTACCAACTTCGGTTTAGCCTCAAGTGACAAATAAAGAACTCATAAAGGACAAATATACACAATGTACACTAGGCTATAAAATATTAATGATTCTCGGATCAATAATGTCAAACAATTAAGTTTAACCATAACTCATTATGCAAACCCATTGATCTTCAACTTTAACACCCTCAAAATAAACATATATATCATTTTGTTCACTCTATTTATTTTGAAGATATAAATTTTGAAGCATCAATAAAAACATGGCCTTTGCAATTTTACTTTTCTTTGCCTCTCTTTTCTTTTAGGATCTTAATAATAGTGTCCTTTCACACAAAGGATATTTCTCCTTTCGTAGCCCTTTCACATTGCTCACTCATATTTTTCACACAAATTAACTGTCGGGCAATGGTCCTCACATGCACAAATCCCCAGCTGTAAAAAATATATGTACAAGATTGATAAGAGATAAACTCACTTAGCTCATGCAACATAAATAGTTATAATCCACAAGAGCTCGTGCAAAGTGTGGGGGTATATGAAAAGTGAATTCATTAATAAAATCAAAGTCGAACACCTCCACGAAAGCACGGTTAAGAACAATCCTAAGCATTGAAAATCATAATTAAATGTCCTATTTACATAGAAACATGGACCGAATGGGATTCCAACACATCGATATACCACGCAAAATGTGTAAAACTAAACTACACAAACAAAATAAATCTTTTTGAGTTTTTAAATATTTTCCAAAAAAATGACTCCAATTTAAAAAAAGCCTGGAAAACCCAAATATTTTTGTATTTTTGCAATAAGACCCAATGAAAGGAAAATCAAAATACAAACGACTCAAACATTATATAACTAGCAAACACATATAACATGAAGCACAAATGCTACTGTATGTAAATATGCGAACACAATCAACTATTAGATTCAACACGAGAAGAATCGTGTGAAAGCATGAAAGAATTAACAAGCCTAACTTTTATCGCCTCTAAATCAGATTTTCTAATCCCCATAGGTTTAACGTGACGATCTAGGGTTTGGAGAATCTTACTGACACTAGTCTTAGACTTCCTAGGACCTTTTTTAATATCAAATCAAAAACACATAAGGTGATATTTCCTACTACAGTGTGTGCACATGTAGACATGAAGAGGAATGTTACTTAAGGTTCGATCTTTTTTAATGTCCTTGGAAGTGGTTGACCCTCTCAAAATATTGGTATTGGATTTGATAGCAGAAGCATCGGGATCATTAAAGTTAATTCCAAAATTGTCATATTTGATTAGTACGCTTAACATCTTATCCAACTTTTTTGACTTGGATTCCAATAAAATTTGACACAACTCGTATCTCTTAATATCTCTTATAACTCTTAAATTTTAGACTATAGAAAATGATGAGACTTAATAAAAAAAAATTAAGGACTCCTTCTTCAAAAATCTCCATCAAACCATGAAGGTTATCTCTCTCCCCCTCAATGAGTGTGAGCTTTTCCTAAGAATCTTTTCGTGTGCCCTAAGATCCTCAATCAATTTACTATCATAATTACCTACGGCATATTCCTTTAACTTATCTTCCAACTTCAAGTTTGCCTTCTTGAACTTTAACGACTCCGCGAATAACTCCCTAAAGGAAACTTAAATCTCATTTTCCTCAGCTTCATCTTCATCTTTTTTTCTTCCTCATTCTACTCACAACTCGCTTAGGATTCACATAACTTGGCCTCATAATCTTCATTCACATAATCATCTCCGTTGGAAGACTTTTCATTTATACTCACATGACTGGTTGTGAATACAGTATAATTACATTCAACAAGGGAATCAGGTTCCTCATTTAATTCAATATCGCTGAGGGAAGGATTATATGCCTTCGGCTTATTTCCTTCCTTACTTGGCCTAGTGAGACACTCAGCTTCCTTATGGCCATAACCCTCACACTAAAAACATATATCTGATTCATCCCTTTTAAATTTTTTATTACGATTATTAGAGAATTTTACATTATTATTAAACTTGTTCTTCTCAAATTTATTTTCATCGAATTTAAAGTTTTATTTGTCAAACTTGAGAAACTTCAAAAACTTCTTAGAAAAATGACCATATCATCATAATAGATATCAGATTCATTATCAAAAACACGTGTTTCATCCTTTCGAGCTTTTAAAGCAATGCCATTATCTTTCTTCATATTTTTTGAGTTTTTAGGTTTATAGGTTACCCACAAGCTCTTTAAGTTTCATTGAGCCCATATTTTCCAAAGAATTCAAAATAGTGACTTTGGGGTTAAATCTTTCAGATAAGGACCTTCAGATTTTCTTGACAACCCTAGTGTCAGGTATGCTATCTCCCAAGTTAAAAGAAGAGTTAACAATATTAGATAATCTCGTATAAAATTCATCAAAAAATTTGCCCTCATCCATTTTATTGGGTTCAAACTGAGTGGTAATGTTTTGGAGTTTGGAAGCCTTAACTGCACTAGTTCCCTCATGGGTAAGTTAGAGTATGTGCTAAGACTCTTTGGACGTCTCACATGTCATAATACGACAGAACTCCTCAGGTGTGACTACATAAAACAAAGCATTTATACCTCAGGAATTGTAATTCATTCGAATTTAATCTACTAGATTTTTAGGCGTAGTCCACCTGCTAACAACAACTAACCTTATTCGATCATCTATAGACTTAATTGCGTATTTTATACGCATTTTTAGTGTAATAAGACCCATAAAAAAGGTGTCCTGGAAGAAGGTTGACCTCATATATATAAACCTCTTAGATTCATGCATAAAAAATTGCTCTAATACCAATTTGAAAGTGCAAATGCTCGCTATTGTTATAAGGATTATTAAGCGCACACTGATTTTTAATTTTTCAATTTATATCTTGCACCAATGAAATGACAGTGTTAGATAAACAATTTACCAATTTTAATCTTAACCAGAGGATACATATAGGTGAGTATAAACAAGAATAAAATAAAAAAAATAAAGGAAACAAACCCCAACACATTGATGTACAAGAAAAACCCATAACGAGAAAAACCTCATATGGCCTAACCACACAACTCCTCTACGATATGGGTACTTTTACAAGAAAAACTTACACTTACTCACATACTCGACTTCTTCAAGCCATGATGCGCTTCATTATTCCTTGTAACATTCTTCATTGCCATTATTGGACGCCTTCCAATAACCACACAATGCATGTGTTTCTCACGTCTCGGTATCCCACCGATCTTATTTGTTTTCGTGATTAGTCTAGTCGTATCCCAACATAAACACGGTCTCCATCGCTTTGCAACACTCTCGATAAATAACGTAAACAACTATGGTGCATTCCAAAAGAGATCTCAAACAGACATATGTATGTAGGATTCTTGGATCTCAAACTTAGGTGTAAACTAGGGTTTGAGAGGTTTTAGATTTTACTCTAAAATTCATTTTTGCAAAAGAACTTTTATAAAAAAACTTGTCAACACCCTTATTTATACAAAAAAATAAATTTTGAGGCAGCATATTTTTTAAGGCATGTCTTTTGAATAAGAAACATAGGTTCGTTTGAACAATATTAATAATCTCGATCGAACCAAAAATCAAGTCGTTCGAATGACATAGTTATTCTTTCCATAACATATATCGAACGAATTCTTTTTGTCAAGCATAACAAATTCATTTGAAGTTCGTTTGAACTTCGTTGTAGCGAGAAGCCCAAGCTTGTTTGAACCAAAAGGAAACCTCATTCGAACGAACAACGTGATCTAGTTTGAATGAATTTACATAAAAACATATTTTTCTTCAAATATAGTTTGCGAATTATGCCTCAAATAATTTGCAAAACTAAACACCCCAAATAATAGAGGGATCAAACATAAGTATGCATTCATACCTCAATGATATCCCTCAGATGATGATACAAAACTCGACTCGAGACTTGATGTGTGCTCGATGTCTCTTTAAACTTAGCCTATATGGTCTTCACTCACACATCATAGTCTTGAAGGACAAACAACTCAAATCCTAACCTACGACTAAATCAGGTTTCGTCTAAACAAAATTAAACAATTACATACAAATTGACTCGATTGGAAATTGTCCTTACCTGGAATTGACAAATGTAAAGAAATATCGAATTAAGCAAGTGTGCTAATAAGGAACATATAATGAGTTATTTCAATTGGAATTAAACAAAGATTGTATAATAAATTCAAGGAACCTAGTCCAAATTTCATTAAAAAATAGTAACACAATATAACTAATATAGATCATAAATAACAAATATACTAGTTAAGTGCACCACAAATAGATATAATGACTCATATGTGCAGTCAATAAGTATATATAATGGAGTAATATGCAATAATGTGAGATAATTGTGAAACCATATGTATTTAAACAAAAAAAGGATTTTATTTGATGACAACATAATTGATATAAAGAACATACTTCATTATCTTCTTTCTCATGTACTTGAGATTAAAACAAACACTTAAGATATTATGAGATATGCAATCCAGAACAATTCATCCAGGCAACCATCCTAATGAAGATAATGAAGCCCTTAAAACTAAGACAATTATGATCATAAACTAAAGATAATAAAGTTCACAAGATTGACTTGAAGCTTGCATCATCCAGTACCCTCATATGTGACTCAGACAACCAGTCAGATATCAACCAGTATCCTCGTGTGTCATTCAGGCTATCATTTATATAAGATGTTCTATCTCAACACACAACATATGATCCAAATCATGCAATAAATACATCCCAAGCCCTTGATTGATGTCTCAAGCAAGTCAAAGAAATGCTCAGAAGCCCAGAAAACTTTTATTTTAGTTTGTTGTACTTTCAGAACCAATGTACAAAAATAAAGTAACTTGGTTTAATTATGCATAAGCTCTAACCCACTCACCTAAACCTACCCTAAACATTTCCAAAACCTTACCCTAAAACCCAAAGTTTCAGTTGACTCAAAGTTAGGGTTCATTCGATTGAAAGTCCTAAATACCAATTTCAATCAACTCACATTCACTTTGAGAGATCTCGACTTTTCAAAGGCATTTTGGGGGAGTTTCAGTCGAATGAAACTCCACTTTCAATCGACTAAAAGTGCCATCTTTGTGCCTTCTCACCTTAGTAACTTCTTCCAACCTTTTAACCTATTATCCCATGGTTTCCTAAACTTCTACAAAGATATTTACCTAAATTTTATTGCCCTAATCCAAACCCTATATATACCCACCTCATATTTTATTCAAAAACACACAGATAATAACAACGTTCTCTCAAGAAAGTTCCATTATACCAAAGTTCATGTCATCCCCTCCCTTGAGTTTTGGTGAGAGAAGTCACTTGTGATTTTTAAACCCGAAAACTCTCATTATGCCTTAGCTTCAAGAAAACCCACTTGAACCTAAATTTCCATTCCCATTCCATCTTTAGCAAAGTTACAAACCCAATTCCCACTTGTTCTAAATCTATACCCGAAAATCCAATCGATGTATATAATTGTGAAACTTGTTTACTTGTCTTTTTTGAGAGAGAAAATAAACTTATTATTCTATTATTTTTGTAAATCAACTTTTTTTTACTTTTTGTTATGTATATCAACATTGTGACGAACGGTTAAGCTTCCTTGTATCTTCCTGGTCGATAGTGTCATTTTTGCGAATAGTCAAGGCATTTAAATACATTAGGCTATTGCATGGGTATTGCTTAAGCAAGGACAAGTTTAGCGTCTTGTTGGTTACGATCTTCAAGGTAGCGTTCCTTGTGAGGTTTTGATTCTGTCGTATGTGAACATGAGATAGTGAAGTTATCGAGCATCGTCTCTAGCATGGACGTAGGAAGAGGCTGAACCACATTACAATCTCAGTTTGCAAAGTCTCAATATTGTCTATCTCTTAACTAATTATAATATTGTTAATAAATTACATGTGTATAGTTTAATTTATCATATTACAATTAACCATTAAAATTAAGTTGAGAAACTTTTTAAAATCACCACTAATACCATATACCCAATTCACCCACCCTATTGGGTATATTTTCAGGCCAACAAATGATATCAGAAACTAGTTCGTAGATATTTATTTTGAAAAGTATATTTTGAGTGTAAATATCAAAGATAAACGGAAAGCATTTCACAAAAATTTTTGGGTAGATATGATATACCCCTTTTTTAAAACAGAAGACCTCAAAACATGGAAAGCCAAAACCTCTCGGCATATTCAATCTATTAATTACTATCTTAGGAAAATTAATAATTATAACAAATCTCCGTTAATAGATGGACTAACTCCCTAAAAGAGATATTTTTATATAATGAAGTTATGATAATTTTGCGGTCTTCTCTGGATAATATTTTTTCAAGATAAGTAGCACATTGCGCAGAAGCCAGCGATATTTGGGATACACTTTCAAAAGAGTTCTTGAATGAAGTTCCACCAAAAGAAGTGGTGTTAAGTTCATCAAACGAACAAAGTATACAAATAGAAAAGGAATAGGAAATAGTATAGGAGTAATGATCATGAACCAAAGACAATGAACTTCACATGATTGACTTGAAGCTTGCATCATCCAGTAACCTCATATGTGACTCAGATAAGCGGTCAAATATCAACCAACATCCTAATGTGTTATTCAAACTATCGTTTATACAATATGTTCCATATCAACACACAAAATATTATTCAACTCATGTAATAAATACACCACGAGCCTTTGATTGATGTCTCATGCAAGTCAAAGAAATGCTCAAAAGCCCAGACAACTTTTACCTTATTTTATTGTACTTTGGAAACCAATGTTCAAAAGCAAAGTAACTTGTTTTAATCATGTATAAGCTCAACCCACTCACCTAAACCTACTTTAAACTTTTCATAAACATTCCATAAGGCTTAGTCCCTAAACAAACATTAGTTTGCCTAAAATAAAAGTTTTAGTCGACTTAATGTTATGTTTCACTCGATTGAAAGTCACGGATACCATGTTCAGTCATCTCGTATTTACTTTGACCCATCTCATCTCTTCAAAGGCATTCTGGGGTAGTTTTAGTTGACTGAAACTCCATTTTTAGTCGACTAAAAGTGCCATCTTTGTGCCTTCTCACCTTGGTAACTTGTTCCAACCTTTAAACCTATTATCCTACCTAAACTTCGACCAACATATATACCTAAATTTTGTTTCCTAATTGTCATCCTAGCCCTATATATACCCACTCCTATTTTATTCCAAAATACGCAAAAACCAACAACATTCTCTCAAGCAAAGTTCCATTATCATAAAGTTTGTGTCATCCCCTCCCTTGAGTTTTAGTGATAAAAGTCCCTTGTGAGTTTTAAATCCCAAAACTCTGATCACAACTTATCTTCAAGAAAACTCACTTGAACTTAAATTTCCATTCCCATTCCCTCTTTACAAAGTTACAAACCCAATACCCACTTGTGCCAAAGCTATACCCGAAAACCCAATTGAGCTATATACTTGTGAAACTTGTTTACTTGCCTTTTTAGAGAGAGAAAGTAAACTTATTATTCCATTATTTTCGCTAATTTTCCACTACGCACAACTATTAATCACACCGTTCGAAGGAAAACTCGTGAATTTTTTTAAGACGACCTATTTCTCGACAATTCAAACTATTTAGCTTTGGCCATCCGTAGTCCACGCGAAAAGGTAATTTTGGCCGTTTTGGGACTTCCAGTGCATCAGGAAAATAATTAGGTACAAAAATATTCTAATTTTCCACTACGCAGGACTATTAGTCACACCGTTTGAAGAAAAACTCGTGAATTTTTTGAAGACGACCTATTTCTCGACAGTTCAAACTATTTGGTTTTGGCCCTCCGTAGTCCGCGAGACAAGGTGTTTTTTTACCGTTTTAGGACTTCCAATGCATCAGAAAAATAATTAGGTACAAAAATATTCTAATTTTCCACTACGCACGACTATTAATCACACCGTTCGAAGGAAAACTCGTGAATTTTTTTAAGATGACCTATCTCGCGACAGTTCAAAGCAATAATTTTGGTTACGTATCTCATTATTGTGACGAATGGTTAAGCTTCATTGTATCTTCTCGACTAGTAATTCCATTTTTACAAAAATTCAAGGCAATTAAAGACCTTGGGCTATTGCGTGGGTGTCGCTTGAGCAATGACAAGTTTAGCATCTTGTTGGTTGCGATATGCAAAGTAGCATTCTTTATAAGGTTTTGGTTCTGCCATAGGTGAACCAGAGATAGTGAAGTTCTCGAGTATCATCTAGAGTGTGGACTTAGATAGAGGTCAAACCACGTTAAAATCTCAGTTTGCAAAGTATTATTATTCTCTATCTCTTAATTGATTATATTATTGTTAATTAATTACATGTATATGGTTTAATTTATCATGTTACAATTAATCATTAAAATTAAGTTGAGAAAGTTTTTAAAATCACCACTAATCCCACATACCCAATTTAACCCTCCCGTTTGGTATATTTTCGGCCCAATAGCATATCTCAGAGATATTTATATTGAAAAGTATATTTTGAGTATAAAGATAAAAAAAAATGGAAATCATTTCAAAATCATTTTTGGGTAGATACGATATACCCATTTTTAAAGATAAGTCTTCAAAACACGGAAAACCAAAATCTCTTGGCTTATTCAATCTATTAATTACTATCTTAGAAAAAATATTAATGATAACAAATCATCATTACTAGATGGACTAGCCCCTAAAAAAAGATTTGATCTAATTAATGAAGTTGTGATGATTTTACAGTCTTCTCTAAAATAATGTTATTGAAGGCAAAGTAGTACATTGCATAGAAGCTAACAATATTTGGGATACACTTTCAAAATAATTCTTGAATGAAGGTCCACCAAAAGAAGTGGTGTTAAGTCCATCAAAGGAACAAAGTATACAAATAGGAAAAAAGAGGAAATAATAGAGGGATGGCGATCATGAACCAAAGATAATAAAGTTCACAAGATTGACTTGAAGCTTGCATCATCCAGTAACCTCATATGTGACTTAGGCAACCAGTTAGATATTAATCAGCATCCTCATGTGATATTTATACTATAATTTATATGAGATATTCCATCTCAGCACACAACCGGTGATCCAACTCATGCAATAAATACATCACGAGCCCTTGATTGATGTCTCCATCAAGTTAAAGAAATGATCGGAAGTTCAGACTACTTTTAACTTATTTTGTTGTACTTTGGGAACTAATGTAAAATACTAAAGTAAGTTATTTTAATCATCTATAAGCCCAACCCAACTCGCCTAAACCTATATTGAACCTTTACTAAACCTTCCTTAAGACGTGGACTCTAAACAAACATCAGTTTGACTAAAACAAAAATTTCCATTCGACTCAAAGTTAGGGTTCAGCCCACGGAAAGTTAAGAATACCAAGTTCAGTCATCTCATCTTCACTATAAGACATATCATATTTTCAATGGCATTTAGGGGGAGTTTCAGTCGACTGAAACTCCACTTTCAATCGACTGAAGGTGCCATCTTTGTGTCTTATCACCTTGGTAACTTCTTTTAATCTTTCAACCTATTATCCCATGGTTTCCTAAAATTCTACCAACATATTTACCTAAATTTTATCGCCCTAATCCTCATCCTAACCCTATATACACACAGCTCTTATTTTATTTCAAAATACACAAATAACAACATTCTCTCAAGCAAAGTTCCATTATCCCAAAGTTTGTGTCATCCCCTTCCCTGAGTTTTAGTGAGAGATTTCCCTTGTGAGTTTTAAGCCCTGAAACTCTCATCATATTGTAGCTTAAAAAAACTCACTTGAACCTAAATTCCCATTTCCTCTTTAGAAAAGTTACAACCCCAATACCCACTTCTGCTAAAGCTATACCTGAAAACCCAATTAAGTTATATACATGTGAAACTTCTTCACTTGTCTTTTTAGAATGATAAAATAAACTTATAATTTCATTAATTTCATAAAGCAAATTTATTTTACTTTTGGTTATGTATCTCATTGTTGTGACGATGGGTTAAGCTTCAGTATATCTTCTTGGACAGTAGTGTGGTTTTTTTGAACAATCAAGGCATTTAAAGACCTTGGGTTATTGTGTGGGTGTCACTTGAGAAATGACGAGTTTAGCATCTTATTGGTTGTGGTCTGCAAGGTAGCTTTAATTATGAGATTTTGGTTCCATCGTAAGTGAAATGAAGATATTAAAGTTCTTGACGACAGAGGCTGAGGCTGAACCACGCTAAAATCTCAATTTACAAAGTCTCATTATTCTCTCTCTCTTAACTGCCCATACTATTATTGATTATTTACCTGCCTATAGTTTAATGTATTATATAATAATTAATGTTTACCATTAAGTTAAGAAAGTTTTTAAAATCGCCATTAATACCATATACCCAATTCACCCACCTCTTGGATATATTTTCGGGCTAACAATAGTGATTAAATGGCCTAAATAATCCATATTGTGCCAAATGAAGAGACAAAAAAATTAGCCAGCGATTGTACGATAGATAATTAAATAGAGAAAAGATTCAAAACACCCAATAGTATAAAATGACATAAAAATGTCATAAACGATATCCAAATAAGTAATGATAACTTCTATCAAAATTTGTACTCCAACCCACTGAGTACGATAATATATAAATTCACTAAAACGAAAGGAGCAAGTGTCCAAACCATAACCATAAACACGAACCGCCCAGAGATTTTGTATAAGAGGAACTAATGTAAAAATATGCACAAGTCTAGGTGTCCAATTTACCATCCTAAAAGTGGCATAAAAGGATATGCATCGGGGATAAGGATTTCCGTTTGAAAGATTTGCATGATGCTTTTTTGGATTGACCTTAAAAAAAGACTCAAAGTATATTTGGTCAATGTAATAACACAGTCTGTTCATATTAGGGGACATGGATATAGTTAATATTGTGGTTATCCCGGGGTCTCGAATTCCCTTCGACGCGCGCACAAGGTGCGCCCCTTCTTGGGGTGCTTGACCATCGTCATTATGGGGATTAATGTAAAGAGACAGAGTCGGCAACCTATTTTTCTCAAAAAAGGAAAAAGAATGCCATTGCCTCGAGAGTACGACATCAAGGCCAATACTGATGTTTACGAAACCAAGTAATTAGAAGGTCCAGGGGCTAAGTTATGGAATGTGAATGTGTTAGGCACCCATCCCTCCCTTTCAGTCTCTCGTGGAAAAATGTTAATCTTCTCCTTTTAGACTCTGTGATGTGTGTGCAAGTGTGTAATATGGATAAAGAATGGAATCATTCAACTCGCGACATGAAAAAAGACGGAGTCAATTCATCCTTAGAACTATTCCCGAAAATAATAATTCAAAATATAATATGAGTGTTTGCCAAATCACACGTAGTTATAGAAGAGAGAATGTGTTTATTGGACGAAACACAAACATGTAAGAATATAAGATTCATAAAGAATATTTGTATAAGATATGAACGAAACATATAAACACTCATAAAGGAGGATTCGAATCTCGAGATTGGCCCAAGACGCCTATGTAGCCCAAGGGGCATCAAAGTCCATGTAGTTTGAAGATATCATAGGGTGTGGTTCAATCCATAAATTCAAATGGGATATTTCTCTTATGTGTGTGTGTGTAAAGAGAAAATGTGCTTTTAAGAGTGCGAGTGTGAAATGCAAATCCCCCTTTTGGAATTTATGGATAACCCCCTTTTTTCTTCCTTTTGGGGTTTTTATGAAAATAAATTGTGTGAAAATACTACTAATAAAAAGTTGAGATTAATGGATGTAATGTAAAAAGTATTAAAATAAAAATAAGATGACTAATGCTAAAATGGAAGAATTGAAGAAAGAGATGGCAAATTAGACCTACTTATTAGTGCTTGATGTTGACCTTGAAATGTAGATATGATAATCTTGCAATGGTATGAAAGTAGTATGGAGAGGTGGGGGGAATAACCATGTGAGGTGAGAAATTGATCGAATGGAATGTGGGAAATTGGGTGTTTTAAGAAAAGGGAACAACTCTGAATTCGAAAGAATGTTCTCTAATTTGCCGAGAGGGGTGTCTTTCGAAGTGAGGTCAAGGTCTCTATTTATAAGGCCAAGGGGGTCCCTATAGTCATAGTCCTACGCCCGCCTATCAGCATAGTACTCAGACACACTGCCGATGGGCTAGTTCCCTGGGGTGCCTATAGGCAGTTCGGAACAGGTTTTTTAAAAAATGGGCATAAAATGCAAATATTAAGTCCGAATCAAGCACAGGGTAGATAATTATAAAGGTTATTTAAAGACCTTTAAGAATACTTAAAGCCACTCACAAGTCCAGGAGCTGACCGAAATCAAACGGGTCTCGAAAGCGCTCGATGGTCTCTAGACGACAGGTTTTCGAAGGAAAACAGACCGTTCGTCCGAATTGTAAGGTCGATTTGTGCACGATACAGACTTTTGGAAAGGAAATTCAGTGCCATATAATATTTCAATTAAATTCGTTAGGTTCATAGGATTGACCACGATCAAACGGGTCCCGAAAATGCCCGATAATCCTTCAGGGTAAAACAGGTCATTCGTCTGAACTGTAAGATTGATTCGCGCAAATAATGGACCATTGGAAAGGGTATTCAGAGACGTTTAAAAATTCATTGAGCTTTACTCAAGCTAGAGAGTTGACCAGAGTGAAATGGGGCCCGAGAGCGCCTGGTAGCCTCTAAATAAGTTTTCGAGATAAAATAAATCGCTCATCCGGGCCGTAAGTCCGATTCGCGCATGAGACGGACCATTGGAAAGGGAATTAAGTGCCATTTGAGATTTCATGGAGCTTTCGGTTGGGCGAGAAAGTTCATTGGAGTCAATAATGGTCCGAGAGAGCTCGGTGGCCTCTAGATCGGTACTTGGAGTATGACCTAGGGTTTATGGTGAACAAGTGAGTGTTGAGGACCTAAGGAGGTGCTTAGGTGGGTCCTAGGATGGGGTGTCTACATATACTCTTATAGAGGGTTTCCTTAAACTTCACCGACCTGAACAAAGCCTATCCCAAAGATACTTTTCCCTTGCTAAAGATTGACCAGTTGATTGATGCCACAACCAACCATGAACGAATGAGTGTCTTAAACACTTATTCAGGTTATCATCATATCCTTCTGTTTATGATCGATTAATAGAATACCTCATTCATTACTACTAATAGCTTATATTATTACACCTTCATGCCATTTGGACTATAAAATTATAAGAGAAATCTATCAGCGATTGGTCACCGAAATGTTCAAGCATCAGTCGGGTGATACCATTGAGTTTTACATAGACGACATGCTCGCTAATAAAAGATACAAATGAGACCATATGGATGACTTGATGAAGATATTCTAGGTTCTAAAATATTACAGAATAAAGCTTAACATAACCAAATGCTCTTTTGGAGTCCAGTTTAACATAACCAAATGCTCTTTTGGAGTCCAGTTTGGGAAGTTTGGGGGCTATGTGGTCAGTCAAATGGGAATTAAAGAAAATCCTGACCAGATCGAGGTGATGAACAATATCCAACCACCTAAAATAGTAAGGAAAATTTAAAAACTGACCGAGATGTTAGCATCACTCAATTGTGCATCATATCTAAATCATCTAAAAAGTGCCAACCCTTCTCTCAACTCTTGAAGAAAAAGAAGGAACCAATTCGGGATGAAGAATATACAAAGGCACTCGAATAAATCAAGCGCTACCTAAGTCAACTCTTATACTTGTGGTCCAAAATCTGAGTGATCCAGTGTACTCGTATCTCTCGGTATTTAAACACGCCGTAAGCTCAATATTGGTATGTGAGAATGAGGGGCACTAGTCCCGATCTATTATGTTAACAAAATATTACTAAATGTTGAGAAATGCTACCTTCCTTTGGAAAACTCATCTTACTCATTAGTAATCGCCTCACGCAAGCTGAATCACTACTTTAAAGCCCACTCCGTTAATATGATCATTTCCTTTCCATTAAAGGCAGTCCTCAGAAAGGCAAACCTCTATAGGAAGATGTCCAAATGGTTGGTGGAATTGGGGAGGCTCAGTATCCATTATCAACTTATAACTGCTATCAAAGGACATGCATTGACAAATTGCATTATTGAATTCACTAGAGGGCATGCGCCCGACGAAAATGGAGATTACCAATCAAATGACCACTAAAGATTCTAATCAACTCAACAAATGGACGCTTTATGTTGACGGAGCATCTAGTTAAAAAGGGTTAGGATAAGGGATTATCTTAGTAACTCTGAATCTTAATGTGCTCGAAAAATAAATCAGACTTGACTTTAAGGCATCCAACAATGATGCCAAGTATGAGACCCTCATCAGTGAATTGAAAAAATCTTTATGCTCAACTGGATGGATATAATTATTGCATACTCACAGGAAGACACACTACTCACTGGTAAAAATGAGGTCCATCAAATCAAAATTAACTTCGCATAATTTTATTAGTCCCCTAAGGGGAATCTCTATATATGATCTTTTACTAGGCCATATGTGCAATGCGTGCACCTCAATGATGTTGATGAAGTTTTATACGAGCTTCATGAGGGGATGTATGGAAGTTATGCATAGGCAAGATCTTTGGCATCCAAAGCCATAAATAAGGGGGTTTAGTGGCCTTATATACAAAAGAATGCAGTATCATACGTAAGGAAGTGCAAAAAATGCTAAGTATACTCGCTAATGCTTCATCAGTCGACTAACGACCTCAGATTATTAAATAACCCATGGCCTTTCATGCAATATGAGTTATATATTGTAGGTCCCCTACCTACAATGCCTACGAATCAGAACTATCTCTTAGTCGACATGAATTACTTTACCCAATGGTTAGAATCTAAACCTCTACGGAGTATAAAAGATACCAATACGATCAAGTTTATTTGAAGGAACACTGTGACCCATTTTGGGATGCCGAGGGCACTTATAATCGATAATGGAATGAAATTTGAGAGTGGACCATTCCACGATTTATGTATCAACCACAACATCAAACACCACCTTAGTCTGGTGGCCTATCCCCAAAGCAACAGACGGCTTGGGGCCTTCAATAAGACAATACTCGATGGAATGAAGAAAAGATTAGAAAAGGCAAAAGGTGCTTAGGTGGACGAGCTCTGCCGTATCATCTGGGCGTACCTAATAACACTCGGGAGATCAACCGAGGAAGTGCCAATCGCCTCAGCTTACAAAATAAAAGCCATAATTTCTTTAAACATCGGCTTTTTGACTATAAAGACGATCATTGCCAATCAAAGCATTAATGAGACTAATATCAACCCGGTTGAATGAAGAAGAGAATAAGTACTAATCCAACTGGCATTCTACTAACAACAATTGACCAGGAAATACAACAAATGAGACAATTTGAGGAAGTTGTAGGTTAAATATTATGTGCTAAGAAAGGTCATCGATAATGTGAGGAAACCATTAGACATAAAATTGGGCCCTAACTGGGGGGTTCCATTTAAAGTCATCAGGGACGACCTCTAAAGATCTTACTGTTTAGAAATAAAGGAGGGCAGGGAGATACCTAGGGCTTGTAATATAACAAACCTTATGAAATTTTATTTTTGAAATGTTTTATTTTTTTAAGTCTTAGTCCAATTTCTAAAGTTTATACGTAGCTTGATTATGTACTTTTTTTAATTTGTTAAACTCTTAGGATGATTTAAAGTTCAATTAATGCAATTAGATTTCATATTGTTCCAAATGGCAAGCTAATGTTATTACAAATTTATCCGACCATATTATGATCATTTTGTTGCCTTAATAATATTACACTTTATCGTATTTTAAGGTTACATATTTTCGTCATTGATAAATATGAAAACACCAAAAATTGCCTAGGCAAGAAAATGACATACTTGGGATCCCTGGGCACTAAGTGTTATGAGTTTGGTTGGCTAAAATCCTGAATGGGTGGATGGCCCAGCAACCAAGTGCATTTTTTCCACAGTTTGGTTCTAGGCTTAAGGTGGTGTGCCAACACTATCCTAAAGGGTAAGACCAACAATAACACATGCTCGACATATAAAATGGGAAAAGCCAAACACGAAATTAAACTCTAATTTCATTCATAACATTCATTTAACTACAAAAATAACCAAGGTTACAAAATGATAAGATCGACAGTCATATTGAGCAAGTTACCAACTCACTTATGATAGCTCGGTAACCGTCATCGAGATTAAGATAAAACTCATCGTAACTGTCATGGTCAATGAGATAATTATTTACCAGTTGTATTGGGATTGCGTCATGTGTTATATAACACTTTTTGCTCCAAAAATGAGGTAGCCGAGTAAAGGAAGAATCCACCTGGTACCAATACCAAAATCAAGAGTCGTTAGGGATCTTGCTGATGGCCAATCCATTTATCCATCCATGCTTATAGGCTAACCGCCTGGATTTATCCAGGTTTAAGGGGCATCCATCCAACCTTCATTATAACCAACAACCCAAACTGCGTGAGGACCCATTCATATCTCGACATTCACCCACTCAGAGATGAATCGACACCTGAACTCCTTTATAGTATTATTATTAAGGACATGAATCATTTTATAATAAGGCGATTGAGAACGGATAAAAAATGGAAGCTTGTGAAAGAAATTTATTGAAAATGAAAAACGAGAGGAAAAGAAGACTTATAGTACGAAGTAGTACAATGGAGCTCTGGAGTAACTTGAAGATGAAAATAAATGGTCAATGAACCAAATTGACGGCTTAAAGAGAACAAGTGGGATAGAATAACTTACGAGGAAAGTCTCATCATTTGATGGAACACCCCCAAATGGAGGCCTTGTACACGCAACCACCCCTTCTGATGATTGTCGCACATTTACCTGCATGCCCCTAAAAGTGTCACGGCAAAATACTCACATGCCCTTAAAGTTTAACAAAAAATATTAAACAAGTTCATAAGTGTAAAACACAAGTGTCAGCATCCACTACACCAAATCCTACGAATGGTCACGCCCAGGTGGTCACGGCCCAAGTCCGTGATCAACCGATCACGAACTTGGGCCGTGACCATTTTAATTTTTGGCGTGACTATATTTACTACCACACTTAGTCATGGTTGCTCTGGAAGTGGTCACGGACCAAATCCCTAACCACTAGGGGTCACGGCCCAATTCCGTGACTAGGGTGTGATGAACTTGGCGCCAAATTCATGCCAAAATCCCCTCAAATCTATGTCGCGAATGGGTCATGAACTTGGACCGTGACCATAGGCATGACGAAGCATAAAACATACACAAATTGGGTCACGGTTGGGGGTCGTGAGCATTTCTTGGTCAGGGCCACGGCTATGGGCCGTGACCATCCTTCATTCCAGCAGTGGTTTTAATGGACAAATGGTCACGCATGGTGTGTCATGGCCTAGAGTCGTGACCAGGTTCAATCTAACAAGGTTACCCCTCATTTATTGGTCGCGCATGGTGGGTCACAGCTCTAGGACGTGACCAGGTTTAGAACTTAAGAAAAAAAAGACCCGCTGAGAATCATTTTTGCCGAACGAATTCTCTCTCAAGGCTTGTGCGATTTTGTTTCGATTTGTGAGATTTCACAACATCAGGTGCAATTTCATTTCGATTTCATCAGAATTCTCTCTCAATGTTTTACCTAGAATGGTTAAGTCAAGCCTTAACGCTGCCTTGCTTCTCAATCCTCCAAACCAGTTCCCTCTGAGGTTCCCTGTGACACCCCGCCTAATAATATACCGGGTGATCAATCATATATCAAAATAAAATAGGAATCCCAGTTGGTTCATCCATAGCATCACTGTCGAAAAACTTATTAAAACTTACTAACCACCTAGTATTCCAAAAAGCTGGTGCCAAATTTTAACTTTTTAATTAAACAAAACAGTACATGCGGAAATAAATATAAACCATTCACACAACTAAATTAAATCAAATGAATAATTAATTTAACTACTTGCCGAATAAACCATCGGCCACCAAAGTAATTAGTTCAATAACAAACATCGAACAATACAATAAATAAATCTCACAACTGCAACTAAAAAGTCTGGGTGACATGCCATAAGTAAACTGAAACTGAGAGATGATTCCTACTCTAGGAAATAATGAACGATGCGTCTAATCTAAGCTCCTGCTAGCATCCACATATACCGCAGCTTCGTGTCCCTGGAATAGAATATCAATCCTAGCGTCCCTGTGGCTGGACACCTAAAAGGTTTTGAAAATAGTTTATAGCAAGGGTTAGAACCCAAAACATTTTGAAAATATTTAGCAAGTGAATTAACTGCAGTAATTTAAAATGCATGAATGCGCTTCATATTTAAGTTAGTGTCGCACTCTCTTGGGGACATTCTCACCCCTCCACTATTGTGCACACCTAATTGTTACCTTAACCCCACCTAGTTGTATTACCCCGTCCAACTAGTCCTGGTATAATCTCCCCATTGCCATACTACTCTAACCCGAGTATTATAATTCATGGGTTATAAGTTATCTCACCAATTAACTTAATTAATTACCTTTTAAATAATATCATATAACCGTGACGCAAGTTATATAAAGGAAGTACATCACATACTGTATTATGACCCACTATAATATTACATCTCATTATATACGTACCTTTACTAAAACATCCACACATAATTCATATGTATATCCATCCCTCCGAGTATACCCTCACCAGATGATTCCCTCTAAAGTGCTATCTCACTAGGTGTGCTCACATATCCCAGTTACCCAAGTTGGAAATCGCTCACTAACCTGGGCCAAAATATAAACATAGTGGAGGCGGTCATATTCCTTCCCTGAAAGTGAGATAAGCCCCTCACCCATATATTGGACGCTATCACTTGGGGATATACTCGCCCTACTCCTCAAGCTAGGGGATTCACCCACGTCGCGCAACCTCCCTTGATAGCACTAGAGAATAAAAATTAAATAAATATCTAGTCACTGATATTTAATAGCACACATAATATATACACATATATGTACTATCACTATACCGTATATATATAATATATACCCCCGCTTTACCATGTACTAAATAACCCGTAACACTAGCCTAAAATTTCTTGAGTCTCTAGCCCGACTCAACTTAATTAATTCTTTTATTTATTAATTTATCATCATCCCGAGTCTATGGTCCGACTCTAATTTATTTAATTTACACATCAATTAATATAATATTTCTCCCGAGTCTATGATCCGACTCTAATATAAATACTTTACACATTGATTTATATAATATTTGCCCGAGTCTATGATTCGACTCTAATTTAATTAATATACACATTAATTAAATTTTAATACCTTGTGTCACTCAACCAACATACCCGAACTCGCTCACTTGGCCCGTATATAATTAACTTGAAATCTAATTACCCAAATTTATCCATAAAGTGCCTCACGTAAATCCTCCCTAATACCAATTACTTTCCCCTATAATTGTTAGGAATAGGTGCCTCCAATTTATTTATCATTAAATAAAGCATATGAATTAAATTAAATATTAATTTTCCTCTTATATATAAAACTGGGCGAACTGTCAAAAATCTGGGACCATTGATCGATCGATCCCTTCCATCGATCGATCGATCGAACAGATATTCTTCTTCTCCGGCTTGCTGTTTCAGCCATTGTTAACCTAACCAAGCTTTTAGTTCCTCTCTTAACATCCTCAGGTCATAAGCAATGATATATTCACTTGAAAGAAGGTTCTAATCATCCTATTAATCTTAATTCAACAATTAATTTCCAACAAGTCCAACACTTTGCCGATTTGGATTTTATCCGGATTTCAAATCTCCAATACGATTTTCATTCCTAATAATAGAAATTAACCATCGATTCTCACTAGTTTTAAAATATGATTCATACCTCTACATTCCAGAATCATAAACATAATAAATTTCACCCCTAATCCCATTAAAGTATATCCATTACCGAAAGCCCAGTTTTACATGAATACCCACCCAAAACGAATTTTGGTTTACATTTCCCATAATATGAATTGATTATCATCAATTTAAGAATCACAACAGTTAACCACTTACCTCTAATTGTTCGTAGAGTCTGATCCGTTGGTGTAGAAAAGGTGTTGACGATGAACACTCACTTTTGTCCCTTAATTTGACTCCAAAAGATCCCCAATTGGCTCTTGATTTGCTTTCCCAAATTCCCTCTCAAGCCCTAGGTTTAGAGTTGTGTTAACTGTCGTTCAACACTTCCCCAGTTAGGTTAAAAATCCTTAATCCCGTTTTTGGCCACTTGGGCCTAATTAAAATGGCCTAAATCCCCCCATGTGGGCCTGGCTATGCCCAAAAATTTCCCGAGTCCCAATTACGACCCCCGGGTACTCTTCTTTTTACTATCTCGACCCATCCGGACTCAACCGCGCACTCAGAATTGACATCTGAAATACTTTATAACATTTCCAAATTTTGACCTGAAAATGCGACACACATTAATTCGAACAATTTAACTTAAAGTCGCCAATTATAAATAATCCTTCCCACTCAAATAAATTCTCCAAATCATAAATTTAAGTTTCTATAATTTAAATATTTTTATTTCTCCCAGAAATAATTAAATACTAAATCCTCAAAATTACGGGGTGTTACATACTCCCCTCCCCCTTATAAAGGAATTTCGTCCTCGAAATTAAGATGAGCCAAGTGTTCCAAGCTTCGAATATCACTCTCTAGTCTTGTGCCTCTAAGCTCGCTACATCTATCTCTCCCGCTCCAAACTATGAGTTACACAAATATGCATTTTAATTAATCAAGGCTCCCATACACCCTGTACCCGTGCTTAACCGCACAAAAGTTACTCTAATTAACCAGATTGCCCATACACCCTATCCCCGTGCTAAACCGTACGAAAGCTACCCGACTATGCTAGCCGTAACCCGTAACATAACTTTCAACCCGTAGTCATATCACATATATATATATATATATATATATATATATATATATAATGGCGGGGGTACCCAACCCATGTACTAACGACCAAACATCTCCCCACTTCCAACGTTGCGCTAAGTTTCATGCGTGGGACATCTCGCAAAGCGAAATCCAAATAAGGAACCCCCCTGATACACTACCACCTAACATTATCGGTCGTTGAGATCCGTTAGACCCTCAGTCCATAACACGTACCCCAAATACTTGTCTCTTAACACAAAAGCGTACACGCCTACCCTTATGCTACAAAAGACAATATAAAATACCGCGCCCTTACTATCACTAGTTCTTGCGTAAAATAAACCCCGAGCGATCTCTCCCTGCTCGAAAATAAATCTAACCACCCTGATTCACTTCAGTAGACACCCCTACTTACCGGGATAAAATATGGGAACAAAAGACCTCATTATGTGTCAATCACACCACGCAATACAACATATATACACATATACATATAGGTTAGACACCCTCTCAGGTAGGCTTGTCAATAGATCGGATTTTATCCGAATCCTATCCATTTATACGGATTTGGATCAAATCAGAAACCCGATTACTCGATTATCCATTTATTAAATGGAGCGGATTTGGATTCATATGATCCAATCCGTTAATAATCCGATCCGATTAATATTTATAATATATATATTATTATATATATATATAATATTTTTAATTATATATATTGAATTTTCTAATATTTTAAATATATATTATATTAATTATTTATAATATTATACTAAACCTAACCCTAACACACTAAAAAACCACACACACGCACGCACACGGCTAAGGGCCTAAAGCTAACCCTAACACTAAAATAACCACACGCACGCACACTACACACTAAACCTAAATCACTCTCTCACTCTCACAAGAGCGGCGACGCCCTCCTGTCCTCCTGCTCTCCTCCCTCCTCTCCTCCTGCTCGCCTCCAATCTACTCCTCCTGAGTCCTGCTCGGCTCCGATCGGTCTAACACAGAGAGCAGGTATGTGCCACTGCCTACACCTCTCCCCATATCTCCACTTACAAACACATATATATTTCGATTAACTCAGATTTTTGACACAGATTTTTTTAACTCACATATTTGACACATATTTTTTTAACCCATATTATTGACCCATTTATGATTTGTTTTTTTAACCCAGATTTTTGTTATCCCATATGACACATATTATTCATTTTTTGTTCTTGTATTTGAAATTTCTACAGTTGGTTTAAGCTATACTTTAAATTTATTACGGTGAAATTTGGGTTAAATCCTATGCTCAAATTTCTAGAGCTTAGTATAATCTTGTGCTAAAAAAAAATTTAGTCTGAATTTTTTTTTTCAATTTATTATGCTGAAATCTTGTGTTGAAATTTACTATGCTGATTTTTTTTTTCAATTTATTGTGCTGAAGTTTTTTTTAATTCGAAATCTATTGTGCTGAATTTTTTTTAGTCTGAAATTTATTGTGCTGAAATTTACTATTCTGTTTGGTAGGTATGTCTTCATTGGATCCTTGTCAAAATTCGAGCGGTTTGATAGCCAACAACACGATGATTATCACTAAGTAAGTTCACTATTTTCTTTTATTTTTTAACATATGTTATCTTACAATATATGTATTTATGTTTGAAGGATAAATGTCCATTATTTTCTTTTGTTTTTCAGGGTGGCTTTGAAGGAGAAAGTTGAAGTGAAGATGTGGTTTTGCATTTTAATTTTGAACTTTTATCCAAATCATGTTTGTAATTTTTGGATTTTGAATGTTGTTAGATTTGATCTTGGGTTTATTTGTGATGGATGGTGTGTTTAATATTTGAATGGTGGACTTCTATCTTGGTGTTAGTTTGATTTTGAATGATGGAATTTTTATCTAAGAATAAATATTGGACTTTGATCTTGGAAACATTTGCAAATTAAATTTATAAAATAAGAGATGAAAATAATGAAGCCCTTATACATTTGACTCACTTGAGTCTATATTGTATAAGTGCTCATCTAGTTTGGAAATTGTGACAAAATTGTGTCTACCAAGAATCCAAAGAGCCTCAGAAGTTAGATTGCCTATTCATCTATCTTTCTTGCTTTGATCAAGAACCTATTGCCAACACTCACACACAGTAGAATTCATTTTTGCATGTCATATTGCATAATTATGTGTGTACATGTGTTGAGTGTGTTTAAGTCCCTAAGTTTGATTTTTGATAATTTTTTGGGATTTTTTAAAAACAATTTTTAAATCATGTTTTAATAATTAAAACTTGTTTTAAAAGTTTTGGGGTCAATCTCCAAATATGACTTGTTGTATTTTATGGCCTAATGTTACCTTGGGTAGAATCCAAAAGCGGCAGAGACTTCAGGGTATGCTTTGTAATTAGTTTTGACGCGCATTTTACATCCCATAACTGGCCAACACCTGTTGTCCCCTGATTGGTTAGATGTGTGTTTCTTTACTGAGACAATAGGCGCGTGTGTTATCAGCCCTTGGACCATTTCTTATCAATGGTCTGCATGTTGCCTTGATGAATCCCTGTGTAATTTTTTAAGCCAATCAGCGTTCGTTTAATCACCGCCTTGTGTGAACCCTTAGATTCAAGTCAATCTAAATTGACTCGATCTCAGCCCTTGGTTTTGATCAGATATCTCGAACCTTCCACTCTCACTATAAAAAGGCCTCTATTCTCAGCCTTCGAAGACTTTTTGCCATTTCATTTCCTCAAAGTATTGAGAGGAGAGAGAAGAGAGAAACCAAAGAGAAGAAAAAGTTAGAAACCCTAACTTCGTCCAAATTCTCTTCAAAACCTAACCCAAACACTTCTTCAAAACACCATAGCCAAAAATACCATCCTGAGTGTTTGAGAGTTTGAGTTGAGTTATTTTGGTTGCTGTAACCTTGTGTTCGTGAGATCTTGTTTCCAACTTAGACTTCTACTTAGATCTAGTTTCTGTTTCCATAGAAATCTCAGATCTGAGTTATTCATGTTACATTACACTTAGTTTCATTTTATTTCTCATCTTGAGAAATATATTGTTGATTATTTTTGTCTAAAACGTTTTCTTACTTTAAAATCAACAATAAATGCTTTCTGTTTCTTGTTCTTGTAAACTAAACCCTTGACCTAGTTTGGAATCTCACTTGGAGGTTTTCAATCTCAAAAAAAAATTGTTTTAAATTCTGAGATTGATTAAGACCTTGTCTGTCTTCCTAGCAAGGTATCCGTGGATTCTGGGATAGTTTGAAAGGTCAATAAGGTTCAAAGTTTTCTAAGAAGAAAGAAAAGAAAAGATCACTGCATATAGTGTAACTGTAATTTGTTAGGACTGTTTGTACTTAATAACTGTGTGTGTGCATGCATGTGTTAGAAAGCACCTTCACAAACACTTACACCCTACAACATGAAAAGTATTGGTGATAAGATCTTGAGAACATAAGTCGACGTAAAGTGCTGGAACAAATCAGAAGTTGACAAACTGGGAGAACTACATCTGCAATCATAATTGTAGAGAAGGTTGAGGACACCAGAGGGTACATTCCTAAACTTATATAGGTCTGAGTTGTTTGCATGTTAGTTATATAGTTTGTAACTCATACATTTATTTTAGTGGATTTTTCATTTTACTCCGTAGAGGGAGTCGTGGATGTTTCCTCAATTGGTGAGGTTTTACCACGTAAAAAATTGTGAACAGAAGCCTTTTACATTTTCTCATCTCATTCTTGGTTGTGCTGTGTTTAAAACTTGTTTAAATTATCTTTTAAACTTGTTGCCTAAATCTTGAATAAGATCTCATACATACTGTTTTATTAAACACGTCTTGTGATTAATATTTTTGATTTAATAAAAGAGTTTCTTCAAAAAACAACTCGGAGTTACTTATATAGTTTATTTTTAATAAACGGCTTTAGTAACGCATTTTTCAATTGGTATCAGATCTTTGTAAACTGCTTTTAAAGAGATCTTGTGTTTCTGAAATTGTTTTCTGAAAATCAAATATGGACGAGAAAAATGAAAGATTTGGTAACTTGACCAGACCTCCAATCTTTGATGGAACCAATTTTGCTTACTGGAAAGTAAGGATGATTACTTTCATTCAAGGAACTTTGGGAGATGATGTCTGGGACATTGTTGAAAATGGTTATACTTTTCCTACTAAACCAGCCAACGAAGGAAGTAATGAGAGGGTTAAGAAAGCTCTAAGTGAGTTCACTCAAGAAGAGAAACAAGTTTATCGAAATAATAATAAAAGAAAGAATGCTATATTTATGTCTATAAATGAACATGAGTTCAAAAGAATCTCATCCTGTACCACTTCTAAGGAAGCTTGGGACACCTTAGTCACTGCAGATGAAGGAGACACTAGAGTTAAGGCTGCTAAAACCCAAATGCTTATCCAGCAGTATAATTCCATAATTATGTCTGAGATAGAATCATTTGATGACTTCTATATGAACCTGACTGATATTGTGACCAAACTGCATGCTAATGGGATAACCTATGATAGACAAGAAATTGTATCTAAAATTCTGAGATCATTGCCACAGAAGTTTGATAACAAAAGATATGCTATTGAGGAAATGTGTGATATAAATCTTACTCAGTAGTAAATTAAGAACTGTGGAAATGGAACTGGAATTTAAGAAACAATTAACCCAATCCCATAGGAAACAGACTAGTTCCAATCTAAGATTTTCTTCTAAATTGATTAAGCCTGAGTTTAATACTACCAATGGTGAATCTGATGAGGACCGTGATATAGATAGTTTGGACAATCATATTGCCTTAATGACAAAACAGTTCAAGAAAATCATTAAGTTTAGAAACAAAGTGGCAAATAAACAAGGCAAGTCAAATTATCCAACTCCTTCTAGTCACAGACCTCATGAGAAAAACAATGACAAAAATCATAAGGACTCTCACGCTAGACCTAATAGAGACCTTAAGAAGACTGAATGCTATAGATGTGGTAAACTGGGGCACATTGCACAAGACTGTAGAGTTAATTTGAACACTCAAAACAAACACACTAGAGCTAACATCTGCAAAACATGGGATGATTCAAGTGACTCTGAAAATGAGGAACCTGAGTCATCAGATGCTTTTGATCCTTGCATGTCTTTCTTTGCAAATATTATTCAAGGTTCTAAAAAACGCGGGGCGTGATCGAGGCGTGGAGCCCATGCCTTAAGCCTTAGAAGCCTAGGCGGGCCTTGGCGTAAAAAGGCGTGAAAAGGCGTTTAGGTCTTTTTAATATATTTTAATATTTTTTAACCATAACAAGGCTATTAAAATACTAAAATTGTACATATCATAAAAATATGTCTGAATATTTGCAAATAAAAATACTATTTGATTATTTTGGATGAGATAATGGTCTGGTTTGTAAAAAAATCTATAAAAGGCGATATCGTTTCACTAAAGCATTATTGTTTTTAGAGAAAAAGTACGCCTTAAGGGTTTTATCAAGCATAAGGCGTCAAAATCTTAAGGCGGGGCGTTTCTCCCAAGCCTCAAGCCTAGGCGTGCCTAGGCGGAGCCTAGGCGGGTTTTTTAGAACAGTGATTATTTATAATGATGACATGTCTATGTTTGTTAATGAGGATGAACCAAATAACTCTATGTCTGATAATTCGAATGTGGTTATTACTGGTTTAGATGCTTTGATTACTGAGAATATTGCATGTTCTACCTCGGGGTGTGTGAGTCAAAGGGATGGCGATAATGACGATGTCAATGGGTGTGTGAGTTTAACAAATGAATCGTTAGGGGTCACTCCACACACCACACTTAGTGACTCGGACAATAAAGACCTCCCAGACATTCACACACTTTACACTAAGACTCTCAAGAAAAGCGCTAGACTAGAGAAGACTGTTAAAGATCTTACCAAGAAATTGGAAAATTTAAGCCTGATGGTTAAACTGAATGCTGAAGAGTACACTACCTAATGTTTAACTCATGAAAGTGAAATTAAAGTTTTTGATGAAAAACAGAAAAATTTGACTGAACCAAATGAAATTTTGGAGAAAAAATACAAAGGGACATTGTTAGAATTGGAACAAACCAAAGAAAAGACAGCAACTGTTTTCAAAAAAATTACAAAATTTGAAAATAATTCTAACTGTTTTGATGAATTTTTTGCTGAATCTAAAACCAATTCTGATGATCGAACTGGTATAGGTTTTTGTCCCAATTTGAAAACACAAACAAAATCTTTTGAAACTATCAAGTTTGTGTCAGGAGGCAAAAGACCTATTGAAACATGCCCAGACTTTCATTCTCTAAAACTAAGTTTGATTCAAAAAATCAAAGTTTTAACATTGGGGAATCTAGTCACTCTAGGCATGAAAGTTCACCTAAGGCTAAATACGTCTGCCCTTCTATTAGAAAGAGTGAGTCTGAATTCAAGACTGTCACACCTAGGAATAGAATTCAGCCTCAAAACTCTATAAAACCTTTGTTTATAGACTTTCCTAAGGAGACCCCCATCTTGAGCAATCTTTATTGCTCCTATTGTGACATATATGGTCACTCTTTCGATGGTTGCTATGCTAGGAGACTTGTTAAACCTATCTATAATCCTCGTACTTACCAGAACTTTAACTATTCTAGGAGGAGTCGAAACAATTATATACTTCCTAGACAGCAAGATAAAAACTCTAACTATAGAAAGAGAAAGACAAAACCTAAAAGAACATTTCCTAGAAGGAATCTTAAACATTTTTCTAAACCAAATGCTCAAGTCTTTCACAAAATTCAAAATCATGCGCAAAACATTTTTCAGCAAAAATCTAATGCTCGCAAATTCTATGAGTTGAGAGCTAATAAGCGCAAGATGAAAACTAGAGCAATTTGGATTAGAAAAGATGATCTATTACCTCAGATGAAGTGTAATATTGTGGTTACTGCTTTAAAAGCCGAACACACATCATTTGGTTGGTATTTAGACTCTAGATGTTCTAAGCACATGACTGGAGATGAATCTAAACTTTTAAACAAAACCAGATTTGCTGGTGGTAAAGTTATTTTTGGTGATGGAGTTTCATCTCAAATCATAGGCAAAGGAACTCTCCAAGAAGATGGGCTTCCTATTCTTAAAGATGTTCTTCTAGTTAAAGGTCTAAAGGCCAACTTACTTAGCATTTCGTAATTTTGTGGCTCAGACCATACTGTTACCTTTTCAAAGAACAATTGCAAGATTTTAAATGAAAAAGGTGAATGCATAATTATTGGATTCAGAACTCCTGACAACTGCTACACTGTCAAGAACAATTCTGAAATTTGTAATGTTGCCAGAATGGATGACAACGAGATATGGCATAACAGAATGGGTCTCATAAATTACGATAATCTTAGTAAATTGTCTACTCAAGACATAGTAAGAGGAATTCCAAAAATTAAACCCATTCATAATATTGTTTGTGGTTCCTGTCAAGAAGGTAAAATTGTTAAGGCCCCTCATAAGAAAGTCAAAGATATTCTCACCTCTAATCCCTTAGAACTCATTCATATGGACCTAATGGGTCCTTCCCAAAATGTTAGCCTTTGTGGACACAGTTATATCCTAGTTATGGTTGATGACTTCACCAGATTTACTTGGGTAGCCTTTTTAAAACAAAAGTCTGACACTTTTCAAACCTTCCAAAAAATTCTTCTTAGGATTGAAAATGAAAAGGACATTCAAGTAAATCGAATCCGTAGTGATAGAGGTGGTGAATTCAAAGACACTGTTATTGTAGAATACTGTGACTATAATGATTACAAACACGAGTTCAGTGCTCCCAAGACTCCTCAACAAAATGGTATCGCCGAGAGAAAGAATTGTACCTTGCAAGAAATGGCACGTGTCATGTTACATGCCAAGAACTTACCTAAATATTTTTGGGTAGAATCTATTCGTACTGCGTGTCACATCATTAATAGGGTCTATCTTAGAAAGAATTCCAAACAAACCCCTTATAAACTTTGGTACAATAAGAAGCCTAATCTCAAATACCTTAGAACCTTTGGCAGTACTTGTTATGTATGCAAAGATAGGGAACATTTATCTAAATTTGAGAGCCGGGGAGATGAAGCCATATTTCTAGGATACTCGCCTAACAGTAGAGCTTATCGAGTGTATAATCTTCGCACTAAAACCATGATGGAATCCATAAATGTAATTGTTAGTGACACTACTGTAGAAAGCAAGACTGGTGAAATACCTGTCGAAGAAGAGTCTTCAAATATTTTAGAAAATGACCCTTATGAAATAGATAATTCATTACCTATTGAGACACCTGAAGTACCCAACTGGGTTTCTAAAGATCATCCCATAAACAACATTGCTGGCAACCCTAGTGAGCCAGTGCGTACAAGATCCCAACTTAGAAATTATGCACATTATGCATGTTTTGTTTCCCTTGTGGAACCAAAGAATGTAAATGAGGCATTGAATGACTCTCACTGGATTTCTGCTATGCAGGATGAACTTTTACAATTTGTCATTCATGATGTATGGTATCTTGTTCCACGTCCTGATCACAAAAAGGTTGTTGGTACTCGTTGGATTTTCAAAAATAAAACTGATGAAAATGGGATAATAATTAGAAATAAAGCTAGATTAGTTGCTCAAGGATACACCCAAATAGAAGGAATTGATTTTAACGAGACTTTTGCCCCTGTTACTCGTTTAGAATCAGTTCGTCTGCTTTTCGCTATAGCTTGTCACATGCGTTTTACATTATATCAAATGGATGTCAAATCTGCGTTCCTTAATGGAATACTGGCTGAGGAAACCTATGTAGAACAACCTAAAGGGTTCATTGACCCTAAGCATCCAAATCATGTATTTCGTCTGAAAAAGGCTTTGTATGGCCTTAAACAGGCTCCTAAAGCTTGGTATGAGCGTCTTTCCAGTTTTCTTTTAGATAAAGGTTTCAAAAGAGGTGGAAATGACCAAACTCTATTTGTCAAACATTTTGACAAACACATTACTATTGCACAAGTATATGTAGACGATATTATATTTGGATCAACTTCTTCCTCAGAAGTAAAATCCTTTTCTGAAATTATGAGTAAGGAATTTCAGATGTCCCTTATGGGGGAGTTGCAATTCTTCCTAGGTCTTCAAGTCAAACAAAATCCAGAAGGATTATTTGTTTCACAATCTAAGTACGGTTTAGAGATGGTTAAGAAATTCGGCCTTGAGAGTGCTAAAAATGCTAAAACGCCCATGAGTACTACGCTAAAACTTTTTAAAGATGAAAATGGAACATCTGTAGATCCTACTCTATATCGTAGTATGATAGGCACTTTACTATACCTTACTGCCTCGCATCCTGATATTATGTATGATGTTTGTGTGTGTGCTCGATATCAAAGTAACCCTAAAGAGAGCCACTTCAATGCTGTTAAACGTATCATTAAATATGTTAATGGCACTCTAAATCTAGGTCTTTGGTACACTAATGACACACAAAGCACTATAATTGGGTACACTGATGCTGACTAGGCTGGGTGTACTGATGATAGTAAAAGCACTTCAGGAGCATGTTATTATATAGGTAATAACTTGGTAGGATGGAATAGTAAAAAACAAAACTGCACATCACTCTCAACAGCTGAATCTGAATACATAGCCGCTGGAAGCTGTTGTGCTCAATTAATGTGGCTTAAACAAATGCTAAGTGATTATGGTATTAAAGAAAACCAATTACATCTCCATTGTGATAATCAAAGTGCGATTAATATTTCTAAAAATTCTGTTCAACACTCGCGAACAAAGCATATTAAAATAAGACATCATTTTATACGTGAATTAGTTGAATCTAAGGAATTAGAAATCAATTATCTTCCTACTAATCTACAACTCGCAGATATGTTTACCAAACCTCTAGATTATAATAGATTCATTTCATTACGTAAATCTATTGGTATGGTTTATGCTGACTAATCTTTTTAGTGTTTATCCAAGTTTTTTCCCTTTGTCCATTTGAGACAAAATGGGGGAGAAATTTGAGTCTATTCAACTCTTACATATTCTAAACATCTTGATTTTAGTGAATTATTGCAGGTTCTTTTTGTACAGTTACTCTCAACAGTTATAATAGGGTATTCAAATGTACTTAGTTGAGTTATGTACTTTTTGATTTCTAGGTATTGGGTAGATAGAATTTTGATAGGAATAAGTTTTTCTTATTTTTTTGTTGCCCTACGAGTCCTAGTTGACTCAAAGGAGATTTTGTTTCATATTTCCAAAGGGGGAGATTGAAGCCCTTATACATTTGACTCATTTGAGTCTATATTGTATAAGTGCTCATCTAGTTTGGAAATTGTGACAAAATTGTGTCTACCTAGAATCCAAAGAGACTCAGAAGTTGGATTGCCTATTCATCTCTCTTTCTTGCTTTGATCAAGAACCTATTGCCAACACTCACACACAGTAGAATTCATTTTTGCATGTCATATTGCATAATTATGTGTGTACATGTGTTGAGTATGTTTAAGTCCCTAAGTTTGATTTTTGATAATTTTTTGGGATTTTTTAAAAACAATTTTTAAATCATGTTTTAATAATTAAAACTTGTTTTAAAAGTTTTGGGGTCAATCTCCAAATATGACTTATTGTATTTTATGGCCTAATGTTACCTTGGGTAGAATCCAAAAGTGGTAGAGACTTCAGGGTATGCTTTGTAATTAGTTTTTATGCGCGTTTTACATCCCATAACTGGCCAACACCAGTTGCCCCCTGATTGGTTAGATGTGTGTTTCTTTACTGAGACAATAGGCGCGTGTGTTATCAGCCCTTGGATCATTTCTTATCAATGGTCTGCATGTTGCCTTGATGAATCCCTGTGTAATTTTTTAAGCCAATCAGCGTTCGTTTAAGCACCGCCTTGTGTGAGCCCTTAGATTCAAGTCAATCTGAATTGACTCGATCTCAGCCCTTGGTTTTGATCAGATATCTCGAACCTTCCTCTCTCACTATAAAAAGGCCTCTATTCTCAGCCTTTGAAGACTTTTTGCCATTTCATTTCCTCAAAGCATTGAGAGAAGAGAGAAACTAAAGAGAAGAAAAAGTTAGTAACCCTAACTTCGTCCAAATTCTCTTCAAAACCTAACCCAAACACTTCTTCAAAACACCATAGCCAAAAACACCATCCTGAGTGTTTGAGAGTTTGAGTTGAGTTATTGTGGTTGCTGTAACCTTGTGTTCGTGAGATCTTGTTTCCAACTTAGACTTCTACTTAGATCTAGTTTCTGTTTCCATAGAAATCTCAGATCTGAGTTATTCATGTTACATTACACTTAGTTTCATTTTATTTCTCATCTGGAGAAATATATTATTGATTATTTTTGTCTAAAACGTTTTCTTACTTTAAAATCAACAATAAATGCTTTCTGTTTCTTGTTCTTGTAAACTAAAACCCTTGACCTAGTTTGGAATCTCACTTGGAGGTTTTCAATCTCAAAAAGAATTTGTTTTAAATTCTGAGATTGATTAAGACCTTGTCTGTCTTCCTAGCAAGGTATCCGTGGATTCTGGGATAGTTTGAAAGGTCAATAAGGTTCAAAGTTTTCCAAGAAGAAAGAAAAAAAAAGATCACTGCATATAGTGTAACTGTAATTTGTTAGGACTGTTTGTACTTAATAAGTGTGTGTGTGCATGCATGTGTTAGAAAGCACCTTCACAAACACTTACACCCTACAACACGAAAAGTGTTGGTGATAAGATCTTGAGAACATAAGTCGACTTAAAGTGCTGGAACAAATCAGAAGTTGACAAACTGGGAGAACTACATCTACAATCAGAACTGCAGAGAAGTTTGAGGACACCAGAGGGTACATTCCTAAACTTATATAGGTCTGAGTTGTTTTCATGTTAGTTATATAGTTTGTAACTCATATATTTGTTTTAGTGGATTTTTCATTTTACTCCGTAGAGGGAGTCGTGGATGTTTCCTCAATTGGTGAGGTTTTACCACGTAAAAAATTGTGAACAGAAGCCTTCTACATTTTCTCATCTCATTCTTGGTTGTGCTGTGTTTAAAACTTGTTTAAATTATCTTTTAAACTTGTTGCCTAAATCTTGAATAAGATCTCGTACATACTGTTTTATTAAACACGTCTTGTGATTAATCTTTTTTATTTAAGAAAAGAGTTTCTTCAAAAAACAACTGTGAGTTACTTAAATAGTTTATTTTCAATAAACGGCTTTAGTAACGCATTTTTCAAATAAAAATCAGATTTGGAAATATCATTATTTGGATTTGAAACTATGGCCATCCCCGCCGATCCCCGCCACGGAGGGAGGAGGAATCCTTCGGGTCCCGTGTGTCCCCTCTCGGGAGAGCGCTTCAGCCGGCGTCGATTTTGTGAGCTGTGAAAAATGTAGAGAGATTCAGAGTCGCCAGTCTATTTTACTCGAAACAGACAAAAGAAAAAGAGGAATCAACCCCGAAGGATGGCATCCAAAGACATACTGGTGCGTGCGAAACCAAAATGATTCGAAAAGGGTTCAGAGCCTTAGTTACGAAATGGGAAGGTGTTAGGCACCCATTCCGCCCTTTCGGTCTCTCATGGATATTTGCTATTTTCCTTTATGTTTCCCCACGTAAGATGTGTGCATGTGTATATATATAGAATGGAAGTAGGAATCCTCGGCTTGTATCATGGAAAAGATAAAGCGAGTCATCCATAGGAAGATTATAAAAGTAATATTAGAAAAATAAGATTTACGCGGTTACCCCTACGTTGATCGCTATAAAGGAACGATAACGCACAAGGAGTAATGTATCACTAAGACTAAGGATATATATAATATAAGAAAAATGGATTTAGAGAAAATAGGAAATGAGAGAAAAAGTGAGAGAAAGGACTCGAGTCTCGGGTTTTACCCCGAGACACCTACGTAGCCTATAAAGGCATCAAAGTCCACGTAGTTCGCATACAAAGCAAAGGGGTGGGGTTTATCCCATAAATCCAAATGTGGGATCTCTTATTTGTAAGTGTGTGCGTGTGTGTGTAGAAAAGGTGTTTTAGTTGTGAGAAAAATGTGGAAAAAGTGTGAGAATCCCTACTTGGAATTTATGAGCAAACCCTCTTTTTCTTGTTTTGGGGTTTTTATTTATATGAAAATAAGAGATGTGCAATAATACTTAACAAAAAGTATATTAGGATGTGTGAGATGAGATTACAAAAGTGCTAAGTAAGAAAACAAGTTATTGGGAATTCAAGAGAATTTAAGAGAGAGAGTTTGAGAAAGTTGGACCTTCTTGAAGATCTTGAGCTTGATCTTGAATGTTGGAGAGCAGCCCTAGAGCTTGGATGATGATGGAGAGTGGTTAATTCACCAAGTTTGATGAAAAGGATGATGAAAAGTGAAGGTAAAAGAGGGATTTGGAAGTTGAAATCACGCTACCTTCGAGAGAGGTTTCTGGGATTCGTTCAGAGAGCTTTCTATCAGATATGGGATCCCCTTGCAAATGAGTCCAAGGCCTCCTTTTATAACCCCAGGGGAATGTCTATCGACCTTATTATGACACTGCCTATCGGCAGGTGCCGATAGGCAGGATCTGGGACCTGCCATTTGGCAGTGCGCCTCAGGATTTTTCGGAAAATTAGCCACCGAGGGCAAATCGTTGGTCAAAATCGCCCACGGGGCATACCGTTGGAAAGGTATTTCAGATACCTTCAAAATTCCTTTGGACCGCTCCCAAGTTCGGGAGTAGACTTTGGGTCAAATGTGGCTCGGAAGCTTTTGTCGGTCCATTGGACGGGGAATCGCGCAAACAACGCGTTCGTCCGCATGGTAAGTCCGAATCGCACACGGGGCATACCGTTGGAAAGGTTAGGAGATGTACTTCGACATTCCAAAGAGTTTGACCCGATTTGGAGAGTTGACTTTGGTCAACCGGGCCCGAGAAACTCTCGGTGGATTCTCGGAGTCAAACGGATCGTTCGTCAGCATGGAAAGTTGAAATTGCGCACGGGATGGACCGTTGGAAAGGGTATTCAGTTACCTTCGAAGATTCATTCAGCCTCGGTCGAGCTGAAGAGTTGACATAGGTCAAATAGAGCCCGGGAGCGCCCGATGGCCTCTGGGTCAAGTTTCGGACGCAAATGGCGCGTTCGTCCGCATGGTAAGTCAGAATTGCGCATGGGGCAGACCGTTAGAAAGGGTATTCAGTGCCCTTAGAAGATTCATTAAGTCTCGATCGAGACGAGGAGTTTGACTTTTGGGTCAAACTGAGCCGGGGGGTGCTCGATGGCTTCCAGGTTAGTACTCGGGACGTGACCTGGGTTTATAGTGATGAAGGGAGGTACTAGGGACCTAAGGAGAGTTAAGGGGTAACAGAATGGGGTGTCTACAGAAACTATCATCAGGAAATAAGAGATGAAATAAAAAAAATGTTGCAAATTAAGTGGTCAAAAAAATGTAATTTTAACTTAAAATTACATTTTTTTAATGAAAATCATAATTAAAATAAATAAATAAATAAATAATCGGATCAGATCGGATAAACGGATTGGATTAACGGATTCTTAACAAATTGAATTCGAAACCCTAACAGATAATCCGTCGAATAATCGAATCGGGTCCGAATCCGTTTAACGTAAACAGATTCGGATTTGGATTTGCCCGATCCGGTCCGAATTCGATCCGTTTATAGGCCTACTCTCAGGTGATACCTAGTAAAAATTCATACCCTGGTGTCACGAACACCAAAACTTACCCCCACTATCCACAATAGTTCAAATTCATCATTATCCAGTCGATATTTGGGAAAATCATCAACCCTACTCCCATAATTCTCGAAAGTAGTGACCCCTCAGATAATTTAAACCTTCTCTCAGTGTACACCTCCACTCTCTCGTGGTTAATACCAAAGGACTCCGCTACCCCACGAAAAAATTTCGACATATTTTGGCTGCTACAACCAGCGCACCCACTAAATCCGACTCACTCGCGAATTCTAGTAAAAATAATTTTATATTGTGGCACCCGCATTGTCACTCAAAATATACCCCACGCCCATAGGATAAAAATAATTACCTCCATACTCTTGCTGCAATTGCTGATCCTCGGGTTCCTGAGCGGCCTCTTCCTGCCCTAACGCACCCATGACCTGTTGTAGTGGATGTACATCCAGGACCTCGTCCTGTAGTTTACCCCTGCCTCGCTTAGGACAATCTTTCTTCACGTGTCCCATTTCTCCACAGACGAAACACCTCTTAATAAATTTACCCTGCCACAGATTCCTTCCTTTCTGGCCTTGTCGAAAGTTCTGGTCATCCTGTCGATAGCCCCGAGATCTAAATTGCTTGGCCTGATTCCCCTGTCGGAAATCCTGCCCCTGATGTCTCCATGTCTGCTGCTGGGATACCCCACTGGTACTGTTCCCTTCTGCTTTATTCAACTGGTTGGTTTTCGTTCCCCTCCTACTTTCTTTCATGCAGAAGCGATATTCCTAGAAGTGCAGGAGTGTTGCATTAACGACATCTGTATAAGCTACTAATGCGGGATTACCAATCAAATGTTGTCTGATCCTCCAGACTAGCCCATTCATGAACCTTGCTTTATTTCTTTCTTCATCGCTTACCTCATCCGGTACAAAATTTGCCAAACGAGTGAATTCTTCCTCGTAATCGGCCACTGAACGATCCCCCTGAGTCACCTCTCTGAATTTTGTCCTCATTTCGATCTCAACTACAGGCGGGAAATACTTACGATCGAACCGCACCCAAAACTCTGCAATAGTTAATGTGTCCCTTTCCTCAATGGTGGTGATTGACTCCCACCACTGTAATGCTTCTCCCACTAACCTAAAAGTTCATAGCATATACTTCTGCACCTCACTGCAATCTACCATACGTAGGTGACGCTGGATATCCCTCTTCCACTGATACGCTAGCACCACATCTGAACCCCCTCGAAACTCTGGTGGATGGCATTTTTGAAAGACCTCTCATACTTATTGCCACTCCGACGGCCCCGAGTGGGCCTGAACATCTGGTACCACTAACGCCTGTGGCTGATCTCGTGAAAAGTACCTTGACATTGCTATCATCATCGCTTCAAATGCATGTGCCATTAATTCAGTTACCTGTGCTACCGAAATCATCTCTGGAAGTTGCTGCGGTAACTCTGGCTCCTGATGAGCCTCTCTAGTCTCCTCTCCCCCTGCTGCTCTCTCTCTCCTGGGCGGCATCTGAAATGATAATCAAATCGTATGAGTTCACCATCAAATATAAAGTAATTGGCAGAAGACGTAAATGCGCATACACATGAGGATACAACAATCCTATGATAGGGCTCTACATCAAAGAATGCTAAGTTGAAATGTGAAAAGCCGCATAGATCCTAAGGACACTAGAACCAGATGCTTTGATACCATCTGTGACACCCCGCCTAATAAAATACCGGCTGATTAGTCCTATATCAAATTAAAACAGGAATCCCAGTTATTTCATCCTTAGCATCACTGTCGAAAAACTTTTTAGAACTTACTAACAACCTAGTATTCCAAAAAGCTGGTGCCAAATTTTAACTTTTTAATTAAACAAAATAGTACATGCGGAAATAAATATAAACCATTCACACGACTGAATTAACTCAACTGAATAATTAATTTAACTACTTGCTGAATAAACCTTCGGCCACCAAAGTAATTAGTTCAATAACAAACATCCAACTATAAAATAAATAAATCTGATAACTCCAACTGAAAAGTCTCGACGGCATGCCCTAAGTAAACTGAAACTGAGAGATGATTTCTACTCTAGGAAAGAATGAACGATGCGTCTAATCTCCTGCCACTACAAGAAAAATGGGTATTAGGGACGGTAAAAAACCGTCCCTAAAGAGCATTAGGGACGGTTTTTGCAACGGTAAAAATCCGTCCCTTATACTAGGCGTCCTAAATATTTTAAGGACGGATTTTACCGTCCCAAATGGTGTTCCAGCGAAAAAATCCCGCTCCCGCCAATAGTTTTAGGGACAGTTTATCCGTCCCTAATACTACTGCGATTCTGACAACCCAATTAGGGACGGTAAAACCGTCCCAAAAGGTATTCTCAACTAATACAAATAAGTATTAGGGACGGTTTATAGCCGTCCAAATTAATAAATAAAAAAATATCATAAATAGTTATATTATTATATGTTTTATGTTGCAATAATAATTGACGTCTAATATGCATTATAAATCAAATCATCCGATCAAAAACACAATATATCAGCCACATTCATTGAAGCACGAATCTAATAATAATTTTTTCCATTAAACTACATTCAAGTCGAAATATTTAAATGAGTACAAAATCATACTAATTAATAAGATATACAATTGTCAAAAAAAATATCATCCCTAAATTAAGATGATAAATACGGTTGTCACGCTTCAAAAACTTCTCTTAGTGTCGCATATAGTAGACACACTCAAAATCACGTCTCTTCAACTTCTTGTGCATAACCTCTAATCAATAAATAATCATTTTATCAAAATAATATTATAGTAAAATAAAATATCCAAATATATTAGTTAATCGTACCAACAACTTTTTACAAATTTTTAAAAAATTTGACAAAATCTCCTTTGTTTATACATGAAAACCAACCTGTTTAATCAATAAAAAAAGCCCGCACAGCCATAAGAATCTCTCATATCAAGGATTCTTTATAATTTTTAAAAAAATTCGATAGAGACTCCTTTGTTTATACATCAAAACCAACCTGTTTAATGAACACAAAAGCCCGAACGACCATAAAAAATTAAAAAATCTTCCAAATCGACAATTCATTACAATTTTTAAAAAAATTCGCCGGAATATCATTTGTTTATACATGAAAACCAGCCTGTTTAATCAACACAAAAGCCCGCACGGTCAGTAAAAAAAAATAAAACAACAATCTCGCATATCAACAACAATAATAAATAAACAATCTACTAGTCGCAAACCATTGTTTTGTTCATGTGTTCCACGCGAGTAAAATATAACCCAAAAACCTTATCTTGCAAAAAAATACAAGAAACAAAACAAAACAAAAAAGATATCAGTAATCAAATAATATGATTAAGTCTAATTTTATGGATGTTTTACGTATTCACCCTTCGATGGCATGTTTTTATGCTTAAGTCTAATTTTTTGCAAACTTACCTCGTACACTCCAACCCGGTTCCCCTTGACTACGCGGTCGATTTCTACGAGTTACATTGGTCCCGTGCGAGGTGTTCATGACTCTTACGGGACTGTTTTATGCTTGTTTTACGTTTACACCCTTTGATGGCATGTTTTTATGCTTAAGTCTATTTTTTTGAAAATTTACGTTGTACACTCCAACCGGTCGGTTCCTACGCGATCGGTTCCTACGAGTCATATTGGTCCCGTGCGAGGTGTTCGTGACTCTTACGGGACCGTTTTATGGCTGTTTTACGTTTTCACCCTTCGATGGCATGTTTTTATACTTAAGTCTAAATTTTTGTAAACTTACGTCGTACACTCCAACCGGGAGCCCCGTCACTACGCGGTCAGTTCCTACGAGTCACATTGTCCCTTGCGAGGTGTTCGTGACTCTTACGAGACCATTTTACGCTCGTTTTACGTATTCACCCTTCAATGGCATTTTTTATGCTTAAGTCTATTTTTTTGCAAACTTACGTCGTACACTCCAACCGGGAGCCCCGTGAGCACGCGGTCGGTTCCTATGAGTCACATTGGTCCCGTGCGAGGTGTTCGTGACTCTTACGGGACCGTTTTATTGTTGTTTTACGTTTTCACCCTTCGATGGCATGTTTTTATGCTTAAGTCTAAGTTTTTGTAAACTTACGTCGTACACTCCAACCGGGAGCCCCGTGATTATGACTACGTCATCACTTCCCACGAGTCACATTGGTCCCATGCGAGGTGTTCGTTACTCTTACGGGACCGTTTTATGCTCGTTTTACGTATTCACCCTTTGATGGCTTTTTTATGCTTAAGTCTATTTTTTTAAAAATTTACGTCGTACACTCCAACCGGGAACCCCGTGACTACGCGGTCGGTTCCTACGAGTCACATTGGTCCCGTGCGAGGTGTTCGTGACTCTTACGGGACCGTTTTATGGTAGTTTTACGTTTTCACGCTTCGATGGCATGTTTTTATGCTTAAGTCTAAATTTTTGTAAATTTACGTCGTACACTCCAATCGGGAGCCTCGTGAATACGCGGTCGGTTCCTACGAGTCACATTGGTCCCGTGAGAGGTGTTCGTAACTCTTATGGGACCGTTTTATGCTCGTTTTACGTATTCACCCTTCGATGGCATTTTTTATGCTTAAGTCAAATTTTTTACAAATTTACGTCGTACACTCCAACCGGGAGTCCCGTGACTACGGGGTCGATTCCTACGAGTCACATTAGTCCCGTACGAGGTGTTCGTGTCTCTTACGGGACCGTTTTATGGTTGTTTTACGTTTTCACCCTTGGATGGCATGTTTTTATGCTTAAGTAATTTTTTTGTAAATTTACGTCGTACACTTCAACCGGTAGCATCGTGACTACGCGGTCTTACGGGACCATTTTATGGCTATTTTACGTTTTCAACCTTGTGTTCGTGACACATACGGGACCGTTTTATGGCTGTTTTACATTTTCACCCTTCGATGGCATGTTTTTATGCTTAAGTCTATTTTTTTGTAAATTTAAGTCGCACACTCCAACCGAGAGCCCCGTGACTACGCGGTCAGTTCCTACGAGTCACATTGGTCCCGTGCGAGGTGCTTGTGACTCTTACGCGACCGTTTTCTGCTCGTTTTACATTTTCACCCTTCAATGGCACGTTTTTATGCTTAAGTCTAAATTTTTGCAAATTTACGTCGCACACTCCAACCGGGAGACCCGTGACTACGCGGTCGGTTCCTTCGAGTCACATTGCTCCCGTACGAGGTGTTCGTGACTCTAACGATACCGTTTTATGCTTGTTTTACGTATTCACCCTTCGAAGGCATTTTTTATGCTTAAGTCTAATTTTTTGCAAATTTACGTCGTACACTCCAACCAGGAGTCCCGTGACTACGCGGTCGGTTTTTACGAGTCACATTGGTCCCGTACGAGGTGTTCGTGACACTTACGGGACCGTTTTATGCTCATTCTATGTTTTCACCCTTCGATGGCATGTTTTTATACCCGGTCGGTTCCTACGAGTCACATTGGTCCCATGCGAGGTGTTCATGACACTTACGGGACCGTTTTATGCTCGTTCTACGTGTTCACCCTTCGATGGCATGTTTTATGCTTAAGTCTAATTTTTTGCAAATTTACGTCGTACACTCCAACCGGGAGCCCCGTGACTACGCGGTCGGTTCCTACGAGTCACATTGGTCCCGTGCGAGGTGTTCGTGACACTTACGGGACCGTTTTATGCTCGTTTTACGTTTTCACCCTTCGATGGCATGTTTTATGCTTAAGTCTAATTTTTTGAAAATTTACGTTGTACACTCCAACCGGGAGCCCCGTGACTACGCGGTCGGTTCCTAAGAGTCACATTGATCCCGTACGAGGTGTTCGTGACACTTACGGGACCGTTTTATGGCTTTTTTTCGTATTCACCCTTCGATGGCATGTTTTTATTCTTAAGTCTAATTTTTTGCAAATTTACGTCGTACACTCCAATAGGGAGCCCCGTGACTACGCGGTCGGTTTCTACGAGTTACATTGGTCCCGTGCGAGGTGTTCGTGACTCTTACGGGACTGTTTTATGCTCGTTTTACGTTTTCACCCTTCGATGGCATGTTTTTACGCATACGTATTTTTTTAAAAATTTACGTCGTACACTCTAACCTGGAGTCCCGTGACTACGCGGTCGGTTCCTACGAGTCACATTGGTCCCGTGCGAGGTGTTCGTGACTCTTACGGGACCGTTTTATGACTGTTTTACGTTTTCACCCTTCGATGGCATGTTTTTATGCTTAAATCTAAATTTTTGTAAAATTACGTCGTACACTCGAACCGGAAGCCCCGTGACTACGCGGTGGGTTCCTACGAGTCACATTGGTCCCGTGCGAGGTGTTCTTGACTCTTACGAGACCGTTTTAAGCTCGTTTTACATATTCACCCTACAATGGCATTTTTTATGCTTAAGTCTATTTTTTTGCAAATTTACGTTGTACAGTCCAACCGGGAGCCTCGTGACTACGCGGTCGGTTCCTACGAGTCACATTGGTCCCGTACGAGGTGTTCGTAAGAGGTGTTCGTGACTCTTACGGGACTGTTTTATGCTTGTTTTACGTTTACACCCTTCGATGGCATGTTTTTATGCTCAAGTCTATATTTTTGAAAATTTACGCCGTACACTCCAACCGATCGATTCCTACGAGTCACATTGGTCCCGTGCGAGGTGTTCGTGACTCTTACGGGACCGTTATATTGCTATTTTACGTTTTCACCCTTCGATTGCATGTATTTTTGCATAAATCTAAATTTTGGTAAATTTACATCGTACACTCCAACCGGCAACCCCGTGACTACGCGGTCAGTTCTTACGAGTCACATTGGTCCCGTGCGAGGTGTTCGTGACTCTTACGGGACTGTTTTATGCTCGTTTTACGTATTAATTCTTCGATGGCATTTTTTATGCTTAAGTCTATTTTTTGCAAATCTACGTCGTACACTCCCACCAGGAGCCTCGAGACTACGCAGTCGGTTCCTACGAGTCACATTGGTCCCGTGCGAGGTGTTCTTGACTCTTACGAGACCGTTTTAAGCTCGTTTTACGTATTCACCCTACAATGGCATTTTTTATGCTTAAGTCTATTTTTTTGCAAATTTACGTCGTACAGCCCAACTGGGAGCCCCGTGACTACGCGATCGGTTCCTACGAGTCACATTGGTCAGGTGCGAGGTGTTCGTAAGAGGTGTTCGTGACTCTTACGGGACTGTTTTATGCTTGTTTTACGTTTACACCCTTCGATGGCATGTTTTTATGCTTAAGTCTATTTTTTTGAAAATTTACGTCGTACACTCCAACCGGTCGGTTCCTACGCGATCGGTTCCTACGAGTCACATTGGTCCCGTGCGAGGTGTTCGTGAATATAACGGGATCGTTTTATGGTTGTTTTACGTTTTCACCCTTCGATGGCATGTTTTCATACTTAAGTCTAAATTTTGGTAAAACTTATGTGGTACACTCCAACCGGGAGCCCTGTGAATACGCGGTCGATTCCTACGAGTCACATTGGTCCCGTGCGAGGTGTTCGTGACTCTTACGAGACCGTTTTATGCTCGTTTTACGTAGTCACCCTTCAATGATATTTTTTCTGCTTAATTCTATTTTTTTGCAAATTTACGTCGTACAGTCCAACCGGGTGCCCCGTGACTACGCGGTCGGTACCTACGAGTCACATTGGTCCCGTACGAGGTGTTCGTGACACTTACGGGACCGTTTTATGCTCGTTCTATGTTTTCACCCTTCGATGACATGCTTTTATGCTTAAGTCTAATTTTTTGCAAATTTACATCGTACACTCCAACCGGGAGCCCCGTGACTACTCGGTCGGTTCCTACGAGTCACATTGGTCCCGTGCAAGGTGTTCGTGACACTTACGGCACCGTTTTATGCTCGGTTTACGTTTTCACCCTTCGATGGCATGTTTTATGCTTAAGTATAATTTTTTGCAAATTTACGTCGTACACTCCAACCGGGAGACCCAAGACTACCCGGTCGGTTCCTACGAGTCACATTGGTCCCGTGCAAGGTGTTCCTATAGTTTTACGTTTTCACCCTTCGATGGCATGTTTTATGCTTATGTCTAAGTTTTTGCAAATTTACGTCGTACACTCCAATCGGAAGCCCCGTGACTACGCGATCGTTTCCTACGAGTCACATTGATCATGTGCGAGGTGTTCGTGACACTTACGGGACCGTTTTATGGCGGTTTTACGTATTCACCCTTCGATGGTATATTTTTATTCTTAAGTCTAATTTTTGTAAATTTACATCGTACACTCCAACCGGGAGCTCCCGTGACTACGCGGTCGGTTCCTACGAGTCACATTGGTCCCGTGCGAGGTGTTCATGACTCTTACGGGACCGTTTTGAGGTTGTTTTACATTTTCACCCTTCAATCGCATCTTTTTATGCATAAATCTAAATTTTTGTAAACTTACGTCGTACACTCGAACTGGGAACCCCGTGACAAAGCGGTCGGTTCCAACAAGTCACATTGGTCCCGTGCGAGGTGTTCGTGACTCTAAGACCGTTTTATGCTCATTTTACGTATTCACCCTTCGATGGCATATTTAATGCTTAAGTCTATTTTTTTGCAAATTTACGTCGTACACTCCCACCGGGAGCCTCGAGACTACGCGGTCGGTTCCTACGAGTCACATTGGTCCCGTACGAGGTGTTCTTGACTCTTACGAGACCGTTTTAAGCTCGTTTTACGTATTCACCCTACAATGGCATTTTTTATGCTAAAGTCTATTTTTTTGCAAATTTACGTCGTACAGTCCAACCGGGAGCCCCGTGACTACGCGGTCGGTTCCTACGAGTCACATTGGTCAGGTGCGAGGTGTTCGTAAGAGGTGTTCGTGACTCTTACGGGACTTTTTTATGCTCGTTTTACAATTACACCCTTCGATGGCATGTTTTTATGCTTAAGTCTATTTTTTTGAAAATTTACGTCGTACACTCCAACCGGTCGGTTCCTACGCGATCGGTTCCTACAAGTCACATTGGTCCCGTGCGAGGTGTTCGTGACTCTTACGGGACCGTATTATGGCTGTTTTACGTTTTCACCCTTCGACGGCAAGTTTTCATACGTAAGTCTAAATTTTTGTAAACTTACGTCGTACACTCCAACCGGGAGCCCCGTGACTAAGCGATCGGTTCCTACGAGTCACATTGGTCCCGTGCGAGGTGTTCGTAAGAGGTGTTCGTGACTCTTACGGGACTGTTTTATGCTTGTTTTACGTTTACACCCTTCGATGGCATGTTTTTATTCTTAAGTGTATTTTTTTTTAAATTTACATCCCACACTCCAACCGATCGGTCCCTACGCGATCGGTTCCTACGAGTCACATTGGTCCCGTGCGAGGTGTTCGTGACTATTACGGGATCATTTTATGGCTGTTTTACGTTTTCACCCTTCGATGGCATGTTTTCATACTTAAGTCAAAATTTTGGTAAACTTACGTGGTACACTCCAACCGGGAGCCCCGTGAATACGCGGTCGGTTCCTACGAGTCACATTGGTCCCGTGCAAGGTGTTCGTGACTCTTACGAGACCATTTTATGCTCGTTTTACGTATTCAGCCTTCAATGATATTTTTTATGCTTAAGTCTATTTTTTTTTTGCAAATTTACGTCCTACAGTCCAACCGGGAGCCCCGTGACTACGGGGTCGGTTCCTACGAGTCACATTGGTCCCGTGCGAAGTGTTCATGACACTTACGGGACCGTTTTATGCTCGTTCTACGTTTTCACCCTTCGATGACATGCTTTTATGCTTAAGTCTAATTTTTTGCAAATTTACATCGTACACTCCAACCGGGAGCCCCGTGACTACTCGGTCGGTTCCTACGAGTCACATTGGTCCCGTGCAAGGTGTTCGTGACACTTATGGCACCGTTTTATGCTCGTTTTACGTTTTCACCCTTCGATGGCATGTTTTATGCTTAAGTATATTTTTTTGCAAATTTACGTCATACACTCCAACCGGGAGACCCGTGACTACGCAGTCGGTTCCTACGAGTCACATTGGTCCCGTGCAAGGTGTTCCTATAGTTTTATGTTTTCACCCTTCGATGGCATGTTTTATGCTTAAGTCTAAGTTTTTGTAAATTTACGTCGTACACTCCAACCGGGAGCCCCGTGACTACGCAGTCGTTTCCTACAAGTCACATTGATCCCGTGCGAGGTGTTCGTGACACTTACGGGACCGTTTTATGGCGGTTTTACGTATTCACCCTTCGATGGTAGGTTTTTATTCTTAAGTCTAATCTTTTGCTAATTTACGTCGTACACTCCAACCGGGAGCCCCGTGACTACGCGGTCGGTTCCTACGAGTCACATTGGTCCCGTGTGAGGTGTTCATGACTCTTACGGGACCGTTTTGAGGCTGTTTTACATTTTCACCCTTCGATGGCATGTTTTTATACATAAATCTAAATTTTTGTAAACTTACGTCGTACACTCCAACCGGGAACCCCGTGACAACGCAGTCGGTTCCAACGAGTAACATTGGTCCCGTGCAAGGTGTTCGTGACTCTGAGACCGTTTTATGCTCGTTTTACGTATTCATCCTTCGAATGAATTTTTTATGCTTAAGTCTATTTTTATGAAAATTTACGTCGTACACTCAACCGGTCGGTTCCTACGCGATCGGTTCCTACGAGTCACATTGGTCCCGTGCGAGGTGTTCGTGACTCTTACGGGACCGTATTATGGTTGTTTTACGTTTTCACCCTTCGACGGCAAGTTTTCATACTTAAGTCTAAATTTTTTTAAACTTACGTCGTACACTCCAACCGGGAGCCCCGTGACAACGCGGTCGGTTCCTACGAGTCACATTGTCCCATGTGAGGTGTTCATAAGAGGTGTCCGTGACTCTTACGGGACTGTTTTATGCTTGTTTTACGTTTACACCCTTTGATGGCATGTTTTTATGCTTAAGTCTATTTTTTTTTAAATTTACGTCGTACACTCCAACCGGTCGGTTCCTACGCGATCGTTTCCTACGAGTCACATTGGTCCCGTGCGAGGTGTCTGTGACTATAACGGGATCGTTTTATGGTTGTTTTACGTTTTTGCCCTTCGATGGCATGTTTTGATACTTAAGTCTAAATTTTGGTAAAACTTATGTGGTACACTCCAACCGGGAGCCCCGTGAATACGCGGTCGATTACTACGAGTAACATTGGTCCCGTGCGAGGTGTTCGTGACTCTTACGAGACCGTTTTATGCTCGTTTTATGTATTCAGCCTTCAATGATATTTTTATGCTTAAGTCTATTTTTTTTCAAATTTATGTCGTACAGTCCAATCGGGAGCCCCCGTGACTACGCTGTCGGTTCCTACGAGTCTCATTGGTCCCGTGCGAGGTGTTCGTGACACTTACGGGACCGTTTTATGCTCGTTCTACGTTTTCACCCTTCGATGACATGCTTTTATGCTTAAGTCTAATTTTTTGCAAATTTACATCGTACACTCCAACCGGGAGCCCCGTGACTACTCGGTCGGTTCCTACGAGTCACATTGGTCCCGTGCAAGGTGTTCGTGACACTTACGGGACCACTTTATGCTATGTTTTACGTTTTCACCCTAAGATGGCATGTTTTATGCTTAAGTATAATTTTTTGTAAATTTACTTCGTACACTCCAACCGGGAGACCCGTGACTACCCGGTCGGTTCCTACGAGTCACATTAGTCCCGTGCAAGGTGTTCCTATAGTTTTACGTTTTCACCCTTCGATGGCATGTTTTATGCTTAAGTCAAGGTTTTTGCAAATTTACGTCGTACACTCCAACCGGGAGCCCCGTGACTACGCGGTCGTTTCCTACGAGTCACAATGATCCCATGCGAGGTGTTCGTGACACTTACGGGACCGTTTTATGGCGGTTTTACGTATTCACCCTTCGATGGTATGTTTTTATTCTTAAGTCTAATTTTTTGCAAATTTACGTCGTACGCTCCAATCGGGAGCCCCCGTGACTACGCAGTCGGTTCCTACGAGTCATATTGGTTCCGTGCGAGGTGTTCATGACTCTTACGGGACCGTTTTGAGGATGTTTTACGTTTTCACCCTTCGATGGCATGTTTTTATGCCTAAATCTAAATTTTTGTAAACTTACGTCGTACACTCGAACCGGGAACCCCGTGACAACGCGGTCGGTTCCAACGAGTCACATTGGTCCCGTTCGAGGTGTTCTTGACTCTGAGACCGTTTTATGCTCATTTTATGTATTCACCCTTCGATGGCATTTTTTATGCTTAAGTCTATTTTTTTGCAAATTTACGTCGTACACTCCCACCGGGAGCCTCGAGACTACGCGGTCGGTTCCTACGAGTCACATTGGTCCCGTACGAGGTGTTCTTGACTCTTACGAGACCGTTTTAAGCCCGTTTTACGTATTCACCCTACAATGGCATTTTTTATGCTTAAGTCTATTTTTTTGCAAATTTACATCGTACAGTCCAACCGGGAGACCCGTGACTATGCGGTCGGTTCCTACGAATCACATTGGTCAGGTGCGAGGTGATCGTAAGAGGTGTTCATGACTCTTACGGGACTGTTTTTTGCTTGTTTTACGTTTACACCCTTCGATGGCATGTTTTATGCTCAAGTCTATTTTTTTGAAAATTTACGTCGTACACTCCAACCGGTCGGTTCCTACGCGATCGGTTCCTACAAGTCACATTGGTCCCGTGCGAGGTGTTCGTGACTCTTACGGGACCGTATTATGGTTGTTTTACGTTTTCAACCTTCGACGGCTAGTTTTCATACTTAAGTCTAAATTTTTGTAAACTTATGTCGTACACTCCAACCGGGAGCCCCGTGACTACGCGATCGGTTCCTACGAGTCACATTGGTCCCGTGCGAGGTGTTCGTAAGAGGTGTTCGTGACTCTTACGGGACTGTTTTATACTTGTTTTACGTTTACAACCTTCGATGGCATGTTTTTATGCTTAAGTTTATTTTTTTTAAATTTACGTCCCACACTCCAACCGGTCGGTTCCTATGCGATCGGTTCCTACGAGTCACATTGATCCCGTGCGAGGTGTTCGTGACTATTACGGGATCATTTTATGGTTGTTCTACGTTTTCACCCTTCGATGGCATGTTTTCATACTTAAGTCTAAATTTTGGTAAACTTACGTGGTACACTCCAACCGGGAACCCCGTGAATACGCGGTCGGTTCCTACGAGTCACATCGGTCCCGTGCGAGGTGTTCGTGACTCTTACGAGACCGTTTTATGCTCCTTTTACCTATTCACCCCTCAATGATATTTTTTATGCTTAAGTCTATTTTTTTGCAAATTTACGTCGTACAGTCCAACCGGGAGCCCCGTGACTATGCGATCGATTCCTACGAGTCACATTGGTCCCGTGCGAGGTGTTTGTGACACTTACGGGACCGTTTTATGCTCGTTCTACGTTTTCACCCTTCGATGACATGCTTTTATGCTTAAGTCTAATTTTTTGCAAATTTACATCGTACACTCCAACCGGGAGCCCCGTTACTACTCGGTCGGTTCCTACGAGTCACATTGGTCCCGTGCAAGGTGTTCGTGACACTTACGGGACCATTTTATGCTCGTTTTACGTTTTCACCCTTCGATGGAATGTTTTATGCTTAAGTATAATTTTTTGCAAATTTACTCCGTACACTCCAACCGGGAGACCCATGACTACCCAGTCGGTTCCTACGAGTCACATTGATCCCGTGCAAGGTGTTCCTATAGTTTTACGTTTTCATCCTTCGATGGCATGTTTTATGCTTAAGTCTAAGTTTTTGCAAATTTACGTCGTACACTCCAACCGGGAGCCCCGTGACTACGCGGTCGTTTCCTACGAGTCACATTGATCCCGTACGAGGTGTTCGTGACACTTACGGGACCGTTTTATGGCGGTTTTACGTTTCACCATTCGATGGTATGTTTTTATTCTTAAGTCTAATTTTTTGCAAATTTACGTCGTACATTCCAACCGGGAGCCCCCGTGACTACGCGGTCGGTTCCTACGAGTCACATTGGTCCCGTGCGAGGTGTTCATGACTCTTACGGAACCGTTTTGAGGCTGTTTTACATTTTTACCCTTCGATGGCATGTTTTTATGCATAAATCTAAATTTTTGTAAACTTACGTCGTACACTCCAACCGGGAACCCCGTGACAACGCGGTCGGTTCCAACGAGTCACATTGGTCCCGTACGAGGTGTTCGTGACTCTGAGACCGTTTTATGCTCATTTTACGTATTCACCCTTCGATGGCATTTTTTATGCTTAAATCTATTTTTTACAAATTTACGTCGTACACTCCCACCAGGAGCCTCGAGACTACGCGGTCGGTTCCCACGAGTCACATTGGTCCCGTACAAGGTGTTCTTGACTCTTACGAGACCGTTTTAAGCTCGTTCTACGTATTCACCCTACAATGGCATTTTTTACGCTGAAGTCTATTTTTTTGCAAATTTACGTCGTACAGTCCAACCGGGAGCCCCGTGACTACGCGGTCGGTTCCTACGAGTCACATTGATCAGGTGCGAGGTGTTCGTAAGAGGTGTTCGTGACTCTTACGTGACTGTTTTATGCTTGTTTTACGTTTACACCCTTCGATGGCATGTTTTATGCTCAAGTCTGTTTTTTTGAAAATTTACGTCGTACACTCCAACCGGTCGGTTCCTACGCGATCGGTTCCTACAAGTCACATTGGTCCCGTGCGAGGTGTTCGTGACTCTTACGGGACCGTATTATGGTTGTTTTACGTTTTCAACCTTCGACGACTAGTTTTCATACTTACGTCTAAATTTTTGTAAACTTATGTCGTACACTCCAACCGGGAGCCCCGTGACTACGCGATCGGTTCCTACGAGTCACATTGGTCCCGTGCGAGGTGTTCGTAAGAGGTGTTCGTGACTCTTACGGGACTGTTTTATACTTGTTTTACGTTTACAACCTTCAATGGCATGTTTTTATGCTTAAGTCTATTTTTTTTAAATTTACGTCCCACACTCCAACCGGTCGGTTCCTATGCGATCGGTTCCTACGAGTCACATTGATCCCGTGCGAGGTGTTCGTGACTATTACGGGATCATTTTATGGTTGTTCTACGTTTTCACCCTTCGATGGCATGTTTTCGTAATTAAGTCTAAATTTTGGTAAACTTACGTGGTACACTCCAACCGGGAACCCCGTGAATACGCGGTCGGTTCCTACGAGTCACATCGGTCCCGTGCGAGGTGTTCGTGACTCTTACGAGACCGTTTTATGCTCCTTTTACCTATTCACCCCTCAATGATATTTTTTATGCTTAAGTCTATTTTTTTGCAAATTTACGTCGTACAGTCCAACCGGGAGCCCCGTGACAATTCGATCGGTTCCTACGAGTCACATTGGTCTTGTGCGAGGTGTTCGTGACACTTACGGGACCGTTTTATGCTCGTTCTACGTTTTCACCCTTCGATGACATGCTTTTATGCTTAAGTCTAATTTTTTGTAAATTTACATCGTACACTCCAACCGGGAGCCCCGTGACTACTCGGTCGGTTCCTACGAGTCACATTGGTCCCGTGCAAGGTGTTCGTGAAACTTACGGCACCGTTTTATGCTCGTTTTACGTTTTCACCCGTCGATGGCATGTTTTATGCTTACGTATAATTTTTTAAAAATTTACGTCGTACACTCCAATCGGGAGACCCGTGACTACGCGGTCGGTTCCTACGAGTCACATTGGTCCCGTGCAAGGTGTTTCTATAGTTTTACGTTTTCACCCTTCGATGGCATGTTTTATGCTTAAGTCTAAGTTTTTACAAATTTACGTCGTACATTCCAATCGGGAGCCCCGTGACTACGCGGTCGTTTCCTACGAGTCACATTGATCCTGACGAGGTGTTCGTGAAACTTACGGGACCGTTTTATGGCGGTTTTACGTATTCACCCTTCGATGGTATGTTTTTATTCTTAAGTCTAATTTTTTGCAAATTTACGTCGTACACTCCAACCGGGAGCCCCCGTGACTACGCGGTCGGTTCCTACGAGTCACATTGGTCCCGTGCGAGGTGTTCATGACTCTTACGGGACCGTTTTGAGGCTGTTTTACGTTTTCACCCTTCGATGGCATGTTTTTATGCATAAATCTAAATTTTTGTAAACTTGCATCGTATACTCCAACCGGGAACCCCGTGACAACGCGGTCATTTCCAACGAGTCACATTGTTCCCGTGCGAGGTGTTCGTGACTCTGAGACCGTTTTATGCTCATTTTAGGTATTGACTCTTCGATGGCATTTTTTATGCTTAAGTCTATTTTTTTGCAAATTTACGTCGTACACTCCCACCGGGAGCCTCGAGACTACGCGGTCGGTTCCTACGAGTCACATTGGTCCCGTACGAGGTGTTCTTGACTCTTACGAGACCGTTTTAAGCTCGTTTTACGTATTCACCCTACAATGGCATTTTTTATGCTGAAGTCTATTTTTTTGCAAATTTACGTCGTACAGTCCAACCGGGAGCCCCGAGACTACGCGGTCGGTTCCTACGAGTCACATTGGTCCCGTACGAGGTGTTCTTGACTCTTACGAGACCGTTTTAAGCTCGTTTTACGTATTCACCCTACAATGGCATTTTTTATGCTGAAGTCGATTTTTTTGCAAATTTACGTCGTACAGTCCAACCGGGAGCCCCGTGACTACGCGGTCGGTTCCTACGAGTCACATTGGTCCCGTGTGAGGTGTTCATGACTCTTACGGGACCGTTTTGAGGCTATTTTACATTTTAACCCTTCGATGGCATGTTTTTAGGCATAAATCTAAATTTTTGTAAACTTACGTCGTACACTCCAACCGGGAACCCCGTGACAACGCGGTCGGTTCCAACGAGTCACATTGGTCCCGTGCGAGGTGTTTGTGACTCTGAGGCCTTTTTATGCTCATTTTACGTATTCACCCTTCGATGGCATTTTTTATGCTTAAGTCTATTTTTTTGCAAATTTACGTCGTACACTCCCACTGGGAGCCTCGAGACTACGCGGTCGGTTCCTACGAGTCACATTGGTCCCGTACGAGGTGTTCTTGACTCTTATGAGACCGTTTTAAGCTCGTTTTACGTATTCACCCTACAATGGCATTTTTTATGCTGAAGTCTATTTTTTTGCAAATTTACGTCGTACAGTCCAACCGGGAGCCCCGTGACTACGCGGTCGGTTCCTACGAGTCACATTGGTCAGGTGCGAGGTGTTCGTAAGAGGTGTTCGTGTCTCTTACGGGACTGTTTTATGCTTGTTTTACGTTTACACCCTTCGATGGCATGTTTTTATGCTTAAGTTTACTTTTTTGAAAATTTACGTCGTACACTCCAACCGGTCGGTTCCTAAGAGATCGGTTCCTACAAGTCACATTGGTCCCGTGCGAGGTGTTCGTGACTCTTACGGGACCGTATTATGACTGTTTTACGTTTTCACCCTTTGACGGTAAGTTTTCATACTTAAGTCTAAATTTTTGTAAACTTACGTCGTATACTCCAACCGGGAGCCCCGTGACTACACGATCGGTTCCTACGAGTCACATTGGTCCCGTGCGAGGTGTGCGTAAGAGGTGTTCGTGACTCTTACGGGACTGTTTTATGCTTGTTTTACGTTTACACCCTTCGATGGCCTGTTTTTATGCTTAAGTCTATTTTTTTTTAAATTTACGTCCCACACTACAACCGGTCGCTTCCTATGCGATCGGTTCCTACGAGTCACATTGGTCTCGTGCGAGGTGTTCGTGACTATTACGGGATCGTTTTATTGTTGTTTTACGTTTTCACCCTTCGATAACAAGTTTTCATACTTAAGTCTAAATTTTGGTATACTTACGTGGTACACTCCAACCGGGAGCCCCGTGAATACGCGGTCGGTTCCTACGAGTCACATTGGTCCCGTGCGAGGTGTTCGTGACTCTTACGAGACCGTTTTATGCTCGTTTTACGTATTCACCCTTCAATGATATTTTTTATGCTTAAGTCTATTTTTTGTAAATTTACGTCCTACAGTCCAACCGGGAGCCCCGTGACTACGCGGTCGGTTCCTACGAGTCACATTGGTCCCGTGCGAGGTGTTCGTGACACTTACGGGACCATTTTATGCTCGTTCTACGTTTTCACCCTTCGATGACATGCTTTTATGCTTAAGTCTAATTTTTTGCAAATTTACATCGTACACTCCAACCGGGAGCCCCGTGACTACTCGGTCGGTTCCTACGAGTCACATTGGTCCCGTGCAAGGTGTTCGTGACACTTACGGCACCGTTTTATGCTCATTTTACGTTTTCACGCTTCGATGGCATGTTTTATGCTTACGTATAATTTTTTACAAATTTACATCATACACTCCAACCGGGAGACCCGTGACTACGCGGTCGGTTCCTACGAGTCACATTGGTCTCGTGCAAGGTGTTCCTATAATTTTACGTTTTCACTCTTCGATGGCATGTTTTATTCTTAAGTCTAAATTTTTGCAAATTTACGTCGTACACTCCAACCGAGAGCCCCGTGACTACGCGGTCGATTCCTTCGAGTCACATTGATCCCGTGCGAGCTGTTCGTGACACTTACGGGATCGTTTTATGGCGATTTTACGTATTCACCCTTCAATGGTATGTTTTTATTCTTAAGTCTAATTTTTTGCAAATTTACATCGTACACTCCAACCAGGAGCCTCCGTGACTACGCAATCGGTTCCTACGAGTCACATTGGTCCCGTGCGAGGTGTTTGTGACTCTTACGGGACCGTTTTGAGGCTGTTTTACGTTTTCACCCTTCGATGGCATGTTTTTATGCATAAATCTAAATTTTTGTAAACTTACGTCGTACACTCCAACCGCGAACCCCGTGACAACGCGGTCGATTCCAACGAGTAACATTTGTCCCGTGCGAGGTGTTCGTGACTCTGAGACCGTTTTATGCTCGTTTTACGTATTCACCCTTCGATGGAATTTTTTATGCTTAACTCTATTTTTTTGCAAATTTACGTCGTACACTCCCACCGGGAGCCCCGAGACTACGCGGTCGCTTCCTACGAGTCACATTGGTCCCGTGCGAGGTGTTCTTGACTCTTACGAGACCGTTTTATGGTTGTTTTTTATTTTCACCCTTCGATGGCATGTTTATATGCGTAAATCTAAATATTTGTAAACTTACGTCGGACACACCAACCGGGAACCCCGTGACTACACGATCGGTTCCTACGAGTCACATTGGTCCCGTGCGAGGTGTTCGTGACTCTTACGAGACCGTTTTAAGCTTGTTTTACATATTCACCCTTCGATGGCATGTCTTTATTCTTAAGTCTAATTTTTTGCATATTTATGTCGTACACTACAATCGGCTGCCCCGTGACTACGCGGTCGGTTTCTACGAGTTACATTGCTCCTGTGTGAGGTGTTCGTGACTCTTATGGGACTGTTTTATGCTCGTTTTACATTTTTACCCTTCGATGGCATGTTTTTACGTTTACGTCTATTTTTTTGAAAATTTACGTCGTACACTCCAACCGGGAGCTCCCGTGACTACGCGATCGATTCCTACGAGTCACATTGGTTCCGTGCGAGGTGTTCGTGAGTCTTACGGAACCGTTATATGGCTGTTTTATGTTTTCACCCTTCGATTGCATGTTTTTTGGCATAAATCCAAATTTTTATAAACTTACATGGTACACTCCAACCGACAGTCCCGTGACTACGCGATCAGTTCTTACGAGTCACATTGGTCCCGTGCGAGGCGTTCGTGACTCTTACGGGACCGTTTTATGACTGTTTTACGTTTTCACCCTTCGATGGCATGTTTTTATGCTTAAATTTAAATTTTGTAAACTTACGTCATACACTTCAACCGGGAGCCCCGTAACTACGCGATCGGTTCCTACGAGTCACCTTGGTCCCGTGCGAGGTGTTCTTGACTCTTACGAGACCTTTTTATGCTCGTTTTATGAATTCACCCTTAAATGGCATTTTTTATGATTAAGTCTATTTTTTTACAAATTTACGTCGTACAGTCCAACCGGGATCCCCGTGACTACGCGGTCGGTTCATACGAGTCACATTGGTCCCGTGCGAGGTGTTCTTCACTCTTACGGGACCGTTTTATGGCTGTTTTTAGTTTTCACCCTTCGATGGCATGTTTTTATGCTTAAATCTAAATTTTTGTAAACTTACGTCGTACACTCCAACTAGGAGCCCCGTGACTACGCGGTCAGGTTCTACGAGTTACATTGGTCCCGTGCGACGCGTTCGTGACTCTTACGGGACTGTTATATGCTTGTTTTATGTTTACACCCTTCGATGGCATATTTTTATGCTTAAGTCTATTTTTTTGAAAATTTACGTCGTACACTCCAACCGGTCGGTTCCCACAAGTCACTTTGGTCCCGTGCGATGTGTTCGTGACTCTTACGAGACTGTTTTATGGTTGTTTTACGTTTTCACCCTTCGATGGCTTGTTTCCATACTTAAGTCTACATTTTTGTAAACTTACGTCGTACACTCCAACCGGGAGCCCCGTGGCTACGCGGTCGGTTCCTACGAGTCACATTGGTCCCGTGCGAGGTGTTCGTGACTCTTACGAGACCGTTTTATGCTCGTTTTACGTATTCACCCTTCGATGGCATTTTTTATGCTTAAATCTATTTTTTTGCAAATTTACGTCGTACCGTTCAACCGAGAGCCCCGTGACTACTCGGTCGGTTCCTACGAGTCACATTGATCCCGTGCGAGCTGTTCGTGACACTTACGGGACCGTTTTATGCTCGTTCTACGTTTTCACGATTCGATGGCTTGTTTTTATGCTTAAGTCTAACTTTTTGCAAATTTACGTCGTACACTGCAACCGGGAGCCCCATGACTACGCATTCGGTTCCTATGAGTCACATTGGTCCCGTGCGAGGTGTCCGTGACACTTACGGGACCGTTTTATGCTCGTTTTACGTTTTCACCCTTCGATGGGATGTTTTATGCCTAAGTCTAATTTTTTACAAATTTACGTCGTACACTCTAATCGGGAACCCCGTGACTACGCGATCGGTTCCTACGAGTCACATTGGTCCCGTGCGAGGTGTTCGTGACACTTACGGGACCGTTTTATGGCTGTTTTACGTATTCACCCTTCGATGGCATGTTTTTATTCTTAAGTCTATTTTTTTATAAATTTATGTCGTACACTCTAACCGGGAGCCCCGTGACTACGCGGTCGGTTTCTACGAGGTAGATTGGTCCCGTGCATGATGTTCGTGACTCTTACGGGACTGTTTTATGCTCGTTCTACGTTTTCACCTTCGATGTCATGTTTTTATGCTTAAATCTATTTTTTTGAAAATTTACGTTGTACACTCCAACCGGGAGCCCCCGTGACTACACAGTCGGTACCTATAAGTCACATTGGTCCCGTGCGAGGTGTTCGTGACTCTTACGGGACAGTTTTATGGCTGTTTTACGTTTTCACCCTTCGATGGCAATTTTTTATGCATAAATCTAAATTTTTGTAAACTTACGTCGTACACTCCAACCGGGAACCCCGTGACTACGCGGTCGGTTCCTACGAGTCACATTGGTCCCGTGCGAGGTGTTCGTGACTCTTACGAGACCGTTTTATGCTCGTTTTACGTATTCACCGTTCAATGGCATTTTTTATGCTTAATTCTATTTTTTTGCAAATTTACGTCGTACACTCCAACCGGGAGCCCCGTGACTACGCGGTCGGTTCCTACGAGTCACATTGGTCCCGTGCGAGGTGTTCTTGACTCTTACGAGACCGTTTTATGGCTGTTTTACGTTTTTACCCTTTGATGGCATGTTTTTATGAATAAATCTAAATTTTTGTAAACTTACGTCGTACACTCCACCCGGGAACCCCGTGACTACGCGATCTACGAGTCACATTCGTCCCGTGCGAGGTGTTCGTGACTCTTACGAGACCGTTTTCTGCTTGTTTTACGTATTCATCGTTCGATGGCATGTTATTATTCTTAAGTCTAATTTTTTGCAAATTTACGTCGTACACTCCAACCGGGAGCCGCGTGACTATGCGTCCGGTTTTTACGAGTTTCATTGGTCCCGTGCGAGGTGTTCGTGACTCTTACGGGACTGTTTTATACTCGTTTTAAGTTTTCAACTTTCGATGGCATGTTTTTACGCTTAAGTCTATTTTTTTGAAAATTTACGTTGTACACTCCAATCGGGAGCCCCCGTGACTACGCGGTCGGTTCCTACAAGTCACATTGGTCCTGTGCGAGGTGTTCGTGACTCTTACGGAACCGTTTTATGGTTGTTTTACGTTTTCACCCTTCTGTAACACCCCGCCTAATTAAATACCGGGTGGCCAGTCCCATACCAAATTAAAACAGAATATACCGTTGGATCATTCTTAGCATCACTGTCGAAAACATTTACAACTCACCCAATACCCAATTAAGTTGGTGTTAAAAAAACTTTCCAAATTTAAATTTCAACAAAACCATTTTTAGTTTAAGAATAACACAACACATTTTATTCTACAACACTGATAACCCAATAAATAACACAAAAGAATTTAAATGCAATTGGAATAAACATTCCCAAATAATATTAATCCATTACAGTAATCCCATCAATAACAACTGTATTAAAAAGACTCGAATACAATAGTATTTGACCTCGATAGAAAAGATAACTGAAAATCCTTTGGGCGACATGCCCTAACTAAGAATACTGTGAATCAAATGAAGATAGGCGTCTAAGCAAAACTCCATAAATCCATAGCCTGTCATAATCCGCTAAGGTTGGCGTCCCTATTGCTGGACACCTGATATAGAGATACAATAGAAGAGAAAATATGCAAGGAAATGGGTCAGAGCCCGAATGTGTAGATGATTTTTAAAACAACAAGTATTTAACAAGTGCAATAAAGCATTTATTATGTACATGTTAGATCCAATTCTCACTTGCTATTCTCACCTCTCAACTAGAGTGCACACTTAACGTTTCCTATTAACCTCCTAGTTAATGGTTCCTCTTTTCTAGTCTCCATATTATAATTCCATTCCCATATCATAATCCCCGTATGTCCCATACCATACGTCACATTATTATTCATTTACATTTCTCCTTTATATGATTAGTTTCTCATTAACATGAATCATTACTCATTAATATGAATCGTTTCTCATTAACATGAGTTAAGCTTTTCAATTCTATAAGCATAAACATTCATTAACTTAATTCCATTATCTTTCTCTATTCACCGTTATCTACAATTATCACCGTATATAGATTTAATCACAATATATCCATTCAATCATTTAATCCATTATATATATATATATATATTCATATATAATACGGCACCCCGAGTCACAGCTGCGGTGCAATGCATTACTCTGCTATCATGTCCCATCATCGCAGGCCGCCGAATAGGGGACTAAAGGTTCGGTAAGATTCCACGAACCACAAACAACAACAAACAAATTGGAGGCGAACATAGTTCTCATATCCATGGGTCACGCACATACCTACGTACCCACAGTCAGTGGACTTATCAACTTCCAGAAAATTCATTCATAGACCTATGTTCTCGAGCGACAAATCAAATATCCCATGGATTCATCAGGATATGACTGCCCTCACGCGCAAACCTCCCACTGATAGCAAGTAAGCTAGGTATGTCATACACATAAATCATCAATCAATCCAATAGGTATTATCATACCTATAATATAATATCAATAAGGTAATATCACTACCCTAAGATATTTTCCATACGTAGCATTATATCCCTTTTAAATTCCACGTATTAAAATATCATATCTTTACTTCATAATTTAATTATCCTCGCATCCTATAACATCTCTCCACTCCCGACGTCGTTAAGGTTCACGCACGGATCGTCTCGCAAAGCGAAATCCAAACAAGGAACCCCTCCAATACAATACTACTTAACTGTGTCGATCGAGGAGGTCCGACAACTTCAACTATGTGATCGGGATAACCTCATACCTTTGCGAAATCAATAATGAGCTTAAACTCAGTCCTTGATGTTCAAATTGTAACCCTAAGGCTACCCTCACTCAATACACAAGATTCAAATAGGTTTTTCCTCAACATATATTCAGTAAGAAGTCACTAATATCCTACTGGTCCATAACATCATTTCTCCCGAATTACTACGAGTTTAGTTCTCCTTTTTATTAAGGTTAAAATCGATAGTTTCAAATCTCTTATAAACACATCTTCTTTCACTTTGGATTAAACCCTCTTGTAAACTTAAGGATACCCAGGTGTTATATTCAATCACCCCTATTGGTCCTAACTTTAATCCTCATACATCTCCATTTAGAATTTAACAAATGAATCTAGCAACCGAAATTCCATTCAATATAATTTTCATCATTTTAATCACTTGAATCCAAATCAAATTAATTTAAATCTTATCAAGGGTTTACTGATATTTTCTAAGTTCCATAATATCCAAATAATAATCACCAAAGATCCACAAAAGGTTTGGGATAAGAATCAACATTTAAAAAGAAACAACTTTACATATTCTGGGGAGGTCGATCGATCGAAGGCAGGGGTCGATCGATCGATCCCTCTGGTCACGGCCTGGTTTTCTGCATTTTCTGCAACTACGGGTTTAGCAACTTATGATCATTTAAACCTTCATCTAAACATCCCAAATGAATTATAATCTTTACTACATGATATATCAACATATATGAACGGTTTCCAATACTCTAAACATCCTAGAATCATCAAGGGATTGGATTAAAAAGCATGTTTATCTCCTTATTTCCAGAAATTTATCAACATATCATCTTCAAGAACACATCAATGGTTTTCATAATTTCTTCAACAGATTCATGACTATTTCGTGGATTATTATCAACCTAAAACATGAGTTTAATTCCTATATCATTTCAGTTTCCAGAAATCCATTTAATCACTCCATTATTTCTTCCAAACATGAATAATCTTCTCTTTTCATACTATTCTAACATGGAAAATATACGACCTTAAATTGCCATTATCAAACACTTGCCTTTACTGAAGGTCTGACCCTTTGGTGTAGTACATCTCAGTTGGTTGTCCCTTCTCCGGTCAAACTCCGGTGGTGGTTTGTGGTGGTGAACCTTGGTTCTTGTTTTTCTCCTTCCCAAGTAGGCTTTTCCCTTCCCAAACACTCTTTCACTCTCTCTAGGAAGATGGCTTCTCTACTTTGTGTAGAGGAGATGAATAACACACATACACTTAATCTACAAATACTTATAATAGGCCAAAATCCAAAATCACTATTCATCCCCCCTAGAAAAATGACCAAAATGCCCTTTCGGGTTATCTATTCATTTCCAAATGACCCGAGACTCAAAATTAACATTCAAATAGACTTTTTTGACTATTTCGAACCTTTCGGACGCAACGACGCAGTCGAAATGACTATAAGGTCGATAGAAAATAAATTTCCTTTTTAATTTAATAAACTAGTCCCGACACGTCCCATACCGCGTCTGACTAAAAATATAAATTACCAAATTTATATCATACAGTCATATCAATGACATCACATTCATATATTACCTAAATATCTTTAAGTAATATTCAGAATCATCCATTTTAATATCCACCGTCCGGATAAAACCCGAATGAATTAATTAATAATAAAATCCAATTAATTCATTAATTTAAAATATAACTCATTTTAAAAGTCATTTAAAATTACGGGGTATTACATACTTCCCCCCTTATAACAGAATTTCATCCCGAAATTCAGGAATATAAGTCATACCGGTAAGGTCAACTCCGAGTATAAATCTCCCATCGCAAGAAATCCAAGATGTACCGCCCATACAGTACATTAAAAAAATCCCTATCGATGTTATACGCCAAGCCTCACCATATAGTTTCAACTGAATCAAATTTAGACTTTACCTAATCTTCCCTATACCGTCCTCGTGACAAACTTTGGGAAAAATGATCTTCTCGTAGTGAACAAATAAATCCTGAAGTCTTAATTACTTACCTTTTTCACAATTATGAAAAATACTACAATCCAATCATCCAGGGCGCCCATACACCCTCTCGTACCACTTTCCATATTAAAAGTTTCGCAAAGGTTATAAACTCGTTTCCCAAAGACCTAACTTATTTCGACTCCCAATGGTTATTAGTTTCATGCGTGGGGTGTCTCGCAAGCGAAATCCAAACAAGGAACCACCCCGATACACTACTTCCTAAAGTAGTCAATCATCGAAACTCCTAAGGTCCTTAGCCAAAAATATAAAAATTTGGTTTTAAAAAAAATATCAGGTTTATCGATTTAAAACAAAATTTTGTTTTTTTTTTCGATTTCAAATAGAGTCTACGCATCTACTCTCTTATAGAAGACAAGATGCAGACATATGCTCCCATATACCACAAGTCAATGCATGCCGATAGTCACATCACGCTCGGACATGCCCAAGGTAAGTAATCCCATAAAAATCAAACCCACGTGATAACAAGTAATATATAGGTGTCCCACACCCCTCAGTGAGTTTACGTAAATAACGATGCCATAGGCTAAGTTTAACAACCCTTTTGCCCACACAATATCAATCACTACAAAAATCAATACGCCTCATACTTCCTTAGATAGGAAACATACCCTCATTTGCGGGTGATGGTTGTTGAATCCCAATATTATAACTTTGCTCCGATGAATGAAGAAAAATTTTACCCCAAATTTTCAGTTCTATTTAACCACACTCCACTATATACCCAAGCCTTTCAATATATTGCCTTCGTTAGGGAACACACACAATTCACGCATTTCAAGAACTTCTACTGATGACTCTCCTCAATTTTTCCATAATAGGGGTGACCTCGACTATGGTCATCATACTCGAACATACTTCATAACCTCCTAAGTACGATCTCCGCTATCCGTCCAATGGGCCTCATCTGCCATACGTACGTAATGAAAGATTCCCCAATAAATGTTGGCGAATTTTATAGTTCAACCCATCAGTGAACATTAGGACTCCCCTCTCCTCTGTAGGTACTTCAGCTGGTACCAAATTAGTTAATCTCGTAAATTCTTCCTCATATTCCGCCACAATTTTCTCTCCCTGTTTCAAATCAAGTAGCTTCCGCCTCATCTCTGTCTGGATGGCGGAACGAAAATACTTCCCATCAAACCGTATCCAAAAGTCTTGGATAGTCATTATGTCCCTCTCCTCCATAGTGGTCGTAGCTTCCCACCATTGCAAAGCTGCCCCTACTAGCCTGAATGTGGCTAGTATTTGACGTTGAACCTCAGTGCATTCAATCATTCTCAAGTGCCGTTGGATATCTTTCTTCCATTGGCTAGCAGTCACAACATCTGATCCTCCCTGAAACTCAGGTGGGTGCGCTTTCTGAAAGGCATCCCTCGCTCGTTCCCATGCAGTAGGAAACACTTGCCCTTGCGCGGGTGGCACAACCGGTGCCGGTGCTGGAGCCTGCTGAACAGCAGCTAAAGCTGCATTGACTGCCAGAGCGACAATTACAGCAACTTCGGCCGCAGTCATCGTACCTTTGTAGTCGTAAATAGAAAAGTAATAATCCTACTCATGGGGCTCTACATCAAAGAACGCTAAGTTGAAAACACAGTAAGCCGTACAGATCCTAAAGGACACTAGAACCTGATGCTCTGATACCACCTGTAACACCCCGCCTAATTAAATACCGGGTGGCCAGTCCCATACCAAATTAAAACAGAATATACAGTTGGCTCATTCTTAGCATCACTATCGAAAACATTTACAACTCACCCAATACCCAATTAAGCTGGTGTTAAAAAAACTTTCCAAATTTAAATTTCAACAAAACCATTTTTAGTTTAAGAATAACACAACACATTTTATTCTACAACACTGATAACCCAATAAATAACACAAAAGAATTTAAATGCAATTGGAATAAACATTCCCAAATAATATTAATCCATTACAGTAATCCCATCAATAACAACTGTATTAAAAAGACCCGAATACAATAGTATTTGACCTCGATAGAAAAGATAACTGAAAATCCTTCGGGCGACATGCCCTAACTAAGAATATTGTGAATCAAATGAATATAGGCGTCTAAGCAAAACTCCATAAATCCATAGCCTGTCATAATCCACCAAGGTTGGCGTCCCTGTAGCTGGACACCTGATACAGAGATACAATAGAAGAGAAAATATGCAAGGAAATGGGTCAGAGCCCGAATGTGTAGATGATTTTTAAAACAACAAGTATTTAACAAGTGCAATAAAGCATTTATTATGTACATGTTAGATCCAACTCTCACTTGCTATTCTCACCTCTCAACTAGAGTGCACACTTAACGTTTCCTATTAACCTCCTAGTTAATGGTTCCTCTTTTCTAGTCTCCATATTATAATTCCATTCCCATATCATAATCCCCGTATGTCCCATACCATACGTCACATTATTATTCATTTACATTTCTCCTTTATATGATTAGTTTCTCATTAACATGAATCATTACTCATTAATATGAATCGTTTCTCATTAACATGAGTTAAGCTTCTCAATTCTATAAGCATAAACATTCATTAACTTAATTCCATTATCTTTCTCTATTCACCGTTATCTACAATTATCACCGTATATAGATTTAACCACAATATATCCATTCAATCATTTAATCCATTATATATATATATTCATATATAATACGGCACCCTGAGTCACAGCTGCGGTGCAATGCATTACTCTGCTATCATGTCCCATCATCGCAGGTCGCCGAATAGGGGACTAAAGGTTCGGTAAGATTCCACGAACCACAAATAACAACAAACAAATTGGAGGCGAACATAGTTCTCGTATCCATGGGTCACGCACATACCTACGTAACCACAGTCAGCGGACTTATCAACTCCCCGAAAAGTCTTTCATAGACCTATGTTCTCGAGCGACAAATCAAAGATCCCATGGATTCATCAGGATATGACTGCCCTCACGCGCAAACCTCCCACCGATAGCAAGTAAGCTAGGTATGTCATACATATAAATCATCAATCAATCCAATAGGTATTATCATACCTATAATATAATATCAATAAGGTAATATCACTACCCTAAGATATTTCCCATACGTAGCATTATATCCCTTTTAAATTCCACGTATTAAAATATCATATCTTTACTTCATAATTTAATTATCCTCGCATCCTATAACATCTCTCCACTCCCGACGTCGTTAAGGTTCATGCGCGGAGCCTCTCGAAAAGCGAAATCCAAACAAGGAACCCCTCCAATACAATACTACTTAACTTTGTCGATCGAGGAGGTCCAACAACTTCAACTATGCAATCAGGATAACCTCATACCTTTGCGAAACCAATAATGAGCTTAAACTTAGTCCTTGATGTTCAAATTGTAACCCTAAGGCTACCCTCACTCAATACACAAGATTCAAATAGGCTTTTCCTCAACATATATACAGTAAGAAGTCACTAATATCCAACTGGTCCATAACATCATTTCTCTCGAATTACTACGAGTTTAGTTCTCCTTTTTATTAAGGTTAAAATCGATAGTTTCAAATCTCTTATAAACACATCTTCTTTCAATTTGGATTAAACCCTCTTGTAAACTTAAGGATACCCAGGTGTTATATTCAATCACCCCTACTGGTCCTATCATTAATCCTCATACATCTCCATTTAGAATTTAACAAATGAATCTAGCAACCGAAATTCCATTCAATATAATTTTCATCATTTTAATCACTTGAATCCAAATCAAATTAATTTAAATCTTATCAAGGGTTTACTTATATTTTCTAGGTCCCATAATATCCAAATAATAATCACCAAAGATCCACAAAAGGTTTGGGATAAGAATCAACATTTAAAAAGAAACAACTTTACATATTTTGGGGAGGTCGATCGATCGAAGGCAGGGCGATCGATCGATCCCTCAGGTCACAGCCTGGTTTTCTGCATTTTCTGCAACTACGGGTTGTGACACCCCGACTAATTAAATACCGGGTAGCTACTCCTTTATTAAATTAATACAAAATCCCAAGTTGATTCAGTTAATAGCATCACTGTCGAAAACATTTTTAAAGATTACTAACCACCTAGTATGTAAAAAGCGAGTTGCCAAATTTTAAGTTAACTCTGATTAACATGCAATAAAAGGATAATGATAGAATAACAACATTCACCATAACGAAACAATAGAATAACCAACAACATAATAATAAGTCCGGAGGAAAACTCCTCACAGCAATCCCACAACTGAACTAAGTAAAACAATGTAACCTGAATTAATTACATGCCAAAAAGTCTGAAAATCTAAAATAGGAAATGTTTCTAATAGAAATGAGCAACATGCCCTACAACTGATGAATCTTGAATATGGAGTCAAGATGAAAGAAGCGTCTACTAGCAAGGTCCTGTAACTTCCACAAACAGCTACAGCTCGTCACCTGAATGAAAATCCTAAGCATGGTGTCCTTGTGGCTGGGCACCTAAAATGGTTTTTACAAAAATAGATTTAAAAGCAAACGGGTCAGAGCCCGAAAGTGGGGATTATTTTAAAAACAGCAAGTGTTTTAATAACATTAAAACAATGAATGCAAAATACATGTTAGGACGTACACTCACATGAAGTACTCACCTCTCGACTAATTTGTGCACTCCTAACGTACCGTACCCAACTAAGTGACATACATATCTAACCAAACCGTAATAATTTCTACCCCTTACTACTCAATTTCCATTATACGTTCTAGCGTTATCAAATAAATAGAGGGCTCACTGAACTCAGGGTCTCAATTATTAGCAATACAATTCACTATCGGTTAACCCGTTATGATTTCTTAAAACATTACCATAATTATATTCACAATACCAACATGAAAGTTCCCATTATTTAAGTGTATATTATTCACATCATAAATATACAATACAAGCACCCCGAGACTAAGCTGCGGTGAACACATACTCTGCTATCCATCCCGGTACATCACGTACATAAGGATCACGCATTCCGAATCTCTCAGGAATCGTTCTCAGATAACAACAATCACAAACAATGGAGGCGAACACAGTCACATCACATGGGTCACGCACATACCTACGCTCCCACGATCAGCAGACTTATTAACATCCCAATAAGTCCTTCTCTGACCTATGTTCTCGAGGTACCAATCTAAATCCGGGAAACACAAGGATGAGATGACCCTAAGCGAACGTAAACCTCCCGTGATAGCAAGTATGGTAGGTATGTCATACACATAAAATCATATACATATACTAAGTATGCACACATCTTAGAAATCACCAAAATTTATTTGTGGTACACTTCTCATTCTCGTACCGACGTATAATGTTAAACAATTACACATTCCCAGTTCATATAATTATTTAAGCCGTCAATAATTCTCGCATCGTAATAGTCACTCACGTTCTATTCCTCAATTTCCATTCAATTCGAGTCACACTTCTATGTTTTACTCCTCAATATATCCCAAATGTCCCAACTATATCAATCTATCATCGAGGGAATGTTATCTCTACAATTAAACAAGGTTACGGGACATGCGAAATCAAAACAGTCCAAAAAGCCTAAACTGTCAGCTCGTTAGAAGTCTCGTTCGAACGAGGCTGTTCGAACGAGAGTTCGTTCGAACGAACTGGGCATCTAACGAGATCTCGTTCGAACGACAGGCATTGAACGAACATTCCCCTCGTTACAAGGCAAACTGTCAACTCGTTAGAAGCTCGTTCGAACGAGCTCGTTCGAACGACCTGGGCAGGTCTTCTAACGAGAGGCCAGTTTTGAGCTCAGAAATTCCTTTTTTCGTTTTTCCAACTTTTCTTCCTCTCTAATCTCATATAAACATCAACCCAATAATTGTTCAAGGTTTCTAATCATCCCTAAACATACTTAGGTCACATACTAACGTGTTTTGTGGAGTTAATTCATTCTAAACATCATCCAAATATCAAATCTATAAATTTTTCCCCAATTTCAAGAAAATGAACCCTAGAAATTCTTAAATCCCCAATGAGCCTAATTAAATTCGTTTTTATTTCATCCAAAATATATTATTATCAGATTAATCACCTACATACAATTCTACATGCAATTCCTCATCAAAATACAAGTTTCTAATTCCAATTTAATGGGTTTTCATAAATCTCCAAAAATAATACAATTTTATCAATTTCCTACGCATGGAAGAAGCATTCTGTTAATACCAAAATTAATTTGCTGATGTGGACGAATCATACGAAGACACTTGTCGATCTACGTGGTACAATAAAAACGAGGAAGCTCATTTCCTCGACCAACTCATGTTCTCCCCGAGCAACGAGGATATACCGAGGAACTGCAACACTCCGAGGTACTCTAGCGCTCCGAGGAACTCCTGAGCAACGAGCAACTAAGGCGGTCCGAGCTGCATCTCGGCCGTAGTATTAATTGCCAGAAATGTCAACAGTTCAACTATTCATTGAATGTTTATCATCTTGACGCACATGCTGCATTAAATGTATTACCCTTTCATATGTATATCATTTAATGTATTAACCCATTCATGTACAGCCTAAGGGCTATAAATACCTTGTATCACCCTCATTCAAAGGGACCAGAATTTCTTGACCCAACTTGTAATCGAGAATTCCCAAACACTCAGCAATAACATAACAGTGGACGTAGGCCATTCTTATAAGGCTGAACCACTTTAAAAATCTTTGTTTCATTTTATCTGTGATTGAATAATTAGAGCGATCTAATTTTTTACATCAACACATTCTCTGTAACTAATGAAATTAAACCATCTGCCTTATGTATATCTCTGATTTTGATGTCGAATTGCTGAATGATTCTCTCTCTCTCTGCAGAATTCTCCTCTCTCTCTCTACAAGTCTTCTTCTCCAAGGTGACAATGGTGGCTAGGGTTTGCCTTAGGAAACTCTTTGGAACTAATTCTAATAACCCTCGTAGCCCATTTGGTCATAAGGTGTAGTTAGTGGGTTTAGTGGGTAATTACCAAGTCAGATTTTTAATTCCTAATTTTCGTTGGTTTTAATTCCCAAAAATTCAAAATTACCAAACTACCCTTTTTCGTTGCCGGTATGGCCTAAAAATGCCCCGGGACCCAAACTAAACCTCCGGCTAGTGTTTTCTGATTATTTTGACCCTTCCGGATGCGTTGGCGCACTCAAAATGACCATACGGTTAATAGAAATAAAATTCACTTTTTAATTAAATAATAATATTCTTGACGCGACTGTCACACGCGTCTCAACAAAATTTTCAAATTGCCGTATTTCAATCTCACGAAAAATTTCATATTTCAATATTCATATATAGCCATATATACTCATTATAATCAAATACCAACTCACATCTCGTTAGTATGTTATCCGAATTAATTTCCAATCAATTCACATTTAATTCAATTAATCCTATAAATAAATATCATGAAAATACGGGGTATTACACGGGTTTAGCAACTTATGATCATTTAAACCTTCATCTAAACATCCCAAATGACTTATAATATTTACTACATGATATATCAACATATATGAACAATTTCCAATACTCTAAACATCCTAGAACCATCAAGGGATTGGATTAAAAAGCATGTTTATCCCCTTATTTCCAGAAATTTATCAACATATCATCTTCAAGAACACATCAATGGTTTTCATAATTTCTTTAACAGATTCATGAATATTTCGTGGATTATTATCAACCTAAAACATGAGTTTAATTCCTATATCATTTCAGTTTCCAGAAATCCCTTTAATCACTCCATCATTTCTTCCAAACATGAATAATCTTCTCTTTTCATACTATTCTAACATGGACAATATACGAACTTAAATTGCCATTATCAAACACTTGCCTTTACTGAAGGTCTGATCCTTTGGTGTAGTATATCTCAGTTGGTTGTCCCTTCTCCGGTCAAACTCCGGTGGTGGTTGGTGGTGGTGAACCTTGGTTCTTGTTCTTCTCCTTCCCAAGTAGGCTTTTCCCTTCCCAAGCACTCTTTCACTCTCTCTAGGAAGATGGCTTCTCTACTTTGTGTAGAGGAGATGAATAACCCACATAAACTTAATCTACCAATACTTATAATAGGCCAAAATCTGAAATCACTATTCATCCCCCTAGAAAAATGACCAAAATGCCCTTTCGGGTTGTCTATTCATTTCCAAATGACCCGAGACTCAAAATTAACATTCAAATAGACTTTTCTGACAATTTCGAACCTTCCGGACGCAACGACGCAGTCGAAATGACTATAAGGTCGACAGAAAATAAATTTCCTTTTTAATTTAATAAACTAGTCCCGACACGTCCCATACCGCATCTGACTAAAAAAATAAATTACCAAATTCATATCATACAATCATATCAATGACATCACATTCATATATTACCTAAATATCTTTAAGTAATATTCAGAATCATCCATATTAACATCCACCATCCGGATAAAACCCGATTGAATTAATTAATAATAAAATCCAATTAATTCATTAATTTAAAATATAACCCATTTTAAAAGTCATTTAAAATTACGGGGTATTACACCTTCGATGGCATGTTTTTATGCATAAATCTAAATTTTTGTAAACTTACGTCGTAAACTCCAATCGGGTGCCCCGTGACTACGCGGTCGGTTTCTACGAGTCACATTGGTCCCGTGCGAGGTGTTCGTGACTCTTACGGGACCGTTCTATGGATGTTTTACGTTTTCACCCTTCGATGGCATGTTTTTGCGCTTCAATCTAAATTTTTGTAAACTTACATCATACACTCCAACCGGGAGCCCCGTGACTACGCGGTCGGTTCCTACGAGTCACATTGGTCCCGTGCGCAGTGTTCATGACTCTTACGAGACAGTTTTATGCTCGTTTTACGTATTCACCCTTAAATGGCATTTTTTATGCTTAAGTCTATTTTTTTGCAAATTTACGTCATACAGTCCAACCGGGAGCCCCGTGACTACGCGGTCGATTCCTACGAGTCAGATTGGTCCCGTGCGAGGTGTTCGTCACTCTTACGCGACCGTTTTATGGTTATTTTACGTTTTCACCCTTCGATGACATGTTTTTATGCTTAAATCTATTTTTTTGTAAACTTACGTCGTACACTCCAACCGGGAGTCCTGTGACTACGCGGTCGGTTTCTACGAGTTACATTGGTCCCATGCGACGTGTTCGTGACTCTTACGGGACTGTTTTATGCTTGTTTTCGTTTACACCCTTCGATGGCATGTTTTTATGCGTAAGTCTATTTTTTTGAAAATTTACGTCGTACACTCCAGCCGGTCGGTTCCTACGCGATCGGTTCTTACGAGTCACATTGGTTCCGTACGAGGTGTTCGTGACACTTACGGGACCGTTTTATGGTTGTTTTACGTTTTCACCCTTCGATTGCATGTTTTTATGCTTAAGTCTATTTTTTTATAAATTTACGTCGTACACTCCAACCGGGTTCCCCGTCACTACGCGGTCGGTTCCTACGAGTCACATTGGTCCCGTGCGAGGTGTTTGTGACTCTTACGGAACCGTTTTATGCTCGTTTTACGTTTTCACCCTTCGATGGCACGTTTTTATGCTTAAGTCTAAATTTTTTCAAATTTACGTCGTACACTCCAACCGGGAGACCCGTGACTACGTGGTCGGTTCCTTCGAGTCACATGGGTCCCGTGCAAGGTATCGTGACACTTACGGGACCGTTTTATGCTCGTTTTACGTTTTCACCCTTCGATGGCATGTTTTAGGCCTAAGTCAAATTTTTTACAAATTTACGTCGTACACTCCAACCGGGAGCCCCGTGACTACGCGGTCGGTTCCTACGACTTAGATTGGTCCCGTGCGAGGTGTTCGTGACACTTACGGGACCGTTTTATGGTTGTTTTACTTATTCACCTTTCGATGTCATGTTTTTATTCTTAAGTCTAATTTTTTGAAAAATTACGTCGTACAGTCGAACCGGGAGCCCCGTGACTATGCGGTCGGTTCCTACGTGTCACATTGGTCCCGTGCGAGGTGTTCGTGACATTTACGGGACCGTTTTTTGCTCGTTTTAAGTTTTCACCCTTCGATGGCATGTTTTATGCTTAACTTTAATTTTTTGCAAATTTACGTCGTACACTCCAACCAGGAGCCCCGTAACTAAGCGATCGGTTCGTACGAGTCACATTGATCCAGTGAGAGGTGTTCGTGACACTTACGGAACCTTTTTATGGATGTTTTACGTATTCACCCTTCGATGGCATGTTTTTATTCTTAAGTCTAATTTCTTGCAAATTTACGTCGTACACTCCAACCGGGAGACCCGTGACTACGCGGTTGGTTCCTTCGAGTCACATTGCTCCCGTGCGAGGTGTTCGTGACTCTAAGGATACCGTTTTATGCTCGTTTTACGTATTCTCCCTTCGAAGGCATTTTTTATGCTTAAGTCTAATTTTTTACAAATTTACATCGTACACTCCAACCAGGAGTCCCGTGACTACGCGGTCGGTTTCTAGGAGTCACATTGGTCCCGTACGAGGTGTTCGTGACACTTACGGGACCGTTTTATGGCTGTTTTACGTATTCGCCCTTCGATGGCATGTTTTTATTCTTAAGTCTAATTTTTGAAAAATTACGTCGTACAGTTGAACCGGGAGCCCCGTGACTACGCGGTCGGTTCCTACGAGTCACATTGGTCCTGTGCGAGGTGTTCGTGACATTTACGAGACCGTTTTATGCTCGTTTTAAGTTTTCACCCTTCGATGGCATGTTTTATGCTTAACTCTAATTTTTTACAAATTTACGTCGTACACTCCAACCGGGAGCCCCGTAACTACGCGGTCGGTTCGTACGAGTCACATTGATCCCGTGAGAGGTGTTCGTGACACTTACGGACCTTTTTATGGATGTTTTACGTATTCACCCTTCGATGGCATGTTATTAATCTTAAGTCTAATTTCTTGCAAATTTACGTCGTACACTCCAACCGGGAGACCCGTGACTACACGGTTGGTTCCTTCGAGTCACATTGCTCCCGTGCGAGGTGTTCGTGACTCTAACGATACCGTTTTATGCCCATTTTACGTATTCACCCTTCGAAGGCATTTTTTATGCTTAAGTCTAATTTTTTGCAAATTTACGACGTACACTCCAACCAGGAGTCCCGTGACTACGCGGTCGGTTTCTAGGAGTCACATTGGTCCCGTACGAGATGTTCGTGATACTTACGAGACCATTTTATGCTCGTTCTACGTTTTCACCCTTCGATGGCATGTTTTTATACACGGTCGGTTCCTACGAGTCACATTGATCCCATGCGAGGTGTTCATGACACTTACGGGACCGTTTTTTGCTCGTTTTACGTTTTCACCCTTCGATGGCATGTTTTATGCTTAAGTCTAATTTTTTTCAAATTTATTTCGTACAGTCCAACCGAGATCCCCGTGACTACGCGGTCGGTTCCTACGAGTCACATTTGTCCCGTGCGAGGTGTTCGTGACACTTCCGGGGCCGTTTTATGCTCGTTCTACATTTTCACCCTTCGATGACATGCTTTTATGCTTAATTCTAATTTTTTGCAAATTTACATCGTACACTCCAACCGGGAGCCCCGTGACTACTCGGTCGGTTCCTACGAGTCACATTGGTCCCGTGCAAGGTGTTCGTGACACTTACCGCACCATTTTATGCTCGTTTTACGTTTTCACCCTTCGATATCATGTTTTATGCTTAAGTCTAATATTTTGCAAATTTACGTCGTACACTCCAACCGGGAGACCCGTGAATACGCGGTCGGTTCCTAAGCGTCACATTGATCTCGTGCGAGGTGTTCGTGACACTTACGGGACCGCTTTATGGCTGTTTTTCGTATTCACCCTTCGATGGCATGTTTTTATTCTTAAGTTTAATTTTTTGCAAATTTACGTCGTACACTCCAATCGGGAGCCCCGTGACTACGCGGTCGGTTTCTACGAGTTACATTGGTCCCGTGCAATGTGTTCGTGACTCTTACGGGACTGTTTCATGCACTATTTACGTTTTCACCCTTCGATGGCATGTTTTTACGCTTAAGTAATTTTTTAAAAATTTACACCGTACACTCCAACCTGGAGCCCCGTGACTACGCGGTCGGTTCCTACGAGTCACATTGGTTCCGTGCGAGGTGTTCGTGACTCTTACGGGACCGTTTTATGGCTGTTTTACGTTTTCACCATTCGATGGCATGTTTCTATGCTTAAGTCTAATTTTTTGTAAAATTACGTCGTGCACTCGAATCGGGAGCCCCGTGACTACGCGGTCGGTTCCTACGAGTCACATTGGTCCCGTGCGAGGTGTTCTTGACTCTTACGAGACCGTTTTAAGCTCGTTTTATGTATTCACCCTACAATGGTATTTTTTATGCTTAAGTCTATTTTTTTCAAATTTACGTTGTACAGTCCAACCGGGAGCCCCGTGACTACGCGGTCGGTTCCTACGAGTCACATTAGTCAGGTGCGAGGTGTTCGTAAGAGGTGTTCGTGGCTCTTACGGGACTGTTTTATGCTTGTTTTACGTTTACACCCTTCGATGCCATGTTTTCATGCTTAAGTCTATTTTTTTAAAAATTTACGTTGTACACTACAACCGGTCGATTCCTACGAGTCACATTGGTCCCGTGCGAGGTGTTCGTGACTCTTACGGGACCGTTATATTGCTGTTTTACGTTTTTACCCTTCTATTGCATGTGTTTTTGCATAAATCTAAATTTTTGTAAACTTACATCGTACACTCCAACCGGCAATCCCGTGACTACGCGATCAGTTCTTACGAGTCACATTGGTCCCGTGCGAGGTGTTCGTGACTCTTACGGGACCGTTTTATGCTCGTTTTGCGTATTCACCCTTCGATGGCATTTTTTATGCTTAAGTCTATTTGTTTGCAAATTTACGTCGTACACTCCCACCGGGAGCCCCGAGACTACGCGGTCGATTCCTACGACTCACATTGGTTCCGTGCGAGGTGTTCTTGACTCTTACGAGACCGTTTTAAGCTCGTTTTACGTATTCACCCTACAGTAGCATTTTTTATGCTTAAGTAAATTTTTTTGCAAATTTACGTCGTACAGTCCAACCGGGAGCCCCGTGACTACGCGGTGGGTTCCTACGAGTCACATTGGTCAGGTGTGAGGTGTTCGTAAGAGGTGTTCGTGACTCTTACGGGACTGTTTTATGCTTGTTATACGTTTACACCCTTCGATGGCATGTTTTTATGCTTAAGTCTATTTTTTTGAAAATTTACGTCGTACACTCCAACTGATCGGTTCCTACGCGATCGGTTCCGACGAGTCACATTGGTCCCGTGCGAGGTGTTCGTGACTCTAACGGGACCGTATTATGGTTGTTTTACGTTTTCACTCTTTGACGGCAAGTTTTCATACTTAAGTCAAAATTTTTGTAAACTTACGTCCTACACTCCAACCGGGAGCCCCGTGACTACGCGATCGGTTCCTACGAGTCACATAGGTCCCATGTGAGGTGTTCATAAGAGGTGTTCGTGACTCTTACGGGACTGTTTTATGCTTGTTTTACGTTTACACCCTTCCATGGCATGTTTTTATGCTTAAGTCTATTTTTTTTTAAATTTACGTCGTACACTCCAACCGGTCGGTTCCTACGCGATCGGTTCCTACGAGTCACATTGGTCCCGTGCGAGGTGTTCGTGACTATTACGGGATCGTTTTATGGTTGTTTTACGTTTTCACCCTTCGATGGCAGGTTTTCGTACTTAAGTCTAAATTTTGGTAAAACTTATGTGGTACACTCCAACCAGGAGCCCCGTGGATACGCAGCCGATTCCGACGAGTCACATTGGTCCCGTGCGAGATGTTCGTGACTCTTACAAGACCGTTTTATGCTCGTTTTACGTATTCACCCTTCAATGATATTTTTTATGCTTAAGTCTATTTTTTTGTAAATTTACGTCGTACAGTCCAACCGAGATCCCCGTGACTACGCGGTCGGTTCCTACGAGTCACATTTGTCCCGTGCGAGGTGTTCGTGACACTTACGGGGCCGTTTTATGCTCGTTCTACATTTTCACCCTTCGATGACATGCTTTTATGCTTAATTCTAATTTTTTGCAAATTTACATCGTACACTCCAACCGGGAGCCCCGTGACTACTCGGTCGGTTCCTACGAGTCACATTGGTCCCGTGCAAGGTGTTCGTGACACTTACCGCACCATTTTATGCTCGTTTTACGTTTTCACCCTTCGATATCATGTTTTATGCTTAAGTCTAATTTTTTGCAAATTTACGTCGTACACTCCAACCGGAGACCCGTGAATACGCGGTCGGTTCCTAAGCGTCACATTGATCTCGTGCGAGGTGTTCGTGACACTTACGGGACCGTTTTATGGCTGTTTTTCGTATTCACCCTTCGATGGCATGTTTTTATTCTTAAGTCTAATTTTTTGCAAATTTACGTCGTACACTCCAATCGGGAGCCCCGTGACTACGCGGTCGGTTTCTACGAGTTACATTGGTCCCGTGCAATGTGTTCGTGACTCTTACGGGACTGTTTCATGCACTATTTACGTTTTCACCCTTCGATGGCATGTTTTTACGCTTAAGTAATTTTTTAAAAATTTACACCGTACACTCCAACCTGGAGCCCCGTGACTACGCGGTCGGTTCCTACGAGTCACATTGGTTCCGTGCGAGGTGTTCGTGACTCTTACGGGACCGTTTTATGGCTGTTTTACGTTTTCACCATTCGATGGCATGTTTCTATGCTTAAGTCTAATTTTTTGTAAAATTACGTCGTGCACTCGAATCGGGAGCCCCGTGACTACGCGGTCGGTTCCTACGAGTCACATTGGTCCCGTGCGAGGTGTTCTTGACTCTTACGAGACCGTTTTCAGCTCGTTTTATGTATTCACCCTACAATGGCATTTTTTATGCTTAAGTCTATTTTTTTTCAAATTTACGTTGTACAGTCCAACCGGGAGCCCCGTGACTACGCGGTCGGTTCCTACGAGTCACATTAGTCAGGTGAGAGGTGTTCGTAAGAGGTGTTCGTGGCTCTTACGGGACTGTTTTATGCTTGTTTTACGTTTACACCCTTCGATGCCATGTTTTCATGCTTAAGTCTATTTTTTTAAAAATTTACGTCGTACACTACAACCGGTCGATTCCTACGAGTCACATTGGTCCGGTGCGAGGTGTTCGTGAATCTTACGGGACCGTTATATTGTTGTTTTACGTTTTTACCCTTCTATTGCATGTTTTTTTGCATAAATCTAAATTTTTGTAAACTTACATCGTACACTCCAACCGGCAGTCCCGTGACTACGCGATCAGTTCTTACGAGTCACATTGGTCCCGTGCGAGGTGTTCGTGACTCTTACGGGACCGTTTTATGCTCGTTTTGCGTATTCACCCTTCGATGGCATTTTTTATGCTTAAGTCTATTTGTTTGCAAATTTACGTCGTACACTCCCACCGAGAGCCCCGAGACTACGCGGTCGATTCCTATGACTCACATTGGTTCCGTGCGAGGTGTTCTTGACTCTTACGAGACCGTTTTAAGCTCGTTTTACGTATTCACCCTACAGTAGCATTTTTTATGCTTAAGTAAATTTTTTTGCAAATTTACGTCGTACAGTCCAACCGGGAGCCCCGTGACTACGCGGTGGGTTCCTACGAGTCACATTGGTCAGGTGCGAGGTGTTCGTAAGAGGTGTTCGTGACTCTTACGGGACTGTTTTATGCTTGTTATACGTTTACACCCTTCGATGGCATGTTTTTATGCTTAAGTCTATTTTTTTGAAAATTTACATCGTACACTCCAACTGATCGGTTCCTACGCGATCGATTCCGACGAGTCACATTGGTCCCGTGCGAGGTGTTCGTGACTCTAACGGGACCGTATTATGGTTGTTTTACGTTTTCACTCTTTGACGGCAAGTTTTCATACTTAAGTCAAAATTTTTGTAAACTTACGTCCTACACTCCAACCGGGAGCCCCGTGACTACGCGATCGGTTCCTACGAGTCACATAGGTCCCATGTGAGGTGTTCATAAGAGGTGTTCGTGACTCTTACGGGACTGTTTTATGCTTGTTTTACGTTTACACCCTTCCATGGCATGTTTTTATGCTTAAGTCTATTTTTTTTTAAATTTACGTCGTACACTCCAACCGGTCGGTTCCTACGCGATCGGTTCCTACGAGTCACATTGGTCCCGTGCGAGGTGTTCGTGACTATTACGGGATCGTTTTATGGTTGTTTTACGTTTTCACCCTTCGATGGCAGGTTTTCGTACTTAAGTCTAAATTTTGGTAAAACTTATGTGGTACACTCCAACCAGGAGCCCCGTGGATACGCAGCCGATTCCGACGAGTCACATTGGTCCCGTGCGAGATGTTCGTGACTCTTACAAGACCGTTTTATGCTCGTTTTACGTATTCACCCTTCAATGATATTTTTTATGCTTAAGTCTATTTTTTTGTAAATTTACGTCGTACAGTCCAACCGAGATCCCCGTGACTACGCGGTCGGTTCCTACGAGTCACATTTGTCCCGTGCGAGGTGTTCGTGACACTTACGGGGCCGTTTTATGCTCGTTCTACATTTTCACCCTTCGATGACATGCTTTTATGCTTAATTCTAATTTTTTGCAAATTTACATCGTACACTCCAACCGGGAGCCCCGTGACTACTCGGTCGGTTCCTACGAGTCACATTGGTCCCGTGCAAGGTGTTCGTGACACTTACCGCACCATTTTATGCTCGTTTTACGTTTTCACCTTTCGATGGCATGTTTTATGCTTAAGTCTAATTTTTTGCAAATTTACGTCGTACACTCCAACCGGTAGACCCGTGAATACGCAGTCGGTTCCTAAGAGTCACATTGATCTCGTGCGAGGTGTTCGTGACACTTACGGGACCGTTTTATGGCTGTTTTTCGTATTCACCCTTCGATGGCAAGTTTTTATTCTTAAGTCTAATTTTTTGCAAATTTACGTCGTACACTCCAATCGGGAGCCCCGTGACTACGCGGTCGGTTTCTACGAGTTACATTGGTCCCGTGCAATGTGTTCGTGACTCTTACGGGACTGTTTTATGCACGTTTTACGTTTTCACCCTTCGATGGCATGTTTTTACGCTTAAGTAATTTTTTAAAAATTTACACCGTACACTCCAACCTGGAGCCCCGTGACTACGCGGTCGGTTCCTACGAGTCACATTGGTTCCGTGCGAGGTGTTCGTGACTCTTACGGGACCGTTTTATGGCTGTTTTACGTTTTCACCATTCGATGGCATGTTTCTATGCTTAAGTCTAATTTTTTGTAAAATTACGTCGTGCACTCGAATCGGGAGCCCCGTGACTACGCGGTCGGTTCCTACGAGTCACATTGGTCCCGTGCGAGGTGTTCTTGACTCTTACGAGACCGTTTTAAGCTCGTTTTATGTATTCACCCTACAATGGCATTTTTTATGCTTAAGTCTATTTTTTTCAAATTTACGTTGTACAGTCCAACCGGGAGCCCCGTGACTACGCGGTCGGTTCCTACGAGTCACATTAGTCAGGTGCGAGGTGTTCGTAACAGGTGTTCGTGGCTCTTACGGGACTGTTTTATGCTTGTTTTACGTTTACACCCTTCGATGCCATGTTTTCATGCTTAAGTCTATTTTTTTAAAAATTTACGTCGTACACTACAACCGGTCGATTCCTACGAGTCACATTGGTCCGGTGCGAGGTGTTCGTGACTCTTACGGGACCGTTATATTGCTGTTTTACGTTTTTACCCTTCTATTGCATGTTTTTTTGCATAAATCTAAATTTTTGTAAACTTACATCGTACACTCCAACCGGCAATCCCGTGACTACGCGATCAGTTCTTACGAGTCACATTGGTCCCGTGCGAGGTGTTCGTGACTCTTACGGGACCGTTTTATGCTCGTTTTGCGTATTCACCCTTCGATGGCATTTTTTATGCTTAAGTCTATTTGTTTGCAAATTTACGTCGTACACTCCCACCGGGAGCCCCGAGACTACGCGGTCGATTCCTACGACTCACATTGGTTCCGTGCGAGGTGTTCTTAACTCTTACGAGACCGTTTTAAGCTCGTTTTACGTATTCACCCTACAGTAGCATTTTTTATGCTTAAGTAAATTTTTTTGCAAATTTACGTCGTACAGTCCAACCGGGAGCCCCGTGACTACGCGGTGGGTTCCTACGAGTCACATTGGTCAGGTGTGAGGTGTTCGTAAGAGGTGTTCGTGACTCTTACGGGACTGTTTTATGCTTGTTATACGTTTACACCCTTCGATGGCATGTTTTAATGCTTAAGTCTATTTTTTTGAAAATTTACGTCGTACACTCCAACTGATCGGTTCCTACGCGATCGGTTCCGACGAGTCACATTGGTCCCGTGCGAGGTGTTCGTGACTCTAACGGGACCGTATTATGGTTGTTTTACGTTTTCACTCTTTGACGGCAAGTTTTCATACTTAAGTCAAAATTTTTGTAAACTTACGTCCTACACTCCAACCGGGAGCCCCGTGACTACGCGATCGGTTCCTACGAGTCACATAGGTCCCATGTGAGGTGTTCATAAGAGGTGTTCGTGACTCTTACGGGACTGTTTTATGCTTGTTTTACGTTTACACCCTTCCATGGCATGTTTTTATGCTTAAGTCTATTTTTTTTTAAATTTACGTCGTACACTCCAACCGGTCGGTTCCTACGAGTCACATTGGTCCCGTGCGAGGTGTTCGTGACTATTACGGGATCGTTTTATGGTTGTTTTACGTTTTCACCCTTCGATGGCAGGTTTTCGTACTTAAGTCTAAATTTTGGTAAAACTTATGTGGTACACTCCAACCGGGAGCCCCGTGAATACGCGGCCGATTCCTACGAGTCACATTGGTCCCGTGCGAGGTGTCCGTGACTCTTACGAGACCGTTTTATGCTCGTTTTACGTATTCACCCTTCAATGATATTTTTTATGCTTAAGTCTATTTTTTTGTAAATTTACGTCGTACAGTCCAACCGAGATCCCCGTGACTACGCGGTCGGTTCCTACGAGTCACATTTGTCCCGTGCGAGGTGTTCGTGACACTTACGGGGCCGTTTTATGCTCGTTCTACATTTTCACCCTTCGATGACATGCTTTTATGCTTAAGTCTAATTTTTTGCAAATTTACATCGTACACTCCAACCGGGAGCCCCGTGACTACTCGGTCGGTTCCTACGAGTCACATTGGTCCCGTGCAAGGTGTTCGTGACACTTACCGGACCATTTTATGCTCGTTTTACGTTTTCACCCTTCGATGGCATGTTTTATGCTTAAGTATAATTTTTTACAAATTTACGTCGTACACTCCAACCGGGAGACCCATGACTACGCGATCGGTTCCTACGAGTCACATTGGTCCCGTGCAAGGTGTTCCTATAGTTTTACGTTTTCACCCTTCGATGGCATGTTTTATGCTAAGTATAAGTTTTTGCAATTTTACGTCGTACACTCCAACCGGGAGCCCCGTGACTACGCGGTCGTTTCCTACGAGTCACATTGATCCCGTGCGAGGTGTTCGTGACACTTACGGGACCGTTTAATGGCGGTTTTACGTATTCACCCTTGGATGGTATGCTTTTATTCTTAAGTCTAATTTTTTGTAAATTTACGTCGTACAATCCAACCGGGAGCCCCGGTGACGACGCGGTCGGTTCCTACAGGTCACATTGGTCCCGTGCGAGGTGTTCATGACTCTTACGGGACCGTTTTGAGGTTGTTTTACGTTTTCACCCTTCGATGGCATGTTTTTATGCATAAATCTAAATTTTTATAAACTTACGTTGTACACTCCAACCGGGAACCCCGTGACAACGCGGTCGGTTTCAACGAGTCACATTGGTCCCGTGCGAGGTTTTCGTGACTCTAAGACCGTTTTATGCTCATTTTACGTATTCACCCTTCGATGGCATTCTTTATGCTTAAGTCTATTTTTTTGCAACTTTACGTCGTACACTCCCACCGGTAGCCTCGAGACTACGCGATCGGTTCTTACGAGTCACATTGGTTCCGTGCGAGGTGTTCTTGACTCTTATCGTTTTAAGCTTATTTTACGTATTCACCCTACAATGGCATTTTTTATGCTTAAGTCTATTTTTTTGGAAATTTACGTCGTACAGTCCAATCGGGAGCCCCGTGACTACGCGGTCGGTTCTACGAGTCACATTGGTCGGGTGCGAGGTGTTCGTAAGAGGTGTTCGTGACTCTTACGGGACTGTTTTATGCTAGTTTTATGTTTACACCCTTCGATGGCATGTTTTTATGCTTAAATCTATTTTTTTGAAAATTTACGTCGTACACTCCAACCGGTCGGTTCCTACGTGATCGGTTCCTACAAGTCACATTGGTCCCGTGCGAGGTGTCCGTGACTCTTACGGGACCGTATTATGGCTGTTTTACGTTTTGACCCTTCGACGGCAAGTTTTCATACTTAAGTCTAAATTTTTGTAAACTTACGTCGAACACTCCAACCGGGAGCCCCGTGACTACGCGGTCGGTTCCTGCGAGTCACATTGGTCCCGTGCGAGGTGTTCGTAAGAGGTGTTCGTGACTCTTACGGGACTGTTTTATGCTTGTTTTATGTTTACACCCTTCGATGGCATGTTTTTATGCTTAAGTCTATTTTTTTTTAAATTTACGTCCCACACTCCAACCGGTCGGTTCCTATGCGATCGGTTCCTACGAGTCACATTGGTCCCGTGCGAGGTGTTCGTGACTATTACGGGATCGTTTTAAGGTTGTTTTACGTTTTCACCCTTCGATGGAATGTTTTCATACTTAAGTCTAAATTTTTGTAAACTTACGTGGTACACTCCAACCGGGAGCTCCGTGAATACGCGGTCGGTTCCTACGAGTCACATTGGTCCCGTGCGAGGTGTCCGTGACTCTTACGAGACCGTCTTATGCTCGTTTTACGTATTCACCCTTCAATGATATTTTTTATGCTTAAGTATATTTTTTTGTAAATTTACGTCCTACATTCCAACCGGGATCCCGTGACTACGCGGTCGGTTCCTACGAGTCACATTGGTCCCGAGCGAGGTGTTTGTGACACTTACGGGACCGTTTTATGCTCGTTCTACGTTTTCACCTTCGATGACATGCTTTTATGCTCAAGTCTAATTTTTTGTAAATTTACATCGTACACTCCAACCGGGAGCCCCGTGACTACTCGGTCGATTCCTACGAGTCACATTGGTCCCGTGCAAGGTGTTCGTGACACTTACGGCACCGTTTTATGCTCGTTTTACGTTTTCACCCTTCGATGGCATGTTTTATGCTTACGTATAATTTTTTGCAAATTTACGTCGTACACTCCAACCGGGAGACCCGTGACGACGCGGTCGGTTCCTACGAGTCACATTGGTCTCGTGCAAGGTGTTCCTATAGTTTTACGTTTTCACCCTTCGATGGCATGTTTTATGCTCAAGTCTAGGTTTTTGCAAATTTACGTCGTACACTCCAACCGGGAGCCCCGTGACTACGCGGTCGTTTCCTACGAGTCACATTGATCCCGTACGAGGTGTTCGTGACACTTATGGGACCGTTTTATGGCGGTTTTACGTATTGACCCTTCGATGGTATGTTTTTATTCTTAAGTCTAATTTTTTGCAAATTTACGTTGTACACTCCAACCGGGAGCCCCCGTGACTACGCGGTCGGTTCCTACGAGTCACATTGGTCCCGTGCGAGGTGTTCATGACTCTTACGGGACCGTTTCGAGGCTGTTTTACGTTTTCACCCTTCGATGGCATGTTTTTATGCATAAATCTAAATTTTTGTAAACTTACGTCGTATACTCCAACCGGGAACCTCGTGACAACGCGGTCGTTTCCAACGAGTCACATTGGTCCCGTGCGAAGTGTTCGTGACTCTGAGACCGTTTTATGCTCATTTTACGTATTCACCCTTCGATGGCATTTTTTATGCTTAAGTCTATTTTTTTGCAAATTTACGTCGTACACTCCCATTGGGAGCCTCGAGACTACGCGGTCGGTTCCTACGAGTTACATTGGTCCCGTACGAGGTGTTATTGACTCTTACGAGACCGTTTTAAGCTCGTTTTACGTATTCACCCTACAATGGCATTTTTTATGCTGAAGTCTATTTTTTTGCAAATTTACCTCGTACAGTCCAATCGGGAGCCCCGTGACTACGCGGTCAGTTCCTACGAGTCACATTGGTCAGGTGCGAGGTGTTCGTGACTCTTACGGGACTGTTTTATGCTTGTTTTACGTTTACACCCTTCGATGCCATGGTTTTATGCTTAAGTCTACTTTTTTGAAAATTTATGTGGTATACTCCAACCGGTCGGTTCCTACGCGATCGATTCCTACAAGTCACATTGGTCCCGTGCGAGGTGTTCGTGACTCTTACGGGACCGTATTATGGTTATTTTACATTTTCCCCCTTCGACGGCAAGTTTTCATACTTAAGTCTAAATTTTTGTAAACTTACGTCGTATACTCCAACCGGGAGCACCGTGACTACGCGGTCGGTTCCTACGAGTCACATTGGACCCGTGCGAGGTGTTCATGACTCTTACGGGACTGTTTTATGCTTGATTTACGTTTACACCCTTCGATGACATGTTTTTATGCTTAAGTCTGTTTTTTTTTTAAATTTACGTCCCACACTCCAACCGGTCGGTTCCTATGCGATCGGTTCCTACGAGTCACATTGGTCCCGTGCGAGGTGTTCGTGACTATTACGGGGTCGTTTTATGGTTGTTTTACGTTTTCACCCTTCGATGGCATGTTTTCATACTTAAGTCTAAATTTTGGTGTACTTACGTGGTACACTCCAACCGGGAGCCCCGTGAATACGCGGTCGGTTCCTACGAGTCACTTTGGTCCCGTGCGAGGTGTTCGTGACTCTTACGAGACCGTTTTATGCTCGTTTTACGTATTCACCCTTCAATGATATTTTTAATGCTTAAGTCTATTTTTTTGTAAATTTACGTCCTACAGTCCAACTGGGATCCCCGTGACTACGCGATCGGTTCCTACGAGTCACATTGGTCCCGTGCGAGGTGTTCGTGACACTTACGGGACCGTTTTATGCTCGTTCTACGCTTTCACCCTTCGATGACATGCTTTTATGCTTAAGTCTAATTTTTTGCAAATTTACATCGTACACTCCAATCGGGAGCCCCGTGACTACTCGGTCGGTTCCTACGAGTCACATTGGTCCCGTGGAAGGTGTTCGTGACACTTACGGCACTGTTTTATGCTCGTTTTACGTTTTCACCCTTCGATGGCATGTTTTATGCTTACGTATAATTTTTTGTAAATTTACGTCGTACACTCCAACCGGGAGACCCGTGACTACGCGGTCGGTTCCTACGAGTCACATTGGTCCCGTGCAAGGTGTTCCTATAATTTTACGTTTTCACCCTTCGATGGCATGTTTTATGCTTAAGTCTAAGTTTTTGCAAATTTACGCCGTACACTCCAACCGGGAGCCTCGTGACTACGCGGTCGTTTCCTTCGAGTCACATTGATCCCGTGCGAGGAGTTCGTGACACTTACGGGACCGTTTTATGGCGGTTTTACGTATTCACCCTTCGATGGTATGTTTTTATTCTTAAGTTTAACTTTTTACAAATTTACGTCGTACACTCCAACAAGGAGCCTCCGTGACTACGCGGTCGGTTCCTACGAGTCACATTGGTCCCGTGCGAGGTGTTCATGACTCTTACGGGACCGTTTTGAGGCTGTTTTACGTTTTCACCCTTCGATGGCATGTTTTTATGCATAAATCTAAATTTTTGTAAACTTGCGTCGTACACTCCAACCGGGAACCCCGTGACAACGCATTCGGTTCCAACGAGTAACATTGGTCCCGTGCGAGGTATTCGTGACTCTGAGACCGTTTTATGCTCGTTTTACGTATTCACCATTCGATGGAATTTTTTATGCTTAAGTCTATTTTTTTGCAAATTTACGTCGTACACTCACACCGGGAGCCCCGAGACTACGCGGTCGCTTCCTACGAGTGACATTGGTCCCGTGCGAGGTGTTCTTGACTCTTACGAGACCGTTTTATGGCTGTTTTATGTTTTCACCCTTCGATGGCATGTTGATATGCATAAATCTAAATTTTTGTAAACTTATGTCGGACACACCAACCGGGAACCCCGTGACTACGCGATCGGTTCCTACGAGTCACAATGGTCCCGTGCGACGTGTTCGTGACTCTTACGAGACCATTTTAAGCATGTTTTACGTATTCACCCTTCGATGGCATGTCTTTATTCTTAAGTCTAATTTTTTGCATATTTACGTCGTACACTACAACTGGCTTCTCCGTGACTACGCGGTCGGTTTCTTCGAGTTACATTGGTCCCGTGCGAGGTGTTCGTGACTCTTATGGGACTGTTTTATGCTCGTTTTACATTTTTACCCTTCGATGGCATGTTTTTACGTTTACATCTATTTTTTGAAAATTTACGCCGTACACTCAAACCGGGAGCTCCCGTGACTACGCGATAGGTTCCTAGGAGTCACATTGGTCCCGTGCGAGGTGTTCGTGACTCTAACGGAACCGTAATATGGCTGTTTTACGTTTTCACCCTTCGATTGCATGTTTTTTTGCATAAATCCAAATTTTTATAAACTTACATGGTACACTCCAACCGACAGCCCCGTGACTACGCGATCAGTTCTTTCGAGTCACATTGGTCCCGTGCGAGGTGTTCGTGACTCTTACGGGACCGTTTTATGACTGTTTTACGTTTTCACCCTTCGATGGCATGTTTTTATGCTTAAATTTAAATTTTGTAAACTTACGTCGTACACTCCAACCGGGAGCCCCGTAACTATGCGATCGGTTCCTACGAGTCACATTAGTCCCGTGCGAGGTGTTCTTGACTCTTACGAGACCGTTTTATGCTCGTTTTATGAATTCACCCTTAAATGGCATTTTTTATGATTAAGTCTATTTTTTTACAAATTTACGTCGTACAGTCCAACCGGGAGCCCCGTGACTACGCGGTCGGTTCATACGAGTCACATTGGTCTCGTGCGAGGTGTTCTTCACTCTTACGGGACCGTTTTATGGTTGTTTACGTTTTCACCCTTCGATGGCATGTTTTTATGCTTAAATCTAAATTTTTGTAAACTTACGTCGTACACTCCAACTGGGAGCCCCGTGACTACGCGGTCGGGTTCTACGAGTTACATTGATCTCGTGCGACGTGTTCGTGACTCTTACGGGACTGTTATGTGCTTGTTTTACGTTTACACCCTTCGATGGCATATTTTTATGCTTAAGTCTATTTTTTTGAAAATTTACGTCGTACACTCCAACTGGTCGGTTCCCACAAGTCACATTGGTCCCGTGCGGTGTGTTCGTGACTCTTACGAGACCGTTTTATGGTTGTTTTACGTTTTCACCCTTCGATGACATGTTTCCATACTTAAGTCTACATTTTTGTAAACTTACCTTGTACACTCCAACCGGGAGCCCCGTGACTACGCGGTCGGTTCCTACGAGTCACATTGGTCCCGTGCGAGGTGTTCGTGACTCTTACGAGACCGTTTTATGCTCGTTTTACGTATTCACCCTTCGATGGCATTTTTTATGCTTAAATCTATTTTTTTGCAAATTTACGTCGTACCGTCCAACCGGGAGCCCCGTGACTACTCGGTCGGTTCCTACGAGTCACATTGATCCCGTGCGAGCTGTTCGTGACACTTACGGGACCGTTTTATGTACGTTTTCACCATTCGATGGCTTGTTTTTATGCTTAAGTCTATTTTTTTGCAAATTTACGTCGTACACTCCAACCGGGAGCCCCGTGACTACGCGTTCGGTTCCTACAAGTCACATTGGTCCCGTGCGAGGTGTCCGTGACACTTACGGGACCGTTTTATGCTCGTTTTACATTTTCACCCTTCGATGGCATGTTTTATGCTTAAGTCTAATTTTTTACAAATTTACGTCGTACACTCCAATCGGGAGCCCCGTGACTACGCGGTCGGTTCCTACGAGTCACATTGGTCCCGTGCGAGGTGTTCGTGACACTTACGGGAACGTTTTATGGCTGTTTTACGTATTCACCCTTCGATGGCATGTTTTTATTCTTAAGTGTATTTTTTTATAAATTTACGGCGTACACTTTAACCGGGAGCCCCGTGACTACGCGGTCGGTTTCTACGAGTTATATTGGTCCCGTGCAAGGTGTTCGTGACTCTTACGGGACTGTTTTATGCTCGTTCTATGTTTTCACCTTCGATGTCATGTTTTTATGCTTAAATCTATTTTTTTGAAAATTTACGTTGTACACTCCAACCGGGAGACCCCGTGACTACACAGTCGGTACCAACAAGTCACATTGGTCCCGTGCGAGGTGTTCGTGACTCTTACGGGACAGTTTATGGTTGTTTTACGTTTTCACCCTTCGATGGCAATTTTTATGCATAAATTTAATTTTTTATAAACTTACGTCGTACACTCCAACCGGGAACCCCGTGACTACGCGGTCGGTTCCTATGACTCACATTGGTCCCGTGCGAGGTGTTCGTGACTCTTACGAGACCGTTTTATGCTCGTTTTACGTATTTACCGTTCAATGGATTTTTTATGCTTAATTCTATTTTTTTGCAAATTTACGTCGTACACTCCAACCGGGAGACTCGTGACTACGCAGTCGGTTCCTACGTGTCACATTGGTCCCGGGCGAGGTGTTCTTGACTCTTATGAGACCGTTTTAAAGTTGTTTTACGTTTTCACCCTTCGAAGGCATGTTTTTATGCATAAATCTAAATTTTTGTAAACTTACATCGTACACTCCAACCGGGAACCCCGTGACTACGCGATCGATTCCTACGAGTCACATTGGTCCCGTGCGAGGTGTTTGTGACTCTTACGAGACCATTTTATGCTTGTTTTACGTATTCATCGTTCGATGGCATGTTATTATTCTTAAGTCTAATTTCTTGCAAATTTACGTCGTACACTCCAACCGGTAGCCGCGTGACTATGCGGTCGGTTTCTACGAGTTTCATTGGTTCCGTACGAGGTGTTCGTGACTCTTACGGGACTGTTTTATACTCGTTTTACGTTTTCACCCTTCAATGGCATGTTTTTACGCTGAAGTCTATTTTTTTGAAAATTTACGTCGTACACTCCAACCAGGAGCCCCCGTGACAACGCGGTCGGTTCCTACAAGTCACATTGGTCCCGTGCGAGGTGTTCGTGACTCTTACGGAACCGTTTTGTGATTGTTTTACATTTTCACCCTTCTGTAACACCCCGCCTAATTAAATACCGGGTGGCCAGTCCCATACCAAATTAAAACAGAATATACAGTTGGCTCATTCTTAGCATCACTGTCGAAAACATTTACAACTCACCCAATACCCAATTAAGTTGGTGTTAAAAAAACTTTCCAAATTTAAATTTCAACAAAACCATTTTTAGTTTAAGAATAACACAACACATTTTATTCTACAACACTGATAACCCAATAAATAACACAAAAGAATTTAAATGCAATTGGAATAAACATTCCCAAATAATATTAATCCATTACAGTAATCCCATCAATAACAACTGTATTAAAAAGACCCGAATACAATAGTATTTGACCTCGATAGAAAAGATAACTGAAAATCCTTTGGGCGACATGCCCTAACTAAGAATACTGTGAATCAAATGAAGATAGGCGTCTAAGCAAAACTCCATAAATCCATAGCCTGTCATAATCCGCTAAGGTTGGCGCCCCTGTTGCTGGACACCTGATACAGAGATACAATAGAAGAGAAAATATGCAAGGAAACGGGTCAGAGCCCGAATGTGTAGATGATTTTTAAAACAGCAAGTATTTAGCAAGTGCAATAAAGCATTTATTATGTACATGTTAGATCCAACTCTCACTTGCTATTCTCACCTCTCAACTAGAGTGAACACTTAACGTTTCCTATTAACCTCCTAGTTAATGGTTCCTCTTTTCTAATCTCCATATTATAATTCCATTCCCATATCATAATCCCCGTATGTCCCATACCATACGTCACATTATTATTCATTTACATTTCTCCTTTATATGATTAGTTTCTCATTAACATGAATCATTACTCATTATTATGAATCGTTTCTCATTAAAAATGAGTTAAGCTTTTCAATTCTATAAGCATAAACATTCATTAACTTAATTCCATTATCTTTCTCTATTCACCGTTATCTACAATTATCACCGTATATAGATTTAACCACAATATATCCATTCAATCATTTAATCCATTATATATATATCTTCATATATAATACGGCACCCCGAGTCACAGCTGCGGTGCAATGCATTACTCTGCTATCATGTCCCATCATCGCAGGTCGCCGAATAGGGGACTAAAGGTTCGGTAAGATTCCACGAACCACAAACAACAATAAACAAATTGGAGGCGAACATAGTTCTCGTATCCATGGGACACGCACATACCTACGTACCCACAGTCAGTGGACTTATCAACTCCTCGAAAAGTCTTTCATAGACCTATGTTCTCGAGCGACAAATCAAAGATCCCATGGATTCATCAGGATATGACTGCCCTCACGCGCAAACCTCCCACCGATAGCAAGTAAGCTAGGTATGTCATACACATAAATCATCAATCAATCCAATAGGTATTATCATACCTATAATATAATATCAATAAGGTAATATCACTACCCTAAGATATTTCCCATACGTAGCATTATATCCCTTTTAAATTTCACGTATTAAAATATCATATCTTTACTTCATAATTTAATTATCCTCGCATCCTATAACATCTCTCCACTCCCGACGTCGTTAAGGTTCATTGACGGAGCGTCTCGCAAAGCGAAATCCAAACAAGGAACCCCTCCAATAGACTACTACTTAAATGTGTCGATCGAGGAGGTCCGACAACTTCAACTATGCGATCGGGATAACCTCATACCTTTGCGAAATCAATAATGAGCTTAAACTCAGTCCTTGATGTTCAAATTGTAACCCTAAGGCTACCCTCAATCAATACACAAAATTCAAATAGTTTTTTCCTCAACATATATTCAGTAAGAAGTTACTAATATCCTACTGGTCCATAACATCATTTCTCCCGAATTACTACGAGTTTAGTTCTCCTTTTTATTAAGGTTAAAATCGATAGTTTCAAATCTCTTATAAACACATCTTCTTTCACTTTGGATTAAACCCTCTTGTAAACTTAAGGATACCCAGGTGCTATATTCTATCACCCCTATTGGTCCTATCTTTAATCCTCATACATCTCCATTTAGAATTTAACAAATGAATCCAGCAACCGAAATTCCATTCAATATAATTTTCATCATTTTAATCACTTGAATCCAAATCAAATTAATTCAAATCTTATCAAGGGTTTACTGATATTTTCTAAGTTCCATAATATCCAAATAATAATCATCAAAGATCTACAAAAGGTTTGGGATAAGAATCAACATTTAAAAGAAACAACTTTACATATTCTGGGGAGGTCGATCGATCGAAGGCAGGGGTCGATCGATCGATCCCTCAGGTCACAGCCTCGTTTTCTGCATTTTCTGCAACTACGAGTTTAGCAACTTATGATCATTTAAACCTTCATCTAAACATCCCAAATGACTTATAATCTTTACTACATGATATATCAACATATATGAACGGTTTCCAATACTCTAAACATCCTAGAATCATCAAGGGATTGGATTAAAAAGCATGTTTATCTCCTTATTTCCAGAAATTTATCAACATATCATCTTCAAGAACACATCAATGGTTTTCATAATTTCTTCAACAGATTCATGAATATTTCGTGGATTATTATCAACCTAAAACATGAGTTTAATTCCTATATCATTTCAGTTTCCAGAAATCCATTTAATCACTCCATTATTTCTTCCAAACATGAATAATCTTCTCTTTTCATACTATTCTAACATGGACAATATACGAACTTAAATTGCCATTATCAAACACTTGCCTTTACTGAAGGTCTGACCCTTTGGTGTAGTATATCTCAGTTGGTTGTCCCTTCTCCGGTCAAACTCCGGTGGTGGTTTGTGGTGGTGAACCTTGGTTCTTGTTCTTCTCCTTCCCAAGTAGGCTTTTCCCTTCCCAAGCACTCTTTCACTCTCTCTAGGAAGATAGCTTCTCTACTTTGTGTAGAGGAGATGAATAACCCACATACACTTAATCTACCAATACTTATAATAGGCCAAAATCCGAAATCACTATTCATCCCTCCTTGAAAAATGACCAAAATGCCCTTTCGGGTTGTCTATTCATTTCCAAATGACCCGAGACTCAAAATTAACATTCAAATAGACTTTTCTGACTATTTCGAACCTTCCGGACGCAACGACGCAGTCGAAATGACTATAAGGTCGATAGAAAATAAATTTTCTTTTTAATTTAAAAAACTAGTCCCGACACATCCCATACCGCGTCTGACTAAAAATATAAATTACCAAATTTATATCATACAGTCATATCAATGACATCACATTCATATATTACCTAAATATCTTTAAGTAATATTCAGAATCATCCATTTTAATATCCACCGTACGGATAAAACCCGAATGAATTAATTAATAATAAAATCCAATTAATTCATTAATTTAAAATATAACCCATTTTAAAAGTCATTTAAAATTACGGGGTATTACATACTTCCCCCCTTATAACAGAATTTCGTCCCGAAATTCAGGAATATAAGTCATACCGGTAAGGTCAACTTCGAGTATAAATCTCCCATCGCAAGAAATCCAAGATGTACCGCCCATACAGTACATTAACAAAATCCCTATCGATGTTATACGCCAAGCCTCACCATATAGTTTCAACTGAATCAAATTTAGACTTTACCTAATCTTCCCTATACTGTCCTCGTGACAAACTTTGGGAAAAATGATCCTCTCGTTGTGAACAAATAAATCCTGAAGTCTCAATTACTTACCTTTTTCACAATTATGAAAAATACTACAATCCAATCATCCAGGGCGCCCATACACCCTCTCGGGCCGCTTTCCATATTAAAAGTTTCGCAAAGGTTATAAACTCGTTTCCCAAAGACCTAACTTATTTCGACTCCCAACGGTTATTAGTTTCATGCGTGGGGTGTCTCCCAAGCGAAATCCAAACAAGGAACCACCCCGATACACTACTTCCTAAAGTAGTCGGTCATCGAAACTCCAGGTCCTTAGCCAAAAATATAAAAATTTGGTTTTAAAAAAAATATCAGGTTTATCGATTTAAAACAAAAATTTGTTTTTTTTTTCTGATTTCAAATAGAGTCTACGCATCTACTCTCTTATAGAAGACAAGATGCAGACATATGCTCTCATATACCACAAGTCAATGCATGCCGATAGTCACATCACGCTCGGACATGCCCAAGGTAAGTAATCCCATAAAAATCAAACCCACGTGATAACAAGTAATATATAGGTGTCCCACACCCCTCAGTGAGTCTACGTAAATAACGATGCCATACGCTAAGTTTAACAACCCTTTTGTCCACACAATATCAATCACTACAAAAATCAATACGCCTCATACTTCCTTAGATAGGAAACATACCCTCATTTGCGGGTGATGGTTGTTGAATCCCAATATTATAACTTTGCTCCGATGAATCAAGAAAAATTTTACCCCAAATTTTCTGTTCTAGTTAACCACACTCCACTATATACCCAAGCCTTTCAATATATTGCCTTCGTTAGGGAACATACACAATTCACGCATTTCAAGAAATTCTACTGATGACTCTCCTCAATTTTTACATAATAGGGGTGACCTCGACTACGGTCATCATACTCGAAAATATTTCATAACCTCCTAAGTACGATCTTCGCTATCCGTCCAATGGCCCTCATCTTCCATACGTACGTAATGAAAGATTCCCCAATAAATGTTGGCGAATTTTATAGTTCAACCCATCAGTGAACATTAGGACTCTCCTCTCCTCAGTAGGTACTTCAGTTGGTACCAAATTAGTTAATCTCGTAAATTCTTCCTCATATTCCGCCACAGTTTTCTCTCCCTGTTTCAAATCAAGTAGCTTCCGCCTCATCTCTGTCTGGATGGCGGAAGGAAAATACTTCCCATAAACCGTATCCAAAAGTCTTGGATAGTCATTATATCCCTCTCCTCCATAGTGTTCGTAACTTCCCACCATTGCAAAGCTGCCCCTACTAGCCTGAATGTGGCTAGTATTTGACGTTGAACCTCAGTGCATTCAATCATTCTCAAGTGTCGTTGGATATCTTTCTTCCATTGGCTAGTTGTCACAACATTTGATCCTCCCTGAAACTCAGGTGGGTGCGCTTTCTGAAAGGCATCCCTCGCTCGTTCCCATGCAGTAGGAAACACTTGCCCTTGCCCGGGTGACACAACCAGTGCCGATGCTGGAGCCTACTGAACAGCAGCTGAAGTTGCATTGACTGCCAGAGCGACAATTGCAGCAACTTCGGTCGCAGTCATCGTACCTTTGTAGTCGTAAATAGAAAAGCAATAATCCTACTCATAGGGCTCTACAACAAAGAACGCTAAGCTGAAAACACAGTAAGCCATACAGATCCTAAAGGACACTAGAACCTGATGCTTTGATACCACCTGTAACACCCCGCCTAATTAAATACCGGGTGGCCAGTCCCATACCAAATTAAAACAGAATATACAGTTGGCTCATTCTTAGCATCACTGTCGAAAATATTTACAACTCACCCTATACCCAATTAAGCTGGTGTTAAAAAAACTTTCCAAATTTAAATTTCAACAAAACCATTTTTAGTTTAAGAATAACACAACACATTTTATTCTACAACACTGATAACCCAATAAATAACACAAAAGATTTTAAATGCAATCGGAATAAACATTCCCAAATAATATTAATCCATTACAGTAATCCCATCAATAACAACTGTATTAAAAAGACCCGAATACAATAGTATTTGACCTCGATAGAAAAGATAACTGAAAATCCTTTGGGCGACATGCCCTAACTAAGAATACTGTGAATCAAATGAAGATAGGTGTCTATGAAAAACTCCATAAATCCATAGCCTGTCATAATCCACCATGGTTGGCGCCCCTGTTGCTGGACAGCTGATACAGAGATACAATAGAAGAGAAAATATGCAAGGAAACGGGTCAGAGCCCGAATGTCTAGATGATTTTTAAAACAACAAGTATTTAACAAGTGTAATAAAGCATTTATTATGTACATGTTAGATCCAACTCTCACTTGCTATTCTCACCTCTCAACTAGAGTGCACACTTAACGTTTCCTATTATCCTCCTAGTTAATGGTTCCTCTTTTCTAATCTCCATATTATAATTCCATTCCCATATCATAATCCTCGTATGTCCCATACCATACGTCACATTATTATTCATTTACATTTCTCCTTTATATGATTAGTTTCTCATTAACATGAATCATTACTCATTAATATGAATCGTTTCTCATTAACATGAGTTAAGCTTTTCAATTCTATAAGCATAAACATTCATTAACTTAATTCCATTATCTTTCTCTATTCATCGTTATCTACAATTATCACCGTATATATATTTAACCACAATATATCCATTCAATCATTTAATCCATTATATATATATATATATCTTCATATATAATACGGCACCCCGAGTCACAGCTGCGGTGCAATGCATTACTCTGCTATCATGTCCCATCATCGCAGGTCGCCGAATAGGGGACTAAAGGTTCGGTAAGATTCCACGAACCACAAACAACAACAAACAAATTGGAGGCGAACATAGTTCTCGTATCCATGGGTCACGCACATACCTACGTACCCACAGTCAGTGGACTTATCAACTTCTCGAACATTCTTTCATAGACCTATGTTCTCGAGCGACAAATCAAAGATCCCATGGATTCATCAGGATATGACTGCCCTCACGCGCAAACCTCCCACCGATAGCAAGTGAGTTAGGTATGTCATACACATAAATCATCAATCAATCCAATAGGTATTATCATACCTATAATATAATATCAATAAGGTAATATCACTACCCTAAGATATTTCCCATACGTAGCATTATATCCCTTTTAAATTCCACGTATTAAAATATCATATCTTTACTTCATAATTTAATTATCCTCGCATCCTATAACATCTCTCCACTCCCGACGTCGTTAAGGTTCATGCGCGGAGCGTCTCGCAAAGCGAAATCCAAACAAGGAACCCCTCCAATACACTACTACTTAACTTTGTCAATCGAGGAGGTCCAACAACTTCAACTATGCGATCGGGATAACCTCATACCTTTGCGAAATCAATAATGAGCTTAAACTTAGTCATTGATGTTCAAATTGTAACCCAAAGGCTACCCTCACTCAATACACAAGATTCAAATAGGTTTTTCCACAACATATATTCAGTAAGAAGTCACTAATATCCTACTGGTCCATAACATCATTTCTCCCGAATTACTACGAGTTTAGTTCTCCTTTTTATTAAGGTTAAAATTGATAGTTTCAAATCTCTTATAAACACATCTTCTTTCAATTTGGATTAAACCCTCTTGTAAACTTAAGGATACCCAGGTGTTATATTCAATCACCCCTACTGGTCCTATCTTTAATCCTCATACATCTCCAGTTAGAATTTAACAAATGAATCTAGCAACCGAAATTCCATTCAATATAATTTTCATCATTTTAATCACTTGAATCCAAATCAAATTAATTCAAATCTTATCAAGGGTTTACTGATATTTTCTAAGTCCCATAATATCCAAATAATAATCAGCAAAGATCCACAAAAGGTTTGGGATAAGAATCAACATTTAGAAAGAAACAACTTTACATATTCTGGGGAGGTCGATCGATCGAAGGCAGGGGTCGATCGATCGATCCCTCAGGTCACAGCCTGGTTTTCTGCATTTTCTGCAACTACGGGTTGTGACACCCCGACTAATTAAATACCGGGTAGCTACTCCTTTATTAAATTAATAAAAAATGCCAAGTTGATTCAGTTAATAGCATCACTGTCGAAAACATTTTTAAAGATTACTAACCACCTAGTATGTAGAAAGCGAGTTGCCAAATTTTATGTTAACTCTGATTAACATGCAATAAAAGGATAATGATATAATAACAACATTCACCATAACGAAACAATAGAATAACCAACAACATAATAATAAGTCCGGAGGAAAACTCCTCACAGCAATCCCACAACTGAACTAAGTAAAACAATGTAACCTGAATTAATTACATGCCAAAAAGTCTGAAAATCTGAAATAGGAAATGTTTCTAATAGAAATGGGCAACATGCCCTACAACCACTGTTCTAAAAAACCCGCCTAGGCTCCGCCTAGGCACGCCTAGGCTTGAGGCTTGGGAGAAACGCCTCGCCTAAAGATTTTGACGCCTTATGCTTGGTAAAACCCTTAAGGCGCACTTTTTCTCTAAAAACAACGATGCTTTAGTGAAACGATATCCCCTTTTAAAGATTTTTTTTCAAATCGAACCATTATCTCATCCAAAATAATCAAATAGTATTTTTATTTGCAAATATTCAGATATATTTTTATGATATGTACAATTTTAGTATTTTAATAGACTTGATATGGTTAAAAAATATTAAAATATATTAAAAAGACCTAAACGCCTTTTTATGCCAAGACCCGCCTAGGCTTCTAAGGCTTAAGGCTTAACCTCCACGCCTCGATCACGCCCCGCGTTTTTTATAACCTTGCCTACAACTGATGAATCCTGAATATGGAGTCAAGATGAAAGAAGCGTCTACTAGCAAGGTCCTGTAACTTCCACAAACAGCTACAGCTCGTCACCTGAATGAAAATCCTAAGCATGGTGTCCTTGTGGCTGGGCACCTAAAATGATTTTTACAAAAATAGATTTGAAAGCAAACGGGTCAGAGCCCGAAAGTGGGGATTATTTTAAAAACAGCAAGTGTTTTAATAACATTAAAACAATGAATGCAAAATACATGTTAGGACGTACACTCACATGAAGTACTCACCTCTCGACTAATTTGTGCACTCCTAACGTACCGTACCCAACTAAGTGACATACATATCTAACCAAACCGTAATAATTTCTACCCCTTACTACTCAATTTCCATTATACGTTCTAGCGTTATCAAATAAATAGAGGGCTCACTGAACTCAGGGTCTCAATTATTAGCAATACAATTCACTATCGGTTAACCCGTTATGATTTCTCAAAACATTACCATAATTATATTCACAATACCAACATGAAAGTTCCCATTATTTAAGTGTATATTATTCACATCATAAATATACAATACAAGCACCCCGAGACTAAGTTGCGGTGAACACATACTCTGCTATCCATCCCGGTACATCACGTACATAAGGATCACGCATTCCGAATCTCTCAGGAATCGTTCTTAGATAACAACAATCACAAACAATGGAGGCGAACACAGTCACATCACATGGGTCACGCACATACCTACGCTCCCACGATCAGCAGACTTATTAACATCCCAATAAGTCCTTCTCTGACCTATGTTCTCGAGGTACCAATCTAAATCCGGGAAACACAAGGATGAGATGGCCCTAAGCGAACGTAAACCTCCCGTGATAGCAAGTATGGTAGGTATGTCATACACATAAAATCATATATATATACTAAGTACGCACACATCTTAGAAATCACCAAAATTTATTTGTGGTACACTTCTCATTCTCGTACCGACGTATAATGTTACACAATTACATATTCCCAATTAATATAATTATTTAAGCCGTCAATAATTCTCGCATCGTAATAGTCACTCATTTACATAAGTGGAATTATCATTTACATCGTAATATCATTTACATAAGGCATGTTCTGACCATTGTCCTCTTCTTCTGTCTATCAAAAGTAAATGTGATGAGATGCCTAAACCTTTCAAGTTCTTATCTATGTGGTGTATTCAATCTAATGTGAAAGATATTATTCAGCAATCGTGGAACTGTGATGTTTATGCCCCTCCGATGAAACTCTTCTCTATTAAACTTAAAATGCTTAAAGAGAAACTTAAAATTTGGAATAAAGAAGTTTTTAAAAATGTTTTTCAATCTGTGAGTGATCTAGAAGATGAAGTTTTGATTAAAGAGCAGGCTTTTGAGCATGATCCTTCGGCATCTTCTAGATCTGAGTTATTTAAAACTAGAGCTAATCTGCAAATTGCTCTTAAAAGGGAGGAAAGCTTTTGGTTCCAAAAAAGTAACAAAAAATGGCTTAAACAAGGGGATATGAATACTAAACTATTCCATGCTTCTGTTAAGCTCAGTCACAGAAGATTGAACATTACCAAGATTAAAGATTCTCAAAACAATTGGATGGAAAAACAAGAGGACATCGATAGAGTGTTTGTATCTCACTTTCAAAACATCTGGAAATCTGATCTTATCAATATTAATAATAATTTCCTAAATATTATTGATAAAGCTATCACTGATGAGGATAATAAATTCCTGACTGATTTCCCATCTGAAGAAGAAATTCTTAGTGCTATAAAAAACATGAATATTTCTAGTGCTCCTGGACCTGATGGTTACGGGGGAGAATTCTATTATAAGTTTTGGGACATCCTAAAGCATGATCTTATTAAGGCCATTCACTCTTTCTTTGCTGGAGCTGAAATTCCTAAAAGCTGGACTGCTACTAATATTGCCCTTATCCCCAAAATAGATAATCCTATAAATTGCTCTCAATTTAGACCTATAAGTTTATGTAACTACTCTAATAAAATTATTTCTAAGATTCTTAATGACAGGTTAGCCGATATTCTTCCTAATATCATATCCCCTAACCAATCTGGTTTTGTAAGAGGGAGAAGCATAAACGATAACATATTGCTTGCTCACGAGCTATCTCAAACTTTAGGAAAAAAAGTTCGTGGCCATAATGTTATTATTAAATTAGACATGGAAAAGGCCTATGATAAAGTATATTGGCCTTTCCTATGTCAAGTTTATAGGAAATTTGGGTTTAGTGAAATGTTTATAGACATGATTTGGAGGTTAATTTCTAATAATTGGTTCTCTATTTTCATAAATGGCCAAAGTAAAGGCTTTTTTCAATCTTTTAGAGGGCTTAGGCAAGGTGACCCTTTGTCTCCTAGTTTGTTTATTATAGTTGCTGAATGTTTTAGTAGAAATATCGATAATTTGTTCAAAAATGGTAAAGCTACTCCTTTCTCCCATCCTAGGAATTGTAACTTGATTTCTCATTTGGCTTATGCTGATGATATTATAATCTTTGCTAATGGGTGCAAGAAAAGTTTACTTGCTATTTCCAAATTAATTAAAAATTATGAAAAAAACTCCGGTCAGTCTATAAATGTCTCCAAAAGATCTATTTATATTGATCATAATCTCTTCCCGGCTATTAGATCTAAGGTGGGAACTATTTCTGGATTATCTATTAAATCTTTGCCTATGAAGTATTTAGGTTGTAACATTAATAAAGGGAGGATGAAGCTGTCTCAATTCTCTGATCTTATGTACTCTATAAGAGATAAGCTTAATTCTTGGTCGTCTAAGTTGATATCTCAAGCAGGTAGGGCCACTCTGATTAGAAGTGTTCTGTTATCTATCCCTATTCACATCATTTCTGTTATTAGCCCCCCTAAAACTATTATTAAAAGATTGCACAATATCTTCTCTAAATTTTATTGGGGTGGTGTTAATAAAGATAAACCTTACCAATGGTCTAATTGGGATAAATTGTGTTTTCCTTTTGAAGAAGGAGGTTTAAATTTTAGAAGAATGGAAGATATCATTAACGCTTCTAGCATGAAATTATATTGGAAGTTTTTATTTGATAAAGGTATTTGGGCATCTTTTATGAGATCTAAATATCAAAATATAATGTTTTCGAAGTCTGGATCCTATACTATTAGAAGAATTAAATCTATATCTAGCATGGCTGATGATCACATAGATTTAGAAAATCAAATTTGGATTCCTTCATATTCTGGAGATTTCTCTTTGAAAAATGCTTTTCAAATATGTAGGAAAAATAATCCTATTTCTCTCACTTGGAAAATAAATTGGGCTATAGATTGTCCCATAAAAATTTCTAATTTTATTTGGAAACTTCTGAATAATTATGTGCCTTTTGAGAATGAAATCCAAAAAATTGGTATAAGACTCGCTCCAGTTTGCAGGGAATGCTTAGCTAATGATGATAGCGATAAACATGTTTTGCTTGATTGTAATTTAGCTAGAAAAGTATGGCAATATTTTTGTCATCTATTTAAAGTTTCTCCTAAGTATACTTCTTGCAGGGCTATGCTGTTATCTTGGTGGATGATTAAAAATAAAAAAGACTTCCTTCAAGTTCTTTTTGTCATAACTCCTAAAATTATTTTTTGGGAATTATGGAAGGCTAGAAATAGATTGGTTTTTGAAAACTCTAAGTCTTCTGATAATTTAGTCATAAATCAAATTATTTTTTTAGCTTCTTCTGTTCTACAAAATATAAAAATCTATGATAGTCCTAAATCTGAAAATTTTCAAATCACAAATCTATTTCAAGTTCACATTAGTCCTAAAGTTGTTCAGATAATAAAATGTGTTTGGTCTTATCCCCCAAGTGGAGTGTTTAAATTAAACATTGATGGTGCCTCGAAAGGAAATCCGGGTAATAGTGGTATTGGAGGGGTAATTAGAGATTCCAACGGGAATTTCATTGTTGGGTTTGAAAAATCTATAGGAGTTCAAACCTCATTTATTGCTGAAAGTTTGGCCTTTGTGGAAGGTATGAAATTGGTTACTCAATTAAATATCCAAAAAGTGATAGTGGAATCTGATTGCAAGCTATTAATAGATGTGTTATTGAAGAAGGCTAAACCTCCTTGGCAAGCTCGAAAGATTCTTCGAGAAGTCCAATGTTCTGAAGAAGTGATTTTTAAACATATATGGAGACAATCAAACTCAGTTGCTGATCATTTTGCTTCGAGGGCATCTCTGTTTAACACGCACTTTATATACTGGGATCAAAATTCTCTTTCGAGGTTGGCTAAAGGATTACTTAAGCTAGATAGGCTGCACACTCCACAAATAAGGCATAGAATCTTTAAATTGTAAATGGGGTTGAGATAAATCCCCATATTTATTTCAAGTTTTTCATGTAATGGGGTTATTATAAATCCCCATATTTATCGCTTTCTAGCTAGAGTATTGGACCCAACCTCTAGTTTTTTAGTTTTCTTGGGTTTGTGAGCTTTGGAGAGGCTTTTTCTCCTAACTTTATTAATAAAATGTGTGGGGGTTCCGTCCCTCTTTGCTAAAAAAAAAAAAAGAGTCACACTTCTATGTTTTACTCCTCAATATATCCCAAATGTCCCAACTATATCAATCTATCATCGAGGGAATGTTATCTCTACAATTAAACAAGGTTACGGGACATGCGAAATCAAAACAGTCCAAAAAGCCTAAACTGTCAGCTCGTTAGAAGTCTCGTTCGAACGAGGTTGTTTGAACGAGAGATCGTTCGAACGAATTGGGCATCTAACGAGATCTCGTTCGAACGACAGGCATCGAACGAACATTCCCCTCGTTAGAAGGCAAACTGTCAACTCGTTCGAACGAGCTCGTTCGAACGACCTGGGAAGGTCTTCTAACGAGAGGCCAGTTTCGAGCCCAGAAATTCCTTTTTTCGTTTTTCCAACTTTTCTTCCTCTCTAATCTCATCTAAACATCAATCCAACAATTGTTCAAGGTTTCTAATCGTCCCTAAACATACTTAGGTCACATACTAACGTGTTTTGTGGGGTTAATTCATTCTAAACATCATCCAAATATCAAATCTATACATTTTTCCCCAATTTCAAGAACATGAACCCTAGAAATTCTTAAATCCCCAATGAGCCTAATTAAATCCGTTTTTATTTCATCCAAAATATATTATTATCAGATTAATCACCTACATACAATTCTACATGCAATTCCTCATCAAAATACAAGTTTCTAATTCCAATTTAATGGGTTTTCATAAATCTCCAAAAATAATACAATTTTATCAATTTCCTACGCATGGAAGAAGCATTCTCTGCAACTAATGAAATTAAACCACTTGCCTTATGTATATCTCTGATTTTGATGTCGAATTGCTGAATGATTCTCTCTCTCTGTGCAGAATTCTCCTCTCTCTCTCTCTACAAGTCTTCTTCTCCAAGGTGACAATGGTGGCTAGGGTTTGCCTTAGGAAACTCTTTGGAACTAATTCTAATAACCCCCGTAGCCCATTTGGTCATAAGGTGTAGTTAGTGGGTTTAGTGGGTAATTACCAAGTCAGATTTTTAATTCCTAATTTTCGTTGGTTTTAATTCCCAAAAATTCAAAATTACCAAACTACCCTTTTTCGTTGCCGGTATGGCCTAAAAATGTCCCGGGACCCAAACTAAACCTCCGGCTAGTGTTTTCTGACTATTTCGACCCTTCCGGACGCGTTGGCGCACTCAAAATTACCATACGGTTAATAGAAATAAAATTTACTTTTTAATTAAATAATAATATTCCTGACGCGACTGTCACACGCGTCTCAACAAAATTTTCAAATTGTCGTATTTCAATCTCGCGAAAAATTTCATATTTCAATATTCATATATAGCCATATATACTCATTATAATCAAATACCAACTCACATCTCGTTAGTATGTCATCCGGATTAATTTTCAATTAATTCACATTTAATTCAATTAATCCTATAAATAAATATCATGAAAATACGGGGTATTACACGAGTTTAGCAACTTATGATCATTTAAACATTCATCTAAACATCCCAAATGACTTATAATCTTTACTACATGATATATCAACATATATGAACGATTTCCAATACTCTAAACATCCTAGAATCATCAAGGGATTGGATTAAAAAGCATGTTTATCTCCTTATTTCCATAAATTTATCAACATATCATCTTCAAGAACACATCAATGGTTTTCATAATTTCTTCAACAGATTCATGACTATTTCGTGGATTATTATCAACCTAAAACATGAGTTTAATTCCTATATCATTTTAGTTTCCAGAAATCCATTTAATCACTCCATCATTTCTTCCAAACATGAATAATCTTCTCTTTTCATACTATTCTAACATGGACAATATACGAACTTAAATTGCCATTATCAAACACTTGCCTTTACTGAAGGTCTGATCCTTTGGTGTAGTATATCTCAGTTGGTTGTCCCTTCTCAGGTCAAACTCCGGTGGTGGTTGGTGGTGGTGAACCTTGGTTCTTGTTCTTCTCCTTCCCAAGTAGGCTTTTCCCTTCCCAAGCACTCTTTCACTCTCTCTAGGAAGATGGGTTCTCTACTTTGTGTAGAGGAGATGAATAACCCACATAAACTTAATCTACCAATACTTATAATAGGCCAAAATCCGAAATCACTATTCATCTCCTAGAAAAATGACAAAAATACCCTTCCGGGTTGTCTATTTATTTCCAAATGACCCGAGACTCAAAATTAACATTCAAATAGACTTTTCTGACTATTTCGAACCTTTCGGACGCAACGACGCAGTCGAAAAGACTATAAGGTCGATAGAAAATAAATTTCCTTTTTAATTTAATAAACTAGTCCCGACACATCCCATACCGCGTCTGACTAAAAAAATAAATTACCAAATTTATATCATACAGTCATATCAATGACATCACATTCATATATTACCTAAAAATATTTAAGTAATATTCAGAATCATCCATTTTAATATCCACCGTCCGGATAAAACCCGAATGAATTAATTAATAATAAAATCCAATTAATTCATTAATTTAAAATATAACCCATTTTAAAAGTCATTTAAAATTACGGGGTATTACACCTTCGATGGCATGTTTTTATGCAAAAATCTAAATTTTTGTAAACTTTCGTCGTAAACTCCAATCGGGAGCCCCGTGACAACGCGGTCGGTTTCTACGAGTCACATTGGTCCCGTCCGAGGTGTTCGTGACTCTTACGGGACCGTTCTATGGATGTTTTACGTTTTCACCCTTCGATGGCATGTTTTTGTGCTTCAATCTAAATTTTTGTAAACTTACGTCGTACACTCTCACAGGGAGCCCCGTGACTACGCGGTCGGTTCCTATGAGTCACATTGGTCCCGTGCGAAGTGTTCTTGACTCTTACGAGACCGTTTTATGCTCGTTTTACATATTCACCCTTAAATGGCATTTTTTATGCTTAAGTCTATTTTTTTGCAAATTTACGTCGTATAGTCCAACCGGGAGCCCCGTGACTACGCGGTCGATTCCTACGAGTCACATTGGTCCCGTGCAAGGTGTTCGTCACTCTTACGCGACCGTTTTATGGTTGTTTTACGTTTTCACCCTTCGATGACATGTTTTTATGCTTAAATCTAAATTTTTGTAAACTTACGTCGTACACTCCAACCGGGACTCCTGTGACTACGCGGTCGGTTTCTACGAGTTACATTGGTCCCGTGCGACGTGTTCGTGACTCTTACGGGACTGTTTTATGCTTGTTTTACGTTTACACCCTTTGATGGCATGTTTTTATGCGTAAGTCTATTTTTTTGAAAATTTACGTCGTACACTCCAGCCGGTCGGTTCCTATGCGATCGGTTCTTACGAGTCACATTGGTTCCGTGCGAGGTGTTCGTGACACTTACGGGACCGTTTTATGGTAGTTTTACGTTTTCACCCTTCGATTGCATGTTTTTATGCTTAAGTCTATTTTTTTGTAAATTTATGATGTACACTCCAACCGGGATCCCCGTGACTACGCGGTCGATTCCTACGAGTCACATTGGTCCCGTGCGAGGTGTTTGTGATTCTTACGGGACCGTTTTATGCTCGTTTTACGTTTTCACCCTTCGATGGCATGTTTTTATGCTTAAGTCTAAATTTTTTCAAATTTACGTCGTACACTCAAAGCGGGAGACCTGTGACTACGCGGTCGGTTCCTTCGAGTCACATGGGTCCCGTGCAAGGTATCGTGACACTTATGGGACCGTTTTATGCTCGTTTTACGTTTTCACCCTTCGATGGCATGTTTTATGCTTAAGTCAAGTTTTTTGCAAATTTACGTCGTACACTCCAACCGGGAGCCCCGTGACTACGCGGTCGTTTCCTACGAGTCACATTGATCCCGTGCGAGGTGTTCGTGACACTTACGGGACCGTTTAATGGCGGTTTTACGTATTCACCCTTCGATGGCATGTTTTTATTCTTAAGTCTAATTTTTTGAAAAATTACGTCGTACAGTCGAATCGGGAGCCCCGTGACTACGCGGTCGGTTCCTACGAGTCACATTGGTCCCGTGCGAGGTGTTCGTGACATTTACGGGACCATTTTATGCTCGTTTTAAGTTCTCTCCCTTCGATGGCATGTTTTATGCTTAAGTCTAATTTTTTGCAAATTTACGTCGTACACTCCAACCGGGAGCCCCGTAACTACGCGGTCGGTTCGTACGAAGTCACATTGATCCCGTGAGAGGTGTTCGTGACACTTACGGAACCGTTTTATGGCTGTTTTACATTTTCACCCTTCGATGGCATGTTTTTATTCTTAAGTGTAATTTCTTGCAAATTTACGTCGTACACTCCAACCGGGAGACCCGTGACTACGCGGTTGGTTCCTTCGAGTCACATTGCTCCCGTGCGAGGTGTTCGTGACTCTAACGATACCGTTTTCTGCTCGTTTTACGTATTCACCTTTCGAAGGTTTTTTTTATGCTTAAGTCTAATTTTTTGCAAATTTACATCGTACACTCCAACCAGGAGTCTCGTGACTACGCGGTCGATTTTTAGGAGTCACATTGGTCCCGTACGAGGTGTTCGTGACACTTACGGGACCGTTTTATGCTCGTTCTACATTTTCACCCTTCGATGGCATGTTTTTATACGCGGTCGGTTCCAACGAGTCACATTGGTCCCATGTGAGGTGTTCATGACACTTACGGAACCGTTTTATGCTCGTTCTACGTTTTCACCCTTCGATGCCATGTTTTATGCTTAAGTCTAATTTTTTGAAAATTTATGTCGTACACTCCAACCTCGAGCCCCGTGACTACGCGGTCGGTTCATACGAGTCACATTGGTCCCATGCGAGGTGTTCATGACACTTACGGGACCGTTTTATGCTCGTTTTACGTTTTCACCCTTCGATGGCATGTTTTATGCTTAAGTCTAATTTTTTACAAATTTACGTCGTACACTCCAACCGGGGGCCCCGTGACTACGGGGTCGGTTCCTAAGAGTCACATTGATCCCGTGCGAGGTGTTCGTGACACTTACGGGACCGTTTTATGGCTATTTTTCGTATTCACCCTTCGATGGCATGTTTTTATTCTTAAGTCTAATTTTTTGCAAATTTACGTCGTACACTCCAATCGGAAGCCCCGTATCTACGCGGTCGGTTTCTACGAGTTACATTGGTCCCGTGCGATGTGTTCGTGACTCTTACGGGACTGTTTTATGCTCGTTTTACGTTTTCACCTTTCGATGGCATGTTTTTACGCTTAAGTAATTTTTAAAAAATTTACGTCGTACACTCCAACCTGGAGCCCCGTGACTACGCGGTCGGTTCCTACGAGTCACATTGGTCCCGTGCGAGGTGTTCGTGACTCTTACGGGACCGTTTTATGACTGTTTTACGTTTTCACCCTTCGATGGCATGTTTTAATGCTTAAATCTAATTTTTTGTAAAATTACGTCGTGCACTCGAATCGGGAGCCCCGTGACTACGCGGTCGGTTCCTACGAGTCACATTGGTCCCGTGCGAGGTGTTCTTGACTCTTAGGAGACCGTTTTAAGCTCGTTTTACGTATTCATCCTACAATGGCATTTTTTATGCTTAAGTCTATTTTTTTACAAATTTACGTTGTACAGTCCAACCGGGAGCCCCGTGACTACGCGGTCGGTTCCTACGAGTCACATTGGTCAGGTGCGAGGTGTTCGTAAGAGGTGTTCGTGACTCTTACGGGACTGTTTTATGCTTGTTTTACATTTACACCCTTGGATGGCATGTTTCCATGCTTAAGTCTATTTTTTTAAAAATTTACGTCGTACACTCCAACCGGTCGATTCATACGAGTCACATTGGTCCCGTGCGAGGTGTTCGTGACTCTTACGGGACCGTTATATTGCTGTTTTACGTTTTCACCCTTCTATTGCATGTTTTTTTGCATAAATCAAAATTTTTGTAAACTTACATCGTACACTCCAACCGGCAGTCCCGTGACTACGCGATCAGTTCTTACGAGTCACATTGATCCCGTGCGAGGTGTTCGTGACTCTTACGGGACCGTTTTATGCTCGTTTTACGTATTCACCCTTCGATGGCATTTTTTATGCATAAGTCTATTTGTTTGCAAATTTACGTCGTACACTCCCACCGGGAGCCCCGAGACTACGGGGCCGGTTCCTACGAGTCACATTGGTCCCGTGCGAGGTGTTCTTGACTCTTACGAGACAGTTTTAAGCTCGTTTTACGTATTCACCCTATAATAGCATTTTTTATGCTTAAGTTAATTTTTTGCAAATTTACGTCGCACAGTCCAACCGGGAGCCCCGTGACTACGCGGTCGGTTCCTACTTGTCACATTGGTCCCGTGTGAGGTGTTCATAAGAGGTATTCGTGACTCTTACGGGACTGTTTTATGCTTGTTTTACGTTTACACCCTTCGATGGCATGTTTTTATGCTTAAGTCTATTTTTTTTAAATTTACGTCGTACACTCCAACCGGTCGGTTCCTACGCGATCGGTTCCTACGAGTCACATTGGTCCCGTGCGAGGTGTTCGTGACTATTACGGGATCGTTTTATGGTTGTTTTACGTTTTCACCCTTCGATGGCATGTTTTCATACTTAAGTCTAAATTTTGGTAAAACTTATGTGGTACACTCCGACCGGGAGCCCAGTGAATACGCGGTCGATTCCGACGAGTCACATTGGTCCCGTGCGAGGTGTTCGTGACTCTTACGAGACCGTTTTATGCTCGTTTTACGTATTCACCCTTCAATGATATTTTTATGCTTAAGTCTATTTTTTTGCAAATTTACGTCGTAGAGTCCAACCGGGAGGCCCGTGACTACGCGATCGGTTCCTACGAGTCACATTGGTCCCGTGCGAGGTGTTCGTGACACTTACTAGGCCGTTTTATTCTCGTTCTACGTTTTCACCCTTCGATGACATGCTTTTATGCTTAAGTCTAATTTTTTGCAAATTTACATCGTACACTCCAACCGGGAGCCCCGTGACTACTCGGTCGGTTCCTACGAGTCACATTGGTGCCGTGCAAGGTGTTCGTGACACTTACGGGACCATTTTATGCTCATTTTACGTTTTCACCCTTCGATGGCATGTTTTATGCTTAAGTATAATTTTTTACAAATTTCCGTCGTACACTCCAACCGGGAGACCCATGACTACGCGGTCGGTTCCTTTGAGTCACATTGGTCCCGTGCAAGGTGTTCCTATAGTTTTACGTTTTCACCCTTCGATGGCATGTTTTATGCTTAAGTCTAAGTTTTTGCAAATTTACGTCATACACTCCAACCGGGAGCCCCGTGACTACGCGATCGTTTCCTACGAGTCACATTGATCCCGGCGAGGTGTTCGTGACACTTACGAGACCGTTTTATGCTCGTTCTACGTTTTCACCCTTCGTTGGTATGATTTTATTCTTAAGTCTAATTTTTTATAAATTTACATCGTACACTCCAACCGGGAGCCCCCGTGACTACGCGGTCTGTTCCTACGAGTCACATTGGTCCCGTGCGAGGTGTTCATGACTCTTACGGGACCGGTTTGAGGCTGTTTTACGTTTTCACCCTTCGATGGCATGTTTTTATTCATAAATCTAAATTTTTATAAACTTACGTCGTACACTCCAACCGGGAACCCCGTGACAACGCTGTCGGTTCCAACGAGTCACATTGGTCCCGTGCGAGGTGTTGGTGACTCTGAGATCGTTTTATGCTCATTTTGCGTATTCACCCTTCGATGACATTTTTTATCGTTAAGTCTATTTTTTTGCAACTTTACGTCGTACACTCCCACCGGGAGCCTCGAGACTACGCGATCGGTTCCTACGAGTCACATTGGTCCCGTGCGAGGTGTTCATGACTCTTACGGGACCGTTTTAAGCTCATTTTACGTATTCACCCTACAATGGCATTTTTATGCTTAAGTCTATTTTTTTGTAAATTTACGTCGTACAGTCCAACCGGGTGCCCCGTGACTACGCGGTAGGTTCTACGAGTCACATTAGCCAGGTGCGAGGTGTTCGTAAGAGGTGTTCGTGACTCTTACGGGACTGTTTTATGCTTGTTTTACGTTTACACCCTTCGATGGCATGTTTTTATGCTTAAGTCTATTTTTTTGAAAATTTTCGTCGTACACTCCAACCGGTCGGTTCCTACGCGATCGGTTCCTACAAGTCACATTGGCCCCGTGCGAGGTGTTCGTGACTCTTACGGGATCGTATTCTGGCTGTTTTATGTTTTCACCCTTCGACGGTAAGTTTTCATACTTAAGTCTAAACTTTTGTAAAATTACGTCGTACACTCCAACCGGGAGCCCCGTGACTACGCGGTCGGTTCCTACGAGTCACATTGATCCCGTGCGAGGTGTTCGTAAGAGGTGTTCGTGACTCTTACGGGACTGTTTTATGCTTGTTTTACGTTTACACCCTTCGATGGCATGTTTTTATGCTTAAGTCTATTTTTTTTTTTTAAATTTATGTCGTACACTCCAACCGGTCGGTTCCTACGCGATCGGTTCCTACGAGTCACATTGGTCCCGTGCGAGGTGTTCGTGACTATTACGGGATCGTTTTATGGCTGTTTTACGTTTTCACCCTTCGATGGCATGTTTTCATACTTAAGTCTAAATTTTGGTAAACTTACGTGGTACACTCCAACGGGGAGCCCCGTGAATACGCGGTCGGTTCCTACGAGTCACATTGGTCCCGTGCGAGGTGTTCGTGACTCTTACGAAATCGTTTTATGCTCGTTTTACGTATTCACCCTTCAATGATATTTTTTATGCTTAAGTCTATTTTTTTGCAAATTTACGTCCTACAGTCCAACCGGGAGCCCCGTGAATATGCGGTCGGTTCCTACGCGTCACATTGGTCCCGTACGAGGTGTTCGTGACACTTACGGGACCGTTTTATGCTCGTTCTACGTTTTCACGCTTCGATGACATGCTTTTATGCTTAAGTCTAATTTTTTGCAAATTTACATCGTACACTCCAACCGGGAGCCCCGTGACTACTCGGTCGGTTCCTACGAGTCACATTGGTCCCGTACAAGGTGTTCGTGACACTTACGGCATCGTTTTATGCTCATTTTACGTTTTCCCCCTTCGATGGCATGTTTTATGCTTAAGTATAATTTTTTGCAAATTTACGTCGTACACTCCAACCGGGAGACCCGTGACTACGCGGTCGGTTCCTACAAGTCACATTGGTCCCCTGCAAGGTGTTCCTATAGTTTTACGTTTTCACCCTTCGATGGCATGTTTATGCTTAAGTCTAAGTTTTTGCAAATTTACGTCGTACACTTCAACCGGGATCCCCGTGACTACGCGGTCGTTTCCTACGAGTCACATTGATCCCGGGCGAGGTGTTCGTGACACTTACGGGACCATTTTATGGCTATTTTACGTATTCACCCTTCGATGGTATGTTTATATTCTTAAGTCTAATTTTTTGCAAATTTACGTCGTACACTCCAACCGGGAGCCCCGTGAATACGCGGTCGGTTCCTACGAGTCACATTGGTCCCGTGCGAGGTGTTCATGACTCTTACGGGACCGTTTTGAGACTGTCTTACGTTTTCACCCTTCGATGGCATGTTTTTATACATAAATCTAAATTTTTGTAAACTTACGTCGTACACTCCAACCGGGAACCCCGTGACAACGCGTTCGGTTACAACGAGTCACATTGGTCCAGTGCGAGGTGTTCGTGAATCTGAGACCGTTTTATGCTCGTTTTACGTATTCACCCTTCGATGGAATTTTTTATGCTTAAGTCTATTTTCTTGCAAATTTAATTCGTACACTCCCACCGGGAGCCCCGAGACTACACGATCGCTTCCTACGAGTCACATTGGTCCTGTGCGAGCTGTTCTTGACTCTTACGAGACCGTTTTATGGTTGTTTTATGTTTTCACCCTTCGATGGCATGTTTTTATGCATAAATCTAAAATTTTATAAACTTACGTCGGACACACCAACCGGGAACCCCGTGACTATGCGATCTATTCCTACTAGTCACATTGGTCCCGCGCGAGGTGTTCGTGACTCTTACGAGATCGTTTTAAGCTTGTTTTACGTATTCACCCTTCGATGGCATGTTTTTATTCTTAAGTCTAATTTTTTGCAAATTTACGTCATACATTACAACCGGCTACCCCGTGACTACGCGGTCGTTTCCTACGAGTCACATTGGTCCCGTGCGAGGTGTTCGTGACTCTTACGAGACTGTTTTATGCTCGTTTTACGTATTAACCCTTAAATGGCATTTTTTATGCTTACGTCTATTTTTTAAAAATTTACGTCGTACACTCCAACCGGGAGCTCCCGTGACTACGCGATCGGTTCCTACGAGTCACATTGGTCCCGTGCGAGGTGTTCGTGACTCTTACGGAACCGTTATATGGCTATTTTATGTTTTCACCCTTCGATTGCATATTTTTTTGCATAAATCTAAATTTTGTAAACTTACATCGTACACTTCAACCGACAGCCCCGTGACTACGCGATCAGTTCTTACGAGTCACATTGGTCCCGTACGAGGTGTTCGTGACTCTTACGGGACCGTTTTATGACTGTTTTACGTTTTCACCCTTCGATGGCATGTTTTTATGCTTAAATTTAAATTTTGTAAACATATGTCGTACACTCCAACCGGGAGCCCTGTGACAATGCGATCAATTCCTACGAGTCACATTGGTCCCGTGCGAGGTGTTCGTGACTCTTACGGGACCGTTTTATGACTGTTTTACGCTTACACCCTTCGATGGCATATTTTTATGCTTAAGTCTATTTTTTTGAAAATTTACGTTGTACACTCCAACCGGTCGATTCCTACGCGATTAGTTCCCACGAGTCACATTGGTCCCGTGCGATGTGTTCGTGACTCTTACGAGACCGTTTTATGGCTGTTTTACGTTTTCACCCTTCGATGACATGTTTCATTACTTAAGTCAACATTTTTGTAAACTTACGTCGTACAGTCCAACCGGGAGCCCCGTGACTACGCGGTCGGTTCCTACGAGTCACATTGGTCCCGTGCGAGGTGTTCGTGACTCTTACGAGACCGTTTTATGCTCGTTTTACGTTTTCACCCTTCGATGTCATTTTTTATGCTTAAATCTACTTTTTTACAAATTTACGTCGTACCGTCCAACCGGGAGCCCCGTGAGTACTCGGTCAGTTCCTACGAGTCACATTGATCCCGTGCGAGCTATTCGTGACACTTATGGGACAGTTTTATGCTCGTTCTACGCATTCACCAATCGATGGCCTGTTTTTATGCTGAAGTCTAATTTTTTGCAAATTTATGTCGTACACTCCAACCGGGAGCCCCGTGACTACGCGGTCGGTTTCTACGAGTTGCATTGGTCCCGTTCGAGGTGTTCGTGACTCTTAGGGGACTATTTTATGCTCATTCTACGTTTTCACCTTCGATGTCATGTTTTTATGCTTAAATCTATTTTTTTGAAAATTTATGTTGTACACTCCAACAGGGAGCCCCCGTGACTACGCAGTCGGTCCCTACAAGTCACATTGGTCCCGTGCGAGGTGTTCGTGACTCTTACGGGACAGTTTTATGGCTGTATTACGTTTTCACCCTTCGATGGAAATTTTTTATGCATAAATCTAAATTTTTGTAAACCTGCGTCGTACACTCCAACCGGGAATCCCGTGACTACGCGATCGATTCCTACGAGTCACATTGGTCCCGTGCGAGGTGTTCGTGACTCTTACGAGACCGTTTTATGCTCGTTTTACGTATTCACCGTTCAATGGCATTTTTTATGCTTAAGTCTATTTTTTTGCAAATTTACGTCGTACACTCCAACCGGGCGCCCCGTGACTACGCAGTCGGTTCGTACGAGGCACATTGGTCTCGTGCGAGGTGTTCTTTACTCTTACGAGACCGTTTTATGGCTGTTTTACGTTTTCACCCTTCGATGGCATGTTTTTATGCATAAATCTAAATTTTTGTGAACTTACGTCGTACACTCCAACCGGGAACCCCGTGACTACGCGATCGATTCCTACGAGTCACATTGGTCCCGTGCGAGGTGTTCGTGACTCTTACGAGACCGTTTTATGCTTGTTTTACGTATTCATTGTTCGATGGCATGTTATTATTCTTAAGTCTAATTTTTTGCAAATTTACGTCGTACACTCCAACCGGGAGTCGCGTGACTATGCGATCGGTTTCTACGAGTTTCATTGGTCCCGTGCGAGGTGTTCGTGACTCTTACGGGACTGTTTTATACTCGTTTTACGCTTTCACCCTTCGATGGCATGTTATTACGCTTAAGTCTATTTTTTTGAAAATTTACGTCGTACACTCCAACCGGGATCCCCCGTAACTAAGCGGTCGGTTCCTTCAAGTCACATTGGTCCCGTGCGAGGTGTTCGTGACTCTTACGGTACCGTTTTATGGCTGTTTTACGTTTTCACCCTTCGACGGCATGTTTTTATGCATAAATCTAAATTTTTGTAAACTTACGTCGTACACTCCAATCGGGAGCCCCGTGACTACGCGGTCGGTTTCTACGAGTCACATTGGTCCCGTGCGAGGTGTTCATGACTCTTACGGGACCGTTTGATGGATGTTTTACGTTTTCACCCTTCGATGGCATGTTTTTGTCTTCAATCTAAATTTTTGTAAACTCACGTCGTACAATCCAACCGGGGGCCCCGTGACTGCGCGGTCGTTTCCTACGAGTCACATTGGTCCCGTGCGAAGTGTTCTTCACTCTTACGAGACTGTTTTATGCTCGTTTTACGTATTAACCCTCAAATGGCATTTTTTATGCTTAAGTCTATTTTTTTACAAATTTACGTCTCTCGTCTATGGAATGGACAGCACCTATACCCGATTCCTAAACTCCAGCTCCTGCTCATGAAAGTGAAGATTTTGATGTCCAAACGGCTGAAGGATACAATAGTGAGCTACTTGCCTCAGGTATCTCATTCCAGAAATGACCCTGGCTACATAGAGCTACCTGAAGCAAACTCTTCCTTAGACCACTAGAAGAGAGACAGTAAGGACTAACCACTCGGCAACAGTGAGTCCAGTGCCACTCTCCTCGATACACGTCATACAGTCCAACCGGGAGCCCCGTGACTACGCGGTCGATTCATACGAGTCACATTGGTCCCGTGCAAGGTGTTCGTCACTCTTACGGGACCGTTTTATGGTTGTTTTACGTTTTCACCCTTCGATGGCATGTTTTTATGCTTAAATCTAAATTTTTGTCAACTTACGTCGTACTTTCCAACCAGGAGTCCCGTGACTACGCGGTCGGTTTCTACGAGTTACATTGGTCCCGTGCGACGTGTTCGTGACTCTTACGGGACTGTTTTATGCTTGTTTTACGTTTACACCCTTCGATGGCATGTTTTTATGCGTAAGTCTATTTTTTTGAAAATTTACGTCGTACACTCCAACCGGTCGGTTCCTACGCGATCGGTTCCTACAAGTCACATTGGTCCCGTGCGAGGTGTTCGTGACACTTACGGGACCGTTTTATGGCTGTTTTACGTTTTCACCCTTCGATGGCATGTTTTCATACTTAAGTCTAAATTTTTGAAAACTTACGCGGTGCACTCCAATCGGGAGCCCCGTGACTACGCGATCGGTTCCTACTAGTCAAATTGGTCCCGTGCGAGGTGTTCGTGACTCTTACGAGATCGTTTTATGCTCGTTTTACGTATTCACCCTTCTATGGCATTTTTTATGCTGAAGTCTATTTTTTGCAAATTTACGTCGTACAATTCAACCGGGTTCCTCGTGACTACGCGATCGGTTTCTACGAGTCACATTGATCCCGTGCGAGGTGTTCGTGACACTTACGGGACCGTTTTATGGTTGTTTTACGTATTCACCCTTCGATGGCATGTTTTTTTCTTAAGTCTATTTTTTTGCAAAATTACGTCGTACAGTCCAACCGGGATCCCCGTAACTACGCGGTCGGTTCCTACGAGTCAAATTGGTCCCGTGCTAGGTGTTCGTGACATTTACGGGACCGTTTTATGCTCGTTTTAAGTTTTCACCCTTCGAAGGCATGTTTTATGCTTAACTCTAATTTTTTACAAATTTACGTCGTACACTCCAACCGGGTGCCCCGTAACTACGCGGTCGGTTCGTACGAGACACATTGATCCCGTGCGAGGTGTTCGTGACACTTACGGAATCGATTTATGGTTGTTTTACGTAATCACCCTTCGATGGCATGTTTTTATTCTTAAGTCTAATTTTTTGCAAAATTACGTCGTACACTCCAACCGGGAGCCCCGTGACTACGCGGTCGGTTTCTACGAGTTACATTTGTCCCGTGCGAGGTGTTCGTGACTCTTACGGGACTGTTTTATGCTCGTTTTACGTTTTCACCTTCGATGTCATATTTTTATGCTTAAATCTATTTTTTTGAAAATTTATGTCGTACACTCCAACCGGGAGCCCCCGTGACTACGCGGTCGGTTCCTACGAGTCACATTGGTCCCGTGCGAGGTGTTCGTGACTCTTACGGGACCGTTTTATGGCTGTTTTACGTTTTCAACCTTCGATGGCATGTTTTTATGCATAAATCTAAATTTTTGTAAACTTACGTCGTACACTCCAACCGGGAACCCCGTTATTGGTCCCGTGCGAGGTGTTCGTGACTCTTACGGGACTTTTTTATGCTCGTTTTACGTTTTCACCTTCGATGTCATATTTTTATGCTTAAATCTATTTTTTTGAAAATTTATGTCGTACACTCCAACCGGGAGCCCCCGTGACTACGCGGTCGGTTCCTACGAGTCACATTGGTCCCGTGCGAGGTGTTCGTGACTCTTACGGGACCGTTTTATGACTATTTTACGTTTTCACCCTTCGATGGCATGTTTTTATGCTTAAATTTAAATTTTGTAAACATACGTCGTACACTCCAACCGGGAGCCCTGTGACAATGCGATCAATTCCTACGAGTCACATTGGTCCCGTGCGAGGTGTTCGTGACTCTTACGGGACCGTTTTATGACTGTTTTACGCTTACACCCTTCTATGGCATATTTTTATGCTTAAGTCTATTTTTTTGAAAATTTACGTTGTACACTCCAACCGGTCGGTTCCTACGCGATCAGTTCCCACGAGTCACATTGGTCCCGTGCGATGTGTTCGTGACTCTTACGAGACCGTTTTATGGCTGTTTTACGTTTTCACCCTTCGATGGCATGTTTCATTACTTAAGTCAACATTTTTGTAAACTTACGTCGTACAGTCCAACCGGGAGCCCCGTGACTACGCGGTCGGTTCCTACGAGTCACATTGGTCCCGTGCGAGGTGTTCGTGAATCTTACGGGACCGTTCTATGGATGTTTTACGTTTTCACCCTTCGATGGCATGTTTTTGTGCTTCAATCTAAATTTTTGTAAACTTACGTCCTACACTCTCACAGGGAGCCCCGTGACTGCGCGGTCGTTTCCTACGAGTCACATTGGTCCCGTGCGAAGTGTTCTTCACTCTTACGAGACTGTTTTATGCTCGTTTTACGTATTAACCCTTAAATGGCATTTTTTATGCTTAAGTCTATTTTTTTACAAATTTACGTCGTACAGTCCAACCGGGAGCCCCGTGACTACGCGGTCGATTCATACGAGTCACATTGGTCCCGTGCGAGGTGTTCGTCACTCTTACGAGACAGTTTTAGGGTTGTTTTACGTTTTCACCCTTCGATGGCATGTTTTTATGCTTAAATCTAAATTTTTGTCAACATACGTCGTACTCTCCAACCAGGAGTCCCGTGACTACGCGGTCGGCTTCTACGAGTTACATTGGTCCCGTGCGACGTGTTCGTGACTCTTACGGGACTGTTTTATGCTTGTTTTACGTTTACACCCTTCGATGGCATGTTTTTATGCGTAAGTCTATTTTTTTGAAAATTTACGTCGTACACTCCAACCGGTCGGTTCCTACGCGATCGGTTCCTACAAGTCACATTGGTCCCGTGCGAGGTGTTCGTGACACTTACGGGACCGTTTTATGGCTGTTTTACGTTTTCACCCTTCGATGGCATGTTTTCATACTTAAGTCTAAATTTTTGAAAACTTACGCGGTACACTCCAATCGGGAGCCCCGTGACTACGCGATCGGTTCCTACTAGTCAAATTGGTCCCGTGCGAGGTGTTCGTGACTCTTACGAGATCGTTTTATGCTCGTTTTACGTATTCACCCTTCTATGGCATTTTTTATGCTGAAGTCTATTTTTTGCAAATTTACGTCGTACAATTCAACCGGGTTCCTCGTGACTACGCGATCGGTTTCTACGAGTCACATTGATCCCGTGCGAGGTGTTCGTGACACTTACGGGACCGTTTTATGGTTGTTTTACGTATTCACCCTTCGATGGCATGTTTTTTTCTTAAGTCTATTTTTTTGCAAAATTACGTCGTACAGTCCAACCGGGATCCCCGTAACTACGCGGTCGGTTCCTACGAGTCAAATTGGTCCCGTGCTAGGTGTTCGTGACATTTACGGGACCGTTTTATGCTCGTTTTAAGTTTTCACCCTTCGAAGGCATGTTTTATGCTTAACTCTAATTTTTTACAAATTTACGTCGTACACTCCAACCGGGTGCCCCGTAACTACGCGGTCGGTTCGTACGAGACACATTGATCCCGTGCGAGGTGTTCGTGACACTTACGGAATCGATTTATGGTTGTTTTACGTAATCACCCTTCGATGGCATGTTTTTATTCTTAAGTCTAATTTTTTGCAAAATTACGTCGTACACTCCAACCGGGAGCCCCGTGACTACGCGGTCGGTTTCTACGAGTTACATTTGTCCCGTGCGAGGTGTTCGTGACTCTTACGGGACTGTTTTATGCTCGTTTTACGTTTTCACCTTCGATGTCATATTTTTATGCTTAAATCTATTTTTTTGAAAATTTATGTCGTACACTCCAACCGGGAGCCCCCGTGACTACGCGGTCGGTTCCTACGAGTCACATTGGTCCCGTGCGAGGTGTTCGTGACTCTTACGGGACCGTTTTATGGCTGTTTTACGTTTTCAACCTTCGATGGCATGTTTTTATGCATAAATCTAAATTTTTGTAAACTTACGTCGTACACTCCAACCGGGAACCCCGTTATTGGTCCCGTGCGAGGTGTTCGTGACTCTTACGGGACTTTTTTATGCTCGTTTTACGTTTTCACCTTCGATGTCATATTTTTATGCTTAAATCTATTTTTTTGAAAATTTATGTCGTACACTCCAACCGGGAGCCCCCGTGACTACGCGATCGGTTCCTACGAGTCACATTGGTCCCGTGCGAGGTGTTCGTGACTCTTACGGGACCGTTTTATGACTATTTTACGTTTTCACCCTTCGATGGCATGTTTTTATGCTTAAATTTAAATTTTGTAAACATACGTCGTACACTCCAACCGGGAGCCCTGTGACAATGCGATCAATTCCTACGAGTCACATTGGTCCCGTGCGAGGTGTTCGTGACTCTTACGGGACCGTTTTATGACTGTTTTACGCTTACACCCTTCTATGGCATATTTTTATGCTTAAGTCTATTTTTTTGAAAATTTACGTTGTACACTCCAACCGGTCGGTTCCTACGCGATCAGTTCCCACGAGTCACATTGGTCCCGTGCGATGTGTTCGTGACTCTTACGAGACCGTTTTATGGCTGTTTTACGTTTTCACCCTTCGATGGCATGTTTCATTACTTAAGTCAACATTTTTGTAAACTTACGTCGTACAGTCCAACCGGGAGCCCCGTGACTACGCGGTCGGTTCCTACGAGTCACATTGGTCCCGTGCGAGGTGTTCGTGAATCTTACGGGACCGTTCTATGGATGTTTTACGTTTTCACCCTTCGATGGCATGTTTTTGTGCTTCAATCTAAATTTTTGTAAACTTACGTCCTACACTCTCACAGGGAGCCCCGTGACTGCGCGGTCGTTTCCTACGAGTCACATTGGTCCCGTGCGAAGTGTTCTTCACTCTTACGAGACTGTTTTATGCTCGTTTTACGTATTAACCCTTAAATGGCATTTTTTATGCTTAAGTCTATTTTTTTACAAATTTACGTCGTACAGTCCAACCGGGAGCCCCGTGACTACGCGGTCGATTCATACGAGTCACATTGGTCCCGTGCGAGGTGTTCGTCACTCTTACGAGACAGTTTTAGGGTTGTTTTACGTTTTCACCCTTCGATGGCATGTTTTTATGCTTAAATCTAAATTTTTGTCAACATACGTCGTACTCTCCAACCAGGAGTCCCGTGACTACGCGGTCGGCTTCTACGAGTTACATTGGTCCCGTGCGACGTGTTCGTGACTCTTACGGGACTGTTTTATGCTTGTTTTACGTTTACACCCTTCGATGGCATGTTTTTATGCGTAAGTCTATTTTTTTGAAAATTTACGTCGTACACTCCAACCGGTCGGTTCCTACGCGATCGGTTCCTACAAGTCACATTGGTCCCGTGCGAGGTGTTCGTGACACTTACGGGACCGTTTTATGGCTGTTTTACGTTTTCACCCTTCGATGGCATGTTTTCATACTTAAGTCTAAATTTTTGAAAACTTACGCGGTACACTCCAATCGGGAGCCCCGTGACTACGCGATCGGTTCCTACTAGTCAAATTGGTCCCGTGCGAGGTGTTCGTGACTCTTACGAGATCGTTTTATGCTCGTTTTACGTATTCACCCTTCTATGGCATTTTTTATGCTGAAGTCTATTTTTTGCAAATTTACGTCGTACAATTCAACCGGGTTCCTCGTGACTACGCGATCGGTTTCTACGAGTCACATTGATCCCGTGCGAGGTGTTCGTGACACTTACGGGACCGTTTTATGGTTGTTTTACGTATTCACCCTTCGATGGCATGTTTTTTTCTTAAGTCTATTTTTTTGCAAAATTACGTCGTACAGTCCAACCGGGATCCCCGTAACTACGCGGTCGGTTCCTACGAGTCAAATTGGTCCCGTGCTAGGTGTTCGTGACATTTACGGGACCGTTTTATGCTCGTTTTAAGTTTTCACCCTTCGAAGGCATGTTTTATGCTTAACTCTAATTTTTTACAAATTTACGTCGTACACTCCAACCGGGTGCCCCGTAACTACGCGGTCGGTTCGTACGAGACACATTGATCCCGTGCGAGGTGTTCGTGACACTTACGGAATCGATTTATGGTTGTTTTACGTAATCACCCTTCGATGGCATGTTTTTATTCTTAAGTCTAATTTTTTGCAAAATTACGTCGTACACTCCAACCGGGAGCCCCGTGACTACGCGGTCGGTTTCTACGAGTTACATTTGTCCCGTGCGAGGTGTTCGTGACTCTTACGGGACTGTTTTATGCTCGTTTTACGTTTTCACCTTCGATGTCATATTTTTATGCTTAAATCTATTTTTTTGAAAATTTATGTCGTACACTCCAACCGGGAGCCCCCGTGACTACGCGGTCGGTTCCTACGAGTCACATTGGTCCCGTGCGAGGTGTTCGTGACTCTTACGGGACCGTTTTATGGCTGTTTTACGTTTTCAACCTTCGATGGCATGTTTTTATGCATAAATCTAAATTTTTGTAAACTTACGTCGTACACTCCAACCGGGAACCCCGTTATTGGTCCCGTGCGAGGTGTTCGTGACTCTTACGAGATCGTTTTATGCTCGTTTTACGTATTCACCGTTCAATGTCATTTTTTATGCTTAAGTCTATTTTTTTGCAAATTTACGTCGTACACTCCAACCGGGAGCCCCGTGACTACGCGAACGGTTCCTACGATTCACATTGGTCCCGTGCGAGGTGTTCGTGACTCTTACGAGACCGTTTTATGCTCTTTTTACATATTCACCCTTCGAAGGCTTTTTTTATGCTTAAGTCAAATTTTTTGAAAATTTACGTCGTACACTCCAATCGGGAGCCCCGTGACTAAGCGATCGGTTCCTACGAGTCACATTGGTCCCGTGCGAGGTGTTCGTGACTCTTATGGGACCGTTTTATGCTCGTTTTACGTATTCACCCTTCGATGTCATTTTTTATACTTAAGTCTATTTTTTTACAAATTTACGTCGTACACTCCAACCGGGAGCCCCGTGACTACGCGGTCGGTTCCTACGAGTCACATTGGTTCCGTGCGAGGTGTTCTTGACTCTTACGAGACCGTTTTATGGTTGTTTTCCGTTTTCACCCTTCGATGGTAGGTTTTTATGCATAAATCTAATTTTTTGTAGACTTACGTCGTACACTCCAACCGGGAACCCCGTGACTACGCGATCGGTTCCTACGAGTCACATTGGTCCTGTGCGAGGTGTTCGTGACTCTTACGAGACCGTTTTATGCTTGTTTTATGTATTAACCCTTCGATGGCATGTTTTTATTCTTAAGTCTAATTTTTTGAAAATTTACATCGTACACTCCAGCCGGGAGCCCCGTGACCACACGGTCGGTTTCTACGATTCACATTGGTCCCGTGCGAGGTGTTCGTGACTCTTACGGGACCGTTTTATGGTTGTATTACGTTTTCACCCTTCGATGGCATGTTTTTATGCTTAAATCTAAATTTTTGCAAATTTACGTCGTACAGTCCAATCGGGAGCCCCGTGACTACGCGGTCGGTTCCTACGAGTCACATTGGTCCCGTGCGAGGTGTTCGTCACTTTACGGGACCTTTTTATGGCTATTTTACGTTTTCAACCTTCGATGGCATGTTTTTATACTTAAGTCTAAATTTTTATAAACTTACGTCGTACACTCCAACCGGGAGCCCCGTGACTATGACTACGCGGTCGGTTCCTACGAGTCACATTGGTCCCATGCGGGGTGTTCGTTACTCTTACGAGACCGTTTTATGCACGTTTTACGTTTTCACCCTTTGATGGCATTTTTTTTGCTTAAGTCTTTTTTTTTACAAATTTACGTCGTACACTCCAACCGTGATCCCCGTGACTACGCGGTCGGTTCCTACGAGTCACCTTGGTTCCGTGCGAGGTGTTCGTGACTCTTACGTGACCGTTTTATGGCTGTTTTACGTTTTCACCATTCGATGGCATGTTTCTATGCTCAAGTCTAAATTTTTGTAAATTTACGTCGTACACTCCAACCGGGAGGCCCGTGACTACGTGATCGGTTCCTACGAGTCACATTGGTCCCGTGCAAGGTGTTTGTGACTCTCACGGGGGACCGTTTTATGCTCGTTTTACGTATTCACCCTTCGATGGCATTTTTTATGCTTAAGTCAATGTTTTTGCAAATTTACGTCGTACACTCCAACCGGGAGCCCCGTGACTACGCGGTCGGTTCCTGCGAGTCACATTGGTCCCGTGCGAGGTGGTCGTGACTCTTACAAGACCGTTTTATGCTTGTTTTACGTTTTCACCCTTCGATGGCATGTTTTTATGCTTAAGTCAAATTTTTGCAAATTTATGTCGTACACTCCAACTGGGAGCATCGTGACTCCGGGGTCGGTTCCTACGAGTCACATTGGTTCCGTACGAGGTGTTCGTGACACTTACGGGACCGTTTTATGGCTATTTTACATTTTCACCCCTATGTTCGTGACACTTACGGGACCGTTTTATGGTTGTTTTACGTTTTCACCCTTCGATTGCATGTTTTTATGCTTAAGTCTATTTTTTCGTAAATTTACGTCGTACACTCCAACCGGGATCCCCGTGACTACGCGGTCGGTTCCTACGAGTCACATTGGTCCCGTGCGAGGTGTTTGTGACTCTTACGGGACCGTTTTATGCTCGTTTTACGTTTTCACCCTTCGATGGCACGTTTTTAAGCTTAAGTCTAAATTTCTGCAAATTTACGTCGTACACTCCAACCGGGAGACCCGTGACTACGCGGTTGGTTCCTTCGAGTCACACGGGTCCCGTGCAAGGTATCGTGACACTTACGGGACCGTTTTATGCTCGTTTTACGTTTTCACCCTTTGATGGCATGTTTTCTGCTTAAGTTAAATTTTTTGCAAATTTACGTCGTACACTCCAACCGGGAGCCCCGTGACTACGCGATCGGTTCCTACGAGTTAGATTGGTCTAGTGCGAGGTGTTCGTGACACTTACGGGACCGTTTTATGGTTTTTTTACGTATTCACCCTTCGATGGCATGTTTTTATTCTTAAGTCTAATTTTTTTCAAATTTACGTCGTACACTCCAACCGGGAGCCCCGTGACTACGCGGTCAGTTTCTACGACTTACATTGGTCCCGTGCGAGGTGTTCGTGACTCTTACGGGACTGTTTCATGCTCATTTTACGTTTTTACCCTTCGATGGCATGTTTTTATGCTTAAATTTATTTTTTTTAAAATTTACGTAGTACACTCGAACCGGGAGCCCCCGTGACTACGCGGCGGTTCCTACGAGTCACATTGGTCCTGTGCGAGGTGTTCGTGACTCTTATGGGACCGTTTTACGGTTGTTTTACATTTTCACCCTTCGAGGGCATGTTTTTATGCATAAATCTAAATTTTTGTAAACATACGTCGTACACTCCAACCGGGAACCCCGTGACTTTGAGGTCGGTTCCTACGAGTCACATTGGTCCCGTGCGAGGTGATCGTGACTCTTACCAGATCATTTTATGCTCGTTTTACGTATTCACCGTTCAATGGCCTTTTTTATGCTTAAGTTTATTTTTTTGCAAATTTACGTCGTACAGTCCAACCAGGAGCCCCGTGACTACGCTGTTGGTTCCTACGAGTCACATTGGTCCCGTGCGAGGTGTTCGTGACTCTTACGGGACCGTTTAATGGCTGTTTTACGTTTTCACCCTTCGATGGTATGTTTTTATGCTTAAGTCTAAATTTTTGTGAGCTTACGTCGTACACTCCAACCGGGAGCCCCGTGACTATGACTACGCGGTCGGTTCCTACGAGTCACATTGGTCCCATGCGAGGTGTTCGTTACTCTTACGAGACCGTTTTATGCTCGTTTTACGTATTCACCCTTTGATGGCATTTTTATGCTTAAGTCTATTTTTTTGCAAATTTACGTCGTACACTCCAACCGGGAGCCCCGTGACTACGCGATCGGTTTCTACGAGTCACATTGGTCCCGTACGAGGTGTTCATGACTCTTACGGGACCGTTTAATGACTGTTTTACGTTTTCACCCTTCGATAGCATGTTTTTATGCTTAAGTCTAAATTTTCGTAAACTTACGTCGTATACTCCAATCAGGAGCCCCGTGACTACGCGGTCGGTTCCTACAAGTCACATTGGCCCCGTGCGAGGTGTTCGTGACTATTACGAGACCGTTTTATGCCCGTTTTACGTATTCACCCTTCGATGGCATGTTTTTATGCTTAAGTCTAATTTTTTACAAATTTATGTCGTACACTCCAACCGGGAGCCCCGTGACTACGCGGTCGGTTCCTACGAGTCACATTGGTCCTGTGCGAGGTGTTCGTGACTCTTACGGGACCGTTTTATGGCTGTTTTACGTTTTCACCCTTCGATGGCATGTTTTTATGCTTAAGTCTAAATTTATACAAATTTACGTCGTACACTCTAACCGGGAGCCCCGTGACTACGCGGTCGGTTCCTACGAGTCACATTGATCCCGTGCGGGGTGTTCGTGACTCTTACGGGACCGTTTAATGACTGTTTTACGTTTTCACCCTTCGATAGCATGTTTTTATGATTAAGTCTAAATTTTTGTAAACTTACGCCGTATACTCCAATCGGGAGCCCCGTGACTACGCGGTCGGTTCCCACAAGTCACATTGGCCCCGTGCGAGGTGTTTGTGACTGTTACGAGACCGTTTTATGCTCGTTTTACGTATTCACCCTTCGATGGCATGTTTTTATGCTTAAGTCTAATTTTTTTCAAATTTATGTCGTACACTCCAACCGGGAGCCCCGTGACTACGCGGTCGGTTCCTACGAGTCACATTGGTCCTGTGCGAGGTGTTCGTGACTCTTACGGGACCGTTTTATGGTTGTTTTACGTTTTCACCCTACGATGGCAAGTTTTTATGCTTAAGCCTAAATTTATATAAATTTACGTCGTACACTCTAACCGGGAGCCCCGTGACTACGCGGTCGGTTCCTACGAGTCACATTGATCCCGTGCGGGGTGTTCGTGACTCTTACTGGACCGTTTTATGCTTGTTTTGCATTTTCACCCTTCGATGGCATGTTTTTATGCTTAAGTCAATTTTTTGCAAATTTACGTCGTACACTCCAACCGGGAGCATCGTGACTACGCGGTTAGTTCCTACGAGTCACATTTGTCCAGTGCGAGGTGTTCGTGACACTTACGGGACCATTTTATGGCTATTTTACATTTTTACCCTTGTGTTCGTGACACTTAAGGGACCGTTTTATGGTTGTTTTACGTTTTCACCCTTCGATGACATGTTTTTATGCTTAAGTATATTTTTTTGTAAATTTGAGTCGTACACTCCAATCGGGAGCCCCGTGATTACGCGGTCGGTTCCTACGAGTCACATTTGTCCAGTGCAAGGTGTTTGTGACTCTTATGGGACCGTTTTATGCTTGTTCTACGTTTTCACCCTTTAATAGCACGTTTTTATGCTTAAGTCTAAATTTTTGCAAATTTACGTCGTACACTCCAACCGGGAGCCCCGTGACTACGTGGTCGGTTCCTTCGAGTCACATTGGTCCCGTGTGAGTTGTTCGTGACTCTTATGAGACCGTTTTATGCTCGTTTTACGTATTTACCCTTCGAAGGTATTTTTTATGCTTAAGTCTAATTTTTTGCAAATTTACGTCATACACTCCAATCGGGAGCCCCGAGACTAAGCGATCGGTTCCTATGAGTCACATTGGTCCCGTGCGAGGTGTTCGTGACTCTTACGGGACCATTTTATGCTCGTTTTACGTATTCACCCTTCGATGGCATTTTTTATGCTTAAGTCTATTTTTTTGCAAATTTACGTCGTACACTCCAACCGGGAGCCCCGTGACTACGCGGTCGGTTTCTACGAGTCACATTGGTCCCGTGCGAGGTGTTCGTGACACTTACGGGACCGTTTGATGCTCGTTTTATGTTTTCACCCTTCGATGGCATGTTTTTATGCTTAAGTCTAATTTTTTCCAAATTTACATCATACACTCCAACCGGGAGCCCCGTGACTACGCGGTCGGTTCCTACGAGTCACATTGGTCCCGTGCGAGGTGTTCATGGCACTTACGAGACCGTTTTATGCTCGTTTTACGTTTTCACCCTTCGATGCCATGTTTTATGCTTAAGTCTAATTTTTTGCAAATTTACGTCTTACACTCCAACCGGGAGCCCCGTGACTACGCGGACGGTTCCTACGAGTTACATTGGTCCCGTGTAAGGTGTTCCTGACACTTACGGGACCGTTTTATGGCCGTTTTACGTATTCACCCTTCGATGGCATGCTTTTATGCTTAAGTCTAATTTTTTGCAAATTTACGTCGTACACTCCAATCGGGATCCCCGTGACTACGCGGTCGGTTCCTACGAGTCACATTGGTCCCGTGCGAGGTGTTCGTGACTCTTACGGGATCGTTTTATGACTGTTTTACGTTTTCAACCTTCAATGGCACATTTTTTTGGTTAAGTCTAAATTTTTGCAAATTTACGTCGTACGCTCCAATCGGGACCCCCGTGACTACCCGATTGGTTCTTACGAGTCACATTGGTCCCGTGCGAGGTGTTCGTGACTCTTACGGGACCTTTCTATGCTTGTTTTACGTTTTCACCCTTCTATGGTATGTTTTAGGCTCATTTTTTTGTAAATTTACGTCGTACAGTCCAACGGTTAGTCACGTGACTACGCGGTTGGTTCCTACGAGTCACATTGGTCCCGTGCGAGGTGTTCGTGACTCTTACGGGACTGTTTTGTGTTTGTTTTGCGTTTTCACCATTCGATGGCATATTTTTTTGCTTAAGTCTAACTTTTTGCAAATTTACGTCGTAAACTCAAACCGGGAGCCCCGTGACTACGCGGTCGGTTTCTACGAGTCACATTGATCCCGGGCGACAAGTGAATAAGATGGGCAGTCACAAATTACAAACCCAATAATAACTTTCGAACCATGACTAATTTTGATTCCCATTTTCTCATCTCTCCTATTCAGCTTGGACTAATCAAGAATAGCTTTAAGGTAATAAAGAAATGGTTACCAATTAGTTTAATGTGGACCATTGCAGAGAAATTGACACGCCTTAAACCTAGAAAGTGGTAATCCATTTAATAATGCCTTCTTCTTCTAGTGTTCACCCTAACTATTCTTTGTTCAAAAGTTATGTACTACCCCCCCCCCCCCCCCGCGCGGGAAGTGACAAGAAACAAATGCGCCAACAATACCCAATAATACCCCCAAGAAGTGACAATTATTTCGTACCTTTACTCCAATTTGGTTCTACTTGCAAATTAGCACATCTCAAACGTATTGGGCATAAATAGGATCTAAACCCAAAAGAATTAAAGTTACGGGGTTTATAAATAAATAGGATCCAAACCCAAAATAATTAAAAAATTGAATCAATGCATATTTAACCTTATAATAAAGTTCATCATAGGTCTGTCCATTACCTGAATATTTTGTTACACCCAACGCCAATCAGAACCTTCCTTATGCCAGCAGCGATGCAATTTCAGATTATGTTTGATAGTAGTTCGCCCCCAACATCAATGTATCCTATGACAGTAAAAAAAATAATGAATTTTATGCAAATTCAAAACCAAAGGAAGAAAAACAGAGCTTGTTCAAAAGGGGGGCACACACACACCTAACTTCTTGATATAGCGCTAGAAAGTGTGAACTTGAAACAACATTAAACAAATTGTCGTATCTTAAACATCTAAACCATTCAGTAGATGCCAATAAATTAAATTCCTTCCACATCACTACCAGATTTATAAAACTGAATCCAGAGTCGGGATTACTATTCTCATCTACAAAGAAAACACAAAAATTTTGAGGTTAAACTATATTTTGTATCATGATACTTCATTTTAACCTGAAAACCTCTTATATAGCATCATGCGTTCAAAAAATGGGGAGAAAGAGATGAGTATACCTGATTTGCTAAACCATATAAATACAAATATAATCATCAAATCAGTACCGGCAAAACCAAAACACAAAATATGAAAAATGAACAACTTTAAATGAAAAATCCGTAGCTCTAAGCATTTTCAACACAAAATAATTAAATCAAGAAATTAACTATTGAAAGATGAAAATCGTACTTGGCGGAGGATCCCGATAGAGGTTGAGCCATGAGCAGTAGCACGCTAGCTTCGTGGGATCAGGCCACCCCGCAGATGGCATCAACTATAGAGAACCCACCTGACTCTGCAGACCCAAAAATATTGGCATCCAAATTAAAATGTTTTTTTAACCTAGAGAATTTGGTTTAAGTGATAACTAAGACATTTAACAGTCAAAATAAATTCAAGTCTCAAGTATATATGGATTAAAAAGTTCGGGATATGTGAAGAAAGCCTATAAAATTTTGTAAGCCTTAATATCAACATAAAAAAGAACATGCATGCACATATAATAAATAATTTTTTCCATGACCCCTAAAATGCATTTGATACATTCATTTATATATATCTATATCTAGAGAGAGAGAGAGAGAGAGAGAGAGAGATAAATTTTCATCGCGTCAAAAGATGAGATAACAGCTGATATCCACTCAGGAAAAAAACATAACATCAAGGCAATTAAAACCTGGGATAATATTCGTGAATGGCCACCAGGATGAGATGGACTTGCAACATCAAGCGGTAGGTCAACTTGATTTATTGTTGATATATTACCAGATTTAGCCTCACTAACCACCTATGATTGCGTTGACCCCACATCTTTGTTGGAAAAATTAGGATTTCCCTCAACTTCCCTCACCCTGTCTTTGAGAAGGAAAGTTGGATTTACATCCTTCATGTCCACACCAAGGCTTTTTAACAGGACCTGAAAGGCCAAACAATAATGGTAAATACACAATTAGACAGTCTCATAATAAAGACTGACAATACATATGGCCATGTAAAATACATACCTCAATGTCAAAATTGAGGTTCATTTTCAAATTTGGCATTGCATAAATCTCCATAAAATAACCCTACCTTTGAGGCAAATGGAATTACTGCAATCATCAAACCTTTCTCATACCCCTGTAAAAAATCAAAACATTTTAGGCAAATGGAATTACTGCAATAATCTAAACTATATAGTAAATACATTCATATATATATATATATATATATATATATATATAGAGAGAGAGAGAGAGAGAGTACCTGGTTTGTGGAGCTCGTGAAGAGGAGGATGGGGGATGCGGCGGGGTGGGGCGGAGCAGGGGTACAACTGCAGCGGGGTAGGCGCAGGGGTGGGAGGGGTTGGGCAGCGCAGGGGTGAGGCGGGGTTGGGCAGCGCAGGGGAGAGGAAGGTGGGGCGACGGAGAGAGGGGAAAAAGAGATCGGGATGGAGACCAGAGCTGAGAGCGAGAGAGAGAGAGAGGGAGTGAAATGTTAGGGAAATTGGAGGACTGGAAATTTGTGAGGGAAAAATACACAAAAGGGTCCGTCACTTTTAGTATAGCAAAAGGGACGGATTTTAAAAATCGTCCCTTTTGTTATATCAAAAGGGACAGTTTTAAAATCCGTCGGATTTTTAAACCGTCTCTTTTACTATACCAAACGAAACGGATTTTAAAAATTCGTCCCATTTGGTATAGTAAAAGAGACGGTTTAAAAATCCGTCCCTTATAATAGCCCGCGAAAAATTAGTGCAAAAAGATCTCATATACTTTAAGGGACAGTTTTAATTACCGTCCTTTTTTATACATATCAAAAGGGACAGTTTTTAAAAACCGTCCCTTTTGCTACTATCAAAAAGGACGATAATTAAAACCGTCCCTTTTGATATAGCATAAGGGACAAAATGACAAAATTTACTATGCTGTTTTTTTTTTCAATTTATTATGCTGAAGTTTTTTTTAATTGGAAATCTATTGTGCTGAATTTTTTTTAGTCTGAAATTTATTGTGCTGAAATTTACTATTCTGTTTGGTAGGTATGTCTTCATTGGATCCATGTCAAAATTCGAGCGGTTTGATAGCCAACAACACGATGATGATCACTAAGTAAGTTCACTATTTTCTTTTATTTTTTAACATATGTTATCTTACGATATATGTATTTATGTTTGAAGGATAAATGTCCATTCTTTTGTTTTTCAGGGTGACTTTGAAGGAGAAAGTTGAAGTGAAGATGTGGTTTTGTATTTTAATTTTGAACTTTTATCCAAGTCATGTTTGTAATTTTTGGATTTTGAATGTTGTTAGATTTGATCTTGGGTTTATTTGTGATGGATGATGTGTTTAATATTTGAATTGTGGACTTCTATCTTGGTGTTAGTTTGATTTTGAATGATGGACTTTTTATCTAAGAATAAATATTGGACTTTAATGTTGGAAACATTTGCAAATTAAATTTATAAAATAAGAGATGAAAATAAAAATTGGATTTGGAAATATCATTATTTGGATTTGAAACTATCATTAGGAAATAAGAGATGAAATAAATAAAAATGTTGCAAATTAAGTGGTTAAAAAAATGTAATTTTAACTTAAAATTACATTTTTTTAATGAAAATCATAATTAAAATAAATAAATAAATAAATAAATAATCGGATCGGATCGGATAAACGAATTGGATTAACGGATTCTTAACAAATTGAATTCGGAACCCTAACAGGTAATCCGTCGGATAATCGGATCGGATCCGAATCCGTTTAACGTAAACAGATTTGGATTTGGATTTGCCTGATCCGGTCCAAATTCGATCCGTTTATAGGCCTACTCTCAGGTGATACCTAGTAAAAATTCATACCCTGGTGTCACGAACACCAAAACTTACCCCCACTATCCACAATAGTTCAAATTCATCGCTATCCAGTCGATATTTGGGAAAATCATCTGCCCTACTCCCATAATTTTCGAAAGTAGTGACCCCTCAGATAATTTAAACCTTCTCTCAGTGTACACCTCCACTCTCTCGTGGTTAACACCAAAGGACTCCGTTACCCCACGAAAAATTTTCTACATATTATGGCTGCTACAGCCAGCGCACCCACTAAATCTGACTCACTAACGAATTCTAGTAAAAATAATTTTATATTGTGACACCCTCATTGTCACTCAAAATATACCCCATGCCCATAGGATAAAAATAATTACTTCCATACTCTTGCTGCAATTGCTGATCCTCGGGTTCCTGAGTGGCTTCTTCCTGCCCTAACGCACCCATGACTTGTTGTAGTGGATGTACATCTAGGACCTCGTCCTGTAGTTAACCCCTGCCTCGCTTAGGACAATCTTTCTTCACATGTCCCATTTCCCCACAGACGAAACACCTCTTAATAAATTTACCCTGCCACTGATCCCTTCCTTTCTGGCCTTGTCGAAAGTTCTGGCCATCCTATCGATAGCCCCCAGATCTAAATTGCTTGGCCTGATTCCCCTGTCCGAAATCCTGCCCCTGATGTCTCCATTTCTGCTGCTGGGATACCCCACTGGTATTGTTCCCTCCTGCTTTATTCAACTGGCTGGTTTCCATTCCCCTCCTGCTTCCTTTCACGTGGAAGCGATATTCCTAGAAGTGTATGAGTGTTGCATTAATGACATCTGTATAAGCTACTAATGCGGGATTACCAATAAAATGTTGTCTGATCCTCCAGACTAGCCCATCCATGAACCTTGCTTTATTTCTTTCTTCATCGCTTACCTCATCCGGTACAAAATTTGCCAAACGAGTGAATTCTTCCTCGTAATCGGCCACTGAACGGTCCCCCTGAGTCACCTCTCTGAATTTTGTCCTCATTTCGGTCTCGACTACTGGCGGGAAATACTTACGGTCGAACCGCACCCAAAACTCTGCAATAGCTAATGTGTCCCTTTTCTCAATGGTGGTGATTGACTCCCACCACTGTAGTACTTCTCCCACTAACCTAAAAGTGCATAGCATATACTTCTGCACCTCACTGCAATCTACCATACGTAGGTGACGCTGGATATCCCTCTTCCACTGATACGATAGCACCACATCCGAACCCCCTCGAAACTCTAGTGGATGGCATTTTTGAAAGACCTCTCATACTTGTTGCCACTCTGACGGCCCCGAGTGGGCCTGAACATCTGGTACCACTAACACCTGTGGCTGATCTCGTGAAAAGTACCTTGTTATTGCGATCATCATCGCTTCAAATGCATGTGCCAATAATTCAGTTACCTGTGCTACCGAAATCATCTCTGGCAGTTGCTGCGGTAACTCTGGCTCCTGATGAGCCTCTCTAGTCTCGTCTCCCCCTGCTGCCCTAGCTGCTCTCTCTCTCTCTCCTGGGCGGCATCTGAAATGATAATCAAATCGTATGAGTTCACCATCAAATATAAAGTAATTGGCAGAAGACGTAAATGCGCATACACATGAGGATACAACAATCCTATGATAGGGCTCTACATCAAAGAATGCTAAGCTGAAACGTGAAAAGCCGCATAGATCCTAAGGACACTAGAACATGATGCTTTGATACCATCTGTGACACCCCGCCTAATAAAATACTGGGTGATTAGTCCTATATCAAATTAAAACAGGAATCCCAGTTGGTTCATCCTTAGCATCACTGTCGAAAAACTTTTTAAAACTTACTAACCACCTAGTATTCCAAAAAGCTGGTGCCAAATTTTAACTTTTTAATTAAACAAAACAGTACATGCGGAAATAAATATAAACCATTCACACGACTGAATTAACTCAACTGAATAATTAATTTAACTACTTGCTGAATAAACCATCGGCCACCAAAGTAATTAGTTCAATAACAAGCATCCAACTATAGAATAAATAAATCTGATAACTCCAACTGAAAAGTCTCGACGGCATGCCCTAAGTAAACTGAAACTGAGAGATGATTCCTACTCTAGGAAAGAATGAACGATGCGTCTAATCCAAGCTCCTGCTAGCATCCACATATGCCGCAGCTTCGTGCCCCTCGAATAAAATATCAATCCTGACGTCCCTGTGACTGGACACCTAAAAGGTTTTGAAAATAGTTTTGTAGCAAGGGTTAGAACCCAAAACATTTTGAAAATATTTAGCAAGTGAATTAACTGCAGTAATTTAAAATACATGAATGCGCTTCATATTTAAGTTAGTGTTGCACTCTCTTAAGGACATTCTCACCCCTCCACTATTGTGCACACCTAATGGTTACCTTAACCCCACCTAGTTGTACTACCCCGTCCAACTAGTCCTGGTATAATCTCCCCCTTGCCATACTAATCTAACCCGAGTATTATAATTCTTGGGTTATAAGTTATCTCACCAATTAACTTAATTAATACCTTTTTAAATAATATCATATAACTGTGACACGAGTTATATAAAGTAAGTACATCACATGTTGTATTATGACCCACATATAATATTACATCTCATTATATACGTACCTTTACTAAAACATCCACACATAATTCATATGTATATCCATCCCTCCGAGTATACCCTCACCGAATGATTCCTAAAGTGCTATCTCACTGGGTGTGCTCACATAACCTAGTTACCCAAGTTGGAAATCGCTCACCAACCTGGACCAAAATATAAACGTAGTGGAGGCGGTCATCTTACTTCCCTGAAAGTGAGATAAGCCCCTCACCCATATACCGGACGCTATGACTTGGGGATATACTCACCTTACTCGTCAAGCTAGGGGATTCACCCACGTCGCACAACCTCCCTTGATAGCACTAGAGTATATAAATTAAATAAATATCTAGTCACTAATATTTAATAGCACACACAATATATACACATATATATACTATCACTACACCGTATATATATATATAATATAACCCCCGGCTTTACCGTGTACTCAAAAACCCGTAACATTAGCCTGAAATTTCCCGAGTCTCTAGACCGACTCAACTTATTTATTTTTTTTACTTATTAATTTATCATCATCCCGAGTATATGGTCAGACTCTAATTTATTTAATTCACACATCAATTAATATAATATTTCTCCCGAGTCTATGATCCGACTCTAATATAAATAGTTTACACATTTATTTATATTCGACTCTAATTTAATTAATTTACACATTAATTAATTTATTACCTTATGTGACTCAACCAACATACCCGAACTCGCTCACTTGGCCCGTATATAATTAACTTGAAATCTAATTCCCCAAATTTATCCATAAAGTGTCTCATGTAAATCCTCCATAATCCCAATTACTTTCCCCTATAATTGTTAGGAACAGGTTCCTTCAATTTATTTATCACTAAATAAAGCATATGAATTAAATTAAATATTAATTTCCCCCTTATATATAAAACTGCGCGAACTGTCAAAAATCTGGGACCATCAATCGATCGATCCCTTCCATCGATCGATCGATCAAATAGATACTCTTCTTCTCCGGCTTGCTATTTCCGCCATTGTTAACCCAACCAAGCTTTTAGTTCCTCTCTTAACATCCTTAGGTCATAAGCAATGATATATTCACATGAAAGCAGGTTCTAATCGTCCTAGAAATCTTAAATCAACAACTAATTTCCATAAATTCTAACACTTTGTCGATTTGGGTTTTATCCGGGTTTCGAATCTCTAATACGATTTTCATTCCTAATGACATAAATTAACCATCGATTCTCACTGGTTTTAACATACGATCCATACCTCTACATTCTAGAATCATAAACATAATGAATTTCACCCCTAATCCCATTAAAGTACATCAATTACCGAAAACCCAGTTTTATATGAATACCCACCCAAAACGAATTTTGGTCTACACTTCCCATAATATGAATTGATTATCATCAATTTAAGAATCACAACAGTTAACCACTTGCCTGGAATAATTCATAGAGTCTGATTTGTTGGTGTAGAAAAGGTGTTAACGACGAACACGCACTTTTGTCCCTTAATTTGACTCCAAAAGATCCTCAATTGGCTCTTGATTTGCTTCCCCAAATTCCCTCTCAATCCCTAGGTTTTGAGTTGTGTTAACTGTCGTTCAACACTTCCCCAATTAGGTTAAAAATCCTTAATCCCGTTTTTGGCCACTTGGGCCTAATTAAAATGTCCCAAATCCCCCCGTGTGGGACCGACTATGCCAAAAAATGCCCCGAGACCCAATTACTAACCCCGGGTACTCTTTTCTGACTATCTCGACCCATCCGGGGGCTCAACTGCGTACTCAGAATTATCATCCGAAATACTTTATAACATTTTCAAATTTTGACCTTAAAATTCGACACACATTAATTCGAACAATTTAATTTAAAGTCGCCAATTATAAATAATCCTTGCCACTCAAATAAATTCTCCAAATCATAAATTTAAGTTTCTCTAATTTAAATATTTTTATTTCTCCCAAAAATAATTAAATACTAAATCCTCAAAATTATGGGGTGTTACATTCCTTTTATTCGGTCATCCGATAGAGCATGAAAGCTCTCCCAAGCCCTGCCAGACTTGGTCCATCACGGATACCATTTGACCTCACTCTCATATTAAAAATCATTACAACATAGAAGTTATAATACATCTCTACAGTTACATGATTTGAATGAGTATAAAAAACTGTCAACGTTGAGTTTCCTCTCTGAGTGAGGTTCCTTTGGTAAGTTTCCTCTGAACTTCTTATATCAAATTTCCTTTGAGCTTCATCTGGCAAGGTTCCTCTGAGCTTCCTCTGGTAAAGCTTCTTCTGGCGAACTTCCTCTGGCGAGTTTCCTCTAGTAAGCTTCAACTGATCTTCCTCTAGTAAGCTTCCTCTGAGCTTCTTTTGGTAAGCTTCCTCTGAGCTTCTTCTGGAAAGGTTCCTCTAAGCTTCCTCTGAAAAGCTTCTTCTCTAAGCTTACTATGGCAAACTTCCTCTTAGCTTCTTCTCTGAGCTTCCTCTGGTAAGCTTCATCTGAGCTTCCTCTTGATAAGCTCCCTCTGATCTTCAAAGCTTCCTTCGAGCTTCCTCTCTGATCTTCCTCTGAGCTTCCTCTAGCGAGCTTCCTCTGGCGAGATTCCTTTAGCGATCTTCCTCTAGTACGCTTCCTCTCTGAGCTTCCTCTGGCAAGCTTTCTCTGAGCTTCCTCTAAAAAGCTTCCTCTGACGAGCTTCCTCTAGCGAGTTTCCTCTAGCAAGCTTCCTCTGGTGAGCTTCCTCTGGTAAGCTTCCTCTCCGAGCTTCCTCTGGCGAACTTCCTCTAGTAAGCTTCTTCGGAGCTTCCTCTAGCGAGCTTCCTCTAGCAAGCTTCCTCTGGTGAGCTTCTTTTTTAGCTTCCTTTGGATAAGCTTCATTTGTGCTTCCTCTCGTAAGTTTCCTCTGAGGTTCCTCTGGGTTGTCCACCTTCCTCAATGGGAGTTATCTCTAATCACAAGACTGCCTTTAGGCTCCCCCTACAGTATGTACAGATTTATGTCAAAAAAAATATTAGGGTTTAAGTAAACCTTTATCCTTGTCAATCTTATATGTATCCTACCAGATACTCTTTACTTTAACCAAAGTAGTTATATAATTGTCAATCTTATTTGTATGTGTTTCTGCAGATGTTAGTAAATTTGTTATAGGCAGAAGGTTGCTCATGTTTGTTCGAATTGCGGTGTTAAAATGGGGGAATAAATCTGTGACATATGTAAATCTACGACATATTATAGGCAACTAATAATTCTTTAAGGGTTTTGTGAGGTACTTTCTTTAATTTTACATACCAATAACTAGTTCTTCATTATATACCAGGTACTTTTTACTTTAACTAAAGTAGTTATATAATTAATATGCATTATCTATTAAATCTTTTAGATGATATAAGGAGTACGGGGTAATTATTGGTTTTATTTGGTTTGGTTGTTGGATAATTATTAGTTATTCGCTTGTTGTTGGATAGTATGTTAGAAGGAGTATGGGATAATTAGAAGGAGTACGAGATAATTATTAGTTTGATTATCGGATAATATGTTGATAATTATAAGGAGTATGGGATAAATAGGTACACTTAGAAACATGGCGTTAGAGGGGAAAAACTATAAATCTACTTCCAGTGAAAGTAACAAATCCAGGTTTTCAGGACTTAGGCTTAAAAACATGGCATTAGAGGGCGAAAACTCAAAATAGCCCCCGAACGGTCCCGTGAGAGGCACCAACACCTCGCACGGGACCAATGTAACTCGTAGGTACTAATCGCGCGATCACGGGACTCCCGATTTGAGAATACAAGGATAATTTGCATATATCAAGATTTAGGCTTTAAAACATGGCGTTAGAGGGCAAAAATTCAAAATAACCCTCGAACGGCCCCGTGAGAGGCATCAACACCTCGTACGGGACCAATCTAACTCGTAGGAACTGATCGTATGATCACGGGACTCCCAATTTGAGAATACGAGGATAATCTTAAAATATCAGGAGTTAGGCTTAAAAACATGGCGTTAGACTACGAAAATTCGAAATAACCCCCGAACGTCCCCATGAGAGGCACCCACACCTCGTACGGGACCAATATAGCTCGTAGGAACTGACCACGAGACCACGGGCCTCCCAGTTTAAGATTATGATGATAGTTTGCATATCTCAGGACTTAGGCTTAAAAACATTGCGTTAGAGGGCGAGAACCCGAAACAACCCCCGAACAGCCTGTGAAAGGCATCAACACCTCGCACAGGACTAATGTAACTCGTAGGAACTGACCGCGCGATCACGGGACTCTCGGTTTGAGAATACGAGGATAATTTTAATATATTAGAACTTAAGCTTAAAAACATGGCGTTAGAGGGCGACACCCCGAAACACCCCCCAAACAGCCACGTGAGAGGCACCAACACCTCGCACGGGACCAATGTAACTCATAGGAATTGATCGCGCACTCACCGGACTCCCGGTTTAAGAATATGATGATAATTTGAAAACATAAAAAATTTGGCTTAAAAACATGGCGTTAGAGGACGAAAACCCGAAATAGCCCCTAGACGGCCCCGTGAGAGGCACCGACACCTCGCATGAGACCAATGTAACTCGTAGGAACTGACCGTGTGCTCACCGAACTCCCAGTTTGAGAATACGAGGATAATTTTAATATATCAGGACCTAGGCTTAAAAACACAGAGTTAGAGGGCGACACCCCAAAACAGCCCCCAAACGGCCCATAAGAGGCACCGACACCTCGCACGGGACAAATGTAACTCGTAGGAACTAACCGCGCGATCACAGGACTCCCAATTTGAGAATACGATGATAATTTGCATATATCAGGATTTAAGCTTAAGAACATGGCGTTAGAGGATGAAAACTCGAAATAGCCCCCAAACGGCCCCGTGAGAGGCACCAACACCTCGCACGAGATCAATGTAACTCGTAGGAACTAATTGTGCCATCATGGGACTCCCGGTTTTAGAATATGAGGATAATTTAAAAATATCAAGATTTAGGCTTAAAACCATGGCGTTAGAGGGCGTAAACTCGAAACAGCCCCCGAATGGCCCCGTGAGAGGCACCGACACCTTGCACGGGACCAATGTAACTTGTAGGAACTAACCGTATGATCATGGTACTCCCGGTTTGATAATACGAGAATAATTTGAAAATATTAGGAGTTAGGTTTAAAAACAAGGCGTTAGAGGGCAAAAACTCGAAGAAGACCCTGAACGGCCCCGTGAGAGGCACCGACACGTCGCACATGACCAATGTAACTCGTAGGAATCGACCGTACGACCACGGGACTCCCGGTTTAAGAATACGAGGATAATTTAAAAATATCAGGACTTAGGCTTAAAACATGGCATTAGAGGGCGAAAACTCAAAATAGCCCCCGAACGGCCCCGTGAGAGGCACCCACCTCGCATGGGACCAATGTAACTCGTATGAACAAACCGCGCGATCCTGGGACTCCCAGTTTGAGAATACGAGGATAATTTGCATATATTAAGATTTAGGCTTAAAAACATGGCGTTAGAGGGCGAAAACTCGAAACATCCCCGTGAGAGGCACCAACCCCTCGCACGGGATCAATGTAACTCGTAGAAACTGACCGTGCGATCATGGGACTCCCGGGTCGCGAATACGAGGATAATTTAAAAATTTGACGCCTTAGGCTTAAAAAATGGCATTCGAGGGCGAAAACCCGAAACAACCCCTGAACGACCCCGGGAGAGGCACCAACACCTCCAACGGGATCAATAAAATATCTTTTTGATTATAAATTTTTAACCTATTGCTTGATAGGATATTATCTTCATATATTCTAAAAATATGTCTTAACAGTTTTTCTTTGAAAGATAATATTCAGATGGGTAACTCAGTAATATCACCTATTTTATATACATTTTAGACAACATGAATATTAATTAGGTAAGACTAAAAAGGAAAACAAGACTATAAATTTACACCCCAGAGGATATAAATTACTAGGAACTCCGTCTGCACCATAACCGATCAACATTATTTGGGTAGACAAACTAGATCAACCTAATCTTGACCAAGTGACAAGTTGAGATCCTGGCTTCGCCCCTGGCAGCAGCTATATGTAGCTGCAGCTATATATAGCATCAAACAACAGTTATATATAGCTGCTGCTATATATAGAATGGGAACTTCATAATCCTTTTTCTCTAGGATGATATGCTCATTTTAGGTCAGGATGCCGGGAAGCTCAAAGAAGCTTTGTTCAAGTCCTTTGACATGAAGGACTGAGGGTCAGTGCGACAAGGTATGAAAATCCGTCGTGACAGGAAGGCAAGGAAGCTGTGGTTATTACAGGAGAAGTTTTTTGAATGGGTGCTTGAGAGGTTCAACATGAAGAATGCTAAGTTAACTAGCCCACCCCCTGCTATTCACTTCACCCTTAGGCATCCCAAATGAAATGGATCGCTTTCTCGTGTACGCGAATGAATAATAAAAGAGATCTTTTAATAGTCAATTAGATCCAGTAATTAGCACACAAAAGAACCGATCTTACTGATAGGAATAATCTATGCCTTTCCATACTTAATTAACAAACAAACAAGCAAAGGGAGAGGCATAACAACTATATATGGCCATATATAGCAGCTATACATGGCTATATAGCGGCTATATATAGCAGCTATATATAGCAACAACTATATATAGCAGCAACTGTTATATATAGCGGCTATATATACCTTGATCACTTTAATCAAGAGGAACTAAGTTATACCTTGATCAGTTTGATCATAGACTAATTTAAACAAAAGGATACGAGTTGTTTGAGGCTCCCAATAATCTTTTGTTGACTCTTTAAGCACCAAATCTAACATAAGAATCCGCAGAAGCAACAAATAGGTACACTTAGAAAGAAAACTATAAATCTACTTCCAGTGAAAGTAACAAATCCAGGTTTTCAGGACTTACGCTTAAAAACATGGCATTAAAGGGCGAAAACCCAAAACAGCTCCCGAACGGCCTCGTGAGAGGCACCAACACCTAGCACGTGACCAATGTAACTCATAGGAACCGATCGTGTGATCACGGGACTCCCGATTTGATAATACGATGATAATTTAAAAATATCTAGACTTAGGCTTAAAAACATGGCGTTATAAGGCGAAAACTCGAAACAGCCTCCGAATGGACCCGTGAGGGGCACCAACACCTCGCACGGGACTAATGTAACTCGTAGGAATTGACCGCGCGATCACGGACTCACGATTTGATTTTACGATGATAATTTATAAATCTCTAGACTTAGGCTTATAAACATAGCGTTAGTGGGTGATAATTTGTAAATTTTTGTAAAACTACTTGGTTACTGATAGCATTTTTTCATATCATATCATTTACGGGACCTTTGTATCGTTTTCTTTTTTGCACGTGGAACAAATGAAGGAGGCAGTGGTTTACAACATGAAGATTGTTTATATAATGTTGTGGACATTTAGGATTATATTTTTTATGTGTTACAGCCCTGCGGGCTTTTATTCTTTAGTTTTATAATTTGATTGTTAAATTTTATGTCCGTGCGGGCTTTATAATAAGCAGGTTTTATATTTACAGGGTTTGGAATGTCCAGAAAATAGAGGAAAGTCTGCCCAATTTTTGTTTGGTCTGTGAATTATTAAGACGTATAATATTTTTAAGTTTGCGTGTATATTAGTTTATTAACAACGTTCCCGATTCGCAATTTGTGATTTTTTTTTATTGTTTTTCCAATAATAAATATTTGTAACACCTCGTACGCGTCCAACGTTACACGTAGCAATCGACCGTGCAGTCACAGGACCCCTAATTTTAGGATTGGACAAAAAAAATACATTTTTTTTAAGTTATAGTTAAATATGGTCATGGACTTTGTCCATGACCATTTTTATTTTTTCCGTCGTGCATAAAAATGGTCGCGGCCAAAGTTCATGACCCCCAACTGTGACGAAAAATAGTTTTTCGTCACGGTGTGGGTCACGGACTTTGGTCACGATAAATTTTTATCACGGTTGCGGGTCACGAACTTGGACCGCGACCATTTTTTTTCTTTTTTTTTCGTCACGGTATGGGTTACGGACTTTGACCGCGATCAATTTTGTCACGGTTGTGGGTAACGGACGAAGGCCGCGACCATTTTTTCCTCGTCGCGGTATGGGTCACGGCCCAAGTCCGCGACCATCTACCGTGACTCCTGCGGGCCGTGATCATTTTTTGAACACGGACTTGGGCCGCGACCCACAAAATTAGGCGCGCCCGAAATGGTTACGATCGAAATCCGTGACCCACAGTCTTGGTGAGGGATTTTGGCCGTGACCATTCGCCAGTTTTGGTGTAGTGATCTTTCAAGCATATCACTTAAGGACGATCACGTTTCACTACCGATAGCGATCATGACTCCTCTGCACCCTAATAAACTGTAAATCTTGGGGGACAATTGTGAGTGGATTATTCGACCTCACCCAAGAAGGGGACACGTGCCCACTAGTCCTATCATCGATCACATTTTAAGGTGATAATATCGATTGAAGCTGATCAATGGAAGTCTCAGAATAAGATATAGTCGATCAAATTCAGGTGGCTATTTAAGGTAATGGAGTCCCACACGGCTTGACCTATTTTATTCCTTTATAAATGTATTCCTCACCCCATGGGAAAACGGGCATGTAATTTTTGTAATCAACAAACGGTTAATAAAGAGAATAACAACATCTACCTTGGTTGTCCCAGTGGTAAGGAGCGAACTTGATAGAATCGGATAATAACGGTTGGTCTAAGGTTCGAAACTCCCCAACAGATACCTGATAACAAGTGGAGCGTGTGTTAGGGTGGCTCTAACACAATGCCCCTCTTGTTTAACTCGCATGAGGAAATCCAAATGGCTCGTTCGTGTAGAGTTTCAGGGTCATAAAAATAAATAAAAATAAGAGCAATACCCATGAACGCAGTCACATTGCAGAACCACGTACATCCCGCTCTTGTGTGTGATTGTGCATGTTTTTATTTTGCCCAACTTTGATTATGTTTACATAATATCAGTAGATATTTATCGCCTATAATTATATATAAAGAATACATGCCTTTATTTGTTTTGGTTCGGGCAATTGATTGCACTGTGACCGACCCAAATATTTCATCTATGTAATAATAAAAACCTAATCGGACTAGACATTTAAAAAACAAAAAGGTTAGTTTGTGTAGGTCCAATCAATCTATATAATTATATTCACAACCCTAAATTTATGCATGTATGATTTTTGTTTCCAATACCCAATATATGCTATCATAACACCTACAAATTCTAAATTATCATATATTTCATATTGTCACAAGTTATTAATCACAAGGTTGTAACTAGGGCTGACAATTTTTGACACGATAACCCGTTTATGGTAATAACCCGAACATGACACGATTAGCTTGTGTAGATTTAAAAGTACCCAAATATTATACTTAAATTAAAATCAACGCGACCCGAAAATGACACGATTAACCCGAATTGCCACCCCTAGTTGTAACTAATAGTGATAACATGGGCCTTAAATAGTAAATCAACTAAAATTAACCCACACATTTAAATATGAGGCTCATATTAAAAAATTATGAATCAAATATGGAGCTCATATTTGAAAGTTATAATTCAAATATGGAGCGTATTAATGAAAAAAATGAGTCAAATACATAGGCCATCTTTAAAAGTTATGAGTAAATATGTTTTTTTACTTTTACTTAGTATTGTAATATTTACTTGGATATAAAAAAAATAGCTTGTTCCAACCAATATTTTATCCGCCCATGTTTGACCAAATCCATATTTAGTCCAATTCATATTTGGCTCAACCCATATTTTTACCACTATTGGCCGTAAAGAAACCGAACCAAACCGAACAATATAATGTACAATCTTAGTTTAAAAAGTTCACAAGCTTAAAAATGTTTTCAATCTTGATGAAACACTTTTATTCGAATAAACGTGAGCCAAGTTCGTATGACTTGATTTTAAAATACGACTATAAGTAACCGAGCCGAATTCGAGTTGAGGTCAATAGAGTAAATAGGGCCACATCTCACTCGAGGCAATCACTCGGAGTCCGAAATTGGCGGGTCGCACCAAACCAATTAGACCAGACAAAATGAGGCACGATACGATAACACGACACGACACAAAATTATAAGTTAATGGGTTTAGTTTTATCGGGTTTGGGTCATTAACGGGTCGACACGGTAGATCCGTTATCATAACGGGTCGTGTTTGAGTTTGTACTCTTACACGATTAAACCCGTTTATACCCATTATCACCGGTTAGTGGTACCAGATTTTATTGGATTGTGTGACCGAACTAATATTACACCCATTATAACCCAATCCGAACTAATATTACACCCATGAAGACTAACGGGTATTAACGGGTATTATAGGGTCACTCAACCCGTTAATATTAACGGTTCGGATCGTATACCATTAATAGTAACGAGTCGTGTTTAAGTATTATCATTGAACTCATTAATTTTAACGAATCATGTACGAATTAAAGTTGTTTTTCCCTGTTAATCCATTAAGACGGCCCATTGACAACAATGGATCAATTAGGATTGTTTCGACTATGTGTTGAGAAACTAGGGCTGATAATTTTTGACACGATAACCCGTTTATGGTAATAACCTGAAATGACCCAAACTTGACACGATTAGCTTGTATAGATTTAAGAATACCAAAAACTTATACTCAAATAAAAATCAACGCGCCGGAAAATGACACGACTAACCCGAATTCCACCCCTATGAGAAACAACCCTAGTTGATCCATTCGTTGTTCGGTGACCCAGTGCCCGACTATTTGGTGGATTTAATAACATTTTCGGCGGCATACGCGAGAGCAAACTCAGAAACACAAGCGGCGAAGTGAATGATCCATAGCTTACAGACTATTAATATTCCAAGATAGATATCTATAGAGAGAGTCTAGGGTTCCATTGAAGTATCGATTCCAAGCTCCATAAGTTATATATAATAATAATATAAATAGACGAAGAAGCAATGAGTATATGGAATTATGTGGTGACGGCTCACAAACCCACCAACGTTACTCATTCGTGTGTCGGTAATTTTACCGGCCCTCAGGATCTCAATCTCATTGTTGCGTAAGTTTTTTTTCACAGATTCTCTCCACTTGCTTGTTCATAATAGTATCTTCGCTTCCTGTTTTTTTGTTCCTTTGTCTCTTTACACATAGGTGTATAGTATACGTACACCTATGTGTAATGCTAAATCGCTACAGATTTTTTGTTTATGACATCACGTTTTCAGATATTTAGCTAGATTATAAAAGGACAAATCAAGAGATTAGGGCTGGAATCATCCTATTAATATTGAACTGAATTGGGGGCATATAGTCTTAAACCCCCAACTTGTTTATGGCAAGATTAAGCCTTGTTTATGTGGAATTTGGTTTGTTTGTTATGCCCAAATAAAGAAAGTAGACTATTAATTTGGAATGGTCCAAAAAGAAATACTAAACTCTTAATTAGGGACGGAGGGAGTATAACATTGCATGAAGTTAGATAGGGTTGTCATATTAGAAATTTGTTGTGTCATATTAGCTAACCTACATAACATATTATTGCTGCACACACGCCTCCCTCACCTGAGGGTTGTAGGCCAGTTTTATATTGTTTATTTTGAAGACAATAATTCTACCAAAAACATTTACGGTGTGTTTAATTGACATGTTATGCTTTTGTAGTACCTTGATTACGAATACTTCATCTAGGAATACCACTCATTCACATAAGCAGTGCTCCATCTCAAACCCTATTTTGCATGGAAAATATTTCTTATCCACCCACCAAAGAATTGATTTCCATAAAAAAATAGAAAAAGTAAACCCAAAAACTCGTATATTTTTCCATTTATTTTCCAACTTCTCATTCAAATGAACTATTTTTCACACATTTTTCATGTTTGCAATCAAACACACCCTTAGTTTTTTTTTTACTTTACCCCTAGATGTTCAATAAGTAGGATTATCCACGTATGCGTAAGGTATAAGCGAGTTGTTGCATAAGGTACAAGCGTGATGATGCATGTGCGGGGGCCTAAGTCTAATTTTTTGAAAAGCGGGGGGTTATGCCTTATTACAGTATTATCTCAGGGGGCAAAGTCAAAAAACTAAAAAAAATTAACCTTGTGGTGTTAATCATAGTTGTCAATATCGTCCGATTCGATTCGATTCAGGGGTCTAACGATTCGTATCAGAAGAAGAATCGGAAATGTCCAAAGAATCGTTTGATTCGAGAATCGGAAGCTAAAACGATTCGGTATATGTAGGGGTGGGAAAAAAAAAGACCGCCCCGATTGACCCGATTGGACCGGACCGGACCGGACCCACATATATAGGCTTTTTTATAAATCGGTCCTAATTCGGTCCTAATTTAAGAGACCCGAATATATTCGGTTCAGTCTAAAATGTACATTTTAAATTCGGTCTTAGGACCGGACCGTTTATTTTAATATTATATAATATATATTAATTTTGTATAGATATATTATATATGTTAACTAAACCACAAATAGCCTAATAAGGCACGCACGGTCACTTTCCCATCTTTCTACCTTTCGTTTCTTCTTTCCTCTTTTCTCTCTGTCTCACTTTCCTCTCTCTCTCTCAACGACGTCAACACCATAAACAATGGCGGGGACGTCAGATCCGGCCCTCCCCAACTCTTCAACCGGCGCCGAAGACGACGATTCATCATCCTACGGCTACGATATTTTTCTTAACTCCCCAACAACTGTTGATTGTTGTTATGATTTTGTTCTAGTATAAACCCAACTGATATAAACCCCAATTGATATAAAACCCAACATGTTTAGATCCAGTATTTAGAGGTATCCCCAACAACTCTTGATTGTTGTTGTGATTTTTTTTCTGGTATAAAAAAACCCAACTGGTATGGCCGTATAAAACCCAACTGGTATAAAACGGTTTTGGTACTATATGAAGATTAAAACCCAACTAGTACCATAGGCTGATTAAAACCTGATATGTTTAGTCTAAATTGCTGAAATAGAGTAGAAAGGAACACAACCGAACGTGGTAAATTGCTGAAATTGTTTGTGCACAAAATTTGCTGAAATTGATATCTCAGACCCAATATTTAGAGGTATCTCAGACCTCAGTAGATCAGATAAGGACTTTAATGAATGGTATGGGATTTAGAGGTATCCAAATATTTTCATGTGTTATATTTTTTTGTTTAGTTTGAAATATTTTCACACTGTTACAATTGTTTATTGAAAAAAAAGTAAATAAATGTAAATGTGGACCGATTATTAACCGAACCGGACCGAAAATAGCCTAGACCGAATAAATAGGCTAAACCGATTAAATCGGTCCGAATTCGGTCTTCTCAAATATAGGACCGAATAATTCGGTCCGGCATTTAAATGGCCAAAACCCGGACCGGACTGGACACGCCCACCCCTAGGTATATGGGTGTTTTTAACTTAATCGTTAATTTTTTTTGTCCAAAACAAAAGAAACATGTTGTAAGCCATATGAATTGAAGCAAACCAAACCCTTTTCAAGCCGTTCTTACATACCGAAGCCAACCAAACCCTAATCGAATTTCGTTCTTGTAAATTTCAAGCCGTTCTTGCAAAACAAAGGCCATTCTTGCAAAACTAAGGCCTTTTGCGTTTTTTCCATGCCGTTATGTTTTCTTTGAAGTTCTGTTTGCTGTTTACTGATACGGTTGTCTTTTATTGTTTTCTTTTGATTTTGGTTTTTGTTTTGTTATAAAACCATCTGTTTTAAAAAACATGAGTTTTTATTTATTTTTTGTTGTATTTGCTGTTCTTTTGCTGTTTTTTCTTTGTTACAACCATGATGACTTTTTATGATTTATTTTTGTTTTTTTACATTTTTAAGCTTAAAATGAATGAGAACATGTGTTACTTTTAATATTTGTGATATATTTTGGTATATTATCACGTGCTACGATTAGTTTTTTTGTCATATCATTTTTAATTACCAATTCTATAGTGTGAAATCCATTTACCTATGTTTTACTACAGTAGTATCATTTGGTTCCGATTCGATTCACGATTCGGGGGTAAACGATTCACGATACGATTCGTGATTTGACAACTATGGTGTTAATAAATTGAAAAGACCACGGGTGTTAATATTTATTTGCCAACAAACTTTATTCAATTCCATTCATGTCAAATCGTGAATATTACGAGAGATATTAGTGGTTTGTCTATCTTGATTCATGTCCTTTATGGTCAAATGGGCTATAGGTTTTACATTCATAATATTATTTTTTATACCATTTTATTCACAATGCATTCTGTTGTCAGGAAATGCACACGTATTGAGATTCACCTGCTCACTCCTCAAGGCTTGCAGGTAGTGTAATATTTTTTACTTGTATTTGTTGCTTTTTATTGAGTTAAAGGTGTTTTATGTATAAGTGGTACTAAACTTGTTCTATTGTATCATGTGATGAATAGATAACACAACTAATGATGAAATAACTTTTGTGGTTTATATGGTGCCACACTACAAGGTGCAACAAAATGTCAAGTCAATAATTGATTTACTTAAATGAGTCTTCCTTCTTTAGTTCCATCTTTCTAGTTGCATAACTTTATATACTTGGTTGGTAATGAATATCTTCTAGTGTGGGACGAAGTCTTCTTTGTCTTGTGCTCTTGTTGAAGAACTTATATACCTTTTAGAACAAATCCGCCTGATCTAATAGTAGTACTGTTTTTCAATGCAAACAGTACTACTATTATAATGTTGGACCATTGGTGGAGGTATTTGATGTGAAGAGTCGTGATGGAGGTTGGACCATTGGTGGTGTTTTTAGAATGTTGATGGATGAAATTAGGGATAGAGGCAGTGAAGAGAAAAAAAGAGGTGGGTATTAGGGACATATAATGAAACATCAAGTCATGATTTGTTCTATATTGCTGTCTCTCTTTAATATGCAAGGAGGTGTAAAATGAGTCTTAACAACAATACGATGAAATGTAATTGGGCTAAATGTATAAGAAAGGTTTTCCCTAGTTTTGATGTGAAACAGAATAAAGCAGATATAATATAAATATTTGTGACCTTTCATTGTGTGTGTGCTTAGTGAAATAGCAAGAATTCCCTTCAACCCGGAGATCAGGTTGTTTTAAAAGCAACAAGGTTAGTCATGTGAAAATACTCCTTTATGAGATTTCATGTGATAATTTATAAGAGAAGGTCAATTATGCTAGAAGCTTATGTGCTCGCAGCTATCGTAATTAATTTATTGAATATGGCCATACTTGTATTATGTTTAATCTTCAGAGTCTTGGAATGCTTACTATATTTACCACGTGCTAAGTGCTTATTTCGACGCATTATGCTTGTTTCATTGATATGGTTTTCGTTAGCAAGACATGTCATTTAATTATATTTCATTAAGCCAATTTTCTGAAATCTTAAATGTTATATGGTAAATTAATAGGATTGAGCGTCACTGTTAGTTTAGTGTATCATCGGTGGTTTAGATTTTAAAGACGTAGTTGGTTGAGTTCTTCACTTCCTTGCAATAGTCACTCATGGAACAAAATATTAGATTAGGAGGTTAAAGTGGTGACATAATTTATTATTGGCACATGTCACCAGAGGTTACAGAATTAAACATGATAAGGTGATAAGAATTTGAATTTGATCATGAATTTATATATTTATTTATATAGTGAAAGCATTTTGAACCTTGGAGCTCATGCCTAGAGATTCAAGTCCTCTTAAGCAAGCATGCCTACAGATTCTAAACCTACTAGCTCCACGTTTACTAGCATAATATATACATATATGCATGCACACATGTAGTTTTCTTTTCTCTCTCTCTCCCTCCTTACATTTTATATTTATTTATAGTTGAGTTAAAACATGATCCTTAATTTGATATTTAACATGGAAGCACATGTTTAGTTCAGCTCAACTCGACAAAGCCTTGCATGAATTATATTTCTTCTTTCCGGTCTATTTTGACGTAAATTAAATTGTCAACAACAATACAAAAGACACTTAAGTGAGAGATTAACACTCAATTTTAAGAAGCGTAGAATGATATACTATATTGGGATAAAATGATATTTATAGGGGAATGAGAGGGATCTAGATGACATCAATAACCTAAATAGGGAAGTGGGCCTAGGTCCATGTGATATCACACGACCTAGGAGTACTCCCGTTACATCATATACCTATAATGCCTCTTCTGGAAGGCTTCCCCATTAGCCCTATAATACAATCAATAAAACGTGACAAAAATAAAAGAAACAAATAAAATAAAAAAACTAGAAAATTACTAAAATATCCTCAAAGCTTCACCAATTTCCATCGCTCTCCCCTCCATGAAAAGAGTTCGACTTTAAACTCGAAGGGAAACATCACCAGAATTAGGTTCAACGGGGATGACCGTGGCAATCAACGCCCGGTACTGGTCCTCTTCCTTTATCTCCTTGTCCGGCGGCTCCGAATCCTCAATCACTAGCAGGGTTCTCTTCTCTGCCTTAGGGCATTCAGCGGTCCGGTGGCCCACGATTCCACAAATGAAACACTTCATAGCAATAGGCTGCGCATCTGAGGCCCGAGGTGGGGCAATAGTCGTAGAAATGGGTCGGGTAACGGGTGTAGCAGGAATGTGGTGATTGACCTCTACTTCGGTTGCGTACTCGACCGCCTTGCCGAAGGAAGGGGTGGTAAACGGACGGATACGGATCGGATAACATGTTTTCCATATCCGTATCCGCTATCTGGATGCAATATCCGTATCCGTATCCGCCCGGATAGTTAAAACAACTATCCATATCAGTATCTGCTCGGATATCCCGAATTCAGATAATATCCGTATCCGTTTACATTGTTTAGTCATCGCGAAAAATAACTATTAAAATATCCAATCCAATGAAATCCAATCCAAATATATATATAACAAAATTACTATATCCTAACATCAACGATTATGGCTTCCATAATAATAGTAGCATTCCATAATGATAATATGGCTTAAAGTCATCCATACTTTACAACCATATAAGCTTAAAGTCATCCATAATAAAATAACAGTAGCATTCCATAACAATGATATAAATATGCACCTTTTAGATTAAATCATATTTATTGAGAATTATAATCTCATGGACCTTTTAGTCTTCAAAACATACTGATATTTTTATTTTAATAAGTATACATTTTTATTTTGTATATAATATACCTGTTGTTAACTTCACAATCAAAACCGTCTCTTTATTTTTTTGTTTCTCTCCCAAATTTATTTATAATTAAGGAAACTAATGAACAACCACATAAACAATATATAAATTCAGCTATATATTTGTATTTTATTTTGTATGTCCCAGTTGTTGCTAACTTTCTGTTGCAGGAGGAGGGGATGTGCAGCGGCGGAGTTGATGCGCGGTGGCGGGGTTAATGAGAAGCGATGGCGGGGTTGATGAGCAGCGACGGGCCGATGCGGCAGAGGGGGAGGTGGCGGAATGAGGGTTTTTTGTAGAGTGAAATGAGGGTTTCTTTTCTCATGTTTTGTTCGAAAGAGAAATGAAAGGAATCTTTTATTTTTTTTTTGTTTTGAGTGGAGTATATGTTCTTTAGCGGTGTATGTTGTGTGTGATAGGGTGTATTATAACTTTAGTGTAACTCCATGATAATATACCCAATAAAATAATAATATATGATTTTATAATATACCCGATAAAATAATAACTTTAGGGTGTTTTTGTTTTGAGTGGAATATGTGTTTGTTTTGTTTTAAGGAATAAACAATTAAGTTTTTTTTTTAAATATTATTTTATTAATAATACTAATACTAATACTAATATTATCAGTAATATTTTAAACATATGTTTGACGGATACGGATATCCGGTAAAATGGATAATCCGCATCGGATACGGGTTATCCGTGTCGGATACTAGTACTATCTGTATTCGTTTTCTCGGATATTTTTATGGAGTATCCATATTCGTATCCGTTTTCATTTTTTCGAATAAATATCCGCAAATTCGGATTCGGATATCGGACGGATGCGGATTTTCGAATATCCATTTACAGCCCTATCTCACGCAACCCCAGGTGTTGCTGAATATACGGCTGAAGTCCTTAAATGTAGCGGTTGATTCGCTGAGTCTCAATCTTATCCTGACGGTCCCATGTGCAAAGAAGCTGAAACTTCTCGATTTAGGCGGGGACTGAGGAGGTGCCCCAGTTAAGGCATTGGACCCGAGTGTAGTGGTTGCGCTCATATGTCGACGGGAAGAAGAATGCTCGCAACTTTGTCTTATCCCAGGTTTGGATTGGAGGAAGCTCAGAGGCCGCTTGGCATCGCGCCGTATCAGTTCACCAAACCCGGGAGAATTCCTGAAATTTACTTGCACCTTGTGATGCACTTGTAGTCAAACGCAGTCTCCATTAAATCAATCCAGTCTACGAGGGCATCCGGGTACAAGTGCCCATCGAATATCGGCACATTAGGCTCTTGGAGAGAAGGCAGAGTGCTAGAGCTAGGTGGTCATCCCTCGATGGCGAATCCACCGGGTCCTCATCCTCAATAAACTCCTCCCGAACGGGTCATGTGCGGGGTTGGGGCCTATGAACCGGAGGTGGCTCAACAGGATCAGGGGCGTCATCATAAATCGGCTTCTCGGCTCCTCAGGAGGGTAGTACGAACAATCATCCATTAAGTGGCCGCAATCATTACAAAGAAAATAATGGCGATCCTCAACTGGCACGAAGGGTGTGACCTTAGGACTGAGGGAGTCGAAAGGAAAAGTGTCAGTGCGCACTCCTCATTCATCAGGACTTTACCAACCGTATAGAGAGAGATTGGTTTGGGTGGGGGTGCCTCCACTTCGTAATGTCCGAATTGTATATGTGGGCGAACGAAGATGGGGGTTGATGTAGCCATTCCTTGACCCGTCGACGACAATCACAAACGGATTCTTGGGGGTTATTTGGGACGGATATGGCCAAACGGGTGCCCCACACATAATCGGGTCGGGGTACGCGCGTATGGTGTCGGAGGGGGCTGTTATCGTTTGAAATTGGGTCATATGGTGAGGTTAAGCCTAGAGGCAGATTATTAGTCGGGTTTTTTCTGGGTAGTATGGGAGTAGGTTTGGTTCATACAGTGCTGGTGGTGGTTGGAAGAGGAGTGTTGGGAGGGGTTTGGTCGGAACTGGTGTCTGGTTGTGTCAGTGGTTGGTTAAAAGTGGCCCAACTGATTGTCAGTGGGTTTATAGAGTCTTTGTGGGGTGGAAAGAAATCGGGCTGGAGGGTAATCGGGCAAGAGGTTGTGGATGTCCAGATTGGGGGCCAAAGTGGTCGGATCTAGGGTTGGGTTGGTCAAATGATCCCGCCGGTGGTTGGATCCGGGATAAATTGTAATGGATCTTGTTTGTTTTATGTTAGGGTGTTTTGGCCGCCAGGTGGGTTCGGAGAAGTGGCTGAGGGTTTTTTCGGCTGGCGCCTTGCCAGGGGTGCGAAAGAAGTAGGTCGGTGGGATGCAACAGTCTAGTGGGTGTGTCAGGCTATACATGTGGGTGCAATGGGTGTGCGGGTCTTGGAGGCGGCTCGTTGTTGGTGGGAAGGTGTCGTCTGGTGGTTCTAGGGTATAGGGCAATTGGGGTTAGGTGGGGCGGAATGTGGTGGTGGCTGGCTGGCGGCTGGGGATTCCATGGTGGTGTTGTTCATGGAGGAGACGATTAACCTTTAGGGTTAATATTGCTACGACTTCTTTTAATCGGGCATTTCTTCTCACTGCATTGGTGGATTTTCATGGCGCCATTGATTGTTTTGTTTTATGATTTTGATTTTACTACAACAACAACAACAAAGGGTGGAGTGTTCCTCGCTATGATACCAATTGACAAATTAAACTGTCAATGATGATACAAAAAGGCTCAAGTGAGAGAATTAACACCCAATCTTAAAAAGCGTAGAATGATTTCCTATATTGGGATAAAGGATGTTTATAGGGGAATGAGAAGGACCTAGAAGGGTGACATCAATACCCTAAATAGGGAAGTGGGCCTAGGCCCATGTGATGTCACATTACTTAGGAGCACATCCTTTACACCATATTCAAATAATGCCCCTTGTGGAAGGCTTCCCATTAGTAGCATGATAATACGAGCAACAAAACGTGACTAAATTAAAAGAAACAAATAAAACAAAAGTACTAAAAATATTAGAAAATTACTAAAATGTCCTCAAGGCTTGACCGATTTCCATCATTTTTAGTGCAATATACTTGGTTACACGACATGTCTCGTTGGTACATGCGGGAGTACTCTGCTTATGGGGACATTGATCCGAAGCTCGAGTATGGTCCGTGTGCTTCGTAACAATCTTCCATGTAGTCAATTTAGGTCTACACCTTACCCCAATCTTCCTGTCTATTAATTAAATCACTCCTCCTTTAGCTGGCACTTATTGGTATGTTTTTAGCGCATGTTTATTAATAATCTGAGTTTATTTCTGTAAGATTAGAAATTGCTGTGTCTTTATTGTTGGAACTATGAATTAAGACGAATTTTTTTATTTGCAGCCTACATTGGACGTGCCGATTTATGGAAGAATCGCAACACTTGAACTTTTTCGCCCTCATGTGAGTATATGGATTAGTTATGTTTTTTCCTTTCTTGCATCTCACATTATAATGTTAGACTGTTGATTTATTCCGTGGCTTTATTAACAGGGTGAAACACAAGATCTTTTATTCATTGCCACAGAAAGATATAAATTCTGTGTTGTTCAATGGGATGCTGAGGCAGCTGAGCTTGTTACAAGGTTTAAGAATCTACAAAAACTAAATTTTGTTTTCTCTTCTTTGGGTCTGGATTCTTTTAGGAATAGTACTTCAACTCTTAGATCTGTTTATTCACTTCCCACTAAAGAAAGGCCATCATCATGTACGTCAGTGGATGTGGCAAATGTAATTTTTTCTTTCTTCCTTTCTTGACAAGTATTGTTAGAGGCACTGATGATTTTTTATTTATTTATTTGTAGTTACCTTGGCATTTAAGGTAACTACTCGTAATGTCCTACCTAGATTGGTGAGCTACCAGTGGTTAATGGGTTATTGTAATTACTATTATTATTATTATTAGTATAAGTTAAAGAAATATTTAATGTTATTGTGTCACTCTGTTAGCATGCTGCTAACTTAATATCCCATTACTCATCTATTAAAGGTTATAAATATAACTTATATATTGAAGGGATTTTAGGTCAGTGATTGTTTAGTTTGTGTAAGCAGGCTAGTGCTTGCTGGTTTTTTTGTGTTTGACACTGCAGTCTGCAGCATCACAACAGTGTTGGCCCTGAAACATAACAAACTATATAATAACTTGGAACATGTTCTAAAAACTCATGAACTGTAAAACAAAATCCCTCTTTTTTTAAGGTGTGGGTGGGTGGGAACATTATCTCATTCTTGTATTGCTGAACTTGAGACCTTTGTCATCTAGGGCTATGGGGGATGTCTCAGATCGTATAGGCCGATCTACAGACAATGGCCAGGTACAAATTTAATTACTTCGAAATTTCTATACCGCGGCAAATTGAATTTTAGATCTTTAATTCTATACTTTCTTTGTATTTTTGTAGATTGGAATAATCGATCCAGATTGCAGATTGATTGGACTCCATCTGTACGATGGGTTATTTAAGGTATTTGGTCACAGTACAATTTGAATTTAATGTAAAAGCATTTATTATCGCATTGGTTTCTTGGCTCATTTTTTTACGAGTCCCTTGGATTTTGACACTCACAGTTTCTTTGAGCAGTTTTAGAACATCCCATTTTTTCTGTTTTTCCCTTCAGGTTATTCCATTTGATAATAAAGGGCAGCTCAAGGAAGCATTCAACATTAGGTATGCCCATTGTATTTTTTGAAAGTTTCATTTCTATAACAGATTCTGCACTACACTAGTTGTTTACTTTTCCAAATAAAAGTGACACTTGTTTGGGTATGTAGACACGTGGGTGACCAGTGACATAAATGCCCATTTTGTCAATGTATACATTTGTTTCATGTTTCTTTCACTTGGTGCATTGCATTTTACGTGTCTGTTGATTGACTTGAATTTGTTAACAGCGCGAGTAAATTCTCCAGTCCTGCATTTATCTTGATTTGTTTTCCACTTGGGCCTTGTATGGTTCGGTATGAAATATACTTACCTAGTCAATAAGTAAAATGTTTTCACCTATTCAGTTTTATACGAACATAACTGTAGACTTACAGTTTTATACGAACATTTTCTTACTCCAAATAGGTGAAAATGCTTTTATTTTTTGTGCTTACAATACCTTTGATGGAAATTAAAAGTCAAGAAGCTATTCCAAGACTAATAATTTAACATTAAAATGAAGCTTCAGTTGTATTATATAAGAATAAAGAAAAGGGAAGCAGGACTTTTTGAACCTTTAGGTTTCTCACTAAAATTCATAGATATTTCCAAAAATTGATTAAGAAATGTGTGTGTATATATATATAGATAATCTCTGGTGCGGACTCACCGTGCGGATTTTGTCCTTATCCCGAAAGTGGTCCCCTCGTGGTCCCTAAGACTTTTGTTATTTACTTTAGATCGTCCCCCTGTTGTCTTGTACTAAAACCTTAGTTTAGACTATATAAAAGATTTATAGTTTAGACCCAAATTGGTATCAAGACTTTAAAGACTTTAGAAACTCACCGAATTCCGACCAAAACCTAAATTCTGGTATCAGAGCCATAAGATGCTCCTTTTAGACTTATAGTAAAAAGACTTTAATGCCCTTGGGATTTATCCCTCGCATTTGCCAAGATATTTTTGGAACCAACCTAGACTACCATCCCATACCTATAATCGATTTAGACCCAGTAGGTTGCTTAACCTCACACATAGACGGTTGTTCACACATTGAACATATCTCAACTAAACACGCAGACAGTAGACAAGTCACTGCTAGTGCTATTAATAGCAAAATAGATCAAAATAAGTGTATACTCCTTATATTAAGACAATTAATAAAAGATACTCAAACCCTAGAAACAGAGATAAAAAATATCTCTAAAAGACTATTAGAAATAGATAATCAAATCCCAATAGACCTAGTACAAGTGTTACAAGAAATAAATATTAAGATTAATTATATAGAATTCCTTAACAAAGATATTTTAGAAATTAAGACTTTAATTAAAAATCAAGACAGTGAGTTAATTAAACTTACTAAAGAACAAGCTAAGCTTATCCCTAGATTAGATAGTTGTCTTCCTAATGGAAATAGTTAGATCAGACTGGAATGAGGTACCAAGAAACCTCTCCATTCAGACCTTATGAGACATTTATCAAAGAATTTTAGAAAAGATAAACGATGATAGATTTTATTATAAGATAAATGAAAATGAGATTGCCAACGCTGCTAAAGCAACTAGACTCATATTAGAAAGATTAAATTTAATTTCTACATCCATAGCAGCTACCCAAGACTATAACAGTAGCTTTGTTAAAGACTTGCATTTAGATTTAAAAGCTAAGACAGAAGGATTAACCACCTTCGATACAGACTTTGTTAAATTCCAACAAAATTTAGCTAATTATCTTAATAATATGGAAAGCCATAACCTATCCAAAATGGATAGTATTATTAAAGAACTTAGACTAGACATGGCTCAAGTAGAAGAAAAATACGAAGAAATTATAAACGGAATTAAGGCCGTATATAATAGGCCTTCCCAAGCAGAAATAGACTCGCCTTTTATTCTAAATCATTTAGATAAAATAGAAAAAACTGTAGAATCTATAGAAGTTAGATCTATGCAACAACAAGAAAAAGATAATGAAGTAAAAGACTATTACAAACGTTGCCAAATCCCTAGTTAATTCTCTAGCTAGACATAGTGAAGAAATTTCTGATAAAACCAGAAAAGAGAATAAGATTTTTAAAGAAGAAATCCTTAGTTAGATAAAAAGATAAAAAGATTATTCAGACTTCTTAGAAAGAATTGAAAAAAGATTTGAACAAAAACAGGTAACCACCTGTAAATTTAGAGAAACCCCTCCTATAGAAACTAGAGAAAGGAATACCATAGGAAGACGAGTCATAAATGACAGATTAGATAAGACTAGGAAGATAGTTAGCTCTATCCCAAGTATTGGACAGAGTAATCATATGCTCCAAAGACTTAAGGATTTATCCTCCAATATGAGGACATGATGGGAAAAAATAAATTTCACCAATCCTCTCCAATGGAAAGAATGGGGTGAAGTTGACTGGAAGATTGTTGAAGATTCCATTCATAATGGATAACTTCTAGCCGTTAGATACATAGACTTGTTTAAAGAAGGTGCCACTCCTAAGACTCCTAATTATAACATGACTTACCATTGTAGGAATCATGTGTTAGACAAATCCTATACTGAGCTCCAAGTATTTGACTCAGAATGGCTTAGATTTAGAGGAACTGATAGGAAGTTCCAATTCCTAACGTTTGGACTCTTTCAAGCAAGAATCCAAGGATTACATAGACCTCAAAATAATATCAACATATTATGTTGTTTAGTAGACAAAAGATGGAAAGATTTTGAGAAAAGACCTATTGGGATAGCCCAATTAGAAATGTCAGATAATATAGGATACTTTAATGTCATTCCGGCATTTACAGTAACCGTAGACACAATCAAATATTTTAAGTTAATCTTATATGCTAGTGGCAATGAAGACTATATTTACCCAGACGCTAATATAAATATAGAATTCCAAAGCTATGTAAAGTTCTCCCAATTTCCTTATGAAGGAATGCAATCGGGAATTCCTAGCGGTAGACTTAATGAAGAAATCTTAGTTAGAACCAATGTTTCAGACTATAATCATACTTACCATTATAGGAATACTGGACCTATGAAAGAAAAAACTAAGACCCTCCGGCAATTGCCAAAATTTCAAGAAACTAAGATTATACAAAATAAACCTTTGTTTATTAATCAAGACGATGCCACTGGAAATGTTACCATCCAGTTTGGTCCTCCTAAGATCGTTAATAAGAATATCCAGACAGAAGAAATTAGATTTAGGAATATGGGAGAAGCCATAATCAATGATCCTTCAGAAGGAGAATGTAGTAGTAAGACTAGTTCTAGTTTACTAAGACAAGCCCCTGTAATTAGACTTTAGAAGATCATTTGAACAAAAAGACTTAATTAAAGAAAAAGTTAGGATCCAAAACTTTGGACATGAACCCTCAGAATTGGATATGAAGACATTTAAAGATCACTTTAAGAAAAGTCATTCTGTTAGATTTCAAGAAAGAGAAAGATTTAATATGATAGCCCAAGACCGTATATTAAAATTAAAAGAATCTAAGAATACAAAAGAACTTCTTAGAAATCTAAGATTAATAGAAGAAGGGGAACAAAGATTAATGCCAGCTATACAAGTAGAGTCTAGTAAACAAGAGATAGGAAGTAGTAGTAGGCTAGAAGATGCTCCTAGACTTTTTAGTGAACCAATAGGAATAAATATTCCTATATACTCGAGCACCGTAGTAAAGACTAAACCTGATTATATAAAAGACTTTCCAACTAGTGACAAGAGTTTAACTCCTGTTAAGACTATGGCAAGCCAAACCATAAATCCAGTAGGTATATACCTTAACTCAGACAATGTTCAAGATAGAAAGAAGGCTTTAGATGAATGGCGTAATCAGATGAACACGTGTTTTGCATCTAATGAACAATGGGATGCAAGTTCATGTAAGCAGTACGCTGAGCAATCCAGTAGAGGTATTGCAAAAGATTACTTAGATGGTTTAAGAAAGGCTACAGAGCTAAGATTGAGAAGATGAAAGAAAACTTAGAAGAAAGATCAATTGAAGAATATATTCAATTGTTTACATCAGAATTCATTGGAGCTGGACATCTAGCTCAAATCAATGAACAAGACCTAGCAAAAACTAAGTTAGACCTCCTTAGCATTTGCAAACTAGATAAGATAAATGAATATAACAATAATTATGAGCAGCTATATTACCAAATTAAAGAATTTGGAGACTTTAAAAGATGAATACTTTAGAAAGATACCAGCCATAGGACAAATCCTAATTAATGAATAGAGGAATTGGCCACGAATAGCCGAAGTTAAGAATAACTCCCTTGGTGAAAGAATCAATTTCGCCAAAGACTATATTATATCTAAGAGACGTGATATAACTCGGGGAAAGTTGATAGAAGAAACTTTCAAACAGATCCCTCCAATCAATGACGAAAGAGACATCGCTCCAATCCAATGGGAATGTGGTAGTGACTCTAAGAAATTCAAAAAGAAATTAGAATGGACGCATAGGAAGTTTAAGACTACACCTTTAGGATTTTCAAAGAAATATAAATTTAGACAATCTACTACCTTTAGAGAAAAGAATCCTAAGACTAAGAAAAATAGATTTAACCAAAGAAGATACTTTAAGAAGAATACTAGTAAATATAAGAAGGTTCCTAATTATAAGACATAAAAAGATGTAGCTCAATCTAAGACTGCCACCAAAGAATGTTGGATTTGCGGCAAAGAAGGACACTTTACTAAAGATTGCCCCAATAAGAAACATAAAGAAAGTATTAAGATTATTAATACAATATTAGACTATGCAGACCAAGAAGAGTTAGATATCCTATATGCTATAGAAATATCGGACATTGAAGAAGATGACAATACTAGTATCTATAGTGCATATACAGATAGTGACTCGAAAGACTATAATAGTGATACTGATGAGTACGAAGACTCTCAGGATACTTTAGACTTGTATATTGTGGGTACCTCGATTTGTCATCATGGGCCCAGACGAGTAGCCCAATAGAAACGATCCAAAGTCCGGGCTCCTCGCATCTCAACTGAATTCGGTTGTGACTTAGTCTACTCCTAAAATCTCGTAAGGAGATATTCTAAGAGTAGAAGATGGACGTGGGAGAGTCCAACACCCCCACTCCCCGAGAGCAAACATGCATATAACAAACCCTAAGCCTGGGGAAAAAGAGGGGCATTGTGTTCTCTGTAAAACACTCCCCGGAGTGTATAGAAATAATACTGAGAGCACCACCGTGGACGTAGGTATTCTTGCTGAACCACGTATATACTGTGTTGTGTGATTGGCATTCGTTATTTTCTTTATTTGCCTGGGTGATTGCTCTTTTCTCATTTATTTGTGTTGAATATACTTGTCACCACAATTGGCGCCGTCTATGGGAACGTTTATCTTCCTTTAAGAAAGCCCTCACCAACAAAGAAGTTAGAATGTCTGGTCACAGTAGCAATTCCCCTCAACCGGGGGATATCCAAGAACAACCTGCCCACGCAGGATCAGATCTGAAGTTCGACGTTCAGACCAGAGAGCTCGCCCTGAGAGGCAAGCCTCAGAAGAAAGTCAAGGACCAGCGAAGTCCACACAAATCTCCCGGTTGATCGATGCCTATAAGGCAAGGCTCCAAGAGCAAGGAGAGACCGCTCGCAAGCAAGAGGCTGAGAATGCTCGCCTCAAAAGGAGATTAGAGAGGATGGAGAAAGAACTCCATCGCATCACTAGGCGACGCCCATACCGCACTCCTAGCCCTCAGGCGAGCAAGTCTCGCAGTCGAGGAAGGAGCCCCAGACGCGGATCCCAAAGAAGTGAGAAGCTCGAGTCAGTTGATGACTTGCTCGAGCAACAGCGACCATCTCGCCGTTACAGGAGCCTAGCTCGAGGTGATGAGGATATACGAAATTTGGTTCGAAGAGAAATGGACCAGCACCCAGCACATTGGGGTGCCAGATCAACCAGAGAGCTTGCTCGGCGAGCTCTCAGGACCCAGATGAAATCCTCTTTCTTAAGGGAGATAGAAGAAGAAGAAGCCTTCAAGAAGCTCGCAATCCCGAGATTCAAGATCTTTGACGGAAAAATTGACCCTATCGATCACGTTAGGCAGTACAGGCAGGCATGCAATGACTCTCTGGAGCCACAGAGATGCACTGATGTGCCGGATATTTCGCTCAAGCTTCCATGATGTGGCCCAGAAATGGTTCGAGAGGCTCCCCCACAGGTCCATCAGGAGCTGTGAATCCCTGGCCGAGCTCTTCACGACTTGCTTCATTACTAGCAGCTCCCATCCGAAGAGGATGGATGCTTTGCTAACAATGAAGAAGACGCCCCAGGAGAGCTTGCGGGACTATGCAAAGAGATACTGGGAGCTGTTCAATGAGGTCGAGGACTGCTCAGAGTAGGTAGCAGTAGCCTCTTTCAAGATTGGCCTACTAAGCTCTTACCTTCTGCATTACTCCCTGACGAAGAAGGAGGCCACAACCATAGATGACCTGATGGCTCGCATCGAGAAATACGCCAAAGTGGAGGATGTGACCCGCCTCAATACAAGGGAGAACGCTCACTGCCAAGGACAACGACAAGGTCGAGAACCAGAAGAAAGGGGGCAAGAATGGCTCCAAGAACGGAGGCAAGAACAATGCTTCGAAAGCTTTTCAGGCAGTGAACACTGTCTTCAAAGAACCAATCTACAAGATCCTGGCGGAGATCAAAGACGAGCCATTTGTTAAGTGACCCGGAAAGATGGGAGGAGAACCCTCAAAGAGAAACAACGCGCTGAGATGCGCTTTTCACAAGGAGGGAGGACACAAGACTGAGCATTGCAAGGCTCTTAAGTCTCACCTCGAAGAACTGGCCCAGACTGGGCACCTGAACGAGTTTGTGGAGAAGAAGGCAGAGAAAGTCGCTGTCAATGGAGAAACAAGACCTGACAACGTACTCAAAGACGAGATTGACCATGAATTTGCAGTTATTCATGGGGCATCTGATATGAAGCAGATTCAAGGGAATTCGGCCCGGATGGAAGTGAAAAAGCTTACGGCAGTAATGCAAGCTTTTCAGATCAATCCAGCGAAGACACAATCAGGAAAGCGTCGGCGAGCAGATGACGTCGACTATAGCAAACATATCGTGTTCACAAATGAAGATCTGGTGGGGGTAAGAACCCCACATCTTGACGCCTTGATCATTACACTCAGGATAGCCAACTATGACGTCGACAAGTTGCTCGTCGACCAGGGAAGCTCATCCGAGGTAATGTATCCCGACCTATTCAGGAAATTGAAGTTAAGCGTTGCCGACATGAAGGAAGCTACTGTCCCTCTAGTTGGCTTCGCTGGAAAAGTAACTATTTAATTGGGAAAGATCGTGCTGCCGGTAAGAGCAGGAAGTTTCTCCAAGATGATCGAGATTTTGGTGGTCGACATTGACTTGCCATATCATGCTATCCTCGGCAGGGGGTGGGTACATGCAATGAAGGCAATCCCTTCGACCTGCCATCAGAAACTCAAGTACGTGACTGAGCGAGGAGTAATGGAGATTCACGGAGATCAGGCGATGGCAAGAAGGTGCTTCATAGCAGCCATCCGTCCGAAACCAGAGAAAAAGTTCGAGAAGGCCAAAGAGAAGGTCGAGGAGCAAGAAGGTTTGATACCTTCAAAATAGCAGTTAAGATATGGAAGGCCCGGAGTGGAGGAGACCAGGCTCCTCCCCTCTGAGCGGGTCGTGGAAAACTTGGAGGAGATAACAGCCGGCGAAAGCAAGAAAGACAGGAGTTTCTTGATCGGAACTTCTCTTACAGACTATGAAGCACGGACACTCCCGGAAGGCACGCATCTGGTTTGACACGTGTCGGACACGCGACACGCTCCGACACGCTCAGGACACGCGAGTCCTAGAGTGTTCAGTTTTTTTTTTAAATGGACACGCTGTGGACACGTAATTAGGATACGCTGGGGTAAATGTGAAATTATAAAAACTTAAAATGTGGTCAAATGTATAATTATTAAAACTTTAACTAAAACATAACAATAAAAAATAAAAAACATACCATTCTGATCGCACCTTAACAATTATACAAACACAACAAAAAAAAAAAAAAAAAAAAAAAAACCTAACTGATCGCAGCTTCTGTCTCTCTCTCACGATTGCAACAAAAGAAAAAAAAACCCTAATCTCAGATCGCAGCTTCTGTCTCTCTCTCTCTCTCTCCTCTCTCTCTCTCGTCTCCATCGCAGCTTGTTTTGGAGCTTCTCCATCACACGGGTAAGTCTCCATCTCATCTCCATCACATCTTCCTCACATCTTCATCTTTTTTTTTATTTAGTTACAAAATACATCTCATCTTCATCACATCTTCATCTCCATCGCATCTCCATTTTTTATTTAGTTACGAAATACATCTTCATCTCCATCGCATCTCCATTTTTATTTAGTTACGAAATACATCTCTTTTTTTTGTTGTTGCTGTCATCCTTTTTTTTTGTTGGGTTTTGTTCATCTCCATCGCATCTCCATTTTTTTTGTTGTTGCTGTTGCTGTTGCTGTTTGCTGTTGTTGCTGTTGCTGTTGCTGTTGCTGCTGTTTGCTGTTGCTGTTGCTGTTTGTTGTTGTTGTTTTGTTCCCTTATAAATGTTGCAGTTGTTGTATCTTTGATGTTTGATCTTCATCCCTGTCAAAAAATAAGATTAGAAACATCAAAGAACAACATCAAACATTAAAGAACAACAGCAACGTTTATACTTGTCAAATAAATAAGTTTATTCAGCCCTGTTTTTTACTTGTTGTTTTTTATTTTAGATTATAGATGGCTACAACAACATCATCAAGTGCTGCTAGTACAGCAGCATATGATGAAAATTCAACTAAGCCACTTTGGACGTATACTACTGTCAGTAATAAAGAAGGTCGGGGAGGTGGAAATGTGGGTTGGCTATGCAATTTTTGTAACAAACCTTTCAAGAGTTCTTATACTCGGGTGAAAGCTCATTTGCTTAAAATTTCCGGGCAAGGGATTGGAGCATGTCAGAAAGTTTCAACTCAAGATATTATAGAAATGCAGAAATTGGAGGATGTAGCCGAAAAAATGAAACAAGATGCAGCCCCCAAAAAAATTTCTTTACCTACAACACAATCACATTCCGTTATGAGTGGATTGTATTCTGATACAAATAAAAAAAAGAGAAAGGTTGGCCCTGGCCCCCTACAGAAGGCATTTAATATGGAAACACGGGATATATTGAATGCAATGATTGCTAGGACATTCTTTTCAGCCGGTCTGCCGTTTCACCTAGCTCGAAATCCGTATTTTAAAGAAATGATTGAGTATGCTGCCAACAATTCAATTCTATAACTTGTTGAGGACAACTCTTTTAGTGAAAGAGAAGTCCCATATTGATAGGATGTTGGCACCTATTCGTGATTCATGGGATGAAAATGGTGTAAGCATTGTGAGTGATGGGTGGAGCGATTCTCAGAGAAGGCCTCTTATCAACTTCATAGCGATTACTGATGGGGAGCCAATGTTTATTAGGGCAGTGGATTGTTCGGGTGAAAGAAAGGATAGCGTTTTTATTGCAAATTTATTGACTCAAGTGATAAATGAGATTGGGAGTGAGAAGTTGGTTCAAGTAATTACTGATAATGCTAATAATTGCAATACCGCGGGGCAATTAATTGAAGCAAAATTTCCAAACATTGTTTGGACTCCTTGTGTCGTGCCCACACTTAACCTTGCTTTGAAAAACATATGTGCCGCTAAGAATGTTGAAAGCAATGATATCACCTATTCTCTTTGTAATTGGATTATTGATGTTGCAGGGGATGCTATTCAAATTAAAAATTTCATTATGAATCATGGTATGAGACTTGCCATATTCAATGAGTTTGTTCCTTTAAAGTTGCTTTCGGTGGCGGAAACACGTTTTGCTTCGGTTGCGGTGATGCTTAAAAGGTTTAAACTCGTAAAGGCAGGTCTTATATCAATGGTAGTTGGCGACAAGTGGTATTGCTATCGAGAGGGTGATCAAGGAAAAGCAATGTTTGTGAGAGAGAAGGTGTTGAATGAGGAGTGGTGGAACTCCATAGATTATATTCTCTCCTTTACGGCTCCCATTTATGATATGCTTAGGCGTTGTGATAGGGATAAGCCTTGCCTTCACTTAGTGTATGACATGTGGGATACGATGATAGAAGGAGTGAAGAAAGCTATATGTAAACATGAAGGGTTGATGAATGAAGAGTTTTCCCCTTTTTATGAAGTGGTGCATGAAATACTTGTGTCTCGTTGGGATAAAAATAACACTCCACTTCATTGTTTGGCGCACTCTTTAAATCCAAAGTAAGCTCTAAATCAAAGTATTATTTATTCATATGTTTTATTTATTCATATGTATTATTTATTCATAAGTATTATTTATTTTCTTTCAAAATTTAGGTACTATAGCACCGAGTGGCTTCGTGAAGACCCTAATCGACTACCTCCTCAAAGGGATGTTGAAATTTCTAAAGTAGAATGAAGTGCTTCAAGAAGTATTTCCCAAATAGTATAGAACGCACTAATATTAGTATGGAGTATACTAATTTTATATCCAGGGCTGGGAGTTTTAGAGATGATGATGCCATAACAAATCGATACACTATGGAGCCTATTTCTTGGTGGCTTCTTTATGGCTCGAGTGCACTTATGCTTCAAAAGATAGCATCAAAGATTCTTGTGCAACCGTCATCCTCATCTTGTGCGGAGAGGAATTGGAGCACTTACTCATTTGTGAACTCATCAAGAAGGAATAGATTGACACCAAAACGGGGTGAAGACTTGGTATTCATTCACAGTAACCTTCGGCTACAATCAAGGAGGAAAGACGAATACAAAATGGGAGAAACCAAGATGTGGGATATTGCGGGTGACGAGTTTGACACAGTTGAGGATATTGGGGAACTTCAAATTGCAAGTTTCTCACTTGATGAGCCGGAGTTGGAGACTGTTATTTGGAGATGAAGCTGAAGGTGTTGGAGGTGTTTGAGCAGTTGATGAAAACTCCATGGAAGCGTGATTGAGATATGGGACTTTTATCTTTTGGGACTTTTATCTTTTTCTGTTAGACTTGGAAGGGGTGGAACCATTTATGAAATTATGTTCAGACTGTTCTATTGTGATGGTGGTTATGCTTTATTTATTTATGAATATTGTTATGTTTAGACTTCGAACCATTTTTGTATGTATTTTTTTATGTTCTATTGTGATGGTGGTTGGAACTTGGAATATTGTTTTGCATGGTCCATCTTCTTAATTTATGTAAAGAATGCTCTAATAATGTATCTTATGGAAAAAAAATTGTTTTATTTCTTTTATATATATTTAAATATATATTATATATTATACGTATCCTAGCGTGTCGTATCCTAATTTTTAGAAAAATCACGTATCGCGTGTTGCATGTCGTGTCGAAACTCGTATTGCGTGTCGAGTCCGTGCTTCATAGCTTACAGATCAAGAGAAGAAAGAATTGACGGTGCTACTGAGAGGCAACCTAGACGTTTTCGCGTGGGAACCATACGAGCTGCCTGGCATTGATCCCAGTGTGGTTTGCCATCGGTTACACGTCGACCCCACTTTCAGGCCTATCGTGCAGAAAGCACGGCGAACCGCGCCCGAGAAGGCTAAGGCTGTAGAAAAGGAAGTAGAAAAGTTGCTGGATGCAGGATCTATACGGGAAGTTCAATTCCCTAAATGGCTTTCCAACCCAGTAGTAGTTCCAAAGAGCAATGGAAAATGGAGAGTTTGTATAGACTTCACTGACCTTAACAGGGCATGCCCTAAGGACAGTTTCCCCTTCCCAAAGATCGACCAATTGGTAGACGCTACAGCAGCTCATGAGAGAATGAGTTTTCTAGACGCATATTCGGGGTATCACCAGATTCCTTTATATGCACCAGACCAGGACAAGATCGCGTTCATTACCACCGTCGGCTTATACTGTTATAAAGTTATGCCCTTTGGGCTCAAGAATGCAGGAGCAATTTACCATAGGCTAGTCACCAAGATGTTCAAAGACCAAATGGGAGATACCATGGAGGTCTACATCGACGATATGCTCGTCAAGAGTAAGCGCAAAGAGGACCATCTCTCAGACCTATCAAATACCTTCGATATCCTCAGGAAATACCGAATGAAACTCAACGCGAGCAAATGTTCTTTCGGTGTCCAGTCAGAATATTCCTCGGGTATTTGGTTAGCGAGAGAGGCATTGAGGCCAACCCGGACCAGATCGATGCGATCAACAGGGTACAACCCCCTCGCACAATACGAGAAGTACAGAAGCTCACGGGCATGCTCGCTGCTTTGAATTGTTTCATCTCAAAGTCCTCTGAGAAGTGCAAGCCATTCTTCCAGCTCTTGAAAGGAAACAAGATAGTAGAATGGAATTAAGATTGCTCGCAGGCATTGGAAGAGCTCAAGGCTTACCTTAGCTTACCGCCTTTGCTCGTTATACCTCAAGAAGATGATCCCCTGTACTTATACCTCGCCGTCTCGAGTCACGCCGTCAGTTCTGCACTGGTGTGCGAAAAAGCAGGAGTCCAACACCCAGTTTACTACCCGAGCAAGACCTTATTGGACGCCGAGCAGCGCTACCTACCACTAGAGAAGCCCGCTTTTGCACTAGTGATAGCTTCGAGGAAGCTGAAGCACTACTTCGAAGCTCATACTATCATCGTCCTCACATCACACCCCATAAAGTAGTCTTGCGGAAAGCGGATCTGTCTGGCAGACTATCCAAATGGTCAGTCGAGCTCGGACGATTTGACATCCAATTTCAACCCAGGAATGCAATCAAGGGGCAGGTCCTTGTCGATTTCATCGCAGATTTCACAGGCGAACAACCTTGCGACCTGCTTCAACCCATGAAGCAAATGAAAGATCACCCATCAGTAGGAGTCTGATGACTGTTTGTTGATGGAGCCTCCAACTCAAAGGGGGCAGGAGTAGGCATTGTGCTCGTTACTCCAGAAGACAATCCTCGAGCAAGGGATCAGGTTGGGATTTGAAGCCTCCAACAACGAGGCAGAATACGAAGCTCTGATAGCCGGCCTGAAGAAGGCACATGCGTTGGGGGAAAAACAGCTGCAGGCGTCCGGCGGCTCGCAACTGGTCTCCAATTAGATAAGTGGGGACTTCAACGCAAGAGACGAAAGAATGGCAGCCTACCTCGCCTTGGCAAAGAAGCTAATGTCCAGCTTTGAGGAAGTCAGTGTCCAACAGTTTCAAGAGGACATAACAGTCATGCCGACGCCCTGGCAGCCCTAAGTTCAGCAATCGATTCCGACTTAAAGAGGACATCCCCATCGACTTCCTCGCCCATCCGAGCATCAATCAGGACGACGAGCTGCCAAACATGGAACATATGCTCCAGATCGAGTCAGCACCCAGTTGGATGGACCCTTTAAGGGACTATTTGAAAGATGGTGCACTTCGCAACGATAAGAAGGCCGCTCATTAGATAAGAGTCAAAGCTGCTCGCTTTCACTTATCTCGTGAGGGCAAACTATACAAGAGATCATTCACCGACCCTTACCTTCAATGTGTTCACCCGAAGGACGTTGAGCAAGTTTTACACGAGCTTCACGAAGGAATCTGTGGAAGCCATATTGGAGGGAGGTCACTAGCTTTCCGAGCAATGAAGGAAGGCTACTGTTGGCCATATATGCAAAGAGATTCGACAGTGTATGCTCGCAAATGCGAGAAATGTCAACTACATTCTCTTATGGTCCACTAACCTGCCAGCGACCTAAGATCGCTTACCAGCCCATGGCCTTTCGCCCAGTGGGGGATGGACATCGTAGGCCCTCTTCCTACCGCCGCCGACAACCGCAAGCATTTGTTGGTCGCAACAGATTACTTCACTAAATGGATCGAGGCAGAGCCACTAGCAATTATCCGAGATGCAGATATGATGAGGTTCATATGGAAGAATATAATTACCCGTTTTGGAATCTCCAGAACCATCATCACTGACAACGGAACACAGTTCGAGAGTGGCCCTTTCCAGAACTTCTGCAGAGAACACGGGATCAAGCACTATTTCAGCTCGGTGGCGTACCCCCAGAGCAACGGTCAAGCCGAAGCTTCCAACAAAACAGTGATGGGTTAAAGAAACGACTAGAGCGAGCCAAGGGCGCATGGGTAAGTGAGCTGCCACATATTTGTGGGCCTACCGCACTACCCCACAGCGAGCAACTGGGGAAACCCCATTCTCACTAACGTATGGAATGGAAGCAATCATCCCCGTGGAAGCTGGCCTACTAACCATGAGAACCACTCTTGTCGACCAAGGCCAAAATGATGCAGCATTACTCGCTGAATTTGACCTAGCTGACGAACGCAGAGAACTAGCCATAGTGAGGCTGGCGAGCTATCAGCAACAGCTCGCGAAATACTATAACAAGAAGGTCAATCCAAGGACATTCAGGTTGGGGACTACGTCCTAAGGAAAGTTCTTGGCAGCGCAGTAAAACCATCAGATGGCAAGTTAGGACCAAACTGGGAAGGACCATTCATGGTAACAAGAGATGATCTACAAGGAGCCTATCACTTAGAAACGCTGGAGGGCAGAGAAATACCCCGAGCTTGGAATGCAGCCAACCTGAAAAAATTCTATTTCTAGTTTTTCTTCAGTTATCTTTTATTACATTATTTGAAGTGGCAACTCATTTTTTATTTTGATTAATAAAAGACTGTTTGGCAATGGCACTTTACGAAGTATTAATTCTTTGTTAGGAACTTTATAACTTGCACATCTTTCCCAAGTGACAGGCACCTTACTCAAAGCATAAAAGCAGGGTCTCACCCTCCTCAGGTTTTCGTTATGAAACACGAACGACCTCCTAGCATTGCCCTGGCAATATATGAAGCCCTACAGGGGACCCTTAGGCAGCTCGACCAAATCGAATTGGTCACCAAACTGTGTTTGGTTCAGAAAACTTGATCGGATAGAACATCCAACACCAGATGTGTCCTCGCCATTGCCACACTTAGGCCTAAGGTAGTGTGACGACACGACCTAAAAGGTAAAGTAAGGCAGAATGGTATCCCAAAAAGTATACTGGACTGGGAGGATATTCACTCAAAGAAACAACCCTACAAATCTAGTCGGGTACAAAGGGCCCAAGATAATCAAGTAGGAAATAAATGAAGTAAAAGACATACAACGCATGTTTAGTCGGCAAAATCGACCAAGACATAAAGATTACATTACTTCATTACATGTACAATGAGTTACGGTAAAATCTTAATGAGGCTGAGGCCTCTGAACAAGATAATCAGCCACTTGTGCTCTTCGGCCATCGTCCGGATGAGGAGTCATTATCCAACCCGGCAGCCAGAAGAGCCTCGTTCCAGCCCTTCTTGAAGTTCAGACGGCTGATGTAGCTTATCTGAGCATCAACATCCTCATACGCGGTAGTCTACCCGGAATTGTACGAACTCTCCTTAATGGTGGCTGCCTCGGACTCCATCTTCATCAGCTTCTCAGTCAGCACCTTATTTTGCTCGACCACGACTAGCTTGCTCGTGCAGACCAGGTCGTAGGACTGCCTCAGCTCCTTTATCGCCGCCTCCTTCGCTCTATTGGCATCAACAAGGGCGAGATCGGAGGACTTTTGGGCCTCGTTGGCAGCCCTCAAGCTGGCCTCCAGCTCGGCATTCCTTCCCTGCATCTCAGCATTTCGCCTTTCCAAATCGGCCTTCGCCCCTACCAGCTCGTCGCGAGTACGGTAGAGGACGGCGAAATCAGTCACAAACTGCAAAGAAGAAGAAACGTTAAGCAGAATGTTGCAAGAATGGAGAAACCTCAAAACTGTAAACGTAAAGGAGAAAAGAAGACTTACCAAGGCTAGCCTCTGGCTCGCCTCCTTAGCCAACTGGTCAGTCCCCATCGCCTTCTGACGATCAGTAGGGAAAATTGCTCGTACGAGCAATGCAGGAGCCAATTGGGGAGAGAGGGCAACAGAGGCCCCCCAGGTAAAGCGGACAAGGGCACCAGAGCATGCTCGGCCTTCGTTCTCACCTCATCTCTCCTTCTCTCCTCTTCCCTCTCCTCCCTCTTAGCCCTCTTCCTGTCCTCCACCTTCCTTTTTTCCTCCACCTTTTTCCTCTCTTCCTCTCTTTTTCTCTCTTTCTCTTTCAACAGCTCCTCCTCCTTCCTCTTCTTCTCCTGCTCATGGGCAGCATACTGAGAACCGGCGGCAACATCCCTACTGCCGGACTTTTGCTTCTTCGACCGCTGAGCAAGAAGCACATCATCATCATCGTCGTCGTCACGGATCATATTCCTCCAGGGGGGAGCCATATCTTCCTCGCTGGAACTACTGGATGTACTTGAAGACTCCTGAGCCTCTGAGACCTCTTCCGAGCTAGAAGATCCTTCACTACTAGAGCTCGCCTCACTGGAACCACCTTCAGCACCTCCCCTGTTATGACCTTCAGAGCTGCTCCCTTCCTCGTCCAACTGAATGGGGTTTGCAGCAACTTCTTTAGTTATGTCCAACTCAGGTTTGCTGTCTATAGGCCGTGCGATGAAACTAGACCCAATATTCTTATACTCCAGAAGAAAAGCAGCTGACCGAGGGCGTTCACCGTCAGCCAAAGGTTCCCTGATGTTTCAAGCTTTGATCAGCTCGGCAGCTCGAACCTCACTAAGAGCAGGTTCCAAATTCTTTGTCCTCGCTGAAAAGAAGAGAGAAGAATATCAGAGAAATCATACATTAACAAAAAGATCGAAGAGCAGAACAAAAATTTAGCCTACCTATGAACTCCCCATAAAAGGGGACCGTGAACCTGTCAGACGTCGACTCCTCGGTATGGGGAGGAAATTGCCAATTTCTAGCAAGAAAACCCTCTTACCAGTAATCCTTGTGGGAATCAGGTAGATTTACTACCAATACCCTGTCAGGACTCCTGGTCTTTGAGGTAAAGAAAACCAGAACTCGTTCGCGAGAAAGAATAGCAGAAGCATATTTCAGCGAGCCCTAATTTAGTGCCATAGAGTTGGTTTATCCTATGGACACCTCTTCCAAACATTTGGTGAACACTGCGTAGGAACGATGTTGAAATAACCAAAGAAATGCAAAAATAAATTGCTTGGAGGGAAAGTGAGGCCCCCTTGGGACAGCAACAGGACATGAATCCAATGAGCATCCTCTATCTCTCTAACATTCTTAGGGACAGAGGCGCACTCAATCTCTACCCAGTCCGGGATATTATAAAACTTCCTAAACTCAGGCACTGATCTATTGCCTATCTTTGCCATTTAAAACCCTAATTACAAATCCGAAGAAAATTCAACAGAAAAAACACAGAGAAAGCAAAGGGGACTTACGAGATGAAAGTTTGGCTTGGACGACGCAAGATCACAAGCCCAGACGACGAAGAAGATTGAAAGCAAGGTAGGCGAAGACCTGGAGAGGAGGGTGCAATAGCTAAAGCTTGAAGAAGATGGGAAAATATGAAGAAGCTTGGAACGACGGTATGGAAATGCTGCTCCAAGTGACCTTTTAAACATTTCTAATCATATCGCACGAGACCCGAAGCAGGCTACCGCCAAAATCAAGTGAGAACTCCAATCTTGGGAAGAGTTACACAATTTACAAGAGAGCCATTATGACAAATCATTTAAATTTATTGAGCCAAAATTGTGGCCCAACAACTTTAGGGGAAGTTGTGGGTACCTCGATTTGTCATCACGGGCCCAGACGAGTAGCCCAATAGAAACGACCCAAAGTCCGGGCTCCTCGCATCTCAACTGAATTCGGTGTGACTTAGTCTACTCCTAAAATCTCGTAAGGAGATATTCTAGGAGTAGAAGATAGACGTGGGAGAGTCCAACACCCCCACTCCTCGAGAACAAACATGTATATAACAAACCCTAAGCCTGGGGAAAAAGAGGGGCATTGCATTCTCTGTAAAACACTCCCCGGAGTATATAGAAATAATACTGAGAGCACCACCGTTGACGTAGGCATTCTTGCTGAACCACGTATATACTGTGTTGTGTGATTGGCATTCGTTATCTTCTTTATTTGCCTGGGTGATTGCGCTTTTCTCATTTATTTGTGTTGAATATACTTGTCACCACATATATGATGTAAACTAATCAAGACGATTTAGATAATGAATATATAGACTTTGAAGAAGCTTGGTATAAGTGCATATTAAGTCCATTTTTAAAGAAAAGATGGACAGTTAGTGATCCTGAGTTACTAACCTATATACTTAGATGCTACTTTGATGAAAGACATTATTGCACATTCGAAATGAAATGTAGCAAGAAAGACTTTAGATGCGTAGAATGTTTTGAGATTATACAAACAGAATTATTTATGGTTTGTGTTATTTGTCAATTACACTACCATGAAGACTGTTGGAGAACTAGATTTAGAGCAATTTATACTAGTCAGTATGACGCTAAAATAGACTTAGATATTAAAACATATTATCAAGACCTTGATAGAAATATAGCCAAAAGATTGCAAGAAAATGAACACTTCAAAGGAAATGGAATTTCCTACGATTTAGAAGAATACCATTCTGATAGTAGTTCAGAAGACCAAATACCCTTAGATTTTATAGATAAACCTCAGAAAGGAATATCTATTATAGAAAAGAATAATTTAGGAATTTCTACTAAACCACATGCTTGTTTTGTAGAATTATTTGTTCAACACAAAGACTATCCTAAAAGACTTTCAGCTTTTATAGATAAAGGATGCTCTTAGAGTATTTGCAAGGCTAATGCCTTCCCTGAAGACTGTTTTAGAAAGTACTCAAGAAATCTATAGTAAAGTGGCTAATGGAGATCCATTTACCTTATATTTCTAGACTATTCCTATTTATTTTAAATTAGGAAATCAGACCAACAAAATCGTTAATCATCGGTTTTGGATAATGGATCTTCGTCTGAATTTCACAGGAAACATTATTTTAGAACAAGACTTTATTAGTAAATATCATCCTTATACTCAGTATAACGATAAGATATTAATTAGTGATACAGAGGAATTTAATATTAAAGCCCCTCTAATAGATCACAAGACTGCCTTTGACCTTATGCAGGTCAAACCCAATTATAGACCCATAAAACATCAGAGTTCTTCAGCTGAGCATGGTGGGCCTAGACCTACACCCAACAAGAAGCCTTAGAAATTACTAAGCCCTTACAAAAAGAATGTACATGTCCAGACCAAAAGTGTTATAAGCAAATAACGCTTATACAACAAGACATTTTAGATCAAGCTCAACATACCTTATTACAGGTTCAAGCTTTATCCAAACAGAAGAAAATGGATATAGAAGTAGAAAAGGAAAAGATTAGGCAACTAGCAGAGCCTACTTTAGGAGAAAATTCCATTGCTAAATGGGATAAAGACCAAAGTTACTGCGAAATTATCCTTATTTACAATCCCTATTAACCCAGATGCCACTATTAATGGTGGAACCTATAAGAAAGGATATTCACAAGAAGACAGAGAAGAATTCAAGAAAGACATAGATGAAATGCTTAAGTTAGGCATTATTAGAGAAAGTAAAAGTAGACATAATAGCCTTGTCTTCTATGTTCAAAATGAGTCTGAACGTAAAAGAGGAAAAAGACGCATGGTTATAGATTATAGACAATTAAATAAGAATTGTGAATTTGATTCTTATAAGATACCAAATAAGAATAATTTGATTAATTTAATTGAAGATAGAATTATATTCAGTAAGTTTGATTGCAAATCAGGCTTCTGGCAAATTAAGATACATACAGACAGTATTACTTGGACATTCTTTAGTGTGCCCCAAGGAAAATACGAATGGCTAGTAATGCCATTAGGATACTTGAACGCTCCTCAAGTATTCCAAAGAAGAATGGATAATATATTTCGACCTTATTCAGAATTTTGTCTTGTTTATATAAATGATATTCTTGTAGCCAGTAAGACTGAGATAGAGCATGTAGACCGTCTTAAAAAGATTATTTTAGAATTAGACAAGCATGGTATTGTTATTTCCGAAAGGAAAATGCAATTATTTCAAACTGAGATAGACTTTGTGGGAATACATATTAATAAAAGAAAATTATCCTTGGCAGAACACAACCAAAAAGATTCTTGAGTTTTCAGACCAACTTAAAGATAGAGAACAATTACAATCATTTTTAGGATTGCTTAATTGTGCTGCAGACTTTATTAAAGACCTTGCTTAAAAAAGACAAAGCTTAACTGTCAAATTAAAAGGAACAAACAAAACTAATCCTTTTTATTGGACTAAAGATGATTTTGAAGTTATAAGACAAATTAAAGATGCAGTTAAGTTAAGGATATTCCTTTACTTGAACTGCCTAATGCGGAATACCAGTTTATAGTAGAAACAGATGCCTCTGATAAAAAATGGGGAGCAATATACTTTGCCATTGATCATCAGAAAAAAAAGAAGAAACTTTGTAGATATAAATCTGGAACCTTTACAGACCCAGAAACAAGATACACTGCCTATGAAAAAGAAGTTTTAGCTATAGTAAGGGCAATAGAAAAATATATGCTTTTTCTTATACCTAAACATTTTACTGTTTATACAGACTCTTCTTATGCAGTAAAATTTAGAGACTTAGACTTGTCCAAATCAAGGAGACTTATTAGATGGCAACAATTGCTTAATGGTTATGACTTCTCTGTTTTACATATTAAGGGAAGTAAAAATACCATTCCAGACATCATATCAAGAGAACCAGTGTTTGCTAACACTAATATAATTTCATGTTTTATGTTGCAAACAGAAGACCTAGACAACATGAGTTCCTCTGGAACAAATATACTGAACAGAGAAGACGTTGTAGAATATCTTAGACGCGTAAGACCAAATGCTGGTGCAACGCAAAGACAGACTCATATTCAAGACTCTCAATAAAGACCAATCCTAGAGAACTTTGATGATATCTTGGTTCCTCCAGGAAAATCTAGACAAGCGATTATTGCTCAAAATAGACTCATTGGGAAAATGTAATGTCCCCAATATAGACCCGATCAAAGATACCCAGACTTGATCAAATTTAGACTAGAATTTTCAGATGACGAAAATACTCTTATAAACGCCATATGGTAGAATGTGAAGAATAGACTATGGATAGACTTCAAACAAAATTTGGTAGCCATTGCCAGATTCATGAGGATTCAAAGACTTGCAGTTATCTAACTTAGTGGTACTGCTATGCTTAGACCACAGACTCAAACCTATGCTTAGACTCTTGGAGAATCCTCCAAAGCTAGAACCACTAATAATTTTTGTTATGAGAAAAAGACTTTTTAAGACTAAGATTGTTATACCGTTTGGTCATAATAATCTTCCATTATCAAAAGACTATAAGAAAGAATCTAATAGCATTATTGAACATTTTAATATGTTATTATCTGAGACTAATGGAGATGCCTTAATGATTAAAGGTTTCTTCAAAGACGTTCTAAAGATTTATCTTTATGGGAAAGCAGAGATTGCCCAGATAACCTTAGCAGACTATGGGTTCATTGGACTCATCCAAATTGATATTATAGAAGACTCTGTTGCTCTTGGAAAAATAGTCCATGAGTATGCTAAGAAGGTAGAAGACTTCCATCCTTTATTTGCTAAAATCTATCAGATTGCTCCAAATTCCTGTAGAGGAATGAGAGTTGAAGGATTTAGACTTGTTAGATTTTCCAATTATATATTTGAAGATGTTGAAATTCTATCAGAAGACGTCACTAAAGATTTAATTGTTGATAAGTCCAAGCTCCAGATTGCTCAAGCCATGGAGACAATAGAAATCATGGAATTATTAACACGCGAAGACAGATGGTACACTGCCTACCACAAAGAAGACCTAATAATCCAAGCTGATGAGCCATTCAATGGAAGGCTCGAGAAAGAAGCCAAAGAATTGGTAGAGATAGCTTTGCCAGCTAGCCTTAGAATTGTTGGCTCATTGACGAATTTTTCAATAATGCCCTCCCAGGCCAGGACAAGGCAGAAGAAGACACAAACACGACAAAGAAGGGCCCCTCAGTAGTGGATGAATTATTGAAGACGGAAGACTCATTTGCTTGGACTCTGCTTTCTATAAAGCAAAAAGATTCCTGCCCCACACGGGCCACCAGACTAATAAAAAGACGAAGACATTGGCTGTTTGATTCTCTTGCATTATCACAAGACGACAGACTTATGGGCCATGACCATCAGACGATCCCATGCAGACATAGACCTGCCAAAAGAAGACGAATTACTTTATGAAGAGATAAGGCTATAGACTTTAAATATTTGTTTTTCTTCTTTAACCGGTTAGCTTTTTGCCTCCGGTAGTAAGTCATATGTATGCTCCCTTGTGCTATAAAAGGGACGTGAAGATTGTGTTGTAAATCATCAGTTGTTAGACTTCCAGTATTTGATATTAGAAAGAGAGTATGCTTGTAGTGAGTAATATGTACATGAGTGAGTAAACCTCTCATAGTAGGGGAGAGTTGTATTTACCTATGAAATGCAAAAAAAGTATTTTCTTTTCCAGAAATCTCTTATGCTAAGTTGTTATTATTTTCCAAATTGTCTCCAACTTTCTGTTCGTAGAGGACTATTGTGTGAAACCTCTGGTGTAGCACACAAGGTGTTATACTGGTGAACCACCGTCAGGTGCCGATTTGCCGTGAGCCGTTAGCTAGGTGGGCGTTAGGCGTGAAGGGGTACAGGCAGGAAACGGGTTCAACGCCAAAATAGTGGATTGAGGTGCGACACATAAAGAGGGAGTTGTAGGAGGCCGAGATCGGAGAAGAATAGTAGCAAGGCTGAAGAGAAGAAGGAAGGAAGATAAAGATATTGCAGACTAAAAGGAAGGTATAACTCAAACCAAACCCTTGACTATTTTACATATTATTGTTTAAAAGAATCTTGTATGAGCCTACAAATCACCTTAGACTTTTTAGCATTTGTTAACCAAACAAATCCAGACTTAACAAGAGAAATCCAAGATTGGACTCTTACAGACACTAGAGATAAAGAACTTATAGAATCTTCTTTAATATACGCAGGTGGTACTTTCAAATATATAGACCAGATTATTGAATGGTTAGGAAGAGAAGTACCTAGAATTGAAATAATTAGAACATGGATCCGTGATATCCTTAGACAAAAATTAAGAACTGAAGATTTTGCAGAAGAACTATCAAGACCTAAAAAATATCAAGAATACACTAGGATACTTGAAGACAATATAAACGTATTAAAATTTATTAGACGAAAAAAGTTAGCTGAAACAAAGGCTATTTTAATTAGAGCCGGAGGAATCCGCCCTCTCCTTAAAAACGTAGAGACAGTTGCCCCTAGAACATACCGTAGATTTTTGTCATCTTACGGTGATAATAATTTAGACGAATTTATAGATAACGATATAATTGATATTATTAATCAAATATATAAAGAAGCTAGATTGATATACCCACGATACCGTATAAGGTATTTAAGACTAGAATATTTTCCATCAAAACCTCTTCCAATTTCTAGACTCCCTGAAGAAACTATTTATATAGATAATCCTCGCTATTCAGAACTCCAGTACGATAGTCACGGAAGAAGCCTTAGAAGTAGCAGTATCCTGTACATTCTACACTTAGACTTCCAGATTAATTAAGCGTTAAAATAAGCTTAAAAGACTTTAGAAATCATTGGGGTAAAAATTTATATTCCCTAAAACTTAGAAGAAGTTAAAAGACATTGCGGTTCCAAAAGGTGGTACTAAAAAGACAAAACGGTCCATAGATAATTTTTGGACGGTAGTGGTCCGTAAACTAGGTCCGTTTGAGAGCCGGTCTCTCTCTCTCTCTCTCTCTCTCTATATATATATATATATATATATTCTCTCTCCCTCTCTCTCTCTCTCTATATATATATATATATATATATATATATATATATATAGAGAGAGAGAGAGAGAGAGAGAGAGAGAGAGAGAATGTTTTCTTAAATGGTCGTATTGTAGTGATGGACCTTGTTATAGGGAATGATGTTACTCCTCTATACAATGTCACATTGGCAAGAAGGCTAGTGGAACTGGACCTTGACGAGGTAGCATGGCGTGTTCATAAGGATCTTGTGAGGGATCTTCACCTGCAGCTTGTGGATCTTTTCTCCTATATTTGTCTTCATTTCATCTTTGGAACTCTGCTTTGTATAGTTTTTTTTGGCCCTTGGATGCTGCCGTTGGGTGAAATAATTTGGTTACTGTAATAGACCTCCCCTAAATTTTGGTTAAATTGCATGGACCTCTTTGTAACTTGACAACACCCACGGTGTTGAATGCAATTTACAGAAATTATCACTATTAGCAGCTGATCTCCTGGGAGTTGGTACGACTCCGGACCTATTTTAATACATCTGATGGGTCCTGAAGGTGTATCAACCGCCTGGAATATCTGTTCGCATCTATTATTATTTATTATTATTATTATTAAGTAATGTTTGCTTGTATTATTTGGCTTTGATCCTTGTTGTGGGATTGATGTACAAGCACTCAGCAGGATAAAAACAGTCGTTCTCTCTCTCTCAATTTATAACATACATATTCATAGAGGGCTTTACAAAGGGGATTCCATTGGCCGTTTTTAACTTTTTACAAGCTGCACATTGGCTTCTTTTATATATTTTTACAAGTCTTGTACATAGGCTCTAAATCTGGTCAGTAGTTGCTCAAGGAAATAATAGACAAGGAAACGACTAAGAGATACCCTAATTAAATAATATCTCTGATATATTGGAATTAGAAAATATCCCTCCTTAGCTTTCCGGTACAGCCATGTGGGCCCCACCATATGCGTGAGGGATGATGCAAAAGTATGTATTACACCAATTCAATTTCAATAAAACAAATCCATATATCATTTTGGAGTTATTCAGGAGAATTGCCTTGTGTTTCTGTTTGAGTCAATGGACCAGCGAGCTCCTTTTGATATTTTTATTTTGTTTCACGCTTGATTATTTTTTCATATTATAATTTACGTCTCTTCTCTGGTTATTTGGAAATTACGCTCTATTTCGTAGTCATAGCGGATTCAATTCTTCTAGCTTTTTTGTCATCTTTTAGTTTCTATTATCTTCAACAGTCGACTATAAGTTGAATATAAGCAGCTGAGATAGGGAAAATCTATGAGCGTCCTGATCAAATAAATAAACTTTGGAATTTTAAATACTGACATTCTTACATTATGGTTTTATTTTTTTTCTGATTAGCAACATTTTTGTTATGCTCATTAGTCATAATTCGGACTTCTGGATTTTCTTGCATTTCTTCTGTTGATTAAGGTTTTAGCTAAGTTCATATTTTTAAACTTGACTTTTTTTGTAGGCTTGAAGAGCTTCAGGTTTTGGATATCAAATTTCTCTATGGTTGTCCAAAGCCTACAATTGCTGTTCTCTACCAGGTTACCGCTGCTTTGATGTCTTTATTTTGTCCAGGAGTTTAATTTTGATTGTTTACTTTGTTGCCTCTTCTCGTCTGAGTAATTGTTATTTTCCCTTCACGGATTATTTAATTGCTTTTAAATAAGAACATTTGGTTACTTTTGAGACCATTCTTATGGTTCAAGTACAAATAACGTTTGGATATTTTGTTTTGATTTTGATTTTGATTTTTATTTCTTGTAATGTAACATAATATATTCATCTTGTGGAATATTATAGCTAATCGTGTTTTAATCATCTTGATTTGCAGGATAACAAGGATGCTCGTCATGTCAAAACATACGAGGTCGCTTTGAAGGACAAAGATTTTGTAGAGGGTCCATGGTCACAAAACAATCTTGACAACGGGGCTGATCTACTAATACCAGTTCCCCCACCACTTTGCGGTGTCCTAATTATTGGAGAAGAAACAATTGTTTATTGTAGTGCTTCCGCATTTAAAGCAATCCCAATTAGACCTGTAGGTCACTTAATGCTGTTTATAGTTTTGTTCAATGTGTCAAACTAGTCTCTCTGTGTGTGTGTATTTGTACTAGTAAATACCCATGACGATAGCACTATTATATGGTTTTACGCCATTATAACCTTAACTACGACACAATTTTATTTATGATACGCCTATGCATACTGATATTTATATTAAAAAAACAGGGGTGTCATTGAAGCCTTGCCTACGACACATCATTTTAATTTATAGCTTTGAACAGTAAGAGTTGCATCTGTAAATTTAAGGGTATAATTTATGATTTTTATTCGAAGTGGGTAGTAGAGTGTGCAATGTGAAAGTGTGAATTTGAATTGAAATACGCGAGATAATGTGATGTTAGGATACAAAATTATTTGACTCACACCATGCCATGTAGGGTTAATATCTTTCTACATACCTTTCTACCATGCCATGTAATACATTCTGTGAATAGTAAAGCACACTCTTTCCATAATTCCAGTATATATATATATATATATATATATATATACCTTGACAAAAAACACCTTAACAACCCATTAATTTTAATTCTTGTGTTTTAATTGGTCCGCGTGTTTTTAAATACCCCCCCCCCCCCTCACACCATGCCATGTAGGGTTAATATCTTTCTACATACCTTTCTACCATGCCATGTAATACATTCTGTGAATAGTAAAGCACACTCTTTCCATAATTCCATTATATATATATATATACCTTGACAAAAAACACCTTAACAACCCATTAATTTTAATTCTTGTGTTTTAATTGGTCCGCGTGTTTTTCAATACCCCCCCCCCCCCCCGCCGTGTCACAAGCGTTGCCGCTGGCGCGGACCAATTACAACATAGGAATTAAAATTAATGGGTTGTTAAAGTGTTTTTTTTGTTAAGGTTCATTAAAATGTTTATCTTTTAGGTTCACTTTTGAACCTCTCCCTATATCTATATCTCTCTCTCTCTATATATATAAAGGAGTTAGAAATTGTTTAGTTTTATGGGCAAACCTTGATTACTTATTTTCATTTCATTTCGTGCGTCAATCTAGTCCATCACGAGAGCCTATGGAAGAGTTGATGCTGATGGTTCTAGGTACTTGCTTGGTGATCATTATGGGCTTCTTCATTTACTTGTTATAACCCATGAGAAAGAAAAGTGAGTAAGAATTCTTCTATCCTATACTATAAATTAACGAGCTACCTTGATATTTTTCTAGCTGGAAAACTGTTTAGTTTACCCATGTGGAAAATAGCGTAGCTTGATTCTTTAAACAATTTTTGATTTTATATTTTCTTCTAGAGTTACCGGGCTTAAAATTGAGCTCCTGGGGGAAACTTCAATTGCATCGACGATATCATATCTTGATAATGCATTTGTGTATGTTGGCTCAAGTTATGGAGATTCACAGGTATGTAAAAAATGAAGCTTATATGTCAAAAGTTTCGTGGTAAATGTTTATTTCCAGGAAAACTTTATGTATGCTCCAATTTTCCTTAGTTACTTTTCTGATCGAGGGGTCATATATATTGCCCTTCTAGTATTGGACATGAATTCTTTATGATTATATTGTCATTATGAATTTTGTTTACACTTTTAGCATTGGAAAATTGGTTCCATTTGTATTTTAGAGTAAGAGATCTGATATCTTTTCTTTGAGCGTCGATCTAGGAGGTTTCTTCAGAATGCAGGAGTGAAGTTGTCTGGAGAAAATAGATAAACAAAAGCAAGCAGAGGACAACTGTTTTTTTTGTTTGGGAAATGCAACAAAGCAGTGGTTTGCTTCAGACTGGATCGCGGTTTGTATCGGTACGTGGTACTTACCTGGACGGAACGTTATATAGTGGGAGTCTACTTAGCTGGAACGCTTTTCTGGGTTGCACCCTTTGCCCTCTTATTTGTAGTTTTTAATTTGGAAGGAAAAACCAAGAAGACCAACCAAGATCAAACACACCGGAAACGTCTGTCTTCCTGTTTTTGGGTCTGGTCTCGATCCATGAAGTCTTAAGACGGGTTTATGTGGTCCGGTCCAAAAAATAAACAAAAATTGAACCGGGCCGGATGACGGTAAAATAAGGACGACATAAGTTTCGAACTGAAGTAATCCAGTTACATTCCAATCCTAGGAAGACCCTTGGATTCCTTTTTGGTCAAAATGCTCCAAAAAGGACATGCAGGGACTAAGAACCACGATCCAGCACCATGTTTAGACCGGTATTGCCAGCTTACCGGAAAAGAAAAATTTCTCTGGGCATAACCCAAACAAAACCCAGTAAATAAAAAAAATAGGACTCAATTAATCTTCAGGGTTCTTCATAGTGCAAGAACATGTGCACTGTATATTCATCAGATTTCTTGCACGCGAAGCACCAATTCACTTTTATCTTTCTGTATTTACGAAGGTTGTCTCTGGTTGGGATTGCTCTCCATGCCACCTCCCACATGAAAAATGAAACTTGATTTTAGGTCTGAGCTTCTCGAAATAAACATCTTGGGGGAATGCCACTCCTGACTCCGGACAATGATGAAGGTACAAAGATTTGACAGAGAAATCCCCTGCCTTACCCATGGTCGAAATTTCCGAGTCCTTACCTTAGCCTTTACAATCTGCATCATGAAGCACCCCAAAGAAAGCTGTAATTATATACAGCTCCCAATCCTGGAAGGCTCCGTTGAAAAATGCCCCCCCCCCCCCCCCCCCCCCGATAAACATCAGAATTAGTATAAGCATTGGGATCACAAGAGTTGTTATATGCAGTTGAAAATGATTTTTTAAGAGGGCCATCTCCACACTAGTGAGGGAGAAATCTAAATAGATTTTCAAATGCGAACAATTCGTTAGATAGGTCTTTCCAAAGACAGGCTTCATAGATCCGACGTATCCCTATTAAATAAGCTTCCATTCCTTGCCCCATACTTGGTGATGTAAAACAACAATGTTGTTCATATGACAGTGACTGATGTGGAACAACAATGTTGTTCATATGAACCGTAACTGTAGAGTAACAACCTGCGATTGAGTAGACATAAATCATGTGACTCTTGCACTATGATAAGTGGTAAACCTCAATATGCACTATGTGAAGTGATAAACCACCAAAGATCACTTATATAATTTATAAAGATTATTTTAAATGAGTGGTTTAGGTGTTAATTCATCTCCTCCATTGTTTTCTCCACTGTTCTAAAAAACCCGCCTAGGCCCGCCTAGGCTTGAGGCTTGGGAGAAACGCCCCACCTTAAGATTTTGACGCCTTATGCTTGGTAAAACCCTTAAGGCGTACTTTTTCTCTAAAAACAACAATGCTTTAGTGAAACGATATCGCCTTTTAAAGATCTTTTTGCAAATCGGACCATTATCTCATCCAAAATAATCAAATAGTATTTTTATTTGCAAATAGTCGGACATATTTTTATGATATGTACAATTTTAGTATTTTAATAGCTTTGTTATGGTTAAAAAATATTAAAATATATTAAAAAGACCTAAACGCCTTTTCACGCCTTTTTACGCCAAGGCCCGCCTAGGCTTCTAAGGCTTAAGGCTTGGCCTCCACGCCTCGATCACGCCCCGCGTTTTTTAGAACCTTGGTTTTCTCTAATGGGTTAAGTGTGTATTATTTTAATATTTTGTTTCCTTTTTTATTTGCCTATATATAGGCAAGAGGTGTAATCTTGTAAACACATCATTCTTACTCACAATATAATTAGGAGTTTATTCACTTTTTGAGGTCTTGTGAGGCTTCTACCTTGTGCATTCAAGGGTTTAGGGTTTGATCCCTTTATTTCACCGCCTTTCACTACGTTAGTTGGTATCAGAGCCTTGATTTCGCCTGGCTCGATGGCGGAAGCAACCACTCTGACGACGCAAATCGTGAAGTGCATGCCCTTTGGGCAGTCGTGCAGGTTCAAGAACAACGGGTGAAGAAATGCATCAGACTGTCCAACGTGTGGATCAAATGGTGTAAGAGATACAACAAACACTCGCTAGAATTGATCTTGACGGCGACGCGCGTCAAAACCCAAGTAGGGGTTAGGCCCGTGAGGTTGCTCATGGCCGCCAAATCATGGGTCGAGGTGGTGCAGAATCAGACTCAAACGAGTTGGAAGAAGATATCTTGAACGTTCGCGGTTGGAGGGATCATCGCTAATATAGGAATGCTGATCTTCCTGAATATAAGATGAAAATTGATATTCCACATTTTAATGGACATCTTCGTATTGAAGATTTCTTTGATTGGATTAGTACGGTGGAAAGTTTCTTTGATATCATGAATATCTTCGAAGATAGGCAAGTGAAATTAGTGATTTACAAATTAAAAGAAGGTGCGTCAGCTTAGTGGGAGCAAATGCAGTGCAACAGGAGGCGCTAAGGGAAACAACCTGTTAGAACATGGGTGAAGATGAAAAGACTTGTGCAGGCAAAAATTCTTAGCTTTAGACTATGAACAATTGTTTTATCAACAATATCTGAATTGCCGACAGGGAATGCTGTCAGTCCCCGATTATACGGAGGAGTTTTACAAACTGAAGGCACAAGACAATTTGACTAAGACAGAGAGCCAACAAAATTGTTAGATTCATAGAAGAGTTGCGTCTGAAAATTTGTGATTTGATTAGCCTCCGCACCATGTGGAGTTTATCAGAAACAATGAATATTGCAACCAAGTTGAAGGCTCAGTTGGCGAGATCGACAAAGCAGATAATAATACATAAAGGGAAGTTTATACCAACCACCTAGTTTCAATCTCGAGCCAACGTTCCTGATCCAAGAGCGGGTACCAGTCGTACCTAGGGTGGTCAACCGAATCCTCTGACGCAGTAGAACCGACCTTACCTTGGCTAGTACGCTTATCCTGGAATGATTAAATGCTATCGCTATCAACAAGCATGACACAAGTCTAATGAGTGTCGTATGAGGCTGCGAGTAAACATGGTTGAGAGCGCGGACGGGGAAGAATCTAAACCAGTAGAAGATGAGTATGATCAAGCAGAGATCGCCGGGCCTGATGACGGGGATCGTGTGGCCTGTGCGGTGCAACGATTATTACTGCCCAAAGGAAGGAAGTTGATTATCAACGACACAACATATTCAAAACTCGTTGCACGATCAACAAGAAAGTGTGAAACGTAATAGTGGAAATTGGAAGCAGCGAGAATATTATGTCCAAAGCATTGGTTAAGGCCTTACAGTTGCAGATTGAGAAATACCCATCGTCGTATATAATCGACCGGATGAAGAAATGATCAGAAGTGTGTGTAATCGGCATAGTTCCTTTCTCAATTGGAAAGCACTATAAAAATGAGATCATCAGCGATGTCGTTGACATGGATGCTTGTCATGTAATACTTGGGAGACCGTGGCAATATGATGTAGGCGCCACCCACAAGGGCAAGGATAACACGTAGCAATTTGCGTGGCATGAGAAGAAGTTTGTCCTTGTTCCAATCAATGAAAGAGATACTGTACCCATTAGTTCTAAAATGGAGGGGCAGACTTTCCTAACGTTAGAGGAGAAAGTTTTGAGAGTTGATAAAGGAAGAGAAAGAGGGAATACCGCTGGTTGTGAAGGAAGAGATTGTAGAAGCTACGCTAATCCTTGAGATTCTGCAACCAATTATGGAAGAATTTTAGGATCTGATTTCCGCAGAGTTACCAGATCACTTACCACCAATACGTGACATTCAAAATAATATTGATTCGGTGTGCGGGTCTAGTCAATTGAGCTTATTCTATTACTGGATGAATCTTAAGGAGCACGAGATTTTGCAACAACAGGTTGAAGAGCTGTTACAAAAAGTACTCTAGAAAAGTATTGAGTCCTTGCGTTGTCCCTGCCTTGTTGGTGCCAAAGAAGGACGAAAGCTGGAGGATGTGCATGCATCAAGGTTTTAAAAGGCTAGGCTAGGCGAGGCGAGGCGAGGCGTTTTAGTCGCGACGAGGCGAGGCGTAAGCCTCACCAAAAAGAAAAAAAAAGAGAGTAAAATAATATTAAAAAAATACTAATAAAATCATAAAAATAAAATAACAAAGAAGTATAAAATAAAACTACAAAAAAAACATCCTTGAGGACTTTCTAGCATAGTTTGACATTTTTTTGCTCCCCCGAGATAACTTTAAAAAAAAAGTAATTTAAGAAAATCAATTTTAACAAATTGGTTATTTTACAATATGATAATAAATTAATCAATGCAAAATCATATTGGCAAAATCAGTTTTTGAGCTTCATTCACATATTGGTTATTTTATAATATGACCATAAATTAATCAATGCAACTTAACAAGCAAATTTATTAAAAAAACATTGATTTTCAAGCTAAGATTAAAAAAACAGCAATTTTATTAAAAAAAATAAAAAAACATATCAGCCTAAGTTTATTAAAAAAAAACCTTTAATATATATTAGTTTCTTAAAATATATTCAGTTTAGTTAAAGAAAACATATTAATCTAAGTTGAAAACCAAAAAAACATAAACCTTTTAAAAAAAGTCATATTGAAGTTAATTTGGAAAAAACATAATTTTTATAAAAAAACAGCGACTTTATTTGGACAAATTAAAAAAACAGAAACCTTTTAAAGTTATTTTAACAAATTAGTAACCCTTTTAAGTTATTGCAACAAATTAGTAACCTTTTGAAGTTAAAAAACAATTTTTTTACACAAAAAGTGATTAAAACTCAAAAATAGTGAAAAACAGTAAAAAAAAAACAAATAACAATTATTTAAAACTAAATTTATAATAAAAATATAGTTTCAAATAGTTATTATAAACAAATTAGTAACAAAAAACAAATTAAGAAGAAAACGATGTCCATAATTCTTACTTAGGGCCAGACGAAGGCCGGAAAATTAGGAACGAGGGTCGGAATGGAACAAATCAGTGCCGAAATGAACAAAACGTCGGAATCAATGCCGAAATGAACAAAACAACGCCGGAAAAGAGGCGTACGCCTCATCGCCTTAAGGCGTTTTGCCTCAAGGCGCACGCCTCTCACAGAAAAGGCGTAAGCCTCAACCCTACTGCCCTCCGCCTCGCTTCGAGGCAGCGCCTCGTTTCGCCTTTTAAAACCATGGCATGCATAGCCGCACCATCAACAAGATCACAGTGAACTACAGATTTCCGATCCCAAGGCTCGATGACATGTTGGATATGCCAGAAGGGTATAAGGTCTTCACCAAAATAGACCTATGTAGTGGTTATTACCAGATTCGGATCCGGCCTGGAGATGAATGGAAGACAACCTTCAAGACCAAATAAGGATTGTTCGAGTGGATGGTTATGCCGTTCGGGTTGGCAACTGCTCCCAGTACCTTCATGCGACTTATGAATCAGGTGCTCAAATCAATCATCGGTTTTGTTGTTTATTTCGACGACATTTTGGTATATAATCGTAATGAGGCGGATCATATGGGGAACTTGAGAGAGGGTTTGCTGACTTTGTGTGCCCACAAGTTGTATATAAACTTGAAAAAGTGCAGTTTTATGAATCGTTGTTTTGGGCTTTATTGTGGGGGTCGGATGGCCTTCGAGTTGACAAAGAAAAGGTGCGAGCCATAAGAGATTGGCCCACACCTGAGACAATGACCGACGTATGCAGTTTCCATGGACTTGCAATGTTCAATCGAAGGTTTATCCGAAATTTCAGCACCATAGCTGCACCAGTGACTTCCTCTATGAGGAAGGGATAGTTCCAGTGGGGAGCGGAGCAGGAGGCTAGCTTTACGTTACTGAAGGAAAATTTTTGTTCTGCACCAGTATTGGCCTTACCAAACTTTGATAAACTATTTGAGGTTGAATGTGATTCTGCAGTTATAGGGATTGTGATTGTTCTGTCTCAAGAAGGAAGGCCAATAGAGTATTTCAGTGAGAAGATGAACGAGGCGAGGAAGTTATGAACCACTTATGAGTTGGATTTCTTTGCTGTGTTTCGTGCCTTAAGGCATTGGGAACATTATCGTATCCAACGTGAGTTTGTACTCTACAGTGATCACCAGACCTTGAAGTTTGTGAATAGTCAGAAAACTATGAACATGATGCGTGATCGTTGGATCACTTTCCTACAGAAGTTCACCTTTTCTATGGGTAGATTAACAAGGTGGCTGATGTACTAAACAGACGAGCGTATTTTCTTACCATTCTTAGGGTCGAGGTCGTGGGATTTGATTGGTTAAAGGAGCAGTATGTGAACGATGAAGACTTCCAAGACATTTGGGAGAAGTGTCGGTCAAAGCTGCCGCCATCCCAGACTGGCACTTCACTTTATTGGCTTTACTAATGTAACCTTCTGAGTCCTCGTGCTCGTAAAGACGCTATCTCTACAACCGCCCCAAGCCTTTGTTCTCAAAGTCACCATCGCTTGCAGTTTTACAAGGAGACTTTATTACTTAACCTATTAACCTCTAACCCTAACGTGCGAGCGGCCTTAACTAATCAAGCTGCGTGTCCCATACCGTAGATTCTCACGTCCACGACGGTTTCCTCTTCCGGGCTAACCGTATGTGCATTTTGAGGACATTCCTTCAAGAGCAGATCATCATAGAGCTGAATAGCGGTGCGTTGGGAGGTCACCTAGGTAAGCAGAACACCATTACCTTGGTAGAAGAACGTTATTTTTGGCCGCAGTTGAAGCGAGACCTAGGCAGATATGTGATGAAATCTCCTATATGCCAGAGTGCGAAAGGACAAGTACAAAATACAAGACTTTATATGCCAGTGCTGGTGCCGGAGCATGTTTGGGAGGATTTGCCCATGGACTTTATGTTGGGACTGTCACAAACCCAACGCAGGATGGATTCTATAATGGTGGTGGTTGACAAGTTTTAAAAAATGGCACACTTCATTCCCTTCAAGAAGACCGATGACGCTTCTAATATTGCCAATATATTCTTTAGGGAGATAGTTCGTTTTCATGGGGTGTCCAAATCTATTGTGTCTGACCGTGACGTGAAATTCATTAGTCACTTCAGGAAGACTTTTTGGAGGAAGCTAGATAGTGCTTTGAAGTATGGCAGCACAGGACACCCCCAGACCGATGGCCAAACCGAAGTTACGAATTGTACTTTGGGTAACTTAATTCGTTGCACGTGTGGAGATAGACCCAAACAATGGGTTGCAGTTCTTCTTAAGATGGAGTTTGCATACAACATCATGATGAACCGATCGACTGGCAAAACTCCTTTTGAGATCGTGTACAGTAAATCCCCACAACATGCTTTGGATTTGGTCCTAATATCAAGGTTGCCGGGGTTTAGCATTGCAGTAGAGAATATTGCGGAGAGGGTCCAGAAAATACATGCCGAAGTAAAGCAAAATTTGGATCAAGCTATTGCAAAGTACAAAAAAGCGGCAAACAAACATCGGAGGATCAAAGTTTTTTAGGTTGGAGATTTAGTCACGACTTATTTGCGCAGAAACAAATTGCCAGTAGTTATAAGAAATTGAAGAACACGAAGTAAGGGCCATTTCGTACCTCCAGGAAGATTAACGACAATACATATGTGGTGGAACTTCCAGATGATATGAATATTTCATCCACCTTAAACGTTGCTAACCTATTTGAGTATCATCCTCCAAACGAACCGCTTTACCCTAACTCGAGGGCGTGTTTTCTCCAAGTAGAGGGGACTGATGTGGAACAACAGTGTTGTTCATATGAACAGTGACTGTAGAGTAACAACCTGCCTTGGGTTGAATAAACATAAATCAAGTGCCTCTTGCACTATGATAAGTGGTAAACCTCAATATGCACCATGTGAAGTGATAAACCACAAAGACCACTTCTATGATTTTTAAAGGTTTCTTTAAATGGGTGGTTTAGGTGTTAATTCATCTCCTCCATTGCTTTCTCTAGTGGGTAAAGTATGCATTATTTTAATGTTTTGTTTTCTTTTTTACTTGCCTAAATATAGGTAATAGGTGTAAGCTTGTAAACACATCATTCTTTCTATTAATATAATTTGGAGTTTATTCACTATTTTGAGGTCTTGTGAGGCTTCTGCCTTGTGGATTCAAGGGTTTAGGGTTTGATCCCTTTATTTCATCTTTTTCCGCTACATCACTTGCCTACGATAAATTTTCTCCCAACAGCGTCACTACGAGTCAAGAATCTCCTCAATCTTTTGCAAAGCTGAGCTTGATTAAATTTCACTAGGCGTTTTATCTCCAAACCTCCATTTTTATATGGGAGCTTGCTATATATCAGCTCACAAGATGATACTTTTATCCGTTCCCATGCCTTTTTAAAGAAAATGTTTCTGGAATTTCTCTTGCCACCGAGATTGGAATAACACTATGGGTCCATTCGACAGCAAGTGGTTTGAGGGGAAAAAATTTCCATGGCTACGTTTATCATGGCAAAATTTGCCATGGAGTTGTGTGCGTTTGATAGCACTATATTTTCAGGTGGCAAATCCTATTATTTTGATAATTTTTTTAGGGATTAGGATAAGAGAGAAAGTGTTTGTACGTATATTACATGGCGAGGGACTTAATAATGGAAGGGTCTGATATTAAAAAAAATACGATATTGAAAAGTTTGATATAAAGAAAATGGATGTAAAGAACAATAAGAGGAATATGATTTAAAAAAATTATATTAAGAAAGTTTTGATTTAAAAAAAATGATATAAAGAAGAATACGATATTAAAAAAATATGATGTGAAACAATCTTATCATATGGCCATATTTGATTTGAAAAATGATGATATGAAAAAAATCTGATATAAAAGGAGTGATAAAAAAACTGATATAAAGAAGAATATGATATTAAAAAATCTGAGGTAAAAAAAAATCGGAAGGAAAAAAAAGCTGATATATAAAACAAAATCTGAAATGAAAAAAAATGATATAAAACATACCATTGATTTAATAAAATTAAAAAAACCTTAATTTTAACAAAAAAAGTGAACAAATCTTGGGTGGCAAAATTTTCTTTCGGTATAAGCAAACCAAAATTTTCCACAAAAAGATGGAAAAGCATTTCAAATTGCATGTTGCATGGAAAAATTTTCACGTCAAATTGTACAAACGCGCATAAAAATGGGCAAAAACTCATTTGCTAGCAAATTATGCCTATCAAATGGACCCTAACATCCACAAAGCAAGTGGGGAGTTTACTTTGAGTACTCGCAAGAAGCACAAATTACCCTGTGGAGAGGCATTGAAATTTCCATCCTACCACTCTCTTCTCATACCTCCCAACAATAGCCATGACAATATATTGTTAAATTTGGCCCTGTTGGGTAATCCTAGATAATTAATGGGGAGGCTCCTAACGTGAAACCCTATGATTATAACCAGCCCTTAAAAGTTTATATCATTACCAATACGGCCCTTACAAATTTATATCATCACTAATACGATAAATAACGAGATTCGTCATATTTATATTTAATCCATGAACAAGCTTTGGAAAATTCAAAAGTACCAACCTAAGGTGTCTCCTTGGGATTCCTCTGCCCCCCAAGCCATTTATCAACTGCCAACAATAATTGGGAAACTGTCACCTCCTTACCTCCAAACTATCCGGATGAGAAGCTGACAATGAATCCTTCTGATGCAGCGCTGCCCATAAGTTTTAGGGGTCGGTGATTCTCGTGCAAATCTTTTTTCAACCATCTTCAATCGTTATCCTAGAACATTCTTCTGTGTCATTAAACTTATATGGACAGTCGGTATTCCTTCAAAAGTACAAGTATTTCCTTGGTTTGTTGCTCATGGGAGGGTTAACGCTTGTGAATTTGTCTAAAAGAGATGGCCTAATTAGAAACTATTTCCTAATTGGTGTGATTTATGATGCAACTCAAATGAAGATTTAAATTGCATGTTTATTCATTTTAACATGCCATAGTTTGATGATGTAAAGTTTGGGGTGGATTTGGTGTGGAGGGAGTGCTTCGTACACATACTAAAGAATATTTTCTTATGGAAACGTTGCTTCATGGAGATAGGCACAAAGCACACACATTTATGAAGATGCATTGTGATGGTGGCTTTTTGGATTATTTTGAAGGAAAGCAATTCAAGATTTTTTCAAGATGAGAAGATAGAGAAAAAACGCGCATATAGGAGAAGATGAAGTCCGCTGCAACTGCTTGGGCCTTTTTGTCTCCTTGTTTTGGAGAAGCCTTTTCCCCCCGTCCCTTAACTGGACAACCTGCACATAGAGTTTTCATCTATTGCCTTTTTTTCAGATTTGGTCAGAAATATCTGTATCTGCTGGACAGCTTGTCCATATCCTGTAATCATTTGAACATGAATGGAATTAATTTTGTTTCTGATAAAAAATTATATGTGAAACTGTAAGCTGTAAGTATATTGTGAAACTACTTGTTCATTGTTTCTTTTAAATTGTATTTTCAGTTGTGACTTTATTTTTTGTTCAAATACAGCTCATAAAGCTAAATCTTCAGCCCGATTCAAAAGGTTCTTATGTAGAAGTTCTAGAAAGGTATGTCAACCTGGGGCCAATTGTTGATTTCTGTGTGGTGGATTTAGAGAGGCAAGGACAAGGTCAGGTCGTAACTTGCTCGGGAGCCTATAAAGATGGTTCTCTTCACATAATTCGAAATGGAATTGGAATTAATGAACAGGTCAGGCTTCTGTAAATACCCCCCCCCCCCCCCCCCCCCCCTCCCTCTCTTTTTTTTTTGTTGCAAATTTCCTCCATTATCCATTTCTTTACATTGAAACTTAAACTGAGTAGAAATTCCACTTTGTAGGCATCGGTAGAACTTCAAGGGATAAAAGGAATGTGGTCATTAAGATCAGCTACTGATGACCCACATGACACCTTCTTGGTTGTTAGCTTCATTAGTGAGACACGGATTTTGGCCATGAACCTTGAGGATGTGTTGGAAGAAACTGAGATAGAGGGTTTTCTACCTCAAGTGCAAACTTTGTTCTGTCATGATGCTGTATACAATCAACTTGTACAGGTATGTTCTGATGCCTAGATTCTTTTTTTGTTGCCTACTATTTGCTAGATATAATCATTTTCAATTGACCCCAAGTGAATGAATGTTTTTCTTGATTAATTTATATGTTCTAGTATTGATTCTTTACCCAAAAGGGAAAAAACATGTATGATAAATGAGTTGAAGTTTAACTTGTCAATAGTCATTGTATTGTTGCACGTTGCAAAAAAAATCTTCAGGATTCTTGGTTGAGCACTCAGCGCGTCAGAGGTCTCTTAGCAAATTGCTCTTGATCAATGTCAACCTGCATCCCTTGCAAGGAGACGTGGCATTTGTTTGCTCTTGCTAGAATGCAGGTTTCTTTAATATGCTCTTATCAGAAAAAAATGCAGGAAGCAGAAGAAACTGATAGTTATGGAATCTTTTGTGGAAGGACAATTTATGATCGATTTTCCGAAATGAAATCGATGGAAATGAGCCCCATTTTAGGGTGTTATTATTCATTTAATTTTATTTTGTTATTTTGTTATTTTCTTTAATTTTTTTAATTGTATTTTCATTTGTTTTTCTTTAGTATTTAAAGGTAAGGAGTAGTGATGACTTTTTTGTAATTAGGACCTTAGTTTGGAGCCTAAACTATTCCTCCCCTTTAAATACCCAACTTGTAAGCCTCATTTGAGGTAGACTTGAATTTTGAAACAGAAAAGAGTGTTTCTCTTTCTTAAAGTGTGTTAGATATTTGTAGGAGTCTTTTGACGTGTAGTTTAAGTCAAATTGGTATCAGAGCGGGTGTCGCTCTAACATTGGTGTTTGGTGTATCGTTTTTTTTTCTTTTTTAATTTTTTTATTCAAATCTTACACTACATTCGATGGCTACAAGAAAATCAAAACAACAAAAAGAGATTCAATAACTCACCCAAAGAATGAAAGAGTTGGTGCAAACACAACAACAAATAACCTAAAAGTTTGATCTCCTTATCCAACTCATCTCCTCTAAAATCCAATACCTTAATCCTAGACCTCCCACCACCACCACTATCCAAACCCTAGCCTCTAACACCAACCCTGCTAACTTAACCCTAAACACAACCCCCCTACCCCACCCCCTCTCCAATTCCATGGCTGCCCCACCCTAAAAACCCTCTTCCGCTGACTGCAACCAACACAACCCCATGGCTGTACACCTAACCCTAACCACAAACCACCACCCCGACGACCTTAAAAATACCTCCCCTACCCTCGAAACCTTAAACCCCGACCCCTATGATCCATCCCGCCCTGCCTTCGGCCCGGGTTAGCCCTCAAGGACTGCCCCTGGGTCCGCCAATCTGCCCGCAACACTCCTTTTTCCCTCCCGCCCTACTTCCATCTCTACACCCTACCCCTCCACCGCCGGCAAACTTCTGAACACCCACCCCCTAAATACCAGTCCATATCCACCCCCATTTTTGGGGCTATACACCCCATACCTTCCTTACCCAGCCTCAAACCCTTTTACCCGCTTCCAAACCATGGTCTTTGATCTGGGTGGACGTTTTTAGGATTGCTTTGGAAGGGAAGAAGAAGAAATGAAGACCAAGATTTGGGGGTGTTTGATTTCTGAAACTCCTCAAGTTTCTGAAATTACTTTTTGGCCCCCACAAGTTTTTGGAACTTTTGTTCCTCATGAATCCCCGTATTTTTTGAACGCTCGAGGACGAGCTTGGTCTTAATAGGGGGAGAGTGATGAAAATGGGCCCCATTTTAGGGTTTTATTAGTCATTTTATTTTATTTTGTTATTTTCTCTATTTTTTTAATTGTATTTTCATTTGTTTTGCTTTAGTTTTTAAAGGTAAGGAGTAGTAATGACATTTTTGTAAATAGGACCTTAGCTTGGAGACTAAGCTACTACTCCCCTTTAAATACTCACTTGTAAGTCTCATTTGAGGTAGACTTGAATATTGAAATAGAAAAGAGTGTTTCTCTCTCTTAAAGTGTTAGATATTTTTAGGAGCCTTTTGACGTGTAGTTTACGTCAGAAATGCAATAGAGTTCAACTCTAATACAAATTGGCCTCTCTAGGGGGCCTGTGTGACGTGTTGTAATGAAGTTTCTTGAACTTGTTATTTGTCGAGGCAAGAGCGGCATTTTTGGGGACAACTTCAGGATTCATTATAGCTAGGCATAGCTTTTTAATGGATGGATATGATTTTCCAGCCAGATATATGACTTATATGCTGTTAAAGTTCCGACAATGGTAGAGAGGAATGTTTTCAGGCATGAGAGCAGCATAGTGACATACTCCAACATAGATTGAAAATGATTATGCCAAAAAAAATAAATTACTTGAGAAGCAATGAGGGGTTGTGGAACACAAAGGGTCGGTCGGCCATTCACCAAAGGGGGTAACAGGGTCTGATGGCCTGCTTTTGATAGACATCAATCCTCCTTTTCCTCTGATAATCCATTGTTTGGGCTTGAATTTGGGAGGTACGTTTATTTTTCTATTAGTATGGGAGAGGGGAGAATGGTGAGGTTCTGGCAGGAATGTTGGTGGGGGGATGACTTACTAATGGTCAGATTTTCTTGTCTATATCGATTATAAGGGGGTTGTTATTGCAGACTACGTGGTTTGGAGCGGTAGGTGTGTAGAATCTCCAGCTATGTAGCACGGACACGGGTGTCGTGTCCGACACGACACGGACACGCCGACACGGCAAATCTAAAAAAATAAGGACACGACACGGCGGGGGACACGGTATTAAATAAATATTTTTTATAATTATTTTTATATATAAAAAATATGAAATATCACATTAATGCTAATCTCATACTAAGAATAACATTAAACATATAAGCATTAAGAGTATTAAATCCATTCTACACATCAAACATCACAATGATACTAAATCCCATACTAATAATAACAATCAAAATGCATATGGTTAATGCAATTTATTAAACAGAGATTAAAAAAAAAAGAATAAATAGGTGAGAAAAAGGAAAAAAAACATATGTTTCCTGCCCCCTTTTTTTAAAGTTATTATATATTTATGTCAGTCGTGTCCCTTACGTGTCTCAGCCGTGTCCCTTGCGTGTCCCAGCCGTGTTCAACTATTTTTAAATGCCTTTTAAGCCCGACACGCCATGTGGCGTGTCGGACACGTGTCCAAGCCGTGTCACTTGCGTGTCCGTGTCCTTTGAGTGTCCGACACTCGTACGCAGCCTTCGGAGAAGTGTCCGTGCTTCATAGATCTCCAGTATAGGTGATAGTTTCATGATTCGGAGTTGGAGGATATGGGGCCTTGATGGGGATGATGGTCAGAGAGAGGGTGTCAGAGGGGTGGGAGGGATGAGTTACGGTGGAGGGGAAAAGGGGAAGGAGGAATTTTGATAGATTTTTTTATAACCTTTTGATAGGCGAGGGCCCTTTTCATTTTCGTTACGGGTGGTGGGCGTACTAGGGCTCCGATGAAGGTTTCTTTTTTCATGCGAACGGCCGTAGGGGTTATTCTTACCACTGATATTTAAGGCTCATGAGAAAGTTTATTGTGAATTGTTGTCGGCTTTGTATATGTGATTATTAGTTAGACTATCACCTCTTACTCCATTGTATGTTGGTGAGGAGATTGTGGGGGGTGTTGGTCTTCTTTAGAGTGCATTGGGTGATGCCGAAGACTGGTGGAGACGTTGGAGTACTGGAGTGCGATCCCGGTGAGGAAATCAAGGAGGGAGGCTTGGAGATTGGCACCCATATGCCTAATGTGATTGACGTGGATGGTGGATTTTCGATATTTCTTTTTGTAACTAGAACAAGAGATGTTTTGATGGTACGGAGTCATTGGCTCGGCTCAGTCTATATAGGATGCTATGTTATCTCTTTTGTATTTATGGTTTAGAGATAGTTACTCGATCCTTTGTTGTCTTATTTTGAGTTTTTGGATGAGTTACGTACGAGGGACTAAATTCGTATGGCTCCTATTTTTTTTTTGTAGGGCAGAGCCCCACCTCTATTTTTTTTGTTGATTTTTTGGTATATCTCCTCTATTTTTTTGTGTACTTCTAAAAAGATGTAAACTCAACACGCCCACTACTGCAGAAGGCATCAATCATCGAATAACACCGCACCTTTATTGGCCATCCAATATAAAATAGAATCAATAAAAGGGACCACTTAGATCATGGTGCATCTCATCCAAAAGCTCACTCAGTCATCTTCACATAATAGGGCTTATTGAAAGCCTGAAACCCTTAATGCAGCAGTGTCACATTATGCGTCTACCAATGGTGAGGCAAAAAGTCGACGGACAGCGACAAAAGGAGAAGCAACAACATTATGACGAGTAAGGCGAAAGGTGTGGTGAGGATATTTTTGCCATGTGATTCGAGTGAGGGTTCTGCGACCAACAACTGAATGAAACTTTGGACTCAACGAAATTGAAAAGCACATAGATGAAATATAATCACAGCGAACATTGATAGGAGATTAACCCCAATGCAACTTTATCTATGGCTTTAATGATACTACTTTGATGACCAAAAGAATGAACTCTTCCCCTTACTACAACACCCATCATATCATATATCTATATAAAAATAACCGCCACAAAAACTTCTAGAGGATCGTAGTGGTCTGGTGGACGACAAGATGCATCGCCGGCTGGTGGAAGCGCCGATCATGAAAAAAAAAAATGCTCTGATACCATCTTGAATTTCGAGAATACTAAATAACACCATATATATCATGGTTCAAGGTCTCAGTATCAGGCACCCGATTTTCAACTCGGTCGCGGTATCGGGTGATACGCAAAGATACGATTTTTAGGGAGCGCAAAATAATCCGGGAAAAATGTAGAAAATTTTAAAAAAATAAGATTAACAATGTGGACCAATGAGATACATTCAAACCCATCATTCAATATGCATTGCATTGTAGAATTGGTTATACTGAAGCGCGACAATGTTGTCAGATTCAATATTGCATTGTAAACTATTAATAATATTGAAAAACAATCTAATGCCACATAAAACTAGATAAAAAAATTACTGGGAAGATAAATATAAATGATTACAATGCTTCATCATTTTTATATCCCTATCTAGTTGCGGTATCGATCATACGGATTTGGATAGGGGTAATTTCTTTCAGTTGGGTAAGGAAAGAAATATGAACTATATTGCTGCTCAGATGGTTGGGATGACTGGCTAGGTGATCCATAATTTGGAAATTGTGGATGACGATCTCCCGGTTGACTACCGTGATGATAATATCCAAAACCTCTATACCCAGAACTATCAGTTGAAGACCCACCATATTGTGTCCCTTGATTATATCCATAATAATCACCACACGTTGTGCCGTTACTAGTAGATCCATAATGGTCTCTATAACAATTATAGTAACCACTTGTACTAGTACTGGTAGATCTTGGAAGTTGTGCAGGACCATAATTATCTGTGCCACTCCCACTCCCACTCCCAGAGATACTATGTCTTCCACCGCGGTATGCATGATCTGCCATTAAACTCATTGCCCGTAGTTGATCATCAAGACGTTGCTGATCATATCCGCTTGAATACACGTCACTACTAGGGAATCTTGTTAAATTGTCTAAATGCCTTCGTTGTTCACTGATACCCGGGCGATAGCCATGATCTGTGTCTTGCTTGGCATTGTAGTTTTCATCTCCTTGTGCCCATGTCATACCACCATCATGTTGTGTACCAGTGTTTTAAGAACCACTCCTTTGGTGGTTACCACCAACTCCACTCCTTTGTCGGTTACCACTCGTTGTTCCCTTACTAACATCTCCCTTGCCACCACCTTCATCATCGTCGTCATCATCATCATCATCATCATCATCATCGTCGTCGTCGTCATCGTCATCATTTTCATGATTACCATAAGTACCAGAAATATCTTGCCAACTATCATCACCACCATGATTATCATCATAACTGGAAAGAACACTGACCGGTGTCGGTTGATTGTGACCCCCCCGTCGTCCTTCCCCTTCGCTTTGTTGAATACCTTCATCCAACCAGTCTAAGTCATCGGTCAGTAAGACCCCTTCATCATTCTCTCGGGTCCACTCATCCAAGATGTCATCCTCCTCAAATATTAAATTCAAATCTATTGGATTGTAGAAATTTTCGGTATCTCGCATGTACATCAAATTCCTAACTTTAAGTCGCGAATTGTAATGCACATACACCAATTGATGCAATTTTTTTATTGCCAGTCGGTTGCGAAGTTTTGTATGGATGAGAGACCATGTGCTCCAATTTCTCTCACAACCCGAAGATGAGCATGTTTGACTCAGTACTTTGATAGCAATGCGCCTAAGATTGGGTGCATCCTTACCATAATTTTTCCACCACTCAGCTGGAAGAGAAGATTTGACTGCTTTCATGGTAAGATCTGAGCCAAAATCCCCTCTCTTATTCGTAAAGAGTTTAACCGAAAAGGCAAACAAATCAATTTAGAAACAATACATATATGAAATAAATATTACTCGATGGAAACAAATTTATACCTTATTTATTGCCAAGGCCTGTTTCTGTACGTCTGGCTCTAGCCTTTTGATGACCTCTTTAAGTCCGGCTCTTATCTTGGGATGACTTGAAAAATTAAATGAATACTGAAACACCAGATTTAAGAAATATCCTGCGGCATGGAAGTCTCGGTGCAATTCTCTCCCATCTTCCATCGATCACCTGCCAATATTTCTTCCAGTTTCTAACAATTGCCTGGATTGCTATGTGACACCCCGACTAATTAAATACCGGGTAGCTACTCCTTTATTAAATTAATTCAAAATGCCAAGTTGGCTCAGTTAATAGCATCACTGTCGAAAACATTTTAATATTACTAACCACCTAGTATTTAAAAAGCAAGTTGCCAAATTTTAATTTAAGTCTGATTAACATGCAACAAATGTAATGAAGAAATAAATAACACCATTCACCATACTGAAGTAAAATGAATAACCATCACTATAGAGTAAATAAAGTCTGGAGGAAAACTCCTCACTACAATCCCATAATTGAAATAAATAAACTGAAACAATACATGCTAAAGTCTGAAAACTGAAATGTAAAAGATGCCTCTAATAGAAACGGGTAACATGCCCTACACTGATAGATAGTGACTCTGGAATCCAAAAGATCGAAGCGTCTATAAGCAAAGTCCCTGTAGCTTCCACAAGCAGCTACAGCTCGTCACCTGAATGAGTATCCTATGCTTGGTGTCCTTGTGGCTGGGCACCTAAAATGGTTTTACAAGAAAAAGATTTGAAAAGCAAACGGGTCAGAGCCCGAATGTGGAGTTATATTTTAAAAACCTGCAAGTGCTTTAAAAAAACATTTAAAACATTAAATGCAAAGTACATGTTAGGACGTGCACTCACATTATATTCTCACCTCTCGTCTAACTGTGCACTCCTAACGCAAATACCCATCTACAACGATATAAACCACTAGCTAAGTGACGGCATAACTAGCTAGACTGCCAAAGGTCCTACCCATAATACTTGGTTCCATTAACATAATAACGCTCGTAATTAAATAGGGATTTTAATGTAAACTCAGTTACTAAATATGCCATATATATAAGTATCAGTTAACTCATTCTATATCTCGAAACAATACCGTAATATGTTCACAATATTAACATGAGGATTCCCATTAATTAAATGTATATTATTCACATCATAAATATACAATACAAGCACCCCGCAATCTAAGCTGTAGTGCACACATACTCTGCTATCCATCCCGGTACATCACGTACATAAGGATTACATATTCCGAATCTCTCAGGAATAGTTTACCGATAACAACATCACAAATAATGGAGGCGAACACAGTCACCATCACGTGAGTCACGCACATACTTACGCTCCCACGGTCAGCGGACTTATTAATATCACAATAAGTCTTTCTATGACCTATGTTCATCAAGGTACCAGTCTATATCCCCCCCGTAGGCACACAAGGATTAGAGGGTCCTAAGCGAACGCAAACCTCCCGTGATAGCAAGTATGGTAGGTATGTCATACACACAATCCATATACCAATACTAAGTAAACACACATCTTAGTAATACCATATTTTAATCGTAGTACTATTCTCAATCTCGTACTAACTCGTAATTATCACTATATATGCTATACCAGTTTATAATCATACGTGCCATAATTAATTCTCACATCGTAGTGGACACTCACGTCTCGACCCAAACCGTCCATGTAATACAACTCTCGTATGTAAATTTCTCCTCATAAATACCCAAATGTCCCAATCCTATCATTACTACATCTACGGAATGATATCTATATCCTCAAATCAGTTTACGGAACTCCAAAAGTCAAAACAGTCCAAAATGGCCCAAACTGCCAGCTCGTTAGAAGTCTCGTTCGAACGAGTGTTCGAACGAGTTTGGACTGTCATCTCGTTAGAAGTCTCGTTCGAACGAGGCTGTTCGAACGAGATCCCAGTTCGTTCGAACGAACTGTCCCTTCTAACGATATCTCGTTTGAACGAGATATCGAACGAAATCCCTACTCGTTAGTAACGACTGGTCAACTCGTTAGAAGCTCGTTCGAACGAGTTCGTTCGAACGACCTGGGGCTGCTTCTAACGACTGACCAGTTTCGGCCCAGAATTTTCCCAATTCGTTTTCCATCCATTTTTACTTCTCAAACCTCTTCTAAAATTCGTTCCAACAATATATTGAGTTCTCTAATTATCCTCAAACATGCCAAGGTGCTATACTAACATCATTAAAGGGGTTTAATACCTTCTAAACATCATTAAATCACAAATTTCTACATAAATTCCCAATTTTCTTCAAGAACATAAACCCTAGGTTCTTCTCATCAAAATTTCCCAGATTTTAATCCGTTTATACATCACATAGATATGAAATCTCTGTATTAAATCTTCAAACAATGTTTCTACATGCAAACCTATCCCAAAATTAAACAACAATCTTCCAATTTCATGGGTTTTCTTTTAACTCTTATATAAGATTGATTAACAATGTTTCTAACATGGAAAAAGCATTCACTGCATAAGGAATGTAATTTAAATCACTTGCCTTGGTTTGATTCCGGATTTGGTGTTGATTTGATGAAGAATTTCTGCAGAATTTCTTCTCTCCGAGCTTCCTCTCTAATGGTGGCTTAAGGTGGCTAGGGTTTGATTTGGGGAAACTTAGAAAACCTAAATGACAACCTACGTAGCCTTCTAGGTTAATATGGGTTGGTTAATGGGCTTAATGGGTTTAATCCACATCAGATTTACATCTCTAATTTTCGTCACTTTTAATTCCTAAAAATGTAAAATTACCAAAATACCCTTTAAGTTACCGGTATGGCCTAAAAATACCCCGGGACCCAAACTATACCCCCGGCTAGTGTTTTCTGACTATCTCGACCCTTCCGGACGCGTTGGCGCACTCAAAACGACCATACGGATTATAGATTTTAAATTCACTTTTATTAACAAAATATTATACCGTGACGCGGCGGTCCCACGCGTCTCAACAAAATTTCTAAAATGCCGTATATAAATCCCACGACAAATTTTATAATACCAAGTTCATATATGATCATATATGCACATAATCAAATACCAATTCGCATCACATTAGTATTTTTATCCCGGATTAATTTCCAATTAATACGCATTTAATTAATTAATCCCAAAAATAAATATAGACAAAAGTACGGGGTATTACATGCTAGTTTTGATTTATCCACCCATTCGTAAATGATAGATAATGTAGGCTTTTTATCTTGGTCTACGATCTTCAAAAGCAATACTAAGGGCTCGATAATATTAGCAACTTTGGCAGCCCATTGCCAGAATCGATCTGCTAGAATTAAATCTGACACTTTAGTGGCCGCACTCCTTCGGGTCCTCTCACGGTTGTATTCACGCCATTCATTCGTGGTACACATTCGCTTCAACTCAGACTGATAGCGAATGAGACTCTCAAGGGCAATAAACTCGGTAGCTAATCTCGTAATGCCTGGCCGTAGCAACTCCCTATCTCTGGTATACTCCTTCATTAAATTCACAACTTTTTGACTGTTATATATGAGCGAGGTAATTGATTTGGCATCATTCAATACCGACTTGATTGACTTCATATTTCCAATTTTCTCTAACATCAAATCAAGACAATGTGCTGGACAAGGTGACCAAAATAAGTGTCTCCTTTTCGCCATTAATAACGCGCCAGCCGCCTTAAAATTTGGCTCGTTATTAGTGACAACATGTACGACGTGAGCCTCGCCAATTTCCTCCACAACTTTGTCCATAAGGGAAAAAATATAATTCGCCGACTTGATTTTGTTAGTTGTGTCAACAGAAGTGTGAAATATCATATTACGATCACAGTATACCATGAAGTTTATGATAGGCTTCTTCGTCCTTCAACTCCACCTGTCACACATGATTGTGCAACCATACTCAAACCATTTCTCCTTTAGAGTTGCTATGTACGCATCCACCTTTTCTACCTCCTCATCCAAGTAAACACCTCCAATCTGATAACCACTTGGACCTTTAATCCCCGGACCCTCTGTAGCAATCGTATCAATCATATGTTGATAGGCAGGTCCACAATCAGCAGCATGGAACGGGATGACATTAAAATGAAAGAACTTGCTAATAGCCCTCCCAACATTCTTTACTCCATCTTTAGAGAACATGGATTTCACAGTTTTCTGAGTAGACTTCCTCGACCTAAACATGGAAGGGTCCATCCCTCGAGCAGGCAATTCAACCCCCGGTTTCAATGACCACGATCTTGACACGTGCGGTCGCTTAACCCAGATGTGGATGGCCTTGGCCCGAAAACTGAATGTCTTTGTTGTTCTCCTGCCATTCTTCAACTTTCTTTCATAGCAGCTTTCAATTGTGCTAATTCTAAACGGATGATATCATGTTCATTAACGTCATCACCATCTTCACTGGCATCATCTTCATCATAGTATTGGGTTTGCTCTCGCAAATTCTCTACTTGTTTCTCCTTCTTCCTCTTCTCCAGGGCCCGTTGCTTCATACCATCTGTAAGAATTTTTTTAATATTAGTTGCTATCTCCCTAGGAGCGTGGCGACATGGTTCGACATTGCCTTGCACTCCAGCCAAGTGTTCTTTTAGTCTGGTGACACCACCACTAACGACCTTGTTACATTAATTGATAGCAATCTTCTTATTTCCACCAACAGCAGTTCCATGCTCCCACCCAATATCTAGTTTATGAGCCATTCTACAAAATGAAAAGGATACTAATGTTATTTTTTGTTCAAAATAAAAAAGATACAAATTTTATTATGTAATTTTGTTCAAAGTTTTTAAAAAATAACTCGACTAAAAAATTCAGTCTACTTTTATTTTTTAGTAGAATACTTTTTCTTAAAGGATGCAAATGCTATATTTTACAAGAGTTAATGTTGTAAAAAATAACTATACTAAAAAAAAATCTACTTTTATTTTTTTATTATGTTATTTTTTTCAAAGTTTTTACAAAATAATTATACTAAAAAATAACATATGCATCCTTTTAAAAAAAAAAGAACTCTATTGTTTACAAATGTTAACTATAATAAAAAAATATAGTTTAGATTTAAAAAAAAAAATAACTCTATTGTTTACAAATGTTAGCTATAATAAAAAAAAATACAGTATAGATTTTTTTTTAATATTTTCTTTACAAAAATTTTGCACTCTTTTAAATGTTCTTTTAAAAATATTCTTTTAAACATAAAAAAAAACATTTAACTGGCCTCTTAAACCTTTAACTAATATAAACCCAAGACATACCTTTAACTAATATAAACCCAAAACATTTTACTAGCCTCGCTGCCTCCTAATATAAACATACCTTTAACTAATATAAACCAAGGTTCTAAAAGGCGCGATGCGTGGTCGAGGCGTAGAGGCCAAGCATCAAGCCTTAGGAGCCTAGGCGAAGCTTAGGCGTAAAAAAACGTTTTTCCTTTTTTTATTATTTTAATTATTCTAAGGCTAATAATATAACAAAATAATACATACCTTGAATTTTGAAGATATATTCGTATGTTTGGTAGCCATGTTTCTCATATTCATGATCCATAATCAATATATAAAATGTATTTCTCAACATTCAATAAGCAATATACAAAATGTTTAAAAAAAAGTGTGCCTTAAGCCTTTTAACAAGAATAGGGCGTAGGCGATGCGTTTCTCTCAAGCCTCATGCCTCATGCCTAGGCCCGCCTTTTAAAACACAGATATAAACCCAAAACGTACTTGCATCTTAAACCTAATAAAAGAACGCACGAAACAGGAAAGAGAGAGAGAAGTTTTGGTCGGCGGTACCTGCGCTCGTAGTCGTCTTCTCGGGCGGGTCGTTTGCAACTTGTTTGGTCGGCGCGTTAAAGAGGGTCCGTAACTGGGTTTGTAGCTGGGCTAAAGAGAGAAGTTTTATAGCTCAAATTTTGCGAGATCCGTGACTTACTTTTGTCCCAATCAGCTGTAAAAGGTATGTGTTTTCTACTTTCCCTTTTATTTTCAAGATTCGTTGCTTTTTCCCTAAGATTTCCACTTTTTCCACGGTTTTTTCTACATATCGCTCAAGATTCTTTAACTCGGCCGATATATCAGGCCATCATCTCGGACCGGCCGATATATCGGCGAGTCAAGCCGATATGGTACGTTTCTGTTATTTTTTCGTATGGTGACTCGTTATCATCTCGTCTACTGCCGATCCCGAGTCAACTCGGCCGATTCCAAGTTGACTCGGCCGAGACTTGGATCCATGATATATATACTGAAGTGGGCTTTACATCATAGTGCAATATTACATAAATACTCTCCAAGTGTAAAATAACATATATGACTTCATTACAATATTATACTCTCTAACAGTCTTAGAGGGAGACTTGTGGGGTAATAGAATTAAAGATTGTATTTGGTTACCTAGTGCTTATCGGAGGTTTATGAGATCTGTATTATCATGATCGTAAAGAATCATGGAAGAAACTAGTAGGGTTGTTCGGATATTTAGTTCTAGGTGGTGTGTGGTATAATATTTTGAAAATTTAGGCCTTAGTCAACGAGGGTTTGAATTTGACATATCTATTGAGTAGTCTGGTTTGTGAGATACGACTGAATAATTGGTGATTGGATAGTAGTGGAAATTGTATTTGGAGTAATAAAATTTTGTTATGGAAATTCCCTTTTGAAAGTGTTTGTAGTACTTAATGATGAAAAGCAAATATGGTTTAAACAGTGATAGCTGGGACTCTTTAAGGAGTCAAAAGTTTGCTCATATAGGATCCTCATTCATGCCAAAAGGGCTTTGATTCTCTTGAAAACATGTGTCTTGATTTTGGTGGGGTGGTGGGTGGGTGGGTGGGTGGGTGAGGGAAGACAACCATTTCCTTTTAGGGAAGACGTTTGGGTGAATGATACTCTTGTCCAACTCTTATCGCCTCATTTCTATAGAATATAGATATAGATGTGAATATATATAAATCAAGGGCATCAATTGCTTTGGTAATTCTTGTTTAAGGGGCACATACTGCCTATCTTTTAGAATAATCTTGAATGATAGAGAGATCGATGGGATTATTTCTTTGTTGGGAAAAGTTGAGGTTATTCGCATCCATCCGGGTAAAAACCATCGTAGAAACTAGGTCTTGTGTAATGAGGTTTTTTTGGGCAAGTCATTTTTTTCGAGCATTATGCCTTTCTTCTTCCGACTTGAGTTTTGCACCTGGTTAGTTCTTTCAGGGGCACAGGGAATCTATCTTTTACAATAATCTTGAATGGTACAGAGATTGATGGGTTTATTTCTTTAATGGGGAAAGCTGAGGTATTTGTTTGATTTCAGGTAAAACAGAAACTAATGGGTCGTGGGTAATAAGGTTTCTCATGAAATTTCTTTTTTTAAGCATTATGTTCTTCTTCTGACATGTGTATTGCACCGTTTAAGGTGATTTCGGCAGCAAGTTTTACCTCTTAAAGTTCATAAATTTGCACAGTTAATAGCACACAACAAAGGCACATATGCAAAAGAGAAACCCTAAGACATGCCTCTGTCCTCAATGGCGGTTCTCATGGAGAGAAGCGTCAGCAGGATGCTTTTCATTACTATTGACCAGAGGTGAAAAAAGATTGTGTTATTTGCATATTGCAAGTCTGACACCTTCACCACACCCCTACCAATTATAAAAATCCTCCACCGTTCCCAGCCTTAGCCTTATCGTATTACGACTCTAAATATCGACCACCAGCACAAATTGAAAAGAAGACAGCGGATCCCCTTGCATAAGGCCCTTAGATCCTTTGAACTTACCCTCAAGTCTACCATTGTTAATTACCTCAAAGTTACCTGAACTAACGCAACCCCTTGTATGCCTTCTCCATTTACCAGGCCGTTTTCTCCCTCACAATGTTCAAAAAAATTTAATTCCCATGGTGATATGCCTTTCAGAATTGTTGCCTCCCTATAATCATCCCTGATTTCATTTGCGACCAATACTCCATTAAGAAATCGCCTTCCCTTCACAAAAGCACATTGCGACTACAAAATAGTGTATTCCCACACTTTTTGAATACATTGTAAAGACTTGTGACCCAACTAATTGGTATAAAGTCCTTGGCCTTGCCTGAATTGGCCTTATAAGAGATGAGACAAATATATGTTTGATTTAAACGAGCATTTACTACCCCGCTCTTAAGAATTTCTTTCAAAAACTTAATCAAGTCTCCCCTCAATATATCCCAACACTCCTTGTACATTGCTAAAGAGAACCCACGATGTCCCTAAAACTTGTCGCTTCTTCCTCGAACAGTCTTGACAACCATTCATCCCTAAATGATTCTAACGGGTTCATTCTAAGCCTTCAATCTCAACATCCCTCACTGCCCTTTTGGTGTTTTTTTAAAAAAAAAAAAAAATCAAAGTTACAACACTTCCTCCTCAATATCCTTCTCATCTTCAATAACCTCCACCTTCTCCTTTTCCATTTTGTTGAGCACATTGTTACTTCTTTAGCCCTCACACTTTTATGAAAAGTTTGAGTTATCCCGTTCTTTTATCCATTTGATTTTTTGTTTTGGTGCCATGATCTTCCTTCAAAGGGATATTTTCAAATTTATTTTGTGGTCTCATCTTTCCATAAGGATTCTTTAGTATTCCCATCGTTCTCTTTGTTGTCAATCTTTTTCATTATTCCCAAACAGCATATTTTTCCATGCCTCATGTACCCAAAAGTTTTTTTATTCCAAAATTTCTATTTTTTATATCATTTCTCCTTTTTTTTTTAATATATATAAAAATAAAACCTTCCCATCATTAGATGTGATACTCGTCTCACTAAAGCTTCACGTTTTTCTCTCTCTTTTGAATCTTTGTATCATTTCTCCCTTTTTTTTTTAAATTTTTTCCTTTTTTCAGCCCTTTTTTTCTGCATTTTCTTTCTTCTTTTTTCTGCCTTTCTTTTCTGCCTCTTTTTTCTTCCCTTTTTCTGCCTTTCTTATTGTTTGTTGTGAGGAAAAAAAAATATCAGTTGAAATACAATACAATGAAAAATTTAAATACAATACAACACCATTTAAATACAATACAACACCATTTGCTGAAATGACTGTTTTAATGTTTTACTATTTTATATATTTTACTGTTTTGCTGTTTTACATGGGAAAAAAAAATATCAGATGAAATACAATATAACGAAAAATTTAAATATAATATATTTAATTTTCTGTCTTAACTCTTGTTAGTTTGGTTTTTATTTTCAAACTTAAACTTGTTGGTAATTGTTGTCTTTTCTCTATATTTTAAGACTTTCATTGTTGGTTAAAGTTTAGCTTTACATGTTAATATGTTATATTTTGGAATCTTACTTATCCCATTAAGTTTATGATTGATGTCATGATATTACAACATCAATATATTGCTTTAAAAATGAATAAATATTTTTTTTTTTATTTTTTTCAAAAAGTGCGCCTACCTTCAATCAGGCGCGCGCCTCGCCTTGCGCCTTGCGCCTTAAACAACACTGGAAGCGTCAGCAGTATGCTTTTCATTACTATTGACCAGAGGTGAACAAAGATTTTGTGTCATTTGCATATTGCAAGTCTGACACCTCCACCACACCCCTGCCAATTATAAAAATCCTCCATCGCCCCCTAGCCTTAGCCTTATCATATTGCGACTCAAAATATCGACCACCTGCACAAATTGAAAAGAAGACAGCGGATCCCCTTGCATAAGGCCCTTAGATCCTTTGAACTTACCCTCAAGTCTACCATTGTTAATTACCTCAAAGTTACCTGAACTAACGCAACCCCTTGTATGCCTTCTCCATTTACCAGGCCGTTTTCTTCATCACAATGCTCAAATTTTTTTAATTCCCATGGTGATATGCCTTTCAGAATTGTTGCCTCCCTATAATCATCCCCGATTTCATTGGCGACCAACACTCCATTAAGAAATCGCCTTCCCTTCACAAAAGCACATTGCGACTACAAAATAGTGTATTCCCCCACCTTTTGAATACTTTGTAAAGACTTGTGACCCAACTAATTGGTATAAAGTCCTTGGCCTTGCCTGAATTGGCCTTATAAGAGATGAGACAAATATCTGTTTGATTTAAACGAGCATTTACTACTCCGCTCTTAAGAATTTCTTTCAAAAACTTAATCAAGTCTCCCTCAATATATCCCAACACTCCTTGTACATTGCTAAAGAGAACCCACTAGGTCACTAAGACTTGTCGCTTCTTCCTCGATCAGTCTTGACAACCATTCAGCTCTAAATGATTCTAACGGGTTCAATAATAGCCTTCAATCTCAACATCCCTCACTGCCCTTTTGGTGTTTTTTTTTTTAAAACAAATTTTCAAAGTTCACAACACTTCTTCCTCAATATCCTTCTCATCTTCAATAACCTCCACCTTCTCCTTTTCCATTTTGTTGAGCACATTGTTACTTCTTTAGCCCTCACACTTGTATGAAAAAGTTTTAGTTATCCCATTCTTTTATCCATTTGATTTTGTTTTTTTTGGTGCCATGATCTTCCTTCATAGGGATATTTTCAAATTTATTTTGTGGTCACATCTTTCCATAAGGATTCTTTAGTATTCCCATCGTTCTCTTTGTTGTCAATCTTTTTCATTATTCCCAAACTGCATTTTTTTCCATGCCTCGTGTACCCAGAAGTTTCTTTATTCCAAAATTTCTATTTTTTTATATCATTTCTCCTTTTTTTTTTAATATATATAAAAATAAAACCTTCCCATCCTTGGATGTGATACTCGTCTCACTAAAGCTTCACGTTTTTCTCTCTCTCTTTTGAATCTTTATACCCTAATCACATAATTACAAATCAAATAGGCGACTGATCCGATCAAAACCCAAAATGAGCACCTTTAATGCTAGGCGCGTCATTCCAATCCACTGCCTTTTTGCGTGTAGATGTTTTTATTTTTTGGAGTATTGATTCTTTTATTGTGGTGTCATGGCTTATGCACTCTCATAAAGACATCATTTATGACCGCACAATACTCTACAAGATTCCCTATTTAGTTGGGATATGCACAGAATATTCTCTTTGCCTTTCCTTTTATATCGTAGCCCTTTATTGGTGAAAGGGGAAATGCATTTGGAGATGATGTGATAGTGTGACAATTTTGATATGAATTCCTTATTTCTTAGTGTGTATTGATTTCCGCTGCATACATAATTTTTTTTATAAAGGAAACTACCTTCGGTGTAAAGTTATGTTTCAAATTAGACTGTTGTTCAGCTATCATAGAGTTGAGCTAGATTACCATTGAACTTCAATTTTATGTTGCTGTGATAAGAGTTAATTACGCAAATAAGAAGCTAAAACATGTGCATTTGTATGTGTGTGTGGCTGCGTGCCTGTCTTCCTTAGAGAGAGGTGGAACCATGTGTGGTCTAATATGTTTTTTGGTTCTTAGGTATTGATAGGTGTACCTTTCTTGTGACAGTTGTGCTTAAAAATCTAGATTAATTGCTTGATAAGACGTACCATAATTATTTTGTGGTTGCTTATGGATCACTGTGTCAGGTTACTTCAAGCTCCATTAGATTGGTAAGTTCTACAACCAGAGAGCTGCGACATGAATGGAATGCTCCATCTGGCTTTTCAGTAAATGTTGCCACTGCTAATGCTACCCAGGTTCATCTTTAACTTCTTTCTTTGAGTTTTGCACTTTTAATTACAATATAAGGTCACTGGTTATTAAACATATATTTTTAATCTATTTCTCCCCTTATGAGCCATTTACAAAATAAACATAGCTCTTTATACTCAATTTGACGCCTACCACTCCTTTCCAAGGACCCAAATATATTCTTTTCTAGCTAACGAGTAGGGGTGTAAACATGCTGAGCTCAAACGAGCTTTAGTTTGTGCGAACATGAGCTGAGCTCGAGTAGCTTGAATTTTTTATACTATTTCTGTATGATTATTTATAATCGAGCCGAATTCAAATCGATCTCAATAAGGTAACGAGCTTAAAACCTTGTTCAAGCCTGGTTTGTTTACCTTACGAGCCGAGATTGAACAAGCTTTTATTCGAACGAACCCGAATCGAGCTCGAATAGCTTGGTTTGTTTTACAACCCTACTAACGAGTATATCGAGTGTTAAGAGGTTGATTATTGTTTAAGGACTTTGTTTTATCATAGTTTCTGTTAAAAAATTGAGGACAAGCCAATTCTAAATAATTTGATTACCCGAGCTTTTGACTGATAGCCAGAACATTGAAATCAGAGTTCAGTAGGAAAATATTTGATCATTTAAAATTGAACTGCATATCATAATTAATTAGTTCTGTTATCGTCTCAGATCTTAATCATTAATCACCTATCTCCTCTGCAACGCACTTATTTTACCCTAATAACCTGTTCTGTCACATATATGTACTCTCACTTGCTCTAGTATATCTTTATACTTGCTTAGCAATGCCGCCAACTATGTAGCACATCACTTCCTGCAATGATGCCAGCTTAATTGATAATTTAAAGCCAACTCTACATATAAATACATTAAAAGCTTCTTTGACTTTCATATTCCATTATATTAGTAGTATCGTATTTGTTTTTGACTGTAAGAGTTATCAATTACTCCGGGGTGAGACCATAAATTTTGGGCTTGTATATTCCTTAATTTGTTGTAAACTTCCTCAAATGGATAATAAATAATGGTTTGTTTTTTATTTGGAGACAAAAGTTATGAGTTGTACCCAATAGATATTTTAATAATAGGGGCTTTATAAATTTAGGACCTATTGTAATATGTATTTTGGAAATAGGACAACAAACATTTTATTTATGGTTTTAGTCCCTATTTTTGAATAAAGCCGCTGGCGCGGACCCATATTCATAAAACGTCAACCAATCAAAGCATACCACGTGTCCCTTTAATTTGAAAATAGGGACTAAAAATGGAAACGAAACGTTAGTTGTCCTATATCCATAATCAATATTATTTTAAGTCCTAAAATTACATAATCTATTAATAATAATAGTTGAAAGAGAAAAATTTAGGAGATTTGGTACAGAACAACTTAAAATAGATTCAAGTCAATGATGATTCCTTTATTCTATCAACCAAGTCAATGATGATTCCTTTATTCTATCAATCAAGTCAATGATGATACTTTATGTTACCTCAAGTTTTATATCATGTGCTCAATTGCATGGAAGGGCTTATGATCCTTAAAGTAATCAAGATACTTGACTTTGATGTTTAGGATAAAAATAATTAAACATGACATGCTATATATGTACTTACACACGCACACGCATCTATATGTATCTACATATAACGCTAATTTTTATTCCAGGAACCAATAATTTAATGTGATCATTTTTGAAGTAAACGTATTTTTTTTATTAATTATCAAGTGTAAAAGTTCTAATTATCCACCATAAACACTCATCTACATGTATGTACATATAATATTAATAATTATTCGAGGAACCAATAATTCAATGGGACTAACAAAGGTGGAGATTTATAATTAATCGAAAAACTATTCTATTGAGTCCTAGTTATTTGAGAGTCCATTGTGTCTATTTTATACTGTTAACTTACAACTGCATCCAAGCTAATAGTTTCTTTGCCTCATCCCTCATACCATTTAAGGGTGTTGTTTGAAGCATTAAACGCCTGAACTATTATTGTTTGTTTTCTCTGGCAGGTGTTATTGGCTATTGGGGGTGGTCATCTAGTTTACCTAGAAATTGGTGATGGGGTGTTGAATGAAATAAAACATGCACAGTTGGATTATGACATCTCATGTCTCGACATAAATCCCATTGGTGAAAACCCCAATTATGGTCACCTAGCTGCAGTTGGAATGTGGACAGATATAAGTGTTAGGATATTTTCACTTCCCGACCTGAATCTCGTTACCAAGGAGCATTTGGGAGGAGAGATAATACCTCGATCTGTTCTTCTATGTGCCTTTGAAGGGGTATGCTTTTTGCATAAGCTTTCTTTACCATATTTCTGTGTTTACTATTTACCTTGCTTGTATCCAGTTATATGTTTGACGAGAGTGAGATTTTTATGATAGGATCTGAACGTAAAATCTCATAATCAGATATAATCCCTTCGCTTCAAATATTACACCTGTCTCCCCCCATGTATCAAATATTAACCTCACCTCTCCTAATTTTTCGAAATTTACAGAGTTTTATGAAAAACTAAATAAGAGGGGAAATGACTGTATATTAGAAATAAGAGGGGGTGATTGTGTTTTTTAGTGTATCAAGAGAGGAGGTTTCTGCAATTATGATCGACAAGAGGGGAGTTCCCTGTAATTTACCCAATGGGCACACATGAGGGATTGGGAACACGAACTAAGTTCTTATCTTACTAAACTGTTATGTAACATAATATCTCATATTTTAAGTGCCATAGCTTATAAAAACCTTGAACATGGCAAACAATTGATATACCAGATGGGATTAGTTTCTGTTTCACTTTTAAATGACAAGATCCAGCAAGTGATGGCTCTGAATCTTGCCTCATTGCTACTTTCAGTAGTGCGCGCGCACGCACAGACACACACACACACACACACACATATACATAATATTTCCAATGCAGTTGCCAATTTCCTTGTAGCCGTGTGTATTGAGTTTTTGTTGTTTGTTGTCTTCCAGATATCTTACTTATTATGTGCCCTGGGAGATGGTCATCTCTTAAACTTTCTTTTGAACCTGAACACGGGTGAATTAACGGACAGGAAAAAGGTGTCTCTTGGAACTCAACCCATAACACTTCGTACTTTCTCATCAAAGAATACCACACATGTTTTTGCTGCCTCGGATAGGCCGACTGTAATTTACAGCAGTAACAAGAAACTACTCTACAGCAATGTAAATCTGAAAGAAGTCAGCCATATGTGCCCTTTCAACTCTGCTGCTTTTCCGGACAGGTGACTCTTTATTTGCTATTGTTAATATTCTAGATTTTCTCTTACTGCCACTTGAAGCCTCTTATATCGGTCATAAAGCATGAGTTTATTAGAGGAGAAGCACAACTATATATTAGCTTCCATGGTGTCTCCCAAGTGGCTAAGTTCAGGTCTTGGTCGGAGGTGGGGACTTAGTATTTATCTATTAGAAAGAATTTATCACGTTGTACCAAAGTTGCCAACCTCCCCTCCTTTTATCCTGAGACGGAGTGAGGAAGAGTTACAACTAAATAATAAAATAATAAATTTCTTTCTCTTGGACCCACTGCACGCATCCAAGGCCCGCTGTCATATACCTCATATTTGCACGACTGTGAGTGCATTGGGGGCTCTATCAATGTTAGATGTAGGAGTCTTTTGTACATTGTAGGCAAAAATCTCATGTTGTGAACGTTTTTAGGCCTTGTTTGATTTTGGGGTGAATAATTTTCCACTTTGGTTAAGAATATTTTCACCTATTTGTCCTTTTGAAGTTTGACAGTTATGTTCATCTAAAATGGTAAATAAGTAGATGCTATTTAATGTGATTTTGGACAAAAATAGTGAATAAAATTTAATTCTGTATACGTGCATATACTCTGCCAGGTTTCTTTTTACCTAGGCAAAAAGTATCACCTTGAGCCAAAACAATGCCTTAGGTTGCCCCTCCCCTTCCTTTTTCCTTTACTGTAAGAATGGAGTTGTTAACTTGTAAGCCCTATCACCAATAAAATTCTGCTTTACATCTTAGCTTGTAAAATTTATAAAGCCATTTAAAAATAATTAGAAGAATGGAATGGTATAATTTGTGCATCGTTTGGAATGTATTTGAATGTTTTTATGCCTGCCTTATATGTATTTGATGAAAATGGGTCCCATTTTACGGTTTATTAGTCATTTTTATTTTCTTTTCTTTTCTTTTGTTATGTCATTGTATTTTCTTTTGCTTTAGTATTTAGAGGTAGAAGTAGCAAAGGCTATGAAGGTCATATTTGTAATTAGAATAGTAGCTTAGAGCCTAAGCTACTTCTCTCCTTTGAAGACCCATGTAAACCTCATTTGAGGGAGACTCCATTTTTGAATATAAGAAATCTTTTGATTCTCTCTCAAAAAGTTGTTTTGGTTTATAGTTTTTGGTCATTGACGAGTAGTTTACGTCAAATTGGTATCAGAGTGAGGTGTCTTTCCCCGATTAGTGTATTGGTGTGTTGGTAATCAAAATCGTACAGTACTTTTCAATGGCTTCAAAGAAATCCAAACACCAATGGAAGAGATTCAAGAATTGAAATAATAAATGGAAGAACTGGCACAACAACAAAAACAACAAACCCTAATTCTAACCCAAGAATTCAATCAAAAGTTTGATGCCCTCTTGGAACTCCTCTATAATGCAACCTCCCACCTCCACGGAAGAGTCGTCGGAAAACACCTCCCGTAGGCCCGGGAAGAAGGCCGCCCCAGAAACCCTAGCACCATTCCCCATCCTGCTGGCCGGTCGAACTGCCCACCTAGGTGGGTCGCCCCCTTCAAACCCTGGCCCTACCCGCTTCAAACCTTGGCCCCTGTCCGCCCAACCCAGTATACCCCTCAACCGGACCCGTGTCGGACCCCGGTGAAACCCTACCACCGCCGACCACTCTAACCCAAGCCCCCCGCCCCTGTTCCGACCAGAGCTCCTGCCGGTTGGCTAAAAAAAACCCCTAGATCGCACACCGCTTGCTCCCGACTTAAGCCGTCACCTAAGAAATCCTAGCCTGAACCCGTTTGGGCTACCCCCCCCCCCCCCCCCCCAACCCAACCCAGAAACTCTAACCCTAGCGGCCCAATTGAAACCTTAACACCCAACCCCCCTTGCCCCGACCCGTTTTGGCTTTTCGGGTCCACTGCCTTATCCGACGGCCCACCCGTGTCCAATCCGACCCTATTCATGCCCCTACCCACCCAATTTCAACCCCCTGCCCTCTCACCCCTGCCCACCGGGCAACCTGAAACCTCAAATCAACCCAGGTAAGCCTCAACCCCTCGGCCTAGTGTCTTTTGCTGCCCAAAGGATATTTCGACTACCCGGGGCCCTCAACCATCATATTGATACCCCTGCCCTTCCTCCCGACACCGACTCACACCACCCACGCGACCTTACCTGCCCATTAGCGCTCCCAGGGGAAACCCTATGACCTTCGTGGGTATTTTGTGAACCCACTCCACCCTCCCCCACTTATACTCCCTTACCCCCCACCGCACGTCCCACCTCCACCATCATTGCATCATACCCCGTCACGTTATGATCTTTTTCTTCTCTACACCATCTCCTCATCCTCCGACGCTGGGGATACCCACCGCAACGTCTTGCAGTGGATTCTACCTCCCCGCTCGATCCCACTCGCATCGCATCGCTACGGGACCATCAGTGCTTTTGTTGTGGAGAGTGTGGCCACTTGATTGGAACATATCCCCATCGTGGTGCCTGGCACCTCCCGTGGACCCACAAGTTCATCCTCATCATCCACCACCTGGCCAGATGCCACTGATTCATGCTGCTTATATTGCATCTTCGTCGGGTGATGTGATGGGCCTTGATGGAGATCACCTATCTACAACATGCCAGTTACTTTTTCGGAGTCTCCGAGGGAATATATGCATTGACGTTCCCATGTTTGATGGACAATTCTCCCTGGATGCTATGATTGGTTGGCTTTGATGGAGATGATTTTTAATTACAAGCGGGTTCAGGGCTGCTCTTGTGTTCTCTTTGCGGCCACAAAATTTAAGGGATTCGCCCTGGTTTGGTGGAACGATCTTTGCTACCGCCAGACAGCTGCATGACTGCCTCCTATCCAGACATGGCCGGAGCTGAAGGTCGCTCTATAGGCTTCATTCATACCGCCGACCTACGAGCGCGACCTTTTTGCTGGCGTCCAGTCTCTCCGGCAGGGTACATCTACGGTGGTGGAGTACACGAAGCAGTTCCAGCGCCTCGCTTCCCGAGACTGAGGGCTAGTGGATCAACCGCTATATTTTGGACTTCAGCAGTACATTCAGTACGATCTCGACTTGAGGGAGATATCGACCTTTTTGAAGGCGGTCGAGTATGCGACCAAGGTTGAGGCTTACCACACAACACCAACAGCTCTTCTATTGTCTTGAGCCCCACCTACATCGGTTTCCGCTCCAGTTCCTCCTCTAGTATCGACTTCAGTCTCTTCAACCAAAGGTTCTAAAAGGCGCGAGGCCTGGTCGAGGCGTAGAGGTCAAGCCTCAAGCCTTAGGAGCCTAGGCGTAAAAAGGTGTTTTTCCTTTTTTTATTATTTTAATTATTCCAAGGCTAGTAATATAATAAAATAGTACATACCTTGAATTTTGAAAATATATCCATATGTTTGGTAGCCATCTTTCTCATATTCATGCTCCATAACCAATATTTGTCAACAAATCTTTTTTTTTTTTTTTTAAAAGTGTGCCTTAAGCCTTTTACCAAGAATAAGGCGTAGGCGATGCGTTTCTCTCAAGCCTCAAGCCTAGGCGGGCGCGGGCCTTTTAGAACAGAGCTTCTACCACCACTTCCGTCGTGCTTCCTCTGGGTCCTCCTATATTCCGGTGCTACAATTGTGGCCATGTTGGCCATCGAGCTTCTGAGTGCTCTCTCTAGACGCCGTACCGTTTTGGTGATGGAGCATCCACCTGAGTATTTTGACGCGTCCGAGGAGCTTCCCCAGCATGCTTTGATCACAGTTTTGGAGGGTGACTTAGTGGGTCATGTCCTGGGAGTTTGTGGGCGCACTATTTTAGAAAATTTTGTCCTCAAGTTTTGGACACATTTTCGGAATTTTCACACGAGTTCCCAATTTTTGAACGCTCGAGGACGAGCTTGGTTTCAAGAGGGAGGGAGAGTGATAGAAATGGGTCCCATTTAGAGTTTTATATGTCATTTTTATTTTCTTTTATTTTTTTATGTCATTGTACTTTCTTTTGCTTTAGTATTTAAAGGTAGAAGTAGCAAATGCTATTAAGGGCATATTTGTAATTAGAATAGTAGCTTAGAGCATAAGCTAATTCTCCTCTTTAAATACCCATATAAGCCTCATCTGAGGGAGACTCCATTTTTTAATATAAGAAATCTCTTGATTCTCTCTCTAAAAATTGTTTTGGTTTATATTTTTTTGCCATTGACGAGTAGTTTACGTCAGTATTTATATATGACTGAAGTTGGATTGATTACCTTGTAAGATTTGCGGTATCTGAAATGAACGAGGCAAGCTTAAATACTCTCGATTTATATATTCATTATAATTATTCCTCTCCGCCCATTATATATATATATATATATATATATATATATATATATATATATATATATATATATATATACTGAACGAAGCTGTTTCAATGTATACTAGTGGTCGTGGTTAAGAGTATTACTTGCACTGTGCTATATTTTTCTTTTTCCTTTTTTCCCTTCTAGATCAGGAGCATCTTCAACTTTGAATCACATTCCAGTATCCTGTAGGTTGGCTGTTAATAATTACTATTGGGGCTTTTTTGACGTACCCCCCTTGTAATAATGCTGTATTTTGACTTGAAAGATAAAGAATTAGACATACCCCCCCAAAATGCGACATACATTACTCTACGTTAAAAAAATCCACTAAATTTATATCTTGACTTATCCCTCTACTATTTTTTGGGACGCAAATGCCCTCTTTCCCAGGTGGGTGGGTGGGTGTGGGGGTTAAGTCTTAAAAACATTTAGAAAAAATATGTGCGTGGTTAAAAAAACTATTTTAACTGATTTAAAAAGAAAAATATTGTACTTGTTTTTTACCCATTTTTTTTTTATTAAAAATGTACCTTTTTTGTTAACCTTTTCTTATAAAAAACTGTAGGTTAATTAAAACTATTTTCAAATGTTAAAAAAATGCTGTACAGTGTTTTTTAAAAACTGTGCGTGCTTAAAAAAAATATTTTACCTGTTTTTTTTAAATATATATATCTGTGCGTTAATTAAAACGATTTTCAACTGTTTTAAAAAAAACTGTATTTTTTCTTAAAGCTGTGCGTGTTAAAAAACATTTAAAAACATATTGTTTTTTATAATAATGCAACACTTGTATAAAACGGTTTTAAAAATATCATAGTTTTTGTTAAAATATTATATGTATAAATTTATTTGATTTCCATTTTTTTTTTTTGTAATGTTTATGATTTTTGTAATTAGGGTTAAAAAAAACGCTCAGTATTTAAAACAAAATGCAGTGTTTTAAAAAAAATACCCACAGATTTTAATTTATTTAAAACTAATAATGCTGTATTTTGACACCCGGAAAGAGGGCATTTTCGTCCAAAACATGTCAGGGGGTTAAGTCAAAATACAGATTAATGGAGGTTTTTAACAGAGAGTAACGTATGTAACGTTTTGAGGGGTTTTGTCTAATGTTTCATCTTCTGGGAAGGAAGGAAGGGGGACGGGGGGTGGGTGGTGGTGGTGGTGTTCCATTGCAAAATACGGCATTATTTGAGGGGGGTAAGCCAAACAGGCCCGTACTATTTTACCGGAGTTGCTAATAACTATTTTCATTAATGGGTCATGTCCAGACTGTTTCAGGAGAAATGGAATTGTCAACTTCACTTATTAATGTATTAAGGCTTTTTGGTAACATGGGCAGTGTCACAATGGTAAGTAGTGTATGGAATCACACCATTGATATGGTTAATAATCTACATGGAAGTAGTGTGAACATTGAGTGCAAACTGAATTTTGATTTATCTTTTGCATGAAACTTTGTAGTTGATTCATTGCTTGAACTCATTGTGGACTGATCTTTTTGATTATTACACTTTCCAAGACTTCTGTGTAAAAAACCGACTCAACCTATTCATACCCCCCAACCCACACATCAATTTTGTCCAGCTACATGGGCCTGGGAAAAAGACTGAAACTAGCGACACATCAGGGTGTATTTGTAACATTATATAGTTTACGGAGGAAGGGGATATTTGCAATTGTGGTCAAGTTCAAGGGGTTTCTTGCATTTTACCTTGTAACTAATCTTCTGAAGAACTTTTTGCTTGTGAACTCTAATAGCTGATCTTTCTACCTTTTTTTTTTCCCACTTTTTCTTTGGGTCAACAGCCTTGCAATTGCAAAAGAAGGTGAGCTAACAATTGGTACCATTGATGATATCCAGAAGCTTCACATCCGCTCCATTCCTCTTGGGGAGCATGCAAGCCGTATCTGCCATCAGGAGAAGTCTCGCACCTTTGCTATATGCAGTTTGAAGTACAACCAGTCAAGCACAGAAGAATCTGAAATGCACTTTATCCGATTGTTAGATGACCAGACTTTTGATTTCATATCAACTTACCCACTCGACCAATTTGAGTATGGTTGCTCCATACTCAGCTGCTCATTCTCTGATGATCTTAATGTGTATTACTGTGTTGGGACTGCCTATGTTATGCCGGAGGAGAACGAACCAACAAAGGTATTTTTTTTTGGAGATGCTTATACTTGGTAGTTTTTGTTTGCAAAACTATATAGCCGTCATCAGTGTGTTATGAATAGTCAAAATCTCTGTTTTTAGTATCTTGCGATACACGATATGTATCCCTATACGATACACGATACATGAGTAAAACGATACGAATCATACCTCTGTATCGCAAATGTCCTGTATCCCAATCGTATTGTTATGTATCCTGATACGATTCGCGTATCTTACAATAGCGATACAGAGTCGAAAATTTTTAGACCAAATTTTCAGCAAAAATCACTTTACTTCCGAACTCTTTTGGGCTTTCAATTGTAATACACCCTTTTGAAAGGATCGAAAATCAAAATAACAAAACCCTAAAGTAATTCTAACCATTTTTAATTCCTTCGCTTGTGCAATCCACCACTTCTTCCCCTTGTGTGACCTCCTTTCACTTTTGCCCTCTTCCCCTCCTTTCACTTTTGCGAATCTCGTTAAGCTTCTTTCGTTGAATTTCTTTGATCCTATGCAACATTCAGTTGAAGTTTTTTTTGTCAGTAGATTGTTTTGCTAACTTAGTGATAATTATTATGGAATATTGAAACTGGCTCGACCGACGTAAATTAGTATACTCACTCGGAAAATTTTATGCATATTAAATGATGGTTTTCAATTTATATAATGTTCACATTATCAATTTTTTTTAAACAAAAATTCTATATTTGTTTCGAAAGTTATTTGACTCATTAAATAGCAGGTCATTGTGTATCACTTAATACTGTGACCGAATTGTTCGACGTCCGTGTCGTGGACCGCGACCGAGATTTTGGACCATGAATTGAAAAGTCTAATACGTGTAATTTATTCTTACATTTCTTGTCTCTTTCATGTTGTGACATTACCGCGAAAGGCAAATTTTTTATCATCGGACAACGTAATTATGTCTTAAACTTGGTTCAAAAACATAATATGTTGTATAATTGATAATTGATTGTAAAGTGTGCTCATTGGATTTATTTAGTTTTTCCAACTTTTATTTTTATTTTTTTGCACCGTATCTTACGATACATATTCCCTTACGATTCACGATAAGCGATTCATAAGGTTGATACGTATCCCGATTTGACAACTGTGGTCAAAGTAGAAAGGTTTCAAGGGACCGTGACCTCTCCGTAGTTGAGCTCCATGTTAAGATCCCTTATTTTAGAAATCCCCCCTGTGGAAATATGGTAAATATATAAACTCACAAGTATGCATGCGCGCACACATGCTGTCAGGATTATTGGTTTCATATTAAATGTTGATTGCTGTTATTGAACAATGCTCTACACTTACTGGCACTTAGCACCGGCCAAGTACGAGCCATACATTGCATGGCTTGTACAATGGTGGGGCCCACCCCATGATACAAGCCATGCAATGTAAAGCATGTACTTGGCCGGTGTTAAAGGCGGTAATTGTAGCATTTTTCATTGTTATATACCTTATGAAGAAGTCCCTCTTGGACCTTGTTATATACCTTATGAAGAAGTCCCTCTTGGACCTTTTTATTTGAATCTGACCTAAGAACTGTGCTTCTTTGTCATGATGATCATGCCTCTCAGTAGCTGTGCTGTGCTGCCCTATTCAATCAACAAGCATGAAATAGATATCGGATCCAACAATTGTTATTTGATTTGACTTGTTTCAGACAGGTAGGTTTTGGGCCCTGGTCATTGAAATTGATAATAATGCATTTGGGGCCCCATATTTGGACACCCTAACCATGACTTGTTCCTCCTCCCATCCCCTTGCTCTAGTGTTAACTTCCTCCTTGTATTTTATAATGGATTTCTACCCACGGCACTAGTGTTATGGCGTAAGAAACTGGAACCAAAATGCTGTTTATTTTCATTCATTGTTTGAGTCTTTGTTCTCTCTTTTTGAAAGAGGGAGGGTTGTTCTTTCTTTATTATTTCATACCTACACCTGTAGCTGACGAGGACCACAACTAGATCTAGTGGGGTCCACCTGTAGGCAGCACAAACTGAACCTGACTGCTCGACGCATGCTTTTATGGTAACAACTGATGTGGTCTTATCTCTGTTTTAGTAAGGTGAAGCTGCATATTATTTTTTTTATTCTTCACTTCCCTACGATATCCCTCAGCACTGATTTTTTTTGACCGACTTAGTTCTGTCTCTCTTTCATTACTCAGAGTGGCTTGTCTTCCTCTTCTGCTTACCTCGAACCTGATTTGCCATCTTCTTTATTTATTTGTTTAAATTATGTTTTGTATATCTTATATCTTTCTTTCATTGATGAAAAATTGCAGGGCCGAATACTGGTTTTTGTTGTTGAAGATGGGAAATTACAACTCATTGCTGAGAAGGAAACTAAGGGGTCTGTTTATTCTCTAAACGCCTTTAATGGAAAATTGCTTGCTGCTATCAATCAAAAGATTCAGTTGTACAAGTGGATGCTGCGTGATGATGGTACCCGTGAGTTACAATCTGAATGCGGACATCACGGACACATACTCGCTCTTTATGTACAAACTCGTGGTGATTTCATTGTTGTTGGTGATTTGATGAAATCAATTTCTCTGTTGATTTATAAGGTATCTAGAAACAAATCTCTCAAAATACATGCCACCATACCTTTAGGGATAGTTTCTGTTTTATAGTTCAATAGGTTCACTTTTCACATTCGCTTCTGGTTCTTAAACCCATTCTTCATGTGGGTTCCCTTCCTATATCCAGTTGAATTCAATCTTCCACGAGTGCAAGGATATCGAGTTCAAAAAATAACTAAACGACTTTTTTTTTTGTCAAGAAACTCTGCTAAACTAATTTTAATTCCAAAAAAGGAAAAATGAACTATATTTTGTTACAAAATACATTTCCCCCAAATCTTTATGGTTTGTGTTTTATAGCAAGAGACATCTCATTTCAAATTCGCAGTTTTCATTCTTTCAACCCATCTATGATGTGCTTTTTCTTTTCTTTTGGGTAAATACACGAACTCTCTCTTCTTTGCTATAATTATGGAAATCTGCCTAATTGTTTTAGATATTATACCCGCGTCTCCCCTTTTGTATTAGACAGTACAGTATGTCCTCTCTTGTTTTAAAATTTGTGCACACCTGTATAGTGGCAGTAGCACGTATCACAAAAACAAAACAAGAGGGAAGGTGAATGTCTAAAACAAGAAAGCCGGCCTGTGTGCTCTTTGAACAGGGGGGAGATATTGTTAATTATGAGAAACAAAAGGGAACATTCATATACCCTTCCCCCTTTCTTGTTCTTTGTGTTAGCATATTCTGTTTTCCAGATATAGTTTTAACTCCATAATTGCTGATCACAATCGCGATTTGGTGTTTGTATTTAGCACGAGGAGGGTGCTATCGAGGAGCGAGCCCGCGATTATAATGCAAACTGGATGTCGGCAGTGGGGATTCTCGACGATGACATTTACCTTGGCGCTGAAAATAATTTCAACCTCTTCACAGTCCGTAAAAACAGTGAGGGTGCCACCGATGAGGAGAGGGGCCGCCTCGAGGTCATTGGTGAGTACCATCTCGGCGAATTTGTTAACCGGTTCCGACACGGCTCGCTTGTCATGCGATTGCCGGATTCTGATGTGGGCCAAATCCCGACAGTCATCTTCGGCACAGTCAACGGAGTTATCGGCGTTATCGCTTCACTACCTCACGAACAATACGCATTTTTGGACAAGTTACAGACAAATCTGAGGAGGGTGATAAAGGGCGTGGGAGGATTGAGCCACGAGCAATGGAGGTCCTTTTACAATGAGAAGAAAACGGTGGACGCTAAGAATTTCTTGGATGGAGATCTGATTGAGTCATTCCTCGATCTTGGCCGGAATAAAATGGAGGACATTTCAAAGGCAATGTCCATCTCAGTGGAGGAACTTATGAAGAGAGTAGAAGAGTTGACAATGTTGCATTAGTGAATGTGATATCTTTCATCATATTGATATCTACAGCCTTTTACTCTTTTATTAGTCTGTAACATCTGTAAACTTTTTTTGTTCTGGTCTGGCTTGTGATTTTTATAGTGAATGGAGGGTGAACACCGTTTCTGTACGTGTATTATGTGTTATTTATAAATAGTATAGGAAGGTCTTCGACCTTTCCATAATTCATAAGGTGTCTTGTGAGTCTTTTTGTGAGGTACTTTATTGAGAATGTAATTAGCAGAAAGTAAGGCTTCCCCCCACAAATTTTGTGGAGCTACTGAACTTAATAACATTGAGTTCATCATTTCTTTCAAAGTACGGTTTTTGCGTTCAGCAACACCATTCGATTGAGGAGAATAAGGAGCGGTTGTTTGGTGAATAATCCCATTTTCAGAACAAAATTCCTCAAATGGATATTCATATTCACCTCCTCTATCACTTCTAATAGCCTTTATCGTTTTGCTTAATTGATTCTCAACTTCATTCTTATGTTGTTTAAATGCATTAATAGCCTCATCTTTACTATGTAACAAATATACATAGCAATATTTTGTGCAATCATCAATAAAAGTAATAAAATACTTTTTTCCACCTCTAGTTTGAACAAATTTTAAATCACAAATATCGGTGTGAATTAAATCTAAAGGTTCAGTTATCCTTTCAATAGAATGGAAAGGTAATCTAGCTAATTTAGATTCCACACAAATTTCACATTTATGATTTTTATCAATATTGAATTTTGGCAAAAATTCCGAGTTAATTAATCTACGCAATGTATCAAAATTAACATGTCCCAATCTAGCATGCCAAATATTAGATGACTCAATCAAATAAGAAGAACTAGCAACTTCATTCATTGAAACAGATGTTTTAGGGGTTACAGTAAGAACATTCAGTTTAAAGAGCCCCTCATTTAGGTAGTCCTTTCCTACATACATGTCATTTTTAGACAACACAAAGCGATCCGACACAAACACAAGCTTGAAACCATTCTTAGTAAGGAGAGATCCCGAAATCAGATTCTTTGGGATATCAGGCACGTGAAGAACATTGTTGAGAGTAAGTTCCTTTTCAGAAGTCATTTTCAAAACAATCTTTCCTTGTCCCACCACCTTAGAAGTGGAAGAATTTTCCATAAAAAGGTTCTCCTCATTTTCCAAAGGCTTATAGGTGGAGAACATCCATTTGTTTGCACAAATGTGTCGTGTGGCTCCAGTGTCCACCCACCATTCCTTGGTATTTTCAACCAAGTTACATTCAGAGACAACGGCAGAAAGATTCATATCCGCCAAATCATTGGCGATATTCTCACCCTCAGTCACATTTGCTTGAGAGTTATTTTTATTTTGCTTCTTAGGCTTACGACACTCACTTGAGCGGTGTCCCGGTTTACCACAATTGTAGCATTTGCCTTTGAACTTTTTCTTGTTATGTTTGGAAGTGCCTTCCCCATCATACTTTTGTTTGTTCTTCTTAGGACCTTCAACGACATGGACCTTTGTTTCCATTGGATTCTTCCCACTTTTCTTTTGAGACTCACGGTTGTCTTCTTCGATTCTTAGCCGGACCACCAACTCCTCCACATTCATCTCCTTACGCTTGTGCTTGAGATAGTTTTTGAACAAACTCCAAGAAGGTGGCAACTTTTCAACAATTGCAGCAACTTGGAAAGTTTCACTAATTGACATTCCTTCAGCATGAATGTCGTGGAGAATCACTTGGAGTTCTTGCACTTGCGAGATTACAGATTTAGAATCAACCATTTTGAAGTCCAGAAAACGCCCAACGATAAATTTCTTCATCCCAGCATCTTCAGTTTTATACTTCTTTTCCAAAGAATTCCATAATTCCTTGGAAGTTTTGATAGTGCAATAGACATGGTACAAAGTCTTGTCCAAGTATGCCAAAATATAATTTCGGCAAAGGTAGTCCGAGTGCTTCCAAGCATCGACAGCAGCAACCTTTTCAGCGTCATCTCCCTCTTGAATAGAGGGACAATCTTCATATACAAACCTGCCCAGTTGGCAGGTAGTGAGATAGAAGTACATTTGTCCTTGCCAACGTTTGAAGTCAGCCCCAATGAACTTTTCAGGTTTCTCCCCGTGTGGCATAGATACGGGTGCAGTCACACTTGTGTTGGTGACAATCAGTTTCGTAGGAGTAGTGTTCGTACTTTGTGATTCCATTTCTGTTACAAAAACAGAATTTTTATCAATGATAAAATTCATATATAATGAATTAATCAAAACAAAATACAAAATTCTGTGCAACAATTTCCTCCAAATATAATTTACAATAAATGAATTCCAAAAGAATTCCAAATAAAATTCAGAATTAAAGTATAATATATACAGAATTCCGTACAAAACAGAATTAAATTATAAAATCTGTGTCACACTAATTTTTAATAATAAAAAGAATTCCGTACAAAACAGAATTATAATTTAAGATTAAAAAAAATTTAGATAAACAGATTTTAACAAGAGTACACAAATAAAATTTTATTTTCTAAAACAGAATATAAAAACAGTATAGAAATTAGTTTCTATATCAAGAACTGTTTTACTAATTTCTACAATAAAGCAGTAATTTAATTCATTTTATTCTGTCAAAACAGATTTATTTTCAACAAATAAATAAAAAAAAATTCTGTACACTAAAAACAGTAGAACTTTTATAAATTGTCTTAAGATTGTTATGTCTACTATTTATAAATAACAATTGTACAGAATAATGAAAATAATATAATTACAGAATTAAAACAGAATTACAACAAAATTACAGAAATGAAATACTTACTTGAAATTGCAGAAATTAAACAAGAATAAAGAAATAATCCGAGCCCTGTGAATCTCACAGTGTCCTTAAGACAATTTATTCCCTCAATGTGCTCCGAGGTTTGTGAATATAGTCTCCCAAGATAGAACGGATTTTCCCAATTAATTATGCAGCACAACAATAATTAATTTTCAACGAACTCAAATCTGTGTTTATACTCAACACAACCAAGAACATGCAATGCAGAAAATGAAGAAAAGAATTTTCTGGGCAGAGGAAATAATGCAGTAGCAATTTCGGAATTTTGGAGGGTTAATTTTTTCAGTAGTAAAAACTGAGGGGGAAACATTTTATTTATAGTAAAAGTCTTGACTGTTGGGAACAGTCAAAACCGAAATTAACTGTCAAAGCAGTTAATTTGGTTAACTGCTGACTCTTGGAATTAACTGATTATCAGTTAATTAAAGATTAATTAATTCCGTAATTAATTAATTAAAGCCCAGAAAGTTAATTAGATTCGGCCCAAAAATTTAAGAATTTTTATAAGCCCGAGCCCGAGCCCGCCGACCGGACGGACGCGCGCGCGCGTGTGGACTTTTGATCGAAAGTCAACCCTAGCATAGCTTAAGTCATCTCCCCTTCAAAGAGTTGGGATACCCCTAAGGCATCCAAGCCTTAGTCCATACTTGGGGTGTTATTAACTCATCAAAATTCCACTATTCCAATGTGGGACAAGAGTTAAAACACACCCAATTCATTAACTTTCATTGCTTTGTGAGTCACTTTGGGGACATAATTATCATTCATAACTTATTGAAATTGGACATATGAATATACTACGTTAATCTCCTTGCGGAGGTGAACGCGTTCGTATATGGTCCCACAATTTCCGTAGTGTGGGTCCCACCTAAATTTGAGCTCAAAGTTGCTCAAAAATCTGTCCAGAAAAATCTGGACAGCTTTAAATACCCATTTAAGTTCCAATTTTCCAACATTATGTGCTTGTTTATTACATTATGTTCATAAGATAAATGCTAAAGGTTCCAGGCTTCAATTTTAACTGCCAGCTTGGGGGGTTTGGCTGGGTATTTCTCATATTTTGAGCGATTATGTGAGAATTATGTAATACAATGTTTCCTTTGTTGACCGTGTGTTGTCAAAGACAGAGTACACTACGAGTGGTGCCTATCGTGTGGTGTTTCATTAGCTGTACATTGTTCTGCAAAAGCACCCTAGTCAAAGAGTTTGTAAACCCTAGTATATCATTTCATCACCCCATTCTCTCTACAAACTTCTCCGCATCTCTAATTTTAATAAGCTCTTAATGCTTAGAACAACACAGCCTCACTATTATGTTACCATTAATACAACTACCCCCTCCTCACTATTATGTTACCATTTCCGAACCCCAACTTTGTTCATGTTTTAAAAAGCAAACATTATAATTCTTGGAATTTGTACATACTTGGAGAGAAGTTAAAGTGGGTATTATGGGTGTGCATTGGAATTGAAAAAAATAGATAAATCAAACCAAATTTGATAGACCATAGTATATCAATAATGCTACATGTTTCTCGTTAATTTAAATATCATAAATTAAGTTGAGTTCGAGGAAAATATATTGGTTTATTTATTTTTAAATACATTTTCGGAACCGTGAACCGTTGGTTCGGTTCCATATATTGAATCAACTTAAGAACCGTTGGTTCAGATTGGTTCGGTTCCATACATAATCGGTTCCGGTTCCTAATATGTGGAATCGGTCAATTTCGGTTCTATTTCTAGGTTAGTAGTGAAATCGAACTAACACAAAACGTGTGCCATAGTTGGTATAGTAAATTATCATGGTCATAATGCATAGTACAAATTTCTATCTTGTTGACTTTTCAATAAATTTTGTCATCTATCTTGATGATTTGTGAAGTATTCCAAGTCTATGTTATGTGATGTGAGGAAGAAGTTTTTGTTGAATTTGTGGTGTTAGGAAAAACTTAGCGACTTCTCATTTGATTGCCATTGTTTTTGATATATTTTCACCGAATGCAGAGTGCGACAATATTTTGATGGGTTTTCAGATTTAGTGATTTTTCGGGTGTACTAGGGCTTTAAGTTCCCCTTTATGCTATTTTTTTTATATATAGGGAGATGCTCAAGTGCGGACGTGTCCGGTGCGGACACAGTGCAGACGGATTTTAAAAAATACCTTCCGACACTTTCTTGAAATGATTTTTTAATCGGTTAATAACATTTCAATGAACACCTCCCCCCCCCAAAAAAAAAATCAACTGAATGATTTTTTTTTTTTTACTATTTTAATAAAATTCCTTAAAATTTGCCAGTTTTTAGCTACTTAAATTAATCCATAAAAATAATCACTTCAAAAAAATGGCGGGAGGGATTTTTTTTAAATTCGTCCACACCATTTTTGCACAGACACTCCCGCACCTGAGCCGGACTAGAGAGAGAGAGATTATTGTTGTTGGTTGTGGTGAGGTTACATTTAAAGTGGTGGGTGGTGATATGGCTAGGGTTGGAAATAATGAGTTAAAAAGTAATTTTATGTATTGTGAGGGGTTAAAAGATTTGGCGGGTTTAAATTTCATTTGTATACTCTAAAAGTGGGGCATCTCCTTATGGATAACATTAATATAAGCTGTCTTAAATTTTAAAGTTCGTTTGAAAGAAAAAAAGGGTACATTGGAAAAACCTAAAAACAAATTTGGCAATAGTAATTCTTTCTTTCACATGAGATATCCTTTTAAAAATGATTAATGATACACTTATAGTTAGTATCGAATTAATACCGAATATACCTTGTGTTTATCGTACTATGATTGACTGACACCATGTTATAATACATGCAAAGCGCATTTCGCGCTTATCGAAAACTAACCGCGTGTGCAGAGCTTTATTCTTCAAAAATTATGTGGTGCTTATTTTTCTTGGTGAGATAGGCTTTATGTGGAAAGCAACACTTCCTCTATACAAAACATTTTAGTATTTGAAGACGTAAATTATGCCCCTTTTACAATTTGACACTCTTAACTCGATGGGTTCTTCCTCTGCCCGTTGCATTTTACCCATTTCATCAACGAAGCGTCTCATCAACACTAATACTCTATTTGGTGGCATAAAATTTTATAGGGGCTTTTACGGTCTAGCCCTTGGACTAACAATTTTTAAACAAAAAAATCGAGCCCAACAAATTTTAAACGATTAGGTCCAACACATAAATACCTCTAAATTAAAACAAAAACGCACTTTTCAGAAATCAAAGCGCCAAAAACACTCTTCGATCAAAACCCTAACCGTACTGTCTGTTCGATCAAAACACCAAAATAATTCTCATTCTCAATCAAAATTTGGGCAACAACAATATATAAATACCCCTGAATTCCAATACAAACACACTTCACATTAATTAAAGGGATCAAACCCTAATCGTTGAAGTTTTATCGAGTATTTCACATTCTTAATCAAATTCTTCAAAATACCACTAACAAGTATGGATACATTCTCATATATACATTCTTGAGTTTTGTACTTAAGATTATACCATACACTATGTATATGTTATGTTCTTAGCGTTTTATTTCTAATATCACCTGTTTGTCCTTATGTATTTTGTGTTGTCATATGTATAAATTTGTAGACATTACACATGAACTAATGAAATCACATTCTTCTTCTTCTTCTTCTTCTTCTTCTTCTTCTTCTTCTTCATGATATGAAGAAAATACATTTCTTGCCCTGATTTTAAATGCAAAACACACTTTTTGCATGTTATATATATATGTATTTTATCATTGTACATTTCCTCCCGTATACATCATTTATCGAGGACTAGGAATATATACATGATTGAAATATGTATTTACAAGCCCTATTTTATTGCATGTACCATGTGTATTTTGCGTGTACTTTCAAAAAGTACACGCAAAATTTACGGAGTACACGCACATTGAAATTTAATTTCTCAGTCCAACATGCGTGTACTTTTATATTTTATACGTGTACTCTATACAATATATATATCAAATCCATATTTGATCAATCCTATGTTATTTTGGTCCGCGCCAACGACATTTGAATGATATTCCATTAGCTTGTAAGAAGTATTATTGTTGTATTATACATGATTGGAATATGTACATGTAGAAGCCCTACTTTATTGTGTGTACTATGTGTATTTTGCTTGTACTTTCAAAAAAATACACGCAAAATACACTTAGTACACGGACATTGAAATTGAATTCCCAGTCCATTATGCGTGTACTTTTATGTTTTATACATGTACTCTATACAATATATATTTCATATCCATATTTGATGAATCCTATGTTATTTTGGTATGCGCCAGCGACATTTGAATGATATTCCATTAGTTTGTAGGAAGTATTATTGTTGTGTTAATATTTAGGATTTATTTTGGTCCGTGTCAACGAAATTTGAATGATATTCCATTCGTTTGTAACAAATATTATTGCGTGTACTTTGGCATTTTTGCATGTACTTTTTTGAAAGTACACGTAAAATTCACAAAGTACACGCACATTAAAATTGAATTTGTTCAATCCAATATGTGTGTACTATTATGTATTATGAGTGTACTTTTATGATTTGTTGTGTTATTGTTTAGGAATCATACGAGTGACCATGTTCAACTACAAAATTGCGGCTTGCACCTTTGAAGATCTTAACAATACAAAACCTTTCACATTGACAGTCAATAGTACTAATGATGACAAAATTCGTTTTCTCCTTCGCATGAATGATAGAGATAAAAGGTTACTTGGTTTCTACAACTACTATGAAGACATAAAATGCACTTTTTATGTGCAAGAGCTTCAAGTAACTGAATCGAAAGCGAAGGATTTAGCTTAATGAATTGAGCAGTATTGCTTAAGAGGTTTTGAAAATGTTGGCACTTTTAGCATGGAGCTATTGTACCACTTCTTTTCTGAATATGTTAGGAAGAGAGAATCTTGGTTTTTGACTTGTCGAACAACATCTATTAGGTATTACCATGAAACAGACGATATATATTACCGCCTTTAACATGTATTTTGTTAAGACTTGTATGAATTTTTTACGAGAATAAGTACGATTGTATTTTATTATTTTAGTCTATGTTTTATTCTAATTGGCATGTATTTTATTTTTTGTACATATAAATTATCATTATAGGTAGTAATTTAAATTTTGTTTATAGATCAATAGAATGGGGATGAAAATGAAGGCAAGAAAAGGAAAACACAACAAAAAGAGCAGTTCTGAAGAAAGTTCTTCAAGCAGTTCTAGTTCTAGTGTTGCTTTGTAATCTACACGTGCTGCTAAGAAGAATGACCAGTATAGATAAAATTTAATAGTTTTTTTCATGATATCACGGTATTAAAGAGAAAATAAACGATAGGCATATTGAGCTGCTTAAGAAGACTCAATTCTGGGAGCTTTTCAATGCCTGCTACAAAGGGGAAGTAGTAGAAGCGGACCACAAGAAGACTGATAAATTCACTAGACAAAATAGCAAGTTCAAAACAGTAATACCCCTCATTTTTATCGATATTTATTTATGGGATTAATTAAATTAAATATGAATTAATTGAGGATTAATCCGGATAAAATACTAACGAGATGTAAGTTGGTATTTGATTATAATGTGAATATATGGTAATATATGAATATTAAAAATATTGAAATTGTCGCGAGGCTGAAATACGACAATTTGGAAAATTTAATTGGGACGCACGTGCCACTCGCGTCGAGAATGAATTTATGAGATTTAAAAATAATTTTTTTTCTTTTGACCAAATAGTCATTTTGAGTGCGCCAACTTGTCCGGAAGGGTCGAGATAGTCAGAAAACACTAGCCGGAGGTTTAACTTGGGTCCCGGGGCATTTTTAGGCCAAACCGGCAACCCAAAAGGGTAGTTTGGTAATTTCGGAAATTTGGTAATTAAAACCCACGAAAATTAGACTTTAATTATAACTTATCACTAAACCCACTAACCCATTTTCAACCCCAATCTAAGTAGTGGGCTACGGGAGAAGTTAAGGAAATATTATAACTTGCCAAAAACCAACCCCCCACCTCCATTGTCATCTTGGGAGAAGAACTTGTAGAGAGAGAGAGATAGGATAATTCTGCAGAGAGAGAGAGAGGAATTCAACCATCTCCAACCAACAACAAATCTGAAGAACATAAGGCAAGTGATTTAGTTACAATTGATTCAATGAATGTGTTCTTCCATGTTTAGTGTAATTATCGAATTTTGTCTTGGAAGATTGATATGAACCCATGAATTTGAGGATTAAAACTATAAACCATGTTAGGAATTGCATGTAGACATATTCTGGACGAATTATGAATCCAAAATATAACCCTTGATGATCTAAAAACGGATTTAAGAAGAGAATTATTATTGTTCTTGAAAGAAATAGAAAACTAGGGTTCTTGATGAAGTTTTGATCCAAATGAAGCCCTTGGTTGATGATTTATTGGTTTTTAGAACGTTAACAATGTTGTAGGATGGTTGTATGATGATATTATAACGTTAGATTAGAGTTTCATGCATTATAATGGAATTTTGGGGCGAAACTTGGACTGCAAAACAAAGCAGTCCGTAGCATAACTGGTGCGCTCGATCGATCGACATTCATAGGTTGATCGATCGATCACCCTCGATCGACCGAACATACAAGGTCGATCGATCGACCTTCCCAGAATGAGTAAAATCTGCCCGTTTAAAATTTTAAGGATGTTAACCCTAGAAAATTATTGATGGAGACTTTGTGAGTATTCTTAGACTTAAGGAAGACCAGTAGGTATGGTTGTGAAATCGAACCTTAATTAGAATTTAATTTGGGAGAGTTGTCTAAAATCCAATAAAGCTCGACGAGTGAGATAATATTAGGGTTAAAAGAGTAAATTCGAATGATTTGATGAAATGAGGTTTGTGGAAGAAATAATGACCTTAAGAATAATGAAATTTAATGTGGAAATAATAGGAGACTTGGTAACCTCTTTGAGATAGGTTTTAAGTATAAGAAACTAGGATGTGAGATGTGTCGACAATCTACATTATATATTTTCGGAAGACTTAAAATGCATAAAATTGGAATAATGGTATAGGGATGTAAAATATACCTTTATTAATATTAAGATATCTAAGACGTGTGAATGCTTAGTATATGACTTATGTGTATGACATACCTACCATACTTGCTATCACGGAGGTCGTCGTTCGTGTTGGGCCAACTAATCTTTGTGTGCCTACGGGGGGATTTAGATTGGTACCTTAAGAACATAATACTAGAATGACTTATTTGTGAGTTAATAAGTCAGTTGACTATGGAGCGTAGGTATGTACGTGACCCATGGATATGTTGAATTATGTTCGCCTCCACTTTTGTGTGTTATGCTTAGTCTAACAATTCCTGAGAGAATCGGAATTTGTAATCCTTATGTACGTGATGTACCGGGATGAGATAGCAGAGTATGTGCACCGTAGCCTAGACTAGGGGTGCCTATAATGTATATTTATGATGTGAATAATATACAACAAATGTTCAATGAAATACTTAGTAAAGTAACGATGTGTATACTTGTGCTATTTTAATAGAGATTAAAATGAGAACTCCACATAATACAAGGTTGTTATTAGGGAATTAAGGCACATACATGGTATACTTTAATGACATGAATAAACCCTTAAACCTATAAAGTGAAGCGAGGTTTTGTATTAGACTAGTTAGTTAGTAGCATAACTAGTACGGGCTATGGATGCGTTAGGAGTGCACATTAGTTGAGAGGCGAGGAGCTCATGTGAGTGCACGTCCTAACATGTATTTTGCATTCATTGTTTTAATGTTATTAAAGCACTTGCTGTTTTTAAAATACTCTCCACTTTCGGGCTCTAACCCGTTTGCTTTCAAATCTATTTTTTTGTAAAAACCTTTTAAGTGCCCAACCACAAGGACACCATGCATAGTATTTCCATTCAGGTGACGAGATGTAGCTGTTGTGGAAGTTACATGACCTTGATAGTAGATGCCTCCTTTTCTAGTCTTGACTCTATATTCAGTTTCATCATTTGTAGGGCATGTCGCCCATTTCTATTTAGAGACATTTCATATTTTAATTATTCAGATTTTGGCATGTAATTAATTGAGGGTACACTGTTCTTTTGATTTCAGTTGTGGGATTGTTGTGAGGAGTATTTCCTCCAGACTTATTATTATTTGTTGGTTATTCTATTGCTTATTATGGTGAAGGGTTATGTGATTTTTTTTATAATTCTTTTATTGCATGTTAATCAGATTTAATTTAAAATTTGGCAACTTACTTTTTAAATACTAGGTGGTTAGTAATCATTAAATGTTTTCGACAGTGATGCTATTAACTGAACCAACTTGGCATTTTGAATTAATTTAATAAAGGAGTAGCTACCCAGTATTTAATTAGTCGGGGCGTCACAGGTGGTATCAGAGCATCAGGTTCTAGTGTCCTTTAGGATCTGTACGGCTTATTATGTTTCCGCTGAGCTTTCTTTGATGTAGAGCCCTAAATTTTAGGACTATTGTAATATTTTATGTATGCTTCGCTCTTCAGCTATTTTGGATTTATAACTGCGAACTTATAGACCTTACTCTTATTTCAGATGCCTACACGACGTGCACCACGGGTTCCTAGGAATGCACAGCCAGAGCCACAGCCAGCTCCAGTACAGGGCACCATGAATGCCGCCGAGGTTGCAGCCATTGTAGCCCAAGCGGTAAATGCCGCTCTCGCCGTCGTACAGCAGGCACCACCTCAGGCGCCAGTAGCCGCGCCGGTTTAGGCACATGCATTTTCGTCTACTTGGGAACGCGTACGTGATGCTTTTCAGAAAGCACACCCACCGGAGTTCGCAGGTAGCTCCGATGTTGTGATTTCAAGTCAGTGGAGGAAAGACATTCAGAGGCACTTGAGGATGTATGAGTGCACCGATGTTTAGAAGCAGATACTAGGTACTTTCAAGCTAGTGGGATCTGCACTACAGTGGTGGGAGTCTATTACCACCGTGGAGGAGAGAGATACTCTCACGATACAGGAGTTTTGGGTGCGGTTCGACCGCAAGTATTTTCCGTCAGCTGTTCACACAAAAATGAGGAGGAAGCTAATGAATCTCAGACAGGAAGGAAAGACTGTGGCCGAGTATGAGGCCGAATTAACAAATCTACTCAATATTGTCCCGGATGAGATACCGACAGAGGAGAAGAAGATCCAGAAGTTCACCGATGGATTGACATGGAGGATCCGTCAGCATTTGTTGGGGAACCTCTCATTGGCCACTTATTCTGATGTGGTTAATGTTGCACTGTTACACTGCCAGGATCACCGCTTTCACATGGCTGAGAGCAAGAGATCAGGAGAGTCCATCCATCAGGGCAGGACTCGAGGAAATGGTGCCACTGGGGCACAATCTACTCAGGGGCAGAGGCAGGGTGACCAGGGTTCTCAGCAGGGGGATCATAAGAGGTTCAAATCGGGGAATTTCAGGCACGGACAAGGAGGTTTTAGGTAGGGCCAGCAGGGGCAGAATAGTCAACAGCAGTTTCAGCAGGGCCAGCAAGGCCAGGGCAGAAATGGTAACGGTCACCAGGGCCGTGGTCAGTAGGGGAAGCGAGGGGGAAACTTCCAGGGGAAGTGTTTCATTTGTGGTAAGATTGGCCACAAAAGTCAGGATTGTCCTGATAGGGGCAGGGCCCCGCAGCAGCAGTAGCAGGGTGCTCGACAGGAGCCGCAGAGGCCTATGTTTCCCGCTGCCCTCCCGGCATCACCTCAGATGGCAGCATTACCACCCATTCCAGTGGTACCAGTTCAGCAGGGGCAGCTTCAGTATGGGAGAGTATATCCGCTTCAACAGGCCGCAGCCCCACAGGATCCACCGGCCATTGAGGGTATGTTCTCTATTCAGGGGACTATGGGGCGCATTTTATTTGACACGGGGGCTACACACTGTTTTATTGCTATGAGATTTGCATGCACCATTGGGTTGTTAGACACTGTCGAGAGTATGGTTACTTGTGTAGATTCGCCGTTGAGTAGGGGTTCCGTGATTTCCCTTGTATGTCGAGGCGTGGGTATAGAGATCGGGAGATTTACTCTACCCGCGGATATGTTAGTGTTAAAGATGACCGAGTATGATGCCATTATTGGTATGGATTGGCTTGTTGAGTACCGAGCCATGATTGACTGCTTTAGTAGGAGTATTATCTTTTCCATTCCCGGGCAGGAGATGTTTTTAGTGGCGATGCCTCGTCCTGAGGGAGGATCGTCCACTCACCTGTACTATATAGAGGAGGAGACCTCTAAGGAAGTGGTGATACCACTTGATTCGATTCCAATTGTTCGAGAGTTTGCCGATGTATTTCAGGATATACCTGGATTACCTCCGAGTAGAGAGATAGATTTTGTGATTGATTTGACGTCGGGAACTCGGCCTATAGCCCGCGCACCTTACTGTATGGCTCCAGCTGAGATGAGAGAGTTACGAAATCATATTGAGCAGTTGTTGGGTCAGGGGTTTATACGGAGGAGTACTTCGCCGTGGGGTGCCTCTGTATTGTTCGTGAAGAAGAGGGATGGATCGTTGAGGTTGTGTGTAGATTACCGGGAGTTGAATAAGGTCACGATACCGAATAAGTATCCGTTGCCCCGAATCGATGACTTATTCGACCAGCTGAGAGGAGCTTCTTTCTTCTCAAAGATTGATTTGCGATCGGAATACCATCAATTGCGTATCAGGGAAGAGGACGTCTCGAAGACTGCTTTCTTAACGAGATATGGTTCCTACGAGTTTCGGGTTATGCCTTTTGGTTTGACAAATGCTCCAGCCGTGTTTATGGACTTGATGAATAGGGTGTTCAGAGAGTTCCTAGATCAGTTTGTCATTGTCTTCATTGATGATATTCTGGTTTACTCACAGACAGAGGAGGAGCACGCCGAGCATTCGAGGCAGGTATTGCAGACGCTACGTCAGAACGAGCTGTACGCAAAATATGAGAAGTGCGGATTCTGGTTGAAGGAGGTTCAGTTTTTGGGGCATATTATTTCCGTCCGGGGGATATCTGTTGATCCGGGGAAGGTATCCGCGGTAAGGGAATGGGGACAGCCCACGACACCGACTGAGATCCGTAGTTTCTTGGGCCTAGCAGGATACCATAGGAGGTTCATTCGGGGTTCTCAAAGATAGCAGGTCCTTTGACACATCTGACTCGTAAGGGTGTGCCGTTCATTTGGAGTGATGCCTGTCAGTTGGCATTCGATGAGTTGAAAGATAAGTTGACTTCAGCACCTGTGTTAGCATTGCCGAGACCGGGAGTTGAGTATCTAGTTTACACCGATGCGTCCTTACAAGGACTTGGAGGTGTATTACAGCAGGAGAGTCAGGCCATAGCTTATGCTTCCCGTAAGCTTAAGCCTCACGAGAAGAATTACCCCACTCATGATTTGGAGTTAACGGCAGTTGTATTTGCCCTTCGGATTTGGAGACATTACCTTTTGGGGGAGAAGTTTCGATTGTTCACAGACCACAAGTCCCTACAGTATCTATTCACGCAGAAGGAGTTGAATATGCGGCAGCGAAGGTGGCTTGAGTTTGTGAAGGATTATCAGTTCGATATCCAATATCACCCGGGGAAGGCTAACGTGGTAGCAGACGCGTTGAGCCGTAGGCCAGTAGATGAGGTGGCAGGGGTGTGGAAGGCAAAGTGGAAGGAGTTGGGACACCAGGATGCAGTGGCCCGATCGTTCATGTCTGTGATGATTGTTACACCCCAGATTGTCGCGAAGGTGGTAAGGGCACAGGCAAATGACTCGTTCTGTCAGGAGCAGATAGTTCGATTACTAGCAGAGGGAGCAGAGTCCTATACCGTTAGTTCAGACGGGGGATTACGCTTCAATGGGAGACTGATAGTTCCGAAAGGGGAGGAATTACGACACGAGGTGATGGCAGAGTCGCACGGCTCACGGTTCGCGGTACATCCCGGTGGGGACAAAATGTACCAAGACATGAGACGTCAGTATTGGTGGGGCGGGATGAAGAGAGATATAGCCGTGTTAGTTTCTAAATGCGCCACTTGTCAGCTGGTAAAAGTGGATCATCAGAGACCGGCAGGACTTCTACAGCCATTAGAGGTCCCGATGTGGATGTGGTAGAGCATCTCCATGGATTTTATCACGGGGTTACCTACGTCACAGAGGGGTCACGACTCCATTTGGGTAATTGTGGACAGGTTGACCAAAGTTGCTCATTTTCTACCCGTAAGGACAGACTACACTACGGGACAATATGCCCAGCTCTTTATTGCAAAAATAGTGAGACTTCACGGTGTGCCCCTAAATATCGTGTCTGACGGAGACAAGATATTTGTTTCACAATTTTGGGAGAGTTTTCAGGAGGCCATGGACACGGATTTGCGGTTGAGTACGGCATATCACCCGCAGACCGATGGGCAAACTGAAGGTACAAATCAGATGTTGGAGGACATGTTGCGTATGTGCATCATTGATTTTGGGGGTGGATGGGAGCAGTATCTTCCACTGGTGGAGTTTGCTTACAACAACTCCTACCAATTCACCATTGGCATGGCTCCATTTGAGGCGTTGTACGGTAGACCTTGTCGTTCCCCAGCATGTTGGTTGGAGGTGGGGGACAACAAACTACTTGGGCCGAAAGTGATTCAGGATACTTCAGCTAGAATAGAATTGATACGGAGTCGCATTCGGGTAGCTCAAGATCGGCAGAAGAGCTATGCTGATGCGAAGAGGTTTTTCAGGGAGTTCCAAGTGGGGGACCAGGTTTTACTTAGAGTATCTCCTATGAAGGGGATTATGCGATTTGGGAAGAAGGGGAAGTTGGCACCGAGATACATGGGACCATTTCCTATCATCGAGCGGATTGGGTCTGTTGCCTATATACTTGGATTACCGGAGCATTTACACAGGATTCATGATGTGTTTCATATTTCCTCGCTAAGGAAATATCTTAGAGATGATTTGGCTCATTCTCACATTGCTTTGGAGGGCATCGATCTCCAGCCCTATAGCTCCTACGAGGAGGGGCCGATTGCTATTTTGGACCGAAGTGAGCGAAAACTGCGGTCAAAGATAGTTCCGTTAGTACGTGTTCAGTGGCGGCATCATAATGCCGGGGAGTCCACATGGGAGCGCGAGGATGAGATGCGCGAACGTTATCCATAGTTTTTTTTACCAGGTACTTTTTAGTTCCGAATTTCGGGACGAAATTCTGTTATTTGGGGGGAAGTATGTAATACCCCGCATTTTTATCGATATTTATTTATAGGATTAATTAAATTAAATATGAATTAATTGAGGATTAATCCTGATAAAATACTAACGAGATGTAAGTTGGTATTTGATTATAATATGAATATATGGCAATATATGAATACTAAAAATATTGAAATTGTCGCGAGGCTGAAATACGACAATTTGGAAAATTTAATTGGGACGCGCGTGTCAGTCGCGTCGAGAATGAATTTATGAGATTTAAAAATAATTTTTTTTTCTTTTGACCAAATTGTCATTTTGAGTGCGCCAACGTGTCCGAAAGGGTCGAGATAGTCAGAAAACACTAGCCGGGGGTTTAATTTCGGTCCCGGGACATTTTTAGGCCAAACCGGCAACCCAAAAGGGTAGTTTGGTAATTTCGAAAATTTGTTAATTAAAACCCACGAAAATTAGACTTTAATTATAACTTATCATTAAACCCACTAACCCATTTTCAACCCCAATCTAAGTAGTGGGCTACGGGAGAAGTTAAGGAAATATTATAACTTGCCAAAAACCAACCCCCCACCTCCATTGTCATCTTGGGAGAAGAACTTGTAGAGAGAGAGAGAGAGGAGAATTCTGCAGAGCGAGAGAGAGAGGAGAATTCTGCAGAGCGAGAGAGAGGAATTCAACCATCTCCAACCAACAACAAATCTGAAGAACATAAGGCAAGTGATTTAGTTACAATTGATTCAATGAATGTGTTCTTCCATGTTTAGTGTAATTATCGAATTTTGTCTTGGAAGATTGATATGAACCCATGAATTTGAGGATTAAAACTATAAACCATGTTAGGAATTGCATGTAGACATATTCTGGACGAATTATGAATCCAAAATATAACCCTTGATGATCTAAAAACGTATTTAAGAAGAGAATTATTATTGTTCTTGAAAGAAATAGAAAACTAGGGTTCTTGATGAAGTTTTGATCCAAATGAAGCCCTTGGTTGATGATTTATTGGTTTTAGAACGTTAACAATGTTGTAGGATGGTTTTATGATGATATTATAACGTTAGATTAGAGTTTCATGCATTATAATGGAATTTTGGGGCGAAATTTGGACTGCAAAACAAAGCAATCCGTAGCATAACTGGTGCGCTCGATCGATCGACATTCATAGGTTGATCGATCGATCACCATCGATCGATCGAACATACAAGGTCGATCGATCAACCTTCCCAGAATGAGTAAAATCTTCCCGTTTAAAATTTTAAGGATGTTAACCCTAGAAAATTATTGATGGAGACTTTGTGAGTATTCTTAGACTTAAGGAAGACCAGTAGGTATGGTTGTGAAATCGAACCTTAATTAGAATTTAATTTGGGATAGTTGTCTAAAATCCAATAAGGCTCGACGAGTGAGATAATATTAGGGTTAAAAGAGTAAATTCGAATGATTTGATGAAATGAGGTTTGTGGCAGAAATAATGACCTTAAGAATAATGAAATTTAATGTGGAAATAATAGGAGACTTAGTAACCTCTTTGAGATAGGTTTTAAGTATAAGAAACTAGGATGTGAGATGTGTCGACAGTCTACATTATATATTTTCGGAAGACTTAAAATGCATAAAATTGGAATAATGGTATAGGGATGTATAATATACCTTTATTAATATTAAGATATCTAAGACGTGTGAATGGTTAGTATATGACTTATGTGTATGACATACCTACCATACTTGCTATCACGGAGGTCGTCGTTCGTGTTGGACCTACTAATCTTTGTGTGCCTACGAGGGGATTTAGATTGGTACCTTAAGAACATAATACTAGAATGACTTATTTGTGAGTTAATAAGTCAGCTGACTATGGAGCGTAGGTACGTACGTGACCCATGGATATGTTGAATTATGTTCGCCTCCACTTTTGTGTGTTATGCTTATTCTAACAATTCCTGAGAGATTCGGAATTTGTAATCCTTATGTACGTGATGTACCGGGATGAGATAGCAGAGTATGTGCACCGTAGCCTAGACTAGGGGTGCCTATAATGTATATTTATGATGTGAATAATATACAACAAATGTTCAATGAAATACTTAGTAAAGTAACGATGTGTATACTTGTGCTATTTTAATAGAGATTAAAATGAGAACTCCACATAATAAAAGGTTGTTATTAGGGAATTAAGGCACATACATGGTATACTTTAATGACATGAATAAACCCTTAAACCTATAAAGTGAAGCCAGGTTGTGTATTTGGCTAGTTAGTTAGTAGCATAACTAGTACGGGCTATGGATGCGTTAGGAGTGCACATTAGTTGAGAGGTGAGGAGCTCATGTGAGTGCACGTCCTAACATGTATTTTGCATTCATTGTTTCAATGTTATTAAAGTACTTGCTGTTTTTAAAATACTCTCCACTTTCGGGCTCTGACCCATTTGCTTTCAAATCTATTTTTTTGTAAAAACCTTTTAGGTGCCCAACCACAAGGACACCATGCATAGTATTTCCATTCAGGTGATGAGTTGTAGCTGTTGTGGAAGTTACAGGGCCTTGATAGTAGACGCCTCCTTTTTTAGTCTTGACTCTATATTCAGTTTCATCATTTGTAGGGCATGTCGCCCATTTCTATTTAGAGACATTTCATATTTCAGTTATTCAGATTTTGGCATGTAATTAATTGAGGGTACACTGTTCTTTTGATTTCTATTGTGGGATTGTTGTGAGGAGTATTTCCTCCAGACTTATTATTATTTGTTGGTTGTTCTATTGCTTCTTATGGTGAATGGTTATGTGATTTTTTTTATAATTCTTTTATTGCATGTTAATCAGATTTAATTTAAAATTTGACAACTTACTTTTTAAATACTAGGTGGTTAGTAATCATTAAATGTTTTCGACAGTGATGCTATTAACTGAACCAACTTGGCATTTTGAATTAATTTAATAAAGGAGTAGCTACCCGGTATTTAATTAGTCGGGGTGTCACAAAAACCTAACACAGCAACAGGATGTGTCATTTCTTTATTGGTGAGCAAAACAACATCATTATATTTATAAATATTCACACCAATTCACGCGTGTACTTTGTAAAAATCACGTGTACTTTTATAGCACACGTGATTTTTACAAAGTATACGTGATATTTATAAAATACAAATGAACATGAGTAGTATTACGATTATCATGGTTGTAATATCACTTGTACTTTCAAAGCACCACTAATATTTAAACCAATTCAAGCGTGTACTTTATAAATATTATGTGTATTTTAAAAGTAGTCATGATATTTATAAAGTACACGTGCTATTTACAAAGTATACATGTGCTTTGTAATTATCAAAACTATATTTTGAAAGTACACGTGATTTTTACATAGTACACGCGTGAATTGGTGTGAATGTACACATGTACTTTTTAAATATAACAAGTGTACTTGAATGTACACGTGATATTAACAAAGTACACATGTATTTATATATAGAAAGTATGCGTGTACTTTGTAAAAATCACGTGTACTTTTATAGCACACGAGATTTTTATAAAGTACACGTGATATTTATAAAATAAAAATGAACCTTATTAGTATTACAGTTACCATGGTTGTCATAGCACTTGTACTTTCAAAGTACCACTGATATTTAAACCTTAGTAGTATTACATTTACCATGGTTGTAATATAACTTGTACTTTCAAAGTACCAGTAATATTTAAACCAATTCAAGCGTGTACTTTATAAATATCACGTGTATTTTAAAAATAGTCGTGATATTCATAAAGTACACGTGCTATTTACAAAGTATACATGTATTTCGTAATTATCAAAACTTTATTTTGAAAGTACACATGATTTTTACAAAGTACACGTGTACTTTTATATATAAATACACGTGTACTTTGTTAATATCACGTGTACATTCAAGTACACTTGTTATATTTACAAAGTACACGTGTACATTCAAAGTACACTTATTAATATCATTTTGTTTTTTGCATGATCACAGTATTGGGTTTGTGAGAAGTTTGATACAATTCCTCCTGTTTAAAATAAGAAAAAGAAGACACCAAAATTTCTTAGGTGAAATTTCAAAGTATTGGGTTTGTGAGAAGTTTGATACAATTCCTCCCGTTAAAGTGCGTCTTCGGAGTAATAAGTGGAAAGTTTCTAAACTTCGTGGTTCATCGACAAGGGGTGCAGATGGACCAGGACAAACAGCGAGTGATCTTGGAGATGCCAAGTCCAAGAACGGCAAAGGAGCTGTAGAGTTTCCTCGAAAAAGTTTCCAACGTTAGGAGATTCGTACATGGATTGACCGAGTTAACACACCCGTTGATGCAGCTTTTGCGAAAGAATGCAAAATTCAAGTAGGAGGAGATTCACCAGGAGTCTCTCGATGGGCTGAAGAAGCTGCTCATTTCACTACGGACAATGGTTCCCACATAAACAGGAATGCCGTTGCAGTCATACCTCACGTCCACCACGAGGTCCGTCGGAGCTCTGCTGGCACAAGAGATTGAAGGGCAAGAACGGCCAGTCTACTATCTCAGCAGAATCATACATGGTCCAGAGGTCAGGTACTGTAGCTTGGAAACGCATTGTATAACCTTAGTCTTTGCAGCATAAAAACTTAGACATTATATGCTATCTTTTACAATTCATATTATAAAGAGATGTGATCCCATTAAATTTTTATTGGCAAGAACTATATTAATTGGAAGGGCAGTTAGGTGATTCCTCATCCTCTTAGAATACCACTTGAAGTATGTGGTTCCTCGCGCGATCAAGAGCCAGGCGTACGCTGACCCATTGGTAATCTTCTCCTTTAGAACGTTTGATCCACCTAAATAAAGTGTTCTAGGAGACGACTTGCAGGCCAATTACTTAGATGCAAGTGATGAAGAATGGACGATGTAGTTTGATGGATCTTCGGCGAAAAAGAAAGGAGGAGCAGGGGCTATTCTTTTAAAAAGAATTGAGGATATTTGTTTTTCCTATAAGTTGGATTTCCCTTGCTCCAATAATGAGGCAGAGAATGAAGTGTTAGTACTGGGTTTATTGGAGGCCCCTTGAAGGGGAATTCGTTAAATTTGCATCAAGGGTGATTCGCACTTGGTGATTCAACAAGTGAATGGAGAATATGCGTTGAAACACCTAAGCTTGGCACCATACAGAACAATCATTAAGAGGCTCCTCAGCCAGTTCCATTGGACCAAAATTAAAAGACATCCCCGAACGATAAACCGCCATCCAGATGCCTATGCCACTATCACCCAGAAAATGATCATGAGGAACGATACAACTACAATCGTGATTAAACGAAGAACAACTCCTTCAGTAGTATAGCCAATTCTGCTGATAGAGGAGGACACGGACTGTAGGGGAGCGATTAGAAAGCAACTAGAGTCTGGGGAAGGAGAGATGGAGCTAAAGGAATTAGCCCAATACTTTATAAACCAGGGAAAGCTTTACTTCAAAAATGTAGGAGGATGGTTATCAAGATGCATCGGCCCAGAAGAAGCAGAGTGGAGGTTAAAGAAAACATATGAAGAGTATTGCGAAACAACTGAGATACCTCTTTATAGGAGAATTCAAAGTGAGGGATGTTTATGGCCTAGAATGAAGAAGGACACAATAGAGCTACAACGGAAGTGCGATAAGTGCCAATTATTCTTCGAGGCAGCTGAATGTAATTTCGTTGAAGCTCAACCAGACTAGAGGAAGCCTTATATTGACTTCATTAAAGATGGAGTTGTCCTAATAGAGAAGATTGATGCGATGGGACTTAAGCGAAGGGCCCCGAGGTTTTATGTTCAGGAGGGGAAGCTTTATTGAAGGAGCTACTTTAACAGGTCATTGCATTACATCACAGGGGAAGAAGTAGTCGAAGTCCTCAAATAGGCGCACGATCCAGCTCACATAAGAGGGGCCAAGTTGTAAGACCAGTTAATGATGTTGGGGTATTATTGGCCAACAATGGAGAAAGACTCTTCTGAGTTCGTTCAAAAATGCAAAACTTTCTAACTTTATGGAAATATGATCCACGCCCCATCTGTGGACCTACACTCCCTGGTAACGCCTTATCCTTTTCAAACTTAGGCGTTCGATCTGGTAGGGGCAATACATCCTTTATCGAGGGTGAAGATATGGATACTAGTAGCAGCGGAGTGTTTTACAAAGTGGGCTGAAGCGATATCACTAAGAAGGGCAACATTAGGGGTGGTGAGCAACTTCATCAGGCAATACATCATTTACCATTTTAGGATTCCAAAGGTTATCCTCTCAGATAACGGAACCCCTTTCATTAATTCAAAAGTAACAATGCTCACAAACAAGTACTCCGTTGTTCATCATATTTCAATGGTGGCATACCTAAAGGGAAATGGTCAAGCCGAAGCAACTAACAAAACCTTAGTTAATATTTTGGCTAAAATAATGGAAGATTTCCCAGGATCGTGGGATGACAAGATACCAGCTGTGTTGTCGGCCTATCAAATAACCAAGAGGAAGCCCACAGGGTATACTCCGTTCTCCTTTATTTACGGGGATGAGGCAATCCTTCTAGTGGAGTTAGAAGTTCCCTCTGCTCGATATACCGTGTGAAGTCGCATGCTCCATCAGAATAGACATGTGCAGTTATAAGCGTTGGATGAACATAGATATAATGCGATGCAACATTTTTAAATGTATACGAAACAGCTCTCCAAGGCATATGATAACTTGGTGAGACCAAGGACGTTCGTGGAGGGAGACCCCGTTCTGAAAGCAGCAGTAAAGCACATCAGGGGGCTTCCATTACCTAAATTTACAAAGAATTGGGAGGGACCTTTCATTTTAAAAGAAGCTCATGATCTAGGTTATTGCTTAATTTCAAAGATGGAAGAAAACAAGCCATTCAAGATTAACAATAAATGGTTGAAATTCTATCACGAGTAAGAAATTAAGTTTAGACCATTGTTGTATCTAGTTTTTGTTATGAATATATAAGTTTTTTTTTATATAACTCGAGTGGAAATGAAAATATTACAGAACTTCATAATATACGCAAACAGTTGTAGCACAAAGAAATGACATGGATAAGCATACATCTTTTTCATTAATTCATAAACTTTGGGTCATTACAAAATTGGGAGCTACTGCCAAAGAATTACATAAGAAGAAGAAAAGGAAAATATATATAACAATTCATTGACCTAAGAGGAACCACATATCTGGAGCAGAGAAAAATCTCCAGGAAGGCCCGAATAAGCTACTAGGCAAGACTGTTGGGCATTTATAGAAACCTCCAATCTCGTTTGCGCTTGTGTACGCTCGATGAGGAGTTTCTCTCATTTTAGCTTCACCAGACGCAAAGATTATTTGACATCCTCTACCTCCTAATTAACAGCTTCAAGCAGAGGTGCTAGATCAGCCAACTTAGCTTCCTCAGCCCGTTGATCCTCCCGATGTTTCTGCAGCAGCTCCTTCTGACTATCCAGTGACTGGCTCTTTAAAGTTTTTAAGTGCGCAATAAACCAGTCAAAATGGAAACCATCGCGACCCAACTCCCTCAGATAGACCAGGAATTGGTTGAGGAGGGCTCTGGTAACGTTTGGATTAGGAGTGTTGATGATACCAGTAACAACGGTTGCCATGCCCTGAAGCCTATAGCTCATCACGGGGATATTGGAATGCAGGCAATCCACAACAAAAGTTTTAGGATGGTGGCTTGCAAGCTGCTTAATTACCAAGTGGTGGATGGTAGGCATTTGAGGAGAGCACTGAAGGACCATGAGGCAAAATTTATGAGGAGCTAAATCGGTCAGAGGAAACTCACAACCCGATTCACTATCGAAAACAACACTAGTCGTGGAACCTTGGTCGTCGTGATTAGAATCTTCGAAGATAGCGAGTTCCCGATGGGGTAAAATAATGGGCGAAGGAACTGGTGCAGATTTCTCTTCCGCCGAAATGGATTCATGAGCAACCTAAGAATAGGTAGAAACAATGAGTTAAGTGAAAAAATATTAACAAGTGTTTTCATTATTAAGCCATCGATATAGGTGGAGTTTGTGAAAAATCTTAAGAAGTGTTTTCATTGTTAAGTCACCACTATAGGTGGAGTTTATGGAAAATATTAACAATCGTTTTCGTTGTTAAGTCACCGATAGAGGTGGAGTTTGCGGAAAATCTTAACAAGTGTTTTCATTATTAAGTCACCACTATAGGTGGAGTTTATGAAAAAAATCTTAACAAGCGTTTTCATTGTTATGTCACCACTATAGGTGGAGTTTATTGAAAATATTAACAAGCATTTTCGTTGTTAAGTCACCGTTATATGTGGAGTTTATGAAAAAAAATCTTAACAAGTATTTTCATTGTTAAGTCACCACTACATGTGGAGTTTATGGAAAATTAGAACAAGCGTTTTCGTTGTTAAGTCACCGTTATAGGTGGAGTTTATGAAAAAAATCTTAATAAGTGTTTTCATTGTTAAGTCACCACTACAGGTGGAGTTTATGGAAAATCTTAACAAGCGTTTTCGTCGTTAAGTCACCATTATAGGTGGAGTTTGCGAAAAATCTTAAAAAGTCTTTTCATTGATTAAGTCACCGTTATAGGTGAAGTTTGAAAGTTTAGGAAAAAAGACGCTTCTAGACTGTACATTGTCAAGAATAAAAGACAAACAACGAGAAACAAAGAGAAACTAACGAAGTACCTCAGCAGTGGCTATAGCAAGAACGGGCGTCATCAAGGAGGCCATAACGGCGGGAACTGTTGAGGGCAAGCTTACCTCTTTAGAATCCTCGACGGTACCCCCAACTAAAGAAGCTTCAACGGCCGGTAAAGCTCCTTCGCCAACAAAAGGTACTAAGGCCAACATAGGAGCCTCAATTGAAGAGGACGTTGGACCTCCAAGTAATGCCCCAACGTTGGTGAGTACAGAGGAACCACCACGTTGGGCAGGAATTTTAACCCTGGCCTTGGGAATAGGCAGCCCACCAAGAGAGGAGGGTGGGGCAAGATCTGGAGAAAACTGCAAAATAAAGCTAAGTGTTAGAAATGGGGAACAAGTACCGAAGTAATGAGAAATGCCTCTAAGTGTTACTTACCTCAGTTATGGCATCAAAAGGCGAAACTGCAGTTAGGGGTCTCGTTAGCACAGTAGGAAGAAGAATAATAGCTAATAAAGACGTCATTTTAACCTAAGGCATCCCAACATATTAAAGTTTAACATGTTAAATAGAAAAAGGGATGGAAAAAAAGACGTGAGACCTGACAAGTAATTAATAATATGTTACCTCAGGGTCACTTTTCGCAGCTGGAACGATGGGCAGAAGGACCTCGTGCTGAGGTTATAATTCAGAAGGTGATGGGGGAGTTGTCTCTGGTTGAGAAGAGATACCCACACACTCAACGGAACCACCCCCCACAGCAGCATCCTTTGCACGTTGAGAGGTCAAACGGAAGGAGTAGGTAAGCCCAATCATAGGGAAACGGGGAGGAGTCACATCGGCCTAAGAAGAACCGAAACGTCCCCTCACGAAAGGGCTCACGGGGGGGTTGGGTCTTTCTTCTTTAACCTCCTGAACAAAAGTTGTTAACAGTTAAACAAATGCAGCTTGCCTTAGAAAAGTGTGAGTAAGAACAACAACACTCATAGATACCTCGAATTCAGAGGGAGAGTGGGAGGATATAGCCATTGGCAAAGGAGGAGAGGAGGCAGCAACAGAGGGATCTAGGAGAGATGTATATATGGAGTTCGTTTCCTCTGGGACTTGGTACCCAAAGTCTTCTTCCTCGCACCCGCAATACCTGTACGTCGAGGAACCTTTGAACTCTTCTTCCTCTATGCCCCTGGTTCAGTTGGAACAACCAGGATAGTGGGGAAGGAAAAAAAAGGAGGAATGACGGGAGCGCGTCATTGAAACTCAGCATGTATTCGTTCCACCTCAGCCTGAACTCTCCTTCTCAACTCCTCATTCATTTCTGCAGACATGGGAGGAGGAACGAAGGCGATGGGTAATTCCTCCAAAGGAGTTTGGGTCTGGGTTTGGGACTTAGATTTTGAGGAAGCCCCACTCTGGGACTTCCTAGTTTTGTTGACTGGTGGCTGGGAAGGGCCTTCGCCAGAAACTGCTTCAGTTGTAGGGGCAGGATGTTTGGGGGTTGCAACGATATTGGGTTTGGCGAGGAAGTGGGGATCATTGGGCAATAAGGGGGCAACTCGAGGGGAGGATCTTTAACATTTTTACTCAGAGGGAATACAACTCTAAGAATAGAGTTGCCTTTGAGGCCCAATTCCAAGGCAGAGAAAGAAAGAACTGGGGGATACTGGGGGACTTTGTATGAACTCACGAATCATGGCCAGTTGCCTCAAGTGGAATTTAGTGGCATAAGAGGTAGATACGTCTCCTTTCCTAGTGGCACTAAGAAGGGTAACTTAACCATCCATAGCAGAAGTAACACCAAGTACTGCTGCTGCAAGGTAGAAGGTGCAAGTCTCAGCAAAAGTAGCCCTTTTATTGCTTAGTTAAAATACAGGACGAGGAGCCCCCTGATCAAACCCGAACTGCCTTCTACATTTATTGGGGTTATAAGGTTCAAAAGTGTATCTCCATTCAGTAAAGGAAGGAAGAAACCCATGAGTGAACGAAAGTACCACAACCTGCGAAGGATCTTCTACAACTGGAACAAAAGTGACCGTTGAAGTTGTAGAAGGAAAAAAATTCCAAGAATGGGCAAAGGTAAATTCGATGTACGACCTCATGATAAAAGAATCAAAACGATAAAAAACTGCCATTATCTCCTTTCGACTCTATTTTTTATGGAAGCATAAGAAGCGTGGTGGTTTAATACCTTGGCTCACGGGATAAGAGACAGACTTAACAGTAATGGAAGGAAAATGGGTATAGAGGAAACCCGTTAAGAGAACGGCATTGGCAAAATTGGCCAAGTTATAATGACTAAGGGACCGTGCCATGTCAATGTGGGTTCGATCCAGCAATGTTTAAAGGGACCCTAAAGCAATGGCGGTCAGAGGAAGGTTGAAACCACTGGCCAAATGGATAGAAATGTTTATAAGGTCCCTCCTGGACTAGTAATTGGGTTTCCCAGTTAAAAAAAAATGCAAAATCAACACAAGAATGTAGGTTTGTAGTTCTAAAGATGTACCTTTACCTTGGCCCGTAACAGCAGTGACGTCCTGCGCAGTGGGAGCTTCGAAAAAATAGCTAATAAGGGGAGTAAAAGTGTCCTTATTTGAAGACCCAGTGCAACGGCAACAAATTCAATCAAGCTCATCTCGATCAGCAGTCTCTTCGGCATCCAAGGCCTCGTCATAATACGTAAACTCACCCATGGGCTCAAACCCAAGTAGCTCACAAACATCCTCCAACGAAATGGTGAACTCCCCCAGGCAGCGAAGAACGTGTGAGTTGTAACATTCCATCTGGAAACCAATACTTGGAGCGCAACATTGTGCAGGGAGAGAGTGAACTCCCCAAACCAGTGGCTTGATGAAGACCAACCTTAGTAAGAGCTGCAGTGTGAGAGCTCTACATGTGTGCATGTCAGGTAGCAAAATGAGCTGGCGATCCCCCTGGGGCCTCTAAATCGATCTGAGAGTATGGGAAGTCGCCACGGTCCAACCGAAAGCGTAGAGTCCCCTCTGGAGGAAGAAAGCCCCACTTCAACGAATCTTCGTCTTCATCACCCAACAGTAAATGGTCGTACTTGGCTGAAAAGTGGAAGGTCTTGCATGCATCAGAAAACTCATTATCTCTTTCCAAAGATGGGAGACCGGTGGTACAAATTTAGTTGCTCTTGATGAGCAGCATCCAAGGTAGTGGTGCTAGGGGTGGCAGAGGGGGAGCTTGGCTGAGCAGTGGTGGTGGTAAACATCAAGACACTTGAAGAAGCCATAGTAAGTGGCGATGAAATAAACAACTTGATAAAGAAGGGATCTGAACGAAAATGAAGGAGCATAACCACAGGTGGTGCCGTAAAAGACGAGAGGAAGAAGAAAACTAGGTAAAAGCTTGGCAATAATGGAGTTCTGGCAGAGTTTATCTCTCTAGAGTATATGGAAGCTTGAAGAAGATAAAAGAAAGAGAAGTGTTTTGAAAAATAGACGTTTGAAATCTTTTAAACCCGTCTGTTGATTTTCCCACCATCACACGTGCAAAGTCGCCTATAATCATTTCAAATAGACATGTGGCACTTCAGGAAGTGTCTCGACAGTTGAAAAGACAGCGCCACATCATTTAATGAAGTGACACATAGGGATGGAAAGGGGTTTCTTCCAAGATAAGTTTTGGGGTTTGACACCAATTTTTTTTCCAATCAGACATATCCAATAACTCCCAATAAAGAAACTGTCCCAACGGTTCAAAAAAGCTACGATGTCCCCTTGCCACAAGTCCAAACATTATTTAATTATGACTCAGCTACATCGGGGAGAATTTCGGCTTTTTTGAACATGACGAAACATTACAAGGGAGAATTTCACAAGTCACAACGATCGGGGTAGTCCTAACGAAAAAAACTCACTGCCTACAACTATACTTCACAAACAGCTTCACTTCCCCAAAGCCAAAATGAGTATTTGGGCAGGTTAGTAGGTCTATCGGGAGAATTTCAAATAGTCAAGCTAGAAAGGTGAAAGCTCAGTGTGAGGAAAAAGTGGCGATGTCCCTTCGCCAAAGCCCCAATAAGCAGCAGCGCTTCGGCTCAGATACATCTGGGGTTACTTTTTACTAGAGGTGCTAACGCAATGGTTATAATGAAGGAAAAGATGCCAAAAAAAATTCACTTAGAGAAGGTTCATCGGATTGAGAAGTTTTCGTGCAGAAATTTCTTGTTCCCACAATAAATCTCTCCACGAAGGGGAAAATGTAGATGGGGCTTAAAGGTAATCCTGAGATTAGGGATAATTCCCCCATTTACAATAGCGGCTGGGTTTAAGGCAATGCAGCAACTCAACATGGCAGCTCAATAAGGCAGCTCAAGCATGGCATCTTAGCGAGGCATCTTAGCGTGACAACTCTTACTTTAACTTATTGTGCTACTTAACCATATTGTATTTTCGTTTATATTGACTATGAGCTATAACGATTGTAATGATGTAACAAGAATAATGATTTTGTGTGACGTCGAACGATACTCGCGAGAGACTAGCTTGGCAGGGCCTGAGAGAGCTTTTATGCTCTATCGAACGACCTCGCCGTGGGAACTTTAGAGGGACTTGGTTTGGAGGATTGAGAAGTGGGTCACCGTTGGGGATTATCCTTACCATATTAGATACACTTGGTAAAATACTGAGTGACCCTGCCCGTGGAACTTCGAGCGAAGCAGCCTTGAGTTCTATCGGGTGATTGAGTTGTGAACCAAACATCCATCTACTTGATGTCACATCTACTTTATGGGATGTCACTAGACAGATAGGCAATATTAAATATGCACTTGAGTAAACCACCGTGGTATTTGGGACTGTCAAACAGTTGGTGAGCCATCTCTGTGACGACAGACCCCTAACACATAGTGGTTAGCCAAAAGGCATGTCTTGGCATTTAATGTTTATGACGTGGAGATAACTATTTCATCAGGTTTTTAATATTTGTGACATAAAGTATGCGGAATGTCTTTCATAGGCATTAATGACTGAGTTGCCTTGGGTCTGGTGTGGGGGGCTATTTAAGGACCCCAACCACCTCTGGGGAGAGGATGTTCTTTTTGAGAATTCAGGAGTTATTACTAGAGAGAATATACATTATAGAGAGATTTATTGCAAACCAGAGAGTTTACTTACCCACTATTGTCATTTATCACGGAGTTTTAATACTTGACAGGGACTCTTGAGGTTGGTTGATGTGTTTGGCTGCCTGCCAAGGTGTATCTAGGGTGCTTACTTCTCTCTCTCTCCAAACGAGTTACTTCTGAGTTCGTTATTATCTTGTTGAGTTATACACGAGAGATTTGTGAGTTCAAGGTGAGTTTATCTTCATTAAGTTGTGTTTACGTGTCCTGTAGTTAAGCGATGGTGTGATTAGTTAACTTATCATTACTATACTGAAAAGGGGTTATGCCTCCATCTAATCTAAACTACCCTCTTATAGAGGTCATGGCCTCTATTTATAGGGCCAAGGGGGTGTCTATCAACATGGTCCTGGGCCTGCCTATCGGTACAGTACCTCAGACATACTGCCGATAGGCAGGTTCCCTGATGTGCCTATAGGCACTTTGGAACATTTTTTCGAAAAATGGGCATAAATTGCAAATCGTCAGTCCGAATCGCGCACGAGGTAGATCATTAAAAAGGATATTCAAAGACCTTTAAGAATAATTTGATCCACTCCCAGGTCCAGGAGTTAACTGAAATCAAACGGGTCTCGAAAGCGCCTGATGGTCTCTAGATGATAGGTTTTCTAAGGAAAACAGATCGTTCGTCTGAATCATAAGGTTAATTTGCGCACGGGGCAGGCCGTTGGAAAGGGAATTCAGTGCCATTAAATATTTCATTCAAATTCGTTAGGTTCAGAGGGTTGACCACAATCAAAAGGTCCCGAACGTTCGATGATCCTTCGGAATAAAATTGGTCGTTAGTTCGAGCCGTAAGACAGATTCGTGCAAATGACGGACCATTGGAAAGGGTATTCAGAGACCTTAAAAAACTCATCGAGCTTCACTCAATCTAGAGAGAATACCAGAGTCAAACGGGGCCCGAGAACGCCTGGTAGCCTCTAGATAAGTTTTCAGGATAAAACAGATCGTTCGTCCGGGCCGTAAGTTCGATTCGCGCAAGAGACGGATCATTGAAAATGGAATTAAGTTCCCTTCGAGATTTCACGGAGTTTTCCCTCGGGTGAGAAAGTTAATCGGAGTTAAGAGGGGACCAAGAGAGCTCGGTACTTGGAGTATGACCTAGGATTTATGGTGAACGAGTGAGTGTTAGGGACCTAAGGAGGTGCTTAGGTGGATCCTAGGATGGGGTGTTTACACATACTCTTATAGAGGGTTTTCTTAACTTCATTGGCTTGAACAAAGCCTATACCAAAAATAGCTTTCCTCTACTAAAGATTGACCAGTTGATTGATGCCACAACCAACCATGAAAGAATGAGCTTTTTAGATATTTATTCAGGGTATTATCAGATCCCTCTATCTAGGATCGATTAATAGAATACCTTATTCATCACTATCAATAGTTTATATTGTTACACGTTCATGTCATTTGAACTAAAAAATTACATGAGCAATCTATCAGCGATTGGTCACCAAGATGTTCAAGCATCAATCGGGTGATGCCATTCAGTTTTACATAGATGACATGCTACCTAACAGAAGATACAAATGAGACTATCTGGAGAACTTGATGAAGATATTCGAGGTCCTCAAATATTACAGAATAAAGCTTAACATAACCAAATGCTCTTTTGGAGTCCAGTTTGGGAAGTTTTGTTGTATGCGGTCAGTCAAATTGGAATTAAAGCAAATCCTGACCAGATCGAGGTGATAAACAATATCCAACAACCTAAAATAGTAAGGAAAATTTACAAACTGACCGAGATGTTACACTACACCAAAACAGGAATCTAGCACGGTTTAAAACTGTGCCAGATTAAATCTGGCACGGTTTTGCACTGTGCCAGAATCAGGTGTTCCAAAATGGTAATTTTTTTCTGGCACGGTTTAAAAGTGTGCCAGATTTGACAAAACAGGCACACTTCTGGCACACTTTTAAACCGTGCCAGAATTTGATATTTCTGGCACACTTTTGGCACAGTTTTGAACTGTGCCAAATTCAGCACATTTTGACAAACTTTTGGCATAGTTCAAAATCGTGCCAATTTTTGTTACACTTTTGGCATGGTTTTGAATTGTGCCAAATTTTTGGATAAAAGAAAATTTTTTTATTTAAAAACAAGAAAATTCACAAATGGCAAATCTTGCATGTTATTGATAAACTAATGAAAATACAAACTTCAAAATATTACAAGTCTTTAGTAGTTCGCAGACCAAAAAAAAATTGGACAGAGTTTCCCCTATTTTTCGGACATTCTAAGACCTGCTAATATAAAACCTGCGTAATATAAAGCCCGCACGGACAAAATATAACAATAAACTTACAAAAGCCCGCACGACCATAAAAGTTAACAATAAAACTACAAAAGCCCGCACGGCCATAACAAAAAAAAATAGAAGCATGAATAAACCCCTTATTGTAAACCATTGAGTTCTCCGTGTGTTCCACGTGAATAAATGCTAACGATAAAATGTTATCCTGTAAAAAAAACAGTATACAAAAAAGCTACGATATTAGTAACCAAGTAATTTATAAAAAAAACTAACTCAAGCTAAATAATTACATATAGGAGTTGTAATTATTATTATATTCTAAAATTGAAAATCTTATGCAAGTTATGACTACCCAGTCAGTTCGTACAAGTTACATTGGTCCTGTGCGAGGTGTTCGTTCCTATTACGGGGCCGTTTGGGGCCAATTTGGGGTTTTCACCCTCAAACGGCTTGTTTTCAAGCCTAATATACATATTTTGAAATTATCATTATATTTTCAAATCGGGAGACCCACGACTACGCGGCCAGTTTGTACAATTTACATTGGTCCTGTGCGAGGTGTTTGTGCCTCTTACGGGGCCGTTTGGGTCTGATTTGGGTTTTCACCCTCAAACGGCTTGTTTTTAAGCCTAATCTATATATTTTGAAATTATCATCATATTCTCAAACCGGGAGACCCGCGACTATGCTGTCAGTTCGTACAAGTTACATTGGTCCAGGACGAGGTGTTCATGCCTCTTACGGGGCCGTTTGGGGGCTGGTTTGGGTTTTCACCCTTTAATGGCTTATTTTCAAGCCTAATCTACATATTTTCAAATTATAGTCATATTCTCAAATCGGGAGACCCCGCGACTACGCAGTCAGTTTGTGCAAGTTACATTGATCCCGTGCGAGGTGTTCGTGTCTCTTACGGGGCCGTTTCGAGGGCTGTCTTGGGTTTTCTCCCTCCAACGGCTTGTTTTCAAGCTCAATCTACGTATTTTGAAATTATTATCATATTCTGAAACTGAGAGACTCGCGACTACGCGGTCAATTCGTGCAAGTTACATTGGTCCCGTGCGAGGTGTTCTTTCCTCTTACGGGGTCGTTTAGGGGCTGAATTGAGTTTTCACCCTCAAGCGGCTTGTTTTCAAGCCTAATCAACATATTTTGAAATTGTCATCATATTCTCAAATCGGAAGATCCGGGACTACACGGTCAATTCGTACAAGTTACATTGGTCTCGTGTGAGGTGTTCGTGCCTCTAACGGGGCCGTTTGAGGGCTGGTTTGGGTTTTCACCCTTTAACGACAGCCTAATCTACATATTTTGAAATTATCATCATATTCTCACATCGGGAGACCCGCGACTATGCGATCAGTTCTTACAAGTCACATTGATCCTGTGCGAGGTGTTCGTGCCTCTTACGGGACCGTTCGGGGGCTGGTATGGGTTTTCACCCTCAAACGTCTTATTTTTAAGCCTAATATACGTATATTCAAATTATCATCATACTTTCAAATAAGGAGATCCTCAACTATGTTGTCAGTTTATACAAGTTGCATTGGTCCCGTGTGTGGTGTTCGTGCCTCTTACGGGGCCGTTTAGGGGCTGATTTGGGTTTTCACCCTCAAACGACATATTTTCAAGCCTAATATACATATTTTCAAATTATCATCATATTCTCAAACCGAGAGATTTGCGACTACGCAGGCAGTTCGTACAAGTTACATTGGTCCCGTGCGAGGTGTTCGTGCCTCTTACGGGGCCATTTGGGGGGCTAGTTTGGGTATTCACTCTCCAACGGCTTATTTTCAAGCCTAATCCAAGTATTTTGAAATTATCATCAGATTCTCAAACTGAGAGACCCGTTACTATGCGATCAGTCCGTACAAGTTACATTGGTCCTGTACGAAGTGTTCATGCCTCTTACGGGGCCGATTTGGGTTTTCACCCTCAAACGACTTGTTTTTAAGCCTAATCTACATATTTTGAAATTATCGTCATTTTCTCAAAACGGGAGATCCGTGACTACGCGGTCAGTTCGTACAAGTTACATTGGTCTTGTGCGAGGTGTTCGTGCCTCTTACGGGGCCGTTTGGGGGTTGGTTTGGATTTTCACCCTTTAATGACTAGTTTTTAAGCCTAATCTATGTATTTTCAAATTATCATCATATTCTAAAACTGGGAGACTCGCGACTACGCGATCAGTTCGTACAAATTACATTGGTTCCGTGCGAGGTGTTCGTACCTCTTACGGGGCCATTTGGGGAGTAGTTAGGGTTTTCACCCTTTAAAGGCTTTTTTTAAGCTTAATTGATATATTTTCAAATTGTAATCATATTCTCAAATAGGGAGACCCGCGACTACGCAGTCAGTTCGTACAAGTTACATTGGTCCTGTGCGAGGTGTTCGTTCCTATTACGGGGCCGTTTGGGGCCAATTTGGGGTTTTCACCGTCAAACGGCTTGTTTTCAAACATAATCTCCATATTTTGAAATTATCATTATATTCTCAAATCGGGAGACCCGCGACTACGCGGTCAGTTCGTACAAGTTCCATTGGTACCTTGCGAGGTGTTCGTGCCTCTTACGGGGCCGTTTGGAGGTTGGGTTGGGTTTTCACCCTTTAATGGATTGTTTTAAGCCTAATCTACGTATTTTCAAATTATCGTCATATTCTAAAATTGGGAGACCCGCGACTACGCGATCAGTTCGTACAAGTTACAATGGTCCCGTGCGAGGTGTTCGTGCCTCTTACGAGGCCGTTTGGGGACTAGTTAATGTTTTCACCAATTAATGGCTTTTTTTAAGCTTAATCGATATATTTTCAAATTATCGTTATATTCTCAAATTGGGAGACCCGCGACAACGTGGTATGTTCGTACAACTTACATTGGTCCCGTGCGAGGTGTTTGTGCCTCTTACGGGGTCGTTTGGGGGCTGATTTGGTTTTTCACCCTCAAACGGCTTGTTTTCAAGCCTAATCTACATATTTGGAAATTAACGTCATATTCTCAAATCGGGAGACCCGCGACTACGCGTTCAGTTCGTAGAAGTTACATTGGTCTCGTGTGAGGTGTTCTTGCCTCTAACGGGGCCGTTTGGGGGTTGGTTTGGGTTTTCACCCTTTAACGGCTTGTTTTTAAGCCTAATCTACGTATTTTCAAATTATCGTCATATTATAAAATCGGGAGACCCGCGATTATGCGGATAGTTTGTACAAGTTACATTGGTCCCGTGCGAGGTGTTCGTGCCTCTTACGGGGCCGTTTGTGGCTAGTTAGGGTTTTCACCCTTTAAAGGCTTTTTTTTATGCTTAATCGACATATTTTCAAATTATCATCATATTTTCAAATCGGGAGACCTGCGATTACGAAGTCAGTTTGTACAATTTACATTGGTCCTGTGCAAGGTGTTTGTGCCTCTTACGGGGCCGTTTGGGTCTGATTTGGGTTTTCACCCTCAAACGGCTTGTTTTTTAGCCTAATCTATATATTTTCAAATTATCATCATATTCTCAAATCAGGAGACCCGTCACTACGCGGTCAGTTCGTACAAGTTACATTGGTCCCGTGCGAGGTGTTCGTGCCTCTTACGGGGACGTTTGGGGGTTGGTTTTGGTTTTTGCCCTCAAACGGCTTGTTTTCAACCCTAATCTAGTTATTTTCAAATTATCGTCATATTCTTAAACCGGTAGACCCGCGACTACGCTGTCAGTTCATAAAAGTTACATTGGTCCCGTGCGAGGTGTTCGTGCCTTTTATGGGACCGTTGGAGGGCTGGTTTGGGTTTTCACCCTACAAACGGCTTGTTTTTAAGCCTAATCTATGTATTTTCAAAATATCGTCATATTCTCAAATTAGGAGACCCACGACTACGCTATTAATTCGTAGAAGTTACATTGGTCCCGGGCGAGGTGGTCGTGCCTCTTACAGGGCCGTTTGAGGGCTGGTTAGGGTTTTCACCCTCAAATGGCTAGTTTTCAAGCCTAATCTACATATTTTGAAATTATCGTGATATTCTCAAATCGAGAAACCCGCGACTACGCGGTCAGTTCGTACAAGTTACAATGATCCCGTTCGAGGTGTTCGTGCCTCTTACAGGGCCGTTTGGGGGCTGGTTTGGGTTTTCACCCTTTAACGCCTTATTTTTAAGCCTAATCTAGATATTTTCAAATTACCGTCATATTCTCGAACCGAGAGACCCAGAACTACGCAGTCTTTTCGTACAAGTTTCATTGGTCCCGTGTGAGGTGTTCATGCCTCTTACGGGGGATGTTTTGGGGCTGGTTTGGGTTTTCACCCTCAAATGGCTTGTTATCAAGCCTAATCTACATATTTTGAAATTATCATTATATTCTAAAACCGGGAGACCCGCGACTACGCTGTCAGTTCGTAAAAGTTACATTGGTCCTGTGCGAGGTGTTCGTGCCTTTTACGGGGCCGTTTGAGGGATGGTTTGGGTTTTCACCCTCAAACGGATTATTATTATGCCTAATCTATGTATTTTCAAAATATCGTCATATTCACAAATTGTGAGACCCGCGACTACGCTGTCAGTTTGTACAAGTTACATTGGTCCCGTGCGAGGTATTCGTGGGGGCTGGTTAGGGTTTTCACCCTCAAACGACTTGCTTTCAAGCCAAATCTACATATATTGAAATTATCGTGATATTCTCAAATCGGGAGACCCGCGACTACGTGGTCAGTTCGTATAAGTTACAATGGTCCCGTGCGAGGTATTCGTGCCTCTTACAGGGCCGTTTGGGGGCTGTTTTGGGGTTTCACCCTCAAACGGCTTTCTTTCAAGCCTAATTTCCATATTTTGAAATTATCGTCATATTCTCAAACCGGAAGACCCGTGACTACATGGTCAGTTCGTATAAGTAACATTGGTCCCGTGCGAGATGTTCGTGCCTTTTATGGGGCCATTTGGGGGTTGGTTTGGGTTTTCACCCTCAAACGACGTTCTTTCAAACCTAATTTCCATATTTTGAAATTATCATCATATTTTCAAACGGGGAGACCCGCGATTACGTGGTCAATTCATACAAGTTACATTGGTCCCGTGCGAGGTGTTCGTGCCTCTTACGAGACCGTTTGGGGTTGGCTTGGGTTTTCACCCTCCAACGGCTTATTTTTAAGCCTAATCTACGTATTTTGAAATTATCATCATATTCTCGAACCGGGAGACCCGCGACTACGTGGTCAGTTCGTACAAGTTATATCGATCCCGTGCGAGGTGTTTGTGCCTCTTCCGGGGCCGTTTGGGGGCTGGTTTGGGTTTTCACCCTCAAACGGCTTGTTTTTAAGCCTAATCTACATATTTTTAAATTAGAGTCATATTCTAAAATCGGGAGACCCGCGATTTCACGGTCAGTTCGTACAAGTTACATTGGTCCCGTGCGAGGTGTTTGTACGTTTGGGTTTACACCGTCCAACGGATTTTTTCAAGCCTAATCTAGCTAGTTTGAAATTATCATCATGTTCTCAAATCGAGAGACCCGCGACTATGTGTTCAGTTCCTACGAGTTTCATTGGTCTCGTGTGAGGTGTTAGTGCTTCTTACCGGGCTGGTTTGGGTTTTCGCCCTCAAACGGCTTGTTTTCAAGCCTAATCTACATATTTTGAAATTATCATCATATTCTCAAATCGGGAGACCTCCGACTATGAGGTATGTTCATACAAGTTACATTGGTCTCGTGCGAGGTGTGTGTGCCTCTTACGGAGCCGTTTGGGGTCTAGTTTGGGTTTTCACCCTTTAAAGGATTTTTTTTAAGCTTAATCGATATATTTTCAAATTATCGTCATATTCTCAAATCGAGAGACCCGTGACTATGCGGTCAGTTCGTACAGGTGACATTCGTCCCGTGCGGGGTGTTTGTGCCTCTTACGGGGCAGTTTGGGGGCTGATTTGGGTTTTCACCCTCAAACGGTTTGTTTCCAAGCTTAATCTACATATTTTGAAATTATCATCATATTCTCAAATCGGGAGACCCCCGACTGCGCGGTCAAATCGTACAAGTTACATTGGTCCCGTGCGAGGTATTTGTGCCTCTTACGGGGCCGTTTGGGGGTTGGTTTGGATTTTCACCCTTTAATGACTTATTTTGAAGCCTAATCTAGATATTTTCAAATTATCGTCATATTCTCAAACGGGCAGACCCGCGACTGCGCGGTCAGTTTCTACCAGGTACATTTATCCTGTGCTAGGTGTTCGTGACTCGTATGGGGCCGTTTGAGGCTTGGTTTGGGTTTTCACCCTTTAACGGCTTGTTTTTAAGCCTAATCTAGATATTTTCAAATTATCTTCATATTCTCAAACCGGGAGACCCGTGACTTTGCGGTCAGCTCCTACAAGTTACATTGGTCATGTGCGAGGTGTTCGTGCATCTTACAAGGCCATTTGAGGGCTGGTTTGGGTTTTCACCCTTTAACTGCTTGTTTTTAAGCCTAATTTAGATATTTCCAAATTATCGTCATATTCTCAAATCGGGAGACCCGCGACTACGCGGTTAGTTCCTACAAGTTACATTGGTCATGTGCGAGGTGTTCGTGTGTCTTACATTGGTGTATATTAAAATGGTATTCCCAAAGCACCCTTCATTGGACATAATTAGTACTGGCATAAACCGTGACTAGGCGGTGAGTTCCTACTTGTTACGTTGATCCTGTATGAGGTGTGCGTGCCTCTTTGGGGTTGTTTGGAGGTTGTTTTGGGTTTTCATCATCTAACGGTATGTTTTTAATCAATTTAGAATGTTTATTGATTTTAGAAAATTTTGACATAGTTTCATTTATTAATTCCTTAAATCCAACATGCTTTAACATTTAAAATAGACTCAACAGTAGCAGCAAATTCCAAAACCAAACCACGAGCAAATCCCTTGCACCAATTTAACTAAACAAGCTCTAAAGTACGCCGATTTGCTTTTGGCTACTTGTTGCCGCTATTTCAGGCCATTTTTTTATTTAATGTTGCAACATTTAAAGAGAATTTGAGACTTTGAGACTAACCAGATTTCATTTGTATTTTGATAGCCACCCGATGAACTCTCTTGGCCATAACTTCTCGAAAGTATCCCATTTGGTCCAACAATGTCTGCAAATTCGGAAATCTTCTATTCTGAGAAACATCGATATCAACCATATTAAAAGTTCAATGTAAGATACCTGAAAAATAATTTTAATGATTTAGGCATCAAGTTAATGTTCCAAAGCTTCATTTTTCTTACACCAATTGCCCAAATCAACTAAAACAACCTCTCGAGTATAAAAATGAAATATATACGTTCAGAGAGAAGTGGAGCGACAAATCTTGATTATTACCTGCCTATGTATTATGGTTGCTAATAAAACCTAAAAGTAAAAGGAGTTGTCCACCCAAATATTACACATTCAACTATTGTACCAATAACTCGTTAAATTTAAGAGTCGTTCAAAATTGAGTATGGAGTCTAATCAACGAACTCCTAAAATACCTTTAAGCTTATTGTAAATTCAAAAGTGGCCATAAAATTTAAGCATAATAAAAATAATTTTGGAACTCCTAATTTAAATTTTAAAACCCAAATCCCAAATATGACCTAAGATATAACAATCCAATTCTAAACAATATATGAGAACAAAGTCTATGAGAACAAAACCTTAGTAATGAAGTTGGAGCTTCGAAGGTTTGAGCTTCTGGGTTAAAAAATATCCTGCAACAAAGAATAGACAAATCGAAGCTAGGTATAAATTTGATTTTTTATAATAATTATTTTGAGAATTATTAAGTTAAGAAGTAATTAGTACGTATTATTTATATGTGAGGGGTTTAATTCAAGCAAGGAAATTAGTGAGAAGATAAGTAGTTATATGCATAATTATATTTTAGTTAACATATATTAACAAAATGAGAAGTTTAATGAATCGAAATAGATGAATGGTGGAATCATTGGTTAAATTGGATTTCTAATATATAGATGGGAGAAAGGAAATGGGAAAAATAACATACCTGTAGCCTTGTTATAAGAAGACGAGATGGGGAGAACCACGGTAGCGTGCCATTTTCTCTTCTTTATTTCCCCTTTTTTTTAAGAATTTTTTATTGTCAGTGTTAGTCTAATAGTTTAAGAATGCTAATCTTGAAACATACTTTTTTTACACTATTTATGGATGTGTATTCAATTCATATTATGAATCGATAATCATTATATGTCACAGGATTATGGGGGATTTATTGATTAGGATACTCATCTCTCTCTAACATTAAATTACACAACTTGCATCATTACACAAGGGCCTAGTTAATTTATCAACTACGCTTCCCAATTTGTATATTTTTGTCGGGTTATGGTCCGATACGACATAATAAGATAAGTTTCTTTTAGAAACAAACACGGCATACTTTGTCTTTTTTCTATCTCACATAAACATGACTTGCATATAAACACTACACCACACGACTATGTACGTGAGCTTATAAAAAATGCTATGGACATATATATGACAAATCTAAACAATGGCCAAGCTTATTTTAACAACTAACAAAATAAATATGAAGCATGAAAAAGTTTTAAAGAATTATTAATCAGTTTCTTTATTTTCCCTCAATCTAAACTAACAATAGACAAAATAAAAGAACACCACTAAATAATGATGCAAAATAACAACAACAAAAATATGTCAAAATAAAAAAAAAGAAGGAAATACGCTAATGCTTGGGGTAAAATAGGGAACAAAAGACTGGAAAAGAAATAAGTTTTCTTGTAGATTCGTAATAAAGACATTGTAGTTATGATAGTTTTTCTTTAGACACATAGTAAAAAAAGGCGCAAATATGTAAACCAAATACTCAGATATACACACTTACCATTGTTGGGGGGTTGAGAGATAGAGGCGGCTCAGAACGGATGAAATAAATACCTTGTGATGGAGCAGAACGAAGAGGGAAAGAAAGATACCTTGCGAGGAGAGAACGAAGAGGGAATGAAATCAATACCTTGCGAAGTTAAGCGGATCAGAACGACTTATTTTCCATCATCAAACGAGAAGAGGGAATGAAATATGTGAGAAGGTAAGAAGTGGCCGGAGGTATCTATATGTAGTTTTATAGTTATATATGTAACTATAAAACTACCAAAACCTCTTCTCTCGCCGTCGTCTCTCCCTTCACCATAGAACCCTCACTCTCCCCTCTTATCAAGAAAAGGATTCATTGGTGGTTCCCGCTCTAATCCACCATCTCCACACCGCCAAAACCCCAAACATTCGTCAGTTGTCGGCGGTGCTTCTCCGCAAGAAGATCACTGGCAACTCGGCCAAGCGGTGGCCGGATAGACCGCTGGATACCGTAGTAGAGCCAGTAAGCGGGTGAGGGGAAGGAGAGAGACGGGGAGCAGGAGATTGAAAGATGAGAGAGGAAAGAGGAGGGAATGATTTTTTAGGGGCTTTTATATTTTAATTAAGTGTACTCAATTTCGGCACACTTTAAAACAGTGCCAAATTTTGGTACTGTTTTAAAGTGTGCCAGATTGTCACTAAACCGTGCCAGAATTTGGCACAATTTAAAACTGTGCCAGATTTTTAACATTCGGGTGTGCCAAATTGTTATTTTTGGTGTAGTGTTAGCATCACTCAACTGTGCGTCATATCTAAATCATCTAAAAGTGTCGACCTTTCTCTCAACTCTTGAAGAAAGAGAAGGAACCAATTCGAGATGAAGAATGTACAAAGGACTAGAATAAATTAAGTGCTACCTAAATCGACTCTTATACTCGTGGTCCGAACCCCGAGTGATCCAGCCTACTCGTATCTCTTGGTGTCTAAACATGCATTAAGCTTAATATTGGTATGTGAGAAGGAGGGGAACTAGCCCTCGATCTATTATGTTAACAAAACATTCCTAAATGTTGAGAAATGTTACCTTCCTCTGGAAAATTCGTCTTACTCATTAGTAATCGCCTAATGCAAGGTGAAGCACTACTTTAAAGCCCACTTCGTCATTCTGATCATTAAAGGCAGTCCTTAAAAAGGCAAACCTCTATAGGAATATGTCCAAATGGTCGATGGAATTGGGGAGGCTCAATATCCATTATCAACTACTAACTACTATCAAAGGATATGTATTGACAAACTGCATTGTTTAATTCGCTAGAGGGCACGCGCCCGACGAAAAGGGAGACTACCAATCAAATGACCACTAAAGAGCTCGATCAACTCAACAAACGGACGCTTTATGTTGACGGAGCATCTAGTTAAAAAAGGTTAGGATGAGGGATTATCTTGGGAACTCCTGATCTTAATGTGCTAGAAAAATGAATGAGACTTGACTTTAAGGCATCCAACAATGAGGCCGAGTACGAGGCCCTCATTAGCGGATTGAAAAAATCTTTACGCACTGGCGCTAACCATCTTAAAGTCTATTACGATTCAAGACTAATATCCAATCAAATATCAGGAGACAATAATGCCAATTATGAATGTATGTCATAATATGTCCAGATCGATCAGGATTTGGTCGCTATATTTAAGTACGTCCAAGTCTGACAGTTTCCCCAAGGAAATAATAATCACGTAGATGCTTTAGCCACTTTAACCTCAACTATCGACTTTTATATCAAAATAACGATCGAAGTGGAATATCTAGCCCAATTGAGCATCATTAAGTAAAAGACTACCGAATAAGTTCTCGCTATCCAAAAGGCGCTCAACTGGATGGATCTAATTATAGAATACTTACAGGAAGCCACACTACTCGCTGATAATAATCAGTTCCATTAAATCAAAATTAACTCCACTTAATTTTATTAGTCCCCTAATGGGAATCTCTATATACTGTCTTTTATTAAGCCATACGTGCAATGTCTGCACCTCAACGATGTTGATGAAGTTTTATATGAGCTTCAAGAGGGTATATGCGGAAGTTATGCATAGGGAATATCTTTGGCATCCAGATCCATAAATAAGGGGTATTAGTGGCCTTATATACAAAAGGATGCGGTATCATACGTAAAGAAGTGCAAAAAATGCCAAGTATTCTCACTAATGCTTCATCAGTCGACTAACGACCTCAGATTCGTCACCAAACCGTGGCCTTTCATGCAATAGGGGTTAGATATTGTAGGCCCCCTACCTATAATGCCTACAAATCAAAACTATCTCTTGGTCGATACGGATTACTTCACCAAGTGGACAAAAGTTGAAACTCTAGCGAGTATAAGAGATACGAATATGATCAAGTTTATTTGAAGGAACATTGTGACCCATTTTAGCATGGCGAGAGCACTTATAACAGAAAATGGAACGAAATTTGAGAGTAGACCATTCCAGGATTTATATAGCAACCACAACATCAAACACCACTTTAGTTCAATGGCAGGTTGGAGCCTTCAGCAAGACAATGCTCGATGGAATGAAGAAGAGATTGGAAAAGTCAAACGGTGCTTGGGAGGACGAGCTCGGCCATATCATCTGGGCGTACCCAATAACACCCGGGAGATCAACCGGGGAAACGCCCCTCCCCTTAACTTATGGAATAAAAGTCATAATTTTATTAGACACCAGTTTTTTTACTATGAAAACGATCGTTTCCAATTAAAGCATTAATGAGACTAATCTCAACCCGGTTGAAGGAATAAGAGAATAAGTAGTGATCCAGTTGTCATTCTACTGACAACAGTTCAATAGGTAATACAATAAATAAGCCAATTTGAGGAAGTTTTAGGTTAAATATTATGTGCTAAGAAAAGTCATCAATAATGTGAGGAAAACGTCAGACGAAAAATTGGGCTCTAACTGAGAGGTTCCATTTAAAGTCATCCGGGACGAACTCTAAAGATCTTACTATTTATAAATAATGGAGGGCAGGGAGATACACAGGGCTTGTAATATAACAAACCTTATAGAATTTTATTTTTAAAGTGTTTTATTTTTTGTAAGTCTTAATCCAATTTCTAAAGTTTCTATGTAGCTTGATTATGCAAATTTTTTTAGTTTGTTAAACTATTAGGATGATTCAAAGTTCAATTAATGCAATTATCTTTCATATTGTTCCAAACGGAAAGCCAATATTATTACAAATCTGTCCGACCATATTATGATCATTTTGATACCTTAATAGTATTACACTTGATCGTATCTTAAGGTTACATATTTTCGTCACTAATAAATATGAAAATATAAAAGATTACCTAGGCAAGAAAATGACATACTTGGGAACCCTGGGTACTAAGTGTTATGAGTTTAGTCGGCTAAAATCCTGAACGGGTGGTTGGCCCAGTAACCAGGTGCATTTTTTCCACAGTTTGGTTATAGGCTTAAGGTGGTGTGCCGACACTATCCTAAAAGGTAAGACCAGTAATAACACATGCTCGACATATAAAATAAGAAAATGCAAGCATGAAATTAAACTGTAATTTCATCCATAACATTCAATTAACTACAAAAATAACCAAGGTTACAAAATGATAAGATCGACTGTCATATTCAACAAGTTACTAACTCAGTTATGATAGCTCGGTGACCATCATCAAGATTAAGCTGAAACTCATCGTAACTGTCGTGGTCAATGAGATAATTCTTCACCAGTTGTATTGGGATTGCTTCATGTGTTATACAGTACTTTTCGGTCCAAAAAAAAGGTAGCCGAGTAAAGGGAGAATCCACTTGGTACCAATATCCAAACCAAAAGTCGTTGGGGATTTTACTAATGGCCAATCCATTTAGCCATCCATGCTATAAGCTAACCGTTTGGCTTCATCCAGGTTCAAGGGGCATCCATCTAACCTTCAACATAATCAATAACCCAGACTACGTAAGAACCCTTCCATAAATGGTACCTTCGTTTCATGATCTGGCGATGTAAATCATGTCTGATTGCTTTTTTTCTTTTGAAAGACTGCTCGGCTCTGCCGAGATCCCCTCTTAGAGAAACATTCTTAGTTTATGTCAGACCAACAATGTTTCTAACTTCCCCCATTCACTTTGGAGACTGACCATTATGTTACTCTAGTTTCCATAGGCACTTGCATTTACTGAAGCCCTTGGCGAACAGTAGTAAAGGTTGCATGAGCTCGATTAAAAGTATCTATTTTAAGGATGAAGTCCAAATCTTTGCTCTCTTGGGTAATTGGCACCAAGGACAAAATATTATCACTATAAGAATAATATAAAATGCATTCATAATTTAAGGCAAATAATAATATAATCAAGTATTAAGCTATGACCGAGCATAATAGAATGAGAACAGGAATAATGTTTCATTTAATTTCATCAAAAACTAAGGTAAACCCTTATAAAAAAATACATAAGAAGAGATGAGGATTTTAAAATATAAGAAAGTCGTTATCTAATATACTTAGTAGGAGTTTCCTTCTCTGGTACCACCTTATCGCGATAAAAAATAGTCTTATCTTGATCAACGGACTTCTTTTATTCAGTCAAAACCTTAGTCTTTGCCAATGTCTTATCCCAACCATCATCGGGAAGGACTTACAAATGAAGTACAATTAATTTTTAGCAAGGACAAAAGCCTTGCCCCAACCTTTATCATAGGCGCTGTTATTGGCCTTTAATGACATCGCCAAAGACTGGAGGGTCTCCTCTGTAGCCTTCTCAGGCTTCTCAACCATCGACCTCAGAGTGGTGAGATCCATGTCTTTAAATTTCATTGCAGCATTATGATCCTTAGCCTTCTTTCAGGCAACATTAAAGACTTTTTACGCCTAATTCAATGCCCTTCCCACATCGACATTCTCCTTTGCCTGATCGACTCTCTTATTAAAAAAAGTGACAAAATCTACCAGAAGATGTAAATTAAAAACAAAGTAAGATAATTAATTTAAGATAAATAAGATAAAAAAAATCCCAAGGAGAGAGTTTGGGTAGCATGTGAGATAACCTGTCAGTGGATAGGCATCCGACTATAGCTTGGTCGAGCGGTAGGTAAGCTCCCCTCAATAAACTACGAGTCGTGTTACCATACGACCAATGTTCTATTGTAAGTCAACATGTTTATCATATCAACTCTCCCAACCTTCCTGGCTTTCAGAAAGTAATACACTCATTAAATTTAACCCACGTATAATAAAAGCTATTTTTAAGAATTCCATGTTTGGTCCCATACAGCTCTTTAATCATGCGGACACCATTTATAATTAGAGGTAATTATATCTACGTCCCATTTATCGGGTCAACAAGCTTATAAGTTCTATTGACTTTTTAATAATCCCATAGGTCCTATTTCAACTCTTTAAGAAATTTTTTCACAATTTTACCCTTTTAAAACCAACCATCCGTAACTTCTTTGAGGAAGTTACATAAGTGGTTGAACTTTTTTTTTTTAATCTTTAAATGATCATAACTTTTGATTCAAAAATTCGTTTTTCGCAAAATTACTATTTTTGAAATCTGCTCGACGAGATCTATCAAACAAGATCCATGAAGACTATAAAATTCCAAAGAATTTTTTTTACACAAACAGTAAACTTTACTGTATGCACTAGAATATGAAATAGTTTTATATATGTGACATTTCACAAACAGACATTAACATTTACTGTGGTAATACTACACAGTATATATATATATATATATATATATATATATATATATATATATATATATATACACACATCCTGTGGATCCAAACCCTCTTTTTTCAAAAATACCTTATATTTAAAGGTTCGCGCTAACGGCATCCAATCCTTACCACCATTGTTGGAGCTTCAACTACCTTCGTCAGAGCTCCGATTTGGGGTGGGTAAGGGTGGCATGTGGTGTCGCTGGCGCGGACCTTTGAAAATAAGAGACTTTTGAATAAATGGGCTTTGGATCCACCGGAGTATCATGGGGGTGCCGCTGGCGCGGACCTTTGAAAATAAGATTGGATAAATGGGATCGGGATCATTTGGAGCGCCAATTTGGGGTGAATAGGGGGGACACAAAACTTTAAAAATAGGAGCATATTGGATATATATATATATAATTTGTAAAAATGTCATAGATATTAAACTTTATTGTATACACCAGAAAATGAAATAGTTTTATATCTGTGACATTTTCACAAACAATAACATTTACTGTGATAATATATTTATGAAATAGTTTTATATATATAACATTTTCACAAACAGTAACATTTACAGAGTTAATATTACATAATATATATATATATATATATATATATATATATATATATAGAGAGAGAGAGAGAGAGAGACACACACACACACACACACGGTAGATCCAAACCACTATTTTTTTTTCAAAATTACCATATTTTTAAATGTTTACGCTAGCGACATTCAATCCCCACTACTACCCACCCTCATTGACGGAGCTTCAACGACTTTCATCAGAGCTATGATTTGGGTTGGTAGTCGTGGCATAGGGTGCCGCTGGTGCGGACCTCTGAAATTAAGAGAATATTAGATAAATAGGGTTTGGATCCACCGAAGCTCCGATTTGGGGTGAGTAGGGGTGGCATTGAGTTAGGTTTATATCTATAACATTTTCACAAGCATTAACATTTACTGTGTTCATATAACACATTAAATATATATATATATATATATATATATATAGAGAGAGAGAGAGAGAGAGAGAGAGAGAGAGAGAGAGAGAGAGAGAACCGTTCTCATGCGGTCCATGTTTGTGGACTCAAAATGAGGTCTAAATGAAACAAAAGAAAAACGCTGTCGTTTAACTGGGGTAAAAAAAAAGACACAACCAACTTTTATATCCAAACAAAAACAAACTCACTCATTTAAATCCCATTCCCACAAAAGGACGAAACCCTCAAAACTCCTAAACCTCTCTTTTTCTCTCTGCGTGTAACCTCAAAACTCCCAAATCTCTCTTGATTATATGAAATAACTTTGGTAACTTTGTTAACAATTAAGTTTAGTAATTTTTTTAACTTTGACTTTTCCTACCAACAACTCACCCTTTGTTTATAATAAAAAAAATGCTGTTGGCCTTTGTTTCACCCAATAACTTTTAGCACCAATAATTGATCCATTATTTAAATTAAAAAAAGGCACTACCAATAACTGTTGCCAACATTTCTAACTTTTCTCAACGTGTACAGGTATGAAAATAACATCACTTTGCTAACTTTTTCTTTTATATGAAATAACTTTGCTAACAACACCAACTGCTATTAGTTTATTTTATTACTTTCTATTAATTGCAATTTTCTTTCAATAGGATTTTATACTGCTGTTTGAAATTATTTTAATATAAATTTTTTTAGATTGAATTTATAATGTTGTTTGAAATTATTTTTTTAGGAATGGACGTAAAAAACAATAGGATGGACGAATTACATTGACGTATCGGTGGACGAATCAATTTGATTACCCGGACTTTCATCAAAATCCAAAATTACATTACCCATCCAAATCCAAATCCAAAATTACATTACCCATCAAAATCAAAATTCAGATTTCAAATGACATTGAGGTATCGATAGACGAATCACTTTGATCACCCGGACTTTCATCTTGAGTTGCATCCTCTGACCTAAAAAAATAAAGTAAGATTCATTAAGTAAAAATAAAGAAATATTTACTAAGTAAAAAGGAAGCAAAATAAAGAAAAATGGTTGTACGACAATTTACCTATTAATAAGAAGCGAACAATTCCTTTTATCGTGCGCCTACCCAACTAGGCCACAACCATTACAACGTCTATCTTTGGACTTTTTAGCTCTTCTCATTGCATTCTCTTTTCCCCCTTTAAGCCTCTTACCACATCCTTTTTCCCTCACTTTCTGTGGCTCATTATAAATGCGCTCATTCATGTTGACCGAAGCACCGCCACTTGTACCAATCAATGTCGGATTGGATGGTCTCACATTAGCTTATACTATGGAGCCATTAATGGACAATTGATTGATTTTCTCAAGTGCAATATCCAAAGTATCATTATAAATTTGAGTTGCTTCCGGACTTGTGAGCGCTTTGTCAACCACGTCTAAAGACCGTTGAATTAACCGACTCCGTTGAAGAAAGTATGATTTGTCATCCGTTATCTCAATGCCACTTGCATCCGTCACCATTGCGGGTTTAGCCGCTTTTGTCCATCTCTTCAAAATGTATTGACTCGGTAATTTCTCAAAATCATGAAACTTTTGCAAATAGGCTAACACATGTCTACACGGGATCCCTGAGCTCTCAAACATCTTACAAGTACATGAGGCAAAATTCAAATTCTTATCATAAACAATTTCTCGCACCTTTTGCGCCTCGTATTTCCTACGAATTTCATACACAATTTGATTTTCATCCTCCTTTACAACCTCAAATTTATAACTCGTGAATTCCCACATCTCATCTTGAAATTTGTAAAATATTTCACGTGTATAAATATCAACCATTTGTACTAAAACATAATTAAATGATTTTAATTTGGGTTTCTCGGTCAAGTCTTTGTGATCGGCAAACAACTCTTCATGACGTTGTTGCATAAGACCCCTCCCAAATTGGATCAAAAAATTGACAAGAGATTTATTCTTCGAAACATATTTTTTAAAGAATGAATGACCACTTTCCGCTCGTTGGCTACTTAACATATTGGCAGAGAAAACATGGTTGACGTATGCCGGGACCCATCTCGAACGAATTTCATACATGGAATGAAGCCACTTGTTATCAGTTAACTCGCTCTTTGTCACAAGATCGTGCCACTTGGACTCAAACTCCTCCATCGTCTCGGAGTTCCATATGCAATCCGAAAACTCCCTATTGTATGCACTATATTTCACCGCATCCACCTTCTTAGAAAATTTCATCACAATGTGCCAACTGCAATACCTATGATATGTGTGCGGGAGAGCTACCATTATGGCTTTTGTCATAGCCGGATCTTGATCGGTAATAATCATTTTTGGTGCATCCCTCGACATGAATTTCAAAAAAGTGTTGAAAAGCCAAACAAATGAATCGATGGTTTCATCACTCAAAAATGCACAACCAAATACAATCGTTTGACCGTGATTGTTGACGCCCATTAGTGGTGCAAAAATTAACCCATACCGATTAGTATTGTATGTGGTATCAAATATAACGACATCACCATAAGAGCTGTAAGCCCGTCTACTAGTTGCATCAGCCCAAAAGCAGTGCTTGATCCTTTGTTCATCACCTGTTTCAATTTGAAAAGCAAAAGTTGGATTCTTGCCTTGTTCTAGTATAAAAAAAATCATGCAACATATCTCCATCATGGCCTTTCAATTAATTGCGCCTGTCCCTTTCTAGGTTGTACAAATCTCTTTGAGTGCAACCAATGTTCTGAAACCCACCAGCTTGCACTCCGAGTAAATTGAATTGTTGATTCACTGGAATATTAATCATACCGAGTTGTTGAGTCAAGCACTTTTGAGCATTCGAAACACGACGGTGAGATCGAAATAAGTGTATCTTTCGGGGGGTGCACAATGGGTGACTATGACCCTCCTCAAATAAACTAACCACAAAAGTATCATTTGGAGACCTCACTATTGCCAATTTTGCTTTACAATCTTCCCGAACGGAACCTCTACGTCTGCATGTATCTGCATCCGCAAAAAGGGTAGCCTTTCCTTGCTTGAAACATACAAACACCTTTCTAGTAAGCTCATTTGTTACACGACTCTTTTTACCAGAAGAAATCCGAACACTAAACCCGGCTTCTTTGGCATACTCATTGTAAAATAATTTGGCTTCATCTAGTGTTTGGAACTCTTGCCCTATTTTTGGCGTAAGTTCAATCGCTACTTGTGGTTTGAAAACATTATCACTTTCACCATCATTGGATGCCCCACATTGTTCCTCTGTTACAGTCTCACTTTGCACATTTACATTTGGCTCAATCTCAATCTCAAATTGCATATTGTCACCAATCCATAGCTCTTTGTTCAATTCACCATTTGAATTATCCATTTATGAAATAAAATAAAAATAAAAATAAAATATTTAAAAAAATATTTTAGCAGCCATAACATTGAGTGGTATTAAATGCAAAGAAAATTAAACAGATTTTAAAAAGCAAAGAAAGTTAAACAGAACAATAAATATTGAGTGGTATTAAAATGTTTCGGAACAATAAATTAAACAGAACAATAAAAGCAAAGAAACTTAAAATATTACACCCAGGACATTTCATCAGATACTAAAATGTAAACAAACAGAACAATAAATACAAATATTGAGTGGTATTAAATGAAAACAAACTGGACAATAATGGACATCAAAAGATCAAAATTTTCATTAATATCACACGAGTATTTTATATACAAAGAATGGTTGCTAGCAAATACAGTATATTATATACAAACAATGATTGGTACATAAAGTCAAAGCTAAAAAATTTACTAGCAAAGTTATTTCATTTCAAAAGACAAAGTGAACAAAGTTAGCAAAGTTAACTTTTTCTCATACCTGTACACGCAGAGAGAAAAAGAGAGGTTTGGGGGTTTTCAGGTTTCGTCCTTTTGTGGGAATGGGATTGAAATGAGTGAGTTTGTTTTTGTTTGGATATAAAAGTTGGCTGTGTCTTTTTTTTACCACAGTTAAACGACAACGTTTTTTTTTGTTTCATTAAGACCTCATTTTGAGTCCACAAATATAGACCGCATGAGAACGGTTCTCTCTCTCTCTCTCTCTCTCTCTCTCTCTATATATATATATATATATATATATATATATATATATATATATATATATATATATATATATATATATATATATATATATTCAAACCTCTTTTTTCTGATATTATCTTATTTTTAACGGTCCGCGCCAGCGGCATCCAATCCCCACCCCCTCTATCGGAGCTACAACAACCTTCATCAGAGCTCTGATTTGAGGTGACATGGGATGCCGATGTAACATTTTCACAAACAGTAACGTTTGTTATTTGTGAAAATATTACAGATATAAACCTAATCCAATGATACCCCTACCCACCTCAAACTGGAGCGCCGGTGTATCCAAACCCCATTTATCCAATATTCCCTTATTTCCTAAGGTCCGCGCCAGCGGCACTCCATGTCACCCCAAATCAGAACTCTGATGAAGGTTGTTGGAGCTCCGACAATTGGGGTTGGTGGTGGTCAGGATTAGATACCGCTAGCGCGGGCCGTTAAAAATAAGACAATATCAGAAAACAGAGGTTTAGATCCCCCGTATATATATATATATATATATATATATATATATATATATATATATATATATATATATATATATATATACACTGTGTTATAACACACTAAATGTTAACGTTTGTAAAAATGTTATAGATATAAACCTAACCCACTGTCACCCTTACTCACCCCAAATCGGAGCGCCAGTGGATCCAAACTCCATTTATTTAATATTCTTTTAATTTCAGAGGTCCGCGCCAGCGGCACCCTATGCCACTACTACCCACCTAAATCATAGCTCTAATGATAGTCGTTGAAGCTTCGACAATTGGGGTGGGTAGTGGTGGGGATTGAATGTCGCTAGCGTAAACCTTTAAAAATATGGTAATTTAAAAAAAAAAAAGAGGTTTGGATCTACCGTGTATATATATATATATATATATATATATATATATATATATATATATATATATATATATATATTAACTCAGCAAATATTACTGTTTGTGAAAATGTTATATATATTGTGTAATATTAACTCAGTAAATGTTACTGTTTGTGAAAATGTTATATATATAAAACTATTTCATAAATATATTATCACAGTAAATGTTATTGTTTGTGAAAATGTCAGAAATATAAAACTATTTCATTTTATAGTGTATACAATAAAGTTTAATATCTATGACATTTTTACAAACTATATATATATATATATATATCCAATATGCTCCTATTTTTAAAGTTTTGTGCCACCCCTATTCAACCCAAATTGACGCTCCAGATGATCCCGATCCCATTTATCCAATCTTATTTTCAAAGGTCCGCGCCAGCGGCACCACATGCCACCCCTACCCACCCCAAATCGGAGCTCTGACGAAGGTCGTTGAAGCTCCAATAATGGTGGTAAGGATTGGATACCACTAGCGCGAACCTTCAAATATAAGGTAATTTTGAAAAAATGGTTTGGATCCACCGTATATATATATATATATATATATATATATATATATATATATATATACTGTGTAGTATTAGCACAGTAAATGTTACTGTCTGTTTGTGAAAATGTCAAATATATAAAACTATTTCATATTCTAGTGCATACAGTAAAGTTTACTGTTTGTGTAAATTTTTTTCTTTGGAATTTTATAGCCTTCATGGATCTTGTTTGATAGATCTCGTCGAGCAGATTTCAAAAATAGTAATTTTGTGAAAAACGGATTTGTGAATCAAAAGTTATGATCATTTGAAGATTAAAAAAAAAAGTTCAACCACTTATGTAACTTCCTCAAGGAAGTTACGGATTGTTGGTTTTAAAAGGGTAAAATTGGAAAAAAAGTTTCAAAAAATTAGGAATAAGACTTATATGTAAGAGAAAAACATGATGGGACTAGAATGTATATAAGAACGTCTAATAGGATCTAAACGTAAATGCCTCTTATAATTATCTAAGTAGGGCTGTGTTTCGGCCGGATCGGATCGAAAAAGCATGTTTCGGAAAAATTTCCGAAAAAATCGGCAAAAAAATCGGCGTGCCGAAGCCGAATCCGATTTTTTTCGGAAATGTTTTTTTTTCCAAATTCGGAATTTTCGGCAAAATTCGAAAATTCAGAAATTCGGCAAAATTCGAAAAATTCGGCAATTTTCCAGAAAAATACTTCGAAAAACATTTCGTGGCAAAATTGGAAAATAGTTCGGAAAATATTTCGGGAAAACAATCGGAAAATAGTTCGAAAAAACAATCGAAAAATAGTTCGGAAAATAATTCAGAAATTCGGATCGGAACAAATTTCGAAAATTCGGATCGGCAAAAATCGGAAATTCGAAAAATAAAAAAATTCCGATTTCCAATCCGATTTTTTTCAGAAAAAATTGGAAATCGGAAAATCGAAAATGGGCAATAAAAAAATCTTTCCAAAATCTATCCAAAATCGGATCGGAATTCGGAAAAATCGAAAAATCGAAAAAAAAACACAGCCCTATATATAAGTGTTTGGAGAGCATCGGGTAGGGACCACGTCAAAGAGATGAAGGAAAATTAAAAAAAAGTTGATTTAGGGAAAATGTGATGCCAACCTCAGCAACAAGTTGAGAGAAAAGCCAATAGCCTCCTTCAATATTGTAGTAATCGAATTGACCCTTTCATATCTCAACAGTCACCCACTCAGAGATGAATCGACACCTGAAGTCCTTTATAGTATTATCATTAAGGACATGAATTATTCTTACAGTAAGGCATTTGAGAATGGACAAAAAATGGAAGCTTGTGAAAGAAATTCATACAAAATGAAAAACGAGAGGAAAAGAAGACTTAGGGTCCGTTTGATAGAAAACTGGGAAAATGCAAATGATTCCAGGACATTTGATTCCAGGGCAAACAATTTCAAGGCAAATGAATATTTTCCAACTTGTGTCTATTTGATACAAGTTGAAAAATCATCAATTTTTCACATTTTCTATCAAACGCAAAAGTTGGAAAATAGATATAAATGTGGAAAATTTATTTATGGAATATATATATATATATATATATTCCGCAAATAATAATATATATATCCGAATATATATATTAATAATATATACTTAATATATGAATATATATATACTTAATATATGAATTATTCATATATTAAGTATATATATATTCATATATTAAGTATATATTATTAATATATATATTCGGATATATATATTATTATTTGCGGAATATATATATATATATATATATATATATATATATATATATATATATATATATATATATTATATTATATAATTATTTATGGAATATATGATATATTATATTATATATTGAATATACTAAATATATATTATTTGCAGAATATATTTATTGGAATATATGAATATATATTATATTATATATTGAATATACTAAATATATATTATTTGCAGAATATATCCATATATTATATATATTCAGTATATATATAATATATGTGTATATTCTATAAATAATATTATATATTGAATATACTAAATATATATTATTTGCAGAATATATTTATTGGAATATATGAATATATATTATATTATATATTGAATATACTAAATATATATTATTTGCAGAATATATCCATATATTATATATATTCAGTATATATATAATATATGTGTATATTCTATAAATAATATTATATATTGAATATACTAAATATATATTATTTACAGAATATATCCATATATTATATAATTTAGTATATATGTAATATATGTGTATATTCTGTAAATAATATATATTCAGTATATATATAATATATATATATATATATTAAAATATATGAATTATATAAATTATATGAATGTACGAAATATATATATATATTTATGAAATATATAGAGTTTACAAAAAAAAAAATTGGTTATGAGTGATTTGCCACCCAAAGGTGGCAAGCAAAAACCTGCCTCCCCCCCCCCCCCCAATATATAGAGTTTACAAAAAAAAAAATTGGTTTTGAGTGATTTGCCACCCAAAGGTGGCAAGCAAAAACCTGCCTCCCCCCCCCCCCCCCCCCCAAAGAATTGAATTCCACCCTAGGGTGGCAAATTGTGCTTAAGGGGTGTTGTACATAGAAAACAAATTCCAAGGCAAATGAAGGCTATCAAACAGCCTAAAAGCTGGAAAAGACCAGAATTTTTCAACTTTTCTGAATTTACCCTGGAATTGAGACGCTATCAAACGGACCCTTATAGTACGAAGGGGTACAATGGAGATCCGGAATAACTTGAAGATGAAAATTAATGGGAAATGAACCAAATTGATGGCTTAAAGAGAATAAGTGGGATGGAACAACTTACAAGGAAAGTCTCGTCATTTGCGGCCCTATACACGCAACCTCCCCTTGTGATGATTGTCGCACATTTACCCACGTGGCCCCAAAAGTGTTAGGTCAAATTACTCATGTGCCCTTAAAGTTTAATAGACAATATAAAAGAAGTTCATAACTATAAAACACAAATGTCAGTATCTTTCAAGCATAACACTTATGGACGACCACGTTTCACTACCGATAGCGATCATGACTCAATCTACAGAATGAACAAAACTTTACACCCTAATAAGCTGTAAAGCTTTGGGGACAATTGTGAGTGGAATATTTGACCTCACCCAATAAGGGGACATGTTCCCACTAGTCCTAGTAGTGATCACATTATAAGAAGATAATAGCGGTTGAAGTCGAACAATGGAGATCTCAGAATAAGATACAGTCGATCAAATTCAGAGGGCTATCTAAGGTAACGGAGTCCCACACGACTTGACCTATTTTATTCCTTTATAAATGTATTCCTCACGCAGGGAAAAATGGGCATGTAATTTTTGTAATCAACGGACGATTAATAAATAGAATAATAACATCCACCTTAGTTGTCCCAGTGGTAAGGAGCGAACTTGATAAAATTCGGATAATAACCATTGCTCTAAGGTTCGAAACTCCCCTCCCTATTATTTAACTCGCATAAGGAAGTCCTTAGGTCTCATTCGCGTGAAGGTTCAGGGTTATAAAAAAAAAAAAAAAAGCAATACCAATGGGCGTAATCACGTACATCCCGTTCTTGTGTGTGATTGTGCATGTTTTTATTTTGCACAACTTTGATTGTGTTTACATAATATCAGTAGGTATTTATCACCTACAATTATATATAAAGAATACACGCCTTTATTTGTTCGGGCTCGAGCAATTGGTTGCACTGTGACGGAACCGAATATTTCACCCCTGTAATAATAAAAACCTAATCGAATTAGACATTTAAAAAATAAAAAAGGTTAGTTCAAGTATGTCCAATAAACCCATTAAATTATATTCACACCCCTAAATTTATGCATGTATGATTTTTCTTTCCAATACCCAATATATGCTATCATAACACCTACAAATTTTAAATTATCATATATTTCATATTGTCACAAGTTATTAATCACAAGGTTGTAAATAATAGTGATAAAATGGGCGTTACATAGCAACTCAAATTAACCCACATATTTAATATGAAGCTCATAGTTAAAAGTTATGAATCAAATATGGAGCTCATATTTGAAAGTTATGATTCAAATATGGAGCGTATTAACAAAAAAATATGAGTTAAATATAGAGGCCATCTTTAAAAGTTAAGAGTAAAATATTTTTTTTTTTTACTTTTACTTAGAACTGTAATACTTACTTGGATAGGAAAAAATAGGTTGTTCCAACCAATATTTGATCCGCTCATATTTGACCCAATTCATATTTAGTCAAACTCATATTTGACTCAACCCATAATTTTACCACCACTAGTCGTAAAGAAATCGAACCAAACCGAACAATATAATGTACAATCTTAGTTTGAAAAGTTGACGAGCTTTAAAATGTTTTCAATCTTGATGAAAAACTTCTATCCGAATAAATGCGAGCCAAGTTCGTATGACTTGATTTCAAAATACGACTATAAGCAACCGACCCGAATTCGAGTGGAGGTCGATAGAGTAAAATAGGTTAAAGACTTATTTGAGGTCACCAACACCCGCAACTCACTTGAGGCAATCACTCGGAGTCCAAAATTGGCAGGTCGAGCCAGTTCAACACTCGCACCAAAAAAACAACCTTAGTTGATCCACTCGTTATTGGGTGACCCAGTGGCCCGACTACTTGGTGGATTTAACAAAATTTTCGGCGGCATCCGCGAGAGCAAACTCAGGAACACTAAAGGGGTGAAGTGAATGATCTATAGCTTGCAGATTATTATTATTCCATGATAGATAGAGTTTAGGGTTCCATTGAACTATCGATCCCAAGCTCCATAAGCTATATAATAATATAAATATACGAAGAAGCAATGGGCTTATTTGCCAGGGTAAATGATAAATAAGTTGGCAAATGGGGTATTTGCCTACAATTTGGTATGTTTGGTAAAAAAGTTTGCCTACAACTTATTTGTCAATGTACAACACCTCCAATTCATAATGCCTAAGAAAATTTTTCTTACTTATTTGAGTGGAAAATATTTGCCAACAAATTTACTAAATTCTTAAACACTTTTAATATTTTTTAAAAAAATTAAAAACTGTTTTAAATAATTAAAAAATTGTTAGGAATATTTTAAAACAGTTTCGTAATGTTTTAAAAACTCTTTTTAATATTATACAAAATTGTTAAGTAAACGTTTTACAAATTTTTCTTAAAATCGAAATATAAAAATATTGTAAAAACTGTTTTTAACATTTTTTTAAACTGTTTTGATATATTATAAAAATTGTTTTAAAGTTTTAGAAAATAATTTTAAAAACTGTTTTAAATAGTTAAAAAAACTGTTTTGTAATGTTTTAAAAACTACTTTTTAATGTTTTAAATAATTGAAAAAAAATGTTATGAATATTTAAAAACTATTTTGTAATGTTTTAAAAACTATTTTTAATATTATAAAAATTTGTTAAGAAAATGTTTTACAATTTTTTTTAAAAACCGTAATATAATAGTATTGTGAAAACTATTTGTAACATTTTTAAAAACTGTTTTGAATATACTATAAAAACAGTTTTAAAAAATAATTTTAAAAACTGTTTTAAATAGTTAAAAAAATTGTTTTGTAATGTTTTAAAAACTATTTTTAATGTCTTAAAAACTGTTTTTAATGTTTTAAATAATAAAAAAAACAGTTATGAAATTTAAAAACTATTTTGAAATGTTTTAAAAACTATTTTTATTATTATAAAAAATTGTTAAGAAAATGTTTTACAATTTTTTTTAAAACCGTAATATAATAGTATTGTAAAAACTGTTTTTAACATTTTTAAAAACAGTTTTGAATATAATATAAAAATAGTTTAAAGTTTTAAAAAACTATTTTAAATAGTTAGAAAAACTGTTGTGAATATTTAAAAATCTATTTGTAATATTTTAAAAACTATTTTTGTGGGTACCTCGATTTGTCACTTTGGCCCACACGAGTAGCCCAACTAAATACGACCCAAAGTCTAGATGCCCCGTGTCTTAACCAATTCAGTTTTGACCCAGTCATTTCCTAAAATTTCTCTTCAAAGATACTTAGGGATTATGGGTGTAATACCCCGTATTTCTACGTATTTAGAATTTAATTAAGGAGCTATTAAATAGAAAATACGGACTATATATATTTAAATTACGTGAGTGGAGTAGTTTAATATGATCTTTTATTTAATTAAAGATCTTTTATTTAAATTACGCGAGTAGAGTAATTAAATGTGACCTTATATTTAAATTACACGAGTAAAGTAATTTAATGTGAGCTTTTATTTAAATTACGTGAGTAGAGTAGTTTAAGATAATCCAAAGGTTAAATGGGATGATTTAATATTATAGCTCGAGTTACTGAAAATGATTTGTGAATAACTCCTGAATTTACCTTACGTCATAACGAGTGATATGGACGTATGTGATTTAAATCTTAACCGAGAGCCAAACATGGGCTAACGAGAGGTCGAGATAAGAAATATTATATGAGTTACTCAAATGATAATTTTGAGGTCACGGTTAGCTCCGAAAGAGTCAACTCATCAAAATAGTATACCCAGGGGTACTAGTTAGGTCCCGTGACATTTTTGGACTAAGTCAGGACCATTCAGGGGCATTTTGGTCTTTTAAAAGATAGGAGTGGGAAGACTTACGAATTTTGGAGTCTTTTACCATCTGATTAAATAAGGGATTATGGTTAGAAACCTCATAACTCACGGAGAGGCCATTAGAGAGAAAAGAGAAGCCATTATCAAACCACAAAAAGAGAAGTGTGAGAGATTTAAAGGAATCCTTGTAACTCAAGCAATTGAAGAGTGAAGAGTGAAGATTGAAGGAGACAAACAATCAAACTGTACAACAACCACGAAATCATATCACCTCTGAATCAAGGCAAGTGGTTATTTACAAAATCTAAATTTGAGTTATAATATCCTTGTATAAGATGTGTAGAATAAATATTTTGTGAATAATTCCTGAAGAAATATTTAATACATGTTTGGGATAGGACTTGCATGTAGTTAGATTTACATTTGTAGAGGGTTTAATTATAAAAGAAATCTGATTCCTATCACGAAATATAAATCTGGTTATATGAGGATTTAAGATAAAGAAAACATGTACTTAGGGTTTTGAGAAGTTAAGAATAATTGTGGTTCTTAGATGATTTTCGTGAAGATCTGATGTTATATCAACGTTAAGAATAGTCTATATTCATATAAAAACTAATTAGTGAAGTTGGTAAATAGTTCCAAAAGGTTTAAGGAAGTTTTGAGTGATTAAAACTTGAGAAAAATGTAACAGGTAGAGGCTTCCTAGAACAGTCGATCGATCGACTATAAAGATCGATCGATCGATCGATGTTCATAAGTCGATCGATCGATAATGAAGGTCGATCGATCGACCCTTGTTGTTTTCCCGAAAAATCTTCTTGAGTGAATTTTCTTCGATGGTTTTCACTTATTGAGAAGTTTATGGTGATTTTATACCTATCCTAGGACTTGGTAAAGACCAATAGGTAGAAGGTTGAGACCCATCATAATCATTGAGAGAAAGACATAGAAAATGGTTAGATAAGAAAAGAACGAACGGGTCGAGTATCGAAAATGGTGAATTTAAGTTATGAAAGGAGTTAACATGAATTCAAAATAATTATCAGTAGGGTAGAGATGAATTAACTACTGAATTAATTGAAAGGGTAATTGGGGCCCTTAGAGTAGTGCACATACTCAATTAAATGCGATAGTGAAATAAATCGTAAATTAACAAGTACAGTGAATATAAGAGAATAAAATATTACGCACTAAAATGATTGATAGGTCGGGTGTGTACCTACTGAATTGTATACACTTTTAGGTTAAGAGAATTATACCTAAATTGATTCTGTTAGGGTCGATGAGATATTTCGAACTAACATAGAGTTATTATATGTTTGGGGTCGATGAAGAATGCCGAACCAAACCTTATAACTGGTGTCGTAATGAAAGAGTCTGAGCTAGAATATGTGTATATATATAAATAGTTGGGGTCGATGTAGCATTCCGAACCAACTCTTACTTGGGTTCGATGAGTCATTCCGAACCAAGAGTCCTTTATGTGTATTATAAGGACATATTAGTGATAACTAATATTTAGTATATGTCATGTGATAAAGGTATACTGTATGTAAAATATACTGACATGAGATAGTAGATAATAAGATGGACTGATAATACTTTAAAAATAATTAAGTAGTGAGACTTAATTAGAAAAAGAACAAAGATAACAAGAGATGAATAAGTTATCTACGTGTATAACATATGAGTTATGGATTATTAAAATACTGCGTGTATGATAAAGGAACTTAGAGAGTATAAAAGTCCAGTGGAGTATTCTAGTCTAGTTAGCTTGGATACTAAAGCTAGATGGACTAGGAACCAACGTTAGGCGTGCACTATAGCAGAGGGGTGAGGTAACTCAAGAGAGTGTATGAAATCTTAACATGTATAATCAATAATTGATATTAGTGATAGTTGCTTGCAAAATATTTTTAATGTTTTGAGTACTAACTCTTGCTATGTAAAAATATTTTTAAAAACCTTTTAGGTGCCCAGCCACAGGGACACACAGGATGGATTCATTCCAGGGATTTTGGGAGCTGAAGTATATATGGATGTTGCAGGACTTACTTAGACGATTCTCTTCCTTCAAATCTAGTGTGTAGGATCTCAGTTTTAGTATTCTCAGCTTGGGGACATGTTGTCCAATTTTTACATTTGCAGTCATTTTATCGTATTGGATTTCATTCAGTATTTATAATGATTGGTTTAATACTACTTAACTTTATTGTTCCGAATGAGTTATTTTATCTGTTTAAGGAAGTTAAAATTTGGCACTAGCTTAATTTCACTTAGGTGGTTAGTCATTAAAAAGTTTTCGACAGTGATGCTAAGAATGAACCATTTAAGAAACCTATTTTAAATTAAATTAAGGCTTGATCACCCAAGGTTTAATTAGGCGGGGTGTCACAATGGGCTAATGTGGAGGAGTCCCACTCCTCCACTCTTCGAAATAACATGTATATATCAAACCCCTAGCCCGGGGCAAAGGGCTTGCAATCTGTAAACACTCCCCCGGAGTAAAGAGCAATAAAATACTGAGAGCACCATCGTGTACGTAAGCCTTCTTGTCGAACCACGTATATCATGTGTTGTGTGCGATTACCATTGTTACAAGTTCTTTATTTATTCTGGTGATTGTTTTTCCTTATTATTTTGTGTTGAGTTTAATTGTCACCATAATTGGCGCCGTTTGTGGGAAGCATTTGTCTTCCTTTAAGAAAGCCCTCACCAACTAGAATTTGAAATGTCTGGTCACAACAATAATTCCCCTTAAGCAAGGGATATTCAAGAACAACCAGCTTCTCGCAGGATCAGATCTGAAGTTCGACGTTCTAGGGCTCGCTTAGAACATCAATCCTCAGAGGAGTTAAGGACCAACCAAGTCCACATAGGTCTCCAGGCTAATCTATGCCTTTGAGGCGAGGCTCCAAGAGCAAGAGGAGGACACTCGGAAGCAGGAAGTTGAGAATGCTCATCTCAAAAGAAGATTGGAGAAGATGGAGAGAGATCTCCATCCCAGCCATATCGCACTCCTAGCCCTCAGGCGAGCAAGTCTCGCAGCCGAGGAAGGAGCCCTGGACGTGGATCTCAAAGATTTGAGGAACACATGTCAGATGATGGCTTGCTCGAGCAGCAGCAACCAGCAACCAGCTCGCCGTTAAAGGAGCCCAGCTCGAGGAAATGATGACATATGAAATTTGGTCTGGAGATAAATGGACCAATACCCAGCACATCGGGGTGCCAGGTCGACTAGAGAGCTATCCAGGCTATCTCTCAGGACCCAGATGAAGTCCCCTTTCTCAAGGGAAATAGAAAAAGAAGAAGCCCCCAAGAAGTTCGCGATTCCCAGATTTAAAATCTACAACGGAAAAATTGATCCTATCAACCATATTAGGCAGTACAGATAAGCCATGACTCTGTGGAACCACGAGGACACATTAATGTGCCGAATCTTCCCCTTAAGCTTGCACGATGTGGCCCAAAAGTGGTTCGAGAGACTCCCTCACAGGTCCATCAGGAGCTTCGAGTCCCTGGTAGAGCTCTTCATAGCTCGCTTCATTACCAGCAGCTCCCATCCAAAAAGGATGGATGCCTTGCTGACAATGAAGAAGGCGCCTCAAGAGAGCCTCAGAGACTATGCGAAAAGATATTAAGAGCTGTTCAATGAGGTCGAGGACTGCTCGGAGCAGGTCGCTGTGTCATCCTTTAAATTTGGTCTACCCAACTCCTGCCTCTTGCCCCAATCCCTCACTAATAAGGAGGCCACGATCATCGACGACCTAATCACTCGCATTAAAAAATACGCCAAGGTTGAGGATGTGACCCACCTCAGTGCAGGGGAAAATGGTGGAGCCAAGTTCGCTGGCAAGAGCAGCGACAAAGCTAAGAACCAGAAGAAAGGAAGCAAAAATAGGGGTAAAAGTGTCTCCAAGAACGGGAAAAAAAAATGATGCTCCAAAAGCATTTCAGGCAGTGAACAATGTCTTTAAGGAACCATTCTACAAGATTCTCGCAAAGATCAAGGACGAGGCATTCGTTAAGTGGCCCAGGAAGATGGGAGGAGACCCCTCAAAATGGAATAACGCATTGAGATGTGCTTTCCACAAAGAAGGCGGGCAAAAAGTAGAGCACTGAAAAGCTCTCAAGTCTCACCTTGAGGAGTTAGCCCAAACTGGACACTTAAATGAATTTGTGGAGAAGAAGGCAGAGAAGGTCACTGCCAATGGAGATCCGAGGCCTGACAACATGCTCGAGGAGGATGATGGCCATGAGTTCGTAGTGATTCGTAGGGCATTGAACCTAAAGCAGATTCCAATAAACTCATCTCGGATGGAAGTTAAAAAGCTTACGGCAGTGATACAAGATTTTTCAAACCAATCCAGCTAAAACATAGACAGGAAAACATCGGCGAGCAGATGACGTCGACTATAGCAAACACATCATATTCAAGGATGAAGACCTAGTGGGAGTGAGGACCCCACATTATGATGCGTTGATCATTACACTCAGGATAGCTAACTACGATGTCGACAAATTGCTCGTCGACCAGGGTAGCTCATCCGAAGTAATGTATCTTGACCTATTCAGAAAGTTGAAGTTAAGCGTCGCCGACTTAAAGGAAGCCACAGTCCCTCTAGTTGGCTTCGTCGGAAAAGTGACCATCCCTTTGGGAAAGATTGTACTACCAGTAAGGGCAGGAAGTGTCTCCAAAATGATCGAGTTTCTAGTGGTCGACATTGACTCGCCCTACCAGGCCATTCTTGGCTGAGGGTGGCTACATGTAGGGGTGGAAATTCGGGCCAAAGGGTCGTGTTTTGACCTTGCCCAACACGACATGACTATATTTTAGGCAACACGAACATGACCCAACATGAAGTCGTGTTTTTTTTGCCAACATGAACAAGACCCAATTATAACACGACCCAACACGACTGACATAATATAAAAATTGTGTCAATTTGACACGATTGACACGGCATGATACGATTCATCTTGACCAACACTTTTGGTCCATTTGGCCCGATTGACACAAATAATATTGCTAAACAAAAATGACATCCCATCAATGCTACTAATAAATTTACCAATTTACTAAATACAAGTAATATTCAGAATAATGGGTAAGCTAAACAAAAATGACATCCCTCTTGTGCAATTTCCACTCGTGATCGATAAAGTGAGAAGTGACACAAACAAACCCATCAGTATTAATGGAAGACCACAAATCCGAAGTCAAAGAGACCCTATCGGGAGCTAATTCTAGCATTTGTTTCAATTTAACCTTCTCCTTTTTGTATAATTTCAAAACGTCAGACTTGGCGATATTCCTTGTGATTGTGGGAACATCCTTATACAAATAACTGAAAATAGTACGAATACCCTCATACTCAACAAATTGAAAAGGCAAGTCATGCATTACAATCGCCTCACTGAGTAACTCTCGAAATTTTTCAGACTCAAATTTAGACGAACGTATTGACAAGTGACCACGAGATTAATTCATCAAAAGTTGCGATATATCATTTTTATCCCTAATTGGACACTTCTTCAAATGTCGTCTTAAGCTACCCGTTCCATTTTTAGATGCACATGCATATATCTTTCCAAATTTTTATATTTTGCTCTCTCTTTACCATCCGAAGTTTTTGGAAGAATTTCAAAAGAATCCCATACCTCAGACCAGCGCTCCCTAGACTATTTAACCTCTTCAATGCCTACCACTTGTACCGGTACTTCAGTTACATTATCGTCATTGTATGAACTATCATCCCTATTGTCCACATTCTAGAATAAAAAAAATATAAGTATACCATCAACAAATGAGAGATAATTGTTAAAACAACTAAAGTTAAACTGAAAACAACAGTGTTATACTAAAAATAAAATCAGAAATATACTTGTTACTCATTTGTTTCACTTGGTGTCACTTGAATAACACTACACCAAAATGGGCAAATTGCCACCTTTCAGCCGGCCAGCCTTGTCAAGGTCATTGACCGTGACAAAAAAACACGCGTTTTATGTCACGGTCATTGACCTTGACACGACCGTGACAACGAATTGTCACGGTCATTGACCGTGACACGACCGTGACAATTCAATTTGTCACGGTCGTGTCACGGTCAATGACCGTGACAATTCGTGTCACGGTCAAAGACCTTGACACGACCGTGACAACTTTTCCAGCAAAAACCCTACCCCCCTTCTTTTTTCCCTCCCGCGCCCTTCCCTCCCTCTCTCTCTCTCTCTCTCTCTCTCTCTCTCTCTCTCTCAGGTCCAATTTCTCTCTCTCTCTCTCTCTTCCATATATATATATATATATTTGTCTGTATATTTATGTGTGTATGTGTATATATATATATGTGTGTATGTGTGTGCGTGTGTGGGGGGTGGGGCGGGATGGGGGTAGGGGGTGGTGGAGGGGGGAAGGGGGTGGGGCGGGGTGGGGCACGGGGTGGGGGGTGGGGCAGGGTGGGGGTGGGGCGGGGTGGGGCAGGTGGGGCATGGGGTGGGGGGTGGGGCAGGGTGGGGGTGGGGGTGGGGCGGGGTGGGGCAGGGTGGGGGAGGGGGTGGGGCGGGGGTGGGGGAGGGGGGCAGGGGGTGGGGCAGGGTGTGGTGGAGGGGGGCAGGGTGGGGTGGAAATTTGGCTAATACACGAGAAACTGATAATCGTAAATATTATGAATAAAAATGGTACTTTCTTGGAGACTATAAATTATTATGTAAAAACTTTGGTTCTAGACCTATGTTGTTGGATTTGGATGTTGGGTGTTGATTAGTTGGTATTATTGGGAAGATTGGGTTAAGTTGAAGCATATGTTGTTGGAGTTGAAAATTATATGTTAATTCATTATTACTATTGGGGGATACAGTGTTGAAAAATATTGGGGTGGGGCGGGGTGGGGCAGGGTGGGGGAGGGGGTTTATTATCGATGGGACTTAATTTGTTGAATGATAATATTTGTATTAGATACTTGCGTGGTTTTACCTAACTTGAATGAATTAATAAATGTTTCAGTAAAGGTTGAAGTGGACAAAAAACGTGTGAATTGATTAATATCCATAATGTAAATAAAAGGTAAAGTAAGTGTGTAAATGGGTAGTTGAGCAAGCTAAGAGGTCTAACCAATATTTAATACATAGGTGTGTTATGAAAGGTTTTCAAAGGGTAATTAAGTATTTTCAAATAATGACCCCGAAACATAGAAATTCAATCTCAAGCAATTTAATTTCAATCTCTACAAATTTATGCATGTATTCAAGGGATTTATGAAGGATTAATATTAAAATTCAATTCCTATACATAATCTAAAAATTATAACTCAGATTCAACTAGAAATAAACCAAACCAAAGTTAGTTAAATAAACCAAAGGATTAATATTAAAATTCAACTCTATTAGTTAAATTATAAATGTAATAGAATTAATCCATATAAATCACATAGGCTCGATACAAATATTCTAATTAACTTGCCTCAAATTTGATGAATAACAAGGGCTAAAAGTATTGTTCATTTAATTCAATTAGGTAAAACCCATGATAATGAAATTTATGCTACAATTATAATTATCTCATGTCATAATTTTATTGATAAACAATATATGTAGTTGTCACGGTCGTGGTGGGGGAGGGGGTGGGGGTGGGGTGGGTAGGGGTGGGGTGTGTGTGTGTGTGTGTGCGTAGGTGTGCGTGTGTGTGTGGCGGGGGGAGGGGGCAGGGGTGGGGCACCCATTTAATAACTCTTTAAATATTTGGAAAAAACATAATATTACAAAATTGAAACGAAATGGTATTGACGGAACTTACACATACGTTATAATATAGACGGAACATTTTTTTATCTGTACTAATAACATTTTTTTTATCTGTACTAATAACATTTTTTTTACAGCAAAAATGTCTCCTTTAGATGTTAGGGCGAAGATGATGATGCTGTTTATGATGATGTCGTCGTCTGGGTTCGGTGGTAGCGGAGGCGACGAGGGCTCCTCCGCCCCTAGGCTCCCCAAATATGGAAAATTTGGGATTACCGTCGAAAACAAGTCGGAGCTTTTAGCGAGATCCCTCGAGTTGCTAAAGACGGTCATCGGCCCGGGGTTTATGAGTTGGAAGGAGGTGCCGTATGAGCTCAAGTTAGCTGTTTGGGCGGCACTACAGGTAATATTTATATGAATATTTCAATTTCAATTTATATTTATATTTATATTTATATTTATATTTATATTTATATTTATATTTATATTTATATTTATATTTATATTTATATTTATATTTATATTTATATTTATATTTATATTTATATTTATATTTATTCGCAACTAACATTGTATTTGTTGGACAGGAACAATTCAACTTGGATCCAAAGCTACGCGATTCCGTCTTGGAGCAGTTGAGGGAGCAACACAAGACGTGGAAAAAAAATATGCGGACACGGTACTTTGGAAAAACACGAGAGACCATTTTACAATGGCGCGGATCCGTCCCGCCCAAGGAGCCGATCTCATTGGCACAATGGCAAAAGTTCATTGACAATGAGATCGAGGATCGACAATTGGCATCTCGCCAATCGGGGAGGGAAAATCGGGCTAAAAAGACGGACGTGCACTACTCCGGCCGGACCTCTTACGCTGAGGTGGAGCATAGGATGAAGGTAATATTTAATTTATCTATAACTACAGAAATATATTATTGGATATTATTTTACTTTGCGGGGCCGATACTAATTTTACTTTATTTTATTTTAGGGGGTAGGGAGTGGGCCAGGGGGTAAGCCACATAGGCTCGATACTTATGTGGCTCTTCGGACGAAGAAGGGGAAGGACAAGGAGGTGTCCCCGAGCGTCGCGACCACGATTGTAAGTAATCCGACAGTTTAATTATTGTTAATTACGTTATAATTTTTTAGTTTACTTATTTTACTAATCATGTGCTTTTTGTCGTTTCAGGCAAAGCTTAAGGAAGTGCATGAGTCGCAGTCTGATGCCGACAAGGCATCTTTGTCCACAGACGCACTCAGCCAAGTGCTTGGCTCTGATCGCAAGGGGAGGACAAGGGGAGTGAGCTCGCGGGTGGCCAAATCTAGGATCATCGGATTGGAGACGAGCGACACCGGGTTGGATCGAACGGTGGATTCACACGATGCGAAGCTGTCCCGTTTGGAGGCGACGGTCCAAGATATGTACGCATTCATGAAGCGTACGTTGGGTGGAGACCGTAAATAGAAAGGTAAAGGGAAAGGGAAGGAGAAGGCGGTGGAGGAGGAGGTGCGGGAGGACGAGGCGCAGGATGACGAGGATGTGGACCTCGCTGCTTCATCACCGACACGTTCGTACTTCGATGATCCACTTCCCTATTTGACGCCCTCCAACAGACCATTATCGACAATTGATTGGCCGAGCGTGTTCATATTGGACATATTTGATGGCTAGCGGATAGGGCGGGGGTTGAGGGACCCGAATATCGTCGAGGGTGGAATAGTCCATGGACGTGTGCTTCAACAGATGGAGTCCAGGGTGCTCATCACGCATGTCATAACCGGGAAGGAGAACTCCCTATTGTGGTTGCGCAAACAATGCGGCACGACGTATATTAGTGGGTGCGTCAATTCGTATGTCGTGTGGCCTACTTACCTCCTCAGTTTTATCCAAGACATGTAGTAACATTATTTTCTAGTTTGTCCATTTTAATTATATTTGGATTATATCGTCATGTATATTATTTTTACTTTGAAGATTTGGATTATACTGTCATCAATATATATTTGCATTATCTTTAGTTTGTGTTGGATATATGATGTTTGGAACAGGTACAACGTTGCTATAACAGGTACAAATATACTGCTGGGCAGTGGCAGTGGCCATACTGCCCAGCAGATTTTTTTTAAATTCTGCTCAGAATTGTCACGGTCATTGACCGTGACAAGTCCGTGACAACATTTGTCACGGACAATGCCCGCGACAATTTTTTTTAAAAAGGGTCACGGCTTTGTCACGGTTATAAACCGTGACAAACGTGTCACGATCATTGACACGACCGTGACACAAAACGCGAGTTTTTTGTCAAGGTCAATGACCGTGACACGACCGTGACAAAAAAAGTTGTCTCGCCTCGAAATGTCACGGTCATTGACCTTGACAAGGTGAATTTGTCAAGGTCAATGACCTTGACAAATGGGCAGATTTGGTGTAGTGTAATCTCTGAAATCTTCCTTTTTTTTATTTTGATTCAGGTCCGTAATGTTTGAGGACGGTGTCGATGATTGTTTTCCACAATCCATATCTAAAATATATGCCATACTTCGAATAAATAACTTTGTAAATAAACAGAACCAAAATTAAAAATATGCAAAAAAAAATTACAAAACAAAACCATTCTGGCATCAGATGTAAATAGATGAACATTACCAAAATTCACGAAGTCAATAACACCCACACAATCCTACCCACAAAGTCAATAACCCCCAGTAGTTACCTTGAACTTTCCTCCTCGTAACCCAAATTCAACCAAACTATATCAAGCAACTGTGTCGATCCCCAACTGTGGTTATTATTTGACTCTCATCCCCATTAACTATACAAATATCAAAACATTACCAAAGCTAAATATTACCAAAACTAAAAAAAAACTATTGCACGGATGAACAGGTATTAAACCTTTACTAAGACTCTAACCCACAAAACTATTGCAAGGATGAACAGGTGTTACAAAGATTCCAAAACTGTGTTTCAATGTCTCGATTTTAATAGGAGAGAGGAAAGGTTTGTAAGGGTTTACACAAAAAAAAACACCAACCCACAAAACATATATATTTTGTAGGGAGAGAGCGATAAAAAAGGCTCTTATCGGTGGGAGGTGTACTGAACGGCGAAGGAGCAGGAGCAGCGTAGAGAGAGAGAGAGATAGAGAGATAGGGGATTTGGTGTTAGGGTTTTTTTCTTTCCTATGGGGAAAGACAGCGACGTAGAGACAGAAAGAGGGAGCATAGGGATTTTTTTTTATTTTGAAGTTTCATTTTATACAATACGAGTGTGAGGAGGAAGCCCTAATATTTTTTTAAAAAACACAAATGGGTCAATCGGGCTCTTATCGTGTTGTAATCGGGCTGGAACGGGCCAATTTCGTGTCAATTTTTTGGCATGAACACGACACGACCCACTAGTGGGCCAAAAAAATTAGCTCAAACACGACAAGCTATTTTAATTTTGTGTTGGATCATGTCGTGTTCAGGTTCGAATTGCCACCTCTAACTACATGCGATGAAGGTCGTCCCCTCTACCTACCACTAGAAACTCAAATATGTGACTGAGCGAGGAGTGATGGAAATCCATGGAGACCAGGCGATCGAAAGAAAGTGCTATATAACAGCCATCCACCCAAGGACAGCGAGGACGGTCGAGAAGGCCAAAGAAAAGGTTGAAGAACAGGAAGGTTTGATACCTTCCAAATAGAAGTTAATAAATGGAAGACCGGGAGTGGAGGAGACCAGGCCCCTCCCCTCTGAGTGGGTAGTGGAGAACCTGAAGGAGATCACAGCCGGTGGCAGTAAGAAAGATAGGATGTTCTTGATCGGAGCCTCTCTCGCAGATCGAGAAAAGAAGGAACTAGCATTACTTTTGCGGAATAACTTATATGTCTTTGCGTGGGAACCCTACGAGATACCCGGGATTGATCCCAGCGTGGTTTGTCATTAATTGCATGTTAACCCGTCTTTCAAGCCAATCATGTAGAAAGCACGACAAAATAAACCCGAGAAGGCCAAGGCTGTGGAGAAGGAAGTGAAGAAGCTGCTGGATGCAGGATCCATACGGGAAGTTCAATTCCATAAGTGGCTCTCCAACCCAGTAGTTGTCCCGAAAAGCAATGGAAAATGAAGAGTCTATATTGACCTCACAGACCTTAATAGGGCGTGCCCTAAAGACAATTTTCCTCTCCCGAAGATCGACCAGTTGGTGGATGCCACAGCAGCTCATTAAAGAATGAGTTTCCTAGATGCATACTGTGGGTATCACCAAATCCCTTTACATGAGCCAGATCAAGATAAGATAAAATTCATCACCACCGTCAGGTTGTATGGTTACAAGTTCTTTATTTATTCTGGTGATTGTCTTTTATTATTATGCAAGAGTTACTACCAGCGGTTGGTCACCAAAATATTTAAGGACCAAATAGGAGACACCATGGAGGTCTGCATCGATGATATGCTCGTCAAAAGTCGATATAAAAAAGACCACCTTTCAGACCTATCAAGCACCTTCGAAATCCTCAGGAAATATCGAATGAATCTCAAAGCAAATAAGTGTTCCTTCAGTGTCTAGTCAAGAAAATTTATCGGGTACGTGGTCAGTGAGAGAGGCATTGAAACCAACCCAGACCAGATTGATGCCATCAATATGGTGCAGCCCCCCGTCTAATAAGGGACGTGCATAAGCTCAGAGGGATGCTTGTCACCCTAAATAGATTCATCTCGAAGTCATCCGAAAGGTGCCAGCCATTCTTCCAGTTATTGAAGAAAAGAAAAAATGTGGAGTGGAATGAGGATTGCTCGAAGGCATTAGAGGATCTCAAATCTTACCTCATCATACCACCCTTGCTCGTAATACCTCAAGATAACGATTTCCTATACCTCGTAGTTTTAAGCCACGCTGTCAGCTCTGCACTGGTATGAGAAAATGGGAATCCAGCACCCAATCTATTACGCGAGCAAGACTTTCTTGGATGCCGAACTGCGATACCTACCACTGGAAAAGCTCGCCTTTGCACTAATGGTAGCCTCGAGGAAATTAAAACATTGCTTCGAAGATCAATCTATCATCATCCTTACATCTCAACCCCTTAAAGCAGTCCTGTGAAAAGCAGATATGTTCGGCAGACTATCGAAGTGGTCAGTCGAGCTCGGGCAATTTGACATCCAGTTTTAGTCAAGGAATGTAATTAATGGACATGTACTCGTCGACTTCATCATATAATTTACAGGAGAACATCCTTGCGACCAACTTCAACCTGTTGGTCAAAGGGAGGACCACTCGACGCAAGGTGTTTGGTGACTGTTCGTTGACGGAGCCTCTAACTTCAAGGGGCAGAAGTGGGCATCGTGATGGTTACCCCTGAAGGTGCAGTCATAGAGTAAGGAATTAATCTTGGATTTGAAGCCTTTAATAACGAAGCAGAGTATGAAGCATTAATAGCAGTCCTAAAGAAGGCACAGGTATTGGGGGACAGACAACTCCAAGTATTCGGAGACTCGCAGCTGGTCTCCAACCAGATAAGTGGCAATTTCAACGCTAGAGATGAGAGAATGGCGGCCTACCTTGTCACAACAAAGAAATTAATGTCCAACTTCGAACATGTTAGTGTCCAACAGTTTACCAGAGGACAAAATAGCTATGCTGACGCCCTAGTGGCCCTAAGCTCAACAATCAATTCTGACTTGAAGAGAATAATTCCAATTGACTTCCTCGCCTAACCTAGCATTAACCAGAGCGAAGAATTGCAAGACACAGGTCATGTTTTACAGATTGAATCAGCCCCCAGTTGGATAGACCCCTTGAGGAATTATCTGAAAGACGGTGCCCTACCAGACGATAAGAATTCGTTCATCAGATAAGAGTCAGAGCTGCTCGCTTTCACTTATCACATAAAGGCAAGCTGTATAAGAGGTCTTTCATCGGTCCTTACCTCCAATGCGTTCACTTGAAGGACGTCGAGCAAGTTCTGCACGAGATCCATGAAGGAATCTGTGGGAGTCATATTGGGGGCAGGTCGCTAGCTTTTCGAGCAATGAAGGAAGGCTACTGGTGGCCTTACATGCAGAAGGATTCTGGGATATATGCTCGCAAGTGCGAAAAATGTCAGCTACACGCTTCTATTATTCACCAGCCAGCCAGTGACCTAAAATTACTTACTAGCCCATGGCCTTTCGCCCAATGGGTAATGGACATCGTAGGCCCTCTTCCTACTGTTGTCGGTAATCGCAAGTATCCGTTGGTTGTGACAGGCTGCTTCACTAAGTGGATTGGGGCATGATGAGATTCATATGGAAGAACATTATCACCCGCTTTGGGATCCCCAAAACCATCATCACTGATAACGAACCCCAGTTCGAAAGTGGCATCTATCAGGGCTTCTGCAATGACCACAGGATCAGTTACCACTTCAGCTCGATAGCAAACCCCCAGAGCAATGGATAAGCTGAAGCTTCCAATAAAACAGTGATTGATGGATTGAAGAAGCGATTGGAGCGAGCCAAAGGGGCGTGGGTGAGCGAGTTGCCACACATCCTATGGGCTTACTGCACTACCCCGCGATGAGCAATAGAGGAGAAACCATTCGCACTAACGTAGGGTATAGATGCAATCATTCCCTTGGAAGCTGGTCTACCCACCATAAGGTCCACCCTGGTCGACCAAGGCTAGAACGATGCAGCATTACTCGTTGAACTTGACCTAGCTGAAGAACGAAGAGAACTGTGACACCCCGCCTAATTAAATACCGGGCGATCACTCCTTTATTAAATTAAATCAAGGTAAACAGTTGGTTCATTCTCAGCATCACTGTCGATAAAAATAAATTTTTCCAATTTAACACCCTAAATAATTAAGCTAAGTGTCAAAACCATTTTCATACAAAACTTTCCAAATTTTATTTAAATAAAAACATTTATTTTATTAACAACATTTCTATAATTAAGAATCACACCACAATAAACCTGGAACACAAACCAATTAATTTAAAACATTCGTAAATCGAATGTCAACATGCGAAATATAAAGTAACACAATACAAACTGAATAAATCCCATAGTAACAATACTAGAAATAACTGAAGTACAAATGTCCCAATAACAATGAAATAATGGAAAGGGCGACACGTGCCCAATAAATGAGAATACTAGAAGTGGAGTCAATAAAGGAAGTCGTCTACGCAAGTGATCTGCAACTCCCACCTAAGCTGCAGCACGTTCCTCTCAAGGAATCCTAAGCAAGACGCCCTTGTGGCTGGGCACCTGAAAAATATACATATATACAAGAGAGAGCGAGAGAAAGAAACGGGTCAGAGCCCGAAAGTGTTTTTGATTTAAAATACGTTTAGCAAGTATTTAAATTGATACAGGCCAATGCAACAACATGTTAGAGCGACACTCTCTTGAGAAATTCTCACCTCTCTTCTAATGTGCACGCCTATCGTACTAACCTTCCCAACGGTTTATCTTATCATAATATCATACTAACCTTCCCAATAGTTTATCTTATCATAACTTACTCATAAGATTTCAAAACCGAACAATATCATTGTTTAAAAAGAATACTTCCAATTAGCAGCACAACTCTCGTTATGGCTTTTATTAATTTATAAAGTTTCTCAGTAACATATTATACTTTCACAACAAGTATTTACTATTAGAGTCATCAACCATGTCCTACTTATCAAATCACAGTAGGCAGTTTCAAATTTCCAAATCTCATATATATATTAACTACTCGTATAATATATATAAAATAACAGCATCCCACATAAAACTATGGTGCGTGCATACTTCTACTATCCAAACCCCATACCACTCATATCAAGGGGAATACGAGTTTGAAATCACTCTCGAACCGTATTAACACATACACAAATAATATCGAGGCGAAGCATATATTCCAAGTCTCTAAGAGGATGGCACATACTCGCGTCTCTTAGGACCGTCTGAACTATCGATTCGATAGCCTGTACCAAGGATATCTATCTTCTAGGGAACAAGTCAATATCCCCCATAAAGGTCCCATCGAGATAAGACTGTCCCAGCGCGGTAACCTCAAGGATAGCAAGTAGCGCGGTATGTTTTTCACATGCATATCATATATGTACACACAATCATATAAATATACCACTCTTATCATTTTAATATAGGTTCCTCTCGTCACCCATAATTACAACATTTATCCTTAATTTCACATTATTAGTATTACGTATAAGGTTTTATCTCTAACCTTAACTCGAAGGGTTTTCTCACTTAATACGTGACATTCGTGGACTCTATCCTTCCAAGGAAAATTCAGTAGGTATACCTCTATTTACTATCGTAGCTATTCGCCGTAATCTCTCACTTGAAATACGTAGTTTCATCGTTCATTATATAATTATCCCAAAAACAAGATTCTCGTCTTATAATAAAGTTCTCAACACTTATTCATATGTCCTACTGGTCTTTCCTATCTCCCAAAACATTTCATTAAGAATACAAAAGAATTATTTTGCGATAAACTTAATTTAACTAATTAAACAAGGGAAATAAGAGTCTGCCAGGAGGGGTCGATCGATCGAGGTTTGGGGCTCGATCGATCGAACCTTCGATCGATCGAACCTTCGATCGATCGAAGCTCTAGGCTCGATGGATTGATCAAGCAGGTCTGCGAAAATTCTGCAGAAATGCAGTTACGGGTTCTACCAATTTTCTTCATCTAAACCCATGTTTTTCCATTCTAAACATCCCAAAAATCCTACTACTATCGTTATAACAATATACCAGATGTTTTCAACGTAAATCATGTGTGCATCTAACATTAAACATGGATAACTAACCCAAACTCCCATCTAATCATCAAGAACCCTAGAGCTTTTCTTAATCAATGTTCTAATCTGTTTTTACTAGAATTTCCTTCTAATATATCATCAAAATTTTGTGGGTTATATTCCTCTACATGGCAAGGATTCCAGAATCTCATATAAATCAATACTACATGCATTTTCCTAACACAAATTGGGTTTTCTTCCATATTTATCATCTCTAATCATTCCTAAACTAACATGAGGATTGCACTAACGAAAATACGCAAGATAAATACTTGCCTGGGATTTTCAGAAGTCTGGTTTGCAGATGAATCCGGTATGGTTGCGTTCCCCTTCTCGCGATCTACGCGTTGGTGGTGGCGGCGGTGCAAACCGGTGACTTTTTGGCCTTGAATTGCCTTGGAGCTCTCTCCTCTCTTCTCCAATGGCCGTCACTTGTGTTCTGAATATTCTAACCCTAAAAGACTAACCTAAATGGCTGATATAGGTTGCTGAATTTCGTGGGTTTAATTACCCAATAAGATGAAATGACTAAATTGCCCTTCCGGGGTACCAATTAGGCCTAAAAATGCCCCGAGACCCAAACTAAACCCCCGGGTACACTTTTCTGACTATCTCGACCCTTACGGACGCGTTGGCGCACTCAAAATGACCATACGAACAACTTATAAAATATTCAATTTTTATTTAACAAAATTAGTCCCGACGTGACACGGGCACGTCCCGAATTAAATTTCCGAAATTGTCATTTAATTCACTCATGACATTCAATATAACCAATATAATATATTACTTTATTAATTAGTAATATTCAACAAGTTTCCCATAATTACTAACTCTCGTCACGTTAATAATTATAACATAATTAATTTCCGGATTTTTACTAAATAAATCACTCACATTAAATTTAATAAATCCCCAAATTAATATAGCATAAAAATACGGGGTATTACATACTTCCCCCCTAATAACGGAATTTCGTCCCGAAATTCCGAAAATAAGGCATACCTGATAAAAACTACTCTGGATATTTCTCGCGTATATCTGCCTCGCGGTCCCAAGTGGATTCCTCCACATTATGATGCTCCCACTGGACTCGCACAAGTGGAACTATCTTCGACCTCAATCTCCTCTCACTATAGTCTAGAATTGCCACTGGTCTCTCCTCGTAAGAGCTATCAGACAGTAATTCTATCTCATCTATCGCAATGTGAGTATGGGTCATATCATCCCGAAGATATCGTCTCAACGACGAGATGTGGAATACATCATGGATGCGATGTAAATGTTCTGGCAGTCCCAACCTGTATGCAACCGGCCCAATCCTCTCGATGATGGGAAATGGTCCCACGTACCTCGGAGCCAACTTCCCCTTCTTCCCGAACCTCATCACTCCCTTCATAGGAGATACACGCAATAACACTTGGTCTCCCACATTAAACTCTCGGAAGAACCGTTTCGCATCGGCGTAGCTCTTCTGCCTGTCCTGGGCTATCCGAATGCGACTCCTGATCATCTCAATCCTCGCGGAGGTCTCCTGAATCACCTCTGGTCCTAGCAACTTGTTATCCCCCACTTCGAGCCAACAAGTTGGGGAACGACAAGGCCTGCCGTACAAAGCCTCAAATGTGGCCATGCCAATCGTGAACTGATAAGAGTTATTATAAGCAAACTCTACCAGTGGAAGATGTGGCTCCCAACCTCCTCCAAAATCGAGAACACACATGCGTAGCATATCCTCTAACATCTGATTAGTACGCTCTGTCTTTCCATCTGTCTGTGGGTGGTAAGCTGAACTCAACCTCAGCTCAGTACCCATAGCCTCCTGAAAGATTTTCCAAAAACGTGACACGAAAATCTTGTCTCTATCTGACACAATATTCAGGGGCACCCCGTGTAGTCTGACAATCTCAGCGATGAACAACTGAGCATACTGACCCGTGGTGTAATCTGTCCACACCGGCAGAAAATGAGCCACCTTGGTCAAACGGTCTACAATTACCCAGATAAGATCGTGGCCCCGCTATGATGTAGGCAACCCTGTAATAAAATCCATGGAAATACTCTCCCATTTCCACGCGGGTACTTCCAATGGCTGAAGCAATACTGACGGTTTCTGTTGGTCCACCTTCACCAGCTGGCAGGTAGAACACTTTGACACGAACTCAGCAATGTCCTTCTTCATTCCACTCCACCAGTATTACCTCCTCATATCCTGGTACATCTTATCTCCTCCAGGATGTACTGCAAATCAGGACCCGTGAGAATGAGTCATCACTGCATGACGTAATTTTGCTCCTTCTGGAACCACCAATCTCTCATTAAACCGCAAACCTCCATCAGAACTAACAGAATAGGACTCAGCACCCTCGGCTAGAAGTCGCACAATCTGCTCCTGGCAAAACGGGTATGTGGTCTGTGCTTGTATCACCCTCATAACAATCTCGGGTGTGACTGACATCACGGATATGAAAGAACGTGCTACTGCGTCCTGGTGACCCAACTACTTCCACTTTTCTTTCCAGACATCCGCTACCTCGTCTACCGGTCTACGACTCAACGCATCAGCAACTACGTTGGCCATTCCCGGATGGTACTGTATATCGAACTGGTAGTCCTTTACAAACTCTAGCCATCTGCGCTGACGCATATTCAGCTCTCGCTGAGTGAACAGGTACTGCAATGACTTGTGGTCTGTGAACAAACGAAATTTGTCACCCAATAAGTAGTGCCTCCATATCCTCAATGCAAAGACGACCGCTGCTAACTCCAGGTCGTGGGTGGGGTAATTATTCTCATGCGGCTTAAGCTTGCGGGAGGCAAAAGCTATCGCCTTCTCCTCCTGCTGAAGTACTCCCCCAAGTCCCCGTAAGGACGCATCGGTGTAAACCAGGTACTCCATACCCGGCTGCGGTAACACAAGGACTGGCGCTGAAGTAAGCTTGTCTTTCAGCTCGTCGAAAGCCAACTGACAAGCGTCATCCCAAACATATGGTACTCCCTTGCGAGTCAGATTTGTCAATGGACCCGCTATTTTGGAGAATCCCCGAATGAATCTCCTGTAGTAACCAGCTAACCCCAGGAAACTACGCACTTCCGTCGGTGTCGTGGACTGTCCCCACTCCGTCACCGCTGATACTTTACTCGGGTCAACTGCTATCCCCTGCTTAGAAACAACATGCCCCAAGAACTGTACCTCTTGCAACCAGAATCCGCACTTCTCGTACTTAGCATACAACTGATGCTCTCGTACACTACACCAAATCTGCCCATTTGTCAAGGTCATTGACCTTGACAAATCCACCTTGTCAAGGTCAATGACCGTGACATTTCGAGGCGAGATAACTTTTTTTGTCATGATCGTGTCACGGTCATTGACCTTGACAACCTTGATAAAAACACGCGTTTTGTGTCACGGTCGTGTCGCGATCAATGACCGTGACACGTTTGTCACTGTTTATAACCGTGACTAAGCCGTGACCCTTTTAAAAAAAATTGTCACGGTCAATGACCGTGACAATTCTGGGCAGAATTAAAAAAAAAACTGCTGGGCAATATGGCCACTGCCACTGCCCAGCAGTATATTTGTACCTGTTATAGCAACGTTGTACCTGTTCCAAACATCATATATCCGAACAAACTAAAGATAATGCAAATATATATTCAAATAAGAAACTATTTAAAAAGAAACAACATCACCATCATTTTATCTTAAATCTACAAACTATTTGCATGGAAAAGAGATTTTGTACCGTGACGCTCGGGAACACCTCCTTATCCTTCCCTTCTCGTCCGAATATCCACATAAGTATAGTGCATATGTGGCCTACCCTTAGGGCCACTCCCTGTCCCCTGAATTGAAATAAAGTAAAATTAGTATCCGCCCCCCTCAAATATAGATAAATATAAATCGTAATTGAAATCGAAATCGAAATTGACATATAAATATAAATACATTACCTGTAGGGTAACTCAAACAGCTAACTTGAGCTCATATGGCACCTCCTTCCAACTAATGTACCCCGGGCAATCGTGTCAATTATAATTCTCTTCATATCTAAACACTAAGAAATACCATAATCCTATGGAGGTATGCGTTGCAAATTCCTTCCAACCGTTGTGTAGCCAAAAATCAGCAGTTGAAGTTGTCAACTCCACCTTTGAATGGTCTCCCATGTTTTGCTAGAAGTTCCAAGTGGTGGGGTATGGAAAGTGGAATTGACAACTTCAACTGGTGATGTTTGGCTACATAACGGTTGGGAGGAATTTACAGAGCATCGCTCCATATGATTATGGCATTTCTTAGTGTTCGGATAGACGAAGAGATTCAGTCTCCTCTCCACAAATAGGACACCCCAAATAACTATGTACTAATCACCTATTAAAGGTAAGAAGCGTATATTCATGGATTAGTATAAACAAAACTTAGATGTAGTTGGAATATTTATGTATTAATCTCCTCTCCACACACGCACACTACACAAGAGTGAAAATGATAATGTACAGATCAAGTAAAAGCATTAAAAATGGATGTTTCGGTACAAATTGAAAAATTGTTTCAAATTCGGGTTATCATAAAAAATGGATTGATATTCGGTAGGAGCAGCCAAGTTATCCACACTACTATTTAGACGCCTTGGCGCGTGTTGGACAATTGACCACGGCTCGTTGTTGATATACTCCGATTAAAACACTTGCTTAACCTTTTGAAATGCACAAACAAACGGCTCATCGCTCACGTGGTCGTTGCTCTTCAACTTGGACAAGTCAACCATGATCAAATTGGTGACAGGATCAACTTTACAAGCATTTTTATCCTCAACTCTTACCAATTCACAGTAAAATACAACCTCTTTGAAGCTTATATAATCCAATTCAAATATATTTTGGATTACACCATAGTAAGTCATTTCAGCTTCAACGAGGTTTTTATCTTTTGCGCTCGCTCGAAAGAAAGTAAGAGCCTTGTATGAAATTCCCGATTTCTGTACATTTGTACTTTCCTCGTACACTTTAGCGCCGAAAATGTAACCGTTCAATCTATATTTTTTGTACTCTTGTGCCACGAAAAAGGTCCAGTGGCTAGACGAGCAAGCCTTGATGTCGCATCACCCATCTTTAGGAGCTGAGAATATAGATAAATTAATTATATTAGTGGTAAAATTTGAGTGTAATGTAACGTTATATAACGACTGTTTTCATTGTAATTACCTCTTGTGTCAACCATAGCCTAAATTCGCTGTCTGATTGTACCACTGTTTTTCGTCTTTTATTGTTCTCACAGGCTTCATATTTACTGCATATTACAAAATTAATCATGTATAAAATAATCTAAAATAATGTTAAACATTATAATATTCGAAACTTACTTTTTCCATTCTTCGACATCTTCATGTGTGTCAAATAGATAACGAACTACTTGTTCATGTTGCAAACTCGTTAATTTCACTCATTTTCCCATCACATTACCACCATCATCGAGGAATTCATCAGTGTCATCAACGCTGGTCGAGTCAGTCATATATTCCCGAGTATATATTGATGACTCCACGGTGATGTATTCCTCTGCAATTGATCCTGCAATATATCGCGTATTCTTGACGTAATCTTTAAAAACTTTCATCAATCTTTCAAACGGATACATCCACCGATATCTAACTGTACCATAAAGAAGTGCCTCGTCGCATAGGTGTACCAACAAGTGAACACTTATGTCAAAGAATGCTGGGGGAAAGTACTTTTCCAATACACAAATCGCTTCGTTCACAGCCAATTTTGCGGCCACTATGTGTTCTCGATTCACTACCTTCCCACACAAGAGGGAGAAGGTAATACTAATTTTCATAATAGCCCTACACAAATCCTTGTGCTTGGAGAAACAGTGCTTAAACAATAGAGGAACCAATAGCATGATCACATGCCAATCGTGGGACTTACACTTATGTAAATCATGAGTAACATAATTCACAATCCTTTGCAAGTTGGACGAAAAAGTAGATGCGCCCTTCAAATTATATATTGTGTCTAGAAGCACCTTCCTTTCCTCACTCGTCAAAGTAAACGCACCAGGGGAATTACTGTCCTTCCCCTACTATCTTCTTTCAACCATAGTTGTGGTTTAAGTTTTAACGTTTTAAGGTCTTTTCATGCATTTTCTCCATCCTTCGAATGACTCCCCCCAAGGCAAGTACCCACAATATGTTCAGCGAAGTTCTTCTCTGCATGCATCACATCCAATACATGGCGCACTGGGTTTTTCTTCCAATAAGGCAAGTCAAATAAAATTGACCTCCGAGACCATGCCTTTCTTATCTCAGTTTCATTCCCAGTTGGGGTCTTCTTATGCTTGACATTCTTAAATTTGGGATTCTTACCTGGCATATTTGGGCCACATTCAGAAGATTTACTTTCAATTTCTGAACCCAAAAGTTGTCTCGGCGGTAGCCTATGTTCAGCTCCGCCCAATAAAAAATTGGAAGCTTTCTCAAATCTGAAGCTATGAGCTGGGGGTAAAAACCTCCTGTGTCAATGGTATACATTTTTTAAGCTGGAGGATAGACGAAGAGATTCAGTCTCCTCTCCACAAATAGGACACCCCAAATAACCATGTACTACACATCCGGATAATGTCCCATAAGCTGGAAAATCATGAATTGCCCACATCAACATAGCTTTCAGCGTAAACTCTTCTTTTCTAAAAGAGTCAAATGATTGCACACCCTCTTCCCACAACTCATTTAATTCTTCTACCAAAGGAGCCAGGTAGATATCAATGTCTTCACTTGGTGCCTTTGGACCAGGTATCAATAAAGCCATCATCGAAAATTCAGGTCTCATACACTGTGAAGGAGGGAGGTTGAGTGGGGCTAGGATCACTGGCCATCCACTCTGATTGGTGCTTAGATTTCCAAATGGATTGAAACCATCTGTTGATATAGCCAAACGAATGTTGCGTTGTTCTCGAGCAAAATCGGGATACTCATAATTCATCCTCCGCCAGGCAGTAGAATCAATAGGATGACGCATGATATTACCCCCTACTTCTGCCCTAGCATGCCAAGTCATTGCCTCTCTAATCCATGGTACTGTGAAAAATCGCTTTAATCTAGTCCCAACGGGAAAATATTTCAATACTTTTTGAGGCACTTTTGAGCTTGTGCCTTCCTTACTAGTAGATTGGACATATCTAGGTTCATCGCATACCGGACAACGATCGAGATTTTCATACTCCTTTCGGTATAGTATGCAGTCATACACACAAGCATGAATCGATTTATACTTCATTCCCAAACCTTTCAAACTGTTCTTCATAACAGGATAGCTATTTGGAAGTGTATTCACCTTGGGCAATAAGCCCTTCACCCATTTCAGAATTCCCGTCACGCTATTGCCAGACAAACCGTACTGCGTCTTCGAACTGTGCAAACCAACCATGGCATGTAAAGTTATTTGATCTTTCTCACAGCCAGAGTATAACGGTTGGGTTGCCTTAAATTTTAAACTTTGGTAGTCATCGTCAAGTTTTATCGTGTTATCTTCACGAGCACTTGAATCTTCTACATCATCAGTAACCTCATTCTCCTCAGCTTCCTAAACTCCGTACGCATCATCAACTAAATCCTCTAACATATTATGATCTACTTCGTCCCCTTCTTCATCTATTCTACTTGTTGAAGGTTGTTGTGAAAGTTGGTCAGGGACAAATGGAACTTTCAATTCACCGTGAAAACTCCAAAATCGATATCTATCTTGCATACCCGATCTTAACAAATGTAGTTCAACTGTTTTTCACTCAAACACCTTACCATTCTTACACCTAGCACACAGACACGGAAACTCTTCATCATTACGACATCTCTTTGCATATTTCACAAATTCGTTAGCACCTCTGCGAAACACATCCCCCATTCTATTAGTCTCACCCATCCACTCTTTGTATTTCGGATATCCCATCACAGCTACCACAACTAAACACCTATTAAAGGTAAACAAAACTTAGATTTATAGTATGTTTTATTTAATTATCCCATCATTTAATTATCCTATTAAAGGGTAAGTGGTCCTATCCCATTCAAGAATGCATTTTTCTGCAATATACTTAACAGCTCATGCACATTGTTACGATTTGAAAAAAATTCGACAGCATATCCCCTTAGTTCTCCAAGTACACGACGTAGATTAGCAGGTGTGAGTGTTATTTCAATTGGTCAATTAAAATAACAGTCACACTTGTCAGTCTAGTATGTACCCAGAGAACATTAAGATACGACTGCAGAACTTCCTCCAAAAGTAACAACTTTAAGCCAATAAGAATATTATACAGAAATTATACAGTCTCAAACTGTCCAAACGGGACAATTCGAGAGATCTCATTACAGGGGTAATGACTCTCGAACGGGTCTAAGGGTTATTGAATGCGTACGCATAAGAACTAGAATGCTAGTATCTATGCGCACTATATTTAATTTCAAGTATGTTTCATATAATGGGTTAATTCAAATACAAAAATAAATTCATGGGTTAATTCAAATACAAAAATAAATTCATGTATTGACCACATACACACACACACACACACACACTATCTAAGTTGTTCTATAGGTATAAAAACAATTATTATCCAATTATTATCCAACTATTATCAATTATTTATTTTGAATGTAAATAATATTCAAAACCCCACCCACCCCCACCCCCTCCCCCTCCCGATGTTTATTATCCAACTATTATCAATTATTTATAAAATTGATGTCTACTTTTAGTGTTGTGTATACCCCACCCCACCCCCTGCCCCCTCCCCCACCACACACCACCACACACACACACACCACCCCCTGCCCCCCTCCCCCACCACACACCACCACACACACACACCCCACCCCACCCCCTGCCCCCCTCCACCGCGCCCCACCCCCTACCCCCACCCTGCCCCACCCCCCACACACGCACACACATACACACATATATATATATATATATATATATATATACACATACACACATAAATATATATATATAAATGGAACAGAGAGAGAGAGAGAGAGAGAGAGAGAGAGAGAGAGAAAACCGACCTGAGAGAGAGAGAGCAGCGTCGAGAGAGAGGGAGGGAACGGCGCGGAGGGAAAAAAGAGGGGGGATAGGGTTTTTGATGCGAACATTGTCACGGTCGTGTCAAGGTCTTTGACCGTGACAAGTATTTATATTATTGTCACGGTCAATGACCGTGACAAGTCCGTAACAAGTAAATTTGTCACGGGCTTGTCACGGTCAATGACCGTGACAATTAGTTATCACGGTCATGTCAAGGTCAATGACCGTGACATAAAACGCGTGTTTTTTGTCACGGTCATTGACCTTGACAAGGCTGGCCAGCTGAAAGGTGACAATTTGCCCATTTTGGTGTAGTGGTAGAGTCTGAAGAACCTGCCTCAAGTGCTCGGCATGCTCCTCCTCGGAGTGTGAATATATCAAAATGTCATCTATGAAGACGATGACAAACTGATCCAAGAACTCTCTGAATACTCGGTTCATCAAGTCCATGAAAACGACTGGATCATTTGTGAGTCCGAATGGCATCACCCTAAACTCATAGGACCCATATCTCGTCAAGAAAGCAGTCTTAGAAACATCCTGCTCCCTAATACGTAGCTGATGGTACCCCGACCTCAGATCTATCTTCGAAAAGAAAGTTGCTCCCCTCAACTGGTCGAACAGGCCATCGATTCGAGGCAACGGATACTTATTCCGTATCGTGACCTTGTTCAGCTCTCGGTAGTCCACACAAAATCTCAGTGAAACATCTCCCTTCTTCACAAACAAAACTGGAGCGCCCTAAGGTGAGGTACTCCTACGAATGAAGCCCTGACCTAATAGCTGCTCTATCTGATCTCGTAGCTCTCGCATCTCTGCCGGAGCCATACGGTACGGTGCGCGTGCTATAGGTCTCGTCTCAGGCAATAAATCAATAACAAAGTCTATCTCTCGACTGGGGGGTAGGCTTGGTATCTCCTGGAACACATCGGAATACTCCCTGACAACTGGGATCGATTCTAAGGGAATCACAACCTCCTTAGAGGTATCCTCCTCTATGTAATACAAATGAGCGGTCGAACCTCCCTCTGGGCGAGGCATCGCCACTACAAACATCATGGCTCTATAAGCTGCTCCCCGGAATGGCAAAAACAATGCTCCCACCGAAGCAATCAATCATGGCTCTATAAGCTGCGAGCCAATCCATACCAATAATCACATCATGCTCCTGCATGTCTAAGACTAACATGTCCGCAGGTAATACCAAACTACCGATCTCTACCCCCACTCCCCGGCATATAAAGAAAATAAGTGACCCACTCCCCAATGGTGAGTCCACACATGTCACTGTGCTCTCTGATGTGGCTAACAACCCTAAGGCCTTCGCAAAATGCGTAGCTATAAAATAATGCGTTGCCCCCGTATTAAACAAAACCCGACCCATAGTACCATGGATAGGAAATATACCCTCAATCGCGGGTGGTGCCTGTGGAGTTGCTGCCTGGTGGACGTTATAGACACGTCCATACTGTAATTGCCCCTACTGCACTGGAGCTGCTGGAATGGCTGGTAGGGCTGGCACCTGGGCTGGAGCTGGGAGGGCAGGTGGAAATAGTGGCCTCTATGGCTCATTACGGGCACCCTGCTGCTGTGGGGCCCTATCGCCCTCTGGGCAATCCTGACGCCTATGGCCATGTTTACCGCACCCAAAACATCGGCCCTTGAAGTTACCTCCTCTCTGTCCCTGCTGTCCACGGCCCTGCTGGCCGTTAACTCCCCGCCATTGGCCCTGTTGGCCCTGATTAGTACGCTGCTGGCCCTGTTGGCCCTGTTGCTGTCGGTGTTGGCCCTGCTGATTAGGCTGGCCCTGATGGCCCTGCCTAAAACCCCCGAATCCCTGCCTAGAATCACCTGAATGGAATCGCTTAGCATGGTCCCCCTGATGGGAACTCTGCTCGTGCTGACGAGTCTGTCCCTGAGATGGTGCCCCGCCGGCACTATTACCCCCAGTCCGGCCCTGCTGGATGGACTCTCCTGCTCTCTTGCTTCCCTGCAGATGGAAGCGGTGATCCTGGCAATGTAACAACGCGGCATTGAGTACATCAGTGAAAGTACTCAGGGATAAATTCCCAATAAGGTGCTGACGGATCCTCCAAGCTAACCCGTTGACAAACAGCATAATCTTCTTGTTCTCAGTAGGTGCCTCATCTGGCACAATGGTGAGAAGTCTCGTGAAATCCTCCTCATATTCTTCTACGGTAAGACTCTCCTGCTTTAGATTCAGTAATCTCCGCCTCATCTCAGTCTGCATTGCGGGTGGAAAATACTTGCGGTCAAACCGCTCCCAGAACAACTGAATAGGGATCGTGTCCCTCTCCTCCAAAGTGGTAGTGGACTCCCACCACTGCAATGCGGCTCCCACCAGCTTAAAGGAAGCCAATAACTGCTTTTGCACGTCAGTACACTCATACATACGGAGGTGCCGCTGGATGTCCTTCTTCCATTGGCTAACTGTGACAATATCGGAGCTACCAGAGAACTCAGGGGGATGCGCTTTCTGAAAAGCATCCCGAACCCTCTCCCATGCAGATGGAAGCTGTGCTGGTACTGGCGCCACTGCCTGAACCTGGGGTGGATCCTGCTGAATCACCGCTATCGCGGCATTCACCGCCTGAGCAACAATGGCGGCTACTTCACTTGCATTCATTGTGCCTGGTGCCGGAGCTGTTGGCTGCTCGGCCTGGGCACGCCTATCTTTCAGAGCACGTCTCGGAGGCATCTGAAACGTGAACAAGTTTATTAGTCTACAGTTATCATCAAATCTCAAATATCTGAAGACTTAAACGAAAAAGCAAGAATACAACAATCCTAAAAATAGGGCTCTATAGCAATAACGTTAAGCGAAAAGCGAAATAAGCCGTACAGATCCTATGGACACTAGAACCTGATGCTCTGATACCACCTCTGACACCCCACCTAATTAAATACCGGGCGATCACTCCTTTATTAAATTAAATCAAGGTAAACAGTTGGTTCATTCTCAGCATCACTGTCGATAAAAATAAATTTTTCCAATTTAACACCCTAAATAACTAAGCTAAGTGTCAAAACCATTTTCATACAAAACTTTCCAAATTTTATTTAAATAAAAACATTTATTTTATTAACAACATTTCTACAATTAAGACTCACACCACAATAAACCTGGAACACAAACCAATTAATTTAAAACATTCGTAAATCGAATGCCAACATGCGAAATATAAAGTAACACAATACAAACTGAATAAATCCCATAGTAACAATACTAGAAATAACTGAAGTACAAATGTCCCAATAACAATGAAATAATGGAAAGGGCGACACGTGCCCAATAAATGAGAATACTAGAAGTGGAGTCAATAAAGGAAGCCGTCTACGCAAGTGACCTGCAACTCCCAGCTAAGCGGCAGCACGTTCCTCTTAAGGAATCCTAAGCAAGACGCCCTTATGGCTGGGCACCTGAAAAATATACATATATATACAAGAGAGAGAGAGAGCAAGAAACGGGTCAGAGCCCGAAAGTGTTTTTGATTTAAAATACGTTTAGCAAGTATTTAAATTGATACAGGCCAATGCAACAACATGTTAGAGCGACACTCTCTTGAGAAATTCTCACCTCTCTTCTAATGTGCACGCCTATCGTACTAACCTTCCCAACGGTTTATCTTATCATAATACCATAATAACCTTCCCAATAGTTTATCTTATCATAACTTACTCATAAGATTTCAAAACCGAACAATATCATTGTTTAAAAAGAATACTTCCAATTAGCAGCACAACTCTCGTTATGGCTTTTATTAATTTATAAAGTTTCTCAGTAACATATTATACTTTCACAACAAGTATTTACTATTAGAGTCATCAACCATGTCCTACTTATCAAATCACAGTAGGCAGTTTCAAATTTCCAAATCTCATATATATATTAACTACTCGTACAATATATATAAAATAACAGCACCCCACATAAAACTATGGTGCGTGCATACTTCTATTATCCAAACCCCATACCACTCATATCAAGGGGAATACGAGTTCGGAATCACTCTCGAACCGTATTAACACATACACAAATAATATCGAGGCGAAGCATATATTCCAAGTCTCTAAGAGGATGGCACATACTCGCGTCTCTTAGGACCGTCTGAACTATCGATTCGATAGCCTGTACCAAGGATATCTATCTTCTAGGGTACAAGTCAATATCCCCCATAAAGGTCCCATCAAGATAAGACTGTCCCAGCGCGGTAACCTCAAGGATAGCAAGTAGCGCGGTATGTTTTTCACATGCATATAATATATGTTCACACAATCATATAAATATACCACTCTTATCATTTTAATATAGGTTCCTCTCGTCACCCATAATTACAACATTTATCCTTAATTTCACATTATTAGTATTACGTCTAAGGTTTTATCTCTAACCTTAACTCGAAGGGTTTTCTCACTTAATACGTGACATTCGTGGACTCTATCCTTCCAAGGAAAATTCAGTTGGTATACCTCTATTTACTATCATAGCTATTCGCCGTAATCTCTCACTTGAAATACGTAGTTTCATCGTTCATTATATAATTATCCCAAAAACAAGATTCTCGTCTTAAAATAAAGTTCTCAACACTTATTCATATGTCCTACTGGTCTTTCCTATCTCCCAAAATATTTCATTAATATTACCCAAGAATTATTTTGCGATAAATTTAATTTAACTTATTAAATAAGGGAAATAGGAGTCTGCCAGGAGGGGTCGATCGATCGAGGTCTGGGGCTCGATCGATCGAACCTTCGATCGATCGAAGCTCAAGGCTCGATCGATCGATCAAGCAGGTCTGCGAAAATTCTGCAGAAATGCAGTTACGGGTTCTACCAATTTTCTTCATCCAAAACCATGTTTTCCCATTCTAAACGTCCCAAAAATCCTACTACTATCATTATAACAATATACCAGATGTTTTCAACTTAAAGCATGTGTATATCTAACATTAAACATGGATAATTAACCCAAACTCCCATCTAATCTTCAAGAACCCTAGAGCTTTTCTTAATCAATGTTCTAATCTGTTTTTACTAGAATTTCCTTCTAATATATCATCAAAATTTCGTGGGTTATATTCCTCTACATGGAAAGGATTCCAGAATCTCATATAAATCAATACTACATGCATTTTCCTAACACAAATTGGGTTTTCTTCGATATTTATCATCTCTAATCATTCCTAAACTAACATGAGGATTGCACTAAAGAAAATACGCAAGATAAATACTTGCCTGGGATTTTCAGAAGTCTGGTTTACAGATGAATCCGATGTGGTTGCGTACCCCTTCTCGCGATCTACGCGTTGGTGGTGGCGGCAGTGCAAACCGGTGACTTTTTGGCCTTGAATTGCCTTGGAGCTCTCTCCTCTCTTCTCCAATGGCCGTCACTTGTGTTCTGAATATTCTAACCCTAAAAGACTAACCTAAATGGATTATATAGGTTGCTGAATTTCGTGGGTTTAATTACCCAATAAGGTGAAATGACTAAATTGCCCTCCCGGGGTACCAATTAGGCCTAAAAACGCCCCGAGACCCAAACTAAACCCCCGGGTACACTTTTCTGACTATCTCGACCCTTCCGTAGGCGTTGGCGCACTCAAAACGACCATACGAATAACTTATAAAATATTCACTTTTTATTTAACAAAATTAGTCCCGACGTGACACGGGCACGTCCCGAATTAAATTTCCGAAATTGTCATTCAATTCACTCATGACATTCAATATAACCAATATAATATATTACTTTGTTCATTGGTAATATTCAACAAGTTTCCCATAATTACTAACTCTCGTCACGTTAATAATTATAACATAATTAATTTCCGGATTTTTATTAAATAAATCACTCACATTAAATTTAATAAATCCCCAAATTAATATAGCATAAAAATACGGGGTATTACATACTTCCCCCCTAATAACGAAATTTCGTCCCAAAATTCGGAAAATAAGGCATACCTGGTAAAAACAACTCTGGATATTTATCGCGTATATCTGCCTCGCGGTCCCAAGTGGATTCCTCCACATTATGATGCTCCCACTGGACTCGCACAAGTGGAACTATCTTCGACCTCAATCTCCTCTCACTATAGTCTAGAATTGCCACTGGTCTCTCCTCGTAAGAGCTATCAGACAGTAAGTCTATCTCATCTATCGCAATGTGAGTATGGGCCATATCATCCCGAAGATATCGTCTCAACGACGAGATGTGGAATACATCATGGATGCGATGTAAATGTTCTGGCAGTCCCAACCTGTATGCAACTGGACCAATCCTCTCGATGATGGGAAATGGTCCCACGTACCTCGGAGCCAACTTCCCCTTCTTCCCAAACCTCATCACTCCCTTCATAGGAGATACACGCAATAACACTTGGTCTCCCACATTAAACTCTCGGAAGAACCGTTTCGCATCGGCGTAGCTCTTCTGCCTGTCATGGGCTATCCGAATGCGACTCCTGATCATCTCAATCCTCGCGGAGGTCTCCTGAATCACCTCTGGTCCTAGCAACTTGTTATCCCCCACTTCGAGCCAACAAGTTGGGGAACGACAAGGCCTGCCATACAAAGCCTGAAATGGGGCCATGCCAATCGTGAACTGATAAGAGTTATTATAAGCAAACTCTACTAGTGGAAAATGTGGCTCCCAACCTCCTCCAAAATCGAGAACACACATGCGTAGCCTATCCTCTAACATCTGATTAGTACGCTCTGTTTGTCCATCTGTCTGTGGGTGGTAAGCTGAACTCAACCTCAGCTCAGTACCCATAGCCTCCTAAAAGCTTTTACAAAAACGTGACACAAAAATCTTGTCTCTATCTGACACAATATTCAGGGGCACCCCGTGTAGTCTGACAATCTCAGCGATGAACAACTGAGCATACTGACCCATGGTGTAATCTGTCCGCACCGGCAGAAAATGAGCCACCTTGGTCAAACGGTCTACAATTACCCAGATAGAATCGTGGCCCCGCTGTGATGTAGGCAACCCTGTAATAAAATCCATGGAAATACTCTCCCACTTCCACGCGGGTACTTCCAATGGCTGAAGCAATCCTGATGGTTTCTGTTGGTCCACCTTCACCAGCTGGCAGGTAGAACACTTGGACACGAACTCAGCAATGTCCTTCTTCATTCCACTCCACCAGTATTGCCTCCTCATATCCTGGTACATCTTATCTCCTCCAGGATGTACTGCAAATCGGGACCTGTGAGAATGAGTCATCACTGCATGACGTAATTTTGCTCCTTCTGGAACCACCAATCTCCCATTCAACTGCAAACCTCCATCAAAACTAACAGAATAGGACTCAGCACCCTCGGCTAGAAGTCGCACAATCTGCTCCTGGCAAAACGGGTCTGTGGTCTGTGCCTGTATCACCCTCATAATAATCTCGGGTGTGACTGACATCATGGATATGAAAGAACGTGCTACTGCGTCCTGGTGACCCAACTCCTTCCACTTTACTTTCCAGACATCCGTTACCTTGTCTACCGGTCTACGACTCAACGCATCAGCAACTACGTTGGCCTTTCCCGGATGGTACTGTATATCGAACTGGTAGTCCTTTACAAACTCTAGCCATCTGCGCTGACGCATATTCAGCTCTCGCTGAGTGAACAGGTACTGCAATGACTTGTGGTCTGTGAACAAACAGAATTTCTCACCCAATAAGTAGTTCCTCCATATCCTCAATGCAAAGACGACTGCTGCTAACTCCAGGTCGTGGGTGGGGTAATTCTTCTCATGCGGCTTAAGCTTGCGGGAGGCAAAATCTATCGCCTTCTCCTCCTGCTGAAGTACTCCCCCAAGTCCCCGTAAGGACGCATCGGTGTAAATCAGGTACTCCATACCCGGCTGCGGTAACACAAGGACTAGCATTGAAGTAAGCTTGTCTTTCAGCTCGTCGAAAGCCAACTGACAAGCGTCATCCCAAACATATGGTACTCCCTTGCGAGTCAGATTTGTCAATGGACCCGCTATTTTGGAGAATCCCCGAATGAATCACCTGTAGTAACCAGCTAACCCCAGGAAACTACGCACTTCCGTTGATGTCGTGGGCTGTCCCCACTCCGTCACCGCTGATACTTTACTCGGGTCAAATGCTATCCCCTGCTGAGAAACAACATGCCCCAAGAACTGTACCTCTCGCAACCAGAATCCGCACTTCTCGTACTTAGCATACAACTGATGGTCTCGTAGAGTCTGAAGAACCTGCCTCAAGTGCTCGGCATGCTTCTCCTTGGAGTGTGAATATATCAAAATGTCATCTATGAAGACGATGACAAACTGATCCAAGAACTCTCTGAATACTCGATTCATCAAGTCCATGAAAACGACTGGAGCATTTGTGAGTCCGAATGGCATCACCCTAAACTCATAGGACCCATATCTCGTCAAGAAAGCAGTCTTAGAAGCATCCTGCTCCCTAATACGTAGCTGATGGTACCCCGACCTCAGATCTATATTCGAAAAGAAAGTTGCTCCCCTCAACTGGTCGAACAGGTCATTGATTTGAGGCAACAGATACTTATTCCGTATCGTGACCTTGTTCAGCTCCTGGTAGTCCACACACAATCTCAGTGGACCATCTCTCTTCTTCACAAACAAAACTGGAGCGCCCCAAGGTGAGGTACTCCTACGAATGAAGCCCTGACCTAATAGCTGCTCTATCTGATCTCGTAGCTCTCGCATCTCTGCCGGAGCCATACGGTACGGTGCGCGTGCTATAGGTCTCGTCTCCGGCAATAAATCAATAACAAAGTCTATCTCTCGACTGGGGGGTAGGCCTGGTATCTCCTGGAACACATCGGAATACTCCCTGACAACTGGGATCGATTCTAAGGGAATCACAACCTCCTTAGAGGTATCCTCTTCTATGTAATACAAATGTGCGGTCGAACCTCCCTCTAGGCGAGGCATCGCCACTACAAACATCTCTTGCCCCGGAATGGCAAAAACAATGCTCCCACCGAAGCAATCAATTATGGCTCTATAAGCTGCGAGCCAATCCATACCAATAATCACATCATGCTCGTGCATGTCTACGACTAACATGTCCGCAGGTAATACCAAACTACCGATCTCTACCCCCACTCCCCGGCATATAAAGAAAATAAGTGACCCACTCCCCAATGGTTAGTCCACACATGTCACTATGCTCTCTGCTGTGGCTAACAACCCTAAGGCCTTGGCAAAATGCGTAGCTATAAAACAATGCGTTGCCCCCGTATCAAACAAAACCCGACCCATAATACCATGGATAGGAAACATACCCTCAATCACGGGTGGTGCCTGTGGAGCTGCTGCCTGGTGGACGTTATAGACACGTCCATACTGTAATTTCCCCTGCTGCACTGGAGTTGCTGGAATGGCTGGTAGGGCTGGCACCTGGGCTGGAGCTGGGAGGGCAGGTGGAAATAGTGGCCTCTGTGGCTCATTACGGGCACCCTGCTGCTGTGGGGCCCTATCTCCCTCTGGGCAATCCTGACGCCTATGGCCATGTTTACCGTACCCAAAACATCGGCCCTTGAAGTTATCTCCTCTCTGTCCCTGCTGTCCACGGCCCTCCTGGCCGTTACCTCCCCGCCGTTGGCCCTGATTAGTACGCTGCTGGCCCTGCTGCTGTCGGTGTTGGCCCTGCTGGCCCTGCTGATTAGGCTGGCCCTGATGGCCCTGCCTAAAACCCCCGAATCCCTGCCTAGAATCACCTGAACGGAATCGCTTAGCATGGTCCCCCTGATGGGAACTTTTCTCGTGCTGACGAGTCTGCCCCTGAGATGGTGCCTCGCCAGCACTATTACCCCCGGTCCTGCCCTGCTGGCTGGACTCTCCTGCTCTCTTGCTTCCCTGCAAATGGATGCGGTGATCCTGGAAATGTAACAACGCGGCATTGAGTACATCAGAGAAAGTACTTAGGGATAAATTCCCAATAAGGTGCTGACGGATCCTCCAAGCTAACCCGTCGACAAACAGCATAATCTTATTGTTCTCAGTAGGTGCCTCATCTGGCACAATGGTGAGAAGTCTCGTGAACTCCTCCTCATATTCTGCTACGGTAATACTCTCCTGCTTCAGATTCAGTAATCTCCACCTCATCTCAGTCTGCACTGCGGGTGGAAAATACTTGCGGTCAAACCGCTCCCAGAACAACTGAATAGGGATCGTGTCCCTCTCTTCCAAAGTGGTAGTGGACTCCCACCACTGCAATGCGGCTCCCACCAGCTTAAAGGAAGCCAATAACTACTTTTGCACGTCAGTGCACTCATACATACGGAGGTGCCGCTGGATGTCCTTCTTCCATTGGCTAACTGTGACAATATCGGAGCTACCAGAGAACTCAGGGGGATGCGCTTTCTGACAAGCATCCCGAACCCTCTCCCATGCAAATGGAAGTTGTGCTGGTACTGGCACCACTGCCTGAACCTGGGGTGGAGCCTGCTGAATCACCGCTATCGCGGAATTCACCGCCTGAGCAACAATGGCGGCTACTTCACTTGCATTAATTGTGCCTGGTGCCGGAGCTGCTGGTTGCTCGGCCTGGGCACGCCTATCTTTCGGAGCACGTCTCGGAGGCATCTGAAATGTGAACAAGTTTATTAGTCTACAGTTATCATCAAATCTCAAATAGCTGAAGACTTAAACGTAAAAGCAAGAATACAACAATCCTAAAAATAGGGATCTATAGCAATAACGTTAAGCGGAAAGCGAAATAAGCCGTACAGATCCTATGGACACTAGAACCTGATGCTCTGATACCACCTGTGACACCCCGCCTAATGAAATACCGGGCGATCACTCCTTTATTAAATTAAATCAAGGTAAACTGTTGGTTCATTCTCAGCATCACTGTCGATAAAAATAAATTTTTCCAATTTAACACCCTAAATAATTAAGCTAACTGTCAAAACCATTTTCATACAGAACTTTCCAAATTTTATTTAAATAAAAACATTTATTTTATTAACAACATTTCTACAATTAAGAATCACACCACAATAAACCTGGAACACAAACCAATTAATTTAAAACATTTGTAAATCGAATGTCAACATGCGAAATATAAAGTAACACAATACAAACTGAATAAATCTCATAGTAACAATACTAGAAATAACTGAAGTACAAATGTCCCAATAACAATGAAATAATGGAAAGGGTGACACGTGCCCAATAAATGAGAATACTAGAAGTGGAGTCAATAAAGGAAGCCGTCTCCGCAAGTGACCTGCAACTCCCACCTAAGTTGCAGCACGTTCCCCTCAAGGAATCCTAAGCAAGACGCCCTTGTGGCTGGGCACCTGAAAAATATACATATATATATAAGAGAGAGAGAGAGAAAGAAACAGGTCAGAGCCCGAAAGTGTTTTTGATTTAAAATACGTTTAGCAAGTATTTAAATTGATACAGGCCAATGCAACAACATGTTAGAGCGACACTCTCTTGAGAAATTCTCACCTCTCTTCTATTGTGCACGCCTATCGTACTAACCTTCCCAACGGTTTATCTTATCATAATATCATACTAACCTTCCCAATAGTTTATCTTATCATAACTTACTCATAAGATTTCAAAACCGAACAATATCATTGTTTAAAAAGAATACTTCCAATTAGCAGCACAACTCTCGTTATGGCTTTTATTAATTTATAAAGTTTCTCAGTAACATATTATACTTTCACAACAAGTATTTACTATTAGAGTCATCAACCTTGTCCTACTTATCAAATCACAGTAGGCAGTTTCAAATTTCCAAATCTCATATATATATTAACTACTCGTATAATATATATAAAATAAAAGCACCCCACATAAAACTATGGTGCGTGCATACTTCTACTATTCAAACCCCATACCACTCACATCAAGGGGAATACGAGTTCGGAATCACTCTCGAACCGTATTAACACATACACAAATAATATCGAGGCGAAGCATAGATTCCAAGTCTCTAAGAGGATGGCACATACTCGCATCTCTTAGGACCATCTGAACTATCGATTCGATAGCCTGTACCAAGGATATCTATCTTCTAGGGTACAAGTCAATATCCCCCATAAAGGTCCCATCGAGATAAGACTGTCCCAGCGCGGTAACCTCAAGGTTAGCAAGTAGCGCGGTATGTTTTTCACATGCATATAATATATGTACACACAATCATATAAATATACCACTCTTATCATTTTAATATAGGTTCCTCTCGTCACCCATAATTACAACATTTATCCTTAATTTCACATTATTAGTATTACGTATAAGGTTTTATCTCTAACCTTAACTCGAAGGGTTTTCTCACTTAATACGTGACATTCGTGGACTCTATCCTTCCAAGGAAAATTCAGTTGGTATACCTCTATTTACTATCGTAGCTATTCGCCGTAATCTCTCACTTGAAATACGTAGTTTCATCGTTCATTATATAATTATCACAAAAACAAGATTCTCGTCTTATAATAAAGTTCTCAACACTTATTCATATGTCCTACTGGTCTTTCCTATCACCCAAAACATTTCATTAAGAATACCCAAAAATTATTTTGCGATAAATTTAATTTAACTAATTAAACAAGGGAAATAGGAGTCTGCCAGGAGGGGTCGATCGATCGAAGCTCTAGGCTCGATCGATCGATCAAGCAGGTCTGCGAAAATTCTGCAGAAATGCAGTTACGGGTTCTACCAATTTTCTTCATCCAAAACCATGTTTTTCCATTCTAAACGTCCCAAAAATCCTACTACTATCATTATAACTATATACCAGATGTTTTCAACGTAAAGCATGTGTATGTCTAATATTAAACATGGATAATTAATCCAAACTCCCATCTAATCATCAAGAACCCTAGAGCTTTTCTTAATCAATGTTCTAATCTGTTTTTACTAGAATTTCCTTCTAATATATCATCAAAATTTCGTGGGTTATATTCCTCTACATGGCAAGGATTCCAGAATCTCATATAAATCAATACTACATGCATTTTCCTAACACAAATTGGGTTTTCTTCCATATTTATCATCTCTAATCATTCCTAAACTAACATGAGGATTGCACTAACGAAAATACGCAAGATAAATACTTGCCTGGGATTTTCAGAAGTCTGGTTTGCAGATGAATCCGGTGTGGTTGCGTTCCCCTTCTCGCGATCTACGCGTTGGTGGTGGCGGCGGTACAAACCGGTGACTTTTTGGCCTTGAATTGCCTTGGAGCTCTCTCCTCTCTTCTCCAATGGCCGTCACTTGTGTTCTGAATATTCTAACCCTAAAAGACTAACCTAAATGGCTGATATAGGTTGCTGAATTTCGTGGGTTTAATTACCCAATAAGGTGAAATGACTAAATTGCCCTCCCGGGGTACCAATTAGGCCTAAAAATGCCCCGAGACCCAAACTAAACCCCCGGGTACACTTTTCTGACTATCTCGACCCTTTAGGACGCGTTGGTGCACTCAAAACGACCATACGAGCAACTTATAAAATATTCACTTTTTATTTAACAAAATTAGTCCCGACGTGACACGGGCACGTCCCGAATTAAATTTCCGAAATTGTCATTTAATTCACTCATGACATTCAATATAACCAATATAATATATTACTTTATTCATTGGTAATATTCAACCAGTTTTCCATAATTACTAACTCTCATCACGTTTATAATTATAACATAATTAATTTCCGGATTTTTATTAAATAAATCACTCACATTAAATTTAATAAATCCCCAAATTAATATAGCATAAAAATACGGGGTATTACAAGAACTAGATCTAGTGAAACTAACAGGCTATCAGCAATAGTTAGCAAAGCACTACAACAAAAAGGTTAATTCAAGAGCATTCCAAGTTAGGGACTACGTCCTAAGGAAAGTTCTTGGTAGCGCAGTAAAACCATCAGATGGCAAACTAGGGCCAAACTGGGAGGGATCATTAAATGTCACAAGAGACAACCTACAAGGAGCTTATCACTTAGAAACGCTGGAGGCCAGGTAGATACCTTGAGCTTGGAATGCAATCAATTTGTAGAAATTCTACTTGTAGTTTTTCGTATTTTTTAACCATATGTTGAAATTTGCGATTCATTTCAGAATAATAAAAATTGATTGGCAGTATTATTTGGTAGTAACATTATAAGTATTGATTTTTATACCTTATAATTCATGCACCTTTTCCAAGTTGCAGGCTCCACTTTCAATATATAAAAGCAGGGTGTTACCCTCCTCAGGTTTTCGTCATAAAACATGAATAACCTCGTAGCATTGCCCCTAGCAATATATGAAGCCCTACAGGGGACCCTTAGGCAGCTCGACCAACCCAGGTTGGTCACCGAACAATGTTTAGCTAAAAAAACCCTGCTCGGATATAACGTCCAACACCAGGTGTGTCCTCGCCATTGCCACACTTAGGCCTAAGGAAGTGTGACGACATAACCTAAAAGGTAAAGTGAGGCAGATTGGTATCTTATAAGTATACTGGACTGGGGGGATACTCACTCAGCAAATAAGGTAGCAATAATTCTTTCTTCTTTTATATTTTCTATACATGTTTCAAACCTCATTCTATAAAACCTTGCTCTAAAGGGTCCCTGCCTCCTCATCTCACTGGTGAGTTTATTCCCTATTAATATAATGGGTACATTGTTTTTTTTCTTGAACACTCTGGAGTATTTTGAATCAAGCCTGCACTCTTGTCCATCCAATACTTTTAACAAACAACTCTGCCTGTATTAAATCTAGCCGGCTAAGAAGAGCCCAAGATAATCGAATAAGAAATCAATGAAGTGAGAAATACACAACACATGTTTAGTCGGCAAATTGCCGAAAACATAATTATTTTATTACTTTTATACATATACAAAGAGCTGCATTTCTTGAATTAAATAGACCCTAATGAGGATTGGGCCTCCGAACAAGATAATCAGCTTCTTGCCCTTTTCGGCCATCGTCTGGGTGAGGAGCTAGTTCCTCCTCAACTTAATTTGCATCTGGCTCTAGTAGTTGCCTGGGGATAGAATCTATGGGGACCCACTAATCATCCTTCCTGAACGGGTTAGGAATCAAAGTTGAGGGGGAAATCTCATGGCGATACTAGATAACTGAATTCCTATGGACCTATAACTCCCTAAGAGCACTCAACCACCCTCTAATGAAGAATAACTCCTCGACCTCCCTCAACTTCTTTAGTGCATCAGTCCAACCCTAATCATAACCATCAGCCCACACCTGTCGAGGACCCTTCTTAAACAGGTGCCTCATCAAGGTAACATCTCTTTCGAGGCCGACAGCTATCACATATGCTCAGCGAACATTATCTCAGAGCTCGGCATTCGCCCTGGATGAACCACTATTGTCAGCACCAACTCGCGGACCAGCTGATGAAGAGGAACCACGTAGAACTCGAGGATCAATGCTCGATGCATTCTCCCTGAGTCGCGAGACTTCTCTCCTCAAAGCATCATTCTCTTGCTGAATCACTTTGCCAACCTGATTGACCTCAGAGGCATCCAGAAGCTTAGCCTTCATAGCATTCACTTATTCTTGAACAGAAGCTCCAATCTCCTCCATCTCCTGGAGCCTATCCTTTATTTTTGTAACGAGCTCTGACTGATCCTTATAGTCTTGATTCTTTTACCTAAGAGACTTGCAGATCTTTATAAAGGCTTTGCGAACTTTATTGCTCATATTAGGTCCAAGAATCCTTCCTAGTTGAGAAGTAACAGGTATACACTCATCAATATCAATCAGCTACGAGCCATATAAGCATCGAAAGAACAAATAAATCAGTACGCGGAAGAGAACTGAATTCCATTTCATTTAGAGAAGGTTCAGAGTAAATCAATAAATAGAAGGAGTAACTGAAATACAAAAAAATATAAAGAGCTCCCTAAAGTAGACTAGTTGGCAACCTCAGTCTTCTCTAAGGTCGCTGGTTACTTCCCCTTATCTACAGTAGCTCCAGGCCCGCCTCCTTCAGACGGAGCAATCGCCACCCCCTGATTAAGGGAGCATCAGCAGTGATGGTCGAAATAGCAGGAGCAAGCGCCTCAACCACAACAGGCTTAGGGCCGGGATCGTGGTTATTAAAGAGTGGAGTGTTAATATCCACCTCTACAGCCAGGAGGGCTTTGTTCCAACCCTTCTTGAAGTTAAGTCGGCTAATGTATCCAATCTGAACATCAGCATCCTCAGTCGAAGTGACCCATCCAGCATTGTACGAGCTCTCCTTAAGGGTGGAGGCCTCAGATTTTGCCTTCCTCACTTTCTTCGCAAGCACCTTGTTCTCGTCCACCACAACCATCTTGCTCGAGCAGACCAAGTCATAGGACTACCTCAGCTTCTGAAGCTCTTGGGTCGCCACCTCCTTTGCTTGATGGGCTTCAGTCACGGTGAGATCGGAAGACTTTTGGGCAGCATCAGCAGTCTTTAGGCTAGCCTCTAGCTCAACATTCTTCATGTTCAGGTCGACGTTTCTCCTCACATCTCATAATCGGTCACAAACTGCAGAGAAAAGAGAAATATTAATAAGAGAAGTATTGAATATAACATTGTAAGAGCAAAAAAGTAAAAGCAGACTTACCAAGGCTACCCTCTGACTCGCTTTCAGAGCTAACTGGTCAGTCCCCATCGCCTTCTGAAGATCAGCCGGTAAAACTGCTATTTCAAGCATTGCTGGAGACAACTGAGGGGAAAGGGCAACGGAAGCCTCCTCGGGCAAAGCAGACACGGGCACCAGAGATTGCCCCGCCTTTGTCCTAGCCTATTATCTCCTACTCTCTTCTTCCCTATCCTTTCTCTCCCTTTTAACAATTTCTCTCTCCTCCATTTTCTTATTCTCTTTTTATTTCTTCTTATCCCCCTCTTTCACCAGTTCCTCCCCTCTCTTCTTTCTCTCCTTCTCGTGAACAACAGTCTGGGAGCCAGTGGCGGCATCCCCTCTCCCAGATTTCTGCTTCTTCTATTGACAAGAAAGAAGCACATCGTCTTTATCAGCATCTCGAATCAAATTCTTCCTAGGAGGAGCCATGTCTTCCTCGCTGGAGCTACTTGAATCCCCTGAAGACTCTTTAACCTCTGAACCCTCTTTTGAGCTGGAAGATTCTTCAGTACCAGAGCTCTCCTCACTGGAGTTACCTTCAGCAACGCCCTTGTTATCACCCTCACTCTCCTCACCAGAGCTACTTCCCTCCTTATCTAATTGGATTGGGTCGGCAGCAACCTCTTCTATGATGGCTAGCTCAGGAATGTTATCCACATGTTGCGCAATAAAACTAGACCCAACGTTCTTGTATTCCATAAGGAACACCACTGATCGAGGATGCTCACCGTCGGTTAAGAGTTTCCTGATTTTCCTAGCCTTAACCAGCTCGGTAACCCTAATCTCGCGAAGATTTGGTTCTGAGTTCTTTATCTTCGCTAAAAAAAGAAAAAAAGAAAGATATGAGAAAGACTATGCACTAACAGAGGATCAATGAGCAGAATTATGCATACCTATAAAGTCCTCCCCATAAAAAAGAATCACGAATCTCCCAGACCTCGGCCCTTCAGTTGGGGAGCGAACTGTCAATTTCTGGCAATAAACCCCTCATGCCAGTAATCCTTATGGGAATCAGGTAGATGTACTATCAATACCCTATCAGGACTCCGGGCTATGAGGTAAAGGAGACCAGAGCTCATTCAAGAAAAATAATAACAGAAGCAGATTTCAGCAAGCCCTAGATTGGTGCCATAGAGCTGATTAATTCTATGCACACTAATGTCAATTTTCCCAACATTTGGCGAGCACTGTGCAGGAACTATATCGAAGTAACTAAAAAAATGCAAGAACAAACGATTTTGGGGGAAAAGTGAGACCCCCTGGGACAACAAGAGGACATGTATCCAGTGGTCGTCCTCAATGTCTCTGACATTATGAGGAACAGAGGCACTTTCAACGACTACCCAGACAGGAATATTGAAGAATTTCCTAAACTTAGTTATCGACCTATTACTTATTTTCATCATCAGAAAATAAAGACCCTAGAAGCGAATGTAAAGAAATCCCAACAGAAATAGAAAAAAGAAGAAGTGAGAAGAACTTACGAATTAAGAGTCGGCTTGAGACAATGCAAAGTCGCAAGCAGAGATGATGAATAGATAAGAAAGAAGCATGAAGATGGGACACGAAATCAGGGAGTAACAGAGCTATCGTGAAAGCTTAGAGAAATTTAGAGAAAACGGAAAAGTTTGAAGCGACGTTCGGGAAATGACCATTTCGAGATGATTTAAACCTTTCTAATCATGATGCACCAGAAACAAGGCAATTTGCCACCTAAATTAGTTTGGGAAGAGCGCTTCAGTCCTGAAGTGTTGCACAAATCACAAAATGCCATTAAGGAAAATCATTTAAAATTATTGAGCCCAAATTGTGATCCAAAAATTTTAGGGGCAATTGTGGGTACCTCGATTTGTTATTTTGGCCCAGACGAGTAGCGTAACTAAACACGACCCAAAGTCTAGAGGCCCTGCGCCTTAACCAATTCAGTTTTGACCCAATCAGTTACTAAAATCTCTCTTCAGAGATACTTAGGGATTATGGGCTAACATGGAGGAGTCCCACTCCCCCACTCTCTGAAATAACATGTATATATCAAACCCCTAGCCCGGGGTAAAGGGCATGTAATTTGTAAACACTCCCCCTAAGTACAGAGAAATAAAATACTGAGAGCACCACCGTGAACGTAGACCTTCTTGCCGAACCACATATATCCTGTGTTGTGTGTGATTACCATTGTTACAAATTCTTTATTTATTCTGGAGATTGTATTTCCTTGTTATTTTGTGTTGAATTTAATTGTCACCAAAGTTTTTAATATTATAAAAAATTGTTAAGAAAATGTTTTACAATTTTAAAAAAAAAAAATCGTAATATAAAAATATTATAAAAACTATTTTTAACATTTTTGAATATAATATAAAAATCGTTTTTAAATAAACTAATTGGATTGACTTTAATTTTGAAAAAATGGTTGTTTCATAGGCTCATGTGAAAAAAACTAGGTAAAATTTGCCTAGGGACTTCCCCACTCTTTTGTCAATTGTCGACCAAACGAACCTTATTATTATTCCAAGATAGATAGAGTCTACGGTTCCATTGAAGTATCGATTCCAAGCTCCATAAGTTATATATAATAATATAAATGTCCAAAGAATCATAAATGTACAAAGAATCGTTCGATTCGAGTTGGAATCGAGAATCGGAAGCTAAAACGATTCAGTATATGGGTGTTTTTAACTTAATCGTTAATTTTTTTTATCCAAAACAAAAGAAACATGTTGTAAGCCATATGAACTGAAGCAAACCAAACCCTTTTCAAGCCGTTCTTACATACCAAAGCCAACCAAACCCTAATCGAAGTCCGTTCTTGCAAATTTCAAGCCATTCTTGCAAAACTAAGGCCTTTTGTTGTTTTTTCCATGCCGGTATGTTTTCTTTGAAGTTTTGTTTGCTGTTTACTGATACGGTTGTCTTTTGTTATTTTCTTATAAAACCATCCGTTTTTAAAAACATGAGTTTTTATTTATCTTTTGTTGTATTTGCTGTTCTTTTGTTGTTTTTTCTTTGTTACAACCATGATGACTTTTTATGGTTTTTTTTTTTTACAATTTTAAGCTTAAAATGAATGAGAACATGTGCTACTTTTAATTTTTGTGATATATTTTGATATATTATCACGTGCTACGATTAGTTTTTTTGTCATATCATTTTTAATTACCAATTCTATAGTGTTAAATCCATTTACCTATGTTTTACTACATTAGTATCATTTGGTTCCGATTCTATTCACGATTCATGATACGATTTGCGATTTGAAAACTATGGTGTTAATAAATTGAAAAGACCACGAGTGTTAATAATTATTTGCCAACAGACTTTATTCAATTCCATTCATGTCAAATCGTGAATATTATGAGAGATATTAGTGGTTTGTCTATCTTGATTCATGTCCTTTATGGTCAAATGGGCTATAGGTTTTACATTCATAATATTATTTTTTATACCATTTTATTCACAATGCATTCTGTTGTCAGGAAATGCACACGTATTGAGATTAATATTTTTTACTTGTATTTGTTGCTTTTTATTGAGTAAAAGGTGTTTTATGTATAAGTGGTACTAAACTTGTTCTACTGTATCATGTGATGAATAGATAACACAACTAATGATGAAATAACTTTTGTATAGTTTATATGGTGCCACACTACAGGGTGCAACAAAATGTCAAGTCAATAATTGATTTCCTCAAATATCAGTCTTCCTTCTTTAGTTCCATCTTTCTAGTTGCATAACTTTATATACTTGGTTGGTAATGAATATCTTCTAGTGCAGGGCGAAGTCTTCTTTGTCCTGTGCTACTATTGAAGAACTTATATACCTTTGAGAACAAATCCGCCTGATCTAATAGTAGTAGTATTTTTCAGTGCAAACAGTACTACTATTAGAATGTTGGACCATTGGTGGAGGTATTTGATGTGAAGAGTCGTGATAGAGGTTGAACCATTGGTGGTGTTTTTCGAATGTTGATGGATGAAATTAGGGATAGAGGCAGCGAAGAGAAAAAAAGAGGTGGGTATTAGGGACATATAATGAAACATCAAGTCATGATTTGTTCTATATTGTTGTCTCTCTTTAATATGTAAGGAGGTGTAAGACGAGTCTAACAACAATACGATGAAGTGTAATTGGGCTAAATGTATAAGAAAGGTTTTCCCTAGTTTTGATGTGAAACAGAATAAAGCAGATATAATATAAATATTTGTGACCTTTCATTACGTGTGTGCTTAGTGCAATAGCAAGAATTCCCTTCAACCCTGAGATCAGGTTGTTTTATGAGCAACAAGGTTAGTCATGTGAAAATACTCCTTATGAGATTCCATGTGATAGTTTATAAGAGAAGGTCGATTATGCTAGAAGCTTATGTGCTCGCAGCTACCGTAATTAATTTATTGAATATGACCATACTTGAATTATGCGTAATCTTACGCATTATGCTTGTTTCATTGACATGGTTTTCGTTAGCAAGACATGTCATTTAATTATATTTCATTAAGCTAATTTTCTAAAATTTTCAATGTTATATGGTAAATTAATAGGATTGAGCGTCACTGTTAGTTTAGTGTACAATCGGTGGTTTAGATTTTAAAGACGTAGTTGGTTGAGGTTCTTCACTTCCTTGTTGTAGTCACTCATGGCACAAAATACTAGATTAGGATGTTAAAGTGGTGACATAATTTATTATTGGCACATGTCACCAGAGGTTACAGAATAAAACATGATAAAGATCCACCCAAGGTGATAAGAATTTGAATTTGATCTTGAATTTATATATTTATTTATATAGTGAAAGAATTTTGAACCTTGGAGCTCATGCCTAGAGATTCAAGTCCTCCTAAGCAAGCATGCCTACAGATTCTAAACCTACTAGCTCTGCGTTTACTTGCATAATATATACATATATGCATGCACACATGTAGTTTTTTTTCTCTCTCCCTCCTTACATTTTATATTTATTTATAGTTGAGTTAAAACATGATCCATAATTTGATAATTAACATGGAAGCACATGTTTAGCTCAGCTCAACTCAACAAAGCCTTACATGAATTATATTTCTTCTTTTGGGTCTATTTTGACGTAAATTAAACTGTCAACAACAATACAAAAGACACTTAAGTGAGAGATTAACACTCAATTTTAAGAAGCGTAGAATGATATACTATATTGGGATAAAAGGATATTTATAGGGGAATGAGAGGGATCTAGATGACATTAATAACCTAAATAGGGAAGTGGGCCTAGGTCCATGTGATATCACACGACCTAGGAGTACTCCTGTTACATCATATACCTATAATGACCCTTCTGGAAGGAATCCCCATTAGCCCTATAATACAAGCAATAAAACTTGACAAAAATAAAATAAAAAAAACTAGAAAATTACTAAAATATCCTCAAAGCTTCACTGATTTCCATCGCTCTCCCCTCCATGAAAAGAGTTCGACCTTAAACTCGAAGGGAAACATCATCAGAATTAAGTTTAATGGGGATGATCGTGGCAATCAACGTCTAGTACTGGTCCTCCTCCTTTATATCCTTGTCCGGTGGCTCCGAATCCTCAATCACCAGCAGGGTTCTCTTCTCTGCCTTAGGGCATTCAGCGGTCCGGTGGCCCACGATTCCATAAATGAAAGACTTTATAGCAACAGGCTGCGCATCTGAGGCTTGATGTGGACAATAGTCTTAGAAATGGGTCGGGTAACGGGTGTAGCAGGAATGTGGTGATTGGCCTCAACTTCGGTCGCGTACTTGATCGCCTTGTCGAAGGAAGGGGTGGTAAACGGATGGATACGAATCGGATACCATGTTTTCCATATCCGTATCCGCTATCTGGAGGCACTATCCGTATTCGTATCCGCACGGATAGTTTAAACAACTATCCATATTCGTATCTGCTCGGATACCCCGGATTCAGATAACATCCGTATCCGTTTACATTGTTTAGCCATCGCGAAAAATAACTATTAAAATATCCAATCCAATGAAATCCAATCCAATCCAATCCAAATATATATTTAACAAAATTACTATATCCTAACATCAACGATTATGGCTTCCATAATAATAGTAGCATTCCATAATGATAATATGGCTTAAAGTCATCCATACTTCACAACCATATAAGCTTAAAGTCATCCATAATAAAATAACAGTAGCATTCCATAACAGTAGATATAAATATACATCTTTTAGATTCAATCAAATTTATTTAGAATTATAACCTCATGGACCTTTTAGTCTTCAAAACATACTGATATTTTTATTTTAGTAAGTATACATTTTTATTTTGTATATAATATACCTGTTGTTAACTTTCGTTCTCATCACAATCAAAACCGTCTCTTTACTTTTTTGTTTCTCTCCCAAATTTAATTATAATTAAGGAAACTAATGAACAACCACATAAATAATATATAAATACAGTTATATATTTGTATTTTATTTTGTCTGTACCTATTGTTGCTAACTTTCTATTGAAAGGGGATGCGCAGCGGCGGAGTTGATGCGCAGCGGAGGGGTTGATGAGAAATGGTGGCGGGATTGATGAGTAGCGGCGGGCTGATGCGGCGGAGGGGGAGGTGGCGGAATGAGGGTTTTTTGTAGAGTGAAATGAGAGTTTCTTTTCTCATGTTTTGTACGAAAGAGAAATGAAATGAAATTAGTTTTTTTTTTATTTTGAGTGGAGTTTATGTTCTTTAGTGGGTGTATGTTGTGTGTGATAGGGTGTATTATAACTTTAGTGTAACTCCATGATAATATACCCAATAAAATAATAATATATGGTCTTATAGTATACCCGATAAAATAATAACTTTAGGGTGTTTTTGTTTTGAGTGGAATATGTGTTTGTTTTGTTTTAGGGAATAAAAAATTAAGGTTTTTTTTAATATTATTTTATTAGTAATACTAATACCAATATTATTAGTAATATTTTAAACATATGTTTGACGGATACGGATATCCGGTAAAATGGATACTCCGCATCGGATACGAATTATCCGTGTCAGATACTAGTACTATCCGTATCCGTTTTCTCGGATATTTTTATAGAGTATCCATATTCGTATCCGTTTCCATTTTTTTGAATAAATATCCGCAAATTTGGATTCGGATATCGGACGGTTGCGGATTTTCGAATATCCGCTTACAGCCCTATCTCACGCAACCCCAGGTGTTGCTGAATATACGGTTAAAGTTCTTAAATGTAGCTGTTGATTCGCTGAGTCTCAATCTCATCCTGACGATTCCATGTACAAAGAAGCTGAAACTTCTCGGTTTAGGCGGGGACTGAGGAGGTGCCCCACTTAAGGCATTGGACCCGAATGTAGTGGTTGCGCTCATATATCGACGGGAAGAAGAATGATCGCAACTCTGTCTTATCCGAGGTTTGGATTGGAGGAAGCTCAGAGGCCGCTTGGTGTTGCACCGTATCAGGTCACCAAACTCGGGCAAATTCCTGAAATTTACTTGCACCTTGTGATGCACTTGTAGTCAAACGCAGTCTCCATCAAATCAATCCAGTGTACGAGGGCACCAGTTGAATATCGGCACATTCACCCTAATATTGCTTGGAGGCTCTTGAAGAGAAGGCAGAGTGCTAGAGCTAGGTGGTCATCCCTCGATGGCGAATCCATGGGGTCCTCACCCTCAATAAACTCCTCCCAAATGGGTGGTGCGCGGGGTTGGGGTCTTTGAATCGGAGGTGGCTCAACAGGATCAGGGGTGTCATCATAAATCGGCTTCTCGGGATCCTCTGGAGGGTAGTACGGACAATCATCCATCAAGTGCCCGCACTCATTACAAAGAAAATAATGGCGATCCTCAACTGGCACGAAGGGTGTGACCTTGGGACTGAGGGAGTCAAAAGGAAAAGTGTCAGTGCGCACTCCTCATTCATTAGGACTTACCAACCGTATAGAGAGAATTTGGTTTGGGTGGGGGGGGCTACACTTCGTAATGTCCGAATTGTATATGTGGGCGAACGAAGATGAGGGGTTAATATAGCCATTCTTTGACCTTTCGACGACAATCACAAACGGAGTCTTGGGGATTATTTGGGACGAATATGGCCAAACGGGTGCCCCACACATAATCGGTTTGGGGTGCGCGTGTATGGAGTCGGATGGGGTTGTTATCGTTTGAAAATGGGTCATATGGGTCATATGGTGAGGTTAAGCCTAGAGGCAGATTATTAGTCGGGTTTTTTCTGGGTAGTATGGGAGTGGGTTTGGTTCAGACAGTGCTGGTGGTGGTTGGAAGAGGTGTGTTGGGAGGGGTTTGGTGGGAACTGGTGTCTGGTTATGTCAGTGGCTAGTTAAAAGTGGCCCGACTGACTATCAGTGGGTTTACGGTCTTTGTGGGGTGGAAAGAAATCGGGCTGGAGGATAATCGGGCAAGGGGTTGTGGATGTCCAGATTGGGGGCCAAAGTGGTCGGATCTAGGGTTGGGTTGGTCAAATGATTCCGTCGGTGGTTAGATCCGGGATATACACGTGGGTGCGATGGATGTGTGGGTCTTGGAGGTGGCTCGTTATTGGTGGGAAGGTGTCGTCTGGTGGTTCTAGGGTAAAGGGCAATTGGGGTTAGGTGGGGCGTAATGTGGTGGTGGTGGCTGGCAGTTGGGGATTCCATGGTGGTGGTGTTCATGGAGGAGAAGATTAACCTTTTGGGTTAATATTTCTACGACTTCTTTTAATCGGGCATTTCTTCTCGCTGCATTGGTGGATTTTCGTGGCACCATTGATTGTTTTGTTCGATGATTTTGATTTTACTACAACAACAACAACAAAGGGTGGAGTGTTCCTCGCTATGATACCAATTGACAAATTAAACCGTCAATGATAATACAAAAAGACTTAAGTGAAAGAATTAGCACCCAATTTTAAAAAGCGTAAAATGATTTCCTATATTGGGATAAAGGATATTTATAGGAGAATGAGAAGGACCTAGAAGGGTGACATCAATACCCTAAATAGGGAAGTGGGCCTGGGCCCATGTGATGTCACATTACCTAGGAGCACATCCTTTACACCATATTCAAATAATGCCCCTTGTGGAAGGCTTCCCATTAGTAGCATGATAATACGAGCAACAAAACGTGACTAAAATAAAAGAAACAAAAGTACTAAAAATATTAGAAAATTACTAAAATGTCCTCGAGGCTTGACCGATTTCCATCATTTTTAGTGCAATATACTTGGTTACACGACATGTCTCGTTGGTACATGCGGGAGTTCTCTGCTTCTGGGGACATTGATCCGAAGCTCGAGTATGGTCCGTGTGCTTCGTAACAATCTTCCATGTAGTCAATTTAGGTCTACACCTTACCCCAATCTTCCTGTCTATTAATTAAATCACTCCTCCTTTAGCTGGCACTTATTGGTATGTTTTTAGCGTGTGTTTATTAATATTCTGAGTTTATTTTTGTAAGATTAGAAATTGATGTGACTTTACTGTTGGAACTATGAATTAAGACGAATTTGTTTATTTGCAGCCTACATTGGACGTGTCGATTTATGGAAGAATCGCAACACTTGAACTTTTTTGCCCTCATGTGAATATATGGATTAGTTATGTTTTTTCCTTTCTTGCATCTCCTATTATAATGTTATATTGTTGATTTATTCCGTCGCTTTATTAACAGGGTGAAACACAAGATCTTCTATTCATTGCCACAGAAAGATATAAATTATGTGTTGTTCAATGGGATGCTGAGGCAGCTGAGCTTGTTACAAGGTTTAAGAATCTACAAAAACTAAATTTTGTTTTCTCTTCTTTTGGTCTGGATTCTTTTAGGAATAGTACTTCAACTCTTAGATATGTTTATTCACTTCCCACTAAAGGAAGGCCATCATCATGTACATCAGTCGATGTGGCAAATGCAATTTTTTCTTTCTTTCTTTCTTGACAAGTATTGTTAGAGGCACTGATGATTTTTTATTTATTTATTTGTAGTTACCTTGGAATTTAAGGTAACTACTCGTAATGTCCTACCTAGATTGGTGAGCTACCAGTGGTTAATGGGTTATTGTAATTACTATTATTATTATAAGTTAAGGAATATTTAATGTTATTGTGTCACTGTGTTAGCTTGCTGCTAACTTAATATCCCATTACTCATCTATTAAAGGTTAAAAATATAACTTATATATTGAAGGAATTTTAGGTTTAGTTTGTGTAAGAAGGATAGTGCCTGCTGGTTTTTATGTGTTTGACACTGCAGTCTGCTGTATCACAACAGTGTTGGCCCTGAAACATAACAAACTATAAAATAACTTGGAACATGTTCTAAAAACTCATGAACTGTAAAACGAAATCCCTTTTTTTAAGGTGTGGGTAGGTGGGAATATTATCTCATTCTTGTATTGCTGAACTTGAGAACTTTCTCATGTAGGGCTATGGGGGATGTCTCAGATCGTATAGGCCGATCTACAGACAATGGCCAGGTACAAATTTAATTACTTAGAAATTTCTATACCACGACAAATTGAATTTTAGATCTTTAAGTCTATACTTTCTTTGTATTTTTGTATATTGGAATAATCGATCCAGATTGCAGATTGATTGGACTCCATCTGTATGATGGGTTATTTAAGGTATTTGGTCACAGTACAATTTGAATTTAATGTAAAATCATTTGTTATCGCATTGGTTTCTTGGCTCATTTTTTTACGAGTCCCGTGGATTTTGACACTTACAGTTTCTTTGAGCAGTTTTAGAACATCCCATTTTTTCTGTTTATCCCTTCAGGTTATTCCATTTGATAATAAAGGGCAGCTCAAGGAAGCATTCAACATTAGGTATTCCCATTGTATTTTTTGAAAGTTTCATTTCTATAACAGATTCTGCACTACACTAGTTGTTTACTTTTCCAAATAAAAGTGACACTTGTTTGGGTATGTAGACACGTGGGTGACGAGTGACATAAATGTCCATTTTGTCAATGTATACATTTGTTCCTTGTTTCTTTCACTTGGTGCATTGCATTTTACGTGTCTGTTGATTGACTTGAATTTGTTAACAGCGCGAGTAAATTCTCCAGTCCTGCATTTATCTTGATTTTTTTTCCACTTGGGCCTCGTATGGTTCGGTATTAAATATATTTACCTAGGCAATAAGTAAAATGTTTCACCTATTTAGAGTTAAATTTTGATCACTATTGAACAAAATCACATAACTGTAGACTTACAGTTTTATATGAACATTTTCTTACTCCAAATAAGTGAAAATGCTTTTATTTTTTGTGCTTACAATACCTTTGATGGAAATCAAAAGTCAAGAAGCTATTCCCGGACTAGTAATTTAACATTAAAATGAAGCTTCAGTTGTATTATATAAGAATAAAGAAAAGGGAAGCAGGACTTACTTTTTGAACCTTTAGGTTTCTCACTAAAATTCATAGATATTTCCAAAAATTGACTAAGAAATGTGTGTGTATATATATATATATATATATATATATATATATAGAGAGAGAGAGAGAGAGAGAGAGAGAGAGAGATGTTTTCTCAAATGGTCGTATTGTAGTGATGGACCTTGCTATAGGGAATGATGTTACTCCTCTATACAATGTCACATTGGCAAGAAGGAGTGGAACTGGACCTTTACGAGGTAGCATGGCGTGTTCATCTTAGGCTTTTAGTTATCTACCGGAAGGATCTTGTGAGGGATCTTCACCTGCAGCTTGTGGATCTTTTCTCCTACATTTGTCTTCATTTCATCTTTGGAACTCTGCTTTGTATAGTTTTTTTTTTTTTGCTCTTGGATGTTGCTGTTGGGTGAAATAATTTGGTTACTGTAATAGACCTCCCCTAAATTTTGGTTAAATTGCGTGGACCTCTTTGTAACTTGACACGCCACACAAATACCTTATGTTTAGAACACAAGGCCTCAACAAATACAGTACTTCTAACCACTACCTAGTCCTCAAAACTAGCACAGCTATGAGCTAAATTCTCCGCTCAACATACACCTACTAAACTTTGAACCTCACAATTATAAAATTCCTCTACAACACATCAACACAGTTCCATAAACTAAGTTCTTCCCTCAATGAACCAATAACTTTAACAATTTACATTCCCAAAATCAATAAAGTCACTCTCTACTAGCTCATTAGAAAACGTTTTACTATTCCAAAAGATGTCGCATAAAGACCACACTTGCTCACTCCTCCCCAAGGCCTAATTCCCCTCAAAGAATTATCTTCCTCATAAATCCTTCCTAACCATATTGAAGGACAAAACGCGATTGCGACTACCGAAAACTCCCTCTGTCCTACACAACGAAACTGAGTCTCCAAATTCTTTCTCCCTCTTCCCAGAAGGCAATACTCCTGATATTGGGACAACTACACCTTCCTCACATCGGTAAGAGTCACCAACACCAGGTTTCCTAACGAAGGCTGACGGGTTTCTCAACCTAAACCTCCCCAGGACTACACTACATACCTCTCCTCGGACTTACCTTACTAAGTCCAAGATTCACCATTCGAGTAAATTTTCCTTTTCTTACTCAACCATCGATAAATCACTTTAAACCACTGCTAGGAATCTCCTTAATTATCTCTGCCAGAATCGGGAAAAATAAATACCCCCGATTAAAGCGTACCCAAATATGCTATGGGTATTGTATCTCTAATCTTGTCCTTTCCTAGACGACATAATCTAGGCGACGTCTGAAACGAAACAAAAGTAACAGTTATCAGAACGTCAATCAAGTGAATATACTTCACAGAAGAAAACAACACAGTGAACACAACAGTTCTAATTGTAGGGCTTTATGTCAAGAACGTTAACGGAAGAACGCAGAAAACTCGCACAGATCCTAAAGACTTTAGAACCTGATGCTTTGATACCATCTGTAACACCCCGCTTAAAATAATAACGGGTGGCCAGCCCTATACTACATTAAATCAGGAGTTTCAGATGGTCCAGTCTCAACATCAACAGTCAGTACCATATAATATAGGACTAACTACCCGATTTCATATAAACGAGATGTTAAAATTGAATAAAATATGCAACATACCAAAAACCAACACTGTAACACTACCAATAAAGGAAAGAAAGATGCATGAAGGAACTATGATAAATGAAATAAATAACTACAACTGAATATACCACAAGGAAGTAAACTCGAATAAGCTGTCGGGTCACAGCCAATACAATGACTGAAATGAAATCAATATATACATCTATAAATATCCCTTGGGTATACACCCGATACACAACATGAATCCTACTTAGATTTTTAAAGAAGTAGGAAGCGACTACAAGATACATCCCGCAACAATCCGCACCTGTCACGGCTCCCAAGACTCTGGATAGAAAGTCATCTGGCATCCATGCGGTAGGACACCTGTAATAGTATATATATATATATATATATATACAGGCAGAAGAGAAAAGTAAACAGGTCAGAGCCCGAGTTGTGAAAAATATTTAGCAAGTGTGTTAATCGTGCATAATAAATATCGGTGCACTTATTTCATAATTAAAAGTGGATTCGCACTCTCGTGGATTCCCAACTCACCTCTCATCTAACGGCACGCACATATTCGCGTCCTCAAATTTTAGTTAAATTACCCCCATATATAAGGACAACCTAACTTAACATAGGTCTAGCCTATACCCACGAGAATTGCCTTCCTATCATAACCCAAGAATCCACCCCCTTTTTCAATCATACTAGATTATGTTTACAAGCAATTACGCCATAATAGGCTTAATGGATTCTGGTTTATAATTTAATTAATTATAATTCTTAATACGTTACCCATTCATATTTGGGTTGAATCATACAATCTAATTAATAAATAACATGCATACAAGTTATTATTGACAAAACTTCTCTCCAATCTCAGTGTTGCGCTACGTTTCGTGCGTGGGGTGTCTCGCAAAGCGAAATCCAAATAAGGAACCACCCCGTTACACTACTCCTTGACAACGTTGATCCTAGAGATCCATCATGCCACACATAAATATTTGACAGAACTTTTCTCCAATCTCAACACTGCACTACGTTTCATGCGTGGGGTGTCTCGCAAAGCGAAATCCAAATAAGGAACCACCCCGTTACACTACTCCTTGACAATGTCGATCCTAGAGATCCATAATGCCATACATACCATATAATACTACCACTACTACTAAATTTTTTACTACAATATGAAAACAACTAAAAATCTCCAATATTATCCTTGGGATGATGTAACCGAAATATTCCTCAAATGCGATACATCAACCCCCATCAATCTAGTACACCATAATCATCCAAGATGTACTCCATAACGATACCATATCCTTTTATCTATAAGATATATAAATATATATATATAGGCATTTATTCTAACCATATATATATATACCATCATCATCCATACCCATGACCAAGAGTACATATCATATCTGATGTACAATGGCCATGCACAAATAATATACCCGGCTATATATATCGCCGATAAAACTGCATCATGCATCATCTTCCCAGTTCCCGACTCACGTAGCAATACTGGGGCCACCATGGTGGGACTAAACGACACCCATCTCGTGGTAAATACACGCACACGACGTCCTGAGAAGTGATCATAGCTCCTAACTGGTAATGAGACGAAACATACCCACCACGTCTCATCCCAAAAATATAAAAATATAAATCACATAATAACACACGGGACAACTATGACCTGGAGAATATCCACACCCTGCTTTTCTAGTCAGGATGCTCACCCTCTGCGTGAAAACTTCCCAATGATAGCATGAGCGGGGTATGCTTAACCACATAAGTATATATATCATTCACATGCACAATATATATACATCCATATGATCCAATCATATAATTAAACATTAAACCAGCATATACGGTTTAAATATCCATACCATGTATGTCCACCACATAAATATATTCATATATTCATATTTATATAGATATATATACAAATATATTCACATATCCATATATCTATATATACAAACTAATTCTCATTCATGTGTATAAGATATCTATATACATTCGGCTGTAAGTATACATAATCCTCGATATACAAGCCGTCACCATAATTTCCTTTAATTGTACCTCGATATGTGAATACAATCTCTCACTTGAAACATATTCAATCATTTTTCCTATGATGAATAGTCTCCCAAAATCATATGTATATATATACATATATATATACCACATTGAGGTTATCACCCAAAATTTTGTGTAGGAAGCCATCACCACACATACCACCTATATCCGAGAGCATATCAATACCTCCAATACAAATTTTGACTAAAGGTATACACCTAACCAAAAGTCTACAAACCTCAACTTATTCCAACTTTGTTTCAAGTGTTGGAATCCCATGTGATTATTTCCACCCAATTATGTATAAACTATCCTGACTAGAATTATACTACTGTTTATTCTAGTTGCTAGTACGATCCCAAGCCGTCCCCAATTTTACCTACGGTTCAATTAATTTCATGAACCCTTACCCCCGTCGGGTTAGCTATTGTTCCTTAATTTAAACGTTTCTAAGGATTTGAGACCCCTCTCTCTCTAAGAGTTCTCAACCTCACATCATATTTATACCTTTTTATCTCTAATTAGTATTCCCAACCTCAATGAGGTTTCCCCACTATCTCCATATGCAACTCCAATACATACATGGATACATTTCTCCCAAATTACCCTAAGGAGTCCCCAAAATCCTAATATGTGAGAAACTCCTTATATGTCTCCAAGAACATATCTCTTACATCATAAGAGAAGGCCCCCAAATCAAATAAACCCAACCAAAAAGGGTTTGAAATCACTATGGAGAAAATTACACAAAATGCCCTGTTTTCGAATCGATTCGGCCCTATTCTGAATCGATTCGGCCTCCAAGGTGAATCGATTCGGGTCCCAAGACCTGGGCTTCTGCCACAGGCCAAATCGATTCGACTTGGGTTCGAATCGATTCGGTCAATGAAGACCTGCCAATTTCCCTAAACCGAATTGATTCGCTAAAAGGGGCGAATTGATTCGGACTTGCAGATTTTGAAGGGTTCTTCTTCTTCAATGAACCCACAAATTTTAAACCCTAAAAATTCTATTCTAACCCCCAATTCTTTATCACAACATGATTCTAAGCCATTAAATCAACCCAAAGTTGATCCCAACCATTTCTACACCTTTAAACCCATATTTAAACATTGATTTCAAGATTAAACCCAAAAATCTAGGTTTTGATATTAATACCCAAAAACCATTTCTTTAACCCACAAATTATGAAATCAAATACACAAATGACCTATTTAGCAAGATTAAACACTTGCCTCAGATTTGTAGAGGTTGGATCATCCTCGATGTCGCGTTTGGGCCGGAATCTCCAAGATTTTCCTCCTCTCTCTCTTCCTTTCTTCTTCTTTCTCTCTTCTTTTCTCTCTCTCCTTTTATCAATTGAGAAGGCTTCATCCGTAAGCCTCTTAAACCTTAAAACATAAGTCCCAATTTTTAATTGTTAATACACACTTTAAATGACTCGTTTACTCCAATTCGAGTCAAACTAACTTAAAATATTTCGGAGATGAAATAAAACCCAATGACAGTCATTTTGACTATCTCGACCCTTTCGGGATCGATGGTACCCTCAAAATCATCATCTGGAATACTTTAAAACGTCCTCTATTTTTGGACTTCAATTCCCAATTTTAGAATTCTCCAATTTAATTAAACTTTATTTTCCCAAAATTTAATTTCTCAGTCTCAAAAATCATGGGGTGTTACGATTAGAATTAGAAAATATCCCTCCTTAACTTTCCGGTACAACCATGTGGGCCCCACCATATGCGTGAGGGATGATGCAAAAGTATGTATTACACCCATTCAATTTCAATAAAATAAATTCATATTTCAATTTGGAGTTATTCAGGAGAATTGCCTTGTGTTTCTGTTGGAGTCAATGGACCACGAGCTCCCTTTGATATTTTTATTTTGTTTCACGCTTGATTATTTTTTCATATTATAATTTACGTCTCTTCTCTGGTTATTTGGAAATTACTTCTAGCTTTTTTGTCATCTTTTAATTTCAATTATCTTCAACAGTCAACTATAAGTTGAATATAAGCAGCTGAGATAGGGAAAATCTATGAGCGTCTTGATCAAATAAATAAATTTTGGAATTTTAAATATAGACAATTAATGTAAAGGTCATGTTTCTTCTTATATTTAGATTTTTAGGACAACGCTTTTCAAGTTTATAAATTTAGTCCATGTGGTACAATAGCATTTATAAATCTAGTCCCTATTGTACAATTGCCTTTATTTTTTTGGTCCGCGCCAGCGGCACCATTTTTCAACATTTTTCATGGTGTTTTTAGAACATGAACTAAATTTATAAAATTATATGGAGTGTCCCATTTTTACACACTTTAAACATTACAATGACCTTTTCTCAAAATTCCCTTTTAAATACTGACATTCTTCCATTATTGTTTTATTTTTTTTCTGATTGGCAACATTTTTGTTATGCTCATTAGTCATAATTTGGACTTCTGGATTTTCTTGCATTTGTTCTGTTGATTAAGGTTTTAGCTAAGTTCATATTTTTAAAGTGACTTTTTTTATAGGCTTGAAGAGCTTCAGGTTTTGGATATCAAATTTCTCTATGGTTGCCCAAAGCCTACAATTGTTGTTCTCTACAAGGTTATCGCTTTTGCTTTGATGTCTTTATTTTGTCCTGGAGTTTAATTTTGATTGTTTACTTTGTTGCATCTTCTCCTCGTCTAAGTAATTGTTATTTTCCCTTCATGGATTATTTAATTGATTTTAAATAAGAACATTTAGTTACTTTTGAGACCATTCTTATGGTTCAACTACAAATAACGGTTGGATATTTTGTTTTGATTTTTATTTTTATTTCTTGTAACGTAACATAATATATTCTTCTTGTGGAATATTATAGCTAATAGTGTTTTAATCATCTTGATTTGCAGGATAACAAGGATGCTCGTCATGTCAAAGCATACGAGGTCGCTTTGAAGGACAAAGATTTTGTAGAGGGTCCTTATGGATTAATTTCTATTTTGTGAAAACTATCACAAAAACAGGAACATTCATACTGAATTATCAAGAAATATAAATATTGATTTTGTGGAAGCGTACCTGAATCCATGACAGAAAGTTAAAATATTTGAGTCTGAGGTCTTATGCTCTTCCAGATCAACACTTTTATTTCCTCTCTAAATTTCTCTCTGACAATGGGAATCAGAAGATTGGTGTTGTGTGATCTGGGGACCATAACCCCTATTTATAACACAATCGTGTCTTTTCATATTTCGTATATTTTTATTTTAACCCATCATAAAAATAGAAATTACGCTTGTCTCTACACAATAAAACCCACACTTTAATAATACATTAGTAAGGCCCCAAAACTTAAATTAATCACTTTAATTGGCCTAGTTTTATTTGATAGCCTATAATTCATATTTATTTTATATATAAGCCCATATATTAAATTTTACTCTAACAATCTCCCACTTGGGCTATATATATATGTAACTTTATAAATTTGAATTATACTTTATGAGCTCATGAGTTTTAGCTATCAAAACTTTATGTATCTTAACAATCTTGTCCACTAATTACACCAATATAGAATCAAAGCGATCGTCATTACATATTTCGTAAGTAAACCCATCAATGATCACATATATCAATGCAACTAATGACAAAGATCAAGTGTGGATGTGTAGCATGGAAATTTAATGCAATGTGATCTTAACATGCCTATTTCCAACTGGTCCTCCTTAAACCTTAGTGAGATCAAGCCATATAAAGTCAGAGTGTATATAAACTTAATACTTTACTGCAGTAAATAACCATACAATATCCATTAAATCAAATATGTCTATGAAAGCATATAAAATACAAACTCCCACTAAACTGACATATCCTGAAAAGAAATTACACCCATATGAGCAGTGTGCTCATGAAAGACCTTGGGTGGTAATCCCTTAGTCAGTGGATCCGCAGTCATGGAGTTTGTTCTAGTGTGATCTATAGATATAAGTCCACTCTGAACTCTTTCTTTTACAACTATGAACTTAATGTCAATAAACTTTGACTTCGTAGAACTCCTGTTGTTGTCACAAAATAACTTAAGTGGTCTTTCAATGCCATCCACAATACGCTGCCCCGAGACAAAATTTCGCAACCATATTCCTTGATTGGACGCCTCATAACAAGCTACTAACTCAGCTGCCATGGTGGAAGAAGCTATAATAGACTGCTTAACACTCTTCCACGATACAGCACCTCCAGCAAGTAAGTAGATATAACCTGAAGTAGATTTCATGCTATCTTGGCATCTAGAAAAATCGGAGTCAGAATATCCGATGATCTCTAACTGTTCTGACTTCCGATAGGTGAGCATGTAGTCTTTTTTTCTCTGTAAGTAACTCATGACTCGCTTGGCTGCTATCCAATGATCCTTTCCAGGATTACTTAAGTATCTTCCCAACATGCCAACAATGTATGCAATATCCGGATGCGTACATACTTGATCATACATAAGACTTCCTACTGCTGACGCATAAGGAATCTTTTGCATCTCCCGAATCTCAAAATCATTCTTGGGACATTGACTGAGACTAAATTTATCTCCTTTAGCTACAGGGGTGTCACCTGGTTTACAATCATACATGCCAAATCTTTTAAGAACTTTCTTGATATAGCTCTTTTGTGATAAACTAAGTGTACTCCGAGACCGATCTCGGTGTATTTGTATACCCAACACAAAAGAAGCGTTACTAAGATCTTTCATCTCAAATTTCTTTGAAAGAAATCTCTTAGTTTCATGCAACATACCTATATCGTTGGTGGCAAGCAAAATGTCATCAACATATAAAACCAAGTAAATATGCTTACTCCCACTGAACTTGTGGTATATACAATCATCAACCAGATTCATCTCAAAACCAAACGAGATAATAACTTGATGAAACTTGTAATACCATTGACGAGAGGCTTGCTTAAGCCCATAAATGGATTTCTTTAATTTGTAAATTGTTTTCTTTGCATCTCCCGACACAAAGTTTTCTGGTTGCACTATATACCTTGTTTCATTAATGTCACCATTGAGAAACGCAGTCTTAACATACATCTGATGAAGCTCAAGGCTAAATTGCTCCACAAGTGCCATTATTATCCTAAAAGAGTCTTTCGATGAAACCGGAGAGAAAGTCTCTTTATAATCGATGTCTTTTTTCTGTATAAAGCCTTTAGCGATAAGACGGGCTTTGTATCTCTCCACATCACCTTTTGAATCCCTCTTGGTGTTAAATATCCATTTGCAACCAATGGGTTTTTTACCTTCAGGTAATGGGACAAGATCCCAAACGTCATTGTCCTTCATGGACTTTATCTCCTCATTCATGGCATCAATCCACTCTTGAGATTTAGAACTTTCCATGGCTTGACGGAAGGTGATCGGATCATCTTCCACCGCACCAATGTCAAACTTGTGTTCTTGGAGAAATACAATGTAATCATCTGGCACAGCACTTCTTCTTTCTCTAGTAGATCTCCTTAATGGCATAGGTTCTGGAGGTGGTAGAGTTTGTTCTTCTAGAATGGGAGATTCTTGGATATTATTTTGATTAGGATCTGCTTCTTGAACAATGTCAGGAATTGGATCCTGATCAATGTTAATAACAGTTGTGGGAATATCAACATATTCCTCTTCAAAACCAAAATCCTTAACCTTATCCCCCTCGGCAAACTCAACATCCTCAAAGAACCGGCCATTTCCAGTCTTAAAAATTATTTTGGTAGTAGGATCATAAAATTTGTAACCCCTAGATCTTTCAGAGTATCCAACAAAATAGCAACTAATTGTTCTGGAATCCAGTTTCTTTTCATGTGGCCTATAAGGCCTCACTTTAGCCGGACATCCCCAAATATGAAGGTGCTTCAGACTAGGTTTCTTTCCTGCCCAAAGTTTAAAAGGAGTTTTAGCAGTTGCTTTAGTTGGTACTCTGTTAAGAATATACACCGCAGTCTTTAATGCTTCACCCCAGAGTAAATCTGGTAAGTTAGAGTAACTGATCATACTCCTTACCATGTCTTTAAGCGTTCTGTTTCTCCTTTCAGCAACATCATTCATGCTTGGAGAACCTAGCATGGTGTACTGCGGGACGATACCGCACTCCTCTAGGAATTTAGCAAATGGTCCTAGGCGTTGTTCACCTGAACCGTCATACTTATCGTAGTATTCACCACCACGATCAGATCTTACGCTTTTAATCCTTTTATTGAGTTGATTTTCAACTTCAGCCTTGAATGACTTGAACACGTCTAGAGATTGGAACTTTTCATGGATGAGATAAAGGTAGCCATAACGTGAAAAATCGTCTATGAATGTGATAACATATTGTTGACTGTTCCATAAAATCGTAGGGAATGGCCCACAAATATCTGTATGTATTAGTTCTAAGACGTCTGTAGCCCTATTAGCACTAGATCTCCTTATGTTTGTCTGTTTTCCCTTTATGCAATTTTTATAAATTTTAAAATCTGAAAAATCAAGGGAATCTAGAATTCCATCTGACACAAGTCTTTCAATTCTCCTCTGGGAGATGTGACCTAATATCTTATGCCATAATGATGAAGAATTCTCATTGGTTAATTTTCTTTTAATACCTCGAGTACTTAATTGCAAGGTTTCATGATATGAAGCAATAGTATCAAGCATATAAAGGTTATCTACATAAGATAACGAACCATTACCAACCAAATTTGAATTATGAAGAAGACTAGATTTATTATTTCCAAAGGAACAAGTATAACCAAATTTGTCCAATACAGAAATAGAAACCAAATTTCGACTAAATGACGGTACGATAAATGTCTCATTCAAATCCAAATAAGTACTAGACTTCAATAATAACCTAAATAACCCAATTGCTTCAACTTCAACTGTAATACCCCGTATTTTCGTGATATTTATTTTTGGGGATTAATTGAATTAAATATGTATTAATTGAAAATTAATCCGGATAAAATATTAACGAGATGTGAGTTAGTATTTGATTATAATGTGTATATATGGCAATATATGAATATTGGAACTATTGAAATTGTCGCGAGATTGAAATACGGTAATTTGGGAAATTTTGTTGGGACGCGCATGATAGTCGCGTCAGGAATATAATTGTTTGAATTAAAAAGTAAATTTTATTTTTATCACCCGTATGGTCATTTTGAGTGCGCCAACGAGTCCGTAAGGGTCGAAATAGTCAGAAAACACTAGCCGGGAGTTTAGTTTGGGTCCCGGGGCATTATTGGGCCATACCGGTAACTTAAAAGGGCATTTTGGTAATTTCGGAAATTTGGGAATTAAAACCCACGAAAATTAGAAACAAAAATCTGACTTATTCTTTATCCACTAAACCCACTAACTACACTAAGGGACTTAATGGGCTACGGGAGAAGTTAAGAAATAGTTCCAACTTGCCAAAAACCAACCACACCTCCATTGTCATCATCCTTGAGAAGAACTTGTAGAGAGAGAGAGAAAGAGGAGAATTCTGCAGAGAGAGAGAGAGGACAGATTCAACCTTCAAGATTCAACCTCCAATTTCAGAGAAAGATTAAGGCAAGTGGTTTAATTATAATTGATTAAATGCTATGCTTTTCCATGTTTAGGATTATCATCAAATTTATCTTGGAAGATTGATTAGACCCATGAATTTGAGGATTTAAAACTATGAACTATGTTAGGAATTGCATGTAGAAACTTTCTGGACGAATTATGTATTCAAAACAGAACCATTGATGATCTAAAAACGGATTTTAGAAGAAGTTTATTAATGTTCTTGAATGAAATAGAAAACTGGAATTCTTGATGAAGATTTGATCCAAACAAAGCCCTTGAATGATGAATTATTGGTTTTAGAACGTTAACACTGTTGTAGGATGATTGTATGATGATATTATAACGTATTCTTGGAGTTTCATGCTTGTTAATGGTGTTTTGAGATGGTTTTAAAACTGCAAAACGAAGCAGTCCGCAGCCTACCTGGTGCGTTCAATCGATCGACATTCATCAGTCGATCGATCGACCACCATCGATCGATCGAAGGTCAAGGTCAATCGATCGACCTTCCCAGAAAGAGTAAAATTTCCCCTAGTTAAATTTTAATGATGTTAACCCTTGGAAAATATTATTGGAGACCTTATGAATATCCTTAGACTTAAGGAAGACCAGTAGGTACGGTTATAAAGTTCGGACCTTAATTAGAATTTAATTTGAGGAATTATTCTAAAAGCTATTGAAGCTCGATAAGTGAGATAATATTAGGATTAATAGAGTAATTTTGAATAAGTTGATGAATTGAGGTTTGGGGCAGAAGTAAGGACCTTAAGAATAATGATGTAATATGTGGGAATATTAGGAAACTTAATAACCCCTTTGAGATAGGTTTTAAGTATAAGAATCTATGACGTGAGATGTGTCGACAGTCTACATTATATATTATCGGAAGACTAAAAATGTATACAATCGGAATAATGGTATAAGGATGTATAAAATACCTTTATTAATATTGAGATATCTAAGATGTGTGCATGCTTAGTATATAATCTTATGTGTATGACATACCTACCATACTTGCTATCACGGGAGGTTTACGTTCGCTTAGGGCCTTCTAATCCTTGTGTGCCCAGATTTAGTTTGGTACCTAGAGGACATAGTTCAAGGGAATGACTTAATTGTGAGTTATTAAGCCAGCTGACTATGGAGCGTAGGTATGTACGTGACCATGGATATGTTGAATTATGTTCGCCTCCATTTTTGTGTGTGGTGTTTATTCTAACAATTCCTGAGAGATTCAGAATTTGTAATCCTTATGTACGTGATGTACCGGGATGGATAGCAGAGTATGTGTGCACCACAGCTTAGCCTCGGGGTGCTTGTATAGTATATTTATGATGTGAATAATATACGGTTCAATAAAAAGGAATTTGTTATGTTTAAATTGCGAGAATAATTTATAGTAACTACTTGTGGAATTAAAAAAAAGGGATAACATGCCGTGAATTGTAATACTAACAATTGAGAATCCGAGTTCAAGTAATCTATATATTTAAATAATAACATTGGGAATTCATATTGTGAATCGAGTAGTTGGGTTAGAACTTATGATGGTTTAGTTAGATAAATAACACATGTATGGGTAGAGGAATGTTAGGAGTGCACTGTTAGACGAGAGGTGAGTATTTCATGTGAGAGCACGTCCTAACATGTATCTTGCATTCATTGTTTTAATTGTTATTAAAGCACTTGCTGTTTTTAAAATACTCTCCACATTCGGGCTCTGACCCGTTTGCTTTCAAATCTATCTTTTTGTAAAAACCATTTTTAGGTGCCCAGCCACAAGGACACCATGCATAGTATTCCCAGTCAGGTGACGAGCTGTAGCTGTTGTGGAAGTTACAGGGCCTTGCTAGTAGACGCTTCATTTGCCTTGACTCTATATTCAGATTTCATCAGTTGTAGGGCATGTCGCCCCTTTCTTTTAGAGACATTTCATTTTATATTTCAGTTATTCAGACTTTGGTTTTGTAATTAATTCAGTATGCAGACTTGTTCTATTTCATCTCATATTGGGATTGTTGTGAGGAGTATTTCCTCGAGACTCATCTTTACTTGTTGATTCATTATAGTTGGACTTTATCGTGAATGGTTGTGTTACTTTTCTATATTTCTTTTATTGCATGTTAATCAGATTTAATTTAAAATTTGACAACTCACTTTTTAAATACTGGGTGGTTAGTAATCATTAAAAATGTTTTCGACAGTGATGCTATTAACTGGACCAACTTGGCATTTTGTATTGATTTAATAAAGGAGTAGCTACCCGGTATTTAATTAGTCGGGGTGTCACAGGTGGTATCAGAGCATCAGGTTCTAGTGTCCGTTAGGATCTGTACGGCTTATTATGTTTCCGCTGAGCTTTCTTTGATGTAGAGCCCTATATTTTAGGACTGTTGTATTCTTTTGTATATGCTACGTTCTTCAGCTATTTTAAGTTTATAACTGCGAACTTATAAACTTTATTCTCGTTTCAGATGCCTCCACGACGTGCGCAGCGAGTTCCCAGGGATGCAACGCCAGAACCACAGCCCGCACCAGTTCAGGGCACGATGAATGCCGCCGAGGTCGCAGCCATTGTGGCCCAGGCGATAAATGCCGCACTAGCAGTAGTTCAGGAGGCACCTCCTCAGGCGCCGGTAGCCGCGCCAGTTCAGGCATATGCATTCCCGTCTGCTTGGGAACGAGTTCGAGATGCTTTTCAAAAAGCACACCCTCCGGAGTTCACTGGTAGCTCCGATGTTGTGGTATCTAGTCAGTGGAGGAAGAATATTCAGAGGCACTTAAGGATGTATGAGTGCACCGATGTTCAGAGGCAGATACTAACTACTTTCAAGCTAGTGGGAGCTGCATTGCAGTGGTGGGAGTCTATTACCACCGCAGAGGAGAGAGATACTCTCACTATACAGGAGTTCTGGGTGCGGTTCGACCGCAAATATTTTCCGTTAGCTGTTCACACAGAAATGAGGAGGAAGTTGATGAGCCTTAGACAGGAGGGTAAGACTGTGGCCGAGTATGAGGCCGAATTCACAAATTTGCTGAACATTGTACCGGATGAGATACCGACAGAAGAGAAGAAGATTCAGAAATTCATAGATGGATTTACTTGGAGGATCCGTCAGCATTTATTGGGGAACCTCTCGTTGGCCACTTATTCTGACGTGGTTAACGCTGCATTGCTTCATTGCCAGGACCACCGCTTTCACTTGACAGAGGGGAAGCGATCAGGAGAGTCCAACCATCAGGGCAGGACAGGGGGAAATGGTGCCAGCGGGGCACAATCAGATCAGGGTCAATATAGGCAGAGTGATCAGGGTTCCCAACAAGGGGATCATAAGAGGTTCCGATCAGGGGGTTTCAGGAACGGTCAGGGAGGATTCCGGAATGGCCAGCAGGGTCATAACGGTCAGCAGGGTCAAAATGGTCAACAACAGCAGTTTCACCAGGGCCAGCAAGGCCAGGGCAGAAATGGTAACGGCCACCAGGGCCGAGGGCAGCAGGGACAACGAGGGGGAAACTTCCCGGGGAAGTGTTTCATTTGTGGTAAGATTGGCCACAAACGTCAGGATTGTCCTGATAAGGGCAGGGCCCCACAGCAGCAGCAGCAGGGTGCTCGACACGAGCCACAGAGGCCTATATTTTCCGCCACCCTCCCAGCACCACCGCAGATGGCAGCATTGCCACCCATTCCAACGGTCCTAGTTCAGCAGGGGCAGCTTCAGTATGGGAGAGTGTATCAGCTTCAGCAGGCCGCAGCCCCACAGAATCCGCCAGCTATTGAGGGTATGTTCTCTATTCAGGGGACTCTGGGGCGCATTTTATTTGACACGGGGGCTACACACTGTTTTATTTCTATGGGATTTGCATGCACCATTGGGTTGTTAGTCACCGCAGAGAGCACCGCTACTTATGTAGACTCACCGTTGAGTAGGGGTTCCATGATTTCGCTTATGTGTAGAGGTGTGGGTATAGAGATCGGGAGGTTTACTTTACCCATCGATATGTTAGTGTTAGAGATGACCGAGTATGATGCCATTATTGGTATGGATTGGCTAGTAGCGTATCGCGCCATGATTGACTGTTTTAGTAGGAGTATTATCTTTGCCATTCCCGGGCAGGAGATGTTTTTAGTGGCGATGCCTCGTCCTGAGGGAGGATCGTCCACTCATTTGTACTACATAGAGGAGGAGACCTCTAAGGAAGTGGTGATACCACTTGATTCGATTCCGGTTGTTCGAGAGTTTACCGATGTATTTCAAGATATACATGGATTACCTCCGAGTAGAGAGATAGATTTCGTGATAGATTTGACGTCGGGCACTCGGCCTATTGCCCGCGCACCTTACCGTATGGCTCCAGCTGAGATGAGAGAGTTACGGGATCAGATTGAGCAGTTGTTGGGTCAGGGGTTCATCCGAAGGAGTACTTCGCCGTGGGGTGCCCCTGTGTTGTTCGTTAAGAAGAGGGATGGATCGTTGAGGTTGTGTGTGGATTACCGGGAGTTAAATAAGGTCACGATACGGAATAAGTATCCGTTGCCCCGAATCGATGACTTATTCGACCAGTTGAGAGGAGCTTCTTTCTTCTCGAAGATTGATTTGCGATCTGGTTACCATCAGTTGAGTATAAGGGAGGAGGAGGTCTCGAAGACTGCTTTCTTAACGAGATATGGTTCCTACGAGTTTCGGGTTATGCCTTTTGGTTTGACCAACGCTCCAGCCGTGTTTATGGACTTGATGAATAGGGTGTTCAGAGAGTTCCTAGATCAGTTCGTCATTGTCTTCATTGATGATATTCTGGTTTACTCCCAGACAGAGGAGGAGCACGCCGAGCATTTGAGGCAGGTTTTGCAGACGCTACGTCAGAACGAGCTGTATGTAAAGTATGAGAAGTGCGGGTTTTGGCTGAAAGAGGTTCAGATTTTGGGGCATGTTATTTCCGACCGGGGGATATCCGTTGATCCGGGGAAGGTATCCGTGGTGAGGGAGTGGGGACAGCCCACGACACCGACTGAGATCCGTAGTTTCTTGGGCTTAACAGGATACTATAGGAGGTTTCTTCGGGGTTTCTCCAAGATAGCGGGTCCCATGACACATCTGACTCGTAAAGGTGTGCCGTTCATTTGGAGTGATGCCAGTCAGTTGGCATTCGATGAGTTGAAGGACAAGTTAACCTCAGCACCTGTGTTAGCATTGCCGAGACCGGGAGTTGAGTATCTTGTTTACACCGATGCGTCCTTACAGGGACTTGGAGGTGTACTATAGCAGGAGAGTCAGGCCATAGCTTATGCTTCCCGTAAGCTTAAGCCTCACGAGAATAATTACCCTACCCATGACCTGGAGTTAGCGGCAGTGGTATTTGCCCTTCGGATATGGAGGCATTATCTTTTGGGAGAGAAGTTTTGATTTTTCACAGACCACAAGTCCTTACAGTACCTATTCACGCAGAAGGAGCTGAATATGAGGCAGCGAAGGTGACTTGAGTTTGTGAAGGACTATCAGTTTGATATCCAATATCACTTGGGGAAGGCTAACGTGGTAGCAGACGCGTTGAGTCGTAGGCCAGTTGATGAGGTGGCAGGGGTGTGGAAGGCAAAGTGGAAGGAGTTGGGACACCGGGATGCAGAGGCCCAATCATTCATGTCAGTGATGACTGTTACACCGCATATTGTCACGAAACTAGTAAAGGCACAAGCAGATGATTCGTTCTGACAGGAGCAGATAGTTCGATTATCAACAAGGGGATCCGAGTCCTATACCGTTAGCTCAGACGGGGGATTACGCTTCAATGGGAGAATGGTAGTTCCGGAAGGGGAGGAATTACGACACGAGGTGATGGCAGAGTCGTACGGCTCAAGGTTCGCGGTACATCCCGGTGGGGACAAAATGTACCAGGACATGAGACGTCAGTATTGGTGGAGCGGGATGAAGAGAGATATTGCCGTGTTTGTTTCTAAATGCGCCACTTGTCAGCTGGTAAAAGTGGACCATCAGAGACCGATAGGACTTCTACAGCCATTAGAGGTCCCGAGGTGGATGTGGGAGAGCATCTCCATGGACTTTATCACGGGGTTGCCTACGTCACAGAGAGGTCACGACTCCATTTGGGTAATTGTGGACAGGTTGACCAAAGTCACTCATTTTCTACCTGTAAGGACAGACTACACTACGGGACAGTATGCCCAGCTCTTTATTGCAGAGATAGTGAGACTTCACGGTGTGCCCTTAAATACCGTGTCTGACCGAGACAAGATATTTGTTTCACGGTTTTGGGAAAGTTTTCAGGAGGCCATGGGCACGGAATTGCGGTTGAGTACGGCTTATCATCCACAGACCGATGGGCAAACCGAGCGTACAAATCAGATGTTGGAAGACATGTTGCGAATGTGCATCATTGACTTCGGGGGTGGATGGGAGTAGTATCTTCCATTGGTGGAGTTTGCTTACAACAACTCCTACCAGTTCACCATTGGCATGGCTCCATTTGAGGCGTTGTACGGTAGACCTTGCCGTTCCCCAGCATGTTGGTTGGAAGTGGGGGACAACAAACTACTTGGGTCGGAAGTGATTCAGGATACTTCGGCGAGGATAGAATTGATACGGAGTCGCATTCGAGTAGCTCAGGATCGACAGAAGAGCTATGCTGATGCGAAGAGGTTCTTCAGGGAGTTCCAAGTGGGGGACCAGGTTTTGCTCAGAGTATCTTCTATGAAGGGGATTATGCATTTCGGGAAGAAAGGGAAGTTGGCACCGAGATATGTGGGACCATTTCCTATTATTGAGCGGATTGGATCGGTTGCGTATGGACTTGGGTTACCGGAGCATTTGCATCGGATTCACGATGTATTTCATATTTCCTCGCTAAGAAAATATCTTAGAGACGATTTGGCTCATTCTCATATTGCTTTGGAGGACATTGATCTCCAGCCTGATAGCACCTACGAGGAGGGGCCGATTGCTATTTTGGATCGAAGTGAGCGGAAACTGCGGTCAAAGATAGTTTCGTTAGTACGTGTTCAGTGGCGACATCATAATGTCGAGGAGTCCACATGGGAGCGCGAGGATGAGATGCGCGAACGCTATCCAGAGTTGTTCTTACCAGTTACTTTCTAGTTCCAAATTTCGGGACGAAATTCAGTTATTAGGGGGGAAAGTATGTAATACCCCGTATTTTCGTGATATTTATTTTTGGGGATTAATTGAATTAAATATGTATTAATTGAAAATTAATCCGGATAAAATATTAACGAGATGTGAGTTAGTATTTGATTATAATGTGTATATATGGCAATATATGAATATTGGAACTATTGAAATTGTCGCGAGATTGAAATACGGCAATTTGGGAAATTTTGTTGGGACGCGAGTGACAGTCGCGTCAGTAATATAATTGTTTGAATTAAAAAGTGAATTTTATTTTTATCACCCATATGGTCATTTTGAGTGCACCAACGAGTCCGAAAGAGTCGAAATAGTCAGAAAACACTAGCCGGGAGTTTAGTTTGGGTCCCGGGGCATTATTGGGCCATACCGGTAACTTAAAAGGGCATTTTGGTAATTTCGGAAATTTGAGAATCAAAACCCACGAAAATTAGAAACAAAAATCTGACTTATTCTTTATCCACTAAACCCACTAACTACACTAAGGGACTTAATGCACTACGGGAGAAGTTAAGAAATAGTTCCAACTTGCCAAAAACCAACCACACCTCCATTGTCATCATCCTTGAGAAGAACTTGTAGAGAGAGAGAAAGAGGAGAATTCTGCAGAGAGAGAGAGAGAGGACAGATTCAACCTTCAAGATTCAACCTCCAATTTCAGAGAAAGATTAAGGCAAGTGGTTTAATTATAATTGATTAAATGCTATGCTTTTCCATGTTTAGGATTATCATCAAATTTATCTTGGAAGATTGATTAGACCCATGAATTTGAGGATTTAAAACTATGAACTATGTTAGGAATTGCATGTAGAAACTTTCTGGACGAATTATGTATTCAAAACAGAACCATTGATGATCTAAAAATGGATTTTAGAAGAAGTTTATTATTGTTCTTGAAAGAAATAGAAAACTGGAATTCTTGATGAAGATTTTATCCAAACAAAGCCCTTGAATGATGAATTATTGGTTTTAGAACGTTAACACTGTTGTAGGATGATTGTATGATGATATTATAACGTATTCTTGGAGTTTCATGCTTGTTAATGGTGTTTTGAGATGGTTTTAAAACTGCAAAACGAAGCAGTCCGTAGCCTACCTGGTGCGTTCGATCGATCGACATTCATCAGTCGATCGATCGACCACCATCGATAGATCTAAGGTCAAGGTCGATCGATCGACCTTCCCAGAAAGAGTAAAATTTCCCCTAGTTAAATTTTAATGATGTTAACCCTTGGAAAATATTATTGGAGACCTTATGAATATCCTTAGACTTAAGGAAGACCAGTAGGTACGGTTATAAAGTTCGGACCTTAATTAGAATTTAATTTGAGGAATTATTTAAAAAGCTATTGAAGCTCGATAAGTGAGATAATATTAGGATTAATAGAGTTATTTTGAATAATTTGATGAATTGAGGTTTGGGGCAGAAGTAAGGACCTTAAGAATAATGATGTAATATGTGGGAATATTAGGAAACTTAATAACCCCTTTGAGGTAGGTTTTAAGTATAAGAATCTATGACGTGAGATGTGTCGACAGTCTACATTATATATTATCAGAAGACTAAAAATGTATACAATTGGAATAATGGCATAAGGATGTATAAAATACCTTTATTAATATTGAGATATCTAAGATGTGTGCATGCTTAGTATATAATCTTATGTGTATGACATACCTACCATACTTGCTATCACGGGAGGTTTACGTTCGCTTAGGGCCTTCTAATCCTTGTGTGCCCAGATTTAGTTTGGTACCTAGAGAACATAGTTCAAGGGAATGACTTAATTGTGAGTTATTAAGCCAGCTGACTATGGAGCGTAGGTATGTACGTGACCATGGATATGTTGAATTATCTTCGCCTCCATTTTTGTGTGTGGTGTTTATTCTAAGAATTCCTCAGAGATTCGGAATTTGTAATCCTTATGTACGTGATGTACCGGGATGGATAGCAGAGTATGTGTGCACCACAGCTTAGCCTCGGGGTGCTTGTATAGTATATTTATGATGTGAATAATATACGGTTCAATAAAAAGGAATTTGTTATGTTTAAATTGCGAGAATAATTTATAGTAACTACTTGTGGAATTAAAAAAGGGATAACATGCCGTGAATTGTAATGCTAACAATTGAGAATCCGAGTTCAAGTAAAGCTATTTATTTAAATAATAACATTGGGAATTCATATTGTGAATCGAGTAGTTGGATTAGAACTTATGATGGTTTAGTTAGATAAATAACACATGTATGGGTACAGGAACGTTAGGAGTGCACTGTGACGAGAGGTGAGTATTTCATGTGAGAGAACGTCCTAACATGTATCTTGCATTCATTGTTTTAATTGTTATTAAAGCACTTGATGTTTTTAAAATACTCTCCACATTCGGGCTCTGACCCATTTGCTTTCAAATCTATCTTTTTGTAAAAACCATTTTTAGGTGCCCAGCCACAAGGACACCATGCATAGTATTCCCAGTCAGGTGACGAGCTGTAGCTGTTGTGGAAGTTACAGGGCCTTTCTAGTAGACGCTTCATTTGCCTTGACTCTATATTCAGATTTCATCAGTTGTAGGGCATGTCTCCCCTTTCTTTTAGAGACATTTCATTTTATATTTCAGTTATTCAGACTTTGGTTTTGTAATTAATTCAGTATGCAGACTTGTTCTATTTCATTTCATATTGGGATTGTTGTGAGGAGTATTTCCTCGAGACTCATCTTTACTTGTTGATTCATTATAGTTGGACTTTATCGTGAATGGTTGTGTTACTTTTCTATATTTCATTTATTGCATGTTAATCAGATTTAATTTAAAATTTGACAACTCACTTTTTAAATACTAGGTGGTTAGTAATCATTAAAAATGTTTTCGACAGTGATGCTATTAACTGGACCAACTTGGCATTTTGTATTGATTTAATAAAGGAGTAGCTACCCGGTATTTAATTAGTCGGGGTGTCACAGCTTCTTGCCATCGCCCACAAAAATGTATCTTTCACCATCATTTGGCTTTCGACAACTCAAGCAACCCTTTATAGACACACTGATGTGAGTGGTTGCACCAGAATCTGTCCACCAGGTGTGTTTAGGTACCGATGTCAAATTAACCTCAGAACAAACTAGGTTAAGAAGTTTACCTTTCTTGATACGCCAAGCATGATAGTTGGTACATTGTTTCTTCCTATGTCCCGCAGCTCCACAGAAGAAACAACCATCAACATTTTTTTCTTTATGTTGTTTCTTTGGATATGGAACCACTACAGCTTCTTTATCCTTCTTTATTTTCTTCCCCTTGTCCTTGTAAGTACTAGACAAATGAGAACTTTCTGTCTTATCTTGCTTCAGTCTTTCCTCTTCTTGCACACAATGTGAGATGAGCTCATTAAGAGACCAAATATCCTTTTGGCACCAGCTTTAGCTCACCTTAAATTGAGTGAATTGTGTGGGAAGAGATATCAGAACCAAATGCACAAGCTAATCCTCAGAGAGATCAAGCTTAAGTGCTCTTAACTTTGAAGCGAGATGAGACATTTTTATAATGTACTCCCTAATGTTCCCATTACCTTTATATTTTATTGAGATGAGACTTGCCAAAAGTGTACTTGTTTCAGTCTTTTCATTTTTGGCAAATTCGTTCTTAATTTCTTCTAGAAACTCTTTGGCTGTCTTTATCATTTCCGATATTGTGCCCCTGAATGCTTCTGGAATGGACTTCTTTATGGTCATCAAACACATGCGATTTGACTTCTCCCACCTTTCAAAGTCCTTTTTGTCATCACAGGAACTTTTATCCGTAAGAGGTGCAGGAGAAGGAACCCGTAATGCAAGGTCCAGATCCATGACACCAAGAACTATATTAAGGTTCTCTTGCCATGACTTAAAGTTTGTGCCATTAAGCATGGGAATAGAATTAATACTGGCAGTAATGTTGGAAGCAGAACTGATAGTTGAATCAGAGAACAATAAACAAATAAAACTAGCTTATATAAGTCTTAAATCAAAAATAAATTTAAATAAAGGACAAATCCCATTTTAAGATATCGGACGCTCTATTAATATTTGATATTTGGAAAAAATATTAACTTGTAAGTAATATCTTGCCGTAATAATCAAACACTGATAATAAGAACATATTGAATAATAATTCTTCCTTTGGGCCGATTTATTATTCATATGTAAAAGTAAATAATTATCACGCGCTTATTATTAAAGTGGCACATGTAATTTTGTTAAAAAATAATCTTCCTTTGGGCCGATTAATATTCACATAAATTACATGCACGTAATTCTTTTTATATTTCGAAATAAAATTAATTTTGAACAAAAGAGGTCACTTTGGTGACATATTGTTTAAATCAATTTATCTCAAAATATATATATATAAATACACCAAAATTTGAATTTAAATTTGTATATGGGTTCAAAACCCCTTTGGCTCCAGACTTGAAAGGTCATGGGTTCAAAACCCTTTGGCTCCAAACTTGAAAGGTCATGGGTTCAAAACCTCTTGAGATCCTTCATAATTTTCATCATTTAAGAGGCTTAAATATGAAACACCAAGAGTTGAACCTTTAACCTTCCACTACCATCAAATCAACCTTTATACTTATTTTTTTTTTAAATCATATAAAATCAACCGCTAGTCCAAATTTCATGAATTTTATACCGTTGGAATCGTAATGAAACAAGAATATTTCTGAATCCAAAATTTTTTTGAAATATTAAAACTTTTTGAAAAAATATTTGCAGTCAAAAATTAATATCAATACCTTCCTAATATATTCTCAACAATTTAACATGAAATAGCTCTGATACCACATGATGGATTAATTTCTATTTTGTGAAAACTATCACACACACAAGAACATTCATATTGAATTATTAAGAAATATAAATATTGATTTTGCGGAAGCGTTCCTGAATCCATGACAGAAAGTTAAAATATCTGAGTCTGAGGTCTTATGCTCTTCCAGATCAACACTTTTATTTCCTCTCTAAATTTCTCTCTGAGAATGGGAATCAGAAGATTGGTGTTGTGTGATCTGGGGACCATGACCCCTATTTATATCACAATCTTGTTTTTTCATATTTCGTATATTTCTATTTTAACCCATCATAAAAATAGAAATTACGCTTGTCTCTACACAATAAAACCCACACTTTAATAATATATTAGTAAGGCCCCAAAACTTAAATTAATCACTTTAATTGGCCTACTTTTATTTGATAGCCTACAATTCATATTTATTTTATAAATAAGCCCATATTTTAATTTTACTCTAGCAGGTCCATGGTGACAAAACAATCTTGACAACGGGGCTGATCTGCTAATACCAGTTCCCCCACCACTTTGCGGTGTCCTAATTATTGGAGAAGAAACAATTGTTTATTGTAGTACTTCTGCATTTAAAGAAATCCCAATTAGTCCTATAGGTCACTTAATGTTGTTTATAGTTTTGTTCAATGTGTCAAACTAGTCTCTCTGTGTGTGTGTATTTGTACTAGTAAATACCCATGACGATAGCACTATTATATGGTTTTACGCCATTATGACCTTAACTATGACACAATTTTATTTATGATACGCCTATGCATATTGATATTTATGTTAAAAAAAAACAGGGGTGTCATTGAAGCCTTGCCTACGACACATCATTTTAATTTATAATTTTGAACAACAAGAGTTGCATCTGTAAATTTAAGGGTATAATTTATGATTTTTATTCGAAGTGGGTAGCAGAGTGTGCGATGTGAAAGTGTGAATTTGAATTTAAATACGAGAGATAATGTGATGTTAGGATACAAAAGTATTTGACTCACACCATGCCATGTAGGGTTAATATCTTTCTACATACCTTTCTACCATGCCATGTAATACATTCTGTGAATAGTAAAGCACACTCTTTCCATAATTCCATTATATATATATACCTTGACAAAAAATACCTTAACAACCCATTAATTTTCATTCTTATGTTGTAATTGGTCCGCGTGTTTGTCAATACACACACCGTACCCCCCACCCGCATGTCACAAGCGTGTCCGTTGCCACTGGCGCGGACCAATTACAACATAGGAATTAAAATTAATGGGTTGTTAAAGTGTTTTTTTTTTTGTTAAGGTTCATTAAAATGTCCATCTTTTAGGTTCACTTTTGAACCTCTCCATATATATAAAGGAGATAGAATTTTTTTAGTTTTATGGGCAAACCTTGATTAATTATTTTCATTTCATTTCGTGTGTCAATCTAGTCCATCACGAGAGCCTATGGAAGAGTTGATGCTGATGGTTGTAGGTACTTGCTTGGTGATCATTATGGGCTTCTTCATTTACTTGTTATAACCCATGAGAAAGAAAAGTGAGTAAGAATTCTTCTATCCTATACTATAAATCAACGAGCTACCTTGATATTTTTCTAGCTGGAAAACTGTTTAGTTTACCCATGTGGAAAATAGTGTAGCTTGATTGTTTAAATAATTTTTTATTTTATATTTTCTTCTAGAGTTACCGGGCTTAAAATTGAGCTCCTGGGGGAAACTTCAATTGCATCGACGATATCATATCTTGATAATGCATTTGTGTATGTTGGCTCAAGCTTTGGAGATTCACAAGTATGTAAAAAATGAAGCTTATATGTCAAAAGTTTCGTGGTAAATGTTTATTTCCAGGAAAACTTTATGTATGCTCCAATTTTCCTTAGTTACTTTTCTGATCGAGGGATCTTATATATTTCCCTTCTAGTATTGGACATGAATTCTTTATGATTATATTTTCATTATGAATTTTGTTTACACTTTTAGCATTGGAAAAATGGTTCCATTTGTATTTTAGAGTAAGAGATCTGATATCTTTTCTTTGCGCGTCGATCTAAGAGGTTTCTTCAGGATAAGCAAGGAACTGATTAAGGGTTATCAGAGATTTGGAAATGAATCTTTATTCAGGAAGAGTCTTCCTTTGAAACTCTGTATTTCATGCAAAGATTTTTTTGATGGGGGAGAATTCATTCAAGTAAGTGGGGTAATGGAAGGAGTGTTCAAGAATGTCGTCTCCTTTTCTGCCGGTAGCAAGGGAGAGAAATGGGAAAAAATCTCAAGTTGTATGCAGGGAATTTTGTTTAAAAAAGAAACAAAGTTTTATTAAAGATAGGGAAGGCAGTGAGAGGATTGTCAATTATAAGGAAGGTCCCAAGAATGCAAGAGAGAAGTTGTCTCAAGAAAATAGATAAACAAAAGCAAGCAGATGACAACTGTTTTTTTGTTTGGGAAATGCAACAAAGCAGTGGTTTGCTTAAGACTGGATCGCGATGTGCATTGGTACGTGGTACTTACCTGGACGGAACGTTATACAGTGGGAGTCTACTTAGCTGGATCACTTTTTTGGGTTGCACTCTTATTTATAGTTTTCAATTTGGAAGGAAAAAACAACAAGACCAACCAAGCTCAAACACACCGGTGTGACACCCCGACTAATTAAATACCGGGTAGCTACTCTTTTACTAAATTAATACAAAATGCCAAGTTGGTTCAGTTCATAGCATCACTGTCGAAAAACGTTTTAAAAATTACTAGCCACCTAATATTTAAAAAGTGAGTTGTCAATTTTTAATTAAATCTGATTAACATGGAATAATAAGATTCTGAACTGCTAACATAACCACCACAACATAATGACAATAGAATAACCATAAAATAGTAATGAGTCTGGAGGAATACTACTCACAACAATCCAAATACTGGAATAAACCAATACTAAGTCTGCATCACTATATTAATTACAACCAAAAATCTGATATGACTGGATAAAAAAAAGTGTCTAAAAGAAATGGGGCGACATACCCAACAGATGAGAAAAATCTGATAACATAGAATCAAGATCGAAAGTGGAGGCGACTACTGTCAAGGTCCTGTAACTTCCACAGCAGCTACCGGTACGTCGCCTGAATGGAACTCTTATGCTTGGTGTCCTTGTGGCTGGGCACCTAAAAGGTTTTTACAAGAAAATATATTTGGGAGCAAATGGGTCAAAGCCCGATGGTGAAAACAGTTTAAAATATAGCAAGTGTTTTAATGACATAAAATAATGAATGCAAAATACATGTTAGGTGTTCTCTCATGAAATACTCACCTCTCGACTATCTGTGTACTCCTAACGTATCCGTAATCGAATATAGTTATGCCCGTATCTAACTGGTCCAATATAAAATCTAACGTTACTATACGATTCACGATTTAATTCCCGACATCTTATTTTAAACAGAGTGTTTTACTCTTCTACACAATTTTCCATTTTAGTACTACTAATCACTAGAGATCTTCCATTTTATCTTTTACAAAACGTTGATATTATAGATACTCACATTTATACATGACAGTTCATTTCAATTAGCAGTATATTATTCTCATCATAAATATACAATACTAGCACCCCGAGACTAAGCTGCGGTGCACACATACTCTGCTATCCAATCCCGGTACATCACGTACATAAGGACCACGCATTCCGAATCTCTCAGGAATCGTTCTCAAATAACAACAATCACACAAAATGGAGGCAAACATAGTTCACATCACATGGGTCACGCACATACCTACGCTCCCATGATCAGCAGACTTATTAACTTCTCAATAAGTCCTTCTCTGACCTATGTCCTCGAGGTACCAATCTAAATCCCCTCGTAGGCACACAAAGATTAGATGACCCTAATCGAACGCAGACCTCCCATGATAGCAAGTATGGTAGGTATGTTTTACACATAAAACCACATATACTAAGCATTCTCACATCTTAGATATCTCGAATTATTAATATAGGTATGCTTCTCATTATTATACCGTCATTTAATGTTATACGTTTATAATTCCCTATTCATGTATATTAACGTTGTCAATTCTTCTCACGTCGTAATTAGGTACTCGTTTCCTAATCCATAAATGTCATTCGGTTTACTTAAAGATTCTAAGTTTTACTCCTCACATACTTCAATCTCTCAATTATACTCACTGGTCAGTAAGGGGAGGATTATCATTCCATTAAATAAGTCTACGGGAACATTTGAAATGAAATTAGCCCTAAAAGGCCATTATGTCAACTCGTTAGAAGTCTCGTTCGAACGAATGGCTTTGAACGAACTACCAAATCGTTAGAAGGGATACTGTCATCTCGTTAGAAGTCTCATTCGAACGAGGTCATTCGAACGACCTGGGCAGGTCTTCTAACGAGATGGCAGAACATGCCCAGAAACCTGCAAATTCATTTTTCTTCAAATTTCTCTTCTCTAAATCCCTACTAAGATCATCCCAATTAATTTTTAACGTTTTTAAACTAGTCTAAGTCCTCCTAGGTCGCTCTGTAACATATATTTGGGGTCAATGCTTCCTAAATTAACATGTAATCATCATAATTTTCAAACCTTGTCCCAAACCCTATAAATATAAACCCGGAATTTTAATGTCTACAAGTACTCCTTATAAATCCATTTTTTTATCATCAAAAGATATATTTTGGATCTGGAATTCATCCATAACCATTCTAAATGCAATCCGTATCCAAGATTATGAATTTTATCTCCAATTTCATGGGTTTGCATCAAACTTTCAATATAAGACAAATATTCAATTCTAAGCATGGAGGAAACATTCGCTTGAAATTATGTAATTAAACCACTTGCCTTAGATGTTCTGATTTGATGTTGAAGGATGAAGGTTCATTCTCATCTTTCTCTCTACAGATTTCTCCCAAAGATGGTGATGGTGGCTAGGGGTTTCTTTCGGAACCTCTTAGGACTCTCCCTTTAACTCCCGTAGCCCACTACTTGATAAATGTTGATAATGGACTTAATGGGTTCATTAATAATATAAAATTAACTCCTAAAATTCGTGGGTTTTAATTTTCTATTTTTAAAATTACCAAATTACCTTTCTGGGTTGCCGGTATGGCCCAAAAATTCCTCGGGACCCAAATTAAACCCCCGGCTAGTGTTTTCTGTCTATTTCGACCCTTCCGTACATGTTGTCGCACTCAAAATGACCATTCGGTTGATAAAATTATAATTCACTTTTTAATTCAAATAATTTCATTCCTGACGCGATTGACACGCACGTCCCAACTAAATTTCCAAATTGTCGTATTTCTGCCTCGCGACAATTTTAACATTTTTAATACTCATGAAATTTTCAATTTTAACATCATAATCAAGTACCAACTCACATCTCGCTAGTATTTATACCCGAATTAATTTCCAATTAATTCTCATTTAATTCAATTAATCCCTTAAATAAAATCGATAAAATTACGGGGTATTACATACTTCCCCCCTAATAACAGAATTTCGTCCCGAAATTCGGAACTAAAGAACACCTGGTGAAAATAGCTTCGGATAATGCTCGCGCATCTTATCCTCGCGCTCCCATGTGGACTCCTCAACATTATGATGCCGCCACTGAACACGTACTAACGGTACTATCTTCGACCTCAGTTTTCGCTCGCTTCGGTCCAAAATAGCAATCGGCCCCTCCTCGTAGGAACTATCGGGCTGAAGGTCAATGTCCTCCAAAGCAATGTGAGTATGGGCCAAATCATCCCTAAGATATTTCCTTAGCGAGGAAATATGGAACACATCATGGATCCTATGTAAGTGCTCCGGTAACCCAAGTCTGTATGCGACTGGCCCAATCCTCTCGATGATAGGAAAAGGCCCCATGTATCTTTGTGCCAGTTTCCCCTTCTTCCCAAAATGCATGATCCCCTTCATCGGAGATACTCTGAGTAACACCTGGTCTCCCACCTTGAATTCTCTGAAGAACCTCTTGGCATCAGCATAGCTCTTCTGCCGATCCTGAGCTACCCGAATACGACTCCGTATCATCTCTATCCTTACCGAAGTATCCTGAATCACTTCCGGTCCAAGGAGTTTGTAATCCCCCACCTCTAACCAACATGTTGGGGAACGACAAGGTCTACCATACAACGCCTCAAATGGAGCCATGCCAATGGTGAACTGGTAGAAGTTATTATAGGCAAACTCCACCAGTGGAAGGTACTGCTCCCAACCACCTCTAAAGTCTAAGATGCACATACGCAATATGTCCTCCAACATCTGATTTATCCGCTCTGTTTGCCCATCAGTCTGAGGGTGATAAGCCGTACTCAACCGCAACTCCGTACCCATGGCCTCCTGAAAACTCTCCCAGAATCGTGAAACAAATATCTTGTCTCGGTCAGACACGATATTTAGAGGCACCCCGTGAAGTCTCACTATCCCTGCGATGAAAATCTCGGCATACTGTCCCGTAGTGTAATCTGTCCTTACGGGTAGAAAATGAGCAACTTTGGTCAACCAGTCCACAATTACCCATATGGAGTAGTGACCCCTCTGTGACGTAGGTAACCCCGTGATAAAATCCATGGATATGCTCTCCCATATCCACATCGGAACCTCTAACGGCTGTAAAAGTCCTGCCGATTTCTGATGATCCACCTTTACTAGCTGACAAGTGGCACATTTAGAAACAAACACAGTAATATCTCTCTTCATCCCGCTCCACCAGTATTGTCGTCTCATGTCTTGGTACATTTTATCCCCACCAGGGTGTACCTAGAACCATGAGCCGTGCGACTCTACCATTATCTCGTGTTGCAAGTCTTCCCCTTTCGGAATGACCAATCTCCCATTGAAGCGTAATCCCCCGTCTGACCTAATGGTATAGGACTCATCTCCCTCTGCTAGTAATCGAACTATCTGCTCCTGACAGAACGAGTCATTTGCTTGGGACTTTACCACTCTCATAACAATCTGAGGTGTAATAGTCATCACAGACATGAACGATCGGGCCACTGCATCCTGGCGTCCCAACTCCTTCCACTTAGCTTTCCACACCTCGACCACCTCATCTACTGGCCTACGGCTCAACGCGTTTGCTACCACGTTAGCCTTCCCTGGGTGATACTGGATATCGAACTGATAATCCTTCACAAACTCAAGACACCGACGTTGACGCATATTCAGCTCCTTCTGCGTGAAGAGGTATTGTAGGGACTTGTGATCTGTGAACAACCGAAATTTCTCCCCAGGAGATAGTGTCTCTAAATCCAAAGAGCGAATACGACTGCCGCTAACTCCAAGTCGAGGGTGGGGTAATTCCTCTCGTGAGGCTTGAGCTTACCGGAAGCATACGCTATGGACTAACTTTCCTGTTGCAGCACACCTCCAAGTCCTTATAAGGACGCATCGGTGTAAACTAAATACTCGACTCCCGGTCTGGGTAATGCTAACGCAGGCCCTGAGGTCAACTTGTCCTTCAACTTATTGAATGCCAACTGACAGGCATCGCTCCAGATGAAGGGCACACCTTTATGAGTCAGATGTGTCAAAGGGCCCTCTATCTTTGAGAAACCCCGAATAAACCTCCTGTAGTATCGTGCTAAGCCCAAGAAACTACGGATCTCAGTCGGTGTCATGGGATGTCCCCACTCCCTCACTGTGAATACCTTCCCCGGATCAACAAATATCCCCCGGTCTGAAATGATATTCCCCAGAAACTGAACCTTCTTCAGCCAAAATCCACATTTGTCATACTTTGCATAAAGCTCGTTCTGACGTAGCGTCTGCAAAACCTATCTCAAATGCTCGGCGTGCTCCTCTTCTATCCGGGAGTAAACCAGAATGTCATCAATAAAGACGATGACGAACTGGTCTAGGAACTCTCTGAACACCCTTTTCATCAAGTCCATAAATACGGCTGGAGCGTTGGTCAAGCCAAAAGGCATAACTCGGAACTCATAGGAACCATATCTCGTCAAGAAAGCAGTCTTCGAGACGTCCTATTCCCTGATACGCAACTGATGGTATCCTGATCGCAAGTCAATCTTTGAGAAGAACGAAGCTCCTCTCAGCTGTTTGAATAAGTCATCGATTCGGGGCAACGGATACTTATTCCGTATCGTGACCTTATTTAACTCCCGGTAATCTACACACAACCTCAACGATCCATCCCTCTTCTTTACGAACAACACAGGGGCACCCCACGATGAAGTACTCCTCCGGATAAACCCCTGACCCAATAACTGCTCTATCTGATCCCTTAGCTCTCTCATCTCCGCTGGAGCCATACGGTACGGTGCGCGGGCAATGGGCCGTGTGCCCGACGTCAAATCAATAATAAAATCTATCTCTCTACTAGGAGGTAATCCAGGTATATCCTGGAATACATCAGTGAACTCTCTAACGACTAGAATCTAATCAAGTGGTATCACCACTTCCTTAGAGGTCTCCTCCTCTATATAGTACAAATGAGTGGACGATCCTCCCTCAGGGCGAGGCATCGCCACTAAAAACATCTCCTGCCCGGGAATGGAAAATATGATAATCCTACTAAAACAATAAATCATGGCTCGGTACACAACTAGCCAATCCATACCAACAATCGCATCGTACTCAGTCATCTATAATACTAACATATCAGCAGATAAAGTAAATCTCCCGATCTCTATACCCATACCTCTACAGATAAAGGAAATCACAGAACCCCTACTCAACGATGAATCTACACAAGTTTTCATGCTATCTGCAGTGTCTAACAACCCCAAAGTGCGTGCAAATCTCGTGGCAATGAAACAATGTGTGGCCCCCGTATCAAATAAAATATGCCCTATAGTTCCCTGAATAGAGAACATACCCTTAATAGCAGGTGGATACTGTGGGACGGCGGGATGCTAGAGCTGATACACTCTCCCATACTGAAGTTGTCCCTGCTGGACTGGGACCGCTGGGATTGGTGGTAATGCTGTCATCTGTGGTGGTACTGGGAGGGCGACGGGAAACATAGGCCTCTGTGGCTCGTGTCGAGCACCCTGCTGCTGCTGCTGTGGGGCCCTGCCCCTATCAGGAAAATCCTGGCGTTTGTGACCAATCTTGCCACAAACGAAACACTTCCCCGGAAAGTTTCCCCCTCGCTGTCCCTGCTGCCCTCGGCCCTGATGGTCGTTACCATTCCTACCTTGACCATGTTGGCCCTGCTGAAACTGCTGCTGCTGACCAATCTGTCCCTGATGGCCATATCTGAAACCTCCCTGACCATTCCTGAAACCCCCAGATCTGAATCTCTTAGGATCCCCCTATTGGGAGCCCTGATCACCCTGCCTGTGCTGATCCTGAGCAGATTGTGCCCCGCTGGCACCATTTCCCCCAGTCCTGCCCTGATGGCTGGACTCTCCTGATCTCTTACTCTCAGACATGTGAAAGCGGTGATCTTGGAAATGAAGCAGTGATGCGTTAACCACGTCAGAGAAAGTGGCCAACGAAAGATTTCCCAACAAGTGCTGTCGGATCCTCCAAGTCAATCCATCCATGAACTTCTGAATCTTCTTCTCCTCAGTCGGAATCTCATCGAGAACAATGTTCAATAGATTAGTGAATTCGGCCTCATACTCGGCCACGGTCTTCCCCTCCTGCTTGAGGTTCATTAACTTCCTCCTCATTTCAGTGTGAACAGCTGATGGAAAATATTTGCGGTCGAACTGCACCCAGAACTCCTGAATAGAAAGGGTGTCTCTCTCCTCCACGGTGGTAATGGACTCCCATCACTGCAACGCTGATCCTACTTACTTGAAAGTAGCCAGTATCTGCTTCTAAACATTCGTGCACTCGTACATCCTTAAGTGCCTTTGAATGTCCTTCCTCCACTGACTGGACACAACAACGTCGGAGCTACCTGCAAACTCCGGAGGGTGTGCTTTCTGAAAAGCATCACGAACGTGTTCCCAAGCAGACGGGAATGCATGAGCCTAAACTGGCGCGACTATCGGTACCTGAGGTGGTGCCTGCTGTACAACTGCGAGGGCGGCATTTACCGCTTGGGCTACTATAGCAGCAACCTCTGCGGCATTCATGGTGCCCTGAACTGGTGCAGGTTGTGGTTCGGGCTGAGCATCCCTAGGAACTCACTGTGCACGTCGTGGAGGCATCTGAAATGAGAGTAAAGTATTATAAGTTCACAGTTATTATCTCAAAATAGCTTTAGAGCGAAACGTACATAAAAGAATACAACAGTCCTAAAATATAGGGTTATACATCAAAGAAAGCTCAGCGGAAACATAATAAGCCGTACAGATCCTAAGGACACAAGAACCTGATGCTATGATACCACCTGTGACACCCCGACTAATTAAATACCGGGTAGCTACTCCTTTATTAAATTAATACAAAATGCCAAGTTGGTTCAGTTCATAGCATCACTGTCAAAAAACGTTTTAACAATTACTAGCCACCTAATATTTAAAAAGTGAGTTGTCAATTTTTAATTAAATCTCATTAACATGCAATAAGAAGATTATGAACTGCTAACATAACCACCACAACATAATGACAATAGAACAAGCATAAAATAGTAATGAGTCTGGAGGAATACTCCTCACAACAATCCAAATACAGGAATAAACCAATACTAAGTCTGCATCACTATATTAATTACAACCCAAAATCTGATATGACTGGATAAATAAAGTGTCTAAAAGAAATGGGGCGACATGCCCAACAGATGAGAAAAATATGATAACATAGAATCAATATCGAAAATGGAGGCGTCTACTGTCAAGGTCCTGTAACTTCCACAACAGCTACAGTACGTCACCTGAATGGAACTCCTATGCATGGTGTCCTTGTGGCTGGGCACCTAAAAGGTATTTACAAGAAAATATATTTGGAAGCAAACGGGTCAGAGCCCGATGGTGAAAACAGTTTAAAATATAGCAAGTGTTTTAATGACATAAAACAATGAAAGCAAAATACATGTTAGGACGTGCTCTCTCATGAAATACTCACCTCTCGACTATCTGTGCACTCCTAATGTATCCGTAATCGAATCTAGTTATGCCCGTATCTAACTGGTCCAATATAAAATCTAACGTTACTATACGATTCACAATTTAATTCCCGACATCTTATTTTAAACAGAGTGTTTTACTCTTCTACACAGTTTCCCATTTTAGTACTACTAATCACTAGAGATCTTCCATTTTATCTTTTACAAAACGTTGATATTATAGATACTCACATTTATACATGACGGTTCATTTCAATTAACAGTATATTATTCTCATCATAAATATACAATACTAGCACCCCGAGACTAAGTTGCGGTGCACACATACTCTGCTATCCAATTCCGGTACATCACGTACATAAGGACCACGCATTCCGAATCTCTCAGGAATCGTTCTCAAATAACAACAATCACATAAAATGGAGACAAACATAGTTCACATCACATGGGTCACGCACATACCTACGCTCCCATGATTAGCAGACTTATTAACTTCTCAATAAGTCCTTCTCTGACCTATGTCCTCGAGGTACCAATCTAAACCCCCCATAGGCACACAAAGATTAGATGGCCCTAATCGAACGCAGACATCCCATGATAGCAAGTATGGTAGCTATGTTTTACACATAAAACCACATATACTAAGCATTCTCACATCTTAGATATCTCGAATTATTAATATAGGTATGCTTCTCGTTCTTATACTGTCATTTAATGTTATACGTTTATAAGTCCCCAATTCATGTATATTAACGTTGTCAACTCTTCTCACGTCGTAATTAGGTACTCGTTTCCTAATCCAAAAATGTCATGCGATTTACTTAAAGATTCTAAGTTTTACTCCTCACGTACTTCAATCTCTCAATTATACTCATTGGTCAGTAAGGGGAGGATTATCATTCCATTAAATAAGTCTACGGGAACATTTGAAATGAAATTAGGCCTAAAAGGCCATTCTGTCAACTCGTTAGAAGTCTCGTTCGAACGAGGTCGTTCGAACGAGGTCGTTCGAACGAATGGCTTCGAATGAACTATCAACTCGTTAAAAGGGATATTGTCATCTCGTTAGAAGTCTCGTTCGAACGACCTAGGCAGGTCTTCTAACGAGATGGCAGAACACGCCCAGAAACCTGCAAATTCATTTTTCTTCAAATTTCTCTTCTCTAAATCCCTAATAGGATCATCCCAATTAAGTTTTAACATTTTTAAACTACTCTAAGTTCTCCTAGGTCGCTCTTTAACATATATTTGGTGTCAACGCTTCCTAAATTAACATTTAATCATCATAATTTCCAAACCTTGTCCCAAACCCTATAAATATAAACCCAGAATTTTAATGTCTACAAGTACTCCTTATAAATGCATTTTTAAATCATCAAAAGATATATTTTGGATCTGAAATTCATCCATAACCATTCTACATGCAATCCCTATCCAAGATTATGAATTCTATCTCCAATTTCATGGGTTTTCATCAAACTTTCAATATAAGACATATATTCAATTCTAAGCATGGAGGAAACATTCGCTTGAAATTATGTAATTAAACCACTTGCCTTAGATGTTCTGATTTGATGTTGAAGGATGAAGGTTGATTCTCCTCTTTCTCTCTACAGATTTCTCCCAAAGATGGTGATGGTGGCCAGGGGTTTCTTTTGGAACCTCTTAGTACTCTCCCTTTAACTCCCGTAGCGCACTACTTGATAAATGCTGATAATGGACTTAATGGGTTCATTACTAATATAAAATTAACTCCTAAAATTCGTGGGTTTTAATTCCCCTATTTTTAAAATTACCAAATTACCCTTCTGGGTTGCCGGTATTGTCCAAAAATTCCCGGGACCCAAACTAAACCCCCGGCTAGTGTTTTATGACTATTTTGACCCTTCCGGACATGTTGGCGCACTCAAAATGACCATTCGATTGATAAAAATATAATTCACTTTTTAATTCAAATAATTTCATTCCTAACGCGACTGACACGCGCGTCTCAATTAAATTTCCAAATTATCGTATTTCTGCCTCGCGACAATTTTAACATTTTCAATACTCATGAAATTTTCAATTTTAACATCATAATCAAATACCAACTCACATCTCGCTAGTATTTATACCCGGATTAATTCCCAATTAATTCTCATTTAATTCAATTAATCCCTTAAATAAAATCGATAAAATTATGGGGTATTACAACCGAAAACGTTGGTCTTCCTGTTTTCGGGTCTGGTCTCGATCCAAGAAGTCTTAAGGCCAATTTATGTGGTCCGGTCCAAAAAATAAACAAAAATTGAACCGGGCCGGATGACTGTAAATTAAGGACGACATAAGTTTCGAACTGAAGTAATCCAGTTACATTCCAATCCCAGGAAGACCCTTGGATTCCTTTTTGGTCAAAATACTCCAAAAAGGACATGCAGGGACTAAGAACCACAATCCAGCACCTTGTTTAGACCGATATTGCCAGCTTACCAAAAAAGAAAAATTTCTCTGGGCATAACCCAAACAAAACCCACTAAATAAAAAAAATAGGACTCAATAATCTTCAGGGTACTTCATAGTGCAAGAACATGTGCACTGTATATTCATCAGATTTCTTACACGCGAAGCACCAATTCACTTTAATCTTTCTGTATTTATGAAGGTTGTCTCTGGTTGGGATTGCTCTCCGTGCCACCTCCCACATGAAAAATTAAACTTTATTTTAGGTGTGAGCTTCTCGAAATAAACTTCTTGGGGGAAAGCCACTCCCGACTCCGGACAATGATGAAGGTATAAATATTTGACAGAGAAATCCCATGCCTTACCCATGGTTGAAATTTCTGAGTCCTCACCTTAGCCTTTAAAATCTGCATCATGAAGCACCCCAAAGAAAGCTGTAATTATATACAGCTCCCAATCCTGGAAGGCTCCGTTGAAAAATGCCCCCCCCCCCCCCCCCCCCCGGAGAAACATCAGAATTAGTATAAGCATTGAGATCACAAGAGTTGTTATATGCAGTTGAAAATGATTTTTTAAGAGGGCCATCTCCACACTAGTGAGGGAGAAATCTAAATAGATTTTCAAATGCGAACAATTCGTTAGATAGGTCTTTCCAAAGACAGGCTTCATAGATTCGACATATCCCTATTAAATAAGCATCCATTCCTTGCCCCATACTTGGTGATGTAAAACAACAGTGTTGTTCATATGACAGTGACTGATGTGGAACAACAATGTTGTTCATATGAACCGTGACAGTAGAGTAACAGCTTGCGATTGAGTAGACATAAATCAAGTGACTCTTGCACTATGATAAGGGGTAAACCTCAATATGCACTATGTGAAGAGATAAATCACAAAAAATCACTTATATAATTTATAAATATTTATTTAAATGAGTGATTTAGGTGTTAATTCATCTCCTCCATTGTTTTCTCTAATGAGTTAAGTGTGTATTATTTTAATATTTTGTTTCCTTTTTTATTTGCCTATATATAGGCGGCAAGAGGTGTAATCTTGTAAACACATCATTCTTACTCACAATATAATTAGGAGTTTATTCACCTTTTGAGGTCTTGTGAGGCTTCTACCTTGTGCATTCAAGGGTTTACGGGTCAATCCCTTTATTTCACCACTTTTCGCTACGTTAGTTGGTATCAGAGCCTTGATTTTGCCTGGCTCGATGGCGGAAGCAACCACTCCGATGACGCAAATCGATGAGTACATGCCCTTTTGGCTGTCGTGCAGGTTCAAGAATGATGGGTGGAAGAAATGCATTAGACTGTCCAACGTGTGGATCAAATGGTGTAAGAGATATAAAAAACACTCGCTACGCTTGGTGTTGACGTCGATGCGCGTCAAAACCCAAGTAGGGGTTAGGCCCGTGAGGTTGCTCATGGCCGCCAAATCATGGGTCGAGGTGGTGCAGAATCAGACTCAAACGAGTTGGAAGAAGATATCTTGAACGTTCGCGGTTGGAGGGATCATCGCTAATATAGGAATGCTGATCTTCCTGAATATAAGATGAAAATTGATATTCCACATTTTAATGGACATCTTCGTATTGAAGATTTCTTTGATTGGATTTGTACGGTGGAAAGTTTCTTTGATATCATGAATATCTTCGAAGATAGGCAAGTGAAATTAGTGATTTACAAATTAAAAGAAGGCGCATCAACTTTGTGGGAGAAAATGCAGTGCAGCAGGAGGCGCTAAGGGAAATAACTTGTTAGAACATGTGTGAAGATGAAAAGACTTATGCAGGCAAGATTCTTACCTCCAGAGTATGAACAAATGTTTTATCAATAATATTTGAATTCTCGGCAGGGAATACGGTCAGTCGTTGATTATACGGAGGAGTTTTACAAACTAAATGCACAAAACAATTTGACTGAGATAGAGAGCCAACAGAATTTCTAGATTCATACAAGAGTTGCGACTGGAAATTTGTGATTTGATTAGACTCCGCACCATGTGGAGTTTATCAGAAACAACGAATATTGCAACTAAGTTGAAGGCTCAGTTGGCGAGATCGACAAAGCAGACAATAATAGATAAAGGGAAGTTTATACCAACCACCTAGTTTTAATCTCGAGCCAACGTTCGTGATCCAGGAACGGGTACCAGTCGTACCTAGGGTGGTCAACCGGATCCTCTGATGCAGTAAAACCGACCTTACCTTGGCCAGTACGCTTATCCTGGAATGATTAAATGCTATCGCTATTAACAAGCATGACACAAGTCTAATGAGTGTCATATGAGGCTGCGAGTAAACATGGTTGAGAGCGCAGAAGGGGAAGAATATGAACTAATATAAGATGAGTATGATGAGGCAGAGATCGCAGGGCCTGAAGACAAGGACCATGTGGCCTGTGAGGTGCAACGATTATTACTGCCCCAATGAAGGAAGTTGATTATCAACGACACAACATATTCAAAACTCGTTGCACGATCAACAAGAAAGTGTGCAACGTAATAGTGGAAATTGGAAGCAGCGAGAAAATTATGTCTAAAGCATTGGTTAAGGCCTTACAGTTGCAGATTGAGAAATACCTATCATCGTATAGAATCGACTGGATGAAGATATGATCAGAAGTGTGTGTAACAGGCCTATGACGAGTTCCTTTCTCAATTTGAAAGCACTATAAAAATGAGATCATCTGTGATGTCATAGACATGGATGCTTGTCATGTAATACTTGGGAGGCCGTGGTAATATGACGGAGGTGCCACCCACAAGGGCAAGGATAACGCGTACCAATTTGCGTGGCATATGAAGAAGTTTGTCCTTATTCCAATCAATGAAAGAGATACTGTACCCATTGGTTCTAAAATGGAGGGGCGGACTTTCTTAATGTTAGAGGAGAAAGTTTTGAGAGTTGAAAAAGGAAGAGAAAGAGGGAATACCACTGGTTGTGAAGGAAGAGATTATATAAGCTACGCTAATCCTTGAGATTCTGCAACCAATTATGGCAGAATTTCAGGATCTAATTTTTGCAGAGTTACCCGATCACATACCACCAATACGTGACATACAACATAATATTAATTCGATGTGCGAGTCTAGTCTATCGAAATTATTCTATTACTGGATGAATATTAAGGAGCATGAGATTTTACAACAACATGTTGAAGATCTGTTATAAAAAGTACTCAAGAAAAGTATTGAGTCCTTGCGTTGTCCCTGCCTTGTTGGTGCCCAAGAAGGACGAAAGTTGGAGGATGTGCGTGCATAGACGCACTATCAACAAGATCACTGTGAACTACAGATTTCCGATCCTAAGGCTCGATGACATATTGGATATGCCAGAAGGATATAGGTCTTCACCAAAATAGACCTATGTAGTGGTTATCACCAGATTTGGATCCGGCCTGGAGATGAATGGAAGACAACCTTCAAGACCAAATAAGGATTGTACGAGTGGATGGTTATGCCATTCGGGTTGACAACTGCTCCCAGTACCTTCATGCGACTTATGAATAAGGTGCTCAAATCAATCATTGGTAAATTTGTTATTTATTTCGATGACATTTTGGTATATAATCGTAATGCGACGGATAATATGGGGAACTTGAGAGAGGGTTTGCTGACTTTGTGTGCCCACAAGTTATATATAAACTTGAAAAAGTGCAGTTTTATAAATTATTGTTTTGGGGCTTTATTGTGGGGTCGAATGGACTTCGCGTTGACAAAGAAAAGGTGCGAGCCATAAGATATTGGCCCACACCTGAGACAATGACCGACGTATGCAGTTTCCATGGACTTGCAATGTTCAATCGAAGGTTTATCCGAAATTTCAGCACCATAGCTGCACCACTGACTTCCTCTATGAGGAAGGGACAGTTCCTGTGGGGAGCGGAGCAGGAGGCTAGCTTCACGTTACTGAAGGAAAAACTTTGTTCTGCACCAGTATTGACCTTACCAAACTTTGATAAACTATTTGAGGTTGAATGTGATGCCTCAGTTATAGGGATTGTGATTGTTCTGTCTCAAGAAGGAAGGCCAATAGAGGTTGAATGTGATGCCTCAGTTATAGGGATTGTGATTGGATTCAAGGGTTTAGGGTTTGATCCTTTTATTTCATCGCTTTTCGCTACGTCACTTGGCTATGATAAATTTTCTCCCAACAGTGTCACTACGAGTCAAGAATCTCCTCATTCTTTTGCAAAGTTGAGCTTGATTAAATTTCACTAGGCGTTTTATCTCCAAACCTCCATTTTTATATGGGAGCTTGCTATATATCAACTCATAAGATGATACTTTTATCCGTTCCCATGCCCTTTTAAAGAAAATGATTCTGGAATTTCTCTTGCCACTGAGATTGGAATAACACTATGGGTCCATTTGACAGGCAAGTGGTTTGAGCGGAAAAAAATTCCATGGCTACTTTTATCATGGCAAAATTTGCCATGGCAAATCCTCAAGTTTTCCAGTTGTGTGCATTTGATAGCATTATATTTTCAGGTGGCAAATCCTATTCTTTTGATAAAATTTTTAGGGATTATGATAAGAGAGAAAGTGTTTGTACGTATATTACATGGCGAGTGACTTAATAATGGAAGGGTCTGATATTAAAAAAAAATACGATATTGAAAAGTTTGATATAAAAAAGTTCTGATATAAAGAAAATGGATGTAAAGAAGAATAAGAGGAATATGATTTAAAAAAATTATATTAAGAAAGTTTTGATTTAAAAAAAAATGATATAAAGAAGAATATGATATTAAAAAAATATGATGTGAAACAATCTTATCATATGGCCATATTTGATTTTAAAAGTGATGATATGAAAAAATTGTGATATAAAAAAGAGTGATAAAAAACTGATATAAAGAAGAATATGATATTAAAAAATCTGAGGTAAAAAAAAAATCGGAAGGAAAAAAAACCTGATATATAAAACAAAATCTGAAATGAAAAAAAAATGATATAAAACAAACCATTGATTTAATAAAATTAAAAAAACCTTAATTTTAACAAAAAAAATTGAACAAATCTTGGGTGGCAAAATTTTCTTTCGGTATAAGCAAGCCAAAATTTTCCACAAAAAGATGGAAAAGCATGACAAATTGCATGTTGCATGAAAAAAAATTCACGTCAAATTGTGTTTATCAAATGCACATAGAAGTACAAACGCGCATTAAAATGGGAAAAAACTCATTTTCCAGCAAATTATGCCTATCAAATGGACCCTAACATCCATAAAGCAAGTGGGGAGTGTACTCGCAAGAAGCACAAATTACCCTGTGGAGAGGCATTGAAACTTCCATCCGACCACTCTCTTCTCATACCTCCCAACAATAGGGGCCCATGACAATATATTGTTAAATTTTGCCCTGTTGGGTAATCCCAGATAATTCATGGGGAGGATCCTAACGTGAAACCCTATGATTATAACCAGCCTTAAAAGTTTATATCATTACCAATACTGCCCTTACAAATTTATATCATCGCTAATACGATAAATAACGAGATTCATCATATTTATCTTTGGAAAATTTAAAAGTACCAACCTAAGGTGTCTCCTGCCCCCAAACCATTTATCAACTGCCAACAATAATTGGGAAACGGTTACCTCCTTACCTCCAAACTATCCAGATGAGAAGCTGGCAATGAATCCTTCTGACGCAGCACTGTCCTTAAGTTTTAAGGGCCGGTGATTCTCGTGGAAATCTTTTTTCAACCATCTTCAATCGTTATCCTAGAACATTCTTCTGCGTCATTAAACTTATATGGACAGTCGGTATTCCTTCAAAAGTACAAGTATTTCCTTGGTTTGTTGCCCATGGGAGGGTTAACGCTTGTGAATTTGTCTAAAAGAGATGGCCTAACTAGAAACTATTTCCTAATTGGTGTGATTTATGATGAAACTCAAATGAAGATTTAAATCACATGTTTATTCATTTTAACATGCTATAATTTGATGGTATAAAGTTTGGGGTGGATTTGGTGTGGAGAGAGTGCTTCGTAGACATACCAAAGAATATTTTCTTATGGAAACGGTGCTTCATGGAGATAGGCACAAAGCACACACATTTATGAAGATGCATTGTGATGGTGGATTTTTGGATTATTTTGAAGGAAAGCAATTCAAGATTTTTTTAAGATGAGAAGATTGAGAAAAAACTGTAACACCCCGCCCGCCCGGGGAGAGCGATCGGAGCGCTACTATCTATAAAACTAAACGAATCCACAATATAACAAGGTATAGAGCATCTAAATCCCATAATAGAAAAAGAAACCACTAATCTCATCTTCAAATTAAATACAACAATTCTCTCGAAATAATTACAACAATCTAACTATCTCGAAAACAAATAAATCTCCAACTCCTCTATACATCAAAATAAATGCAATCTTCTCATCTCTTGTATTAAAATTCTTCCCAAATAATCCTCGCTAAAATCATCTCAATTGGTCCATAGCACTCAAATCCGTGCTCACCTGCCAACTAAGAAAAAGATGGGGAAGTAATACGACAGGAATATGCTCAACAAAGATGTTAGCGATGAACAAAGTGCAACAATACGACTACGAATACTCAAATCAAATAATGCAAATCTCAATAGCATTTTATCAATAAATTTCTCAACAACACATTAACCGGAGTCACCGGGCCTCACCATACCGCGCCATACTTTATCAAGTAGCCGGAAAAGGAGTCTTGGCGGGTGCCCAACATCAGTGTCATATTAAAATCTCATGACAGCGTGCTCAAAACAACATGAATAATACCTCGTGAATGAAAATAATTCCAACAATTTTTTTATTTTAGATTTCCAAGAATTTAACAATTCAAAATATGAGTTCAATTAACAAGAATTCAACGAAATAAACACTCGCGAGATTTCAGGAGCATATTGTGTAAAACCCCATACCTCAAAATCATCACATAATTTCAGCCTCAAAATCTAATCACACCATCACGTTCTTCTCGTGAAAACAATCACATCTCGTTCTAGCCCAAACTCGAGAAAACACAAAATAAGCATTCTAATTTAAGGTTGAAATCTTGAATAAGTTTGGGGCTATGGTTTGTATCTGAAAGGGAGTAATTTTTTAGAGGTCTTCTGGTTGAAAAGTTTGAGAAAAAGTTATTTGAAAAGCCAAGCCACGAATTAGTTGATATATAAAGGATTAAGAGTTTGATTAAGAAAAGAGTTCTAATGAGATACAAGTACTAAAAACGACATTCCGGCCGATCGGACCGTTGGAATCGCTTGAAATTTTAATATGTTGTAGCGAACGGCGAGACAGGACTGTTCACAAAAATTCAGCTTAATCGGACGGTCGGTTTTCTAAAAATATTATTTTTACTAGAGAGTTTTATGTTCCGAGGACTCTTAGAGAGTTTTATGTTTTGAGGAGTCTTCTAAATAATAAAAATTCAATTAAAGCTCCATTTTAATTCCAATTCCGAAACCGTTTAAAATTCTCGCCTTTAAAAATAAAATCCAACATATTTGAGCAATAAAAATAATTTTATCTCAAAATTTATTATTCCTCTTAATTTCGAAAATACCCCAAAAATTACGCGGGTTGTTACAAAAACACGCATATAGGAGAAGATGAACTCCGCTGCAACTGCTTGGGCCTTTTTGTCTCCTTGTTTTGGAGAGGCCTTTTCCCCCCATCCCTTAACTAGACAAACTGCATATAGAGTTTTCATCTAATGCCTTTTTTTCAGATTTGGTCAGAAATATCTGTATCTGCTGGACAACTTGTCCATATCCTGTAATCATTTGAACATGAATGGAATTAATTATGTTTGTGATAAAAAATTATATGTGAAACTGCAAGCTGTAAGTATATTGTGAAACTACATGCTCATTGTTTCTTTTAAATTATATTTTCAGTTGTAACTTTATTTTTTATTCAAATACAGCTCATAAAGCTAAATCTTCAGCCCGATTCAAAAGGTTCTTCTGTAGAAGTTATAGAAAGGTATGTCAACCTGGGGCCAATTGTTGATTTCTGTGTGGTGGATTTAGAGAGGCAAGGACAAGGTCAGGTTATAACTTGCTCGGGAGCCTATAAAGATGGTTCTCTTCACATAGTTCGAAATGGAATTGAAATTAATGAACAGGACGGGCTTCTGTAAATACCCCCCTCCCTCGCTTTTTTTTTTTGCAAATTTCTTCCATTATCCATTTCTTTACATTGAAACTTAAACTGAGTAGAAATTCCACTTTGTAGGCATCGGTAGAACTTCAAGGGATAAAAGGAATGTGGTCATTAAAATCAGCTACTAATGACCCACATGACACCTTCTTGGTTGTTAGCTTCATTAGTGAGACACGGATTTTGGCAATGAACCTTGAGCATACGTTGGAAGAAACTGGGATAGAGGGTTTTCTACCTCAAGTGCAAACTTTGTTCTGTCATGATGTTGTATACAATCAACTTGTACAGGTATGTTCTGATGCCTAGATTCTTTTTTTGTTGCCTACTATTTTCTAGATATAATCATTTTCAATTGACCCCAAGTGAATGAATGTTTTTCTTGATTAATTTATATGTTCTAGTATTGATTCTTTACCCAAAAGGGGAAAAACATTTATGATAAATGAATTGAAGTTTAACTTGTCTATAGTCATTGTATTGTTGCACGTTGCAAAAAAAATCTTTAGGGTTCTTGGATGAGCACTCAGAACGTCAAAGGTCTCTTAGCAAATTTCTCTTGATCAATGTTAACCTGCATCCCTTGCAAGGAGACGTGGCATTTTTTTGCTCTTGCAAGAATGCAGGTTTCTTTAATATGCTCTTATCAGGAAAAAAAATGCAGGAAGCAGAAGAAACTGATAGTTATGGAATCTTTTGTGGAAGGACAATTTAAGATCGATTTTTCGAAATGAAATCGATGGAAATGAGCCCCATTTTAGGGTTTTATTAGTCATTTAATTTTATTTTGTTATTTTCTTTAATTTTTTTAATTGTATTTTCATTTATTTTTCTTTAGTTTTTAAAGCTAAGGATTAGTGATGACATTTTTGGAATTAGGAACTTAGCTTGGAGACTAAACTATTCCTCCCCTTTAAATACCCAACTTGTAAGCCTCATTTGACGTATACTTGAATTTTCAAATAGAAAAGAGTGTTCTTCTTTCTAAAAGTGTGTTAGATATTTTTAGGAGCGTTTTGACGTGTAGTTTACGTTAAATTGATATCAGAGCGGGTGTCGCTTTAACATTGGTGTTTGGTGTATCATTTTTTTTTCTTTTTTAATATTTTTAATCAAAACTTACACTACATTCGATGGCTACAAGAAAATCAAAACAACAAAAAGAGATTCAATAACTCACTCAAAGAATGAAAGAGTTGGTGCAAACACAACAACAAATAACCCAAAAGTTTGATCTCCTCATCCAACTCATTTCCTCTAAAATCCATTACCTTAATCCCAGACCTCCCACCACCACCACTGTCCAAACCCTAGCCTCTAACACCAACCCTGTTGCATTAACCCTAAACACAACCCCCCTACCCCACCCCCTCTCCAATTCCATGGCTGCCCCACCCCAGAAACCCTCTTTCGCCGCTATTGACTGCAACCAACACAATCCCATGGCTGTACACCTAACCCTAACCACAAACCACCACCCCTGCGGACTTAAAAATACCTCCCCTACCCTCGAAACCTTAAACCCCGACCCCTATGATCCATCCCGCCCTGCCTTCGGCCCGGGTTGGCCCTCAAGGACAGCCCCTGGGTTCGCCAACCTGCCCGCAACACACCTTTTTCCTCCCTCCCCACTTTCATCTCTACACCCTACCCCTCCACCGCCGGCAAACTTCTGAACGCCCACCCCCTCCATACCAGTCCCAATCCACCCCCATTTTTGGGGCTATACACCCCATACCTTCCTTACCCAGCCCCAAACCCTTCTACCTGCTTCCAAACCATGGTTTTTTATCCGGGTAGACGTTTTTAGGATTTCTTTGGAAGGGAAGAAGTAGAAATGAAGACCAAGATTTGTGGAGTGTGCACTCCTCAAGTTTCAGAAATTAATTTTTTTCCCCCACAAGTTTTTGGTACTTTTTTTCCTCATGAATCCGTGTATTTTTTGAACGCTCGAGGACGAGCTTGGTCTTAATAGGGGAGAGTGATGACAATGGGGCCCATTTTAGGGTTTTATTAGTCATTTTATTTTATTTTGCTATTTTCTCTATTTTTTTAATCGTATTTTCATTTGTTTTGCTTTAGTAAGGTAAGGAGTAGTAATGGCATTTTTGTAAATAGGACCTTAGCTTGGAGCCTAAGCTACTACTCCCCTTTAACCCTTTAAATACCTACTTGTAAGTCTCATTTGAGGTAGACTTGAATTTTGAAATAGAAAAAGAGTGTTTCTCTTAAAGTGTTAGATATTTTTAGGAGCCTTTTGACGTGTAGTTTACGTCGAAAATGCAATCGAGTTCAACTCTAATACAAATTGGCCTCTCTAGGGGGCCTGGGTGACGTGTTATAATGAAGTTTCTTAAACTTGTTATTTGTCGAGGCAAGAACGACATTTTTGGGGACAACTTCAGGATTCATTACAGCTGGGCATAGCGTTTTAATGGATGGATTTGATTTTCCAGCCAGATATAGGACTTATATGTTGTTAAAGTTCCGACAATGATAGAGAGGAATGTTTTCAGGCATGAGGGCAGCATAGTGACATACTCCAACATATATTGAAAATGATTATGCGAACAAAAATAAATTACTTGAGAAGCAATGAGGGGTTATGGAACACAAAGGGTCAGTCGGCCATTCACCAAAGGGGGTGACAGGGTGTGATGGCCTGCTATTGATATACATCAATCCTCCTTTCATGTGACAATCACATGTTTGGTATTGAGTTTGGGAGGTAAGTTTATGTTTCTATTAGTATGGGAGAGGGGAGAATGGTGAGGTTCTGGCAGGAACGTTGGTGGGGGGATGACTTACTAACGGTCAGATTTCCTTATCTATATCGATTATAAGGGGTTTGTTATTGCAGACTACGTGGTTTGGAGCGGTAGGAGGTGTGTAGAATCTCCAGTATAGGTGATAGTTTCATGATTCGGAGTTGGAGGATATGGGTCCTTGATGGGGATGTTGGTCAGAGAGAGGGTGTCAGAGGGGTGGGAGGGATGAGTTACGATGGAAGGGAAAATGGTGAGGTTCTGGCAGGAACATTGGTGGGGGGATGACTTACTAACGGTCAGATTTCCTTGTCTATATCGATTATAAGGGGGTTAATATTACAGACTACGTGGTTTGGAGCGGTAGGAGGTGTGTAGAATCTCCAGTATAGGTGATAGTTTCATGATTAGGAGTTGGAGGATATGGGGCCTTGATGGGGATGTTCAGAGAGAGGGTGTCAGAGGGGTGGGAGGGATGAGTTACGGTGGAGGGTAAAAGGGGAAGGAGGAATTTTGATAGATTTTTTTATAACCTTTTGAGAGGCGAGGGGACGAGGTCCCTTTCGTTTTCGTTATGGGTGGTGGGCGTACTAGGGCTCCGATGAAGGTGGCTTTTTTCATGCGAACGGTTGTCGTAGGGGTTATTCTTACCATTGATATTTAAGGCTCATGAGGAAGTTTATTGTGAATTGTTGTCATCTTTGTATATGTGATTATTAGTTAGACGATCACCTCTTACTCCATTGTATGTTGGTGAGGAGATTGTGGGGGGTGTTGGTCTTCTTTAGAGTGCATTGGGTGATGCCGAAGACTGGTGGAGATATTGGAGTCCTGGAGTGCGGTCCCGGTGAGGAAATCAAGGAGGGAGGCTTGGAGATCGGCACCCATATGCCTAATGTGATTGACGTGGATGGTGGATTTTCGATAGATCTTTTTGTAACTAGAACAAGAGATGTTTTGAAGGTACGGAGTCATTAGCTTGGCTCAGTTTATATAGGATGCTATGTTATCTCTTTTGTATTTATGGTGTAGGGATAGTTACCCGATCCTTTGTTGTCTTATTTTGAGTTTTTGGATGAGTTACGTATGAGGGACTAAATTTATATGGCTCCAAATTTTTTTTTGTTGGGGAGAGCCCCACCTCTATTTTTTTTGTTGATTTTTTGGTATATCTCGTCTATAAGGGTTTCGCCCCCTTGGTGGTTGTCAATGATATGTGTACTTCTAAAACAATGTAAACTCAACAGGCCCAGTACTGCAGAAGGCATCGAGAATTGAATAACACCGGACCTTTAATGGCCATCCAATATAAAATAGAATCAATAAAAGGGACCGCTTAGATCATAGTGCATCTCATCCAAAAGCTCACTCAGTCATCTTCACATAATAGAGTTTATTGAAAGCCTGAAACACTTGATGCAGCAGTGTCACATTATGCGTCTACCAATGGTGAGGCAAAAAGTCGACGTACAGCGACAAAAGGAGAAGCAACAACCTTATAACGAGTAAGGCGAAAGGTGTGGTGAGGATATCTTTGCCATGTGATTGGAGTGAGGGTTCTGCGACAAGCAACTGCATGAAACTTTGGACTTAACGAAATCGAAAAGCACATAGATGAACGTCGAGATTATGCTTTGATGACTTAAATAATATAATCACAGCGAACATTGATAGGCGATTAACCCCACTGCAATTTTATCTATGGCTTTGATGATACTACTTTGATGACCAAAAGAATCAACTCTTCCCCTTACTACAACACCCATCATATCATATATCTATATAAAAATAACCACCACAAAAACTTCTAGAGGATCGTAGTGGTCTGGTGGACGACAAGATGCATCGCTCGCTAGTGGAAGCGCTGATCATGAAAAAATAAAAAATAAAAAATGCTCTGATACCAACTTGAATTTCGAGAATACTAAATAACACCATATATACCATGGTTCAAAGTCTCAGTATCGGTCCCGGTATCGGACACTCGATTTTCAACTCGGTCGCAGTATCGGTCGTGGTATCGGGTGATACTCAAAGATACGCTATTTAGACATCGCAAAAAAATCTGAGAAAAATATAAAAAAATTTAAAAAAATAAGATTAACAATGTGGACAAATGAGATACATTTAAACCCATCATTCAATATGCATTGCATTGTAGAATTATTTATACTGAAGCGCGACAGAGTTGTCAGATTCGATATTGCATAGTAAACCATTAATAATATTGAAAAACAATGTAATGCCACATAAAACTAGATAAAAAAATTTACAGGGAAAATAAATATAAATGATTACAATGTTTCATCATTTTTATCTCCTTATCTAGTTGCGGTATCGATCATACGGATTTGGATAGGGGTAATTTCTTTCAGTTGGGTAAGGAAAGAAATATGAACTATATAGTTGCTCAGATGGTTGGGATGACTGGTTAGATGATCCATAATTGGAAATTGTGGATTATGATCTTCCGGTTGACTACCGTGATGATAATATCCAAAACCTCTATACCCAAAACTATCAGTTGAAGACCCACAATATTGCGTCCCTTGATTTTATCCATAATAATCACCACCCGTTATGCCGCTACTAGTAAATCCATAATGGTCTCTATAACGATAGTAACCACCTGTACTAGTACTGGTAGATCTTGGAAGTTGTGCCAGACCATAATTATCTGTGCCACTCCCACTCCCAGAGATACTATGTCTTCCACCACGGTATGCATGATATGTCATTAAACCCATTGCCCATGGTTGATCATCAAGACGTTGCTAATCATATCCGCTTGAATACTCGTCACTACTAGGAATCTCGTTAAATTGTCTAAATGCCTTCGTTGTTCACTAATTCCCGGTAGATAACCATGACATGTGTCTTGCGTGGCATAGTAATTTTCATCTCCTTGTGCCCATGTCATACCACCATCATGCTGTGTACTAGTATTGTAAGAACCATCGCTTTGGTGGCTGCCAACAACTCCACTCCTTTGTCGGCTACCACTCGTTGTTCCCCTACTAATATCTCCCTTGTCACCACCTTGATCATCATCATCATCATCATCGTCGTCGTCGTCGTCATCATCCTCATCTTCATGATTACTATAAGTACCAGGAATATCTTGCCAACTATCATCACCACCATGATCATCATCATCAAAACTGGAAAGAACACTGACCAGTGCCGGTTGATTGTGACCCCTCAGTCGTCCTTCCCCTTCGCTTTGTTGAATACCTTCATCCAACCAGTCTAAGTCACCGGTCAGTAAAACCCCTTCATCACTCTCTCGGGTCCACTCATCCAAGATGTCCTCCTCCTCAAATATTAAATTCAAATCTATCGGATTGTAGAAATATTTCGTATCTCGCATGTACATCAAATTCCTAACTTTAAGTCACGAATTGTAATGCACATACTCCAATTTATGCAATTTTTTTATTGTTAATCGATTGCGAAGTTTTGTATGGATGAGAGACCATGTGCTCCAATTTCTCTCACAATCAAAAATTTTGATGACCTCTTTAAGTCCGGCTCTTATCTCGGGATGGCTTGAAAAACTAAATGAATACTGAAACACCGAATTTAAGAAATATCCCGCGACATGCAAGTCTCGGTGCAATTGTCTCTCCCATCTTCCATCGATCACCTGCCAATATTTCTTCCAGTTTTTAACAGTTGCCTGGATTACTAGTTTTGCTTTATCCACCAATTCGTAAATGATAGATAATGTAGATTTTTTATCCTGGTCTACGATCTTCAAAAGCAATACTAAGGGCTCCATAATATTAGCAACTTCGGCAGCCCGTTGACAGAATCGATCTGCTAGAATAAAACTGACACTTTAGTGGTCGCACTCCTCCGGGTCCTCTCACGGTTGTATTCATGACATTCATTCGTGGTACACATTCACTTCAACTCAGACTGATAGCGAATGAGACTCTCAAGGGCAATAAACTCAATAGCGAATCTCGTAATGCCTGGCCGTAGCAACTCCCTATCTCTAGTATACTCCTTGATTAAATTCACAACTTTTTAACTGTTATATATGAACGAGGTAATTTATTTGGCATCATTCAATACAGACTTGATTGACTTCATATTTCCAATTTCTTCTAGCATCAAATCAAGACAATGTGCAGTACAAGGTGACCAAGATAAGTGTCTCCTTTTCGCCATTAATAACCCCCCAGCCGCCTTAAAATTTGGCTCGTTATCGGTGACAACATGTACGATGTGAGCCTCGTCAATTTCCTCCACAACTTTGTCCATAAGGAAAAAAATATAATCCGTCGACTTGATTTTGTTAGTTGTGTCAACAGAAGTGTGAAATATCATATTACGATCACAGTATACCATGAAGTTTATGATAGGCTTCTTCGTCCTTGAACTCCACCTGTCACACATGATTGTGCAACCATACTCGAGTCATTTCTCCTTTAGAGTTGCTATGTACGCATCCACCTCTTCTACCTCCTCATCCAAGTAAACACCTCCAATCTGATAACCACTTGGACCTTTACTCCCCGGACCCTCCGTAGTAATCGTATCAGTCATATGTTGATAGGCAGGTCCACTATCAGCAGCATGAAACGGGATGACATTAAAATGAAAGAACTTGTTAATAGCCCTCCCAACATTCTTCACTCCATCTTTAGAGAACATAGATTTCACAGTTTTCTGAGTAGACTTCCTCGACCTAAACATGGAAGGGTCCATCCCTCGAGCAGACAATTCAACCCCCGATTTCAATGACCACGATCGTGACACGTGCGATCGCTTAAGCCCAGATGTGGATGGCCTTGGCCCGAAAACTGAATGTCTATGTTTTTCTCCTGCCATTCTTCGACTTTCTTTCATAGCAGCTTTCAACTGTGCTAATTCTAAACGGATGATATCATCTTTATTAACGTCATCACTATCTTCACTGGCATCATCTTCATCATAGTATTGGGTTTGCTCTCGCAAATCCTCTACTTATTTCTCCTTTTTCATCTTCTTCAGGTCCCGTTGCTAAATACCATCTGTAAGAATTTTTTTAATATTAGTTGCTATCTCTTTAGAAACATGACGACATGGTTCGACATTGCCTTGCACTCCCGCCAAGTGTTCTTTTAGTCTGGTGACACCACCACTAACGACCTTGTTACAGTAATTGCAACAATCTTCTTCTTATTTTCATCAACAGCAGTTCCATGCTCCCACCCAATATCTAGTTTAGGAGCCATTCTACAAAATGAAAAAGATACAAATGTTATTTTTTGTTTAAAATAAAAAAGATACAAATTTTATTATGTAATTTTGTTCAAAGTTATTAAAAAATAACTCTACTAAAAAATTAAGTCTACTTTTATTTTTTAGTAGAGTACTTTTTCTTAAAGGATGCAAATGCTATATTTTACAAGAGTTAATGTTCAAAAAAATAACTATACTAAAAAAAACTCTACTTTTATTTTTTTATTATGTTATTTTTTTCAAAGTTTTTACAAAATAATTATACTAAAAAATAACATATGCATCCTTTAAAAAAAATAACTCTATTGTTTACAAATGTTAACTATAATAAAAATATATAGTTTAGATTTTTTTCATTTAAAAATAACTCAATTGTTTAAAAATGTTAACTATAATAAAAAAATATATAGTTTAGATTTTTTTTTTTATAAAAATAACTCTATTGTTTACAAATGTTAACTATAATAAAAAAAAAATACAGTTTAGATTTTTTTTACAAAAAATTTACTCTTTTAAATATTCTTTTAAAAATATTATTTTAAACATAAAAAAAACATTTAACTAGCCTCTTAAACCTTTAACTAATATAAACCCAAAACATTTGACTAGCCTCGCTGCCTCCTAATATAAACATACCTTTAACTAATATAAACCCAAAACATACATGCCTCTTAAACTGAATAAAAGAACGCACGAAACAGGAAAGAGAGAGAGAAGTTTTGGTCGGCGGTACCTGAGCTCGTAGTCGTCTTCTTGGGCGGGTCGTTTGCAACTTGTTTGGTCGGCGAGTTAAAGAGGGTCCGTAACTGGGTTTGTAGCTGGGTTAAAGTGGGTTTGTAGCTGGGTTAAAGAGAGAAGTTTTATAGCTCAAATTTTGCAAGATCCGTGACTTACTTTTGTCCCAATCAGCTGTAAAAGGTATGTGTTTTCTACTTTCCCTTTTATTTTCAAGATTCGTTGCTTTTTTCCCAAGATTTTCACTTTTTCCACTGTTTTTTCTACATATCCCCCGAGATTCTTTAACTCGGACGATATATCAGGCCATCATCTCGGACCGGTCGATATATCGGCAAGTCAAGCCGATATGGTACGTTTTTGTTATTTTTTCGTATCGTGACTCGTTATCGTCTCGTCTACTGCCGATCCCGAGTCAACTCGACCGATTCCGAGTTGAATTGGCCAAGACTTTGAACCATGATATATATACTGAAGTGGGCTTTACATCGTAGTGCAATATTTAGGGGTGGCAATTCGGGTTAGTCGTGTCATTTTCGGGTCGTGCTAATTTTTATTTTAGTATGCGTTTTGGGTACTCTTAAATCTAAACAAGTTAATCGGGTCATGTTCGGGTCATTTCGGGTTATTACCATAAACGGGTTATCAGCTTAAAAATTGTCAGCTCTAATAAATACTCCCCAAGTGTAAAATAACATATATAACTTCATTACAATATTATACTCTCTAACAGTCTTAGAGGGAGACTTGTGGGGTAATAGAATTAAAGAATGTATTTGGTTGCCTAGTACTTATCGGGGGTTTATGAGATCTGTATTATCATGATCGTAAAGAATCATGGAAGAAACTAGTAGGGTTGTTCGGATTATGTAGTTTTAGGTGGTGTGTGGTATAATATTTTGAAAATTTAGGCCTTAGTCAACGAGGGATTGAATTTGACATATCTATTGAGTAGTCTGGTTTGTGAGACACAACTGAATAATTGGTGATTGGATAGTAGTGGAAATTGTATTTGGAGTAATAAAATTTCGTTATGGAAAATCCCTTTTGAAAGTGTTTGTAGTACTTAATAATGAAAAGCAAATATGGTTTAAACAGTGATAGTTGGGACTCTTTAAGGAGTCAAAAGTTTGCTCATATAGGATCCTCATTCATGCCAAAAGGGCTTTGATTCTCTTGAAAGCATGTGTCTTGATTTGGGTGGGGTGGGGTGGGGTGGGGTGGGGTGCGGGGTGGGGGGGTGAGGGAAGACTACCATTTCCTTTTTGGGAAGACGTTTGGGTTAATGATACTCTTGTCCAACTCTTATCGCCTCATTTGTATAGAATATAGATATAGATGTGAATATATATAAATCAAGGGGCATCAATAGCTTTGGTAATTCTTGTTTAAGGGGCACATACTGCCTATCTTTTAGAATAATCTTGAATGATAGAGAGATCGATGGGATTATTTCTTTGTTGGGAAAAGTTGAGGGTATTCGCATCCATCCGGGTAAAAACCATAGTAGAAACTAGGTCTTGTGTAATGAGGTTTTTTTGGGCAAGTCATTTTTTTCGAGCATTATGCCTTTCTTCTTCCGACTTGAGTTTTGCACCTGGTTAGTTCTTTCAAGGGCACAGGGAATCTATCTTTTACAATAATCTTGAATGGTACAGAGATTGATGGGTTTATTTCTTTATTGGGGAAAGCTGAGGTATTTGTTTGATTTCAGGTAAAACAGAAACTAATGGGTCGTGGGTAATGAGGTTTCTCATGAAATTTCTTTTTTTAAGCACTATGTTCTTCTTCTAACATGTGTATTGCACCGTTTAAGGTGATTTCGGCAGCAAGTTTTACCTCTTAAAGTTCATAAATTTGCACAGTTAATAGCACACAACAAAGGCACATATGCAAAAGAGAAACCCTAAGACATGCCTCTGTCCCCAATGGCGGTTCTCATGGAGAGAAGCGTCAGCAGGATGCTTTTCATTACTATTGACCAGAGGTGAAAAAAGATTGTGTCATTTGCGTATTGCAAGTCTGACACCTCCACCACACCCCTACCAATTATAAAAATCCTCCACCGCCCCCTAGCCTTAGCCTTATCGTATTACGACTCTATGGGCTCGTTTGCGAGTTTAGGAGAAAAAAGAAAGGAAAGTTTTATTAGGAGAGAAGAGAAAAGAAAGGAAAGGAAAGTGACTTTATTTCCTCTGTTTGTGAGTTTATGAGAGAAAAGAAAGGAAAGGAAAGTGACTTTCTTTCCTCGTTTGTGAGTTGAAAAGAAAGGAAAGGAAAAAACAGAAAAAATACATTTATACCCTTATAACTAACAACTCCTGTTATAACATGTTAAAGAAAATAATAACATATTAATTCATCATGCAAACCAACACAATAATAAATAATAAGACTTGATAAAAAAATTATAATAAAATGTCTCAAACCATAATAATAAGTCTTAAACATATAGTTAAAAAAATGGCACTAAATTATTCATAAAATAAGATATCTCCAAAACATAAACTTCATAATGCATCACGGAGCACGAGTAGTCGCCATCATTTTCTCCAAAATTATCAAGCGTCTCTCGAAAGGGCAACCGAGCACTATCCTTGCTTTGTCGGGATTTTGTGAGAGAAGAAGATATGCATCATCGATAACATGTGAATGTACTCCAATAGCCACCAACTCCTCAAAAATTTCAGACTCCGAGTAAACACGTGGGCAGGATTCTTTAATAACTGTATTTCCCTCTCGAATTGCATGGGCCACATTGTCAAGGGCACTCTTCAAAAAATTATTTTCATCTTCATTGTGCGAAGTCTTCTTTTTTTTTCCCTTTGATGTTGATGTGTCATCACGTTGATTATGCATTTGATTGAGCATCACGTCCCCCCCGTCAGCTGAATCACTACCAAAACTTTCTAGAATAATATCATCATCCAAATCAATATCATCAATGGTAATACTCTCACTCTCATCAATAGACCTATCCCAACGACGCTTCTTTTCCTTAGTTGTCTCAGCGCCGTCACCTGTGGCTCGATTATTGGCAAATAGCTCTGCCAACTTATCATAGTTGTTGACAGGTTTTGTCATCCATTTTTTCGCTTCAGGTTTCGCCTATCATAAAAAAAATAATTAACAATTAATATACTATCGGTACCAAACTAATTTACTTAAACTTAATTTGGAATACTTACTTGGACTAAAGATTCCCAAACTTCAGGCTCAGCGCTCCACATTTTAGTTGTCGGACTCCAGGCAAAACCGCTCAAATTTTTAAACAAATCATAGCATTTATTGAAATGCTCTTTTAGGGTTTTTAGTCGATTTTTTAAATGCTCCTTTGTAAGCTCAATGTTAGGAATATTTGCATGCAGCTCGCTCAGCATATTACTGTACGATGTAGTTGTGAATGTTCCGTCAATCCTATTTCCCTCACGTTCCTGGTGAAGCATTGCTTCAATGAACATAGCATCCATTTGAGACGTCCAAGTCAAATGAATTTTTTTTGCACCATCATCTTTTATTTTCTGGCTCATTGTTAGTATCTATACAAAAGCATAAATATTAGTAATAACGCAACAACAGCTTTTATGATAAAAATATTAACATAAAAAATAAATAACAACATTTATATCAAATCAAACTCTCCAATGCTTATTATAATTCAGCTTTTAATCGCTTAAAATTAATTGTACGAGAACTTGGAATCACAACACATAATCATTCCACATATTAGTCGCTATGCAATTTCTTATATATTCTCCTCGTGCGACATCCTCATCCCCATCCCTTGGAGGACCAACTTCATCGTCTTCATCTGGGTCTTCATTTTCAAGCTCTTCATCAACTGCTTTTAAAATAGCTTCATCAGGGTCTGCCTCCATTAAGTAATTATGTAGAATACAACATGCTAGAATAATTTCAGATTGTGTGTGAATTGAAAAGAATGATTCGGCTCCGCTTCTGATAATTGGAAACCGCCTCTTCAACTGACACTCGTTGAGTTGGTAACAAACCACCAAAATTTTCTAATGTCTTGCAAAGTGTTATAAAAGCTTGTGGCCCCATGCATATAACATCACGACACCGTCCAGACGTGGTAATTTGTAACATTAATTCATCTCGTACTCTTTGTCGTTCGGTCAATGAACCCCATATATGTCGATCTCTACGAAGTCTTTGATGTGCAATATAATTAATTATTTGATACATAACTTCAACCGCAATTAATTGTCGACTTCTCACCAACATGATGAGTTCATTTGTTTTCTCATTTTCTTAATTATCCATCTAGTAAATGGAAAAAGCTTAATTAAAAACATAGAACTTTTATTATGATTAATATAACTATAACTATAACTATAACTATAACTATATATATATATGTGTGTGTGTGTGTGTGTGTGTGTGTGTGTGATATATATATATATATATATATATATATATATATATATATATGTATATATATATATTTTCTTGACTATTCACTTAAAAAAAAAATTCAGAGTTATGAAAAGATTTTACCCTTAGAAAATTTGTAAATTTAGAGTTGTGCTCCACCCAAAAAAAATTCAAAATTGTACCCCTACAAATTTTTTAACCCAAAAAAAATTTTTAACCCACAAATTCAAAATTCAAACCCCTACAGGTATATATATAGTCTGATATATATATATATCATATAGTTTGAGGTATATATATATATATATATATATATATATATATATATATATATATATATAGTCTGATATATATCTGAGGTTATATCTGAGGTATATATATATAGTTATATCTGAGGTATATATATATAGTCTGATATATATATCAGAGGAGGTATATATATATATAGTTATATCTGAGGTATATATATATAGTCTGATATATATATCAGAGGTTATATCTGAGAGGTATCTGAGGTATATATATATATATATATATATATACCTCCGAACAGCAGGTACCTCCGAACAGCTATACAGGTAACCTCCGAACAGCTATACAGGTGGTAACCTCCGAACAGCTATACAGGTATCCGAACAGCTATACAGGTATATATATATATATATATATATATATATCAAGGTCTGTTTGTAACAGATATCAAGGTCTGTTTATCAACTTCCAATATGAAAACAGAGTATACAACCTGTTCGGAGCTATATATATATCAAGGTCTGTTTATCAACTTCCATTCGGAGCTATACCTGTTCGGAGCTATATACTACAACTTCCACTACAAACAGGTATATATATATATATATATATATATATATATATATATATGAAAACAGAGTATACAACATACATATGAAAACAGAGAATACCTGAAAGTTGTCAAACACGAACGCTGATCTGGTGAATGGGAAGGTTGAATGATTTTATAATGGAGGAAGTTTATAGAGTTTTATGAGGGATGGACTCCTTTTCACAATATATATCGGATTGTAGCAGGGGCAAATAAGGAAGTATAACAAATATTTAGAACCGTGGCTTTCTCTTCTCTCCATTTCTTCCCATATTGGACGGAAAGTTTTGGAGAGAAAATTTTGATTGAATCTAGAAAAAATTTCTCTCCTTTTCTCTCCCTTTCCCTCGGAATAAACTCCCAAACGAAGGAAATACCAAACTTTCTCTCCCTTTCTTTTCTTTTCTCTCCATTTTAAAACTCCCAAACAAGGCCTAAATATCGACCACCAGCACAAATTGAAAAGAAGGCAGTGGATACCCTTACATAAGGCCCTTAGATCCTTTGAACTTACCCTCAAGTCTACCATTGTTAATTACCTCAAAGCTACGTGAACTAACGCAACCCCTTGTATGCCTTCTCCATTTACCAGGCCGTTTTCTCCCTCACAATGTTCAAAAAATTTTAATTCACATGGTGATATGCCTTTCAGAATTGTTGCCTCCCTATAATCATCCCTGATTTCATTTGTGACCAATACTCCATTAAGAAATCGCCTTCCCTTCACAAAAGCACATTGCGACTACAAAATAGTGTATTCCCACACTTTTTGAATACTTTTTAAAGACTTGTGACCCAACTAATTGGTATAAAGTCCTTGGCCTTGCCTGAATTGGCCTTATAAGAGATGAGACAAATATATGTTTGATTTAAACGAGCATTTACTACCCCGCTCTTAAAAATTTCTTTCAAAAACTTAGGGGTCGTTTGTTTTTACCTCTTAAGTCTGAATCTGAATCATTCAGACTTAAGAGGTATCAAAAAGTGTTTGTTTTTTTAAATGATTAAGAGGTTAACGGTCATATTTGCCTCTTAATGATTAAGAGGTAGAGTTAGGTCTGAAGTCTGAATCTGAAATCTGAAATCTGAATCAGTCTAAATACATTCATTCAGAAGTATATTCAGACGTAAAAACAAACACATTTTTCAGATTCAGATTTCAGACTTCAGATTCAGTCTTCAGATTTCAGATTCAGACTTCAGATTCAGATAAAAAAACAAACGCAACCTTAATCAAGTCTCCCCTCAATATATTCCAACACTCCTTGTATATTGCTAAAGAGAACCCACTAGGTCCCTAAGACTTGTCGCTTCTTCCTCGAACAGTCTTGACAACCATTCATCCCTAAATGATTCTAACGGGTTCATTCTAAGCCTTCAATCTCAACATCCCTCACTGCCCTTTTGGTGTTTTTTTTTTTAAAAAAAATCAAAGTTACAACACTTCCTCCTCAATATCCTTCTCATCTTCAATAACCTCCACCTTCTCCTTTTCCATTTTGTTGAGCACATTGTTACTTCTTTAGCCCTCACACTTGTATGAAAAAGTTTGAGTTATCCCATTCTTTTATCCATTTGATTTTGTTTTTTTAGGTGCCATGATCTTCCTTCAGAGGGATATTTTCAAATTTATTTTGTGGTCACGTCTTTCCATAAGGATTCTTTAGTATTCCTCTCTTTGTTGTCAATCTTTTTCATTATTCCCAAACAGCATATTTTTCCATGCCTTATGTACCCATAAGTTTTTTTATTCCAAAATTTCTATTTTTTATATCATTTCTCCTTTTTTTAATATATATAAAAATAAAACCTTCCCATCATTGGATGTGATACTCGTCTCACTAAAGCTTCACGTTTTTCTCTCCCTCTTTTGAATCTTTATATCCTAACCACATAATTACAAATCAAATAGGCGACATATCCGATCAAAACCCAAAATGAGCACCTTTAATGCTAGGCGCTTCATTCCAATCCACTGCCTTTTTGCATGTAGATGTTTTTATTTTTTTGAAGTATTGACTCTTTTATTGTGGTGTCATGGCTCATGGCACTCTCATAAAGACATCATTTATGACCGCATAATAATACTCTACAAGATTCCCTATTTAGTTGGGATATGCACAGAATATTCCCTTTGCCTTTGCTTTTATGTCGTAGCCCTTTATTGGTGAAAGGGGAAATGCATTTGGAGATGATGTGATAGTGTGACAATTTTGATATGAATTCCTTATTTCTTAGTGTGTATTGATTTCCGCTGCATACATAATTTTTTTTATAAAGGAAACTACCTTCGGTGTAAAGTTATGTTTCAAATTAGACTGTTGTTCAGCTATCATAGAGTTGAGCTAGATTACCATTGAACTTCAATTTTATGATGCTGTGATAAGAGTTAATTACGCAAATAAGAAGCTAAAACATGTGCATTTGTATGTGTATGTTTGGCTGCGTGCCTGTCTTCCTTAGAGAGAGGTGGAACCATGTGTAGTCTAATATGTTTTTTGGTTCTTAGGTATTGATAGGTGTACGTTTCTTGTGACAGTTGTGCTTAAAAATCTAGATTAATTGCTTGATAAGAAGTACCATAATTATTGTGGTTTCTTATGGATCATTGTGTCAGGTTACTTCAAGCTCCATTAGATTGGTAAGTTCTACAACCAGAGAGCTGCAACATGAATGGAATGCTCCATCTGGCTTTTCAGTAAATGTTGCTTGCCACTGCTAATGCTACCCAGGTTCATCTTTAACTTCTTTCTTTGAGTTTTGCACTTTTAATTACAATATAAGGTCACTGGTTATTAAACATATATTTTTAATCTATTTCTCCCCTTTTGAGCCATTTACAAAATAAACATAGCTCTTTATACTCAATTTGACGCCTACCACTCCTTTCCAAGGACCCTAATATATGCTTTTCTAGCTAACGAGTAGGGGTGTACACGAGCTGAGCTCAAACGAGCTTTAGTTTATGCGAACAGGAGCCGAGCTCGAGTAGCTTGAATTTTTTATACTATTTTCGTATGATTATTTGTAATCGAGACGAATTCAAATCGATCTCAATAAGGTAACGAGCTTAAAACTTTGTTCAAACTTGGTCTGTTTACCTTACGAGCCGAGATTGAACAAGCATTTATTCGAACGAACACGAATTGAGCTCGAATATCTTGGTTTGTTTTGCAACCCTACTAACGAGGTCCATATATCGATTGTTAAGAGGTTAATTATTGTTTAAGGACTTTGTTTTATCATAGTTTATGTTCAAAAATTGAGGACAAGTCAATTCTAAATAATTTGATTACCCGAGCTTTTAACTGATAGCCAGAACATTGAAATCGGAGTTCAGTTGGAAAATATTTGATCATTTAAAATTGAACTGCATATCATAATTAATTAGTTCTATTATCGTGGTGCCTAGCACCTCCCATGGACCCACATGTTCATCCTCATCATCCACCACCTGCCCAGATGCCATCGATTCCTACTGCTTATATTGCATCTTCGTCGGGTGATGTGATGGGCCTTGATACTCGTAAGGATGGAGATCACCTATCTACAACATGTCAGTTACTTTTTCGGAGTCTCCGGTGGAATATACGCATTGACGTTCTCATGTTTGATGGATAATTCTCCCCGGATGCTATAATTGGTTGGCTTTGATGGAGATGTTTTTTTGTTACAAGTGAGTTCAGGGTTGCTCTTGTGTTCTCTTTGCGGCCACAAAATTTAAGGGATTTGCCCGGGTTTGGTGGAACGATCTTTGTTGCCGTTAGACAGCTGCAGGACTGCCTCCCATCCAGACATGGCCAGAGCTGAAGGCCGCTCTATAGGCTTCATTCATACCGCCGACCTACGAGCGCGACTTTTTTGTTGGCATCCAGTCTCTTTGGTTGGGTACATCTACGGTGGTGGAGTACACGGAGCAGTTCCAGCTCCTTTGCACCCGGACTCACTTCCCGAGACTGAGGGCGAGCGGATCAACCGCGATATTTTTGGGCTTCAGCTGAACATTCAGCACGATCTCGACTTAAGGGAGATATCGACCTTTTTGAAGGCGGTCGAGTATGTGACCAAGGTTGAGGCTTACCACATAACACCAATAGCTCTTCTGATCTTTTGAGCCCCACCTACGTCGGTTTCCGCTCGAGTTCCTCCTCTAGTATCGACTTCTGTCTCTTCTACCACCACTTCCGTCGCGCTTCCTCCGGGACCTCCTACATTCCGATGCTACAATTGTGGCAATGTTGGCCATCGATCTTCTGAGTGCTCTCTCTCGCGACGCTCTGCCCTTTTGGCGATGGAGCATCCACCTGAGTATTTTGACGCGTCCAAGGAGCTTCCCCAGCCTGCTTTGATCACAGTTTTGGAGGGTGACTTAGTGGGTCCTGGGAGTTTGTGGGCGCACTCTTTTAGAAAATTAATTTTGTCCTCAATTTTTGGACACATTTCTGGAATTTTCACACGAGTTCCTAATTTTTGAACGCTCGAGGACGAGCTTGGTTTTAAGAGGGAGGGAGAGTGATGGAAATGGGTCCCATTTAGAGTTTTATATGTCATTTTTATTTTATTTTATTTTTTATGTCGTTGTACTTTCTTTTGCTTTAGTATTTAAAGGTAGAAGTAGCAAATGTTATTAAGGGAATATTTGTAATTAGAATAGTAGCTTAGAGCCTAAGTTAATTCTCCTCTTTAAATACTCATGTAAGCCTCATTTGAGGAAAACTCAATTTTTGAATATAAGAAATCTCTTGATTCTCTCTCTACCAATTGTTTTGGTTTATATTCTTTTGCCATTGACGAGTAGTTTACGTCAGTATTTATATATGACTGAAGTTGGATTGATTACCTTGTAAGATACCTTGTAAGATTTGCGGTATCTGAAATGAATGAGGCAAGCTTAAATACTCTGGATTTATATATTCATTATAATTATTCCTCTCCCCCAAATATATATATATATATATATATACTGAATAAAGTTGTTTCAATGTATACTAGTGGTCGTGGTTGAGAATATTGCTTGCAGTGTGCTATATTTTTCTTTTTCCTTTTTTTCCTTCTAGATCAGGAGCATCTTCAACTTTGAATCACATTCCAGTATCCTGTAGGTTGGCTGTTAATAATTACTATTGGGGCTTTTTTAACGTCCCCCCCCCCCCCCCCCCCCTCTTGTAATAATGTTGTATTTTGACTTGAAAGATAAAAAAAATTAGACATACACCCCTCAAAATGCGACATACATTACTCTAGGTTAAAAAACTCCACTTAATTTGTATCTTAACTTACCCCTCTACTATTTTTTTGGACGCAAATGCCCTCTTTTCCAGGTGGATGGGTGGGTGTGGGGGTTAAGTCTTAAAAACAATTAGAAAAAATATGTGCGTGGTTAAAAAAAAAACTATTTTAACTGATTTAAAAAAATATATTGTACGTGTTTTTTACCCATTTTTTTTAATTAAAAATGTACATTTTTTGTTAACCTTTTCTTATAAAAAAACTTTGCATTAATTAAAACTATTTTCAAATGTTTAAAAAAAAGTTGAGAGTGTTTTTTAAAAACTGTGCGTTTTAAAAAAAATATTTTACCTCATTTTTTAAATATATATATATATATATATATATATATGTGTGTGTGTTAATTAAAACGATTTTCAATTGTTTTAAAAAAAAATTGTATTTTTTCTTAAAACTGTGCGTGTTAAAAAATATTTTAAAACATATTGTTTTTTATAATAATGCAACACTAGTATAAAATGGTTTTAAAAATATCAGAGTTTTTGTTAAAATATTATATGTATAAATTTATTTGATTTCCATTTTTTTTTTTTGTAATATTTATGATTTTTCGAATTAGGGTTAAAAAATCGCTCAATATTAAAAAAAATGCACTGTTTTAAAAAAAATTCCCACAGTTTTTAATTTATTTAAAAATAATAATGTTGTATTTTGACACCCGGAAAGAGGGCATTTTCGTCCAAAACATATCAGGGGGTTAAGTCAAAATACATATTAATGGAGGTTTTTAACGGAGAGTAACGTATGTAACGTTTTGATGGGTTTTGTCTAATGTTTCATCTTCTGGAAAGGAAGGAAGGGGGGGTCCATTGCAAAATACGGCATTATTTAAGGGGGTTAAGCCAAAAAGGCCCTTACTATTTTACCGGAGTTACTAATAACTATTTTCATTAATGGGTCACGTACAGACTGTTTCAGGAGAAATGGAATTGTCAACTTCACTTATTAATGTATTAGGGCTTTTTGGTAACATGGACAGTGTCACAATGGTAAGTAGTGTGAACATTTGAGTGCAAACTGAAATTTGATTTATCTTTTGCATGAAACTTTGTAGTTGATTCATTGCTTGAACTCCTTGTGGACTGATCTGTTTGATTATGACACTTTCCAAGACTTCTGTGTAAAAAACGGACTCAACCTATTCATACCCCCAACCACAGATCAATTTTATCCAGCTACATGGGCCTGGGAAAAAGACAGAAAACTAGTAACACATCAGGGTGATATCTAGAAGCTAACAATTGGTACCATTGATGATATCCAGAAAGCTTCACATCCGCTCCATTCCTCTTGGGGAGCATGCACGCCGTATCTGCCATCAGGAGCAGTCTCGCACCTTTGCTATATGCAGTTTGAAGTACAACCTGTCAAGGACAGAAGAATCTGAAATGCACTTTATCCGATTGTTAGATGACCAGACTTTTGATTTCATATCAACTTACCCACTGGATCAATTTGAGTATGGTTGCTCCATACTCAGCTGCTCATTCTCTGATGATCTTAATGTGTATTACTGTGTTGGGACTGCCTATGTTATGCCGGAGGAGAACGAACCAACAAAGGTATTTTTTTTTTGGAGATGCTTATACTTGGTAGTTTCAGTTTGCAAAACTATATAGCCGTCATCAGTGTGTTATGAATAGTCAAAATCTCTGTTTTTAGTATCTTGCGATACATGATATGTATCCCTATACGACACACGATACATGATATGAGTAAAACTATACCAATCATACCTCTGTATCGCAAATGTCCTGTATCCCAATCTTATTGTTATGTATCCTGATACGATTCGCATATCTTACGATAGCGATACAGAGTCGAAAATTTTTAGACCAAATTTTCAGCAAAAATCACTTTAATTCCGAACTCTTTTGGACTTTCAATTGTAATATTCTTCTCTTACCCTTTTGAAAGGATCGAAAATCAAAATAACAAAGCCTGAAGTAATTCTAACCATTTTCAATTTCTTTCGCTTGTGCAATCCACCACTTCTTCCCCTTGTGTGACCTCCCTTCCCCCCTCTTCCCCTCCTTTCACTTCTGCGAATCTCATTAAGCTTCTTTGTTGAATTGCTTTGATCCTATGCAACATTCAGTTGAAGTTTTTTTTGTCATTAGATTGTTTTGCTAACTTAGTGATAATTATTATGGAATATTGAAGCTGGCTAGACCGACGCACATTAATATACTCACTCAGAAAATTTTATGCATATTAAATGATGGTTTTCAATTTATATAATGTTCACATTATAAAAAAAAAAATTTAACCAAAATTCTATATTTGTTTCGACAGTTATTACTCTTTGAATAGCAGGTCGTTGTGTATCGCCTGAGACTATGACCGAATTGTTTGACGTCCGAGTCGTGGACCGTGACCGAGATTTTGGACCATGAATTGAAAAATCTAATAGGTTTAATTTATTCTAACGTTTCTTGTCTCTTTCACGTTGCGACATTACCACAAAAGGCAAAATTTTTATCATCGGACAACGTAATTATGTCTTAAACTTGGTTCAAAAACATAATATGTTGTATAATTGATAATTGATTGTAAAGTGTGTTCATTGGGTTTATTTAGTTTTTTCAACTTTTATTTTTATTTTTTTGCACCGTATCTTACGATACGTATTCCGTTACGATTCACGATAAGCGATTCATAAGGTTTTCGATATAGGATACGTATCCCGATTTGACAACTGTGGTCAAAGTAGAAAGGTTTCAAGGGATCGTGACCTCTCCGTAGTTGAGCTCCATGTTAAGATCCCTTATTTTAGAAGTCCCCCCATGGTAAATATGGTAAATATATAAACTCACAAGTATGCATGCGCACACACATGCTGTCAGGATTATTGGTTTCATATTAAATGTTGATTGTTGTTATTGAACAATGCTCTACACTTACTGGCACTTAGCACCGGCCAAGTACGAGCCATACATTGCATGGATTGTACATTGGTGGAGCCCACCCCATGATACAAACCATGCAATGTAAGTCATGTACTTGGCCGGTTTTAAAAGGCGGTAATTGTAGCATTTTTCATGCTGTTTATTTTCATTCTTCGTTTGAGTCTTTGTTCTCTCTTTTTGAAAGAGGGAGGGTTGTTCTTTCTTTGTTATTTCATCCCTACACCTATAGCTGACGAGGACCACAACTAGATCTAGTGGGGTCCACCTGTAGGCAGCACAAACTGAACCTGACTGCTCGACGCATGCTTTTATTGTAACAACTGATGTGGTCTTATCTCTGTTTTAGTAAGGTGAAGCTGCATATTATTTTTTTTATTCTTCACTTCCCTACGATATCCCTCATCACTGATTTTTTTTTACCGACTTAGTTTTGTCTCTCTTTCATTACTCAGAGTGGCTTGTCTTCCTCTTCTGCTTATCTCGAACATGATTTGCCATCTTCTTTATTTATTTGTTTAAATTATGTTTTGTATCTCTTATATATCTCTTTCATTGATGAAAAATTGCAGGGCCGAATACTGGTTTTTGTTGTTGAAGATGGGAAATTACAACTCATTGCTGAGAAGGAAACTAAGGGGTCTGTTTATTCTCTAAACGCCTTTAGGGCTCGTTTGGTTCGAGGTTTGGCAAGGGAATGGGAATTCATAATTCCAGGAATTCTAAGTTCCTGGAATCTTCAATTCCTTTCCATTGTTTGGTTCAAGCAGGAATTCTTTTTTCCCCGCCATCTAAAATCCCTTCTATGTAAACTGTTAAAAAGATATTAAATATATACTATTTTTTGAAAAAGTTTAAAAAAAATGTGTTTTGTTACACTTTTATTTAAATATAAACAGTTTTTAGTAACTTTTTTATAATTCTTTACAAATTTTTTTTTTGTAAAAAAACAGTTTTTAAATAAATAAAAAAAAAATTTGAATAACTTTTTTAATTAATCTTTCTTGAAAAATAAAATTGTAAAAAATGTTTTTTTTTCCGTTTTTTTCCTTAAGCAAAAAAACAATTTTTTTTGTTGTAAAAAAACAGTTTTTTTGAATGTTTTTATATTTCTAATATATAAAAAACAGTTTTTTTAATGTTTTTATTAGAAATATAAAAACATTCAAAAAACTATTTTTGTACAACAAAAAAAATCCAAAAAAAAAACTGTTTATATATAAAGACTGTTTAACAAAACACATTTTTTAATGTTTTAAACAAATAGCACACATTTAAAACATTAAAAAATGTGTTTATTAATCATTAAAAAATGTGTCTATATAAATAAAAATGTGTTTATATATTAACATATTAAACAGTTTTTTTTTGCATTTTTTTTTGTTGTACAAAAACAGTTTTTTGAATGGCGAAAAACATTAAAAAAACTGATTTTTATATATTAGAAATATATATTAACATTTTATTTAAAAAAAATCAGTTTAAAGAAACATTTAAAATATATTTTTATAGTTTTAATCTATAAAACACTGTTAATATATTTAAAAAAATGTTTATATATGAAAAACAGTTTTAAAAAACACGTTTTTTAACTTTTAAAAAAAATAGTACATATTTAAAACATTTTTAATAGTTTATATAGAAAATTATTTTTTAACTTTTTTATTTAAAAAAAAAAGAGTTTTAAAAACATTTAAACATTTTTGTAATATTTTTATATATAAAAACTGTTATTAAAGAAAAAATGTTCTAGTATAAAAATGTCAATCTTTTTTTATATATAAATAGTGTAAACTATTTTATTTCCTATTAAATGAAGTGAGAGAACGTCACTTGAATATGAGATAATGAATCATTAAATGAAGTGAGAGAACACTTCTTAAAAAACCATGTGATTGGACGACATCAAAACTTGATGTCGTTGAACACATCAAAAAAAATTCGAGAAAGAGAGAGTGTGTATGTGTATGTGTATGTGTATGTGTATGTGTGTGAGAGAGAGTGTTTATGTGTGTGAGAGAGAGAGATATAGAGAGCATGTGTGTGAGTGAGAGAGAAAGAGAGTGTGTATATGTATGTGTGTGCGAGAGAGAGAGTGTGTGTGTGTGTGTGTGAGAGAGAGAGAGAGAGAGAGAGAGAATGTGTGTGTGTGTGTGTGTGTGTGTGTGTGTGTGTGACAGAGAGAAAGTGTACTTATGAGTTTATGTGAAATGGTATTTTTGTCTCACCACAAAAGTAAGGTAATATGTCCGGGAATATAAGATTACCCCCATTTTAGAGGGGAAAGGAGAATCCAATTTCGTGTGAATTCTAAATTCCAGGAATTCTAAGTTCCTCCTTAAATCTCCAACCAAACATTGTAATTCTAAATTAGGGGAATTCTCAATTCCAAGAATCCTAAATTCCCTTTCCAAACCTCGAACCAAACGAGCCCTTAATGGAAAATTGCTTGCTGCTATCAATCAAAAAATTCAGTTGTACAAGTGGATGCTGCGTGATGATGGTACCCGTGAGTTACAATCTAAATGCGGACATCACAGACACATACTCGCTGTTTATGTACAAACTCGTGGTGATTTCATTGTTGTTGGTGATTTCATGAAATCAATTTCTCTGTTGATTTATAAGGTATCTAGAAACAAATCTCTCAAAATACATGCCACCATACCTTTCGGGATAGTTTCTGTTCTATAGTTCAATAGGTTCACTTTTTACATTCGCTTCTGGTTCTTAAACCCATTCTTCACGTGGGTTCCCTTCCTTTATCCAGTTGAATTCAATCTTCCACGGGTGCAAGGATATCGAGTTCAAAAAATAACTAAATGACTTTTTTTGTCAAGAAACTCTGCTAAACTAATTTTAATTCCAAAAAAGGAAAATGAACTATATTTTGTTACAAAATACATTTCCCCCAAATCTTTATGGTTTATGTTTTATAACAAGAGACATCTCATTTCAAATTCGCAGTTTTCATTCTTTCAACCCATCTATGATGTGCTTTTTCTTTTCTTTTGGGTAAATACTCGAACTCTCTCTTATTTGCTATAATTATGGAAATCTGTCTTACTGTTTTAGATATTATACCCGCGTCCCCTTTTGTATTAGATAGTACAGTATGTCCTCTCTTATTTTAAAATTTGTGCACACCTGTGTAGTGGCAGTAGCACGTATCACAAAAACAAAACAAGAGGGAAGGTGAGTGTTTAAAACAAGAAGTCCGGCCTGTGTGATATTTAAATAGGGGAGATATTGGTAATTATGAGAAACAAAAGGGAACATTCATATACCCTTCCCCCTTTCTTGTTCTTTGTGTTAGCAAATTCTATTTTCCAGATATAGTTTTAACTCCATATTTGTTGATCACAATCGCGATTTGGTGTTTGTATTTAGCACGAGGAGGGTGCTATCGAGGAGCGAGCCCGCGATTATAACGCAAACTGGATGTCGGCAGTGGAGATTCTCGACGATGACATTTACCTTGGCGCCGAGAATAATTTCAACCTCTTCACAGTCCGTAAAAACAGTGAGGGTGCCACCAATGAGGAGAGGGGCCGCCTCGAGGTGGTTGGTGAGTACCAACTCGGCGAATTTATTTACCAGTTCAGACACGGCTAGCTCGTCATGCGATTGCCGAATTCTGATGTGGGCCAAATCCCGACAGTCACCTTCGGCACAGTCAACGAAGTTATCGCTTCACTACCTCACGAATAATACGCATTTTTGGATAAGCTACAGACAAATATGAGGAGGGTGATAAAGGGCGTGGGAGGATTGGGCCACGAGCAATGGAGGTCCTTTTACAACGAAAAGAAAACGGTGGACGCTAAGAGTTTCTTGGATGGAGATCTGATTGAGTCATTCCTCGATGTTGGCCGGAATAAAATGGAGGACATTTCAAAGGCAATGTCCATCTCAGTGGAGGAACTTATGAAGAGAGTAGAAGAGTTGACAATGTTGCATTAGTAAATGTGATATCTTTCATCATATTGATCTGCAGCCTTTTACTCTTTTATTAGTCTGTAACATCTGTAAACTTTTTTTCCTGGTCTGGCTTGTGATTTTATAGTGAATGGAGGGTGAACACCGTTTTTGTACGTGTATTATGTGCTTGTGTATTACATTATGTTCATAAGATAAATGCTAAAGGTTCCAGGCTTCAATTTTAACTGCCAGCTTGGGGGGTTTGGCTGGGTATTTCTCATATTTTGAGCGATTATGTGAGAATTATGGAATACAATATTTCCTTTGTTGACCGTGTGTTGTCAAAGACAGAGTACACTACTAGTGGTGCCTATCGTGTGGTGTTTCATTAGATGTACATTGTTCTGCAAAAGCACCCTAGTCAAAGAGTTTGTAAACCTTAGTATATCATTTCATCAACCTATTCTCTCTACAAACTTCTCCGCATCTCTAATTTTAATAAGCTCTTAATTCTAAGAACAACACAGCCGACTTCCCCAGCCAGTAATATAACTACCCCCTCCTCACTATTAGGTTACCATTTTCGAACCCTTACTTTGTTCATGTTTTTAAATCGAACCAACATGGGTGCATTGGGTTAGGTTTATTCGATTTTTCACCTATTGGTTCGATTCCAATTCCAAAAATTAGAAAACAGACTTTTTTTGTTTGGTTCCTTGTTCCAAAACAAACTCAAACTGAATCGAACCCAATCATAAACCGATCGATCAGTAATCGAACCAAGAACATAGATCAAACTAGAACCGATTGGATGCTAACATGTTGCTTAAGCATTATATGCATCAATAATGCTACATTTTTCTCTTTAATTTAAATATCATAAATTAATTATGACTCGTGAGATCTGGATAAAAATTTTAATGTTAAGAGTGTCTTTTTTAAGTTTGAGTTTGAGGAAAATTTATTGGTTTATTTATTTTTAAATAAATTTTTGGAACCGCGAACCAATTCGAATCAACTTAAGAACCGTTGGTTCAGATTGGTTCAGTTCCATACATAATCGGTTCCGTTTCCTAATATGTTTAGTCGGTCAATTTCTATTCTAGTTCTAGGTTAGTAGCGAAACCGAACCAACACAAAATGTGTGCATAGTACAAATTTCTATCTTGTTGACTTCTCAATAAATTTTGTCATCTATCTTGATGATTTGTGAAGAATTCCAAGTCTATGTTATGTGATGTGAGGAAGAAGTTTTTGGTGAATTTGTGGTGTTAGGAAAAACTTAGCGCCTTCTTATTGGATGGCCATTTTTTTTTATATATTTTCACCGAATGTAGAGTGCGACAATATTTTGACGAGTTTTCAGATTTAGTGATTTTTTGGGTGTACTAGGGCTTTAAGTTCCCCTTTATGCTTTTTTTAAATATATATATAGGGAGAGGATCAAGTGCGGACGTGTCCGGTGCGGACACAGTGCAAACGAATTTTTAAAAAATACCTTCCGACACTTTCTTGAAATGATTTTTAATGGGTTAATAACATTTCAATGAACACCCCCTCAAAAGATCAGCTCAAAATGATTTTTTTTACTATTTTAATCAAATTCCTCTAAATTTGTCAGTTTTTAGCTACTTAAATTAATCCATAAAAATAATCACTTCAAAAAAATGGCGGGAGGGATTTTTTAAAAATTCGTCCACACCATGTTTACACCAGACACGTCTGCACCTGAGCCGGACTAGAGAGAGAGAGAGATCATTGTTGTTGGTTGTGGTGAGGTTACAGTTAAAGTGGTGGGTGGTGATATGGCTAGGGTTGGAAATAATGAGTTGAAAAGTAATTTTATGTATTGTGAGGGGTTACAAGATTTGGCGGGTTTAAATTTCATTTGTCTACTCTAAAAGTGGGGCATCTCCTTATGGATAACATTAATATAAGCCGTCTTAAATTTTAAAGTTCGTTTGAAAGAAAAAAAGGGTACATTGGAAAAACCTAAAAACAAATTTGGCAATAGTAATTCTTTCTTTCACATGAGATATCCTTTTAAAAATGATTAATGATATACTTGTAGACTTAGTATCGAATTAATACCGAATCTACCTTGTGTTTATCATATTATGATTGAGTGACACCATGTTATACTACTTGCAAAGCGCATTTCGCGCTTACTTGAAATAACCATGTGTGAAGAGCTTTATTCTTCAAAAATTATGTGGTGCATATTTTTCTTGGTGAGATATGCTTTATGTGGAAAGCATCACTTCCTCGGTACAAAACATTTTAGTATTTGAAGATATAAATTATGCCCCTTTTATAATTTGGCACTCTTAACTCGACGGGTTCTTCCACAGCCCGTTACATTTTACCCATTTCATCAATGAAGCGTCTCATTAACACTAATACTCTATTTGGTGGCATAAAATTTTATAGGGGCTTTTACGGTCTAGCCCTTGGACTAATAATTTTAAACAAAAAAATCGAACCCAACAAATTTTAAACGATTAGGTCCAACATATAAATACCTCTAAATTTAAACAAAAACGCACTTTTCAGAAATCAAAGCGCCAAAAACACTTTTCGATCAAAAAGCCTAACTCTCTTCGATCAAAACCCTAACTTGATCAAAACACCAAAAGAATTCTCATTCTCAATCAAAATTTGGTCAACAACAACATATAAATACCCCTGAATTCCAATACAAACACACTTCACATTAATTAAAGGGATCAAACCCTAAACATTGAAGTTCTACCGAGTATTCCACATTCTCAATCAAATTCTTCCAAACACCACTAAAAAGTATGGATACATTCTCATATATACGTTCTTAAGTTCTGTACTTAAGATTATACTATACACTATGTATATGTTATGTTCTTAGCGTTTTATTTATGATATCACCTATTTGTCCTTATGTATTTTGTGTTTTCATATGTATAAATTTGTAGACATTACACATGGACTAATGAAATCACATTCTTCTTCTTCATGATATGAAAAAAATACATTTGTTGCCTTGATTTTAAATACAAAACACATTTTTTGCATGTTATAAATATGTATTTCATCATTGTACATTTCCTCCCGTATACATCATTTATCGAGGACTAGGAATATATACACGATTGGAATATGTATTTACAAGCCCTGTTTTATTGCGTGTACTATGTGTATTTTGCGTATACTTTCAAAATGTACACGCAAAATCCATGGAGTACACTCACATTGAAATTTAATTTCTCAGTCCAATATGCGTGTACTTTTATATTTTATACGTTTACTCTATACAATATATATTTCAAATCCATATTTAATCAATCCTATGTTATTTTGGTCCGCGCCAACGGCATTTGAATGATATTCCATTAGCTTGTAAGAAGTATTATTGTTGTATTATACATGATTGGAATATGTACATGTAGAAGCTCTATTTTATTGCGTGTACTATGTGTATTTTACGTGTACTTTCAAAAAATACACGCAAAATCCACTGAGTACACGCACATTGAAATTAAATTTCTCAGTCCATTATGCGTGTACTCTATACAATATATATTTCATATCTATATTTGATGAATCCTATGTTATTTTGGTCCGCGCCAGCGGCATTTGAATGATATTCCATTAGTTTGTAGGAAGTATTATTGTTGGGTTAATATTTAGGATTTATTTTGGTCCGTGTCAACAACATTTGAATGATATTCCATTCGTTTGTAAGAAGTATTATTGCGTGTACTTTGGCATTTTTGCGTGAACTTTTTTGAAAGTACAGGTAAAATTCACAAAGTACATGCACATTAAAATTGAATTTGTTCAATCCAATATGTGTGTACTATTATGTATTATGAGTGTACTTTTATGATTTGTTGTGTTATTGTTTAGGAATCATACGAGTGACCATGTTCAACTACAAAATTGAGGCTTGCACCTTTGAAGATCTTAACAATACAAAACCTTTCACATTGACAGTCAATAGTACTAATAATAACGAAATTCGTTTTCTCCTTCGCATGAATGATAGAGATAAAAGGTTACTTGGTTTCTACAACTACTATGCAGACATAAAGTGCACTTTTGATGTACAAGAGATTCAATTAACTAAATCGAAAGCGAAAGATTTAACTAAACGAATTGAGCAGTATTGCTTAAGAGGTTTTCAAAACGTTGGCGCTTTTAGCATGGAGCTATTGTAATACTTCTTTTCTAAATATGTTAGGAAGAGATAATCTTAGTTTTGACTTGTCGAACAATATCTATTAGGTATTACCATGAAACAGACGATATATATTACCACCTTTAGCATGTATTTTGCTGAGACTTGTATGAATTGTTTATGAGAATATTGCATGTACTTTTGTTAAGTACGCTTATATTTTATTGTTTTAGTCTATGTTTTATTCTAATTAGCATGTATTTTATTTTTTGTACATGTAAATTATCATTATAGGTAGTAATTTAAATTTTGTTTATAGATCAATAGAATGTAGATGAAGATGAAGGCAAGAAACAGAAAACACAAAAAAGAGCAGTTCTGAAGCAAGTTCTTCAAGCAGTTCTAGTTCTAGTGTTGCTTTGGAATCTACATGTGCTGCTAAGAAGAATGACCAGTATAGATAAAATTTATTAGTTTTTTTCTTGATTATCACAGTATTAAAGAGAAAATAAGCGATAGGCATATTGAACTGCTTAAGAAGACTCCATTCTGGGAGCTTTTCAATGCCTACTACAAAGGGGAAGTAGTAGAAGCGGACCACAAGAAGACTGATAAATTCACTTGACAAAATAGCAAGTTCAAAACCTAACACATCAACAGGATGTGTCATTTCCCTATTAGTGAGCAAAATAACATCGCTATATTTATAAATATTCACACCAATTCATGACTATACTTTGTAAAAATCACGTGTACTTTTATAGTACACGCGATTTTTACAAAGTACACGTGATATTTATAAAATACAAATGAACATTAGTAGTATTAAGGTTATCATGGTTGTAATATCACTTGTACTTTCAAAGTACCACTAATATTTAAACCAATTCAAGCGTGTACTTTATAAATATCATGTGTATTTTAAAATTAGTCATGATATTTATAAAGTACACGTGATATTTAAAAAGTATACATGTACTTTGTAATTATCAAAACTGTATTTTGAAAGAACACGTGATTTTTACATAGTACAAGCATGAATTGATGTGAATGTACATGTGTACTTTGTAAATATAACAAGTGTACTTGAATCTACACCTGATATTAACAAAGTAAAAATGTATTTATATATAGAAAGTACGCATGTACTTTGTAAAAATCACGTGTACTTTTATAGTACACGTGATTTTTATAAAGTACAGGTGATATTTATAAAATACAAATGAACCTTATTAGTATTACAGTTACCATGGTTGTCATAGCACTTGTACTTTCAAAGTACCACTGATATTTAAACCTTAGTAGTATTACATTTGCCATGGTTGTAATATAACTTGTACTTTTAAAGTACCACTAATATTTAAGCCAATTCAAGGGCGTATTTTATAAATATCACGTGTATATTAAAACTAGCCGTGATATTCATAAAGTACACGTGTTATTTACAAAGTATACATGTACTTTGTAATTATCAAAACTGTATTTTGAAAGTACACGTGATTTTTACAAAGTACAAGTGTACTTTTATATATAAATACACGTGTACTTTGTTAATATCACGTGTACATTCAAGTACACTTGTTATATTTACAAAGTACACGTGTACATTCAAAGTACACTTATTAATATCATTTCTTTTTTTGCATGATCACAGTATTGGGTTTGTGAGAAGTTTGATACAACTCCTCCTGTTGAAAATAAGAAAAAGAAGACACCAAAATTTCTTAGGTGGAATAACAAAGTATTGGGTTTGTGAGAAGTTCGATACAATTCCTCCCGTTAAAGTGCGTCTTTGGAGTAACAAGTGGTTCTAGGCTTTGTGGTTGATCGACAAGGTGTGCAGATGGACCAGGACAAACAGCAAGCGATCTTGGATATGCCAAGTCCAAGAACGGCGAAGGAGCTGAAGAGTTTCCTCGGCAAAGTTAGCTACCTTAGGATATTCGTGCCTGGATTGGCCAAGATAACACACCCGTTGATGCAGCTTTTGCGAAAGAACGCACAATTCAAGTGGGAGGAGGTTCACCAGGAGTTTCTCGATGGGCTGAAGAAGCTAATCATTTCATCACAGACCATGGTTCCCCCACAAACAGGAATACCGTTGTAGTTATACCTCGCTTCCACCACGAGGTCCGTTAGAGCTCTGCTGGCACAAGTTATTGACGGGCAAGAACGACCAGTCTACTATCTCAGCAGAATCATACATGGGCCAGAGGTCAGGTACAGTAGCTTGGAAAGGCATTGTTTAGCCTTAGTCTTTGCGACACAAAAACTTAAACATTATATGTTGTCTTTTACAATTCATATTATAATGAGATGTGATTCCATTAAATTTTTATTGGCAAGAACTATATTAATTGGAAGGCCAGTTGGGTGGTTCTTCATCCTCTTGGAATACGACTTGAAGTGTGTAGTTCCTCGCGCGATCAAGAGCCAGGCGTATGCTGACCTATTGACAATCTTCCCCTCTGGAACGCTTGAGCCACCTAAAGAAAGTGTTCCAGGAGACGACTTGTAGGCCAATTACTTAGATGCAAGTGATGAAGAATGGACGATGCAGTTTGATGGATCTTCGGCGGAAAAGAAAGGAGGAACTGGGGTTATTCTTTCAAAAGGAATGGAGGAGATTTGTTTTTCCTATAAGTTGGATTTCCCTTGCTCCAACAATGAGGCAGAGTATGAAGCGTTAGTACTGAGGTTGCTGGAGGCCCTTCGAAGAGGAATTCGTTCACTTTGCCTCAAGGGTGATTCGAACTTAGTGATTCAACAAGTGAATAGAGAATATGCGTTGAAACACCTAAGCCTGGCACCATACAGAACAATCATTCAGAGGCTCCTCAGCCAGCTCCATCGGACCAAAATTAAAAACATCCCCGAATGATGAACCGCCATCCAGATGCATATGCCACTATTGCCCAGAAAATGGTTATGAGGAACGATACAACTACAGTCGTGATTAAACGAAGAACAACTCCTTCGGTAGTACAGTCAATTTTGCCGATAGAGGAGGTCGCGGACTGGAGGAGAGCGATTAGAAAGCAACTGGAATCTGGGGAAGGAGCGATGGAGCTAAGGGAATTAGCCTAATAATTTACAAACCAGGGAAACCTTTACTTTAAAAATGCAGGAGGATGGTTATCAAGATGCATTGGCCCAGAAAAAGTAGAGAGGAGGTTAAAAAAATACATGAAGAGCATTGCAAAACAACTGAGATACCTCTTTATTGAAGAATTCAAAGGGAGGGATATTTCTGGACTAGAATGAAGCAGGATGCAGCAGAGCTACAACGGAAATGCGATAAGTGTCAGTTATTCTTCGAGCCAACTGAATGTCATTTCATTGAAGCTTACCAGACTGCAGGAAACCTTATATTGACTTTATTAAAGATGGAGTTGTCCCAATAGAGAAGATTGATGCGATGGGACTTAAGCGAAGGACCCCGAGGTTCTACGTTCAGGAGGGGAAGTTTTATCGAAGAGGCTACTTCAACAGGCCATTGCATTACCTCACAAGGGAAAAAGCATTCGAAGTCCTCAAACATGCGCACGATCCATCTCACATAGGAGGGGCCAAGTTGTATGACCAGTTAATGACGTTGGGATATTATTGGACAACAATGGAGAAAGACTCTGCTGAGTTCGTTCGAAAATGCAAAGCTTGTCAACTTTATGGAAATATAATCCATGCCCCATCTATGGACCTACACTCCCTGACAACGCCTTATCCTTTTCACACTTAGGCGTTCGACTTGGTAGGGGCAATACATCCTTCTTCGAGGGGGAGATATGGATACTAGTAGTAACAAAGTGTTTTACAAAGTGGGCTGAAGCGATATCACTAAGAAGGGCAATAACAGGGGTGGTACGAAACTTCATCAAGGAATACATCATTTACCGTTTTGGAATTCCAAAGGTTATCCTCTCATACCCCTTTCGTTAATTCAAAGGTAACAATGCTCACAGATAAGTACTACATTGTTCATCATATTTCAACGGTGGCATACCCAATGGGAAATGGTCAAGCCGAAGCAACTAACAAAACCTTAGTTAATATTTTAGCTAAAATATTGGAAGATTTCCCAGGATCGTGGGATGATAAGATACCAGCTATGTTGTGGGCCTATCGAACAACCAAGAGCAAGCCCACAGGGTATACTCCGTTCTCCCTTATTTACGGGGCTGAAGCAATCCTTTCAGTGGAATTAGAAGTTTCCTCTGCTCGATATGCCTTGCGAAGTAGCATGCTCCCTCATAATAAACATGTGCAGTTGGAAGCGCGGGATGAACACAGAGATAATACGATGCAGTATTTTCAAATGTATACGAAATAACTCTCCAAGGCATATGATAACTTGGTGAGACCAAGGAAGTTCGTGGAGGGAGACCTCATTCTGAAAGAAGCAGTAAAGCACATCAGGCGGATTCCCCTACCTAAATTTACAATGAATTGGGAGGGACCTTTCATTGTAAAAGAAGCTCACGATTCAAGTTATTGCTTAATTTCAAAGATGGAAGAAGACAAGCCATTCAAGATTAACAATAAATGGTTGAAATTCTATCATGTGTAAGCAATTAAGTGTAGACCATTATTGTATCTAGCTTTTATTATGAATATATAAGTTTTTTTTGTATAACTCGAGTGGAGATGAAAAAATTATAGAACTTCATAATATACGCAAACAGTTGTAACACAAAGAAATAACATGGATAAGAATACATCTTTTTCATTCATTCATAAACTTTGGGGCATTAAAAAATGAGGAGCTACTGCCGAAGAATTACATAAGAAGAAGAAAAGGAAAATATATATAACAATTCATCGACTTAAGAGGAACCACAGATCTGGAGCAGAGAAAAAATCTCCAGAAAGGCCCGAAGAAGCTGCTAGGCATGACTGTTGGGCATTTATAGAAACCTCTAATCTCGTTTGTGCTTGTATTCGTTCGATGAGGAGTTTCTCTCATTTATCTTCACCAGACGCAGAGCTTCTTCGACATCCTCTACCTTCTAATTGACAGTTTCAGCCAGAGGTGCTAGCTCAACCAACTTAGCTTCCTCATCCCGTTGATCCTCCCGATGTTTCTACAGCAGCTCCCTCTAACTATCTAATCGTTGATTCTTCAAAGTTTTTAAGTGCTCAATAAGCCAGTCAAAACGGAAGTCATCGTGACCCAACTCCCTCAGATAGTCCAGGAATTGGTTGAGGAGGGCTCTGGTAACGTTTGGAGTAGGAGTGTTGAGGATATCAGCAACAACGGCCGCCATGCCCTGAAGCCTATAGCTCATCACGGGGATGTTGGAATGCAGGCAATCTACAGTAAAAGTTTCAGGATGGTGGTTTGCAAGCTGCTCAATTACCAAGCGGTGGCTGGCAGGCATTTGAGGAGAGCACTGAAGGACCATGAGGCAAAAGTCATGAGGAGCTAAGTCCGGCAGAGGAAACTCACAACCTGATTCACTATAAGCAACAACACTAGTCGTGGAACCTTGGTCGTCGTGATTAGAATCTTCGGAGATAGCGGGTTCCCGATGGGGTAAAATGATGGGCGAAGGAACTGGTGCAGATTTCTCTTCCGCCGAAAATGATTCATGTGCAACCTAAAAATAGGTAGAAACAACGAGTTAAGTGAAAAAATCTTAACAAGTGTTTTCATTGTTAAGTCACCAATATAGGTGGAGTTTGTGAAAAACCTTAACAAGTGTTTTCATTGTTAAGTCACCATTGTAGGTGGAGTTTATTGAAAATCTTAACAAGCGTTTTCGTTGTTAAGTCACCGATACAGGTGGAGTTTGCAGAAAATCTCAACAAGTGTTTTCATTATTAAGTCACCACTATAGGTGGACTTTATGGAAAATCTTAACAAGCGTTTTTGTTGTTAAGTCACCGTTATAGGTGGAGATTATGAAAAAAATCTTAACGAGTGTTTTCATTGTTAAGTCACCACTATAGGTGGAGTTTATGGAAAATCTTAACAAGCGTTTTTGTTGTTAAGTCACCGTTATAGGTGGAGTTTTTGAAAAAAATCTTAACAAGTGTTTTCATTGTTAAGTCACCACTACAGGTGGAGTTTATGGAAAATCATAACAAGCGTTTTCGTTGTTAAGTCACCGTTATAGGTGGAGTTTATAAAAAAAATCTTAATAAGTGTTTTCATTATTAAGTCACCACTACAGTTGGAGTTTATGGAAAATCTTAACAAGCGTTTTCATCGTTAATTCACCATTATAGGTGAAGTTTGCGAAAAATCTTAACAGGTGTTTTCATTGATTAAGTCACCATTATAGGTGAAGTTTGAAAGTTTGGGAAAGAAGACTCTTCTAGACTGTACATTGTCAAGAATAAAAGGTAAACAACGAGAAACGAAGAGAAACTAACGAAGTACCTCAGTAGTGGTTGTAGCAAGAACGGGCGTCACCAAGGAGGCCATAACGGCGGGAACTGTTGAGGGCAAGCTTACCTCTTCATAATCCTCAATGGCACCCCCAACTAAAGAAGCTTCAACGGATGGTAAAGCTCCTTCGCCAACAAAAGGTACTAAGGCCAACACAAGAGCCTCAATTAAAGAGGACGTTGGACCTCCAAGTAATGCCCCAACGTTGGTGGGTGCAGAGGAACCACCACGCTGGGTAGGAATTTTAACCCTGGCCTTGGGAGTAGTCAGCCCACCAAGAAAGGAGGGTGGGGTAAGATCTGTTGAAAACTGTAAAATAAAGCTAAGTGTTAGAAATGGGGAACAAGTACAGAAGTAGTGAGGAATGCCTCTAAGTGTTACTTACCTCAGTTATGGCACCAAAAAGGGAAACTGCAGCTAGGGGTCTCTTCAGCACAGTAGGAAGAAGAATATTAGCTAATAAAGACGCCATTTTAACCTAAGGCATCCCAACATATTAAAGTTTAGCATGTTAAACATAAAAAGGGATGGGAAAAAAAGACGTGATACCTGACAAGTAATTGATAATATGTTACCTCAGGGGCACTTTTCGCAGCTGGAATGATGGGCAGAAGGACCTCGTGCTGAGGTGATAATTCAGAAGGGGCTGGGGGAGGTGTCTCTGGTTGAGAAGAGATACCCACACACTCAATGGAATCACCCCCCACAGCAGTATCTTTCGCATGTTAAGAGGTCGAACGACAGGAGTAGGTTTCTTCTCGAAAAAATGTGAGGATATAACCACTGGCGAAGGAGGTGAGGAGGCAGCAATACAGGGAGCTGGGGAGAGATGTACATATGGAGTTCGTTTCCTCTGGGACTTGGTACCCAGAGTCTTCTTCCTCGCACCCGCAACACCTGTACCTCGAGGAACCTTTGAACTCTTCTTCCTCTATTCCCATGGTTCAGTTGGATCAACCAGGATAGTGGGGAAGGCAGCAGAAGGAGGAACGACAGGAGCGCGTCTTTGAAACTTAGCATGTATTGGTTCCACCTCAGCCTGAACTCTCCTTCTTAACTCCTCATTTATTTTTGCAGACATGGGATGAGGAACGAAGGCGATGGGGAATGCCTCCAAAGGAGTTTGGGGCTGGGTTTGAGACTTAGATTTTGATTAAGTCCCACTCTGGGACTTCCTAGTTTTTTTGGCTGGTGGCTGGGAAGGCCCTTCGCCAGAAACTGTTTCGATTGTAAGGGCAGGCTGTATGGGGGTTGCAACGGTCTTGAGTTTGGGCGTGGCAGTGGGGATCATTGGGCAATAAGGGGGCAACTCGAGGGGAGGATCTTTAACATTTTTACTCAGAGGGAACTCAACTCCAAGAATAGAGTTGCCTTTGAGGCCCAATTCCAAGGTAAAGAAAGAAGGAACTGGGGGATACTGGGAGGGCTTTGTATGAACTCACGAATCATGGCCAGTTGCCTTCAACAGAATTTGGTGGCATAAGAGGTAGATACGTCCCCTTTCCTAGTGGCACTAGGAAGGGCGACTCGACCATCCATAGTAGAAGTAACACCAAGTACTGCTGCTACAAGGCAGAAGGTGCAAGTCTCAACAAAAGTAACCCTTTTATTTCTTAGTTAAAACACAGGTCGAGGATCCCCTTGATCGAACCCGAATAGCCTTATCGGGGTTATAAGATTCAGAAGTTTATCCCCATTCAGTAAAGGAAGGAAGAAACCCAGGAGTGAACAAAAGTACCACGGCCTGCGAAAGATCTTCTACAACTGGAACAAAAGTGACCGTTGAAGTTGTAGAAGGAAAAAAATTCTAAGAATGGGCAAAGGTAGATTCGTTGTACGGCCTCATGATAAGAGAATCAAAACGATCAAAAACTCCCATTATCTCCTTTCGACTCTGTTTTTTATGAAATCATAAGAGGCGTGGGATTTTAATGCCTTGGCTCATGGGATAAGAGACACACTTGGCAGCAATGGCAGAACAACAGGTATAGAGGAAACCCGTTAAGAGAACGGTATTTGTAAAATTGGCCAAGTTATAACGACCAAGGGATCGTGCCACGTCAATGTGGGATCGATCCATCCATGTATAAAGGGACCCCAAAGCAATGGCGGACAGAGGAAGGTTGAAACCACTGGCCAAACGGATATAAATGTTTATAAGGTCCCTCCTGGGCTGGTCATTGGATTTCCCAATCAAAAAGAAATACGAAAGCAGCACAAGAATGTAGGCTGGTAGTTCCAATGATGTACCTTTACCTTGGTCCGTAACAGTAGTGGCGTCCTTCGCACTGGGAGCTTCGAAAAAATAGTTAATAAGGGGAGTAAAAGTGGTCTTGTTTGAAGACCCAATGCAACGGTGACAAATTCGATCAAGCTCAGCTCGGTCCGCAGTCTCTTCGCCATCCAAAGCCTCGTCATGATATGTAAACTCACCCATGGGCTTAGACCCAAGTAGCTCACAAACATCCTCCAACGAAATGGTGAACTCCACCCAGGCAGAGAAGAACGTGTGAGTTGTAACGCTCCATATAAAAACCAACACTTGGAGCGTAGCATTGTCCTTGGAGAGAGTGAACTCCCAAAACTAGTTGGCTCGATGAAGACCAACCTTGGTAAGCCCTGTAGTGTGAGAGCTCTGAATGTGTGCATGCCAGGCAGTAAAATGAGCTGGCAAACCTCCAGGTGCCTCGAAATCGATCTGAGAGTATGGGAAGTCGCCACGGTCCAACTGAAAGCGTAGAGTCCCCTCTAGAGGAAGAAAATCCCACTTCGATGAATCTTCCTCTTCATCACCGAGTAGTAAATGGTCGTACTTGGCTGAAAAATGGTAGGTCTTGCATGCATCATAAAACTCATCATCTTTGCTAAAGATGGGAGATCGAAGGTAAAAATTTAGTTGCTCTTGACGAGCAGCATCCAAGGTAGTGGTGCTAGGGGTGGCAGAGGGGGAGCTTGGCTGAGCAGCGGTGGTAGTAGACTTCAAGACACTTGAAGAAGCCATAGTAAGTGGCGATGAAAGAAACAACTGAGTAAAGAAGGGATATGAACGAAAATGGAGGAGCACAACCACAGGTGGTGCGGTAAAAGATGAGAGGAAGAAGAAAACTAGGTAAAAGCTTGGCAATAATGGAGTTCTGGCAGAATTTATCTCTCTAGAGTAGATGGAAGCTTAAAGAAGATAAAGGAAAGAGAAGTGTTTTGAAAAATAGACGTTTGAAATCTTTTAAACCTGTTTGTTGAGTTTCCCACCACCACACGTGTAAAGTCGCTTATAATCATTTCAAACAGACATGTGGCACTTCGATAAGTGTCTTGACAGTTGAAAAGACAGCGCCACATCATTTAATAAAGTGACGCATTGGGATGGAAAGGGGTTTCTTCTAAGATAAGTTTTGGGGTTTGGCGTCAATTTTTTTCCTATCAGACATATCCAATAACTCCCGACAAAGAAACTGTCCCAACGGTTCAAAAAAGCTACGATGTCCCCTTGCCACAAGTCCAAACGTTATTTAATTGTGACTCAGCTACATCGGGGAGAATTTTTGCTTTTTTGAACATGGCAAAACGTTACAAGGGAGAATTTCACAAGTCACAACGATAGGGGTAGTCCTAACGAAAAACCCACTGCTTACAACTATACTTCACAAACAGTTTCACTTCCCCAAAGCCAAAATGAGTATTTGGGCAGATTAGTAGGTCTATCGGGAGATTTTCAAATTGTCAAGCTAGAAACGTGAAAGCTCAGTGTAAGGAAAAAGTGGTGATGTCCCTTCGTCAAAGCCCCAATAAGCCGCAGCGCTTCGACTCAGATACATCAGGGGGGAATTTTACTTTTTCCTAGAGGTGCTAATGCATTGGTTATAATGAAGGAAAAGATGCCAAAAAAATTTCACATAGAGAAGGTTCATCGGATTGAGAAGTTTTCGTGCAGACATTTCCTGTTCCCGCAATAAATCTCTCCACGAAGGGGCAAATGTAGAGGGGGCTTGAAGGTAATCCTGAGATTAAGGATAATTCCCCCATTTACAATAGTGGTTGGGATTAAGGCAACATGGCAACTCAGCATGGCAGCTTAACAAGGCAGCTCAAGCGTGGCATCTTAGCTAGGCAGCTTAGCGGGGCAACTCTTACTTTAGCTTGTTGTGCTACTTAACCATATTGTATTTTTGTTTATATTGACTATGAGTTATAACGATTGTAATGATGTAACGAGAATAATGATTTTGTGTGAGGTCGAACGATACTCGCAAGAGACGAGGCTTGGCAGGGCCTGGGAGAGCTTTTATGCTCTATCGAACGACCTCGCCGTGGAAACTTTAGAGAGACTTGGTTTGGAGGATTGAGAAGTGAGGCACCGTTGGGGATTGTCCTGACTATCTTAGATACACCTGGTAAAACACCGAGGGACCCTACTCGTGGAACTTCGAGCGGAGCAACCTTGAGTTCCTTCGGGTGATTGAGTTGTGAACCAAACATCCCTCTACTTGATGTCACGTCTACTTTATGAGATGTCACTAGCCAGCTAGGCAATGTCAAATTTGCACTTGAGTAAACCACCGTGGTATTTGGTGTTGTCAAACAGTTAGTGAGCCACCTCTGTGATGACAGCCCCCGACATACAGTGGTTAGGCAAAAGGCATATCTTGGCATTTAATGTTTATGACATGGAGATAACTATTGCAATAGGTATCTAATGTTTATGACATAACGTATGAGGGATGTCCTTCACAGGCATTAATGACTCAGTTGCCTCGGGGGTGGTGTGGGGGGCTATTTAAGGACCCCAACCGCCTCTGGGGAGAGGATGTTCTTTTTGAGAATTCAGGAGTTATTACTTGAGAGAATATACATTAGAGAGAGATTTATTGCAACCAGAGAGTTTACTCACCCACCATTATCAATTATTATGGAGCTTTAATACTTGACAGAGATTCTTAAGGTTGGTTGATGTGTTTGGCTGCCTGCCAAGGTGTATCTAGGGTCCTTACTTCTCTCTCCCTCCAAATGGTTTACTTCTGAGTTTGTTATTATCTTGTTGAGTTATGCACAAGAGATTTGTGAGTTCAAACTGAGTTTATCTTCATTAAGTTGTGTTTACGTGTCATCTAGTTAAGCGATGGCGTGATTAGTTAACTTATCATTACTATACTTAAAATGGGTTACGCCTCCATCTAATCTAAACTACCCTCTTACAGAGATCATGGCCTCTATTTATAGGGCCAAAGGGGTGCCTATCGGCATGGTCGTAGGCCTGCCTATCGGTACAGTACCTCAGACGCACTGCCGATAGGCAAGGTCCCTGACGTGCAAATAGGCACTTCGGAACAGTTTTTTTGAAAAATGGGCATAAAATGCAAATCATTAGTCAAAATCGCACACGAGGTAGATCATTAAAAAGTATATTCAAAGACCTTTCAGAATACTTTGAGCCACTCCCAGGTCCAGGAGTCGACCAAAATCAAACGGGTCTCGAAAGCGCCCGATGGTCTCTAGACGATAAGTTTTCGAAGGAAAACAAATCGTTCGTCTGAATCATAAGGTCGATTTATGCACGAGGCAGACCGTCGAAAAGGGAATTCAGTGCCATTAAATATTTCATTCAAATCCGTTAGGTTCAGAGGGTTGACCACAATCAAACAGTCCCGAACGCTCGATGATCCTTTGGAATAAAATTAGTCGTTCGTTCGAATCGTAAGACTGATTTGTGCAAATGACGGACCATTGGAAAGGGTATTTAGAGACCTTAAAAAATTCATTGAGCTTCACTCAAGCTAGAGAGCTAACCAGAGTCAAATGGGGCCCAAGAACGCCTGGTAGCCTCTAGATAAGTTTTTGGTATAAACAGATCGTTCGTTCGGGCCGTAAGTTCGATTCGCGCATGAGACGAATCATTGAAAGGGAATTAAGTGCCCTTCGAGATTTCATGCAGGTTTCGCTCGGGTGAGAAAGTTGATCAGAGTCAATTGGGGCCCGAGAGAGCTCGGTACTTGGAGTATGACCTAGGATTTATGGTGAACGAGTGAGAGTTAGGGACCTAAGTAGGTGCTTAGGTAGGTCCTAGGATAGGGTGTCTACAAATACTCTTATAGAGGGTTTGCTTAACTTCACTGACCTGAACAAAGCCTATCCCAAAGATATATTTCCCCTGATAAAGATTGACCAGTTGATTGATGCCACAACCAACCATGGAAGAATGAGCTTTTTAGACATTTATTCAGGGTATCATCTGATCTCTCTATCTAGGATCGATTAATAGAATACCTTATTCATCACTATCAACAGTTTATAGTATTACACGTTCATGTTATTTGAACTAAAAAATTGTAATACCCCGTATTTTTGGCTACATTTATTTTTGGGATTAATTAATTAAATGCGTATTAATTGGAAATTAATCCGGGATAAAAATACTAATGTGATACGAGTTAGTATTTGATTATGTGCATATGTGAGTATATATGAACTTGGTATTATAAAATTTGTCGTGGGATTTATATACGACATTTTAGAAATTTTGTTGAGACGCGTGGGACCGCCGCGTCACGGTATAATATTTTGATAATAAAAGTGAATTTAAAATCTATAATCCATATGGTCGTTTTGAGTGCGCCAACGCGTCCGGAAGGGTCGAGATAGTCAGAAAACACTAGCCGGGGGTATAGTTTGGGTCCCGGGGTATTTTTAGGCCATACCGGTAACTTAAAGGGTATTTTGGTAATTTTACATTTTGAGGAATTAAAAGTGACGAAAATTGGTTAATTAAATCTGATGTGGATATTGACCCACTAAGCCCATAACCAACCCATATTAACCCTTTAAGCTACGGAGGCTAATATTAGGTTTACAATCTTCCCCAAATCAAACCCTAGCCACCTTGAGCCACCATTGGAGAAGGAACTTAGAGAGAGGAAACTCTGCAGAATTCTCACCAAACCTACACCAAAGTCAGAAATCAAACCAAGGCAAGTGGTTTAATTATGTTTAATTTCAGCAAATGTTCTTTCCATGTTAGAAAATTCTGATTTATGGTTTGTTCTTGATAAATATGAAAATCCATGTAGTTTAGATCATAGAACTTGAGGAATTGTGAAGAGAATTGCATGTAGAATAGTTTGGAGACAATTAATCTGATGTTAATACATGATTGGGTGAAAGAAAAACGAATTAAATTCTGGAATTTGATGTTGATATATATCTAGGGTTCATGTTCTTGATGATATTGGGGAAAAGTATAAAATCTTGGGATTTAATGATGTTTAGGATGCCTTATTGACTTAAAAGACGTTAGTTTATGACCTAAGCATGTTTTAGTATGATTAGAGGACTTAAATCATTGTTAGAACGAACTTTGGAGAAGGATTAAAGTGATAAAAATGGTGAAAAACGAGATGGGAAAAATCTGGGCCGAAACTGGTAGCTCGTTAGAAGCAGCCCCCAGGTCGTTCGAACGAACTCGTTCGAACGAGCTTCTAACGAAGCTGACCAGTCGTTACTAACGAGAAGGGATCTCGTTCGATATCTCGTTCGAATGAGATATCGTTAGAAGGCACAGTTCGTTCGAACGAACTGGGATCTCGTTCGAACAGCCTCGTTCGAACGAGACTTCTAACGAGCTGACAGTCCAAACTCGTTCGAACACTCGTTCGAACGAGACTTCTAACGAGTTGACAGTTTGGTCCTTTTTGGACTGTCTTGATTTTTGGGGTCCCGTAAACTTGTTCGAGGATATAGATGACCTTCCTTTATTGATGTGAGGATAGATTTGGGACTTTTGGGTTATTGAGAGGAGTAAATTATATACTAGAGTTATATTCAATGAACCGTTTGGGTTGAGACGTGAGTGTCTACTACGATGTGAGGATGAATTATGGCGCGCATAATTACAAACCGGAATAGTACGAATTATTATAATTATAGTTAGTACGAGAATGCGATACGTACTACGATTAAAATACGGTATGACTAAGATATGTGTTTACTTAGTATATGGATTGTGTGTATGACATACCTACCATACTTGCTATCACGGGAGGTTTGCGTTCGCTTAGGACCCTATAATCCTTGTGTGCCTACGGGGGGGATATAGACTGGTACCTTGATGAACATAGGTCATAGAAAGACTTATTGTGATATTAATAAGTCCGCTGATCGTGAGAGCGTAGGTATGTGCGTGACCCACGTGATGGTGACTGTGTTCGCCTCCACTATTTGTGATTTGTGTTATCTGAACTATTCCTGAGAGATTCGGAATGTGTGATCCTTATGTACGTGATGTACCGGGATGGATAGCAGAGTATGTGTGCACCATAGCTTAGATTGTGGGGTGCTTGTATTGTATATTTATGATATAAATAATATACATTAAATTAATGGGAATCCTCATGTTAATGTTGTAAAAATATTACGTTATTGTTTCGAGATATATAATGATTTAACTGATAGTTATATCAATGGCATATTTAGTAACTGAGTTACACTAAATCCCTATTTAATTACGAGCGTTATTATGTTAATGGAACCAAGTATTATGGGTAGAATCTTTGGCAGTCTAGCTAGATATGTTGTCACTTAGCTAGTGGTATGGGTAGATATAGATGGGTATTTGCGTTAGGAGTGCACAGTTAGACGAGAGGTGAGAATATCATGCGAGTGTACGTCCTAACATGTACTTTGCATTTAATGTTTTAAATGTTTTTAAAGCACTTGCAGGTTTTTAAAATATAACTCCACATTCGGGCTCTGACCCGTTTGCTTTTCAAATCTTTTTCTTGTAAAACCATTTTTAGGTGCCCAGCCACAAGGACACCAAGCATAGGTACTCATTCAGGTGACGAGCTGTAGCTGCTTGTGGAAGCTACAGGGATTTGCATGTAGACGCTTCTATCTCTTTGGATTCCAGAGTCACTATCTATCAGTTGTAGGGCATGTTGCCCATTTCTTTAGAGACATCTTTTACATTTCAGTTTTCAGACTTTAGCATGTATTGTTTCAGTTTATTCATTTCAGTTATGGGATTCTAGTGAGGAGTTTTCCTCCAGACTTTATATACGCTATGTGATGATTATTCGTTTTACTTCAGTATGGTGAATGGTGTTATTTATTTCTTCATTTCACTTGTTGCATGTTAATCAGACTTTAATTAAAATTTGACAACTTGCTTTTTAAATACTAGGTGGTTAGTAATAATAAAATGTTTTCGACAGTGATGCTATTAACTGAGCCAACTTGGCATTTTGAATTAATTTTATAAAGGAGTAGCTACCCGGTATTTAATTAGTCGGGGTGTCACAAAAATTACATGAGCAATCTATCAACAATTGGTCACCAAGATGTTCAAGCATCAGTCGGATGATGCCATTCAGTTTTACATAGATGACATGCTCACTAATATAAGATACAAATGAGACTATCTGGAGAACTTGATGAAGATATTCGAGGTCCTTAAATATTACAGAATAAGCTTAACATAACCAAATGCTCTTTTGGAGTCCAGTTTGGGAAGTTTTGGCGCTATGTGGTCAGTCAAATGGGAATTAAAGCAAACCCTAACCAGATCGAGGTGATAAACAATATCCAACCACCTAAAATAGTAAGGAAAATTTACAAACTGAGCGAGATGTTAGCATCACTCAACTGTGCGTCATACCTAAATCATCTGAAAAGTGTCGACCTTTCTCTCAACTCTTGAAGAAAGAGAAGGAACCAATTCAAGATGAAGAATGTACAAAGTCACTCGAATAAACTAAGTGCTACCTAAGTCGACTCTTATGATCATGGTCCAAACCCTGAGTGATCCAGTATACTCGTATCTCTCGGTGTCTAAACATGCATTAAGCTCAATATTGGTATGTGAGAAGGAGGGGCACTAGTCCCCGATTTATTATGTTAACAAAACATTCCTAAATGTTAATAAATGTGATCATTAAAGGCAGTCCTCGGAAAGGCAAACCTCTATAGGAAGATGTCCAAATGGTCGGTGGAATTAGGGAGGCTCAATATCCATTATCAACTAATAACTACTATCAAAGGACATGTATTGACAAACTGCATTGTTGAATTCACTAGAGGGCATGCGCCCGACGAAAAGGGAGATTACTAATCAAATGACCACTAAAGAGCTCGATCAACTCAACAAATGGACGTTTTATGTTGACGGAGCATTTAGTTAAAAAGGGTTAGGATGAGGGATTATCTTGGGAACTCCTGATCTTAACGTGCTCGAAAAATAAATGAGACTTGACTTTACGGCATCCAATAATGAGGCCGAGTACGAGGCCCTCATCAGCAGATTGAAAAAAGATTTATGCACTGGCGCTAACCATCTTATAGTCTATTACGATTCAAGACTAATATCCAATCAAATATCAAGAAACTATAATGCCAATAATGAATGTATGTCACAATATCTCCAGATCGATCAGGACTTGGTCACTATATTTAAGTACGTCCAAGTCTGACAGTTTCCCTAATGAAATAATAATCATGCAGATGCTTTAGCCACTTTAGCCTCAACTATCGACAATGATCTCAAAAGAACGATCGAAGTGGAATATTTTGCCCAATTGATCATCATTAAGTAAAAGACTACCGAATAAGTTCTCGCTATCCAAAAGGCACTCAACTGGATGGATCTAATTATTGAATACTTACAGGAAGACACATTACTCGTTGATAATAATCAGGTCCATTAAATCAAAATTAACTCCACTTAATTTTATTAGTCCTCTGAGGGGAATCTCTATATACTGTCTTTTATTAAGCCATATGTGCAATGTGTGCACCTCAACGATGTTGATGAAGTTCTATATGAGCTTCAAGAGGGTATATGCGGAAGTTATGCATAGGGAATATCTTTGGCATCCAGAGCCATAAATAAGGGGTATTAGTGGCCTTACATACAAAATGATGCGGTATCATACGTAAAGAAGTGCAATAAATGCTAAGTATTCTCACTAATGCTTCATCAGTCGTCTAACGGCCTCAGATTCGTAACCAACATGTGGCCTTTCATGCAATAGGGGTTAGATATTGTAGGCCCCCTACCTACAATGCCTACAAATTAAAACTATCGCTTGGTCGATACGAATTACTTCACCAAGTGGACAGAAGCTGAACCTCTAGCGAGTATAAGAGATACCAATATGGTCAAGTTTATTTGAAGGAAAATTGTGACCTATTTTGGCATGCCGAAAGCACTTATAACAGGCAATGGAACGCAATTTTAGAGTGGACCATTCCAGGATTTATATAGAAACCACAACATCAAACACCACTTTAGTTCAATGGCAGGTTGGGGCCTTCAACAAGACAATGTTTGATGGAATGAAGAAGAGATTGGAAAAGGCAAAGGGTGCTTAGGTGGACGAGCTCTGCCATATCATCTGGGCGTACCCAATAACACCCGGGAGATCAACCGGGGAAACGCCCCTCCCCTTAACTTATGGAATAAAAGTCATAATTTTATTAGACACCAGTTTTTTTACTATGAAAACGATCGTTTCCAATTAAAGCATTAATGAGACTAATCTCAACCCGGTTGAAGGAATAAGAGAATAAGTAGTGATCCAGTTGTCATTCTACTGACAACAGTTCAATAGGTAATACAATAAATGAGCCAATTTGAGGAAGTTTTAGGTTAAATATTATGTGCTAAGAAAAGTCATCAATAATGTGAGGAAAACGTCCGAAGAAAAATTAGGCCCTAACTGAGAGGTGCCATTTAAAGTCATTAGGGACGACCTCTAAAGATCTGACTGTCTATAAATAATGGAGGGCATGGAGATACCTAGGGCTTGTAATATAACAAACCTTATGGAATTTTATTTTTGAAGTGTTTTATTTTTTGTAAGTCTTAATCCAATTTCTAAAGTTTCTACGTAGCTTGATTATGCAAATTTTTTTAGTTTGTTAAACTATTAGGATGATTCAAAGTTCAAATAATGCAATTATCTTTCTTATTGTTCCAAATGGAAAGCCAATGTTATTACAAATCTGTCCGACCATATTATGATCATTTTGATGCCTTAATAGTATTACACTTGATCGTATCTTATGGTTACATATTTTCGTCACTAATAAATATGAAAACATAAAAAATTACCTAGGCAAGAAAATGACATACTTGGGATCCCTGGACACTAAGTGTTATGAGTTTGGCTGGTTAAAATCCTGAACGGGTGGTTGGCCCAGTAACGAGGAGCATTTTTTCCACAATTTGGTTATAGGCTTAAGGTGGTGTGCCGACACTCTCCTAAAAGGTAAGACCAACAATAACACATGCTCGACATATAAAATGGGAAAATGCAAGCACGAAATTAAACTATAATTTCATCCATAACATTCAATTAACTACAAAAATAACCAAGGTTACAAAACGATAAGATCGGCTGTCATATTCAATAAGTTACTAACTCAGTTATGATAGCTCAGTGACCATCATCGGGATTAAGCTGAAAATCATCGTAACTGTCGTGGTCAATGAGATAATTCTTCACCAGTTGTATTGGGATTACGTCATGTGTTATACAATACTTTTTGCTCCAAAAGGGAGGTAGCCGAGTAAAGGGAGAACCCACTTGGTACCAATATTCAAACCGAGAGTCGTTGGGGATTTTACTGATGGCCAATCCATTTAGCCCTCCATGCTATAAGCTAAACGTTTGGCTTCATCCAGTTTCAAGGGGCATCCATCTAACCTTCAACATAATTAATAACCCAAACTGCGTGAGAACCCTTCCATAAATTGTTGGAACACAGCTGTTATCCAACAGCTGTTGTTACCTTTAGCTGTTGCAAGAACTTGAAAAGCCTTTAAGGCAGTCCCACATCGGTGGGAAGGAAAATTTGTGGTGTGTTAATATACAATTTTTTGGGAACAAAGGTTCAGCCTTTTGGGCATTCAAGTTTTTGTGGGTATGTGGGGCAGACCCAATGGGCCAAGTCACACACGCGCGCGCGCGCCGCCGCCGTCCGTCCGGGTCCGGGTCTTGGGCTTGGGCTTGGGCTTGGGCTTGGGCTCATTAAGAATTAATTTTTTGGACAAATAAATTAACGTTTTTTGGGCCTTAAAAATTATTTTTTAACGGTAATTAATTCCGAAAAAATTAAAACGTGGTTTACTCCGTGTTGATTTCTTCAACCGAGTTGCCCACTTCTTCCAGTTTTTTCTCCACGTTGTTTCCAACGTCTCTTTTCTTTTTGCCCCATAAAAGAGCTGGTTGCCTCCGGTTTTGGCACACAATTATCTTCTTCCAACACGAAAATTTTCTCTACAGTTCTGAAAAAACTTCTTTCTCCCAGAATACTATTTCCAGAATAATTAATCTTATTACAGATTAATTATAGAATCGAGCAATTAATACAGAATGGGTGTATACAGACCGGATTAATTCTTGTGCTATCAATCCGTAATTTAATTGGAGGCTGTTTTATCCTGGGGGTGACGGGGCTGCACACTGTCGGCACAATTAGAGGCAGAGCCGCGAAACACCTTAAAGAGAGCGACCTAGTCCGCGACTCAGCCGTGTTCTTCGCTGTCCAGTCTCCGGAATTCTTATATTATTTTTCTGCCCCAGAATTATTTGCTCCAATTGGGTAATTTCGTTCCTGAATTTAATTATGCATTTAATTGTTTATTACTACAACAACAATTTTAAGGTGTTCTATAATCTGCCATGGACGAAATTAACTCCAGTAACCTAAATAAGCCTTTCAAATATGAAGGCACTCATTTTAAACGTTGGAGCAAAAAATTGCTATTTTATTTAACTACGAAAAAGGTCGCATCATGTGTTCAATTTGACAAACCCGTAGTTAATAATCCACCTACTGTTGAGGAAAGCAAAACAATTAGAACTTGGGAGGAAAATGATTTTTTGTGCAAGAATTATATTCTGAATGCTCTAAGTGACGAACTTTATGACTATTATGCCAATTATAAAACTGCGAAAGATGTTTGGGACGCACTTTTTAAAAAATATGACACGGAGGAGGCGGGTGCTAAAAAATATGCCGTCAGCCGTTATTTGAAATTTCAAATGACGGATGACAAATCTGTTGTTGCTCAAACCCATGATTTGCAAATGATTGCCCATGAAATTATTTCCGAGGGCATGGCTTTAGATGAGCAATTTCAGGTGGCTGTGATTATTGATAAATTGCCTCCACTGTTCAAAGAGTTTAAAAATATTTTGAGGCATAAGTCTAAAGAATTCTCACTAGAGTCATTAATTACTAAATTGAGAATTGAGGAGGAATCCCGAAAACAGGACTATAAAGATGAAATTCTTGTTGTGTCTAACAACAAAAATCAGAAAAAGAACCACACTCCAGTTGTTTTAAAGGCATACGGGAAAAATATGAAAAATCAGAAAAAGAGCCACAACCAGAATTTTAAAAATCAGACTCAGACTCAGAATAAGTATAAGAACCCTGGAAATGGACAGTCTAGCAACTCGGGACAGTTTCTCTGTTTCAAGTGTGGCAAGCCTGGCCATATGGCTCGCAAATGTCGCAATGTGCCACAAGCACAAGCGAATTTGACCGAAGAGGACCTATGTGCTATGATTTCAGAAATCAACATGGTTAGCGGTGCCGAAGGGTGGTGGTTGGATACTGGCGCTTCCCGCCATATCTGTTATGACCGTAGTCTGTTTAAGACTTATTCTGAGACTGCAGATAAGAAGGTGTTGTTGGGTGATTCTCACTCCACCGAGGTTGCTGGTACTGGAAATGTGGAATTGAAGTTCACTTCGGGAAAGACTGTTATCCTCAAAGATGTTCTTCACACTCCCGAGATAAGGAAAAATTTGGTTTCGGGTTATCTTCTCAACAAAGCTGGCTTTACTCAAACTATTGGTGCTGATTTATTTACTTTGACCAAAAATGGAATTTTTGTAGGCAAGGGTTATGCCACTGATGGGATGTTTAAATTGAATGTTGATGCAATGAATAAAATTTCTCCTTCTGCTTATATTGCTTGTTCATTTAATATTTGGCATGCTAGGCTTTGTCATGTTAATAAACGACTTGTTAAAAATATGAGCACTTTAGGATTAATTCCCGAATTATCATTAAATGATTTTGAAAAATGTGAATGGTGTAGTCAAGCAAAAATCACTAAGACACCACATAAATCTGTTTTTAGAGAATCTGAACCACTTGATTTAATTCATTCGGATATTTGTGAATTGGATGGTGTCACAACTAGAAATGGCAAACGTTATTTTATAACTTTTATTGATGATTGTTCCGATTATTCATTTGTGTATTTAATGAAAAATAAAAGTGAAGCGTTTGACATGTTTAAAATTTTCCTTAATGAAATTGAAAATCAATTTAATCGGAAAATAAAAAGGTTACGTAGTGATAGAGGCACCGAATATGATTCTGGACCATTTATTGAATTTTATAAAACCCACGGTATTATTCACGAAAAAACTGCCCCTTATTCGCCCGAAATGAACGGTAAAGCCGAAAGAAAAAATAGGACTTTAACTGAATTAGTTGTTGCTATTTTATTAAACTCTGGGGCTGCCTCACATTGGTGGGGTGAAATTATTTTGACTGTGTGTCACGTGCTTAATAGAATTCCTAAGACTAAAATGAAAATATCTCCTTATGAAATTTGGAAAAATATTAAGCCCAACGTGTCATACTTTAGAACGTGGGGGTGCTTAGCCTATGTACGTATACCCGACCCTAAAAGGTCTAAATTGGCGAGTAGAGCATATGAATGCGTTTTTATAGGCTATGCTATTAATAGCAAAGCATACCGATTTTATGACTTGAAAAATCAAGTAATTATTGAATCAAATGACGCCGATTTTTATGAAGATAAATTTCCTTTTAAATTAAGGAATAGTGGGGGCGAGTCATCCACTAATATTTCTTTAAATAAAAATAAAGAAAATAATGAATCCATTTTAGAAATTCGAAAAAGTAAAAGGGCTCGTGTAGAAAAAGATTTTGGTCCCGACTTTTATGCTTACACCTTAGAGGAGGATCCTAACACTATTCAAGAAGCCTTATCTTCTTTAGATGCCGATTTATGGCAAGAGGCTATTAATGATGAAATGGATTCTTTGGAAACAAATAAAACTTGGCATTTAGTGGACCTTCCTCCTGGATGTAAAACAATTGGGTGTAAATGGATTCTTAAAAAGAAATTAAAACCTGATGGCACTGTTGAAAAATATAAGGCACGTCTTGTTGCTAAAGGTTTTAGACAAAGAGAAAATGTAGACTTTTTTGACACATTTTCACCCGTGACTAGAATAACGTCTATACGTGTACTATTTGCTATAGCTGCCTTAAATGATTTAATTGTACACCAAATGGATGTTAAAACTGCTTTTTTAAATGGAGAATTAGAAGAAGAGATTTATATGGATCAACCTGAAGGTTTTATTGTACACGGTCAAGAAAATAAAGTATGTAAATTAGATAAATCTCTTTATGGACTCAAACAGGCACCTAAACAATGGCATGATAAATTTGACAGCCTAGTCATCTCTAATGGGTTTAAAATTAATGAAAGTGACAAATGCATTTATTATAAATATGTTGAGAACATTTGCACTATCATATGTCTTTATGTTGATGACTTGCTTATTTTTGGTTCCAATAATCATGCCGTAGAAAATGTTAAATCATTATTATGTGCCAACTTTGATATGAAGGATTTGGGTGAAGCTAGTGTAATATTAGGAATTAATATTACTAGGTCAGAAAAGGGACTTTCTTTGGATCAATCTCATTACATTGAGAAAGTTCTAAAGAAATATAATTACTTTGACTGTAAACCTGCTAGTACTCCATTTGACCCTAGTGTAAAGTTATTTAAGAACACTGGCGACAGTGTAAACCAAAATGCTTATGCAAGCATTATTGGTAGCTTACGTTATGCTACAGATTGCACTAGACCTGACATAGCTTATGCTGTGGGAGTACTATGTAGATTTACTAGTAGACCTAGTATGGAGCATTGGCATGCTATTGAGAGGGTCATGCGGTACCTTAAAAGGACGATGAACCTCGGATTACACTATAATAAGCATCCCGCTGTCCTTGAAGGATTTAGTGATGCAGATTGGAACACCCTATCTGATGATTCTAAGGCTACTAGTGGATATATATTTAGCATCGCTGGTGGTGCAGTTTCTTGGAAATCTAAGAAACAAACTATTTTGGCTCAATCCACTATGGAGTCTGAGATGATAGCACTAGCTGCTGCTAGTGAAGAGGCAGGTTGGTTAAGAAACCTCCTGTCAGATATCCCATTATGGGAAAGACCGATTCCAGCCGTTTTGATTCATTGTGATAGTACCGCGGCTATTGCAAAAGTTGAGAACCGTTATTATAACGGTAAGAAACGACAAATACGTCGTAAGCACAGTACTGTTAGAGAATTTATCTCTATGGGTGCTGTGAGGGTGGATCATATACGGTCTGAACAGAACTTAGCTGATCCTTTGACGAAAGGACTAGCTAGGGAAAAGGTGTGGAACACCACGAAAGGGATGGGACTAAAGCCCTTGGATAAATGAGTCATTTGTGATGGTAACCCAACATATAGACTGGAGATCCCAAGAAATATGTTCAAAGGGTAATAACAAGTCACAAGTGATATGGGTTGAATCATGCGATTATTAATTAAAATAGAACGGGGTTTTACTCCGAGTCCATCCCTAAGGAGCATGATATCCTGAAGCGAGTTAAGGATGAGTTATGATAACTCTTAATGAGATCTATTGCTTTATTTTGAGTGGGGTACTTAGCTACAGGAGTATTCTTGATAGACTCACCTATGTGAATGTGGAAGTGTGGCCGCTTCCTATGGATATTTTGGGCAAATTCCTAAAGCGTTCACTATACTGGGATAGAAGCACATGGCCGTAAAGTGCTAGCTATTAGAACTACACCCAAGTAGGGTTGTGTGTGGGATGTTGTCAGAGATAGAGTTCAAAACTACGGTTACTCTAGTATATTCTGAATCATCTTTACTACGTAAAGGTTCAAGTCGAAAGACACCTTTGCTTATGCACAATTCTATGAATTATTGCTCGATAAAATGTTTTCAAATTTTGCAAGTGGGGGATTGTTGGAACACAGCTGTTATCCAACAGCTGTTGTTACCTTTAGCTGTTGCAAGAACTTGAAAAGCCTTTAAGGCAGTCCCACATCGGTGGGAAGGAAAATTTGTGGTGTGTTAATATACAATTTTTTGGGAACAAAGGTTCAGCCCTTTGGGCATTCAAGTTTTTGTGGGTATGTGGGGCAGACCCAATGGGCCAAGTCACACACGCGCGCGCGCGCCGCCGCCGTCCGTCCGGCCCGGCCCGTGCCCGTGTCCGGGTCCGGGTCTTGGGCTTGGGCTCATTAAGAATTAATTTTTTGGACAAATAAATTAACGTTTTTTGGGCCTTAAAAATTATTTTTTAACGGTAATTAATTCCGAAAAAATTAAAACGTGGTTTACTCCGTGTTGATTTCTTCAACCGAGTTGCCCACTTCTTCCAGTTTTTTCTCCACGTTGTTTCCAACGTCTCTTTTCTTTTTGCCCCATAAAAGAGCTGGTTGCCTCCGGTTTTGGCACACAATTATCTTCTTCCAACACGAAAATTTTCTCTACAGTTCTGAAAAAACTTCTTTCTCCCAGAATACTATTTCCAGAATAATTAATCTCATTACAGATTAATTATAGAATCGAGCAATTAATACAGAATGGGTGTATACAGACCGGATTAATTCTTGTGCTATCAATCCGTAATTTAATTGGAGGCTGTTTTATCCTGGGGGTGACGGGGCTGCACACTGTCGGCACAATTAGAGGCAGAGCCGCGAAACACCTTAAAGAGAGCGACCTAGTCCGCGACTCAGCCGTGTTCTTCGCTGTCCAGTCTCCGGAATTCTTATATTATTTTTCTGCCCCAGAATTATTTGCTCCAATTGGGTAATTTCGTTCCTGAATTTAATTATGCATTTAATTGTTTATTACTGCAACAACAATTTTAAGGTGTTCTATAATCTGCCATGGACGAAATTAACTCCAGTAACCTAAATAAGCCTTTCAAATATGAAGGCACTCATTTTAAACGTTGGAGCAAAAAATTGCTATTTTATTTAACTACGAAAAAGGTCGCATCATGTGTTCAATTTGACAAACCCGTAGTTAATAATCCACCTACTGTTGAGGAAAGCAAAACAATTAGAACTTGGGAGGAAAATGATTTTTTGTGCAAGAATTATATTCTGAATGCTCTAAGTGACGAACTTTATGACTATTATGCCAATTATAAAACTGCGAAAGATGTTTGGGACGCACTTTTTAAAAAATATGACACGGAGGAGGCGGGTGCTAAAAAATATGCCGTCAGCCGTTATTTGAAATTTCAAATGACGGATGACAAATCTGTTGTTGCTCAAACCCATGATTTGCAAATGATTGCCCATGAAATTATTTCCGAGGGCATGGCTTTAGATGAGCAATTTCAGGTGGCTGTGATTATTGATAAATTGCCTCCACTGTTCAAAGAGTTTAAAAATATTTTGAGGCATAAGTCTAAAGAATTCTCACTAGAGTCATTAATTACTAAATTGAGAATTGAGGAGGAATCCCGAAAACAGGACTATAAAGATGAAATTCTTGTTGTGTCTAACAACAAAAATCAGAAAAAGAACCACACTCCAGTTGTTTTAAAGGCATACGGGAAAAATATGAAAAATCAGAAAAAGAGCCACAACCAGAATTTTAAAAATCAGACTCAGACTCAGAATAAGTATAAGAACCCTGGAAATGGACAGTCTAGCAACTCGGGACAGTTTCTCTGTTTCAAGTGTGGCAAGCCTGGCCATATGGCTCGCAAATGTCGCAATGTGCCACAAGCACAAGCGAATTTGACCGAAGAGGACCTATGTGCTATGATTTCAGAAATCAACATGGTTAGCGGTGCCGAAGGGTGGTGGTTGGATACTGGCGCTTCCCGCCATATCTGTTATGACCGTAGTCTGTTTAAGACTTATTCTGAGACTGCAGATAAGAAGGTGTTGTTGGGTGATTCTCACTCCACCGAGGTTGCTGGTACTGGAAATGTGGAATTGAAGTTCACTTCGGGAAAGACTGTTATCCTCAAAGATGTTCTTCACACTCCCGAGATAAGGAAAAATTTGGTTTCGGGTTATCTTCTCAACAAAGCTGGCTTTACTCAAACTATTGGTGCTGATTTATTTACTTTGACCAAAAATGGAATTTTTGTAGGCAAGGGTTATGCCACTGATGGGATGTTTAAATTGAATGTTGATGCAATGAATAAAATTTCTCCTTCTGCTTATATTGCTTGTTCATTTAATATTTGGCATGCTAGGCTTTGTCATGTTAATAAACGACTTGTTAAAAATATGAGCACTTTAGGATTAATTCCCGAATTATCATTAAATGATTTTGAAAAATGTGAATGGTGTAGTCAAGCAAAAATCACTAAGACACCACATAAATCTGTTTTTAGAGAATCTGAACCACTTGATTTAATTCATTCGGATATTTGTGAATTGGATGGTGTCACAACTAGAAATGGCAAACGTTATTTTATAACTTTTATTGATGATTGTTCCGATTATTCATTTGTGTATTTAATGAAAAATAAAAGTGAAGCGTTTGACATGTTTAAAATTTTCCTTAATGAAATTGAAAATCAATTTAATCGGAAAATAAAAAGGTTACGTAGTGATAGAGGCACCGAATATGATTCTGGACCATTTATTGAATTTTATAAAACCCACGGTATTATTCACGAAAAAACTGCCCCTTATTCGCCCGAAATGAACGGTAAAGCCGAAAGAAAAAATAGGACTTTAACTGAATTAGTTGTTGCTATTTTATTAAACTCTGGGGCTGCCTCACATTGGTGGGGTGAAATTATTTTGACTGTGTGTCACGTGCTTAATAGAATTCCTAAGACTAAAATGAAAATATCTCCTTATGAAATTTGGAAAAATATTAAGCCCAACGTGTCATACTTTAGAACGTGGGGGTGCTTAGCCTATGTACGTATACCCGACCCTAAAAGGTCTAAATTGGCGAGTAGAGCATATGAATGCGTTTTTATAGGCTATGCTATTAATAGCAAAGCATACCGATTTTATGACTTGAAAAATCAAGTAATTATTGAATCAAATGACGCCGATTTTTATGAAGATAAATTTCCTTTTAAATTAAGGAATAGTGGGGGCGAGTCATCCACTAATATTTCTTTAAATAAAAATAAAGAAAATAATGAATCCATTTTAGAAATTCGAAAAAGTAAAAGGGCTCGTGTAGAAAAAGATTTTGGTCCCGACTTTTATGCTTACACCTTAGAGGAGGATCCTAACACTATTCAAGAAGCCTTATCTTCTTTAGATGCCGATTTATGGCAAGAGGCTATTAATGATGAAATGGATTCTTTGGAAACAAATAAAACTTGGCATTTAGTGGACCTTCCTCCTGGATGTAAAACAATTGGGTGTAAATGGATTCTTAAAAAGAAATTAAAACCTGATGGCACTGTTGAAAAATATAAGGCACGTCTTGTTGCTAAAGGTTTTAGACAAAGAGAAAATGTAGACTTTTTTGACACATTTTCACCCGTGACTAGAATAACGTCTATACGTGTACTATTTGCTATAGCTGCCTTAAATGATTTAATTGTACACCAAATGGATGTTAAAACTGCTTTTTTAAATGGAGAATTAGAAGAAGAGATTTATATGGATCAACCTGAAGGTTTTATTGTACACGGTCAAGAAAATAAAGTATGTAAATTAGATAAATCTCTTTATGGACTCAAACAGGCACCTAAACAATGGCATGATAAATTTGACAGCCTAGTCATCTCTAATGGGTTTAAAATTAATGAAAGTGACAAATGCATTTATTATAAATATGTTGAGAACATTTGCACTATCATATGTCTTTATGTTGATGACTTGCTTATTTTTGGTTCCAATAATCATGCCGTAGAAAATGTTAAATCATTATTATGTGCCAACTTTGATATGAAGGATTTGGGTGAAGCTAGTGTAATATTAGGAATTAATATTACTAGGTCAGAAAAGGGACTTTCTTTGGATCAATCTCATTACATTGAGAAAGTTCTAAAGAAATATAATTACTTTGACTGTAAACCTGCTAGTACTCCATTTGACCCTAGTGTAAAGTTATTTAAGAACACTGGCGACAGTGTAAACCAAAATGCTTATGCAAGCATTATTGGTAGCTTACGTTATGCTACAGATTGCACTAGACCTGACATAGCTTATGCTGTGGGAGTACTATGTAGATTTACTAGTAGACCTAGTATGGAGCATTGGCATGCTATTGAGAGGGTCATGCGGTACCTTAAAAGGACGATGAACCTCGGATTACACTATAATAAGCATCCCGCTGTCCTTGAAGGATTTAGTGATGCAGATTGGAACACCCTATCTGATGATTCTAAGGCTACTAGTGGATATATATTTAGCATCGCTGGTGGTGCAGTTTCTTGGAAATCTAAGAAACAAACTATTTTGGCTCAATCCACTATGGAGTCTGAGATGATAGCACTAGCTGCTGCTAGTGAAGAGGCAGGTTGGTTAAGAAACCTCCTGTCAGATATCCCATTATGGGAAAGACCGATTCCAGCCGTTTTGATTCATTGTGATAGTACCGCGGCTATTGCAAAAGTTGAGAACCGTTATTATAACGGTAAGAAACGACAAATACGTCGTAAGCACAGTACTGTTAGAGAATTTATCTCTATGGGTGCTGTGAGGGTGGATCATATACGGTCTGAACAGAACTTAGCTGATCCTTTGACGAAAGGACTAGCTAGGGAAAAGGTGTGGAACACCACGAAAGGGATGGGACTAAAGCCCTTGGATAAATGAGTCATTTGTGATGGTAACCCAACATATAGACTGGAGATCCCAAGAAATATGTTCAAAGGGTAATAACAAGTCACAAGTGATATGGGTTGAATCATGCGATTATTAATTAAAATAGAACGGGGTTTTACTCCGAGTCCATCCCTAAGGAGCATGATATCCTGAAGCGAGTTAAGGATGAGTTATGATAACTCTTAATGAGATCTATAGCTTTATTTTGAGTGGGGTACTTAGCTACAGGAGTATTCTTGATAGACTCACCTATGTGAATGTGGAAGTGTGGCCGCTTCCTATGGATATTTTGGGCAAATTCCTAAAGCGTTCACTATACTGGGATAGAAGCACATGGCCGTAAAGTGCTAGCTATTAGAACTACACCCAAGTAGGGTTGTGTGTGGGATGTTGTCAGAGATAGAGTTCAAAACTACGGTTACTCTAGTATATTCTGAATCATCTTTACTACGTAAAGGTTCAAGTCGAAAGACACCTTTGCTTATGCACAATTCTATGAATTATTGCTCGATAAAATGTTTTCAAATTTTGCAAGTGGGGGATTGTTGGAACACAGCTGTTATCCAACAGCTGTTGTTACCTTTAGCTGTTGCAAGAACTTGAAAAGCCTTTAAGGCAGTCCCACATCGGTGGGAAGGAAAATTTGTGGTGTGTTAATATACAATTTTTTGGGAACAAAGGTTCAGCCCTTTGGGCATTCAAGTTTTTGTGGGTATGTGGGGCAGACCCAATGGGCCAAGTCACACACGCGCGCGCGCGCCGCCGCCGTCCGGCCGGCCCGGCCCGTGCCCGTGTCCGGGTCCGGGTCTTGGGCTTGGGCTCATTAAGAATTAATTTTTTGGACAAATAAATTAACGTTTTTTGGGCCTTAAAAATTATTTTTTAACGGTAATTAATTCCGAAAAAATTAAAACGTGGTTTACTCCGTGTTGATTTCTTCAACCGAGTTGCCCACTTCTTCCAGTTTTTTCTCCACGTTGTTTCCAACGTCTCTTTTCTTTTTGCCCCATAAAAGAGCTGGTTGCCTCCGGTTTTGGCACACAATTATCTTCTTCCAACACGAAAATTTTCTCTACAGTTCTGAAAAAACTTCTTTCTCCCAGAATACTATTTCCAGAATAATTAATCTCATTACAGATTAATTATAGAATCGAGCAATTAATACAGAATGGGTGTATACAGACCGGATTAATTCTTGTGCTATCAATCCGTAATTTAATTGGAGGCTGTTTTATCCTGGGGGTGACGGGGCTGCACACTGTCGGCACAATTAGAGGCAGAGCCGCGAAACACCTTAAAGAGAGCGACCTAGTCCGCGACTCAGCCGTGTTCTTCGCTGTCCAGTCTCCGGAATTCTTATATTATTTTTCTGCCCCAAAATTATTTGCTCCAATTGGGTAATTTCGTTCCTGAATTTAATTATGCATTTAATTGTTTATTACTGCAACAACATAAATGGTACCTTAGTTTCATGATCTGGCAATGTAGACCATGTCTGATTGTTTTATTTCTTGTGAAAGCTTGCTCAGCTTTGCCGAGATCCCCTCTTAGAGAAACATTCTCAGTTTACATCAGACCAACTATGTTCCTAAATTCCCACAATTCACTTTGGAGACTGACCATCATGTTACTCTAGTTTCTATTGGCACTTGCATTTACTGAAGCCCTTGGCACAGTAGTAAAGGTTGCATGAGATCGATTAAAAGTATATATTTTAAGGCTAAAGTCCAAATCTTTGCTATCTTGGGTAATTGGCACCAAGGCCAAAATATTTTCAGACTATAAGAGTAATATAAAATGCATTCATAATTTAAGGCAAATAATAATACAATCAAGTATTAAGCTATGACCGAGCATAACAGAATGAGAACATAAATAATGTTTCATTTAATTTCATCAAAAACTAGGGTAAACCCTTATAAAAAATACATAAGAAGAGATGAGGAATTCAAAATACAAGAAAGTCAGTATCTAATCTACTTAGTAGGAGTTTCCTTCTCTGGTACCACCTTGTCCTGATCGAAAATAGTCTTATCTTGATCAACGGACTCCTTTTGTTGCTCGACGACATCTTATTCATCCTCTTCCTCCAAGCTGGGATGAGTACCAAGAGCATACTCAGCAAACAACTCATATTCAGTCAGAACCTTACTCTTTGCCAATGTCTTATCCCAACCATCATTGAGGAAGGACTTACAAATGAAGTACAATTAATTTTTAGCAAGGGAAAAAGCCTTGGCCCAACCTTTATCATAGGCACTGTTATTGGCCTTTAATGACACCGCCAAAGACTTGATGGACTCCTCTGAAGCCTTCTCAAGCTGCTCAACCTTCGACCTCAGAGTGGTGATATCCATGTCTTTAAATTTCATTACAGCATTATGATCCTTAGCCTTCTTTCAAGCAACATTAAAGGCAATGTCCTTCCCATATCGACTTTCTCCTTTGCCCGATCGACTCTCTTATTAAAGAGAGTGACAAAATCTACCACAAGATGTAAATTAAAAACAGAGTAAGACAATTAATATAAGATAAACTTCAAGTTACAGGGATCTGACCAAATAAGATAAAAAAATTCCCAATGAGAGAGTTTGGGTAGCATGTGAGATAACATGTAAGTGGATAGGCATCCGACCATAGGTTGGTCGAGCGGGAGGTAAGCTCCCCTCAATAAACTAGGAGTCAGGTTTACCATACGACCAATGTTCTGTTGTAATCCGACATATTTACCATATCAACTCTCTCAACCTTCCTGGATTTCAGAAAGTAATACACTTATTAAATTTAACCCCCGTATAATAAAAGCGAATTTTAGGAATTCCAAGTTTGGTCTCATACAGCTCGTCAATCATGTGGACACCATTTATAATTATCCAAGTGTTTGGAGAACATTGGGAGGGACCACGTGAAAGAGCTGAAGGAAAATTAAAAAAAAAAGTTAATTTAGGGAAAATGTGATGCCAACCTCAGCAACAAATTGAGAGAAAAGCCAATAGCCTCCTTCAATATTGTTGTAATCCAATTGACCCTTTCATATCTCAACAGTCACCCACTCAGAGATGAATTGACACTTGAACTGCTTTATAGTATTATCATTAAGGACATGAATTATTCTTACAGTAAGGCGTTTGAGAACGGACAAAAAATGGAAGCTTGTGAAAGAAATTCATAGAAAATGAAAAACAAGAGGAAAAGAAGACCTATAGTACGAAGGAGTACAATGGAGATCTGGAATAACTTGAAGATGAAAATGAATGGGCAATGAACCAAATTGATGGCTAAAAGAGAATAAGTGGTATGGAACAACTTATGAGGAAAGTCTCATCATTTGGCAGCCCTATACATGCAATCGCCCCATGTGATGATTGTCGCACATTTACCCATGTGGCCCCAAAAGTGTTCGGGCAAATTACTCATGTGCCCTTAAAGTTTAACAGACAATATAAAAGAAGTTCATAACTGTAAAACACAAATGTCAGCATCTTTTAAGCAGAACACTTATGGACGACCACGTTTCACTACCAATAGCGATCATGACTCAATCTACAGAATGAGAAAAACTCAACACCCTAATAAACTGTAAAGCTTTGGGGACAATTGTGAGTGGATTATTTGACCTCACCCAATAAGGGGACATGTGCCCACTAGTCCTATCAGTGATCACATTTTAAGAAGATAATAGCGGTTGAAGTCGGTCAATGGAAATCTCAGAATAAGACATAGTCGATCAAATTCAGATGGCTATCTAAGGTAATGGAGTCCCACACGACTTGACCTGTTTTATTCCTTTATAAATGCATTCCTCACCCAGGAAAAAATGGGTATGTAATTTTTGTAATCAACGGACGATTAATAAAGAGAATAACAACATCTACCTTGGTTGTCCCAGTGGTAAGGAGCAGACTTGATAAAATTCGGATAATAACCATTGGTATAAGGTTCGAAACTCCCCTCCCTATTGTTTAACTCGCATGAGGAAGTCCTTAGGGCTCATTCGCGTGGAGGTTCAGGGTCGTAAAAAAAATAAAAAGAAGAGCAATAACCATGGGCGTAATCACATTACCGAATCACGTACATCCCGTTCTTATGTATGACTGTGCATGTTTTTATTTTTCACAATTTGATTGTGTTTACATAATATCAGTAGGTATTTATCTCCTACAATTATATATAAAGAATATACGCCTTTATTTGTTTGGGTTCGGGCAATTGGTTGCACTGTAACTGAACTGAATACTTCATCCCCGTAATAATAAAAACCTAATCGGACTAGACACTTAAAAATTAAAATGGTTAGTTCATGTATGTCCAATAAACCCATTCAATTATATTCACAACCCTAAATTTATGAATGTATGATTTTTCTTTCCAATACCCAATATATGCTATCACAACACCTACAAATTTTAAATTATCATATATTTCATATTGTCACGAGTTATTTAATCACAAGGTTGTAAATAATAATGATAAAGTGGGCCTTAAATAGCAACTCAAATTAACCCACGTATTTAAAATGAGGCTCATAGTTAAAAGTTTTGAATCAAATATGGAGCTCATATTTAAAAGTTATGATTCAAATATGGAGCGTATTAACAAAAAATATGAGTCAAATATAGAGACCATCTTTAAAAGTTATGAGTAAAATATGTTTTTTTACTTTTACTTATAACTGTAATACTTACTTGGATAGGAAAAAATAGGTTGTTCACACCAATATTTGATCCGCTCATACTTGACCCAATCCATATTTAGTCCAACTCATATTTGCCTCAACCCATAATTTTACCACCACTAGCCGTAAAGAAACCGAACCAAACCGAACAATATAATGTATAATCTTAGTTTGAAAAGTTGACGAGCTTAAAAATGTTTTCAATCTTGATGAAAAACTTGTATCCGAATAAACGCGAGCCAAGTTTGTATGGCTTGATTTCAAAATACGACTATAAGCAACCGAGTCGAATTCGAGTGGAGGTCGATAGAGTAAAATAGGTTAAAGACTTATTTAAGGTCACCAACACCCACAACTCACTTGAGGCAATCACTCGAAGTCCGAAATTGGCGGGTAGAGCCCAGTCCAACACTCGCACCAAAGAAACAACCCTAGTTGATCCACTCATTATTGGGTGACCCAGTGGCCCGACTATTTGGTGGATTTAACAACATTTTCGGCGGCATCCGCGAGAGCAAACTCACGAACACTAAAGCGGTGAAGTGAATGATCTATAGCTTGCAGAATATTATTATTCCAAGATAGATAGAGTCTATGGTTCCATTTAAGTATCGATCCTAAGCTCCATAAGCTATATAATAATATAAATAGACGAAGAACAAATGGGCTTATTTGCCATGGTAAATGGCAAATAAGTTGGCAAATGGAGTATTTGCCTACAATTTGGTGTGTTTGGTACAAAATTTTGCCTATAAGTTATTTACCAATGTACAACACCTCCAATGCATAATGTAAAGGTAAATTTTGCTTACCTATTTGAGTGGGACATATTTGCTAACAAATTTGCTAACTTCTTAAACACTTTTAATATTTTATAAAAAAATTAAAAACTATTTTAAATAATTAAAAAACGTTAGGAATATTTAAAAACAGTTTTGTAATGTTTTAAAAACTGTTTTTAATTTATCTAAAAATAATGTTTTAAAAACTGTTTTTAATATTAGAAAAAATTATTAAGAAAATGTTTTACAATTTTTTCTTAAAACAGAAATATAAAAATATTGTAAAAATTGTTTTTAACATTTTGTTAAAATGTTTTGATATATTATAAAAACGGTTTTAAAGTTTTAGAAAACAATTTTTAAAACTCTTTTAAATAGTTAAAAAAACTATTTTGTAATGTTTTAAAAACTGTTTTTAATGTTTTAAATAATTCAAAAACTGTTATGAACATTTAAAAACTATTTTGTAATATTTTGAAAACTGTTTTTAATATTATAAAAAATTGTTAAGAAAATGTTTTACAAATTTTTTTAAAAACCGTAATATAGTAGTATTGTAAAAACAGTTTTTAACATTTTTAAAAACTGTTTTGAATATAATATAAAAACAGTTTTAAAGATATAAAAACAATTTTAAAAACTGTTTTAAATAGTTAAAAAAACTGTTTTGTAATGTTTTAAAAACTGTTTTTAATGTTTTAAATAATTAAAAAAACTCTTATGAATATTTAAAAATATTTTGTAATGCTTTAAAAACTGTTTTTAATATTATAAAAAATTGTTAAGAAAATGTTTTACAATTTTTTTTTAAAAATCGTAATAAAATAGCTCTGTAAAAATTATTTTTAACATTTTTAAAAACTGTTTTGAATATAATATAAAAGCAGTTTTAAAGTCTTAAAAAACAATTTTAAAAACTGTTTTAAATAGTTAAAAAAACTGTTGTGAATATTTAAAAATCGTTTTGTAATATTTTAAAAACTGTTTTTGTGGGTACCTCGATTTGTCACTTTGGCCCAGACGAGTAGCCCAACTAAACACGACCCAAAGTCTAGAGCCCCCGCGCCTTAACCAATTCAGTTTTGACCCAGTCAGTTCCTAAAATCTCTCTACAGAGATACTTAGGGATTATGGGCTAACGTGGAGGAATCCCACTCCTCCACTCTCCGAGATAACATGTATATATCAAACCCCTAGCCCGAGGCAAAGGGCATGCAATCTGTAAACACTCCCCCGGAGTAAAGAGAAATAAAATACTGAGAGCACTACCGTAGACGTATGTCTTCTTGTCGAACCACGTATATCCTGTATTATATGTGATTACCATTGTTAGAAGTTCTCTATTTATTCTGGTGATTATCTTTTCTTGTTATTTTGTGTTGAGTTTAATTGTCACCACAATTGGCATCGTCTGTGGGAAGCATTTGTCATCCTTTAAGAAAAACCTCACCAACAAGAATTTGAAATGTCTGGTCACAACAATAATGCCCCTCAAATAGGGGATATTAAAAAATAACCTGTTTCTCGCAGGATCAGATCTGAAGTTCAACGTTCTAAGGCTCGCCCAGAACGTCAAGCCTCAGAGGAAAGTCAAGGACCACCCAAGTCCACATAGGTCTCTAGGCTAATCGACGCCTGTGAGGCCAGGCTCCAAGAGCAAGAGGAGGCCACTCACAAGCAGGAAGCTGAGAATGCTCATCTCAAAAGAAGATTGGAGAAGATGGAGAGAGATCTACATTGCAGCACCAGGCAGCGTCCATATCGCACTCCTAGCCCTAATGCGAGCAAGTCTCACAGCCGAGGAAGGATCCCTGGACGTGGATCTCAAAGATTTGAGGAACACAGGTCAGATGATGACTTTCTTGAGCAGCAACAACCAGCTCGCCATTACAGGAGCCCGGCTTGAGGTGCCAGGTCGACCAGAGAGCTATCCAGGCGAGCTCTCAGGACCCAGATGAAGTTCCCTTTCTTAAGGGAGATAGAAGAAGAAGAAGAAGAAGAAGAAGAAGAAGAAGAAGAAGAAGAGGAAGAAGAAGAAGAAGAAGAAGCCCCCAAGAATTTTACGATTTCCAGATTTAAGATTTACGACGAAAAGACTGATCCTATCGACCATATTAGGCAGTACAGGAAGGCCATGACTCTCTGGAACCACAAGGACGCATTGATGTCCCGGATCATCCCCTAGAGCTTGCACGATGTGGCCCAGAAGTGGTTCAAGGTACTCCCTCACAAGTCCATCAGGAGCTTCGAGTCCCTGGCAGAGCTCTTCACAGCTTGCTTCATTACAAGTAGCTCCCATCCAAAGAGAATGGATGCATTGTTGACAATGAAGAAGATGCCTCAAGAGAGCCTCAAAGACTATACTAAAAGATATTGGGAGCTGTTCAACGAGGTCAAGGACTACTCGGAGCAGGTCGCTGTGGCATCCTTTAAAATTGGCCTACCCAAATCCTTCCTCTTGCACCAATCCCTCACTAAGAAGGAGGCCACAACCTAATGGCTCGCATTAAAAAATATGACAAGGTTGAGGATGTGACCCACCTCAGTGCAGGGGAAAATGGTCGCACCAAGTTCACTGGCAAGAGCAGCGACAAAGCTGAGAACCAGAAGAAAGGAAGAAAAAATGGGGGCAAAAGTGGCTCAAAGAACGGGAAAAAAAACGATGCTCCAAAAGCATTTCAGGAAGTGAACATTGTCTTTAAGGAACCAATTTACAAGATTCTCGCAAAGATCAAGGACGAGCCGTTCATACAGTGGCCCAGGAAGATGGGAGGAGACCCCTTAAAACGGAACAACGCACTGAGATGTGCTTTCCACAAAGAAGGCTGGCACAAAACTGAGCACTACAAAGCTCCTAAGTCTCACCTTGAGGAGTTCGCCCAAACTGGACACTTGAACGAATTTATGGAGAAGAAGGCAGAGAAGGTCGCTGTCAATGGAGACCCGAGGCCTGACAACGTGCTCGAGGAGGATGTTGGCTATGAGTTCGCAATGATTCATGGGGCATCAGACCTAAAGCAGATTTTCAAGGAAACTCAGCTCGGATGGAAATTAAAAAGCTTACGGCGGTAATGCAAGCTTTTTAAATCGATCCAGCTAAAATGCAGACAGGAAAATATCGGCGAGCAGATGACTACAGCAAACACATTGTATTCAAGGATGAAGACCTAGTGGGAGTGAGGACCCCACATCATGGTTCCTTGATCATTACACTAAAGATAACTAACTACGATGTCGACAAGTTGCTCGTCGACCAGGTTAGCTGATATGAAGTAATGTATCTCGACCTATTCAGAAAGTTAAAGTTAAGCGTCGCCGACTTAAAGGAAGCCACAGTCCCTCTAGTTGGCTTCGCCAAAAAAGTGACCATCCCTTTGGGAAAGATTGTACTGCCAGTAAGGGCAGGAGGAGTCTCCAAAATGATCGAGTTTCTGGTGGTCGACATTGACTCACCCTACCAGGTCATTCTTGACAGAGGGTGGCTACATGTAGGGGTGGCAATTCGGGCCAACGGGTCCTGTTTTGACCTGGCCCGACACGACACGACTATATTTTAGGCAACACGAACACGAATCAACACGAAGTCGTATTTTTTTTGCCAACACGAACATGACCCAATTATAACACGACCCAACACGACTGACACAATATAAAAATTATGTCAATTTGACACGATTGACACGGCACGACACGATTCATCTTGACCAACATTTTAGCCCATTTGGACCGATTTACACAAATAATATTGCTAAACAAAAATGACATACCATCAGTGCTACTAATAAATATACCAATTTACTAAATACAAATAATATTCAGAATAATGGGTAAGCTAAACAAAAATGACATCCCTCTTGTGCAATTCCCGCTCGTGATCGATAAAGTGAGAAGTGGCACAAACAAACCCATCAGTATTAATGGAAGACCACAAATCCGAAGTCAAAGAGACCCTACCAGAAGCTAATTCTAGCATTTGTTTCAATTTAACCTTCTCCTTTTTGTATAATTTCAAAACGTCAAATTTAGCGGTATTCCTTGTGATTGTGGAAACATCCTCATACAAATAACTAAAAATATCGTGAATACCCTCATACTCCACAAATTGAAAAGGCAAGTCATGCATTACAATCGCCTCACTAAGTAACTCTTGAAATTTTTCAGACTCAAATTTAGACGAACGCATTAACAAGTGACCACGAGATTGATTTATCAAAAGTTGCGATATATCATTTTTATCCCTACTTGGACACTTCTTCAAATGTCGTCTTAAACTACACATTCCATTTTAAGATGCACATGCATATATCTTTCCACATTTTTTACATTTTTCTCTCTCTTTACCATCCGAAGTTTTTGGAAGAATTTCAAAAGAATCCCATACCTCAGGCCAGCGCTCCCTAGACTGTTTAACCTCTTCAATGCCTACCACTTGTACTGGTACTTTAGTTACATTAGCGTCATCAAATGAACTATCATCCCCATTGTCCACATCCTATAATTAAAAAAATACAAGTATACCATCAACAAATGAGAGATAACTTTTAAAACAACTAAAGTTAAACTAAAAACAACAATGTTATACTAAAAATAAAATCAGAAATATACTTGTTCCTCATTCGTTTCACTTGGTGGCACTTGAATAATCTATTAAATCTTCCTTTTTTTCTTTTGATTCAGGTCCGTAATGTGCGAGGACGGTGTCGATGATTTTTTTCCACGATCCATGAATGAAATATATGCAATACTTCGAATAAATAACTTTTTAAATAAACATAACCAAACTAACAAATATGTAAAAAAAAATTACAAAAAAAACCATTTTGGTATCAGGTGTAAACAGATGAACATTACCAAAATTCACGAAGTCAATAACACCCACACAATCCTACCCACGAAGTCAATAACCCCCAGCAGTTACCTTGAACTTTCCTCCTCGTAACCCAAATTCAACCAAACTATATCAAGCAACCGCGTCGATCCCCAACTGTGGTCATTATTTGACTCTCATCCCCATTAACTATACAAATATCAAAACATTACCAAAACTAAATATTACCAAAACTATAAAAAACTATTGCACGGATGAACAGGTATTAAACATTTACTAAGACTCCAACCTACAAAACTATTGCAGGGATGAACAGGTGTTACAAAGACTCCAAAATTGTGTTTTAATGTCTCGGTTTTAACAGGAAAGAGGAAAGGTTTGTAAGGGTTTACACCAAAAAAATACCAACCCACAAAACATATATATTCTGTAGGGAGAGAGGGATAAAAAAGGCACTTATCGGTGGGAGGTGTGCTGAACGGCGACGGAGCAGGAGCAGCGGAGAGAGAGAGAGAGAGAGAGAGAGAGAGAGAGGGGGGGGATTTGGTGTTAGGGTTTTTTCTTTCCTATGGGGAAAGACAGCGGCGTAGAGACAGAGAGAGAGAGCATAGGGCTTTTTTTTTAAGTTTCATTTTATACAATACGAGTGTGAGGAGGAAGCCCTAATATTTTTTAAAAAAAACACAAATGGGTCAATCGGGCTAATTTGGGATTATTATTGACCTCTTATCGTGTTGTAATCGGGCTGGAACAGGACAATTTCATGCTAATTTTCTGGCACGAACACGACACGACCTGCTAGTGGGCCAAAAAAATGACCCGAACACGACAGGCTATTTTAATTTCGTGTTAATTTCATGTTGGATCGTGTCGTGTTGTCGTGTCCGGGTTCGAATTGCCACCCCTAGCTACATGCGATGAAGGTCGCCCCCTCTACCTACCACCAGAAACTCAAATATGTGACTGAGCGAGGAGTGATGAAAATCAATCGAGACCAGGCGATGGAAAGAAAGTGCTTTATAGCAGCCATCCGCCCAAAGACAGAGAGGAAGGTCGAGAAGGCCAAGGAAAAGGTTGAAGAATAGGAAGGTTTGATACCTTCCAAATAGCAGTTAAAATATGGAAGTCTGGGAGTGGAGGAGACCAGGCTCCTCGCCTCTGAGCGGGTCATGGAGAACCTGGAGGAGGTCCCAGCCAGCGGCAGCAAGAAAGATAAGATGTTCTTGATCGGAGCCTCTCTCGCAGATCGAGAAAAGAAGGAACTAACATTACTTTTGCGGAATAACTTGGACGTCTTCGCGTGGGAACCCTACGAGTTGCCCGAGATTGATCCCAGCGTGGTTTGTCATCAATTGCATGTTGACCCATCTTTCAAGCCAATCGCGTAGAAAGCATGGTGAACTGCACTCGAGAAGGCCAAGGTTGTGGAGAAGGAAGTGGAGAAGTTATTAGATGCAGGATCCATACTGGAAGTTCAATTCCGTAAGTGGCTGTCCAACCCAGTAGTTATCCCAAAAAGCAATGGAAAATGGAGAGTATGTATTGACTTCACCGACCTTAACAGGGCGTGCCCTAAAGACAGTTTTCCTCTCCCGAAGATCGACCTGTTGGTGGACGCTACAATAACTCGTGAAAGAATGAGTTTCCTAAACGCATACTCCGGGTATCACCAAATCCCTTTACACGAACCAGATCAAGATAAGATAACATTCATCACTACCGTCGGGTTGTATTATTACAGGTTCTTTATATATTCTGGTGATTGTCTTTCCTTGTTATACAGCAGCAACCTACCAGCGGTTGGTCACCAAAATGTTTAAGGACCAAATGGGAGACACCATAGAGGTCTACATCAATAATATGCTCGTCAAAAGCAGATATAAAAAAGACCACCTTTCAGACCTATCAAGCACCTTCGAAATCCTCAGGAAATATCGAATGAAGCTCAACGCAAGTAAGTATTCCTTCGGTGTTCAGTCAGGAAAATTTCTTGGGTACTTGGTCAGCGAGAGAGGCATGGAAGATAACCCATACCAGATCGACACCATCAACAGGGTGAAGCCCCCCGTATGATAAGGGACGTGCAAAATCTCACAGGGATAGTCGCCAACCTAAATAGATTCATCTCGAAGTCATCCGAAAGGTGCCATCCATTCTTCCAATTGTTGAATAAAAGCAAAAATGTGGAGTGGAACGAGGATTGCTCAAAGGCATTAGAGGAGCTCAAAGTTTACCTCAGCACACCACCCTTTCTCGTAATACCTCAAAAGAATGATTCCCTGTACCTATGCCTCGCAGTTTTCAGCCACGCTATCAGCTCTGCACCGGTATGCAAAAAAATGGGAATCCAGCACCCAATCTATTACGCGAGCAAGACTCTCTTGGACGCCGAACAACGATACCAACCACTGGAAAAGCTCACCTTTGCACTGGTGGTAGCCTCGAGGAAATTGAAACATTACTTCAAAGCTTACTCTATCATCGTACTTACATCTCACGCCCTTAAAGCAATCTTGTGAAAAGCATATTTGTCCGGTAGACTATCGAAGTGGTCAATCGAGCTCGGGCTATTTGACATCCAATTTCACGTACGGAATGCAATCAAGGGACATGTCCTCACCGACTTCATCGCAGAATTTACTGGAGAACATCCTTGTGACCAACTTTAACCTGTTGGTCAAAGGGAGGACCACTCGACGCAAGGTGTTTGGCGAGTGTTCGTTAACAGAGCCTCCAACTCCAAAGGGGCAGGAGTGGGCATCGTGCTGGTTATCCCTAAAGGTGCAGTCATCGAGCAAGGAATCAGGCTTGGATTTGAAGCCTCCAACAACGAAGAAGAGTATGAAGCATTGATAGCAGGCCTACAGAAGGCACAAGTGCTGTGGATAAGACAACTTGTATTCGGAGACTCGCAGCTGGTCTCCAACCAGATAAGTGGCGACTTCAATGCTAGAGATAAGAGAATAGCGTCCCACCTCGCCACAGCAAAGAAATTAATGTCCAACTTTGAACAGGTCAGCGTCCAACAGTTTTTTGGAGGATAAAATAACCATACTGATGCCCTAGCGGCCCTAAGCTCAGCAATCAGTTATGACTTGAAGAGAACAATTTTAATCCACTTCGTCACCCAGCTGAGCATTAACCAGAGCGAAGAATTTTAATACACGAGTCATATTTTCCAAATTGAATCAACCCCCAATTGGATAGACCCCTTGAGTAATTATCTGAAAGACGGTGCTCTACCTGACGATAAGAAGGTCGCTCATCAGATAAGAGTCAGAGTTGCTCGCTTTCACTTATCACCTGAGGGAAAACTATATAGGAGGTATTTCACCGGTCCTTACCTCCAATGCGTTCACCCAAAGGACGTCGAGCAAGTTTTGCACGAGCTTCACGAAGGAATTTGTGGGAGTCATATTGGGGGCAGGTCGCTAGATTTTCGAGCAATGAAGGAAGGCTACTGGTGGCCTTACATGCAGAAGGATTCTGGGATATATGCTTGCAAGTGAGAAAAATGTCAGCTACACGCTTCTATGGTTCACCAGCCAGCCAGCGACCTAAAATCACTTACTAGCCCATGGCCTTTCGCCTAATAGGGAATGGACATCGTAGGTCCTCTTCCTCCCGCTGTTGGAAATCGCAAGTATTTGTTGGTCGCGACAGACTACTTCGCCAAGTGGATTGAGGCAGAGCAGCTGGCGAGCATCAGAGACCCCGACATGATGAGATTCATATGGAATAACATTATCACCCATTTTGGGATCCCCAGAACCATCATCACTGATAATGGAACCCAGTTCGAAAGTGGCCTCTTCCAGGGCTTCTGCAACGACCATGGGATCAGGCACCACTTCAACTCGGTGACATACCCCAGGCAATGGACAAGCTGAAGCATCCAATAAAATAGTGATTGATGGATTGAAGAAGCGATTTAAGCGAGCTAAAGGGGCGTGGGTGAGCGAGCTGCCACACATCCTATGGGCTTACCGCACTACCCCGCGATGAGCAATAAAGTAGACACCATTGGTACTGACGTATGGTATGGAGGCAATCATTCCCTTGAAAGTTGGTCTACCCACCATGAGGTCCACCGTGGTCGACCAAGGCTAGAACGATGCAGCATTACTTGCTGAACTTGACTTAGACGAGGAACGAAGAGAACTAGCTCTAGTGAAACTACCAGGCTATCAGCAACAGCTAGCAAAGCAGTACAACAAAAAGGTCAATCCAAGAGCATTCTAAGTTGGGGACTACGTCCTAAGGAAAGTTCTTGGCAGCGCAGTAAAACCATCAGATGGCAAACTAGGGCCAAACTGGGAGACCTCATAAGAGAATACCTACAAGGAGCCTATAACTTAGAAACTTTGAAGGGTAGGGAGATGCATCGAGCTTGGAACAAAACCAATTAGAAGAAATTTTACTTCTAATTTTTCGTGTTTTTTGACCAAATGTTGAAATTTGCGATTCATTTTGGAATAATAAAAATTTCTTGGTAACATCATTTGGTAGTAGCATTCTATGAAGTATTGATTTTTATACCTTATAATTCATGTGCCTTTTCCGAGTTACAGGCTACAGTCTCAACATATAAAAGCAAGGCGTTACCCTCCTCAGGTTTTCGTCATCAAACACGAATAACCTCGTAGCATTGCCCCTGGCAATATATGAAGCCCTATAGGGGACCCTTAGGCAGCTCGGCCAACCTAGGTTGGTCGCCGAATAATGTTTAGCTCGAAAAAACCTGCTCGGATATAACATCCAACACCAGGTGTGTGTAATACCCCGTATTTTCGAAGATTTAAATAATTATGTGATTTATTACTATTGTGGGATTAATTAAATTAAAATGTGAGAATTAATTATTAATCCGGATTAAATTTGAATATTTACGAGCGTGACGAGAAGTTAGTAATTATTAATATTACTATGAGAATAAGTAATATGGAATGACAATTTTATATAACTTGTCGTGACAGAGAAATACGACAGTTTGGTGTATAAAGTCGGGGTCGCGCGTGTGAGTCGTGTCAGGACTAATTAAGTGGAATAAAAAGGTAAATTATTTTATGTAACTCTTATGATCATTTCGAGTGCGCCATTGAGTTCGAAGGGGTCGAGATAGTCAGAAAACTCTACACGGATATTCTTTGGGATATTTTTAGGATAGGCTGGCACCCGGTAGGGGTAGTTCTTTAATTTGGATTTTTTGAGGAATTAAATGGACGAAAATTGAAGAAATATTATATCAGCTTATTGGGGACAATTAGGGTTAAGTTACACCAAAATCAAGAGAGAGCCACAGTGGGTGAGGGAGGGCAAATTCCAAAGGAGGAGAGGCAATTTACACCACCTTGCACATCCACCACCACCATCATGTAGATCGGAACGCGAGGAGCGCATCCATACCAACAACACCAACGGATCAGACCTTCGAAATCGAGGAAAGTGTTTATTACTTGCTTTTCTTAAGAAATAATCATGTTCATGTTAGTGTAGGGATGAAACACCAACATATTGTTCATAATATTTATGAAAATTGGAGATTGGATATACATGATTTTAATTTGAGATTAAATTAGGTTAAACCATTTGTGTATGTAGATTTGAAATCACGTTTCGATGACTTTATGTAATGAACGAATCTGGGAATTATAAGTTCTTGAATGAAAATTGGAAGAACTAGGGTTTGTGTAATTAAATTGGCGATTTCATATTTCATTAACGATTTGTAATGATTTAATGATTATAGGTTGTTAGAATTCATTTACAAATGTTAGGATTCGATCCGGAACTGATTGATTGGAGTTTGGGATGATACTTTAGAGGTTTAGGGATTGAAAAATGGTAAAAAAATGAGGTTGTCTAAGGTTGAAGACAAAATAACCCAGGTCGCGAAATGTCGTTCGAACTCGTTCGAGCGAGATTGCTTGTCGCGCGAAGTCGTTCGAGCGACACGTGGAAGTCGTTCGAGTGAGATACATTCTGGTTCGAGCAAGATTTCTAATTTTTAGAGAATTTCTTATTTTTCCCCTATTGGTGTAAACAGTCAATTTCAGTGAGAAAAATTAGCGTTCGATGAACCCAAAATAGTGCAGAATTATTCGGAGTTATTTAAGTGTAATGATTCAAATATTTGGAATGGTGAATTTACCTTGAAGATTACGAGAGAGAGAGATAATCGTAATCGTAAAATGCGTCGAGAGTATTAAGTGATAAATATTTACGATATTAGTTCTAACGATATGGAACTTATAAGAATAAAAAAATTAGTGGTTAGTTTTGGGACTTCTTATGATTATGTATTAAGGATTTTCGGGTGACATATTATCCTTATATATATTACGAGAGAGGGAATATCGTAATTTAAAATACGTTGATAGTATTTAGTGATGGTAATACTACGTATGGAATATGACATTTTGTTGTGTGTATACCGTTTGATTCGATGGGTTGTGTGTATATCTATATTTGATATATTATGTGTATGACATACCCACCATACTTGCTATCACGGGAAGTCGGCTTTCAGAACATGGCCATCTAATCTTTGTGTGCCTACGGGGGGGATTTAGATCAGTACCTTAAGAACATAGGACTGTGAATGGCTTATTTGTGAGTTAATAAGTCAGCTGAACATGGGAGCGTAGGTACGTGCGTGACCCATGGGTATGTGAACTATGTTTGCCTCAAATATGTGTGATTTTGCATATTGTAACGGTTCCTAAAATATTCGGAACACGTAGTCCTCATGTACGTGACGTATCGGGATTTGATAGCAGAGTATGTGTGCATCGTAGCTTAACCTAGGGGTGCCCTTATTTGTATATTTGTGCTGAGAATAATATACGTGCGTTTATAACGACCTCTTTGGTAAAGTATGTAAGTAAATTATTGGGACATTTTGAACGGGACTTAATAATGAGAAGTGTCCTATCGTAACTGTTATACACTAATCTGGTTAATAAAAAGGTGAGATACACGCAGGATATATTAGAATGTCTTGAGTAAGCTCCCATATTATAATGTGAGAATAGGAAGGTAGATAGACTAGTTAGTTAATGGCATAACTAGGTTGGATTAGATGTATGTTAGGCGTGCACATTAGTTGAGAGGTGAGAACCTCATGTGAGAGTTCGAACTAACATGCACTTGATACTTACTTTATTGCAAATTTTAAATACTTGCTGAAACAAATATTTTTACACATCGGGGGCTCTGACCTGTTTCTTGCATCTCTTTTCTCTTTTGCTATGTATATATATATATATGTATCAGTACAGGTGCCCAGTCATAAGGACACCGGTTCTAGATACTTGGATGATTTGCCGAGCTGCAGCTATTGTGGAAGTTGCGGGTCATTGAGATTAGACGCTCTTCTAGTTTCATTCAGTTCCTAGTTCAGATATTTCACTTCGAGCATGTGTCGCCCATTCTCATTAGCGGAGTTTTACTCGGTTTCCTTTGTAGTTCTTTTCAGTTGGATTGAGTATTTATTATGGTTTGGTTTGTGACTTTAAACTGGAGGATTTTATCCAGTCTTAATTATTCAGTAATTGATTCAGTCAGCATTAAATTCTTGTGTATGGTTTATAATTACACGTTTAGAATTTATTAAAAGTAATTGGTTTCAAGTTTAATTGGAAAATGTTTTGACACTAGCTTAATTAAATGTTAGGTAATTAATTGGACTTAAGTTTTCGACAGTGATGCTAAGAATGAACCAACCGAACATTCTGTTATAAATTTTATAAAGGACTGATCACCCGATATTTAATGGGCGGGGTGTCACATGTGGTATCAGAGCATCAGGTTCTAGTGTCCTTTAGGATTTGTACGGCTTATTACGTTTCAGCTTAGCGTTCTTTGATGTAGAGCCTTATTTTAGGATTGTTGTATTCCACTGCGTATGCGATTTGTGCTCTCATGCGATTTAGTTTAGTGAATCCAATTCATATACGAGAGTGATTGGATTTCGTACTCCAAACGATATGGGACGACCAATGAAGGTCGTTAGCGCGACTGCTGGAGGAGGAAAATAATTGAAAGTTGTGAAGCATTAGGGGAACGTTGATCGCTATAGAAGTCACCAATAGTAATATCTAAGTGTGATGGGCCAATGGAGGGAGATAATCCAAAGGCTATAATGTAAAGTAGAGTGCAGTAACACTCAGAATTTTAAATTTAGAAGAAATTTTTCTAGCTCGGAGAAACAGGAAAGAGTAAAAATAGAAAATCAAATCGAGATATTGGGTGCAGGTTGACCGTTTAATCTTCCACCAGTTGGTCGGGTAAGGACCGACCGTAAAGGATGAGTTAACTTGGTAAGAGAACTTCGTAACCGAAGTAGGAGTCATGGAAGTTAAAAAGGGTTCGTAAGTTGAAATGGACTCTTGGGTGGAATGCCCCAACGTGAATGGGAGGTGCGACTAAGGTGACTAGTGTCAATTCTGTCAACGTATATGTCTATTAGAATATGTCAACGCCCCAGAAGAAAGGGATCCAGTCGAGTTGTGATACTTAGCCGAAGGGCAAAGTTGAATTCAATAGTGTTAGTAGAACATCACCATAAGGTATACCCAGTGGAGGAAACCTATTTAAATGATATGATTAAATCTTAACGAAATGGTGATGGATTCAGTCAAGACCAGTGGGTCGACCATGTGTTCCATATGCCCTGTATAGCGCAAGGAACAATGGAAATAACAATCGGGAGTTAAGATTGCCAGGTCCGAGAGAAGGATATCCCAACAAGGTCAGGAGGACCAGTGAAAAGGAATTTACCCTGTATGTAGAGATAAAGGTTACCAGTATTGAATGTGATCACTTGAGAAGTGAAATTGATAGTATCAGGATTAATAAATCGTGCCTGTAAGGCATACCAGTTAGAGAAGTAAAATATCCAATGTAGGAATCAAGTCAAGATAATTGGGCCCGGGAACTAATAACCTGAGAGTAGTGGGTCTAGTCGGGACCAACGTAGTCCTCAGTAACTGTAGTGTACCGTATTTCAGGGTCGACGGGGCCCAGGAAATCAAGGGAAGGCTAATAAGGCCATAATTAAGGCCTAGAGATATGGGGCCAATGTATCGATGTTGAGCGGGTGAGCCATAAAACAGAATAATTTACCCACCAAAAAGGAAGGGAAACTCTAATGAATGGAATTCGAAAGGTATAACGATTATAGATAATTATGGGTCACAAAATGTGCGTATGGGGACCCTACGATCAGGATAAACTGATGGATTTTTGTTTCATCCTTGTGAATAAATGATGAGTTCAAGTGACGTGGGTGTGTCACAACATATGCGAATAGTTAACACTAAGAATTTGAGTTTGCATTCGGTTTAGTGGGTACGCTGGTGATAGCAGCCTTATTATGTAAATGACTACCATTTGGTAGTGAGATTTTTGTGCCACCTGCAGGGATGAGCAAGTGTGGACACTAAGAGAAATTTGTATATGGTATTATGTAACGATTTGTGCTCCTTCGAGCGTTATGATAATAGAGAATATATGATTATATTGTACGGTTACTGGTTACCGAGGGTTTAAACGGTAGTAAATTGTGTGATAAGACTATCGTACAAAAAAAATTAATTTTAAATAAATGGTTTTAGCGAGGCATCACCCGAAAAACGGATGAGCCTGCATATGGGTTGTATTGTATTGTAGACTTCAGCGAGTATTTTGTCTTACTATGTTGATCCAGGTGAGCAGGGATGTTCTACTGATGTTATTCAGGGTATATTGACTTATTATAGAGAGGAGAGATATAACTCCTTAATTATATAACGCTAATAACTTGTGATAGTGAAAGCGTTGCATTGTATGCCATCTTTAGTGACATAAAAGTAGACGAGTGGACTTTTATGTTCGTAGATGGGAATTCAGGGATATATGTTATGGAGTAAGGATTTATAAAATCTCGACGACCAACAGTGTTAGGTAGTAGTGTATCAGGGGGGTTGCTTATTTAGATTTCGCTTTGCGAGACATCCCAGGCATAAAACTTAGCCAACGTTGGAAGATGGGAGAAGTTTGCCTTTAGTACATGGATTTAATATCGTAGTGATTGCAATATTCGTAGTTATAGCTGTGAATTAATGGTTATATTACAAACCAAGGTCGATAGAGCCATATAAGATTAATATGTGATAATGTTACCAATCAACGAGCAGACCAGTGGGACAACCTAAGATATGATTAGGTGGAAAAGGTAGGGTGACTGAGTAGGACCTTACGATATAGTCATGCCAAGTATGTGGGGCATAATTTGTTATTTATATAAAATGTCTAGTACGACGGTGCTGCAATGCATAAAACATAGGGTGTGTGGGAGCCCTAGATAGTTGAATTATAGTATTTTCCATAATTGAGAATTGTGGCACAATGCGTATTGCGAGAAGTAACTGAATGAAGAAGAGTGTGACTTCAGAACTTAGCTGTTTAATGGGTTAGGGCAGTTAGGACCGTTAATTCCCAGATTTGCCACGAGGATAGTATAGGAAGAATACGATAAAGTTTAACTCAGGGAAGTTGAAACTTACTTGATAGGACATGCAGAGAACATGTTTCACTATAATCTGAAGCTTAGAGAGAGGGGGAAGGACTTGTGGCATGCAGTGATGACACTGTCGCCTGAGCCATAGATATGGATGTGGTTATAAGAAAGGTAAAATACATAATGATATAAAGTCGTAGTAGTGATGGCATAAGCAAAGCAAGACATTAGTGAGCTCCAATTGGAAGTGGGCCATCAGGAAATAATAGAGTTCATTCAGTATTAGGAATTCCTTGGTAGTAATGGGAGAGTGAATCCTTGAACCATTACAGAGTTAATTACTTCCCAATAGGATCACGACCCTATGTGGGTGAAAGTGGGTCGGGTAATTAAAGTAGCTCACGGTATGCCAAGTTAGGACAAATCATAACGTGTAACAGTAAACCTCAACCATTATTCCTGGGATAGTAAGGTCATATGGGGTACAATTAGAGTTTCATACGATAGAGTCAAGAGAGTTATGACTCGATTATTAGGAAGAGTTTTCGGGAGGCCATAAAAATCAAGATGTGAACGTATCCGTCCTAACACACTCGCAGGCTTAGAGTTCTAGTTACACATTGAGAGGAATGTTGTATTTCCAATTATGGGAAGGTTTAGTGTAATATCTTCCACTAGTGGAGTTAGTGTGAGACTACTTCCCTCAGCTCATTATCGATAGGATTCCATTTGAGGCGTTATATATCAATCCTTGTCATCCTTGTGCTTATTGGATAGAGGGGAGGACAGTAATTTACTAGGTCCAGAGGGAATTTAGGGCCCGTTAACCGGATGGAAATGATTGGGAGTTGCATTATTGCATGTTGGAATGAAGGAATTGGTACCGAGTGATGTGGGATCTTTTCCTATTATTGTTAAGTTTAAGACGGTAGCATACATGCTTAGGTTCCATAGTCCTTTGCAGAGGCAGTATGGCGAAAATGTGTTAACATTTATAGTATATATTGTGTGTAAGACAAATTCGTATATATCTAAATATCAATTAATATACTAGTGCGAGTCGTAGGAGGCTAGATAGTAACTATCTAAAATTTATGTGGTGAAACTTAAATGGTAAGGCTTGAAGAGTAAATTATCAGTGAGGTGTTCATTATTAAGAGTATTCGGTAATGTATTGTATGAGTGGTACTGCGTAGATTCATAAGATACGAAATAAATACCCGGAGTTGTCCTTACCAGAAATGCCTTGTTCTCTGAATTTCGGGACGAAATTTCGTTATTAGGGGGGAGTATGTAATTCCCCGTATTTTCGAATATTTAAATAATTATGTGATTTTTACTATTGAGAGATTAATTAAATTAAAATGTAAGAATTAATTATTAATCCGGATTAAATTTATATATTTACTAGCGTGACGAGAAGTTAGTAATTATTAATATTACTATGAGAATAAGTAATATGGAATGACGATTTTATATAACTTGTCGTGAGAGAGAAATATGACATTTTGGCGTATTAAGTTGGGGTCGCGCGTGTGAGTCGTGTCAGGACTAATTAAGTGAAATAAAAAGATAAATTATTTTAAGTAACTCTAATGATCATTTCGAGTGCGCCGTTGAGTTCGGAGGGGTCGAGATAGTCAGAAAACTCTACCCGGGTATTCTATTTGGACTCCAGGATATTTTTAGGTCAGGCCGGCACCCGGTAGGGGTAGTTTTGTAATTTGGATTTTTGGAGGAATTAAATGGACGAAAATTGGAGAAATATTATATCAACTAATTGGGGACAATTAGGGTTAGGTTACACCCAAATCAAGAGAGAGCCACAGTGGGTGAGGGACAGCAAATTCCAAAGGAGGAGAGGCAATTTACATCACCTTGCACAACCACCACCACCATCATGTAGATTGGAACGTGAGGAGCACATCCATACCAACAACACCAACGGATCAGACCTTCAAAATCGAGGCAAATGTTTATTACTTGCTTTTCTTTAGCAATAACCATGTTCATGTTAGTGTAGGGATGAAACACCAACATATTGTTCATAATTTTGATGAAAATCGGAGATTGGATATACATGATTTTAATTTGAGATTAAAATGGTTGAACCCTTCGTGTATGTAGATTTGAAATCACGTTTTGATGACTTTATGTGATGAACGAATCAGGAATTATATGTTCTTGAATGAAAATTGGAAGAACTAGGGTTTGTGTAATTAAATTGGAGATTTCATATTTCATTAACGATTTGTAATGATTTAATGATTCTAGGTTGTTAGAATTCATTTACAAATGTTAGGATTCGATTTGGGACTGATTGAGTGGAGTTTGGGATGATACTTTAGAGGTTTAGGGATTGAAAAATGGTGAAAAACGAGGTTGTCTAAGGTTGAAGACGAAACAACCCAGGTCGCGAGATGTCGCTCGAAGTCGTTCAAGCGAGATTGCTTGTCGCGCGAAGTCGTTCGAGCGACACGTGGAGGTCGTTCGAGCGAGATACATTCTGGTTCGAGCGAGATTTCAAATTTTCAGAGAATTTCCTATTTTTCCCCTATTAGTGTAAACAGTAAATTTGAGTGAGAAAAAATAGTGTTCGATGAACCCAAAATAGTGCAGAATTATTCGGAGTTGTTTAAGTGTAATGATACTGTAGGAGGGTACTTTAGATTATATATGGAGGCGTAACCCCTATTGAGTATGGTAATCATAAGTTAATTGGCCAAAGCTTTGGATTAATGATAGAGCACATAAACATGAACCCAATGAGGATAGACTCAACTTAAACTCACAAAACTCTCGTATATAACTCAGGTCATGCTAATGGACTTTAGAAGTGGCTTAGCTAGAGGGAGAGGGAAGTAAGCACCCTAGATACACCCTGATAGGCAGGTAGAAACACACCAAACACCCTCAAGAATCTCTGTCAAGTATTAAAAGCTTTATAATAAATGACAATGGTGAGTGAGTAAGCTCTCTGGTTTTGCAATAACTTATGAATTCTCTTAAAGTCTATATCTTCCTCAAAGGTGGTTGGGGTCCTTAAATAGCCCCCCCACACCACCACCGAGGCAACTCAGTCATTAAAGACTATGAAAGACATCCCTCATACTTTATGTCACAACATTGAATGCCTGATGTACTAGTTGTCTCCACGTCATAAACATTAAATGCCAAGACATGCCTTTTGCCTAACCACTGTGTGTCATGGGGTTGTTGTCGCATAGGTGGCTCACCAACTGCCTGACATCCCCAAATACCACGGTGGTTTACTCAAGTGCATGTCTGACATTGTTTAGATGGCTAGTGACATCACCCACAGTAGATGTGACATTAAGTAGAGGGTCGTTTGGTCCATAACTCAATGCCCGATGGAACTCCAAGCTGCTCCGCTTGAGGTTCCACGGTCAAGGTCCTTCGGTGTTTTACCAGGTGTATCTAAGATGGTCAGGACAAGCCCCAACGGTGCCTTACTTCTCAATCCTCCTAACCAAGTCCCTCTAAAGTTCCCATGGTGAGGTCATTCGATAGGGCATGAAAGCCCTCCCAGGTCCTGCCATGCCTGGTCTCTCGTGAGTACCGTTTGACCTCACCCAAATTGCATTATCACTATCGTTATGCCATTACAACCGTTACAGCCTTACAGTGAATGTAATCAAAGGTACAATATGATTAACACAACAAGTTGAAGTATGAGTTGCCACGCTGAGCTGCCTTCCCAAGATGTCGCGCTTGAGTTGCCACGCTGAGCTGCCTCGCCAAGATGCCACGCTTGAGTTACCACGCTGAGCTGCCTTCCCAAGATGTCACGCTTGAGTTGCCACGCTGAGCTTCAAGCCCCCTCTACAGATACAAATATTTGGAACAATGAATTTACCTTGAAGATTACGAGAGAGAGAGAATCGTAATTATAAAATGCGTCGAGAGTATTAAGTGATAAATACTTACGATATTAGTTCTAACGATATGGAACTTATAACAATAAAAAAAATAGTGGTTACTTTTAGGACTTCTTAGGATTATGTATTAAGGATTTTCGGGTGACATATTATCCTTATATATAATACGAGAGAGGGAATATCGTAATTTAAAATACGTTGATAGTATTTAGTGATGGTAATACTATGTATGGAATATGACATTTGGTTTTGTGTATACTGTTTGATTTGATGGGTTATGCGTATATATATATTTGATATATTATGTGTATGACATACCTACCATACTTGCTATCACGCGAGGTCGGCTTTTGGAACAGGGACATCTAATCTTTGTGTGCCTACGGGGGGAATTTAGATCGGTACCTTAAATACATAGGACTGTGAATGGCTTATTTGTGAATTAATAAGTTAGCTGACCATGGGAGCGTAGGTATGTGCATGACCCATGGGTATGTGAACTATGTTCGTCTCCAATATGTGTGATTTTTCTTATTGTAACGGTTCCTGAGATATTCGGAACACGTAGTCCTCATGTAAGTGATGTACCGGGATTTGATACCAGAGTATGGGTGCACCGCTGCTTAGCCTAGGGGTGCCCTATTTGTATATTTGTGCTGAGAATAATATACGTGCGTTTATAACGAACTCTTTGGTAAAGTATGTAAGTAAATTATTGGGACATTTTGAACGGGACTTAATAATGAGAAGTGTCCTATCGTAATTGTTATACACTAATCTGGTTAATAAAAAGGTGAGATACACGCAGGATATATTAAAATGTCTTGAGTAAGCTCCCATATTATAATGTGAGAATAGGAAGGTAGATAGACTAGTTAGTTAATGGCATAACTAGGTTGGATTAGATGTACGTTAGGCGTGCACATTAGTTGAGAGGTGGGAACCTCATGTGAGAGTTCGAACTAACATGCACTTAATACTTACTTTATTGCAAATTTTAAATACTTGTTGAAACAAATATTTTTACACATCGGGGGCTCTGACCTGTTTCTTGCATCTCTTTTTTCTTTTGCTATATATATATATATATATATATATATTAGTACAGGTTCCCAGACACAAAGACACCGGTTCTAGATACTTGGATGGTTTGCCGAGCTGCAGCTGTTGTGGAAGTTGCGGGTCATTGAGATTAGATGCTTTTCTCATTTCATTCAGTTCCTAGTTCAGATATTTCAGTTCGGGCATGTGTCGCCCATTCTCATTAGCAGAGTTGTACTCAGTTTCCTTTGTAGTTCTTTTCAGTTGGATTGAGTATTTGTTATGGTTTGGTTTGTGACTTTGAACTGAAGAATTTTATCCAGTCTTAATTATTCAGTAATTTATTCAGTCAGCATTAAATTCTTGTGTATGGTTTAAAATTACATGTTTAGAATTTATTAAATTAATTGGAAAATGTTTTGAAACTAGCTTAATTAAATGTTAGGTAATTAATTGGATTTAAGTTTTCGAGAGTGATGCTAAGAATGAACCAACCGAACATTCTGTTATAAATTTTATAAATGACTGATCACCCGATATTTAATTGGCCGGGGTGTCACAGTGTGTCCTCGCTATTGCCACACTTAGGCCTAAGAAAGTATGACGACACAACCTAAAAGGTAAAGTGAGGCAGAATGGTATCTTATAAGTATATTGGACTGGGGGGATACTCACTCAACAAAACAACTCTGCCTGTATTAAATCTAGTCGGCTAAGAAGAGCCCAAGATAATCGAACAAGAAATCAATGAAGTGAGAAATTCGCAGCACATGTTTAGTCCGCAAATCGCCCAAAATGTAATTATTTTATTACTTCAATACATATACAAAGAGAGACCTTGGTTGAATTAAATAGACCCTAATGAGGATTGGGCCTCCGAGCAAGATAATCAGCTACTTGCGCTCTTCGGCCATCGTCTGGGTGAGGAGCTAGTTCCACCTCTACTTCGTTTGCATCTGGCTCTAGTAGCTGCCTGGGGATAGCATCTATGGGGACCCACTAATCATCCCTCATGAACGGGTTAGGAATCAAAGTTTAGGGGGAGATCTCATGGCGATACCAGATAATCGAATTCCTAGGGACCTGCAACTCCCTAAGAGCACTCAACCATCCTTTAATGAAGAATAACTCCTCGACCTACCTCAACTTCGTCGGTGCATCAGTCCAACCCTGGTCATAACCATCAGCCCGCACCTGCCGAGGACCCTTCTTAAACAGGTGCCTCAGTAAGGTAACATCTCTTTGGAGGCTGTCAGCTATCACATACGCCCGACGAGCATCATCTCAGAGCTCGGCATTCTCCCTGGCTGAACCACTATTGTGAGTACCAGCTCGCAGACCAGTCGACGAAGAGGAACCACATAGAATTCGAGGAGCAATGCTCGGCGCATTCTCCTTGAGTCACGAGACTTATCTCCTCAAAGCATCGTTCTCTTGCTGAATCACCTCTCCAACCTGATTGACCTCAGAGGCATCCAGAAGCTAAGCCTTCAGAGCATTCACTTCCTCTTGAACAGAAGCACCAATCTCCTCCATCTCCTAGAGCCTATCCTTCAGTTTCGCAATGATCTATCACTGATCCTTGTAGTCTTGTAGATCTTTACAAAGGCTTTGCGAACTTGATTGTTCGTATTAGGTCCAAGAATCCTTTCTAGTTGAGAAGTAACAGGTATATACTCATCAACATCAATCAACTACAAACCATATAAGCATCGAAAGGACAAATAAATCAGTACGCGAAAGAGAACTGAATTCCATTTCATTTAGAGAAGGCTCAGAGTACATCTGTAAATAAAATGAGTAACTGAAATACAAAAAAATACAAAGAGCTCCCTAAATAAGACTAGTTGGCAACCTCAATCTGCTCTGAGGTCGCTGGTTACTTCCCCTTATCTACAGCAGCTCCAGGTGCGCCTCCTTCAGACAGAGCACTCGCCACCCCTTGATCAAGGGGAGCATCAGTAGTGATGGTCAGAACAGCAGGAGCAGGCACCTCAACCATAATAGGCTTAGGGCCAAGACCGTGCTCATCAAAGAGTGGAGTGTCAATATCCACCTCGGGAGCCAGGAGGGCTTTGTTCCAACCCTTCTTAAAGTTGAGTCGGGTATTATAGCCAATATGAACATCAGCATCCTCGTACACAGTGACCCATCCAACATTGTACGAGCTCTCCTTAAGGGTGGAGGCCTTAGATTCTGCCATCTTCACTTTCTCCGCAAGCACCTTATTCTCCTCCACTATAGCCAGCTTGCTAGAGCAGACCAAGTCATAGGACTGCCTCAATTCCTGAAGCTCCTTGGTCACCGCCTCCTTCGCTTGATTGGCTTCAGTCAAGTTGAGATCGAAAGACTTTTGGGCAGCATCAACAGTCTTTACACTAGCCAACAACTCAGTATTTTTCCTGTCCAGGTTTATATTTTTCCTCGATAGCTCGTCACAGCTGCGGTAGAGGACAACAAAATCGGTCACAAACTGTAGAGAAAAGAGAAATATTAGCAAGAGAAGTATTGAACAGAATATTACAAGATCAGAAAAGTAAATGTAGACTTACCCATGTTAGCCTCTGACTCGCCTACAAAGCTAACTGGTCAGTCCCCATCACCTTCTGACGATCAGTTGGCAAAACTGCTCTTTCGAGCACCGCTGGAGCCAACCGAGGGGAAAGAGCAACAGAAAGCCCCATCGGGCAAAGCAAACACGGGTACCAGAGACTGACCCGCCTTTGTCCTAGCCTCTTATCTCCTCCTCTTTTCTTCCCTCTCCTTCCTCTCCATCTCAACCCTTTCTCTCTCCATTTTCTTCTTCTCTTATTTTTTCTTTCTCTCCCTCTCTCTCACCAGTTCTTCCTCTCTCTTCTTTCTCTCCTGCTCGGGAAAAACAGTTTGGGAGCCAGTGGCAGCATCCCCGCTCCTAGATTTCTGCTTCTTCAACCGACGAGAAAGAAGCACATCGTCTTCATCATCATCTCGGATCAAATTCTTCTTAGGAGGAGCCATATCTTCCTCGCTGGAGCTATGTAATACCCCGTAATTTTATTGATTTTTATTTAATTGATTAATTGAATTAAATGAGAATTAATTTGGAAATTAATCCGGTGGTAAATACTAGCGAGATGTGAATTTGTATTTGATTAATATGTTAGAATAAAATATTACTGAGAATATATGGTAATATGAGTATTGAAAATATTAAAATTATCGCGAGGCAGAAATACAACAATTTGAGAAATTAAGTTGGGACGCGTGTCAGTCGCGTCAGGAATGAAGTTAATTAGATTAAAAAGTAATTTATATTTTTATCAACCAAATGGTCATTTTGAGTGCGCCAACATGTCCGGAAGGGTCGAAATAGTCAGAAAACACTAGTCGGGATTTTAGTTTGGGTCCCCGGGCATTTTTAGGCCAAACCGACAACCCAGAAGGGTATTTTGGTAGTTTTAATTAAGGAATTAAAACCCACGAATTTTAGAGTTTAATTACATATTATTAGAGAGGCCACTAAGGCCATTATCAGCAAAAGACAAGAGAGTGGGCTACGGGGGTTTTGAGAGAAGTTGGAGAGAGGTTACAAGAGGTCCAAATCAAAACCATCAACCATCACCACCATTCTCGAAGGATTTGTGACAAGAAAGAGGAGAGAATCCACCTATAATCACTGACAAAAAATCTGAAGAACAAACCTAAGGCGAGTGATTTGATGTCATTAATTGCAATGAATATTTCCTCCATGTTTAGTGTAGAAACTTTATATGCTTTGAAAGTTTTGATGAAAACCCAATGGGATTGTTGTAGAAACTCTTAATTTTGGTTAGGGATGCATGTAGAATAATTATGGACGAAATTGGTACCCAAAAATTAACTTTGATGTTTTGAAAACGGATTTATGATGAGTATTTGTGTACAATAAAATTATGGGTTCATGTTCATAGGGTTTGGGGCAAGATTTGGGAATTTATGGTTATTACATGTTGATTAGTAAGATTTGACCCCAAAAATATGTTAAGAAGTGTCCTAGGGAGACTTAGAGTAGTTTAAAGATATAAAAACTTAATTGTTACGAACTTAGGATGGATTTGGAGAAATGAATTTGGTGAAAAACGAAGTTGGGGAAATTCTGGGCATTCTCTGCCATCTCCTTAGAAGACTAACCCAGGTCGTTCGAATGACCTCGTTCGAACGAGCTTCTAACGAGATTCCAGTACCCCTTTTAATGAGTTCATTTGAAGCCCTTCGTTCGAACGACACTCGTTCGAACCACCTCGTTCGAACGAGATTTCTAACGAGTTGTCAGAATGACCTTATTAGGACGATTTTAGTTTCGAACTTTCCGTAGGCTTATTTAATTAAGTGTGATTCTTCCCTTGTTGATTAATGGGTATAATTGGGATATTGGAGTATGTCGAGGATTAAAACTTGAAATTATATAAAGGCCTGGTAACTTCTATGGGTTAGGTTGTAAGTACTCGAATTTGCGACGTGAGAAGTGTTGGCGATCTATATTGTATATTATCCGGGGACTTGTAAGTGCACAACATTTAATGACGGTATAAGAATATAAAATATACCTCTATTATTATTATAAGATATCTAAGATGTGTAAATGCTTAGTGTATGGACTTATATGTGTATAACATACCTACCACACTTGTTATAACGGGAGGTTGGCTTTCGATCAGGGTCATCTAATCTTTGTGTGCCTACGATGGGATTTAGATTGGTACCTCAAGGACATAGGTCAGAGAATGACTTAATGGTGAGTTAATAAGTCAGCTAACCATGGGAGCGTAGGTATGTGCGTGACCCATGGGTATGTGAACTATGTTCACCTCCATTATATGTGTTTGATACTTATTGAAACGTTTCCTGAGAGATTCGGAATACGTGGTCCTCATGTACGTGATGTACCGGGATTTGATAACAGAGTATGTGTGCACCGCAGCTTAGCCTAGGGGTGCCCTTATTGTATATTTATGTTGAGATTAATATACTGATAATCGAAGTGAACTTTTATTAAAGTATGATTGTGAATAATTGCAATATTTTTAGTAGGGTTAAAATGGGAAATTCATAGTAAATGGAGGCGGGACCCCCTATTGAGTATGGTAATGATAAATCAGTTGGTTAAAGCTTAGAATCAATGACAAAACGTATAAACATGAACCCAATGAAGGTAAACTCAGCTTAAACTCTCAAAACTCTTATGTATAACTCAGGTCATAATAATGGACTTTAGAAGTGGCTTAGCCAGAGGGAGAGGGAAGTAAGCACCCTAGACACACCCTGGTGGGCAGGTAAAAACACACAAAAACACCCTCTAGAATCTCTGTCAAGTATTAAAAGCTTCGTAATAAATGACAATGGTGAGTCAGTGAACTCTCTAGTTTACAATAACTCTTTTCAATTCTCAAAAAGGGATCCTCTCCTTAAAGGTGGTTGGGGTCCTTAAATAGCCCCCCACACCACCCCCGAGGCAACTCAGTCATTAAAGACTATGAAAGACATCCCTCATACTTTATGTCACAACATTAAATGCCTGATGCACTAGTTGTCTCCACGTCATAAACATTAAATTACAAGACATGCCTTTTGCCTAACCACTGTGTGTAAGGGGTTGTTGTCGCAGAGGTGGCTCACCAACTGCCTGACAGCCCCAAATACCACGGTGGTTTACTCAAGTGCATGTCTGACATTGTTTAGATGGCTAGTGACATCACCCACAGTAGATGTGACATTAAGTAGAGGGTCGTTTGGTCCATAACTCAATGCCCGATGGAACTCCAAGCTGCTCCACTTGAGGTTCCACGGTCAGGGTCCTTCGGTGTTTTACCAGGTGTATCTAAGATGGTCAGGACAAGCCCCAACGGTGCCTTACTTCTCAATCCTCCAAACCAGGTCCCTCTAAAGTTCCCACAGTGAGGTCATTCGATAGAGCATGAAAGCTCTCCCAGGCCCTGCCAAGCCTGGTCTCTCGCGAGTACCGTTTGACCTCATACAAACTCCTTTGTTATTATCGTTACGTCATTACAACCATTAAAGCTTATAGAAATCAATAATGAACATACAATGTGACTAAAACAACAAGCTAAAATATGAGCTGCCGCGTCAAACTGTCTCGCTTAGTCGCCACGCTTGAGCTGCCTCGGTTGCTTAATCTCGAACACTGTTGCTAATTGGGAATTTGTCCCTAATCTCGGGGTTACCTTCAAGCCCCCTCTACATTTGCCCCCTCGTGGAGAGATTTGTTCGGACAAGAAATGTCTGCACGAAATGACTCAACTTGATGGATTTTTCTTTGTGTAACCGTTGGAACATCTTCTTCGTTGGGGCCCTGTTAGATATGTCTGACAAAAAGATTGACGCCAAAAACTCAAGCTTGTTGAAGAAGGCAACGCTTCCTGTTCTCTATGCGTCATTTCATTAATGACGTGCGCTGTCTTTTCAACTGTCACAGCACTTCCCGAAGTGCCACGTGTTCTTGTGAAATGATTACAGGCGGCCGAGCACGGGCGAGGGTGGGGAAATCTAAACGCCAAACTCGAAAGTCTCAACAGCCATTTTCAAAATACTTTGAACCTTAGACACGTGGGCCTAAGGGGTCATTATCTTTTTCCTCAGACTGTCGCTTCTTTTTTTTTTATAAAGAGAGAGAGAGAGAGAGACTCCATTGTTGCGAGAGCTATAACACCACTTTGTGATCGTCCGTCTCCATTGTTGCTTTCAATCCCTTTTCTCTCGAAGCTTTCTTTGTTACAGCTTCACTGTTTGTCATGGCGTCTTCAAGCAACCCCACCATTTCCGCCACCAGTGCTCCGTCTGCCACCACCACTGCTGCCTCCACCCTGGGCGCTGCTCGCCAAGAACAGCTGAGATTTTACCGTCGCTCCCCCATTTTTGGGGAGGGTGATGGCTTTGCTGCTGCCTGTAAGGCTGTCTGCTTTTCCTCCAAGTTTGACGCCCCTCTTGTTGGGTGATGAGGACGAAGAGGTGTCTAAGTGGGGATTTCTGCCCCCGGAAGGAACTCTCAGGTTTCGCTTAGAGCGAGGGGACTTCCCATGGTCCCATATTGATTTTGAAGCACCCGGGGATCCCCCGCGCACTTTGCTGCCTGGAACTCTCACGTGCAGAGTTCCTATACTGATGTCCTTACTAAGATTGGGCTGCAGCGGGCAAGGTGGTTTGGTGATTTTACTCTATCAAAGAACAACGTTGCCTTGCCTATACTGGTCTCTCGCTGGAACGTGGATACTCATACGTTCATTGCTGCCTGGGGTGAGTTTACCATAACTCTGGAGGATGTGTGTGAGCTCCTGGGCCTTGATGCAACGGGCCATGAGCCTTATACCGATGAAGCTCTCGATACTCGAGAGACCACAGATCGTTTGGAGTTGGATCGCATATGCCGAAGCTGCATCGGTTCTTCCAACAAAGCCACTTTCTCCCCCTTGATCAATTACTTCTTTAAGGGTGCTGGTGAAGGCAGTTCCTCATCAACTGCACCTGGTCAAGGAACGCCGTTGGAGCTTCCTGCTTACATCCTTGTGATTCTTTCCCGCTTATTTTTGACGGGCAAACCCAACGACCAGCCCCGAAGGGACCTTATCCACCTGTCCCTTCGCTTAGCTCGAGGCATAAAGCTTCCCCTGGCTGCAATTGCCTTGGGATCCCTGTACACCTGGTTGGATAGGGCTTTATTTGACATGGAACGCTCCATTGGCCGTTATAACTTGGCCAATTTTGGCAACAGCGTGCTTCTGACTGGCTTTCTCTACTTCCGCTTTCCTGCCGTAGCGGCCAAACCCAACAGTCCTCCATCGGCTGAAACAATTTTGCCTCCTCGGTCCTTCATATATCATAAGAGACAAAGCCGAAAGGAGTTGATTTCTACGATTGATCGTTTTGAGAGCTTCGTTATGAGGCCTTATCAAGAAGATGTCTTTTTCCATACTTGTAAGTTTTTTCATCATGATGCCAGAATGATACGGGACCCTTCTCTCGACATTGAGGACCCCTCGCTGGCCGTAGTTCTTCTTCTTTCTCCTGGATATCTGCCCTCCTACACCGAGTGGGGATACTCGAGCGAGCATTATAACCCCAACCGATGCAGCCGTCAGTTTGGGTTTGACCAGGGGGTGCCACGTCCAGTTTTCCAATCATCAAACCCCAAAGTCTCCTTTGGCGAGGCATGTTCGTTGTTTTCTTCAACTGCTGCGTGGGGGATATCCTCAACAATGGCTGGGCGTGTCACCATTCCCAGTATTACTAGGCATGGGGATGTGACCCCTCTGTTTGCCACCAAGTATTGGCCAAAACAACTAGCTGAAATTGCTAAGTTCATCGAGGGAGAGCCGGTGTACCCTCCCGTTTGCTCATTTTCTGCCGTGGAGTTGGGGCTAAAAGGCAACTCTGTGCTTGGGATAGAGTTCCCTCTAAGTTCAACCCACAAAGCACCTCCCAACGAGCTTCCCCCACTTTGTGCCATGGTCCCGATTGCCACGCCAAAGTCCAAAACTGCCGCTGCGAAGAAGGCTGCCCCCTCTGCTGCAGCTATTACCGACGAGGGGGCTTCTCAACCTCTTGCTAAAAAGGCAAAAACGGCCAAGAGTGGGACATCGAAATCGAAATCGAAGTCCCAGAAGCCCCAAACTCCCGTGGCAGCTCTTCCCATAGCCTCAATTCCTCCTCCCATGCCTGCCGAGATGGCTGAACGCGTAAGGAGGGAGGCCCAAGCATAGCTAGATCGAATAAATGCCGAGTACCAACGGCATACAGTCGTTGTCCCCTCCTCCATTGCTTTTCCCACGGTGGTGGTGGATCCTTCAGAGCCAACGGCCAGGAAGAGGAAGAGTTCCAGGGCTCCCCAAGGGGTCGGTATTAGTGCAGCTGGCTCGAGGAAGAAGACTCTGGGCACCAAGTCCCAGAAGAAACGGGCTCCTGAGGTGCACTTGACCCCTGAGGTGCAATCCACCCCTGCCCCCTCAATTGCTGCTACCCCTCCCACTTCGCCCGTGGTCGTGTTTTCTCGTTCTCCTTCTGAATCGGAGGTATGTATGGCTGACTTAATTATTATCTTCTTTTTGCTTAAGGATCACTGTCTTTACTTATGTGTATATTTACCCCTCCCCCTTTTTGACAACCGTTTTGCAGGGAGTTGAAATAGAAAGACCAGACCCCTCCAGTCCTCCCGTGAGCCCTTTTGTGGGGGGACGCTTCGGTGCATCTCATACCGATGTGACTCCTCCCCGTTCCCCCATGACAGGGCTTACGTATTCTCGCCGTGGAGTCAGCCAACGTGTGAGGGAAGTCATTGCGGGAGGTGATGCCGTTGACCCCGCGAGTGATTCCTCGCCTGAAGTGGTAACCCTGCCCGAAGTGGCACATCCCGAGATAACACCTTTGGTCCCTTCTGATTCACAGGCCTCACCTGAGGTTCCTCTGCCCATTGTACTTGTTGAGGAGAGTGAGTCCGAGGTATGATGTGCTCTATAATTTATTTGCTGTAGTCATTTTGGTCATACTCTTTCCTTATTTGGCTTACTGAATTGGGATATGTTTTGGGTACCCCAGGTTGAAGTGTCCTCGTTGTTGACAAGCATTCTTCTTCCAACGATGTTGATGAGACCCCCGACTGGCATTCCTTTGTTTAGCACCATAACTGAGGTAAGTAATACGTGGAGCTATTTCTTCATATTTTCTGTGCCCATTCTTCTTTTTTAACACTTGGCTTTATGCACAGTTTTCTCCTGATCTTGCACCAACTCCTGTAGTGAGGGCCCAGGTTGGTGTGTTTACACCCCGTCCTGATGTGGCTGTGCTTGAGGGCTCAGTGTCTTCGCATGATGAGCCTCGTGTGCTAGCTCTTGTGCCCTATACGGGTGATAGAGTTTTGCCAAGAGTTTTGCCAAGCGTGGAGGCTTCTGCGTCCAGGGACCCCGTTACAGCTTCTGAGGTAATAACCTCTCCCCCAACGGTTCCTGTCCCTGTGGCCGCCTCATATATTCCCGTTGTGACTGAGGTATATTTTCCTTGCTATCTTTTGTTAAGATTTTCCATAATTTATGATTTTTCATAAGATTGTTCTTAAGCTCCCCCTTATAACGGTGACTTAACAACGAAAACACTTGTTAAGTTTTTTCATAAACTCCACCTTATAACGGTGACTTAACAACGAAAACACTTGTTAAGTTTTTTCACAAACTCCACCTTATAACGGTGACTTAACAACGAAAACACTTGTTCAGTTTTTTTTCACAATCTCCACCTTATAAAGGTGACTTAACAACGAAAACACTTGTTAAGTTTTCTTCACAAACTCCACCTTATAACGGTGACTTAACAACGAAAACACTTGTTAAGTTTTTTTCATAAACTTCACCTTATAACGGTGACTTAACAATGAAAACACTTGTTAAGTTTTTTTTCCACAAACTCCACCTTATAACGGTGACTTACCAACGAAAACACTTGTTAAGTTTTTTCATAATTCCATTATTTGGGTTTTCTTTTCAGGTTGCTCGGGAAGATTCACCCCCAGTCCTCTCACCTGTAGGCTCGCCCTTCCAAGAACCTGATGCTTCGAAAAATTCTATTCATGATGATCAAGGTTCTACAACTGGTGCTGCAGCCGAGAGCGAGTCTGGGTGTGAGCTGCCTCTTCCCGTCCTGGCTCCTCATGCGTTCTGCCTCATGGTGCTTCGGCAGTCTCCTCAAATGCCTGTCAACCATCGCTTGGTGATCGAGCAACTGGTGAATCGTCATCCTGAGACCTTTACACCAGATTGCCTGCGCTCCAATATTCATTTGATGAGTCATAGACTGCAAGGGATGGCGATCGTTGTTGCTGAAATTACCGGTACCCCTACTGCAAGTGTTACCAGATCCCTTCTTAACCAATATCTGGGTTTTCTGAAGGAGTTGGGACGTGATGGTTTCCGCTTTGACTGGCTTATAACATATCTGAAGACCTTGAAGAATCAGCAACTGATCGGCCAGAGGGAGGTGTTAAGAAAACACCCGGAGGACCAGAAGGCCGAGGAGGCTAGGTTGATCGCGTTGGCACCTCTTTTGGAAGTGGTGGATCAAGAGGTGAAGGATGTCGAAGAAGCTTTGTGCCTGGCCAAACTGAAGCGTGAGCAACTCCTGATTGAACGTACGCAAGTTCAAACGAGGTTGGAGGTTTCCATTAACGCCCAAAGGTTTTTCACAGCAGCTTCTTCGGGCCTGCCTGGAGATTTTTTCTCTTCCTTGGATTTATCTTTTCTTTTAGAGTAGTTACTTCTTGTATACAGATTTTTTACTGCTTTTCTCCATGTAATTCTTGGGCAATAGCTCCCAAAAGAAACTTTGTAATGCTCTAATGTTGATGAATGAAGAACTTATACTTTTCAATCCCTTCGCGTGTTGTGACTGATGTTGTGTGCTATATAGTTTTGTGTTTCTGCAATTCTTCCCTTATTCTAAAAAAGAGAGAATGTCGCCCAAAACTTGTATGTTTATAACAATATAACATCAGTTCAAACTTGATTGTTTTACACATGATAAACCTTCAGCCACTTATTGTTAATCTTAAATGGCTTATCTTCTTCTATCTTCGAAATTAGGCAATAACCTGAGTCATGCGCTTCCCTTACAACGTAAGGTCCCTCCCAGTTGGCTGCGAACTTTGGTAGAGGAAGTCCCCTGATGTGTTTCACTGCTGCTTTCAATACGAGGTCTCCTTCCACGAACCTCCTTGGTCTCACCAAGTTGTCATATGCCCTGGATAGTTGTTTCGTATATATTTGGAAGTGTTGCATCGAGTTATCTCTGTGCTCATCCAACGCTTCCAGCTGTACATGTCTGCTGTGCGGGATCATGCTACTTCTTAAGGCATAACGAGCAGAGGAAACTTCCAATTCTACTGGGAGGATTGCCTCAGTCCCATAGACAAGAGAGAACGGCGTGTATCCTGTGGGTTTTCGCTTGGTTGTTCGATAGGCCCACAAGACAGCTGATATCTTGTCATCCCACGCCCCTGGAAAGTCTTCCATCATCTTGGCTAAAATATTAATCAGGGTTTTGTTAGTTGCTTCTGCCTGGCCATTTCCCTTTGGGTATGCCACTGTTGAAGTGTGATGAACAATGGAGTATTTGTCCGTGAGCATTGTTACTTCAGAATTGACGAAGGGGGTCCCATTATCCTAGAGAATTACTTTTGGGATCCCAAAACGGCAAATGATGTATTCTCTGATGAAGTTGCTCACCACCCCAGCCGTTGCCCGTTTGAGTGGTATTGCCTCGACCCATTTTATGAAATATTCTGTTGTTACTAGTATCCATATCTTGCCCCTCAAAGAGGGGTGGATTGCCCCCACTAGGTCGAACGCCCAAGTATGGAATGGGTAGGGCGTTGATAGGGAGTGCAAGTCTGCCGATGGGGCATGGATCATGTTCCCATGCAGTTGGCAAGCCTTGCACTTTCGAACAAACTCGACAGAATCTTTCTCCATTGTTGGCCAATAATACCCCAATGTCATCAACTGATCATACAGCTTGGCACCTCCTATATGTGCTGGATCATGCGCTTGTTTGAGGACCTCCACTGCTTCTTCCCTTGTGACACATCGCAAGGGCCTGTTAAAGTACCCCTTGCGATAAAGCTGCCCCTCCTGGACGTAGAACCTTGGAGCCCTTTGCCTCAGACCCATTGCATCTATTTTCTCGATTGGGACAACCCCCTCCTCGATGAAGTCGATGTAGGGCTGCCTCCAGTCCGTTTGAGCTTTAATAAAATGGCACTCAGCTGCTTCGAAGAATAGCTGACACTTATTGCATTTTCGTTGTAGCTCTGCCGCATCTTGCTTCATTCTAGGCCAGAAATAGCCCTCCCTTTGAATTCTCCTGTATAGAGGTATCTCGGTCGTTTCGCAGTGTTCTTTATGCGTTTTCTTCAATACTTGCTCGGCCTCCTCTGGGCTAACGCATCTTGACAGCCATCCTCCTGTATTTCTAAAATAGAGATTCCCCTGGAATGTAAAATATTGGGCCAACTCTCTTAGCCCCATCGCCCCCTCACCAGACTCCAGTTGTTTCTTAATATCCCTTCTCCAGCCCACTTCTTCCTCCATTGGTAATATTGATTGTACTACCGAAGGGGCTGTTCTTCGTTGGATCACAACTGTAGTCTCATTGGTTTTCATTATCATCTTCTGGGCAATAGTGGCATAGGCGTCGGGATGGCGGTTCATCGTTCTGGGATGTCTCCTGATCTTGGTCTGATGGAACTGGTTGAGGAGCCTTTGAATGATTGCTCTATAGGGCGCCAGGCTCATGTGTTTCAACGCATATTCTCCGTTTACCTGTTGAATTACCAAGTTTGAGTCACCCTTGATGCAGAGTGAACGGATTCCTCTCCGAAGAGCCTCTAGAAGCCGTAGCACCAACGCTTCGTACTCTGCCTCGTTATTAGAGCAAGGGAAATCTAGTTTGTAGGAAAGGCAAATCTCTTCCATCCCTTTTGAAAGAACGACCCCTGCTCCCCCCTTCTTTTCTACCTAAGATCCGTCTAACTGCATCGTCCATTCCTCCTCAGTTGCATCCAGGTAATTGGCCTGTAGATCATCTCCTGGAATGTCTTCCCTAGGTGGTTCAAAGGTTCCTGAAGGGAAGATAGCCAATAAGTCAGCGTACGTCTGGCTTTTGATTGTGCGAGGGACCACGCATTTTAAGTCATATTCAGAGAGAATGAGGAACCATCTAGCTGCCCTACCAATCAATATAGTCTTTGCGAGCAAATACCTAATTGGGTCACATCTAGTTACAATATGAATGGTAAAAGACAGCATATAGTGCCTAAGTTTTTGGGCTACAAAGACCAGGGCTAAACAATGCCTTTCTAAGCTAGTATATCTAACTTCTGGCCCATGTATAATTCTGCTGAGGTAGTAAACAGGCCGCTCTTGTCCGTCTACTTCTTGTGCTAGCAGAGCCCCAACGGACCTCGTGGTGGATGTGAGGTATAGTTGCAACGGAGCTCCCGCCTGGGGAGGAACCATTATTTGTGGTGACACGAGCAGCTTCTTCAGCCCAACCAGAGACTTCTGGTGAATCTCCTCACATCTGAACTTCGTGTTCCTTCGCAGCAGCTGCATCCGTGGGTGTGTTATTTCGGCCAATCTAGGCACGAACCTCCTAAGGTAGGAGACTTTACCGAGAAAACTTTTCATCTCCTTCGCCGTTCTCGGACACGGCATTTCCAGGATTGCTCGCTGTTTATCCTGGTCCATCTGTACCCCTTGCCGATTAACCACGAAGCCTAAAAACTTACCGCTTGTTACCCCGAAGACACACTTCAACGGGTTCATCCTTAACTTGTACTTCCTGCACCGAGCAAACACCTTCCTTAAATCATTCAGATGGGACTCTTCCTTCTTCGATTTGATGACCAAGTCGTCCACGTAGAATTCCATAAATTTGTGGAAGAAGTCATGAAAAATGGCCATCATCGTTCTTTGGTACGTAGCTTCGGCGTTCTTGAGTCCAAACGGCATTACCTTGTACATGAAGTTGCCCAACGGTGTTCTGAATGATGTTTTCTCTGCGTCCGAAGGGTCCATCTTGATCTGGTTGTATCCCATCTATCCATCCATGAAGCTGTACATCTCATGACCAGCCGTGGCATCTATCAAACTGTCGATGGAGGGTAGAGGAAACTCATCCTTAGGGCAAGCCCTATTCAGGTCTCTGAAATCCACGCAGATCCTTATTTGGCTTTTGTCTTTCTTCCCTACTGGCACAATGCTGGATAGGCAGAGGGGATGTTGTATAGGCCTGATGAACCCTGCTGCTAATAAGCGTTGGACCTCTTCTTTTATCTTTAAGTCTACTTCAGGCTTGTACGTTCTTGTTGCCTGCTTTACTGGAATAGCCGAAGGGATCACGTTCAGCTTGTGGCAGCTCACTTCCTCATCCAGCCCTTCCATTTCAGTGTACTTCCATGCGAAGACATCTATGAATTCCCGGATTAGGTCAACCAAGGCTTTTTGTTTCTCCTTAACAAGATCTTTCGAGATGAAGATAGGCCTTGGGTCTTCCCCTTCTCCTACTAGGTTTAGTTGCTCCAACTCTTGTGCCTGGGGCCTTGGTTGGTCTATCATGTAGTCTGGCTCTTCGGCGACATCTTCTACGAACTCTTGTATCCTGGAGTTGTCTATCACCATACACTGCCCTCGTTGATCCACTAAAAAGCACTCATATATCGGGTCAGCCTCATTGTCAGTCTTCTCGGCCGCCCGTCCACACCATTACAAGCGGTACACCACTTTTCCCTCTTCAGTGACAGTCTTCTTGCATTGCCTGCTGGTGGTTGTTGCTACGGCTTTTCTCTTTCTTTCTCTGAAAGCTTCAGCGATCCTTTCCCCTGAAAAATGACTTAACACGCTCTGCCGTTGGGCCTCATGCTCGCCCAGGTCTGTCCTAGGTCTCATCTTTTCTTTGAGCCGCTTCGGAATGTTCTGGGGTCGAGGGGCCGCGCGATGGGGGTCCTCGCTCCTCTTCCCCTCGTCGCTCTCGTTTAAAGGTCCCATTCTTTCTCTAATTGAGGGTACCCATGCCCCCTCCATTCTCCTCGTTAGGACCCGCACGTCCTCTTCAAGCTCTGTATAGAAGGCTGCATCCACCAAGTGTGCTTCTTCAATAGCGAAAGGCCTTTTAGTTGCCCTAATAGTTACTTCTGTCCCCTTGATATTCGCCTTGGCACATTGATGGTACGTTGAGGGAACTATCCCTTGGTTGTGCATCCATACTCTCCCTACTAACAAATGATAGGAAGTTGCGCTTTCTATTACATGGAATTTGATGTGGGAACTCAGATTTCCCATCGCTATCCCCACGTTTACATACCCAATGGATTTGGAAGATTGATTATCGTAGCCCGAGATTACCAAGGGCATGGCAACCAACCTTTCCTCCGGAATATTAGCCGCGTGGAAGGGGTTGATTGGCATAATGTTGATGGAAGCACCCCCGTCCATAAGAGTCCTGGCAAAGCTAACCCCGTTAATACTAGACGTTACATACAGGGGCCTATTGTGGGGGAATCTTACAGCTCTATCTGCATCGCTGAACGTTACCTCTGACAGGAACTTTTTTACCAGCCTAGCCATGGGTCCCCTCCATCTTAGCGAGGGGACCACATTTCTTCTCGCTATATCCAAGATCGTCTGCGTTATCTCCATTCTGCTCTCTTTTGGGATTCCCACTTGGTCGAAGAACCAAGTGAACTTTGGAGATTTTGAAACCGAGCTATATTCTATGACTGGGTCCTTTTCCTCGCCCTCAACGCTGTAGGCGTCTTCTACGTCCCTAGCACTTGCTTCATCATAAGCCAGAACTACGTTAGCTATTCCCCTAGTGCAATGCTCCAGTGCCTTATCAAACTCCATCGTTGCCCCTCCCCCCTCCCGCTCTGCCTCCTTATCGTAGGTCGTTACAACATTGGCCCCATGCGCCGGGAGCGGGTTATTGTTAACGTTCTGCTGGGGGATTTGTAACGTTCCCGCCTTCATGTACTTGTCTATGATTCTTCGCAGCGTGAAGCAGCTTTCTGTTGGATGCTGGACCTTTCGATGAACCTGACAATATTTGGGATTGGCCCTAGTTGCCGCGTTGGGCTCTTCTGTCGAGACGCCTTTCGGTTCGTAAACCGTTCCGCCTTGGACCATTGCGTTATAGAAACTCACAGCCTCCTCCACCGTACAAGGCAACGGTGGCGGGTCTTCTCTATCCCTTCCAAACTTTCTTTTGTTGTCCTTCCTCTGGGCCTTGCCCCCATCTTTTCTCTCGACATATCCCACCCGTGGGGCCTGGGACCTCCCCCCGATGGGTTGTATCGGCTGTCTGAACATCATAGGAGCTACTACTGGGCTAGGTCGCACCACCAAAGATATGTTTCTCGCGGACTTTAAGAATGCTGAAAATGTTCCCTCGCGTGTCTCATTGATCAGGTGACAGATATACTCATGAAGTAATCCCTCAGCACAAATTTGTAGTAACCTGGCCTCCTTGGCCTCTTCCCTTACGTCGAGGGACCTTTCCCTAAACCTTCGGATATAGGCCATTACCTCCTCTCCTGGCCTTTGCCTCTCCCTGCCAAGTTGGGTTAGGGTGAACTCATCTTTTGCCAAGAAGAACTTTCGGACAAACAATACGTGCATCTCCTCCCACGTGGAGACACTATTGGGAGGCAGGTGAGAGTACCAAGTGTATGCTTTATCAGTCAGGGATTTGGAAAACTCCCTCAGCCTAAGATTTTTGTCATTGCAATGCGCCCCCAAGTGTTCAACGAAACACTTGATGTGTTCCTTCGGGTTTCCGCCCTTCCCTGAGTATTTTTCAAAGGTAGGGGGAATATAGTCCTTCTGGTAGGGTTCGTCATTGTACTCCTGGGGGTAAGGTGTCCGGAAGTCATCGTAGACCGCTGTCGCCTCTCCCACAGCCTGCGAGGAAGACTGTATGAACTTCAGCATCTCCTTTTGCATCTCTTTTCTCATCTCTTCCAAGGGCGAGGTTACTGGGGCCACCTGCAACGGGGCCGATGTTTGAGCGCTCGTTGCAACCGGAGCGAACATTATCGGTTGTGACGTTGAAACTCCTGAGCCACCCACAGCTGGGTTCTCCACAAAGGGTACACTTGCGGGGACCAATCCTGTAACGCCTGCCCCTAGTGGGGCCCCTGGGGCCACTCCTGGTGTTACGAAGGCATTAGTCTCCAGTCCTCCCAGCATAGTTGAAGCCACTGGGGTTTGCAAAAACTCGTAAAATTTGCTCATGAGGAGCGCCACCTGGGCAGGTCCCAACCCCACGCTCGTGGAAGGTTGTGTAGCCCCTGGGACGCCTATCATTGTTGGAGCTAGTGGTACCTCTACCCGAGGAGCCCCGTCTCTCAGGGCCTCCTGCTCCCTCGCAGCCTGTTCTTCATTGTGCTGTATGTCATCGAAATTGAGTCTTCTAGTAGCATTATCCTGCGCCATACTCCTTCTGTAGAAGGATGCCTCCCCAGCGAAGTCGCCAAATGTAAGAGGGTACTTTAGATTGTAAATGGAGGCGGGACCCCCTATTGAGTATAGTAATGATAAATTAGTTGGTTAGAGCTTAGAATCAATGACAGAACGTATAAACATGAACCCAATGATGGTAAACTCAGCTTAAACTCTCAAAACTCTTGTGTATAACTCAGGTCATAATAATGGACTTTAGAAGTGGCTTAGCCAGAGGGAGAGGGAAGTAAGCACCCTAGACACACCCTGGTGGGCAGGTAAAAACACACAAAAACACCCTCTAGAATCTCTGTCAAGTATTAAAAGCTTCGTAATAAATAACAATGGTGAGTCAGTGAACTCTCTAGTTTGCAATAACTCTTTTCAATTCTCAAAAAGGGATCCTCTCCTTAAAGGTGGTTGGGGTCCTTAAATAGCCCCCCACACCACCCCCGAGGCAACTCAGTCATTAAAGACTATGAAAGACATCCTTCATACTTTATGTCACAACATTAAATGCCTGATGCACTAGTTGTCTCCACGTCATAAACATTAAATGACAAGACATGCCTTTTGCCTAACCACTGTGTGTCAGGGGGTTGTTGTCGCAGAGGTGGCTCACCAACTGCCTGACAGCCCCAAATACCACGGTGGTTTACTCAAGTGCATGTCTGACATTGTTTAGATGGCTAGTGACATCACCCACAGTAGATGTGACATTAAGTAGATGGTCGTTTGGTCCATAACTCAATGCCCGATGGAACTCCAAGCTGCTCCACTTGAGGTTCCACAGTCAGGGTCCTTCGATGTTTTACCAGGTGTATCTAAGATGGTCAGGACAAGCCCCAACGGTGCCTTACTTCTCAATCCTCCAAACCAGGTCCCTCTAAAGTTCCCACAGTGAGGTAATTCGATAGAGCATGAAAGCTCTCCCAGGCCCTGCCAAGCCTGGTCTCTCGCGAGTACCGTTTGACCTCATACAAACTCTTTTGTTATTATCGTTACGTCATTAAAACCGTTAAAGCTTACAGAAATCAATAATGAACATACAATGTGACTAAAACAACAAGCTAAAATATGAGCTGCCGCGTCAAGCTGTCTCGCTTAGTTGCCACTCTTGAGCTGCCTCGGTTGCTTAATCTCGAACACTGTTGCTAATTGGGAATTTGTCCCTAATCTCGGGGTTACCTTCAAGCCCCCTCTACAAACTAATTCTGGGGGAAATAAAGTAAGACTCTCAGTTTATATTAAGATGTCGGGAATCGAACCTTGATTTGTATAGTAAAGTCAGATTATGGATTGGAATAGTTAGATAGTGGAATAACTAGAACGGGTATGGGTACGTTAGGAGTGCACAATTAGTTGAGAGGTGAGGAACTCATGTGAGTGCACGCACTATTATGTATTTTATATTCACTGTTTAATGATATTAAACACTTAATATATTTTAAACTGTTTTCATAATCGGGCTCTGACCCGTTTGCTTTCAAATATATTTTCTTGTAAAAACCTTTTAGGTGCCCAGCCACAAGGACACCAAGCTTAGAAGTTCCACTCCAGTGACGTGCTGTAGCTGCTGTGGAAGTTACAGGGCCTCGATAGTAGACGCCTCCACTTTCCGCTTTGACTCCATTCCAGATTTATTTATCTGTAGGGCATGTCGCCCATTCATTCTTAGAGATAGCTTATTTATTCAGTTTTATTTCAGTTTTGAATTTAATTAATTAGTGATTCAGACTTTGTATATGATTTTATTCAGTATTCGGATTATTCAGAGGAGCATTCCTCCAGAATTCATTTATTCCATTATTATTTTATTGTGACTGTAATGTGGTTGTGGTATCATTATTTCATAATTTAATTAGTTGCATGTTAATGTTATTTAATTAAAATTGACAACTCACTTTTTAAATATTAGGTGGCTAGTAATTGTTAAAAAAAAATGTTTTCAACAGTGATGCTATGAACTTAACCAACTTGACATTTTGTATTAATTTGAATAAAGGAGTAGCTAACCGGTATTTAATTAGTCGGTGTGTCACAGGTGGTATCAGAGCATCAGGTTCTAGTGTCCTTAGGATATGTACGGCTTGTTATGTTTTTGCGTAGCGTTCTTTGATATAAAGCCCTATATTTTAGGATTGTTGTCTTCTATTGCGTATGTTTCGCTCTTCAGCTACTTGAAGATTGTAAGGACATTTTTGTCCATTATCAATTTATATGTCGTACGTCGTTACACCGTTGAAGAAATTCAAGATTCATACGCTCATCAACGAATCCGAATATCAAAAGAAGAAGAGGAATCTAGTCTGACAACCGGACCGATCCGCCTCAATAAAAGAACCGATCCGGTCAACCGGACCGATCCGGTCTCAAACGGACCGATCCGATATGCTGAAGGCCAGTATACCCCGGACCGATCCGCCTTCAATAAAAGAACCGATCCGATGTCAACCGGACCGATCCGCCTCAGACCCGGACCGGTCCGCCGAGGATAACTTCAATCAGATCGTGTTCAGATCGTGTTCCGAAATTTATGTCCCAAGTTCTCTTATTTAATCCCACTACGGGAAGTGGTTTTCCAAGACTTATTTTACACGATTTCCAGAGTAAAGAAAGCCCTAAGTCTTCACCTATTGAGTTCCAATACTCTAGGTTTTTGATTCACACAAATTCCATACCTTTGTGAATCACTTTGCAACCCAGGAACGCACTTTTGCTGTTCAACCCTTTGTGGAGGAGACCGTTCTTCTTCTCCATTGCAACCCTACTGGACAGGGATAGTTTCAGCCGCCGACTACAGAATCCGATACCTGAGGGTAATTCTTAGTCACTTGTATTTTCATTGTAAGCCGTTTTCTTACAAATTATAGTGAAAATAAATGGTTTTGCCCCTGTGGGGGATTTTTCCTCAATTATGTGTGTTTGAATAACTCTTGCATGATTTCATATTGTTTCAATCACGCCTAGTTGCATGTTTAGGGTTTGTTTGGGTTAAAAGGTGTTTAAAATATAATTTGATCATTTGAACGCGAGCACATACGTTCTCAAATTGGTATCAGAGCAGGTTACGCTAATCTATCGCGTATTCCTATTTTTCGCAAAATTTTTCTAAAAGATATCAATTTTCTAAAAAATTGATTTTTGAAAAAGTGCGTGTTCAAATGGAGAAGTTATATAATAAAATGCCTGTTTTTTACGGGACAAATTATGCTTATTAGAAAGCCCGAATGAGGTTGGCTTTAAAAGCCATTGATGAGCGTGTCTGGATCTTAGTTGAAAAAGGGTGGACTCCTCCCTCCGTGACTGTTGATAATGTGATCAACTTGAAACCTGACACTTCTTGGACTGATGAAGAATTTAAATGGGCATCTTTTAATTCTAAGGGTCTAAGTGTTATTTCTGGGTCTGTCACACCTGATGAGTTCAAACGTATAATGACGTGCACCACGTCAAAAGAGGCATGGGATGTTTTACAACTCACCCATGAAGGAACTAATGCTGTGAAAGAATCTAAGTTGCAAAATTTGACAACTCAATTTGAAACCATCACCATGCATGAATCTGAATGCTTTGATGAATTTTATGCTAGACTTTCTGACATTGTTAATACTAGCTTTAATCTTGGTGAACATATTCCTAATGCTAGAGTTGTTAAAAAGATTCTTCGTTCTTTGCCTAATCGTTTTATCCCTAAAGTCACTGTGCTAAATTCTATGGGTAATTTAAATACGCTAAAATTGGAAGAACTTGTAGGAGATTTGCAAACTTATGAAATTGATATGTTCCCTAAAACTGCTAAATCTAAAGATAAGGGAATTGCACTTAAAGCCCAAGAGAGAAGGAGTGAGGGGTCGGTTAGAAAAAGGGTAGAGTCGTCTAGAAAGAGAGAGACTGACACGTCAGATTCTGAGTGTGATTTTGACCTAGATGATTTGGCTCTTTTTGCAAAAAAAATCAAAAAGGATTCTCAAATTTAAGAAAAATGGCAATTTTAAAGATAAAAAGAAATTTGAGAAAAATAAGTTTGAAAAGAAAAATGAAAAAGACTCCAAAAATCCTCCTAAGAAAGAAAGTGAGAGATGTTTTGAGTGCGATGGTAGGGGTCATAGAGCCTTTGAGTGTGCCAATCGTCTGAATAGAGAGAAAGGGAAAGTTGTCCTTAATGCTACCCTTAGTGATGACAATGAGGTCGAGACGGTGGATTCAGGAGATGAGTCACCGCATGGGTGTAACTTCACCGCATTCATGGCCAGTCAAGTAAGCACTCCTAGTTCTTTTCACGACGATGAAGATGTTGCTTCACAGGGACACCTCGACAGTGAGATCGATGAGAGTGAGGGGGAGGATGACTCAAGTGAGAGCGAGAGTGATATTCAACGCGCCTACGCTGAGTTATATTCTGAGTCATTTAAAACTAAAAAACGTAACAAAGCGCTAGTTGTTAAGATCACCGGCTTAGTGGAAGATTTAAGAAAGGCGAGAGAAAGAGAGTCCTCCACCGTCACCGCTCTGAGAGAGAGAGAATCTGCATGTGTCGAGAAAGAGATTATGTTTAAAGAGAGAGAGAGAGTGTTTCTGAGAAAGAGAAGGGGGACTTGACTAAACAAGTGGCTAGTCTTACGAGTCAGCTCCATTCCTCCGTGGAGACTCGGAAGAAACTTGAAGCCCTTGTTGCCCAGCTGACTCATGATCTTGAGAAAGCACGGGAAGTCAAGGTACAAATCGAGGACAGATCTGGGAAGATGGGAAAGATGCTCCTCGGCCCCGCTTTAGGTTTTGGTGATCGGCAAGGAATTGGATATGATGGTGCCTCCACGTCCCAAATTGCACCTGGACCAGTTCCTGAGTTTACTACCACTCCTTATGGTCACCGATAAAAACCTCGAAGGAGAGTTCGACCAAGAAAGGCAAACCAAGGTCCACCTTTGACTGTACTCTTTTGTACTTATTGCAAAAGAAAAGGCCACCTTAGGGAGTCTTGCTATAGCATGGGTCGGACACGACTTACTATTGCTCCACCACGACGTACTGATGAGTTTTCTAGTCTGAGAGAGCGAGTTGAGTTCTTAGCTGCCATGACTCAGAGTTTAATGGAAGAATTCCGACGGATGTCTTTGCCGTTAGTGAACGCTTCTCACATTCCAGCTAAAACCAACAACAACAAAGGCAAACAAAAGGTCATACCTGTTTGGGTACCTAAGAAAGATAAAAAGGCCTTCGTTGTTCAAGTTGCTCTCAAAGCACATAATACCTCACAGTGGTATTTTGATAGTGGGTGCTCCAGACACATGACAAGTGATACCTCATTTTTTACGACTCTTGAGGACTATCAGGATGGGAGAGTCACCTTTGGAGATGGGAGCAAGTCTAGCATTATAGGACGTGGTACTGTCGAGTTACCTGGATTTCCTAAGCTAAAAAATATTTTGTACGTCAAAGGTTTGAAAGCAAACCTTCTCAGCATTAGCCAGCTGTGCGACACTGACTTTGCAGTAAAGTTTGACCGGGACGCGTGTAAAGTCTATAATCAAGCCGGTAAACTTTTGATGCAAGGGGTGAGGACCGATGATAATTGCTATGGGACTGAGCCTACATCCTCACTTGTCTGCAACAGCGCCACGATCACTCCTATGGATCTGTGGCATCAACGTTTAGGTCACGTGAACGTTAGAGATCTCAATCGCTTAGCTAAAAAGGACCTAGTACGTGGCTTACCATCTCTTGAAAAGTCAACTTCGACCGTCTGTGGACCCTGTCAGTTGGGAAAACAAATTCGTAGTCCTCATAGGAAGTTACATTCCATTACCACCTCTCGTGTTCTTGAGTTGATTCACATGGATCTTATGGGCCCCACTCGTATTGAGAGTCTAGGTGGTAAGAGGTACATACTCGTGATGGTAGGTGATTTCTCCAGATACTCCATTGTAGGTTTTCTGAGAGAGAAATCCGATGCTGTAGAATTTTTAACGACCAAGTGCCGTGTCCTGCAAAATCAACACGGTGTCACTATTAATAGGATGCGTAGTGACAATGGCACTGAATTCACAGAAGAAAAGGTAGATCTTTACTGTGATAGCCTCGGGATCAAACATGGGTTCTCTGCTGTGAGAACTCCTCAGCAAAATGGGATTGTTGAGAGAAATAATAGAACGATCCAAGAGATGGCTAGATCTATGCTTCTAGGTCGTAAAACTTCTATGAGATTTTGGGCAGAGGCAGTGTCTACTGCATGCCACACGGTGAATAAGGTGTATTTCCGTCCACACACACTTCAGACTCCTTATGAGTTGTGGACTGGCAAGAAGCCCAACCTGGCATATTTCCGTGCTTTTGGGAGTAAATGCTACATCCTACGGGATAGAGAGCAATTAGGAAAGTTCGACTCCCGGAGCGACGAGGGAATATTTCTAGGATATTCATCGACTAGCAGAGCGTACCGGGTTTTTAACCTGAAGAGCTCTAAGGTTATGGAATCAATAAACGTCACCGTGCAAGATGACGAACCTTTGACGGTTATTGATCATAATCTTCAGTGTGTGGATGAGGATTGTTCTGACAGTGATTTGCCTGTTCCTCTCTCACACTCTGTGGACCCTACTCCTGTGTTAGGGGACACACCTGCTTGGGTTCGCAAGAGTCATGACCCGTCTGCCATTATTGGCGATCCCACTCTAGGGGTCAAGACTCGTGCTCAGCTAGAGAACGTTGTTAGCCATCTTTGCTACACGTCCAAAGTCGAGCCCAAGAACCATAAAGAAGCACTCAAGGATGAACACTGGATATCTGCTATGCAGGATGAGTTGCTTCAGTTTAAAAAGAACAATGTCTGGGAACTTGTCCCCCGACCTAGTGAGACTAATGTGATAGGTACCCGGTGGATATTCAAGAATAAAATGGATGAAAATGGTACCATTATCAGAAATAAGGCTAGGTTGGTCGCTCAAGGCTACACACAGATATAGGGTGTAGACTTTGGGGAGACATTTGCTCCTGTTGCGAGGCTTGAGTCCGTTCGTCTTCTGCTCGCCATCGCATGTCATCTGAGCTTCAAGTTATACCAGATGGATGTCAAGAGTGCCTTTCTGAATGGCATTCTACAGGAGGAGGTTTATGTGGAACAACCAAAAGGGTTTGAAGACCCTCAACACCCAGAGCACGTCTACTATCTTAGAAAAGCCTTGTATGGTTTGAAGCAAGCACCCCGTGCTTGGTACGAGAGGCTTACTTCTTATCTCTTAGCTCGTGGCTTCAAGAGAGGGGGAGTAGATATGACGTTGTTCGTCAGGAGAGATGACGGTGCTATTTTGGTTGCCCAGGTCTATGTGGACGACATAGTCTTTGGATCCACATACTCCCAGCATGCTCACCACTTTGAGGAGGAGATGAAAAGTGAGTTTGAGATGAGCATGGTTGGTGAGCTTACATTCTTCCTTGGTCTCCAGGTTCGTCAGCTAGAGGATGGGATGTTCATCTCCCAATCCAAGTATGCTAGAGACCTAGTGAAGAAATTTGGTTTAGACTCCGCTAAGCATGCACGTACACCTATGAGTACCACTACCAAGCTTAGTAAGGACACTTAAGGCAAGGACGCAGAGCAAACCTTATATCGGAGTATGATAGGTAGTCTTCTCTACTTGACTGCCAGTCGTCCCGACATCGCCTTTAGTGTTGGAGTCTGTGCGCGATATCAGGCGTCCCCGAAAGAGTCACATTTACTTGCTCTAAAACGTATCTTTAAATACATTAGTGGGACTCTCTCACGCGGTATTTGGTATTCCTTTGATACCGATGACCGTTTGTCCGCCTATTCGAATGCCGATTGGGCCGGGGATGTAGATGGTTGTAGGAGCACTTCTGGTGGGTGTTTCTATTTTGGTTCTGCTCTTGTCTCCTGGCTGAGCAAGACACAAAATTCCATCTCTTTGTCCACTGCGGAGGCTGAGTACATAGCCGCAGGGAGTTGTTGCACACAACTCTTGTGGATGAAGCAAATGCTGGAGGATTATGGGATATCACAGGACACCATGATCATTTCCTGTGATAACACGAGCGCGATACACATATCCCGCAATCCTGTTCAGCATTCGCGCACCAAGCTTATCAGGATACGTGAGCACTTTATACGTCAACTTGTTGAGGAGAAAGTCGTATCCCTGAGTTTTGTTCCTACCGACCGTCAGTTAGCCGATATTTTCACGAAACCTTTAGATGCCCTTAGATTTGAGAGTCTTAGGAAGTCTTTGGGGATTTGCACAGTTGACTGAGGGGTTGGTCTATGTCTAGAATATGATGCTTCTTCATGTTCATATCATATGCTTCCTATTGCTAGTCTGTTTTATATGTACCATTACTTAGTTGTACAACTTTTATTTATTCTTTTTGCTTTTTATTTATTTAAAAAAAAAAAAGATTTTCCTTTAAGAAAATTTTTGAAAAGCACAAAAAGATTTTATTTTGATAAATTTTTTGAAAAAGGCCAAAAAGATTTTTCTATTTTTGCTCCTTTTGTGGATGAGCATTTAAGATAGCCAAGTCACAACTTCATTCCATATCTCCATGTGACTGTTTGATAGAGTTTTGAGAGGCTACATCATTTCATCCATGTGCTTTACATTGTATGGAGTCTTTGAGATGTAATTCGTGATATCTTCCTACATGTTTGACTCCTATATCCTTTATTGCACACATGCACGGCTATATTTGATTATTGCACTTGTCTATCTCATATTGTCTTGAGTGTTTCCATCTCAATTCTGTCTATACAGTGTATAATATGCGATAAAACTTGACAAGATTGGAATGCATGTAAAAACCGTTTTGGTGAGACTGTGAGTTTTTGTATAACGGGGAGGGGCTGCGAAAGGTAATCATCTATCTTTTGCGCAAAAAGCCACCGTTAAAAAGGACCTAAAAAATGGAGGCATTTTAATATCCGAGGTCCAAAGAGGTTAAAAGAGCCCGAAAAAATTTAAAGGCAATAAAAAACAATTCATGCCAAATATGGGCCACTTAGGTTTCACCATCAATTCTCCAAAGTTTGAGAATTTAAAATGACTCTATTCAAAATAATATCTGAGGGAGTTTGGTTGGAGAATATAAACGGGTTTGCACTTCCTTGAAAGTCCTGAAAAAGCATAAAAACATTTTGGACGTTATTGGTGTGAAAATAATTTTGAGCTTTGATTTGTTGATTTGATTGAGTCAATATCTTATACTGTCATTCTTTTACACCAAAGGAAGCATTTGAGTTCATTCGCTAGGAATATCCAATATTCATCATGCACATATGTCATGTTTGTATGCTTTGATTTTCCTATCGAATTTGATCACACCACTTTATTTACGCTATCACCGACTTGGTTGCTTTGTGTTCATTCATGGTGTGATTTTATACCTGTGACACCCCGCACTTGCTTATTTGATATATTTCTCTCATTTGTCTATTTGGGGACATCATAAAAAGGGGGAGAAAGAATGATCTTATTATGGGGGAGATTTGAAAGTTTGAGTTTGTTCATAAATTTGTATATATGTTTATCTCATTTCAAACTCGATATGTCACTTGGTATTTTGCTTTGTCTCATGTGTGTAGGTACTACAAGGATTATCATTGGATTGCACACCCTAATGAGAAAAGCGTTGAGATTCTTGCAGAATTGAAGAGCAAACGTTGTAGTCTTATTCAATTGTATCTTTCCAGTTTTGGGTTCATGGAAGGGTAGATTTGTATAGGCATTGATATTTCGGATGTTTGTTTTTATGTATGTATCGGCATAGACATAGGGGGAGATTTGTAAGGACATTTTTGTCCATTATCAATTTATATGTCGTAAGCCGTTACACCGTAGAAGAAATTCAAGATTCATACGCTCATCAACGAATCCGAATATCAAAAGAAGAAGAGGAATCTAGTCTGACAACCGGACCGATCCGCCTGAATAAAAGAACCGATCCGGTCAACCGGACCGATCCGATATGCTGAAGGCCAGTATACCCCGGACCGATCCGCCTTCAATAAAAGAACCGATCTGATGTCAACCGGACCGATCCGCCTCAGACCCGGACCGGTCCGCCGAGGATAACTTCAATCAGATCGTATTCAGATCGTGTTCCAAAATTTATGTCCCAAGTTCTCTTATTAAATCCCACTACGGGAAGTGATTTTCCAAGACTTGTTTTACACGATTTCCAGAGTAAAGAAAGCCCTAAGTCTTCACCTATTGAGTTCCAATACTCTAGGTTTTTTATTCACACAAATTCCATACCTTTGTGAATCACTTTGCAACCCAGGAACGCACTTTTGCTGTTCAACCCTTTGTGGAGGAGACCGTTCTTCTTCTCCATTGCAGCCCTACTGGACAGGGATAGTTTCAGCCGCCGACTACAGAATCCGATACCTGAGGGTAATTCTTAGTCACTTGTATTTTCATTGTAATCCGATTGTAAGCCGTTTTCTTACAAATTATAGTGAAAATAAATGGTTTTTGCCCCTGTGGGGGATTTTTCCTCAATTATGTGTGTTTGAATAACTCTTGCATGATTTCATATTGTTTCAATCACACCTAGTTGCATGTTTAGGGTTTGTTTGGGTTAAAAGGTGTTTAAAATATAATTTGATCATTTGAACGCGAGCACATACGTTCTCAAAGATAATAACTGTGAACTTATTAGACTTCTCTCTCATTTCAGATGCCTCCACGACGTGCACAGAAAGTTTCCAGGGATGCTTAGCCTGAGCCACAGCCTGCACTAGTTCAGGGCACCATGAATGTCGCCGAGGTTGCCGTTATTATGGCCCAAGCGGTAAATGCCGCTCTAGCAGTTGTGCAGCAGGCACCGCCTCAGGCACCGATAGAAGAACCAGTACAGGCTCATGCATTCCCGTCTGCTTGGGAACGTGTTCATGATGCTTTTCAGAAGGCACACCCTCCGGAATTTGCAGGTATCTCCGACGTCGTTGTGTCGTGTTAGTGGAAGAAGGACATCCAAAGACACTTGAGGATGTACGAGTGTACGGATGTACAGAGGTGGATACTGGCTACGTTTAAGCTGGTAGGGTTAGCGTTGCAGTGGTGGGAGTCCATTACCACCGCGGAGGAGAGGGATGTTCTTACTATCCAGGAGTTCTGGGTGCGGTTCGACCGCAAGTATTTTCCCTCGGCCATTCACACCGAGATGAGGAGAAAATTGATGAACCTCAAGCAGGAGGGGAGGACAGTTACTGAATATGAGGTCGAGTTCACAAATCTCTTGAACATCGTCCCCAATGAGATTTCGACAGAGGAGAAGAAGATACAGAAGTTCATGGATGGGTTGACTTGGAGGATCCATCAGCATTTACTGGGAAATCTCTCGTTGGCCACTTATTCTAATGTGGTTAACGCAACACTGCTTCACTGCCAGGACCACCGCTTTCACTTGTCAGAGGGTAAGCGATCAGGAGAGTCTAGCCATCAGGGCAGGACAGGGGGAAATGGTGCCAATGGGGCACAATCAGTTCAGGGTCAGCGCAGGCAGGGTGATAAGAGTTTCCAACAGGGGGATTCTAAGAGATTTCGATCTGGAGGTTTCATAAATAGTCAGGGAGGTTTTCGTCATGGCCAGCAGGGTCAACACGGCCATTAGGGTCAACAGTCAACAACAGTAGTTTCAGTAGGCCCAGCATGGCCATTGGAGGAATGACAACGGTCATCAGGGCCGTGGGCAGCAAGGTTAGAGAGGGGGAAACTTTTCGAGGAAATATTTCATTTGTGGCAAGATTGGCCACAAGCGCCAGGAGTGTCCTGATAAGTGCAGGACCCCACAACAGCATCAGGGTGCTCGACATGAGCCCCAGAGGCCTATGTTTCCCTTCGCCCTCCCAGCACTACCGCAGATGCCAGCTTTGCCACCCATCCCAGCAGTCCCAGTTCAACAGGGGCAGCTTCAGTACGGACGAGTTTATCAGCTCCAGCAGGTAGCAGTCCCATAGGAATCACCTTCTATTGAGGGTATGTTCTCTATTCAGGGGCCTATGGGGCGTATTTTATTTGATACGGGAGCCACACACTATTTCATTGCCATGAGATTTGCTCGCATGCTAGGGTTGTTAGACACTGCAGAGAGCACGATTACTTGCGTAGATTCACCGTTGAGTAGGGGTTCTGTGATTTCTCTTATTTGTAGAGGTATGGGTATAGAAATCGTGAGGTTTACTTTACCTACTGATATGTTAGTATTAGATATGACTGAGTACGATGCGATCGTTGGTATGGATTGGCTAGTTGCGTATCGAGCCATGATTGATTGTTTCAGTAGGAGTATTATTTTTTCCATACCCGGGCAAGAGATGTTTTTAGTGGAGATATCTCGTCCTGAGGGAGGATCATCCACTCACTTGTACTATATAGAGGAGGAGACCTCTAAGGAAGTCGTGATACCACTTGATTCGATTCCAGTTATTAGGGAGTTCGCTGATGTATTTCAGGATATTTCAGGATTACCTCCTAGTAGAGAGATAAACTTTATTATCGATTTGACGTCGGGCACTCGGCCAATAGCCCGCGCGCCCTATCGTATGGCTCCAGCAGAAATGAGGGAGTTACGGGATCAGATAGAGCAATTATTGGGACAGGGGTTTATTCGTAGGAGTACTTCACCGTGGGGTGCCCCTGTGCTGCTCGTAAAGAAGAAGGATGGATCGTTGAGGTTGTGTGTAGATTACCGGGAGTTGAATAAAGTCACGATACGGAATAAGTATCTGTTGCCCCGAATCGATGACTTATTCGACCAGTTGAGAAGAGCTTCCTTCTTCTCAAAGATTGACTTGCGATCGGGATACCATCAGTTGCGTATCAGGGAACGGGATGTCTCGAAGACTGCCTTCTTGATGGAATATGGTTCCTATGAGTTTTAGGTTATGCTTTTTGGTCTAACCAACGCTCCAGCCGTGTTTATGGACTTGATGAATAGGGTGTTCAGAGAGTTCCTAGACCAGTTCGTCATCGTCTTTATTGATGACACGGTTTACTCCCAGACAGAGGAGGAACACGCCGAGCACTTGAGACAGGTTTTGCAGACATTGCGTTAGAACGAGCTATATGCAAAGTATGAGAAGTGTGGGTTTTGGCTGAAGGAGGTTCAATTTTTGGGGCACATCATTTCAGATAGAGGGATATCAGTTGATCCGGGGAAGGTATCGGCGGTGAGAGAGTGGGGCAACCCATGACACCGACTGAGATCCATAGTTTCTTTGGCCTAGCGGGATACTACAGGAGGTTTATTCGGGGTTTCTAAAAAATAGCGGGTCCTTTGACACATCTAACTCGCAAAAGTGTGCTATTCATCTGGAGCGATGCCTGTCAGTTGGCATTCGATGAGTTGAAGGACAAGTTGACCTCAGCGCCTGTGTTAGCATTGCCCAGACCGGGAGTTGAGTATCTAGTCTACACCGATGCGTCCTTACAAGGACTTGGAGGTGTATTGCAATAGGAGAGTCAGGCTATAGCTTGTGCTTCCTGTAAGCTTAAGCCTCATGAGAAGAATTACCCCACCCACGACTTGGAGTTAGCGGCAGTCGTATTTGCTCTTCGGATTTGGAAACACTATCTCATGGGGGAGAAATTATATTTGTTCACAGACCACAAGTCTCTACAGTACCTCTTCACCAGAAGGAACTTAATATGCGTCAACGTCGGTGGCTTGAGTTCGTGAAGGATTATCAGTTCGATATCCAATATCACCCAGGGAAGGCTAATGTGGTAGCAGACGCATTGAGATGTAGATCAGTAGGTGAGGTGGCCGAAGTGTGGAGAGCAAAGTGGAAGGAGTTGGGACACCAGGATGCAGTGGCCCGATCATTCATGTCTGTGATGACCGTTACACCTCTGATTGTTGTGAAAGTGATACAAACTAGGCAAAAGACTCATTCTGTCAAGAGCAGATAGTTCGACTACTAGCAGAGGGAGCCGAGTCCTATACCATTAGTTCAGATGGGGGCTTACGCTTCAATGGGAGACTGGTTGTTCCAGAAGGGGAAGACTTGCGGCACGAGGTAATGTCAGAGTTGCACGATTCGCGATTCGCAGTACATCCTGGCGGAGATAAGATGTACCAGGACATGAAGAGACAGTACTGGTGGAGCGGGATGAAGAGGGATATTGCGGAGTTCTTTTTTAAATATGCCACTTATCAGCTGGTAAAGGTGGACCATCAGAGACCGACAGGACTTCTACAGCCGTTAGAGGTTTCGATGTGGAAATGGGAGAGCATTTTTATGGACTTTATCATGGGGTGACCTACTTCGCAGGGGGTCACGACTCTATATGGGTAATCGTGGATAGGTTGACCAAAGTTGCTCATTTTCTGCCATCCCGAACAGACTACACTACGGGACAGTATGCCCAGATTTTCATAGCGGAGATAGTGAGACTTCACGGAGTGCCTCTCAATATCGTGTCTGACCGAGATAAGATATTTGTTTCACAATTTTGGGAGAGTTTTCAGGAGGCCATGGGTACGGAGTTGCGGCTGAGTACGGCATATCACCTGCAGACAGATGGGCAAACCAAGCGAACGAATCAGATGTTGGAGGACATGTTGTGTATGTGCATCCTAGACTTTGGAGGTGGCTGGGAGTAGCACCTTCCACTGGTGGAGTTTGCTTATAATAACTCCTACCAGTTCATCATTGGCATAGCTCCATTCGAGGCATTGTATGGTAGACCTTGTCGTTCCCCAACATGTTGGTTAGAGGTGTGGGATAATAAACTCCTTGGCCGGAAGTGATTCAGGATACTTCGACAAGGATAGAAATGATACGAAGCCGTATTCGAGTAGCTCAGGACCGACAGAAGAGCTATGCTGATGCCAAGAGGTTCTTCAGAGGATTCAAGGTGGGGGACCAGGTGCTACTCAGATTATCTCCGATAAAGGGGATTATGCGTTTTGGGAAGAAGGGGAAACTGGCACCAAGATATGTAGGGCCATTTCCTATTATCGAGCGGATTGGACCAGTAGCGTATAGACTTGGCTTACCGGAGCACTTGCATAGGATTCATGACGTGTTCCATATTTTCTCGCTAAGGAGATATCTTAGGGACGATTTGGCCCATACTCACATTGCTTTAGAGGACATCGATCTACAGCCCGATAGTTCCTATGAGGAGGGGCCGATTGCCATTATGGACCGTAGCCAGAGGAAACTGAGGTTGAAGATAGTGCCATTAGTACGTGTTCAGTGGCGGCATCATAATGCCGAGGAGTCCACATGGGAGCGCGAGGATAAGATGCGCGAGCGTTATCCAAAGTTATTTTTACCAGGTATTATTTTGTTCCGAATTTCGAGACGAAATTCTGTTATTAGGGGGGGAGTATGTAATACCCCGCAATTTTATTGATTTTTATTTAATGAATTAATTGAATTAAATGAGAATTAATTTGGAAATTAATCCGGAGGTAAATACTAGTGAGATGTGAATTGGTATTTGATTATGATGTTAGAATAAAATATTACTGAGAATATATGGTAATATATGAGTATTGAAAATATTAAAATTGTCGCGAGGCAGAAATACGATAATTTGAGAAATTAAGTTCAGACGTGCGTGTCAGTCACGTCAGGAATGAAATTAATTAGATTAAAAAGTAATTTATATTTTTATCAACCAAATGGTCATTTTGAGTGCGCCAACGTGTCCGGAAGGGTCGAAATAGTCAGAAAACACTAGCCGGGAGTTTAGTTTGGGTCTCCGAGCATTTTTAGGCCAAACCGGCAACCCAGAAGGGTATTTTGGTAATTTTAAAAATTAAGGAATTAAAACCCACGAATTTTAGAGTTTAATTATATATTATTAGAGAGGCCACTAAGGCCATTATCAACAAAAGACAAGAGAGTGGGCTACGGGGGTTTTGAGAGAAGTTTGAGAGAGGTTAAAAGAGGTCCAAACCAAAACTATCAACCATCACCACCATTCTTGAAGGATTTGTGACAAGAAAGAGGAGAGAATCAAACTATAATCACCGACAACAAATCTGAAGAACAAACCTAAGGCAAGTGATTTGATGTCATTAATTGCCATGAATATTTCCTCCATGTTTAGTGTAGAAACTTTATATGCTTTGAAAGTTTTGATAAAAACCGAATGAGATTGTTGTGGAAACTCTTAATTTTGGTTAGGGATTGCATGTAGAATGATTATGGACGGAATTGGTACTCAAAACTTAACTTTGATGTTTTGAAAACGGATTTATGATGAGTATTTATGTACAATAAAATTATGGGTTCATGTTCATAGAGTTTGGGGCAAGATTTGAGAATTTATGGTTATTACATGTTGACTAGTAAGCTTTGACCCCAAAAATATGTTAAGAAGTGTCCTAGGGAGACTTGGAGTAGTTTAAAGATATAAAAACTTAATTGGTACGAACTTAGGATGAATTTGGGGAAAAACGAAGTTGGGGAAATTCTGGGCATTCTCTGCCATCTCGTTAAAAGACCAACCCAGGTCGTTCGAACGAGCTTCTAACGAGATTTTAGTATCCCTTTTAACGAGTTCGTTCGAAGCCCTCCGTTCGAACGACACTCGTTCGAACCACCTCGTTCGAACGAGATTTCTAACGAGTTGTCAGAATGACCTTGTTGGGCCGATTTCAGTTTCGAACTTTCCGTAGGCTTATTTAATTAAGTGTGATTCTTCCCTTGTTGATTAGTGGGTATAATTGTGAGATTGGAGTACGTCGAGGATTAAAACCTGAAATTATATAAAGTATTGGTAACTTCTATGGGTTAGGTTATAAGTACTCGAATTTACGACGTGAGAAGTGTTGGCGATCTATATTGTATATTATCCGGGGACTTGTAAGTGCACAACATTTAATGACGGTATACGAATTTAAAATATACCTCTATTATTATTATAATATATCTAAGATGTGTGAATGCTTAGTGTGTGGACTTATATGTGTATAACATACCTACCATACTTGCTATCACTTGAGGTCGGCTTTCGATCGGGGCCATCTAATCTTAATGTGCCTACGGGGGGATTTAGATTGGTACCTCAAAGACATAGGTCAGAGAATGACTTATTGGTGAGTTAATAAGTCAGCTGACCATGGGAGGGTAGGTATGTGCGTGACCCATGGGTATGTGAACTGTGTTCGCCTCCATTATGTGTGTTTGATACTTATTGAAACGGTTCCTGCGAGATTCGGAATACGCGGTCATCATGTACGTGATGTACTAGGATTCGATAGCAGAGTATGTGTACACCGCAGCTTAGCCTGGGGGTGCCCTTATTGTATATTTATGTTGAGATTAATATACTGATAATCGAAGTGGACTTTTATTAAAGTATGATTGTGAATAATTGTAATATTTTTAGTAGAGTTAAAAATGGGAAATTCATAGTAAATATTATAACTAATTCCGAGGAAAATAAAGTAAGACTCTCAGTTTATATTAAGATGTCGGGAATCGAACCTTGAATTGTATAGTAAAGTCAGATTATGGATTGAGCTAGTTAGATAGTGGAATGACCAGAACGAGTACGGGTACGTTAGGAGTGCACAATTAGTTGAGAGGTGAGGAACTCATGTGAGTGCACGCACTATCATGTATTTTATATTCACTGTTTAATGATATTAAACACTTGTTATATTTTAAACTGTTTTCACAATCGGGCTCTGCCCCGTTTTCTTTCAAATCTATTTTCTTGTAAAAACCTTTTAGGTGCCCAGCCACAAGGACACCAAGCTTAGAAGTTCCACTCCAGTGACGTGCTGTAGCTGCTGTGGAAGTTACAGGGCCTCGATAGTAGACGCCTCCACTTTCCGCTTTGACTCCATTCCAGATTTATTTATCTGTAGGGCATGTCTCCCCTTCCTTCTTAGATGTAGCGTATTTATTCAGTTTTATTTCAGTTTTGGATTTAATTAATTAGTGATTCAGACTTTGTATCGGATTTTATTTAGGATTCGGATTATTCAGAGGAGTATTCCTCCAGAATTCATTTATTCCATTATTATTTTATTGTGACTGTGATGTGGTTTTGGTATCATTATTTCATAATTTAATTAGTTGCATGTTAATCTTATTTAATTAAAATTGACAACTTACTTTTTAAATTTTAGGTGGCTAGTAATTGTTAAAAAAAATAATATATATTTTCGACAGTGATGCTATGAACTGAACCAACTTGACATTTTGTACTAATTTGAATAAAGGAGTAGCTATCCGGTATTTAATTAGTCGGGGTGTCACAAGCTACTTGAATCCCCTGAAGAATCTTTAGCCTCTGAACCCTCTTCCGAGCTGGAAGATTCTTCACTACCAGAGCTCTCCTCACTGGAGTTACCTTCAGCACCGCCATTATTAGCACCTTCACTCTCCTCACCAGAGTTGCTTCCCTCCTCGTCCAATTGGATTGGGTCGGCAGCAACCTCTTCTATGATGGCTAGCACATAAATGCTGTCCACATGTCGCGCAATAAAATTGAACCCAATGTTCTTGTATTCCATAAGGAACGCCGCTGATCGAGGATGCTCACCGTCGGCTAAGAGTTCCCTGATTTTCTAGGCCTTAACCAGCTCGGTAGCCCTAATCTCGCGAAGATCTGGTTATGAGTTATTTGTCTTCGCTGAAAAAAGAAAAAGAGAAATATATAAGAAAGATCACGCACTAACAAATGATCAATGAGCAGAATTAGAACTACGCATACCTATAATTTCCTCCCCATAAAAAGGAATCACGAATCTTCCAGACCTCGACCCTTCAGTATGGGGAGCGAACCGCCAATTTCTGGCGATAAACCCCTCATGCCAGTAGTCCTTATGGGAATCAGGTAAATGTACTACCAATACCCTATCAGGACTTTTGGCTTTGAGGTAAAGGAGACCATAGCTCGTTCGAGAAAATAATAACAGAAGCAGATTTCAGCAAGCCCTAGATTGGTGCCATAGAGATGATTAATTTTATGCACACCATTATCAATTTTCTAAACATTGGGCGAGCATTGTGTAGGAACTATATCGAAGTAACTAAAAAAGTGTAAGAACAAACGATTTGGGAGAAAAGTGAGACCCCCTTGGGACAACAAGAGGACATGTATCCAGTGGTCATCCTCAATGTCTCTGACATTACGAGGAACATGGGCACTTTCGACGACTACCCATTATGGAATATTGAAGAATTTCCTAAACTCAATTATCGATTTATTACCTATTTTCGTCATCAGAAAATAAAAACCCTAGAAGCGAATGTAAAGAAATCCCAACAGAAATAGAAAAAAGAAAAGTGAGAAGAACTTACGAAGTAAGAGTCAGCTTGAGACAATGCAAAGTCGCAAGCAGAGACGATGAACAGATAAGAAAGAAGCATGAAGATGGGAGACGAAACCTGGGAGTAAGAGAGCTACTGTGAAAGTTTAGAGAAATTTAGAGAAAACGGAGAAGTTTGAAGCGGCGTTCAAGAAATGACCATTCCGAGATGATTTAAACCTTTCTAATCATGATGCACCGGAAACGAGGCAATCTGTCGCCTAAATTAGTTCGAGAAGGGCGCTTCAGTCCTAAAGTGTTGCACAAATCACAAAAATGCCATTAAGGCAAATCATTTAAAATTATTGAGCCCAAATTGTGACCCCAAAATTTTAGGGGCAATTGTGGGTACCTCGATTTGTCATTTTGGCCCAGACGAGTAGCGCAACTAAACACGACCCAAAGTCTAGAGGCCCTGCGCCTTAACCAATTCAGTTTTGACCCAATCAGTTCCTAAAATCTATCTTCAGAGATACTTCGGGATTATGGGCTAACGTGGAAGAGCCCCACTCCCCCACTCTCCGAAATAACATGTATATATCAAACCCCTAGCCCGGGGCAAAGGGCATGCAATTTGTAAACACTCCCCCGGAGTAAAGAGAAATAAAATACTGAGAGCACCACCGTGGACGTAGGCCTTCTTGCCGAACCACGTATATCCTGTGTTGTGTGTGATTACCATTGTTACAAGTTCTTTATTTATTTTGGTGATTGTCTTTCCTTGTTATTTTGTGTTGAATTTAATTGTCATCAGAGTTTTTAATATTATAAAAAATTGTTAAGAAGATGTTTTATAATTTTTAAAAAAATCGTAGTATAAAAACTATTATAAAAACCATTTTTAATATTTTTGAATATAATATAAAAATTATTTTTAAATAAATTAATTGAATTGACTTTAATTTCAAAAAAATGGTACGCTCATATGAAAAAACTAGATAAAATTTGCCTAGGGATTTGCCCACTCTTTTGTCAATTATTAATCAAACGGACCTTATTATTACTATTCCAAGATACATAAGAGTCCAGGGTTCCATTGAAGTATCGATTCCGAGCTCCATAAGTTATATATAATAATAATATAAATAGACGAAGAAGCAATGAGTATATGGAATTATGTGGTGACGGCTCACAAACCCACCAACGTTACTCATTCGTGTGTCGGTAATTTTACCGGCCCTCAGGATCTCAATCTCATTGTTGCGTAAGTTTTTTTTCACAGATTCTCTCCACTTGCTTGTTCATAATAGTATCTTCGCTTCCTGTTTTTTGTTCCTTTGTCTCTATACATACACCTATGTGTAATGCTAAATCGCTACAGATTTTTTGTTTATGACATCACGTTTTCAGATATTTCGTTAGATTATAAAAGGACAAATCAAGAGATTAGGGCTGGAATCATCCTATTAATATTGAACTGAATTTGGGGCATATAGTCTTAAACCCCCAACCTGTTTATAGCAAGATTAAGCCTTGTTTATGTGGAATTTGGTTTGTTTGTTATGCCCAAATAAAGAAAGTAGACTATTAATTTGGAACGGTCCAAAAAGGAATGGTCGACTCTTAATTTGGGACGGAGGGAGTATAACATTGCACGAAGAAGATAGGGTTGTCATATTAGAAATTTGTTGTGTCATATTAGCCAACTTACATAACATATTATTGCTTAGGACTGTGTACACACACCTCCCTCACCTGAGGGTTGTAGGCCAGTTTTATATTGTTTATTTTGAAGAAAATAATTCTACCAAAAACATTTACGGTGTGTTTGATTAACATGGAATTTTTTTTTATGGAAAATAGTTGTTTTGATTAGGGGTGACAATTCGGGTCAACGGGTCGTGTTTCGAGCCGACACGACAAGGTTTTTTCGGATACGAACATGATACGAAATCGTGTTTTTTTTAGTTGACACGAACACGACCCGAATAAAAAACAACACGACCCGACACGAATACCAAAATTTATTAAATTTTACGTCTAAAAAACGCGATAACACGACTCGACACGACACTACTTCGTGTAAAAAAAACACGACACGAACACGACATATCGTGTCAATTTCATGTCGTTCCGTGTCGTTTTTAAAATTGTCACCCCAAGTTTTGACTCATGTTTTGCTTTTGTAGTACCTTGATTACGAAAACTTTATATAGGAATACCACTCGTTCACATAAGCAGTGCTCCATCTCAAACCCCATTTTGTGTGAAAAATATTTTCTATCCACCCACCAAAGAATTGATTTCCATGAAAAATAGAAAAACTAAGCCCAAAAACTCGTATATTTTTCCATTCATTTTCCAACTTCTCATTCAAATGAACTATTTTCCATGTTTGGAATTAAACACACCCTTAGTTTTTTTTTTTACTTTACCTTTAGATGTTCAATAAGTAGGATTATCCACGCATGCGTAAGGCAAGGTTGTCAAAACGCATATCGGAGGCGTATCGTTTTTTCAAAAAAAAATGTGTATCGTATCGTATCGTATCGCACGATACACTCAAGTTTTTAATAATTATATACTATACATTGATATATATATGTGTATCGATACCTAAAACGAAATAAAAGACAATCGGACACAAATTACATGCAATATAATACGTTTCAATGTCTTGAACATCAAAATATGAATTTTAATCTACTATCAATAAGTAATATGTCATCTTCCAATCATCACACTTAACAAAATTCCACAAAAGTTAATTTTAGAAGTGTTGATACAAAAATTAGTCAGATGACGTGGACCAATTATATGACGTCACGTGTCATGCTACATGGCAAAAGCATATGTTCACCGAACAACTTATAAATACCGAGACTCGGCACCCCGAGCTACTCAGCATACCGAGCTACTCAACGTGCAGAGCATCTAGCCAGGAAGATCAAACGACAATTACGGATTCAATGAAACATCGAATTTAATGAACGTTCTTATTATGTACAGATGTATATGTCTATTAAATAACGGCATATCGTCTATTCATACTGACAGCCTAAGGGCTATAAATACATTGTAACACTCTCCTTAACGGGTAAGAGGCAAACCTCACGTGCTCCCCATTTATGGACTGATGCAAACCCCAGGTAAGTGTCAAATTTTTTATATTTATGTCACTCTCTCTTGGAGGTTTCCTTCTACTATCAACTGTAACAAAAAAAAATGAATGTCAGTGACGCAATTTATCAAACATAAACAAAGCTGAATTGAAAAAACTAAAAACAACCTATCCCATTGCCATAAAGTGGACATCTGGGACCTTGGTACACATCTTTTCCTTTTAATGGGGGGTGTTGCCAATTTTTCATCACAACCCGATGATCAAAATAGTCCCTATTAGCATCGGGAAGATTGACCACTAAAGCTCTATTTGAAAACCTAGTTTTTAAATAAAAAGTAGTGTTACTGGTAACCCATTTATAACAATACATAATTTCAGGAATTCCTAAGCGAGTTTCATGTATTTGGTTTAACCTATGTACGCCATTAACTACCCTCCATGTATTTGGAGCTACTCTTGCAGGAACAATATCGAAATATTGGCAAAACTCCAAACACAGTGGATTAGGCGGGAAAGAAAAACCACATTCCGCCACAAAAATGGAGGGAAACCAGTGCCCTTCAGCTAAAGAAAATAAATCAGAAGGGCAAGGAGGTTCCTCTAGAATAATCCAAGAGGGAATTGCAAAATCAGCCCGGACTTATCCAAGGGTTCGACAAGATAAACCATGGTGGCTAAAACAAAGAAAGAAGAAGGAAGAAGCTCTTATAAAAAACTGAGAAATCTGCTAAGGCGGATGACAGAAAGAATGATAGTACAAGGATAGAGCGAGAAGAAAGTTTAGAAATCTGGAAGTAAAAAGTAGAAGGTGATTTGATTTTATCGCTTTTAAATGCCCTGCATCGGGAAGCGAGAAAATAAATGATTATTACTAGAGAAGACAATTGCGTTTCCGACGGCTAAATGATGAAAAAGACGCAAATATCCAAGCGTCTGTTGAAGATTCAAAATATTTACAAGTTTGCCATTTCGCGCTCAAATGACAAGACTAGAAGGAAAACTTCCCAAGTGTTGGAGATTTGTAATCTAACAAGACTGGGTAAAACATGTCCGAGCAACTCTTGGGCATAATGTTCCGCACTCTCATAACAAACCTCAACCGTGAAACATTGGGGGCTTCTGTTGATACAAAAATTAGTCAGATGACGTGGACCAATTATATGACGACACGTGTCATCCTACGTGGCAAAAGCATATATTCACCGAACAACTTATAAATACCGAGCTACTCGGCACCCCGAGCTACTCAACGTGTAGAGCATCTAGCCAGGAAGATCAAACGACAAGTACGGGTTCAATGAACATCGGATTTAATGAACGTTCTTATTATGTACAGATGTATATGTCTATTAAATAACGGCATATCGTATATTCATACTGACAGCCCAAGAGCTACAAATACATTGTAACACTCTCCTTAACGGGTAATTTTTGATCACTTGCGATCATCATCGAGATTACGGCAAAACACCCAGCAATACAAAACAGTGGATGTAGGCCATTTTCATAAGGCTGAACCACTTTAAAAATCCTTTGTCTTATTTCTTTATTCATATTTATCTGTGATTAATTAATTAGATCAATTCTAGTTTTTTACATCAACAAGAAGTTTCCACCAATTGTTCATCATTAAAATTCCAAAAGAGAAAGTTAGAACTTAGAAGTTTCTATCTATTATATGTAATCTATGTTTAGTTTACGAATATACCAATAAACAATAATATTGTCCATATTTTAGTATACAAACGGAAACCCCACTACATATAAATTATAATATACAATATATATTATAGTCTTGGGTCAATAATTTAGTATTAAAAAATCCCACTACATATTTTAGTATACAAACAGAAGACCCGCCACCAAAATAAAACTCACCTTCACTTAGCCGAAGAGGAGAGGAGAAAATCGTACATGTGAGTAGAAATCAAAGTTGTTCTTTTCTCCTCTTCTCTTGAATCTCGTTGTTTTTTTAACCTCTATCACGTAACCCTCTTGCTTTTTGAAAACCCTGTTAGTCGTTTATTGATATCTGAGTGGGTTTTGTTCAAAGTTTTTGTTTTCTGAGTTGCATAACATCGTTTAAGGGCTTTTTTCAGTGCGCTGGAACGTATCGCACGATATGTATGTATCGCCGATACATATTGTATCTTCGATACTTATTGTTTTGCTAACGATACGTATCGGCGATACGATATGCGATACGACCGATATTGACAACCATGGCGTAAGGTATAACTTATAAGCGAGTTGATGCATAAGGTACAAGCGGGATGATGCATGTGCGGTTGCCTAAGTCTAATTTTTTGAAAAGCGGGGGTTATGCCTTATTACAGTATTATCTCAGGGGCAAAGTCAAAAACTAAAAAAAAATTAACCCAGTGGTGTTAATCATAGTTGTCAAAATCGTCCGATTTGATTTAGGGGTCTAACGATTCGTATCAGAAGAAGAATCGAAAATGTCCAAAGAATCGTTCGATTCGAGAATCGAAAGCTAAAACGATTCGGTATATGGGTGTTTTTGACTTACTCGTTAATTTTTTTTTATCCAAAACAAAAGAAACATGTTGTAAGCCATATGAACCGAAGCAAACCAAATCCTTTTCAAGCCGTTCTTAGATACCGAAGCCAACCAAACCCTAATCGAAGGCTGTTCTTGCAAATCTCAAGCCGTTCTTGCAAAACGAAGGCCATTCTTGCAAAACTAAGGCCTTTTGCTGTTTTTTCCAAGCCGATATGTTTTCTTTGAAGTTCTGTTTGCTGTTTACTGATATGGTTGTCTATTGTTGTGTTTTTTTGATTTTTGTTTTGTTATAAAACCATCCGTTTTTGTTATAAAAACACGAGTTTTATTGTTTTTTTTGCTGTATTTGAAGTTCTTTTGCTGTTTTTTCTTTGTTACAACCATGATGACTTTTTATGATTTATTTTTGTTTTTTTACAATTTTAAGCTTAAAATGAATGAGAACATGTGCTACTTTTAATTTTTGTGATAAATTTTGGTATATTATTACCTGCTACGATTAGTTTTTTTGTCATATCATGCTTAATTACCAATTCTATAGTGTTAAATCCATTTACCTATGTTTTACTACATTATTATCATTTGGTTCCCATTCGATTCAGGATTCGCGATTCGGGGGTAAACGATTCACGATACAATTCGCGATTTGACAACTATGTTGTTAATAAATTGAAAAGACCACGGGTGTTAATAATTATTTGCCAACAAACTTTATTCAATTCCATTCATGTCAAATCGTGAATATTATGAGAGATATTAGTGGTTTGTCTATCTTGATTCATGTCCTTTATGGTCAAATGGGCTATAGGTTTTACATTCATAATAATATTTTTATACCATTTTATTCACAATGCATTCTGTTGTCAGGAAATGCACACGTATTGAGATTCACCTGCTCACTCCTCAAGGCTTGCAGGTAGTGTAATATTTTTTACTTGTATTTGTTACTTTTTATTGAGTTCAAGGTGTTTTATGTATATGTGGTACTAAACTTGTTCTACTGTATCATGTGATGAATATACCATATGATGAATAGATAACACAAATCATGATGAAATAACTTTTTGTAACACCCTGTCTAATTAAATACCGGGTAGCTACTCCTTTATTAAATTAATACAGAATATCAAGTTGGTTCAGTCTTAGCATCACTGTCGAAAAATATTAAATTAATTACTAGCCACCTAATATTTTAAAAAAAAATGCCAAATTTTATTAATTAAGCCAACAATTAAACAAGAATTTATTTAATAAACCAACAATCGCAGAACCAATCTCATATAAATGCTCAACGAGATGAAATCAAATAAGTCTGGAGTAAACACTCCAATAATAACAGTGCCAGAGTAAAATAAATATCCAATACATGAGTCTGAATAAATAACCAAAATCTGAAGTAATGAAAGTCTACAATTACAACCTCTAAATAAGAATGGGCGACATGCCCTAACTGATACAAATGACTCTGAAGGAATCAAGGATAAAATGAGAGCGTCTACTACCAAGATCCTGTAACTTCCACAGCAGCTACAGCACGCCATCAGAATGGAATTCCTATACTTGGCGTCCCTGTGGCTGGGCACCTAAAAGATTTTTACAAAACAAAAATAGATTTGGAGGAAAACGGGTCAGAGCCCGATGTGAAAACAGTTTAGAAGTTTAGCAAGAGATATAAATTACAATTAAACATCACATATTATAAACACGTTAGTTGCGTACTCTCACATGAGTTTCTTACCTCTCAACTACTGTGCACGCCTAACGTATGCCTTTAACCCATTCTAGTTATGCCACTATCTAACTAGTTTGTACCACTCCTGCCTTCGCATTCTAACGTAGAGTATCTGCACGTAACCCCCAAATTAGCCATATTTATAACTCATGTTCGCATTCATTAAATTACTTATATTAAGTGTTAATTAAATTCTCATTCTTAACCCATTCAAATATCTTAGTTATTCACATCTACTAAGCAACAATGAACCAGTCACAAGTACATAAGTATATCACTCTCAGTACATAAATACATATATATGGCACCCCTAGGCTAAGCTGCGGTGCACGCATACTTTGCTATCAAATCCATGTACATCACGTGTTCCGAATCACTCAAGAACCGTCATATTGGAGGCGAACATAGTTCACATACCCATGGGTCACGCACATACCTACGCTCCCATGGTCAGCTGACTTATCAACTCACAAATAAGTCATTCACAACCCTATGTCCTTAAGGTACCAGTCTACAGTGGCGTACCGAGGATTTTGAGTGAGTGGGTGCGGAACCTATGATGAATGTCGGGGGTTCGGGGGAGGGATTCCCCGAGCTGATTTTTTTAGGGTTATTTTCTTTTTAAATTAAATTCAAGTAATGTCAATTACTCAAATAGTTATCCCTAAATACAAAGTCAATATAACCATGAATTTTCAAACCTTCAATTTCAAGCCTTAAATGACAATACCCAATTAACTTGAAGCCATAAATAACAACACTAAATTAACTTTAAACTCTGAATAACTCCGCCCAAAAAATTCTATTTTTCATCCATTTCTGATATAAAAAAATAGAATATTACATCAATTTTAACAATTAATTACTATCAATTTCAAGCCCTAAAATAAAATTAGCCAAACACCACTTATAATTTTTTCAATTTCTTAAATTAAAAACAAAATCTTATAAAAAATGTGAACAGAAAAATGAAAAAACAGCATACATTATTGTTGAAACAAAAAACATGCATTTTTGTAAACAAACATAAACTAATTCTTAGCACTAAATTCATTATAAAACTGAAATAACTAAGAAAAAAGAAAGATATAACTTACCCATTAAAACAACTTTGAGGAAGAAAAAGGTATGTGGTTACCGACTTTGATTTGGGGTTCGTTGGGGGTTTTTGAAAGCTCTTAGGGTTCCTAAAGTGGGAGTTGGGTATTTTGGAAACTTTTGGAGAAACCCATTTTGAAATGACACTGATAAGTCGTGAAGCGTGTTTTTTCAATAATTATGAACATAGCCCCTCAAGTATAAGAAAATTGTAATAGGGCAGCTTTAGATTTAGAAAATTATCCTATGGTTTATATATTTAAAAAAATACCATATATACATAAAAAAAATTCAAAAAATTACCGGGTGCGGCCGCACCCGCTCGGGACTGAATAGGGACGCCCTGCCAGTCTAAATCCCCCCGATGGCACACAAGGATAAGAGGGTCCTTTTCCAAAATAAAACTAACCTCCCGTGATAGCAAGTATGGTAGGTATGTCATACACATAAGAAATCCATACACTAGGCATTCACACAACCTAAGTAATCATATATCAATATAGATGTTCACCCATTTCATCTAGTTAATCTCGTACGTAGCAAGTTTACCCTGAACATTACACATAATATATATACCTTTTGATAACTCTCTCGTCGTATCAATTTGGGTACTTAAACCTATCTTAAAAGGTTACCAGGTTTCTTATTAATTTATGATGTTATCTCAGCACTTACAGTCACTCCGTTCCTGCCCTTAACCTTACATCATCATAAAATGCCATTATAGTTTCAGTTCGAACACTTTCTAATCTTACCTCACTCGGAAGACCCTCGTAAACAATAGCAATCAAATTCCATAAGTTATAACATTCTCTGATAATAACTAAGACCCTACTGACTTTATCTAAGTTCCACAATATTATATTAATCACCCTAATAACCAACATCGACTTTGGAAGAATCATTAAACCTTAAAGAGAAACGATTGTCAACAATCAGAAGGGGTCGATCGATCGAAGGAAAGGGGTCGATCGATCGTTGGTTCGATCGATCGACATTCTTGAGTCGATCGATCGACCAAGCAGGTATCAACGCATAAATTGTTAACAGTTACGGATTCTCCACTTTTTACACCTCAAACTCTTCATTCTAACGTCCAAAACTCACAACTAAATATACTAATCAACCTACTAACATGTTTACATCATTCCCCACGTTTTAGATTCATCAAATCAACCTATAACATCAATTACTTAAATCAAAATACCCTATTTTCATATAAAAATCTAGTTTTCCTATTTCTTCAAGAACATCCCATAAATTAATCAAGTTTAATAATTCTCTACCCATAAATCATAAATTCGTGGTTGTTATCATCTCCGACAATAACTATATGCAAGTCCTATCCAGATTATGATTTTAAACCTTTAAAATCCATTCAATTTTCATTTTTCATGATAAATCTTCAAATCTATAAAAACATGTAAACTATATGCTTTGAATCTTTGCAAGATAAATCACTTGCCTGAAAAACGTTGTTTCTGATTCGTTGATGTTTAGGGCTGGTCCTCCTCCTTTCTCCGGCCACAATTCCGACGAAAATGGTTGTGGTGAGTGGTGGTCTTGGTTTGGAAACCGTTTGGCAACTTCCCGCTAACTCACGTAGCCCACTCTCTTGTTTTTGGCTGATAATGGCCCTAATGGCTTTTCTAATAATATATAAATAAACTCTAAAATTCGTTGGTCTTAATTCCTTAATTTTTAAAATTACCAAAATACCCTTCCGGGTTGCCGGTTAGGCCTAAAAGTGTCCCGGGACCCAAACTAAACCCCCGGCTAGTGTTTTCTGACTATCTCGAACCTTCCGGACACGTTGGCGCACTCAAAAAAGCTCATACGGATGACATAAAAAATAAAATACTTTTAAATCCATTTAATTGGGTCCGACTGATACGCACGTCCCAACTAAATTACCGAAACTGCCATATTTTCAACTCACGACAATTTTAATAAATTCAATGATCACATAATACCATAATCACTCATTCAACAACATAATAATAACCAAATACTAACTCTCACCTCGCTAGCATTTAAATCCGAATTAATTTTTCCATTTAATTATCCCAAATTAATTTAATAAATCCCAAATTAAAATCAATTCTATTTCATTAACCTCATAATTAAAAGCCATAAAAATACGGGGTATTACATATTTCCCCCCTAATAACGGAATTTCGTCCCGAAATTCGGAAAGGTAAGGCATACTTGGAAAAATTAGGTATCCTCCAGTACTCAAAACAAAATATAAAGAAAGGCTCAAACACTAAAGCCCTCGCTTCACAACAAGCTTGTTTAACAGTCTTGATACTTTATCAGATTACACTTCAATAAATGCACGTCACGTTGTGCTCTTACTAAACGACATTCTAATAAAAATGGCCTATACATCATTGGCCGCATTATCTCAATATTATTGTGAGTCCGCACCTCGCTACGCATTAACTCCCGCGTTTATCAGAACACCAAACTTCCATCCTGGAAGAAATCAATAACACATCTGACTACTCTTGCCCATTCTTTGAATCTCTGCTCCCGGCGTTGTGACTCTTACACAAGGGAAAACCACTTCAGCGGATTGGTGTTACACAAAACATTTGTAAGCACCTTGTCCACTGTAAATAGATACGGGTGCTTTCCCACAACTTTACCATTAGGTAATATCTTCTTCCCATTACCACAATATACCTCACTTACTAGTTATACCCGATTTGAAATGAAAAGATCGCAAGGAATCCAAAATTTCTTTCATACATTCCACCCGTCGTCAATCACCTTGCGCCATACACCTCGGGCTATAGGTGATACAACCCTCAGAACAAAGCGTTATTTCCACTACTTCTTGCTACCCCACATTGAAGGTGGATTTCGGGGATCTCCTATTGGTTCTGAATAATACTGCGTAGGACCACGTACCGGCATGTTCACTATCAAATAGTGTAAGTCACCCAAGTATATACCCCTTTCTCTCATTCTGGACGACCTGTCCCACATATTCGAAGGAACTCGTTACTTATCTATAAGTTGGCAACCCCTCAAGGTAGTTTACTAACTTAACTCATCCATCCCTGGATTCGTCGGTTTGATACAAAATTATCTGGTTGATCCTCTAACCCCAACCGTTCTACTACTTACTACACCCCTTTCAATGCCGACTTTCACGTATAATTCTTCCCGTTAAGTGATACTTAATGATTTTCTTCTTCTCTCGGCGTATACCAAAAGTTTCGACCCTTGCACTTTTCACCACGTTGTGCACACCTGGACCCTTTATACCTTATTGACATCCTCATTCTATTTACTCTCGAGTCACCCACAACATTCGATTGGTTGTAACTCTACTCCAAATTGTCCATAATAGTTAAATAATTGACTTCTCAATAGATACCCCCTTATTAAATGGCTTTCCACTGCCTTTTCACCAAATTCGAACGTGCTACACTGATTACTCATGATATTCATTAACACCTTTTCTTACGACGTTTAATCCCATAAGTAAATCTTACCCATCTATGTCCCTTCTTCCGGCGATTACTACATTAGCAAAACAAGATGTCTACACCCCTTATAACCCAATCCTACGGTTTTAAACATTATTTACGCTTCATACGTATTCCAAGCTCTTTATTGCCGCTGCATTTACAACGTGGCTATACCACTTGGGCGTTCTCAATCACCTCTGAATTTGAAATCCTAAATCCTCCTTAACCTCAATGCGTCCTTCAATCCGCCGTAATAACGACAAAAAATTATCAGTACTTCTTCACTAACAACTGGCTCTCCTGGCCTTATATCGTAAATTTACCCCTTGTTAATTTCCAGTTATAACTACTTACTTCCCTAACGATCGAGGTATCCAATTTATGGATGAGTGGTCAAACATCTCCCTACTACCAACCTTATGCTAAGTTTCATGCGTGGGATGTCTCGCAAAGCGAAATCTAAACAAGGAACCCCCCCGATACATTATTACCTAACATTGTCGGTCGTCGGGATCCGTTACGTCCTCAGTCCATAATATGTACCCCTATATTCCCGTCTCTTAACAACAAAGTTGCCTCTCCTTCCGCAATGACACTTAAACAAGGAACTCCTTCCGAAAGACACTTTCTCTTGACATTAATGGTAATCACATTTCATATACATCATGCTAATATAATCGGGGCTCTCAAAATCCCGTCCCCAGACACACAACTATGAGTTTAAACTCCCAAATCTCTAAAGGGTGATAAAACAATGCACTCTTCTTATTATGACCTCATGAGCGTTAACTATAATAACCAACTAAATCTTTTCGCTGACTAGTAAACCGATTACATACAAACTATACCAATTAAATCCCTACGCATACTGGGATTAAATATCCGAGACCATTATACCTTTTTGAAGTCATAACCATATATATATATATATATATATATATATATATATATATATATATATATATATATATATATATATATACATATATACAAAAATACAATTGCGAGCCCGACACTCTCATAGATGGGGCCTCGCCAGAACAAAACATTCTACCCCAAGGTAGTAACCCCGATAAATTTGCAATACCAGCACACTATTGGTATAGTCATACATAAAACCATAATTAGGATAATATCATACTCGTATAATACAGCACTAAAACGAGTAATTTAATTAAGTATATACCGCTATCAATAGACCCATTCATCCTCCGCGGATGACAATAAAGGTAATCCCACACTATCAGGGGAAATATTCACATAAATAATAAAATTGCCGATACTCGCTAAACTCGACTCTCCAGCAAAAATAACAATAATAACAATTGTAGGAACTCGTTCATGCCACAAACAACATGCAACATCATGTGAGGATATAACCCATACTTTTATCCTGACAATCGTCCTGGCTGCTCAAATGGTTCCCGGACTTAACACACCTGTCCGTACCAAACCGAATATTTCAATAACTGTTGCCCTTGCCAGGCACAATACCTTTATCCCTACACTTGCATCGGGAAACATTTATAGCGCACTGGTTTCACTCCCCACAAATTACCTCTACACATACTCCACTTATCTTCGGTCACACTGACCATCATGGTTCAAAGTGTCGGTATCGGTCCCGGTATCGGACACCCGATTTTCAACTCGGTCGCGGTATCGGTCGCGGTATCGGGCGATACGCAAATATACGCTATTTAGAGAGCGCAAAAAATTTCGGAAAAAATATAGAAAATTTAAAAAAAATAAGATTAACAATGTGGACCAATGAGATACATTCAAACCCATCATTCAATATGCATTGCATTGTAGAATTGGTTATACTGAAGCGCGACAGAGTTGTCAGATTCAATATTGCATAGTAAACCAATAATAATATTGAAAAACAAAAATGTACATTTTGTTTTAACAACAATGTATATTTTTTTACATTTTTACAAAAACGTACAAAAGAACATTGTTACAAAAATGTACATTTTTGTAACAACAATGGACATTTTTTTACATTTTTACAAAAATGTACATTTTTTTTTAACAAATATGTATATTTTTTTTTACATTTTTATAAAAACGTACAAAAGAACATTTTTTACAAAAATGTACATTTTTACAAAAACGTACAAAAGGACATTTTCACAAAAATGTACATTTTTTTTAACAAAAATATATATTTTTTTACAAATATGTACACTTTTTTTTACAAATATGTACAAATATATATTTTTTTACAAAAATATATATTTTTTTACAAATATGTACATTTTTTTTAACAAAATAACATTTGTACAGAAATGTAAATTTTTTATAAAACATAAATGTACATTATATATTTTTTGTAAAAGATTTGAATATTTTTTGTAAAAAAATAACATTTCTTTAAAAAAAGAGTTTTAGTAGAGTCATTTAAAAAAAAAAGAGTACTATTTTTTAAAAGATTTATATATTTTTTTTAGTAGTCATTTAAAAAAAAAAGAGTTTTATGTTTTAAAAAATTAATGTTAATACTTTTGAAAAAGTAATATCATTATGTAAATGTTACAATATATTTTCATCAACAAAGAAATATGGTAAAAGATAAAAGTTCTATAAAAAAATAAAACAAAATATGACAATATCGTTTGAATCGGTTGTCTCGGCCGATATCGCGACTGTCTCGGCCGATATCGCGGCCAGGCGTCTCGGAATCGGTTGTCTCGGGCGATATCGCGGCTGTCTCGGCCGATTCAGTGTTTTTTTTGAAACGTCTCTCGGTATCAGATCGGTACCCTCCGATTCCGAGTTGACTCGGCCGATACCGAGTCAACTCGGCCGATACTTTGAACCATGCTGACCATGTTAATGTGGTCTTTCTCTCGGACGTTGGTAGTCTCAGCTCTGATGACTACCTCCATTGTTCCCTTAGCTCGGTGGACCTAAGGAACACGCTACTAGTTTCCACATCTCTTACTGAAATCACCATCTCGGTAATAATTCCGCTATCCGAATCATTTTAACGGGTTCTCCGTTGGGTCTTCCCCCTGTGGTGTTTCTCCAATACCATTTTCTCAGTCTTACTCTATAGAAATTTCTCGATTCTTGCATCTCCCCACCCAAGGAAACGCTTACCTCCAAATTAACACTACACGACATTATTACTATCTGCATTGACCGTCCAAGCAGAATTCCCCGGAATAGCTAACAATTCTTCTTGTATGTAAATTCTCCCTTTAATATCCTCTTCTCCATTTCACCTACTTCACCCGGTGTAAGGTCCGCTACTTAATTAAATTTTTCTTCACAAAGTGACCTCTATCCGACCCTCTTGCGTGAGTTCAGAATAACATTCGCCTTTCACCCTGAACATCTGATTAAGGAACTTATGGTCAAACCATACGTGTATGCCTTCTCTCGACGTCACATTCCCCTTCTAAGTGTGGTGATTGTTTCTCATCATTGAAATTCCGCTCTCACGAGCCAAGAAAAATTTACCCCAAATTTTCACTCCTAATGGGCCATACCCCGACGTATGTCTAAGCCTTTGGATATATTACGTTCGTTTGACTAGCACACGCCATCTCCACATTTCGAGTATTTCCACTGCTGGTTCTCTTTAATGTTTCACCTAACTCTTTCTCTCCCATTCCAACCCTGTTGTGTGAGTCTAATTTGACCCCATCTTCTACTATAGTTGTGCCTGGAAGTCACAAGTCGCGCCTTGGCCGTCTGTACCGTCCTGGACTTCCGTGCCATAATATGGGTGACTTCAACTACGGTCATCCTTCTTTAATAAATTAAATACCCTCAACTGATCTTTTGCCTCATGCTGTTCGCCCAACTGTCTTCGCCTGACGTACTACATTGTTCGGCGAACGAACACACCCCATTGTAAATAAGATTCACTATCATATATATATCAAAGCAGGAGAACGAAATCTCACTAAAGAAATCAACAATCTTAAACATAGGGCTCTACATCAAAGAAAGCTACGCTGGAAGCATAATGAGCCGCACAGATCCTAAAGGACACTAGAACCTGATGCTCTGATACCACCTGTAACACCCCGTCTAATTAAATACCGGGTAGCTTACTCCTTTATTAAATTAATACAGAATATCAAGTTGGTTCAGTCTTAGCATCACTGTCGAAAAACATTTAATTAATTATTAGCCACCAAATATTTAAAAAAAAATGCCAAATTTTATTAATTAAGCCAACAATTAAATAAGAATTTATTTAATAAACCAACAATCGCATAACCAATCTCATATAAATGCTCAACGAGATGAAATCAAATAAGTTTGGAGTAAACACTCCAATAATAACAGTGCCAGAGTTAAATAAATATCCAATACAAGAGTCTGAATAAATAACCAAAATCTGAAGTAATGAAAGTCTACTATTACAACCTCTAAATAAGAATGGGCGACATGTCCTAACTGATACAAATGACTATGAAGAAATCAAGGATAAAATGAGAGCGTCTCCTACCAAGATCCTGTAACTTCCACAACAGCTACAGCACGTCATCAGAATGGAACTCCTATACTTAGCGTCATTGTGGCTGGGCACCTAAAAGGTTTTTACAAAACAAAAATAGATTTGGAGGAAAACGGGTCAGAGCCCGATGTGAAAACAATTTAGAACTTTAGCAAGTGATTTAAATTACAATTAAACATCACATATTATAAACACGTTAGTTGCGTACTCTCACATGAGTTTCTTACCTCTCAACTACTGTGCACGCCTAACGTATGCCTTTAACCCATTCTAGTTGTGCCACTATCTAACTAGTTTGTACCACTCCGGCCTTCGCATTCTAACGTAGAGTATCCACACGTAACCCCCAAATTAGCCATATTTATAACTCATGTTCGCATTCATTAAATTACTTATCTCAAGTGTTAATTAAATTCTCATTCTTAACCCATTCAAATATCTTAGTTATTCACATCTACTAAGCAACAATGAACCAGTCACAAGTACATAAGTCTATCACTCTCAGTACATAAATACATATATATGGCACCCCTAGGCTAAGCTGCGGTGCACGCATACTCTGCTATCAAATCCATGTACATCAAGTGTTCCGAATCACTCAAGAATCGTCTAAATACAAATCACACATATTGGGGGCGAACATAGTTCACATACCCATGGGTCACGCACATACCTACGCTCCCATGGTCAGCTGACTTATCAACTCACAAATAAGTCATTCACAGCCCTATGTCCTTAAGGTACCAGTCTAAATCCCCCCCGAAGGCACACAAGGATAAGAGGGTCCTTTTCCAAAATAAAACTAACCTCCCGTGATAGCAAGTATGGTAGGTATGTCATACACATAAGAAATCCATACACTAGGCATTCACACAACCTAAGTAATCATATATCAATATAGATGTTCACCCATTTCATCTAGTTAATCTCGTACGTAGCAAGTTTACCCCGAACATTACACATAATATATATACCTTTTGATAACTCTCTCGTCGTATCAATTTGGGTACTTAAACCTATCTCAAAAGGTTACTAGGTTTCTTATTAATTTATGATGTTATCTCAGCACTTACAGTCACTCCGTTCCTGCCCTTAACCTTACATCATCATAAATTTCCATTATAGTTTCAGTTCGAACACTTTCTAATCGTACGAGTCTAATCGTACCTCACTCGGAAGACCCTCGTAAACAATAGCAATCAAATTCCATAAGTTATAACATTCTCCGATAATAACTAAGACCCTACTGACTTTATCTAAGTTCCACAATATTATATTAATCACCCTAATAACCAACATCGGCTTTGGAAGAATCATTAAACCTTAAAGAGAAACGATTGTCAACAATCAGAAGGGGTCGATCGATCGAAGGAAAGGGGTCGATCGATCGATGGTTCGATCGATCGACATTCTTGAGTCGATCGATCGACCAAGCAGGTATCAACCCAGAAATTCTTAACAGTTACCACTTTTTACACCTCAAACTCTTCATTCTAACGTCCAAAACTCACAACTAAATAGACTAATCAACCTACTAACATGTTTACATCATTCCCCACGTTTTAGATTCATCAAATCAACCTATAACATCAATTACTTAAATCAAAATACCCAATTTTCATATAAAAACCTAGTTTTCCTATTTCTTCAAGAACATCCCATAAATCAATCAAGTTTCATAATTCTCTACCCATAAATCATAAATTCGAGGTTGTTATCATCTCCAACAATTTCTACATAAGTCCTATCCAGATTATGATTTTAAACCTTTCAAATCCGTTCAATTTTCATTTTTCATGATAAATCTTCAAATCTATAAAAACATGTAAACTATATGGTTTGAATCTTTGCAAGATAAATCACTTGTCTGAAAAACTTTGCTTCTGATTCGTTGATGATGTTTAGGGCTGGTCCTCCTTCTTTCTCCGGCCACAATTCCGACGAAAATGGTGGTGGTGGGTGGTGGTCTTGGTTTGGAAACCGTTTGGCAACTTCCCTCTAACTCACGTAGCCCACTCTCTTGTTTTTGGCTGATAATGGCCCTAATGGCGTTTCTAATAATATATAAATAAACTCTAAAATTCGTGGGTCTTAATTCCTTAATTTTTAAAATTACCAAAATACCCTTCCGGGTTGCCGGTTAGGCCTAAAAGTGTCCCGGGACCCAAACTAAACCCCCGGCTAGTGTTTTCTGACTATCTCGAACCTTCCGGACACGTTGGCGCACTCAAAAAAGCTCATACGGATGACATAAAAAATAAAATACTTTTAAATCCATTTAATTGGGTCCTGACACGACTGATACGCACGTCCCAACTAAATTACCGAAACGGCCATATTTTCAACTCACGACAATTTTAATAAATTCAATGATCACATAATACCATAATCACTCAGTAATATTCAACAACATAATAATAACCAAATACTAACTCTCGTCTCGCTAGCATTTAAATCCGAATTAATTTTTTCAATTAATTATCCCAAATTTATTTAATAAATTCCAAATTAAAATCAATTCTATTTCATTAAACTCATAATTAAAAGCCCTAAAAATACGGGGTATTACACTTTTGTATGGTTTATATGGTGCCACAGTACATGGTGCAATAAAATGTCAAGTCAATAATTGATTTCCTTAAATATGAGTCTTCCTTCTTTAGTTCCATATTTCTAGTTGCATAACTTTATATACTTGGTTGGTAATGAATATCTTCTAGTGCGGGACGAAGTCATCTTTGTCCTGTGCTCCTGTTGAAGAACTTATATACCTTTGAGAACAAATCCGCCTGATCTAATAGTAGTACTGTTTTTCAGTGCAAACAGTACTACTATTAGAATGTTGGACCATTGGTGGAGGTATTTGATGTGAAGAGTCGTGATGGAGGTTGGACCATTGGTGGTGTTTTTAGAATGTTGTTGGATGAAATTAGGGATAGAGGCAGCGAAGAGAAAAAAAGAGGTGGGTATTAGGTACATATTATGAAACATCAAGTCATGATTTGTTCTATATTGCTGTCTCTCTTTAATATGCAAGGAGGTGTAAAACGAGTCTAACAACAATACGATGAAGTGTAATTGGGTTATATGTATAAGAAAGGTTTTCCCTAGTTTTGATGTGAAACAGAATAAAGCAAATATAATATAAATATTTGTGACCTTTCAATGTGTGTGTGCTTAGTGCAATAGCAAGAATTCCCTTCAACCCTGAGATCAGGTTGTTTTATGAGCAACAAGGTTAGTCATGTGAAAATACTCCTTTATGAGATTCCATGTGAGAATTTATAAGAAAAGGTCAATTATGATAGAAGCTTATGTGCTCGCAGCTACTGTAATTAATTTATTGAATATGGCCATACTTGTATTATGCTTAATCTTTAGAGTCTTGGAATGCTTACTATATTTACCATGTGCTAAGTGCTTATTTCGGCGTATTATGCTTGTTTCATTGACATGGTTTTCGTTAGCAAGACATGTCATTTAATTATATTTCATTAAGCCAATTTTGTGAGATCTTAAATGTTATATGGTAAATTAATAGGATTGAGCGTCACTGTTAGTTTAGTGTATCATCGGTGGTTTAGATTTTAAAGACGTAGTTGGTTGAGGTTCTTCACTTCCCTGTTGTAGTCACTCATGGAACAAAATATTAGATTAGGATGTTTAAGTGGTGACATAATTTATTATTGGCACATGTCACCATTAAAACATGACAAAGCTCCACCCAAGGTGATAAGAATTTGAATTTGATCATGAATTTATATATTATTTATATAGTGAAAGCATTTTGAACCTTGGAGCTGATGCCTAGAGATTCAAGTCCTCCTAAGCAAGCATGCCTATAGATTTTAAACCTACCAGCTCCACGTTTACTTGCATAATATATACATATATGCATGCACACATATCGTTTTTTCTCTCTCTCCCTTCTTATATTTTATATTTATTTATAGTTGAGTTAAAACATGATCCTTAATTTGATAATTAACATGGAAACACATGTTTAGCTCAGCTCAACTCAACAAAGCCTTGCATGAATTATATTTCTTCTTTCAAGTCTATTTTGACGTAAATTAAATTGTCAACGACAATACGAAAGACACTCAAGTAAGAGATTAACATTCAATTTTAAGAAGCGTAGAATGATATTACTATATTGGGATAAAAGGATATTTATAGGGGAATGAGAAGGATCTAGATGACATCAATAACCTAAATAGGGAAGTGGGCCAGGTCCATGTGATATCACACGACCTAGGAGTACTCCCGTTACATCATATACCTATAATGCCCCTTCTGGAAGGCTTCCCCATTAGCCTGATAATACAAGCAATAAAACGTGACAAAAATAAAAGAAACAAATTAAATAAAAAAACTAGAAAATTACAAAAATATCCTCAAAGCTTCACCGATTTCCATCGCTCTCCCCTCCATGAAAAGAGTTTGACCTTGAACTCGAAGGGAAACATCACTAGAATTAGGTTCAACGGGGATGATCGTGGCAATCAACGCCTGGTACTGGTCCTCCTCCTCCTCCTCTATCTCCTTGTCTGGCGGCTCCGAATCCTCATTCACCAACAGAGTTCTCTTCTCTGCCTTAGGGCATTCAGCGGTCCGGTGGCCCACGACTCCACAAATGAAACACTTCATAGCAACAGGCTGAGCATCTGAGACCCGAGGTGGGCAATAGTCGTAGAAGTGGGTCGGGTAACGGGTGTATCAGGAATGTGGTGATAGGCCTCAACTTTGGTCGCGTACTCGACTGCCTTGTCGAAGGACGGTATCTCACGCAACCTCAGGTCCTGCTGAATATACGACCGAAGTCCTTAAATGTAGCGGTTGATCCGCTGAGTCTCAATCTCATCCTGACGGTCCCATGTGCAAAGAAGCTGGAACTTCTCGGTTTAGGCGGGGACTGAGGAGGTGCCCCACTTAAGGCATTGAACCCGAGTGTAGTGGTTGCGCTCATATGTCGGCGGGATGAAGAATGCTTGCAACTCTGTCTTATCCCAGGTTTGGATTGGAGGAAGCTCAGAGGCCGCGTGGCGTTGCACCATATCACTTCACTAAACCCGGGCAAATTCCTGAAATTTACTTGCACCTTGTGATGCACTTGTAGTCAATCGCAGTCTCCATCGCATCAATCCAGTCTACGAGGGAATCCGGGTACAAGTGCCCGTCGAATATCGGCACGTCCACCCTAATATTTGCCTTGGAGGCCCTTGGAGAGAAGGCAGAGTGCTAGAGCTAGGTGGTTATCCCTCGATGGCGAATCCACCGGGTCCTCACCCTCAATAAACTCCTCCCGAACGGGTCGTGCGCGGGGTCGGGGCCTATGAACCGGAGGTGGCTCAACATGATCAGGGGCGTCATCATAAATCGGCTTCTCGGGCTCCTCAGGAGGGTAGTACGGACAATCATCCATCAAGTGGCCGCACTCATTACAAAGAAAACAGTGGCAATCCTCAACTGGCACGAAGGGTGTGACCTTGGGACTGAGGGAGTCGAAAGGAAAAGTGTCAGTGCGCCACTCCTCATTCATCGGGACTTTACCATCCCTATAGAGAGAAATTGGTTTGGGTGGGGGAGCCTCCACTTCATAATGTCCGAATTGTATATGTGGGCGAACGAAGATGAGGGGTTGATGTAGCCATTCTTTGACCCGTCGACGACAATCACAAACGAAGTCTTGGGGGTTATTTGGGACGGATGGGTGTCCCACACATAATCGGGTCGGGGTACGCGCGTATGGTGTCGGAGGGGGCTGTTATCGTTTGAAATTGGGTCATGTGGGTCATATGGTGAGGTTAAGCCTAGAGGTAGATTATTAGTCGGGTTTTTTATGGGTAGTATGGGAGTGGGTTTGGTGGTGGTTGGAAGAGGTGTGTTGGGAGGGGTTTGGTCGGAACTGGTGATTGGTTGTGTCAATGGTTGGTTAAAAGTGGCCCAACTGATTGTCAGTGGGTTTAGGGTCTTTGTGGGGTGGAAAGAAATCGGGCTGGAGGGTAATCGGGCAAGGGGTTGTGGATGTCCAGATTGGGGGCCAAAGTGGTTGGATCTAGGGTTCGGTTGGTCAAATGATCCCCCCAGTGGTTGTATCCGTGATAAATTGTAATGGTTCATGGTTGTTTGTTGTTTGTTATAGGGTGTTTTGGCCGCCAGGTGGGTTCAGAGAAGTGGCTGAGGGGTTTTTCGGCTGACCCCTTGCCAGGGGTGCGGAAGTAGTTGGTCGGTGGGATGCAATAGTTGAGTGGGTGTGTCGGGCTATACATGTGGGTGCAATGGGTGTGTGGGTCTAGGAGGCGGCTGGTTGTTGGTGGGAAGGGGTCGTCTGGTGGTTCTAGGGTAGAGGGCAATTGGGGTTAGGTGGGGCAGAATGTGGTGGTGATTGGCTGGCAGCTGGGGATTCCATGGTGGTGGTGTTCATGGAGGAGAAGATCAACCTTTTGGGTTAATATTGCTACGACTTCTTTTAATTGGGCATTTCTTCTCGCTGCATTGGTGGATTTTAATGGCGCCATTGATTGTTTTGTTTTATGATTTTGATTTTACTACAACAACAACAACAAAGGGTGGAGTGTTCCTCGCTCTGATACCAATTGACAAATTAAACCGTCAATGATAATATAAAAAGACTCAAGTGAGAGAATTAACACCCACTTTTAAAAAACGCAGAATGGTTTCCTATATTGGGATAAAGGATATTTATAAGGGAATGAGAGGGACCTAGAAGGGTGACATCAATACCCTAAATAGGGAAGTGGGCCTAGGCCCATGTGATGTCACACTACCTAGGAGCACATCCTTTACACCATATTCAAATAATGCCCCTTGTGGAAGGCTTCCCGTTAGTAGCATGATAATACGAGCAATAAAACGTGACTAAAATAAAAGAAACAAATAAAACAAAAGTACTAAAAGTTAGGGGTGGCAATTCGGGTTAGTCGTGTCATTTTCGGGTCGCGTTAATTTTTATTTTAATATAAGTTTTGGGTACTCTTAAATCTATACAAGCTAATCGGGTCATGTTCGGGTCATTTCGGGTTATTACCGTAAACGGGTTATCGGGTCAAAAACTGCCAGCTCTACTAAAAGTATTAGAAAATTACTAAAATATCCTCAAGGCTTGACCGATTTCCATCATTCTTAGTGCAATATACTTGGTTACACTACATGTCTCGTTGGTACATGCGGGAGTACTCTGCTTTTGGGGACATTGATCCGAAGCTCGAGTATGGTCCGTGTGCTTCGTAACAATCTTCCATGTAGTCAATTTAGGTCTACACCTTACCCCAATCTTCCTGTCTATTAATTAAATCACTCCTCCTTTTAGCTGGAACTTATTGGTCTGTTTTTAGCGTGTGTTTATTAATAATCTGAGTTTATTTCTGTAAGATTAGAAATTGCTGTCTTTACTGTTGGAACTATGAATTAAGACGAATTTGTTTATTTGCAGCCTACATTGGACGTGCCGATTTATGGAAGAATCGCAACACTTGAACTTTTTCGCCCTCATGTGAGTATATGGATTAGTTATGTTTTTTCCTTTCTTGCATCTCATATTATAATGTTATACTGTTGATTTATTCCATGGCTTTATTAACAGGGTGAAACACAAGATCTTCTATTCATTGCCACAGAAAAATATAAATTCTGTGTTGTTCAATGGGATGCTGAGGCAGCTGAGCTTGTTACAAGGTTTAAGAATCTACAAAAACTAAATTTTGTTTTCTCTTCTTTGGGTCTGGATTCTTTTAGCAATAGTACTTCAACTCTTAGATATGTTTATTCACTTCCCACTAATGGAAGGACATCATCATGTACGTCAGTGGATGTGGCAAATGTAATTTTTTCTTTCTTTCTTTCTTGACAAGTATTGTTAGAGGCACTGATGATTATTTTTGATTTATTTGTAGTTACCTATTGTGTCACTGTGTTAGCATGCTGCTAACTTAATATCCCATTACTCATCTATTAAAGGTTATAAATATAACTTATATATTGAAGGAATTTTAGGTCAGTGATTGTTTAGTTTGTGTAAGAAGGATAGTGCCTGCTGGTTTTTATGTGTTTGACACTGCAGTCTGCAGCATCACAACAGCGTTGGCCCTGAAACATAACAAACTATATAATAACTTGGAACATGCTCTAAAAACTCATGAACTGTAAAACGAAATCCCTCTTTTTTTAAGGTGTAGGTGGGTGGGAATATTATCTCATTCTTGTATTGCTGAACTTGAGACCTTTCTCATGTAGGGCTATGGGGGATGTCTCAGATCGTATAGGCCGATCTACAGACAATGGCCAGGTACAAATTTAATTACTTCGAAATTTCTATACCGCGGCAAATTGAATTTTAGATCTTTAATTTTATACTTTCTTTGTATTTTTGTAGATTGGAATAATAGATCCAGATTGCAGATTGATTGGACTCCATCTGTATGATGGGTTATTTAAGGTATTTGGTCACAGTACAATTTGAATTTAATGTAAAAGCATTTGTTATCGCATTGGTTATTTGGCTCATTTTGTACGAGTCCCTTGGATTTTGACATTTACAGTTTCTTTGAGCAGTTTTAGAACAATCCATTTTTTCTGTTTTTCCCTTCAGGTTATTCCATTTGATAATAAAGGGCAGCTCAAGGAAGCATTCAACATTAGGTATTCCCATTGTATTTTTTGAAAGTTTCATTTCTATAACAGATTCTGCATTACACTAGTTGTTTACTTTTCCAAATAAAAGTGACACTTGTTTGGGTATGTAGACACGTGGGTGACCAGTGACATAAATGTCCATTTTGTCAATGTATACATTTTTGTTCCATGTTTCTTTCACTTGGTGCATTGCATTTTACGTGTCTGTTGATTGACTTGAATTTGTTGACAGCGCGAGTAAATTCTCCAGTCCTGCATTTATCTTGATTTGTTTTCCCCTTGGGCCTCGTATGGTTCGGTATGAAATATATTTACCTAGGCAATAAGTAAAACGTTTTCACCTATTCAGAGTTAAATTTTGATCACTATTAACCAAAGTCACATAACTGTAGTGTGTAGACTTTCAGTTTTATACGAACATCTTCTTACTCCAAATAGGTGAAAATGCTTTTATTGTTTGTGCTTACAATACCTTTGATGGAAATCAAAAGTCAAAAATCTATTCCAGGACTAGTAATTTAACATTAAAATGAAGCTTCAGTTGTATTATATAAGAATAAAGAAAAGGGAAGCAGGACTTACTTTTTGAACCTTTAGGTTTCTCACTAAAATTCATAGATATTTTAAAAAATTGACTAAGAAATGTGTGTGTGTGTGTATATATATATATATATATAGAGAGAGAGAGAGAGAGAGAGAGAGAGAGAGAGAGAGAAAGATTGCTGGAGGTTTTCTTAAATGATCGTATTGTAGTGATGGACCTTGCTATAGGGAATGATGTTACTCCTCTATACAATGTCACATTGGCAAGAAGGCTAGTGGAACTGGACCTTGACGAGGTAGCATGGCGTGTTCATCTTAGTCTTTTAGTTATCTACCGGAAGGATCTTGTGAGGGATCTTCACCTGCAGCTTGTGGATCTTTTCTCCTATATTTGTCTTCATTTCATCTTTGGAACTCTGCTTTGTATATTTTTTTTTTGGCTCTTGGATGCTGCTGTTGGGTGAAATAATTTGGTTACTGTAATAGACCTCCCTAAATTTTGGTTAAATTGCATGGACCTCTTTGTAACTTGACAACACCCACGGTGTTGAATGCAATTTACAGAAATGATCACTATTAGCAGCTAGGAGTGAACCCGGGCGCAACGGTAAGGTTGCCCCCGCTGTGACCTGGAGGTCACGGGTTCGAGTCACGGAAACAGCCTCTCTGCGTATGCAGGGGTAAGGCTGCGTACATCCAACCCCCCCAGTACCCCGCAGTGGCGGGAGCCTTGTGCACTGGGTTTACCCTTTTTATCACTATTAGCAGCTGATCTCCTGTGAGTTGGTACGACTCTGGACCTATTTTAATTCATCTGATGGGTCCTGAAGGTGTATCAACCGCCTGGAATATCTGTTTGCATCTATTATTATTATTATTAAGTAATGTTTGCTTGTTTTATTTGGCTTTGATCCTTGTTGTGGGATTGATGTACACGCACTCAGCAGGATAAAAACAGTCTTTCTATCTCTCTCAATTTATAACATACATATTCATAGAGGGCTTTACAAAGGGGATTCCATGGGCCGTTTATAACTTTTTACAAGCTGCACATAGGCTTCTTTTATAACTTTTTACAAGTCTTGCACATAGGCTCTAAATCTGGTCAGTTACTTCTCAAGGAAATAATAGACAAGGAAACAACTAAGAGATACCCTAATTAAATAATATCTCTGATATATTGAAATTAGAAAATATCCCTCCTTAGCTTTCCGGTAGAGCCATGTGGGCCCCATCATATGCGTGAGGGATGATGCAAAAGTATGTATTAAACCCATTCAATTTCAATAAAACAAATCCATATTTCCACTTGGAGTTATTCAGGAGAATTGCCTTGTGTTTCTGTTGGAGTCAAAGGACCAGCGAGCTCCTTTTGATATTTTTATTTTGTTTCACGCTTGATTGTTTTTTCATATTATATTTTACGTCTCTTCTCTGGTTATTTGGAAATTACGCTCTATCTCGTAGTCATAGCGAACTCTATTCTTCTAGCTTTTCTGTCATCTTTTAATTTCAATTATCTTCAACAGTCAACTATATGTTGAATATAAGCAGCTGAGATAGGGAAAATCTATGAGCGTCCTGATCAAATAAATAAATTTTGGAATTTTAAATACTGACATTCTTCCATTATGGTTTTATTTTTTTTCTGATTGGCAACATTTTTGTTATGCTGATTAGTCATAATTCGGACTTCTGGATTTTCTTGCATTTGTTCTGTTGTTTAAGGTTTTAGCTAAGTTTATATTTTTAAACTGACTTTTATTGTAGGCTTGAAGAGCTTCAGGTTTTGGATATCAAATTTCTCTATGGTTGCCCAAAGCCTACAATTGTTGTTCTCTACCAGGTTACCGCTTTTGCTTTGATGTCTTTATTTTGTCCAGGAGTTTAATTTTGATTGTTTACTTTGTTGCCTCTTCTCCTCGTCTGAGTAATTGTTATTTTCCCTTCACGGATTATTTAATTGCTTTTAAATAAGGGGCATATACCAAATAGTCCCTCGAACTTTTTTTAATACATGTTTAGTCCAAGCCTTTTTATTTTGCACCAAAAAGTCCTTCACCATGCCAAAAAGGCTGTACCATGCCGCTGGCGCGGATCTTTAAAGATAAGAGAATAAGGAACTTTTTGATACAAAATAAAAGGTTTGGACTAAATGTGTATTAAAAAATGTTTGAGGGACTTTTTGGTATTTGATCCTTCAAATAAGTACATTTGGTTACTTTTGAGACCATTCTTATGGTTCAACTACAAATAACGTTTGGATATTTTGTTTTGATTTTGATTTTTATTTCTTGTAATGTAACATAATATATTCTTCTTGTGGAATATTATAGCTAATCGTGTTTTAATCATCTTGATTTGCAGGATAACAAGGATGCTCGTCATGTCAAAACATACGAGGTCGCTTTGAAGGACAAAGATTTTGTAGAGGGTCCATGGTCACAAAACAATCTTGACAACGGGGCTGATCTGCTAATACCAGTTCCCCCACCACTTTGCGGTGTCCTAATTATTGGAGAAGAAACAATTGTTTATTGTAGTGCTTCCGCATTTAAAGCAATCCCAATTAGACCTGTAGGTCACTTAATGCTGTTTATAGTTTTGTTCAATGTGTCAAACTAGTTTCTCTGTGTGTGTATTTGTACTAGTAAATACCCATGACGATAGCACTATTATATGGTTTTACGCCATTATGACCTTAACTGCGACACAATTTTATTTATAATACGCCTATGCATACTGATATTTATGTTAAAAAAAACAGGGGTGTCATTGAAGCCTTGCCTATGACACATCATTTTGATTTATAATTTTGAACAATAAGAGTTGCATCCGTAAATTTAAGGGTATAATTTATGATTTTTATTCGAAGTGGGTAGTAGAGTGTGCAATGTGAAAGTGTGAATTTGAATTGAAATACGAGAGATAATGTGATGTTAGGATACAAAAGTATTTGACTCACACCATGCCATGTAGGGTTAATATCTTTCTACATACCTTTCTTGCAATGTAATACATTCTATGAATAGTAAAGCACACTCTTTCCATAATTCCATTATATATATATATACCTTGACAAAAAACACCTTAACAACCCATTAATTTTAATTCTTATGTTGTAATTGGTCCGCGTCAGCGGCAACGGACACGCGTTTTTTTAATACACACATCTTACCCCCCACCCGCGTGTCCGTTGTCGCTGGCGCGGACCAATTACAACATAGGAATTAGAATTAATGGGTTGTTAAAGTGTTTTTTTTGTTAAGGTTCATTAAAATGTTCATCTTTTAGTTTCACTTTTGAACCTCTCCCTATATATATATTTATGTATATATATATATATATAAAGGAGTTAGAAATTGTATAATTTTATGGGCAAACCTTGATTACTTATTTTCATTTCATTTCGTGTGTCAATCTAGTCCATCACGAGAGCCTACGGAAGAGTTGATGCTGATGGTTCTAGGTACTTGCTTGGGGATCATAATGGGCTTCTTCATTTACTTGTTATAATCCATGAGAAAGAAAAGTGAGTAAGAATTCTTCTATCCTATACTATAAATTAACGTGCTACGTTGATATTTTTGTAGCTTGATTCTTTAAACGATTTTTGATTTTATATTTTCTTCTAGAGTTACCGGGCTTAAAATTGAGCTCCTGGGGGAAACTTCAATTGCATCGACGATATCGTATCTTGATAATGCATTTGTGTATGTTGGCTCAAGCTATGGAGATTCACAGGTATGTAAAAAATGAAGCTTATATGTCAAAAGTTTCGTGGTAAATGTTTATTTCCAGGAAAACTGTATGTATGCTCCAATTTTCCTTAGTTACTTTTCTGATCGAGGGGTCATATATATTGCCCTTGTAGTATTGGACATGCATTCTTTATGATTATATTGTCATTATGAATTTTGTTTACACTTTTAGCATTGGAAAAATGGTTCCATTTGTATTTTAGAGTAAGAGATCTGATATCTTTTCTTTGAGCGTTGATCTAGGAGGTTTCTTCAGGATAAGCAAGGAACTGATTAAGGGTTATCAGAGATTTGGAAATGAATCTTTATTCAGAAGACACTCTTCCTCTGAAACTCTGTATTTCATGCAAAGATTTTCTGATGGGGGAGAATTCAAGTAAGTGGGGTAAAGGAAGGAGTGTTCAAGAATGTCGTCTCCTTTTCTGCCTGTAGCAAGGGAGAGAAATGGGAAAAAATCGCAAGTTGTATGCAGGGTATTTTGTTAAAAACAGAAACAAAGTTTTATTAAAGATAGGGATGGCAGTGAGAGGATTGTCAATTATAAGGAAGGTCCCAAGAATGCAGAAGAGAAGTTGTCTGGAGAAAATAGATAAACAAAAGCAAGCGGAGGACAACTGTTTTTTTGTTTGGGAAATGCAACAAAGCAGTGGTTTGCTTCAGACTGGATCACGGTTTGCATTGGTACGTGGTACTTACCTGGACGGAACGTTATATAGTGGGAGTCTACTTTGCTGGAACGCTTTTCTGGGTCGCACCCTTTGCACTCTTATTTATAGTTTTTAATTTGGAAGGAAAAACCAACAAGACCAACCAAGCCCAAACACACCGGAAACGTTGGTCTTATTGTTTTTGGGTCTGGTCTTGATCCATGAAGTCTTAAGACTGGTTTATGTGGTCCGGTCCAAAAAATAAACAACCGGGCCGGATGACGGTAAAATAAGGACGACATAAGTTTCGAACTGAAGTAATCCAGTTACATTTCAATCCTAGGAAGACCCTTGGATTCCTTTTTGGTCAAAATGCTCCAAAAAGGACATGCAGGGACCAAGAACCACAATCCAGCACCTTGTTTAGATCGATATTGCCAGCTTACCAAAAAAGAACTAAATTAAAAAAAATAGGACTCAATAATCTACAGGTTACTTCATAGTGCAAGAACATGTGCACTGTATATTCATCAGATTTCTTGCACACGAAGTGCCAATTCACATTAATCTTTCTGTATTTACGAAGGTTGTCTCTGGTTGGGATTGCTCTCCATGCCACCTCCCACATGAAAAATGAAACTTGATTTTAGGTCTGAGCTTCTCGAAATAAACTTCCTGGGGGAAAGCCACTCCTGACTCCGGACAATGATGACGGTACAAAGATTTGGCAGAGAAATCCCCTGCCTTACCCATGGTACAAATTACCGAGTCCTCACCTAAGCCTTTACAATCTGCATCATGAAGCACTCCAAAGAGAGCTGTAATTAATTATATCCAGCTCCCAATACTGGAAGGCTCCGTGAAAAAATGCCATCCCCCCCAGAGAAATGTCAGAATTAATATAAGCATTGGGATCACAAGAGTTGTTATATACAGTTGAAAATGATATTTTAAGAGGGCCATCTCCACAACACTAGTGAGGGAGAAATCTAAAAAGATTTTCAAATGCGAACAATTCGTTAGATAGGTCTTTCCAAAGACAGTGTTATTCCTTGCCCCATACTTGGTGATGTAAAACAACAGTGTTATTCATATGACAGTGACTGATGTGGAACAACGATGTTTTTCATATGGACCGTGACTGTAGAGTAGCCTGCGATTGAGTAGACATAAATCAGGTGACTCTTGCACTATGATAAGTGGTAAACCTCAATATGCACTATGTGAAGCGATAAACCACAAAAGATCACTTCTATAATTTATAAAGATTTCTTTAAATTGGTGGTTTAGGTGTTAATTCATCTCCATTGTTTTATACAAGGATCAAATGCCAAAAAGTCTCTCAAATATTTTTTAATACACATTTAGTCCAAGCCTTTTATTTTGTACCAAAAGACCCCTTATTCTCTTATCTTTAAAGGTCCGCGCCAGCGGCATGATAAAGCCTTTTTTGCATGATAAAAGACTTTTTGGTGCAAAATAAAAAGGTTGGACTAAACGTGTATTAAAAAAAGTTCGAGGGACTATTTGGTATATGGTCCTTTATATAACGGGTTAAGTGTGCATTATTTTAATATTTTGTTTCCTTTTTTATTTGTCTATATATAGGCAAGAGGCGTAGGAGGACTAAGGGCTGTCTTTACTCACACATCCGAAAGATAAGATGCGCTACTAATGCGTCTCAACCCCCTTACATGCCAATACTCGCAACTGGTCGCACTAAGGAACAATGACTACTGACTACTGACTACTTTGGAGTTTATTCACGTTTTGAGGTCTTGTGAGGCTTTTACCTGTGCATTCAAGGGTTTAGGGTTTGACCCCTTCATTTCATCGCTTTCCGCTACGTTAGTTGGTATTAGAGCCTTGATTTCGCCTGGCTCGATGGCGGAAGCAAACCACTCCGACGACGCAAATCGAGGAGTGCATGCCCTTTGGGCAGTCGTGCAGGTTAAAGAACGACGGGTGGAAGAAATGCATCAGATTGTCCAACGTGTGGATCAGATGGTGTAAGAGATACAACGAACACTCGCTACACTTGGTCTTGGCGACGACGCACGTCAAAACCAAAGTAGGGGTCAGGTCCGTGAGGTTGCTCATGGCCGCCAAATCATGGGTCGAGGTGGTGCAAATTCAGACTCAAAGGTTGAAGATATCTTGAACGGTCGCGGTTGGAGGGATCATCGCTAATATAGGAATGCTGATGTTCCTGAATATAAGATGAAAATTGATATTCCACATTTTAATGGACATCTTTGTAATGAAGATTTCTTTGATTGGATTAGTACGGTGGAAAGTTTCTTTGATATCATGAATATCTTCGAAGATAGGCAAGTGAAATTAGTGACTTACAAATTAAAAGAAGGCGCGTCAGCTTAGTGGGAGCAAATGCAGTGCAGCAGGAGGCGCTAAGGGAAACAACCTGTTAGAACATGGTTGAAGATGAAAAGACTTATGCAGGCAAAAATTCTTACCTTTAGACTATGAACAATTGTTTTATCAACAATATCTGAATTGCCGACAGGGAATGCGGTCAGTCCCCGATTATACGGAGGAGTTTTACAAACTGAACGCACAAGACAATTTGACTGAGACAGAAAGCCAACAAAATTTCTAGATTCATAGAAGAGTTGCGACTGGAAATTTGTGATTTGATTAGCCTCCACACCATGTGGAGTTTATCAGAAACAAGGAATATTGTAACCAAGTTGAAGGCTCAGTTGGCGAGATCGACAAAGCAGACGCCCAGCGTCATATACAGTACCAACAATAGATAAAGGGAAGTTTATACCAACCACCTAGTTTCAATCTCGAGCCAACGTTCGTGATCTAGGAGCGGGTACCAATCGTACCTAAGGTTGTCAACCAAATCCTCAGACGCACGGTAGAACCGATTTAACCTTGGCCAGTACGCTTATCATGGAATTGATTAAATGCTATCGCTATCAACAAGCATGACACAAGTCTAATGAGTGTCTTATGAGGCCGCGAGTAAACATGGTTGAGAGCGCGGAAGGGGAAGAATATGAACCAGTAGAAGACGAGTATGACGAGGCAGAGATCGCAGGGCCTGATGACGGGGAACGTGTGGCCTGTGTGGTGCAACGATTATTACTGCCCCAAGGAAGGAAGTTGATTATCAACGACACAACATATTCAAAACTCGTTGCACGATCAACAAGAAATTATGCAACATAATAGTGGAAAGCGGAAGCAGCGAGAATATTATGTCCAAAGCATTGGTTAAGGCCCTACAATTGCAGATTGAGAAACACTCATCGTCGTATATAGTCGACTGGATGAAGAAATGATCAGAAGTGTGTGTAACATGCCTATACCAAGTTCCTTTCACAATTGGAAAGCACTATAAAAATGAGATCATCTGCTATGTCGTAGACATGGATGCTTGTCGTGTAATACTTGGGAGGTCGTGGCAATATGACGTAGGCGCCACCGACAAGGGTAAGGATAACATGTACCAATTTGCGTGGCATGAGAAGAAGGTTGTCCTCGTTCTAATCAATGAAAGAGATACTGTACCCATTGGTTCTAAAGCGGAGGGGCAGACTTTTTTAACGTTAGAGGAGAAAAAGTTTTGAGAGTTGATAAAGGAAGAGAAAGAGGCAATACCGCTGGTTGTGAAGGAAGAGATTGTAGAAGCTACGCCAATCCTTGAGATTCTGCAACCAATTATGGCAGAATTTCAGGATCTGATTTCCGTAGAGTTACCTGATCACTTACCACCAATACGTGACATACAACATAATATTGATTAGGTGCGCGGGTCTAGTCTATCGAACTTATTCTATTACTGAATGAATCTTAAGGAGTACGAGATTTTGTAACAACAGGTTGAAGAGCTGTTACAAAAAGGACTACTCAAGAAAAGTATTAAGTCCTTGCGTTGTCCCTGCTTTGTTGGTGCCAAAGAAGGATGAAAGTCGGAGGATGTGCGTGGATAGCCGCACCATCAACAAGATCACAGTGAACTACAGATTTTCGAATTTAAGGCTCGATGACATGTTGGATATGCCCGAAGGATATAAGGTCTTCACCAAAATAGACCTATGTAGTGGTTATCACCAGATTCGGATTCGGCCTGGAGATGAATGGAAGACAACGTTCAAGACCAAATAAGGATTGTACGAGTGGATGGTTATGCCGTTCGGGTTGTCAAATGCTCCCAGTACTTTCATGCGACTTATGAATCAGGTGCTCAAATCAATCATCGGTAAATTCGTTGTTGTTTATTTCGATGACATTTTGGTATATAATCGTAATGAGGCGGATCATATGGGGCACTTGAGAGAGGGTTTGCTGACTTTGTGTGCCCACAAGTTATATATAAACTTGAAAAAGTGCAGTTTTATGAATTGTTGTTTTTGGGCTTTTTTGTTGTGGGGTCGGATGGCATTCAAGTTGACAAAGAAAAGGTGCGAGCCATAAGAGATTGGCCCATGCCTAAGACAATGACTGACGTATGCAGTATCCAGGGACTTGCAATGTTCAATCGAAGGTTTATCCGAAATTTCAGCACCATAGCTGCACCAGTGACTTCCTCTATGAGGAAGGGACAGTTCCCGTGGGGAGCGGAGCAGGAGGCTTTACGTTACTAAGGGAAAAACTTTGTTCCATTGGCCTTACCAAACTTTGATAAACTATTTGAGGTTGAATGTGATACCCTGTTATAGGGATTGGGATTGTTTGTCTCAAGAAGGAAGGCCAATAGAGTATTTTAGTGAGAAGATGAACAAGGCGAGGAAGTAATGAACCACTTATGAGCTGGATTTCTTTGCTGTGTTTCGTGCCTCAAGGCATTGGGAACATTATCTTATCCAACATGAATTTGTACTCTACAGTGATCACCAGTCCTTGAAGTTTGTGAATAGTCAGAAAACTATGAACGTGATGCGTGCTCGTTGGATCACTTTCCTACAAAAGTTCACCTTTTCTATGGGTAGATTAACAAGGTGGCTGATGCGCTAAACAGGCGAGCATATTTTCTTACCATTCTTAGGGTCGAGGTCGTGGGATTTGATTGCTTAAATGGGCAGCATGTGAACGATGAAGACTTCCAAGACATTTGGAAGAAGTGTCGGTCAAAGCTGCCGCTATCCCAAGTTGGCACTTCACTTTACTGGCTTTACTAATGTAACCTTCCGAGTACCCGTCCCCATAAAGACTCTATCTCTACAAACGCCCCAAGCCTCTCCATCGCTTGCACTTTTACAAGGAGACTTTATTACTTAACCTACGAACCTCTAACGTGAGCGACCTTAACTAATCATGTTGCTTGCCCCATACCGTAGATTCTCACGTCCACGACGGTTTCCTCTTCCGGGCTAACCGCATGTGCATTTTGAGGACATTCCTTCGAGAGCAAATCATCATAGAGTTGAATAGCGGAGGATTGGGAGGTCACCTAGGTAAGCAGAACACCATTACCTTGGTAGAAGAACGTTATTTTTGCATGCCCCATACCGTAGATTTTCACGTCCACGACGGTTTCCTCTTCCGGACTAATCGTATGTGCATTTTGAGGACATTCCTTCGAGAGCAGATCATCAGAGAGTTGAATAGCGGAGGATTGGGAGGTCACCTAGGTAACCAGAACACCATTACCTAATTGTGGAAGAACGTTATTTTTGGGCGCAGTTGAAGCGAGACGTTGGCAGATATGTGATGAAATGTCCTATATGCCAGACTGCGAAAGGACAAGTAGGGATGACAATTTTCCCCTAAATTTCGGGTCCCCGCGGTTACCCGAAAAAAAATCCCCGAAAAATCGGGGATCGGGGAGTTGAAAAAATCCCCGTAATATTTCGGGTCGGTTTCGGGTATACCCTCGGGTCTCCACGGGGATGCCCGAATTATTAATATATAATAAAATATATATATTTATATTATAATAAATATATAAGTATATAAACATCTAAAAAAAATAAACCCTAATCTGACTCTTCTCTTTACACACGCCTCCCTCACTGAGTAACTTCACTCCCCCCCCTCTCTCTCACGAACGCCGCTCACTCTCTCTCACGCTCATCCCCTCACCCATCTACTCATCTTAGGTCCCCCGCCGTCGTACACTGCCGCCGCTGTCCAGCGAACTCATCCCATCCCTGTACACTGCCGCTGCCGCCGCTTCATCTCAGGTACTTAATTCAAAAATGTTTAGGGGATGTCAATAAAACTATAACTTCTTTTGAAGTTAACTTTTAACAGTACATAAAAACTTCATCTCAATCAGGTACAAATAACTTCATTTGAAGTTATATGTCAATATTGAATAAACTTTTAACAGTACATAAATACTTCATTTGAAGAAGTAACACTATTTTGCTCAACTTTGGAAATGTTACGATTTCGATTTTAGTTGGGATCCTTTCAGTTGATTGGCTGTTATACTTCTTCAAATGGGGATTTAGTTGATTGGTTTTTAGTTTTTTTTTTGTCAGATTGGTAGGGCTGTTAGTTCTTCGAATGGGATTTTATTTGATTGGATCTTTGTTGTTTTTTTTAGTTTTTTATTTCACATTAGTAGGGTTGTTAGGTGCTTAAAGAGGGGAAAAAAAAATCAAAACGGGTCCCTCGCGGGCAACCCGATGCCCGTTTTAAACGGGGACGGGGATCCCCGAACCCATTATAACGGGGCGGGGACGGGGAATGGTTTTTCTAACGGGGACGGGGAGTTAAAACCCGACCTCGAACCGACTCGTTGCCATCCCAAGGACAACTACAAAATACAAGACTTTATATGCCAGTGTTGGTGCCGGAGCATATTTGGGAGGATTTATCCATGGACTTTGTGTTGGGACTGTCACGTACCCAACGCAGGATGGATTCTATAATGGTGGTGGTTGACAAGTTTTCAAAAATGGCACACTTCATTCCCTGCAAGAAGACCGATGACGCTTCTAATATTGCCAATATATTCTTTAGGGAGATAGTTCGTTTGCATGGGGTGTCCAAATTCATTGTGTCTGACCGTGACGTGAAATTCATTAGTCACTTCTGGAAGACTTTTTGGAGGAAGCTGGATAGTGCTTTGAAGTATAGAAGCACAGGACACCCCCAGAACGATGGCCAAACCGAAGCTACGAATCGTATTTTGGGTAACTTGATTCGTTGCACGTGTGGAGATAGATCCAAACAATGTGATGCACTTCTTCTTCAGATGGAGTTTGCATACAACATCATGATGAACCGATCGACTGACAAAACTCCTTTTGAGATCGTGTACAGTAAAACCCCACAACATGCTTTGGATTTGGTCCCAATATCAAGGTTGCCGGGGTTTAGCATTGCAGTAGAGAATATTGCGGAGAGGGTCCAGAAAATACATGCCGAAGTGTCACCTCCTTACCTCCAAACTATCCAGATGAGAAGCCGACAATGAATCCTTCTAACGCAGCGCTACCCATAAGTTTTTAGGGGTCGGTGATTCTCGTACAAATCATTTTTCAACCATCTTCAATCATTATCCTAGAACATTCGTCTGAATCATTAAACTTATGTGGTCAGTCGGTAATCCTTCAAAAGTACAAGTATTTCCATGGTTTATTGCTCATGGGAGGGTTAACACTAGTGAATTTGTGTAAGAGAGATGGCCTAATTAGAAACTATTTCCTAATTGGTGTGATTTATGATGTAACTCAATGAAGATTTAAATCGCATGTTTATTCATTTTAACATGCCATAATTTGATGGTGTAAAGTTTGGGGTGGATTTGGTGTGGAGGGAGTGCTTCGTAGACATACCAAAGAATACTTTCTTATGGAAACGGTGCTTTATGGAGATAGGCAAAAAGCGCACACATTTATGAAGATGCATTGTAATGGCGGCCTTTTGGATTATTTCGAATGAAAGCAATTCAAGATTTTTTTAAGATGAGAAGATAGAGAAAAAATGCGCATATAGGAGAAGATGAAGTCAGCTGCAACTTCTTGGGCCTTTTTGTCTCCTTGTTTTGGAGAGGCCTTTTTACCCCCCGTACCTTAACTGGACACAACCTGCATATAGATTTTTCATCTATTGCCTTTTTTTCAGATTTGGTCAGAAATATCTGTATCTGCTGGACAGCTTGTCCATATCCTGTAATCATTTGAACATAAATGGAATTAATTTTGTTTCTGATAAAAAATTATATGTGAAACTGTAAGCTGTAAGTATATTGTGAAACTACTTGCTCATTGTTTCTTTTAAATTGTATTTTCAGTGCAACTTTATTTTTTGTTCAAATACAGCTCATAAAGCTAAATCTTCAGCCCGATTCAAAAGGTTCTTATGTAGAAGTTCTAGAAAGGTATGTCAACCTGGGGCCAATTGTTGATTTCTGTGTGGTGGATTTAGAGAGGCAAGGACAAGGTCAGGTTGTAACTTGCTCGGGAGCCTATAAAGATGGTTCTCTTCGCATAGTTCGAAATGGAATTGGAATTAATGAACAGGTCAGGCTTCTGTAAATCCCCCCCCCTTCTCTTCTCCCTCCCCCCTCTTTTTTTTTTTGTTGCAAATTTCCTCCATTATCCATTTCTTTACATTGAAACTTAAACTGAGTAGAAATTCCACTTTGTAGGCATCGGTAGAACTTCAAGGGATAAAAGGAATGTGGTCATTAAGATCAGCTACTGATGACCCACATGACACCTTCTTGGTTGTTAGCTTCATTAGTGAGACACGGATTTTGGCAATGAACCTTGAGGATGAGTTGGAAGAAACTGAGATAGAGGGTTTTCTACCTCAAGTGCAGACTTTGTTCTGTCATGATGCTGTATACAATCAACTTGTACAGGTATGTTCTGATGCCTAGATTCTTTTTTTGTTGCCTACTATTTGCTAGATATAATCATTTTCAATTTACCCCAAGTGAATGAATGTTTTTCTTGATTAATTTATATGTTCTAGTATTGATTCTTTACCCAAAAGGGAAAAAACATGTATCATAAATGAATTGAAGTTTAACTTGTCAGTAGAGCCATTGTATTGTTGCACGTAGCATCAGAGGTCTCTTAGCAAATTTCTCTTGATCAATGTTAACCTGCATCCCTTGCAAGGAGACGTGGCATTTATTTGCTCTTGCAAGAATGCAGGTTTCTTTAATATGCTCTTATCAGAAAAAAACGCAGGAAGCAGAAGAAACTAATAGTTACGGAGTCTTTTGTGGAAGGACAATTTAAGATCGATTTTCCGAAATGAAATCGATGGAAATGGGCCCCATTTTAGGGTTTTATTAGTCATTTTATTTAATTTTATTTTGTTATTTTCTTTAATTTTTTTAATTGTATTTTCATTTGTTTTGCTTTAGTATTTAAAGGTAAGAAGCAGTAATGACATTTTTGTAATTAGGACCTTAGCTTGGAGCCTAAGCTATTCCTCCCTTTTAAATACCCATTTGTAAGCCTCATTTGAGGTAGACTTGAATTTTGAAACAGAAAAGAGTGTCTCTCTCTTAAAGTGTGTGTTAGATATTTTTAAGAGCCCTTTGACGTGTAGTTTATGTCAAATTGGTATCAGAGCGGGTGTTGCTCTAACATTGTTGTTTGGTGTATCGTATTTTTTTTTTCTTTTTTAATTTTTTTAATCAAATCTTACACTACATTCAATGGCTACAAGAAAATCAAAACAACAAAAAGAGATTCAATAACTCACCCAAAGAATGAAAGAATTGGTGCAAACACAACAACAAATAACCCAAAAGTTTGATCTCCTCATCCAACTCATCTCCTCCAAAATCCAAAACCTTAATCCTAGACCTCCCACCACCACCTCTAACACCAACCCTACCGCCTTAACCCTAAACACAACCCCCCTACCCCACCCCCTCTCCAATTCCTTGGCCGCCCCACCCTAGAAACCCTCTTCCGCCGCTAATGACTGCAACCAACACCCCCAAGGCTTTACACCTAACCCTAACCACAAACCACCACTCCAGCAGCCTTCAAAATACCTCCCCCACCCTCGAAACCTTAACCCCCGACCCCTATGATCCATCCAGCCCTGCCTCCGGCCTGGGTCAGCCCTCAGGGACTGCCCCTGGGTCCACCGACCTGCCCGCAACCCTCCTTTTTCCCACCCGCCCTGCTTCCATCTCTACACCCTACCCCTCCACCGCCGGAAAACTTATGAACACCCACCCCCTCCATACCAGTCCAAATTCACCCCCATTTTTGGGGCTATACACCCCATACCTTCCTTACCCAGCCCCAAACCCTTCTACCCGCTTCCAAACCATGGTTTTTGATCCGGGTGGGCCGTTTTAGGATTGTTTTGGAAGGGAAGAAGAAGAAATGAAGACCAAGATTTGTGGGGTGTGCACTCCTCAAGTTTCAGAAATTGCTTTTTGGCCCCCACAAGTTTTTGGCATTTTTTTTTGAATTTCCTCATGAATCCCCGTATTTTTTGAGCGCTCGAGGACGAGCTTGGTCTTAAGAGGGGGGAGAGTGATGAAAATGGGCCCCATTTGGTTTTATTAGTCATTTTATTTTATTTTGTTATTTTATTTATTTATTTTAATTGTATTTTCATTTGTTTTGCTTTGGTATTTAAAGGTAAGGAGTAGTAATGACATTTTTGTAATTAGGATCTTAGCTTGGAGCCTAATCTATTACTCCCCTTTAAATACCCACTTGTAAGTCTCATTTGAGGTAGACTTGAATTTTGAAATAGAAAAGAGTGTCTCTCTCTTAACATGCTAGATATTTTTAGGAGCCTTTTGATGTATAGTTTGCGTCAGGAATGCAATTGAGTTCAACTCTAATACAAATTGGCCTGTCTAGGGGGCCTGGGTGACGTGTTATAATGAAGTTTCTTGAACTTGTTATTTGTCGAGGCAAGAACGACATTTTTGGGGACAACTTCAGGATTCATTACAGCTGGGCATAGCGTTTTAATGGATGGATTTGATTTTCCAGCCAGATATAGGACTTATATGCTGTTAAAGTTCCGACAATGGTAGAGAGGAATGTTTTTAGGCATGAGGGCAGCATAGTGACATACTCCAACAAAGTTTGAAAATGATTATGCGAACAAAAATAAATTACTTGAGAAGCAATGAGGGGTTGCGGAACACAAAGGGTCGGTCTGCCATTCACCAAAGGGGGTGACAGGGTCTGATAGCCTGCTATTGATAGACATCAATCCTCCTTTTCCTGTGATAATAAAATGTTTGGGCTTGATAATTAGGATTTGAATATAGATGTAAACTTAATAGGTTCCCATTTGAAATAGTTTGGTCCTACAAAGGAAGGTGGTGGGATTTTAAAGGCCAGTGGAATAACTAAAACCCCACAGAGATGCTGGGCCTTCTTAATCATGGGCGAAAACCCTGATTGAGCCCAAATCCAATCTCGTACATTGGGCTATAATATACGAGTTGTTTTAATTTAAGGTCCTGAAAATTTTGTTAGGTGCTCTATGGGGATCAACATAGTTATTTAACTAAAAATCTAATATCCTATTAGATTATTTCCCAAGAAGTCCTTCCGTCTGCTTTCCCGTGTCTATTGGTGCTGAAGATTCTAATCAGAAAGGAGAAGTTTTGGCCGCTGATAGCAATAAAAATGTCTACAGGAAATGATGCACAGAGCAATGGAACTTGTGAAGGATTTAATTTGGAATGTTTGAGGTTAAGGGTCTAGAATTAAAAAAAAAAAGTTATCAGAGGGCCTTTGTGTGTCCACTCTTGATTGTTAATCAAGAAATGATTTTATTCCGTGTCAATTGACTTTCAAGAACAATAATAAGGATACCTTGTTATTATTCCACTCACTGTAACCCCATATATATATATATATATTAAAGTTGGGTTTACATCATAGTATACAATATACAAATACCTCTAGGGTAAAATAACACAAATAACGTCATTTTAATTTTATACTCTCTAACACCTCCTCAAGTTGAAGAGTGTGTTAAAAAACATGTTCAACTTGCAACAAAATTATTTAATGGTAGCATTCAGAACGTAGCAGAGTGTCCACGTAAGAAATCACTCTTGGAAATGTTATTTCAATGTAGCCAATTACACCTGAAGCTGATCAACACTGAAACCACCAAACCCATCACCACAAGAAGTAGTCCCAACCCCAACCCAACGAATATGAAGTACATCATCATAACAAATCACCATGAGCCATGAGGTTGCCAATACAACCTCACCACAAATTTTTTAGGCTTAACCACGATTTCATCACTAACATGTTGCCACTACGACAATACTCGCATCAACAAAGGGAGTTCATCATTGATAAGCACACAACATAACATAAACAATGATCAAACCTCCACTAAGGTCCAAAAAGATCTGTAAACACCTACCGACAAAACCAAGGAATGTTTCATCGCTCATTGGCAAACAAACACACATACGCCGATGAACCTAAATACCCGTCAAAACTCTCGAAGACACAACAAACGCACGACATATGATAAGTGAACCCATACTAGGATCACTCAACAAGAGGTGGTAACACCTGTCAATTAGGAATAATGGCATGGATTAGAGGGATGAATAATTCCTGTCAACAAAGAGTGATGTAACCCAATATCAACACTAGGAATAATGAAATACTGATGAAACGAGGTGATGACAATGAAACATAAATATGAAAAAAATGGTTACAAAGAAATAAATTTGTATGAAACACCAACTAAGTAAAGGGATGCCAATCACAAAAGGAAATTAATGTGCGAGGGAACCAAACATATGAGTAGTGTGAGGAAGAAGGTATCACCAAAAAATAGGAAGGGGAATTCCAAATAAAGAATATGGGACTGTAGTTGCCAACAAAAAATACTCTCAAGGTGTGCCCAACCCATGTTAAGAATGAAATATTGTCACAGTAGACATGCTCCTTAATAGCAGATTCTTAAGTGCAATACACAAACGTCAACAACAAAACAATGTTAAAAAAGGCATGAGGCGAGGCGTAAGCTTTAACTTGAACAAGAAAATCAATATATCTATTATTATGTTAAAAAATCATTATATATCATTGGAAAATATATGTGTGTGCGTGTGTTCCTAGAAGGATAACCTATTTCTGATGAGGAACTGGTGTTAACCAAAAAAGGAAATGAAAATACCAAACAAACTATTTCAGTCTCATCTCTCTTCACCTTAAATAATTTATGTTCAATTTTTAGAAAAATTACTTCAAGATTATTTCACCTTTGCATGCTGCCCAAAAAACTATTCAGAGCTCAACGACCATGTAAGGGGAACGAAAATATGAGAAGAAAAAGAAGTTGACGAAGGAAGGAGGGAGAAAGTAGTTTTTTTTTTGCGCCTCAATACCTCCCCTCACGCCTCGCCCCGAGGCGCATTGAGGTGGATCGCCTCACAGCTTCGAGGCTTAAGCCTCTTCTTTAGCCTCTAGGCTCGAGCCTCAAAGTGAAATTTTCTCACCTTTAGGCGAGGCTAGCCTCGAGAGATTATCTAAACATTGCATCAAAGCCCAGTAGTTCAACACAATTAAGGTCGAAGTGGTTAAACTAACCAAAGCTAACCCAAATGAGCACCAAAGCAACAAAATAAGGTGGGAACCTCAGCAAGAGATCTGTGAATTTGGTGCTTTGAACAACAAACAGGGATAAATTCAAGACCACTGTGACACCCCGCCTAATAAAATACCGGGCGATCACTCCCATATCAAATTAAAACAGGAGTCTCATATGGTTCATTCTTAGCATCACTGTCGAAAACCAATTTAATTACTAATATCCTTGTTGATACCAAATTTAGTCTGCTGACGTGGATCAGTTAAGTGGAGACACGTGTCAATCTACATGGCACTTACAAACATTTCTGAACAACACCTTGACTTCGAGGAACTCAACCTCCCCGACCAACTCAGACACTCCGAGCAATAGGTGCTCTCCGAGGAACTTTTCTGTACCGAGCAACTCATGAACACCGAGCTACTTAGGCGGTCCGAGCAGCTTAGGCGGCCCGAGCTGCATCTCGTACAGAGCATTAATGACCGGATAATCAACAGATCGATATTATCATACAGATGTATACGCCTATTGGACGTCTATGTATTACCCTTTCACATTTACAGCCTGAGGGCTATAAATACATTGTATCATCCTCATTGTAAGGGGACTCGGAATTTCTTGGTAAAATCTGTAATCGAGAATTCCTAAACAGTCAGCAATAACAAAACAGTGGACGTAGGCCATTCCTTAAAGGCTGAACCATTTTAAAAATCTTTTATCTTGCTTATTTTTATCTGTGATTGATTAATTAGAGATAATCTAATTTTTTACATCAACAATCCTATTAGGCCGGCGTCAAATTTTTAATTAACTAATCTTTTTAACCAAACCATTCAAATAAAACAATTACAATAGTTTACATGCAACAACTGAAATGAAATAAAATAAAATAACCGAACACTCGGTACAATAATACAACCAAATCGAATGCCGCACTAAAACGCGATAAAAGAATAAATGAGTACAGTTGGGCCATAAGCCCGAACGTTTCTACAATACCTCCTATCTAGATCTCAATGATAGAAGCGTCTAATATAAACCTGCTTGCATCCACAGCTGCTGCAGCAAACGTCTGACTCGAAAGAATCATCATCCAGGCGTTCCTGTGTCTGAACACCTATATATATAGATATAACAAGAGGGGAAAAATATAGAAACGGGTCAGAGCCCGAGTTGTGAAAATATTTTGCAAGTGCATAAATACTTTATTTAGGAAATTATTGTGACACCGTCTAATTAAATACCGGGTAGCTACTCCTTTATGAAATTAATACAAAATGCCAAGTTGGTTCAGTTCATAGCATCACTGTCGAAAACATTTTAATATTACTAACCACCTAGTATTTAAAAAGTAGGTTGTCCATTTTAATTAAAAACCAATTAACATGCAATAAATGAATTATGAAAAGTTAAACATAACCAACAATATAGTCACAATAGAATAACGATCCATTAAATAATGAGTCTGGAGGAAAACTCCTCACAACAATCCGAATTCTGAAATAATTAAATACAAAGTCCGCATCACTAAAATTAATTACCACCCAAATTCTGAAATAACTGAATAAGTAAAATGTCTCTAAAAGGAATGGGCGACATGCCCAACAAATGATAAAAACTGATAATGGAGTCAAGATCAGAAATGGAGGCGTCTACTGTCAAGGTCCTGTAACTTCCACAGCAGCTACAGCACGTCACCTGAATAAAACTCCTATGTATGGTGTCCTTGTAGCTGGGCACCTAAAAAGGTTTTTACCAAAAATAGATTTGAAAGTAAACGGGTCAGAGCCCGAATGTGAAAATAAATTTTAAAAATGCAAGTGTTTAATATCATTAAACAGTGAATATAAAGTACATGATAGTGTGTACACTCACATGAGTTCCTCACCTCTCAACTAATTGTGTACTCCTATCGTACCCGTACTCATTTCTAGTTGCTCCCATATCTATCTAGTCCAATGCTAAATCTGACATTTCTATATGATATCCAACTCAAATTCCAACATCTTCTATTTACTAGAGTGTTGTACCTTATTACACAGTTTCCCCCCTTTAGCATTACAATTTATAATAAATCTTACATTTTCACTTTACAAACCGTAGCCATTATTTATACACACAATTGTTCACGACAATTCATTTCAAACCCAGTATATTATTTTCACCAAAAAAAATATACAATACTAGCACCCCGAGGCTAAGCTGCGGTGCTCACATACTCTGCTATCAAATCCCGGTACATCACGTACATGAGGACCACGTATTCCGAATCTCTCAGGAAACGTTCCATTAACAACAGTCACAAAACAATGGAGGCGAACATAGTTCACATCACATGGGTCACGCAGATACCTACGCTCCCATGATCAGCAGACTTATTAACTTCTCAATAAGCCCTTCTCTGACCTATGTCCTCGAGGTACCAATCTAAATCCCCCCCGAAGGCACACAAAGATTAGATGGCCCTAAACGAACGCCAACCTCCCATGATAGCAAGTACGGTAGGTATGTCATACACAGATAACTACATATACTAAGCATTCTCACATCTTAGATATAAAAATATTTTGTTAGTGGTATACATCTCGTTCTTATACCAACACTTAGTGTTATACAAATCACATGTCCCCGGTTCATATGTATTTAATTTATCGATTAATCTCACTTCGTGATTAGTTACTCGCTTCCAAATCCACAAATGACATCCGGTTTAAGACTTTATCCTAAGTTTTACTCCTCAATGTACCCCAATCTCCCAACTATACCCACTAGTTAATAAGGGAAGGTTATCTCCTCATTAAATAAGTCTACGGGATACTAGAAATCAATTCAGGCCAAAATGGCCATTCTGTCAACTCGTTAGAAGTCTCGTTCGAACGAGGTCGTTCGAACGAAGGGCTTCGAACGAAATACCAACTCGTTAGAAGTCATACTGTCATCTCGTTAGAAGTTCGTTCGAACGAGGTCGTTCGAACGACCTGGGCAGGTCTTCTAACGAGATGGCAGTTTCAGCCCAGAAAATCCCAATTCCGTTTTTCTCAATTCTTCTCCCCTCCAAATCCACCCTAAGACCATTCAAATTATGTTTTAACGTATATAAACCATTTCTAATCACCCTAGATCATTCCTTAACATATTTAAGGTGTTAAATCTTTACAAAAATCACGGAATTACTATGAATCTTCAAATATATCTCCAAACCCTATGAACATGAACTCCTAATTTTCTTATGTTTAATTACTCATCATAAATCCGTTTTTAAATCATCATATGTAACTATTCAAGCATTAGATCATTCCATTATCATACTACATGCATATCCTAAATTCAAAGTTTCTCCAACAATTTTCATGGATTTTCTTCCAAAAATTTCAATAACAGATAATTCCTACACTAAGCATGGAAGACATATTCAATGCATTAAAAATACTAAATCACTTGCCTTAGATTGCTCTTCAGAATTTGATGTTGAAGGTTGAGGGTTGATCTCTCCCCTTTCTTTACAGTTATGGGTTTTCTCTTGGGAACCTCTTCCAACTCTTCCTATAACTCCCGTAGCGCTCTAACTTGTCAAATGCTGGTAATGGGCTTAGTGGGTTACTAATAATGTATAATTAACTCTTAAAATTCGTAGGCTTTAATTCCCAAAATTTCAAAATTACCAAAATACCCTTTTAAGTTGCCGGTATGGGCCAAAAATTCCCCGGAATCCAAACTAAACCCCGGCTAGTGTTTTCTGACTATTTCGACCCTTCCGGACTCGTTGGCGCACTCAAAATGACCATTCGGTTGATAAAAATAAAATTCACTTTTTAATTCAAATAATTTCATTTCTGACGCGACTGACACGCGCGTCGCAACTAAATTTCCCAAATTGTCGTATTTCAGTCTCGCGACAATTTTAATATTTCCAATATTCATATATTGCCATATATACACAACATAATCAAATACCAACTCACATCTCATTAATATTTATATCTGGATTAATTCTCAATTAATTCACATTTAATTTAATTAATCCCTTAAATAAATATCAATAAAATTACGGGGTATTACAATTATGTTTTATCTCATATTTAAATTGGTATCGCACTCCCATGAGATACCCCTCACCCCTCTTCTAATAGTGCACAACTATCGCATACCTTTTTAAACAACCTAGTTAAGCTACCCTGCCTACTAAGGTATTTCCCTAATCTTCCAAAATCCCCAAAAAATCCGAGTACTAAGGACTAAGCTTCTCCCCATTCCCAACATTACATTACGTTCGTGCGTGGGGTGTCTCGCGAAGGGAAATCCAAACAAGGAACCCCCCCGATACACTACTACGTGACAATGTTGATCATCGGGATCCATTAAGCCTTAAGTACATACCACATTTATACCATCCCATATATATATTAATAGTTCTAATTAACTTATGATCCATATTCATATAAATCCGGATATAAATGTACCAGAAGGAGTATATCACTTTATTCATTATTTTCCCTTTTATACTGGGTTACGTTATATGATATCTCATCTCATATATATAAATAATATACTACATGCAACAAGTATATTAATCATCCACCGAGCTATAATATTAAGCAACCGTGGATTATCTCAAGTACACATATATTTTAATCTCAATACATATATCCATATCCGGCACCCATATGCTTAACAGCGGTGCCCACATACTCTGCTATCCAAATTCAAGTACATCTCGTACAAAAAGGATTACCCGTTCCACATCACTCAGGAACTGTAACAATACAAATCACACGTATTGGAGGCGAACATAGTTCACGTACCTACGGGTCACGCACATACCTAAGCTCCCATAAGCAGCGGACTTATCAACTCACAAATAAGCCTTTCACAGCCCTATGTTCTTGAGATACCAAATCTAAAATCCCCCCGAAGGCAACACAGGATAAGATTATCCTCTTCCGAACGCCAACCTCCCGTGATGGCAAGTATGGTAGGTATGTCATACACATAATAAACAATCATATAGGTACACATTCCACCTATATAAATATACCATCAATTAGGTATTCACACAACCATATTATAATTATAGGTATTTCTCTCACCTATACATAATTCCTCATAGGTAATTATTTAACCCACGTATATATTAATATCCGGGCATACGCACAACCCGTATAATAAATCCCCTATGTAGTATATTTACATCTCGAATATCCTACGCATTTATCAATTTTTGACTAATCCCCAATATTTTATTTCCGAGCTTTTCTCACCGCATAATAATAATATCAACAAGCCCGATATATTCATTCGTCTCATAATATATATACTTTAACGACATCGTATATATATTATTTATATCCCTTCTCAATATACTATGGCTAAAATTTCCAAACCCTTATAACGATAGCCAATAACCACGAACATTCTCATTCGCAATAATATAAGCCGTCACACAATTAAAACACTACCCCAATACGTATTCCCTTATTTAATATTCAAATCACACCTAAACATCTCTTTAAGTATTATTCCTCACGAACACCCCTATTTGGGTAAATCTTGGATTTTACTTTCAACTAACCCAAAGTACACGCCTTACTAAAAAAAAATATTTAGAAGTCCCCACACTATTTTTAGGAACCCCAAATATTTATCTCCAAACAATTCTAGCATTAATTTTTCCAATTTCCGAGTGCATTTCCGAGTTGACGATTTTCCCCCGGAACTGCCATCTTCTAAAAATCATAATAATTCGAAGAAAAATCAGAAAAATACGAGGTCAGGGCTCACGCGACCGTATCGAAAATAACTACAACTTTCGTGTTTTGACCGAGAGCTGAATCTGCCCTCTTCCTGTCTGAATTTACCCCGCAAGCTACGGAGTTACTATTCATCATCTTCTCCAAAATCCCAACCTCCATTTTTCTCCATTTTTGTTGTTTCTAATCTCATCCAACAACTCCATAAACATTTAATCTATGTTTTACAACTAACACATCAATTAATTTGGGGTATTAAATCATTTTCCTTAGATTTAAACCCTAAAACCATAAAAAAACCCAACTTATCATTTTAAACCATTTCAATCCATTTCTTCACTCCATTTACATGGATTTAACACTAGAAATTATTAAGAGTCTACATTACATCAATATGTAAACTCATATACAAATTTCTCCAAATTTATTTTAAGGGTTTACCAACCATAATATGAAATAAATGCACAAAATGAAATAAAGCAAGTATACACTTGCCTGGAGGATGAAATCCGACGACCTCGAGTCGAATCCGGCGGAGTTTGCCCGGAAATCTCTTCTTCTTCCTTTTCTCCTCCTCTTCTTCTTCTTCTTCTTCTTCTTCTTCTTCTTCTTCTTCTTCTTCTCTCCCTTCTCTCTTCTCTCTCTCTCTCTTAGGGCAGATTTTGGGAAATAATGAGGGTTATCTTTCTCTTAAACCCGAAATTGGGTATATACTCAATTGTTAAATGACTCGTGTACTCATTTACGAGTCCCTACTAGTCCAAAAATGCCCGGAACCCAAATACTACCCCCGGGTAATCTATTTTGACTATCTCGGCCCTTCCAAACCCAATGGCGAAGTCGAAATGTCCATTCGAGTCACTTAACTAAAATTCACTATTTTGACCCAACACGTTCAATACGCGTGTTTTCCAATTTAAAATATTTTCCTTTGTCGCTTTACCCAACTGCGATATGTAATAAAAATAATCCACTCATATACTTAATCTCGAAATATAATCCACGTAAATATTAATTTGTCACTCGAAATATAATCCAATTTAAAATATTTGATTTTGATTTTTTTGGTGCCATGATCTTCCTTCATAGGGATATTTTCAAATTTATTTTGTGGTCACATCTTTCCATAAGGATTCTTTAGTATTCCCATCGTTCTCTTTGTTGTCAATCTTTTTCATTATTCCCAAACTGCATATTTTTCCATGCCTTATGTACCCAGAAGTTTCTTTATTCCAAAATTTCTATTTTTTATATCATTTCTCCTTTTTTTAATATATATAAAAATAAAACCTTCCCATCCTTGGATGTGATACTCGTCTCACTAAAGCTTCACGTGTTTTTCTCTCTTTTGAATCTTTATATCCTAACCACATATTTACAAATCAAATAGGCGACTGATCCGATCAAAACCCAGAATGAGCACCTTTAATGTTAGGCGCTTCATTCCAATCCACTGCCTTTTTGCATGTAGATTTTGTTATTTTTTGGAGTATTGATTCTTTTATTGTGGTGTCATGGCTTATGGCACTCTCATAAAGACATCATTTATGACCTCACAATACTCTACAAGATTCCCTATTTAGTTGGGATATGCACAGAATATTCCCTTTGCCTTTCCTTATATATCGTAGCCTTTATTGGGGGAGATGATTTGATAGTGTGACAATTTTGATATGAATTCCTTATTTCTTAGTGTGTATTGATTTCCGCTGCATACATAATTTTTTTATAAAGGAAACTACCTTTGGTGTAAAGTTATGTTTCAAATTAGACTGTTCAGCTATCATAGAGTTGAGCTAGATTACCATTAAACTTCAATTTTATGATGCTGTGATAAGAGTTTAATTACGCAAATAAGAAGCTAAAACATGTGCATTTGTATGTGTATGTGTGGCTGCGTGCCTGTCTTCCTTAGAGTGAGGTGGAACCATGTGTAATCTAATATGTTTTTTTGGTTCTTAGGTATTGATAGGTGTACCTTTCTTGTGACAGTTGTGCTTAAAAATCTAGATTAATTGCTTGATAAGAAGTACCATAGTTATTTTGTGGCTGCTTATGGATCACTGTGCCAGGTTACTTCAAGCTCCATTAGATTGGTAAGTTCTACAACCAGAGAGCTGCGACATGAATGGAATGCTCCATCTGGCTTTTCAGTAAATGTTGCCACTGCTAATGCTACCCAGGTTCATCTCCAACTTCTTTCTTTGAGTTTTGCACTTTTAATTACAATATAAGGTCACTGGTTATTAAACATATATTTTTAATCTATTCCTCCCCATATGAGCCATTTACAAAATAAGCATAGCTCTTTATACTCAATTTGACGCCTACCGCTCCTTTCCAAGGACCCTAATATATGCTTTTCTAGCTAACGAGTAGGGGTGTAAACGAGCTGAGCTCAAACGAGCTTTGGTTTGCACGAACATGAGTCGAGCTCGAGTAGCTTGAATTTTTTATACTATTTCCGTATGATTATTTGTAATCGAGCCGAATTCAAATCGATCTCAATAAGGTAACGAGCTTAAAACTTTGTTCAAGCTTGGTTTGTTTACCTTACAAGCCGAGATTGAACAAGCTTTTATTCGAACGAACACGAATCGAGCTCGAATAGCTTGGTTTGTTTTACAACCCTACTAACGAGGTCCATATATCGAGTGTTAAGAGGTTAATTATTGTTTTAGGACTTTGTTTTATCATAATGTTTGTTAAAAAATTGAGGGCAAGCCAATTCTAAATAATTTGATTACCCGAGCTTTTGACTGATAGCCAGAACATTGAAATCGGAGTTCAGTAGGAAAATATTTGATCATTTAAAATTGAACTGCGTATCATAATTAATTAGTTCTGTTATCGTCTTAGGTCTTAATCATTAATCACCTATCTCCTCTGGAATGCACTTATTATACCCTAATAACCTGTCACATATATGTACTCTCACTTGCTCTAGTATATCTTTATACTTGTTTAGCAATGCAGCCAACTATGTAGCACATCACTTCCTGCAATGAGGCGAGCTTAATTGATAATTTAAAGCCAACTCTACATGTAAATACATTAAAAGCTTCTTTGGCTTTCATATTCCATTATTTTAGTGTATTTGTTTTTGATTATAAGAGTTATCAATTACTCCGGGGTGAGACCATACATTTTGGGCTTGTATATTCCTTAATTTGTTGTAAACTTCCTCCAATGGATAATAAATAATGATTTGTTTTTTATTTTGAGATAAAGTTATGAGTTGCACCCAATAGATCTTTTAATAATAGTAATGATCTTTACAAATAAATTATCATTATATTCTTCACCTTCTTTGTTGTGATGACTATAGCTTAGTTGAAAGAGAAAAATTTAGGAGATTTGGTACAGAACAGCATAAAATAGATTCAAGTCAATGATGATTCCTTTATTCTATCAACCAAGTCAATGATGATTCCTTTATTCTATCATCCAAGTCAATGATGATACTTATGTTACCTCAAGTTTTATATCATGTGCTCAATTGCATGGAAGGGCTTATGAATCAAGATACTTGACTTTGATGTTTAGGATAAAAATAGTTAAACATGACATGCTATATATGTATTTATACACGCACACACATCTATATGTATGTACATATAATGCTAATTTTTATTCCAGGAACCAATAATTTAATGGGACTATTTTTGAAGTAAAGGCATTTTTTTTATTAATTATCAAGTGTGTTCTAATTATCCACCATAAACACTCATCTACATGTATGTACATATAATATTAATAATTATTCCAAGAACCAATAATTCAATGGGACTAACAAAGGTGGAGATTTATAATTAATAGAAAAATTATTCTATTGAGTCCTAGTTATTAGAGAGTCCATTGTGTCTATTTTATACTGTTAACTTACAACTGCATCCAAGCTAATATTTTCTTTGCCTCATCCCTCATACCATTTAAGGGTGTTTTTTGAAGCATTAAACGCCTGAACTATTATTGTTTGTTTTCTCTGGCAGGTGTTACTGGCTATTGGGGGTGGTCATCTAGTTTACCTAGAAATTGGTGATGGGGTGTTGAATGAAATAAAACATGCACAGTTGGATTATGACATCTCATGTCTCGACATAAATCCCATTGGTGAAAATCCCAATTATAGTCACCTAGCTGCAGTTGGAATGTGGACAGATATAAGTGTTAGGATATTTTCACTTCCCGACATGAATCTCGTTACCAAGGAGCATTTGGGAGGAGAGATAATACCTCGATCTGTTCTTCTATGTGCCTTTGAAGGGGTATGCTTTTTGCATAAGCTTTCTTTACCATATTTCTGTGTTTACTATTTACCTTGCTTGTATCCAGTTATATGTTTGACGAGAATGTGAGATTTTTATGATAGGATCTGAATGTAAAATCTCATAATCAGATATACTCCCTTCGCTTCAAATATTACACCTGTCTCTCCCCATGTATTAAATATTAACCTCACCTCGCCTAATTTTTCGAAATTTACAGAGAGTTTTATAAAAATTTAAATAAGAGGGGAAATGACTGTATATTAGAAATAAGAGGGGAAATGACTGTATATTAGAAATAAGAGGGGGTGATTTGTGTTTTTTAGTGTATCAAGAGAGGAGGTTTCTGTAATTATGACCGACAAGAGGGGAGTTCCCTGTAATTTACCCAATGGGCATACATGAGGGATTGGGAACACGAACTAAGTTCTTATCTTACTAAACCGTTATGTAACATAATATCTCATATTTTAAGTGCCATAGCTTATAAAAACCTTTGAACATGGCAAAGAATTGATATACCAGATGGGATTAGTTTCTGTTTCACTTTTAAATGACAAGATCCAGCAAGTGATGGCTCTGAATCTTGCCTCATTGCTACTTTCAGTAGTGCGCACGCACATACGTATACATAATATTTCCAATGCAGTTGCCAATTTCCTTGTAGCCGTGTGTATTGAGTTTTTGTTGTTTGTTGTCTTCCAGCTATCGTACTTATTATGTGCCCTGGGTGACGGTCATCTCTTAAACTTTCTTTTGAACCTGAACACGGGTGAGTTAACGGACAGGAAAAAGGTGTCTCTTGGGACTCAACCCATAACACTTCGTACTTTCTCATCAAAGAATACCACACATGTTTTTGCTGCCTCGGATAGGCCGACTGTAATTTACAGCAGTAACAAGAAACTACTCTACAGCAATGTAAACCTGAAAGAAGTCAGCCATATGTGCCCTTTCAACTCTGCTGCCTTTCCGGACAGGTGACTCTTTATTTGCTACTGTTAATATTCTAGATTTTCTCTTACTGCCATTTGAAGCCTCTTATATCGGTCACAAAGCATGAGTTTATTAGAGGAGAAGCACAACTATATATTAGCTTCCATGGTGTCTCCCAAGTGGCTAAGTTCAGGTCTTGGTCGGAGGTGGTGACTTAGTATTATCTATTAGAAAGAATTTATCATGTTGTACCAAAGTTGCCAACCTCCCCTCCTTTTATCCTGAGACGGAATGAGGAAGAGTTACAACTAAATAATAAAATAATAAATTTCTTTCTCTTGGACCCACTGCACGCATCCAAGGCCCACTGTCATATACCTCAGATTTGAACGACTGTGAGAGCATTGGGGGCTGTATCAATGTTAGATGTAGGAGTCTTTTGTACATTGTAGGCAAAAATCTCATGTTGTGAACGTTTTTAGGCCTTGTTTGGGTTTGGGGCTATGAAGCACGGACTCGACATGTAATACGGGATACGACTCGATTCGGGATACGGGATACGTGATTTTTTCAAAATGTAGGATACGGATACGCTAGGATACGTTAAATATTTATTATTTATTTTATGTATATTAATGATGAACTTGATAAAATGAAACTAAAGCATTAAACACCATTATATTAAAGTGCTCAAATATGATGATTGTTGTCACCAAACAAATTACAATAAAACATCATTAACATAAAAGGTTGTTCCAACAAAAACATAAGGCAAAAATAAAGATAATATCCTTAGCATAAAATAAGATAGAGAGAAGCCTCCCGAGAGCATCCCAGCTTCGTAGTATCTCAATCACTAAGTAGACCCAATATCAACGACATCATCATCTCCGTTAACCACATCATCAAGTACCATAAAAAAGGATTCAAACAGTCAGATGTAAAGGTTAAAAATAACACAGCTAAGAGTGAAAACAGTTAAAGAAAACAATACAGTTAAAAACAACATAGATAAAAAAAAGAATGAAAAGATAAAAAAAGTTAAGAAAAAAATCAGAAAACAATACAACACAAGCAAAGAATGGAAAACAAACAACACAGTTAAAAAAAAACATATTAAAAGAAGAAAAATAATTAAAGAATGAAAAAAACACAGTTAAAAAAATAAAAAAAAACGTATCCAAAATGTATCCCCAGCGTATCCTAGCGTATCCCTAGCGTATCCTAACGTATCCTGGCCATTTAACAAATAAATAAAAATTAGGATACTCTAGGATTCACGTATCCTAGCGTATCCAACGTATCCTAACGTATCCCGTATCCTATACGTGTCCAACAAAAATTCGCGACCTCCCGAGAGTATCCGTGCTTCATAGGTTTGGGGTGAATAATTTTCCACTTTGGTTAAGAATATTTTCACCTATTTGTCCTTTTGAAGTTTGACAGTTATGTTCATCTAAAATGGTAAATAAGTAGATGCTATATAATGTGATTTTGGACAAAAATAGTGAATAAAATTTAATTCTGAATATGTGTGAATACTCTGCCAGGTTTCTTTTTCCCTCGGCAAAAAGTATTTCACCTTGAGCCAAAACAATGCCTTAGGTTCCCCCCCCTCCCCCCCTCTCTTCCTTTTGCCTTTACTGTAAGAATGGAGTTGTCAACTTGTAAGCCCTATCACCAATAAAATTCTGCTTTCCATCTTATCTTGTAAAATTTATAAAGCCATTCAAATATAATTAGAAGAATACAATGGTATAAATTTGTGCATCATTTGGATTGTATTTGAATCATTAACTAGCATGAAGGCCATGCGATGCGTGGCCGAATTTATCAAAATTGTATTGTTTTGTTACAAATGAAAGGAGATTGAATTTCAAATTAATATCAAAACTCATATGAATGACATTGAATAAAACCAACCGATATTTTTACTTTTGACAATACATTTAACCGAATATCCATTCAGTTTTATACCTAAACAAAGAAAATAATTATTTGCAATCATTCAAGTACTTTAATATAATAATTAAAACTCTAAATCTTTTTTAGAACTGAAATTATGAAATAAAAATGGTTCATTAGGTATGTTTCAATACGTGAAGAACACCAAGTTTGGGCATTCAAATTTTAAAGTCCAAATGGATAGGTAAAACAATATCTAAAAGAACGTAAGTTCAAATCAAAATCAACCCTTAAAAAGGGTTCTCAGTTTCAAGCTTCACACCATATTTTTAAAAATATGAAAATTGAATAATAATTCTTTTAAAGATATTTAAAATCTAGAAATTAAAGGAAATAATGTAAGCAAATATTTTCAATTAAAAAAAAACATATTTCCAATAAAAATAAAAAAACAGATTTCTAATTGATAAAAAAAAAATTTCTAACAAAAAAACAGATTTCCAATTACAAAAATATATTTCCTATTAAAATTAGGAAAATACTAAAAAAAATCTACATAAAAATCTGAAAAATATTTTTAAAAAAACAAAGTAGATTTCCAATGAAAAACAAATTTCTAATAAAAAAAGAAAAACATATTCAATAATTACCGAAAATCTGAAAAATATAAAAAAAGGCAGAAAATTAAATAAAAATATGGAAAATACGTAAAAAAATAAAAAATTATTCATAAAATATTCTAAAAAGTTTGACAAAAAAATGCAAAATATGAATTTCCAATAACAAAATAGATTTTCAATAAAAAAAACCAGATTTATAATAAATTCAGGAAAAATATTCAATAATAGCAGAAAATTTGGACTATACAGACAAACCAGAAAAAAGTATTTAAAACAATAAAAAAGAAAATCAATTTCCAAAAATAAAAATTCTAATCTTGATTAAAAAAAACATAAAAAACAGTATTGATAAAAGATTTCCCGAAAAAAAATATTATTTTCATCCAAAAAAATATTTCTAGCAAAATAAAAATGATTTCCATAAAAAATAAATTTTATTCAAAAAAACTGTTTTCCGATAGTTAAAAACTATCGTCAAATCTCAGGAAAAAAAAAAGAAAAAAAAAACTTCATCCAACAATCTATAAAAAAATCTGAAAATTTGGATTTCTAAAGAAAAAAAATGATTTTTAACCTAAAAAACTATTTTCTAATAGATAAAACACTATCATCAAATTTCAAGAAAAAAGAAAAGATCAACAAACAAAAACAATACATTAAAACCCATCAAATCTATAAAAATCGAATCTCACAAATCCTTACCTTCTAATGCAAAAGCTGTATTTGTGTTCCACTTTAATGCATCAAATGCATTTCCCATACTTGCTGTTTAGCTTCCAAATGGATGTTGGAACAAAAACGTCTACCAACATTTAGTAACACAACCAAAAAGAGTAATTGATGTAGAAGAGAAAGAAATGGCCTTTATTTCTGCTTTCCAAGAATTTAGTTTTCCAAAACGTCTACCAATATTTTTGGGACTCCTGGCTTTCCAAGAATTTAGTTTTCCAGGAATTGTAAACATTGAGACGCTAGAGAGAAATTGAACCGGACTGGAATTAAGTTAAACCTTTATTACGGCGCCATGTGTCAGCCTCACACTATTTGAGTCTACAGTTTTTATTAGATATACATAGATGTAATTGAATGTTTTTATGCTTGCCTTATATGTATTTGATGAAAATGGGTCCCATTTTAGGGTTTATTTGTCATTTTTATTTTCTTTTGTTATTTTCTTTTATTTTATTTTGTTATGTCATTGTATTTTCTTTTGCTTTAGTATTTAAAGGTAAAAGTAGCAAAGGCTATGAAGTGCATATTTGTAATTAGAATAGTAGCTTAGAGCCTAAGCTACTTCTCTCCTTTGAATACCCATGTAAACCTCATTTGAGGGAGACTCCATTTTTGAATATAAGAAATCTCTTGATTCTCTCTCAAAAAATTGTTTTGGTTTGTGGTTTTTGGCCATTGACGAGTAGTTTACGTCAAATTGCTATCAAAGTGAGGTGTCTTTCCCCGATTAGTGTATTGGTAATCAAAATCATACACTAATTTTCAATGGCTCCAAAGAAATTCAAACAACTAATGGAAGAGATTCAAGAATTGAAATAATAAATGGAAGAAATGGCACAACAACAAAAACAAACCCTAGGTCTAACCCAAGAATTCAATCAAAAGTTTGATGCGCTCTTTCAACTCTTCTCTATAATGCAACCTCCCACCGCCACGGAAGAGTCGTCGGAAAACACCTCCAGTAGGCTCGGGAAGAAGGTTGCCCCAGAAACCCTAGCACCATTCCCCACCTTGCTGGCCCGTCGAACTGCCCACCCAGGTGGGCCGCCCCATTCAAACCCTCCCCCCCCCCCCCCCCCACACACAACCCATAAACTCTAACCATAGCGGCCCAATTGAATCCTTAACACCCAAAACCCTTTGCCCCGACCCGTTTTGGCTTTTCGGGTCCTCTGCCTTACCCGAGGGTCCTCCCGTGTCCAATCCGACCCTATTCATGCCCTTACCCACCCAATTCCACCCCCTACCCCCTCACCCCTGCCCACCGGGCAACCTGAAACCTCAAATCAACCCGAGTTAGCCCCAACCCCTCGGCCCAGTGCCTTTTGTAGCCCTAAGGATTTTTCGACTACCCCGGGGCCATCAACCATCATATTGAAACCCCCGACCTTCCTCCCGACACCGGCCCACACCACCCACACGACCTTACCAGCCCATTAGCGCTCCCAGGGGCAACCCTATGACATTCGTGGGTATTTTGTGAACCCACTCCTCCCACCCCCACCACCGTACGTCCCACCTCCTCCATCATTACATCATACCCCTTCACATCATGGTATTTTTCTTCTCTACACCATCTCCTCATCCTCCGACGCTGGGGATACCCAACGCAACTTCTTGCAGTGGATTCTTCCTCCCCGCTCGGTCCCTCTCACATCGTATCGCTACGGGACCATCAGTGCTTTTATTGTGGAGAGTATGGCCACCTGATTGGCACGTATCCCAATCGCAGTGCCCCAGTACCTCCCGTGGACCCACATGTTCCTCCTCATCATCCACCACCTGCCCAGATGCCACCAATTCCTGCTGCTTATATTGCATCTTCGCCGGGTGATGTTATGGGCGTTGATGCTCGTAAGGATGGAGATCACCTATCTACGACACATCTGTTACTTTTTCGGAGTCTCCGGGGGAATATACGCATTGACGTTCTCATGTTTGATGGACAATTCTCCCTGGATGCTATGATTGGTTGGCTTTGATGGAGAGGTTTTTTATTACAAGCGGGTTCAGGACTACTCTTGTGTTCTCTTTGCGGCCATCAAATTTAAGGGATCCGCCCGGGTTTGGTGGAACGATCTTTGCTGTCGCCAGACAGCTGCAGGACTGCCTCCTATCCAGACATGGCTGGAGCTGAAGGCAACACTATAGGCTTCATTCATACCGCCGACCAATGAGCGCGACTTTTTTGCTCGCGTCCAGTCTCTCTGGCAGGGTACATCTACGGTGGTGGAGTACACAGAGCAATTCCAGCTCCTTTACACCCGGGCTCGCTTCCCGAGACTGAGGACGAGCGGACCAACCGCTATATTCTAGGGCTTCAGCTGTACATTCAGCACGATCTCGACTTGAGGGAGATATCGACCTTTTTGAAGGCGGTCAAGCATGCGACCGAGGTTGAGGCTTACCACACAGCACCAACAGCTCTTCCGGTCTCTTGAGCCCGCCTACATCTGTTTCCGCTCCAGTTCCTCATCTAGTATCGACTTCAGTCTCTTCTACCACAACTTCCGTCGCGCTTCCTCCGGGTCCTCCTACAGTCCGGTGCTACAATTGTGGCGATATTTGCCATCGAGCTTCTGAGTGCTCTCTCTCGCGACGTCGTGCCCTTTTGGCGATGGAGCATCCACCTGAGTATTTTGACGCGTCCGAGGAGCTTCCCCAGCATGCTTTGATCACAGTTTTGGAGGGTGACTTAGTGGGTCCTACCTTGGGAGTTTGTGGGCGAACTTTTTTAGGAAATTAATTTTGCCCTCAAGTTTTGGACACATTTTTGGAATTTTCACACGAGTTCCCAATTTTTGAACGCTCGAGGACGAGCATGGTTTTAAGAGGGAGGAAGGGAGAGTGATGGAAATTGGCCCCATTTAGAGTTTTATATCATTTTTATTTTCTTTTATTTTGTTATGTCATTGTACTTTCTTTTGCTTTTGTATTTAAAGGTAGAAGTAGCAAAGGCTATTAAGGGTATATTTGTAATTAGAATAGTAGCTTAGAGCCTAAGCTAATTCTCCTCTTTAAATACCCATGTAAGCCTCATTTGAGGGAGACTCCATTTTTTAATATAAGAAATCTCTTGATTCTCTCTCTAAAAATTGTTTTGGTTTATATTTTTTGGCCATTGACGAGTAGTTTCCATCAGTATTTATATATGACTGAAGTTGGATTGATTACCTTGTAAGATACCTTGTAAGATTTGCGGTATCTGAAATGAATGAGGCAAGCTTAAATACTCTGGATTTATATATTCATTATAATGATTCCTCTCCGCCCATTATATATATATATATACTGAACAAAGCTGTTTCAATGTATACTAGTGGTCATGGTTAAGAGTATTGCTTGCACTGTGCTATATTTTTCTTTTTCCTATTTTTCCTTCTAGATCAGGAGCATCTTCAACTTTGAATCACATTCCAGTATCCTGTAGGTTGGCTGTTAATAATTACTATTGGGGCTTTTTTGACGTAACCCCCTTGTAATAATGCTGTATTTTGACATATATTACTCTCCGTTAAAAAACTCCACTAAATTTGTATCTTGACTTACCCCTCTACTTTTTTTGGGACATAAATGCCCTCTTTCCCGTGTGGGTGTGGGTTAAGTCATAAAAACATTGAAAAAAAATATGTGCGTGGTTAAAAAAAAACTATTTTAACTGATTTAAAAAAAAAATATTGTACGTGTTTTTTACCCCCTTTTTTTTTTTATAAAAAATGTACATTTTTTATTTATGCTTTTCTTATAAAAAACTGTACATTAATTAAAACTATTTTCAAATGTTAAAAAAAGCTGTACGGTGTTTTTTAAAAACTGTGCGTGTTAAAAAAAAATATTTTACCTGTTTTTTTAAAAATATATATATCTGTGCGTTAATTAAAACGATTTTCAACTGTTTTAAAAAAACTCAATGTTTTCTTAAAACTGTGCGTGTTAAAAAAACATTTTAAAACATATTGTTTTTTATAATAGTGTAACACTTGTATAAAACGGTTTTAAAAATAACATAGTTTTTGTTAAAATATTATATGTATAAATTTATTTGATTTCCATTTTTTTGTAATGTTTATAATTTTTGTAATTAGGGTTACAAAAAACGCTCAATATTTAAAAAAAAATGCAGTGTTTTAAAAAAATACGCACAGTTTTTAATTTATTTAAAAATAATAATGCCGTATTTTGACACCCGGGAAGAGGGCATTTTCATCCAAAACATAGCAGGGGGTTAAGTCAAAACACAGATTGATGGAGGTTTTTAATGGAGAGTGACGTATGTCACGTTTTGAGGGGTTTTGTCTAATGTTTCATCTTCTGGGAAGGAAGGAGGGGGGGGGGGGGGGGGGGGTCCATTGCAAAATACAGCATTATTTGAGGGGGTTAAGCCAAAAAGGCCTTTACTATTTTACCGGAGTTGCTACTGACTATTTTCATTAATGGGTCATGTCCAGACTGTTTCAGGAGAAATGGAATTGTCAACTTCACTTATTAATGTATTAGGGCTTTTTGGTAACATGGGCAGTGTCATAATGGTAGTAGTGTATGGAATCACACGATTGATATGGTTAATAATCTACATGGAAGTAGTGTGAACATTTGAGTGCAAACTGAAATTTGATTTATCTTTTGCATGAAACTTTGTAGTTGATTCATTGCTTGAACTCATTGTGGACTGATCTGTTTGATTATGACACTTTCCAAGACTTCTGTGTAAAAAACCGACTCAACCTATTCATACTCCCCAACCCACATATAAATTTTGTCCAGCTACATGGACCTGGGAAAAAAACAGAAAACTAGCAACACATCAGGGTGTATTTGTAACTTTGTATAGTTTACGGAGGGCAGGGTTATTTGCAATTGTGGTCAAGTTCAAGGGGTTTCTTGCATTTTACCTTGTAACTAATCTCCTGAAGAACTTGTTGCTTATGAACTCTAATAGCTGATCTTTCTACCTTTTTTTTTCACTTTTTCTTTGGGTCAACAGCCTTGCAATTGCAAAAGAAGGGGAGCTAACAATTGGTACCATCGATGATATCCAGAAGCTTCACATTCGCTCCATTCCTCTTGGGGAACATGCACGCCGTATCTGCCATCAGGAGCAGTCTCGCACCTTTGCTATATGCAGTTGGAAGTACAACCAGTCAAGCACAGAAGAATCTGAAATGCACTTTATCCGATTGTTAGATGACCAAACTTTTGATTTCATATCAACTTACGCACTCGACCAATTCGAGTATGGTTGCTCCATTCTCAGCTGCTCATTCTCTGATGATCTTAATGTGTATTACTGTGTTGGGACTGCCTATGTTGTGCCGGAGGAGAGCGAACCGTCAAAGGTGATTTGTTTTTGGAGATGCTTATACTTGGTAATTTTAGTTTGCAAAACTATATAGCTGTCATCAGTGTGTTATGAATAGTCAAAATCTCTGTTTTTAGTATCTTACGATACACGATATGTATCCCTATACGATACACGATACATGAGTAAAACGATACGAATCTTACCTTTGTATCATAAATGTCCTGTATCCCAATCGTATTGTTATGTATCCCAATACGATTTGCGAATCTTATGATAGCGATACAGAGTTGAAAATTTTTAGACCAAATTTTTAGCAAAAATCACTTTAATTCCGAACTCTTTTGGGCTTTCAATTGTAATACTCTTCTCTGACCCTTTTGAAAGGATTGAAAATCAAAATAACAAAACCCTAAAGTAATTCTAACCATTTTTAATTCCTTCGCTTGTGCAATCCACCACTTCTTCCCCTTGTGTGACCTCCCTTCCCCCCTCTTCCCCTCCTTTAACTTTTGCAAATCTCGTTAAGCTTCTTTCATTGAATTGCTTTGATCCTATGCAACATTCATTTGAAGTTTTTTTGTCATTAGATTGTTTTGCTAACTTAGTGATAATTATTATGGAATATTGAAGCTGGCTAGACCGACGCACATTAGTATACTCACTCAGAAAATTTTATGCATATTAAATGATGGTTTTCAATTTATTTAATGTTCACATTATCAATATTTTTTTAACAAAAATTCTATATTTGTTTCGAAAGTTATTGGACTCTTTAAATAGCATGTTGTTGTGTCTCGCCTAATACTGTGACCGAATTGAAAAATTTGACGTCTGAGTCGTGGACTGCGACCGAGACTTTGGACCATGAATTGAAAAGTCTAATACGTTTAATTTATTCTTACATTTCTTTTCTCTTTCACGTTGCGACATTACCGCGAAAGGCAAATTTTTTATCATCGGACAACGTAATTATGTCATAAACTTGGTTTAAAACCATAATATGTTGTATAATTGATTGTAAAGTGTGCTCATTGGATTTATTTAGGTTTTCGATACACGATACGTATCCCGATTTGACACCTGTGGTCAAAATAGAAAGGTTTAAAGGGATCGTGACCTCTCCTTAGTTGAGCTCCATGTTAAGATCCCTTATTTTAGAAGTCCCCCAGTGGTAAATATAGTAAATATATTAACTCGCAAGTATGCATGCGCGCACACATGCTGTCATGATTATTGGTTTCATCTTAAATGTTGATTGCTGTTATTGAACAATGCTCTACACTTACCGGCCCTTAGCACCGGCCAAGTACAAGCCATACATTGCATGGCTTGTACAATGGTGGGGCCCACCCCATGATACAAGCCATGCAATGTAAGGCCTGTACTTGGCCGGTGTTAAAAGGCGGTAATTGTAGCATTTTTCATTGTTATATCCCTTATGAAAAAGTCCCTCTTGAGCCTTTTTGTTTGAATCTGACCTAAGAACTGTGTTTCTTTGTCATGATGATCATGCCTCTCATAGTAGCTGTGCTGCCCAATTCAATCAACGAGCATGAAATAGATATCGGATCCAACAATTGTTATTTGATTTTACTTAACTAGTTTCAGACAGGTAGGTTTTGGGCCCAGGTCCTTGAAATTGATAATAATGCATTTGGGGCCCCATATTTGGACACCCTAACCATGACTTGTTCCTCCCCCCATCCCCTTGCTCTAGTGTTAACTTCCTCCTTGTATTTTATAATGGATTTCTACCATTGCACTAGTGTTATGGCGTTTGAAGCTGGAATTAAAATGCTGTTTATTTTCATTCTTTGTTTGAGTCTTTGTTCTCTCTTTTTGAAAGAGGGAGGGTTGTTCTTTCTTTATTATTTCATACCTACACCTGTAGCTGAAGAGGACCACAACTAGATCTAGTGGGGTCCACCTGTAGGCACCACAAACTGAACCTGACTGCTCGACGCATGCTTTTATGGTAACAACTGATGTGGTCTTATCTCTGTTTTAGTAAGGTGAAGCTGCATATTGTTTTTTTTATTCTTCACTTCCCTACGATATCCCTCATCGTTGATTTTTTTTGACCGACTTAGTTCTGTCTCTCTTTTATTACTCTGAGTGGCTTGTCTTCCTCTTCTGCTTATCTCGAACTTGATTTGCCATCTTCTTTCTTTATTTGTTTCAATTATGTTTTGTATCTCTTATATCTTTCTTTCATTGATGAAAAATTGCAGGGCCGAATACTGGTTTTTGTTGTTGAAGATGGGAAATTACAACTCATTGCTGAGAAGGAAACTAAGGGGTCTGTTTATTCTCTAAACGCCTTTAATGGCAAATTGCTTGCTGCTATCAATCAAAAGATTCAGTTGTACAAGTGGATGCTGCGTGATGATGGTACCCGTGAGTTACAATCTGAATGCGGACATCACGGACACATACTCGCTCTTTATGTACAAACTCGTGGTGATTTCATTGTTGTTGGTGATTTGATGAAATCAATTTCTCTGTTGATTTATAAGGTATCTAGAAACATTCATATACCCTTCCCCTTTCCCTTTTCTTGTTCTTTGTGTTAGCAAATTCTGTTTTCCAGATATAGTTGTAACTCCATAATTGCTGATCGCGATTTGGTGTTTGTATTTAGCACGAGGAGGGTGCTATCGAGGAGCGAGCCCGCGATTATAATGCAAACTGGATTTCGGCAGTGGAGATTCTCGATGATGACATTTACCTTGGCGCTGAAAATAATTTCAACCTCGTCACAGTCCGTAAAAACAGTGAGGGTGCCACCGATGAGGAGAGGGGCCGCCTCGAGGTGGTTGGTGAGTACCATCTTGGCGAATTTGTTAACCGGTTCAGACACGGCTCGCTCGTCATGCGATTGCCGGATTCTGATGTGGGCCAAATCCCGACAGTCATCTTCGGCACAGTCAACGGAGTTATCGGAGTTATCGCTTCGCTACCTCACGAACAATACGCATTTTTGGATAAGCTACAGACAAATCTGAGGAGGGTGATAAAGGGCGTGGGAGGATTGAGCCACGAGCAATGGAGGTCCTTTTACAACGAGAAGAAAACGGTGGACGCTAAGAGTTTCTTGGATGGAGATCTGATTGAGTCATTCCTCGATCTTGGCCGGAATAAAATGGAGGACATTTCAAAGGCAATGTCCATCTCAGTGGAGGAACTTATGAAGAGAGTAGAAGAGTTGACAAGGTTGCATTAGTAAATGTGATACCTTACAGTGAATGGAGGGTGAACACCGTTTCTGTATGTCTATTATGTGCTTATTTATTACATTATGTTTATAAGATAAATGCTAAAGGTTCCAGGCTTCAATTTTAACTGCCAACGTGGGGGGTTTGGCTGCGTATTTCTCATATTTTGAGCGATTATGTGAGAATTATGGAATACAATGTTTTCTTTGTTGACCGTGTGTTGTCAAAGACGAGTACACTGCCTATAGTGTGATGTTTCATTAGCTGTACATTGTTCTGCAAAAGCACTCTAGTTTGTTAACTCTAGTATATCATTTCATCACCCCATTCTCTCTACAAACTTCTCCGCATCTCTAATTTTAATAAGCTCTTAATGCTAAGAATAACACAGCCTACTTCCCCAACCAGTACTACAACTACTCCCTCCTCACTATCATGTTACCATTTCCGAACCCTAACTTTGTTCATGTTTTAAAAACCAAACATTATAATTCTTGGAATTTGTACATACTTGGAGAGAAGTTAAAGCAAGTGGGTATTATGGGTGTGCATCGGAACTGGAAAAAATGATAAATCGAACCAAACTGGGTGCATTGGATTAGGTTGATTTGGTTTTTTAACCTATTGGTTCGATACCAATTCCAAAAATTATAAAACCGTCTTTTTTTGTTTGGTTCCTTGTTCCAAAACAAACTCAAACTGAATCGAACCCAATCATAAACCGATCGATCAGGAATCAAACCAAGAACCTAGATCAAACTAGAACCGATTGGATGCTAACATGTTGCTTAAGCATTATATATATTAATAATGCTACATTTTCCTCTTTAATTTAAATATCATAAATTAATTATGACTCGTGAGATTTGGATAAAATTTTTAATGTTTAAGTGTCTTTTTTAAGTTTGAGGAAAATTTATTGGTTTATTTATTTTTAAATACATTTTTGGAATCGTGAACCAATTCGAACCAACTTAAGAACCGTTGGTTCAGATTGGTTCGGTTCCAAACATAATCGGTTCCGGTTCGTAATATGTGGAATCGGTCAATTTTGGTTATAGGTTAGTAGTGAAACCGAACCAACACAAAATGTGTGCCATAGTTGGTATAGTAAGTTATCATAGTGATAATGCATAGTACAAATTTCTATCTTGTTGACTTCTTAATAAATTTTGTCATCTATCTTGATGATTTGTGAAGAATTCCAAGTCTGTTATGTGATGCGAGGAAGAAGTTTTTGGTGAATTTGTGGTGTTAGGAAAAACTTAGCGACTTCTCATTGGATTGCCATTGTTTTTGATATATTTGCACCGAATGTAAAGTGCGACAATATTCTGACGGGTTTTCAGATTTAGTGATTTTTTGTGTGTACTAGGGCTTAAAGTTCCCCTTTATGTTATATATATATATATATATATATATATATATATATATATAGGGAGACTCAAGTGCGGACGTGTCCAGTGCGGACACGGTGCAACCGAATTTTTAAAAAATACCTTCCGACACTTTCTTGAAATGATTTTTTAATGGGTTAATAACATTTCAATGAACACCCCCCCTTAAAAATCAGCTCAAAATGATTTGCTTTTTTTACTATTTTTATAAAATCCCTCAAAATTTGTCGTTTTTAGCTACTTAAATTAATCCATAAAAATAATCACTTCAAAAAATGGCGGGAGGGATTTTTTAAAAATTCGTCCACACCATGTTTGCACCAGACATGTCCGCACCCGAGTCGGACTAGAGAGAGAGGGAGAGAGATTATTGTTGTTGGTGGTGAGGTTACAGTTAAAGTGGTGGGTGGTGATATGGCTAGGGTTGGAAATAATGAGTTGAAAAGTAATTTTATGTATTGTGTGGTGTTAAAAGATTTGGCGGGTTTAAATTTCATTTGTATACTCTAAAAGTGGGGCATCTCCTTATGGATAACATTAATATAAGCTGTCTTAAATTTTTAAGTTCGTTGGAAAGAAAAAAAAAGGTACATTGGAAAAAGCTAAAAACAAATTTGGCAATAGTAATTCTTTCTTTCGCATGAGATATCCCTTTAAAAATGATTAATGATACACTTGTAGTTAGTATCGGATTAATACTGAATATACCTTGTGTTTATCGTACTATGATTGAGTGACATCATGTTATAATACATGCAAAGCGCATTTCGCGCTTACCTGAAGCTAACCACATGTGTGAAAAGCTTTATTCTTCAAAAATTATTTGGTGCTTATTTTTCTTGGTGAGATATGCTTTATGTGGAAAGCATCACTTCCTCGGTACAAAACATTTTAGTATTTAAAGAGGTAAATTATGCCCCTTTTACAATTTGACACTCTTAACTCAATGGGTTCTTCCTCAGCCCGTTACATTTTACCCATTTCATCAATGAAGCGTCTCATTAACACTAATACTCTATTTGGTGGCATAAAATTTTATAGGAGCTTTTATGGTCTAGTCCTTGGACTAACAATTTTGAACAAAAAATCGGGCCCAACAAATTTTAAACGATTAGGTCCAACATATAAATACCCCGAAATTAAAACAAAAATGCACTTTTCAGAAATCAAAGCACCAAAAACACTCTTCGATCAAAACTCTTACTCTCTTCGATCAAAACCCTAACCGTACTGTCTGTTCGATCAAAACACAAAAATAATTCTCATTCTCAATCAAAATTTTGTCAACAACATATAAATACCCCTGAATTCCAATACATACACACTTCACATTAATTAAATGGATCAAACCCTAATCGTTGAAGTTCTACCGAGCATTTCACATTCTCAATCAAATTCTTCTAAACACCACTAGCAAGTATGGATATATTCTCATATATACGTTCTTAAGTTTTGTACTTAAGATTATACCATACACTATGTATATGTTCTTCTCTTAGCATTTTATTTCTGATATCACCTGTTTGTCCTTGTGTATTTTGTGTTCTCATATGTATAAATTTGTAGACATTACACATGGACTGTTGAAATCACATTCTTCTTCTTCATGATATGAAAAAAATACATTTATTTCCCTGATTTTAAATGCAAAACACACTTTTTGCATGTTAGATATATGTATTTCATCATTGTACATTTCCTCTTGTATACATCATTTATCGAGGACTAGGAATATATATATGATTGGAATATGTATTTACAAGCCCTGTTTTATTGCGTGTACTATGTGTATTTTGCTGTACTTTCAAAAAGTACACGCAAAATCCACAGAGTACACGCACATTGAAATTGAATTTCTCAGTCCAATATGCGTGTACTTTTATATTTTATACGTGTACTCTATACAATATATATTTCAAATCCATATTTGATCAATCCTATGTTATTTTGGTCCGCGCCAGCTGCATTTGAATGATATTCCATTAGCTTGTAAGAAGTATTATTGTTGTATTATACATGATTGTAATATGTACATGTACAAGCCTTGTTTTATTGCGTGTATAATGTGTATTTTGCGTGTACTTTCAAAAAGTACACGCAAAATCCACAGAGTACACACACATTGATATTGAATTTCTTAGTCCAATATGCGTGTACTTTTATATTTTACACGTGTACTCTATACAATAGATATTTCATATCCATATTTGATGAATCCTATGTTATTTTGGTCTCTGCCAGCGGCATTTGAATGATATTCCATTAGCTTGTAAGAAGTATTATTGTTATGTTAATGTTTAGGAGTTATTTTGGTCCGTGCTAACGGCATTTGAATGGTATTCCATTCGTTTGTAATAAGTATTATTGCGTGTACTTTGGTATTTTTGCGTGTACTTTTTTGAAAGTACACGTAAAATTGACAAAGTACACGCACATTGAAATTGAATTTGTTCAATCCAATATGCCTGTACTATTATGTATTATGAGTGTACTTTTATGATTTGTTGTGTTATTGTTTAGGAATCATACGAGTGACCATGTTCAACTACAAAATTGCTTCTTGCACCTTTGAAGATCTTAACAATACAAAACCTTTCACATTGAGAGTCAATAGTACTAATGATGACGAAATTCGTTTTCTCCTTCGCATGAATGATAGAGCTAAAAGGTTACTTGGTTTCTACAACTATTATGAAGACATCAAGTGCACTTTTGATGTGCAACAACTTCAAGTAACTGAATCGAAAGCGAAGGATTTAGCTAAACGAATTGAGCAGTATTGCTTAAGAGGTTTTGAAAACGTTGGCGCTTTTAGCATGGAGCTATTGTATCACTTCTTTTCTGGATATGTTAGGAAGAGAGAATCTTGGTTTTTGACTTGTCAAACAACATCTATTAGGTATTACCATGAAACAGACGATATATATTGCCGCCTTTAGCATGTATTTTATTGAGACTTGTATGAATTGTTTACGAGAATATAACATGTACTTTTGTTAAGTACGCTTGTATTTTATTATTTTATTGTATGTTTTATTCTAATTGGCATGTATTATATTTTTTGTACATGTAAATTATCATTATAGGTAGTAATTTAAATTTTGTTTATAGATCAATAGAATGGGGATGAAGATAAGGAAAGTACAACAAAAAGAGTAGTTCTGAAGAAAGTTCTTCAAGCAATTCTAGTTCTAGTGTTGCTTTGGAATCTACACATGCTGCTAAGAAGAATGACCAGCATAGATAAAATTTTATTAGTTTTTTTTCATGATTATCATGGTATTAAAGAGAAAAGAAATGATAGGCATATTGAACTGCTTAAGAAGACTTCATTCTAATGCCTACTACAAAGGGGAAGTAGTAGAAGCGGACCACAAGAAGACTGATAAAATTATTTTATCCATTATCAAGCTGTACAACGAGGAAACCAGAAGTTTCCATATTAAGAGTAGGATTGAAATAAGGCCAACAGATATAAGTGAAATATTTGGCATACCAATGGTAGAGGGGCAAAAATCAATAGAACTGAAAAAGAGATTGACTTCGTCTAAAAAACTTGAATTAGTTTCCCGATAATTCACTCGTAAAATAGGAAAGTCAGAAATATTGAAGGGTTTGAAGAAATCGGTCGAGTTGGACACATATGATGGCATTGGCGATTTTATAAAACTTGTTTGTCTCCACTTCTTGACAATGTTGTTTTTCTCCAACTCAAACTTCACACTAAAAGAATTTTTGACAAAATACATCAACAATATTAATGAAATGAATAGCTATGATTGGGCATCTGTTGTGCATGAGTTTCTCATAAATTCACTTGACAAAATAGCAAGTTCAAAACCTAACACAACAACACGATGTGTCATTTCCCTATTGGTGAGCAAAACAACATCGATATATTTATAAATATTCACACCAATTCACGCGTGTAGTTTGTAAAAATCAAATGAACCGTAGTAGTATTACAGTTACCATGGTTGTAATATCACTTGTACTTTAAAAGTACCACTAATATTTAAACCAATTTAAGCGTATACTTTATAAATATCATGTGTATTTTAATAGTAGTCGTGATATTTATAAAGTACACGTGCTATTTACAAAGTATACATGTACTTTGTAATTATCAAAACTGTATTTTGAAAGTACACGTGATTTTTACATAGTACACATGTACTTTCTATATATAAATACACGTGTACTTTGTTAATATCACGTGTACATTCAAGTACACTTGTCATATTTACAAAGTACACGTGTACATTCACACCAATTCACACGCGTACTTTGTAAAAATCACGTGTACTTTTATAGTACACATGACATTTATAAAATACAAATGAACCTTAATAGTATTATAGTTACCAGGGTTGTAATATCACTTGTACTTTCAAAGTACCACTGATATTTAAACCTTAGCAGTATTACAGTTACCATGGTTGTAATATCACTTGTACTTTCAAAGTACCACTGATATTTAAACCAATTCAAGCGTGTACTTTATAAATATCACGTGTATTTTAAAACTAGTCGTGATATTCATAAAGTACACGTGTTATTTACAAAGTATACATGTACTTTGTAATTATCAAAACTATATTTTGAAAGTACACGTGATTTTTACAAAGTACACGTGTACTTTTATATATAAATACAAGTGTACTTTGTTAATATCACATGTACATTCAAGTACACTTACTATATTTACAAAGTACACATGTACATTCAAAGTACACTTATTAATATCATTTTGTTTTTTGCATGATCACAGTATTGGGTTTGTGAGAAGTTAGATACAATTCCTCCTGTTGAAAATAAGAAAGAGAAGACACCAAAATCTCTTAGCTGGAATTTGTCATCTTTGAAATATTGGTTTGCGGTGATGTAATACCCCAAATTTTTATAGCATTTAATTATGCGATTAATTAAATTAAATTGGGATATTAATTTAATATTAATTCGGATTTAAAAATAAATATTTACTAGCGTGACGAGAGTTAATATTTATATGTTTAATATTACTGGATGAGTAAAGTAATATATGAGATTTAAGTCATTAAAAATTATCACGAGTAAATAATACGATAATTATAGAAATTAATTTGGGACGAGCATGTGTCGTGTCGGGACTAAACTAATGGAATAAAGAGTAATTTTATTATAAGTTGCCCGTATGGTCATTTCGAGTGCGCCAAGGTGTCCGAAAGGGTTGAGATAGTCAGAAAAGTGTACCCGGGGGTTTAGTTTGGGTCTTGAACAATTTTTGGCCTAACCAGTAACCCGAGATAACATTTCTCCAAAAGTTTCTTAAATTGAGAGGACATAACAACAAGTTGATTGTCAATCTTATCAATTTCATCCGATTCCACATCAGAGTCATCATCCGAATCAAATTGTTGTTTAACTACCTTATGCTTATTGTTTTAGCATATGCAGTTTTAAAAGCAACTTTAGAAGTATTGGTCAACTCATTCTTAGCATAAGATGTGAGAGTCTTCCTAAAGGTTGATTCAAGTTCTATTGTTCTCAATTTAGAGCATCGCAATTCAAGTGTGAGAGATGGATCATTAATCTCTTCTATGATATAACGTTTAAGATCAAATCTCGAGGCTAGGGACCTTATAATTTTAGAACACACATATGTAATACCCCATACATTTATAGATATTTAAATTACATATGTGGGTGTAATTAAATAAATTGAGGAATTACTGTGAATAATAATTTTTGGAGTTTATGAGTGTTAGATGATTACCAACGCGTGTTACATTTACTTAGGGGACTAAGTAAATGAGTCAGAATGTTTTTATATCATGTCACAGTTGGGTTAAGGGACGAGTGATAGTTTACGTTGTAGAAAATGCGTGTTGAGAAGTGTCGGGTACGACTAGTGAATTTTATTTAAGTAACTCGGATGGAGATTTCGAGTGCACGATTGGTTTTGGAATTTCCGAGATAGTCAAAATAAAATATCCAGGGGTAGTGTTTAGGTTTCGAGGACTTTTGGACTAGTGGGGACTCGCAATTGAGTAAACAAGTCATTTTTGGGTTTATAAGGGACAAGCCCTTATTTCTCTCTTATAAGTCAAGAGAGAGAGGAAGAGAAAGAAAGAAAAGAGAGAAAAGACGAAGGAAATAAAGGAAGAAGGAAAAGAGGAGAGAAAAGGGGATTTCCGGCCAAACTCCGCGGGATTCGACTCAAGGTCGTCGGATTTTATCCATGAGGCAAGTATTTACTTGCTTTATTTAGTTGTGTGTGTATCTCATACTATAGTTGGTAGACTATACGATTTTTAGGTTAGAACCCTTAAAATAAATTTGGAAAAATTGATTTTGAGTTTACAAATTGATGTATTGTTAACTCTTGATGACTTCTAGTGTTAAACCCATGCTAATGGTGTGTAGAAATGGTTAGAAATGATAAACTAGGGTTTTAATGGTTTTAGGGTTTAAATCTAAGAGAAATGGTTTAATACCACAAATTAATTGATTTTTTAGTTATAAATCAGTGTTAGGATAATTATAGTGTTGTTGGTTGAGATTAGAAACCACAAATCGAAGAATGGGTTGATATTTGGGTATTTTGGATAAGATAAAATCGACCAAACAATGAGCTCCGAATAGGGATAATCGATTCGGGTTTATACCGAATTGATTAGCATAAGGGGAACTGTAAGGCTATTTCAGGATGAATCGATTCAGATTGAGACCGAATCGATTCGCCTTTGAGTACCTGCTTGTAGAACACTTTTTGAATCAATTCGAATTGAGACCGAATTGATTCGCTATCCCGAATCGATTCGCATTAGGGGCAAATCGATTCGCCTTTGCTGAATTTGACAGTTTTCTTCCCTCAAGAGCATGGGGAGTTAAATTCTAACTTGGAGATTTTTATAGGGGATTCTAGCTGTGATAATAGGACTCCTAGATGACGGAATTGAGGGTGAGTAAACCTTGGATTGAAAGAGAGAACCCAGATGAGGATATGCACTTTGAGACCGCATCCTCGAGTTATAGCTCGGTGGGATGGTTATTATACCTTTGATTGTAAAATAGGTATAAATATACTTGTTGCTTATAGTATATTGCTAGTAGATGAAAATGAGATATCATATAAAGTAGACTTGTGTAAAGTGAAAAGAATGAATAAGGTGTTATTCTCCTTCCGGTAGATTTATATCCGAATTTATATGAATGTGAATCATAGGTTCTAGTGAGAACTATATATATACAGGATTTTATAATATGTGTTATTTACTGAGGGCCTAATGGATCTCGACGATTAACATTGTCATGTAGTAGTGTATCACGGGGGTTGCTTGTTTGGATTTAGCTTCGCGAGACACCTCACGTAAGAAACGTAGCGCAATGTTGGTAATGGGGAGAAGTTTAGTCCTCAATACTCAGGTTAATGAGGATTTTTAGAAGATGGGTGCAATAGATTAGTTAGGCAGGGTAGCTTAACTAGGTTGTTTAAAAACGTATGCGATAGGTGTGCACTATTAGAAGAGGGGCGAGGTGTATCTCTTGAGAGTGTGATACCCGTTTAAATATAAGAGATTTCATATTTTAAAATATGACATGTATGCACTTGCTAATAATTTTCAAACTCGAACGCTGACCCGTTTCTCTATTTTCCCCTCTCTTGCTATATATGTGTAGAATCTCTACAGCGAAAATATTGCGACTTCTAAAATAAAATCCAATTTTAATTAATCCCAAATTTTAGTTAAACCCTAAAACATGCATCTAGAGGATTTATCCAATAAAATAAAGCATGCAGGATCAAATAAACAATTTCACGAAAAATCCCCCAAAGGAGCAAAATCTTTTTTTTTTCACTATAATTTGTAAAAACGGTTACACGGATTACAATAAAAATAAGAGCGATATACGAACTACCCTCAGGCGTCGGTTTAGATGTCTCGGTTAAAATCCACCGCAAGAACTCCAGGTGGTCAATAATGAAGAATAAAATGGCTTCTCCACAAATTCGTCGGATGAAACTTTTCCTTTCTAAGAGGGCAGCAATGAAGAAGAGAGACGACCTCTCCATAAGATACTCCTGATGAGTAAAAACGACCCTCTTGAAGGTTTAAAGATTCACATACATAGATGGGAGTGTTTATGTGAATAAACAAGGCATTAAAACCTTAAAAGGTGAAGTCTGATTCTGGGCTATTTTCGCAGAATTTGTGTTTGCAAAAAAACTTGAAAAACGTGTAGGGATGAACCAGATATTCATACAAAAATCGAGGCGGCGGCATCGCTCGAACGAGATAGACATCTCGCTCGAGCGAAGGACACGTGTCGTTCGAACGACTTCTCACGAGATGCTTATCTCGCTCGAACGACAGTGCTAGCTCATTTAAACGAGCTCGTCGACCAAGGCACGCCACTTATACACTTAGAACAAATCATGCTTTTAATAAAAATAATTCAGACTTCGAAAAAACATTTTCTGAAAAATTTCCCATATATTTATGCAAATATAAACAACTCCAATAAAACCATTTTACCAATATTGCGTAGTGAATTAGTCGGAATGAGCTGAGCAGCACGTCCCCCGTAGCATGATGCACGTGGAGATGATGGATGTATTAGATTCGGATAAAGGCCGTCGTGGATGATCGTGTTGACGTGCCGAAATAGAGGTATCAGACATACAAATTATGATCTAGGAAAAACAGAAAATTCATAGATTCTACCCCGGACATTTATAAAATTATGTCCTTACAAATCTCCCCCTATGTCTATGCCGGTACATACATAAAAAATCCGAATTATGCAATCTCCCTACAACAAATGATATACAAGATAATATCCCCATTAAACTCTCTAAATGAGAATACTAAATGACATGTCTTCAATCAAACTTCAACATCTTCAAATCTTTAGCTCTTCAAAAACTCCCAACGCTTTTCTCATCAAGGTGTGAAACGTAATGATCATCAATCATCTTTGTACCTACACACATGAGATAAAGCAAAAAGCCTTCGTGACGCATCGAGTTTGAAATGATATAAGAGTAAATCATTAATAAATCAAATCTCCCCCATAATACAAAAACTCCCCCATAACATGATAATTCTTACTCCCCGTTTTTATGATGTCCCCAAATAGACAGATAAGAAGAAAAAATCAAAACATGGAGTGTCACGATAAAATACATAGTAAATATGGATCAAGCTACGTGCATACAAAGGTAAGTCGAAAAAATATCCACAAACTATTTTTGGATTTTTCAAAATTTTCATACAAAAATAAGATACTAAAAATCACACTATGGATTTAAACTCAAGCAACCAAGTCATGGAAACGGAATGTATGGGTGTGAAAACATTCGATAGGTAAATAAACTCAATCAATCATATGTGCACGATGAATACGTGTACTCCTAACGAATGAACATCAAAAGTATCCTTAGGTGTAAAAATTGTTGAATTTAGATGACATCATCTTAATCAAATCAACAAATTAAAGTCTAAATGATTTCCACACCAATAACATCCAAAATTATTTAGTGCCATTTCGAGAGATTTTCAAAGGACGTGCAAACCCATTGATATATCCATCCAAAACTCCCTCATATATAATAATGCAATTTTATTTTTCTACTGAGGTTCTAAATTCTCAACTTAGGGAAAGCCTATTGGCCCAAAATTTTGGCATATTTCAACTTTTATTGCCTTAATTTTTTATGCGGGCTCCTTTCAAATGATGGCTTTCACGACGTGATTATTAATCACCCACAGACCTTTCCCGTGTCACTCATCATTTTTTTCAAATATAAATAAATTCCTTACGGGCAATGATTTTTACATGCACTACTTTTATTACTCTCGTATTATTGCACTTGGATCGTTTTAAGGACAGGATTGAGATGAAAACACCCAACCAACATGTGATACGACAAGCACAATAATCAAATAAATTCGTGCATGTGTGCAATAAAGGAAATCATGAGTCAAACATGTAGGAAGTATCACTTAATTATATCTTAATGACTCCAAACATTATAAAACACAAAGGTGACATGATATATTGTCTCAAAACACTATCAAATAGTCACATGGATAAATGGAATGAAATTGTGACTCGGTCATCCTAAGTGTTTATCAATAAATGGTGCAAACAAAATACAAAAATCTTTTTGGATTTTCAAAAATTTTATCAATTTTTTTTTTTTTTTGTATTTTTCAAAATTTTCAAACAGAAAAAAGTATAACTACAAAATGATACGACCACCAATAGGCATATAATATCGATATGAGCAACATCCTATGCTAGCAAACAGTAATCACACAAGAGAATCCATAATGAAAGCTGATCAATGCAGTGTTATCAATTAAGCATGGATACCAAGAATAACTGCATATAAACTGACCAGAAGCAACCCATCAGTTCCAAAAACCTAAGCATATGAACACCGGGTACTGAAATCAGAAGGGAAGCAAAACCAAAATTTCTAGAAAGGTCGCTCGAACGACAAGGGCATGTCGCGAGATGCGACTTCGCGAGAGACAGAGCTGTCGCTCAAACGACATATACATCTCGCTCGAACGAGAAAATAAAAAATTCCTAGAATGCCCAGAAAATCATACAGTTTTGCCCAGTGCAAAAATTTCGTGAAAACAGTACCTGTAAGGGGCAAACAGATCCAAAACAATGCTTAAAACAGTAACGAAACACACAAATGCAACAAGTAAACCAATGCGCGCTACATCAAACTGATTCATAATACTAGAAAGAATATAACATGATGCGTCTCTAGTGTATGACAAACATCCAACACAATCAACCAAAAGATTTCACATGGGATGTGTGAGCAAACGGGAATCGTGGACAAATAAACCATAAGCCTCTAAATCCGATTTTCTAACCCAAATTGATTTGTAACGGAGTGTGGGGGTTTGGGGAATCAAATTTATTCTTTTATTAACCTTCCTATGTCCATTTAAAAGCTTGTAACAAAAGCACCTAAGATGACCTTGCCTACCGCAATGTGGGCAAGTGTAAATTGGGCGGTGTGTGTTACCTAAAGGTGGCCCTCTCCTAAAATTTCTCGGTTGCTCTCTCCGAATTTGCCTAGGTGGGTCTCTCCTAATGATCCTAAGAGGTTCTCTCACGATGTTACTAGGGGGATATTTCCTAACAAACTTAGGTGCCTCTTTCTTAACAATCCTAGGAGGCTTTCTGACACGTGTGGGAATGGGTACAACATATTTTTCAAGACCAATATCACCCCTATCCTTTTTTATCTCAACGGTGCCTAAAATCTTATCAAGTTTTTCAGACCTAGACTCCAAATCAAATTTCACCTTACTTGAATCTTTCAATTTCACCTCAAGTTCACCTATCCTAGATTCAAGTACATGTCTAAAATCCTCAAATTCATAGTCTCCATCAACCCTATAAGACTATCTCTCTCACCCTCAATATATCCTAATTTCTCTTTAAGCATCTCCTCACGTGCCCTAAGATCCTTAATTAGTGCATCAGTATTATCATTATCTAAAGCACGTTTCTTCAATTCAACTTTAAGTTTCAAGTTTGCCTTTTTTGTCTTTAAAGATTCAAAATACAAATTATTGTAGGAAACTTGCAACTCACTTAATTCTTCTTCTTCCTCCTCACTCTCATCACTAATCACACGGATGGGAAGCTATCTCCTAGAAGCATAAAAGACTTCTTCTTCCGAATCACTGTCACTAAGGGTAGAAACATGAAAAATCGGTATATTCAATTTCTTCTTTAAATTTGTGGTACACTCATCTAACGTGTGACTAACTCCCTCACAACAAGGACACCTCTCAGTTCGTTTTCAACAGAAGATTTAAAATAAGAGTTCGTGTGAAATTTCCAATTAACTTTTTCAAAAATTTGACATCGAAGATCATCAAAACCACCAAAAGCCATTTTTGTTAAAAATCAGGATCAAAACACAATAACTTAGTGCAATAGGCTCTGATACCAATTTGTAGACGTGAGTAGACAAATTGTATTAGAAAGTAAATCCTCAAAAATCAGTATCACGCAATAAATTAGCGTAACTCGCTCTGATACCAATTTGTAGAATCGCTACAGCGGAAATATTGCGACTTCTAATATAAAATCCAATTTTAATTAATCCCAAATTTTAGTTAAACCCTAAAACATGCATCTAGATGATTTATCCAATAAAATAAAGCATGAAGGATAAAATAAACAATTTCAGGAAAAATCCCCCAAAGGGTCAAAACCTTTTTATTTTCACTATAATTTGTAAAAACGGTTACACGGATTACAATGAAAATAAGAGTGACATACGAATACCCTCAGGTGTCGATTATGATGTCTCAACTGAAATCTCCCGCAGGAACTCCAGGTGGTCATTAATGAAGAAGAAAACGGCTTCTCCACAAATTCGTCTACTGGAACTTTCCCTTTTCAGGAGGGCAGCAATGAGTAAGAGAGACGGCTTCTCCACAAGATACTCCAAATGGGTAAAAACGATCCTCTTGAAGGTTTAAAGATTCACATACATAGATGGGAGTGTTTATGTGAATAAATAAGGCATTAAAACCTTAAAAGGTGAAGTCTAATTCTAGGTTATTTTTGCAGAATTCGTGTTTGCAAAAAGACTTAAAAAACGTGTAGGGATGAACCAAATATTTATACGAAAATCGAGGCGACTGCGTCGTTCAAACGAGATAGGCATCTCGCTCGAACGAAGGACATGTGTTGTTCAAACGACTTCGCACGAGATGCTTATCTCGCTCGAATGACAGTGCTAGCTCATTTGAACGAGCTCGTCAACCGAGGCACTCCACTTATACACTTGGAAAAAATCCTTCTTTTGATAAAAATAATTCAGACTTTGAAGAAACATTTTCTGAAAAATTTCCCATATATTTATGTAAATACAAACAACTCCAATAAACCCATTTTACCAATATTTCTTAGTGAGGTAGTGGGAATGAGCTGAGCAACACATCGCATGTAGCATGATGCACGTGAAGATGATGGATGCATTAGATTCAGATAAAGGCCGTCGTGTATGATCGTGTTGACGTGCCGAATGTAGCGGTATCATACATACAAACTGTGATCTTGGGAAAATAGAAAATTCCTAGATTCTACCCTGGACATTTATAAAATTATGTCCTTACAATATGTATATGTATATAGGTGTCCAGACACAAGGATGCCTGGATGATGATTCCTTCGAGTCAGACGTTTGCTGCAGCAGATGTGGTTGCAAGCATGTTTATTATAGACGCTTCTATCCTTGTAATCTAGATAGTAGGTACTGTAGAAACACTCGGGCTAATAGCGCAATTGTATTCATTTATTCTTTTATCGTATTTTAGTTTGCGAATTCGATTTGGTTGTATTATGTTGCACCGAGAGTTCGGTTATTTTGTTTCATTTGAGTTGTTGCTTATAAACTGTTGTGATTGATTTATTTGAATGTTTTGGTTAAAAAGATTAGTTAAATAAAGTTTTGACGCCAGCCTAATAGATTAATAGTAAATAAATTGGTTTTCGACAGTTATGTTGAGAATGAACCATATGTGATTCCTGTTTTAATCTGGTAAAGGATTGATCACCCGATATTTTATTAGGCGGGGTGTCACAGATGCTATTAGAGCATCAGGTTCTAGTGTCCTTAGGAATCTGTGCGGACGTACTATGCTTTCAGTGTTTCTTTCTATTTGATATAGAGCCTTATGATTAGGATTGTTGATTCCTGTTGTGAGATTTCGTTCTCCTGCTATTATGTAAGATTGTAGTAAATCTTTTGCGCGCTCATTTGAGATTTGTGTGTTGATCGATGAAGGGCGACCACGGAAGGCCGTTATGAGGGCAGCAGGAGGTGGGGCTTAGTTTGAGCTATAAGTTGAAGTTACGAACAAGGACTACATTAGAGGTCACTCCCTTTGTGGCATTGTCATGGGTTGCTAAAAAAATTACTAAAGTATAGTAGTTATACTTATCCAAGTACCTCTATAGTAGAGAGTGGTGCTAAACTTGACCTACCCAGTGAAGTAAATTGGGAAAAAGTTTGAAAGGGTCTTTGATAAGGACCATACGTTGAAGTTAAGTCATGCGGAGGCAATGTAGCTTTACTCAGTGGAAGTAAAGCTTTGGCTTAGAGCGGGGTATAAGAATGCCCAGATGTGAAAATTTGAGGAGATTTTTTTCACTCGTTGGAGCAATGTCGAAATGGTGGGAACGGTAGTCACAATATTTGGGGGAGCTGGATGTTTTGCTTATAGAGGGATCTTACGGATGGTTTTAATGCGAGTTCTTTTGATTTATTATAAATGAAGAGAATGTAGTTCCTGAATTATTCATATGAGGATCGGTCAGAGGCCGACAGTGAATAAAGAGTGATATGGAGAAGTGAACCTTGTGTTGAAGTAAAGTAGGTACAATGAAGAAAGAGTCCTTCAGTGAAATCATAGGCTCACTAGAAAGTGTTGCTAACACTTATGGAGAATTTGTGTTTGTGAAACCCCACAGGTGGACATCCGCCCCCGGATTTATTAAAACATGGTAGTTGAGGCCGGTAGCGTGTTTCATTTAGTAGGAGGAGCTGAGGGAACTACGAAGGTGATTATCAGGATCGAGGCTATAAAGTCCAAGATACTGATAACCTTAACATGGCCAGGGAGGCCAAAGATGAGGAATGTGGTGGTGTAGAGCGTAGAACCACACGGTTAGTCCTTGACCAATAGAAGTTAAAGGACAAGAATAGGGTGCAGAGATGGGGAATTGATTAAAGTAGTTTTGGTTCGATTAAGGCAAGTTTACTATGTTTGGGAACCATTTGGAGCGACTAGGGTAATTAGCGAAGTTATTGTTATGAATTTCACCTCGAATGAAGGAGGTATATTTTGTGTGGAAAGATTGAGTCACAATATTTTATTAGCCCTAGATTCGTGTATGTGATTCGAGTTTTGGGGTAATATCGGTAATATTATAGAAGGTATATCTATATGTTTTTTTTGTGATAGCGGAGTTAGATTTCTCTTCATTCACTGTGGAAGAGGGTTTGGTTATTTTAAGTTTATATTTGGTTTGCACTGCTCATTTTGTATGTGTTATACGAGTATAGTATTATTCTAAGTATATATTATATAAGGTAATGATTGTAAGGCTATCGTATTCGTGGTTCCATGGTGGAATTGATTGTTTTTGCGATATCTCACCTATATGTGGGTTGAGCTCGCCACATTTTTATATGTTTAGATGGAACTTCAATGAGTAGATGTTTCACTAGCATGACTTTAGTGCATGGTGACCTTGTAGATATAATCTAAGGTACGCAGGATTTAGTATTTTACATGTTTTACACTGACATACCTCCACGATCGACAAAGTTAAGTTATAGTGTATCGGAGGGGTTCCTTATTTGGATTTCGCTTGCGAAACACTCCACGCATGAACCTTAACGACGTTGGGAGTGGAGAGATGTTATTGTATGCTAGGATGTTGGTTTTGGTGAAATTAGCTGAGAGTCATGTGATGATTAGGGGCTAATAAAATGTAGATGTGCTGTGGAAAAGCACTGGAAATATTTCTCTCACCGCAAGTATGTGGGTGAGGCAAGGTAAAGGAAATCGGATTGAGGCTTATAGCCAGGCCTTGAATAATAGCCAAATTCAGAGGAAATATGATTTGGGTAGGATGTTCGTAACACTTTTGCAGAGAGTAGGTACCCCGATTAGTTATACTTTCCATTTTGCCAAGATGGATGGACATAGTGATAGAAGTACGTTAGTAGGTTAGCGAGGCAGGATTTAAAACATCCCGATGGTGTGCCTTAGGCCATTATATCTCGATGATCGACTATGCGAGGAGGTAGTGTAATGGGAGGGTTCCTTGTTTGGATTTCGCTTTGCGAGACGTCCCATGCATGAAACTTAGCGTAAGGTTGGTAGTAAGGAGATGTTTGGCACTAGGGATATAGTTAGGTAGTAAGGAGATGTTTGGCACTAGGGATATAGTTAAGATAATACTCATTTTACGTGTGTAGAAAAACACACCGATCTTAGGACTACTAAGAGATAAGGCCAGTAGGGCAAGTGGCGCTGATATAGGAAGAATTGAATTTTAAATTATTTGGGTTAGGAATACCCAGGTGGTAGTACCAGGCTGAGGAAATGAGTCCCATTTTTAGAGAGAGTGTTACTTGTGGGACGTTTACAATGGTTGTGCAGATAGGCACGGTTAAAAGGTGTATGGGCACCTTGGTAAGTTAGTTTTATATATCGTCTGAAATAGAAGGGGCGTAGTATATAAAGCTGAAGAATATGCTTTAGATTAGTTATGGGTTAGATTGAACGTCGTAGGAGGCACGCGATAACCCAATTATGTAGGTGCAACAAGAGTTAGCACACCTAAGATAAGTGAGAAGACTGACGTGAATAGTCAAGCGTTAGTGTAGTTTCCTTTTTGAGGGAAATTCGATGTCCTGTTGTAGAAGAGTGGGCGCTTAGATTCGTGGTTATCCGATGGGATCAATACGTTAGAGCGGCGATTATAGTCCCATTTCCTTTATATGCGATTATAAAAGCACTAGGTGCGATGTGACGTTGTTAGAATCAACCTTATGAACGAGGTAGTGTTATATCATATAGAGATTTAGTTAAGCTTGTTGTTAAGATAGTGCGTTAGAGTATAAGCCTTGAGATGAGTGTATAGTAGGGTACTGTTGTGTTAGTATCGTTCGACTTAGGTTTACTAGGACGTAGTGTGATTAGCGATCCTACGTTGGTGATACAGGTTGTAACCGAATTTTGAGGATGAAATTCCGTGTAAGGGGGGAGAGTATGTAATACCCCATACTTTTATAGATATTTAAATTACATATGAGGGTGCAATTTGGTAAATGAGGAATTACTCTGAATTATAATTTTTGGAGTTTATGAGTGTTAGATGATTATCGACGCATGTTACATTTACTTAGGGTACTGAGTAAATGAGTTAAAATGTTTTTATGTCATGTCGCAGTTGGGTTAAGTGACGAGTGATATTTTATGATGTAGGAAACGCGTGTTGAAAAGTGTCAGGTACGACTAGTGAATTTTAGTTTAAGTAAATCAGATGGAGATTTTGAGTGCATGGTTGGTTACGAATTGGCCGAGATAGCTAGAATAGAGTATCCGGGGGCAGTGTTTAGGTTTTGGGGACTTTTGGACTAGTGGGGACTCGCAATTGAGTAAATGAGTCATTTTTGGGTTTATAAGGAACAAGCCCTTATTTGTCTTTTATAAGTCACACGAGAGAGGAAGAGAAAGAAAGAAAAGAGAGAAAAGAAGAAGGAAAGAAAGGAAGAAGGAAAAGAGGAGAGAAAAGGGGATTTTCGGCCAAACTCTCAAGGTCGTCGGATTTTATCCACGAGGAAAGTGTTTACTTGCTTTATTCATTTGTGTGTGTATCTCATATTATAGTTGGTAGACTATACGATTTTTGGGTTAGAACCCTGAAAATAAATTTGGAAAAATTGATTTTGAGTTTACAAATTAATGTATTGTTAACTCTTGATGACTTCTAATGTTAAAACCATGTTAATGGTGTGTAGAAATGGTTAGAAATGGGAAGAAATGATAAACTAGGGTTTTAATGGTTTTAGGGTTTAAATATAAGAGAAATGGTTTAACACCACAAATTAGTTGATGTGTTAGTTATAAATTAGTGTTAGGATGATTATAGTGTTGTTGGTTGAGATTAGAAACCACAAAATGGAGAATGGGTTGATATTTGGGTATTTTGGAGAGATGAAATCGCCTAAATAGTGAGCTCCGAACAGGGAAAATCGATTCGGGTCTAGACCGAATCGATTCACATAAGGGGATCTATAAGGCTGTCTTAGGACGAACCGATTCAGATTAAGACTGAATCGATTCTCCTTTGAGTACTTGTTTGCATAACACTTTCATAATTGATTCGGATTGAGACCGAATCGATTCATTATCCCGAATCGATTCGCCTTTGTTGAATTCGATAATTTTCTTCCCTCAAGTGCATGGGGAGTTAAATTATAACTTGTAGATTTTTGTAGGGTATTCTAGATGTGATATTAGGACTCCTAGATGATGGAATTGAGGGTGAGTAAACCTTGGATTGAAAGAGAGAACCTTGGATTAGTTAAGGGTACAATCCGGGGTATGGACCTAATGAATGGTTAGGACGTACAACATTTGAGAGAGGTCTTCGGTAAGTGTTCATAGAGATATTTATGCGGTTAGAATAAATACGGGCTAAATGCATTTGAGTAAATCCTAGGATGCGATTAGGATAGAATTTAGGATATGGGTTAAAGGGGTTTGAGCAGCTATCCGGTACGTCTATTGACGACTATTATTATAGGTGATGTGACACCTATGGAACTAAAATAAGTTGATAGTATACTTATTTAATTATTACGAATTGATACATTCTGGATTATATATAAATCCTTAAAATTGAATAAGGTGTGAATTAATCTTAAGTAAGAAAATACTTATAGGTTTAGTATTTTAAGTGTGCAAATACTTATATACTATTACGAATGGGAACATTTGGGGTTTTGGCTATCTCTATAAGAGTTTAGCAATTATAGCCATAATATATTGAGAAGTGATATATATTATACACAATACACCAAATCTGCCGAATTGTCACGATCATTGACCGTGACAAGTCCAACTTGTCAAGGTTAATGACCGTGACAATTCTAGGGGTGATAACGTTTGTTGTCATGGACTTGTCACGGTCATTGACCGTGATAAGTTCATTAGACTTGTCACGATCAATGACCTTGACAATATTAGTCATGGTTAATAACCATGACAAACCTGTGACATTTTATAAACAATTGTCACGGTCATTAACCGTGACAAGTTCGTGACAAATCTCCTTTGTTGTGGACTTGTCACGGTTAATGGCTGTGATAATTCTAGGCAGAATTATAAAAAATCTGCTGGGCAGTATGGCCACTGCCACTGCCCAACAGTATATTTTACCGATTATAGCAACGTTTTATCTCTTCAAACATCATATATCCAAATAAAATAAAGATAATGCAAATATACATTCAGAACAATATGCATCACGATATAATTCAAATGTAACAACTTAAAATAATTCAATTCAATTAATGTCACTACATGTCTGGGCAGGTCTGAGGAGGTTAGTAGGCCACACGATATACAAATTGATACACCCTTGAATATGCATCGTGCCGCATTGTTCGCGCAACCACAATGGGGAGTTCTCTGTGACACCCCGAATAATTAAATACCGGGTAGCTACTCCTTTATTCAAATTAATACAAAATGTTAAGTTGGTTCAGTTCATAGCATCACTGTCGAAAATATTTTTAAACAATTACTAGCCACCTAATATTTAGAAAGCGAGTTGTCAAATTTTATTAAATGAGATTAACATGCAACCAATTAAATTATTAACTAATAATACCACAATCTCATCACGGTCACAACATAATATAAATGGAATAATAAATGAGTCTCGAGTAACACTCCTCTGAATAATCCAAATACTGAATAAAACCAAATACAAAATTTGAAAAGTTAATTAGTCAACTCCAAAACTGAAATGAAAACTGAAACTACAATAAAGCTGTCTCTAAAGAAAAGGGGCGACATGCCCTAACAGATGAATAAATCAGAAGTAGAATCAATGTAGAATGTGGAGGCGTCTACTATCGAGGTTCTGTAACTTCCACGGCAGCTACATCTCGTCAAAGGAATGGAACTCCTAAGCTTGGCGTCCCTGTGGCTAGGCACCTAAAAGGTTTTTACAATAAAATAGATTTGAATGCAAATGGGTCAGACCCCGAGGTGAAAATAGTTTAAAAATATAACAAGTATTCAATTGCATTAAACAGTAAATATTAAATACATGTTAGTTGCATGCCCTCACATGAGTTCCTCACCCCTCAACTATTGTGCACGCCTAACGTGTATCCTTAACCCGTCCTAGTTATGCCACTAAATAACTAGTCTGTCTATCATTTTCTCCACACATTAATAAGGGATTTTATTTATAACGTTCTAATATAACCTACATATACCTCACTCTTTCATTAATCATTTGAATGTGTAACACTTACGATAGGAAATTCTCTGTATTAAATTCCATTAAAAAATATCCCAATAATTTATATCGACACTTTAACATATGAGTTCATTAAAATCACAAGTATATTATTCCCAGAACAATTATACAAAATAGGGAACCCTTAGGCTAAGCTGCGGTGCACACATACTCTGCTATTGAATCCCGATACATCACGTATATAAGGACTACGTATTTCAAATCTCTCAGGAACCGTTTCAATAAGAAAAATCACACATATTGGAGGCGAACATAGTTTACATACCCATGGGTCACGCACATACCTACGCTCCCATGGTCAGCTGACTTATTTACTCACAAATAAGCCATTCACAGTCCTATGTCCTTAAGGTACCAATTTAAATCCTCCCGTAGGCACACAAAGATTAGACGACCCTGTTCTGAAAGTTGACCTCCCGTGATAGCAAGTATGGTAGGTATGTTATACATATAATAATTAATACACTAAGCATTCACACAACTTAGATAACTTATAATATTATTAAAGGTATGTTCTCGACCCTATACCGCTATTCAATTTCGTACACTTTCATATTTTCAGATGGTATATCGTATATCTTGCCGATACGTCTCGCGTCGTATAGTTTAAGTACTTAAAACCTAACCAAGAAGGTTACTAAGTCTCCTATTATTCCCACATTTTAATTCATTAATCGTAAGGTCCATATTTCTGTCTCTAACCTTAAATTATCAACTATATAGATTTAATTCCTTTTCCCGACATCTCCAATAACATTTCACTCGTTTGACCCTATTAAGTCTAACATGAAGTCCCGATTCAATTTTGATATAATCCGGTTTCTATATACACCCCTACAGGTCCTCCTTAGACTTAAATGTGTTCATAAGGTCCTTATCAATAATTTACAAGGGTTGAAATTGGATAAACTCAAAAAAGGAAAAATATCAGAAATTCTGGGGAGGTCGATCGACTGATGCTGTCGATCGATCGACTATGAATGTCGATCGATCGATCAAGCAGTTGCAGGTTACGAGTTTCTTAGTTTTTCAGTCCCAGATTTGTCCCAAAATGCCATTTCATGATCATAAATTCTAATTTAAGTATAAGGGATCATTATACAACCTAATTACATGATTTCTAACGTTCCAAAACCTTTAAAACATCAATATTTAACTTTTCTTGGATTAAATCTTCATAATATCCTAAAAACCATATTTTCTTCTATTTCATCAAGAATCATCATGTTTCTCTTCCAAATTCATTTTTAATTTATCTACGGTCACGGTTTTGCTACTGAATAATTTCCAGAACTATTCTACGTGCAAGTCCTATCCAAGATTTAGTTTTATTGTCCAAATTTCCATGAGTATTCATCATTTTTCAAGGTTATCCTATAATCCTACACTAGCACGGATGATATATTTACTGAAATTAATTGAAATAAAATCACTTGCCTTATAAATGGTGTTCTGATCTGCTGGTGGTGAAAATGGTTGGTTCTCCTTCTCTCTCCGGTGACAAATCCGGTGGATTTTGGTGGCATATGATGGTTATGACTTTGGAAGCCCTTTTGTAACCTCTCCTCTAACTCACGTTTCCCTCTCTTGCTTTTTGGCTGATAATGGCCCTCATAATAACTGTTAAATAAACCCTAAAATTCGTGGATCTAAATTCCGTAAAATTTAAAATGACCAAAATACCCTCCCGGATTGCCGGTTTGGCCTAGAAATGCCCCGGGACCCAAACTAAACTCCCGACTAGTGTTTTCTGACTACTTCGGCCTCTCCGGACACGTTAGAGCACTCAAAATGACCATACGGGTGATAGAATTATAATTTATTTTTAAATCTCATTAAATTAATTTATGACGCAACTCACACACGCGTCCCAATTAAATTTCTCGACTCGCGACAATTTTAATAAATTTAACAATCATATGTTACCACATATATCCAGTAATATTCATCATTTATTATCATGAACAAATACCAACTCACGTCTCGCTAGTATTTAAATTCGAATTAATTTCTAATTAATTTCCATTTAATTTAATTAATCCCACTAAATAAAATCAATAAAATTACGGGGTATTACATACTCCCCCCCCTAATAATAGAATTTCGTCCCGAAATTCGGAAATAAAATATACCTGGAAAAAATAACTCTGGATAACGCTCGCGTATCTCATCCTCTTGTTCCCAGGTAGACTCCTCGGCATTATGATGTCGCCACTGAACACGTACTAACGGTACTATCTTCGACCTCAGTTTTCTCTCGTTGTGGTCCAGAATAGTAATCGGCCCCTCCTTATAGGAACTATCAGGCTGTAGATCGATGTCCTCTAAAGCAATGTGGGTATGGGCCAAATCATCCCTAAGATATCTCCTTAGTGAGGAAATATGGAATACGCCTTGGATCTTTTGCAGGTGTTCCGGTAGCCCAAGTCTATACGCAACTGGCCCAATTCTTTCGATAATAGGAAATGGCCCCACATATCTAGGTGCCAATTCCCCCTTCTTCCTAAAATGCATAATCCCCTTCATAGGGGATACTCTAAGTAGCACCTGGTCCCCCACCTTGAATTCTCTGAAGAATCTCTTGGCATTGGCATAACTCTTCTGTCAGTCCTGAGCTACCCGAATAAAGCTCCGTATCATCTCTATCCTCGCTGAAGTATCCTGAATCACCTCTGGTCCAAGGAGTTTATTATCCCCCACCACTAGCCAATATGCTGGGGAACGACAAGGTCTACCGTATAACGCCTCGAATGGAGTCATGCCAATCGTGAACTGATAGGAGTTGTTTTAGGCAAACTCCACCAGTGGAAGGTACTGCTCCCAACCACCTCCAAAGTCAAGGATGCACATCCGCAACATATCTTTCAACATCTGATTCGTCCGCTCGGTCTGCCCATTTGTCTACGAGTGATATGCTGTACTCAGCCGCAACTTTGTACCCATGGCTTCCTGGAAACTCTCCCAAAATAGTGAAACAAATTGTGACACCCCACCTAATTAAATACCGGGCGATCAATCCTTTATTAAATTAAAATCAAGGTGAACAGTTGGTTCATTCTTAGCATCACTGTCGCAAAATAAAATTTCCCAATTTAAACACCCTAAATAATTAAGCTAAGTGTCAAAACAATTTAAAACTTTATTTCCATTTTTATTAAATTCAAATTTGAAAACCTTCTTAAAAATCAACAGTTTAAGAATCACATAAGTTCTACGGATATCAATCAACACAAAATAATTAATCCATCTAGATTAACCAAACCAAATTTAAACTACAAATGAAATCATCCTGACAAGAGTTAATACTCAAAGAGTACCGAATGCTGAAAATAAATGAACATAAATCTCTGACAAATCTATACTGAATGGGAAATGGGCGACACATGCCCTAACTATGAAGAACTATAACAAGAACCGAATCAATGAAGAGGTCATCTACAACAAAGACCTGCAACTCCCACATAAGCTACAGCGCGTCCAATCCAAAGAACCTGTACATGACGCCCCTGTGGCTGGGCACCTGTAATATATACATATATATATACAAGAGAGAAGAGATAATAGAAAACGGGTCAGAGCCCGATTGTAAAACAGTTTTAAAAATAGTTTAGCAAGTATTTAAAATGCCTACCTGCTAATGCAATAACCATGCTAGTATGCGACACTCTCTTGAGAATTCTCACCTCTCATCTAGTGTGCACGTCTATCGTACTACTAAACCTCAAAATTCAATCTCACTTATTTTCCATAAAGTTCCATCTTGAGAATCGACAGGGAATAATATTTAGATTAGAAAGATAAATCTCTTCAAGATTTCTTACGTTGTTTAGAACAAATTAGTACTGTTATGAAGTTCCCGAACACCTTAAGAGAGTTGCAACATTTATTCATTACTTAACTACTCATACGCACAGTAGAAAGTTCCCATATAGACATACGTATATATATTAATTACACATATAATATATATAAAAACGGCACCCCACATAAAATCTATGGTGCAAAGTTTCCATATGTGAGTAGATATATATACCAATAACTCTCTCTCTCTCTCTCTCTCTCTCTCTCTCTCTCTCTATATATATATATATATATATATATATATATATATATATATATATATATATATATATATATATATATATATATATATATATATATATATATATACTATCTGCACCCCACATACAATCTACGATGCTGGCATACTCTGCTATCAAGTCCCCGTATCGCTCATACTAAGGGAAATACTAGTTCAGAATCACTCTCGAACTGTATTAATACAAAATTGAAATTCTGTTACTAAAGCCGTTTATTAAAAATAAACTATTTAAGTAACTATGATCTGTTTTTTGAGGAAACTCTTTTCGTGAAAAACCAAAATTATTTGAACACAAGATGTGTTTAACAAAACAGTATGTACGAGATCTATTCAAGATTTGAATAACAGATTTATTCAACAGTTTTAAACAAACTTTAAAATCCAGCACAACCAAGAATGAGATGAGAAGATGTACGAAGATTAAGTACAAGATTTTTACGTGGTAAAACCTCACCAATTTAGGAAACATCCACGACTCCCTCTACGGAGTAAAACAAAAAATCCACTATAAACAAATTTAACAGTTACAAACTATATAATAAACATGCATACAACTCAGACCTATATAAGTTTAGGAATGTACCCTCCGGTGTCCTTATAACTTCTCTGCAGTTCTGATTGTTGATGTTGTCCTCTCAGTTTGTTAACTCCAATTTGTTCAAGCTCTTTACGTCGACTCTTTTTCTCAAGATCTTATTACCAACGCTTTCGTGTAGTAGAGTGAAAGTGTTTGTGGAGGTGCTCTCTAACACATGCATGCACACACTCACACTTATTAAGTTCAAACAGTCCAAGCAAATTACATATAAGTCTATATGCTGTGATTTTTCTTTTTCTCTCTTCTCACAAAACTTTGAACCTGTTTGACCTTTAAATCAATCCCAGAATCCACAGATATCTTGCTTAGAAGACAGTCAAGATCTTAATCAATCTCAGAGTTTTGAAAAGATTTTCGAGATTGAAAACCTCAAAGTGTGATTCCAAACTAGGTCAAAGGTTTAGTTTTAAGAGAACTAGAAACATAAAACATTTTTGTTGATTTCAAAGTTAAAAACATTTACAGAAAACGAATCAATAAAATATTTCTCAAGCTGAGAAACAAACATGCAAACTAAGTGTAATATATCATGAAAAACTCAGATCTGAAAATTTCTATATACGAGAACAACAGATCTAAGAAAATGATTAAGTTGGAAACAAGATCCAAAGAAGAAGAGGTTACAGCAACAAACCAACTCTCAAATCATCTTTCAAAACACTCAAACACTCAAGGTTGTGTTTGGTAAAGTATAGAGGTTTGAAGGTTTATATTTGGTTTGAACTGTGTAGACGATTTAGGGTTAGGGTTAGGGTTTCTAACTCTTTCTCTCTCTTCTGGTTTCTCTCTTCTCTCTCCACTCTCTCTTTCTTTTCTCTCAAAGGACGAAATGGCAAAAGTCCTCTAATGCTGAAAGTATGAGCCTTTTTATAAGAGGCTGGGAAGGTTCGAGAATAGGGATTGAAATCAAGGGACCAGATTTAGTCAAGTTCAATTGACTTAGATCCAAGGGCATACGATATGCGGTGGTTAAAGATCTCCTGATTGGTTCAAAGGTGATCACAGGGATTATGATGGAAGACATGCAGATCGTTGATAAGAATGATCCAAGGGATGAAAATGATCACTCGATTTGTCTCAGTAAGGAAACACACCTCTCACCAATCAGAAGCTAACACATGTTGGCATATGAGGCGAGATAAAACGCGCGTCTAAAGTAATTACAAAGTAAACCCTGAAGTCTCTGCCGCTTTTGGTTTCTACCCAAACCAATTTTAGACAGTTAAACCAACATTCTAAAATAGCAGATTTACCCCATAACTTTTTAAAACCAAGTTTTATTAATAAAACCTTATTTTTAAAATGTTTTAAAAAATCCCAAAAAATATTTAAAAAACAATATTGGGGATTTAAACACACTCAACATATGTACACACACTAATATGCAATATGACATATAAATGATTCATTCTACTATGTGTGAGTGTTGGTAATTAGGTCTAGATCCCTTCAATAAAAAATGAAATAGAAGTGCAAGCTCTGAGGTTCTTTGGTTTCTAGGATGGACATAATTTTGTCACAATTTCCAAACTAGATGAGCACTTATACAATATAGACTCAAGCAAGTCAAGAGTATAAGGGCTTCAAAAACACATACAAATGGAGGCGAAGCATAGTTCCCGGTCCTAAGAGGTCAGTACATAACCTCACGTCTCTTAGGACCATCTGACTATCTCTCAGATAGCCTGTAATCAAGGATACTATCTTCTAGGGTACAAGTCGTTATCCCCCATAAAGGCCTAATCGAGATTGGCTTCTCTCGGCGCGGAAACCCCCGTGATAGCAAGTAGCTCGGGTACGATTTTTACACAGATATATAATATATGCACAATCACGCAGTCATATATATATATATATATATATATATATATATATATATATATATATATATATATATATATATATATATATATATATATACACACACACATCCGCATTGCTAAATTAGGTGCGCTCACGACCCATAATTATAATTATTCGTTATTACACATTTTACTCAATTATTTCGTATAACGTGCTCGTTATTTGTATCCTCATTTATTATTCACTTCATACTCACTTCTACTCTCTCGAAGTATTCTAAGTATAATTTCAGTAGGCATTCACTCACTTACATTCCGGTCTAACTCCCTTACGAGTCCCGAACTTTTTATTAAATATACGCATGGTTTCTTATACACATGAATCATTCCTCGTTAACCCAAAATCTCATCTTACACTAAAATGTTCCTCAACGGGTCTACCTAGGCCCTACTGGTCATCTCTATATCCCATTATACTCCAACAACAACAATCAAGGGTTCCCATACATCTTAATCGGATTAAACTAGCGAATGAGAAATATGCAGTTTTCCAGGAGGGGTCGATCGATCGAAGAAAAGGGGTCGATTGATCGATCAATTGATCGATCGATGCTCTTGGCTCGATCGATCGATCAAGTAGTTCTTGCCCAGAAACTGCAAATTAAACCTACGGGTTTCATCTTCCAATTCCTCCTAAAATGTCATTAACAACTCCAAAATTCTCAAATAATAATACTACAAGTTCTATATACATATATGTAAGGTTTCCAACGTGAAACATGTGTAATTTCATCAACGATATCGAATTAATGGGGTAAGCTTGACATAATCTTTAAGAACCCTAATTTTGAAGAAATAACCACTCCTCTAATTATTTCCCAAATTTCTTGTTTCTAAACTCATAAAAATTCGTGGGTAATCCTCTACATGTGATTGGTATAACCAGAATATAATTGAATCTCTCTAACCATGCGATGTAAAGTCTCTTAATCAACCATTTCTTTCATGGGACAAGTCCTAAACAACCTTAGACTATCATGATTGAGACATTAACTAAAAGTAAAGCAAGATAGATACTTGCCTGGGAATTTAGTTTCTGATTTGTGAAAGAAAAAGGTATAATTATGCTCCTCGTTCCGCGATCTACGTTTTGGTTGTGGTGGCGGTGAAAACGGTTGAGTCTTTGGCCTTGAGTTTCTTGAAAAGCTTGCCAACTTCTTCTCTAATGGTCGTCCTTTGATTTTGTGTTTGTTAACCCTAGAAGACAACTCCTAAAGGCTGATATATCCTTAAGAAATTCGTGGGTTTAATTCCCCAAAAATATAAAATGTCTAAAATACCCTCCTGGGATGTCAATTAGGCCTAAAAATGCCTCGAGACCCAAACTAAACTCCCGGGTACACTTTTCTGACTATCTCGACCCTTCTGGACACTTTGGCGCACTCAAAACGACCATAAGAGTAACTTGTAATTTATTCACTTTATATAGTAATAATTTAGTCCTGACACGACACAGGCGCGTCCCGACTTAAATTTCCATTATGCCATTTTATTCACTCGTGACAATTTTAATAAAATAAATCTCACATATTACTTTACTCGTCTAGTAATATTCAACAATTTTTAAATAATTACTAACTCACATCATGTTAGTAAATATAAAAATAAATTTCTGGATTAATATTAAATTAATATCTCAATTTAAATTTAATAAATCCCCGATTTTAAAAGCCATAAAAATACGGGGTATTACATACTTCCCCCCTAATAACGGAATTTCGTCCCGAAATTAGGAAAATAAGGCCTACCTGGTAAAAAACATTTTGGATACCTTAACAGTACGCAACCTATCCTCATAGACGCTCAATCACTATAGCCCCCGCCTCACAGAAAGCTTGTTTAACACTCTTCATTAAAGATACTTCACATTATGATCCTATCCGACAACATTCGTATAAGACACGCATATACACTATTAATTCCCATTATTTTAATATCATTGGGAGGCCGCACCTCACCACATGACAACTACTCGGATTTATCTAAACACAAAACTCCTATTCTGAGAGAAACCATACGAACATCTGACCACTCTTGTTCGCCTAAAACAATCGTGTAATTCCACCATAGTCATCGAATTATTCTTGACCGATCCAAAATTTTGATTATCCGCTCACCTCTAAACACACACAGAGGGAGAATAGTTAAGGTTTTTCCACACCAAAACTTCAATAAGCACCTCGTTCACGAAAAATAGGTACGAGTGCTTCCACGGAACTCTACCATTAGGTAATATCCTCCCCCAATTACCGTACTACTCCACTTCTTAACTATAACCGTTGTGGAAATGAAATGATCACCAAGATTCTAAAATCACCTTCATGCGGCTCCACTACTCGTTAATCACCGTGCGCCTGCTCCTCGGCTATGGGTGATACCTCCTACTTAAAACGAAACGTTATCTTCGCTGTTTCATGAAATCCCATATTGAAGGTGGGATTCACAAATTTCATCCTAATTCAGAAAAAAATACCGTGTAGGACCACATACCGGCGCGATCCCTTCCTTTCAAAGGAAGACTGGGGCACACTAGTTAATATTATAAATCACCCCAAAGGAATGTCAATCACTCCCTTCTTGGGAGACTTACTCCACATGTTCGGATGAATCCTTATTCTTACCTTGAAGATGGTAACCCATCCAAGTACTTTACCGACTTTACCGCCCTCTTTCGTTACTGGAATTGTTGATAACCACAAAATTCTCTGGTTGATCCCCGTATTCCAACCGATCTCTATCTATGAGTGGTTCATGCAGAGACTACTCACTATGTCCCGCTCAGCATCGACTTTCCTTGAAATGTCTCACATTAAGTGAAACTTAATACTCCCCTTCCTTCCCTGGTGTATATCAAAAGTTCCGACCCGTGCACTTTTATCCACGATGCGCACTTCCGGATCTTTTATACCATCCTAATATTATCACTCTTTGTATGCACAACTCGCTCTCAACATTTGACTAATTACAACTCCGTCCCGAGTGTTCTCCATATAGTTAAATTCTACCCTTCTCAAGGAATACCCCTTTGTAAACGGCTTCTCACAGCCTTCCCGCCAGATTCGGTGTGCTACTCTAATTGCTCACGTATATATGGATTTTTCATCTTTCACACGGTGCTTAATCCACTCTACCACTTTTACTTCGTTATGTTAGTCCCACATACATATATTCCACACGTCTATTCCCACATCCCTTCAACTCGGACGATTTTTAACATCAACTAACCAGGATGTCTACACACCCTATAAACCGTGCATACTAGCGTAAGCATCACATATGCTTCACACCTAATAACCAATTCTTAATTTTTCCTAGTGCTCACAACGTGATTGCAACACTTGGGTACTCTTACTCACCCTAGAAATCAAAATTCTAAATCCTCCTTATCATCGTTCCACCCCTTAACTCGTGGTGGTAAAACAAAACTTTCAATGCTTTCTTACCACGCAACCGGCTCCACTGGCCTTAAATCATAATTCAGCTACCAACTTACAGATATAATTATCTGCTCCTATTACGATCGAGGTACCGAACTCATGGAATAATGACCAAACATCTCCCTATCTCCAACCTTACGCTAAGTTTCATGCGTGGGATGTCTCGCAAAGCGAAATCCAAACAAGGAACCCCCCCGATACACTACTACCTAGCATTATCGGTTATCAAAATACGTTAGGCCCTCCGTCCATAGCATGTACCCCTGTATTTCTCGTTTCTTGGCAAAAAATTACATCTCCTTCCGAAATTACACTTAACAAAGAACATTTCACCAATTGCACTATCGTACAATATTGGTGGTGATTGCATTCCATAAACCTCGAATACATACAATCGGGATTCTCGAAATCCCTTTCCCCAATCAGAGGGGTATAAATCTTAACTCCCACATCTCTAAAGGATAGATATAACAATGCACTCTTTCTATCACTAAGTCCTGAGCGCTAAACATAATACTGAGTTAAATCTTTTCGCTCAACCGTAAACCTGATACATACTGAATCATAATAACAAAGTCCGTACACACCGGTATCGAATATCTCGAGCCCACTATCCCCTCCGAAGTCTCTAGGATAGATAATATATAAGTGCGAGTGAGGCCTCACCAGAACAAAACATGCTGCACTAATGCAACCACTCCGATAGCCTTGCAATAACTGCGTACTATCGCACTGACCATTTCTATAAAGTTGTAATCAATACCATATTATACTCGTATATCACATCACTAAAACGAGTAATCCTCAATAAAGTATATAACACTATTAATATACTCATTCATGCTCCGCGGATAGCACTAAGGAAAATCCCGTTACACCAGGGAAAAATATTCACATAATAATATCGTTTGTAGTTATACGCATTAAACTCGTCTCATATGCTAATCTTGCAATGAACGAAATATAATAACTCGCTCGTGTCACATAAAACTTGCCTCTTCCTCTGAGGATAAACTTATACTTCTACCTTGACACTCGTCTTGATTTCACAAATGGTCTCCGGACGTAAAACGCCTACCCAACAAACAAAAACTACTTTAATCGTTGTCTTTTACTAGGCACCATACTCTTATCCCTTTACTCTCTTTGGGGAAAACATCAACTCGTGTGATTTCACTCTCCACAAAATACCTCTACACATAGTCTACTTATCACCTGTCATACCAACCATATTAGGATTGTCCTTCTCTCGAACTCTGGTAGGCTCAATTCATGTTGGCTATCCCACTTAGCCTTGTTGGCCCTAAAGAACATGCTACTGGATGTAATAGTCCTTACTGAATTCGCCAGCGCTTTGGTAAGAATTCATCTATTCAAATCATTTAAATGGGTCCCCTGACGTGTATCCCCACCCTCTTGTGGTGCTACACTACTATTGTTGCATCCAGTATTATTCTTGACTAACTTCTTCGATTCTTTTAGCTTCCCACACAAAGAAGCATTAACATCTCTTATTGTCAAAACACGACATTGATAACTTCTAAATCGAACGTCGAGCAGAATCCCCTTTTTGGTGTTATTAACTATTTTTACGAGTCGATCTCCCACTTGGAGTCCTCTCCTCCATTTGTACCTACATCCTTCGATACAAGATTCGCTGATGGATTAGATTCATATTCACACATGGACCTCTGTCAGGTCTTCCTGTGATGAGTTCAGAACAACGTTCACTTCTTATCCTGAACATCTGATGAAGGAACATGTAGTCAAACTGTACCTAAGATTCTTCTACAGGCATAGCATTTAACTTCTAAAAATGGTGGCTGACTCCCACCATTATAACTTTGTTCCGACAAGATAAGAAAAATTTTCTACAAATTTTCACTTTCAGTTAGCCACACTCCGTCCTATGTCTACACCTTTTGATACTTTACCTCCTTTGGCTAACACACACAATTTCCGCATTTTTAGAATTCCCACTGACAGTTCTCTACAATGCTTCGTCTGACTTTTTCCAGTCGTGCCACGTTGGGGTGAATTTACTCTTGTACCTCTTTCGACTATAGAAACATTTGGAAATCATAAGTTGCGCCCTAGCCGCCTTTACAGTCCTGGCTTTTCGTGCCATAATAGGGGTGACCTTAACTATGGTCATCATCCTCGAATATGCTCTACAACCTCAACTAATCTTTGCCTCCTGATGTCCGCCCAACGGCCCTTGCCTTCCATATTTCATTGTTCGAACATGCCCGAAATCAATTTAAGATCCACTAATGTACATACGTTATAGCAGGAGAATGGAATCTCACCATAGAAAACAACAATCCTAAACATAGGACTCTATATCAAACAAAGTAACGCTGGAAGCACAATAAGTCGTACAGATCCTAAGGACACTAGAACCTGATGCTCTGATACCACTTGTGACACCCCGCCTAATTAAATACCGGGCGATCATCGTTTATTAAATTAAAATTAAGGTGAACAGTTGGTTCATTCATAGCATCACTGTCGCAAAATAAAATTTCCCAATTTAAACACCCTAAATAATTACGCTAAGTGTCAAAACAATTTAAAACTTTATTTCCATTTTTATTGAATTCAAATTTGAAAACCTTCTTAAAAATCAACAGTTTAAGAATCACATAAGTGCTACGGATATCAATCAACACAAAAGAATTAATCCATCTAGATTAACCAAACCAAATTTAAACTACAAATGAAATCATCATGATAAGAGTTAATACTCAAAGAGTACCGAATGCTGAAAATAAATGAACATACATCTCTGACAAATCTATACTGAATGGGAAATGGGCAACACATGCCCTAACTATGAAGAACTATAACAAGAACCGAATCAATGAAGAGGTCGTCTACAACAAAGACCTGCAACTCCCACATAAGCTACAACGCGTCCAATCCAAAGAACCTGTGCATGACTCCCCTGTGGCTGGGCACCTGTAATATATACATATATATATATACAAAAGAGAAGAGATAACAGAAAATGGGTCAGAGCCTGATTGTAAAACAGTTTTAAAAATAGTTTAGCAAGTATTTAAAATGCTTACCCGCTAATGCAACAACCATGCTAGTATGCGACACTCTCTTGAGAATTCTCACCTCTCATCTAGTGTGCACGTCTATCGTACTACTAAACCTCAAAAGTCTATGTCACTTATTTTCCATAAAGTTCCATCTTGAGAATCGACAGGGAATAATATTTAGATTAGAAAGATAAATCTCTTCAATATTTCTTACCTTGTTTAGAACAAATTAGTACTGTTATGAAGTTCCCGAACACCTTAAGAGAGTTGCAACATTTATTCATTACTTAACTACTCATATGCACAATAGAAAGTTCCCATATAGACATACGTATATATATTAATTACACATATAATATATATAATAACGGCACCCCACATAAAGTCTATGGTGCAAAGTTTCCATATGTAAGTAGATATATATACCAATAACTCATATATATATATATACTATCTGCACCCCACATATAATCTATGGTGTTGGCATACTCTGTTATCAAGTCCCTGTATTGCTCATACTAAGGGAAATACTAGTTCGGAATCACTCTCGAACTGTATTAACACAAAACACATACAAATGAAGGCGAAGCATAGTTCCCGGTCCTAAGAGGTCAGCACATACCCTCATGTCTCTTAGGACCATCTGACTATCACTCAAATAGCCTGTAATCAAGGATATTATCTTCTAGGGTACAAGTCGTTATCCCCCATAAAAGCCCAATCGAGATAGGCTTGTTCCGGCGCAGAAACCCCCGTGATAGCAAGTAGCTCGGGTACGATTTTTACACAGATATATAATATATGCACAATCACACAGTCATATATATATATACACATCCACATTGCTAAATTAGGTGCACTCACGACCCATTATTATAATTATTCGTTATTACACATTTTACTCAATTATTTCGTATAACGGGCTCGTTATTTGTATTCTCATTTATTATTCACTTCATACTCACTTCTCCTCTCTCGAAGTATTCTAAGTATAATTTCAGTAGGCATTCACTCACTTACGTTCCGGTCTAACTCCCTTACGAGTCTCGATCTTTTTATTAAATATACGTATGATTTCTTTTACACATGAATCATTCCTCGTTAACCCAAAATCTCATCTTACACTAAAATATTCCTCAATGGGTCTACCTAGGCCCTACTGGTCATCTCTATGTCCTATTATAATCCAACAACAACAATCAAGGGTTCCCATACATCTTAATCGGATTAAACTAGCGAATGAGAAATATGTAGTTTTCCAGGAGGGGTCGATCGATCGAAGAAAAGGGGTCAATCGATCGATCAGTCGATCGATCGATGCTCTTGGCTCGATCGATCGATCAAGTAGTTCTTGCCTAGAAACTGCAAATTAAACCTACGGGTTTCATCTTCCAATTCCTCCTAAAACATCATTATCAACTCCAGAATTCTCAAACGACAATACTACAAATTCTATATACATATATATAAGGTTTCCAACGTGAAACATGTGTAATTTCATCAACGATATCGAATTAATGGGGTAAGATTGACATAATCTTTAAGAACCCTAATTTTGGAAGAAATAACCATTCCTCTAATTATTTCCCAGATTTCTTGTTTCTAAACTCATAAAAATTCGTGGGTAATCCTCTACATGTGATGGGTATAACCAGAATATAATTGAATCTCTCTAATCATGCGATGTAAAGTCTCTTAATCAACCATTTCTTTCATGGGACAAGTCCTAAACAACCCTAGACTATCATGATTGAGATATTAACTAAAAATAAAGCAAGATAGATACTTGTTTGGGAATTTAGTTTCTGATTTGTGAAAGAAAAAGGTATGGTTGTGCTCCTCGTTCCGCGATCTACGTTTTGGCGGTGAAAACGGTTGAGTCTTTGACCTTGAATTTCTTAAAAAGCTTGCCAACTTCTTCTCTAATGGCCGTCCTTTGATTTTGTGTTTGTTAACCCTAGAAGACAACTCCTAAAGGCTGATATATCCTTAGGAAATTCGTGGGCTTAATTCCCCAAAAATATAAAATGTCTAAAATACCCTCCCGGGATGTCAATTAGGCCTAAAAATGCCCCGAGACCCAAACTAAACTCCCGAGTACACTTTTCTGACTATCTCGACCCTTATGGACACTTTGGCGCACTCAAAACGACCATACGAGCAACTTATAATTTATTCACTTTATATAGTAATAATTTAGTCCTGACACGACAGAGGCGCGTCCCGACTTAAATTTCCATAATTGCCATTTTATTCACTCGTGACAATTTTAATAAAATAAATGTCACATATTACTTTACTCGTCTAGTAATATTCAACAATTTTCCAATAATTATTAACTCACATTATGTTAGTAAATATAAAAATAAATTTTTGAATTAATATTAAATTAATATCTCAATTTAAATTTAATAAATTCCCAATTTTAAAAGCCATAAAAATACGGGGTGTTACACAAATATCTTGTCTCGGTCAGACACGATATTGAGAGGCACCCCATGGAGTCTCACTATCTCCGCTATGAAAATCTGAGCATACTATCCCATAGCGTAGTCTGTCCGAGCCAGCCGAAAATGAGCAACTTTGGTCAACCGATCCACGATTACCCATATGGAGTCGTGACCCCTCTGCGATGTAGGTAACCCCGTGATGAAGTCCATAGAAATGCTCTCCCATTTCCACATAAGAACCTCTAATGGCTGTAGAAGTCCTGCCGGTCTCTATTGATCCACTTTTACCAGCTGACAAGTGGCACATTTAGAAATGAACTCGGCAATGTCTCTCTTCATCCCGCTCCGCCAATATTATCGCCTCATATCCTGGTACATCTTATCCCCAACAGGATGTATCGTGAACCGCGAACCGTGCGACTCTTTCATTACCTCGTGTCGCAAGTCTTTCCCCTCCGGAACAACCAATCTCCCATTGAAGCGTAAGCCCCCATCTGAACTAACGGTATAAGACTCGGTCCCCTCTGCTAGTAATCATACTATCTTCTCTTGACAGAATGAGTCTGCTGCCTAGGCCTGTATCACTCTCATAATGATCTGGGGCGTAACTGTCATCACAAACATGAATGATCGGGTCACTGCATCCTGGTGTCCCAACTCCTTCTACTTTGCTTTCCACACTTCGTCCACCTCACCTACTGGCCTACGGCTCAACGCGTCTGCTACCACGTTAGCCTTCCCTGGCTGGTATTTGATATCAAACTGATAATCCTTCACGAACTCAAGCCACCTACGTTGACACATATTTAGTTACTTCTGCATGAAGAGGTACCATAGGGACTTGTGGTCCATGAATAAATGGAATTTCTCCCCCAGGAGATAATGTCTCCAAATCCGAAGAGCAAATACGACTGCCGCTAACTCTTAGTCGTGGATGGGGTAATTCTTCTCGTGAGGCTTAAAATTATGGGAAGCATAAGCTATAGCCTGACTTTCCTATTGCAGTACACCCCCAAGTCCTAGTAAGGACGCATCGGTGTAGACTAGATACTCAAATCTCGATCTGGGTAATGCTAACACTAGTGTTGAGGTTAAATTTTCCTTCAACTCATCAAATGCCAACTATCAGGCATTGCTCCAGATAAATGGCACACCCTTGCGAGTCAGATGTGTCAAACGACTTGCTATCTTTGAGAACCCCCGAATAAACCTCCTGTAGTATCCTTCTAGGCCCAAGAAACTACGTATCTCAGTCAATGTCGTGGGCTGTCCCCACTCCCTCACGCTGATACCTTTCCAGGATCAACAGATATTCCCCTGTCGGAAATGATATGCCCCAAAAATTGAACCTCCTTCATCCAGAATCCACACTTCTCATACTTTGCATATAACTCATTTTGATGCAGCGTCTGCAAAACCTGCCTCAAGTGCTCGGCATGTTCCTCCTCTGTCTGGGAGTAAACCATAATGTCATCAATAAAGACGATGATGAACTGGTCTAGGAACTCTCTGAACACCCTATTCATCAAGTCCATAAACATGGCTGGGGCATTGGTTAGGCCAAAAGGCATAACCCTGAACTCGTAGGAACCATATCTCGTCAATAAGGTAGTCTTCGAGACGTCCTGCTCCCTGATTCGCAACTGATGGTATCCCTATCTCAAGTCAATCTTTGAGAAAAAGGAAGTTCCTCTCAACTGGTCGAATAAGTCATCGATATGAACAACGGATACTTATTTCGTATCGTGACTTATCCAACTCCCTATAATCGCCACACAACCGTAAATGTCTATCCCTTTTCTGCTTACAAAAAACACGGGATCACCCTAAGGTAAGGTGCTCCTCCAGATGGGGATTTGACCCAAATGCTGCCCAGTCTGGACTTGTAACTCCGAAAGTTCGATAGGGTTAGGCTCATTTAGCCTAATAATTATAGCTATAATCCTCCTTATCGCTTCGATTCACTCACGAGGTAAGACATTCGACATCACTTCAGTTATCATTTTCTTCATGAATGACAACTAGGGTACTTTTCCGTGTACTAAAGGCCAATTATTCTCATCTCTCGACGTTCACTAGGTTTCATGCGTGGGATGTCTCGCAAGGCGAAATCCAAATAAGAAACCCCCCTGATACACTACTAACTAGCATTGTTGGTTAATGAGATTTAGGGCCTTCGGTATCTGACTTGTGTCTCTTATCATTACTTTTTGCTAAGAAGTTAACTTACCTCCTCTCATGACACGTGAGGCTACACTCAACACATTCCCCCTATTATCTTGGTGTTAGACTCTAATATAACTACATGATAATCCCCACGCTCAGAAACATTTTAACAAATCTTGAATTTCCTTAATAGACATCCCTACCCACCGGAATTAAATATAACCAGATGACGTACTTTGCGAAGTCTTTATATGCCACCATATGAAAATGTATAAATATAAATGTGTCCTTGCCTCCACTCAAGTGACACTTAGTACAATTTCTAATGAACGCTATAATATCACTATAATGGTCTATTAACACTCAAACCGTTGTAGCTAATTCATAACATAACATGATAAGAATGCATTTTACACTCACGTTTCTTAATGCATATGAATAAATTGTAACACATCTAAGTTATTCGAGATTTTCATTTTATCTTAAAGGATACAATTAATAATGAAGTATCGTACCTCCAAACGCATGTGGTAGTTGCGGTATCAATGGCATAACCACATATCGGGCATTATAGATACATCTATATTGTAATCCTTGATGTTGTTGTGGTGCCTGCGATGTTGGGGTAACTATCCAGGCTTCCTTATGTTGGGCATCCTGCCCTGGCACTTTATCTAGTTGCGAGAAGTTCCTCCACTTGTGACCCTGCTGTTCGCACTTATGACACTGACCCTTAAACCCTTCCCTTTTTATGTCTTGTTGTCCTTGCCGATTGGGATGAGGTTTGTCACCAGACGAATCTGGGCAGGCCAGATGTGTATGGCCATTTCGTCCACATTTAAAACACCTCTTGGTGGTATCCCTCTTCCCTTGGCTTTGTTGGCTCTAACGGGTTTGGCTCTTCCCGCCATTTCCATTACCCTTATGTCCTCGATGACTTTGAGGCACTTATTGCTGTGGCGGTGTTTTCCCGTTGTTGTTAACTTTAGCAACGTCATGTTGATCAACTTCTCTCATTCTTTTGCAGCCTGTAAGCTGCACACTGCTACTTTGGTACTGCAATATTGTGGTAGTCACTGCTTGTGCCACGATATTCGCTATCTCAGTTATTTCCGTTCTTTCATGGTGTACCTGAGGTACTCGTTGGTCTTGACCATTTGTTCCCTCAGTAGTGTTGGTTTGTACCTCCCTCATGAGTGACGTCTGAAATTTCAAATGAATTATATAAGTCCATTGACCATACATAACATTGTAGCAGAAGAACGTAGTTTACAAAATGAGATCAAGGAGTACAACAATACTAATAATAGGTCTCTATATCAAAAGACGCTACGCGGAAACATAACAAGCCGTACAGATCCTAAGTACGCTATAACCTGATGCTCTGATATCACTTTTGACTCCCCGAATAATTAAATACCGGGTAGCTGCTCCTTTATTCAAATTAATACAAAATGTCAAGTTGGTTCAGCTCATAGCATCACTGTCGAAAATATTTTTAAACAATTACTAGCCACCTAATATTTAAAAAGTGAGTTGTCAAATTTTATTTAAATGAGATTAACATGCAACCAATTGAATTATTAACTAATAATACCACAATCACATCACAGTCACAACAGAATATAAATGGAATAATAAATGAGTCTCGAGTAACACTCCTCTGAATAATCCAAATACTGAATAAAACCAAATACAAAATCTGAAAAATTAATTAATCAACTTCAAAACTGAAATGAAAACTGAAAGTACAGTAAAGCTGTCTCTAAAGAAAAGGGGCGACATGCCCTAACAGATGAATAAATCAGAAGTAGAATCAATGTAGAATGTGGAGGCGTCTACTATCGAGGTCCTGTAACTTCCACAACAGCTACATCACGTCAAAGGAATGGAACTCCTAAGCTTGGCGTCCCTGTGGCTAGGCACCTAAAAGGTTTTTACAAGAAAATAGATTTGAAAGCAAACGGGTCAGATCCCGAGGTGAAAATAGTTTAAAAATATAGCAAGTGTTTAATTGCATTAAACAGTAAATATTAAATGCATGTTAGTTGCGTGCCCTCACATGAGTTCCTCACCCCTCAACTATTGTGCATGCCTAACGTGTATCCTTAACCCGTCCTAGTTATGCCACTAAATAACTAGTCTGTCTATCATTTTCTCCTCACATTAATAAGGGATTTTATTTATAACGTTCTAATATAACCTACGTATACCTCACTCTTTCATTAATCATTTGAATGTGTAACAGTTACGATAGGAAATTCTCCGTATTAAATTCCATTAAAAAATGTCCCAATAATTTATACCCACACTTTAACATACGAGTTCATTAAAATCACATGTATATTATTCCCAGTACAATTATACAAAATAGGGAACCCCTAGTCTAAGCTGCGGTGCACACATACTCTGTTATCGAATCCCAATACATCACGTATATAAGGACTACGTATTCCGAATCTCTCAGGAACCGTTTCAATAAGCAAAATCACACATATTGGAGGCGAACATAGTTCACATACCCATGGGTCACGCACATACCTACGCTCTTATGGTCAGCTGACTTATTAACTCACAAATAAGACATTCACAGTCCTATGTCCTTAAGGTACCAATCTAAATCCCCCCGTAGGCACACAAAGATTAGACGACCTTGTTTCGAAAGTCGACCTCCCGTGATAGCAAATATGGTAGGTATGTTCTACACATAATAATTAATACACTAAGCATTCACACAACTTAGATAACTTATAATATTATTAAAGGTACGTTCTCGACCCTATACCGCTATTCAATTTCGTACGCTTTCATATTTTCAGATGGTATATCATATATCTTGCCGATACGTCTCGCGTCGTACAGTTTAAGTACTTAAAACCTAACCAAGAAGGTTACTAAGTCTCCTATTATTCCCACATTTTAATTCATTAATCTTAAGGTCCATATTTCTGTCTCTAACCTTAAATTATCAACTATATAGATTTAATTCCATTTCCCGACATCTCCAATAGCATTTCACTCGTTTGACCCTACTAAGTCTAACATGAAGTCCCAATTCAATTTTGATATAATTCCGTTTCTATATACACCCCTACTGGTCCTCCTTAGACTTAAATGTGTTCACAAGGTCCTTATCAATAATTTATAAGGGTCGGAATTGGATAAACTCAAAAAGGAGAAATATCACAAATTCTGGGGAGGTCGATCGATTGATCATGAATGTTGATCGATCGATGTTGTCGATCGATCGATTATGAATATTTATAGATCGACCAAGCAGTTGCAGGTTATGGGTTTCTAAGTTTTTCAGTCCCATATTTGTCCCAAAACGCCATTACATGATCAGAAATTCTAATGTAAGTATAAGGGATCATTATACAGCCTAATTACATGATTTCTAATGTTCCAAAACCTTTAAAACATCGACAATTAAACTTTCTTGGATTAAATCTTCATAATATCCTAAAAACCCTATTTTCTTCTTTTTTATCAAGAATCATCATGTTTCTCTTCCAAATTCATTTTTAATTTATCTACGGTCATAATTTCGCTACTGAATAATTTCCAGAACTATTCTACATGCAAGTCCTATCCAAGATTTAGGTTTATTCTCCAAATTTCCATGAGTATTCATCATTTTTCAAGGTTATCCTATAATCCTACACTAGCATGGATGATATATTTACTGAAATTAATTGAAATCAAATCACTTACCTTATAAATGGTGTTCTGATCTACTGGTGGTGAAAATGGCTGGTTCTCCTTCTCTCTCCGGTGACAAATCCAGTGGATTTTGGTGGCGGATGGTGGTTATGGCTTTGGAAGCCCTTTTGTAACCTCTCCTCTAACTCATGTTGCCCTCTCTTGCTTTTTGGCTGATAATGGCCTTCATAATAACTGTTAAATAAACCCTAAAATTCGTGGGTCTAAATTCCATAAAATCTAAAATGACCAAAATATCCTTCCGGGTTGTCGGTTTGACCTAGAAATGCCCCGGGACTCAAACTAAACTACCGACTAGTATTTTCTGACTATTTCAGTCTCCCCGTACACGTTAGCGCACTCAAAATGACCATACGGGTGATAGAATTATAATTTACTTTTAAATCTCATCAAATTAATTTCTGACGCGCGTCCCAACTAAATTTCTCGAATTGTCGTATTTATGACTCGCGACAATTTTAATAAATTTAACAGTCATATGTTACTACATATATTCAGTAATATTCATCATTTATTATCATAACCAAATACCAACTCACGTCTCGCTAGTATTTAAATCCGAATTAATTTCTAATTAATTCCCATTTAATTTAATTAATCCCATTAAATAAAATCAATAAAATAACGGGGTATTACATTCTCCTTCCCGGGTATCACATGCGTGACGAGCACCTTGGCCTCGATGTCTTGAAGAAAATGTCCATGGACTGGCATACCCTGGATGGTATTCGGGTCCCTCAACCCTCGCCCTATCCGCCGGCCATCAAATATGTCCTTTATAAACATGCTCGACCGACCAAGTGTCAACATCGGTTGGTTGAAGGGAGGCAAATAGGGGACTGGATCATCAAAGTCCACACGTGTTGACGATGAAGCAACGAGTTTCACATCCTCGTCCTCCTGCACCTCCTCCTACACCACCTTCTCCTTCCCTTTCCCCTTACGGTTTCTGCCCAACAAACGCTTCGCGAATGAGAACATATCTTGGACCGTCACCTTCAAACGGGATAGCTTCGCATCATATGAGTCCTCCATTCGAGCCAATCCGTTATTCATCGTCTCCAATCTGATGATCCTAGATTTGTCTACCCGCGAGCTCACCCCTCTTATCCTCCCCTTGCGATCAGCGCCAAGCACTTGGCTGAGTGCGTCTATGAACAAAGATGCCTTGTTGGCATCAGAGTGCGACTCATGCACTTCCTTAAGCTTTGCCTGAAACAATAAAAGCACATGATTAGTTAAATAAGTAAATAAAAAATTATCACGTAATTAACAAAAAGTAAGATGTCGGATTACTTACAATCGTGGATGCAACAATCGGGGACACCTCCTTATCCTGCCCCTTCTTCTACCGAATAGACACATAAGTATCGAGCCTATGTGTCATACTCCCAGGGCCACTCGCCGTCCCCTGAAATAAAATAATGCAAAATTAGTATCGGCTCCTCAAAGTAAAATAATGCAAAATAACATATTTCTTTAATTATAGAAAAATTAAATCTTACCATCATCCTATGCTCCACCTCGGCGTAAGATGTCCAGTCGAAGTAGCGCACGTCCGTATTTTTCGCCCGATTTTCCCTCCCCGGTTGGCGAGATGCCAATTGTCGCTCCTCGATCTCATTGTCAATGAACTTTTGCCATTGTGATAATGAGATCGGATCCTTCGGCGGGACAGAATCACGTATTCGGATAACAGAGTCTCGGGTCTTCCCAAAGTATCGGGTCCGCATATTTTTCTTCCATGTCTTGTGTTTCTCACTCAACTGCTCCAAGACAGAATCGCGTAGTTTTGGGTCCAGGCTGAATTGTTCCTGTTCAACAAATACAATGTTGGTTGCGAATAAATATAAATATAAATATAAATATTAAATGAAAATGAAATTGAAATATTCATATAAATCTAAATATAAATACATTACCTGTAGTGCCACCTAAATAGCTAACTTGATCTCATTTGTCACCTCTCTCCAACTAGTGTACCTCGGGCTGATGATAGTCTTTACCAGCTCGAGGGATCTCGCTAATAGCCCCATCTTGTTCTCGACATCCATCCCCAATTTGTCCCATTTGGGGAGCCTAGGGGCCGAGGAGCCCTCGTCGCCTCCTCTACCACCGAGCCCAGACGACATCATCATAATCAGAATCATCATCCTCGCCTTAAGACCTGATGGAGACATTTTCTGTAAAAAAATATTGTTATTAGTACAAATCCAAATGAATTAGAATAAGACATGCAAATACGTACAATTACTACAAATGCAAATAAATTATTACTCTTTAACACCTCAATTCTGAATTCCAAAACAGCATCTAACTCATAATATGTACAACTACTAAAACTCTGAAACATCCCCACCCCTACCCCTACTGCCCACACACACGCACACTACACACACATTGCCCCCCTCCCCCCAACACACACACGAACACTATACACACATTGCCCCCCCCCCCCCCCAACACACACACACAAACATATACAAAGGAAAGAGAGAAAGATAAAAAGAGTGAAAATGATAAAGTGCAAATCAATTAAAAGCATTAAAAATGGATTGATAAAGTACAAATTGGAATATTTATTACAAATTGAAAAATTATTTCAAATTCAGTTATCATCAAGTCATTGCCTCCGCTATCCATGGTACTGTGAAAAATCTCTTTAATATAGGCCCAACGGGAAAATATTTCAATACTTTTGAGCTTGTGCATTCCTTGCCTGTAGATTGGACATATCTAGGTTCATCGCGTACCGGACAACGATCGAGATTTTTGTACTCCTTTCGGTATAGTATGCAATCATACACACAAGCATGAATCGATTTATACTTCATTCCCAAAACTTTCAACTGTTCTTCATAACAGGATAACTATTTGGAAGCGTATTCTCATTGGGTAGTAATCCCTTTACCCAATTCAGAATTCTTGTCACGCTATTACCAGACAAATCGTACTGCGTCTTTAAACTGTGAAAACCAACCATGGCATGTAAAGTTGTTTGATCTTTCTCACAGCCAGAGTATAATGGTGGGGTCACCTTAAATTTTAAACTTTGGTAGTCATCATCAAGGTTTATCGTGATATCTTCACGAGCACCTGAACCTTATACATCATCAGTAACCTCATTATCCTCCGCTTCATAAACTCCATACGCATCATCAACTAAATCCTCTAACATATTATGATCTACGTCGTCCCTTTCTACATCTATCCTACTTGTTGAAGGTTGTTGTGAAGGTTGTTCGGGGGACAAAAGGAACTTTCAATTCACCGTGAAAACTCCAAAATTGATAAATATCTTGCATACCCCATCTTAAAAAATGTAGTTCAACCGTTTTCCACTCAAACACCTTATCATTCTTACACTTGCCACAAGGACACGGAAACTCTTCATCATTATGACATCTCTTTGCGTATTTCACTAATTCATTAGCACCTCTGCGAAACACATCCCCCATTCTATTTGTCTCACCCATCCACTCTTTGTATTTAGGATATCCCATCACAGCTACCACAACTAATCACCTATTACAGGTAAGAAGGTATATTCATGGATTAGTATAAACAAAACTTAGATTTATAGTATGTTTCATTTAATTATGTCTTATTTATATTAGATTTTTAAATTTGAAGTTCAAATTCAATTTATAATAGAAATTCCTATTTCCTCCATCTCATCTAAAGGGTGAGTGGTCCTATCCCATCCAATACCGCATATTTCTGTAATATACTTAATAGCTCATGCACATTGTTACGATTTGAGAAAAATTCGACAGCATATCCTCGTAGTTCTCCAAGTACACGACGTAGATTGGCAAGTGTGAGCGTTATCTAGTATGTACCCAGAGAACATTAGGATACGACTGCAGAACTTCCTCCAAAAGTAACAACTTTAAGCCACTAAGAATATTATTATACAGAAATTATGCAGTCCCAAACTGTCCAAATGAGACAATTCGAGAGATCTCATTACAGGGGTAATGACTCTCGAACGGGTCTAAGGGCTATTGAATGCGTACGCATAAGAACTAGAAGGCTAGTATCTATGCGCACTATATGTAATTTCAAGTATGCTTCATTTAATTATCATACTATATATATATTTTTCATGATACAAAGTAATTTTAAATAAAAGTTGAAAAATCCCACCCCCATATGGACAATAATTCAGTGGTCATCCCACTTCTAAAATTAACCAAACGAACATCAATCCACTATAATCCAACCGCAGTAGCAACAATAAATGTGTATTCCGTACTCTTTCTAATTCATCTACTCAATTAATTCTTTTCATCAATTAAACTAACAATTAAAGTATACAATTATTAATTTACAATGAGGGGCAATCTTACTTGCATATGAAAGGGGCACTAATTATTAATTTACTAAAAAAATTAACAACCAATCAATATTTAATCAATCAATTCTTTTACAAGGTGCACTACTTGCATATGAGGGGAAATATCTAATAAACAAATAAAAATTTAATTAAAAAAAATTAACAATACCCACCCCACCCCCTTCCCCCTTCCCCCTTCCCCCCACCACACACATAAGCACATAGCCCCACACCCCCTGCCCCCTCCCCCCAGCCCTGCCCACCACAAATGCACACACACACACACACACACACACACACACACACACACACATATACACACACATGCGCACACACACACACACACACACGCACACACACACACACACACACACACACATATACACCCCCTCCCCCCCACACGCATATATACACCACACACATAGACACACGCACATTTACACACACATATATACACACACGCACATATACACAAATGGAAGAGAAATAGAGAGAGAAAACGTACCAAAATCGTAGAGAGAGAGAGAGGGAGAGAGAAATGGAGGGAATAGAAATCAGTGGGAAAAAAAGAAGAGGGAAGGGTTTTTTTACTGACAGAATTATCACGGACATGTCACGGCCCATAACCGTGATAAGTTATTAGGCTTGACCGTGACAAAAAACACATGTTTTTATGTCACAGTCAATGACCGTGACAAGGCTAGCCGCTTGAAGGGTGTCAATTTAACCATTTTGTTGTAGTGACATACGATGTTGTTACAGTATATATATGATATGATACGAATATAAATATATATGTGTATGATTGGTATATTGGTTCAACGGACATAGGGATGGACAACCAGATTATATATTTTCTCTAGTGCTATCCAGGGAGGTTGCGTGATATGGGTGAATCCCCTGGCTTAAGGAGCAGGGAGAGTATAGTCCCCAGGTTCTATCGTCCATGACTGCCTCCGCCGTTTTGTATTTTTACCATGGCCATGAATGAGTCTGGCTTGGTACCGGGGTCACTGAGCAAACTCGGATGAGGATAGGTACTTTGACACCATCGCATCCTCGAGTTATAGCTCGGTGGGATGATTATTATACATTTGATTGTAAAATAGGTATAAATACGCTTGTTGCTTATAGTATATTGCTAGTATATGAAAATGAGATATCATATAAAGTAGACTTGTGTAAAGTGAAAAGAATGAATAAGGTGTTATTCTCCTTTCGGTAGATTTATATCCGAATTTATATGAATGTGAATCATAGGTTCTAGTGAGAACTATATATCTATAGGGGATTTTATAATATGTGTTATGTACTGAGGGCCTAATGGATCTCGACGATCAACATTGTCATATAGTAGTGTATTTGGGGGGTTCCTTGTTTGGATTTTGCTTCGCGAGACACCCCACGCACGAAACGTAGCGCAATGTTGGGAATGGGGAGAAGTTTAGTCCTTAGTACTCGGGTTTATGAGGATTTTTTGAAGATGGGTGAAATAGATTAGTTAGGCATGGTAGATTAACTAGGTTGTTTAAAAAGGTATGCGATAGGTGTGCACTATTAGAAGAGGGGTGAGGTGTATCTCATGAGAGTGCGATACCAGTTTAAATATGAGAGATTTCATATTTTAAAATATGGAATTTATGCACTTGCTAAATATTTTCAAGCTTGGGCTCTGACCCGTTTCTTTATTTTTCCCCTCTCTTGCTATATATGTATATGTATATAGGTGTCCAGACACAAGGACGCCTAGATGATGATTCCTTTGACTCAGACATTTGCAGCAGCAGCTGTGGATGCAAGCAGGTTTATTATAGATGCTTCTATCCTTGTAATGTAGACAAGAGGTATTGTAGAAACACTCGGGACGATAGCCCAATTGTATTAATTTATTCTTTTACTGCATTTTAATTTGCGTATTCGATTTGGTTGTATTATGTTGTACCGAGAGTTCGGTTATTTTATTTCATTTCAGTTGTTGCTTATAAACTGTTGTGATTGATTTATTTTAATGGTTTGGTTAAAAATATTAGTTAAATAAAATTTTGACACCATCCTAATAGGTTAATAGTAAATAAATTGGTTTTTGACAGTGATGCTGAGAATGAACCATATGAGATTCCTCTTTTAATCTGGTAAAGGATTGATCACCTGATATTTTATTAGGCGGGGTGTCACAACATCTTTATCTGAATATTAAATACCATTCACATGCAATTGGGTAATGATATCAGTCAAACGCATATAAAAATCATCAAATGGTTCACTGTCGTTCATAACTAGCATATTGTATTGTTGAACCAACATTTGCATCTTACATTGCTTTACTCTATCATCACCCTCGTGTGCAATTACTAAAGTATCCCAAGAATCTTTACTAGTAGTGCAGTGACATATACGTTTCAATTCATTTTCAGTCACTCATGAAAATTGCATTTTTGCCCTTATTGTTGAAATTGCTTATCTTTTTCTAATCAACACTTAATTTAGATGTTCTAAGTTTTCTAAAAATAGTTCTACCTTCTCCTATAGGAGTAGTGGGGTGCCTATAACCATTTTCAATTAAATCCTTAACATCATCTCCTAATGTGCCTTGAATAAATGCTATCATTCTAATTTTTCAATAGGGAAAATTTATGCCATCGAAAAGAGGAGGTCTACTGAAATTTCCTAACCTAAGCAACTGACTAGAATCTTCCGTTAAAACGAGGCAAAAAGAGTTTGACAAAAGTTTTGAAAACAGATATTTTTAAAGTCTAGCTCTGATACCAGTTGAAAGCACCCAACGATGCACAAAAAGACTATGTGCAGAAGTTAACAATTGTCGAGTAAACGCAATCTACCTACGAGTTTTACCGGTTATTATAAGAGGGACAAATTCAAACTTTTCTTGAATTGTTAACTTTAGGAAAATAGATTTAATTTTCAAAGTCAATTAAAAGTCCAAATTATTATCTTTGTTAAATCTATGTGATTTACAAAATAATAAACTATTCAGTTTTTAGGCGGGTTTCTATTTATTTGAACTTAATTTTTTGTGTGAGGTGATATACGAAAAATGTAAAGCACGCGGTATTTATTTATCGTCGCAAAAACCCTTCCTCGGGAAAAATGACGGACTCTCCTAAGAGTCAACCTAGTCTACTTCCACTAAAACCAAATGAAATAGGAACTATTATACAAACATGAAACAAGACTCAATGCAAGATAAATCAGAAGAAGCTATTACCTATCTCGACCAAGCTTCTCTCTGCTTTGGTTGCTCTTCCGCAATTATCCTCACAATGTAGCTCTTGTTCACTTTTCTATCTTCACGTCTTAGCCTCCCCTCTAGATTCCTTAGCGTAGGTTGGCTCAGTGCCTATTGTGTCCTAGTTCTTAGTGAAGTATTTATGTGTTGTGTGCTATCCTAGATGACACACACACACACACACACTTAATGGTACAACCGAATTCAATGCAATAATTTATCTTTCTCCTAGATATCAACAATAACTCTTATATTTTGTTCTCTTATTTAAATTAACCTTTCTTGATTTAAAACAATGTTGGCAACTTTTCTCTTTTTTCTTTTCTCAAAAATTAGAACAATCAGAGTTGATCTAATATATACACATCAATAAGTGTCTAAGTGAATAAGTGTTGTGTAGTGAGTGATTTCTAAGTCATATGCACATGAAAGATCGTGAAATCACTTTATAGATCAAGCAATCATATACACAGAAATAATATGACTTCAAATGTATTCAATAAAATCACAAAGTCAAATATACACAACTTATTTTTCAGAAAAATAATATTAGATTAATTCAGGTTTAAAATATAATAACCTATCAAGACTATTTTAACAAATATTTCAGATTAGTCCAAAACAGTCTTAAATAGTAAACAAAATAATATTCAGTCCATATATTAATTCTTCTCAGATTAGTCCTCAATAAATCGTAGGTTTAACTTTCTAAATCTCAAACAAGATATATATGAATATTAATAAATTTTTCTGAAAAATATGTTTTAAAACAAAATGTTTAAAAAAATACAAGAATTTACAAACAAGATTCAAACAGAATATTCACACACACAAATTAATTTTGTGAATCAAGTGTGTGTTGTGTACAAATATTAGATCTAAAGTCAGATCTAAATAAAACACACAAAGGTGAGAGAAATCACTTACAAATAATATGTACCCTCGAAAAATCGTAAGTTCAGATTTAGAATGAGAGATGTCCAATCTTCGTTTTAGTTTTGAACAGAAATCAACACTTAAAGATGAAAAAAATTATTCTGGTTTATTCTCTCTCTCTCACTAAAAATTTTGATAGATTTTGGTCACAAAATTAATTTTCTCGGACCCTTAAAAATGAGACCCAAAGGGTTCTATTTATAGAGTGCACAAGTGTGTTATAATTGGTGTAAACTAGCGTCACATGGATTATGAAAAATACACAAACATCCGCTGATAATATCTGATATGACTATCCAACGAGAAACACAAAGTGACCCTTTAAAAGATTCACTCGTCGCATACAAGCTGTAACCAACTCAAACAAATCGTTTCATAAAACACGGTCAATTTTAAAAACCCATCGAACACATCTGTCAACCACTAACGAAGTTAGCATTGTAACAGATTAAAAAACGACATTGTTTTATAAAACAAGAAACTAGGTTTTGTTATAAAAAAATAACTGTGGGCGGATTTAAAATAAGGACCGTTTTTTTTAAAAGCCACGACGACGTTGTTTTTAAAAAAAACGAAAACCATCTTTTGTTTAATATAAAAATTGTGGGCCAAAACAAGACCATAACTGGTATACAAGGTACCGATGTCGTTTGGAGGAATAATGGCCATCTGGGCGTAAGATTTGCTAAGGTCAACTCATATCGGCAACAACTATATATGTATAACATTCCACGCATATAAACAAACTCACGCCAACTAAGGAAAAGAACCTGCCATGTGTCATATCGAGTAAGGTACAAATAAGCTTGAGGGTCCGTTTGGTTCCTGTTAAAATATCTTTCACCGCGTTAAAAAAAAGGTTGAATGATTAGCTTGGTGATTTTGTTTTCACCATCTCCATTTGGATGGACCACTTGTCATTAGGTGAAAACTTTAACTTTTTCACCATTTGTTGTTTGGATGGTTAAGAGCAATATGGTGAAAAAACAAAATGACCACATTACCCTCATACTTCAAATGCACACCAAAAAGGATTATATTAGAATTTTTTAATTTAATTCACATGAACGTCACGTCCATAAAAAATAAATTAATACTTTCATACATCATGAACTTAAATTTGTCACACTCCCCCCCAAACCCCCCTCCCCACCCCACCCCACCCACCCACCCAACAAAAAAAATACAATTATCATGTTTTGACATTGCATTTCTTAAAATGCGTAAGACAATACAATCACACTGAACACATTTAACTATTCATTAATCAAACATAATATTGTCCAAATATAATGAGAAAAAGTACTAACATTTAACAAAGCCTCCACATGTTTTTTTTGTCTTGTAAACCTAAGAAAACGAATAAATTATTCAAGATACGATTATAAGACACATGAAATATGTCTACTATCCATCTTCACTATCCCACCAAGGACATATGAATCACCTCACAAAACGACATATTGCGGCTAAGAAATTTGCCTTCTCATCATCGGGTACATTCATAAACAAGACCGCCCGATGTGGATTAGCCGCAAGGGTATCCACAGCCACCAACCTCTCATTGTGAGTTAAACCCTCAATTTTGAGAACCTCTTGTGCAATCCTATCCATGTCATCAGATTCTTTGTAAAGAACTTTGGTGAGCGTAGACAAGTACGGGACAGTCTCTTCACAAAGCTTGGAGAGATTTTCAGATAAGAGATCATTGCTCGCACTATAACTGGATAAACTGCTACCGTGTTGCCTTTTACGTTTTCATTTTGATCCACCACCACTACCAATACTACCCGTAGACGAGGATACCTCTGTAGCTTCTATCTCTATGTCATGATCCAAATTGACACCCTCCACCTCCTCCTCCACCTCCTCTTCATCAACATGTTCTTCGGCATCTGCTGCAGATTTTGTGTCATTTCCCGTAGCTCAATCACCCTGAAAAATATCGACTAATGCATTGAAATGTGGAAACCTCTTGTCGAATAGGCCCTTTGCATTTGGGTGGTTCTGCAAAACAAATAAATACAAAAACAATTATAATAAAAAAAACCAGTCCCAAAGTGCTCAACAAAATAAATAGCATAGTTTTGAAACAAAATAAATAATAGTTCGCAACTGTAAAAAAACAATCCCAATTAGTAAAAAAAATTAAATACATTACCTTGCACCAACCTTCATACACTTTCTTATCGCACACAAGTTTTTGCTCAACATCATCCCACCTAAATCCACTTCCATTGCCGGCGACCGTTTCATTGAGGGCCATGGCTTGTTTCTTCAAGTACTTGACTCGATTGAGAATGTGCGGTTTCGCTTTCTTATCACAGTTGGGAAACTTGGCCAACATCATAAGTTCTAGTTTAGGAAGATAGCCCGTTTTGAAACTTGTGTCTACTTTATAACCCGTCACACTCAACTCTTGCAAAGACTCCACTAAATGCTTATCTTCCGCGCTTGTCCATCGATTTTGGGGACCTCCTTGAGATGAAAAATCCGCAACCATTTTGCTAACAAAGAGTTACAAAAAACTCAATATGTGTACATAATATGAAGAATTTCAGATAACTATAACATCAAACCAGTGGTGGTAGTGTGTACATACAAAAGTTCTATACATCAAATTTAAGATTTGCATGTACATAAAATAATAAACAAAAACAGAAGCTACTGATTGATTATGATACAAAAGTTCTGTACATCTAATTTCAAAGTCCTGTATATCTAATTTCAAAGTTCTGTACATCAAAGTTCTGTATATCTAATTTCAAAGTTCTGTACATCAAAGCTCTGAAAATCTAATTTCAACATAAGTAAACTATTTCAATAATAACCCCAAATTACACTGTAATCTGAAGTTCTTAGCCTTCAAAACCAAATCTGTCCAAATTGCCAGAACAACCCCAATAAATAATCCATAAACATGCTAATAAATAAATATAGCAGTATAGCAGTGTGGAATATCATCATTTCTTTATTACCAATTCACTATAACACTACACCAATTCAGTGTAGCATTTCAACATTACCAATTCAATGTAGCATTTCAGAATTTAGTACCAATGGTGCATATAACAAAATTTAGTGTAGCATTCAGACCCCTTTTCAGTGTATCATGTACAAATGGTGCATATACAAATGGTGCATATAACAGTAGCATATACAAATGATGCATATAGCAGAATTCAGTACCAATTCAGTACCATATATCAGTACCAATGGTTCATATACAAGTGGTGCAATTTAGTACCATAGTGTAATTTTTTCTTTTATATAAATATCATAGTAATTGCATTGTTAGGACTTGAAATCAAACTTCAAACATATGCTTCTAAATAGTGTGTTTCCTTAAAAAGCTCAACCTCAAATATCATCAAATCAATTAATGTATGTTTCAATCATGCATATTTAACCAAAGCACTAATATTTTTATCAAAAATTAATATATTGGCCCTTAAACTGAACCGTTTCCTATAATGCAAACTAAACCCATATTAGGATGGAAAAACAGAACTCAATATATGTTGGTACCTTTGAACTTAATAATACCAATATATTAAATAAAACTGATAGTAGATATACCGTTAATGGTGTCACGCTAACTTCAAATTTTAGAGAATTTTGATCTCACATGGAAAAATGTTATTATAAGTATGGACTCAATTTAATCAAAAAGTGTCAAGAGTCTTGGGAAATACACATACAAGTTACAATGCCTCAATATCATCCTTTGAAATCAACAACAGAGTATATGCAGTTTGCATTGGACTAACTAAATGAGTGTGAATGAACATTCCACACCACCCAAATCAAGAACTCAATTTTATCACCCAAATCACAAAATGTGCAGGAGTTTGCTTGACAGAAACGCAAATTGTATCAATGGCAAATGTTTTGAAATATAGAGATATCAAAATACTGGAATTACAACATATTCACAAAACTAATTATATCTTCTCAAAAGAATGTAAGCAGATTTGATAACATTCATACCATAGTAATCAATTAGAGGTCTACTTTATAATCAAACTGGTTCATTACATAAAAAACAAAACAACTCAATAACCCCTGTTTTTAAAAACTACATTATAAGCAATCTCAAATATTTGAACCCCTGTTTTAAACCGAACTGGTGCTTTACATAAAAAAAAAATCAATGCTAATCAATGACGGACTAATTATTCTCAAACATCCACATTTCGGTTGCTAGATTTTCCCTCCGTTCGCCCCACTCTTCAGACGTGTCAATGTGTGTATAAGACTCTCCATATGGTTCTATAAAGTTTTGGGCTGCATTCACTTGATTTCGGACATCCATCTCTGTTGGCATTTCATTCCTTATATGGTTATGGAGAAGCGCACATGTTATGATGATGCGATTTTGAATTTCTATGGGAAAGAATACCGGACTCCGTAGAATACCCCATTTTTGCTTCAACACACCAAAACACCTCTCAATTACATTCCTTGCCTCAGAATGTTTCTGATTGAAAAACTCTTCTTTTGTCTCCGCTTCTTGCCCCTCTCCCCAATCATTTAAATGATATCGTTGTCCTCTATAAGGTGTAAGAACACCGCTACCATTTGGGTAACCAGCACCAGCTAGATAATAAAAACCTTGCATATTTAAAAGGCTAGGTTAGCACGATGAAAAAATAAAACATCTATTATTTTTATGTTAAAAACATACCCTGAGGGATCTTCAAACCATTTCTCCTATAGATAGCATTTCTAAGAACCCTAGAGTCTTGCGCCGAACCCTCCCATCCCGGAAGAACGTAAATAAACTTGAGGTCTTGGGAGCATACGACGAGGACATTTGTGGCAACATCACTCTTCCTAGTACGATATCTCCCCCGATCCTCTAGTTTTACGTGTACCTCAATGTATGTCCCATACAAGGCTCCCAAACAATTCTGAAAAGACATACAAAATTAAAAGTCAAAACCAAAATATAAAACCTACAATTTACTTTTGAAATGTATATGTAAATGCACATTTGTACCTTAAGCCATTTCCATCTATCATCTATGCAAGTCTCATTAACCGTCAATGGTTTCTTAAGCAAGTGACTTTGCAACCTCATCGTAGCGGATAACACATCCCCAAATGTCTGCTAATTGTTTCTCCTGAACACATAAACTTGTTCTTAATATCTCTATTCTTAAAATGATGTGCAAGTACGTACACAAATATACATACCATCTCTTCAACACTGACACTCCTAGTATCCTTTAACTTGCCAATACTACGAAGCATTTAACACAACTTCTTGAAAGTCCGTCTATCCATACGAAGTTGTTCCTTACATGCCAAGTCACTCTCTCGAGTCAATTTGAACAAATGGACCTTGCGAGAAAGGGGGCACCAAAGAGATGCCGATTTTAGCATTCGGGTCTCATAATGGTGAATTCATAAGGCTAAAAGATTTAACCACGCATGAAAACATCTCCAACTGGTAGCTAACACTATCCAATAGTTAAGGCATGTAATTAAATCACATGCAGAGTACTAAAGCTTTATACCTACCACATTAGGCTATATAAAACTAGACCATCTAAGGTCAAATCGCATGCGGCTAAAAAGGGAGCAAGCCAACTGTTTAAGGCATGTGATATCAAGATATTATAACATTTAAGGCATATAAGGAATGTAACATCAAACATCATATATAAGCATTTACAATCACATACATATATACATGCATTAATACACACACACACACACGCGCATACGATTACAGTTTAAAAAAATATACACGTTAAAATTTTTAACATATGACTTAATTTTAAAGAAAAACTTTTATGAATAAAATTAACAACCACACTATCAATTACATATTAGTTAATATGACAAAACAAAGCATTAGACCTTTTAAAACCTTTTAAAATGTGAAACTGAAATTTATGTTTACAAAAATATTTATTTTTAAAAATTTTCAAATTAAAATTTTAAACTCTTTAAATATTTATTATGACTAAACCCAGCACTATCATAAGATATGATAAACGAAATGCAAATGCAATGTCGTGTCGTGTCCTACGTGACAGAATAAATCCTATGAGCCAATAGAGAGTATGCAAATTACTTTTTTTTAGATGACGGACCGAATCGAGATCTCATTTGATGTAGATGATCATAGAGAGCTTGGCTAGATAGGCAAACACAATCCTAATTACAAAAATATTTTGTCAAAATTCAAGTCCAACTAGATGAAGGTCTATATAGCTAAAGCACGAAAATCAAACCCTAGGTGTGCTCTATATAACTACCTTTTGTTTGATGCTATGTATATCTCATATCTCTCTTTTATGATTATCTAATAGATATCCTTCCTCTCTAGTTTTTGCTTGTGAGATTCATATTGGGATACACGTATATACACTTATTTATTGATTCCCATATTATACTAGCTCTTTCTTCGCTAGTTCTATTTGTCATCGTGATCTTGATTTATTACCATGCTATACTCGTTGTTTATTATATGTCTTTCCTTTGACTTTTTCGTGTTAAAAGGGGGAGAAAACTTTAGTCTTTGAGATTAAGGGGTATCCAAATTTGTTTCCTTTATTTGTCCATTGTGTTAATAAGGGGGAGTGAATTTTCCTTCCACTTTCTAAGGAGGAGAAAGTTGTTTCTCATTTTGTCAAATAGGGGAAGATATATTTATGCTAAGGGGAGTTGTTGATCTTACTTTGGGATATGCTATGTAGGGAGAGCACTTTATTACATTGTGTTATTCACATGAAATCTTGATATTAGATAATATTGCTATATTTTACATGTTGACATGTTATTCATATAGTTTATTTCATTTATGTCACTTTGATACTTATTGGAAGCGAGGGGCGATTTTCTTTGTGCATATTATTTCCCGCGTGATGCTCTTTGTTGTTTCATATGATTTCTTGCATAACTATGATGAGTACAATTCCAGCCCATCGTCCAGACTCAACTTGTTGATATATCATTGGTCTTATGGATTGTTTGTACATTATATCCATACCACTCTCATTATTTTGCTAGTGAGGCTTGAGTCTTCTAGGGGTAGTAAAATTATATTGGTTTAGGGAATTTTGCCAACAGAATAGCCAAACGGGGGATTGAAAATGTAAGTTCTCAATATATATTGGTTGGCTTATTTTTCGTGTAAAAAAATTGAGTCGTTGAGTCATTCAAGTCCTATAGACTTGATACATATGCGTGTTAATTTAAGTTAGAATGAACCTTCGAAGATTGTAGATTTTGCAACCGCTCATTGAACACTTACATTATCATGCATTCACATTGGATTGAAGACTACATCCTTTTAGTAAATATTTTGAACTGATTACGACTAAATGCACACACGTGCACAAACATTTTTAAAATGTGTGAGGATTTTAAAAATTTAATGGAACAAGTGTTTTGAACTATCTTAGAGGACATTTGAAAAAGTTTTTAAGAGTTGGCTTAGTGTTTGAATATGTTAAGGGTTTTTAAAAATGATTTTTTCCTTAACCATTAGTATGACTCTATTTTGAGCCCGTGCGCACGGAGGCATTCACACGGATACATAACATGCCCATGCGCACGACCATAGTTAAGATTCCATTATGCTAGGAATCGTGTGCACGAAAAAAGTGCACCATGTTCACGAAAATGTTAAATTTTGAAAAGTTTTTATAAATAGGACATTTTCCCTCCCATTTCATTAGATTTGAAAACCTCATAACTCAAACACATATCTGAGAGCATTTTCGAGGTTGAGAGCATTTTTCCTTTGATTCTCTTTCCAATTTTACTTGTTCCCACCAAATTTATTAAAACTTAGATCTATACTTAATCTATGACTTTGAGTGATAATTAAGAGTATTTTGGTTTAGATTCCATACCCTATTCAGTTCAGATAAATCTACGTTTGAATTGTATAATCATACACTCCTTGATCTAAAAGAGGAGGCACTTCAAGTTATTGGAAAGTTTGGAGTGTGGCGTAATTTCAAGGAGGGGAATGAACTTCTTCATTCACTCCGCGGAGCTCGCAGTGGATTCTCATTGACTATGCAGGAAAGTTAAATGGTTCATAGGTAACTACATAATAGATATTAAGTGAAAGGTACCTTCGTATCTTTCATAAAATTACTTTTCAAGCAAAAATGATAATTGAAGTGCGTCGAGGTTTTTACCCCTTGGTGGGTGTTTTTCCTTATAAACATTATCTTGTGGTTGATTGTATATGATTTCTACTCATATGCACACATTTGATCACACACATCACTTAGATTTAATTTGAATATAGTGAATTGGATTAAAATGAACTTAGGTGTATTAGATCTAGTTTTGTTCATATAGATTCACCTAATTAGATTTTTGTGAGTTAATAAAGTCATTGAATAATTAATTTGGTAAAACTTATATTAAGAAACTTGAATGTGCAAGTAAAATCATTTGAAATAAAAAATTAGTCATGAGATGCCTTTAAACCTATCCATACCCTTTAGGTTTGGTGTAGGTGTTTTACTCATGTACAAAACACACATTCTCAATTTTTTGATTTACGTTGGGTTTGATTGATTTTTGAATTTCGAAATGTTTTATTTAAGAAGTGTCTTTTCCAATCTATTACAAGATCCGAATCGCCTCCAATCCCAAATTGACCCCTTAGTGTGTTCCTTACAGTTTGAGGTTTGTGAGGGGTTTGTCCTAGTTTCAGGTTTTGTTTTAACCTAGAAGTTATATGAACCTATTTAGATGATATTAGGATCAATATTAACCTTGGGTAGGATTGATGAGTATTCAACCATATCAGGTTACATGGAGTAGCTCGTAAGAGAAAGGTTAGGAACTGGACTTCAATAACAAATTATGTAAGGGGAATTTATTGTGTTGCCTCTCAGAACATAACTATAATAGGTATATATATCTTTTGAGTATTGAGTTTTAAATTGGAGATATTGAAGACAAAGGAGAAGCATCGAAACAAACTTCTACCTGACATGAAAGTTTCATATTATCGGAGGTTTGGTAATCTTTTATTTAATTTATTTTAAAGTAAGGAATCACTACACCAAAACAGCTCAATAGACACGGTAAACCGTGCCTAATTTGATTTGGCACGGCTAAAAACCATGAGAATTTAGTGCGTACCAAAAAATTTGGCACCGTTTACAGCCATGCAAAATTAAAGTTAAATTATGTCAAAAGTGAGGCTCTGGCACCCCTTTTAGCATATTAGCACACTTATAGCACAACTTTAAATCCTGTCAATTTGTGCCACGTGTCAAAATATTTGCCATCAGTTAATGGCAGGGCAAAATTATTTTTATTTAAAGGAAGTGATTTAATTTTTTAATATGATATTTATATTGGGTCTGTAATTTTGATTGTCGTTCGAATGATGACTTTCGTCATGTGAAGACCACTTTATACGCGAGAATTTTTGGAAGAAAAAATTATTTTTATGGAACCAACTTCATACGAGAAAATCGTGTGGGTGATTAACATGTGACATTATGGGTGGTCAAGTAGAAATAGTGAGAGATCGATGGATACTAAGGTTTTGCAAGTTAGGTTCAGTCGTGGAGTAGTTGATTACTGGTATGGGAGGAGGTATTAGAGCACAATGCATTATTTAAGACTTTGTGATGGTAATCGATGTCTTATATGGAGGTAAAATTTATCTACATATAAGTCCTATAAACTTGACATTAGTACTAGTGGATTGATTGTGTTGGTCGCGATAGTGGTTTTTCCAGCACTAGTTTCCAGTCTGAAATCTTGTATTTTTTGCGCGATTACTTTTAATTCCACATTTACTTTTTGCATCACACACATGCTAATTGTAATAATTAATTTTATTTGGTAAAATTAAAATTAGTTCAGTTAAAATAGGATTGGCTCTTTATAAATGCAATGATTAGTTAAGTTTAACTAAGCGTGTGATCTTTTTCCTAAAATATCAACATGAGATTTTTTTCTTTATCATAGTTAGGGGGTGGAAAAATTCCACAACAAATGTGGGGGATACCGATGTATCTAATCCTGAGGAGTCTTTGACTGAGGATGACTAAAGATTAGCCAACTGTAACACTATGGGTTAAATATATTTTTATGCAGGTTCACCCAAGAAGAGTTTCATCGTATCTCAAAGTGTATTATTTACAAAGAGGCGGGATATCCTTTAAGTCACCCATTAGGGTATTGATACCGTACGTGTATTAAAGCTTCAAGACCTTGCCACCCGGTTTAAGTTGTTAAATATGATAGACAGTGAGATCTTTGATGAATTTTATAAAAGAATTTAGGACTCTAGGGTTGTTAGGAAAATCTTAAGGTCGTTTACACCTAGGTTACTTACCCACGTGCTAGCCTTTAATGTTATACCAGGGATATATAATATGATGTTAGAGTAGATTATAATATCCGTCTAGGCCTCTGAGTTAACAAATTGTCCTCTGCCTAAGAAAGAGACGAGCATATCGTTTAAGGCATTTAAGGGTACTCCCTCTGTATCGAATGGCAATTTCGATGAGAATCAGGTTGGTACTTCCCTTTTGAAAAAAATTAAAAAGTTTCTCAATTCTATCCCCAAAAGTTTACACCATACAAGAAAAGAGCAAAGAACAAAAAAGAAAACATTGTAGAGATTTTTTGGTAGATGTGATTATAAGTCTCAAGTGATATAAATGCAAAGGATTTGGGCATATGGATCGTGAGTGTACCAGTAGGTTTTGGAAGAGGGTTAATGAGAAGAAGGAAATGAATTTCACCCTTAACGATAATGACTCAAATTCAGATGGTAATGAGTCTGCTATCGAGAACAACTTTACTACATTCATTGCCATCGAGGACATGATTCGTTCTCCTACATCACTTTTAGAGGTAAGGTTGAAAAAGATGGTGTTGTCTCCGATTCAGATAGAGAGTTAGCAGAAGAGGAAGATGATTGTGGTTACAAGGGAAAATAACAACTTCAAGAGAAGTACAAAAATCTTCATGAGTTGTTCCTCGGAATGGAGAAGGTGAATGATAAGCATACTACGAAGTTTAAGAAGTGTGATAAGTTCCATGAAAAAAAATGGGGAACTCCCGAGACAATTAAATGCCTAGGAAGATACTCTCAGTGAGAAGTTTATAGAGGGGAAATAATAGAATGAGGCCTTGCATAAAAATATCGATACCTTGAAGATGGAACTATTGGAGTTATTGCGTACGCATGACGTGATAAAGGCGCAAAATGAGAGAATCCATAAAGACTTGAAAGTGTCTAAGAAGGTTAATGTTGAGTCAAAAAATTAGTTTCGAGAAGCTAGGGATGATCCTTATTCCACCATCCCAGATCGATATGGAAAAAATGGGTTTTGGCTATGGTGGGACACAAGGTTCAAAGTGGAATAAAGAGGTAATATTTGTCAAAAGATAAACTAATACACCTTTATAACCCCTTTTAAATTTTTATCCCAATCCAAAGAAGGATGATTTTTCATTATCATATATTTTCACTTATTGCAAAAGGAAGGGTCACATTAGAGATTATTTCCATGGGCTTGAGAAAATAGGGTACGTTCCTCCACGTTTGAAAAAATAATTATACGAGCTCTAAGAGCGTGTCTAGTACATGGTTCAAAGATACTAAATGATCATGGGATAATATAATAGAATGACTTATTCCATTCCTAAATCTCAAGGTATTAATAATAATATGAGAAGCATGAGGAAAAAGAAGGTAGTTCAAGGTGAATGAGGTTTTTGACACTCATCAGTCTCACCCTTCCGAGTGAGTCCACACCACCTCTAAGATAGGATCCATTGTTCACGTTTCATCATGTTTATTCCTTCCTAGAGTGTATTATGTTTTCTTAGTTTATTTTAGTTTATATATTTTTCAGAAACATAAAGAAATATTTGGTTTAGAAAAATTGAAAAAAATAAAAATGATTTTCTGTTCTTTATGAAATCATAAAATTCCAAAAATATTTTATGATTGGGTAAATTACACCTAGACCCCTCAACTATCTCGAGTTTACGGTCACCCCTTGATAAAAATACCCATCAAACTCACCCACCTAACTATCATTTCATTGCAATTAAATTCAAAAATCAGGTTCCCTTAATTTTTTACACAAATTGACTAAAATACCCCTCAACCAATTTAAAAACAAAAAAACAAAAAATAAAAAACCATTAGCTCTCTCTCTCCCTCCCTCTCTCTCTCTCTCTCTCTCTCTCTCTCTCTCATCAACCAACACCCCCACCTTCAATTTAGAAAAATCAAAATTTAAACCCCTCTCTCTCTAATCAACACACACTCCTTCATCTCTACCAATACATCGACCTACACCTTTCACTAATATACCCACCTCCACCTCCACCTCTCACCAACACACCCATTAATCTCATCCCTGGATATCGGATACTTAATATTTTTTCCTCCCAAAACCTCTCATTCAACCCTTGATCCGATGAAAAGGCCAACAAAATCAAACTTCTCTTGAACATTACAGTCTCCAGAACCAAACTCAACCCCCATGAGTCAAACACCCACTCACCGAACCATGGGTTAGTATTAAAAAATTGATTTGACCAATTGGTCCACACCATAACATGGACTTTTGTTCTTTCCTCAAATCCTTCCAGTAACTCAACCTCATTTTTCTTTCTCAAAACACCAAAGAATGGTAACTTTAATAACTCCCCAAGAGCTAACTAAGTAAGTTCATTTTGACTCGATCTTACCTCACATCATGCAAAACACACAACTGACTCTTTTTCTTTCTTGTCTTACCCATCTATTATGGATATATATGTAATGTCATTTTCATCATTGAGTACAAAATTAGGGATCATGTCACCCACAGGGAATGTTGTGATGGACTTTAATGAATTTAAAACACTCTGATTGTAACTCATTAAACCCCTCACCTCCACCTTCACATGAGAGGTGGAGGTGGGTGTGTCGATGAGACAGAGGAGTTTGAATTTTGAATTTTGAATTTTGAAAATGGAGGTGGGTGTGTTAGTTGATGAGAGAGAGAGGGTTAGTTTTTTTTTTTTTAGTTTTTTTAGTTTTGGGTTTTTAGATTGGATGACGCGTATTTTAGTTGATTTGTGTAAAAAAAAAATGGAAGGAACCCGATTTATGGGTATCATTGCAATGAATTGATAGTTAATGGGATGAGTTTGTCGGGTATTTTTCTCGAGGGAGTGACCTGTAAACTCGAGATAATTGAGGGGGTCTATATGTAATTTACTTTTTTTTTATTTTGTTCTTTCTTTTGTACTTTTGACAATAGAGGATGTGGTAAAACATCATCCGACATTTTCCTTTTTCTAGGTTTTAGAATTTTGGAGGGTAGTGCGAGTTTATAGTTTACTTCACTTAATCGCAGTTTCATAAAATCGACCTTATCTGAATCGTCATCATTGGACAACTTTATGTGGTAACATTAGGAGGGTTCTGTTTATTCTATACTAGTGGGGCAACTTTTATGCCTCCTGGTTTGTAAACTATAGAGGCTAGGGTAGCCATTGCATAATCAAAGTTATTTATCGAGAGAGGTATATGGTGAAAGGAAATGGCCATGATTTGGACGTGACTTCTTCAAGATGGGCATGGAACTTTTAAAAGTTTTCCTTCTTCACTTTCCATATCTTGAGGACTTGAACAGTGCTTAGGGATGATTCCACATAAACATAAATATATTGAATTTATTTTAAAACATGATTCGGAGATCGACTATTCTTGCTTCGTACTTTATCATTAGTGCATAGGAAATCTATCTTAACAACGATAGGGGTATGCAAGTCATCAGTTGTGATCGGTAATATTTTAATTCCACATCCTTGTTTTTTTTCATCATCGAAGAATATCTACTAACGAAACTCTTTATAATATATTTACAAGACTTTTTCTTTTAAGAATTCAAAGACCTAAATGTCTACTTTATTAATCAGGATGTCCGCCAAATAATTAAAGACAACTTTCCCCTTGATGTATTTCTAAGTGATGTTGACAACGTTAAATTCGACCATTAGAAGAAAAAAATCATCCAGGTGGATGGATTGATAAGGTTTCTCTAGGAGGTATTTCACTATATTTATACAAGAAATGATCTTGATATGAATTGTGATCATAGCATCGGAGTTTATCCATGACCCCTACTAAGGTGAAACACACTTTTTTGAGAGTTGTGTAATTGACTTTGTAACTAATTATGTTCCTACTAACATAATAATTGGCTCATTTTTTTACGGCTCTTTAATGTCATGAGCAAGCATAACCCCAATGGTTGTATCAATGACTGTTTGGTAGAGTAAAAGGGGTAGATACAATTGTGGAGGTATGAGTATCGAAGGTTAAGTAAGGTAGTGCTAAATTTGACAAAGGCATCTTGGCATTATTCATTCCAAACCTTGTTTGAATCTTTATGGATAAATTTGAAGACGGACTTGCATCTGGAGTTAGTTGGCTGATGAATCAACTTATCTATTGTATATTTCCTAGGAAATCACCAATATATTTTTTTTATTTAGGGACGATGATTATAGATAATGAAGCAGTATTTGGAGGGATCCGCCTTTATTACTTAATCATTGTCCATGAAGCACAAGATCTTTCATTTGGTGACATCGAAGATGCACTTACAAAGGTTGAGACACATGTAATTGTGGCATAGAGATTCAAATAACTTGTACAAATCAGGGTTGCGATCCCTTATTTAATATATTTTGAATAAACTTGCCCATCACTAGACTATATCATACGTACACAATAAGGTCCCGCATCAACCCCTACTCATATCACATGTACAATGAGATATACACAATTTCATACCATAACACATAAATGTGACATGGAGCCACCACCGGACTAATATCAACCACATAAATAAATCTTATAATAACCGCACAAAGGCATGTATGTTTAGGGGACCTACTCGTGTTTCTATTGGTAAACCCATAGGAGTCCCTCACCTAACGATTTGGAAACGTACACACATATACGATAATGGGGGATCACTATGTAATCGCACCTTCAAGTAGTCCCATACCAAAACTCGGCCGATGGATCATATCATTTTCCTCCCATATTAAGAAACATAGACCAAATGAACATATGATCAAAACATATTACCATGCAAAACTCCTAGATTAATCAAATTTAGATTTATAAACATCAGTTTAATAGATTCAAATTTATAATTATTATTATAATACAAACTCTAAATTAAATCTTTAGTCTAGGTACACTTGCCTTAGAGTTTTAGGATAAATCCAAGACAAGGTACTTCAAATTCTCCGCTCCTTTTAAGTGTTTCCTCTCTTTAGATTTAGGGTTCACCTCTATAGTCTCCAGGATGAATTAGGTTAAGTCTCATGTTCCCTCAACCTACTTAACCATGAAAATAGATAAAGGGCCCATATAAACCTAAACTCAATGAGCCTAAATACTAATCTAATAGGACCAAAACCTTACCCAAGACAGGTACTAACCCATAGGGCTTAAAACCCATTATGAGACACAACAACCAATTGTTTTATCCGATACGTGTCCAAAACCAATAATTTAATTATTTGTAATTTATCATGACACGAAATTATAGAAAACTACTTCACGATCGATGGAACCTAACATCGAGGGGATAATCCAACAAAGAAAACCCTCAATACCAAATCCTTGACCATTCCATAGTCACCCATAATACATAGTCATTTAAAATATTTAATTAGTGACTTACCGCGAATTAAGTTCGATTGCAGTTTCGAATTGTATAATACTTATATTTCATGACAATTATAATTAGTAACATCACATGTTACCGCAAGCAAAATATAACAATTTATAATTTAATTTAATGCAATTAAAATACATGGTATCAGATTCCTCCCCCCTTAAACAAGTAATTTCATCCTTGAAATTTGAACTTATACGTGACTAGAATAAATAAATATATCTTGCTCCCTTATATACTCAGCCTCACTGTAATGTCCCCACATGACTCTAACTAATGGTATGACCTTTGATCGCAGTGAGTTCGTCATATATCCGCATAGCGATCTCTGATACTTTAGATCCTTTATATTTAAAATTTTGTACTCTTATTTTCATACAATTACTTATACACTTTTGTTTATCATCTTCTTGATGGTGCACACCCGGAGGAGATCCAGACGTCCTAGGTTGGCCGCGAGTTCCAAGTTAGACGCATCACAACCAATGCTACAACATCCGTAGTATGGGTAGGAGCCAGTACTGTCACTGATGGATTTGGCAGAAATTATTGGACAAACTGTAGCCTCGACAATGATAAACCTACTCTAAGAGCATCCACCACCACTTCCACCACCACCACCACCACCAGTGGTTGTATTTACTCCTTATACCACATCCACTTAGAGGAGAATCAAGAGTGACTTTGGTAAAGGTAACCCTCCAGAGTTCATGGGATTCATAGACCCCCATAGTATCTTTACAGTGGAGAGGAGAGAGAGAAAGAGAAAGGAGGCACCTACACTTTGTAGAGTGCTCAGAGGTATAGCGATAGGTTTTTGTGATATTTAAGCCCATAGAGGATGCTTTGTAGTAGTGGGTGTCTGTCACCACAGAGGATAACATGTCACAATTGAACATTCATCAGTTATGAAGTAAGGTTGAGGGAAAGTATTTCCCACCCTCTCAGCAGGTGAGCTTGAGATATCAGTTCATGAGGCTACGACAGGAGGAGCACAGTGTCACCTAGTATGAGCAGCAGTTCACCCAGGTCACTTTATTTTCCCTAGATGAAGTTATCACAAAGGCAAAGATGATGGATCAATTTATATTGGGTATTACATGAAGGATTAAGTTGGTGTTGCTTGGCGACCCGTCCTTCACTACTTTCACACATATAGTGGAAGTCACACTGCTATATATCCAGGATCACCATAACTTCCAGTGATAGAGGGAAACAAAGAAAGAGAAAGTTGGAGTCGACCAAGGGTTGAAGACTAAAAGAGAATAATAAGTCGTCCCGAGCATAGGGAGGCTCATAGGAGCATCAGAGACTAAGAGATTCAAAGCTTCCTCGAGGAGAGTAGCTTCAAATATCTTTGCTTGCATCTATTCTAGATCTATTACTATATATGTTACGCCGCTAGCTGATAATCAGTCAATTCATGATCGTTAAGGATAGGGTCACCTAGGTCAGGGATAATAGAGCCAACAACATCAAGGCCATGGGAAGATAGGACATGACCGACATGGCCAGGTCAATAAGATTGGCCCCAAGGGTAATGCTAACAAGGCTTCCCATTTCGAGGTAATTATTATACTTATGACGAGCAAGGCCTATAATTTACGAGATGCCCCAGAGGTAACTATAGGTCGGTCATGTCCATTTTCAATAGGAGCAATAACATGTTTTGTCAACCCCATTATAGTATCAGGATTTTCAACCACCACCGTAGTTTTCGACATTGCCACCACAACCCAGGAACCCCGTACAGGGTTGTTCACAATTGTATTATAGACCTGTGTACAACGTCTATCAATAGGATAAATAGGTCCCACCACAAGCTGTGAGGGTATGTTTTACATTTATGGTTGTTATGAAAAAGTTTTATTTAACACGAGTGTGGCCATACCCGATCCTCGCTGTGCGGGCGGGCGCGTGAAGGGAGGATCCTTCGGGTCCCGTGAGTCCCTCTCGAGAGCGCTTCGGCCGGCATCGTTTGAGATGAGGTGTCAAAATGTAGAGAGATTCAGAGTCGCCAGTCTATTTTACTCAAAACAGACAAAAGAAAAAGTGGAAGCCATCCCGAAGGACGGCATCCAAAGACATACTGGTGGATGTGAAACCAAAATGATTCGAGAAGCGTTCAGAAGCTATGTTACGAAATGGGAAGGTGTTAGGCACCCATTCCGTCCTTCAGTCTCTCATGGATGTTTGATATTTTCCTTTATTTTCCCCATGATGTGTGCATGTGTAAATATATGGTGGAGATAGGAATCCTCGACTTGTATCATGGAAGAGATAAAGCGAGTCATCCGTAGGAAGGTATAAAAATAATATTAGAAAATAAGATTTACGTGATTACTCTTACGTTGATCGTTATAAGGGAACAATAACGCATATGGAGTAATACGTCACTAAGAGAAAGTATATAGAATATAAGAAAATCGAATTTAGAGAGGATAGAAAATGAGAGAGAAAGTAAAAATAGTACTCGAGTCTCGAGTTTTACCCCGAGATGCCTAGGTAGCCTATAAAGGCATCAAAGTCCACGTAGTTCGCATACAAAATGAGGGGTGGGGTTTATACCATAAATCCAAACGGGGGATCTCTTATTTGTGAGTGTGTGTGTGTGTAGAAAAAGTGTTTTAGTGGTGAGAAAAGTGTGAGAAAAGTATGAGACTCCCTATTTGGAATTTATGAGCAAACCCTCTTTTTCTTATTTTTTGGGTTTTATTTATATGAAAATAAGAGATGTGAAATAATACTAAATAAAAAGTATATTAGGATGTGTGAGATCAGATAATAAAAGTGCTAAGTAATAAAATAAGTTATTGAGAATTTAAGAGAATTTAAGAGAGAGTTGAGAAAGTTGGACCTTATTGAAGATCTTGAGCTTGATCTAAAATAATGGAGAGAATCCCTTTCACTTGGATGATGATGGAGAGTGGCTAATTCACCAAGTTTGATGAAAAAGATGATGAAAAGTGGAAGTTAGAAAGGGATTTGGATGCTGAAATCGCGCTGTCTTCGAGAGAGGTTTTTGGGATTCGCCGAGAGCGATTCTTATCAGATCTGGGCTCCCCCTTGAAAATGAGGTGAATTCCTCATTTTATAGGCCAAGGTCACTGCCGATCGGCATAGACCTGGTCCTGCCTATCGGCACCTGCCGATAGGTAGGGTCTGGAACCTGCCATTTGTAGTGTGGTTCAGGCCTTTTCGAAAATTTGGCTGTCGAAGGCAAATCGTTGGTCAGAATTATGCATGGGGTAAACCGTTGGAAAGGTAATTCAGAGACCTTTAAAAGTCCTTTGGACCTCTCCCGGGTTCGGGAGTTGACTTTAGGTCAAATATGGTTCGGAAGCGCTTGTCGGTCCATTAGACGGGGAATCGTTAGGACGCAAACGGATCGTTCGTCCGCATGGTAAGTCTGAATCATGCATAGGGTAGACCATTGGAAAGTTTAGTAGATGTACTTCGACATTCCAAAGAGTTTGACCCGGTTTGGGGAGTTGACTTTGGTCAACCAGGTCCTGGAAGCATTCAGTGACCTCTCTGAGTCAAATGGATAGTTCGTCCGCATGGTAAGTCGAAATCACGCACAGAGTGGACAATTGGAAAGGGATTTTAGTTCCCTTTGAATATTCATTCAGTCTCGGTTGAGCTAAAGAGTTGACTTAGGTCAAATAGAGCCCGGGAGCACCCGATGGCCTCTGGATTAAGTTTCGGACGCAAACGAATCGTTCGTCCGCATGGTAAGTCAGAATCGCGCACGGGATGGACCGTTGGAAAGGGATTTTAGTGCCCTTTGAAGATTGATTCGGCCTCAGTCGAGATGAAGAGTTTTACTTTTTGGCCAAACGGAGCCTGAGAGTGCCCGGTGTCTTCTAGGTCAGTACTTGGGGTATGACCTGGGTTTGTAGTTATGAGGGGAGGTACTAGGGACCTAAGGAGAGTTAGGGGGTAGCAGAATGGGGTGTCTACAGAGCCCCTCAATGGGTGAGTTTGGAACAAATGGTAACCATCGAATAGACACCGCATGATGCTTTTGATGGAGTATGACCGATTCAGAGGGTCGAGGCTGATTCTGAGGACCTGAGGGGTGTGCTAGGGATGACCAATTTTGTGGGTCAAAGCCAAATCTGCGGGCTTAAGTGATGAGGGTGACCGATTCTGTGGGTCAAAGACAATTCTACGGGCTTAGGGTGAAGATCTAATAACTGAGGTCAATTCTGACCTAAGAGTGGTAACGACTGAGGACCGAGGTTAATTCTAACCTTAGAGTGGTGATGACCGAGGACCGAGGTCATTTCTAACCTAAATCAGGTGACGATCCAAGACCAAAGTCAATTCTGACCTAAGAGTGGTAACGACCGAGGATCGAGGTCAATTCTGACCTAACTCAGGTGACGATCCAAGATCGAGATCAATTCTAACTAAGAGTGGTGACTACCGAGGACCGAGGTCAATTCTGACCTAACTCAGGTGACGATCCAAGATCGAGGTCAATTTTGACCTAAGAGTGGTGACGATCGAGGACCGAGGTCAATTCTGACCTAACTCAGGTGACGATCCAAGACCGAGGTCAATTCTGACCTAAGAGTGGTGACGACCGAGGACTGAGGTCAATTCTGACCTAACTCAGGTGATGATCCAAGACTGAGGTCAATTCTGACCTAAGAGTGGTGACGATCGAAGACCGAGGTCAATTCTAACCTAACTTAGGTGACGATCCAAGATCGAGGTCAATTCTGACCTAAGAGTGGATAAATATTGGATTTTGATTCTGTTGGAGAAAGAGCTTTGTGATTTTGATCTGAACTGGAGAGCTGATAGCCGGGGAAGCTTTTGTTTCTTTAGGAGGCCTCGCAGGGGGGAACATCCAATTTTGGTGCTGTAAAAACTCCGTTGGGGAAGTGATCAGGCGATCCTTAGAGATCCTCCGGAGTTTTTTCGGGAGGAGATTCATTTGATTTTTGAGGATTTCGCTCGAAAAGAGGGGTTCCGCTTGAGGGAATGCGAAATTTTCCGGGTGAAAATGTTCTGAATCCTTCCTGGGATTTTTAGGAATTTTTTGAGGATTTTTCGGGGCTTTTCGGTATTTTCTGGGAATTTCTATACGAAATTTAAGGGGAGTGCCGATCGGCATGGTATGAAGGGTGCCATTCGGTAATGGCACAGACTTTTGGACTGCCTCGGGAAGGTAAGGAGTCAGTGCCGATCGGTATAGTGGGGGTTAGTGCCGATCGGCATGGCGCTTGGCATCGTATATAAAGGGGGCGAATCCCTTCATTTTTTTCACAGCTTCTTTGCTTTCTCTCTTTCTGCGATTCCTCTGCAAATCGTTCTAGCATTCCGATCTTCAAAAAATGGCCGCTTTTGTGAGCACCGCAGTCCACAGGGAGTGGTTGACCGTTGATGACTGGGCGAATGTGGAGTGGAGGGACAGGGCGCCTCTTGCTTTGGGGAGTGAGAACTCCTTTGATGCTTTTGAGCCTATTGCGGATAAGCGTACCTTGCTATGGGAGCCTTCGCGTCATCGCTCTTCGAAAGTGACTCCTGGCGGTTATGTAAGTGACCTGACCTTTGGCATTCCTTTGTTTTTGGTGATTTTCTTTCTATCTTGACTTCTGAGGAGATTTTTTTCCTTTTTGCCAGTCCGATATTTCTTTAAAGAATATGCGCGCCCGCAGGATGACGGGGCTCATGGATGTCTGGGAGTATCTCCCACCATTGGTGCGTTGGGTGGTATCATCAGCGGGTTTTGGGAGGTTGGCATATGCGTTGGATGAGACGCCTCGTTCGACAGCGGTCCTATGCGCTTTGGGGGAGAGGTGGTGGGATACTACTCACACCTTCCATTTTGGCTTCGGGGAGATGACAGTGACTCCCATAGACGTTCAACAGCTGTTGACTCTAGATTGTGATGGAGAGCAGATAGAGGTGGATCGCTTTTTGTGGGTGAGACCGGAGGCAGTGCGTGCGGCACTTGGTGATGTAGGGAGGATAGTTTCTGGGGATTCTATCCGATTGTCGCTGCTGAAGGATGTTCTGTTGGGCAGGGAGATTAATGTGGAGGACGGGCTACAAGTGAGGAAGATGGCTCGGTTATTCATTTTGCTGGTGTTAGGAGGTTTCATGGTGGCGTCGAGCGGCGACGTCGTCCATTTGTGGTTCTTGCCGTACCTGAGGATGTTTTCAAACATCCCTTTCTTGATTGGGGGAGTCTGACTATGGCGACCCTTTACTCTTCTCTGGATGCATTCAGTCTATGCTGCCGGCAGACCTTTACTGGAGCCACGTACCTTCTTGAGGTATTCTTCAGTTTGTGCATTTCTTTTCATGCATTCGCATTTTCCTTTCATGCATTCGCATTTTCCTTATGTATCTCTTTTTGCTTGTGAATTCTTATCTTTGACAGGCGTGGTTTTATGAGGTGATTGGGTGTAATACCCCACTGATCGCTTCGAAGGACGACACTGTTGGGGATTCGTGCTGATTGTATCGATGGCGTAAGGCCAATCGGAAGTCGAAAGGATCTCTCTCTCTGGAGGCGGTGCATCAGGTCTTAAATGACCTGACCAGTGGTAGGGTAAGTCTCTTTCCATTTCGATCTTGTTTTTTTTTGCCTTTTGATCTTGTATTGATTTATGCCTGCTTGGGGATTTTCAGGTGACCTTTTATCCCTGAGGTACAGCCATTCAGGACGCAGGGACGACCGAGGTGAATGCACAGATGAGGCGTTTGCTGGTGCATGAGTTCGGCCATTCTTGGTATCTCGAGGAGAGGGTGGTTCGCCAAATTGCTGAAGAGGAGGTAGTGGTGCCACCTGCGCAGCCTCCTACGCCTATAAGGCGGGAGCGACTGCTGTCGGAGGATGCGAGGATCGCGGCGATGATCGGTGAGTCCTATTTGTTGTACATTGATACGGCTGCACCGTATGGCTATATGGACTTTGTGACGAGCTGGTTGATGGAGGCCAACATATATGATGCCCTGCCTTTCCCTCCTACGGGTTCGAGTAGGGTGGTGGGATCTTTCCATAGTGGCGACGGTCCGACGGCATTTGCGGTGGCGACGACTTCAGAGGTTCCTTTTGTGCAGTTGCACATTCCTTCATACAACATTAGAATGGCTGATGGAGGGATGGTGCCTATGCTACATCGTCATCATGCGATGGATCCGGAGGATTTGGGTTTGACAGAGGAGGTCCTCTGACCTGCGGTATACCTTTCTGTTCTTCTCCTTATTTCTTTTTTATTTGGTCATCTCTGCTTTGATACTGATTTTGCCTTTTCTTGCAGCAAGTCCGAGTGTCGACCACTTGTCTAAGAGACATCAGAGACTGGATATCTTCGACGACTGCCCATATTCGGGATGCGGTTCCTGTTCCTTCTTGCTTGGTGCCATCTGTTTCGTCCAGAGAGGACTCTGACTCGGGTAGTAGTGGTGCATCGTCTCGCTGTAGGGGGAAGAGAGCACGTCGTAGGGGTGGAAGCTCTTAGAGAGAAAGGTGGGTGTGAGAGAGAGAGAATGTGGGTTCGGGCTGAGTCCCGCTATTTTTTTTTGCTTTTTCTTTTTAATTCCTGCAAGATGATGTAACACAGAAAACAGATAGATGCAATGCAATGGAGTTTTTTTATTACCTTTTATTAATGATGAATGAATGCTTGCACATGTGCTCTTTACTTTGTTGCTAAGACCGTAAAAAGGAGTATTTTTGGAATTTTTTTGAAGGAAAGATTTTATTTAAAAGGGAAATTATATAAGGAGGAAAAGGGATTTTGAAATTCTGTTGAGAATATCAATTTATTTTTATTGAGTTTTCTGATTTGACAAAAGAGGAAAAAGGGAAATTTCTAAAAATGGGGGGTTGCCGATCGGCAAGCACCCTGTCCTGCCTATCGGAAGTTCAGTCTAGTCCTATCAATTCAAAGCTTTGAATGGTACCCTCTTCAGCCTTTTTGCATTTTGTGGGGTAAGATTTCCTCTGATTTCTGCAAGTATTATGTCTCTTGTGAGGGTTCTCAAGTATAAAAAGGGGTGAGGGTGGAGTGTTTTCATCACACTTTCTCATTCTTACTTAATTTCCCACTATCTCTTAGCCTTGCAAGATGGCTCTCCCTGGTAGCATTGAGTTTGCTAACTACCTCAAAGCCTTGGAAGCAATGTGCTCTTATAATGTCGACTATGATGCTTTTAACATGCGTCGAGTCTCCTTGTGGTGTAATCGACCTATTGAGTGGAACATGCTGATGGCGGCGGTACAATTATGGTACCCCGAAGACCATGTATTCCGCTTTGGGTTGGATGAAGTTTGTCCTACCTATGAAGAATTTTCTGCCATGCTGGGTGTAAATCCCAGTGTTGTTGCGGCTTTGCCCGAATTTTCCTGTTCTCCCAGGGATTTGTTGGTCGGGCTTCTTCATATTTCGCCTTCGGTGGCCAGATCATTGGTTGCTGGAGGAATGATCTTGCTCCCGACGGTGCTGTAGTCCGTGCATTTGCGGGAAGTAGGTGATGCTGGCTATGCTGGAGCTGTTGCTCTGGGCCTGGTTTCAAAATTGCTGCTGGTGACTGGGGAAATACTGGTGGGCCCACAATTTGTAGCCATTACTTAAGTGGATGTCATATCGTCGTAATCCTGCATCGATGATACTGGCGGAGACACTGAATGGTCTGGATGCCTGGCGAGAAGGTCGTTCTGACTTTCTGAGGGGTAGCCCCGTGATGCTGCTCATGTGGTTATCTGAAAGATTCCGCTTGACGATCCCTCCAGAATATCCTTTGTCGGCTGTGCCCAACTTCTTTTCGCGTTACTTCATCCGCGTTGGACTGAATATTGCTAGTTGGGAGAATTGGTTTGTGGAGCATGGGGATCGGAATTTGTGTTGGTCAGTGCCTTGGTGGGGGTAGTTGCAGCCTGTTCTGGAGCTAGGAGAGTACTCATATGTGCGGCTGGTTCATCTCAGAAATACCTCTTTTTATTTCCCTTGGCGGCTTTTGCACCAATTTGGCTAGGCACAGGTCGTGCCACCTCGGGCACTGAATTTCTTTTCGGTAGACGTTTTGACCGAGCGCCTGCATCTGTTGCTTGGATCTCTGTGGGAGAATCGGTGTCCGTCGACCCGTCCCTCTCAGTCTGTCAGGAGAGTTTGGCATGTCCCTGGGGATTATATGAAGTGGTTATGAAGGAGAGTAGTTATCAAGATGTTGGCAATGGAGACTGGACAATGGTGGTTCATTTTATTTAACACCATAGAAGGGGGTGTTGTGGTTTTTTCCAAGCTGGTTCGTGCTTATCGGTCCATGGAGTGTTTACGGTACTCTATTTAGGCAGGGGAAATTTGGGGACCCCAGGATGCAGATGATGAGGGTGCGGGCTCCTCTGGTAGCTGTGGGTAGGACTCTTGGAGGGTTTATTTGTGTAATAGGGAATAGATGTGGGGATTTTATTTGGATCTTTATGACAGTAGGGGGAAGGGAGTTATCCGTTCCTTTTCTTATGTAATCAGTGCTGTAATTTCTTATTAATGAAATAAGCAAGTTTCTGATCATCCAGCTATGCCTTTCGATGAATTTTGTAATTTTGAATTATCTATACCGATCGCTAAGGCATACATAATCCTTTTGTTCAAGTATATGATAAAATGAACTGTCATTCTCGGAGATAAAAAAAGAATAGTATTTTATGAAAAGGAAAGGGGGCCGTGCTCATGTAAGATGTATGAGCTGCCTACGTACCTCTGGGGTTTTTGAATTTGTTTTATTTCTTTTTGAAAATGGTTTTTTGCAGAGGATTAGGCCCACGTAATTCTGGGTAGAGAGATATGAAGAGATTTTTTATTTTTATTTTTATTAAGAATAGAAGGGAGATGAGAAGAGTCGTAGCACGCCGAGATTTCGGACTAGGGGTAGACTTTCTTGAGACGGTCCAGGTTGACTGGACGAGCCATCTCTTCCCCATCTAGGTCAGTGAGCATGGCGGCACCGTCGGATAAGACTTTCTTTACAATGTAGGGGCCACTCTAATTGGGCTTGAATTTCCCTCTGGGGTCCCAGATGGATTCTATTATCTCCTTGAGGGTTAAATCCCCTTCCCGGACACTGCGATCCTTGACTCTCTTATTGAATGATCACGCTATTTGGTGATGGTACCTCTGTATGTGGTAAAGAGCTTTAAATCTCCTTTCATCTAGGAGGGTCAGCTCATCGAGACGTCTTTGGCACCAGTCTTCTTCACTAACTTTGCTTTCGAGCATGACGTGTAGCGGGGGTATCTCCAGCTCCACAGGTAGGACTGCTTCCATACCGTAGACCAGAGAGTAATGGGTAGCCCCAGTGGAGGTTTGGATTGAGGTTTGATATCCCCAGAGGGCGTACGGGATCCGGTCGGCCCAATCCCTATAGCTTTCGGTCATCTTGCTAATGATGGCTTTGAGGTTCTTGTTGGCGGCTTCAACTACACCATTGGTCTGAGGTCGATAGGGAGGAGATTTGTGTCTCTGAATCCCGTACTCGTTGACTACTTCTGTGACTTCTACTTTGAAGTGCAACTCGTTGTCTGACACTAACTCGTGCGGGACCCCATATCGGTAGATGATATTTTTCTTGAGGAATTTTGCCACTTTCTTAGCGTTCAATACTGCGTATGACTCAGCTTCAACCCATGTGGTGAAGTAATTAATGGCAACTAGGATGAACTCATGTCCGTTTGAAGCCTTTGGTGTAACCTTCCCTATGATGTTGACACCCCAGGTGGAGAACGACCAGGGAGAGGTCATGTTTTATAATTCTCGCGGAGGCAGGTGTTGAAGATTGGAGAACTGTTGGCATTCGAGGCACCTCCGGACATAGGCGGTGCAATCTTGGGCCATGGTGGTCTAGTAGTAACCCTGGCGGATGATCTTCTTGGCAAGCATGTGATCGTTCATGTGGCCCCCATATTCCCCGCTGTGGATCTTCTGCATTATTTTCTCAATCTCAGCCCCTGCGATACAGTGTAGATGAGTTCCATCGAAGTTCCTCTTGAGTAGAGCTTTATGACAGATGATGTATTGGGCGACCAGTCTTCGAAGGGTAGTTTAGTCTTTCTTGTTGGAACCCTCGGGATACCTACCATGTTTGAGGAGGCACCAAATATCATAGTACCAGCAATAGTCGAGTTCGGGATCTTCGATGGAGACAAGCTCAATATGGTAGCATTGGGTTGGTTTATCTTTCTTTTGAACTAGGAAGGGGGTCATTGTTATTCCTTCGGGCATGTTGACCATGGAGGCCAAGGTAGTGAGAGCATCGACTAGGTTATTCTTCGCTCAAGGTAGGTAATGGAAGGTGATATCTCGGAATCGGGAGGCTAACTCTTCTAAGTGGGAATTGAAGGGTTGGAGCTTTTCGTCCTTGACTTTCCACTTTCTGAGAACTTGACCGGTGATGAGGGCAGAGTTCCTGTAGACATCAAGGTTTTGAATACCTTTCTTGAGAGAAACTTTTAGGCCTATTGTGCATGCCTCATATTCCGTCATGTTGTTGGTGCAAGGGAAATCCAATTTGATGGCTATGGGAGTGTTGGAGTCATCTGGGGCGATCAGAAGTATCCCAATGCCATATCCCTTTTTTTTGGTAGCGCCGTCAAAGAACATTTGCCATCGAAGGTTGTCTTGAGCGGTGCAGAGGATATTTTCATATGGGAATTCGAAGATCCAGAAATCTGCTTCTTCTACAGGGTAATCAACGAGGTAGTCGGAGATGGCTCTTCCTTTAATGGATTTTCTGCATGACGTACACGATATCGAACTCGGTTAGGAGCTTCAACCAACGGGCCATTCGACTGGATAAAGAGGGTTTCTCAAGTAGATATTTGATGGGATCCATTCAAGATACAAGTTTGATGGGGAATGCGAGCATGTAGTGTCGCAACTTTTGGGTGACCCAGACAAGTGCGGCACATGCCTTTTCCAAAGTAGTGTAGTTGACCTCGTATTCGGTCAATTTGTGACTGGAGTAATAGATGGATCTTTTTTTGCGGGAGTCTTCAAGGTATTGGGATAGTAAAACCCCAGCTACAGTGTCGGTTATGGTTAGGTATAGGAGCAAAGGGAGACCAGGTTGTGGTGACATGAGCACTGGATGTTGGGTCAGATATTATTTGATTCGGTCAAAATCTTCTTGGCAGGCCTCATTCCAAACCTTGGTTAAATCCTTTCGGAGGATCTTGAAGATCGATTCACAGATAGAGGTTAGCTGGCTGATGAACCGGCTGGTATATTATAATTTCCCAGGAAAACCTCGGACTTCTTTCTCTGTTCGGGGTAGTGGCATCTCAAGTATAGCCTTCAGCTTTGCAGGATCTTCTTCTATCCCCTTCTCACTGACCATGAATCCCAAGAGTTTTCCCTTTGTAACACCGAAGACATATTTATGTGGATTGAGTCTCATCTGATACCGTCGCAGTCGTTCGAAGAACTTTCGGAGAGCGGGAACATGACCTTCTCTAGTTTTGGACATAATAATCATATCATCCACATAAACCTTGACTTTTTTGTGAATCAGATCGTGTAGGATGGTTGTGGCAGCCCTTTGGTAGGTAGCCCTTGCATTCTTGAGACCAAATGGCATGATGGTGTAGCAAAAGGTTCCCCATGGGGTGATGAATGCGATTTTTTCTTGGTGGTCTGAGTGCATCTTGATTTGGTTGTATCCGGCAAACTCGTCGATAAATGACTTGAGAGCATGACTGGCTATGTTTTCCACGATCATGTCGATATTGGGTAGAGGATAATCATCCTTTGGAGAAGCTTTGTTTAAATCTCGGTAGTCCACACACATTCGAATCTTCCCTCCTGATTTCGACACATGTACTATGTTGGCTAACCATGTGGGATATTCGATCACACGAATGAAATCCACGTTCAACTGTTTGACCACCTCTTCTTTGACCTTGAACGACCATTCGGTGCGGAGCTTTCTCAATTATTGTTTAACCGACTTGTAATCTGGGAGAGTGGGGATCTCATGCTGAGCTATTTCAGGATCAATGTCGGGCATATCATCATAGGACCATGCGAAGACATCCACGAATTCCTTTAGCAATTCTTCGGGTTGTGCGCGCTCATGCTCGTCAAGGGTGGCCCCTATCCTAATCTCGCGCAGTTGGCTACTAGAACTGAGATTAATAACAACAGTCTCTTCTTCATTAACTTGAACGCGGTTATGTTGTTTATTATTAACCATATTTAGATCAGTTAAGAATTGTTCATTTGCAAAATCATCATCATCAAAAGTTTGATTAAAATCCAAGCAGTTAATGTAAGGCACAACAAGATACTCAAAATCTTCGTTTATTTCATTGGTAGGAATAATAGCATTGAGAACCTTATCAAAAGAGGTCTCAATTACATTTGAACAAGGATAGATAATAGCAGAAGAAATAGGGTAAACATTGGGGTTAGGGGAGATTTCAAAAGGTAGAACTGGCGCAGCATGCCAGTTGAGGAGGGGTATATCAGCAGCTTTAATCAGATGGGATGGATCAATTGATGTAGTGCCTGAATGAACCATGCAGAGTGCTAGCCCCAGTGTTTGTAAGTTGAAGGAATTTTTGGAGTCACTTTCCTCAGTCTCTTCGATATCTTTGATGAGCGGTTGTACTCGGTGTTGAAAACTTTCGGCCCATGGGTGGATATCTTAGAAAAAGATCTCCATTCCAGGCTTCATCTTCTTATTTGTGTGGTTATACCATGGTTCTGGAAAACTGCAAAAGGGAAAGTCTTCGCCTTCTTTAATGAATCGTCCATTCAAGGAGTCTCTTGGGATAGTTGGGATACAGTCTAGTCTTCTCTTTGGTCGAGACTGGTGGATCATTATGAGCTCTTGTTCTGATGGTTGATACCCCAAGCCACAAGGAGGGAAAGCTTTCTTCGATTCGATGGGATCAAGTATCCCTTGTTGCCTTTGTCCTAGCCCCAGTCCGGACATGAAGTGCATGTTTTTGAACATCTGAATCACATTGACATTGCCATGAGGGTCATATTCTGGACAAACCCTTTCTTTAAAACCGTCCCCTACTGGGAGTAGGAGTGGCTCAACTCGAAATCCTAATAGGAGCATATCATTTGACCCGTGCTGTATCTCAAGGATTGGACTGATGGTGCTTGCACCCTCGATATTTTTGTCGTCGCCCAAAATGGTGATGACTCGCCCATCGGCGAAGAACTTCAATTTCTGATGGAGTGAGGAAGACACACCCCTGATACTGTGGAGCCAGGGTCGTCCGAGCAACAGGTTGAAACAAGCTGGGATGTCTATGACTTGGAATTCAACCAGAGGGTTTATAGGGCCAGCCCCTATTACAAGCTTTATGGATCCCATCACCTCCCGATGAGTATTATCGTAGGCACGTATAGCGACGGAGGTTGGAGTGAGGCCGCTTTCTTTCAGGCCTAAACACTTGAAGGTTCTTAGTGGGAATACATTCAAGGCAGATCCGTTATCGACGAGAGAGAGTGGCACGACCTTCCCCATAACTTCGACAGAGATATTGAGTGCATGATTGTGATTGGGACCAATTCTGGGGATTTCTTCTTCAGAAAATGATAGCATTCGGGTAGAGGTCAAGGATCCGACCAGATTTACCGCTTCTTCTGGTGTGGTAGAAGGTGGAACTATGGGTCCAGTGTGCAGCTTGATTAAAGCATTTTTGTGCAGTTGGGAAGACATGAAAAGCCCCCATAGAGTAATGTTAGCTTGAGTTTTCTTCAGTTGATTGAGAATCTTGCTCTCCTCGATGGTTATCTCTGGCATAGGAAGGTTTTCAACCCCCTTCCCTTTGTCATTTGCTGGTAGTGAGCTTGGAACCTGGTAATGTCTCCCTGATCTAGTCATGTGATTTATTGAAGAAGGGAATAACATGAATCTTGTTTCCTTATCAATCTCAGGTTGTTCCGTCACCCTGTTTATTTCTCCGAGGAGTTCTTCAAATGATATCATCCCACATATGTCGGCTGCTGGGACAATTCTTCCTGAAGCTTGTTCTTCACTCGAATCTTCGAATTCTTCCCCCCATCTGGTGGCAACAATTATGTGTTTCCATGTAAAGTCAATGCATTCCACAACTTCAACGGCTTCTTCATACATGTCTTCCCATTCTGTGGGGATATGTATGGTTGAAGGGACCAAGCGCCCTTGTAGCTTCAAAATGTCAAGTAACCTGGTAATACTATAAATACTTTTGGTTTACCCGAATAATTCTGCCATAATCTGGACAACATGATCTAGACTGACTTCATCGATTGGTACCACCGACTTGTCTGAATCTCGAGCCCATTTATGTGCTTCCAAGAACAATGTACTGAACCTTTGGCAATCGATGACCATCTGTGAGGGCAATTTCAGCCCGAACTCTAGGAGTTGGTTTAACACCTCTGACAATTCTATATTTCCATTTTCAGAACGGGTACGGACAACGATGCATGGTTTGGTGAGGAATGATAGTGCCTAATCAGCGAGCCTAGTAGGGTGTAGGAGGAAATATAAGCAAATTTGAAGAGGTTTAGGAGAGTATATGGGTGTGATTTGAGTTGAGGGATCAAAATCTGGGTTTTCTTATAAGAAGATAGCATTGGTATGATTTGGGAGTGGATTGTGAGTAGTGTTTAACTTAGGATTGGATGGTGGGGCGATGGTACCCCGGTCAATGAGATCTTAGATTATGTTTCGGAGGTGAAAGCATTGGTCGGTAGTATAGCCAGCCATTTGGTGGAAGGCGCAATGAGCATCGGCCTTGAAGTTTCTTGGGAGTGAATTTGGCAATGGACAGGGATCCAAGGGTTTGATGAGGTTTTGGCTTAACAGGGCTTGGTAAACTTTGGAGAGGGGAGCATGGAGCTCAGTGTATTCCCTTTGGATGGGGGCAGGGCAGCTTTTTGGTGCCCATAATGTGGTTGGTTGAGAGATGTTGTTGATGGTTGAGACTGTAGCATTGGCAGGCTTGTCATACTTTCTAGGGGTGAACTGTTTGGACACCTTCTTCGGTTTAACCTCTGTTTTAACAAGGCTTTCCTCGATTTCTACTCCTGCTTCTCTGAGAGCTCGAAAGTGGGGATAGCATTATCCTCCCATCATTGCTCGGACATGGGGCAAGAAATTCTTCTTCATTATGTTGACTTGTTCTTCCTCAGATGGCCGATTAGTCATGGTAGCTGCCTGTTCCCTCCATCGGGCTATGAAGTTACTGACTGATTCCCCAGGGTTCTGTTTGAGAAGCTCTAAATCACGACGGGTGACCTCAAGCTCTTCATTGTATTGGTACTGCGACATGAGTTCTCGGGCTACATCCTCCTAGCTACGGATTCTGGATTGCTCGAGAGACAAAAACCATCGGAGGGCACTATCCTTCAAAGTTTGCTGAAATAATTGGGCCATCACTTCTTCAGAAGCCCCTAGTAGAGTCATGGAATGATGATAACGGCGAAGATAAACAATTGGGGGTCCACTCCCTCCGAACTTCTCGATATTTGGCATCTTGAACTTCTCGGGTAACCTCGCTTTAGGATAAGGAGACATGTGGGTATAGTCCATCTAATTCCCAGAGATTCTAACTTGGTCGAACTTCTTGGTGAGCATCTTGAGATCCTCTTTGACTTTATTAAACTCTTCCTCTTTTGGATCAACGACCATAGGCAGGTTAGCCACAAGCTGGGCAATATTTGGCATCAGGAGCTGGATAGGCGGTGGCCCGTTGACAGGAGGGGCACGTGAAAAGTGCTGATATTCTTTGGGATCCCAGATAGGTTCGGGCGGACCCATAGTACGAGGGAAGAGGGCTCCGAGCTCTTGAGAAACAGGAACTTGGTTTCGTTGCATCTCTCGGACCTCAGTTTGTAGGTTGTCAATCTTGGACACGAGCTGAGCTAGGACTACCGTCAGATTCGACTGTATGGCTGGTACTTGATTTGTATTCTCCATGGAAAGCGAATGGATTCTGGACTTGGAAGAAGTAGTAGGGGAACGGATAAAACTCCGGGATGATTTGACTTAAGACCGAAACCAATAGGGAGCCAGGCCAAGGGCTTACGATCGACCTGAGAAGGCGTAGAATGGAATTTATATATATTTTTTTTTGAGAAAAAAGGAAGAAACTATTTTTGGATTTTTGATAAAGAAGGGAAAAATATTTTTGGACTTTTGATAAAGAAGGGATAAATGTTTTTGGAGATGAAACTCAGCATGATTATTTTGATTATTATGTTCTCACTTGTATTTAATTCTCCTAAATGCAATGCCAGACGGGACCCGAGCCTGGAAAAGTGGGATTTTTAATATATGCAAAGCTACGGATGGACTTGTAACCAGGCTCACGGATGGGGTCCCATTTTAAAAATGCACGAAAATATGGGCGACAGGCCGACTCAAAATTTCGGCAGAGTTTCGGGTTGATATCGACAATCTAAAGTGCGTGTCCTAGGTTTGACACCTATATGCGGGTATGCAGTTGGTTGGGTGAATCAGAATGGGTTCCCCCCTTTGGCGTGACTTCCATGATATACGTCTTGCTCTTGCGGGAAATCGGTACGTGTGGACAAGCCATTTGATATACCCGAGTGTACGTGAATTGCCTCACTATATACCTCATGGGGATGATACGCGTAAGAGAAAATTTGATATACTCGGCGCACGTGAACGAATTTCCTACGATATACCTCCCGTCATGACTTCGATCAAGCAGTACGATGTAGGGGAACCGTTCGATATACATCGAAGGTACTTGGCTAATGGAAGGTGAGAGTCATATCGCTTAGGCTAACTGCGCCCTACCGGACCAGCGCCCATCACGAAGTGACCCTCCAATTACTGGGTAAAATTTGGCCAATAACAATGCTCTTTGGTGATGTCGTGTGAATCATGCTTGATTCTCTTATTAGTATCTTATGATGAGAATGCCTTTCTTGATCATTCCAAACAGGGAGCAAAGTACAAGTACCAAAGGTACACCAAGTATGGATGGGTGATGTGTGCAACATGTAGATATATGTGATCCTAGGTGCACGCGGTGCGAAGTGTACATGGAGAATTTTCTATAAGTGTGTGACCATAAGCATAAGCATGGGATACACATGGAAAAAAGGGGGAACATGCACATATGGGGGGAAACATAAACAAATATAACATCCATGTAAATAGAGTCAAGCCCTCAAAATATACAATATCCCCAGCAGAGTCGCCATTGTGGCCATCCTCGATCCTCGCCGTGCGGGCGGGCGCATGAAGGGAGGATCCTTCGGGTCCTGCGCTTCCCTCTCGGGAGCGCTTCAGCCGGCGTCGTTTGAGATGAGGTGTAAAAATGTAGAGAAATTCAGAGTCGCCAGTCTATTTTACTCAAAACAGATAAAAGAAAAAGGGGAAGCCATCCCAAAGGAAGACATCCAAAGACATACTGGTGCATGCGAAACCAAAATGATTCGAGAAGGGTTCGGAGGCTAAGTTACGAAATAGGAAGGTGTTAGGCACCCATTCCGCCCTTTCAGTCTCTCTTGGATGTTTGATATTTTCCTTTATTTTCCCCGTGATTTGTGTACATGTGTATATATATGGTGGAGATAGGAATCCTCGACTTATATCATGGAAGAGATAAAGCGAGTCATCCGTAGGAAGGTATAAAAATAATATTAGAAAATAAGATTTACGCGATTACTCTTATGTTGATCGTTATAAGGGAACGATAACACATATGGAGTAATACGTCACTAAGAGAAAGTATATAGAATATAAGAAAATCGGATTTAGAGAGGATAGAAAATGAGAGATAAAGTAAAAATAGGACTCGAGTCTCGAGTTTTACCCCGAGATGCCTAGGTAGCCTATAAAGGCATCAAAGTTCACGTAGTTCGCATACAAAACGAGGGGTGGGGTTTGTCCCATAAATCCAAATGGGGGATCTCTTATTTGTGTGTGTGTGTGTGTGTGTGTAGAAAAAGTGTTTTAGTGGTGAGAAAAGTGTGAGAAAAGTATGAGACTCCTTATTTGGAATTTATGAGCAAACCCTCTTTTTCTTGTTTTTTGGGTTTTATTTATATGAAAATAAGAGATGTGCAATAATACTAAATAAAACGTATATTAGGATGTGTGAGATGAGATAATAAAAGTGCTAAGAATAAAACAAGTTATTGAGAATTTAAGAGAGAGTTGAGAAAGTTGGACCTTCTTGAAGATCTTGAGCTTGATCTAAAATGTTGGAGAGCATCCCTTGAACTTGGATGATGATGGAGAGTGGCTAATTCACCAAGTTTGATGAAAAGGATGATGAAAAGTGGAAGTTAGAAAGGGATTTGGATGTTGAAATCGCGCTGTCTTCGAGAGAGGTTTTTGGAATTCGCTGAGAGCGATTTTTATCAGATCTGGGCTCCCCCTTGCAAATGAGGTGAAGGCCTCCTTTTATAGGCCCATGTCACTACCGATCGGCATAGACCTGGTCCTGCCTATCGACACCTGCCAATAGGCAGGGCCTGGAACCTGCCATTTGGCAGTGTGTTTCAGGCCTTTTCAGAAATTTGGTCGTCGAAGGCAAATCGTTGGTCAGAATTGTGCACAGGGTAGACCGTTAGAAAGGTAATTCAGAGACCCTTGAAAGTCCTTTGGATCGCTCCCTAGTTCGGGAGTTAACTTTGGGTCAAATATGGTTCGGAAGCGTTTGTCGGTCCATTGGACGGGGAATCGTTAGGACGCAAACGGATCGTTCGTCCTCATGGTAAGTCCGAATCGCGCATGGGGCAGACCGTTGGAAAGGTTAGGAGATGTACTTCAACATTACAAAGAGTTTGACCTGGTTTGGTGAGTTGACTTTGGTCAACCGGGCCCTGGAAGCATTCAGTGACCTCTCAGAGTCAAACAGATCATTCGTCCGCATGGTAAGTCAGAATCGCGCACGGAGCGAACCATTGGAAAGGGGTTTTAGTTCCCTTCGAAGATTCATTCAATCTTGGTCGATCTGGAGAGTTGACTTAGGTCAAACAGTGCCCAAGAGCGCCTATGGCCTCTAGATCAAGTTTCGGACGCAAACAGATCGTTCGTCCGCATGGTAAGTCAGAATCGTGCACGGGACGGATCGTTGGAAAGGGATTTTAGTGCCCTTCGAAGATTCATTCAGCCTCGGTCGAGCTGAAGAGTTTTACTTTTTTGTCAAACGGAGCCTGGGAGTGCCCGATGGCTTCTAGGTCTGTACTCAGGGTATGACCTAGGTTTGTAGTGATGAGGGGAGGTACTAGGGACCTAAGGAGAGTTAGGGGGTAACAGAATGGGGTGTCTATAATGAGGGTGTCACATTCTTTTGTCAGTTATCTTTTTTTAGACTTCGGGGATATTAGATATTGTTACCGACGTTTTGATGCACATGGATACCCCATTGGGTAGGGATAATGCCTTACGTCATGTTTGTAGAGACGTGGCAGAGAAGATTGACTATTTTTGTTTCTCGGCAGATTTATTAATTTTATATATGAGGACATACGATGTTATTTTGGGGATGGAATGGTTTGCACAGTGTCACACACAAATCAATTACAGTGGGAATGCAATCACATTTGCCATTCTCGGGCAGTAGATGTTTCTTATAACCATAACTAGGCTCGGGAGGGGGGGGGGGGTAGCAGTCACTTATATTATATTGATTCGACTACATTGAAGGAGTTCACCGTATCATTAGAGTTGATACAGGTTGTCCAGGAGTTTATAGACAATTGTAATAAGGTACTGGGGTTACCGCCAGCACGAGAGATAGATTTTTATGTTGATTTAGCACCAAAAACTAGTCCCGTTGTGACGGAACCGTGCCGTATGACAACATTCGAGATGAGGGAGTTATGGGAGCAGATTCAACATTTTTTTAATAAAGGGTTCATAAGGAGGATTACATCTCCATCGAGATCTCCTATATTGTTTGTGAAGAAGAATGATGGGTTGCGTGTGTACTATCAGGAGTTGAACAACATCACAATACGAAACAACTATACACTACCGTGTATCGATGATTTGTTTGATTAGTTGAGGGGTGAATCATTCTTTTCAAAGATAAACTAACATCGTGGATGATCAGTTACATATTCTGGAGGAGGACGTTTTTTGACACAGCTTTTCTGAAGCGTTATGGATCGTATGAGTTCCAGGTTATGACATTTGGATTGACCAATGTGCCAGTAGTGTTTATGGATTTGATGAATAAGTTTTCTTCCCATTTTTTTGATCAATTCGTCATTATGTTCATCTACGACATATTATTGTATTCTTGATCTGAGGAGGAGAATGCACAACATTTGAGGACTATTTTACAAACACTTTGAGAGTATAAGTTGTATGCTAAGTTCTCTAAGAGCGGATTCTGGTTGCGAAAGGTGAAATTTTGGGACATGTTATGTCAGAGGCTGGGATTTCGATGGATCCTAGCAATACGACGATGATGGAGTGGGGACAACCCACGATGCCTACCAAGGTTAGGAGATTTTTGGGTTTGGTTGGGTACTACAAGAGGTTTATTCAGGGGTTGTCAAAGATTGTCGATCCACTGACTCACCTCACCCATAAATGGGTACCATTTATTTGGAGATCATATTATTAGAGAGCCTTTGAGGAACTCGAGGAGAGACTCACGACCGCACCCGTACTTGCTTTACCACGGGATGGAGTGGAGCATCTAGTTTACATTGATGCATCACTCTAGAAGATTATAGGAGTTATGATGAAGAAGTAGAGTCCCATAGCTTATGCATCTTGTAAGCTTAAGCCCTATGCTGGAAACTACCCCCCATGATTTGGAGTTAGTAGAGGTAGTTTTTCCCTTCGTATAAGGAGATATTTTTATATTGGGTGAGAGGTTTACATTATTTTATGGTTATAAAAAATTTCAGTATTTGTTCACTTAGTGGGAGTTAAACATGAGACAAAGGAGATGATTGGATTTTGTTAAAAACTACCACTTCTCGAATCAGTATCATTTGGGTAATGCAAATGGGGTAGTAGAAACTTTGAGCCAAAGATTGACCGATACAATGGAAGCTTTATTGGAATTGTATGTGATTAAGTTACCTGATTTATGGGTGGAGTGGGATAGTTTATGTTTGATGAATTTATCTAAATCATTTTTGGCAATTGTGACTTTTTGCACATGCTATTGTGTTATGGGTGATATAGGCCCAGACTTCAGATTCCATTTAGGGTTCTCTTTTACTCCATCATCTTGGATGGAGGATTGGTATTTTAGGGGTGTTTGGTTATGTTGGAGGGTCCTAAGCTACGAAGGGAAGTTTTGGCATAGGCACACGGTTTATGATTCACTATGCATCCTGGAGGTGACAATATGTACAGTGACATGAGGAGAAAATATTTATGGGTCGGGATAAAGAGAGACATTATCGAGTTTTTTGTCAAGGTGTGCCATATGTCATCTAGAAAAGGTGGAGCACCAGAGACTAGCAGAGGAGTTACAACTGATGGATATTCCAATCTGGAAGTGGGAGAGCATCTCCATAGATTTCATCGACGGGTTGTCGAGGGACTAGAGCCCACTTGATTCTGTTTGGGTCATCATCGATAGATTGACTAAGAGGGCTCATTTTCTTCCAGTGCGGATAAACTACACTAGAGAGAAGTATGCTAGGCTCTTTATTACAGAGTTTATTCATCTTCATGGGGTACTGCTCGACATTATGTTCGATAGGGACAATATATTTATTTCCTAATTTTGGAGGATATTTCAAGAGGCGATAGGGTACAAGTGAATATGAGTACCGTGTTTCGCCTTAAAATAGATGGTCAGAATGAGTGAGTGAACCAGATTTTAGAGGATATGCTCTGGGCTTCTGTGTGGGTTTTTAAGGGAAGATGGGATCGACACTTTCCTCTTGTAGAGTTTGTGTACAACAATAGTCATCAACAAACTATTGGGATGGCACCTTATTAGGCGTTGTATAGATGACAGTTCCATTCATTGACTTGTTAGTTGGGAGAGATTATTTTTTGGGTCGGATGTTATTTAAGACACCTTGAAAAAGATGGTTCTCATCAAGGAACATGTAAAGACTGTGCGGAATTAACTTAAGAGTTATGCTGACAAGAGGAAGCATAAGTTAGAGTTTAGGGGTGGGGGATCAGGTTCTTCTGAAGATCTCCTTATTAAGGGAGTTGTGATATTAGAATCCAAGGGAAAGTTGGTGACCTGATATGGAGGTCCATTAACGATCTTGGATAGGGTGGTACCAACGGCATATCGTTTGGCCTTACTTCATCATTTTTAGCGGGTACACGATGTCTTCCATGTGTCCATATTGAGGAAGTTACCAAGGGAAGAGTTAGCTTATAAACACAACGACCTTGATGAGAATGAGTTACAGCAAGGCGCAAGCTACGAGGAGAGATCACAACGCATTATTGCTGGGAGAGAGCAGACTTTATGATCGAATGTCATTCTGTTAGTTAGAGTCCAGTGAGGACACCACAACGAGACTGAGTTGACTTGGGGGAGAGAGGATGGTATGCGTTTGAAATATACCGAGATCTTCAAGTCAGGTTTATAACTTCAAATTTCAAGGACAAAATTCTTAGTTTAACAGGGGGTGTAATGCCTCGTATTTTTTATGCATTATTTAAATATCCTAATTCAATATTTGGACCTACATGGCATGTGATGTCACTTGTCATATTCGTATAAATATTGGTTATGTGTTATGTGAATTAACACCTTTTAGAAATCGGGCACAATACACTACTAATTGAATCTTTAAAGTGACTTAGTGTTATGGGAGACAATGGAATGGTCAAGCATTTACTATATGAGGTTTCCTTGCTTAAATTATTCCCTCGATACTGGGTTCCACCAGTCATGAAGTTGTTTCTTATAATGACGAGTCGCGCATAACTAATTAATAATTAAATTATAATTTAATTGACTCATATTAGCTTTTAGTTAATTTAAAGGAAGAATTAAGTTATAAGAGTTTATCTTATTTCCTGTTGACCTTTGGGAAGTTTAGAATGCCTATATTTTTAAAACTAAAATAGTAGTATTTAGTCCATTTGGTTAGTATATGGTTTGGGTAGAGTTTCGGGCCATTTGGAGTGCTATTTGGGCTCATTGAGTTGAGGCTTAAGTTAGGCCTAAGCCTAATTTTCTGGGAAGCTTTATTATTAGGTTAATTAGACAAATCTAATACACATCTGAGGAATTAAATAAATTCTAAAGGCTAATGAGGGAAGAGTCACACAAGGTTGAAAATAAATTAGAAGGTTGTGAGGACTTTGATTCGTCAATCGGTCCAAAGGCAAGTTTACATAGATTAAGAATTTGATTTGAATTTGTGTTAGGATAGTGATAATTCATTGGAATCTGAATTAACATTGTATAATCTGATTTTTATAATCTCAATATTAATTTTTGAATTTACTTTAATTGATAAATTAAACCTTAATCTCATGAAAATGCACTAGGATAGTTTGATGTCTAATCCTTTGAAATTGAACTTGAAATCATAATGAAATTGATATATTCGGAATCATATTAATAAATCGAATAAAAGTCCCTTGTACATTTCAAAAACTGAATCACAATCTGAGTTGAATTGAATAGAAACATGAACCTAGGGTTCTAAGATTCACAATCTAAAATTAATGCATAAATCCTTGTTTACATTATCTAAAACTTATATTATAGGTTGGATTTCGATCTAAAAGGGTTTATGGATCATAATATGTTGTTCTAGAGTTGTTAGTAGTTTTGGAGTTATTAGGACCTTAGACTAGTTCATCCATGATGGATTAGGGTTTCTACATTAGTAATTTGGGGTTTGGGGATGAAGTCACTTATAATTTTTTAAAGTTTAGATACGTGCGCCATACTCATGGTTAAGTAGACCAGTACAAACGGTGTTGTGTTTACGATTAATTAACCTTGTGTGAACAGCAGTGTGGGCATGACTTAGATTAGCCCCATGCGCATGGTCTGGGATAGAAATCTAGATGGTTGGTTGTATGTTTGCTGAAAGTTTTTGGAAATTCCTAAGCGGTAATACAGGCTTTTCGATATGATAAAAAAAGTATAAAAAATGATTCTAGCATGACTTGATAATTAAATTCCAAATTAATTAGAGATAATTAATGTGCAAATTATAAGACTTTTAGTAATCCATGAGCAACCAGATTTCTATACTTTTCTTTGTATGCAAGGATACCATGGTGTGAGTGATCGTGGGGAATGTACTGTGACACCCCGCTTAAAATAATAACGGTTGGCCAACCCTATACTAAAATAAATAAATAAAAAGAAAGGAACCCTAGTAGATCTAATATCAAAACAACACACACACACACATTTTGTTCTCTCTCATTTCATTTGTGCGCTACTGCGCCGCTGCTCTTTTCTCAAGTTCTTTCTTGTTGCGGTTGTTATGGTTGCGCCGCTGTTCTGTTCTACTCTGTTATGCTCTTGTTGTGTTCGTGTCGCTGCTCTGTTCTGCTCTTATTGTGGTTGTGCCGCTGCTTTGTTCTACTCTTTTTGTGGTTGCGCCGATGCTCTCGTTTCCTTCCCAAAGCCACAGGTATTTTCCTTAGAGTTGTTGTGGTTGCACCGGTGCTCTAGATATCATGCAAGTAGTCCATTTTAGTTTGCGGTTTTGATCCCCAATAATTATTTAAAGATATCTATAGTTTGCCCATTGGTTGTTTGTCTAGCAGGAGTTAAAACTAAGTCACTGATATGCTTCTTTCTGATATGCCTTGCTTGGTTATAACTAAAATATATACTAATAATAAAATGTTTACAAAAAAGGGAAGTGGGGTGGGATGGGGGGGGGGGGGGGGGGGGAGATAAGATGTCCCTTTTGAAAGTATGCTCATGACTACAAATAAACAAGAAGTGAAGTTTGGGCAGTTTTTATCTAGAAAATTTAAGTAGAAAATTTTAAGTGAAAATTTGTTGAAAAGGCACCTGCTGATGCTGTAAACTAAAACATAAAATTTGTGTTTTTCTGTCAATGATTAGACAACATGTTATTGTTTTGGACAAGTTTGAGCAGTTATTATGGTAAGTTTTGGGAAGTTTTTATGATATAATTTGGGCAGTTTTTTTTAGGATAAAATTTGGATAGTTTTGATTGTAAAATAATTACACTAAGATTATTTCAATAAGATTAGGACCGACATGTTTGATCGGACCGACCATACGAAAAATCAGACCGACTAGGCCTGGAAAACCGATTTAATCGGTTCGATCTTGGTCCTTTTTTTAGGACTGATTTAATCGGTCCGGTCCTTAAATTTACTAAAAACTGGATCAGAATGGACCGCGAACACCCCTAGTGCGTGTGACGTATCGCAAAGAGAAATCCAAACAAGGAACCCCTCCGATACACCACTACTTGACAATGTTGACCAAGATCCATTATGCCCTCAGCACACAAAACATACGACCTCAGCTATTTATTATGAACAACTATCTCTAAGTGCATATATAAGAGATCGACCAGAACCTTTAGGGTCTATTTAACATTATTCTAGTTATAAACACGATCATTAAACCCTAACAAACACGTACGCATAACACACATAACTCGCATTTAAAATAATCATATCACATTCACTTATAGGACATATATATATATATATATATATATATATATATATATATATATATATATATATATATATATCTGCAATGCTATCATCTTCCAGGAATTACTCACCTTATCCTGGGTTACCAGCGGTCGGACTAGATCACACCGACTTGGTATAAACCAAATCGAAGACGTACGGGAAGCGGTCATAGTTCCGAACCTGAAAGTGAGAACGAATCATATCCAAGACTTCTCACCCAGAATAAAAATCACGCAATAAATAATGGACGACTATGACCTGGGGACTATATGCAACCTGCTCCTCAAGCCAGGAGCTTCACCCACATCGCGCAACTTCCCTTGATAGCGCTAGAGGGGTATGCTCACACAATAAGTATATATCATTCACACTAGATATACATATACACATCATATATACAAACCATCTCATAACCGAATGTATATAACAATTATCATACACACACCATCTATATCCGCATGCACATCAATATACAATAATTATCCCGACAGAGTACAAACACAACCTATTCTAGTCGGTAATACATTTGTAACACCCCGTATTTTTGACGATTTAAATAATTATGTGATAAATTATTATTATGGGAATAAATATGCGATTAATTATTGTTGTTGGATTAATTAAATTAAAATGTGGGAAATTAATTTGTTATTAATCCGGATTAAAATAATTATTAACTAGCATGCCAAGGGTTAATACTTATTATTGTGAACTATTAAATATTACTGTGTGATATGTAATATGGATTTATGATAATTGATAAATTGTCGGAAGTGAGAAATACGACAGTTTGGTAATTTAAGTCTGACACGCGTGTGAGTCGTGTGGGGACTAATTGAATGGAATAAAAAGAGAAATTATATATATTAACTCGTATGGTCATTTCGAGTGCTCCATTGAGTTTGGGAGGGTCGAGATAGTCAAAATAGTATACCCAGGTGTTTAGTTTAGGTCCCGGGGCGATTTTAGGCCTAACCGGCACCCCGAGAGGGCATTATGGTAAATTGTATTTTTGGGCTAAATTAATGGACGAAAATTAAGAGTAATTATATCAGCCTACGAAATTCCATTAGGGTTAATAGGTTACACAAATCAAGAATGGCTATGGAGGGTGTGAGGGAGAACCAATTTCTAAGAGAGAAGGCTCATTTGGCATCACCTTGCACAACCGTGACCACCAACGCTGATATACCCGTTTATACCCTCAGCCTGGATGAGGATTACCTCCTATACGGACGACCCTACAAGGGGCCGACCCTTCACCATAGCCCAGCTAGCCACCACCAGGTCCAGACGACCCTACGAGGGGCCGACCCTCCACCAGGCTCTAGACGACCCTACGAGGGGCCGACCCTCCACCAGGCTCCGGACGACCCTACGAGGGTACGACAGTACGAGGCCAGAATCAAGCCAGACTCCCTACCGGACGAAACTTTGCCCTCGGCCTCGGCTCATAGGCCGAGGGTGACATCATGACAACGCGTGGTTTGGGACACGCGTGGAACAGTGCGCGTCAGGCTCATATGACACGTGGCAGACCGTTATAACCGAATCACACCCTCACGTGAGGGAATATTATGTCATCATTTGGCATCTACAGGTGTCAACAGGGGATTGGTCAGATCATCATTCACATGCACCATGCTTACTTGGGGGGTACACTACACCCCCCAAGACCTATATATACTTGTCACCTACAACCTTACAGGGGATCGATCCATGAACAGTAGCCCTAGCTAAAACTCTGCTTGTACACACACAGTAGAGAGAGAGAGGGTTATGTGCATTGCATCCAAGGCCATTAGTGCCCATACTTAGTGGATCACACACTCACAGTGGATGTAGGCCAAATTGGCTGAACCACTATACATCAGTCTTATTTCCTCTTATACTCATCCCCTTCTACACATTTGCATACTTATACACTCATACATCTCTATGGCAGCCATGGCCGCTACTGTTTGAGCTCATTATCACTTATCCGGTGGTGCTAAATCTCAGCATCATCAGTTTGGCGCCGTCTGTGGGAAAGAGAAGACATCTCTTCCTTTGCACAGCTTGACCTCACTGGGCACTCTGGTGGTGAACCAACCCTCCCCCTGAGAGAAGGTGTTTCACCATTGAAAGAGACCCACTAAGGTTCCCAAGCTCACCATTCTTCAGCTGTTCTAGCTCAAGGCACATGGCACCTGAGATGCCACCACCACCTCTTCCCCTGCCGGATGAGGGGGGAAGACTCAGTTCCAGTCAGCCGCCGCCTCAGTCTGAGATGGCTGATGTGGCGGCAACCCTAAAGTCTCTGGCAGCAAGCCAACGGATGATGCAGGAGTAGTTCACAGCTCTAAGCCAGAACATACTGAGACCACCTGGGGTCTCACCTGAGATGATTACTTCGGCAGCAGCTCCAGGACAGCATGAGGCCAGGGGACCACCCCAGGCACCACGCAAAGACCTGCCACCCCCTCAGCGGCGTAGGGATGTTGCTGACCCCCGGCGTCTGCGCCTGGGGAGGTAAGGAAACCCTTGCCCTAAGGACAGGTATGACGATCTGGAGGGAGAAGAGGCCCCAATTGAATGCTGGGAACCGTATGAGGTCTCCAACAACACTGTGCGACCCCTCCAGGATAGTAGAGGAAAGTGCGTGAGACCAAACCCTGACGATCGCCCGAGAGGCTCTGCTTTTGATCGCTTGAGCAGGGGGTCGGCCTTTGAGAGGCTAGGCCCAGTAAATGACCTGCGAGACAAGTTGTCCAGGTTAAGAAGTGCGGAGAGGTCCAGGCCGGAGGCAGCAGATGGCCGACCCCAGGGGTGGGATGACGACCAAAGGGAAGTGAACAGCCGACACAGGCCTGCTGCAGCAGAACCCTCCGTCCACCTTCAAGAGGCGGCTGGGGATAACATCGGCCGCGCCGACCCTGTGAGGACCTGGAATGACTCAATCCAGCGGCTAGAGGATAAGATAGGTGATATATTGAAGAGACGAGATCCCCTTCAGAAGGGATATACCATAGGCTCACCCTTTGTGGCGAAGATAGTCGACTTCCCTACGCCATCAAGGTTCAAGCCACCTGTGGTCACCCCAAGATACGATGGGAGCACCAACCTTGTCCACCATGTTGAGATGTATCAATCGGCAGCAGACATATACTCTATCTCAGATGAGATGAGATGTCGTGCCTTCTCCGGAACCCTGACGGGGGCTGCACACGTTTGGTACACGTCTCTTCCAAAAAATTCCATCGAAAACTTTAAGCAGATGGCCGACCTGTTCATCCATAATTTCTGCTTCGGGGTGAGGCCACAGAAGAAGACCACCCACCTGCTCTATGTCAAGCAGGGGAAGAGTGAGAGTCTGAGGGACTATATAGCTAGATTCAATAAAGAGAAGCTGGAGGTAGAAGACTACGAGGAAAGCATAGCTATGACAGCCCTGATTGGAGGACTCCAAAAGGGGAAGCTGTTATGGAAGCTTGCTGAAGACCCTCCGAGGACGATGGCCGAATTGCTGTTGACAGCAGGAAAGGTGATGAACGCCGAAGAGGCGATGGCCGCAAAATATGAAGACGAGAAGGGAGGTGCTGGTGGGGGTAAGTACCCTAAGAAGAACAAAGAGGGGAAGAAGAGGTCCACGGACGACAAGTTCGCTAGTTACACCCCTCTGACGGTCAGCTGTGAGAAAATTCTCAATGAGATAAAGGGTGACCGATCCCTGAAGTGGCCTGAGAAGCTAAGGGCAGCACCTGGCAAGAGAAATAAGAACCTGTGGTGTGAATTTCATCAAGACCACGGTCACGTGACAGACAAATGCTTTGCTCTGAAAGATGAGATTGGGAAGATGCTGAAAGAAGGGAAGCTCAGAAAGTACGTCGACAGAGGCGCCTTCAAGAGGGGCCGAGGGGACGACCCCAGAAAGAAGCGAGTCGATGCATGTAGAGAGGGTACTCAAAAAAGAGGGGACGACCCTTCTGATGATGAGGACGACCCTGACCTCCCGCCGAGAGACGATCAGGGCCCCGTCAAGAGGCTTAATATGATCTCGCTCAGAGTGGGAATGATCTCTGGGGGTCTGGCAGGAGGAGGATCGGAAGTCGCAGATAGGAAGGCCCACGTGGCAGAAGCTAGGGCAGTGACGAAGACTGTACATTCGACCTCTCTGGAGGCCAAGCCAGAAAAGAGGAAGAAGGTGGATATGGACACACTGATAGTAGGGTTCTCACGAATGGACTTCAAAGGCCTCTTAGCCCCGCATGATGACCCGCTCGTCATCACGACCAGGGTGCATGGGTGTGAGGTGCCGAGGATCCTGGTGGATGGGGGCTCATCTGCAGATGTAATGTTTTGGCCATGCTTCAAGGCCTTAGGTCTCAGCCGTGCTAGACTCATCCCGTACCATCATCCATTGATTGGATTCAGTGGGGAAAAAGTTCACCCCCTTGGAGTGTATGAGGCTGATGTTAGGATGGGGGACGAATGGCCGAGATGGCTCACCAGGAAGGTCAGTTTCTTTGTGATGGATGAGCATGTGTTTTCAGCCTATAATATCATATTGGGGCGGGTGGCCCTCAAAGGGTTCGAGGCCGTGCCATCTACGGTCCACCAGATGATTAAATTCCCTACCCCATACGGGGTGGGGGAGGTTCAGGGAGACCAGACGACAGCGCGAGAGTGCTACTACAACTCCGCCGAAGAAAGGGAGGCACAGAAGAGGGCTACAGCCACTTACAATATTGATACCCTAGACCCCAGGGACGAGACGAAGCTCAAGAAAGGAGATGCCGCTGAGGAGGTAGAACCCATCATCCTCGATGAGGATGACCCGGGAAAAACCGTCCAAGTTGGCAAGTCTCTGAGGCCCAACATCAAGGAAGACCTCATTAAACTGTTGAGGAAAAGACGAAGCGTCTTCGCGTGGAGTCATGTAGATATGCCGGGGATCGACCCTGAAATCATGTGCCACAAGCTCAATGTGGTAGAGGGAGTGAAGCCGGTAAAGCAGAAGAGGAGGATTTACTCTAGAGAGAAGTACGAGGTCATCAGGGATGAGGTCAAAAAGCTAGAGGACGCTGAATTTATCAGAGAGGTCATCTACCCTGAGTGGCTGTCCAACGCAGTCATTGTCCCAAACGCCAACGGGAAGTGGCGGATGTGTGTGGACTTCACAGACCTCAACAAGCACTGCCCCAAAGACAACTTCCCTCTCCCCCTCATTGACCAGATGGTAGACGCTACTGCAGGCCACGAGCTCATGAGTTTTATGGATGCCTACTCAGGGTACAACCAGATCTTCATGAACCCTGAAGACTCGGAGAGGACTGCCTTCATCACTGACAAGGGTACATACTGCTATAGGGTCATGCCCTTCGGTCTAAAAAATGCGGGGGCAATGTACCAGCGCCTCGTGAATAAAATGTTCGAAGACGAAATCGGGAAGTCTATGGAGGTCTACGTGGATGACATGCTGACCAAGAGTTTGAAAGCAGAGGATCATGTGGCAGACCTGGAGAGGACCTTTAATACGATGGACAAGTACCAGATGAAGCTTAATCCAGCCAAGTGTGTCTTCGGGGTCGAAGCGGGGAAGTTCTTGGGGTTCATTGTCAATCAAAGAGGCTTCGAGGCCAATCCTGAAAAGATAAAGGCCCTTATTGAGATGAAGACCCCCAAGTCCATTAAAGACGTTCAGAGGCTCACAGGGAGAGTGGCTGCCTTGAACAGGTTTGTGTCGAGGGCTACAGACAGGTGTCTACCATTTTTAAAGATCCTCAGGAAGGCCTTTGAATGGAGTGAAGAGTGTGATGAGGCTTTCAAGGAGCTAAAATCATACTTAGGGTCTCCCTTGCTGCTGTCACGACCCGTGCAGGGTGAACAACTTTACGTGTACCTCGCCGTCTCAGAATCTTCCATCAGCGCAGCCATTGTGAGAGACGAGGATGGTATACAGAAGCCTGTATACTTTAACAGCAAGGCACTCCAGGGGGCAGAGCAAAGATACCCGAGGATGGAAAAGTTGGCCTACGCCTTGATCCATGCCTCAAGGAAGATGAAACCGTACTTCCAGTCCCATACTATGGTCATCCTTACTGACTCTCCTCTTAGGCAGGTCCTACACAAGCCTGAAAAATCAGGAAGGCTAATGACCTGGGCTATAGAGCTGGGGGAGTTCGATATTGTGTATCAGCCTAAGACAGCCATTAAGGGGCAGGCATTGGCAGATTTCGTGGCTGAATTTACTTGGGAGAATGACGAGGCCGAGGGTGAGGGTCTAAGACAGACAGATACCCAGCAAGGTAGGCTCACCGACCCTCCTGCAGATAAGGCTGAGACAAGCACCGCTAGAAGAAAGGTGGCTGAAAATGAAGAGGGAAGATACCTTTTTAGACAAGGGTCACTCATCGAGGGAAATTTCTCGGAGGAACATGCTGTGTGGAGTCTCTTCGTCGACGGGTCCTCTTGCGAAAGCGGGAGCGGAGCTGGATTGATAGTATCAGCACCCGACGGCACAGACATCGAGTACGCCCTGAGGTTCAATTTCAAAGCCTCCAACAATGAGGCTGAGTATGAGGCCTTGATAGCTGGCCTTTCCTTGGCCAAATCTCTTAGTGTCGGCCAAATTTTAGTTCACAGTGATTCAAGGCTGGTGGTGAATCAGATACTAGGAGCCTATGAGGCCAAAGACGAGAGGATGGCTAGGTATCTTGAGAAGGTGAGGTCATTGCTGAAAAACTTTAAAGAAGTGAAATTCAAGAGGATACCTAGGCTCGACAATGGCCGTGCTGACGCCCTTGCAAGGTTGGCCTCAGCTACTAGGACAGACATAAGGAGGACAGTCCCAGTAGAAATCTTACTTCGACCAACTATCGAAGACGTCGAGGGAACACTTGGCATTTGCATGAATGTTTCTCAAGAACCTTCATGGATGGATCCTCTGATCAGATACATTAAAGGGGGAGAGATTCCAGAAGCAAGCCAAGAGAGGAAGAAGCTGAGATACAGGGCTGCAAAGTTCACTGTCATCGGAGACACGCTGTACAAAAAGGGGTTTCTGCTCCCCTTACTTAGGTGTGTGCATCCCTCAGAAGTCCCTTCTATTTTGCAATATGTGCATGAAGGGTCGTGCTCAAGCCACATTGGGGGTAGATCCTTGGCAAATAGGGTGATCACCCAAGGCTACTGGTGGCCGACCTTGGGGAAAGATGCTACCGCATATGTTAAAAAGTGTGATAAATGCCAAAGATTTGCTACCATCCCTCACCAACCTCATCAGCCCCTTACCTCCATTACATTCCCATGGCCGTTTGCAGTGTGGGGGATTGACCTGGTAGGACCCTTACCGAGGGCAGTCAATAACTATCGGTTCCTCATCGTAGCAATTGACTACTTTTCAAAGTGGGTAGAGGTCGAACCAATGGTCACGATAACGGAGCAGAAGACCTTCCAGTTCATCTGGAAGAATGTGATATGCAGATATGGTCTACCCAACACCCTCATCTCGAATAACGGGACCCAGTTCAAGAATGCCTCTCTGCAGAAGTACTGTGAGAGGGTAAGTATCAAATAATTTTTCTCCACCCCAGGCCGACCTCAGGCCAATGGGCAAACCGAAGTTACGAACAGGACAATCCTAGATGGGATTAAGAAGAGGCTTGAAGAGGCAAAAGGAAGATGGGTCGAGGAGTTATATGCAGTGTTGTGGGCGTACAGGACGACAGTAAGGACCTCTACTGGGGAGACCCCATTCATGTTAGCTTATGGATCAGAAGCAGTCATCCCTACCGAAATCGAGTTTCCCACTCATAGGGTCCAAATGTACGACCCCCAGGGAAATACGAAAGAGAGGAGACTGGACCTGGACTTGATTGAGGAAAGAAGGGAGGATGCTGAGATAAGGCAGGCTTCCTACCAGCAGAGGACCGCAAGGTTTTACAATCAGAGGGTGAAATAGAGACCTATCGCAGTAGGAGACTTGGTTCTCAAGAAGACTTGGCAAAAGCCCAACAAAATCCATCCTAATTGGCACGGCCCCTACAGGGTCATCGATGAAGTTGTCCCTGGGACATATAGACTAGAAAACCTAGAAGGGGAACCTTTTTCCAACCCCTGGAACGCAGATCATTTGAAGAAATACTACCAGTAGTGTTGTAAGGTCTTGATAGACCATAGTTGTAATTGGAGTTGCTCCAACAGGACTTTGGAAAATTAATGAGAAATATGATTCCCCTCACCCTATAGTTGTCAGTTCCAGTATGCATGGAAACATCTACAAAAAAACCATTAATTTAGTTAGTTGAACCCTCGGCTATAATGAGGACCAATGGAGGGGACGACCCCTCCACTGTTCTAAAAAAAGACGAGGGTAGACTTCATAAAAATCATTAGTTTGGTTTGTTGAACCCTCGGCTATAGTGAGGACCAGTGGAGGGGACGACCCCTCCACTGTTCTAAAAAAAAGACGAGGGTAGACTACATAAAAATCATTAGTTTGGTTTGTTGAACCCTCGGCTATAATGAGGACCAGTGGAGGGGACGACCCCTCCACTGTTCTCAAAAAAGACGAGGGTAGACTACATAAAAATCATTAATTTGGTTTGTTGAACCCTCGGCTATAATGAGGACCAGTGGAGGGGACGACCCCTCCACTGTTCTCAAAAAAGACGAGGGTAGACTACATAAAAATCATTAGTTTGGTTTGTTGAACCCTCGGCTATAATGAGGACCAGTGGAGGGGACGACCCCTCCACTGTTCTAAAAAAAGACGAGGGTAGACTACATAAAAATCATTAGTTTGGTTTGTTGAACCCTCGGCTATAATGAGGACCGATGGAGGGGACGACCCCTCCACTGTTCTCAAGAAAGACGAGGGTAGACTTCATAAAAATCATTAATTTGGTTAATTGAACCCTCGGCTATAATGAGGACCAGTGGAGGGGGCGACCCCACCGCTGTTCTCAAGAAAGACGAGGGTCGGTTTTATTTAAAACCATTAAATTAGTTCATTGAACCCTCGGCTATAATGAGGCCAGATGCGGGGACGACCCCACACTGGTCCTAAAAAAAGACGAGGGAAGGGTTAGTAGCATCATCATCAACAAGGAGCAAACTATAAAAGAAGGAAATAAGGAAGAGACGATGGTATTAATATAAGTGTTTTACAATATTTAGAACAAAAATACAAAAATGAGGGTATGGGCCACAGACGGCCACCCTAAGGGGCGATATCAGAAGGCAGAGCCCCAACATCAACCAATGGGGTCTCTTCAGCAATCATGACTGGCCGATCCTCAGACGTGCCGACCCCCTCAACATGAACTTGGGACTCCACTTGCGACAGGGCCTCAGCAATCAAGGGATCATCCAGCTGAACCACCTCAAGAGAAGGGCGGATGGATGATACTGTGTCGATAAACTTTAGGACGACCCACCGACAGGCCGTCCTAATTCCCCTCTCAAGATATTCAAGGCCGAAGCCTTGGAATTCGTCAGAGACCTTGTAAGCCTCAACAGCATCAGCCTCGGCTTTCTGGACAGCTGCTTCAAGGTCAGTCTTGTGCTTGGCCTCCATATTGGTTAAGGCCTCGTCCTTATCCTTGAGCAACAAGTCCTTGTCCTTGATCAACAAGTCCTTAGCCTGCAGATCGGCATCATGCTGCCTCGTCAGCTCATCAAGGACTCTAGCGTGCTCAGTCCTTGTACTCTCCAGCTCGGCCCTCGCAGTGTCCAGCTCTGTCCGTAGGTCGGCCTCTTGTTGAATGGCCCTCTCAGCTTCGTGAAACTTTTGTTGATTCTCGGCCATCCACTTGGTGGCTGAGGTCAAGGCACAAACAGACTGCAAGAAAAAATGAACAAACATCAAGATGGGCCGAGGTAACAGTTAGTAAGAATAAAATTAAAAGGTCAAGACCAATACCTGAGCAAGGGAGTGCAGACCATAGTCGTACACTTTGGCAGGGGGCATCTTCGCCAAGAACTCGAAGTCAGAGGCCGACGGTGCAGAGAACATCGAGGCCTTGGCTGCCCTCAAGTTTGTGATCAGCGACGAGGGGTCGACCCTCAGATGGGCCAGATTTTGAGACCAGAAGGCCCCCATGCTCGATGAAGAGGTTGCCCCCTCAGAGGCCTCGACCCTGGCCCTTGTCTTAGGGTCAGGCCGATGCTCAACTGGAGCCTCAGGCTCCTTCCTTTTGTGGCTGTCGGCTGTCGGCTCAACAACCGTCGGCCCTGAAGCCCTTGTCTTCTTTGGAGCTTGCTGAGGCTCCTTCCCCTTCTTCTTTGACAAACCAGCGAGTAGGCTTGGAGCAGTCATTTCCCAGAGGTAATCTGACACACCTACAGGACGACCTGAAAAGGGTACCATGCATCAGAAAAATACAGAGATAAACAGGAAACACTTTAAAAAAGTAAAGAATGGAAAACGTGTTGTATAACTCACATAGTTCTGTCAGAGGGCCGACCCTCAGACCAGCTTCTTTGAGGTACCGAGGGGTCATCAAATCTTCAAACTTTGGGATCTCACCCCCTCTCCCTCGTCCCCTCAGATACTCAACAATATCCCTTTCCTCCAGGCTAAGTCTGGGGTCTGACCTAGCTTTCATTGAGGGATTAGACCATTTGTTAGGGACCCTCGGACCATCGGCAGAAGGGGACGCCTCGGTGGAGCACTCCCACGCCCCAGATATGAAGAAGAATCTCTTTTTCCAATCATGATTGGAAGTTTGAGCCACGTGGATAAGTTTCTTCTCAGACCTTCTCGCCCCTAGAAGATAGTATCCGGGCTGTTTAGATGAAGAGGTGATGTTGTAACAGGCCAAGAATACGTCGGACGAGGGCTCATCAGTGAAAGCGTTTTTCCACAAGGAAATGTAACCCAGGATCGTCCTCCAAGAGTTGGGTGGAAGTTGAGAGGGGGAGACGCACAGAGCCGACAGAATATCTACAATGGCAGGGTGGAAGGGAAGTCTGACACCTACCTTGAACATTTGCTCATAAACTGCAACCTCTCCCTCTTGACAGTCAAAAACCCTCTCAGTATCAGAGGGAACCCTCATAGTTACCCCAGAGGGCACTCCTTAAATATGACTCCATATCAGAAGGTCTTTATCCCTAACGGAGGAGATAAAGGACGAGGCGTGGTAGGTGTCAACCTCATCATCTGTATCATCGTCCTCATCCTCATCTCTTTCCCCCTCATCACCGGCAGGAGGACCCTGGGGAAAAGCCACTTGGAAGGCATTAGGGGATAGGGTTGTCACAGGGACGGCCTCAGAGGGGATCAGACCCTCGGCCTCTCGAGGAGGGCTAAGGTCAGACGTGTCCCTTCTACTCGACGTTCCAGCACCAGTTGGCGAGGAGGATCTCTCGTCCATTTCACTTGGTTTGGGAGTATCGGCCGGACGAGATGACGATCCACAAGACTCAGAGGGTTCAGATGGTCTTATGGTGGCAAGAGGAACGGAAAAGATGGGTCGTACCCAATTAGGGTCGGCCCCTCGTCTCCTCTCTTCCTCTTCCTCTATTTGTCTGATTTCGGTAAAGAGCTTCTCTCTCAAAGATGGGAATTCAAACACTAAGTTGTAAAGCCTCTTAAGCATTAAAGGGAAGACCCTACACTTGGAGAAATTACACTAGATTTGGCTAATTCAACTACAAACACTTGGGGGATTGACCGGGATTGACTTCTGGATTAAACCAAAGAACTAAAAAGTTTTTATCAAGAACGTTCAAGAACTAACAACCGGAGAAGACACCGGAAAAGGCTATGGGGGAACTTTAAGAAAGTGCCGACCTACAACCCTAAAAAATACACAGAAATGAAGACAGAGGAAGGCGCGAGGAGAAAAAGGTTACCTGATGAGGAGAGAACAAGAGCGCTGCGAGGCCTGAAGGATTGAAGGCTGCAAATGGCGACTGGTTCTAGAGAGAGAGTAAACTTAGGCGCGAAGAAGAAGAAGCTGTGGAGAGAGAGAGTTTAAAAACTCTTAAATACCTTGGTAATAAATGGGCACATTTTCCAAGAAGGGTATAATCAGGGCACAGAGCCCCATGCGAGTGTGCAGCCGCCCTGCCTTGGGAACTTGAATGGCAATGAGTACCTGCCCATGTGTCACTCACCTAACTGGTCATACACGCATCTCAATTTCAGCATTATCCCTCAGCTATCTCAATGACACCTATGGCTAAGGGCTGGGGGGTGATTGATATACCCGTTTATACCTTCAGCCTGGATGAGGATTACCTCCTATACGGATGACCCTACGAGGGGCCGACCCTTCACCATAGCCCAGCTGGCCACCACCAGGTCCAGACGACCCTACGAGGGGCCGACCCTCCACCAGGCTCTAGACGACCCTACGAGGGGCCGACCCTCCACCAGGATCCAGACGACCCTACGAGGGTACGACAGTACGAGGCCAGAATCAAGCCAGACTCCCTACCGGACGAAACTTTGCCCTCGGCCTCGGCTCATTGGCCGAGGGTGACATCATGACAGCGCGTGGTTTGGGACACGCGTGGAACAGTGCGCGTCAGGCTCATATGACACGTGGCAGACCATTATAACCGAATCACACCCTTACGTGAGGGAATATTATGTCATCATTTGGCATCTACAGGTGTCAATAGGGGATTGGTCAGATCATCATTCACATGCACCATGCTTACTTGGGGGGTACACTACACCCCCCAAGACCTATATATACTTGTCACCTACAACCTTACAGGGGATCGATCCATAAACAGTAGCCCTAGCTAAAACTCTGCTTGTACACACACAGTAGAGAGAGAGAGGGTTATGTGCATTGCATCCAAGGCCATTAGTGCCCATACTTAGTGGATCACACACTCACAGTGGATGTAGGCCAAATTGGCTGAACCACTATACATCAGTCTTATTTCCTCTTATACTCATCCCCTTCTACACATTTGCATACTTATACACTCATACATCTCTATGGTAGCCATGGCCGCTACTGTTTGAGCTCATTATCACTTATCCGGTGGTGCTAAATCTCAGCATCATCAAACGCGTAGATCGCGAAGAGAGGAACGCGTATATACCAACATCACCAACGGATCAGACCTTCATATTTGAGGCAAGTGTTTATTACTTGCTTTCTTTTAGCAATAGTCATGCTCATGTTAGTCTAGGTGGAATTAATCATGATTTATATGTTAATTGGGTGAAAATTGGAGATTTAAATTATGATTAAGGATTGGTTTAATTAGTGGTTGGAATTCATTCATGTATGTAGAGGATTAATCATGGAATTGGATTATATATTGATGAACGAATCTGGGTTGATTAGGTTCTTGAATTGGAATTTGGAAAACTAGGGTTCATGTGAATTAATTTGGGGATTTTATGTAATTATGATGATTAATGACGAATTAAGGATCCTAGGATGATAGAAATGATCTATAACATGTTAGGGGTTGATGGGTATTGATGTTGAGTTGTTGGGAATTGAATCTTAGAGGTTTTTAGGTTCAAAAATGGTGAAAAATGTTGAAGTTTGGTGAAGAAGACGAACAGTGCAATCTCGCGCGATCTCGCGCGAAGTGGTTCAAATGAGATGGAGATCTCGCGCGAAGTCATTCGAGCGAGATGGCATCTCATGTGAAGTCGCTCGAGTGACACGTGGAAGTCGTTCAAACGACAACCCTTCTGGTTCGAGCGACAGAGGGAATTTTTGGGAATTTTCTAAAAGTTTAGTTTTGAATTTGCCGGTCTATTGGAGTGAGAAAAACTGCCAGATATTAAATTTAAATAAGATGGAATTTCGAGAAAGTATGTGAGAATAAATACTTAATTATTTCGGTCTAAAGAGAATGTACCGTGGAGATTACGAGAGAGATAATAATCTAAATATTTATACTATACGTAAGTGATGAGGTTAAAATATGTATGAAGAGTATATATGTAGGTTGGAGAAATACCTATAATTTATAATAGGATGTGTGTATGCCTATTATGTGATATTATTGTTAAGAGCACTAATGAGGGATAACTCGGGGGTGCACAAACTCTATTGATAAGCGTGCTAATGGGTGATAACCCGGGGGTACAAAGATGATTATTGTTAGGCGCACTAATGGGTGATAACCTGGGGGTGATGGATTAATATTGATAGGTGCATTAATGGGTGATAACCCGGGGATGCAATATTCTATTGTTAGGCGCACTAATGGGTGTTAACCCGGGGGTGCTGAATTATTATTGATAGGTGCATTAATGGGTGCTAACTCGGGGATGCATGATTTTCTGGAGATATGCACTAATGGGGCTTAGCCGGGGGTGCATGATTAGTATATATATATATATGGACTTGTGAATATTGCTATTGTGTGAAATTAGTAGATTTGGTAATAATAATAATTATTATATTGTACCAAGCGGTCTTAACCTAAGGTAGTGTATATATATAGGGATGATGAGACTATATATATGTATGAGTGTACTTGGGTAACTTTCTACTTTGTGAGACTAGTAGATAAAATGAAAATGAGAAGTAAAATGATCTTAGTGAATAAAAGATTAACCATTCAAACGGTGAATAATGAAATTTAGTATGTGAGATAAACTATCTGAATAGCGTATTGTATGGGCGATACGGGAATACTACTAGTGAGCATAGTTAGTATTAGTATGGTTTCTGACTAGTTAGACTGGGACGTATAACTAGGGGGAGATTAGATGTACGTTAGGCGTGCACAATAGACGAGAGGTGAGAAACTCATGTGAGAGTTCGATAACTAACATGCGTATAAGACTTGTTTTAAGAAACAGTTTTAAATACTTGCTAAATCATTTTTTTACACATCAGGCTCTGACCCGTTTCTTGTATCTCTTCTCTCTTTTGCTATATATATGTATTATATCAGGTGCTCAACCACAGGAGTATCAGATTTAGAGATTTGGATTGCTTGACGTGCTGCAGCTGTTGTGGGAGCTGTAGGTCCTTGCAGTAGACGCATCTATCCTTTCCATTCAGTTTCATCTAGACTTCTTTTTTAGGGAATATGTCGCCCACTTCTAGTTCTTCCATCAGAGATATTGTATTCAGTTTATTATATGGTTTGGAGTTTTGAACTGAGAGTTTTACTCAGTCTTATTTATTGCAGTACTTGATTCATGTTCAGTATTTATTTACATTCCTATGTGTGGTGAATGGTTTATATTTTAAGATGGAAAGAAATGGATTTACTTGGTTTTATTAAAATTGGAAATGTTTTGACACCTAGCTTAATTTTATATTAAGAGATTAATATGTTAAAAAGTTTTTCGACAGTGATGCTGAGAATGAACCAACTGAATATCCTGTTTTAAATTGGTAGAGGACTGATCACCCTATATTTAATTGGGCGGGGTGTCACAACATTAAATCATTATCAATTCGGATTACGGTTCAGTTGCTCATATGGACCATTAACATTATCGCATTTATGATTAACTCCTTAAGTTTAACGTCACTAAGGGCACACGACCTCTCTCTCATTGGTCCCCAATCATATCTAAATAAAAATCCCGTCACTAGGAGGATTTGACACAAAAGTCAGCATAACAACTCCAAGTCTTTCTCTTTTCCCTTTCCTCTTCTCTCTCTCTCTAGGGCTTTCTCAACTCACAAATGAGATTGTTATCTCACGTAGGCTTTATAAGCCTTATCTCCAGAATACCCAACTTTAGATGATAATACACACTTTAAATGACTCGTTTACTCCAATTCGAGTCAAACTATCTTAAAATATTTCGGAACCCAAATAAAACCCAAGGACAGTCATTTTGACTATCTCGACCCATCCTAGATCAACTGTGCACTCAGAATTGTCATCCGAAATGCTTTATAACATCCTCTAATTTTAGCCTCAATTGACAAATTTAAAATTCTCCAATTCAAATAAATTTTATTTCTCCCAAAATAATTAAATTCCTAGTACTCAAAATCATGGGGTATTACATACTTCCCCCTTTACAAGAAATTTCGTCCCCGAAATTAAGTTAAGCCTAGTACTCCAAACCTCAACTAGTTCCTACGTCACCAACCCTCAAGATCACTATACCTATCTCTACCACTTCTAACGACGAATTATTTTTATTTTAAAATCAAATTAGTTAACCAGGGTGCCCATACACCCTATACCCAAGCTCAACTTGTATAAACGTTACCCGGCTCCACTAGCCTCAAATAGTAATATAACTCTCAACAAATTAATCCATTATAACGTACTAAGTATATAAAATTTTGAAATGTCCTAAGATTTAACCCTTCTCAATTCCTGACATTCGCTACTTTCATGCGAAATCCAAATAAGGAACCTTCCCAATACACTACTGTGCAGCTCTGTCGGGGATTGAGATCAGTTAAACCAGGACTAAAGTAAAAATATTTTTGAACGATATTAATATTTCCCAAAGGCCTATAAAACAATGTAATATAAAATAGTTTTATGTCTTTTGACACACAAATCAAACACCTTATTCTCAAGACACAAGGCATCAACAAATACAATACGCTTACCAACACCTAGTTCTCAAAACTAACACAACCATGAGACAAAATTCCCTGCTCAACAATGAACTCGCTAAACCCTGAATCTCCTTCGTAATAAAATCCTTTACATCACATCAAAACATCGCCATAAGATATGCCCTTCTACAACTGGAACATTACAAATACATGCATCTAGCATAACTATAAAACGACAGCCTTATTGTTATTACTCGACACGTTTTAACAGTTCGCACTTCTGAAAAATAAAAAATCACAACTTGCTACTAGCACATCGTAAAATAATCTATTATCCCGAAAGAGATCATCCAAGTGTCACACTTGCTCACTCCTCCCTTCAAGGTAATTCTATATACAATATGGTTGTAACGGCTAACCGCTCACTAAAACCTTATATGCAATTCTCCCAATACTGCTCAAAGCATGACCTAAACATAAAGAAAAATAATTTACATATTACCTCCATACTCCAATTGCCTCACTTCAATAATGGGTCCCTGTTCGAAGTTCTCTTGCCCAAATTGGCCTATGAACTGTTATAGGGGTTGCACATCCAAAACCTCCTCAAAAAATTTCCCTCTACCTCTTCCAGGACAATCCCTATTCCTATGGCCTAATTCTCCACAAAAGAAACATCTCCCTGACAATCCTTCCAATCCATCATGAGGGACAAAATGTTGTTGCGCCCCTTAATATTTCTGCCTATACCCTTATTGCGGTGATGATCTTGCCCCACTGGCATCATATCCTCCAGACCTACTTGATGAACCCAAATCTCCAAATTTCTTACACCCTTTTAAATGAAGACGATACTCCTGACAATGTAACAACGCCGCATTCATCACATCGGTAAAAGTCAGAAATGTCGAGTTCCCTAACAAATGCTGCCGAATCTGCCAATCTAAACCTCCTAAGAACTTCACTATTCACTTTTCCTCCGTATTTACTTCGTCGGGTACAAAATTAGCCAATTAAGTGAATTCTTCTTCGTACTCAACCACTGTTCGATCACCTTGAGTCACATCTAATAATCTCCTCCTCATTTCTGTCTGAATCGCGGAAAGAAAATACTTTCGCTCAAAGCGTACCCAAAAATATTCTATGGGCATTGCATATCTCTGCTCCGGTGTGGTGACTGATTCCCACCATTGGAGAGCTACACCCGTTAGTTTAAAGGTGGCGAGTATTTGTTTCTACACCTCACTGCATTCAACCATCCAAAGGTGCCTTTGTATATCCTTCTTCCACTGACTTGCAACTATTGCATCAACTCCCCCTGAAAATTCTGGAGGATATCCTTTCCTAAAGGCTTCTCGTACTCTTTCCCACGTAGATGGCCCTGGGTGGTCTTGAGCTATCAGAGCTGCAGGTTGATGTCCCATCGCAGCAATGGCAACATCTACTTCTTGTGCCACCATATTGGCAACTTCGGCTGCAGTCACTGTCCCTTGAGGCATGTGGGGTTACATATTCTTAGCCCCTCTATTTTCCCTGCCTGGATGATCGCTTCTTGACGGCATATGAAATAAGAGAAACTGTATCAAAATGTCAAGCAATTACGCATCGCAGAAGAAAATATAGGCGTAGTGAACACAACAGTCATAAAAGTAGGGCTCTACATCAAGAACTCTTACGGAAGAACGCAGAAAACCCTCACAGATCCAAAGACACTAGAACCTGACGCTCTGATACCACCTGTGACACCCAACTTAAAATAATAATGGGTGGCCAGCCCCATACTAAAATAAATCAGTAATCTCAAGTGGATCATTCTCAGCATCTACTGTCGATACTAAATAAACATAGCTAACTACCCAATCCTACAATAAGCGGATGCCAAAAATATTAAAAACATACAATGAACATCATACCAACAATATAGTAACTACTGAACATGATAAAATGTACACATGCACCATGATAAAAGGAACTAATCTTATAATACATCATAAGTACACAAAACGAAATACCCGAATATGCTGTCGAAACACACACAATCAACATCCTGAGGAAAGAAATATAAAAAAATGCTACATATAACCCTTGGGTATAAACCCGATATATAAAATGAATCCTTAACTAGATTTATAAAAGATAGGAAGCGGTTATAACAAAAATCCCGCAACAGTCTGCATCTACTACAACTCCGAGGACACTGGATAGAAAAGCATCACGTGCATCCTTGCGGTGGGACACCTATACTATATTACAATATATGTATAGCAAGAGAGAAATATAAACGGGTCAGAGCCCGAGATTTGAATTTTTTTTAGCAAGTACATTAAAATGCATAATAATTATAAATGCAAAATTTCATAATTAGAGTGGAGTCGCACTTTTGTGGAACCCAAACTCACCCCTCGACTAAAGTGCGCACCTAAACGTATGCACATGAACCTCAATTAAGCTACCCGACACGTTCTAGGGACAATTCAATCTTAATCTACGCATAATCTACACCCGTGTAACCCACTATCTCAAATATATAACCATTATCTTCTAAATCTAACATATCCTAAGTGTGTGTCCGAAATTATATGTTAACATACATACATACATATATATATATATATATATAGATACACACACACACACACACACATATATATCTTATTAGAATTCATCGGTTTCTAATTATTAACTTAAACAAGTTATTAGCGTCATAATAGTCACACATCATCTTGATATACTTATAAAGAAATCTTTCACCATAATGCATAAACCTGAGTACCAAGGACTAAACTTCTCCCCACTCCCAACATTGCGCTACGGTTCGTGCCTGGGATGTCTCGCGAAGTGAAACCCAAATAAGGAACCCCTCGATACACTACTACTTGACAATGTTGATCGTCGAGATCCATTATGCCCTCAGTACACAATGCATATGACCTCAACTACTTATTATGAACAACTATCTCTAAGTGCATAAATAAGACATCGCCAAGAACCTTTAGGGTCTATATAACATTATTCTCGTCATAAACATGATCAGTCAACCTTAACAAACTACGCATAACACACATAACGTGCATTTAAAAATACCCATATCATATTCACTTATAGGACATACATATATATATATATATATATATATATATATATATATATATATATATATATATATATATATATTCTCTACAATGCTATTATCTTCCACGAATTACTCACCTTATCCCAGGTTACCAGCGGTAGGACTAGATCATACCGACTTGGTATAAACCAAATCAAAGACGTACGGGAAGCGGTCATAGTTCCGAACCTGAAAGTGAGAACGAATCATACCCAAGACTTCTCACTCAGATTAAAAATCACGTAATAAATAAAGGACGACTATGACCTGGGAATATATGCAACCTGCTCCTCAAGCCTGGGGCCTCACCCACATCGCGCAACTTCCCATAATAGCACTAGAGGGGTGTGCTCACACAATAAATATATATCATTCACACCAGATATACATATACACATTATATATACAAACCATCTCATAACCGAATGAATATAACAACTATCATACACACACCATCTATATCTGCATGCACACTGATATACAATAATTATCCCGGCTATAAGTACAAACACAACCTATTCTAGTCGGTAATACATTAAATCATTCTCAATTCGGATTACGGTTCAGTTGCTCATATGGACTCTTAACATTATCGTATTTATGATTAACTCCTTAAGTTTAACGTCACCAAGGGCACACGACCTCTCTCTCATGGGTCCCCAATCATATCGAAATAAAAATCCTATGGCTAGGAGGATTCAACACTAAAGTCAGCATAACAACTCCAAGGCATACCTTCACAACCACTTCGATGAGCCCCCAACGCCACATCATATAATAACTTACATCTAATCTCCAAGTAAGATTCCCGTCACTGATATGATTCCCCACTAAGTTGATGCGACAACTCCAATTCATACCATCTTAAATAACCCGATATGTCCCCAATATCACCTCATATAAGAAACTCTCAATAAATCTCCAAAACGTATTTCTTGCATCATATAAGAATGTCCCTAATCAATAAACCTAATCGAAACAGAGTAAAACTCACTCTAGAAAAACTTTACAAAATAGCCCTATTTTCGAATCGATTCGGCCTAGTCTGAATCGATTCGGTCCTAAAAGTGAATCGATTCGCCAGTATGCAAATCGATTCAGTCCAAGGGACCTATAATTCTGTTACATGCCGAATCGATTCGCATAGGGGGTGAATCGATTAAGTCCTAAAGACCTGTAGGTCTGCAACATTCCGAAGCGATTCGCATAGGGGTGAATCGATTCGGTCTGTTGAGCAAGCTATGAAATGGCTATTTTCTCCAAAATCCAAATTTTCAAAATGCAAATATATCGTCTTCCAACTATCAATCTTCAACCCAATCATGTTTCTAACATCACAACTCATTATATATATCAACCTAACTAATTATACAACCTCAAATCCATATACACACACCCCAAATGCAAGATTTAACCAAAAATCTAGGTTTTAACATATTAACCCAAAAGTCATATTTTTATCCCCAAATCATGAAATAAATTACACACATAGATTATTTAGCAAGTTTAATCACTTGCATTAAAGTTGTAGAGGTTGAATATTCCTCGAAATCGCGTATTGACCGGAATCTCCAAGCTTTTCTCCTCTTTCTCTTCCCCCTTTCCTCTTCTCTCTCTCTCTCTCTCTCTAGGGCTTTCTCAATCTCACAAATGAGATTGTTATATCACGTAGGCTTTATAAGCCTTATCTCTAGAATACCCAACTTTAAATGATAATACACACTTTAAATGACTCGTTTACTCCAATCCGAGTCAAACTAACTTAAAATATTTCGGAACCCAAATAAAACCCAAGGATAGTCATTTTGACTATCTCGACCCATCCTGGATCAACCGTTCACTCAGAATCATCATTCGAAATACTTTATAACATCCTCTAATTTTAACCTCAATTGCCAAACTTAAAATTCTCCAATTCAAATAAATTTTATTTCTCCGAAAATAATTAAATTCCTAGTCCTCAAAATCACGGGGTATTACACATACTATAGGGTATCTTTATGAGGTGCGTACGACATTAACCATGCTGATACCCCAGTGATAGAGATGGGTTTACCTTGATCTATTTACCCGATCCTACTATTGACATACCCGTGTCCTGAGGGGGATAAATAAGGTGCTCTTTGTATAGTCTTGGGTATAGAGGTTTATATCAATGATGGGAAGGCATATTGACTTATCGCTGGTGGTTTCTTTGAGGTTATAGGTGTAGGAAAACCTATAACTATCCCTAGTATGCATGAGTGATCCCCTAGGTAATAGTGATAGACATTCATATTTTATGTGCAAGCCTTTGCTTTTATGTGTTGGGAACATACATATTTAGATATTGGACTTTTGCGATTCTTTTTCTCTTACTGTATGTATACTCGAGTTGTACAAGCTGGACATTAGTTATAGAAACTTTTAATAGTAATTAATTGAGATGAATTACAATAATTAATCATTGGATTCACTTGGGATTGGGGATTAAAATGTATGTTATATTAGGAATTTTTGGGTTAGGTTAACTTAAAAAAACAAAAATATGGGAGGAGTATGCATTGTTATTATTTCCACCCAAATTCAGTTGAATTCTTACTCTTTATAGAGTTGCTCGGTTTAATCTTGTAGGTGAAATATGTTTTGTAGGTCTTAGGCTGCAGTTTTCTCCACAACCCTGATCCATTTGCAATACTGTTTAGTTTTTATTTTCGGATATTAGAATGTAGGTGTCGAGCCTCCATGCTCATTTTCTTTTATCATATTTTAATTATTGTTGAATCGGATTATTGTTATTCAGATAACTTTATGCTAGAGTTAGATTATATGTTCAGAGTTGGATTTTACTTGAGACAATTTTGTATTTCTAGTGATGGAGTTACTTTTTATTCATAAGATAAGTATCAAAGATTTTACTCATATTATTGTCAGTCCATTATTATTATGTCTTTTTTTCTTTCAGTCTTGCTTATAATGATTCAAATTGTTTAGACTCCTATTTTATTTATACTTAAACCTAGTCAATATATTTATGGATTTTATGGGGTGGCATATACGAATCCATACATACACATCCTTATTCATTCAAACATACATAGCTAGGGTTATGTGGTGGAAAATATGGATATTTTAAAAAAGATAAATCCTTTACTAAGGAGATTTGATTTTAGTGGATGGGATTGACATAAAAAATTTCTTGCCTAATGATCTTTGATTCATCAAGTTTTAGAAGATAGAAAAAAGTTTGAATATCTTAAAACACTATATCTAGAGTTTATATCACCATACCTTTGTGGATTCTGTAGGTGACCCAATACATAAACTATAATTGGATGAAGATATTGTAAATCCACTAGAGATCTTCCGATATATAATCCTATGAATAAAGAAAGGCATGTGGAAACCGTACCAATACTTATATATTAAATGACTTTTGAAGGATGTTCTCTTTATTCTCTCCCTTTTATCTTTCCAATGAATTCTATCTCCTCCGTCTTGCCTTTGGCTACACATCACTTTCTAACTTTGTATTTTGAGATTAAGTATTATAAATTGTGTGGGACTCTCTCAACAATCATATTTATGAATTAATTTATACTTTACTGCATAATTTACATCGAGAAAAACATGCTTCCCAACATTCTCCTTTCGTTCGAAAGAGAATGGTCCTCGTTCGAACGATACTTTCGCACATCGTAAGAGGCGTTCTGGGAAAAAAAATAAAAATGCTCATACAAAAATTAGTTCGTATGAGAAACCTTCATACGAATCCAGTTATACAAGGGGTTCTCACTGGATCCCTCATATGAAAAACTATTACACGAGAGATTACCTCTATAAAATGAGGTCTTAGTTCCAAAATCCCTTGTAAAGTCAAAGAAATAGGAAAGTCGAGGGAATTTAAGAAAATAAAGAGACATGGTCTTACTTATTTAATAAGGATTATACCAGGGATCCAAGGAAAAATAATTAAATTGTCCTCCAAATAAATATAAATGTTGGAAATCTAAATTAGAACCCCACAATTCATTATTTTTTGTCTTATTCAAAATGTAATTAATTTAACTAAATAATTACAACTACAGTCCAATTTATTTATCCCAAAATCACTTGAATATTGAGACATTCTTTGTAAGGCTAGATAGCACATAATATGAATCCCCATGTTAAGTATACAATCCCCTCTTGGTGAAATTAAATTTGCCATGAATAAATATTCACCAGCATCTTATTATTTCTTGATCTCATACTGATAGAATAAAAAAATAATCCATTAAATGGGTTTACTGATACAATCAAAACTTATAAGTTTATCATGGGAGTATCACAATCTAGAATGTCTACTGGATGTGAATATCTCTGAACATGATCTCAGAATATGCACATAACGATTGCCCAACTCACCGGGCTTATTATCCCAATAAATTGAATGTTTTCCCCATAAAACATAAAAAATGACTATGTGAATACTTTGATCCTCATAATCTTCAAGATTGAGAATCTATGCACCCTTTGAAAATCGTGAGATTATGCAAGTCTAATTTTAGTCGAATCATCGACTTAAATATCACCCTTGACCCTAGTTAAAAATTCATAACGTACTGGAACAATATTCCTTGAACTATTAGACAAGTTCTTAAATGATCAAACAAGTTACCATGTTTAATTGATTCCATGTTTTTTAGTTAACACCTAATCACAATCGGATTAAATTGGATGTTGACGGGAGTTTTTTGGTAGCCAATGTTGCTGCTGGTGGAGGGGGTCTTCTTAGAGACCATATATGAGTAAGGTGGCTATAAATTATTCTTGAAAGTTGCATTGATTTTGTAGTTTAAAATCAGAGGCTCTAAGTCTTCGTCGTGGGATTTCATTTTTTAAAGACTTATATGAGTATGATATTGTTGTTGAATTTGATTTAAAGGTTCTTGTGGATTGCTTGAATGACTTATATGACTGACCATGGGATATAACACCTACTATAGACAAAACAAAGAGGCTTTGTTCAAATTTGTCAATATCCTTTTATCATATCTTTAGAGAAAGATAATATGCCTGCATATTTCCTTGTAAAAAATGGGATATTTTATTAATCAAATTGGGTATGCTATAATGAATTTGAGTTTCCCAAGATTCCTAGAGGTTTGGTTAGAATGCATTCTTGGAACTTGCCTACTTTTAGGACAATTTGTTAACTGTTTAGATATTTTATTTCTTTGTCTTTACTTATTCCTAGTTTTGTATAATTGGCTATCTTATAAAGACATCCTTTATTATTTTAAGTGCCACTTTACAAGGGCTATTCTCCTAATTAATAAATAAAAATAGGGGTACTGTCCTTATTCCTAAAAAAAGAAATCAGACAAGTTCTCATAGTGAAGATAAACTACTAAGATTGTAAATGCAACTCTACCGATGGACTTAAACTCCCTATTCAGGTTGTGAACTATTCAATCATACTAGAACTAGAATTCTGATATTTCGTGATTGGGTTGGACGCAACTCACCAGATTTCCTACTGAGTATAATTAACCAACATATATAATATATTTATAAATCAATATAAGGCATTCCCACAAACATGATTCACAGTTAAAAATAGATAAGATAATCCTTTATTAATAAATAATAAATGTCATAAATCACGATTTTAATAATAAAATCCCAACTATGGCTTAATGATATTGGCATGTGTTAAGGTGGAACTACTAGTCCGTCGTATACCTTAAAACACTAGGGAGTTAGCTTCTTGTGGTGGGGGTCCGTTTAGAAGTTGTGTGAATGGAGATTTAATAGGTTGATCAAGGGCCTCTCAGTTATATATTGTATTACTCGAGCTCAAAATATAATGCTAGTACATACAATTCATTCCATGTGAAGCTACAAATCTACTCTCACTCTTGTACCTCACTTTATTGATGACTGAGAGTTATGTCTTTTGGGAAGGGAGCTAGAGTTATAACTCTTATGAGGATAAGGGGAATTTAGTCACTCATGGATTCTTTGATCACTACTTCTTCAATTGTTTTGAGATTTTTTAATTGGGAGTTTAAATAACCTCATAGTGCTTGCACTTCTTCCTTTGGAGCTTGTGCCCGATCCTCACTAAGACATGTTCAAGATTATCATTCTTCTCCTTATAACGCCAAGCATTTCCCTAATAATCACGCAAATTCTCCTCAAAAGTATTAATCATGAGAAATATATGACTAAGGTGGAGAAATCCATGATCCTTATCAGATAGTTCCTCCCTGGGATAAAAATGTAAGATGGAGTCCTTCAGTTCTGCTTGGAATGGATAGTGGATTTAATTTATCTTATTGACAAAAATGCAAATTTGTTCTCATAGAAGATGTACGAACCAAGGTTTTCCTCCTGAATAATTTCCATGGATCTTAATCTTGTACTTCGAATCTTGTTAGTTAGAAATCAACAACTCATTTTTCATATCGACACCAATTATACAAGGGAAAAATCCTTTTACTTGGTGTGACACTCTCATAAATAAAATATTTAGTGCAAGTAAGAAAATAAAATGCACATAAACATAAGAAACATCATGATGTGCATGATTTGATAGTGTGCCTACATCCACAAGGTGCTATAATTATTATTGATTGTCATGATTACAATTTGGTAGAGTTTTGGTACATCAAAGTGAGCATGCCCACTTAGGAGTGGGGACCTACTATTTACAGGTGAAAACGAATACATGTGTGATATTCGTACTCTCTCATATGTGATAATTTTTTATGATAAGTTATTAGTTATCTCTTGTGCTCATCGTGCGAATTCACTTTGAATTATGCACATTCTACATGTGTGGGATCCCTTAATCTATTGAGATTTCTATTGGGCTTCATTCCATTAATGATTGTTATTCTGGAAGACCACAATTACTGTAACCAAAAGTTAAATCCGCATCCTTTTTTAAACCATCTAATTGAAGACAATAATCAATTTTGGAACTTGTAAGTCCTTCTTCAACCAATTAGTTTAAAGGCATTAGTTGGTTATATGGATTGAAATGAATAGGTACTATGGACACTTATCTTGCTAATATTAGACAAAATAGATTGCAATAAATGGAGATTGAAAGAACTGTATGGTGGAAAAATCACTTATCAAAACAAGTCCATTGCAAAACTTCGCAATGGTATATTTTTCATACATGAAACTTCACGATGTAATTATATATTGTTTCTATTATCATAACTGTACATTTTCACATGTATCGACTAAAAACTTTGTGAATACAAAAGTTGCATAAAAATTGGTGTGTGTAATTATATATATTGTAATTTATGCTATAAAATAAAAGGGAACAAAGAGAATTTAGGGAGAGTGAAAACTTTTCCTTTCAGTGTGTTGTATACTTTAAGGGATACCACTTCTATTTATAGTACAAATCACGGTAGCCCAAGATATCATTTAATAATGAGGGATACCAATGAACATCCATAAAAATACATATTTTATAACATTCTCCCTTGAATATACACTATTTCCACCATTCAATTATTGTTGACTCATATTAAGGAAAAATCCAGTGGGAAAAAATCGAGTGAAGAAAAAATAGTACAACTTTTGTGATCATTGAATTGGTGTTGGATGCTCTTAGTGCTGCCTCGTTTAAACCTTTAACAGGAAAACCCAATGGAAAAAACCCTAGTTAATGGAAAAAGAGTGCATCGCCATGTGTCCAAAAATATCATGTTCATCGATTCTCCCCCTAATAAAATGCTCCCCCTAATTATGGAATTTCTATGATGATTGGTTCGATGCATTCCTATATCATACAAAATCTTCTGAAATATTATTTTGAATTAATGAATAGATTTGGTAGGTGTTACTTTAATCTCATTTTTCTTCTGAAGTTGGACTTTGGTAAAGAGAGGAGAACATTTCACTTTATCTATTTGAGTTCAATTAATTCTATGGATCTTCTAGACTTCATCTATGTGAACAAGATCAAAATGTTCAAGTCATATCTCCCTTAGTGTAAACTCTTTGAATTTGAGCTATACACGCATCTTTGCCTTCATAGGTAGTGGTGATAACATGTGTTGATGAGGGTAAGTCATAAGTTATTTTATTATTCCTTATGATGATGATAGAGATAACATGCATCTATAGAACTAATTAGACACATATGGTTAGATATAAAAATATCACATAATATGATTGATATTAGTCCCATTCTTTGTAATTCAATGGTAATTATTTCTTGCAAAGAGATGGACTACAATTATTATGTCTGGTATTTTGTTATGTATAACAATATGTTAATAATGTAAAAATAATACAATAACAACATGCTAATATGGTACTTCTGGGCCAATTATATATCTGTCACCCTATTTAGGATAATAATATGGATATTATAATATCCAAAGATCAGAATCCACTAATATACCAAATGGCATTGCCCAGTCCATTTAATTTATAGAGCGATGTTTAGCCGAAATTATTCTCGATATACAGGCCGAGATAATAACTAACTACCCCAAGGTCATTCATTTTTGAATTTCTTTATGGGTATTTTGCATTTCAATCGAGCACTTTGGGATCATATCATTTTATGGATAATTTTATAAGGACACATTGACATATATAATTGTTTTCATATATTTTCTTAGACAAATATTTACTAAAACGGTAGTACTATATCCTTCAGGATTGCTTGCTATACAATAAACATCTTAGTGTATTGGAGTACGTACTCCTTATATTTGCTTCAGGCAAATAAAATCATTCTAGGATTTTTATATGTATTCTTTGTCTAAGTCCCGTATAAATAAGTAATTATAGTATTCATGAGTCTCATATATAATATATTTTAAAAACTTCTAAGCTAGTCAGATATCTGAAAAAGTTTTTATATCCGTTATGGGATGGTATGATTGTATATAATTAATATGCCACAGATTGTGCATTCTTTTACGATTTTCTCACTTTTCTTTCATATAAACACCCATGTGTAACTTTCAACGTTAATATCTCATGGGTTTGTATTGTAAATAAAAATACACTATGTATATTTAGAGACTTGAATTATGCCATCATGGCATTTTCTTATTTTGACCAATATATTATTTGTTGACATTCATTTATAGTATGTAAATTTGTAGTATCACTTCCCTTTGATTTTTGTGTAGCTACAATATATATAATTATGCCATCAATGATCATCTTTGGCGATCCCATTTTTCTACTATATATGTATAGAATATAGAGATCTCATTAATATTAGGTACCTTTGCCTACTTTTAGGGTTTTATAGTCACTTCAGGGACTTATGTCTTTTCAAAGACAATAACCTCTTCCGAGTTTTAGAGTAAGTGGATCTTTTGTTCATAACCGCTTCTTAAGCGTTATGTATAACGTCTTCTGGAGTGTTATTCGGGGATGATTTTACTTAACCTCCACTACTATCGAGTCAAGTACTTGGCACCTATAATTCTGGCATGAGAAGTATTTTGAAATCATTTCTCACTTAATTTTTCATTTAGAGATATGGGGGATTAGATGAGACAAAGTGGAATTCTCGTCGTTCTTCAAGAACGGACCGTTCTTCAGGATCAATATGTACTTTAGGTATGTTCTATTCTCCCCCAATGGCGGGAAGAGTATCTCATCAAAATAAAATCGCATATATATGAAAAATACTATATTTGTCAATGGTTGAATAGAGAATGAATCCTAAGAGACATATATATATATACCCTTGTGATAACAATAGTAAATATAAACCTCAATAAAAATCAAATTGATTTTGTAAAACAAAATCACAGGATATCATTTATAATTTTAAAGGCTTATGAAAAATAAATGAGGTGATCAAAATGGTCGTTGTATAATATAACATAATTGAACCATGGAGCTTCAGGCTCATGACAAAGTGAAATTCTACAACAATAAATGTTGTATAGCATAATCCCATTAATAATGAAATGATTGTTTGTTAATGTAAGCTTTTGGTTTCCAACACTAGAAGTAATGGAAAATTATTTTTCATTATTTATTAATATGGTACCCATGTATTCTTATGCCCATAAAACGAAGAAAATTTCTTCAAGGATTGCTTTTGTATAACTTATTGCATATGAATGGGCGGGTACCACATAAGAACATCACATAGGCTCTTCTGGAGCCTTAGGTTCAACTACAGTTGAAACCTTTACTAAATAGATTCTTTGCTAGACAAATGTCATTAGATAATGGTAGTTTAAAATTATCAATTACAACATTCAATATAGATTGTGAAGTGTGTGGGATTCCACGTGTGTGTGTGTGTGTGTGTGTGTGTGTGTGTGTGTGTGTGTGTGTGTATAATTCATGTTACAATCAAGCGTTTCGTGACCAAACTTAAGCAAATGGAAGTATTTAAAAAATAACTCGTATGAAATAATTATCAAAGAATTAAAAAATGGGATGAATAACAAAAACTTTAAGATTTGTAACAAGGAATCTTAGAATACTTAATAGTCTCAAAAGAATTTCATATTTAAGGATATAGATCGTTTATGAAAAATAATCCAAATAAGTATATGTCTAAAAATCATGCACGTTCCTGACTTCAGATCATCATGAATCATAATTTAATCATTATGCATTAAGCATGAAAAACCATAACTATACGGATATCAAATCGGGATGTATATTTAAAGAAGGAAAAATTGACCAATCAAATCGGGATGTTTATAACTTTGGGTTTATATAAACTATAAAGTTAAAATGTCAGACTGTAGTTTCTCAATAAAAATAATTCACAAAGCATTTGGAGCGAATTACATGAAATATAAAACTTCAAGTTTTATAATTTGTGTGTGAGAACCTATGGTTCTACACAAATAGTTGAACATCACGTTCAATATTATTCATCTCAATGGACATTGAATTCTCTACCCTTTTTGTATCAAAACTTTAAATTTGATTAGGGTAACAGTATTAGAGAGTCTTTCAAGCAAGTACTAAATATAGTTATCAACTTTGACCGATGATAATACAATTTGCCTTTTAAAAATGAGGATCGTATTTTTCACATTCTCAATACTCCATAGGATAGTAAATGATTGGAATGTGAAGAGAAGTTAAAATTAAATTTTATTAAAAGTTAATTTAATACTCAAAAGAATTAAAAAAATTAAGAGACAAAGGTTTAATTGTTAATAGGGTAGTCAAAGGAACATTTAACCATTAAAAGGATATTTAAAAAGATATTTCATTTAATAAAGAAAATGAAAAGCTAAGAGGTTAAAAATTTATGTTTTAATATTTAATTTTATTTTAAAACGAATCTTAAAAATAAAATATTTGGAGCTTCAGGTCCAAATTATAAATAATTATTTTAATAACTTTCAATATTTATACCCCATGAATAATTAAAACTTCAACTTTTGATTTGTGGTATATTTTGTTGGAGCTTCAGCTCCAAATATTTTAAATAACATGAAGGCTTGAGGCCTTATATTTTCAATAGTAAGTAGGAAAAATATATCGCAATTACAATTAATAATTTGTGAACTTCTAGTCATAATAATGATTATAGATATTCATATCGCAATTTATAATAATTTGGGACTTTTGGTCTAATCTCTTTTTTATTAGACAATCAAAATTTGAAGTTTGATTGTATTATATTTTTTTGAGACAATAGGTTAGAATAATTCAGAAACTTCAAGTTTCAAATTTAAATGATTATTGAGAAAAATTATGTCTCAATTGTAAATAAATACGGGAACTTCACGTCCCAAATTTCAATATTTAGGTCTCAATATTGTATGATTTGGAACTTCAGGCCCCAAATTAAAATAGATATATGAAAACTTCAGGCCCCAAACTAAATTACTATAAGGGAACTTCAGTTCCAAAATTTAAAATAGTAATTAAGAATGTCCAAATTTAATTGCAAATGGAACTTCGAGTCCCGACGGTTAATGATAATTAGGAACTTTATGTCCTAATAAAAATAAGAAACTTCTGGTCCCATAAATCAAATCGTAATTGGGAACTTTTAGTCCCAATTTTAAATAATTTGGGAACTTTTGGCCGCAAATTAAATTAACAATATGGTAACTTTAACTCTCATATTTTAAATATTAATTGATCTTTAATTATAATAAAAATAGGCACAATTAATGTTTAGTCCCTTATTTGTTCAATTTTTAAGGAACTTCAAGATCCACATTTCATATAGTAATTTAACTTTGATTAGGAACTTATATCCTAATTTTATATAAATACTCCCAAATTTTAACAATCAAATAATGAATATATAAAATTTGAATAAAAAATGACAAAAAATAATATTATTAAAACCATAGGCATTGAAATGTGAATATTTAAACTAAAATCACAATGTCGCATAAAACATTATGATTTGTAAAAATGATAACAACCGCACAATTTTTGCAATACCGAAAATTTAGAGAATATAAAACAAACTTGACAAGTAAAGCTTAACTAATACCAATTACCATAATATTTAAATATTTAACTATAAGCCTTAAATAACAAAACAATTCTCGTAACTATATGTCCTTAAAAACAAAATATGTATATTGTCTCAAATCAAATGCCAAACTATCATATATATTTAAATAAATAAAAATTAATAAATATAAATAAATAAACTACAACAATAATGGAGTAATGAACCATCACGATGATTAAAAACCAATGAACTTTTTTTGGAATTCAACAGTCTCAGAGAATCAAGAAGCAAATGAATATATTTCCTATATGGTGCAGTATAATCGAAAACACTAATATATAAAGTCACAAACAGTAATCGATAATTGTGAGTTACTGACATAAAAGTTAGTGTCTGTTTGGATAGAAATATTCACATGTTAAATAATCAAGGCATATATGATGGATCTTTATCCTTTTATAAAATATCGAACATATAGTCATGTAAAAGTATAAAAATGAACAACAACTTACCAAAAGCTATCAGACGGAAAGGATTAACTAAAAAACATACCAACAAGAGCTTGAAATTGTAGAAGAAAGTCAAAGGAATTATTGGACGCCTCTTCTCAGTTATAATGCAGAACCGCGGCTTTCGTTCTGACAAGGTGTTGTAAAATAAAGGGGAACAAAGAGAAAACTTTTTCTTTCATTGTGTTGTATAATCAAGAGGTACCATCTCTATTTATAGTACAAATCACAGTATCTCAAGAGACCCTCTAATTATGAGGGATATTAGTGGATATCAATAAAAATACATATTTTATAACAATCTAGAAGTTGTTTCTCATTACGAAATTTCTCATCACCTTGCGAAATTTTTATTCCATTTTTATTCTCAATCATAAAATTTTAAAGAAATATGAATTACATATCATTAATGGGTCCCTTTTGGATAAATCTCATAGAGATCTTTCCAAATTAATAAATTTTATGGACAACAAACCTATGATTTGAAATATGTTAAATTTTAAAGTTTGTACATAAAATGAACATTGTTGAGAAATTGTAGACGCTCTAGTTAGAAAATTTAAACACTTCAAAATCACCTACCATGTATGATTTTTAATGCATTTTTCATATACTAGTTTGTGCACACATATGTTGCACGTGAGAGCAATATTTGAAGTTATATTTCAAAATAATATTTAATAAGAAAATATCATTTTGGATATTTAATACGAAAACATCATCTTGCCATTAAGTATGTTTCATTATTCAAATAGGGAATTCTCTAAATGACATGGAGATATAAAATTACGAATTCAATTTTATATGGATGGAATAGTTGTTAGATCACACCTGGCACAAATGTTACATTATGGTTTAAAATGGTGTGTAGATTATTGAATCATCTCTACATAAAATATGATATTATCTTGAAATGACCAAATGTCGAACTAATACATAAATAATTACATTTTAGTGTCAATTGAACATGTAAAATAAAAATGTTAAAATCTGAGGAATACATTTTCATCAAAAAACAATCAAAATGAGTAATAAATTTATCGTGCAAAGCCCAATTTCAATGACAAAACTTACCATAGCCAAATATACATTTTTTTCACTAAAAATCAGATTTTTCGTGAATAGTTGGTAAATATCGAGTCTCGTGAACCCGGTAGTAAATAAAAGGACACTATTTGATGACAAAACAAAATAATCATGAAAATGGTATCTTTTGTTAGGACTAAATTTTTTCTACGCTCACGAAGTGATGTTGGTCACTATAGGTTCGTACTTGCAAATAACTATGTCTTTCGCGACGAAATTAAACCATCAACAAATGGTATGGTAATTTTTGATGACCAATTATCTTTTATGATGACTTTTTATGTCACATGAATAGTATACATCGAGGTTTATTTATATACACACTCTAAATACAGGGACAAATACCATTCCATCCCAATAAATTATAAACTACATCCTATTGTTTAAACCATCTATAGTTAAATAAGAACTATCCATACAAATTATAAATGCAAGAGCCAAGAATATAACATAACCACCACTCAAATGTGACATGTTGTCTACAATACGTGAAAAAAGATCCGTAAATGTAATAAAACCCTCATGAAAATATAAAGTAGCTTATTTTATCTCCATTAAGGTCACAACTCGTGGATATATCGAAAAAAATCATGGGGAAATCATCATTTTGCAATTTAAAAAGGTTCAAGAGATAAGTATAAAAAATTTATATACACATCGAAAACTCAAGAAAAAGGGCGATGGGGTGGAGTCTCCAAAATATGGTGGTGTCATAGGATTCAGCATAATACAAATGTAAGAAAGAACTAACAGTTCACCAAGTTTTGTTTTAAATTTGATTTTATGATAATTTTCTACATATAAATAAACTCCAATTTTTTATATATAATCTCTTAAAATGATAAATGTATAAAAGAAATACATGACAAAAAATCCAGTCTATTATAATTTAACTAAAAGTGGAATAAAAGATCTGAAGTAGAAACTAAATAAAATGTAGTAAGTCAGCTTATAAGTGAAAAGGGAAATGCTTTGTGTCCCAAACAACTCCCCCAAATCCTCCCCCAAATAGCATTAAATGTTATACCTTGTGGTATGGGTTCCGTCAGGGCACAACTCATTAATGCTATTTGGGAGAGATTTGGGGAATTTGTTTGGTACCCATAGCATCACTCAAGTGAAAATGGTCTATAAAGACTTCTTTTGGGGGGAATCCAAAGTCCTATCCAACAGAAATCCCAATGTTATTTAGCCTTGATAAAGTTATAGAAAATAACATGAAATTTCTGTGAGATAATATAATTGAGAGAGAATAAGAGAATATTGTATATGAATTGATGTAAAAGAGTATTACAAGAGAGACCTAATTATAAGAGAGTTAAGGGGATATGAGGAGGAAAACAAGGAGAGGGAATTAATGAGAGGGAAACATGGAGAGGGAACATAGAGGGAATCATGGAGACTCAATTATATATAGATACACATATGTGTGTGTGTGTGTGTGAGTTAAACGAAAATGTAATTTAATCTTTATTAAATTTTAAATTAGTTTAATTATAATTAATGTACATTTTAGTTTAATGTAATATATTGATTTTAATGATTCCAAACATATTTTTATTGAATATTATTATTGTTGATTTCAAACAAACTTCAATTTGTTATATATTTATATATCATATAAATACTTGGTTTGTTATATATATATATATATATATATATATATATATATATATATATATATATATATATATATATATATAACTATATAAAAACTGTAGACCCAAATCGTGTGAGACTGACACGTGGCAGTAATAAAGGCCCAAAACTTATTAGGCTGACACGCGGCAATAAGTAATAAAGGCTTACTAGCATTTATCATCAATGTTTATTTCTCCCTCTTTCACGGATTACGCTGCTCCACAATTTCCAACTCATCTAACTGTACACATTTATGTACTTACAAATATGCCTACATTCATGTACTTATAAAAACTGTAGACCCAAATCGTGTGAGGCTGACAAGTGGCACTAATAAAGGCCGAAATCTTATGAGGCTGACATGTGACAATAAGTAATAAAGGCTTACTAGCATTTATCATCAATGTTTATTTCTCTCTCTTTCACAGATTACGCTGCTCCACAATTTCCAACTCATCTAACTTTTCACATTTATGTACTTACAAATATACCTACATTCATGTACTTAAAATATACATTTAATTCATCTCCCCCCACATCTATTAGATTCCCTTCCTGATGGTTAAAACCCAAATTTGGGAGTTGATGTCAAACCTCTACAGTAGAACACGACTCAATAAAACAAAGGGCAGTTGTCCTAATAAAATAAAAGACAGTACTTTATTCTCTTTATTTGCTTTCTCCCAACTCATATCTTTATTTTCCATTTCTTCTATTTTGAATTGGTTGTATTGGAGCAGGTGGTATCTTGGAAGACTGTCATCATTTTAGAGGTAATATAATCCAGCACTTTGTCTTCTCTTTTATTTATGTCCTCTTTTAGTCACCATGTTTCAGATGATTTTAACCACTAACGAAAATTGCTAATGTAAAATTGCTATATATTATTAAATTGTAGATTTTTATTATTAATAACTTCAAACAACAAGCAAAGAAAAACGACATCACACGAAGTTCGTGTGGTCCTAGCCCATCAAAACATATTCATCTAATTTTGTGTTTGATGATTTTAAATTATGTCATGTTTTTTGGAAGGAAGTGGAATGGAAGCAATTCATCGAGTTTCAAAACCTATAATTCAATATTTAGGTGAGGGTATTAAAATTTATGAATTTGAAAGCTCTAATATATACAGTTGTTATACATTTACCCATTTTTTGGGTGTCAAAATGGGAGATTTTGTTGTTAGAAGCTATTATATCAAATAGTGTGAAATAACATCTAATAATAATAATCTATTTTTTACTTTCATACTTTAGAAATGTTTTTTTTATATTGTTCTCTAGAGTTTGGATGTGCATTTCATTTTATTTTGTTTTTTTGGAACTAGGTTGTTAGCGTTGATTTTTTTTCCTAATGATTTTGATTGTTGAATGTTGTTTGCACTTTTGTGTCAACAAATCTGAAATCTGGTTTCATTTTTTTCCCATACGTTAGATCCCAATGACTCATACCTTTTCATATGATTTAAGGATTTTTTTTTAATTGTAAATCATGGTTTAATAATTGAGTTTTTCATAATTTATTATGTATACAGTTTATGTTGGTAGTTCCAATTTATGTTGCCTCGATTCACTCTTTTTTTAGAAATGAAAAGACTCCATGTATTAATTGGATGTATACATCTGTATGATCACTTTCGTTGGTTTTAACGAAAGGGCGGTCTCCAAACAACATTAAATTGTATTTTAACTAGCTATAATCATTAAAGTATAAATGACCTTTTGTTGTTAAACGATCGACAAGTGAACTGTTTTACGTGCATAGAAGTGCATGCAATTGAGTTCGTTTTCTTTTCACGACACCACTGCTTAAAAATGGGTGTAAGTTCATGCTTGATTGATTGTTTTCTTTTTTATTTTACACCAATTATGCTTTATATATGTATTGGTGTGCAAACAGGTCTGAAGATGATGGTCAAGGCGCATGGGGCTGCTGAGGCAGCCAAGGATGCTCTTGGCTTCCCTCGACTTTTGGAGCTCTCACTTTGAAGGTAACATATAATTTTTTCAGTCATTAGATAAATACATTTACTTCTTTTAAATGATTATAATCATTTATAAATTATTCACCACGCATCGCGTGACCTACATGCTATATTAATTTAAAATTCTATCTCCTTTCATTCATAAAGTATATTATGTGAAAAAAGACACAATAACAAAAGAATAAAGCTTTCCTAAATTCGATCACGCATCGCGTGACCTTCATGCTAGTATTTATACATAAAACTTTTTGCGTATTAAATTTCTAATGATTATCAGTGCATTCTTTAATTGCAGCAAGAATTCATTTTGCATATGCCATGAGTCAATTCCTATGGCCCCGCATGATTTTAAAATGTATATCTATATATCAAAGGAGGAGGGTTTTTTGGTCTCCCCAATTGACGACTGAGATTAAAAGTCGATGAATTTGATGTTTATCAACTTGCGGCTCAGATTGAATTTGGTATCACCCACGTATGCATCTCACGCTTCAAACTAAAAATACATTGCATTCTGAGCGCACAAGGCTCGAGAGTAATAATGTCCAAGTGCACAAGGCTCTAGGTGATTTTATTCCACTTTCACTCTCTTCTTAACCACGCCTGATCTTTCGCTCTCTCTCTCTCTTTACCTGTGAATTTTTTTTTGCTCCTCTCAATTTCTCTCTTTCTAAACCTAAGGTGCGATTCTACCACTATGGGTTCTATAATTTTGACATTTCTTCTCTTGCGTTTTCTTTGCAGAAGACCCACATGATTTTGTTTTCTTTGCAGGTCCACGCTTGTTTATGTCTCCGATGGGTTAGGAGGAAGAAGAACCACATGCAGATTTATTGTTTATGTATCTGGTGAAGTATCCGGCGGTGGGAGTTGAAAAACCCTCTTCTATAGAGGGTATCATTTTGTGTGTAATACCCTCAAAAATTGATTTTCACGCTGGGGTTTTTGTTTACCGTGTTTTACAAATCGGTGCTGGGTTCTCTTAACTATTTTACATATCGGTATTAGGTTCGTCAACTGTTTTTTCATCTCTTCTCACCACTGTTACACTGTCTCCAAGACCAACAAATCATAACCGAAGTCTGAATCTGATGAAGATGAACAGCCAGAACAAGAACTAAGGCCCACTTCTTAAAATCGAAGTCTGAATTTGATGAAGATGAGGACAAAACGACGACCCAGATGAAAAAAAGAGACGAAAAAGAAAATCCATGTATTTAAAATATGGTGTGAAAACGGATAGGTGAGGTTCTATACTTTTTTTTTTTGGATCGATCAGTTTTTTCTTTAAAAATTGAGTTTTTTCTTTTTCTTTTTTCATCCACGTTTTCGCAAAAAATAATCTATACTTTTTCGATCTGTTTTTTTGTTGAACAAAACCTTAGGTAACGAAAATAAACAAAAACACCTGTTAGTGGCATGACTCTCAGTGAAAATGTTGAGAGTGAGAGGCAGGAAACATAGAGTTTGGCTTCTAAGGAGGCGGCTTATATTCTGTTTAGGGCCGAACCGGCATCGAGTGAAAATGGTGATGGAAGTGATGGAAGCGGTGAGATTCAGACGATTTCACCTGTTAGTGGCATGAGTCTCTGTTGGTACACTTTATCTATTATGATTAAAAAATCACACCAAAGAGTTTTATGGAGAACTCGAAAAATAAAATCATAAATTAATTTTAAGTCTACTGCTCAAAATTAAATTATTACCTCATATGAATATCGCAAATATGAACATCATACGTGAATCCCAAATAAATACTGCACAATAAAAATAAATAATATTACCTCAATTGTTTATAAATTCGTCGTAGACGATTCTTGGGTTGAGTCGCGGACTGGGTCGCTCTCTTTAAGACGTTTCGCGGCTCTACCCTCTTTGTGCAGGTAGTCTACAGTCACGCCGTCCCCAGGATATAACAAGCCCAGAATCACCTCTGTATCATATAACCATGTACCGTAGTTATATGTCTTCTAACACCCATTCCAAATTGATTGCTCAATATCCGAAACTTCAGTTTGGGGGAACAAACTGTTCTAAAATTATTTTGGGAAATAAATATTTTCATGAAGAAAATATTTTCAGTCTAAGATGGAGAGAGGAAGAGTTTTTTTTATGGGTTTTGTTTTAAACTCACAACAATCAAAAAACAAAATCTAGCTGTTTTGTTTTTCTTTATCAAAACTATACTCAAGCTCATCACTTGCTCTCTAAAACTCCCTGCTCATTTTTGGTCGGATGATCTTGATATAAGTTAGTTCCCAAGTGGTTAAATGAGTGGGAATATAAAAAAGGTAGTAGGTGGTAGTGGGTTATCATGTCCCTCATTTTTAGCCAAAATTTTGGGAAAAGAGGGTATCTCCTTTTTTTTTTTTTTTTTTTAGCAAAAAGTTCCCACTTGTATTTTTAAAATACAATTTTTGACAACAATCCCCCACTTTGGATTTTGAAAACACAATCATCGGTAACAATCCCCCTCTTGAAAATTTTGAAAAATTTATTGAGCAATAATAATTAATAGAATTGTGCATAAGTAAAGGTGTCTTTCAACTTGAACCTTTACGTAGTAAAGATGATTCAGATTATACTAGAGTAACTCGTAGTTTTGAACTCTATCTCTGACAACATCCCACACACAACCCTACTTGGGTGTAGTCCTCAAGCCAGCACGTTACGACCATGTGCTTCTATCCCAGTATGTGAACGCTCTAGGGAATTTGCCCAAAATTATCATAGGAAGCGGCCACACTTCCACATCCACATAGGTGAGTCTATCAAGGATACTCCCGTATCTAGATACCCCACTCAAAATAGAGCTATAGATCTTCATTAAGAGTTATAATTAACTCAACCTTAACATGCTTCAGGATATCATGCTCCATAGGGATGGACTCGGAGTAAAACCCCGTATATAATTATTAGCGTGATTCAACCCATATCACTGTGACTTGTTATTACCCTTTGAACCTATTTCTTGGGATCTCCAGTCTATAGGTTGGGTTACCACCACAAATGATTCAATATCAACGGGCTTTAGTCCGATCCCTTTCTAGGTGTTAAACACCTTCTCCTGCACTAGTCCTTTCGTCAAAGGATAAGTCAGGTTCTATTCTCATCAGTCCGAACATAATCCACACTCACAACTCATTAGTTTTTAAATTCTCAAACTATGTTGTGCTTACGACATATTTTTCGATCTTTCGTTATGATAACGGTTCTAAAATTTTACAATAGCCATGGTTCTATTGTTGTGGATAAAATGACTATGTCAATCTTTACCATAAATGGTATCTTATAATAGGTCTTTTAACCTTTCATTTATTCACTAGCCATAGCTAATGGTATCACCATATACTCCATCATTAATTATGCCAATAATTAATATTTCTGGGAGTTCCAAAAAATAACAACATAATATGTGTTAAACACATATCCATTATTGATTCAGAATCAATTCTAGGTTCGTGATTTTATCAAAACACATAACCTTTCTCAATAGCATAAGAATGCACTTTTTAATTATAAACCTTCATAGTACTCCCACAAAAAATTATTCCAAGTCAACTATATTTAGTAGCTCAATTGATAGACTACTTAAGATGTTCGCATATTCATCTTTTCTTATCACTATATATAGTGTTCTTATACTTGGATCATATGGAGTACAAGATGGTTCATAATAAGCATAGATATTCTTGTATTTCAATGTACTCGATTAATTAATTGATCCATATGGCCTTGTAATATTAACAAGTAATATTATTGTTTCATTGAAACTCTTTATGCTAACACTTTGACTTAGCATGAATTTGTTTTTCTAGGCAACAAAATATTATAACCAAATATTTGTTAATCATTTTTGCATAATAAATAAGAGTGCATTCATATTTCAACATGATTAATGATAACCACTATTCATATTATTCTCAATTCATTCGCATTTGATAATTTGTCAAAATATCATGCCATTTATTGGTGCCTTCCATATTAATTTTCCAACTTCAAGTTGGTCCATGTAAGTTGCATTACATAGGTCACCATTCGATAAACAATATTATATATATTTAGTTTTTAACTCAACATCATATATAATGTCAATGGCAATCAAATTAAATGAAACTATTTCATTTTCATGAGAATAATTTAACATGCATCATGTATAACTCAGTTATCATACTATCGATGAATCAAAGCTTATATTCATAAATGATAATGATCTCAATATTCCTTCAAATGGTGTGTATACACCTTATTATCTTAAAGTTATAAGATAAGTCAATTATAAACTAATTTCGAGTTCATTCCAAGGAATTTAATCAATCATTTATGACATGACTTCTCTAAGAATTTTTCGAATCCTTTTCAATAACATAAAAGTTTTTATTTTTAACTCACAACTAAAAGAATAAGAGTTCTCTTGAAAACCAAAGTTTCAGATTCTATTAAATGTTCTTTAATTATAGTTAAGAGGTACTCGATTGAGTGCCCCCACTATTCTCTAGGTATATCGTAGAGAAGCAATATGTAATGTGCCCCCACTATATCTTCAATTCATGAAATGGAATCTAAACTTATAGAGTTTCAACATTAAATAAGAATTAATCTTATTTCTTAAATAAATACATGGTTAATATCATCATGTATAGCCGAATCAAAAAATACATGTTCATTTGTTTTAGTCATAAATTCAGATTTTCGAGTGTCTGAAAGTCACATATAGATTATACAATCTATTTCATAAAAAATTATAATATACAATTTTTCACAATGTATACAATAATACTTCGTATTAGAGTTTAAGCCTCTATTCCAAATCAAAGCATACGGTCAAAATAATTTTACCCAACTAAATTATCTCTACGCGCGTATGAAGCACACCAAATTGATTCCAACATTGCAGAATACAATTATATTCTATACATTTCCAACTCATATAAATGAATAAATACAAAGCATTATTCATATAAAATTCTAGCGGTTGCACTCCAAACTCAAATATTGTATAAGTCATTATACAATTTCTTTGAAATTCATCTTCCATAAATTTGAGTCCAAATTTTTCTAAGTACTTGATAAATCCTTGAAAAAGAAATTTATAAAGGCTTCAAAATATTTTGAATCCGTTGGGAACACGACATGATATATTTTTCTAAGAAAATGTTGTCCAAAATCTTTGTTCAAACCGAAAAACTTCAAGTTTGAAATTTCACCACGACCAAACCGCTTATTGAAAATTTATAAAAATTTTCAGAATTCATCCTTTATGAGTCTAGTCTTATCCAAAATTGGAATTACTCAAAAATATTAAGTACAAGTGAAGATAAACTTGTTTTACTACAAGCTGTCCAAAAAATTCAGCATTGCGCATTCCATTTGTAAAAATCATCATAAAAGATATACAACTCTTTTTTCAGAAATTTCGAAGCCCAAAATTTATAATCTCAACATACTACATGCATGCTAAAATTCATGAAATTTCAGTCTATATAGTATCAAAAAACCGTGATGATATTCAAACAAAATTCATAACAAAAATTTCATTTTTTTTTCCATCATCGATCACTTTAGTGTGGTTGAAAAATATCGACTACACTTTCACATAAACACTTCAAAAAATATTTGAACAATTTTTTTTTATAGTAAACATAGTGTAAGGCGCAAATGTTTATAACTTACCCTTCGAATCCATATAACAAATGTTCACATTTATTTTTCATATAACAAATTTTCATTTGTATCCAAATATCAAAATTTTAATTTGATTCCATATAACAAAATTTTTAATTTGTTTTCTTAACCACAAGTGGCTCAAAATGAATTGTCCAAAACAGTATACAATTCCAATTCCAACAATAACATCTTATGTGAAATAATATTTCACATTCATAACTAAAAAAATAGGATTGACCTATTTAAAAAATTTCCATGAAGGGGTTCATTTTTGTTCAAATTCTAATTTTTCACAAAATTATTGATCGATTCCGAATTGACCAAAAATACTGAAATTTATGTATCTACTTCATAAAATATAGTATTATGGAAGTTCGGGGGCTAAACGGTCATTTCTAGAGGTAAAAGGTCAAAATTATAAATTCTAAACATAGAAACTTAGTTGGCCTTTTTTCATTTCGACGTCATAAAAATAATCATATATGTCCATAAAATTTATTTTTCGATCTCCATGGTAGACATAAAACGTCTTAAAATTGTTGGTACACTTCATCTATTGTGATTAAAAAATCACACCAAAGAGTTTTATGGAGAACTCGAAAAATAAAATCATAAATTAATTTTAAGTCTACTGCTCAAAATTAAATTATTACCTCATATGATTATTGCAAATATGAACATCATACATGAATCCCAAATAAATACTGCACAATAAAAATAAATAATATTACCTCAATTGTTTATAAATTCGTCGTAGACGATTCTTGGGTTGAGTCGCGAACTAGGTCGCTCTCTGTAAGACGTTTCGCGGCTCTACCCTCTTTGTGCAAGTAGTCTACAGTCACGCCGTCCCCGGGATAAAACAAGCCCAGAATCACCTCTGTATCATATAACCATGCACCGTAGTTATATGTCTTCTAACACCCATTCCAAATTGATTGCTCAATATCCGAAACTTCAGTTTGGGGGAACAAACTGTTTTAAAATTATTTTGGGAAATAAATATTTTCATGAAGAAAATATTTTCAGTCTAAGATGGAGAGAGGAAGAGTTTTTTTTATGGGTTTTGTTTTAAACTCACAACAATCAAAAAATAAAATCTAGCTGTTTTGTTTTTCTTTCTCAAAACTATACTCAAGCTCATCACTTGCTCTCTAAAACTCCCTGCTCATTTTTGGCCAGATGATCTTGATATAAGTTAGTTCCCAAGTGGTTAAATGAGTGGGAATATAAAAAAGGTAGTAGGTGGTAGTGGGTTATCATGTCCCTCATTTTTAGCCAAAATTTTGGGAAAAGAGGGTATCTCCTTTTTTTTTTTTTTTTAGCAAAAAGTTCCCACTTGTATTTTTAAAATACAATTTTTGACAACAGTCTCAGTGAAAATGGAGACAGGGCTTTGATTATTCGGCGGCGTGATGGAATAGGCCTGCTTACTACTGCATTTTTCTTTCTTTCTTTCTTTCGTTAAACGAGTGTTTCTTTGTAACTTTGTTCAGACTTTTTTTGTTTCCCTTAATTCATGGGTTTGGGGAAGCTACGATAGAACTAAGGTATATGTTCTCTCTCAGTTCTTGATTTGATTGTGTGTACTTTAATATTGGATGGTAAAGAGGGAAATGCATTATATTTCTTAAACTACTTCAACTTATTGTTTTGAATGTGAATCTCACTCCGCGGATCTAATAACATGTCATCACATTTCAAAATCCAATACCACCTCCCTCTATTTCATTGCGCTCTATTTCTATGGGGTTTTAAGTGTAACAACCCATCCTTTTGGAGATAATTAAATTCCATAATTAGGTATAAATTGGCAATTTGGAGAATTTCTCGAGATAGTAATTTTTGGGATTTTTGAGGATTTGATGATTTTCAATGGGTGTTATATTTATTTTTGGGATTACATATGACGAAGTATTTTAATTAAATGTCACCGTGGAGTATAGCGACAAAAGAGGTAAGATTTTAATTGGAAAACCCGCATTAAGTTATATGGGTTAGAATAGTGATTTGCGGTCAAATACCTATGATGGAAATTTTGACTGCGCCGTGAGTCTCGGAATGTTCGAGATAGTCGAAAAAGAGTGTCCGATTGTCGAACTTGAGTTTCGGGGAATTTTAAAGTTAAACGGGCTCGTAATTGAGTAAACGAGTCGTTTTTGGGTTTTAAGGGCTTAAACCCTTTTCTTCGTATATAAAGAGGGAGAGGGGGAAAGAAGAGAAGAGAGAGAGGAGGAAGAAAGATGAGGAGAAAATGGAGATTTCGGGCCAAAATCCGCCGGATTCGACTCGGGATCGTCGGATTATATCCACGAGGCAAGTGTTTACTTTATTTATTTATTTTTGAGCATAAATATCTCATATCATTGTTGGTATAACAAACCCTATAGATTTTGGGTTGGATTTTCGTGGATAAAACGGGTTTTTGGGAGCTAAAATGAATAAACCCCTAAAATTTCATAATTGGAGAACTTAAAATTTAATCGAAATAAATTGGTGGTTTAGGGTTCTAGGATGTTTAGAACCCTTAATATATGTGTATTTGTAGTTGGTTGAGGTTGTAGGACATTGGGTGAGGCGACAAAAGCTTGGGGAAGCTTTAATGGCCGAAAACAGCTTCTCGAAGAAGAAGCTGTCCGGCGTGATCGATCGATCGACTGGCAGAGGTCGATCGATCAAAGCCTCGATCGATCGATGACCAGGGGTCGATCGATCGACCCTTTTGAAAGTTGGGCAATTTTCCTAGGGTGAATTGGATGGGATGAAATTCAATTCTAATTGATTCGAGGTTAATTATGGGATAACCTAAGGGATCTTTTAGGAGTAGATAGTCCTCAAATTGATGGGATCTAGGAGGGCAAGGTAAGGGTTTTAAATATATAACCCTTAAATTATATTTTCGAGGAAAATAGAGAAAAAGGTAGAATTTAAAGGTTTATGATTCCTAAGTTAGGTTGGGGACCTCTAAGGGATTATATGGACGAGATGTAGAGATGTAGTCCTTGGGTTGTGGTAATAGAATCCACAACCTACTAAATTTAAGGTTGACCGGGGATGGATAATACCGACGATATTTTAATGGACATTTAGGCATATATATTTATGCGTATAGGAAGCATAATTATATCGATATTGGTGAGGTAAATCCTATAATATGATTAGGATAAGATTTGGAATATAGATATATATTTGGTGTGGATTGGTATAATTGGTGATATCCAATAAGTCCTTAAATGAGAATAAGGTCTTTATTAGTTATCAAGGCGAGGAAATACTTTGGGTTTAGTATCATGCATATATGAATGCATGATTATGATTCTTTGAGAGAATCTTTGGGATTAATGGTCATCGCTAGATGTAATTGGCAATTATGGCCATATATATATGTGACACCCCGCCTAATTAAATACCGGGCGATCACTCCTTTATTAAATTAAATCAAGGTGAATAGTTGGTTCATTCTTAGCATCACTGTCGAAAAATAACTTTCCCAATTTAAACACCCTAATTAATTAAGCTAAGTGTCAAAACCATTTTTAGACATTACTTTCCAAATTTTATTTTATAAACCAAGATTTAAATGTTTACAACAATTCAATATTAAAGAATCACACCACAATTATCCTGGAACATATAATCCAAATAATTTAAACATTCAACAACTAAATCCCAACCTTTAAAACTTAAAGAAAAACATCCAGACAGTAATAAATCCCAAAGTGACAATACTAGAAATAACTGAATCACAATGTCCAATAAAACAACTGAATAATGGAAAGGGCGACACATGCCCCACTAAATGAATATGCTAGGAGTGGAATCAAATAAATGAAGTCGTCTAAGCAAGAGGCCTGCAACTCCCACCTAAGCTGAAGCGCGTTCCTTCCAAAGGATCCTACGCAAGACGCCCCTGTGGCTAGGCACCTGTAATATATACATATATATACAAGAGAGAAAGATAAATAGAAACGGGTCAGAGCCCGATAGTGTAAATGATTTAAAATTTGTTTAGCAAGTATTTAAAATGTTTACAGGCCAATGCAACAACATATTAGTGCGGCACTCTCTTGAGAAATTCTCACATCTCTTCTAATGTGCACGCCTATCGCACTAACCTTCCCAACGGATTATCTTATCTTATATCGCACTAAACTTCCCAATGGTTTAACTTATCTTATATTACTCATAAGATTTAAAACTGAACAATATAATTATTTAAGAGGAAAATTTCATTCAGTAACAAAGCTCTCATTTTAAATTTATTTATTAATAAAGTTTCCTAGGGTCATATTATACTTTTTCAAAACAAGTATTTCCAATTTGAGTCATTATACATGTCTTACTTACCATAACACAGTAGGCAGTTCCAAATTTCAGAATTTCATATATATATATATATATATATATATATATACTCGTATAATATATATATTTTAACAGCACCCCACATAAAAACTATGGTGCGGGCATACTCCGCTATCCAATCCCCGTATCACTCGTACTAAGGGAAATACAAATTCGGAATCACTCTCGAATTGTATTAACACATACAAAAACAATATTGAGGCGAAGCATAGATTCCAAGTCTCTAAGAGGATAGCACATTCCCCCACATCTCTTAGGACCGTCTGAACTATCGATTCGATAGCCTGTACCAAGGATTTCTATCTTCTAGGGTACGAGTCAATATCCCCCATAAAGGTCCCATCGAGATAAGACTGTCCCAGCGCGGTAACCTCAGGGATAGCAAGTAGCGCGGGCACGATTTTTACACATAGATAGTATATGCATAAACACAGTCATATAACTATACTAATATTACCATATCAAATTTGGTACATCTCAAATCCCATAATTACGACATTTGTCCTTATTTCTCATTATTTAGTTCTCACGTATAACCGTTCATTTCTTACTTTAATTTGAGGGATCATTCCAACTTATTACGTAATACACATGGACTTTATCCTCCCAAGTGTAGAACTCAGTAGGTACTCATCTAATTTCCAACGTAACTATCTTACGCGTCTCTCCCCTTAATACATAATTTCATCGTCCCTTATATGTAAATATCCCAACAATATAAATTTCGCCTTACATTAAAGGTCTCTTAATCATTAATAAATTCTACTGGTTATCTTTAACTCCCAAAATATTTTAATAAGGGTGTCTAAGGAGTATTCTTCATTTAGAATTAATTCAACAATTTTAAAAGGGGAATTGAAGTCTACCAGGAGGGGTCGATCGATCGAGGGCAGGGGCTCGATCGATAGCACCTTCGATCGATCGAAGCTCTTGGCTCGATCGATCGATCAAGCAGGTATGGCGAATTCTGCAGTTAACCAGTTACAGGTTCTAACACACAACCTCATCCAAATTCAGATTTTTCATTCCCAATCGCCCCAAAAGTTGTACTACTAAGATTATAAACCCATATCATACATCTCTTACGTAAAGCATGCAAATTTCCAATAATAACCCTGGATTAACGGGACAAAATTCATGTAAATCTCAAGAACCCTAGAAATATCTTCAACATGGTTCTAATCAGTCTTTTCCCCAGAATTATACTCCTAATGCATCATAAATTCGTGGTTAAGCCTCTACATATGAAGGGGTTTCCATATTATCAATCAAATCATAACTACATGCGGTTTTCCTATCTCCAACATGGGTTTTCTTCTATAAAACTCATCCTAATCACCCTAGGCTAACATGAATGATGCATTAACGAAAATAAGTAAGATAAATACTTGCATGGTATTTTCAGAATTCTGATTTGCGGACGATTTTGGTGTGGTTGCGTTCCCCGTCGCGCGATCTACGCATTGGTGGTGGTGGCGGTGCAATCGGGTGACTTTTTGGCCTTGGATTTCTTGGAAAGCTTCCTCCTTCCCTCTCCTATGGCCGTTCTAAAGTTTTGAGTTGTTTTAACCCTAGAAGGTAACCTTATACATCTGATATAACCCTTGAAATTTCGTGGGTTTAATTACCCAAAAATGCGAAATGTCCAAAATGCCCTCCCGGGGTACTAATTAAGCCTAAAAATGCCCCGAGACCCAACCTAAACCCCCGGGTACACTTTTCTGACTATCTCGACCCTTTCGGATACTTTGACGCACTCGAAATAATCATACGGGTGACTTATAATTTATTCACTTTTATTCATCAATTTTTAGTCCCGCCGCGACACGGGCGAGCCCCGACTCAAATTTCCAAAATTGTCATTTTATTCACTTGTGACATTTAATCTAACCAATATTATATATTACTTTGCTCATTAGTAATATTCAACAAATTTCTCATAATTACTAACTCTCATCTCGTTAATAATTATAACATAATTAATTTCTGGATTTATATTAAATAATTAATTCACATTAAATTTAATAAATCCCCAAATTAATATAGCATAAAAATACGGGGTATTATAATATATATATTCGAGGATGAATATATGGTATATATATACTATGTGATTACAGTGTATATATGGTATGATGTAAAAGACTTTTGAAAATGTAAAAATGAATGTTTTCAAAATGGAAAAAGGAAATGATTTTCATAAATAATAAATATGGATATACACCACTCTAAATCGTTATCATAAGGGAAGTTGCGTACGTATGGTGAAGCCCCCTGGCTAATGAATGCAGGGTAGATATGGTCCTATAGGCCATATGATCTATTATTGTATGTTTCTGCGCTGGTTAGGTGATTCTGGGTGTGGTCATGACTATCCCGCAGGCATATGGCCGCTTCCCGACGTCTTGCATTGTAGGATCTTGTCTTGATGATTGGCCCTGGCAGATGATAGCCATTTAGGGGCGCGTATAGTGGGAAAACCCGGACGGGCGGTCTTAGAACGCGTTATATGATATGTTAAAGCAATTTCTGATAATAAATTGGCTTTAAGTACATTTCCAGGATGGAAGAAGGGAAATGGGATAAATGAATTGGCTTCGGATACGTTTCCCGGATGGAAGAAGGGAAATGGAAGCATTTGATATGAAAAGCATTTTTATGATAGTCAAACTGTCTTTTAAGAAGTTATATGATATGTTAAATCAATTCATGATAATGAATTGGCTTTTATATACATTTCCTGGATATAAGAAAGGAAATGGAAAGTTTTGAGATAAAAATGAAAAGTATTGATGAATACTTTATATATGAATCCTTTGTCCGGGAGATAGATCTGGATGTGTATTATAAAGATAAAATTGATTTGGTAAACCTCAGTCCGGGAGATATTATCCGGATGTATAATTGTAAGATGTATATAAAAATGAATATGTTATGAATGTTAATATATAAGTATGTATTTATACTTTAGTTTTGTGCTACGGACCTAATGGATCTCTACCATTAACCCTGCAAAGTAGTAGTGTATCGGGGGGTTTCTTGTTTGGATTTCGCTTCGCGAGACACCCCACGTACGAACTTAGCACAGTGTTGAGAATGGAGAGAAGTTTAGCCCTTAGTGCTCGGGTTGTAGAGGTTTCTAGTAGATGGATGAATTAGATTAGTTAGGATAGGTAGCTTAACTAGAAAGTTAAGTGCGTTAGGTGTGCACTGTTAGAAGATAGCTGAGGGGTATCTCATGGGAGCGCGATACCAATTTAAATATGAGATAAAACCTTTTTCTAAAAATAAGGCATTTATGCACTTGCTAAATATTTTCAAAACTCGGGCTCTGACCCGTTTATCTACTTTTCCTATCTTGTTATATATATATATATTATATAGGTGTCCAGACACAGGGACGCCTGGATGACACATCTTTCGAGTCATACGTCAGCTGCAGCAGCTGTGGATGCGTGCAGGTTCTCGATAGACACTTCTACCTTCGTACTCAAGATAGGAGGTACTGTAAAAGTATTCGGGCCAATGGTCCAATTGTATTTATTTATTCTTTTTGCATGTCATTCGATATGGTTGTATATTTTAACCGAGTGTTCGATTATTTTATTTCATTTCAGTTTCATTTATGCATAAACTGTGTGATGTTTTAATTTAGTAGTTGTTTAAAAAGAGTAATAAAGTAAAATTTTGATACCGGCCTAATAGGTTTTTAATAATTAAATGGATTTTCGACAGTGATGCTAAGAATGATCCATATGAGACTCCTGTTATAATTTGATATAGGAGTGATTGTCCAGTATTTTATTTGGCGGGGTGTCACATTAAGGTTTCTTCTCAATATGAAGATATTTGGTGGATGTTCAAAGTAGTTGTTGATAGGTGTGCGATCTTGGTTATGGAATAGAAACACGATCTTTTATTTGATAATTTTTCAGTTTATTTTTAGTTTTTAACAATTTGTTTGTGGTGTTGGTTTTGAAGGCTTTGGAATCTAACTATTTGTTTTATATTTATGTTTGATTGAGATGAAGTGGGTCTTTATGTGGTCATCGATTGTTGATATTTGTGACTAAGGTATCATTACTAATAGTGCTATACAAAAATCATAGTAGTGTCATGTTTTATGGGTTGTTTCCTCTTCTATTCCTGTTAATTTTGTTATTGTTATCACATATATTTCAATATTAATAAACAAATTATTACTATTGTTATCACATATATTTCAATATTAGCATAGAATTTATGAGATGTTAAGTGAGAATCATATGTTGTGTTTTATGCATATGCGGTGTTTAATCACCAGGTTAGAAGTATTTTACACAACATTTTAATTTCTTCAAATTAGATATGTAGTATTATATGACAAACACTACTATAGTTTTGGTTCACTCATGGTGTCAACTGAGTGCATATTCTCGTCATGTGATGGGAGAATTTCAAATTACATATATTCATTTATATTTTAACTTAAAGAATGTTTCACTGTGTTAACGGCACGGGTATTACATATCAATTAAGAACATGATCTATTAAATCTTAAAAAGTCTGAAAGTCTACTATTTACTCAACTATATAAATAAAAATAAAGTAAATAAAACTTACGTGTGCGGGTACTGATTGGTTGCTAACAAAAATGCATCGGGATAAATTATGAGCGTAGAATTTCATCACGGGAATAAATTTATCGCCGTGCCATCGACAAGGGTACAAAATATTACGGAAACAAATTTATCGACGTGTCATCCGCACGGGTACACCCTAATCTATTTATATATTGTCTTGGACAAATTGTTTCGTTATAACCTTTTTACTTTATTTTATAGATTTTTTTTACAGCTAATGGGGATTTGTTTTACTCTTTGGATCCAGTCGCGCGCCACCTATCACCTGCCAAACTCTCCTTCCAACAGCTATCATTTATCGCTTGTGCATCTATCCAACCGTATACTTATATAGATTGTACATATTTTATTTATTTATTCATCTTGGATTGTGTTGAGACTTTTCTTATCATTTCTTTTTAGGATCAAATATCAAAAAGTCTTTCAAAGATTTTTTAATACACATTTAATTCAAGTCTTTTATTTTGTATCAAAAAATCTCTTATTCTCTTATCTTTTAAGGTCTGCGCCAGCGACATGGTAAAATCTTTTGGTCATGGTGAAGGACCTTTTGGTACAAAATAAAAGGACTTAAACTAAATATGTATTAAAAAAAGTTTGAAGGACTATTTGATATATCCCCTTCTTTTTACTATTTCTTTTCATTTATTGATTGAGACCACATAAATAACATGTTACAAGCCTTATGTTGACAAAAGATCTCTTACTACTTAATAAAAGAAATTTTAACAAGATCTTTCATATTATATATTATATATGAATGCTTCCAAAATAATTTAAGGACTTTCACTTTTGGAGACAGCCTTTTATTTTGTCTGGTCATAACAGTGTTAAGCCTTGGAATGTTTACCAGTTTTTTTATTTATAAATACTATGTGATATTTTCACCTCGAACGTTGAACTGATATGTCACCTAGAGCCACACGCTACCTAATTGTACCAATTCTTGGCAAAAACCTCAAGACTTGCACCTGTTCACATCCGAAGCAGCTACTATAATCTCTTCAGAGCATCCACAATGGTGGAGAGTTTGGACAAAAAAAATGGTAAAATTACCAATTTGTAGACGTACAATGGGGATAGGCGGTTGGAAAAAATGGAGAGAGGAAAGGTAAGGGATTTGTAAAGTTACTGGTTGTATACTGAATCAGTAAAAACATCTTACGAACTTCGGATGGTCGTAGGAACTTCCTACGGACTTCTTTTGTCCGTAAGAAGTTCCTACGAACTTCTTTTGTTCGTAGGAAGTTCCTACGAACTTCGGAAGGTCGTAAGAATTCCTATGAACAAAAGAAGTTTGTAGGAAACCCTTTTTACTATTGTAAAATCTAACACCGTTTGGGGCCTCTTTGGGGACTCTTGTTTATAAATAGGGGCCAAGTTTCTCACAATTTATTATTATGATCCTTTATAAATTTTTAGAGTCTTCTGTTCTATTTTCTTATTTTCATTCTAAATATATTTTATTTCTATAGAAAAAATGTCTTCCTCTCAACCGATTATTTTCGGTACATCTCGATAACCTAATATGACTCCTTTTGAGGATGAAGTATTATGTACCATTTATGCAAAATATACAGCTCTAAGTATTGAAGGAAACTCAATATCATCGGGCACATTTTGGGACACTGTGAAAGATGAGTATAACGTTACGCATGGAATTACAATTACTCGTATTAGATCCATGCTATCAACATGTTATAATCATATATCGCATCAAATAATGATATATATTGCAAACATTTCTCACCAAATGAAGAATATGGGAAGCGGGACGAACGAATTCGAAGCAGTTACTAATGCACGCGACGCGTACCGCGCTGAAACCAAACATTTTACGTTCGATAACTGCTATCAAATTTTAAAAGATTTACCAAAATTTGACTTGGAAAATACAGCGAAGAACGACGATAGCCCTACACCTGTACGCAAAGATGATACTCCGGGGGTACGAGACATACCGGATAGACCCCCAGGCAGGAAGGGTAAGAAACAACGTGCACGTCAACAAGCGCGTTCTAGCAGCTTGGATTGTAACACGGAAGTACTCAAACATTGCGAAGACTTCAATGCAACGTTTAAAAGCAATCAAGAGTGGAAGAATAATCGTGCCCTTAAATTTGACTCTCAAATGGATGCGTTCATTCAGATGAAGCGAGCTGATCAACTCATCAAAAAGAAGGATCATCTCGTGCGCCTAGGATGAGAGAAATCGTACATCATGGAGCTGGATATGACCCATATGAATGAAATACAAAAGTAGTTTCATTTTAAAAGGTTCAATGACCTAACAACGATGGTTGTTGCGATCGAAGCTGCGATATCTGAGTTGCAATCAAACTCTGCCGGGTCGTCTGGTCCATGCGGTTCAATTAATGACTAGTAGTGTTTTTAAATGATGTATTGAACCCTCATAATTGTATTTTGGTTTTTTTCGGTATATGGAGAGTGATTCACTATCCATCTTAATAAATGAAATGCCACCCTTAAATAGATGAAATGTGAGTATTGTTTAATAATTTTCCGCTTATATAATATTGTCGGTTAAACCATTATTTTATATATAATAACAGGTATATGATCACTACGACAATCCTACAAATACAAATTGAAAATGGAACAAACAAAACATTTAACCACGGTTAAAATAAAAAATACAATAAATTCATCACCCGACCATTTCATCACTGTGGGTGTTCCAAATGTGCTCTACCAAATCATTCCGTAACTGTTGATGTTTAGTTACGTCTCTTATCTTAGCATCCCGTATGAGGTAGTCGTAGAAATTTGTTTGGCCCCTCATAATTACAGGTGTTTCATCATTGTGTTCGTACTCATTTTTCCATGGACAATCTCTACGTTCATCGTCAATAATCATATTATGCATTATAATGAAGGATTTCATAATGGTTGATAGTGACGCCCTATTCCATAATTTACAAGGCTACAGAACAAAAGTGAATCGAGCTTGTAATACACCAAACGCACGTTCAACATCTTTTCTGCACGCTTCTTGGTACTTGCAAAATAATTTCTATTTTTGCGTAATACCATTTTGGTTCCTAAATGTTTTTACTATTGAAGCGTACGGAGGGTAAATGCCATCTCCAAGGTAGTAGCCCATGACGTAAGAATTTCCGTTAACATTGTAATTAACGGGAGCTGCCGTCCCATTGCGCAATTCTTGAAAGACATTAGATCGGTGCAAGACATTCAAATCATTGCAAGAACCAGGCACCCCAAAGAATGATTTCCAAATCCAAAGATCGTAGGAGGCAACCGCTTCAAGGATTATAGTTGGTGACTCTTTACGACCACTATATTGAGCGTGCCATGCTGTTGGACAATTTTTCCAACGCCAATGCATGCAATCTATGCTGCCTAGCATTCCTGGGAAACCACTATTTGCATTTTGTTCGAGTAACCTTGTAACGTCGCCTTGTGTCGAATTTCTGCCGTACTGGGGACCGAAAATTCGTACAATTGCCTCTGTAAATCTAATAACAGTTTCTAATAGAGTGGTTTAACTCGTAGCGTACTGCTCATACCACACGTTATGGGAACCCCCATTAGCTAACAGTCGAATTGCCCCCAACACTTTCTTATGAGAGCTTAAACCTTGACGACCGCAAGCATCATTCTTCTGAACAAAGTAGTTATCAAAAAGGCAAACAGATTCAAGGATGCGATTGAAAACATTATACCGCATCTTGAATCTCCTTAAAAAAAATACTCGTTATATACCTTATCTTCCCCAAAGTAATCTTCCCATAGTGTTGCATCCCCTTTCTCTCCTACGATTCACTCGACGTCTCGTTTCGAGTTCTTTCCCATCGCGAATTATATTTTTTTCAGCACACCACCGGGTTATCTCCATCATAATAATCATTTTCTCGTTTGAATCATCGGATGATCCACCTTCATTAAATTATGCATATTGGAGCAAAATATTTCGTCCCTCATCGCTAGAACTAGAGGAGTCCATGATATAATATGGTTACAAATTAATTTAGATGTAGATGAAATATTATACTCTACCTGTATAGTTTTACGGTACACATGTATTTATAATTATAGGTAAAATCTTATATAGGTAAGTGTGCTACAGATAAGTGTGCTACAGATAATATAGGTAAAATGTTAATTTATGTGTCCTATTGGTAAGTGTGCAATACAAATTTATCTAGATCAGTGCACTCGTTCAGCGTCAATAATATTTGTGTCCTTTCCATATGTAAATATACTGTATGATCTTGGTAAGTGTGCTACAGATATTATCAGTGCTATTGGTAAGTGTGCTTCATTTTGGGTTCAGGTTCTTCAGGCAATCAATATGTTGTATAGTTAATTTAAAAAGTTACTATGTGGTAACTTCAATCGTATGCATGTTATTATTGTGCCTTTATATGTGCCTTTTTATAATTTATAAAATTATAAAATTACTACGTGATAATTTTTCAGCTTTATGTGTGCCTTGGTATGTGTGCCTTTCTATAATTTATCTTTTCCATTGGTATGTGTGCCTTTGTATTATTATAAATATTTTTTATCATTGTAAAATAAAATTATATCTTCGAAGGTTTAAAATTACCTATAAATAAATTAATTTAGACGTAGATGAAATATTATACTCTACCTGTATAGTTTTACGATACACATATATTTATAATTATAGGCAAAATCTTATATAGGTAAGTGTGCTACATGTAACTGTGCTACAGATAAGTGTGCAACAGATAATATAGGTAAAATGTTAATTTTTGTGTCCTATTGGTAAGTGTGCAATACAAATTTATTTAGATCAGTGCGCTCGTTCATCGTCAATAATATCTGTGTCCTTTCCGTATGTAAATATACTGTATGATCTTGGTAAGTGTGCTACAGATATTATCAGTGCTATTGGTAAGTGTGCTTCATTTTGGGTTCAGGTTCTTCAGGGAATCAATATGTTGTATAGTTAATTTAAAAAGTTATTATGTGGTGAATTCAATCGTCTGCATGTTATTATTGTGCCTTTATATGTGCCTTTTTATAATTTATAAAATTATAAAATTACTACGTGATAATTTTTCAGCTGTATGTGTGCCTTTCTATAATTTATCTTTTACATTGGTATGTGTGCCTTTGTATTATTATAAATATTTTATATCATTGTAAAATAAAATTATATCTTCGAAGGTTTAAAATTACCTATAAATAAATTAGAAGGATTGCAACAATTTTTTATCTACCATTGTCTTATATTTCAAAAATGGCTTCATCTCCCTACTATTCATCCATTTACAATGGCTCTTACACAGATATTGCTGGTAACGATTGGTATGGGAAAAAAATAATTTTCCAAACATATCCAATTGATACTTCTCAACGTTTCCTGAATGACTTTGGTCATATATTCATAATCTCTCCCAATTCGGAACCCGAAGACGGAGTTGTGTATCCTTGGGAACACCTCATATGGCCAGATAAATATGATGAAAGGTGTGACCAGGAGGTGCTTTGCCATTACCATCACATATCCGTGCCAAAAAATCGTGCTGCCGCACTTTGGCCAATATCGTATCCGAAGAAGCGGATATGCTTTGTCTTGATTTATTGGGGGAAGAGATATGGAAGATGAAGAGGCGCCTACAATGTTATCACAAAGCACAATGCGCGATGCTATCAGGTCGTCACATTCAAGAACAATTAATTAACATATATAACGACTCTACGTTGGCATCAGATAACGATATTTCCGAATACACCAATTCCGGTTATGATTACTTTTCGGAATGCAAATATGAAAATGATGGGGAAGAGTACGAACCAAGTATATCAAACTACAACAAAGAATATGTTGATTCCGATATGCAACGATCTTACTTACCAAAATATTTAGTGCGCAATGGGAAACCATATTGTTGTACTTCTACTAGGTTCGACCTAAGCGTTTGAACACATACTCCTACTAATCATTTTTATCATGTATTATTATTTTTACTACTTAAGTCAATATTTCAATACTAATAATAAATGATATCAGAGCAATCGTAATAATTTTTTGTCATCATTCTATGTGTAATAAATGAAAATAAATATGAGACATTATACATCATAAAATTAGTCATAAATATGAGAAATTATACATCGTAACACTTATCATCACAATTAAATTGAGACAACAATGCAAAATTTATTCTTAACATTTTTCAATTGTACATTATACATCACTGGCGCCCCGAGTCGAACTCAAAATCAGCACCTGAATCTGCATGTGAACCCGTGTAAGGGTCAGACCCAAATAAATTACCCCAACCTTGTTGCACCTCATATGTTGGGATCGGGTCGGAGGGTGGGGCTAGGTGTGGTCTGTAAATGCTCGGACGACTAGAACTAGTACCACCCTCCTCAAACCCACGACTAGGCATAGTAAAACGTGTTAGTCTACGCTCCAACTCATCAACGCGATCATCACGTGCTTTGAGTTGATCCTCTCGCTGACGTGTCTCGTGTAATATTAAATGACGTAGACCTTGAATGTTATCTGCTGCCTCGACGTAGGACTGACGCCATTCTAACTGCGTCAAAGATTGAGTTGGAGGTGCGTTGGTTGAAAACTCAGGTCTCGGCACATCTATAGTATATGAAGCCCCCTCCGGTAGGCCAACGTCAACCGTCCAATTCTGCCTCGGTGGTTGGATGGGCATAGAACCACCCATAGAGAACTGTGTCTCATACACATGCGGATCATTTGTCGGTGCTGGTGCTTGCGGAATTCGCAACGTCGAAGGTGCCACTGAACCAACTCCAATCAAATCTACATTAACATATCTGACAATCGGCGGTAGTAATGGCCCGAGTGCTACTGCATTCCAATATGCATTATACTCTTCTTGTGACACATCACTTACGTATTGATTTGCGATAGACCAATTTTCGGCGGCAACTGCTTGAAAATCGTGTTCTGAGGCACAACATAAACTTGATAGTGGGTTGTCTGCTATACATATCCGCCCAATCAATTTTCGGATGGCCCGATCACCCAAGTACCAAAAACCTTTAAATAAGGGATCCCAAAAAATCATTCGTAACCTCGATATCTCTCGAGCATATAAGATGACATCAGAGTCACGGTAGACAGAAGTCTCGTATGGCTTGCATATAATGGAGTCAGGTGATCGCATCTCAAGCTGATGTTGACTGCTTGAGATGTTAAACCGCTGTACTCCCTTTACTTTCTTTCTGTTACCCCTCAACCAACAAAATATGCGGGGCCACGCATCGATGGACGGATCGACGAGAATAGGACATGTCGTGGCCATGTACTCGTGATGTAAATACTGCAAAATTTGTCAATAAATTTAATTCATTAGAATAAGTTGACATATATTGTAATGAAACATAAATTTTAATAAATAAGATGAAACGAAAATATACCTCGAGTATTTGTCACATGCATTCAACGCTAGTCAACGATCGTCGACTGGCTTTGTCCAAAGACCATAAAATACGGGCATAAATAGCCGAACCCCAGTCGTATGTGCCGATGACAGGAATATCCTCCAGATAATGTAAATAGCCAAGGTCGGAAGTGGAGTGAGCATTTGGAAAAAATACATTCCCCAATACATAAAACCAAAATGCTCGAGCTATGATTGGGGACATATAATTTGGTAAAGGTTCAACCTTGACAAAATTTTCTATGTATTTTTTAGGTCAGAAATTGGAATTCCCGCACCAGTAAATCTCTGTATATGAATTTCTGGGAAAAATTCATTTATGGTATTAACAAAATTTGTATATTGTTCAATTTGTAGATTTTGAATGGGTCGTCCTTGTCTAATTGGAATGCCTGCACGATGGTTTAAAATTTTGTCATATATTAAAATAATTTTGAATATAAATACCATAAAATATATTTCAAAAAATCAATTATGAATTTAAGTACAACTAATTATTTTCACATATTGAAACAATTATGAATATAAATAATTATTTTCATATATTGACACAATCGTAATGCGGGTACATTTTTCAATATTTTTGTTATATATTGAAATAATTATGAATGTAATTACCTAAAAATAAATTTCAAACAATTAATTATGAATTTAAGTACAACATATTATTTTCACATTTTGAAACAATTATGATGCCGGTATATATATTTAAAATTTGTCATATATTTAAATAATTATGAATATGATAACGATAATATATATATCAAACAATCAATTATGAATTTAAGTACAACTATTTATTTTCACATATTGAAACATTAAGTGAATATAAATAATTATTTTCATATATTGACACAATCGGAATGCGGGTATATTTTTCAATTTTTTTGTCATATATTGAAATAATTATGAATATAATTACCTAAAAATATATTTCAAACAATCAATTATGAATTTAAGTAGAACTAATTATTTTCACATATTAAAACATTAAGTGAATATAAATAATTATTTTCATCTATTGACACAATCGGAATGCGGGAAACATTTTTCTAGTTTTGTTGTCATATATTTAAATAATTATGAATATAATTACCTAAAAATATATTTCAAACAATTAATTATGAATTTAAGTATAACATATTATTTTCACATTTTGAAACAATTATGATGCCGGTACATATATTTAAAATTTTGTCATATATTTAAACAACTATGAATATGATAACCATAATATATATTTCAAACAATCAATTATGAATTTAAGTACAACTAATTATTTTCACATATTGAAACAATTATGAATATAAATAATTATTTTCATATATTGACACAATCGTAATGCGGGTACATTTTTCAATATTTTTGTCATATATTGAAATAATTATGAATATAATTACCTAAAAATAAATTTCAAACAATTAATTATGAATTTAAGTACAACTAATTATTTTCACATATTGAAACATTAAGTGAATATAAATAATGATTTTCATATATTGATACAATCGGAATGCGGGTATATTTTTCATTTTTTTTTGTCATATATTGTAATAATTATGAATATGATAAGCATAATATATATTTCAAACAATCAATTATGAATTTAAGTAAAACTAATTATTTTCACATATTGAAACATTAAGTGAATATAAATAATTATTTTCATATATTGACACAATCGGAATGCGGGTACATTTTTTATTTTTTTGTCATATATTGAAATAATTATGAATATGATAACCATAATATATATTTCAAACAATCAATTATGAATTTAAGTAGAACTAATTATTTTCACATATTGAAACATTAAGTGAATATGAATAATTATTTTCATATATTGACACAATCGGAATGAGGGAAACATGTTTCGAGTTTTGTTGCCATATATTTAAATAATTATGAATATAATTACCTAAAAATATATTTCAAACAGTTAATTATGAATTTAAGTACAACATATTGTTTTCACATTTTGAAACAATTATGATGCCGGTACATATATTTAAAATTTTGTCACATTTAAATAACTATGAATATGATAACCATAATATATATTTCAAACAATCAATTATGAATTTAAGTACAACAATTTATTTTCACATATTTAAACATTAAGTGAATATAAATAATTATTTTCATATATTGACACAATCGGAATGCGGGTATATTTTTTAATTTTTTTGTCATATATTGAAATAATTATGAATATGATAACCATAATATATATTTCAAATAGTCAATTATGAATTTAAGTACAACTAATTATTTTCACATATTGAAACATTAAGTGAATATAAATAAGTATTTTCATATATTGACACAATCGGAATGCGGGTATATTTTTCATTTTTTTGTCATATATTGAAATAATTAAGAATATAATTACCTAAAAATATATTTCAAACAATTAATTGTGAATTTAGGTACAACATATTACTTTCACAGTTTGAAACAATTATGAATATAAGTAGAACGAAACAAATAAAGTTGAACGAAATAAGCCATAAATTATTACCGAAAAGCATTGTGAAGTCCAGCGGAGTGAACGCAAGTTTGACATATGGTAGTTGGAAGGTATGCGTCGTATCCCACCAACGTTCGATCATCGCCGTCACAATACATTGATCGGAATTGGGCATCACCATAGAAAAGAAATTCGACATAAAATCGACACTGTCGATAATTGCTTTGATATCTGGTTTTCTCTCTTGAATCAATTTGTACAATTTCATTGGCCCCGCCCAATTCCCCTGAAAATCGAATTTATTTTCGTTTATTATCGGAGTTTCACCTTTCGACGTGTGTGATACTCCGTCGTAAATACGGGTATAGTTGTCAATTACGGGATTCGAGGATTGAATTGGCACGGAAGAATCGGGAATTGTCGTTGAAGTCGACCCGTATTTTTTCGATTTCCCGATATTAATATATTTCTTCCATTTTCCACCTAATTGTTGACAAGATCTGATTTGAAGGATTTTCTATATCTAAATTGGGACTGATTTGAAATTATTTTTGGGAATAAATGGAATGATTTTTGAGAGTATATGAATAAATTTAGGAAAAATATATAAAAAGTTTGGACTGAATTATATGAGACTGGTATGAAAATGGAGAAGATGGAAATATATGAGACTGGTATGAAAATGGAGAAGATGGAGATGCAGATGCAGAAGAAGATGAAGAAAGAAAGAGATCAACTGAATAAATATATACGCGGATGCAAAAGAATGAAGAAAAACGGAGAAGAATGAGGAAGCTTATGAATATATAAACGGAGGAATGTTACCATTTAAATGTGACCGTTAAGTTCTTATGAACTTCTATAGTTCGTAAGAACTTCCTACGGACTTCATTTGTCCATAAGAAGTTCCTACGAACTATAGAAGTTCGTAGGATCTCCCCCACTCCCTGCTGCCCATTTGGGCGAAAGGTAAATCACACCCACGCGCCTCGCACCTACCTTTCGCCGATTCACACCATTACGGATGCTCTTCAATACCTGCTTTGGTTTATTTTTTTATAATATATTATATTCTGTCAGATATCTTGTTTAGTTCCAGTTCGTTCCTATCTTTACTTTGGGGGAAAGGAATAGATGTTGTCTTATCCGATTTTTTATATATATAATGTTTTGGCAGTTTCATTTTTTGTCCCGTTAAATCAACTTTTAAACTTCCTTGGTCATATCCTCCTAATCAAACCTTGAACCATGTGAATTATCAAACGAATATTATTTTATGTTATCTTTAAACAACACTTCATAAGTCTTCCAAGTATATTTTTTTTCTTTTTTGTCATATACCAATATATATTCCTGGACATTGTCTCTCTCTTTCGGACTAATAAATTTTGCAGGAGTCATTTTGAGATATTCATCACAACTACTTTCGGACTTCCATTTTCATCATGTCTCAACAGCCATATAATTATTCAGAAGACAAATGGAGATTTGTAGATTATTTTCAAGCCATTCTTCATCTCAGGAAAATCAAGAGTATTTAATGCTATGAAGAAATATGTCTAACAACTAGTTTTTTAAGATTGCTATTAAGTATTGAAGTTCTTCATTGAAGACCATGAGACTATGAGACCATGAGCTAGAAAATTTATTGAAGAGTATTTTAATTTATTACTCAGCTACTACATTCAAGAGAGTAATTAATCATAGATTTTACTCATTTATTGAAGAGAAGATATGACTCCCCGCCTAATAAAATACCGGGTGATCAATCCTATACCAAATTAAAAGAGGAGTCTCATATAGATCATTCTCATCATCACTGTCAAAAATCAATTTAATTATTAATAACCTATTAGGCTGGCGTCAAAATTTTATCTTAACTAATCTTTTTAATCAAATCATTCAAATAAAACATTCACACAGTTTATAAGCAACAATTTAAATGAAATAAAATAACCGAACAATCGATTTAACATAATACAACCAAATCGAATGCCGCACTAAAAGGCGTTAAAATAATGAGTGAATACGGTTGGGCTATCGTCCCGAATGTTACTACAATACTTCCTATCTAGATCACAAGAATATAAGCGTCTAAAAATAAACCTGCATGCATCCACAGCTACTGCAGCGAACGTCTGACTTGAACGGATCATCATCCAGGCATTCCTGTGTCTGAACACGTAATATATATAGATATATAGTAAGAGAGGGGAAAATAGAGAAACGGGTCAGAGCCGGAGTTTGAAAATATTTTACAAGTGCATAAATGCCATATTTTAAAAATATGAAATATCTGTAAGGACACAAATTTCGAATTGAGTCCTTTGTTGTTTTGGCTCAATTTCGGACAAAAATGTTTGAGTCATAGGATAGAGTTCTTGACCATCCTTCAAGCCTATGACTGTAATACCCCGTATTTTCGAAGACTTAAATAATTACGTGATTTATTATTATTGTGGGATTAATTAAATTAAAATGTGAGAATTAATTATTAATCCGGATTTAAGTTGATTAATTACTAGCGTGACGAGAAGTTAGTAACTATTAATATTATTGTGAGAAAAAGTAATACGGAACGAAGATTTTTATATAATTTGTCGTGATAGAGAAATACGACAGTTGATATATTAAGTCCAGACGCGAGCGTGAATTATGTCAGGATTAATTAAGTGGAATATAAAGGTAAATTATTTTTAAGTAACTTGTATGTCCTTTTCGAGTGCGCCACTGAGTCCGTAAGGGTGTAGTCAGAAAACTCTACCCGGGTATTTTATTTGGACTCCGGGATATTTTTAGGCCAAGCCGGCACCCGGTAGGGGTAGTTTTGTAATTTGGATTTTTGGAGGAATTAAATGGAGGGAAATTAGAGGAATAATATATCAGCTAATTGGAGATAATTAGGGTTAGGAAAAACCAAAATCAAGAGAGAGCCACACTGGGTTAGGGAGAGCAATTTCCAAAGGAGGAGAAGCTATGTTCACCACCTTGCACAACCACCACCACCATCGTGTAGATCGGAACGCGAGGAATGCTTCCATACCAGCAACATCAACGGATCAGACCTTCGAAATCGAGGCAAGTGTTTATTACTTGCTTTATTTATCAATAATCATACTCATGTTAGTGTTGGTGGATTTAATCCTTGATTTACATGATAATTGGGTGAAAATTGGAGTTAAATGATGATTAGAGACTAGACAAATTAGTTGTTGATATTCCTTCATGTATGTAGAGGTGAAACTACGAAATTGAATCATATATGGATGAAAGAATCTGGGTTGGTTGGATTCTTTAATTGAAATAATGGAAACTAGGGTTCATATGAATTAATTTGGGAGTTTAATGTAATTGTGATGATTAATGACGAATTAAGGATCCTAGGATGTTAGGAATGACTTATAATTTGTTATGGGTTGATGGGTATTGATGATGAGGTGTTGGGTGTTTAATCTTAGAGGTTTTAGGTTCATAAATGGTGGGGAAAACGTAGAATTTTAGGAAAGAAGATGAGCAGTGACATCTCGTGCGAAGTCATTCGCGCGAGATAGGGAAGTCGCGCGAAGTCGTTCGAGCGACACGTGGAAGTCGTTCAAGCGAGATCCATTCTGGTTCGAGCGAGATTTTTGATTTTTAAGAAATTACCTATTTTTTTCCTAAGTTAGTAAATGGTTGATTTGACTGAGGAAAATTCGTGTTCCATGAACCCAAAATAATGCAGAATTATTGGGAGTTGTTTAGGTGTATTGATTTAGATATCCGGGAGGGTGAGATTACCTTGGAGATTACGAGAGAGAGATAATCGTAATTGTAAATGCGTCGAGAATATTAAGTGATAAATACTTACGAAATTAGTTCCGAAGAAATGGAACTTATAAGAATAAAAGTTAGTAATTATGGTTGGGACTTCTTATGATTTTGTATTAAGGATTTTCAAGTGACATATTATCCTTAGAAATATATTACGAGGGAGGTAATAGCGTAAATTAAAATACATGGATAGTATTTAGTGATAATAATACTACGTATGGAATATGACAATTGGTTATGTGTATACCATTTAATTGGATGGGTTGTGTGAATACCTATTACTTGTTAGTATTATGTATATGACATACCTAGCTGCTTGCTATCACGGGAGGTGGTGTAGAGACAGTCTTATCCTGAGCGGATTTTGACTTGTATCTCAGAACATAGGACTGTGAAGGCTTACTTATGAGTTGGTAAGTTGCTGACTATGGGAGCGTAGGAATGTGCATGACCCATAGGTATGTGAGATATGTTCCCCTCCATTATGTGTGTTTTGTATATATGGTTCGTGGGAGACTTCCGAACCGATTGTCCTTATTTAAGTACGAGAGGTATCGGGACATGATAGCAGAGTATGCAATGCACTACAAGTATAGCCTTGGGGTGTTGTATTAGTATATATATAAATAGTGGGGGTTATTTATATATACTTGTGTTATACTTACAATGTGATAATTGCAGGCTATTAAGATTGGGTTAATGCATATATATAATAGTGAAATATATATATATATATATATATATATATATATGTATGTATGTTTTTGGTATATCTAAAATGAGAAAATATCAGATAATTAAGATAGTGAAATCTTCAGTAATGCAAATAAGTGAATACTTGACTTTAGTGTGTTAACACTTATTTAAAATGATAAACGTTGAGATCATATATGGAATACTACTACGAGGGGTAACTAAATGGATAAGCCTATCACCTAGTTAGAAGTGTCAGATGGCTAGGTTGGAGTAAATGTGCGTTAGGCGTGCACACTAGTAGAGAGGCGAGAATCTCATGTGAGAGTTCGAACTAACATGCATATAATACTTGCTTTAATGCAATTTTAAATTCTTGCTAAAACAAATATTTTTACACATCGGGCTCTGACCCGTTTCTTGCATCTCTTTTCTCTTTTGCTATATATATATATGTATTAGTATAGGTGCCCAGCCACAGGGATACCGATTTTATATACTTGGATGTCTTGTCGAGCTGTAGCTGTTGTGGAAGTTGCGGGTTATTTGAGATTAGACACTTCTCTCATTTCATTCAGTTCCTAGTTAGGATATCTCAGTTAGGGTATGTGTCGCCCATTCTCATTAGCAGAGTTGTGCTCAGTTTACTTTGTAGTTCTTCTCAGTTGATTTGAGTATTTATTATGGTTTGGTTTGTAATTGTAAACTGGAAGGTTTTATCCAGTCTTATCTATTCAGTATTTGATTCAGTCAGCATTTAATTCTTGTGTATGGTTTATATTTACATGTTCAGAATTTATTAAATTAATTGGTTTAAAGTTTAATTGGAAAATTTTTTGACACTAGCTTAATTAAATGTTAGGTAATTAATTGGATTTAAGTTTTCGACAGTGATGCTAAGAATGAACCCACCGAACATTCCGTTTTAAATTTTATAAAGGAATGATCACCCGATATTTAATTGGGCGGGGTGTCACAATGACTTACTAAAGTTGAAGACGTATCGGCCAAGATTATAAAGCTTCATCAAATGCCATGTTTATTGTGCCTCGCTTCTACGTCAACAACATTTGTTCCATTTACTCCTAAGGTATGAATGCATTATATATTTATATAGGAGCTTGGAACAAGTTTTATTGGGTGTAATTTATAATTTTTATAAATTAATTTTAACGACTTTGTTTTACTCAGAAAAATATTTTTTAGAACTTTCCATAAAAAGTTTTGGGCTTAAAAATTAATATTTCATTTTTTGGACATGTCGTTCGAACCACACTGCCATCTCGTTCGAACGAGATTGTCAGGTCGTTCGAACGAGATTTTTGACGATTTTCCTTTTTTCATTCTGGAACCTCGTTAGTAAAACCGTTCGAACGAAATTTAGTGAGAACAGTTATTTTGGGCGTTTTTGACAGTTTTTCCAGTTTTTCCACTTCTTTTCCCCACTATCTTTTGACAGGACTACTTAGTGCGAGAACCAACTCTTTTGAACTAACTTTTTCATATTATTCCATCTCCTAGAGAGAGTTTGGTGAGTTCAATTTACCAAGAAAAAGTTCATGTTTTGAGTGTCTATTTTTCAAGAAAAAATTCATTAAACACTCTTGTTTTCACCCATATTGTTTATTCTAAGTTTCAATATATATATCATTGCTTGGAGTGTTTGGCACCGGGTTTTACTCTACCATTTGAAGAGTTTGTTTGGATTTCCTTCTACATCCCATAAAGAAGAAGTTCGGGTTTTGCTGCGGCATTCTCACATGGTGAAAGGCACTATGTGTGGTTGACGGTGTTCCTAAAATCTCATTGGTGAAGTCCAAGGTTTCGGTGGAGTTTCGGGGTTGTCGACTAGGCGGAGGTATTTACAATAAGACACGTTAAGGCTTGAAAGGGGTCGAGTTGAGGAAGTAAGTCATATGTCTTGTAATTGTAAAACCATACTTAGTGGACTTAAGGCTAGGGTCGTCCGAGGTTTTTTCTCGTTGTGGGTTTTTCCTCATACATCGCGGCGTAGTGGTTATTTATTTATTTTATCTTTTGTAAAACTCACCTAGAACGCATGCTTAGGTAAAAATATAAAATTGGTTTAAATCACTACTTACTTAATTTGGTGCTTAAATTAATTTGGGTAATGTTTAAATTAATTTAGTTCAAGTCATTTACTTTAATTTGATAAAATTTGGCTTGTCCTAATTTGAAAAAATGAATTAATATTGTTAGGCAAATTTCTAGGACTTGAGTTGAGTTAAGTTGTTTAAGTGAAATATGTATTTGTTGATTAATCTAATTTCACTTGGTTTAATTTTAATATGAAAGAAATTAAAATTTAATGTTTGTGTGTGTTTAATTGAACCACCTCGCTTCCGCATCTCCTAAAGGAAATTCCTTTTGGTAAAATCTTAAAATTGGGGGCCTCGTGTTTCAACAAGTGGTATCAGAGCGGGATCACTAAATTATTGCGTTTAAGATCCTTTAAATATTTTGCTAAAAATGGAATTTTCCCCGTTTTCAAAATTTTCTTTTTTCGATGGTTCTAATTACGCGTATTGGAAAGCGTAGATGAAATCAGTACTAAAATGTATCGACAAGAGGGTTTGGTTGTTTGTCGTTAACGGGTGGTCCCCACCTACACATTTGGTAGATAATGAGTGTGTCCCAAAACCCGTCGATAGATGGAGTGAGAATGAATTTAAACAATCTAACTTTAATTCCTGAGGTTTAAATGCCCTATTTAGCACGGTCACACTGGATGAATTTCGTCGCATTATGACTTGTGAAACCTCTAAAGAATCTTGGGATGTTTTACAACTCACACATGAAGGAACAAGTGTCGTTAAGGCTTCGAAACTCCAAAACCTCACCGCTCAATTTGAAACCATCAAAATGAACGAAAAAGAAACATTTGATGAATTTTATACTAGACTTTCCGATATTCTTAATTCATCTTTTAATTTGGGGGAGAAAATACCCGACAACCGAGTAGTAAAGAAAATTTTAAGGTCCCTACCCGATAGATTCATTCCTAAAGTGACCGTTTTAAATTATTTACCAACTTTAGCCTCTACAAAATTAGAAGAGCTCGTAAGTGATTTATAAACCTATGAACTAGACATGTTTCCCTCTAAAACTAAAAAGAAAATGGATAAGGGCGTTGCTTTAAAAGCCCGAAAGGAAGAAAAATAAGTAGTAGAGAGTCAAAGTGATAGTGACTCAGAAAATAAGGCTATGTTTGCTAGGAAATTTAGAAAATTTCTTAAAATTAACAAAGATAAATTTAAAAATGATTTTAAGAAATTTGAAAAATCTATGCATGACAAAGCCGAGAAGATCCCTAAAACTATTAATGAAAATTTAAATAGGGACGAGTTAAATAGGTGTTATGGTTGTGAAGGGTATGGCCATAGGGAAAAAGAGTGCCCCACTAAACTAAGGAGAGAGGGTAAGCAACCAATTTCTTTTAATGCAACCGTTAGTGATAGTGATAATGAAGAGGGACCCGATTCCTCCTCTAATCCCAACATTGTGGATTTTGTGGCTAGTCATGTGAGTGATAGTGAGCACTCTTCTACTGATGAAATCTTAACACATGACACTTCTAAGGTCAAAGTTTATGATTCCCTTATTTTTTACGATTGTGAAAGTGGAGAAGAAAGAGAGAGTGAAAGTGAAAATGAGGTTGATGTGAGTGAACTACAAAATACTTTTCAAGAACTTTATGAAGAATCTATTAAATTAAAAAGAGCTAATTTGAAGTTAGAAGCTTGTTTAAGAGAGCGTGTCAAGGTCGTTGATGATAGTGTGTTGGTTGAAGACCTTAGTACACATGAGAGAACTCTTCGAGAGAAGCTTGAATATATAGAATGCGAGAGAGATAGCCTTAAAGGTTTAATGGAATCCTTAAAAAAGGAGCTTCTCGCATTTGAAGAGCGCAATATTTTATTAGAGTCTAACATTTTAGAATTAGAAAATAAATTAAAAGACTTTAGTAAAGTCAAATTTGATTTGGAGTGTCGTTCGGAGAAGTTAGATAAAATATTAGGAACGGTCCAAATTAAAAATGACACTTGTGGTTTAGGCTTCGATACTTGTAATGAATTAACTCATAAAGCCAAAACCAATGTTTTAAGAGAATCGCCTAGGAAAGCCTTTAGATATCAATCCTTAGGTTCCACCTTTCAACATGCTTTTATTTGTTCACATTGTGGTCGAAAAGGTCATCTTAGGAAATTTTGTTTTGATCTTAAGAAAATCCCAACGTAAGGCAACTGAGGTAGCCAAGATTCCTACTTCTCGAGATCATCATTCATCATTAGTTTGGGTTAAGAGATCCGACTTGGTAGCTTTACAAGATAGGGTATTTGATTCTCATTTACTTTCTCATGCTTCCTCCCTTGCAAAATCTAAAGGTTGATTGTGTTAGTTTTATTTGCATACTTTAGCTTTTGTGCTACATGCTATATTATCATGCTAATTGTATGCTTCTTAATTATGTTCTAGTCTATGCTCCATGCTTATTCACATGCTAGAATAATGATTTTTGTATAGCTTTTGTATTATATTTTTTTCATTTTAGGTTGCATTTAATGAAAAATACAAAAAGATTTTTGTTTACATTTGTGTTTCACCTTTTAGTAATATAGGCTTAATGAAAATACAAATGATTTTTGTGTGTCTTTTGAGTAAATATTTTTGTTGTTTGGTTTAAAAATTTCAAAAACTCAAAAAGATTTTTATTTTGTGTGTATTTTAGTTTGACACACTCTATGTAGCATACACTTGCGTTAGAATCCCATCTTTTTCCCTCTCATGTGGCTAGAACTTTTAACTTAGATTGTCAATCCTTATTATGTTCTTTACCATGCCTACATGAAGTAGTTGGATTTTGTGTTGCTTAAACGGATTCTATTCTTATATGCCTCAATCCACACATGCACGAGCTCACTTGAAATTTTAACTTCATATGTATATTTGAGCTTTGTGAGGTGTTCTCCTACCAATCATGTCATCTGCATGTTATGTGACCTAGGAGGACTAGTGCATGTCAAAATCCGTTGCACGTGAGATTTGTGAGATATAAATATGTTATATAAATGTGCACGGGGAAGGACTCCGAAAGGAATTATTATCCTTTGCGAATAGTAAGCCACCGTTTGAAATGGACCTATATACGTGGTCCAAAGGCCTAAAAATAGAATTACGGCATTAAAAAGAAAAATAATTGACAAGGCCTAGTTTTTATTGATATATTCATTCATAAATAATATATGCTTATTGAGGGAGATTGGATGGTATATCAACGGTTTGCACAATGTCCATTTATCCTAGTTGCACTTTCAATGTCATGACTGTGACACCCCGCCTAATTAAATACCGGGCGATCACTCCTTTATTAAACTAAAAATCAAGGTGAACAGTAGGATCATTCTTAGCATCACTGTCGTGAAAATAAATTTCCAATTTAAACACCCTAATTAATTAAGCTAAGTGTCAAAACCATTTTTAACATTCCTTTCAAATTTTAATTATTTATTTTATTAAACAATCAATCCAATAATTTAACATTCAACAACTGGCTACTAACAATAAAACTTAAAGTAAAACATACATGCTGAATAAATCCCAAAGTAACAATACTAGAAATAACTGAAATACAAATGTCCCAATAAAGCAGATAAATAGTGGAAAGGGCGACATATGCCCAATAAGGAGAACAATAGAAGTGGAATCAAGTAAATAAAATCGTCTAAGCAAGTGGCCTGCAACTCCCACCTAAGCTGCAGCACGTTCCTTCCAAGGAATCCTAAAAAAGACGCCCCTGTGGCTGGGCACCTGTAATATATACATATATATATACAAGAGAGAAAGATGAATAGAAACGGGTCAGAGCCCGATAGTGTATATGATTTAAAAATTCGTTTAGCAAGTATTTAAATTGATATAGGCCAATGCAACAACATATTAGTGCGACACTCTCTTGAGAAATTCTCACCTTTCTTCTAATGTGCACTCCTATCGTACTAACCTTCCCAAATGGTCTATCTCATCATATATCACACTATCTTTCCCCAAGGATTTAACTTATCTTAGGTGACTCTCAAGATTTAAGATTTAACAACATCATGGTTTAAAAGGAAAATTTCATTTAGCACAAAACGCTCATTTTAACTTTATTGATTCATAAAGTTTTTCAATATCATACTATACTTTTCAAAACAAGTATTTCCAATTTGAGTCATTATACATGTCTCACTTACCATAACACAGTAGGCAGTTTCCCAAATTTCAGAAGTTCATATATATATTAAATACTCGTATAATATATATATTCTGACAGCACCCCACATAAAAATTATGGTGCGGACATACTCTGCTATCCAATCCCCGTATCAATCGTACTAAAGGGAATACAAGTTCGGAATCACTCTCGAACTGTATAAATACATACACAAACAATATTGAGGCGAAGCATAGTTTCCAAGTCCAAGAGGTCAGTACATACCCTCACGTCTCTTAGGACCTTGACTACCGATTCGATAGCCTGTACCTAGGATTTCTATCTTCTAGGGTACGAGTCAATATTCCCCATAAGGCACACGAGATAAGATCGTCCCAGCGCGAAAACCTCAGGGATAGCAAGTAGCGCGGGCATGATTTTCACAAGTATATAATATATGCACACACAATCATATAAATATACCACTTTTATTATATCAATTTAGGTTTATCCAATAACCCACATTCACAACATTTATCCTTATTTTCCCATTATTATTTATCAAGTATAATGGTTCGTTTCTAACTTTAATTCGAAGGGTTTTTCCAACTTTCAACGTAACCCTCATGGACTCTATTCTTCCAAATGTACAATTCAGTAGATATCCATTTATGTTCCAACGTAACTCTCTCTTACGTGTCTCTCCCCTTTAATATATACTTACATTATCCCTTATGCAAAATATCCCAAAATATAGATTTCGCCTTACATTAAAGGATTTTGAATTTTATTTTCAAAGATGAGAATTTCAAATGGTTTCGAAATCGTAATTAAAATGGAGTTTTAATTGAATTTTTATTATCTCTAAGAGTCCTCAAAACATAAAATTGTCTAGAAAAAAAATATTAAAAAATATTGAACGGTCCGATCGAGCTGAATTTTTTTTATAGCTTTCTCTCGTCTTCAGCTAATTCTCTGTAAAATTTCATCCAATTCCAACGGTCCGATCGTCCGGAATAAATTTTTTTAGTGTTTGTATCTGATTAGAACTCTTTTCTTAATCAAACTCTTAATCCTTTACATGACAAAGGATTTCCAGAATATCATATAAATCATCACTACATGAAAATTTCCCATCTCAAATTGGGTTTTTCTTCCATAAATCTCATCCTAATAACTCCTAAACTAATATGGATGATGCATCAACGAAATAAGCAAGATAAACACTTGCCTGGGATTTTCAGAAATCTGGTTTGGTGTTGAATTTGGTGTGGTTGTGTTCCCCGTCTCGCGATCTACGCGTTGGCGGTGGCGGCGGTGCAAACGGGTGAGTTTTGAGCCTTGGAATGCCTTGAGAGCTCTCTCCTCTCCTCTCAAATGGCCGTTCTAGTGTTTTGAGTTATCTAACCCTAGGAGATAACCTAAACATCTGATATAACCCCTTTAATTTTCGTGGGTTTAATTACCCAAAAATACAAAATGACTAAAATACCCTCCCGGGGTACTAATTAGGCCTAAAAATGCCCCGAGACCCAAATCAAACTCCCGGGTATACTTTTCTGACTATTTCGACCCATACGGACGCGTTGGCACGCTCAAAACGACCATACGAACAACTTATAAAATATTTACTTTTATTTATCGATATTTAGTCCCGACGCGACACGAGCGCGTCCCGACTCAAATTTCTAAAATTGTCATTTTATTCACTTGTGACATTTAATATGGCCACTATTATATATTACTTTGCTCATTAATAATATTCAACATATTTTGCCCATAATTACTAACTCTCATCACGTTAATAATTATAACATAATTAATTTTCGGATTTTTATTAAATAATTAATTCACATTAAATTTAATAAATCCCCAAATTAATATAGCATAAAAATACAGGGTATTACATACTTCCCCCCTAATAACGTAATTTCATCCCGAAATTCGGAAAATAAAGCATACCTGGTAAGAACAAATCTGGATATCTCTCGCGCATATCGTCCTCGCGCTCCCAAGTGGATTACTCCACGTTATGATGCTCCCACTGGACCCGTACAAGTGGAACTATCTTCGACCTCAATATCCTCTCACTATAGTCTAGGATAGCCACCGGTATCTCCTCGTAAGAGTTGTCAGGCTGTAAGTCTATCTCATCTATCGCGATGTGAGTATGGGCCATATCATCCCGAAGATACTGTCTCAACGACGAGATATGGAATACATCGTGAATGCGATGTAAATGCTCTGGTAATCCCAATCTGTATGCTACCGGCCCAATCCTCTCGATAATGGGAAATGGTCCTACGTACCTCGGGGTCAATTTCCCTTTCTTCCCGAACCTCATAACTCCTTTCATAGGAGATACACGCAGTAACACTTGGTCCCCCACATTAAACTCCCGGAAGAACAGTTTCGCATCGGCGTAGCTCTTCTGCCTGTCCTGGGCTACTCGAATGCGACTCCTGATCATCTCAATCCTCGCGGAGGTTTCCTGAATCACCTCTGGTCCTAGAAACTTGTTATCCCCCACCTCGATCCAACAAGTTGGAGAACGACAAGGCCTGCCATACAAAGCTTCAAATGGAGCCATACCAATCGTAAACTGATAAGAGTTATTATAAGCAAACTCTACCAGTGGAAGATGTGGCTCCCAATCGCCTCCAAAATCAAGAACACACATGCGTAGCATATCCTCTAACATATAATTAGTACGCTATGTATGTCCATCTGTCTGTGGGTGATAAGCTGAACTCAACCTCAACTCAGTACCCATAGCCTCCTGAAAGCTTTCCCAGAAACGTGACACGAAAATCTTGTCTCTATCTGACACAATATTCAGGGGCACCCCATGTAGTCTGACAATCTCAGCAATGAACAACTGAGCATACTGACCTGTGGTATAATCTGTCCGCACCGGCAGAAAATGAGCCACCTTGGTCAAACGGTCTACAATCACCCAGATGGAGTCGTGGCCCCGTTGTGATGTAGGTAACCCTGTAATAAAATCCATGGAAATACTATCCCACTTCCACGCGGGTACTTCCAATGGCTGAAGTAATCCTGACAGTTTCTGATGGTCCACCTTCACCAGCTGGCAGGTAGAACACTTGGACACGAACTCAGCAATGTCCTTCTTCATCCCACTCCACCAGTATTGCCTCCTCATATCCTGGTACATCTTATCTCCTCCAGGATGTACCGCAAATTGGGACCCGTGAGATTGGGTCATCACTGCATGATGCAATTCTACCCCTTCTGGAATCACTAACCACCCATTAAACCTCAAACCCCCATCAGAACTAACAGAATAGGACTCAGCACCCTCGGCTAAAAGTCGTACAATCTGCTCCTGGAAAAATGGGTCTGTGGTTTGGGCTTGTATTACCCTCGTAACAATCTCGGGTGTGACTGTCATAACAGATATGAAGGAACGGGCTACTGCGTCCTGGTGACCCAACTCCTTCCACTTCACTTTCCAGACGTCCGCTACCTCATTTATCGGTCTTCGGCTCAACGCATCAGCAACTACGTTGGCTTTCCCCGGATGATACTGTATGTCGAACTGATAGTCCTTCACAAATTCTAACCATCTGCGCTGACGCATATTCAGCTCTCGCTGAGTGAACAGGTACTGCAGTGATTTGTGATCTGTGAACAAACGGAACTTCTCCCCCAATAAATAGTGTCTCCATATCCTCAATGCAAAGATGATCGCTGCTAACTCCAGGTCGTGGGTGGGGTAATTCTTCTCATGCGGCTTAAGCTTGCAGGAGGCAAAAGCTATAGCCTTCTCTTCCTGCGGAAGTACTCCCCCAAGTCCCCGTAAAGAGGCATCGGTGTAAACCAGGTACTCCACACCCAGCTTCGATAAAGCAAGGACTGGTGATGAAGTAAGCTTGTCTTTCGGCTCGTCGAAAGCCAATTGACAAGCTTCATCCCAAACATATGGTACCCCTTTGCGAGTCAGGTTCGTCAATGGACCCTTTATTTTAGAGAATCCCCGAATGAATCTCCTGTAGTATCCAGCTAACCCCAAGAAACTATGCACTTCTGTCGGTGTCGTGGGCTGTCCCCACTCCCTCACCGCTGACACTTTACTCGGGTCAACGGTTATCCCCTGTTCAGAAACAACATGCCCCAAGAACTGTACCTCTTGCAACCAGAATCCACACTTCTCGTACTTAGAATATAACTGATGCTCTCGTAAAGTCTGAAGAACCTGCCTCAAGTGCTCAGCATGCTCCTCGTCGGAGTGTGAATATATCAAAATGTCATCTATGAAGACGATGACAAACTGATCCAAGACTCTCTGAATACTCGGTTCATTAAGTCCATGAATACGACTGGAGCATTTGTGAGACCAAATGGCATCACTCTGAACTCGTAAGACCCATATCTCGTCAAGAAGGCAGTCTTTGAAACGTCCTGCTCTCTAATACGTAGCTGATGGTACCCCGAACTCAGATCTATCTTCGAAAAGAAAGTTGCTCCCCTCAGCTGGTCGAACAGATCATCGATTTGAGGCAATGGATACTTATTCCGTATCTTGACCTTGTTCAACTCCCGGTAGTCCACATATAACCTCAGTGAACCATCTGTCTTCTTCACAAACAATACTGGAGCGCCCCAAGGTGAGGTACTCCTGCGAATGAAGCCCTGACCTAACAGCTGCTCTATCTGATCTCATAACTCTCGTATCTCCACCGGAGCCATACGGTATGGAGCGCGTGCTATCGGTCTCATATCTGGCAATAAATCTATGACAAAGTCTATCTCTCGACTGGGGGGGTAGGCCTGGTATCTCCTGGAATACATCGGAATACTCACGAACGACTGGGATCGAGTCTAAAAGAATCACAACCTCCTTAGAGGCATCCTCCTATATATAATACAAATGAGCGGTCGAACCTCCCTCTGGGCGAGGCATCGCCACTACAAACATCTCTTGCCCCTAAATGGCAAAAACAATGCTCCCACCGAAGCAATCAATCATGGCTCTATAAGCTGGGAGCCAATCCATACCGATAATAACATCATGCTCATGCATATCTAAGACTAACATGTATGCATGTAATACCAAACTACCAATCTCTACCCCCACTCCCCGGTATATAAAGAAGATAAGCGACCCACTCCCTAGTGGTGAGTCTACACACGTCACTGTGCTCTCTACTGTGGCTAACAACCCTAAGGCCTTCGCAAAATGCGTAGCTATAAAACAATGCGTCGCCCCAGTATCAAACAAAACCCGACCCATAGTACCATGGATAGGAAACATACCCTCAATCGTGGGTGGTGCCTGTGGAGCTGCTGCCTGGTGGACGTTATAGACACGTCCGTACTGTAACTGTCCCTGCTGCACTGGATCTGCTGGAATGGCTGGCACCTGGGCTGGAGCTGGGAGAGCAGCTGGAAAAAGTGGTCTATGTGGCTCATTACGGGCACCCTACTGCTGTGGGGCCCTATTACCCTCTGGGAAATCCTGGCGCTTATGACCATGCTTGCCGCATACAAAACATCGGCCTCTGAAGTTACCTCCCCTCTGACCCTGCTGACCACGGCCCTGCTGGCCGTTACCTCCTCGCCACTGGCCCTGTTGGCCCTGATTAGCACGCTATTGGCCCTGTTGATTAGGCTGGCCCTGCTGGCCCTACCTATAACCCCCAAATCCCTTTCCTGGAATCACCTGAACGGAATCGCTTAGCAGGGTCCCCCTGATGGGAACTCTGCTCGTATTGACGAGTCTGTCCATGAGATGGTGCCCCACTAGCACTACTACCCCCGTTCCTGCCCTGCTGGCTGGATTCTCCTGCTCTCTTGCTTCCCTGCAGATGGAAGTGGTGATCCTGGAAATATAGTAACGCAGCATTGAGTACATCAGTGAAAGTACTCAGAGATAGATTCCATATAAGATGCTGAAGGATCCTCCAAGCTAACCCGTCCACAAACAATATTATCTTCTTACTATCAGTAGGTGACTCATTTGGCACTATGGTGAGAAGTCTCGTGAACTCCTCCTCATACTCAGCAACGGTAGAGTTCTCCAGTTTCAAATTCATTAATTTCCACCTCATCTCAGTCTGCACGGCGGGTGGAAAGTACTTGCGGTCAAACCGCTCCCAGAACGACTGAATAGGGATCGTGTCCCTCTCCTCCAAGGTGGTAGTGGACTCCCACCACTGCAAAGCGGCCCCCACCAGTTTAAAGGAAGTCAATAACTGCCTTTGCACGTCGGTGCACTCATACATACGAAGATGCCGCTGGATGTCTTTCTTCCGTTGGCTGACAGTGACGATATCTGAGCTACCAGAGAACTCAGGGGGATGCGCCTTCTGAAAAACGTCCCTAACCCTCTCCCATGCAGATGGAAGTTGTGCTGGTACTGGCGCCACTGCCTGAATCTGGGGTGGAGCCTACTGAACCACCGCTAGCGCGGCATTCACCGCCTGAGCAACAATGGCGGCTACTTCATTAGCATTCATAGTGCCTTGTGCCGGAGCTGCTGGCTGCTCGGCCTGGGCACGCCTATCCTTCAGTGCACGTCTCGGAGGCATCTGAAACGTGAAGTAGTTTATTAGTCTACAGTCATTATCAAATCCCAAATAGCTGAAGACGTAAACGTAAAAGCAGAAATACAACAATCCTAAAAATAGGGCTCTATAGCAAAAACGTTAAGCTGAAAGCGAAAATAAGCCGTACGGATCCTATGGACACTAGAACCTGATGCTCTGATACCACCTGTGACACCCCGCCTAATTAAATAGCGGGCGATCACTACTTTATTAAATTAAAAATCAAGGTGAACAGTTGGATCATTCTTAGCATCACTGTCGTGAAAATAAATTTCCAATTTAAACACCCTAATTAATTAAGCTAAGTGTCAAAACCATTTTTAACATTCCTTTCAAATTTTAATTATTTATTTTATTAAACAATCAATCCAATAATTTAACATTCAACAACTGGCTACTAATAATAAAACTTGCAGTAAAACATACATGCTGAATAAATCCCAAAGTAACAATACTAGAAATAACTGAAATACAAATGTCCCAATAAAGCAGATAAATAGTGGAAAGGGCGACACATGCCCAATAAGGAGAATGATAGAAGTGGAATCAAGTAAATGAAATCGTCTAAGCAAGTGGCCTGCAACTCCCACCTAAGCTGCATCACGTTCCTTCCAAGGAATCCTAAACAAGACTCCCTTGTGGCTGGGCACCTATAATATATACATATATATATACAAGAGAGAAAGAGGAATAAAACGGGTCAGATCCCGATAGTGTATATGATTTTAAAATTCGTTTAGCAAGTATTTAAATTGATACAGGCCAATGCAACAACATATTAGTGCGACACTCTCTTGAGAAATTCTCACCTCTCTTCTAATGTGCACTCCTATCGCACTAACCTTCCCAATGGTCTATCTCATCATATATCACACTATCTTTCCCCAAGGATTTAACTTATCTTAGGTGACTCTCAAGATTTAAGATTTAACAACATCATGGTTCAAAAGAAAATTTTCATTTAGTACAAAACGCTCATTTTAACTTTATTGATTCATAAAGTTTTTCAATATCATACTATACTTTTCAAAACAAGTATTTCCAATTTGAGTCATTATACATGTCTCACTTACCACAACACAGTAGGCAGTTTCCCAAATTTCAGAAGTTCATAAATATATTAAATACTAGTATAATATATATATTCTAACAGCACCCCACATAAAAATTATGGTGCGGGCATACTCTGCTATCCAATCCCCGTATCAATCGTATTAAAGGGAATACAAGTTCGGAATCACTCTCGAACTGTATAAATACATACACAAACAATATTGAGGCGAAGCATAGTTTCCAAGTCCAAGAGGTCAGTACATACCCTCACGTCTCTTAGGACCGTGACTACCGATTCGATAGCCTGTACCTAGAATTTCTATCTTCTAGGGTACGAGTCAATATCCCCCATAAGGCACGCGAGATAAGATCGTCCCAACGCGAAAACCTCGGGGATAGCAAGTAGCGCGGGCCTGATTTTCACAAGTATATAATATATGCATACACAATCATATAAATATACCACTTTTATTATATCAATTTAGGTTTATCCAATAACCCACATTCACAACATTTATCCTTATTTTCCCATTATTATTTATTAAGTATAATGGTTCGTTTCTAACTTTAATTCGAAGGGTTTTTCCAACTTACTACGTAACCCTCATGGACTTTATTCTTCCAAATTTACAATTCAGTAGATATCCATTTATGTTCCAACGTAACTCTCTCTTACGTGTCTCTCCCCTTTAATATATACTTACATTATCCCTTATGCAAAATATCCCAAAAATATAGATTTGCCTTACATTAAAGGATTTTGAATTTTATTTTCAAAGATGAGGATTTCAAATGGTTTCGAAATCGGAATTAAAATGGAGTTTTAATTGAATTTTTATTATCTCTAAGAGTCCTCAAAACATAAAATGTCTAGCAAAAAAAATATTAAAAAATATTGAACGGTCCGATCGAGCTGAATTTTTTTCTGTAGCTTCCTCTCGTCTTCAGCGAATTCTCTATAAAATTTCATCCAATTCCAACGGTCCGATCGTCCGAAATAATTTTTTTTAGTGTTTGTATCTGATTAGAACTCTTTTCTTAATCAAACTCTTAATCCTTTACATGACAAAGGGTTTCCAGAATATCATATAAATCATCACTACATGAAAATTTCCCATATCAGATTGGGTTTTTCTTCCATAAATCTCATCCTAATAACTCCTAAACTAATATGGATGATGCATCAAAGAAATAAGCAAGATAAACACTTGCCTGGGATTTTCATAAATCTGGTTTGGTGTTGAATTTGGTGTGGTTGTGTTTCCCGTCTCGCGATCTACGCGTTGGCGGTGGCGGCGGTGCAAACGGGTGAGTTTTGAGCCTTGGAATGCCTTGAGAGCTCTCTCCTCTCCTCTCCTCTCCAATGGCCGTTCTAGTGTTTTGAGTTATCTAACCCTAGGAGATAACCTAAACATCTGATATAACCCCTTTAATTTTCGTGGGTTTAATTACCCAAAAATACAAAATGACTAAAATACCCTCCCGGGGTACTAATTAGGCCTAAAAACGCCCCGAGACCCAAATCAAACTCCCAGGTATACTTTTCTGACTATCTCTACCCTTCCGAACGTGTTGGCGCACTCAAAATGACCAAACAAACAACTTATAAAATATTTACTTTTATTTATCAATATTTAGTCCCGATGCGATACGGGCGCGTCCCCACTCAAATTTCTAAAATTGTCATTTTATTCACTCGTGACATTTAATATGGCCACTATTATATATTACTTTGCTCATTAGTAATATTCAACAAATTTTCCCATAATTACTAACTCTCATCACGTTAATAATTATAACATAATTAATTTTTGAATTTTTATTAAATAATTAATTCACGTTAAATTTAATAAATCCCCAAATTAATATAGCATAAAAATACGGGGTATTACAATGACTCTATTTGTTTGTAGAATCATCAACATGCTAGGCTTGTATGCATTGTGTATGTTTGTTCATTGAGTTCAATCTATATTGTCACATGAGGTTATATTCAAATGTGATGAAGTTTGAAATCAAATGAGAACTCCGTGAACATATTTTTAAGTGTTTGGGTCTAAATTTAATTGTTACTAGTTCACACCCCAACACTTTCGTTTGCATATGACACATTTTTGTCATACGAGTGTGAAAAGCTTATTTTATTTTGTGTCATTTGTGTGTTTACATCTATATATATATGTGCATGTGCATTATTGGTATATTTAGTTTATGTATATATATGATATTTTTCTGTCTTTGCCTTGCTTTCTAGTCCATCTATGCTTTAATTCATAATTGGTATCCATCTTGGTGCATTCTTTGTTGATATCACATGCTTAATACTTTTTGTATCATATAGGTATCATTTGCTTGCATCCTAGTTGGTATCCGTTATTATCTGTTGGATTAGTTATGATTTTGTTGCCCACGTGCTTTAATGTTCTCATCACTTTACGCACTATTGCATGTATAGCTTGGTATCCCATTTTATTTATCCCTTGTCTAGTTTAGGGGGTGTATATGCTTTAATTGGGGGAGATAAGTTAATTTTTGATTCTTTAGCCTTTGCGTATTCCTGAACAAAAAGGGGGAGAATGATAGGGGGATAAATGGTATCTAATCATATTGTAATCGTATCTTAGTTTGGGAGATTTAACTTAGGGGGAGTCTCTATCTTCTTAGGTTGATCATGGTTGATAAAGGGAAGAATTAATTTAGGGGGAGTAATTATTTTAATTGCAGTAAATATTTTGATATTCCCTATGTGTTTGATAGTTTGCTTAAGTGTGCAGGAATTCTTCTAACTGACAACTTTCATAATCGGCAAAGATATTGATCCTTGGGTTGTTTGAGTCAAGCTATGTATTTTTACTTTGGGTGGGATTTGTTTTAAGTCTAGTAGAGCTTGACGGCCCTGTAGGATTTTTTTAGTTTTTGTCCCGGAATAGCCAAAGTGGGAGATTTGTAAGGACATAAATTTCCAATTGAGTCCTTTGTTGTTTTGTATCAATTACGAACAAAAACATTTGAGTCATAGGATAGAGTTCTTGACCATCCTTCAAGCCTATGACCTACTAAAGTTGAAGACGTAGCGGCTAAGATTATAAAGCTTCATCAAATGCCGTGTTTATTGTGCCTCGTTTCTACGTCAACAACATTTGTTCCGTTTACTCCTAAGGTATGAATGCATTATATCTTTATATAGGAGCTTGGAACAAGTTTTATTGGGTGTAATTTATAATTTTTATAAATTAATTTTAACGACTTTGTTTTACTCAGAAAAATATTTTTTAGAACTTTCCATAAAAAGTTTTGGGCTTAAAAATTAATATTTCATTTTTCTGACACGTCCTTCGAACGAGATTTTTGATGATTTCCCTTTTTTCATTCTGGAACCTCGTTAGTAAAACCGTTCGAACGAAAAGTCATTCGAACGAAATTTGGTGGGAACAGTTATTTTGGGCGTTTTTGACAGTTTCCCACTTTTCCCCACTATCTTTTGACAAAACTACTTAGTGCGGGAACCATCTCTTTTGAACTAACCTTTTCATATTATTCCATATCCTAGAGAAAGTTTCATGATTTCAATTTACCAAGAAAAAGTTCACGTTTTGAGTGTCTATTTTTCAAGAAAAAATTCATTAAACACTCTTGTTTTCACCCATATTGTTAATTCCAAGTTTCAATATATATATTATTGCTTGGAGTGTTTGGCACCCGGTTTTACTCTACCGTTTGAAGAGTTCGTTTGGTCTTCCTTCTACATCCCATAAAGAAGAAGTTCGGGTTTTACTGCGGCATTCTCACATGGTGAAAGGCACCATGTGTAGTTGACGGTGTTCCTAATGTCTCATTGGTTAAGTCCATGGTTCCGGTGGAGTTCTGGGGTTGTCGACAAGGCAGAGTTGTTTACAAGACGACGCGTCAAGGCTTGAAAGGGGTCGAGTCGAGGAAGTAAGTCATCTGTTTTGCAATTGTAAAACCATACTTAGTGGACTTAAGGCTAGGGCCGTCCAAGTTTTTTTCCCGTTGTGGGTTTTTCCTCGTACATCGCGGCGCAGTGGTTATTTATTTATTTTATCTTTTGCAAAACTCACCTAGAACGCATGCTTAGGTAAAAAGATTAAATTGGTTTAAATCACTACTTACTTAATTTGGTGCTTAAATTAATTTGGGTAATCTTTAAATTAATTTAGTTCAAGTCATTTACTTTAATTTGATAAAATTTGGTTTGGCCTAATTTGCAAAAATGAATTAATATTATTAGGCAAATTTCTAAGACTTGAGTTGAGTTAAGTTGTTTAAGTGAAATATGTATTTGTTGATTAATCTAATTTCACTTGGTTTAATTTTAATTTGAAAGAAATTAAAATTTAATGTTTGTGTGTGTTTAATTGAACCATCTCGCTTTGGCATCTCTTAAAGGAAATTACTTATGGTAAAATCTTAAAATTGGGGGCCTCGTGTTCCAACAATATCTCATATATAAACTGGTATCGCACTCTCATGAGATACACCTCACCCCTCTTCTAACAATGCACACCTATCGCATACCTTTTTAAACCTACTTAAGCCACCCTGCGTAGCTAATCGCTATCACCCATCCTTTATCCTCATAGCCATCACTTACACGACGTGATATGATATATTACACCTTAAGCTATTACATAAGCTTTTAGTTTATATAATCATTCATGTGATATATATATATATATATATATATATATATATATATATATATATATTGTTGATACAAAAATTAGTCAGATAACATGGACCAGTTATATGAAGACACATGTCTTCCAGCGTGGCACTAATATATGTACCGAGCAACTCAAATCACTGAGCTACTCAGTGTACCGATCAACTTGTTGGGAAGATTAAATGACCAAGGCCGATTCGATGTTTATTCTTTACCATGTACAGATGTATATGCCTATTCAATAACGGCACATTACCTATTCACAAAAACATCCCAAGGGCTATAAATACCCTCATGGTAGGGTAAGCTATCATAAGCAAACATAATCGAGATCTAGACAAAATACCCAGTAATACAAGACAGTGGAGGTAGGCCATTTCATTAAGGCTGAACCACTTTAAAAACCGTTTGTCTTATTTCTTTACTCATATTTATATGTGATTAATTAATCAGATCAAATCTAATTTTTTACATCAACAGATTGGCACCGTTTGTGGGAAACGACTATACGTAGCATTTTTCATTAAAAACTTTTCATAAATGCCTGATATCCCAGAATTCAGCAACAGGAATAATGACGGGAATCCTCTTAACCCTTCTTCTCCTCCAAATATCAATGATATCACATGAATTCTGGTAAACTTATCCAGGGTACAAACAACTATGCAAGAAACTATGCGACAGTTCATCCAGACTGTTCAAAATGGAGCATCTGCCCAGTCCAACCAACGAAGCATTCATAGAAGCACGCATCAATCGTCCTCACGATCCAAACGCACTGAACTCCCATATACTGGGACTTCAACTGATCCATCCTATCACCCTGGTCAAACTTCTCTTATAAGAATTGTGAGTTCTCTAGAAAATGTCACTTTAATTCCAGAACGAACAAGCGCTCTGGAAAGGTTGAGCAGAGTTTCTCCCTTCGACCGTTTGGGCCCCAGGAGGAACAAAAACCCTCCTCGAATTGTGTCGATAAATTCTCAACGACCAAATGATTTGAGGGAAGGCTCTGCCCAATCACATCCAAATTTTAGGCCTACAGCTCGTACAGAAAGATCCCAAAAGGGTAATTCTGCGCGATCTGTTGTTCGTACAAACATAAATAAATCAGAGGTTGGAAATGATGCATGGAAGGGATCTATCCAGAGATCGGAAGACAGGTTAGGGGAAATGGCTAAGGCCAAAAACCCTCTCCAAAGAACCTTTATCAAAGGATCTCCATTTGTGCAAGCAATTGTGGATTTCCCCACACCATCAAAATTCAAGGGTTATGTGGTCGCATCGAAGTACGATGGAAAAATCGATCTTATTCTCCACATAGAGCAGTATCAAGCTGCAGCAGGTATTTATGCAATCCCGGATGAAATGAGGTGCAGGGAATTCTCGGGAACTATTACCGAATCCGTTTAAATATGGTATAACAACTTTCCTCGGGGGAAGATCGCATCCTTCCACCAACTAGCTGAGCTCTTTATAGAAAATTTCTATTTTGGTGTAAATCCAGTCAAAAGGGTAGCACATCTGTTGAGTGTAAGGAAAAAAGAAGGAGAAAGAACCAGGGACTATATCACTCGTTTCAATAACGAGAAACTGGAAGTCATTGACTAAGAGGAGAAGACAACTATTACAGCTCTCACGAGTGATCTTTTTCCAGATAAGCTATACTACACCTTCGCCAAGGATCCCCCCAAATCCATGGATGAATTGATGGTTAAAGCTGCCAAAATAATGAACACCAAAGAAGCTATGACTGCGAAGAAGAATGCAGAGGCAAAGGTAGAAAATAAAGTTGAAGGCAAGTCAGAGAGGAAAGATCACAAGCATAACGGTGGGAGCAAGCACTCGAATGGTAAGGAAACATTGGAACAATTGAGGAAGTATACAAATTATACTCCCTTAAAGGTGGGCATAAACCACGTTCTAGAGGAAATCAAGAATAGCGAGGAACTTAATTGGCTAGAAAAATTGAGATCAGTTCCCAAAAGAAGGTATAAATCTAAGTATTGTGAGTTCCATAAAGATTATGGTCCCACGACTAAACAGTGTGTAGCTCTTCAGAATGAGATTGAAGCACTTATTAAACGAGGAAAGTTGAATAGGTATGTTGAGCGACAGAATGGTGGGAGAACCAACAACAGAGCTCGACAGAGGTCCAAATCTCCTTGCCGACAAAAATACGATAAGCAAAGAGACTGCAAAGATGACCCTGAAGATGACCCCGATCTCCCAAAAAATCCAAGACAGTCTGAACGTGAGGTATTTTCAATTCGTTTTGGTTTGATCAATTGTAACATAATTACAGGTGGAGATGCAAGAGGGGGTTATCATACCGCTGAAAGGAAAGCTTACTTCAATGAGGCTCAAGCTTGTTCCTACATACAACGGATCAATCTGACACAAGAAGATCGTCCAAGGAAGGTTAATAAAGATAAGGTGGTCATTGGTTTTTCTAAAAATGATATGGAAGGTGTTTTTTTATCCTTATGATGATCCTCTAGTGATCAAAATGAGGATGGAGGATGTAATCATATCAAGAGTGCTGGTGGATAACGGTAGCTCGGTAGACATCATGTTCTTCCCTTATTTTGATAGTTTGAAGTTGAAACTTAGTCAGTTGGAGTCGTATCACAGGCCCCTCATCGGGTTCTCTGGAGAAAAGTTTTTCCACTTGGAACAATTAAGTTAGACATGTTAATTGGCACCTGGCCCACTTACAGATCAAAAAAGTGCATTTATTTGTGATGGATAGAAATGTCCAATCAGCTTATGATATAATCATGGGGAGAGTAGGCTTGAAAAAGTTTGAGGTAGTTCCATCCACTGTACATGAGTGTTTAAAGTTCCCGGCCAACTTTGGGGTTAGAATTATGAAGGGCGATCAAAAAGTAGCTCGGGAATGCTACTACTCATCTGCCAAGCAAGATGAATTATAAGATGCCAAGAAGAAAACCAATACTTATCAAGTGGATGAATCTGATGAGTCTGAGATTGAAACCTTAGACCCAAGAGATTAAACGAAGCTCGTTAAAGGCCAGGTCACGAAGTCCATGAAAAACATTATTCTGGATGATGACCGACCAGAATGAACAACTCAAATTGGTGTTTTTTATCTAATAATAAATTAAGAGCTGATACCATTTCTGAAGCATAGAAAATAAGCCTTCGTGTGGACCCATGGAGATATGCCTGGGAGAAACCCAGCCTTCCTATGTCATGAGCTCAATGTTAACGAAGAGATCAAATCAGTGAAGCAACGAAGAATAGTCTTTAATTCAGAGAAGAATCAGGTTATTCAAGAGGAAGTGTAAAAGTTGCAGAAGGCTTCTTTCATCGAAGACGTCAAATATCCTGATTGGTTGGCTAATGTTGTGTCGGTAAAGAAGAAAAACAACAAATGGAGAATGTGTGTGGACTTCACAGACTTGAATAAAGCTTGCACAAAAGATCATTTCCCTCTGCCCAGAATAGATCAGCTAGTAGATGCAACTTCGGGGCATGAATTGCTAAGCTTCATGGATGCCTACTCCGGATACAATCAAATTAAAATGAAGCCAGAAGACAAGGAAAGTACCTCTTTCATTACTCCAAGAGGAACATATTGTTACAATGTTATGCCTTTTGGTCTTAAAAATGCAGGTGCTACATATCAGTGGCTGATGAACAAGGTGTTTATAGAGCAGATTGGCAAAAATATGGAGGTAAACATGGATGACATGTTGACCAAAAGCAAGAAGGCTTCTGACCACATAGCTAATTTGAGTTAAACATTTGATCAGTTGGAGAAATACCAGATGAAGATGAACTTGACCAAGTGCATTTTTAGCATACAAGAGGGCATGTTCCTCAGGTATATTATAAATCAAAGAGGTATTGAATCCAATCATGAAAAGATCAAAGCCTTGCTGGAGTTACAGTCTCCAACCACTAAGAAAGAAGTACAGATCCTTACGGGGCGTGTTGCAGCCCTCAATCGATTTATCTCCCGAGCAACTGATAGATGTCTTATATTCTTCAAGGTGATCAGAAAGACCTTTGAGTGGAACGACGAATGCGAGAAAGCATGCTTAGAGTTGGAGAGATACTTGGGGACACCTCCTTTATTGTTCAGGATAGTAACGAGCAAAAAATTACACTTGTACTTAGCTATTTCAGAAAGTGCAGTCAGTTTAGCCTCGATAAGAGTAGAAAGTGGAATGCAAAAGCCTGTTTATTATACAAGCAAGGCATTTTCGAGAGCAGAGGTCAGGTATCCAAAATTGGAGAAGTTAGCACTGGCGTTGAGTAAGGCGAGTAGGAGGATGAAACTGTATTTTCAATCCCATACAATAGTGGTGTATACTGATATTCCACTTAGACCGGCTTTACATAAACCAGAAAAGTCTGGATGACCGATGTATTGGGCAGTGGAGTTAGGGGAGTACGACATTATCTATGAACCAAGATCCTCTCTCAAAGGGAAAGCAATGGCAGATTTCATTGTTAAATTTACTTACTCATATGTCTCCGATCAACAGGGGGCTAATTCAGAGCAACTCCAGGATGCTAGAGGAGCAATAAAAGTATCCCCGAGCAACTCCCTACAGTGAAATTTCCAGAAGGGATGACCACCGATCAACCAGAATCACCTGGTAAGGTGCGGGAAGAAAGGAAGAATAAGATATTTCATAAAGGGATTTTGTGAGACCAAGCATTTGATGATAATATCCCTATATGGAAAATATATATCGATAGATATTCGTGTGCAACAAGTATCGGGGCTGGATTTATTCTCAACAGTTTAGATGGGATAAATATAGAATATGCCCTATGTTTCACATTCCAGACTTCCAATAATGAAGCCGAGTATGAAGTCGTAATTGTGGGCCTCAACTTAGCTAAATCATTAAATGCAGAGCAAGTTGTGGTGTTCAGTGATTCGCAACTAGTGGTGAATCAGATGCTCAATCTTTACGCGGTAAAAGGGGAGTTCATGTCAAGGTACTTAACTAAATCTATGAAAATTGTATGCAATTTGGCAGCTGTCAAAGTGATTAGAAAGACTGGAGAATGAAAGGGCAGATACACTTGCTCGGTTAGCTTTGGCTATGCGTACCGAGATACGAAGAGCAATCCCCATTGAAGTACTTACAAGCAGAAGTATTAATAAAGATTTGATGGGAAATTTTACCATCACAGATATGGGACCTTCCTAGTTGGATCCCATCAGGGCTTATATTAAAAAAGGTACTTTACCAGTTGATCAACTTACAGCCAAGAGGTTGAAGTATAAGGCTGTCAGATATATCTTGAGCCATGGAGTTCTGTACAGAAGAGGCGTGATAGCTGGTCTGCAAAGGTGTGTTCATCCAGCATAAGCTAAAGATGTAATAGAGGAAATCCATGAAGGATGTTGTGGAGCTCATGTAGCGGGTAGAACTCTTTTACAGAGAATAAATATGCAGGGGTACTATTGGCTAATAATGCGTGCTGATTGTACAGCTTACGCTAAGAAATGCGACAAGTGTTAGTGATTTTCAGCTATACGAAGAACTTCTCAGGCGCTACTAATACTAATCACTTCACCTTGGCCATTCGCTATGTGGGGAATAGATTTAGTCGGACCTCTACAAATGACAAGAGGACGATTCAAGTATTTGGTGGTCGCTATTGATTACTTCACAAAATGGGTGGAAGCTGAACCTCTCAACGATATGGCCTATGAAAGGGTCTATCAATTCATCTGGAAGAATATTATTTACCGATTTGGTCTACCCTATGATTTTATCACCGATCATGGTACCCAATTTGATAATGACGAGTTGTACTGTCTACAGTCTAATATTCAAAAAATCCATTCTGCTCTAGGTCATCCCCAAAGTAACGACCAAATAGAGGTGAAGAACAGAACTCTATTGATTGGGTTGAAGAAGAGATTGGATTATGCTAAAGGAAATTGGATCGATGAGTTGCACTCAGTATTATGGGCCTACCGAATAACTCCTCGAACAGAAATTAGGGAATCTCCTTACATGCTGGCCTTTGGGAGTGAAGCTGTCATACCTACTGAATTAGGATTACCCACTCATAGAGTGCTTAACTTTAATTCCCCAATAAGTGATTTGATGAGGCATTTGGACTTGGATATGCTCGAAGAAGTCAAAGAAGAAGAAGAAGCAATCCGAAATACAACTTATCAGGAAAGGAATGCCATGTTCTATAATAAAAGGGTCAAGAAATGTGATCTCAAGGAAGGCGATTATGTGCTCAAGAAAGTAATTCAAAAACACAATAAGTTGGAAGCTAACTGGCACGGGCCCTATCGTGTCACAGCTGTTGTTTGACCTGGTACCTACAGAATAGAAACTCTTAAAGGGGAAGAATTCAAAAATGCTTAGAATGCAGAGCACCTGCGCAAATTCTATTAGCAATTACTACCCATATAGAATTTATTTCAGTATGAATGAAAATCATGATTTCTCCATTCTAATTATTTTGTTTTATATTTCGAAGTACTAGTGCTACACACTACACACAAAATTTTCCCATCAAAGTTGATCGGAAACAGCATAAAACACCAACAAAGTTGGTTGGCATCAAAGTTGATCGTCAACAGCATAAAACACCAACAAAGTTGGTCGGCATCAACAACCACCAACTAAAAGTTGGTTGGAATCAACATAACCACCAAGGTGGTAAAAACAATCGAACAAGGCAAGGCCTGTTTGATTATTGGTGACCCAAGTGGCATCTAAACTAGGCAAGAAGATGAGTAAAATATCCACTGCCTAGGAAACAGGACAATTATTTATTTAAATGATTGTTACAACTAAGCAAGAACATGGGAATCCCATTGCATAGGAATTTATGGGTGATAAGTCACTACAACTAGGCAAACACATGGGACAAAAGTTCCATTGTTTAGGCAATTAAATCAACATAGGGCAAACTGCCTATTCATGTATATATTTAGTGACTAACAAATACAACACTATTATAGTTGATCTCGCGTTATAAATAAAGATTGACAAGATAAACATCATAGAATGAATTTATTTCCATGGAAACAAAATTACAAAAAGATGATTTTTTAAACAATCACTAACGAAATACAAATAGCCTATTCTGTTAGTTTCTTTCCTTCAGATTTAGATACAGGATCCATTCCAGGCGGAGGATCATCTAAACCAAAAGAAGAGTTAATAAAGTTCAAATCCTGGAATATTCTGGTGTTGCTCATACTTAGTCGGTCAAGCAAATGTGGAGGTCGGAATATCTCAAAATAATCATGAAAATTATAATTACCAAGGTATTTGGAAATCAAACACTGAGGAATGGAACTAACTGGAATCCAACTAACATGTAGCTTGAACGGAGGTACTGGAAGATTAAGCAATCCAGGGTCACACCAGTCCCACATTTGCATTCATTGTTCAACTTTCATCACAGTTAGAGAATTCATCCATCCATATTTATACCCATCATTGTTTGATTGCTTCAATCTGGCATCAAGATGATACAAATCTTCATTGTATCCCCCCATCCAGAACTCTCTGAGTTGCTTGTGAAATTGATAAGTCGATCGCTCAACATGATGATGAAGCCTCTTCACCAAAATTTCTTTATTCTACAATACAGAAATCTGATTGGAAAGTTTTTCGGTAAGAGTTTGAAGTTTTGGGGACATCTCAGTTAGAGCTTGATTTTTTTCCCTTCAGTTGTGCACCTTGATTTTCTAAAGCTTGTTGAGTCCTAGTCTCTTCGATGCTACTCCGAACAGCTCTTGCGCTACCATGGGAAGTGGATGCAGGTTTGACTATCTTCAAAGCTTCTAATTCTTCCCTCAATGAGGCATTCTCAGTCTCTAAAAAGGAAAAACCTTCATCATTAACTGGGACCAGAGCTCCAAAAGAAGAAGAAGACTTTAACTATCTCATTTCTTCTCTTAAAGCTATATTTTCCTCCTCCAGCGTCTTAGCAAGATTTCTATGTTCCTCAATTTCAAGTTTTAGCATGCTCTCTCTCTTGTTATGGGCTGAGATAAATTTGTCATAACCCCGATTAGCGCTCAACTGTTGGTACTTTTTCTCATAACCTTCATGCAGAAGAGCAGTGGCTTCCTTGTGATGAAGTTGAAGTTCCTTAATTATTCCTTGAAGATCTTCAATCATTTCATAGTAAGCTACGTTATTTTATACGGCCCAATTAAGTAGACATTTTCAGTATCGGTAAGCATCAATTGCTCGCTCGGAGGCATCAGGTCCAAAAATATCAATTATTTATGCTTCAATAAAATCTGCACGACCAGCTTTGAAGTAATCAGTACACTTCTTCATCAACTTTGTATCATGAGCTGACAACAGTTCCATCCTGGCAATAAACTAGCAAGGAAAAGTAAAAACAGATCAACGATAGCATAACTATATTGAACAGTAAAGGAGAAATTCAAAATAAATAACAAAGTCCATTTTATTGATCATAAGAGAAGAGGGTAAAATAAAAGGTACAAAATAAAAGGGAAAACAGAGAAAAGCAACAAATGGCCGACTAACTTTACACCTTCTCCTTATTCCCTACAACATCCTCGGGTAGTTTTTAAAAAGGAATTGGTTGCTCGGGGGGCAGCTGGCGTTGCTCGATAGAAGTTATTGTCTGCTAAACTTGCTCGAAGGACTGAGGGACTGTGGCAGCAGGCATTTGTTAAACTATTAATAAAGAATATTCATCAAACCCAGCTTTATCTTCTTCTTCTTCTTCTTCTTTAATATCAGGAGGAGGGCCATGAACATGTCTCTGAAATAGTTCAGAATCCTCAGCATCGTGCAACTCCATCAACGCTGCAACCCATCCACCTCTAAAGAACTTTAAACTTGCATACTCCATTTGAGTAGAGGCAGCAGCTACAACTTTGTTCCACCCTTTATCCTAGGCAGAGCTAAAGGACTTCTTTACAACATCTTTTCTCTTCGCCCTCTCCGAGGAAGCATTTTCTCTAAGAAGATTTTCAGCAGATTTTACTTTTTGCTAAAGATCTTTCTTATGTCGTTTAGCCTCTTCAAGCTTTCCCTCAACTTCCACTTTGCTGGAAATAGCAACCTTCAATTTCTCCTCTGCCTCCTTGGAAGTATTTATAGCTTTTTGTCGAGCTATATCGGCCTCCTTGGCAACTTCCACAAATTTTTATTGAGCTATCTTAGCAGACTTGATTTTATTTTCCAAGCAATTTTATTATCCTCGTACTTCTGTTGGAACTCCACCAAAGATTTTGACAACCCTGCAAGGGATTCTTCTACTCCACTAGAAGAAGTCGTAGCTTTGATAACCTCATCCTTCTCCAGAATATTATTAAAATAACCCAAAAACTATAAGATGAAGAGAAGCTCAAATCAGAATATAAACATTGTACGAAGAATCAAAATGACAAGTATAATGACACTTACTGATGCAAGGTGTTGGACTGCCAAGTCAGTGACCTTCTCCCAAGGAGTAGAAGTCTTAGCGTCTTGACAGTCAGGAAGAGTTCTAGACCAGATCAATTGCTTGGCTAAGCCAGGAGTAATGAGTGCTGGAGAACTAGCTCTCAAAGAAGGTATCTCAACCCCAGTAGGTTGAGCAACAGCATCCATGGGCTTCTCAGCAAGACCCCTTCTCAATCTTCTCAAAGGAGCAGCTTCAATCAAAGGTGATGTCTCTTCTTGAATAACAACAACCCCTTCAATCAAAGGTGCTGCCTCTTTTGGAGTAATAGGGGGCTTCTTTCTGACTTCCTTGACAATCATGACTGCTCCTGTAGATGGAGCAATACCCTTTTTCTTAGTCCTTTTAGCTGAAATATCTTCTTTGGTCTTTTTCGCCCGATCAACACCAGGCACAACCTTGGCAAATAGATTAGTCATTCTCCTCTTCTTCCTCATCAGGTCAGCAATAGAAGTACCCAAATTGTAGGAATATTCTTTAACAATTGAAGAAGATGATGGAGCCTACTCGAGATCAATCACTAAAGGAGGAGCAAGAGGTCGAGCAATAAAAGAAGAATTGGTATTCTTATATCTCAACAAATAGGAAGCAGACCTCACGTGCTCCCCAATAATTGGTTGATGCAAACTCCAGATGAGCTTTAAATCTTTTATACTAATATCACTATCTTTTTGGGATTTTCTTTCACTATCAAATGCAAAACAAAAAGTAAATGTCAGTGACACATTTTATCAAACAAAAATAGAGATAATTTGAAAAACAAAACAACCTATCCCATTGCCATAAAGTGGACATCTGGGACCTTGGTACACGTCTTTCCCCTTTAGTGGGGGCGTTGCCATTTTTCATCACTACCCCATGTTCAAAATAATCCCTATTAGAATCAGGGAGATTGACAACTAAAGCTCTGTTAGAAAACCTAGTTTTTAAATAAAAGGTGGTGTCGCTGGTGACCCATTTATAACAGTACATAATTTCTGGAATCCCTATACGAGTTCCATGAATGTGATTCAATATATGTATGCCATTAACTACTCTCCATGAATTTGGAACTACTCTTGCAGGAATAATATCAAAATATTGTCAAATTTCCAAGCACATGGGATTAGGCGGGAAAGAAAAAACACATTCGTCTACAAAAATAAAGGGAAACTAGTGTCCCTCAACAAGAGAAAATAAATCAGAAGGGCAAGGAGGTTCTTCGAAAATAACCCAAGAAGGAATCCCAAAGTCATCCCTAAAAATATCCAACGATTCGATGAGGTAAACTATGATGGCTAAAATAAATAAAGAAGAAGGAAGGAAGAAGTTCTTATAGAAAATTAAGAAATCAGCTAAGGCAGATGACAGAAAAAATGATCGTAAGAAGAAAAGTGAGAAGATAAAGAGTTTGGAAATCTAAATACCAAAAAGTAGAAGACATTATGATTTTATCGCCTTTAAATACGTTGCTTTGGAAAACGGGAGATGTAATGATCACAAAGTACGACGATTGCATTTTCGGCGGCTAATCAAGGAAAAAGACGCAAGTACCCAAGCGTTCGTCAAAAATTCAAAATATTTACAAGTTTGCCATTTCGCACTCAAAACTATTAAGCTAAGTGGAAAATTTTACAAGTGTTGAAGGTCTGTGATTAAAAAAGACATGATGAATATTCCCGAGCAACTTTTGGGTATAATGTTACACACTCTCGTATCCAACCTCAACTGTGAAATATTGGGGTCTTCTATTGATACAAACATTAGTCAGTTAACGTGGACTAGTTATATGAAGACACATGTCTTCCAGAGTGGTATTAATATATGCACCGAGCAACTTAAATCACCAAGCTACTCAGCGTACCGATCAACTTACTGGGAAAATTAAATGACCAAGACAGATTCAATGTTTATTCTTTACCATGTACAAATGTATATGCATATTTAATAATGACACATTACCTATTCGCAAAGATATCCCAAGGGATATAAATACCTTGTAAATACCCTCATGGCAGGGTAAGCTATCATAAGCAGACATAATTGAGATCAAGGCAAAATACCCAGTAATACAAGACAGTGGACGTAGGCCATTTCAATAAGGCTGAACCACTTTAAAAACCTTTTGTCTTATTTCTTTACTCATACTTATCTATGATTAATTAATTAGATCAAATCTAGTTTTTTACATCAACACACATATATATAGTCCTTGATTCTATATAAAACTTTTCCGCTCATGTACCAAGACTTTCAGTTTAACATTTAATATCCCTTTATTATAGGTATAGTTCTCACTAGAACCTATAATTTACTTTCGTGTTTACCCGGATATAATTTTACTAGAAGAAGAATAACATCTTATTTATCTTACGCTTTACACTAATTAAAGTTCTATGAAATCACATCTTCATATACAAGCAACAAATATATCTATACCTATTACCATCATAAGTATAATAACCGTCCCACTGAGCTATAACTTGAGGATGCAGGCTCATAGTGCCTATTCGCATTAGGGTTTACTCAATCAACCATGGTACCAAGCCATACTCACTCATGGTCATGATGAAATTACTAAATGGTGGAGGCGGTCATATTCCCTCCTGAAGGTGGAATAAATCTATCGCACTCGTATGTGGGACGATATGACCTAGGGATATACTCTCACCGCTCCTCAAGCCAGGGGATTCACCCACATCGCGCAACTTTCCTGGATCGCACTAGAGAAAATATATACCTGGCTGTACATCCCTATGCCCGGGGAAGCTTGTGGAACCAGCCTCTAAAGTACAAATATATCTATCACATATAGATATATTTATTCGTATCATGCCATATATACTGTAGCAACAATGTACATATATAATCTATATCACTTCGCAATATATTAAGACTAAAGCTGTCAAACTCCTATAACGATAGCCAATAACCCGAATATACTAATTCGCATCAATTAAATAAGTATACTAACTACTTTTCTTAATTCCATAGGTATCGCATCACCTATACTAGTAGTCATCAATAGACGTATAGGACAACTGTTTAATTCTCGTTAGCCCGTATCCTAAATTCCATCCTAATCACATCCAAGGATTAACTCAATTTCAATCGGTCCATATTTATCCTAACCGCATAAATATATCTACATACGTTTGCCGAATAATTATCTCGAATGTCTCTCGTCCTAAACATTTGTTAGGTCCACACCCTGGATTGTACCCTGAACTAACCCGAGGTTAATATACAGCTCCTCAAGTCCTTTAGGTCATAACCATCTATAATACACTAGTTAATAAGGTCCCTAGGCTTTAAACCCGAAAAGAAAAAGGAGCAAAAAAATCCTTATCTTGGGGTAGAAATAGAGTATCGGTCGATCGTCCCCTGACCCCGGTCGATCGCGTTTCTCGATTTTACCTTGTGAGCCAACCAGTAGGATTTTCCCATTTTACCCGGTCGATCGGCTTCCTGGCCTCGGTCTACCGATCATACCAAATATTTCGGCCATTGTCCATTTCGGACGAAACCTAAATCCCCAAATACCCAATATATCAACCCAACCTCCATTTTTATTGTTTCTAATCTTAACAAAAAACATTACAATCATCTAAACACTGATTTATAACTAACACATCAATTATTTGGGGGTTTAAATAAGTTTTCTTAGATTTGAACCCTAAATCATTAAAACTCCAATTATATCATTTCTTCCCATTTCAATCCACATATACACACCATTAACATGGTTTTAACACTAGAAGCCATCAAGAGATAACAACACACCTATTTGTGAATTCAAAATCCAATTTTCCCAATTTATTTCAAGGGTTCTAAATTTATCTAGTTTACACCAACTATGATATGAGATACACACTCAAGTGAATAAAGCAAGTAAACACTTGCCTCGTGGATAAAATCTGATGACCTCGAGTCGAATCCCACAGAGCTTGGGCTGAAATCCCCTTTCTTCTTCTTCTTCTTCTTCTTCTTCTTCTTCTTCTTCTTCTTCTTCTTCTTCTTCTTCTTCTTCTTCTTCTTCTTCTTCTTCTTTCTTTCTTTCTTTATTTATTTATTTTCTCCTCCTTTCTCTCACTCTCTCGTGCCTTTATAAGAGAGCATAAGGGTTTACCCCTTATAAACCCAAAAAGTACATGTTTACTTAATTGTGAGTCCCTACTAGTCCAAAAATTCTCGGAACCTAAACACTACCCCCGGATACTCTATTCTGACTATTTGGCCATTTCAAAACTAACCGTACACTCGAAATCCACATCCAAGTCACTTAACTAAAATTCACTAATTAAACCCAACACATCTCAATACGGGTTTTCCAATTTAATATAATATCCTTTTTCTCTTTACCCAACTGCGACATATAATAAAATAATCTAACTCATTCACTTAGTTCCAAAAGTAAATGTAACTCACATCAGTAAACATCTAATCACTCATAAACTCCAAAAATTATTATTCAGAGTAATTCCTCAAATCTCCAAATTACACCCACTTATGAAATTTAAATATCCATAAAAGTACGGGGTATTACAAAAGACTAGAACCAAAGTCACATTCATTTATTGAAATCTCATTGAATAAAAAACTCATATTACAAATTTTATTTTAAGTACTTTCATTATTGTACCTTGTACTACAAATTCAGATTTGTTTGAAGCTTGGTTAGAAGCTTCGGTTGTCACGATGCTCGGTTTTACCCGTACTTGGATCTCATTGTAAACGATGATTGGTTCCTACCCGCAATTAGGCCACGGGATTTAAAGCTCAGAGTTAGCTTGCAAACGATTTTATGAGGTGGTTTGATACTACCGACAAGTGGATCAGGTTTAGTGAAGGCCAAATGAGATGGGGGGCTCTAGGCGTATGGGCGTAGGCCGAGATTTGGCCGAACCACGTCAAATTTCAATGTAATTTATTTTTTGCACTTACTTTTATTTATTTGCTTGTGCTTGTTTACTTTTATATTTTCAACACTTATATTTGCAAATTAATTAACTCCGAAATTTGCCAAAATTATTTTCAGATTAAAATAATCATTTTTAAAGTAAATAATTTAATCCAGAATATTAATTAATATTAAATACGAAAATTGATTAAATATTTTTTGGGTGAGATAATCCAAAATTTAACTTGTTTAAATTTATTGATAGTATTTATTTGATGTCATTGTTATAATCATTTAAGATTTATTGATCTAAAATTTGTTCAAGAGTTTTAAATTAAATATTTTCTAAAATTTTAATTTGACCCAAAAAGGTTGCAAAATCCCAATTCACTCCCCCCCCCCCCCCTCTTGGGTATTTTTTTGGGCAACAATACACACACACACACACACACACACACTAACATTCTCCTCAAACTCAAGATAGATAAGTGTTGGACAATTTGAGTTGGAAACTAAGTCTTGAAATTGTCCCGAGGATGACCTTTGGTGAAGATATTAACAGTATGATTACAAAAGTAGCGGAGAGTAAATGAATAGTACCCGTAAAACATGTTGATGAACAAAATGACGATCAATCTCAATATGTTTGGTTCGTTTATGAAAGACGTCATTGTGAGAAATCTGAATAGCACTTTGACTGTCACAACAGAGGACATATGCAATAGAGGAAGATACTCTCATATCTTCAAGTAACCAACGAAGCCAAAGAAGTTCCTATGTAGTATCCACAAGAGCACGATATTCATCTTCTGTACTCGATCGAGAAGTGATAGATTGTTTCTTGCTTCTCCATGAAATAAATGAGTCACTTAAGAATAAAAGTAGCTAGTAGTAGAACAAAGGTTAGTAGGATTTCTAACCCAATCAACATCTGAATATGCACATAAAATCAAGGAAGATTAAGTAAAAAATGAATACCATAAAACATAGTGCTTTTGATGCAGCGAAGAATACAGAGATCATCATAATAGTGAGTGGATCGAGGGGTTGATAAATAATGACTAAAAATATGAACTACGTAGAAAATGTCTGGGCATGTAATTGTGAAATAGACCAAATCGCCTACTAATTGGTGATATAGACTAGCATCACTGAGGAGAGTATCATCAAAAGCAGTGAGTCTGATAGTGGGATCAATTGGAGTAGGAGTTGTTTTACAATCAGTAAAACATGCGAGCTAAAATATCATAAGAATATTTAGCTCGAGAAAGATAATATCAATTGGAATCAGAAAGAACTTCAAGTCCAATCAAATAGTTGAGTCAATCAAGATCCTTCATGTTAAAATAACAACTAAGAGATGCTTTGAGATCAGTATTACCATTAACATCATCGCCAGTAACGACGATGTCATTCATAAAAAGAGTAGTATTAAAAAGGGTTTACGAATAAAGATCCCAGAATCATAAGAACTTGCGATCAATCCCTATTTTTTAATTATGGATATAAATTTGGCAAACTAAGCTCGGGGGACTTTTTTAAGACCATGGAGAGCCCGATGAAGCTTACAAACTTGAGATGATGAATGACTATAACCTGGAGATGGTTTCATATAAAATTCCTCAGTATGATCACCGTGTGACACCACGACTAATTAAATACCGGGTAGCTACTCCTTTATTAAATTAATACAAAATGCCAAGTTGGTTCAGTTAATAGCATCACTGTCGAAAACATTTTAATGATTACTAACCACCTAGTATTTAAAAAGTAAGTTGTCAAATTTTAAATTAAATCTGATTAACATGCAATAAAAGAATTATGAAAGAATAACATAATCATTCACCATAAAGTCTCAATAAAGTAACCAACAATTAATAATAAGTCCGGAGGAAAACTCCTCACAATAATCCCACAAACTGAAATAAATAAAATAGTGTATCCTGAATTAATTACATGCCAAAAATCTGAATAACTGAAATATGAAATGTCTCTAATAGAAATGGGCGACATGCCCTACAAATGATGAAAACTGAATAGAGTCAAGACAAAAGAAGCGTCTACTAGCAAGGCCCTGTAACTTCCACAAACAGCTACAGCTCGTCACCTGAATGGAAATCCTATGTATGGTGTCCTTGTGGCTGGGCACCTAAAAGGTTTTTACAAAAATAGATTTGAAAGCAAACGGGTCAGATCCCGAAAGTGGAGAGTATTTTAAAAATAGCAAGCGCTTTAATAACATTAAAACAAAGAATGCAAAATACATGTTAGGACGTGCTCTCACATGAAATACTCACCTCTCGTCTAATCGTGCACTCCTAACGTACAGTACCCATCTAAGTGGTATTTATCTAACTAAACCGACATAAGTTCTAACCCATCTACTCGATTCATAACATGAATTCCCAATGTTATCACTTGAATAGATAGCTTTACTTAAACTCGGAATCTCAATTATTAGCATTACCATTTACTGGAGGTTATCCCCTTATTTATCTTCTCAAGGAGTTACTATAAATTATTCTCATAATTAAACATGACAAGTCTGTTCATTTAACCATATATCATTCACATCATACATATACAATACAAGCACCCCGAGACTAAGTTGCGGTGCACACATACTCTGCTATCCATCCCGGTACATCACGTACATAAGGATCACTCATTCCAAATCTCTCAGGAATCGTTCTCAGATAACAACAATTACAAACAATGGAGGCGAACACAGTCACATCACATGGGTCACACACATACCTACGCTCCCATGATCAGCAGAATTATTAACTGCCCAATAAGTCCTTCTCTGACCTATGTCCTCGAGGTACCAATCTATATCCCCCCGTAGGCACACAAAGAATAGATGTCCCTAAGCGAACGCAAACCTCCCGTGATAGCAAGCATGGTAGGTATGTCATACACATAAAATTATATATACTAAGCATGCACACTTCTTAGTAATTACCATAATTTATTAGAGGTATACTTCTCATTCTCATACCAACTTATAATGTCACACAAATCATATGTCCGGTTTACATGTATTTAAATCATTAATTATCCTCGCATCGTGATTAGTCACTCGCGCCCTAATCCACAACGATCGTTTGGTTCAAATCACACTTCTATATTTCACTCCTCAATATATACCAAATATCCCAACTATATCAATTAGTCATCAAGGGAATGTTATCTCTACAATTAAACAAGGTTACGGGACACTAGAAATCAATTCAGGCCAAAAAGGCCAATCTGTCAACTCGTTAGAAGTCTCGTTCGAACGAGGTCGTTCGAACGAGAGTTCATTCGAACGAAGTGGGCATCTAACGAACATCCAACTCGTTAGAAGGAAAACTATCAACTCGTTAGAAGCTTGTTCGAACGAGCTCGTTCGAACGACCTGGGCAGGCCTTCTAACGAGGTGACAGTTTCGAGCCCAGAATTCTCCTATCTCGTTTTTCCCAATTTTCTTCATATCTAATATCATCTAAACATCATTCCAACAGTAGTTCAAGGTTTCTAATCATTACTAAACATACTTAGGTCGTATTTTAACATATTTATGGGGTCAATTCACCCTAAACCACATCTAATTATCAAATCTCCCCAATTTTCCCCAAACCTCAAGAATATGAACCCTAGAAATTTAAAGTCATCAATTTCCCTTAATAAATCCGTTTTTGGTAACATGAAAGATATATTTCCAACAGTATAATCATCCAAACACAATTCTACATACAATCTCTTTATCAAAACATGAGTTTCTAATTCCAATTTCATGGGTTTTTGTCATTCTCCCAAAACAATGCAATTATATAAATTTCTACGCATGGAAGAAGCATTCGTTGTAAATAACGTAATTAAACAACTTGCCTTGGATTTTTCGTTGAATTTGGTGTTGAATGCTAAATGTAGGTTGCTCTTTCTCCTTTTCTCCCAAGGTTGGAGGTTGAAGATGGGGTTAGGGTTCTCTCTTTGGGAACTCTCTTAACTTCTCATGAAACCCCCGTAGCCCTCTAATCAGTTAATTGCTGGTAATGGGTTAGTGGGTCATTAAATTTTCTATTTTAAACTCCTAAATTCGTTAGTCATAAATCCAAAAATTCCAAAATTACCAAACTACCCTTTTAAGTTGTCGGTATGGCCTAAAAATGCCCCGGGACCCAAACTAAACCCCCGGCTAGTGTTTTCTGACTATTTCGACCCTTCCGGACACGTTGGCGCACTCAAAATGACCATACGGTTGATAAAAATAAAATTCACTTTTTAATTAAATAATGTTCCTGGCTCGACTGTCACACGAGTCCCAACAAAATTTCCAAATTGCCGTATTTCTATCTCGCGACAATTTTAATATTCTCAATATTCATATATTGCCATATATACGCATTATAATCAAATACCAACTCACATCTCGTTAGTATTTTATCCGGATTAATTCTCAATTAATACACATTTAATTCAATTAATCCCATAAATAAATATCAATAAAAGCACGGGGTATAACATACTTCCCCCCTAATAACAGAATTTCATCCCGAAATTCGGAACTAGAAGGTACCTGGTAAGAACAACTCTGGATAAAGTTCGTGCATCTCATCCTCGCGCTCCCATGTGGATTCCTCGGCATTATGATGCCGCCACTGAACACGTACTAACGGGACTATCTTTGACCGCAGTTTCCGCTCACTTCGGTCCAAAATAGCAATCGGCCCCTCCTCGTAGGAGCTATCAGGCTGGAGATCGATGTCCTCCAAAGCAATGTGAGAATGAGCCAAATCGTCCCTAAGATATTTCCTTAGCGAGGAAATATGAAACACATCATGAATCCTGTGTAAATGCTACGGTAACCCAAGTCTATAAGCAACATACCCAATCCGCTCGATGATAGGAAATGGCCCCACATATCTCGGTGCCAACTTCCCCTTCTTCACAAATCGTATAATCCCCTTCATAGGAGATACTCTGAGTAAAACTTGGTCCCCCACTTGGAACTCCCTGAAGAACCTCTTCGCATCAGCATAGCTATTCTGTCGATCTTGAGCTACCCGAATGCGACTCCGTATCAATTCTATTCTCGTCGAAGTATCCTGAATCACTTCCGACCCAAGTAGTTTGTTGTCCCCCACCTCCAACCAACATGCTGGGGAACGACAAGGTATACCGTACAATGCCTCAAATGGAGCCATGCCAATGGTGAACTGGTAGGAGTCATTGTAAGCAAACTCCACCAGTGGAAGATACTGCTCCCATCCACCCCCAAAATCAATGATGCACATACACAACATGTCCTCCAACATTTGGTTTGTACGCTCGGTTTGCCCGTCGGTCTGCGGGTGATACGCCGTACTCAACCGCAATTCCGTGCCCATGGCCTCCTGAAAACTCTCCTAAAACCGTGAAATAAATATCTTGTCTCTGTCAGACACGATATTTAGGGGCACACCGTGAAGTCTCACTATTTCTGCAATAAAGAGCTGGGCATACTGTCCCGTAGTGTAGTCGGTCCTTACGGGTAGAAAATGAGCGACTTTGGTCAACCTGTCCACAATTACACAAATGGAGTCGTGACCCCTCTCTGACGTAGGTAACCCCGTGATAAAGTCCATGGATATGCTCTCCCACATCCACATCGAGACCTCTAACGGCTGTAGAAGTCCTGCCGGTCTCTGATGATCCACTTTTACCAGCTGACAAGTGGCGCATTTAGAAACAAACACGGCGATATCTTTCTTCATCCCGCTCCACCAATACTGTCGTCTCATGTCTTGATACATTTTGTCCCCACCGGTATGTACCACGAATCGTGAGCCGTGTGACTCTGCCATCACCTCGTGTCGCAATTCCTCCCCTTCCGGAACTACCAGTCTCCCATTGAAGCGTAATCCCCCGTCTAAGCTAACGGTATAGGATTCGGCTCCCTCTGCTAGTAACCGAACTATCTGCTCCTGACAGAACGAGTCATTTGCCTGTGCCTTTACCACCTTCGTGACAATCTGCGGTGTAACAGTCATCACAGACATTAACGATCTGGCCACTGCATCCTGGTGTCCCAACTCTTTCCACTTTGCCTTCCACACCCCTGCCACCTCATCTACTGGCCTACGGCTCAACGCGTCTGTTACTACGTTAGCCTTCCCCGGGTGATATTGGATATCAAACTGATAATCCTTCACAAACTCAAGTCACCTTCGCTGCCGCATATTCAACTCCTTCTGCGTGAATAGGTACTGTAGGGACTTGTGGTCCGTGAACAATCGAAACTTCTTCCCCAAGAGATAATGTCTCCAAATCCGAAGGGCAAACACCACTGCCGCTAATTCCAAGTCGTGGGTGGGGTAATTCTTCTCGTGAGGCTTAAGCTTACGGGAAGCATAAGCTATGGCCTGACTCTCTTGCTGCAATACACCTCAAAGTCCTTGCAAGGACGCATCGGTGTAAACTAGATACTCAACTCCCGATCTCGGCAGTGCTAACACAGGTGCTGAGGTCAACTTATCCTTCAACTCATCGAATGCCAACTGAAAGGCATCACTCCAGATGAATGGCACACCCTTACGAGTCAGATGTGTCAAAGGAACCGCTATCTTGGAGAAACCCCGAATGAACCTCCTGTAGTATCCTGCTAGGCCCAAGAAACTACGGATCTCAGTCGGTGTCGTGGGCTGTCCCCACTCCCTTACCACGGATACCTTCCCCGGATCAACAGATATCCCCCGGTCGGAAATAATATGCCCTAAAAACTGAACCTCCTTCAGCCAGAATCCGCACTTCTCATATTTTGCATACAGCTCGTTCTAACGTAACGTCTGCAAAACCTGTCTCAAATGCTCGGCGTGCTCCTCTTCTGTCTGGGAGTAAACCAGTATATCATCAATGAAGACAATGACGAACTGATCTAGGAACTCTCTAAACACTCTATTCATCAAGTCCATAAACACGGCTGGAGCATTAGTTAACCCAAAAGGCATAACCCGAAACTCGTAGGAACCATATCTTGTTAATAAAGCAGTCTTTGAGACGTCCTCTTCCCTGATACGCAACTGATGGTATCCCGATCGCAAATCAATCTTTGAGAAGAAAGAAGCTCCTCTCAGCTGGTCGAATAAGTCATCGATTCGGGGCAACGGATACTTATTCCGTATCGTGACCTTATTCAACTCCCGGTAATCTACACACAACCTCAATGATCCATCCCTCTTCTTTACGAACAACACAGGGGCACCCCACGGTGAGGTACTCCTCCGAATAAATCCCTGACCCAACAACTGCTCAATCTGAACCTGTAACTCTCTCATCTCAGCTGGAGCTATACGGTAAGGTGCGCGGGCAATAGGCCGAGTGCCCGGTGTCAAATCGATCACAAAATCTATCTCTCTACTCTGAGGTAATCCAGGTATATCCTGAAATACATTGGCAAACTCTCGAACAACCGGAATCGAATCAAGTGGTATCACCACTTCTTTAGAGGTCTCCTCCTATATATAGTACAAATGAGTGGACTATCCTCCCTCAGGACGAGGCATCGCCACCAAAAACATCTCCTGCCCGGGAATGGCAAAGATAATGCTCCTACTAAAACAATCAATCATGGCTCGGTACGCAACTAGCCAATCCATACCAATAATGGCATCATACTCGGTCATCTCTAACACTAACATATCCGCGGGTAAAGTAAACCTCCCGATCTCTATACTCACGCCTCTACATACAAGTGAAATCACGGAACCCCTACTCAACGGCGATTCTACACAAGTAACCGTACTCTCGACGGTGCCTAACAACCCAATGGTGCATGCAAATCTCATAGCAATGAAACAATGTGTAGTCCCCGTGTCAAATAAAATACGCCCCATAATCCCATGAATAGAGAACATACCCTCAATGTCTGGTGGATCCTGTGGGGCTGCGACCTACAGGAGCTGATACACTCTCCCATACTGAAGTTGTCCCTCCTGAACTGGGACTGCTGGAATGGGTGGTAATGCTGCCATCTGTGGTGGTGCCGGGAGGGCGGCGGGAAACATAGGCCTCTGCGGCTCCTGTCGAGCACCTTGCTGCTGCTGCTGCGGGGCCCTACCCCTATCTGGACAATCCTGGCGTTTGTATCCAGTCTTGCCACAAACATAACACTTCCCCGGGAAGTTCCCCCCTCTCTATCCCTGCTGCCCTCGGCCCTGGTGGTCGTTACCATTCCTCCCCTGGCCTTTTTAGCCCTGCTAAAACTGTTGTTGACCATTCTGACCCTGCTGGCCCTGATGGCCGTTCGGACCCTGATGGCCCTGCCTAAAACCTCCCTGTCCGTGCCTGAAACTCCCCGATCTGAACCTCTTATGATCCCCCTGCTGGGAACCCTAGTCACCCTGCCTCTGCCCCTGAGTAGATTGTGCCCCACTGGCACCATTTCCTCCAGTCTTGCCCTGATGGCTGGAATCTCCTGATCTCTTGCTCTCAGCCATGTGAAAGCAGTGATCCTGGCAGTGTAACAGTGCAGCGTTAACCACGTCAGAATAAGTGGCCAATGAGAGGTTCCCCAATAAATGCTGACGGATCCTCCATGTCAATCCATCTGTAAACTTCTGGATCTTCTTCTCCTATGTCGGTATTTCATCCGGAACAATATTCAGTAGATTAGTGAATTCGGCCTCATACTCGGCCACAGTCCTTCACTCCTGTCTGAGATTCATTAACTTCCTCCTCATTTCCGTGTGAACGGTTGACGGAAAATACTTGCGGTCAAACCGCACCCAAAACTCCTGTATCGTGAGAGTATCTCTCTCCTCCCCGGTGGTAATAGACTCCCACCACTGCAGTACAGATCCCACTAGCTTGAAAGTAGCTAGTACCTGCTTCTGAACATCAGTGCACTCATACATCCTCAAGTGCCTCTGAATGTCTTTCCTCCACTGACTTGAAACCACAACATCGGAGCTACCTGCGAACTCCGGCGGGTGCGCTTTCTGAAAAGCATCACGTACACGTTCCCAAGTAGACGGGAATGCATGTGCCTGAACTGGCGCGGCTATTGGCGCCTGGGGTGGTGCCTGCTGTACAACTGCTAGAGCGACATTTACCGCTTGGGCTACAATGGCTGCAACCTCAGCGGCATTCATGGTGCCCTGTACTGGTGCTGGCTGGGGCTCTGGCTGTGCATCCCTAGGAACCCGTGGTGCACGTCGTGAAGGTATCTGAAATAAGAGTAAGGTCTATAAGTTCGCAGTTATAAACCCAAAATAGCTGAAGAACGAAGCATACATAAAAGAATACAACAGTCCTAAAATATAGGGCTCTACATCAAAGAAAGCTCAGCGAAAACATAATAAGCCGTACAGATCCTAAAGGACACTAGAACCTGATGCTCTGATACCACCTGTGACACCCCGACTAATTAAATACCAGGTAGCTACTCCTTTATTAAATTAATACAAAATGCCAAGTTGGTTCAGTTAATAGCATCATTGTCGAAAACATTTTAATGATTACTAACCACCTAGTATTTAAAAAGTAAGTTGTCAAATTTTAAATTAAATCGGATTAACATGCAATAAAAGAATTATGAAAGAATAACATAATCATTCACCATAAAGTCTCAATAAAGTAACCAACAATTAATAATAAGTCTGGAGGAAAACTCCTCACAACATCCCACAAACTGAAATAAATAAAACAGTGTATCCTGAATTAATTACATGCCAAAAATCTGAATAACTGAAATATGAAATGTCTCTAATAGAAATGGGTGACATGCCCTACAAATGATGAAAACTGAATAGAGTCAAGACAAAAGAAGCGTCTACTAGCAAGGCCCTGTAACTTCCACAAACAGCTACAACTCGTCACCTAAATGGAAATCCTATGTATGGTGTCCTTGTGGCTGGGCACCTAAAAGGTTTTTACAAAAATAGATTTGAAAGCAAACGGGTCAGAGCACGAAAGTTGAGAGTATTTTAAAAACAGCAAGTGCTTTAATAACATTAAAATAAAGAATGCAAAATACATGTTAGGACGTGCTCTCACATGAAATACTCACCTCTCGTCTAATCGTGCACTCCTAACGTACAGTACCCATCTAAGTGGTATTTATCTAACTAAACCGACTTAAGTTCTAACCCATCTACTCGATTCACAACATGAATTCCCAATGTTATCACTTGAATAGATAGCTTTACTTAAACTCGGATTCTCAATTATTAGCATTACCATTTACTGGAGGTTATCCCCTTATTTATCTTCTCAAGGAGTTACTATAAATTATTCTCATAATTAAACATGACAAGTCTGTTCATTTAACCGTATATCATTCACATCATACATATACAATACAAACACCCCAAGACTAAGCTTTGGTGCACACATACTCTGCTATCCATCCCGGTACATCACGTACATAAGGATCACGCATTCCGAATCTCTCAGGAATCGTTCTCAGATAACAACAATCATAAACAATGGAGGGGAACACAGTCACATCACATAGGTCACGCACATACCTACGATCCCATGATCAGCAGACTTATTAACTGCCCAATAAGTCCTTCTCTGACCTATGTCCTCGAGGTACCAATCTATATCCCCCCGTAGGCACACAAAGAATAGATGGCCCTAAGCGAACGCAAACCTCCCATGATAGCAAGCATGGTAGGTATGTCATACACATAAAATTATATATACTAAGCATGCACACTTCTTAGTAATTACCATAATTTATTAGAGGTATACTTCTCATTCTCATACCAACTTATAATGTCACACAAATCATATGTCCGGTTTACATGTATTTAAATCATTAATTATCCTCGCATCGTGATTAGTCACTCGCGCCCTAATCCATAACTATCGTTTGGTTCAAATCACACTTCTATATTTCACTCCTTAATATATCCCAAATATCCCGACTATATCAATTAGTCATCAAAGGAATGTTATCTCTACAATTAAACAAGGTTACGGGACAAAGGAAATCAATTCAGGCCAAAAATGCCAATCTGTCAACTCGTTAGAAGTCTCGTTCGAACGAGGACGTTCGAACGAGAGTTCGTTCGAACGAAGTGGGCATCTAACGAACATCCAACTCGTTAGAAGGCAAACTATCAACTCGTTAGAAGCTCGTTTGAACGAGCTCGTTCGAACGACCTGGGCAGGCCTTCTAACGAGGTGACAGTTTCGAGCCCAGAATTCTCCTATCTCGTTTTTCCCAATTTTCTTCATATCTAATATCATCTAAACATCATTCCAACAGTAGTTCAAGGTTTCTAATCATTACTAAACATACTTAGGTCGTATTTTAACATATTTATGGGGTCAATTCACCCTAAACCACATCTAATTATCAAATCTCCCCAATTTTCCCCAAACCTCAAGAATATGAACCCTAGAAATTTAAAGTCATCAATTTCCCTTAATAAATCCGTTTTTGGTAACATGAAAGATATATTTCCAACAGTATAATCATCCAAACACAATTCTACATACAATCTCTTTATCAAAACATGAGTTTCTAATTCCAATTTCATGGGTTTTTGTCATTCTCCCAAAACAATGCAATTATATAAATTTCTACGCATGGAAGAAGCATTCGTTGTAAATAACGTAATTAAACAACTTGCCTTGGATTTTTCTTTGAATTTTGTGTTGAATGCTAGATGTAGGTTGCTCTCTCTCCTTTTCTCCCAAGGTTGGAGGTTGAAGATGGGGTTAGGGTTCTCTCTTTGGGAACTTCTCCTAACTTCTCATGAAACCCCCGTAGCCCTCCAATCAGTTAATTGCTGGTAATAGGTTAGTGGGTCATTAAATTTTCTATTTTAAACTCCTAAAATTCGTTAGTCATAAATTCAAAAATTCCAAAATTACCAACCTACCCTTTTAAGTTGCCGGTATGGCCTAAAAACGCCCCGGGACCCAAACTAAACCCCCGGCTAGTGTTTTCTGACTATTTCGACCCTTCCGAACACGTTGGTGCACTCAAAATGACTATACGGTTGATAAAAATAAAATTCACTTTTTAATTAAATAATGTTCCTGGCGCGACTGTCACACGCGTCCCAACAAAATTTCCAAATTGCCGTATTTCTATCTCGCGACAATTTTAATATTCTCAATATTCATATATTGCCATATATACGCATTATAATCAAATACCAACTCACATCTCGTTAGTATTTTATTCGGATTAATTCTCAATTAATACACATTTAATTCAATTAATCCCATAAATAAATATCAATAAAAGTACGGGGTATTACACACCGTTGAGGAAGGCAAACTTCCCAAATAAAATTCTCCCTCGATACGTTCCTAAAAAAATGAATTCGGGCGGATTCTTCCCCCAACTAACGAAAAGATCTTGTTGGAATTTCCACTTCATCTGAAATAAATTCCACTTACGAGTTGCATACATAACAATAAGACTATGGACTGAGGTCAAGCGAGCAAAGGGTGAAAAAGTTTATTGACAATCAATGACACACTACTGAGTGTATCCCGTGTAACCAGACAAGCTTTACATCGTTCCAGTGATCCATCTGAATGAGTTTTGATTTTATAGACCCATTTTCATTGAATAATTCTCTTTTGAGGAGGAAGATCAATGAAATCCCAAGTGCGGAATTGATGTAATGTATGTATTTCTTCTGTCATGGCATGCTTCCATTGAGGATTAAAACTTTCTTCTTTGTATGTTTGAAGTTCAAGATGGGAAAACATAGTAGAGAAGCACTGGTAATCATGGAGGTGGGGAGTGCGTTCTTTTATTTGAATAGAATGACAAAGAGGTGGGTTAGGGTCAGTGACTGAAGGTACAGTAGGACCATTTACAGGTTCATTAGGATAAGATGATGTTAGGATATCAGATTCAGGACTAGTTTTATGGGGAGAGGAAACAATGTCATTTGTTAGAGATGAGTCGAATGTGGGAAATTCAGATGTGACATTAGTATTAGGAGGGGTGTCAAGATCATCAAGGAAGATATTGATGGTGGGATCAGTGAAGAATGGCGGGGTAGTTGTAACAACCCGACCATACAAACAAGCCATGATATCACAAGTTTACTTTCATTCAGAAACCATAACTACTCACCCATAACAAATTAAAACTATCCTATACCAATACATGAACGATTAAAAGTAATCGTTTTATCTATTGCCCAACTATATACCAAAGAAAAACAAAAATTACTTAGAAGGTCCTGAAGTTATAATAATTCCAAAAGAAATCCTAGAAAAAATTCAAAACCTTATTTAAACCTATAAACCAACCCCAACCCCAAAACTTATTTACACACAAAACCTATAACATCAAAAATTATTACAAGTACCATGATATACCTTTACAAGATTGAAAAATCTCATTTTAGTCCCTTAAACTTTCAAAAATGTTAGAAAAGAACTATATACTTAAACATAAGCTACCTAGGGACCAAATGCATAAACCAAACTAATTTAACAAACCCTTTATTGATTTGGAAGATACTTAGATAACCACCTAGACCCTAACACATGGTAAATCATGTGAAACCACATGGTACCCATTTTCCCATAAGTAAAACTTTAACAATAAACTCCTGAAATCCACATCTAAAACCATCAATCATCTTCCCATCTTTAACCTTATAAAAGGCCCTTGTTAGCACTGTAAAAACGTATTTATTACCATTCAAATATCAAGCTCAAAATTTGAAAGTTTTGGTATCTTATCATTTTATGTATCAAATATAGTTTTCTTTATTCCTTTTTGTTTCTGCACTAACCTAGGATTGTTTTCAGCTTTTACATATAAGAATTCACGTTGGTTAGGCACTTAAATGGGTCAAATAACAAAAAACTCCATTGGAGCTTGAGCTTCAATGGTGGATTATGTTGTTCTGACCTGGGACCAGTTTCAAGGTGGGAAAGATTTATATTTGGTTCTCATAAACCTAAGTGCAATGGCTAATTTGAGTGTAATGTAGTTCAGATACCCCAAATCGTAAATTTTTATTTATGGCTTAAAAAATTTTAAAGTTAAAATTCTCCTTCTAAACTATGAATTAACACCTCAAACCAAAACTTGATTTAAAATTCACCAAGAAGCAAAGTCGTGAATATACTATAGTTCGAATTTTCCTAGAAAATCACGAATATCAAGTCAAAATTTTAAAATTTTTATAGATACTCGATATGAGGCTTAGTCAATCTCAATCCATACAAGTTATATATTTGGATTCCTTGTGAAAAAATAAGAAGAATTGATTTTGAATCAGTTAAAATGGTATTCTATACATGATCTAATCGATGTTGTCACATGTCATACAAAGATTGTCATATAAAGAAAGTGACTTTAAGAAATCCTTTAAATAATGTATTCTATTTTAAGGAACAACAATCTGAAAATATGTGTGACATGTCATCCTATTCTCTTTCAATTCGAGATAATTATGAAGATGTCTTTTCAAGGAGAATTACCTGGTATTCCCCCACTAAGAGAAACAGATTTCGTAATCGACCTCCTACCAAATACTTTGCCTATCTCTATACCTCCATATAAAATGGAACCATTAGAATTACAGGAACCCAGAACCCAGTTGGAGGAATTATAAGCAAAGGGATTCATCTGTTTGAGTACATCCCTTAGGGAGCACCGGTATTATTTGTCAAAAAGAAGGATGGAACATTTCACTTTTGCACTGATTACCACAAACTAAACTAGGTCACAATAAAAAAATAAATACCCATTACCTAGAGTAAGTAATTTGTTTGACCAATTACGAGGTGCGAAGGCATTTTCAAAAATAGATTGAAGGTTCGGATATCATCAATTATAAGTAAGAGAAGATGATATACCTAAGATTGTATTTTGAACTTGCTATGGGCATTTTAAATTTTTAGTTATGTCCTTTGGACTAACAAATACACTTGCAAATTTTAAGGATTTAATGCATCGGGTTTTCCAACCATTTTTAGATCACTTGGTGATCATATTTATAGATGATATTTTAGTATATTCTAAAACCAAGTAAGATGACGAACAACATTTAAAAATGGTACTAGAAACCTTGGGACAACACCACCTCTATGCAAAAAAAATTAAATATAATTTTCTAATGAGAGAAGTGAAGTTCTTAGGATATGTAATTACCGAAGTAGGAATAAAAGGTTATCCAGTAAAAATCGTAGCAATAATTGAGTGGCCGTAACCTTCTATCGTGTTAAAAATTCAAAGTTTTCTAGGACTCCTAGGTTATTACCAACGTTTTATGGAAGGATTATCACCAATTGTGTTACCCTTGCTGAAGTTAACTCGTAAGGATGTACTATTCAAAGGGACAAATGAATGCAAACAAGTATTTCAGACCTTAAAGGAAAAATTAACTACTACCCATGTTCTTACTATACCTTCAAGTGATGTTGGTTATGAAGTATATACGAATGACTCTTTGAAAGGATTTGGATGTGTACTCATGCAAATAAGAAAGGTAATAGAATATGGGTCTCATAAAATAAAGACTCATAAACAAAACTATCCAGTTCACGATTTAGAACTAGTTGCGATAGTTTTCGCATTAAAATCTGGAGATGTTATTTGTACAGAGAAGAGTTTCAACTATTTTCAGATCATAAAATCTTAAGTACATATTTTCCCCAAAAGACTTAAATCTTCGGCAAGGACGATGGATCGAATTCTCTCAAGATTAAAAATTTCGGTTACAGTATCACCCCGGTAAGGGCAACGTTGTAGCAGATGCACTGAGTCAAAAAACAAGTGGAGGATTAACAGGAATGTTTTCATACGAAGTTATGACTACCTTGGAGGGATATATTTTATAAAGGGAAAACACTGAAATTACCATTATTCTCCGAAGTATTGTCGCATACCCTACTCTTCAGAAAAGGATAATAAAGCAATAACCTACTAATAATTTCCTTAAAACCCAACAGCAAAACATAGAGGGGGGAGGAAAGGAACCATGATATTATAACCAAATATGCGTACCTTCCAACCCTGGGATAAAAGAAAAAATGTTACAAGAAACACATCATTTTGAGTCCATCATACATTTAGGAAATACAAAGATGTATCATGATCTTAAAACACAATACTGGTGGCAAGGAATGAAGCAAGATATCAAGAAGTTTAACCTGTCAACAAGTGAAAATCGAACATCAACACCCTGGAGGATTGTCACAACCCCTCCTTATTCCAGCATGGGAATATGATCATATTACTATGGACTTCGTCAGTGGAATACCCACGACATCACAAGGTTATAACTCAATTTGGGTAATCATAAATCGCTTAACCAAATCAACACATTTTCTACAAGTTGGAACCACTGATTCTTTCCAATGGATTAATAAGTTGTATAATCAATAAATCATTAGACTCCATAGAGTACCATTATCCATAGTATCCGGCCATGGCTCTCGATTTATGGGATATTTTTGGCAAGCGTTACAACAAGTTATGGGCACCAAGCTACATTTAATTACCCTTTCTATCCCCAAACTGATAGGAATTACGAAAGGTTAATCCAAACACTTAAGGATATGCTGCGAGCATGTGCTCTAGATTTAGCCAAAAATTAGAGTGATCATTTAGCACTAATTGAATTCTCCTACAATAACAATTAGCAAGCCAACATCAAAACCGCTGCTTACGAAGCACTTTATGGAAGACCATGTCGTTCTCCATTATGCTGGAATGAATTAAGAGAAAATAACATCTTTAGACCTAAAATAATATAAGAGACCACCGAAAAATACGCCTGGTCAAAGAAATATTACAAGAAGCCCAAAATCAACAAAAGACGTACGCGAATCACACGAGAAAACCCTTGGAATTTCAGGTGAAGGATCAAGCATTTCTAGAATTATCACCAAGAAAATGGATCATACGACTCAGAAGAAAAGGAAAACTAGCACCACGATATGTGGGAAGTTGTGAAATTACAAAACGAATAGGGCTAGTAGCATATCGTTTAGAGCTACCCGTCGAATTATAAAAAAAAAATACACAACGTGATTCACGTATCATAATTACAAAAATAGATACCAGATCCAAGACATATCATCATCTTGTAAGTAATATCCATACAATCCAATCATGACTTTAAGGAGAAACCCATTGTGATATTAACCTACCACAATATGTGCGAAGTTGTAAAATCATAGAACGAATAGGGTTAGTATCATATCATTTAGAGCTACCCATCCAATTATAAAAAAAATACACGACGTGTTTCACATATCAAAATTACGAAAATACATACCAGATCCAAGACATATCATCATCTTGTAAGTAATATCTGTACAATCCAGTCACGAGTTTATGGAGAAACCCATTATGATATTAAACTCTCACGATAAGGCTTTGGCAGCATCATGGAGCCGAAGAAGCCACATGGGAAACTAGGGATGCGATGGAACAACGCTACCCTAAAATATTTGAAAGTAATTTTGATGATGAATTTTCTTTTTTTGTAGGAATATTCTAACAACCCGAATATACGAACAGACCATGGTATCGCTAGTTTACTTAAATTGGGAAACTATGACTACTCACAAGTTAAAAATTAGAAATATCCTATACCAATACGCGAATAATTAAAAGTAATAGTTTTATTATTACCCAACTATATACCAAAGAAAAACATAAATTAGTTAAAAGTTCCTTAAGTTATAATAATTCTAAAAGTGACCCTAGAAAACATTCAAAACCTTACTTTAACTTATAAACCAACCCCAAACCCAAAAAAAATTTACACACACGACCTGTAACATAAAAAATTACTACAAGTGCCATGATATACCTTTACAATTTTGTAAAATTTTATTTTAGCCCTTACAACTATAAAAAATGTAGTAAAAGAACTATATACTTAAACTTAAACTACCTAAGGACCAAATACTTAAACCAAACTAATTTAAAAAAAAAAACATGCCAATTTGGAAGACACCTAGGCAGCCATCTAGACCCTAGCACATGATAATTCATGTGAAACAACATGGTACCCATTTCCACATAAGTAAACCTTTTACAATAAACTCAAGAAATCCACCTCTAAAAGTACCAATCATCTTCCCATCTTTAACCCTATAAAAGGCCCTTATAAACACTATAAAAACGTACATAGTTACCATTCAAAAATCAAGCTCAAAATTTGGAAGTTTTAGTATCTTAACATTTTATGTATCAAACTTAGTTTTCTTAATTCCATTGTGTTTCTGCACTAACCAAGAATTTTTTTTAGCTTTTACATATAAGAATTCACATTGGTTTGGCACTGAACTGGTTTAAATAAAAGAAAACTCCATTAGAGCTTGGGCTTCAATAGTGGATTCTATGATCTTGACCTTGAACCTATTTCAAGGTGGGAAAGTTTGATCTTTGGTTCTCATAAACCCAGGTGCAATGGACAATTTGAGTGTAATACAGTTTAGACACCCAAAATCGTAAATTTTTATTTACAGCTTGAAAATTTCAGAGTTAAAATTCTCCTTCTAAACTATGAATTAGAACCTCAAACCAAAACCGTTATGTTCTAAATTCACCCAAAGAAAAACCGTGAATATACTGTAGTTCGAATTTGCCTAGAAAATCATGAATATCAAGTCAAAATTTTAAACTTTTTATAGATACTCGATATGAGGCTACAGTTAATCTGAATCCATACAAGTTCTATATTTGGATTCCTTGTGAAAAATTTGGAAGAATAGATTTTGAATCAGTTAAAATGGTATTTTATACATGATCTAATCGATGGTCAAAATTTGAAACCCTAAAGTAAAATATCGAGAGGTTGAAGATGAAGTGTTAACACGCGCGCTAGTGAGGTCAACCAGAAGTGTGTAGGAAGTTTGCCTTCACGCGTGAGGGCACATGACTAATAAAAAAAATCATTTTTTTCCAAATATTTTATATAATTTTTCTGGTCAAAATGGTATATTACATCACCTTGTTTGGTCAATCCGATTCCATTTTCATAAAATCCTTAGAAATGGGATTTAAAAACACAAAAGTTATTTTGCACTTAAACCCCTGAACTTTTTCAACTTATGAAATTAAACCCCAAATTTCATATATAGGTTTCTGATGATATTAGGGAGAAAAAAAAGTCTATTACACCCATTTTCAAATATACCTAGAAACCTAACTAATTAAAAGAAATACAAAATTATAATTTAAACCCTAAGGTTATTTTTACTACACAACAAAAAGACCCTACATTTCAGAATTAGTTAAAAAAGGGTCTTACTTATTTCTTTTTATTTTCATACAATCCCAGTCCTCAACCTTAATAAGACAAATCGAATTAAAAAGAAAAGCCACTTATCCAAGTAGCTAACTTCTATTTCGATATTATTTTATGAAATTACCTTGATTACACTAATTGTTCGTATCACTTTTTGATATCCCCACATATCTTGTTCTCATTTATGAATCCATTTGTGTAGTTCCCAATACATTAAACTTGATTCTATTTCAAAAACCTATATTATTTTTACCGATGATTTCAATTTAATATGCACCCAGGGTATTGAGTAGCTAGTTTTGGTACTAGTTTTGCTTACCATATGGATGTCGCTTTTTGGAGTTTAGGCTCTGCAATGTTATTGTAGTTATTGTTAATTTATCTCCAAATGTTTTGGATGATTTGTTATTTGCATTGCTATTGACCCGAAGCCTTTTTAACAGATGATTATGGGTTATCTGATTTTAGAAACCATCTGCAACCTTAACCATCTAAACTTGATTTTTTCTAATTGTAGATATACCATCATGATACCTATTTATACTGCTTCATTCGGATTATAGTTACTTCAAATCTCACTTTCTTTTACCATCAATTTATTCAATTGATTCTTCTTATACCCAAAAGTTATTTTTATAAATTGTATAGAATTAGAATTATCTACTTGGTAATTTTTTGCTTATTCTTTCCCCTTCCAGATGGACCCCAAGCATAAGGAAGGCGAAATTCCCCCCAACCCCGAGAACTTTTTTACATCGTCATGCATGTCCTTATCAGTTATGTACGTATGGAAAGTCATTAACAATGTAGGCAAAACCACCTGGATAATATATATTATCACTTATCAGTTGATGTAATGATTACGTGTAATTTCCTTTTTAAAAAAAATTTCGCATCAGACTTATGAATGTAATAAATAAGGTGCTTAGGTGCCACGTTTAAATAAAGTTCATTTTCAACAAGAAATTATTATATATTATGTACTGTTATCATATAAATGTGGTTACCATTGGTACGTATGGAAATTATGGAATGTGATAGTAGTACAGGAAGATGGACAAAATGGAGAAAGAGAGGAGAACATGGTGTGCTCCCAAGACGTGACATGACAAGAGATGCGAAACGTGACACCCCACCTAATTAACCCCGGGTGATCAGTCCTAAATTAAGTTAGAACAGGTTTCTCAGTTGGTTCATTCTTAGCATCACTGTCGCCTTTTTAATTACTAACCACCTAAGTGAGAAAATTAGACTGGTTCCAAGTTTTATCTTTCATTAACTTAAATGAAACTCATGCGGAAACAAAACAACATAATAATCTCAAATTAATTGAAACAACCATTCACAATTAATTAACTGACCGAATAAACCATCGGCCCAAAACCCAACAAATATAATATGAAGACAAGTAATCAATCTCAACATGTCTAACAAAAACTAAAGGAACTGTGAGCGACATGCTCGAAATAACTGATAAGAAGCCTCTATACTAAGAATGAAAGAATGAAGCGTCTATCAAACTCCCCCAACATCCACATATGCTGCAGCAACGGATCCCTGAAATCGAGTCAAGCCTGGCGTCCCTGTGGATGGACACCTAAAAGGTTTTTAAAAAGTTTTTATAGCAAGGGTTAGTACCCAAAAACATTTGAAAAACATTTAGCAAATGATTAACTTGCAGTAATAAGTAAATATGCATGCTCTCTATATTTTAGTTAGTGTCGCACTCCCTTGAGGACATACTCACCCCTCCTCTAACGTGCACTACTAACGCCTTAATTAAATTTACCTAGATCTTTATCTTATGACTAAATAAATTATATAACCCCTTGCAACCACCCTACCCTATCCGAGTATGCCTTAATTATGATTTTTAAGTTATTATCCACATCAACTTAAATAAATCATTTCCCTTTTTAATTTTATATAACTTCCACATCTGTTATACATATAATACAACTCATGCTTTGTATTAATTATCCCGTATATAATTATTTACCTAATTATATACTTAGTCATATTACAGCATTCACGAACATACTGTAATAACATTTAATAATAGTATCCACCCGGGTAAAGTCTCCCCGGATATAAATTCTCTAAAGTGTTATCCCACTAGGTATATTCACATAACCTAGTTACCCCAAGTCAGAATCGTTCACTAACTTGATTAATACATACATGTTGGAGGCGGTCATATTCCTTCCCTGAAAGTGAGATGCCCCTCACCCATATAACGGACACTATGACCTGGGAATATACTCGTCCTACTCCTCAAGCTAGGGGATTCATCCACTACGCGCAACCTCCCCCTATAGCACTAGAGTATATAATAATAATATATATCCACTGATATTAATGCACACACCATATATATACTATCACACACCGTATATAAATAAATATAAAATATCCCGGCTACACCGTGTACTAACTCCGTGATACAAACCTATTCCATTTTATTATGAGTTTATGGCCCAACTCAAATTATTAATTAATTTTCACATTAATTTCTTTTGGTATCGCCCCAACCAATATATTCGGACTTACTCTCGTGGCCCAAAACAACATCACCCGAGTCTAAATCCCAGACTCTAGATTATTTAGCCTTCACCTAAATAAAATTTACATCTCGGTATCGCTCAACCAGTATTTTCGAACTTTTTCACTCAATCCATATTTAATCATTTTGAATTAAAATTCCCAAAATTTAACTCTAGTGTGTCACACCTAATTTTCTCCAAACCTCAATTAATTTTTAATCATGATGTGCCACACAAAGCCTCCCTCAAATCCTACTAAATTTTATTCACAATTAATTAGATTTAAACTCATGTATTAATTTCTCAATAATTAAAACATGAAAGATTATATAATAAATTTTACCTTTATATACATAACTGGGCGAAGCTATCAAAATTTCCGGACCATTGATCGATCGATGGTCCACCTTCGATCGATCAATCGATCAGGTCCTCGTCTTCCCCAAGTTGGTTGTTTCAGCCATGGTCGAGTACCTCCAAAGCCTAACTTCTTCTATACTGAAAATTGAGCTTTCCCATCGACAATAGACATCAAAAACCTATGAGGAATCTCCATAAAGTCCAAAAATATCAATTAATTCACTTCCTCTACTATTTTCACAAGTTTGGGGTAAAATCCAATTTAATCTTTTAACCCATTTAAACATCAATTCCGTATCACCAATTCGTTTCTAATTCCTTCGAGTTTACACATCTTACCAGATACAAATACACAACTCAGATTATACATGAATTTTTACTCAATTTAGAAATCGGATTCATGGTTTGCAAAACCCCATGTTTATACCCTTTAAATCCCAAAACGAATTTCTTTGATTACACACATCACATGAATATGAATTGAAATACAATTTAAATGCTACAGCAAGTTAACCACTTGCCTTAGGTATCGTAGAGTCTGATTTTGAATTTGAATGCCCAAGGTTGAAGATGATTCTTTTTGGCTCTCTTGTGATCCCTAAGTTTGCCTTTAACTGCTATTAGGGCTTCCTAACCCACTAAGTCTTTTTCTCAACTCATATCAGTCATTCCCTTATTTCTTATAATTGTTTAATTAGCCTTAATCCCATTTTTTGCCTAATGGGCCAAGCCCAAGTGACCCAAATTCCCCTGTGTGGGCCCGGCTATGCCTAAAAATATCCCGTGACTCGTTCACTATCCCCGGGTACACTTTTCTGACTATCTCATCCCATACGGACTCAACCATACACTCAGAATTGGCATCCGAATTAATTTATAAAAATCTTTATTTCACACCCAAATTAGTCTATACTGATTCCCGGCTAAAATAAGTACATATCCCGTCATTAATACCCGAAATGACGTAAATACATTATTACTATTCACTTAGTAAATAAATTTCCCTAAATATTAACCCTTCACTCCCCGATTAATATTTAAATACAAATTGCCATAATTAATTCAATTAAAATTACGACACGCAAGTAATTTTGAATTCCCGAATTAATTAAATATTAAATGCATGAAAATACGGGGTGTTACACAAAACCGCTTAGAATTAGGATCCCAACAGCGATAACCTTTATGTTTTATCCCATATCCACGGAAGCAACAAAGCCGAGCACAGAGTTATAATTGTGAATGCTCGTGTGGTTGAAGAAGGACAAAATAAGAACATCCGAAGACTTTGAGGAGAGAGTATGCCGGGATGATGCCATACAGACATTCATAAGGTAACTGGTTGGAAATAAATGGCATTGGAGTATGATTAATGGTGTAAACTACAGTGAGGGTGATATCACCCCAAAACGTTCAGGGCAAGATCTAAGGATGATAAATCTTCGAATAGTGTCTAAGATATGATGAAGCTTGCATTCTGCACATCCATTTTGTTGAGACATACCTAGTCAGGAATATTGAGAGAGACTATTATATTAACGTTGAAAATTAAGGTAATTTATTTCTTTGTATTCCATGGCATTGTCAGCATAAAAAAAAAAATTGGTGCAAGAGAATTGAGCCTGGACCATGTTAGCAAAATTATAATAGATTGTTAGTAGTTCAAAGTGATTCTTCATGAAATACATCCAAATGAAATGGTTGTAATCACCAATGAAGAGAATAAGATATTTGGTATCCCTTATTGTACTATGAGGAGATGGTCCCCAAACATTAGAATGTATAAGATCAAAAGGAACTGCAATAACGGTTTCACTATGAGGAAAAAGTAAGGCATGATGTTTTCCAAGTTGGCATGATAAACAAGTTATATCATCAAGTTTAATTGAACCTAAGTATCCTGTGGAGACGAGAACAAAGGCGACCAAAAAAAGCATGACCTAGGCGAGAGTGGCATAAGTGAAGAGACATGAGAGAGGATGTGGAGGTAGCAATAGAAGGCATGTTAGGGATATTGAGGTGAATGATCTCAAACATACGACTAAATTTACGGCCTATCCCAATTACATGTCTAATATGTGGATCTTGAACCTGGCAACCAAAAAAGGAGAAAGTAACAATGAGATCAAGTTCACATAATTGGATAATAAAGATAAGATTAATAGTAAGTTTGAGACGTGAAAAGTATTGGGAAGTGAAAGATTAAAAGTTGAGACATGACCGATATGTGAAACCTGTAACTGAGGACCATATGCAGTATGTATAATCGGTGTATATGATGCACTTGTTTGGGAAGATAAAATAGTAGAATTGGTGGCCATGTGGTTAAATAGGAAGAATCAAAGTATCTAGAAGTTTTACTTGAATGGACAAACATAGCACTGGATAGTGAAGTATTAATAATTGAGAGAATTTGTGGGAGAAGTGACTTGAGATTATTGATCGAGCTCGAAGATGGGTTGACACCTGGAAGAGAATATTGTCTAGTTGTAGCAACAATAGTTGAGAAACAATCATATTTTCCTTGATTGTGATTATATGATTTCTTTTTGGGACAGTTTATATAGTCACTTAAGTAGTGACATGGAGTTGTTTTATGACAAAACTTACACATTTGAATCACACAGTGAAGGAGATCTTGTCGGGCTTTTGACAATCGGCACAACCTTGCTGAGATGAAGATTGAGTGATGAGGGTAAACTAATCCATAAAATCACTATGTTGAAAGTGCATGATAGGAAGGAACAAAAAAAAGGGTTTTATGAAAAATTAAATTTCAGAGATTTTCGACTCGAGATTTTTTAACAAAGTGAGATTTTGGTTTGAGATTTTTGGCTTGAGAAAGGAGTTGAACACCGTGAGGTTTTTTTAATTTGATATTTTCGATGTGGAATTTTTGCTTTTGAGATTTCCAGTTTAAGAGTTTCGGTTTGATATTTCCGGTGTTGGGATTTAGATGAAGGATTTCTATAGAAATTTATAGGCTCAGATACCACGTGAGATCATATATAAGAGAGAGAATGAGATAATATTGTGTATGAATTGATGTAAATAAATATTACAAGATAAACCTATTTATAAGAGAGTTAATGGGACATAAGGAGGAAAACAAGGAGAGGGAATTTTATATATATATATATATATATATATATATATATATATTCTAACAATTTCAAAATCACTTAGGCCCTATTTGATAAGAAAGTGGGAAAGTGCAAATGATTCCGAGGCAAATGATTCTATGACAAATAATTCCAAGGCAAATCATTATTTTTCAACATGTGTGTGTTTGATACAAGTTGGAAAATCATCAATTTTTCACCTTTTCTATCAAACACAAAAGTTAGAAAGTAGAAATAATTGTGAAAATTTTATTTACGAAATATATATATATATATATATATAAAGATATTAAATATATATATTAAAAAATTTGTTTACGAAAAATATATTAAATACATATTAAAAAATATTTATTAAATATATTAAATATATATTAAAATATACATATATATTTAAAAATATATTAAATATATTAACAAAAAAATATATTAACAAATTAACGAAATATATGAAATAAATAAAAAAATATATGAAATATTCAAAAAAATAACCGAAATATATGAAATATTTAAAAAATATATGAAATATACAAAATATCAAAAAATATTATATGAAAGTTCTGAATTATACAAAAAAATATATGTAATATAAATATATATACTATACAAAATATTAGAAAAAAATATACAAATTATATTAATATTTAATATATATATATATATATATCAAAATACGAAATATAGGAAAATATATTAAATATACAAAATATATAAAGGTACAAAATACGTACATATATGGAATATATTAAATATACACAATATACGCAATATAAAAAATATACATATATACTAAAATATATAAATGTATGGAATATATAAATATATTAAATATACGAAATATATACATATATGAAATATATAAATATATATGAAATATAAGCAATATACGAAATATACATATATACTAAAATATGTAAAATATACGAAATATATTTATTTACAAATTTACGACATATATATTTGTATAATTATAAAATATATTGAGTTTTTAAAAAAAAAATCACTTTAAGGGTCCATTTGATAGCATCATTTGCCATGGCAAATAAGGAATCTTTCTCATTTTTCAGCTTTTAGTTGCGTTTGATAGAACTTATTTGCCTGAAAAATAATTACAACTTTGTGACACCCCGACTAATTAAATACCGGGTAGCTACTCATTTATCAAATTAATTCAAAATGCCAAGTTGGCTCAGTTAATAGCATCACTGTCGAAAACCTTTTTTTTTTTTAAATTACTAACCACCTAGTATTTAAAAAGTAAGTTGCCAAATTTTAATTTAAGTCTGATTAACATGCAACAAGTTGTAATGAAGAAATAAATAACACCATTCACCATACTGAAGTAAAACGAATAACCATCACAATATAGTAAATAAAGTCTGGAGGAAAAACTCCTCACTACAATCCCATAACTGAAATAAACAACCGAATACTGAAATAATACATGCTAAAGTCTGAGAACTGAAATGTAAAAGATGTCTCTAAATAGATATGGGCAACATGCCCTACAACTGATAGATAGTGACTCTGGAATCCAAAAGATAGAAGCGTCTACATGCAAATCCCTGTAGCCTCCACAAACAGCTACAGCTCGTCACCTGAATGAGTATCCTATGCTTGGTGTCCTTGTGGCTGGGCACTTAAAATGGTTTTACAAGAAAAAGATTTGAAAAGCAAACGGGTCAGAGCCCGAATGTGGAGTTATATTTTAAAAACCTGCAAGTGCTTTAAAAACATTTAAAACATTAAATGCAAAGTACATGTTAGGACGTACACTCACATGATATTCTCACCTCTCGTCTAACTGTGCACTCCTAACGTAAGTACCCATCTACAACGATATAAACCACTAGCTAAGTGACATCATAACTAGCTAGACTGTAATAGTTTCTACCCTTATTACCCGGTTCTATTAACATATAACGCTCGTAATTAGATAGGGATTTAATGTAAACTCAAATGCTCAAAATGCAATATATTTCTCTATCAGCTAACTCATTTTATTTATCGAAACAATACCGTAATTATATTCACATCATTAACATGAAGGTTCTCATTAATTAAGTGTATATTATTCACATCATAAATATACAATACGAGCACCCCGAGAACTAAGCTGCGGTGCACACATACTCTGCTATCCATCCCGGTACATCACGTACATAAGGATCACATATTCCGAATCTCTCAGGAATAGTTCAGATAACACAAATCACAAATAGTGGAGGCGAACACAGTCACATCACATGGGTCATGCACATACCTATGCTCCCACGATCAGCGGACTTATTAACATCCCAATAAGTCTTTCTCTGACCTATGTTCATCGAGGTACCGGTCTATATCCCCCCCGTAGGCACACAAGGATTAGAGGGTCCTAAGCGAACGCAACCTCCCGTGATAGCAAGTATGGTAGGTATGTCATACACACAATTCATATACCAATACTAAGTAAACACACGTCTTAGTAATACCGTATTTTAATCGTAGTACATATCGCATTCTCGTACTAACTATAATTATCACAATTTATACTACTCCGGTTTATAATCATACGCGCCATAATTTTCTCACGTCGTAATAGACACTCACGTCTCACCCAAACGGTTCATTCTAATTTAACTCTCTTGTATATAATTTCCTTCTCATAAATACCCAAATGTCCCAAACCTATCATTACGTCATCATTGGAAGGTTAACTATATCCTCGAACAAGTTTACGGGACTCCAAAATTCAAAACAGTTCAAAATAGCCCAAACTGTCAGCTCGTTAGAAGTCTCATTCGAACGAGTGTTCGAACGAGTTTGGGCTGTCAGCTCGTTAGAAGTCTCGTTCGAACGAGACTGTTCGAACGAGATTCCAGTTCGTTCGAACGAACTGCACCTTCTAACGATATCTCGTTCGAACGAGATATCGAACGAAACTACCCTTCGTTAGAAGAGACTGGTCAACTCGTTAGAAGCTCGTTCGAACGAGCTCGTTCGAACGACCTGGGGACTGCTTCTAACGACTGGCCAGTTTCGGCCCAGATTTTTCCAAATACGTTTTTCACCATTTTTACTCCTCAAATCACCTCTAAAATTTATCCCAATGATTGTTTTAAAGTCTCTAAACAATCCTAAACATAATATAACCACATCCTATCACGTTTTTATGGATTAATTCACCCTAATCATCAATCAATTTACAAATACTTAAACTTTTCCCCAATTCATTCATGAACATGAACCCTAGAATTTGGAACCCTCAATTCATCAAATTTAATCCGTTTTTCTTTCACCCAATCATGTATTAACATCAGATTAATCGTCTCCAAACTATTCTACATGCAATTTATCCTCAATATTCAGAACCTAAGTCCAATTAATCATGGGTTTTCATTCATCTTCCAATAACAATTATAAATCTTCAATTTTCTAACATGGAAAGAACATTTGCTGAAGTTAAACATAATTAAACCACTTGCCTTGTTTGTTTCCGGATTTGGTGAAGAATCTCTGCAGAATTTTCTCTCTTTCTCTCCTTCTCCAAGCTCCTTCTCCAATGGTGGCTTAAGGTGGCTAGGGTTTGTTTTGGGGAAAGTTGTAAACCTAAAGATAACCTCCGTAGCTTAATGGTTTAATATAGGATGGTTAGTGGGCTTTGTGGGTTTAATCCACATCAGATTTACATCTCAAATTTTCGTCACTTTTAATTCCTAAAAATGTAAAATTACCAAAATACCCTTTAAGTTGCCGGTATGGCCTAAAAATACCCCGGGACCCAAACTACACCCCCGGGTAGTGTTTTCTGACTATCTCGACCCTTCCGGACGCGTTGGCGCACTCAAAATGACCATACGGATTATAGATTTTAAATTCACTTTTATTAACAAAATATTACACCGTGACGCGGCGGTCCCACGCGTCTCAACAAAATTTCTAAAATGCCGTCTATCAATCTCACGACAAATTTTATAATATCAAGTTCATATATAATCATATATGCACATAATCAAATACCAACTCACATCTCGTAAGTATTTATAACCCGGATTAATTTCCAATTAATACGCATTTAATTAATTAATCCCAAAAATAAATATAGTCAAAAGTACGGGGTATTACAAACTTACACTAAGGTACTAACACCTAAAGCAAAAAAAATGATTTGCCATGGAATCCAATGAGTTGAAAATTAATTCCACCACTTTCTATCAAATAGGGTATAAGTGATTTGCTACCCAAAGGTGGCAAACAAAAACCTGACCCCCCCCCCCCCCCCCCCCCAAAGAATTGGTTTCCACCTTAAGGTGGCAAATTGTGCTTAAGACTTTTGTACATAGAAAACAAATTGCAAGGCAAATTTTCGCTATCAAATGGCCTAAAAGTTGAAAATCTTGAAAATTTTCAACTTTTTAAAATTTGCCCCGGAATTCAAGTGCTATCAAATGGACCCTTAGAGACATACAAGCTTAATATGAATATGGTGCATTAATAAAGTTGGCAGCTAAAATTATAAGAAAAATAGTCTCTCACAAATTTTACAGATGGACTTAATTTAGGACAACTTTGGTATTTTTACAACCAAGCATTTTGGAAAAAAAAGCACAACATATACAAGAAATATTTTATAGAGTAAATATAAAAATGTCATATGCCTTATCCTTGAGATATCCAGAAACTTTAACTATAAAAAGTTAAAATATAACTATCCTCGTATACAACAAAAGAGGCAGGCTCCTGTGCACATTAAATTTGCACACGTGCCAGCGCACACCTATTTTTTTAAAATAGTAAAAAAATAGTTTTGAGTTGATTTTTCATGTGATATTTAAACATTTCAAAGGACCCATATAAAAAATCAGCTCAAAATAATTTTTTTTTTGCTATTTTAAAAATATTGGACAAACTTTCGAAGCTTTTAAAGTGCTTTAAAGCAGCGAAAGTTTGACTGATTTTTTTTAAAATAGCAAAAAAAGTTTCTTTGTGCTAATTTTTTTTAAATGGGTCCCTTGAAATGTTTATATATTATATAAAAAAATCAACTCAAATATTTTTTTTTAATATTTTAAAAACATGATGTGCAAACTTAGTGTGCACAAGATCCTCGCTCTACAATTGAATGTGGGTTCATATATACACACAGGGTTCAATCATCTTATAAAGGACAGTTTCACCGTTGTTTGGAGTCCTTGACAGTTTCACCGACATTTGAAATCCTAAATCTTCGGCGTTCGGGGTCGTCGATACACATGTACATATGTATAATTTTTTGCCTCTTTTGTTACCGAAATTTCTTAGATACAGAAATTAAGAAGATGTTGTTCGTCTTTTCCTGTGACAAATTACTGGAATATTCTGTCTGAGTATTATCTTTTATGTGGTCATTACTTCTAATTCTTTTTTTATTAACTGTACTCATCTCTATCTCTATCTCTACTACTTAAAAAGAGGAAAGTTTCTCTTCAAATCTCAAAGTACTAAACTACCCTCATTAAATTAACATTTTCAATCATACCCTTAATATTAGTCTCACACATTCATCAAATTAAAGTCATTCAATGAATCTTAACTTGATACGTTTTCTCTCCTAATACATTCATCTCACAAAACTTTCAAATACATTCATCTTGAAACCCTAGAAATCAAAAGTGAGCTGCCCAAGTTCATTCATCTTCCCATCAGATTCATATTGTATAGTTTCTTCGTTGTTGTTGTTTCTTGCCAAAAAAACAAAGTCAATACTCCTAATTTCCTCTCAAATTTTTTACGCCTTTTTCATTTGCCATCAAAAGTATGCATTTGTTAATTTGAAAGCAAATACATAATTTTTGTAATTATATCTATCTCATTCATGAATATTGTCTATCTTCTGTGCTCAGATTTTGTATTTCCAATTTTATTGTTGTTCTATTCATGTTTTATAATAATTCTAAATTCAATGTTAATTTCAGAAAAATTATATGTATATTTTAAGTTAAGGAATTACCAAGTTCACACCTTATTAGATTATTATTTTTTATGCCTTCATATGTATTTTTCAGTTGGACATGTTTATTTCTTAAAGATTCTAAAAATTCTTAAAACACTCTATTTTCTTTTTAAAAGAAAAACTTGCCCTTTGCTCTAAACATCGAACAAATAAATTTTTATTTGTTAATTTTTTTCAATAAAAAATAGTATTTTAAACGGTTTTTCAAAACATTTTTTTAATTTTTAAAATTAAAAAATAACCGTTCTTTATAAAAACTGTTAAAAAAACTATTATGATAGTTTATAAACCCTTTATTATTTAAAAAACTGTTATGATACTTTTATAAAAGTTTTTTTAAGATAGATTTAAAAACTGTTTTTTTTTTCAAAAAAAATGTTTTTTACATAAAATTGAGAAAAAAAAATTAACAAATAAAAAATTATTTTTTAAATTGAAAATTATTTTTATAACCGAACACAACTCAAATAAAAGCAACATGACACGACAATTTTTTTTTTAACCCAACATGAATACGATCCTAATAAAAGTGACACGACACAACTTGAAATATTGATTTTTTACAAAATACCAACACGACCCAAGTAAAGTGTCACGCCACAATAAATGTTATTTTTTTAACCAAACAGGAACCTAACCAAAATAAAAATGACACGACACGCCTCAAAATTTTATTTTCACCAATAAAAGTAATATGACACAATACGAAATCTCATTTTTTTTACCCAATACTAACGCAACCCACTTAAAATGCAACACGTCAAGTGCGCCGTGTTCGCATTTCGTAAAAAAATGGATTTTGTGTCGTGTAATGTCACTTTCATGTGTCATATTCATTTTACGTAAAATTAAGATTTTGAGGTGTGTCGTGCGATGTCGTGTTAATTTTCATTTGGTCGCGTATTATAAAACATTTTAAATAAAATGTACAAAAAAAATAGTTTTAAATAAACAGTTTAAAACAATTTTTTAAGCGCCTAAAGATTTACTTTTAAAAAATTAAGATTCTAATAGTTACTGTTTTGGAACTACTGACTTTTTATTTTTATAAAACAATTTTTGTAACTATTAGAATTTTTATAACAATTTTCTTAAAACACTCCCATGCTTGGATTTTATTTAAAACAATATTTTTTAAATAAAATCTTTAGGCACTAAAAAAATTATTTAAAACCGTTTTTTTTTGTACATTTTATTTAAAATGTTTTATAATACCGCCTATACATACCGTTGACGCGTACCAACATACTAAAAAAATGGTCCTTGCCACCGCTATAAAAAAAATACGACTCCATGTCACGTCGCGTTTTATTTGGGTTGTTATCGCGTTAATTAAAAAATATAAAAATATAAAAAACCGTTTTCAATATAAAGAACAATTTTTTTATTTGTTATTTTTTTTCCCAATTTTATGTAAAAAAACATTTTTTTGAAAAAAAACTGTTTTTAAATCTATCTTTAAAAAAACTTTTTTAAAACTATCATAACAGCTTTTTAAATAAAAAAAGGTTTTTAAAACTATCATAACAATTTTGATAAAAAAAACAGCTATTTTTTAATTTTAAAAAATAAAAATATATTTAAAAAAATATTTTAAAATATTATTCTTTATTGAAAAAAAAAATAACTAATTAAAAAGTATTTGTTTGATCTTTAGAGCAAATGACAAGTTTGTCTTTCAAAAAGTATTGTGAGAGTTTTAAGATTTTTTGGAGCGTGATGAGCTTTACCCGTTAATACCACATTGAAAATATTTTCTTTAATTTATATTCAAAATGGTCATATATTTCCTTTGAAACTTTTTATGATATTGTCAATATTTGTGGTCAAAGCTTGGATTGTCCATCTCATAGTGAAGGAATCTCACTTTGGTTTACGAGGTAATTGCAATTTATTAATGTATCATTGCTATTTTACTTATCATTTAGAAACTGATCTATATAAGATTCTCTTATGTTGACAAAAATGAAAAGGTAAGGGCCGTCATAACCGTGATGATAATCATTCATACGTTCGCCTAATAATTTTCTAATCTCAAATACCTTTTTGTAAAATAAATAAATGATTATATACATGGTTGGAGTATATGCTTTGATCTAATTATGTATTATTATTTTATGAGTGTTGGGCAATTAAAATTTGTTAGCATGAATGAAATCCATTGCATATCATGTGTTTGATAATATTCATCTATGTCTTTTTTTTAACATTTCAATCTCCGTTTTCTGTTTTGGGTATCCGATTTGTGAATTATAAAATACAAATGTATGCATACATGGTACCCAATACTGAAAGAAATGCAGGTGATATAGTTTTGTAAAAGGGATGTATTTACAAACTACGCGTGTATAACAAATTATAAAGTAGAACCAAGTAGACACCCAAATTTTTATAAAATAAGGAAGAACATAATTGTTTGGATAAACAAAATTACGTCATTGCAATATACATATTAAACTTTTGGATATCATGATAAATGAAACAACCTATGAACCAAAATAATCAAAGACTCTGATGATTCATTATTTAGTGGGCTTTTTTAGAGCGATTGGATACTCAGTGAGTGAAATTTTGGGGCCACTAAGTTTAAAATGACAATTACGCACAAACTTACGTATTGATACATAATTTATTTTTATATTAGCCAAATATATATTTTTTTAACCTACATTTTTCAAACTATTTTCATTATGTCATAATTGTTGAATTCATATATATGGGAGACTAGATAGATACGTATATAGAGAGAATGGGGATGGGTTTGACATTGGTTTTATAAGTTGCAACCTAAAAAGTTGAGTATGATGAAGATTTGACACATATTGTCCCATTTATTTAGTTCTAAAAATTTAGCACTTGGCAAAATACTATCGGTTTTCGCCTACATCAGAGAGAAGATTTTTTTCCCACGTGATTAGTGTATGGTACATCTGATTGGTAAGTTATAAAAATGGTGAATAACATTTTAATTTTTCATGGTAGTAAGAAAAAGAGACAAGTGGTTAGGTACCCAATTAATAAAGTCAATGATGAGAATCCTATTTCTTTGGTACGGTAGAAAAGTAAATCAATATCAAGTCGAAAGCGTTACAAAACAATCCACCAACTTAACGAAAAATAATGCGACCGGTGGTTTCGACTGTAACATCTGCCTAGACATGGTTCAAGACCTTATAACCACCTATATTGATGCACCTGTATTTACAAATGGATTCATTACCCAAGTGTATCTGCTGAAATCCAAGATCACCAACAGCCTAAATGCCCTGTGTGCAAGGCTGAAATTATAGAATAAATCTTAGTACTACTCTACGGACACAGTCAAACAGAAAAAGCATATGAAGACAAAGTCCCACACGCGGATTTAGTCATACCATGAAGGCCTCGAGTCCTAAATAGGATTTAGTCATCAGTCGATATCGCCCACATGCATGACAGGCTAGCAACAACGGCAGCTGTTGTTGTTGCTTAAAGATACATGTCAGTTAGCTGGCACAGAGGAGTAAGCACGGATGAATGACTAAGCAAGAACAGTAGCTGCTGCTATAACTAGAATTTTAGCAACAAAAGATAGGATTCTTTCAGCGAAATCAACCTTAGTGGATGCGTAATATAATAATGTGTTGTCTTCTAAGTTGGTTTACTATTGAGCTTAACATCTTTCACTTAATATAATTCATGGTGGAATTCTATACATTTTTCTAAAATTTGTGACAACTTGGTTGTTGTGAATATTTGGAGTAATAATTTAACTGGTGAGATAGGAAATTCCGTTCATGTATGGTCTAATATTCAATATGTTGATCTGAGCGCTAACAAATTGAGTGTGGATTTAGGGTTTGAATTTGAGAAGATGAAAGAGTTATGGGAATCGGAGAACGGATTAGGTAGCTTAGTGTCACTCATGGAAAATTTCACTTTACAAACTCTGGACGCGTCGGAAAATGATTTCAGAGGATAATAACCTAGGGGAATTTCAAACTGCCAAAATTTACCTGTATTGACTTTGTGGGGTTACAGGGCCAATTCAACAATAGATTGGTTTATTTTTTAATCTCCAGGGGCTTTTGTTGGCTAACAAATTCTTAATTCTAGAGTCATTATTAAGCCTGAGAAAATTACCTTTCCCAGAGCTAAGTACAAACAAATTTTATAGTCCATATTAACATCCCCTAATTTTTTACCCATTTGATGAGCCACATAAATCGTTTCAACCACTCGGAAGAGGTATTCTTACCAGAGCTTTTGCAGTACCTCTGTTGCAATTATAGGGATTCCGATTATATGTACATACATGTTTGTGTGTATTTCTTCCTACTTTTGAGTAGGGAGTTCTGAGTTCGTTTGTGATAGATTTAGAGTATTCACATGAATATCTTGTATAGTTTACAGTTGAATGGAGGTTTGGTTTTGGGGACAGTGATTGATGCTTTGTACTAGGTACTTTATGTTATATTCTAACAAAATAAATTCTACATAATATGTTGCAAGTATTTTTATTACTTTGTCCTTCACAGATTTACAATGAAAGATTAATATCTAGAAATGACCACACGTGCAATGCACGTGGGCACAACTAGTTTAATTAAAATAGGCAACAACCCAACGGAATACACATGAAATACCAAAAAATAGGCCCAAGGTCGAACTCTACAAACTTTCCAAACGAAGGCAACAGGCTGCCATTAAAACAAAAGCCCAAAAAATCAACCTAAACCAAAGGACGAATCCTCTAAACAACAGGAACCAACTCGAACGCTCTCAAAGATAAGAGAAAACGCTAATACGTGTAGCTTCACCGCAACCCCAACAAATCAAAAACCCACCTCATACAGACACACAATAAACAAATGATGAATCAATAAATTAAGACAGAAGAGAGAGAAATATATCGTCTTCCAAATAAATCTCTACCATCTCCAACTCAAGCCCACCAAAGATACAACTCCATATGTCATCACACCATACAGACCTTATAACATCCAAGCCAACATCCAAAATCATTCACAATGGACATGCGGGGAGCAAACTAAGGGGAAAGCCAAACAAAACTATCCAAGTAATCTTCATCATCCATCTTAGAACCAAACCCTCAACATCAAATAAAACATTTTTAGAAGAATACCAAGCTTCATTAACCTCAAACCCAATCAAGTAGTCGATATTTAAGATCTTTAATCACTAGATCCAAGTATACTGACAAGGAGAAACCTTCAAACAAGCAAACATACATATTCATACCAAAACAAACACATGTAGAGAATTCTCCAACATATCAACAACAAGAGTAGGCCCAGACCAGAACTCAGATAAGTATTTCAAAAAAATCACAAGATATAAAGCCTGTATATATCAATACTTCTTCACTAATCATAAAACTGATCAATTCCGGAATCTCAGAGCAAGCACAAAGGACATGCAGAAGCTGACCCAACCCAGACAAGGACTAGATCAAGAGAAAGAAGGAATACAACAATAATCAAGCAAAAAATAAGAGCCCCGTATCAAGAGGTTATGAGCACAATGGCTAGAACAACCCAACTCCCCAAAAACGATACATCAGTTAAGTAACTTTCATAATTTTTCCATTTAACCCCCAATTCCTACATAACTCAATATTTTTAGCATTATACTTAATATTCTTCAACTTTGAAGTACTCTAATACACCAATTTCCCAAATTTTGAAAGGATAAATCCTTCAAACAATTGAATTTTTTTAAAGACGGTATCATTTCTGGTTCTCCAAATAACATATACAGAGATTGAAAGACAAATTTTGCTGATCAGGACTTTAAAATCACTAATCTTCCTGTTTAACCCTGTAACTTCATCCTCAAAACTTTTAATATTTCTCATCTGCCCACATCTATTAAGTACTTGCTTCCATATCATATTAGTGATTTCACACTTAAAAAATAAATGATTCCTGGTTTCTTTCTCTTTGCCACACAAAACACATTTGCCTTCATTTATAATGCCCCATTTAAGTAATTTTTCCTTAGTCCTTAGCGTGTCAAGACAAGCAAGCCATAGCATACAAGCACAACTATGAATTCTTTTCTGAAACCAAACAGTATTGCTCAGTTGATCTGATTCTTCTTATCTTTGATTTCTTCATATGCACTCTTAACACTGAAATCACCATCTTTAGATATCACCCATGAAATTCAATCTTCACAGCTTCTATTAGGAGTAACATTAGTTCTAGCCATATTAAGTAAATTATTTGAAATTGGTCTAGGGAATTTCCACTCATTATCGTCCATAAAATCAGAAGCCCTTGCCAAGGCAGAACTCACACATCATAAACAATTCTATCACCATAGAAAATGACAAGGGGGCCCTTTTCATACCAATTATCAATCCAAAAGTGAGTCCCTTCCTCATTACTAATATTATATTTAATATACATTCTAATTTAATCCTTCAATCTCCATAATTTTCTCCAAGTCCAAGAAGCATCTGTTTGTAATTTAGCTGTCCACATAAAATCATTTTTAATTACTACATTATGAATCCATTTAACCCACAAAGTGTCTTTTTTCTTAGCCACATCCCACAAATGCTTAGTCATACAAGCTTTATTCCAATTCACTAACTTCCTAATACCCAAACCACCTTCTTCATAAGGGTAACATAAATATCCCCATGCCACTTTAGCTCCATTTTTCTTAAGATCAACCCCAGACCAAATGAATCTTTTAATAACCTGATTAATCTCTTTAATCACTTTTTTGGGTAAAATAAAGATATTAATCCAGTAATTTTGAACACTTCTAAGAATAGAGATAGCAAGTTTGATCCTCTTAGCATAAGATAACCACCTATTTCATAAGTTTTTCCACAAGAATATTACAGTCTTGAGACTTCAATCTTGTTGATATTGAAGGAACCCCAAGATACTTAACCGGAAGTTGACCTGTCCTCATCCCTACAAAACTAGCATGTCTATTCTTCTCCTATTCACTTATTCCTGCAAAGAATATCTCACATTTAGGGTAACTAACTCCAAGACCAGATAATTTTTTAAATTCTCTAAGAGCTTTATCCATAACCATCAAAGAGTTATGATCAGCCTTTGTCATAATAAACAAATCATTAGCAAACATCACATGTGACAAATTAATCTCTTTACAATTAGGGTGAAAACTATAATCTCCTCTACAAATTTCATCATCTAGGATCCAAGAAAACGCTTCCATCACCAAAAAGAATATATAGGGGATACAATGTCTCCTTGTCTAAGACCATTTGTGCCTTTAAAATGCCATTAATACCCCCATTGACACTAAGGCCTCGTTTGATGCGCCGTATAAGTGGGCCGAATAGGATAGGATAAGAGTTGGATTGGATAGGATAAGGATGGGACGGATAAAACTTATTCCAATACTGCGTTTGGAATAGTTCCGGATAAGAAGACGAGATGGGATATAATAATACAATCCTGTGTTTAAAATGCTTCGGATAGGATTAATTTGTCTCTAGTTTTCCAAAAATATCCTCATTTTGTATTTAATAATTAAAAAATAAAAAAAATATACTATTATCACATATTCTAACTCAATAACATAGTATTTAATTCCACGTGGAATTTTGAAAAAAAATATTATGAGATGACAATAATGAGATGAACATTTGTATTTGTATTTATAATTTATACAAAGTGAATCACTAGTAATTACTCACACACATACAAAAATCGTATGTATACAAACCAGTTGCATAAATAATGAGATAGTAAAACTCGTTGCTTATTATAATCCCTTTCAATTCAAAACAAAGCAGTCGCAAAAAATTGCTTGAAGCCACAACTGGATAATATCGGTTTTACCCAAAATAGTCGCCAAAAACATACGAAAACAAAAAACTGAATTCTACATAGCTTTCAGCATGTCTAGCAGGTGGGTTAATAACACATAAAAAAATAATGTATAACAAAATATTAGCGGTGGATTAACAATACATAACTTTCAACTTATCTAGCAGGTGACTTAACATAATATTTCCATCGATTTAAATCAAAATAATAGTACATGATAAATCAACAAACATAAAAAAATAAAAATAAAACAAAAAAGGAGGACGACGTTACATAGTGTGGTGAAAAATGTGAGTGGAGAGTTATGTGAATGAAAGGGACTAACGGTTATTATCTAATACTTGGGAGAGTACAAGTTGAGTGAATTTCTTTAAACTTTGAAAGGGTAGAGTAGTAAATTCTAATCAAATCTTGACACAATATAATTTTATATGACCTTGGAGGTGGAATTTTTTTATCCCACTCCTTGTGGGATAAGGATATCACTTGGGATAACTTATTCCATCTCATATCCCATCCTAAACGACACCAAACATTGGATAGGATTAGGGGTGTAAGAGACGGTTTGGTGGGTAAATAGTAGATACCAATACCAAAACCAAACTCTGGATGGCAAAACCAAATCGTACCAGTTTACCACCCGGTACACCAAAATCAATACCAAAACCAAACCGGCTGATATTTCAATTTTTTCGGTAATTTCGATTTTTTCTGATTTCGGTAAACAGCACTAAAAGCCCCAAAAAATCAAAAACAAAACCAACCAACTTTTTTAAATATTAAAGCCAAAACCCAAACCAATTTTTTTCTGGTTTCGATAAATTCGGTACGGTAATTTGGGTAAATTCGGTACGGTACGATTTTTTCTGATTTCGATACGGTACGATAATTTCGGTACGATTTTTTCTAGTTTCGATAAATTCGGTACGGTAATTTTGGTAAATAGATTTTTTAGATATTAAAGCCAAAACCAACCAACTTTTTCGCGGTAATTTCGATTTCGGTAAAACCGATTTCTGGTATTTTAATCTATGAAACCAAAACTATTTTTTTTCGGACCAAAACGGTACGGTACGGTAAAAACCCGTACCGCTTCCACCCCTAGATAGGATAATTTTATCCAATATGACCCTCTTATACGGCGCATCAAACGAGGCCTACTAGAATAACTAGTAGTCATAATACACTCTTTAATCCACTGAATGGACATACTAGCAAAATCCATGGCATATAACACATCAATAACAAACCCCCAACTCACGGAGACATAGGCCTTCATTAGATGAATCTTCATAGCACACCTAGGATTCCTATTATTCCTATGATAAGCTTTCACGACCTCATGCATAAGAAGGACATTATCAGGAATGTTCCTACCCTTAATGAAAGCAGATTGCCTATTATTACCAAATCAGGCATAATCCCTCCATGTTTGTTAACAATAATTTTGTGAGTACTATTAAAACAAGAGATTGGCCTAAAATCCTTCATGGTACTAGGATTAGGAACTTTAGGTATAAGACTGATTATAGTACTATTCCACTCTTTAAGCATCCTTCCATTAGTGAAAACTGAAGAACAGCCTCACTTATATCATTCCCAACAATGTACCAATTATTCTGAAAAAACCCAGCATTATAACAATCAGGCCCAGGAGCTTTGTTTTCATTAATACTGAATAAAGCCTTTTTAATTTCATCTTTTGTAACAATTTTCTGTAAATTCCCCTTCTGGTCTTCATTAATCCAACTCTTCCTTATAGGTCTGATTCTATTGTATGCATTCCTCCTAACATTGCAATTTTCACCCAACAGATTCTTGAAATATCTCATAGCCTCTTCTTGAATACCAACCTGCCCAGTGTAAACATTTCCCTCACCATCTTTTTATTGAAAGGATTTTGTTTCTACTAATATGACATTTAACCTTCTTATGAAAAAAGGAAGTGCTTTTATCACCATGCTCCAACCAATTAATCCTGGATTTCTGTCTATGAAACTCTTCTTTTATCTTCTCTCAAATGAAGGAATTCAAATTGAACTTATTTTTTGGCTTCCAATAAAGTTGCATCTCCACCATTCCCAATAAGCCACTCTTGTATTCTACTGAATTCAATCTTCTTTGCACTGACTTTAAAAGCAATATTGGAGTAGAACTTCTTATTTAATTCTCTAAAATCCTTTTTCATGAATTTTAATCTTTTTACCATAGAAAACATTGAACTCCCATCAACATTCACACTTTATCAATTGCTAAGAACCTCTTTAAAGGAACTATGATTCATCCAAAACTTAAAATTTGAAAGGCCTATTAGTTTTCTCCTCCTCCAAATGGAAACTCAACACTAAATGTGTATGATAAAAAATACCGGGCAAATCAACCTCTACATCAGTATTCATAAAAGTATTCAGCCACTCCTCATTATGAAGGATTTTATACATTTTGCTTTGGATGTTAGCATCCCCCTCTCTCCCATTACTCCAAGTGAACCAGTAACCTCTAATAGGAAGGTCATCCACCATAATACTCTCAATACAATCATTGAAATCACCTATTCCATCCCAATCCACACCATTACCCCCAATCCTCTCATTAATCTTCCTAACAACATTAAAATCACTACCTATAATCCAAGCCTCATTGTTAATATTATTACCTATATACTTCAAATATCTCCACAAATAAATTCTAGGTTCCCTCTTGTTATCACCATAAACCCCTGTGAATATGAAAAACATACCTTGGTTTTTGAAACTCACTCTGATTGTGATAGTTTGCTTTATGTTGCTGAGTTCTTCAACTTTAAACATGTTAGGATCCCAAGCTATCCATACTCTACTTGGGCCATTAATTGGAGTGTTGTGAATTAAATTCCAATTAAAAAATAACCCTCCTTAACCCCATTGATATTATTACTTCTCACCTTTATTTCTACCAAGCATATAATACTGATTTTATTATCTCTAATATACTTCTAGAATTCTCTTTGTTTATGAGGGACATTACATCCCCCAATATTCCATATTGCAAATTTAATCATTTCCTGCTTTTGACATTACTCTTTCCTCCTATCTTATTTACTTTAATGCTCGAGTTGCCTATCTTCTTGTCATCATAAATACAATTTTGATTTATAATGTTTTCCCCTTTTTCTCTCACCTCATCTTCACTATTTTCTTCAACTATTTCAACATTTTGTATATCTGTTTCTTTTGCTTGGAGCACATCAAAAGTGTTATTCATTGGTATGCCTTCAGAACTTGTACTCTCCCCCTAATAGGACTTAAAATTGTTCCTTCCTTACTAGTACTAGCTTCCTCCCTATTATGGCATGCATTCTGGGCCATATGATACCCAATTATATTTTCCTGTTTAACTCTAGTTCGATTGTTATCTTTTTGTATAGGTTCCTTCACACTATTCTCATTTGTTGAACTGATCTTCATTGCATTATCATTATCAATAGGATTAACAGCTTCATCCACTTTCTTCCACACTCGCATAACTGATTTAGTACTCATACAACCCTCATCTTTGTGCCCAAACACTTTACATTTAGTACATCTTGTAGGAGTCCACTCATATTCAATATTCTGTCTTATTTTTTTCCTTCTTGATCATAGACTGTAATAACATTAAGTAATTCACTCTACATGTCAATCTTAACACAAGATATAACATAAGTCAACCTTTCCCTTTTATCTGCTATTATATTTGTGAAAAGAGGTTTACCAATAAGGCTAGCCATTTTATTAAGGACAACATCAGACCATAAATGCAGTTTGAGATTAGGAGATCTGATCCATATAGGGAGCTTATCCATTCCTTCCTTCTCCAAACTCACCTCAGTATTCCATGGTTTGATAATGAGTGGTATGTTGTCAAAGGACTAAGGCCCTAATTTTATAACATGTAATTGCGCATCCAAGGATTCAAAAGCAACTACAAAAACTCATGTTTTAAGCATAAAAAATTTTGAATTACCATACTTGTTCCACTTTCTCATCACATAACCTTTCATGGCTCCATAAGACACATTCATCCCAAAAACATAAACAACCATAACATATTTCCATCTCTGGATTTCTTCCTCCACCTCACATGGATCAATTTTTGCACAACTATTACCTTCTTCATCTTTTGCACTTAGAATTAATTGTAATTTATTGTCAGCATTCTTACCTCTATTTGTAACAGTAACTGTAGCCCATGATTTAGATTTAACTCCTTCAGATTTCTGAATTGCTTGGTTTTTCAGGTATCCTCCATTGGTTCTGCCCAAAGATTCCAACAGATTGGGATGTTGAACATTCTTTTCCAGATTTCTATCACAACAAGGTTCTTTGCCTTTGCTGTGTGTTATTACTTCATAACATGATTCAACATCATCCGATTTAGGTTGTCTTCACCACTTCCAGGTTGTTAACATTTTCCACTTGGTTTTCCTTCTCTTCAATGATTTTAGACCTAATCAGTTCCTCTTTCTTTTGTTGTTTGACATCATAAGGGCCAATTGTTTTGTCAAAAATTAACAATTGTCCATATGATATTCTCTCCGCCTTGTCCTTGCTTATTGTACTACTAGCATTTACCATTTTCAATTGATGATTTGCAACTATAGGGATCAAGAATTTCTCTTGTTCATTTCTTTGATAGTTCTATTTTCTCATGATATTCATTCTTTTTCGACGAAATCTTTGGCAAAATTGTCACCAGGGGGACCTCTAACCCTAAAAGATCTTCTGATCATGCCATGAATGATAAATTAGGGTGATCAATATAGAAGATTTGAACAGATCAAAAAATTTTGGAAAGTCGGTAGAGAGAGTTCTTGAGAGAGAAATTTCGGAAAGTCGGTGTTATTATATTTAATTTTCATAACTTTGATTTTCAAGTCATTACTTCTAGAGCAAATTATATCTAGGTCCCATTTATTAGGTCAACAAGCTTATAAGTCCTATTGACTTTTTCATAATCCCATAGGTCCTATTCCAACTTTTTAGGAAATTTTTTCACAATTTTACCCTTTTAAAACCAACCATCCGTAACTTCCTTGAGGAAGTTACATAAGTGGTTCGACTTTTTTTTTAATCTTTAAATGATCATAACTTTTGATTCACAAATCCGTTTTTCGCAAAATTACTATTTTTGAAATCTGCTCGACGAGATCTATCAAACAAGATCCATGAAGACTATAAAATTCCAAAGAAAAAAATTTACACAAACAGTAAACTTTACTGTATGCACTAGAATATGAAATAGTTTTATATATGTGATATTTCACAAACAGACAGTAACATTTACTGTGGTAATACTACACAGTATATATATATATATACACACATCCGGTGGATCCAAACTCTCTTTTTTTCAAAAATACCTTATATTTAAAGGTCCGCGCTAACGGCATCCAATCCTTACCACCATTGTTGGAGCTTCAACGACCTTCGCCATAGCTCCGATTTGGGGTGGGTAACGGTGGCATGTGGTGCCGCTGGCGCGGACCTTTGAAAATAAGAGACTTTTGAATAAATGGGTTTTGTATCCACCGGAGTGTTATGGGGTGCCGCTGGCGCGGACCTTTGAAAATAAGATTGGGTCAATGGGATCGGGATCATCTGGAGCGCCAATTTGAGGTGAATAGGGGTGGCACATAACTTAAAAATTTACGAGCATATTGGATATATATATATATATATATATATATATATATATAGTTTGTAAAAATGTCATAGATATTAAACTTTATTGTATACACCAGAAAATGAAATAGTTTTATATTTGTGACATTTTCACAAACAACAACATTTACTGTGATAATATATTTATGAAATAGTTTTATATATATAACATTTTCACAAACAGTAACATTTACTGAGTTAATATTACACAATATATATATAACATTTTCACAAACAGACATTTACTGAGTTAATATTACACAATATATATATAACATTTTCATAAACAGACATTTACTGAGTTAAGACTACACAGTATATATATATATATATATATATATGGTGGATCCAAACCCTATTTTTTCAAAATTACCTTATATTTGAAGGTTCGCGCTAGCGGTATCCAATCCTTACCACCATTATTGGAGCTTCAACGACCTTCGTTAGAGCTCCGATTTGGGTGGGTAAGGGTGGCATGTGGTGCCGCTGGCGCGGACCTTTGAAAATAAGAGACTATTGAATAAAAGGGCTTTCGATCCACCGAAGTACCATGGGGGGCCGCTGGCGCGGACCTTTGAAAATAAGATTGGATAAATGGGATCGGGATCATCTGGAGCGCCAATTTGGGGTGAATAGGGGTGGCACAAAACTTTAAAAATAGGAGCATATTATATATATATATATATATAGTTTGTAAAAATGTCATAGATATTAAACTTTATTGTATACACCAGAAAATGAAATAGTTTTATATTTCTGACATTTTCACTAACAATGACATTTACTGTGATAATATATTTATGAAATAGTTTTATAAATATAACATTTTCACAAACAGTAACATTTACTGAGTTATTATTACACAATATATATATAACATTTTCACAAACAGTAACATTTAACTTTGCAAATGAAAAAGACAAATTGAGTGATCATAACAATTTGTCTTGATATTATTCTCGCCAAATACCTGGGATTTTCCATAAGTTGTTTTATGAGTTGAGTTAATTGTCGCAAAATCCAAATATTTTCACCCAACATGTGATATCTCTTTTTATTTTTTTTTAAATTAATTATGTGGATAGATAACTTACTATCCGCAATTAAAAGAGATGGATACCTTAAGTTGCACCTGCACAATTCAAAATACGCAAAATTATTGTGAATGGACTCAACTCGCATATTCTTCTATTCTCTAGTAACTGCCATGCGGTTGGCAAAGATAGGTACCGAATTTCAGATGCCAAGTCACCCAAGTGGGATTTTTTCTTTTCTTTGAATGCTCGAAGTGTGAAATTTTAGTATGCACAAAATGGCACATTTGAGAATTTAACACTGATACCCAAAAGGGCCGAAGTTAAGAAAATTTATATAGTTGCTTCGGCTCCAATTTCTTCAATGCACAAAGTAAAGTTGAGGAGGAAAACAAAGTTTTCCCTTGGTATAATCTTAACCTTCACATCTCATTTGTCTAAGATTATTCACAAGTAAAACTGGAAAAAAATTGTTCATTGGTAACATCTTATAATTTACATATAATCAAGGGCGGAGCCAGGATTATTCAATGGGGTGGGCGAAGATTAAGTCCGGGGGTTCGAGGGCGGGATCCCCCGAGCCGATTTTTTAGAATTATTTTTAAGTTTTTTTTATCAAAATACTAATATATTCACATTTCAATTTCAGTATTAAATATTCACAAAATCGGAATATATTACCCCTAAAATGGCCACAGCGAGAATAACGTATATTCACAAACATTCACTCATGTAATAATTTACTTAAATAGAAAAATACCCGGCTATTTGCTCCAGAAACACACCAAAAATTTGGAATCCACAATATTAAACTCTAATGATTCCACCCTTGTTTGACTGATTTGCATTCAATAGATTATTAATAACCAATTAAATTTTAAAAATTAAATTAGAATCATAAATAGTCATTAATCAACCTAAAACGAGAAAAAAATGAATTTTCCTAAATCAAATAGTTAATTTATTAATCAACCTCATCAATTTATTAATATTTCAGATAACATATCTTCCTAAATCAAATAATCAATTTATTATTTAAAACGATAAAAAAAAATCACTACTCTAATCTTAAAAAAAAAAGCAGTAATAAAAAGGGAATTTAATAAAACAGCAGGAATAAAAAAGTAAAACGAAAAAAAAAACAATAGGAATAAAAATCCACTACTTTGCTGATCTTGAAAGGAAAAGGGATAAGAAAGCAATGGGAAAAAACAAAAGCTTTGGTTTGGGAAAAAAATGAAAAAAAAAATGAAAAATAGAGAGGAGATAATATACCTGAGTGGCAACGGAGGCTGTCGGGGGCAAAAAAGGAGAGACCAGCAGCGTCGAGCGTCGGCGAGATGAGGTATATGGCAGCTACCAACCAGAGGAGAGAGAGATGTACAGATTTGTTTTTGAGGGTTTGTTTGTGTTGGGCTCTTTTGTTTTGGGGTAAAATTTAGAATTTGGTCTGGACTAGGTTTATAATTTGGGTTGGGCTAAGTTTACAATATGGATTGGACTTTAACTAGTTAGTAGATTTTTTTTTTTTTGCATTGGGCTACAACCCTGCTCATCCCAGGCCCAAATCCGCCCTTGTGAAAAACTTAGAACTATTGTATATACTTTATCTATTGTAAATGTGCACAAAGATTTTAGAGTTTTGTTATACTTGTACCATATAGGAACTATGATTGCTGGGAAGCCTTCATTATATTATAATTAGAAGTGACTCTCACTTAATTCATGCCCAATTTTCTTTTAACAAATAGGATTGGTCCCTTGTAGGGAGGGTTTAATAAATCATACACATCTCGACATTTTATTTTGTTCTAAGTACATCTAATTAATATAGATTTTACGTCCATTTAACCTTAATGAACTCTTAGTTGTCAACTAACATTTGCATTTAACCTGTTTTTCAATAGGAATTATAGAGAATGTAACTGAATCCCTCAGAAAAGATTTTAAATGAGAAAAGCCCACTCTCACTATTTCTTTCCAAATATCCTCTGCTCCTTAAAGCATCTATAATTTGATAAAAAATATGCATATTTTGGTCTAATATCTATAATTTGGTCAAAGTATGTATGAAATGGTTAAAGTAGTCAAAATATTTGTTAATTGAATTAAAGTATCTAATTAATTTTAAAAAATACATATTGCAGAAAATAGCAAGGGACTTAATTAAAAGAATAATCTAAGAGTTCGTTTGGCAACCGAATTCCAAGGCTTGGAATAGGAACTGGAAGGCCAATTTCGATTCCACGGAGTTGAAATTGGCTTTCGAATTTCATTTTCATGGCTTGGAATTGGGTTACCAAACGGACCCTTAAGATAAAGAGGTATTATTCAAATTCTAATATTAAAGTGGATTTAAGTGGACCCATATCTTTTTAGAAAGTCCATTTGACAAAAACCTTATAATTTATCAATATCAATAAATATGTTGAGAAGCATTATGTGGCATGATGTGTTACGTGTCTCCTATGTGATGTAATATTCTTGCAATCTTAGTTACAAATTGTAGAAGAAATTATAAAATACATCATGAAATTTTGTAACACACGTATCAATCAATATTTAGGTGCCATGCTATACTATTCACCTAATGTGAATTTCTAATATCCTTCGTATAACAAAGTGGTTGGAATAGGGAAAAAGGGGCCTTCCATATTCTGTCATGAACTTGTTATGTCTACTATTTAAATAATACAATAGTACAGAATTATGAATAGTAATAATTATAGAAATAAAATGAAATTACAAAAAATAAGAGTTACTTCGTTTAGCATAAATAAATAGTAAAAACAGAAAAGAATCCGAGCCCTGTGTAATACCACAGTGTCCTTAAGACAATCTTATTCCCTCCAACATGCTTTAGGTTAATGAATAATTGTCTCCCAAGATAAAATGGATTTTCAAATTAATTCAAGTAGCACACCAATGAATTAATTTTAGCGAATGCAAAATTCTGTGTGTTGTACTCAACCATTGAACATAATTATGCAAACTGTATGTATGTATGAATGAAAGAAAAATGGCATTCTGGAATGAAAATTTTGAAAAAAATTTCATGAGTGAAAAATGGAGGGAAGGGTTTTTATTTATAGTGTTGGTTTTGACTGTTGGATACAGTCAAAATTGTTAAACCGTTTTTAAGTGTCAAACAATTAAATTCGATTTAACTGTTTTTAAATTAATTTTGAAATTAATTAATTTTTAGCCCAGAAAGTTAATTTAAGTTTAGCGCAAAAGTAAAGGGAATTTTATAAGCCCAAGCCCGAACCGACGGACGGCGCGCACGTGTGGGCTTTTGTCCCAAGCCCAACATTTGCATAGTGTAGGCCATCTCCCCATCAAAGAGTTGAGATACCCCAAGGCATCCAAGTCTTAGTCCATAATTGGGGTTTTATTAACTCATCAATTTTCCACTACTCTTCCAATGTGGGATAGGAGTTAAAACATACCCAATTCATTAACTTTCATTGCTTTATGAGTCACTTTGGAGACATATTTATCATTCATAACTTAATGGAATTGGACATATGAATATACTACGTTAATCTTCTTGTGAAGTAGAACACGTTCGTATATAGTCCTACAATTATCGTGGTGTGGGTCCCACTTAAATTTGAGCTCAAAGTGGTTCAAAATTCTGTCCATAAAATTCTGGACACCTTTAAGTCCAATTTTTCCAACAATCCTCCACATGAATGATATATTGCTATAAATAGAAATAAATCAGATTTTGATGCAGATGAAGACACAATTTGAGTAAAACTGAAGATTTATTGCATCGGGAGAAGTAGCCTAGTGGCCTTGAACTTTCCTTAGTGATATACCATCGAATTTACTTGGTTAATCAGTAGACTTCACATCTTTGAACCGTCAATCGTTTCCTTAAACCTAGACAACAATATTCACAAAATAATTCTTCAACACAGTTGGTTTTCACGTTTGTGTTGGTTTTGGCCATTAACACTACTTGGTTCCATGAGTATTTTAGGGTATTTGCCTTTCATTATTCTCACAGAAGTGGCTTCCTTCTTACTCCTGTAGGTGATATCCATAAGGAGTATTCTGTTATACCCCACTTAAACGTACTAAGATGTGGATGTCATTAAAAGCGTAACTTATCCTACTCGCAACAAATGTGCATTGTCTCATCTTTGTAATGGATTAGGATTAAATATCCCCCAGTGCGTTGTAAGGACACAAATTTCCAATTGAGTCCATATATAGTTTTGGCTCAATTCCGGACAAAAAATTTATTCATAGGATAGTATTTATTGTAATATTCTCAAGCCTATGAAGTGTATGTTGAAGACGTAGCGGCAAAGAATTTAAAGCTTCATCAAAATGCCGGTTTGCGTGCCTCGTTTCTACGTCATCAACTAAGGTTCCATGCTCCCAAGGTATGAATGTAATTATATTTATATAGGAGCTTGGAACAATTTGTATTGGGTGTTAGGTGTAATAAAAAACTGCATTTTATTTTCAGAAAGAATCAATTAGAACTTTAATATAAGTATATAAAAGTTTCTGGGCCAAAATCATTTTTTACAAACTTTCTGGTCGTTCGTTAGAAATGTCGTTCGAACGAGTTTTTTTGTTCGAACCAGATTTCGTTCGAACGAGTTTTGTCGTTCGAACGAGTTTTGCCAACGACTCTAACTGGTTAGTCGTTCGATATGTCGTTCGAACGAATGTTCGTTCTAACGAGGTATCAAACGAACTTCGAACGAGCCCAGGCTGGTCGCTCGTTAGAAGTCTCGTTCGAATGAAAATCAAGTTCGTTCGAACGAGATTCCAGCGGGAACAGTTATTTGGCAGTTTTTTGCAGTTTTTACCCACTCCTCCACTTGGTTTTCAACCAACTTTTTTCATACATTATTATGTGCGGGAAACACATTTTCCAAGACAACTTTTCCATCCTAATAAATCTCCTAGAGAGAATTTGAGAGATCATTTTAAAAAGGAAAATGTTCATGTTTGAGTGTTCTTCAACTTAAAGAAAAATCTTTAAACACTTAGTTTACACCCATTGTTGTTTATTCCAAGTTCTATATATACATATCCTTACTTGGAGTTTTTGGCACCGGTTTTCTCTACCGAATTCAAGAGACGTTTCGGGTTTGCTTATACACCCCACCACAAAGAAGACTTTTGTTAAGATTCTACCCACATGGAGAAAGGCTCCATGCTTGGGTGACGGTGACCATATAAAGTCCCATCGGTGGATTCCGAGACCGCGGTGGTGTTCCGAGGTTGTCCGCTAGGAAGAGGTTTCTACGAGAAGAAGCGTCGAGGCTTGAGAGGGATCGAGTCAGTCGTTGTAAGTCTATCTGTCTTGTAATTGTAATTCCGTATCTAGTGGACTTGTGGCTAGGGCCGTCCGAGGTTGTTTCCCGTCTTGGGTTTTTCCTCGTACATCTCGGCATAGTGTGACATTGTTTATTTTGTCTTGCACATTAATTTAGAATCCATGCTTAGGATAATTTCAAGATAAAATTTGGTTTAATTGTCACACTCATTTAATTTGGGACTTAAATTAAATATTGGGTTAATTTGGTTTATTCAAGTCATTTGCTAAAATGGGTTTCGCCTAACTTTGTTTAAATAAATAATCATGACTTAGGCAAATACTAGGACTTGAATTATGTTTTAATTTGTTTTGATAAATTAAAACTTGTTGTTATTTTTGAAAGTTGAACCATCACCTGCTTTACAACGCTTCCTCACCATTCATTGAGTTTTGTTTTAAAAGGAAATTAAATATTTTAATCGTGATAAATTATTAAAACCCCCGGGGATTATCCTCTTCAAATTGGTATCAGAGCCAAAAACGATAAATTACTTCGTTAAGATCTTTTAATTTTTTGGCTAAAATGGATTTTTCCCCATTTTCAAAATTTCCTATTTTCGATGGTTCAAACTACGCGTATTGGAAAGCGCGAATGAGATCGGCACTAAAATCTATCGACGAGAGAGTTTGGATGTCTGTTGTTACCGGATACTCCCCACTAACTTATTTAGTTGAAAATGAACGAGTTATCAAACCCGCCGATAGATGGACTGAAAATGAGTTTAAACTTGCTAACTTTAATTCCCGTGGTTTAAATGCCTTATTTAGCGCTGTCGCACCGGATGAATTCCGACGTATTATGACGTGTGAAACCGCTAAAGAAGCTTGGGATATTTTACAATTAACTCATGAAGGAACTAGTGTCGTTAAAGCTTCAAAACTCCAAAACCTCACCACTCAATTTGAAACTATCAAAATGGATGAAAAAGAAACTTTTGATAAATTTTATGCTAGACTTTCTGATATTGTTAATTCATCCTTTAACTTGGAAGAGAAAATACCTGACGACCGTGTTGTAAAGAAAATTTTGAGGTCCCTACCCGATAGATTTATTCCTAAAGTGACCGTTTTAAATTCTTTACCCACTTTAGCCTCTACGAAATTAGAAGAGCTTGTAGGTGATTTACAAACCTATGAACTAGATATGTTTCCCTCTAAAACTGAAAAGAAAATTGAAAAGGGTGTTGCTTTAAAAGCCCGAAAAGAGGTCAAACAAGCAGTAGAGAGCGATAGTGATAGTGACTCGGAAGACATGGCTTTGTTTGCTCGTAAATTTAGAAAATTTCTTAAATTTTACAAAGATAAAGTTAAAAATGATTTTAAGAAATTTGATACTTCTAAACATGATAAAAGCGAGAAGATTTCTAAAGCCGAGAAAATCCCTAAACCTAGTAATGAACATTTAGATAGGGACGAGTCTAATAAGTGTTTTGGTTGTGAAGGTTATGGCCATAGGGCTTATGAGTGCCCCACTAAACTAAGGAAAGATGGTAAGCGACCTATTTCATATAATGCAACCCTTAGTGATAGTGATAAGGAAGAAAAGCCCGATTCCCCCACTAAGAAAAATTTTGTGGCTTTTATGGCTAGTCATGTGAGTGATAATGAGAACTCATCGATTGATGACACGATAGCACATGCCACTTCCAAGGTCATTGTTCATGATTCCCTAATTTTTAATGATAGTGAGAGTGAAGAAGAAAGTGAGAGTGAAAATGAAGAAGAGGTTGATGTGAGTGAACTTCAAAATGCTTTTCATGAATTATATAAAGAATCTATTAATTTGAAAAGAACTAATTTGAAGTTAGAATCTTGTTTAAGAAAGAGTGTCAAGGTCATTGATGAAAATGTTTTAATAGAAGACCTTAGGACTCATGTGAGGACTCTTCAAGAGAAGCTTGATTATGTAGAAGGCGAAAGAGATAGCCTTAGGGGTTTAATGGAATCCTTGAAAAAGGAGCTTCTTGTTTTTGAAGAGCGAAATGTTTTACTAGAATCTAACATTGCTGAATTAGAAAATAAATTAAAAGATTCTAGTAATGTCAAATTTGATTTGGAATGTCGTTCTGAAAAACTAGATAAAATGTTAGGAACGGTCCAAATTAAAAATGACACTTGTGGTTTAGGCTTCAATCCTTGTAATGAATTTACTCATAATGCCCAAACCAATGTTTTAGGAGAATTAACTAGAAATTCTTTTAAAGATCACTCCTTAAGTAAATCTTTTCGACATGTTCTCACTTGTACACATTGTGGTCGACAAGGTCATCTTAGGAAATTTTGTTTAGATATTAAACGAATTCCTAGAAAACCCCATTGTAAAGTAACCACGGTAGTTAACGTTCCTACACCCCAAAATAGTCATTCCTCATTAATTTGGGTTAGGAAATCCGACTTGGTTACATTACAAAACAGGGTTGTTGATTCTCATTTACTTACACATACTTCCTCCCTTGCTAAATCTAATGGATGAATGTGTTAGTGTTTGCATACTTTAGCATTTGTACTTCATGTTATATTCATTTGCTAAATGTATGCTTGTTTTAGTCATATTCTAGTCATCGCCTTATTACATATCCCATGCTAGAAATCATGACTTGTTTATCTTTTTGTATTATATTTTGTGTTTGAATTAATTAAAAAATATAAAAAGATTTTTGTTTATCATTTGTGTTTTATTTATTTCATTTAAGCTTAATGAAAAATACAAATGATTTTTGTTTGTCCTTTTGAGTAAATATTTATTTTTGATTAAAAATGTTAAAAACTCAAAAAGATTTTATTTTGTGTGTATTTTTGTTTGACACACTTTATGTGGCATATATTTGTGTTTGAATCCTATCATTTACGCTCCCATGTGGTTAGAACTTTTGGTTTAGATTTTCAATCCTTAAAATGTTCTTTACCATGTTTTATATGGAGTAGTTGGAGTTTGTATTGTTTAAATGGATTCTATTTCTATATGCCTCCTTTCACACATGCACGAGCTCTTTTGAAATCTTAATGTCACATGTTATATTTGAGCTTTTTGAGGTGTTCTCCTATCAATCTAGTCAGCTACATATCTATGACCTAGGAGGACTAGTGCATGTCAAAATCCGTTGCATGTGAGATTTGTGCGAAAAATGAAAACATGATAAATTAATATATGCACGGGGAAGGGCTCCGAAAGGATGAATAAAATCCTTTGCGATAGTAAGCCACCGTTGATTGGATCTAAAAGAAATACGTGATCCAAAGGCCTAAAAATAGAATATTTGGCATTAAACAGAAAGCAATTGCCAAGGCCTATGTTTGTATGATATATTCATTCAAAAACAAAAGAATATATATGCTCATTGAGGGAGAATTGGATGGTATATCAACGGTTTGCACAATGTCCGTTTATCCTAGTTGTCTTTAATGTCATGACTCTATTTGGTTTGTAGAATCATCATCATGCTAGGCTTGTATGCATTGTGTATGTTTGTTCATTGAGTTCAATCTATATTGTCACATGAGGTTATATTTCAATGTGATGAAGTTTACAATCAAATGAGAACTCCGTGAACGTTTATTAAGTGTTTGGGTCTAAATTTAATTGTTGCTAGTACACACCCCTACACTTCCGTTTCCATATGACACACTTTTTGCCATACGAGTGTGCAAACTTATTGTATTTTGTGTCATGTGTGTGTTTCTATCTATATATATATATATGCAAGTACTCTATTGGTATATTTTTGGTGTCTATATATATGATATTTGTCTTTGCCCTGCTTTTATTGCTCATATGATTTCATGTCTTATCACTTTAATCTTTCACATGCTGTTTATCAGTTCTTTATCCTTTGCCTATTCCCGAACAAAAAGGGGGAGAATGATGATAGGGGGAGAAATGGTATCTAATCCTATTATTATCGTATCTTCGTTTGGGGGAGATTTATCTTAGGGGGAGACGTCTTTCTAAGTAGGTCATGTGTTTAAAGGGAGAATTAATTTAGGGGGAGTAATTAATTAATTGCATTTAATATTTTGATATTCCCTATGCATTTGATGAGTTTGCTTAAGTGTGCAGGAATTATTCTAAAGCGGCATCTTTCTATGGCAAAGCGTTTGATCCTTGGGTTGAGTCAAGTTTGGGCGGGTTATGTTTTGAGTCTAGTAGAGCTTGACAACCCTTTAGGATTTTTGTTTGGTTTTTGTCCCGGAATAGCCAAAGGGGGAGATTTGTAAGGACACAAATTTCCAATTGAGTCCATATATAGTTTTGGCTCAATTCCGGACAAAAAATTTATTCATAGGATAGTATTTATTGTAATATTCTCAAGCCTATGAAGTGTATGTTGAAGACGTAGCGGCAAAGAATTTAAAGCTTCATCAAAATGCCGGTTTGCGTGCCTCGTTTCTACGTCATCAACTAAGGTTCCATGCTCCCAAGGTATGAATGTAATTATATTTATATAGGAGCTTGGAACAATTTGTATTGGGTGTTAGGTGTAATAAAAACTGCATTTTATTTTCAGAAAGAATCGATTAGAACTTTAATATAAGTATATAAAAGTTTCTGGGCCAAAATCGTTTTTTACAAACTTTCTGGTCGTTCGTTAGAAATGTCGTTCGAACGAGTATTTTCGTTCGAACCAGATTTCGTTCGAACGAGTTTTGTCGTTCGAACCAGTTTCGTTCGAACGAGTTTTGCCAACGACTCTAACTGGTCAGTCGTTCGATATGTCGTTCGAATGAATGTTCGTTCTAACGAGGTATCAAACGAACTTCTAACGAGCCCAGGCTGGTCGCTCGTTAGAAGTCTCGTTCGAACGAGAATCAAGTTCGTTCGAACGAGATTCCAGCGGGAACAGTTATTTGGCAGTTTTTTGCAGTTTTTCCCCACTCCTCCACTTGGTTTTTAACCAACTTTTTTCATACATTATTATGTGCGGGAAACACATTTTCCAAGACAACTTTTCCATCCTAATACATCTCCTAGAGAGAATTTGAGAGATCATTTTAAAAAGGAAAATGTTCATGTTTGAGTGTTCTTCAACTTAAAGAAAAATCTTTAAACACTTAGTTTACACCCATTGTTGTTTATTCCAAGTTCTATATATACATATCCTTACTTGGAGTTTTTGGCACCGGTTTTCTCTACCGAATTCAAGAGACGCTTCGGGTTTGCTTCTACACCTCATCACAAAGAAGACTTTTGTTGAGATTCTACCCACACGGAGAAAGGCTCCATGCTTGGGTGACGGTGACCATATAAAGTCCCATCGGTGGATTCCGAGACCGCGGTGGTGTTCCGAGGTTATCCGCTAGGAAGAGGTTTCTACGAGAAGAAGCGTCGAGGCTTGAGAGGGATCGAGTCAGTCGTTGTAAGTCTATCTGTCTTGTAATTGTAATTCCGTATCTAGTGGACTTGTGGCTAGGGCCGTCCGAGGTTGTTTCCCGTCTTGGGTTTTTCCTCGTACATCTCGGCATAGTGTGACATTGTTTATTTTGTCTTGCACATTAATTTAGAATCCATGCTTAGGATAATTTCAAGATAAAATTTGGTTTAATTGTCACACTCATTTAATTTGGGACTTAAATTAAATATTGGGTTAATTTGGTTTATTCAAGTCATTTGCTAAAATGGGTTTCGCCTAACTTTGTTTAAATAAATAATCATGACTTAGGCAAATACTAGGACTTGAATTATGTTTTAATTTGTTTTGAGAAATTAAAACTTGTTGTTTTTTTTTAAAGTTGAACCATCACCTGCTTTACAACGCTTCCGCACCATTCATTGAGTTTTGTTTCAAAAGGAAATTAAATATTTTAATCGTGATAAATTATTAAAACCCCCGGGGATTATCCTCTTCATGCGTACTAAATACAATATAGTTCAATTTTCCCATTGAACCTAAATTTTGGGATCTCCAGTCAGCTAAGTTGGATTGCCACTATATTGATGCTTATTTATTTATAGGCTTTAGACTAGGGGTGGAAATTTTAGAAACGAAACGATAACACGACACAAAATGAAAAGAAATTGGCACAAAATTGGCACGGTCTTTCATGTTCGGGTCAAGGTTTTTGGACCCGCCATCGGGTCGTGTCGTGTTCGTGTCCAATTTCTGCCACGAAATTGACCCGATAAGGACCCGATAGTGATACGATAGTGTCCTAATTAAGTACACGATATATACCCTATGTAGACCCACTATTGACCCTATTTAGACCTATTATCAACCCACTATTTAGACCCACTATTTTTTTAATTCCTCACTAACTGGTTTAATCGTGTCCAATCGTGTCGTGTTGGATTGGGTCTAATCGTGTCGAATTGAATCATATTTACTTATCGTGTTGTCTCGTGTTTTTAATGTGTCGTGTTCGGGTTAAAGCAAAAGAACACGTTATCGTGTCGTGTCGTGTTTGGATCCACTGGTTTCTTATCGTGTCATGTCGGGTCGTGTAAAAACACGACCCGTTGACCCATTTTGCTACCCCTACTTAAGACCCATTCCTCTCGATGATTTTTCAACTTGCTCTCGGTTTAAACCTATCGTTAGTGGATCTGATATATTGTCTTTTGACTTTACATAGTCAATTGAGATAATTCCATTTGAGAGAAGTTGTCTAACGGTATTATGTCTACGATGAATATGTCATGACTTTCCGTTATATATGTGATTATGTGCCCTTCCAATCACCGATTGACTATCACAATGTATACATATTGCGGGCACAGGTTTCGACCAATTTGTAACATCCTCTAAGAAGTTTCGAAGCCATTCAGCTTCTACTACAACTTTGTCTAGTGCAATGAATTTAGATTCCATTGTCCATCTAGCAATGCACATTTATTTTGAGGATTTCCAAGATACGGTTGCTCCTCCAAGAGTAAATACATACCCACTCGTAGACTTAGAGTCTTTTGTATCGGATATCCAATTTGCATCGCAATGTCCATCAAGAACAACTGGATATCTCGAATAGTGCAGTCCATAGTTTTGAGTATATTTTAAATAACATAAAACTCTTAATATTGCCTTTCAGTGATCTCTCCCTAGATTGCTCGAAAATCGGCTTAGCTTACTTATCGAGTATGCTTTGTCCGGTCGTGTACAGTTCATGATGTACATTAAACTCCCGATAATATGAGAGTATTCAAGTTGAGATATGCTTTCACCATCATTTTTGGCTCGATGTAAATTCACATCTACAGGTGTCTTAGTTGGACTAATATCATACTTCTTGAATTTTTCATGTACTTTCTCTATATAATGAGATTGAGGTAATATAAGTCCATCTGATGTTTTAGAAATTTTAATTCCTAATATAACATCGGCGATACCTAAATCTTTCATGTCAAATCGACTACTCAATATTTGTTTTGTACTTTTGACAATTTCCAAATTACTACCCATGATAAGCATTTCATCAACATAGAGGCATACAATGACATATCCATTTTGAATCTATTTAAAGTAAACACATTTATCGCATTCATTAATTTTCAAATCATTTGATAACATTGCATTATCAAATTTTTCATGCCATTCCTTAGGAGCTTGTTTTAATCCGTAAAGTGATTTAACAAGTTTACATATTTTTTCTTCTTATCCGGGAGCCTTTAACCCTTCAAGTTGCTCCATATAAATTTCCTCGTCTAGATCACCATTTAAAAATGCAGTTTTTACATCCATTTGATGTATTTCAAGTCCATCATTGGAAACAATTGCTATTAACATTCAAATGTATGTAATTCTTATTACTGGTGAGTACGTGTCGAAGTAATCCAACCCTTACTTTTGCCTATAGCCTTTAGCTACAAATCTAGCTTTATATTTATCAATTGATACTCGGCCTTCAACTTCTTTTTGAAGATCCATTTATAACCTAATGGTTTTAAACCTAGTGGAAGATCCACTAGTTCCCACGTGTGATTTTGCAAAATGGATTCAATTTCGCTATTAATTGCTTCTTTCCAATTAGAAGCATCGGGTAAGGATGTCGCTTCTTTGTACGATTGAGGTTCATTTTTTTAGCAAATATATTAGAAAGTCCGGACTGAAGAAAGTCGAGATTCTTGTTCTTTTACTACATCTTGGTTCATTCTCTATTGACGTGTGATCAATAGGTTGATGAGTACCACTTGTAGTAGCTTCATTTGTCCTTTTAGATGAATCGGATTCTCAAGTCATGTTATACGGAAATTCATTTTCAAAAAATGAAGCGTCCCTCTATTCAATGACCGTATTTACATGAATATTCAAAATCTCAAATTTACAAACTAAGAAACTATATGCACTTCTATTAGTAGCATAACCGATGAATACACAGTCAACGATCTTTAGTCTTATTTTTACCTTTTTAGGTTTAGGAACCATGACCTTGGCTAAGCACCCCCACACTCGTAAATATTTATAGCAAGATTTTTGAACTTTCCATAACTCATAAGGTGTCTTATGAGTTTTCTTGTGTGGGACTTTGTAAAGAATGTAATTCGCAGATAATATGGCTTCCCCCACAAGTTCTATGGAGCTCCGGAACTATTAACATAGAGTTCATCATTTCCATCAATGTACGATTTTTGCATTCAGCAATGCCATTCGATTGAGGAGAATAAGGAGCGGTAGTTTGATGAATAATTCCATTTTCAGAACAAAATTCCTCAAACGAATATTCATATTCACCTCCTCTATCACTCATAATAGCCTTTATCTTTTTGCTTAATTGATTTTCAACTTCATTCCTATATTGTTTAAATGCATTAATAGCCTCGTCCTTATTATGTCATAAATATACATAGCAATATTTTGTGCAATTGTCAATAAAAATAATAAAATACTTTTTCCCACCTCAAGTTTGTACAAATTTTAAATCACAAATATCCGTGTGAATTAAATCTAGTGGTTCAACGAACCTTTCAATAGAAAGAAAAGGTAATCTAGCTAATTTCGATTCGACACAAATATCACATTTATGATTTTTATCAATATTAAATTTTGGCAAAAATTCCAAGTTAATTAATCTACGCAAGGTATCAACATTAACATGTCCTAATCTAGCATGCCAAATATTAGATAACTTAGTCAAGTAAGTAGAACTAGTAATTTCATTCATTGGGAACGCCATAGGCATCAATGTCATTACATTCATTTTAAGATCCCCTAAGAGAGGTATCCCTTTCCCACATACACATCATTTTTTGACAACACAAACTTATAAGAAACAAACACAAGTTTAAACCCATTCTTACTTAGAAGCGATTCGAAAATCAGATTTTTATGGATGTCAGGCATGTGCAGCACATTGTTGAGAGTGAGTTCCTTTCCTGAAGTTATTTTCGAAATAACCTTTCCTTGTCCCACGACTTTAGAACTCGAAGAGTTCCCCATAAAGAGGGTCTCCTTCATTTCCAAATCCTAACAATTAGTGAACATCCATTTGTTTGCACAAATGTGGCGTGTAGCCCCAGTGTCCACCCACCATTCCTTGATATTTACTACCAAGTTGCATTCAGAGACAACAATAAAAAGATTTATGTCTGCGATATCATTAGAAATGTTCTCACTCTCCGTCACATTTGCTTGAGCGTTGTGCTTTTTAGGGTTCTTTGGTTTGCGACACTCACTTGAGCGCTGTCTTAGCGTGCCGCAATTGTAGCATTTGCCTTTAAACTTCTTTCTCTGCTTAGATGTGTCTTCCCCATCACGCTTACGTTTGAATTTTTGACCTTCAACCACATGAGCTTTAGACTCCATGATGTTCTTTTACGGTTGTCTTCTTCAATCCGCGGATGTACTACCAATTTTTCGGCATTCATCCCCTTGCATTTGTGCTTGAGATAGTTTTTGAACAAGTTCCAAGATGGAGGCAATTTTTCAATTATATCCGCCACTTGGAAAGAGTCTTTTATCGACATTCCTTCAGCATGAATGTCATGAAGAATAACTTGAAGTTCCTGAACTTGTGCAATAATCGGCTTAGAATTCATTATGAAGTCTAGAAAATGGCCCACAATGAATTTCTTCATACCTGCGTATTCAGTTTTGTACTTCTTCTCCAAAGAATTCCATAATTCCTTTGAGGCTTTCATTGTGTTGTACACGTGGTACAATATCTTGTCCAAGTATGTCAGGATGTAGTTATGGCACAGAAAATCAAAATGTTTCCATGCTTCAATGGCAACAATTTTTTGTAATACCCCGTATTTTTGTGATATTTATTTATGGGATTAATTATATTAAATGCGTATTAATTGGAAATTAATCCGGATTAAAATACTAGCGAGATGCGAGTTGGTATTTGAATATAATGTGCATATATGATTATATATGAATATGGAAGTATGAAATTTGTCGTGAGATTGAAATACGGCAAGTTGGAAAATTTTATTGAGACGCGTGTGACAGTCGCGTCAGGGAAATATTTATTTTAATTAAAAAGTGAATTTTAGTTCTATTAACCGTATGGTCGTTTTGAGTACGCCAACGCGTCCGTAAGGGTCGAAATAGTCAGAAAACACTAGCCGGGGGTTAAGTTTGGGTCCCGGGGCATTATTGGGCCATACCGGTAACTTATAAGGGCATTTTGGTAATTTCGGAAATTGGGTAATTAAAACCCACGAAAATTAGAGTTAAAAATCTGACTTAGTATTAACCCACTAAGCCATTTCCAACCCCAATTTAGGTAGTGGGGCTACGGGAGAAGTTATAACTTGGCAAAACCAACCCCACCTCCATTAACACCTTGAGAAGAACTTGTAGAGAGGGAGAGAAAGAGAAGGATTCTGCAGAGAGAGAGAGAAAGCAATTCAACCTTCAAGATTCAACCTCAAATTCAGAGATTCAAATAAGGCAAGTGGTTTAATTCCAATTAATTTCAGAGAATGCTTCTTCCATGTGTAGGAATTGATAAAACCTTATTGTTCTTGGGAATTAATGAAAAACCCATTTTAATTGGAAGTGAAAATTATATTTTTGATGAGGAATTGCATGTAGATTTGTATTTAGATGATTATTCTGATGATATTATAATTTGGATGAAACAAAAACGGATTTATTAGGCTCATTGATGATTTATAAATTTTAGGGTTCATGTTCATGTAATTTGGGGGATAAATGAAGGGATTTGATGATTTGATGATGATTAAGTTGTATTGGCCCTATATAAATGTTTAGTTATGATCCATGAATGTTTAGTACGAATTAGGAGCCTTAAATTGATGTTGGAACGATTTTTATGAGGGATTAGGAGTGAAGAAAGTTGGAAAACGAGATTAGGAAATTCTGGGCTCGAATCTGGCCACTCGTTAGAAGACCTGCCCAGGTCGTTCGAACAAGCTCGTTCGAATGAGCTTCTAACGAGTTGACAGTTTGGGTTCTAACGAGAGAGATGTTCGTTCGAAGACTTTCGTTCGAACGAGATCTCGTTAGAAGGCCCAGTTCGTTCGAACGAACTCTCGTTCGAACAGCCTCGTTCGAACGAGACTTCGAACGAGTTGACAGTTTAGGCTTTTTAGCCTGTTTTGATCCCGAGTGTCCCGTAACCTTGTGTATATGTAGAGATAACCTTCCCTTGATGATTAATTGTTACATTTGGGATGTTTGGGATATAATGAGGAGTCAAACCTAGAAGTGTAGTTTGAACCTAAGGGAAAATATGAAGTAGGACGTGAGTGTCTATTACGTTGCGAGAACTATTGACGGCCCAATTTATTATATTAACCGGGAACATATAAATTGTGTAGCATTATATGTCGGTACGAAAATGAGAAGTGTACCACCAATATATTATGGTGATTACTAAGATGTGTGAATACTTAGTATATGTGTTGATTTTATGTGTATGACATACCTACCATACTTGCTATCACAGGAGGTTTACGTTCGCTTAGGGCCTTCTAATCCTTGTGTTGCCCGGATTTAGATTGGTTACCTCGATGAACATAGGTCAGAGAAGGACTTATTGGGATGTTAATAAGTCTGCTGATCGTGGGAGCGCAGGTATGTGCGTGACCCATGTGATGTGACTGTGTTCGCCTCCATTATTTGTGATGTTGTTATCTGAGAACGATTCCTGAGAGATTCGAAATGCGTGATCCTTATGTACGTGATGTACCGGGATGGATAGCAGAGTATGTGTGCACCGCAGCTTAGTCTCGGGGTGCTTGTATTGTATATTTATGACGTGAATAATATACACTTAATTAATGGGAACTTTGATGATTGGTATTGTGAATAATATTATGGTAATGATTTAAGAAAACAAAACGAGTTAACTGATAATGAATGGTATTTCTAATTGAGAATCTGAGAGTAAGTAAAGCCCTCTATTTAATTGATAACGTTAGAATGTAATATGGGAATCGAGTAGTAAGAGGTAGAACTTATTACGTTTTGGTTAGATATATGTGTCATTTAGATGGGTAATGTACGTTAGGAGTGCACATGTAGTCGAGAGGTGATAATTTCATGTGAGTGCACGTCCTAACATGTATTTTGCATTTAATGTTTTAATGTTATTAAAACACTTGTTGTTTTTAAAATGATTTCCACTTTCGGGCTCTGACCCATTTGCTTTCAAAGCTATTTTTGTAAAAACCATTTTAGGTGCCCAGCCACAAGGACACCATGCTTAGGATTCTCATTCAGGTGACGAGTTGTAGCTGTTTGTGGAAGTTACAGGACTTTACTTGTAGACGCTTCATCTATCTTGACTCGATATTCTTCAGTTATCAGTTGTAGGGCATGTCGCTCATTCTTTTAGAGACATTTCATTTATTTCAGTTATTCAGACTTCTGACATGTAATTATTCAGGATTCAGACTTGTCGTATTATTTTTCAGTTGTGGGATTGTTGTGAGGAGTTTTCCTCCGAATTTATATTTATGTTGTTGGTTATTCATTACTTCATTATAGTGAATGGTTGTTATTCTTTCATTATTCTTTTACTGCATGTTAATCAGACTTAACTTAAAATTTGATACTTACTTTTAACTACTAGGTGGTTAGTAATTATTAAAATGTTTTCGACAGTGATGCTATTAACTGAACTAACTTGAAATTTTGAATTAATTTAATAAAGGAGTAGCTACCCAGTATTTAATTAGTCGGGGTGTCACATTTTTTCAGTCTCATCTCCTTCTTTTAAAGGTGGACAATCCTCATACACGAACCTTGTCAATTGAAAAGTTGTGAGTTAAAAGTACATCTTTCCTTGCCAATGTTTGAAATGGGCCCCGGTAAATTTTTCCGATTTCTCCCCATGTGGCATGGTTATGGGGGCAGCAATAGTTGCATGTATCACATTCACGGTAGGTGATGGAACTGTGTTCGTACTTTGTGATTCCATTTTTGTTACAAAAATATAATTTTTGTCAATGATAGCCTTCATTTGTAATGAATTTATGAAAACTGAATACAAAATTCTGTATACCAATTTTCTCAAATTATAATTAATTATAAACACTATTCAAAATTATATAACACGGAATTAAATTAATAGTAAACAAGTAATTTTACTAGTCTAAATTGATTAAAAAAATTGTGTCAAATTAATTATGAATATTTAGTTGAAGTCTATACAAAACAGAATTTTTCAGAATAATTAAAATTCAAAGTTTTAATTATAAGTGTAAACTGCTACAATTTCTAATATTTGTAACAACAAATAAAATAAAATGTTCTATTAAATTTATGTAATTAAACAATATTTATCAAATTTTCTGTAAAACAAATTTATATGGCACTAATAAATTTCTGCAATTTGAAAATTATTCTGTACTCATTATAAAAAATAGAACAAAAAAATTAAAACTGTCTTAATATTGTTATGTCTACTATCTAAATAATACAACAGTACATAATTACGAATAGTAATAATTGCATAAATAAAACGAAATTACAAAAAATAAGAGTTACTTTGTTTTGCAGAAATAAATAGTAGAAACAGGAAAGAATCCGAGCCATGTGTATTACCTCAGTGTCCTTAAGACATTTTTATTTCCCCCCAACATGCTTTAGGTTAATGAATAATTGTCTCTCAAAATAGAACGAATTTTCAAATTAATTCAAGTAGCACACCAATGAATTCATTCCAGCGAACGCAAAATTATGTGTTTTGTACTCAACCATTGAACATAATTATGCAGACTGTATGTATATATGAATGGAAGAAAAATGGCATTCTGACATGCAGATTTCAGAATTTTTTCATTTGTGAAAACAGGAGGGAAGGGTTTTTATTTATAGCCTTGGTTTTGACTGTTGGGAACAATCAAAACTCTTAAACCGTTCATATATACTGTTAAATTCAGTTTAACTGTTTTTAAATTAATTAATTTCTAACCCAGAAAGTTAATTTAAGTTTAGCCCAAAAGAAAAGGAATTTCCTAAGCCTAAGCCCAAAGCTAGGTGGACGGTGCACGCGCGTGTGGGTTTTTTGCCTAAGCCCAACACTTGCATAGTGTAGGCCATCCCCCTTCAAAGAGTTGGGATACCTCAAGGTATCTAAGCCTTATTCGATAATTGGGGTTTTATTAACTCATCAATTTTCTACTACTCGTCCAATGTGGTACAAGAGTTAAAACATACTCAATTCATTAACTTTCATTGCTTTATGAGTCACTTTGGAGACATATTTATCATTCATAACTTAATGGAATTCGACATGTGAATATACTACGTTAATCTCCTTGCGAAGAAGAATACGTTTGTATATGGTCCCACAATTATCGTGGTGTGGGTCCCACCTAAATTTGAGCTCAAAGTTGCTCAAAATTTTGTCCATAAATTCTTGACAGCTTTAAGTCCAATTTTTCCAATAGAACTAAGTAAGCTAATAGAATACTGTTGCGGTTAATTTTAATTTAATCTTCATCTCAGGGAAGGCGTTTGAAATTATGGTAAGGCATTTTAAATTCTCGTATATTTCTATTTTAACCCATCATAAAAACAGAAATTATGCTTATCTCTACACGTTAAACCCACACTTTAATAATACATTGTTAAGGCCCTAAAACTTAAATTAATCACTTTAATTGGCCTAACTTTCTTTGATAGCCTATAATTCATATTTATTTCATATATAAGCCCATATATTAAATTTTACTCTAACAAAAATGACTTAAAAACACTATTACATATTTTTTTTTTAAACCTCTATATTAATATAAAAACGGTGTCCAAGTCATGTAATAAGATTAAAAGTAATTTGAAAACACTACCATAGGTGGCGGAACTACATAGCTAATCGGGTTATGTCCCCCCCCCCCCCCCCCCCCCAAATTTTCTAAAAAAAGTCGTATCTCCATATTTAGGTTTCGTATTGTTATGTAGTTAAAAAAATTAATTTAAAAATTATTTTTAAACACATAATTTAAATTCAATTTTATGTGTTTTTAAACTTGTTATTAAATCCAGTTTCCAAAAAAAATAAAAACTAATACACACAATTGATATATATATATATATAGGGAGAGGATAATAAGTGAATATAAAATATGAACATTTTAATGAACCTTAACAAAAAATACATAACATTCAATCAATTTTAATTCATATGTTATAATTGGTCCACCCCAGCGGCAACAGACATGCGCGTGATACATGTATTTTTTAATACACGCATGTCCATTGCCGTTGTTGCATGTCACACACATGTCCATTGCCGCTGTTGCATGTCACACGCATGTCCATTGCTGCTGGCACGCCAATTACAACATAGGAATTAAAATTGATTGGGTGTTAAGTTTTTTTGTTAAGGTTCATTAAAATGTTCATCTTTTATGTTCACTTCTGAACCTCTCCTTATATATATATACACACACACATATACACACAGTACTGTTCTTATGCGGACCTTCTCCCATTTTAACAGTACGACCCGGACACATGTCACCAGGCGGTGACCTAGAAAAGAGAGAGAGAGCGCCTATAATTTATGGGCTCACCGCAAGGCGACACTTGTCTGGTCCGCACTGTTATGTTGTGGGACAGTCCGCACAAGGGCATATAAATATAGTGGCTGAGCTATGGTGTATGGAAGTGGGGCAAGTGCTCCACCCAGAAATTTGTAAAAAAATATATGTGGTAAATTTGTAAGGGTTAAAAAAGATTTTAAGGGTTTAATATGATTAGTTTATTTTTCTTATTGTTGTTTTTAGTTTATGGTTAGTTTTTTCTTTGTTGTTTAATGTTTGATTTACTTTGATGTTGTTATTATTTTGTTTAGGGTTTATATATTATGATTTGCTTATTTTTTGGGGTTTGAAAGTTGTTGTTTAATTTTCGAAGAAATAGTATCATGTGTGGAGGGCATCATATATCCATACTCAACACAAATAACAATACGACGCGTATGTGATATGTGTCCACATGTTTCCCACTATACAGACAAAATTTTTAAACGTACATACGAGTCATGTCCTTATTTGTGTTGAGTACGGACACTTGGTTCTCTCAAACATTATAGTATTTCTCTATTTTAGGGGTTTTATTAACATGCTACGCGCATTTTTGCTATTGTATCCGAGCTTGTTTTATTTGAGTTGTGATTGTCTAGAAATGCAAATTATTAATTGAATATTTGTAAAAAATCTAAAAGTGACCTTTAAAAAATTCGACTCAGGGCGTCGCACTCCCGAACCTCCAGAACTAGTCGATGATTTATACATAATATGTTTTGACAATTATTGATATAAACAGAACATAATTTACACAGACGCGTATAGAAATAAATAATAGCTCAAATTTCGTCTGCTGGTTCTAAACAAACCATCCTTACAACTCAACCACCCAAACCATCATTCACCATCACTACCTTAGATCATAAATAAACTAAACTCACAAACCCTTCAATATTTTACCCTTAAATTCATTAACTTTTGTTATTATATGTGCATATGATTCTTTAATTCTTTAACTTTTGTTATAAAAAATAAAATCAAATGGAAAATCAGTTCTATATGAGCAAGTTCACATACAAATTGCAAAATGAAACGAAAAATTAGATCGCAAATTCAGAGGGAGAGAGTATATCTTTAGGCGAGTTTCCAGGCCAGAGAGAGAGATCCGACAATTTCACCACGATATTAACATCTACATCAATAATAACTGAAACATAACCTGAATTAAAAAAAAATTACATAAACTACTCGGTCAAAAGAAGAAAAACACGAGGCTGGTGAAGAGGAAGCAACATGAACAAAATCGATCTCAAATGAATCCACGAAGATAACGATGACGAATTTAATAATTACCTTCTCGAGAGAGAACCGTGGTCAGATTTGGCAAGGGGTTGAAGAGGAGGGGTTCTCGGATTGGAGAAACCACCAAAATCGTGGTTGGTTTGCATAAACCACGATCGAACTGGAGGTTGAAGACGAGGGTTCTCTGATTTGGAGAAATCACCAGAATCGCGATAGGATTTGGAGAAACCACGATCTGGATAGAGGTTGAAAACAAGGGTTCTCAAATTTGGGGAAATTAGTGTGCGTTTGGAGGGGGGGGGGGGGGGGGGGGGGGGGGGGGGATGAGAGGGGTTTGGGTTTGGATGGTTATTTTTTGGTGTTATATATTTTTGTGACCCATCGTCTTAAAGGACGGCACTATGATGCCCTATTGAGTTTAATTTTAAGGAACAGTATTTTGATGTCCTTTTAGAGTTATTATTAAGGACGATAATGTGTTGTCCTTTTAGAGTTATAGTGAGAGAGGAAAAATAAAACGGTGGAGGGAAATGAAATACTCTAAGGGACGACATTGCGTTGTCCTTTTAGAGTCATATTCTAAGTGACAACATTGTGTTGTCTTTTTAGAGTTATTATAAATGATTATACATTTTAAAGTGTCCTTAAAAATATGTATCTTATGGTATAAAGGATGGAAAAAAATTTGCTGTACTTTTATAGTTATTATAAAGGACAGTCAAATCTTGTTGTCCCTTAAACATTTTTAAAAGGACAGCTTAAAAGTTGTCCCAAATGTGTGTGTCCTTAATTGTCATTTTAAAAGTAGTGTGGTGCCCCACCCATAAATTTTATTTGGCTCCGCCACTATATATAAACACAGAAAGTCTTCTGGAAGGAATCCTTATGGTGTAGACCCCGGTATATACTATTTTTTTTAAATAGTTAAATAATGAATTTTTTTATGTAACTTCATGGATACGATCTCCACGGTGAGACGATCATCTACAATTTTTTTCATCAAAAAATTCAGTAAAAAAAACGTTGAGATGAGGCGATATATCAAATAATGGTATTAATATGCATTTTCGACCGTTGAAAGTTTGGGTCGTTGCTAGGCACTTGATTGATTGAATTTTTTTATGAAACTTCATGGATATGATCTTCTCACTGTTGAGATCATATCCATGAAGTTCCATCAAAAAATTCAATCAAAAATAGGTGAGATGATCATCAAAATTTCAATAGTCGAAAATGCATATTTATACCCTTTTTTTTACATATTACCTCATCACAACGGGGTTTTTTTATTGAATTTTGTGATAAAAAAAAATTGGAGATGAGCTTCTCACAGCGAAAATCATTTCATGAAGTTTCGTCAAAAAAAAATTTTTTTTACTGTTTAAAAAAATGATATGTATCAGGATTTTTACTATAAGGTATCCTTACAAGAGGGGAACTATGAAGCACCTTATACTCTTGACTCACTTGAGTTTACATTGTATAAGTGCTTATCTAGTTTGGAGATAGAGACAAAATTGAGTCCCTTCCCTAGTATACCAAAGAACTTCAGATCTTCTATTCAATTCATTCCTCTTGTTTGATTGATTAATGTATATGCGCCAACATTCACACATTAGGACTGTATACATGGGTCATATATTACATAAATTATTTGTGTGTGTATTGTGTGTGTTAATTTCCCTTAAAACACTTTTTTAATATATTTTTGGGAATTTTCAATGATTTTTAAAACATTTTTTTCTTAATTAAAATTGGAATTAAAATGTTTTGGGGTCTTTCTATAATTTCTGGTTGTTGGTTTTATCCCTGTAAAGTTCTCTTGGATAGAAATCGAAAGCGCTTGAGACCTTAAGGGTGTCTGTTAATTAGTTTTGACGCGCGTTTGTGGATCAATATTTGCCTTACACCTGTCGCCCTTCTATTGGTTGGAATTGTGTTTCTTTTAAGAGACAAAACCGGTGTTCATTTACAGCACTTTGATTGATCTTATCAACGCTCTGCATGCATCCCTGTCCCAATCCTTGTGAACCTCTATCCTTCAATCAGAAGCATTTTAATTCACCGCTTATCTCTAATTGTTGAATGGAAGTCAATATGGGAAGACTTAATCCCAGCCCTTGATCTCAAACCTCCTTCTCGATCCTTCTCAACCCTGTATAAAAGGAGGCTAACCCTCAGCCTGTAGAAGACTTTTCCACTTCGTCATTTCGAGTAAGAAGAGAGAAGAGGGATAAAAGAGAGAGGAACCAGAGTTAGAAACCCTAATTCATCCAAACACTTTATCAAACACTAACCCCTTTACAAAAAACCTGTTTACACCAAACAACAACCCTGAGTGTTTGAGAGTTTTTGAGTGTTGGTTTAAAAGTTGTTTCTTACTGTAACCTCTTCGTTTTGAGATCTTGTGTCCAACTTAAACATTAGGTTAGATCTGTATTTCTATTTCATAGAAATCATAGATCTAGTCTTTCTATGTTACATTACACCTAGATCTACATTCTTAGTTTCTCGTCTTGAGAAATCTCTTGTTGATTATTTTCGGTAAATGTTTTCATCTTCAAAATCAACAAAATCATTTTATGTTTCTAGTTCTTTTGAAATAAGACATTTGACCTAGTTGGAATCACACTTGGCGGTTTTCAATTTCAAAAATAATTTTTAAAACCCCTAAATTGATTATGATCTAGAAATGTCTTCTGAGCGAGATAGCCGTGGATTCTGGGTTTATTTTAAAGGTCAAATAAGGTTCTAGTTTCCTAAGAAGAGAGAAACTGAAAATCGTAGCATATAGATCTGATTTGTAATTTGCTAAGAGTGTCTGTATAAGCGTGAGTGTGTGCATGCATGTGTTAAAGAACCATCACAAACACATACACACTACAACACTGAAAGTGTTGGTAATAAGATCGTGTTACAAAAGTCGACGTAAAGACTGGAACAAAGTGGAAGTTAGCAAACTGGGAGATCCACATCAACAATCAGAACTGCAGAATAGTTAGAAGGACACTAGTGGTACATTCGTAAACTTGTATAGGACTGATTTGTGTGCATGTGTTATATAGTTTGTAACTGATATATTTTATTTTAGTGGATTTTTTTAGTTTGTGACTTAGAAGTCACCGTGGATGTTTCCTCAGTTGGGTGAGGTTTTATCACGTTAAAATATCTTGTCTTTAATCTTTCTACATCTCTTCATCTCATTCTAGTTGGTGTGCTGATTTAAAACTGTTTTAGTTTTATTTTTCAAAACTTGTTAACAAATCGTGAACTGATCTCGTACATATTTTTTAAACACATCTTGTGATTAAAACTGATTTGATTTAAAGAAAAGAGTTTCCCCAAAAAATAGTTTGGAGTTACTTAAATAGTTTATTCTTGTATTAATGGCTTTAGTAACAGTTTTTCAATTGGTATCAGAACTTTGGAAATCTTTTTATAAGATCTTGTGTTTCTAAAATTATTTTCTTAAAATCAAAGCAATGGAAGAGAAAGATGAAAGATTTGGCAACTTGACCAGACCCCCACTCTTTTATGGAAACAACTTTGCTTACTGGAAGGTAAGAATGGTTACTTTCATACAAGGAACTTTGGGAGATGATGTCTGGGATATTGTTGAAAATGGATACACTTATCCTACTAAACCAGCCACTGAAGGAAGTAATGAGAGGGTTAAGAAAGCTTTAAATGAATTCACACAAGAAGAGAATAAAACTTCTCGAAACAATAACAAAGGTAAGAATGCCATCTTTATGTCCATATATGAACATGAGTTCAAAAGGATCTCATCTTGTGCCACTTCTAAGGAAGCTTGGGATACTCTTATCACTGCACACGAAGGTGATACTAGAGTTAAGGCTGTTAAAACTCAAATGCTTGTCTAGTAGTATAACTCCCTAATTATGTCAGATTCTGAAACCTTTGATGATTTTTACATAAAATTGACTAACATTGTGACCAAACTGCATGCTAATGGGATAACATATGACAAACATGAAATTGTATTCAAAATTCTAAGATCATTACCACAAGAATTTGATAACAAAATATATGCTATTGAGGAAATGTGTGATCAAAATCTCACTCCTGAATTACTTAGTAGTAAACTATGAACTGTGAAAATGGAATTAAAATTTAAGAAACAAATGACCCAGTCCCATAAAAAACAGACTAGTTCCAACCTGAGTTTTTCCTCTAAGTTGATAAAACCTGAGATCACTATTCCCACTGATGATTCTGATGAGGAATGTGATGTAGACAGTTTGGATATCAAATTTCCTTGAAATCAAAACAGTTGAAGAAAATTGTCAAATTTAGAAATAAATTGGCAAACAAACAAGGCAAGCCAAATTATCCAACTCAGTCCAACTACAAACCTCATGAGAAAGGTCAAGACAAACATCATAAGGACATGAGACCCAACAAAAACTTCAAAAACATTGAATGTTTTAGATGTGGAAAACTAGGACACATAGCACAAGACTGTAGAGTGAAACTTAACAATGCCAATAAACATACAAGGGACAACATTTGCAAAACTTGGGATGATTCAAGTGATTCTGAAAATGAGGAACCTGAATCTTCTGATGGTTTTGATCCTTGCATGTCTTTCTTTGCTAAGATAATTTACAAGGATGATATGCCTATATATTAGAATGATGATAATAGCTCTACTTCTGTTGTTATAAATCATGCTGCTACTGGTTTAGATGCTTTAATTTCTGAGAATATTGCTAGTTCTACCACGGGGTGTGTGAGTCAAAGGGAATGTGATAATAACAATGTCAATGGGTGCGTGAGTTCAAGAATTGAATCCTTAGGAGTCACTTCACACACTAAACTTAGTGACTCAGACACTGAAGACCTCTCTGATATTCACACACTTTATGTAAAAACTCTCAAGAAAAGCACTAGACTAGAGAAGATTGTGAAAGATCTCACTAAGAAACTAAAATACCTAAGTCTGATGGTCAAACTTAACACTGAAGGCTATACTACCCAATGTCTAACTCATGAAAATGAAGTAAAAATCTTTGATCAAAAATGAAACTCTCGATAAAAAGTATAAAGGCACATTATTACAATTGGAACAATCTAAAGAAAAGACAGCAACAGTTTTCAAAAAATTTGAAAATAATTCAAACTGTTTTGATGGTTTTGTTGCTGATTCAAAAACCAATTCTGATGATCGAACTGGAATAGGGTTTTTCCCCAATTTGAAAACTCAAACTAAAAACCTTAAACCAATTAAGTTTGTGTCTGGAGGAAAAAGACCTATAGAAACTTGTTCAGATTTTCATTCTTTGAAAAATAAGTTTGACGAAAAACAATCAAAGTTTGATATTAGGGAACCAAGTTGCTCTAAGTGTGAAAGTACACCTAAGGCTAAATATGTCTACCCCCCCCCCCCCCCCCCCGATTAGGAAGAGTGATTCTACCTTTCAAATTGTACTCCCTGGGAATAAGGTTCAACCCCAAAATTCCATGAAGCCTATGTTTAGATACTTTCCTAAGGATATTCCCTCGTCAAGCAATTTATATTGCTCTTACTGTGACTTATATGGTCATTCCTTTGAAGGATGCTACTCTAGACGTTTAGTTAACCCTGTCTATAACACTCATGTGTACCAAAACTTTAATTATTCTAGGAGAAGCCGTAACAATTATGTTCTTCCTAGATAACTAGACAAAAACTCTAACAATAGAAGGAGAAAGACTAAACATAAAAGATCATTTCCAAGAAGGATTACTAGACACTTTCCTAAGACAAATGCTCATGTTGATTATAAAATTCAACCTCATGCGCAAAACACTTTTCAACAAAAATCTAATGCTCGTAAATTTTATCAAATAAGAGCAAATAAGAGCAAAATGAAAACAAGAGTTGTTTGGGTTAGAAAAGATGAGCTATTACCCCAGATGAAGTGTAACATTGTGATTATTGCGTTAAAAGCCGAACACACTCCCTTTGGTTGGTACTTAGATTCTGGATGTTCAAAGCACATGACTGGGGATGATACCAAACTTTTAAACAAAACCAGCTATGTTGGAGGAAAAGTTATTTTTGGTGATGGTGTATCATCTCAAATCATTGGTAAAAGAACACTCCAAGAAGAAGGATTATCTTTACTTGAAAATGTTCTTCTAGTAAAATGTCTTAAGGCTAATCTACTTAGTATCTCGTAATTTTATGACTCAAATCATACTGTCACCTTTTTAAAGAATAATTGTGAAATTTTAAATGAAAAAGGTGAGTGCATAATTACAGGACTTGGGACTCTAGACAATTATTATACTGTCCAGAGTAGTGCAGAGGTCTATAACATTGCCAGAATGGATGACAATGAGATATGGCATAATCGAATGGGTCACATAAATTACAAAAATCTTAGTAGATTATCTTCACAAGAAATAGTTTGGGGTATTCCTAAGATCAAACCTATTTCTAATATTGTCTATGGATCATATCAGGAAGGAAAAATTATTAAGGCCCCTCATAAGAAAGTCAAAGATATCCTTACCTCTAAACCTTTGGAGCTCATCCATATGGACCTAATGGGTCCTTCTCGAACAGTTAGTCTATGTGGACATAGTTACATTCTTGTTATGGTTGATGACTTCACCAGATTTACTTGGGTAGCTTTCTTAAAACAAAAGTCTGACACTTTTCAAACCTTTTTGAAGATTTTACTTCGAATTGAAAATGAGAAAGACACACAAGTAAATAGGATTCGTAGTGATAGAGGTGGAGAATTCATAGATACTGGTGTTATAGAGTATTGTGACTATAATTGTTACAAACATGAATTTAGTGCTCCTAAGACTCCTCAACAGAACGGTATTGCTGAGAGAAAGAATCATACCCTTCAAGAGATGGCACGAGTTATGATTCATGCCAAGACTCTACCTAAGTATTTTTGGGTAGAATCTATTCGTACTGTGTGTCACATTATCAATAGGGTCTATCTTAGAAAGAATTCTAAACAAACTCCTTACGAACTTTGGTATGGGAAGAAGCCTAATCTTAAGTACCTTAGAACCTTTGGTAGTACGTGTTATGTTTGTAAACACAGAGAACACTTATCCAAATTTGAGACTCGTGGAGATAAAACCATCTTTCTAGGATATTCTCCTAACAGTAGAGCATACCGTGTATATAATATTCGCACTAAGACCTTAATGGAATCCATAAATATTATTGTAAGTGACACTGATGTAAAGAGTAAGACTGGAGAACCAACTATTATAGAAGAGTCTGAAAATGTTTTAGAAAATGACTCTCCAGAGATAGATGATTCTTTACCAATTGAGACACCTGAAGTACCTAATTGGGTTTCTAAAGACCATCCCATAAATAACGTTGTTGGTAACCCTAGTGAACCTGTGCGTACAAGATCTCAATTAAGAAAATATGCTCATTATGCATGTTTTGTTTCTCTCGTGGAACCAAAGAATGTAAATGATGCATTGAATGATCCTCATTAGATTTTTGCAATGCAGGTATGACACCCCGCCTAATTAAATACCGGGCGATCACTCCTTTATTAAATTAAAATCAAGGTGAATAGTTGGTTCATTCTTAGCATCACTGTCGTCAAAATAAAATTTTCCAATTCAAACACCCTAAATAATTAAGCTAAGTGTCAAAACCATTTTTAGACATTACTTTCCATATTTTATTTTATAAACCAACATTTAAAACTCTACATAATTCATAATTTAAGAATCAGCCAACAATTATACTAGAACAAACAATCCAATTAATTAAACATCCAACTGAGAAAATCCCAACATTTAAGACTTAAAGGAAAACATCCTGACAATAATAAATCCCAAAGTGCAAATACTGGAAATAAATGAATTTCAATATCTAATAAAACAACTGAATAACGGAAAAAGGCCGACGCATGCCCAACTGATAAAATAAATGCTAGGAGTGGAATCAAGAAATGAGGCCGTCTAAGCAAGAGGCCTGCAACTCCCACCTAAGTTACAGCGTGTTCCTTCCATAAGATCCTATGCAAGACGCCCCTGTGGCTGGGCACCTGTAATATATACATATATATATACAAGAGAGAAAAGAAAATGTAAACGGGTTAGAGCCCGATTGTAAAAATGATTTAATATTTGTTTAGCAAGTATTTAAAATGTTTACTGGCCAATGCAACAACATATTAGTGTGACGCTCCTTTGAGAAATTCTCACCTCTCTTTTAATGTGCACACCTATCGCACTAACCTTTCCAACGGTTTAACTTATCTTATCTTATGTCGCTCGTAAGATTTTAAACTAACAAATTCAGCTGTTTAAGAGATTCATTTCATTTAATAACATAGTTCTCATTTAACCTTATTTACTAATAAAGTCTCTCCGCAATATATTATACTTTTCAAACACTTGTTCCCAAATTGAAATAATTATTCATATCTTACTTACCATAAACACAATAGGTAATTCCCAAATTCCAGAATTTAATATATATATTAAATACTCATATAATATATCTATTTTAACGGCACCCCACATAATAATTATGGTGCGGGAAAACTCTGTTATCCAATCCCCGTATCACTCGTACTACGGGAAATACAAGTTCGGAATCACTCTCGAACTGTACTAACACAAACACAAGCAATATTGAGGCGCAAAATAGATTACAGGTCTCTAAGAGGTCAGCACATGCCCCCACGTCTCTTAGGACCGTCTGAACTATCGATTTGATAGCCTGTACCGAAGGATTTCTATCTTCTAGGGTACAAGTCAATATCCCCCATAAAGGTCCCATCGAGATAAGACTGTCCCAGCGCGGTAACCTCAGGGATAGCAAGTAGCGCGAGCATGATTTTCACACGTATATAGTATATGCATAAACACAGTCATATAAATATACTACTATTACCATGTCAAATTTAGGTATTGTTGCCCAGATTATACTCAAGAGGGGGGGTGAATTGAGTTTATACAAACTTTTAAGTCAAATTAATATTTTAGAAAAATAGTAAATTTAAATCACTTAAACAAATTTCAGATTAATAAATCTATAAAGAATAAATCCAATAATATCAAATAAATGCAACTAACTAATTTAAACAACTAGAGATGCAGATTTTAACACTCTAGAAATATTAAATTAATTTTCGTATTTAATTTAAAGTGATATTCTGAAATTAATTATTTAACTCAAAAAATAATTATTTTACCCTTAAAATTAATTTAGTCAAATTTCAGAATTAATTTATTTGTAAGATAGTGTGCTGAAAATATTAACTCAAGCAAGCATGTGCAAATAAATAAATAAGAGTGCGAAAAATAGATGACACCGAAATTTAACGTGGTTCGGCCAAATCCCGGCCTACGTCCACGTGCCTAGAGCCCCTGTCTCCTTTGCGCTTCACTAAACCTGATCCACTTGCGGGTAGGATCAAACCACCGCGTACAACTGTTTGCAAGCTAACTCCGAGCTTCAAACCCCGTGGCCCACTTGCGGGTAGGAACCAATCACCGGTACAAACCGAAGCTTCAACAAAGCTTCACAACAAATCTGAATTTTTGTAGTACAAGGTAAAATACTGAAACTCCTTAAAATACAATTTGTAATCTGAGTTTCTCCTTCTTTAATGAGACTTCAATAAATGATGTTGAAGTAGGCACAAGTCTTCTTCTTCAATGTTTGAGCAGGTGATAAAATTTATTGCTCTCTTGAATGTGTAGCTAAGTAGTAAAATAAATGCTCTCAATAAGTCTTTCTCATGTTTTCATTCAAGTCTGTGTCTTCAATGCAGCTCTTCAAAGCTTTAAATGTGTCTTCCAAAAACTAACTGTTAGACACAAGCATTTTGAGCATTAAATGCTCCTGATTTTGCTGAGATGGAAGTAGCTGAAAATAATCTCAAAATCTGATATTCAAATCTCCAGTTTGATTCTCAATAAAAATATGGCCGTTTGTAGAAGATTTGGAATTGGTCTGAGTGTAGCATTAAATGCACTGAATTTGTTGAGATAGTGAGGCTTCAAAATTGATCTCCAAATCTGAAATGCAGACTCTATATTTTTATCTGCTCCATAAAAATGTAGCTGTGTAGTATAGAATTAGACATCTGATAGATAACCCATCTGCAGGAAACTTGTTAGCCCAAGAGATAAAACACAAGGTTTATGTATTAATGTGGAACCATTGTGTAAAGAACATAACTGGTGTGTCAAGAGTATTTTTCTGTCAGGAAAATAAACAAAGTAAGTACATGTTCAACTCAGTCAAGGTTTGCAAGAATATATATATGTAAATATATATATATGAAAGGTATACGTATATATATTGTACAGAAAAAAAATATTTCCCGAACAAAAATATCCGAACAGATATATATATATATATATATATATATATAATTCGGACTGAAATATATCTATAAGAGATTTCTGAGCACATATATAAAAGACTTTAAACTTACTTTTTAGACCATAATAGTCTAGGTTTATAAAAAAATCGTTAAAGCTTTTGGTAAACCGTGGGCGTAAATAAAACAAAACTCCATGACAAAACGTGAACAAATTTGATAAAAGAAACAGGTCGTCAGCTTGGTAAAGGCCTAAGGCCATAGGCGGTGGGCGGTCAAATCGTCAATAGCCTAAGGCTATGATTGGATAGCCTTTGCAGAAGCTTTAAAGGCTAAAGCATAGGAGTATGGAAAAAGCCAGTGCTACGCATAAGCTCAAAGTCTGAAATCAGATATGTATAAAACTCTATGTACACTCAATATAAGATATATCTCCAATCAAGTCACGTCAGGTCCTGTAGGAATTTTAAGGCTGGTATAAAGCCAAAAGTTATAAAGGCAGTAGGAAGGTATATGCAGTAGGTAGAACTCAAGAGATATACACGCATGCATTTAAATATATATATATAAAATATATACTATCATTCGTACACAAAGAAAGAAACGCCGTCGACTTCATAGCAGATGATAAGATCGTTTTAAAAGAAAACAATTGGCGTGTGGCAGTGGCTGTAATCATAGTACATGGTTATATCACAAAGCTAAAGCCAAAAAGAAATCTAACCACATATATACATATTATATTATATCTCATAACAACAGCTTAAATTCATAGGTAAATAATATATTATATACACGCACAGTATTACACGCATAGTATTACACGCACATACATAAAATAATAAAATGTATTTTTAACTATAAAAATAATATTCGGCAACTTTTTTTAAGAAAATATTTTGTGTCAACTTATTTTCAAAAAAAATATAATTTCATTTTTAGAAAAGAATGTTTCGGCTCAAAATTAATTAGTCACACAATTAAAACCATCGATCAAGAAATATGCATGTGTGCCTAATGTGTCAAGTGCAAATGTGCACCACACGAGAATACCTTTACTTGAATACGTCGTTGAGTAGAGTCGAGGCAAGATTATACAATAAAAAATATCTATAGAATAACTTAATAAAAATGTGTTTGGAATCATCAAAATTAATATATTAAGTTAAACTAAAATGTACATTAATTAAACTAATTTAATTAATTAGGGATAAAATACATTTTCGTTAACAATCTCCCCCTTTTTGATGATGACAAACAATGATGCACAATGATCCATAAAATGTATAGATTAAGCACGCATAGTGAATCAGAAATATTTCTCCCCCTTTGACATTATCAAAAAGATATTTCTAATAAATTCAGTGTCACGAGTAAAATGCGAAGCTCCCCCTATCAAAAATAATTCGTGCATGGGATTCAACCATAAGTCTCAAGGGACATATAAATGACATGAAAATTTTCAATAAGCACACAAGTCATCATAAATTTTTCATAGCATGTATTTGAATGTGTAGATAGACAATAATATCATCAAATCATGCATAAGACATCAAGTTGAAAAACAACATATTCATATAAGATTACAGCTTAAGGTTGTTAACAAGATGACACACATCTTTAGGGTTTCCCTCAATCGTGATTTTCTCAACAACAACTTTGATAGAATTTTCAGTATTGTCTTGAGAAGATGAACTTGCAACATTTTCATTAGAAGGTGAAGAGTCATGGGCGTGCATTTGTGGAGGCAAAACAAATGGCCAAGAAAGCGGTTTCACCCAAGGAGCATGCGGTGGAGATGAGCGAATGGCAAGCATTGCGGCATCAAATGAAGAGTATTTTTTATATTGAGAGCCGCTAACTCCCTTGATTTGAGATTCACAACCTCCCCAAGTAGTGTAAATTTCGGGGATTTTTCCAACCCACACAACATAAAAACTCTTTGACATCTTAAAAGATAGATGAGAGATAAAATGTGAAATGCACAAATGGGAGAGAATGTTGTGGTATTTAAAACCATAAAATTTTGTCGCGTAGTTAATAAATTTGCCAATTTCGAGATACGAGCCAAAAAAAATTCTTGGGATTATCAATACCATAGAAAATTATAATCATATGCAATAAATATTTATCTCCAAGAAAATTTTAATAACCATTTATCTCCCCCTAAGGGATACCAATTAAGGCAAATATGCATATAACAAATATGGTGCATTTATTTATGAAATAAAATAATTTCAGCATTTATTTCCATAAGATCATTTTTGAAAAAAAAAATCTCACAAATGATACTTGTGATACCAATTAATGATCAAGTGGTTTCTCAATTTAAACATACATAACATAAATGTTACTATCCCAAAAAAATATACATCGTGAATGTTACAAATATTCGAATGATGACATTAATTATGTAGTATGCAATAAAACTAACTTATAGAGATTAATATGACCATATCATTAAAAACAATGAGAGAATGTCGTAATATTAACATGTAGCTCATATGACTAGCAAACCAAAAAAAATGACATTTTAGTTTCAAATAAATATTCAATAACAGCATGAATTGATCAAATCTTATTATTCACAAAAAAAATGTAATAAATAATACAATAATCATCAAAATCAAATGCGTGATAAAAACAAAGAATCATCAAAAGTAATAAATATACAAATTTACATGTGAAATCAATCAACGCGCTCATGTGTTATAACAAATATTCTATGCATGGAAATATATCAATTATGAGAAAAATCATTAATAAACATATGAAATAAAATTCAAGAAAGGTGTTCCTTACCACCTTACCAATACCAAAGATATATACAAGCAACTTCTACCAAGTGTGGCATTTCCAACATTAGGCAATGATACTTGAAATTTGTAATATGACCAAATCATATGCCTTGAAAATCCACAATCCATCTCAAAATGCAACCTACACAACTTTGAAAATTTTCTCTTTTGGTACCCAAAATGTGTGAGGTCCATAGGGGTTAGTATACATCTTGGTTCCTTTAGGAATCCATGCCAATTTTCTTTTTCTAAATTTATATGGACACAAATCTGAAAAATGTGTGTGTCTACCACAATAAGAGCATAAATAATTAGGTAGACTAGATGAAGCATCAAATTTCAATAAATTTGAATAAGTCTTTTTCTCATTTCCTTCATCATATCCAATACCATTATTATTAAATCGAATCCTTTGTGTCTCAACAATTTTATGAAAATATTCATTTCCTTTTGTAAAGGTGTCTAATGATTTCTTTAAATATTCAATCTCCCTTTTTAACTCAATATTTTCAATCTCAAGAGAAGTAGTGACAATAACAAATTTTTCCTTTTTCAAAGATTTAATTTCATTTTTCAAAGATTCATTTTCTAATTTCAACTCATCAAAATCATTTGACATATAATCATATTTAGTTGAAACTAATGAATGAGACTTTTTAAGTTTAATATATCTATTTTTAAGTTCTTCAAAACTTTCACATAATTCATCAAAAACGTTTTGTAAAACTTCATCATTATCACTATCACTAGAGTTAGGGTTAGAATGTACCCCATTTTCCATTGCCATGAAACATAGATGAGCAACTTCATTTTCATTCGAATCTTCATCGGAAGAGCTTGTGTCGGAGTCACTCCATGTTGTGGCTTTCAATGCCTTCTTCCCTTTCTTATATTTTGGACAATTAGGCTTAATGTGTCCAACTTCATCACAATGATAGCATCTTGGTTCAGATTTGGATTGATGATCATCATTGAACTCTTTTGAAAAATGTTTCTTTCTCCTTTCCTTGGCTTTCTTTTTAGAATTGAGATATTTTTTAAAATTTTTAGCCAATAGGGAAATATTCTCATCATCATCATCATCATCATCGTCATCTTCACTTTCTATATTTTTGCTTGAAGATTCGAAAGCAATAATTTTGTTTGCTTTAGGTTTCTCTTCTTCAACAAATTCCTTAAGTTCCATCTCATGGGTGATTAAGGAACCCAATAGCTCATCAAGAGAGATAGGTCTTTCTCTAATTGCTTCCTTGATAGCTAACTTTTTGGTCATCCAATTCGCCGGAATGACCTGAGAATCTTATTCACTAATTCAGAGTCAGTATAAGATTTGCCAAGAGATTTAAGGCCATTAATAATATTAGTGAACCTAGTGAACATATCAGAAATAGATTCACTAGACATCATCTTAAATAACTCATAATTATGAACAAGCATACTAATTTTATCTTCTTTAACTTGACTAGTTCCTTCATAAGTAACTTCTAGTCTATCCCAAATTTCTTTAGCAGATTCACAACAACAAATTCTATTATACTCATTTACATCAAGTGAACAATGCAAAATATTCATAGCTTTAGCATTTATTTGAATTTTTCTAATATCAACATCATTCCATTCATTTTCTTCTTTAGGGACAGAAGCATTATTTTCCATTTTAATAGGAATATAAGGACCATTCATGACAACTTTCCAAACTTCATAATCATGTGACTGAATAAAATATTTCATTCTATTTTTCCAATAACTATAATCTTTTCCAGAAAATAGAGGAGTCTTAAAAATAGATTGACCTTCACCAAGTGATGTAGTAACATATGCCATTGATCTTTAACTCAAGATTGTTAAATCTAAATATAAGAAGAGCACCGACTCTGATACCAATTGTTGCCCAGATTATACTCAAGAGGGGGGGTGAATTGAGTTTATACAAACTTTTAAGTCAAATTAATATTTTAGAATAATAGTAAATTTAAATCACTTAAACAAATTTCAGATTAATAAATCTATAAAGAATAAATCCAATAATATCAAATAAATGCAACTAACTAATTTAAACAACTAGAGATGCAGATTTTAACACTCTAGAAATATTAAATTAATTTTCGTATTTAATTTAAAGTGATATTCTGAAATTAATTATTTAACTCAAAAAATAATTATTTTACCCTTAAAATTAATTTAGTCAAATTTCGGAATTAATTTATTTGCAAGATAGTGTGCTGAAAATAATAACAGAAGCAAGCATGTGCAAATAAATAAATAAGAGTGCGGAAAATGGATGACACCGAAATTTAACGTGGTTCGGCCAAATCCCGGCCTACGTCCACACGCCTAGAGCCCCTGTCTCCTTTGCGCTTCACTAAACCTGATCCACTTGCGGGTAGGATCAAACCACCGCGTACAACTGTTTGCAAGCTAACTCCGAGCTTCAAACCCCGTGGCCCACTTGCGGGTAGGAACCAATCACCGGTACAAACCGAAGCTTCAACAAAGCTTCACAACAAATCTGAATTTTTGTAGTACAAGGTAAAATACTGAAACTCCTTAAAATACAATTTGTAATCTGAGTTTCTCCTTCTTTAATGAGACTTCAATAAATGATGTTGAAGTAGGCACAAGTCTTCTTCTTCAATGTTTGAGCAGATGATAAAATTTATTGCTCTCTTGAATGTGTAGCTGAGTAGTAAAATAAATGCTCTCAATAAGTCTTTCTCATGTTTTCATTCAAGTCTGTGTCTTCAATGCAGCTCTTCAAAGCTTTAAATGTGTCTTCCAAAAACTAGCTGTTAGACACGAGCATTTTGAGCATTAAATGCTCCTGATTTTGCTGAGATGGAAGTAGCTGAAAATAATCTCAAAATCTGATATTCAAATCTCCAGTTTGATTCTCAATAAAAATATGGTCGTTTGTAGAAGATTTGGAATTGGTCTGAGTGTAGCATTAAATGCACTGAATTTGTTGAGATAGTGAGGCTTCAAAATTGATCTCCAAATCTGAAATGCAGACTCTATATTTTTATCTGCTCCATAAAAATGTAGCTGTGTAGTATAGAATTAGACATCTGATAGATAACCCATCTGCAGGAAACTTGTTAGCCCAAGAGATAAAACACAAGGTTTATGTATTAATGTGGAACCATTGTGTAAAGAACATAACTGGTGTGTTAAGAGTATTTTTCTGTCAGGAAAATAAACAAAGTAAGTACATGTTCAACCCAATCAAGGTTTGGAAGAATATATATATATGTAAATATATATATATGAAAGGTATACGTATATATATTGTACAGAAAAAAAATATTTCCCGAACAAAAATATCCGAACAGATATATATATATATATATATATATATATATATATATATATATATATATATATATATATATATATGTATATAAAATTCGGACTGAAATATATCTATAAGAGATTTCTGAGCACATATATAAAAGACTTTAAACTTACTTTTTAGACCATAATAGTCTAGGTTTATAAAAAATCGTTAAAGCTTTTGGTAAACCGTGGGCGTAAATAAAACAAAACTCCATGACAAAACGTGAACAAATTTGATAAAAGAAACAGGTCATCAGCTTGGTAAAGGCCTAAGGCCATAGGCGGTGGGCGGTCAAATCGTCAATAGCCTAAGGCTATGATTGGATAGCCTTTGCAGAAGCTTTGAAGGCTAAAGCATAGGAGTATGGAAAAAGCCAGTGCTACGCATAAGCTCAAAGTCTGAAATCAGATATGTATAAAACTCTATGTACACTCAATATAAGATATATCTCCAATCAAGTCACGTCAGGTCCTGTAGGAATTTTAAGGCTGGTATAAAGCCAAAAGTTATAAAGGCAGTAGGGAGGTATATGCAGTAGGTAGAACTCAAGAGATATACACGCATGCATTTAAATATATATATATAAAATATATACTATCATTCGTACACAAAGAAAGAAATGCCGTCGACTTCATTGCAGATGATAAGATCGTTTTAAAAGAAAACAATTGGCGTGTGGCAGTGGTTGTAATCATAGTACATGGTTATATCACAAAGCTAAAGCCAAAAAGAAATCTAACCACATATATACATATTATATTATATCTCATAACAACAGCTTAAATTCATAGGTAAATAATATATTATATACACGCACAGTATTACACGCACATACATAAAATAATAAAATGTATTTTTAACTATAAAAACAATATTCGGCAACTTTTTTTAAGAAAATATTTTGTGTCAACTTATTTTCAAAAAAAATATAATTTCATTTTTAGAAAAGAATGTTTCGGCTCAAAATTAATTAGTCACACAATTAAAACCATAGATCAAGAAATATGCATGTGTGCCTAATGTGTCAAGTGCAAATGTGCACCACACGAGAATACCTTTACTTGAATACGTCGTTGAGTAGAGTCGAGGCAAGATTATACAATAAAAAATATCTATAGAATAACTTAATAAAAATGTGTTTGGAATCATCAAAATCAATATGTTAAGTTAAACTAAAATGTACATTAAGTAAACTAATTTAATTAATTAGGGATAAAATACATTTTCGTTAACAGGTACATCTCATAACCCATAATTATGACATTTGTCCTTATTACTCGTTAATTAGTTATCACGTATAACGTTTGCTTCCTATTTTAATTTGTGGAATTATTCCAACTTATTAAGTAACCCTCGTGAATTTCTATACTCCAAAGTATAATTTCAGTAGGTACTCATTTATTTTCCCAACGTAACTATATTACTCGTCTCTTTCTTTAATACATAGTTCCATCGTCCCTTTTTTTGTAAACATCCCCGAAAATGCGGATTTCGTCTTACATTAAATATTTCATACTTTTAATAAGTCCTACTAGTTTTTTTTATCTCCCAAAATGTTTTATTAAGGATGAAGAAAGATTATTACACATTTAAATTGAATTCACCTATTTAGAATGGGGAATATAAGTCTGCCAGGAGGGGTCGATCGATCGAGGGCAGGTGTTCGATCGATCGATCAAGCAGGTATGGCTAATTCTGCAGAGATCCAGTTACGGGTTATATCATCCAACCTCATTCAAATCCAAAGTTTTAAATCCCAAACTCCCAGAAATTTGTACTACAGACATTATAAACCCAAACTAGCAATCTTCTACGTAAAGCATGTGAATTTTCATCAATATCCATGAATTAAAGGGCAAAAACTTATATAAATCTCATGAACCCTAGAAATTTCTTTAACTTTGTTCTAATGAACCTTTGTTCCAGAATTTATACTTCTAGTCCATCATAAATACATGGTTCAACCTCTACATATGAAGGGGATTTCCAGATTTTCATTTATATCATTACTACATGCAATTTTCCTATCTCCAACATGGATTTTCTTCTATGAAACTCATCATAATCAACCCTAGACTAATATGAATGATGCATTAACAAAATTAAGCAAGATAAATACTTGCCTGGGGATTTTTGGTCTCTGATTTGTGCTGAAATCAGTGTGGTTACGATCCTTGCGACGTGATCTCTCGTTGCGCAAACGGAGGGGTTTTCGGCCTAGAATTCCTTTGCAAACTCTTTCCTTCCTTCTCCAATGGCCTTCACTTGCTTTTGGTTGTGTTAAACCTAGAAGGGAACCCTAAGCATCTGATATAACCTTGTAATTTTCGTGGGTTTAATTACCCAAAATTACGAAATGTCCAAAATGCCCTCCCGGGGTGCTAAATAGGCCTAAAAACGCACCGAGACCCAAACTAAACCCCCGGGTACATATTTTTAACTATCTCGACCCTTTCGGACTCTTTGGCGTACTCAAAATGACCATACAGGTGACTTATAATTTATTCACTTTTATTAATCAATATTTAGTCCCGACACGACACATGCGCGCCCCGACTTAAATTTCCAAAATTTGTCATTTTATCCACTCATGACATTTAATAGGACCAATATCATAAATTACTTTTCTCATCAGTAATATTCAACAAGTTTCCCATATTTACTAACTCACATCACGTTAGTAATTATAAAAATATAATTAATTTCCGAATTTATTTTAAATTAATAACTCACATTAAATTTAATAAATTCCCAAATTTAGAAAGCATAAAAATACGGGGTATTACAACAGGAAGAACTTCTTCAATTCATCATTCATGATGTTTGGTATCTTGTACCTAGGCCTGATCATAAAAAGGTTATTGGCACACATTGGGTATTTAAAAATAAAACTGATGAAAGTGGGGTAGTCATCAGAAACAAAGCAAGATTAGTTGCTCAAGGATACTCTCAAATTGAAGGAATAGATTTTAACGAGACTTTTGCTCCTGTTACTCGATTAGAATATGTTCGTCTCCTCTTTGCCATAGCTTGCTACTTACATTTCACGCTTTACCAAATGGATGTCAAATTTGCCTTCCTTAATGGAATATTGACTGAGGAGACCTATGTAGAAAAACCAAAAGGGTTCATTGACCCTAAATTTCCAAATCACGTCTTTCGTCTTAAAAAGGCTTGGTATGGCCTAAAACAAGCGCCAAGAGCCTGGTATGAGCGTCTTTCCAATTTTCTCTTAGACAAAGGTTTTAAGAGAAGTGGAAATGATCAAACTCTCTTTGTCAAACATTTTGACAAACATATCATTATAGCTCACGTTTACATAGACGATATCATCTTTGGATCAACCTCCCCTATTGAAGTTAAATCTTTTTCTGAAATTATGCATAAAGAATTTCAAATATCTCTTATGGGGGCGTTGCAATTCTTCTTAGGTCTTCAAGTCAAACAGAATTCAGAAGGACTATTTGTTTCGCAATCAAAATACGCTTTAGAGATTGTTAAAAATTCGGCCTTGAAAGTGCAAAAGATGCTAAAACTCCCATGAGTACTACAATCAAACTGTCTAAGGATGAAACTGGGAAATTCGTAGATCCAACCTTATATCATAGTATGATTGGAACATTGTTATACCTTACTGCCTCGCATCCTGATATTATGTATGTTGTTTGCGTATGTGCCCGTTATCAAAACAATCCTAAAGAGAGCCATTTAACTTGTGTTAAAAGAATTATAAAATACATTAAAGGCACTCTAAATTTCGGACTTTGGTACACTAATGATACTCCTAGCACTATAATAGGATACAGTGATGCTGATTGGGCAGGGTGTACTGACGATAGTAAGAGCACATCAGGCGCATGTTACTATATTGGTAATAACTTGGTAGGTTGAGTAGTAAGAAACAAAATTTCACTTCTTTATCAACTGCTGAATCGGAATACATAGCCGCTGGAAGTTGCTATGCTCAATTACTTTGGCTTAAGCAAATGCTAAGTGATTATGGTATTAAAGAGGAACAATTACATCTCTATTGTGATAATCAAAGCACGATCAGTATCTCTAAAAATTCTGTTCAACACTCGTGAAAAAAACACATAAAAATTAGACATCACTTCATACGCGAATTATTTGAGACTAAGGAATTAGAAATCAATTATCTTCCTACTGATTTGCAACTCCCGGATATGTTTACCAAACCTTTGGATTATAATAGGTTTATTGCCTTGCGTAAATCGATTGGAATGGTTTGTGCTGATTAAACTCTTTGACTTGTATTTTTCCCTTTGTCCATTTGAGACAAAATGGTGGATAAATTTGAGTCTTATGAATGTTCATTTTTTTGTACATATTCTAAAAGGCTTGAAATTAGTGATTATTTCAAGGATTTTGTACAGTTATTCTTAACAGTTGTAATAAGGTAATGAATTGTAATTAGTTGAGTTATCTAAATTTTCTTTTCTAGGAAATGGGTAGATAGAATTTTTGTATAGGAATAGAAATTTCCTTTTCTTTTTGTATCCCTACGAGTCCAAGATGACTCAAAGGATATTTTGTCTCATATTTCCAAAGGGGGAGATTGAATCACCTTATACTCTTGACTCACTTGAGTCTACATTGTAAAAGTTCTCATCTAGTTTGGAGATAGAGACAAAATTGAGTCCCTTCCCTAGTATACCAAAGCGCCTCAGATCTTCTATTCAATTCATTCCTTTTATTTGATTGATCAAGGTATATGCACCAACATTCACACATTAGGACTGCATACATGGGTCATATATTGCATAAATTATTTGTGTGTGTGTTGTGTGTATTAATTTTCCTTAAAATATTTTTTTAATATATTTTTGGGAATTTTTAATGATTTTTAAAACATTTTTTTCTTAATTAAAATTGAAATTAAAATGTTTTGGGGTCTTTCTATAATTTCTGGTTGTTGGTTTTATCCTTGTAAAGTTCTCTTGGGTAGAAACCGAAAGTTCTTGAGACCTTAAGGGTGTCTGTGTAATTAGTTTTGACGCACGTTTGTGGATCAATATTTTCCTTACACCTGTCGCCCTTCTATTGGTTGGAATTGTGTTTCTTTTAAGAGACAAAATCGGTGTTCATTTGCAGCCCTTGGATTGATCTTATCAACGCCCTGCATGCGTCCTTGTCCCAATCCCTGTGAACCTCTATCCTCCAATCAGAAGTATTATAACTCACCGCTTATCTCTAACCGTTGGATGGAAGTCAATATTGGAAGACTTAATCCCAGACCTTGATCTCGAACCTCCTTCTCGATCATTCTCAGCCCTATACAAAAGGAGGCTAACCCTCAGCCTGTAGAAGACTTTGCCACTTCATCATTTCGAGTGAGAAGAGAGAAGAGGGGGAAAAGAGAGAGAAACCAGAGTTAAAAACCCTAACCCTAATTCGTCCAAACACTTTATCAAACCCTAACCCTTTTACCAAAAACCTGTTTACACCCGACACTAACCCTGAGTGTTTGAGAGTTTTCGAGTGTTGGTTTGAAAGTGGTTTTTTGCTGTAACCTCTTCGTTTTGAGATCTTGTGTTCAACTTAAACATTAGGTTAGATCTGTATTTCTGTTTCATAGAAATCATAGATCTAGTCTTTCTATGTTACATTAAACCTAGATATGCATTCTTAGTTTCTCGTCTTGAGAAATCTCTTTTTGATTATTTTCTGTAAATGTTTTCATCTTCAAAATCAACAAAATCATTTTCTGTTTCTTGTTCTTTTGAAACAAGACCTTTGACCTAGTTGGAATCACCTGAAATTGATTAAGATCTTGAAACGTCTTCTGAGCAAGATAGCCGTGGATTCTGGGTTTATTTTAAAGATCAAACAAGGTTCAAGTTTCCTAAGAAGAGAGAAACTGAAAATCACAGCATATAGATCTGATTTGTAATTTACTATGACTGTTTGTATAAGCGTGAGTGTGTGCATGCATGTGTTAGAGAACCATCACAAACACTTACACACTACAACACTGAAAGTGTTGGTAATAAGATCTTGACACAAGAGTCGACGTAAAGACTGGAACAAAGTGGAAGTTAACAAACTGGGAGATCCACATTAACAATCAAAACTGCAGAAAAGTTAGAAGGACACCAGTGGGTACATTCCTAAACTTGTATAGGAGTGATTTGTGTGCATGTGTGTTATATAGTTTGTAACTGATATATTTTATTTCAGTGGATTTTTTTGGTTTGTGACTTATAAGTCACCGTGGATGTTTCCTCAGTTGGGTGAGGTTTTACCACGTTAAAAATCTCTTGTCTTTAATCTTTCTACATCTCTTCATCTCATTTTAGTTGGTGTGCTGATTTAAAACTGTTTTAGTTTTGTTTTTCAAAACTTGTTAACAAATCTTGAACTGATCTCGTACATATTTTTTAAACACATCTTATGATTAAAACTGATTTGATTTAAAGAAAAGAGTTTCCTCAAAAAACAGTTCGGAGTTACTTAAGTAGTTTAATCTTATATTAAACGGCTTTAGTAACAGTTTTTCAAACTATATATATATATATATATATATATATATATATTCAAAAAGTCTCCTCTAAGGACTCCTTATGGTGCAGACCTCGGTACATACCATTTTTTTAAAATAGTTAAAAAATAATTTTTTTTTTGTGAAACTTCATGGATATGATCTCCATAGTGAGAAGATCGTCTCCAATATTTTTCGTCAAAAAATTCAATAAAAAAATCGTTGAGATGAGGTGATATGTAAAAAAAAATGGTATAAATATGCATTTTCAAACGTTGAAATGTTGGGTTGGCGCCAGCCGCTTTAATGATTGAATTTTTTGATGAAACTTAACGGATATGATCTTCTCACTATCCAAATCATATCCATGAAGTTTCGTAAAAAAATTCAATCAAAAAGTGGGTGAGATGATCGTCAACATTTCAACGGTTGAAATGCATATTTATACTCTTTTTTTACATTTCACCTCATCTTAATGGGTTTTTTATTTAATTTTTTGATGAAAAATTTGGAGATGATCTTCCTTCCGTGAAGATCATATCCATGAAGTTTTATCAAAAAATTCATTTTTTTACTATTTAAAAAAAATAGTATGTACCGGAGTCTGTACCATAAGGAGTCCTTACAGGAGATGATCTTGTGTATGTGTGTGTATATATATATATATATACACACATATCCGGTGTGTATATATATATATATATATCCGGTGTGTGTATATATATATATATATATATATATTTCGCATTTTAAGAGTGCAGACCGAATATGTGTCACTTGACGGTGAGCTTAGAAATTATAGGTTAAATTATTGGCACTCTCTCTCTCTCTTCTAAGTTCACCATTTGGTAACACATGTCCAATCTACACTCTTAAAATGCGGACTGATCTTAATAAAATATTCAAAAAATGAATTGAATTTTTTTTATGTGATATTTAAACATTCCAATGGACTCATACAAAAAAATTTGCTTAAAACAACTTTTTTTGTTATTTGTAAAAAATCAGTCAAACTTTTACAGCTTTTAAAGGGCTTTAAAACATGTGAAAATTTGACCAATTTTTTAAAAATAACTAAAAACGTTATTTTGAGTTTATTTTTTTATGTAGCTCCCTTGAAACTTTTAAATACGATATAAAAAAATCAACTTAAAAATATTTTTTTTCTATTTTAAAAAATCGGTATGTAAACTTGGTATGTATGATCAGAGTTTGCACACTAAGTTTGCACATCATTTTTTTAAAATATTAAAAAAAAAATTAAGTTGATTTTTTTTTGTGTGATATTTAAACATTTGAAGAAACCAATATTAAAAAACTCAGCTCAAAAAAACATTTTTTTGTTATTTTAAAAAAATTGGTCAAATTTTCGCACCTTTTAAAGCACTTTAAAAATTGCAAAAGTTTGATCGATTTTTTTAAAATAGCAAAAAAAAAAATTTGAACTCATTTTTTTATATGCGCCCCTTGAAATGTTTAAATATCACATTAAAAATCAACTCAAAAATATTTTTTTCAATATTTAAAAAAAAATAGATTTGCGTCAGCAAGCGTGCAAACTTAGTGTGCACATGAATCTGACTTTCTCTCTCTCTATCTATCTCTATCTCTATCTATATATATATATATAGCCTTAGCTACTCAAGAGCTTGTTGCTACTTCGTTTGACAACTATTACCTTCCTCTCCTTCAGCCTTGAGACTAGCTTTCGGACTAAAAGTTGGGAATATTGACAAATTTAATAGTATGTGATGACTCCCACTCCCTTGATTTACTTAGAACTAGTAAGAGTATGGCAGGGGGAATTAACACTCGATGAGAAGAAGAGCAAGATGATATATGTATATATGTATGATGTTATGTATATTTCATATTATTACATACATATATGTATTATACATATGTTATATATCATGTTTGTATTGATAATATTATTTGACATATAGATCTTAGTATACTATGTATTTTAATTACATAAATATATGTATTATACATATGTTATATATCATGTTTGTATTGATAATATTATTTGACATATAGATCTTAGTATACTATGTATTTTAATAATATATACATATACGTAATTTTATGTACAAGTACATATATAATATTTATTTATTATAATTGTACATATCTTTATGTATTATATATGTATATTATATATTAAGATATAAATGCATGAAATTATGAAGAATGGACGATTCTGAGTTGAAAAGCAGAAAACGAAGTTTATAAAATAATTTTTTGTTATTTTCTGAAAACATTATTAAAATCTCAAAAATATTATAATTTAGCATTTAAAAATAGGTGTGCCAAATGTAAATTATTACAATAATTTAATATGTCTGTGTGTATATCATGTATGTTGAAATTGCATTATGGTGTCCCACCCAAGATTGTAAACTTGTGCTAATTGGGGTGGTTGCTTGCTTATGAGTAATTTTTCCTTGGATCTCACATCAAATTTCACGATATGAATTTATAATTCTCAACTAAATATCTGTACAAAATATAAATGTAATGCCTAAAAATTCACAAATTTCAATTAAATATTTGTAAAAAAAATTAAAATGACTCCTAAAAACTACCTAAGAGGCTCTTGCCCCCAAACCGTGTCAATCTTTCAGATCCAAGATGTTTTGCGTACTCCGTCATTGACTAACATTTATTAAACCAAGTAAGGACTAGAGAGGCCATCCTCATCCTCTCTCTCTCTCTCTCTCTCTCTTGTAAGTCTATGAACTGTGTAGAGAGTACTCTCAAATTCTCAAATCTTATTCGAGGGAAATGAAATAATCTAATTGATCGGAATGAATAACACCGTACAAAAAAACAGTTAATATAACCAGTGACGAATTCAGGATTTTAGTCTAACCGGGGTCAAATCGATTGAAAATTACATATGCGAAAGTTTCGAGTATTGTCGGGGGTTCAGGGACGGGAGCCCCCGAGACGAATTTTTTGGAAGTTATTTTTAATTTTAAACAAATTATAGTTTTACAATTCCCAAACAATTACTCTCAATCATTATTAACAATTTGAGACCACATAAATATACATACAAATTACACAAATTAGTGCTCATAAAATTTATTTCAATAGCCATTTTTTATAGGATGAACTCAGAAAATTTTTTTAATGAAAAATTACTGCTGATCATTAACTGATTTTATCAAAAAAAAATTTTTTTTTTTTTTTTTATAATTATCCAACCGGAGCTATGGCCCCTCTTGGGCTCAAGCTCCATCCGCCCTGAATATAACTCATTGTTGAGTCAACATTAACGGTCTTCCCATCCAAAATTTAATTCTATAAATGAGCACTTTTCTCTGTCATGATTCTCCATGCTCTCAACCAAAGCTGAATAATACAACGAGACAAATAGGTGTGAGATTCTTCCAAAATACAAATTCTCTTTTGTGTACTAAATCCCTCTACGATACTCTTAATGTCATATCGCTGACGTGACATGACATATTTATGTGATGAAAAATGTTAGATACATTTAGTATTAGTATCAGTTTAGTATAAATATTATTTTATTTATTTGTATTATAATATGAATCTCGTCAAGAAATATTATAAGTTTCATTAATATATAATTAAATAAATCACATTGATATTAAATCGATACTTAGATCTAATAAAAATATTATTATTCTTATGTGATTTATGTTGGAGATTTTTAAAATAAGAGAGTAAGAGTTTTTTGGGTGTAAAAGCCTTAAGAGCTTGTCCCACATTGGAAGTGTGAGGAAGAGGTGGGAAGCTAACCCAAATATAAAAGGGTATAGTGTCCCACATTGGAAAATGTACAAAGCTAAGTGTCACCACTAAGCTATAAAAGGGGTGGGCAACCTTTGAGTCCCACATTGGAAAAATGTTAAGAATTTGTACACTTAATAAGTACAAATGGAAGATGAAGAGTTAATTCATCTAGCATTTAAGAGGCTATTCAAGAGACCTCAATACGGTGCGAAGCACCGTACGCACACGCACACGCGCGCGCGTGCGGGTGCGGGGCAGTGGGATGTAGAGGCGCTAGTGGCGCACTTTGCACTTCGCACGCCGCGGATCGCGGTAGCTCGGGCGCGGTCACTTTTTGGTTGACCCGTGCAAAACCGATTCGGTATTATTATACTTGTTCGGAATGGACTTAAGACTGTTGGCAATTAACAGTCATACCTGTTCGAAAATGACTTAATTCAACAGTCATGACTCTTGAAGACAAAGCCTTTCATTTTCTATAAATAAAGGCTGCCTAAAAACGGAATTACATTGATAACAAAAACCAGTTTCAGATTTCCATACCCTGCTATTACTCTCTTACAGTTTTCAGGAGATATAAATTCTCTTATTCTGTTTTGTGCACATAAACAGAATAAGAACTTGATTGACTGTTCTTCGCTGCTACATCCAAGGGCTGTCTTCAAATATACAAGTTGCAGACAGTGCAATTGCTTCATTGTATCTTGAGTACGGATTTGCTGATTCCCGTTTGTATACCGAAATTCTTCGTGTGGGGCAAATACTGTATTTAGGAAAGTGACATCACGCCTTGAAGTTTTATAGTGACTATTCAGAAATTACATTGTTGTATTGAAGTTGACTTTTTTGAGATATATAAAGAGTTCCATTTCTGTATTTGCATTCATAATATCCAACAATCTAAATACAGTATTTTTGGAAATGGCCGACTCTTCCAAATCACTTCGACAAATAACAGAAAGCTTTGTCAAGTTGGACCGTTTTGATGGTGGTAATTTTCTGCGTTGGCAGAAAAAGGTTCACTTTCTTCTAACAACATTGAAGATTGTATATGTCTTGTCACAACCGAAACCAAATGAAGATGAAGATGAAACCGTGGAACAGACTAGGCAACGCACAAAATGGGAGACCGATGATTATTTGTGTCGTGGTTACATTCTCAATGCACTTGCTGATAATTTGTTCGACTTGTACCAAAATGTTGGGACAGCAAAAACTTTATGGGAAACATTGGAGACCAAATATCTAACGGAAGACGCTACAAGTAAGAAGTTCCTTATCGGTCAGTTTCTAAGCTTTAAAATGCATGATAATAGGCCTGTGCTAGAACAATTTCATGACATCCAACGCATCATAAATCATTGCAAACTGAAAAAATTAAATATGGATGATAATGTAATTGTTGCTGCCATAATTGAAAAACTTCCTCCTTCTTGAAAAGACTATAAGAAAGAACTCAAACACAAAAAGGAGGATCTTTCACTTGAAGAATTAGAGACTCATTTAAGAATTGAACAAGAGTCTCGAATTCTAGATGGTAAAGAGGAACAAGAAAATTCTGTTTCTAAGGTCCATGTGGTGGAGGAAGGAAAGGAGCAAAAATATGGCAATCATGGAAAAAATAACAAGCGGAAGAATTTTTCAAATAATTCTAAAGCAAACAAAAAGAAGAAAGGAAATTGTTTTCATTGCAACAAACCAGGTCACTTCAAGAAGGATTGTCGTGAGTTCAAGAAACTAAAGGAAAAAGGAGGGACATCAGACACAAAGCAAAAATTTGCTGCTATGATATCCGAGGCTAATATGCTTGGAGAAGACAACTCTTGGTGGGTTGATTCTGGTGCCACAAGGCATGTTTGTAAGGACAAGAACTTGTTCTCTGCCTATGAAACAGTGGAAGGAGATGTTCTCTATATGGGAAATTCATCTACAGCTGCGGTTAAAGGCAAAGGGACAGTGGATCTCGAATTCACTTCCGGGAAAATCCTTAGCCTCACCAATGTTTTTCATGTTCCTGATGTTAGGAAAAATTTAGTTTCTGGAAGTCTTCTTAACAAATTTGGCTTTAAGCTTGTATTTGAGTCAGACAAATTTATTCTGACTAAGAATGGTACCTTTGTAGGCAAAGGATATTTGTATGAGGGCATGTTTAAGCTCAATATCAATGAAAATGATTCTTCTGCTTATATCGTTGATTGTCTTTCATTATGGCATAGTCGTTTAGGACATGTTAATACAAAGAAAATGCATTTCATGGTTAATTTAAATTTGATTCCTAAATATGAGAATGATATGAATGAAAAGTGTAAAATATGCATGCAAACTAAAATAACAAGATTGCCTTTTCCTAAAATAGAAAAACCTACATCTTTGTTGCAATTAGTACATAGTGATGTTTGTGATTTGCATGGAACGCCTACTAGAGGTGGTAGTAAATATTTTGCTACATTTATTGATGACTTTTCAAAATATTGTTACGTATATCTTTTAAACTCTAAGGATGATGTGCTTAATAGATTTAAGACATATAAAAATGAAGTTGAAAATCAATGTGATTCTAAAATAAAATGTCTTAGATCTGATAGAGGTGGTGAATATCACTTTCCTCAATTTTGTGAAGATATGGGAATTATACATGAAGTTACTGCACCTTATACACCACAACAAAATGGAGTAGCAGAAAGAAAAAATAGGACACTAACTGAAATGGTTAATGCTATGCTTTCTTATTCTGGTTTAAGTAAGGGTTTTTGGGGAGAAGCACTTTTAACTGCATGTCATATTCTGAATAGAATACCTATTAAAGATAATAAGAAAACTCCTTACGAATTATGGAAGAATAGAAAACCTAATTTAGCTTATCTTAAAGTTTGGGGTTGTAGAGCTATTGTAAGACTACCTGAAACTAAGAGAAAGAAATTAGGAAGCAAAGGTGTTGAATGTATTTTCATAGGTTATGCACAACATAGTAAAGCCTATAGATTTTTGGTTAGTGAACCTAATGATTCTGTTGAGGTAAATACAATAATTGAATCAAGAGATGCAATTTTTTATGAACAAAGGTTTTCTTCTATTCCTAGAATTAATAATGAAAAAGAAGTAAGCACTCCTTCACAGTTACCTGTAACTCCACCAGTAGAACAAGAAGAGATTAGAAAAAGTAAAAGACCTAGGAAAGAAAAAAGCTTTGGTCCCGACTTTGTAGTCTACCTTGTTGAAGGAACTAGAGATACATCTTGTAATCAATATGCTTTGACTCTTAGCGTTGAAACAGACCCACAAACTTATAATGAGGCAATTAAGTCTGTAGATTCAGCATTTTGGAAAGAAGCTATAAATGATGAAATGGATTCAATTTTGGGAAATAAAACTTGGAAATTAGTAGACTTACCTCCAGGATCTAAACCCATTAAGTGTAGATGGATTTTTAAAAAGAAAATGAAAATAGATGGAACAATTGATAAATTCAAGGCTAGATTGGTTGCTAAAGGTTTTACACAAAAAGAAGGAATTGATTATTTTGATACCTATGCACCTGTTGCTAGAACCGCCACTATTAGAATTTTAATTGCATTAGCATCTATATATAATTTTGAGATTCATCAAATGGATGTGAAAACTGCCTTTTTAAATGGTGACTTAGAAGAAGAAATTTACATGGAACAACCTGAAGGGTTTGTTATGCCTGGACAAGAAAACAAAGTATGTAAACTTATTAAGTCCTTATATGGCCTAAAACAAGCACCTAAACAATGGCATGAAAAATTTGATAAAGTCATTATTTCTTATGGTTTTAAAATTCATGAATATGATAAGTGTGTTTATAGTAAATTTGCTAATGGTAAAGGTGTGATCATTTGTTTATATGTAGATGACATGTTAATTCTTGGTACTGATTTAGAAAGCATTAATAATACTAAGAGTTTTTTGTCTTCTAAATTTGATATGAAAGATATGGGTGTAGCTGATGTCATATTAGGAATGAGAATAATAAGGAAAGATAAAAATATAATTCTCACTCAATCTCATTATGTTGAGAAAATTTTAAAGAAATTTAATCAGTTTGATTGCACACCAGTTAGTACACCTTTTGAACCACAGCTAAAGATGATCCCTAATAATGGTAGAGCTATTTCACAATTGGAATATGCACGAGTAATTGGTAGTTTAATGTATGCCATGACATGTACTCGACCTGATATTGCTTATGCTGTTGGTAAATTAAGTAGATATACTAGTAATCCAAGTTTATTGCATTGGCATGCTGTCAATAGAATATTAAAATATTTGAAAGGAACTATGGACTATGGTATATACTATAATGGATATCCTTCAGTATTAGAAGGATTTTCTGATGCCAGTTGGATAACTGAGCGGGAGGATCATTCCTCAACAAGTGGATGGATTTTCACTCTTGGTGGAGGAGCTGTTTCTTGGGGATCAAAGAAACAAACTTGTATAGCTGACTCTACTATGGCAGCTGAGTTTGTAGCATTAGCTGCAACTAGTAAAGAGGCAGAATGGATAAGGAATTCATTAATTGAAATTCCAGTTTGGCCAAAACCAATGCCTCCAATATCTATACATTGTGATAGTGAGTCTACACTTTCCAGAGCTTATAGTAAAGTGTATAATGGAAAGTCTAGACATATTGGCCTGAGACATAGTTATGTCAGACAAATGATTACAGATAGTGTAATCACAGTGGATTATGTAAAATCAAGTCAAAATTTAGCTGATCCTTTTACAAAAGGTCTTGCAAGAGGACTGGTGTCTAAGACATCAATAGGGATGGGACTAAAGCCCATTAATAATAATCACTCTTGATGGAAACTTAACTTGAAACTTGATATATTCAAGTCTCAAGTTCAATGATTAAAGTACATCATACGACGTGATTGTAAGCACTATGAAATTTAACATCCCAAGGATAAGTGCTTAGAACATGTAATGAATAATGAAAGAGGATGGGTTTAACCTTAATAGATTTATGGTGTTTTAAGTTACATGGACACCTGTGATAATCTACCTATATGAGTGTGGAAGTGGTGCCGCTTCCTATGAGAACTGGGCTTGACTCTAAAGCACTCACGAAATCAAGGTACAGACACAAGGCCTAATTCATGCGTCGGCTTATATGGATAATCAGTGACTAAAAGATTTGTGTGTGAAGACAAATCCGGATAATCAATATAGATTGATAGTTCAAAGACAAGTCTACTATACTTTCATGGTTAACCTTGACGAACCTTCACAGGGTATTGGTTCAAGTCGTGAGACACCAATGCTTATACACGGTCTTACAGACAATCAAAGATTTACAAAACTTATTTTGAAAATGGTGGAGGAATGTTGGAGATTTTTAAAATAAGAGAGTAAGAGTTTTTTGGGTGTAAAAGCCTTAAGAGCTTGTCCCACATTGGAAGTGTGAGGAAGAGGTGGGAAGCTAACCCAAATATAAAAGGGTATAGTGTCCCACATTGGAAAATGTACAAAGCTAAGTGTCACCACTAAGCTATAAAAGGGGTGGGCAACCTTTGAGTCCCACATTGGAAAAATGTTAAGAATTTGTACACTTAATAAGTACAAATGGAAGATGAAGAGTTAATTCATCTAACATTTAAGAGGCTATTCAAGAGACCTCAATACGGTGCGAAGCACCGTACGCACACGCACACGCGCGCATGCGCGCGCGCGTGCGGGTGCGGGGCAGTGGGCTGTAGAGGCGCTAGTGGCGCACTTTGCACTTCGCACGCCGCGTGTCCGCAGTGGTAGCGGGTTGCCGGGATTCGTCCGGGTCGGATCGCGGTAGCTCGGGCGCGGTCACTTTTTGGTTGACCCGTGCAAAACCGATTCGGTATTATTATACCTGTTCGGAATGGACTTAAGACTGTTGGCAATTAACAGTCATACCTGTTCGGAAATGACTTAATTCAACAGTCATGACTCTTGAAGACAAAGCCTTTCATTTTCTATAAATAAAGGCTGCCTAAAAACGGAATTACATTGATAACAAAAACCAGTTTCAGATTTCCATACCCTGCTATTACTCTCTTACAGTTTTCAGGAGATATAAATTCTCTTATTCTGTTTTGTGCACATAAACAGAATAAGAACTTGATTGACTGTTCTTCGCTGCTACATCCAAGGGCTGTCTTCAAATATACAAGTTGCAGACAGTGCAATTGCTTCATTGTATCTTGAGTACGGATTTGCTGATTCCCGTTTGTATACCGAAATTCTTCGTGTGGGGCAAATACTGTATTTAGGAAAGTGACATCACGCCTTGAAGTTTTATAGTGACTATTCAGAAATTACATTGTTGTATTGAAGTTGACTTTTTTGAGATATATAAAGAGTTCCATTTCTGTATTTGCATTCATAATATCCAACAATCTAAATACAGTATTTTTGGAAATGGACGACTCTTCCAAATCACTTCGACAAATAACAGAAAGCTTTGTCAAGTTGGACCGTTTTGATGGTGGTAATTTTCTGCGTTGGCAGAAAAAGGTTCACTTTCTTCTAACAACATTGAAGATTGTATATGTCTTGTCACAACCGAAACCAAATGAAGATGAAGATGAAACCGTGGAACAGACTAGGCAACGCACAAAATGGGAGACCGGTGATTATTTGTGTCGTGGTCACATTCTCAATGCACTTGCTGATAATTTGTTCGACTTGTACCAAAATGTTGGGACAGCAAAAACTTTATGGGAAACATTGGAGACCAAATATCTAACGGAAGACGCTACAAGTAAGAAGTTCCTTATCGATAAGTTTCTAAGCTTTAAAATGCATGATAATAGGCCTGTGCTAGAACAATTTCATGACATCCAACGCATCATAAATCATTGCAAACTGAAAAAATTAAATATGGATGATAATGTAATTGTTGCTGCCATAATTGAAAAACTTCCTCCTTCTTGGAAAGACTATAAGAAAGAACTCAAACACAAAAAGGAGGATCTTTCACTTGAAGAATTAGAGACTCATTTAAGAATTGAACAAGAGTCTCGAATTCTAGATGGTAAAGAGGAACAAGAAAATTCTGTTTCTAAGGTCCATGTGGTGGAGGAAGGAAAGGAGCAAAAATATGGCAATCATGGAAAAAATAACAAGCGGAAGAATTTTTCAAATAATTCTAAAGCAAACAAAAAGAAGAAAGGAAATTGTTTTCATTGCAACAAACCAGGTCACTTCAAGAAGGATTGTCGTGAGTTCAAGAAACTAAAGGAAAAAGGAGGGACATCAGACACAAAGCAAAAATTTGCTGCTATGATATCCGAGGCTAATATGCTTGGAGAAGACAACTCTTGGTGGGTTGATTCTGGTGCCACAAGGCATGTTTGTAAGGACAAGAACTTGTTCTCTGCCTATGAAACAGTGGAAGGAGATGTTCTCTATATGGGAAATTCATCTACAGCTGCGGTTAAAGGCAAAGGGACAGTGGATCTCGAATTCACTTCCGGGAAAATCCTTAGCCTCACCAATGTTTTTCATGTTCCTGATGTTAGGAAAAATTTAGTTTCTGGAAGTCTTCTTAACAAATTTGGCTTTAAGCTTGTATTTGAGTCAGACAAATTTATTCTGACTAAGAATGGTACCTTTGTAGGCAAAGGATATTTGTATGAGGGCATGTTTAAGCTCAATATCAATGAAAAGGATTCTTCTGCTTATATCGTTGATTGTCTTTCATTATGGCATAGTCGTTTAGGACATGTTAATACAAAGAAAATGCATTTCATGGTTAATTTAAATTTGATTCCTAAATATGAGAATGATATGAATGAAAAGTGTAAAATATGCATGCGAACTAAAATAACAAGATTGCCTTTTCCTAAAATAGAAAAAACTACATCTTTGTTGCAATTAGTACATAGTGATGTTTGTGATTTGCATGGAACGCCTACTAGAGGTGGTAGTAAATATTTTGCTACATTTATTGATGACTTTTCAAAATATTGTTACGTATATCTTTTAAACTCTAAGGATGATGTGCTTAATAGATTTAAGACATATAAAAATGAAGTTGAAAATCAATGTGATTCTAAAATAAAATGTCTTAGATCTGATAGAGGTGGTGAATATCACTTTCCTCAATTTTGTGAAGATATGGGAATTATACATGAAGTTACTGCACCTTATACACCACAACAAAATGGAGTAGCAGAAAGAAAAAATAGGACACTAACTGAAATGGTTAATGCTATGCTTTCTTATTCTGGTTTAAGTAAGGGTTTTTGGGGAGAAGCACTTTTAACTGCATGTCATATTCTGAATAGAATACCTGTTAAAGATAATAAGAAAACTCCTTACGAATTATGGAAGAATAGAAAACCTAATTTAGCTTATCTTAAAGTTTGGGGTTGTAGAGCTATTGTAAGACTACCTGAAACTAAGAGAAAGAAATTAGGAAGCAAAGGTGTTGAATGTATTTTCATAGGTTATGCACAACATAGTAAAGCCTATAGATTTTTGGTTAGTGAACCTAATGATTCTGTTGAGGTAAATACAATAATTGAATCGAGAGATGCAATTTTTTATGAACAAAGGTTTTCTTCTATTCCTAGAATTAATAATGAAAAAGAAGTAAGCACTCCTTCACAGTTACCTGTAACTCCACCAGTAGAACAAGAAGAGATTAGAAAAAGTAAAAGACCTAGGAAAGAAAAAAGCTTTGGTCCCGACTTTGTAGTCTACCTTGTTGAAGGAACTAGAGATACATCTTGTAATCAATATGCTTTGACTCTTAGCGTTGAAACAGACCCACAAACTTATAATGAGGCAATTAAGTGTGTAGATTCAGCATTTTGGAAAGAAGCTATAAATGATGAAATGGATTCAATTTTGGGAAATAAAACTTGGAAATTAGTAGACTTACCTCCAGGATCTAAACCCATTAAGTGTAGATGGATTTTTAAAAAGAAAATGAAAATAGATGGAACAATTGATAAATTCAAGGCTAGATTGGTTGCTAAAGGTTTTACACAAAAAGAAGGAATTGATTATTTTGATACCTATGCACCTGTTGCTAGAACCGCCACTATTAGAATTTTAATTGCATTAGCATCTATATATAATTTTGAGATTCATCAAATGGATGTGAAAACTGCCTTTTTAAATGGTGACTTAGAAGAAGAAATTTACATGGAACAACCTGAAGGGTTTGTTATGCCTGGACAAGAAAACAAAGTATGTAAACTTATTAAGTCCTTATATGGCCTAAAACAAGCACCTAAACAATGGCATGAAAAATTTGATAAAGTCATTATTTCTTATGGTTTTAAAATTCATGAATCTGATAAGTGTGTTTATAGTAAATTTGCTAATGGTAAAGGTGTGATCATTTGTTTATATGTAGATGACATGTTAATTCTTGGTACTGATTTAGAAAGCATTAATAATACTAAGAGTTTTTTGTCTTCTAAATTTGATATGAAAGATATGGGTGTAGCTGATGTCATATTAGGAATGAGAATAATAAGGAAAGATAAAAATATAATTCTCACTCAATCTCATTATGTTGAGAAAATTTTAAAGAAATTTAATCAGTTTGATTGCACACCAGTTAGTACACCTTTTGAACCACAGCTAAAGATGATCCCTAATAATGGTAGAGCTATTTCACAATTGGAATATGCACGAGTAATTGGTAGTTTAATGTATGCCATGACATGTACTCGACCTGATATTGCTTATGCTGTTGGTAAATTAAGTAGATATACTAGTAATCCAAGTTTATTGCATTGGCATGCTGTCAATAGAATATTAAAATATTTGAAAGGAACTATGGACTATGGTATATACTATAATGGATATCCTTCAGTATTAGAAGGATTTTCTGATGCCAGTTGGATAACTGAGCGGGAGGATCATTCCTCAACAAGTGGATGGATTTTCACTCTTGGTGGAGGAGCTGTTTCTTGGGGATCAAAGAAACAAACTTGTATAGCTGACTCTACTATGGCAGCTGAGTTTGTAGCATTAGCTGCAACTAGTAAAGAGGCAGAATGGATAAGGAATTCATTAATTGAAATTCCAGTTTGGCCAAAACCAATGCCTCCAATATCTATACATTGTGATAGTGAGTCTACACTTTCCAGAGCTTATAGTAAAGTGTATAATGGAAAGTCTAGACATATTGGCCTGAGACATAGTTATGTCAGACAAATGATTACCAATAGTGTAATCACAGTGGATTATGTAAAATCAAGTCAAAATTTAGCTGATCCTTTTACAAAAGGTCTTGCAAGAGGACTGGTGTCTAAGACATCAATAGGGATGGGACTAAAGCCCATTAATAATAATCACTCTTGATGGAAACTCAACTTGAAACTTGATATATTCAAGTCTCAAGTTCAATGATTAAAGTACATCATACGACGTGATTGTAAGCACTATGAAATTTAACATCCCAAGGATAAGTGCTTAGAACATGTAATGAATAATGAAAGAGGATGGGTTTAACCTTAATAGATTTATGGTGTTTTAAGTTACATGGACACCTGTGATAATCTACCTATATGAGTGTGGAAGTGGTGCCGCTTCCTATGAGAACTGGGCTTGACTCTAAAGCACTCACGAAATCAAGGTACAGACACAAGGCCTAATTCATGTGTCGGCTTATATGGATAATCAGTGACTAAAAGATTTGTGTGTGAAGACAAATCCGGATAATCAATATAGATTGATAGTTCAAAGACAAGTCTACTATACTTTCATGGTTAACCTTGACGAACCTTCACAGGGTATTGGTTCAAGTCGTGAGACACCAATGCTTATACACGGTCTTACAGACAATCAAAGATTTACAAAACTTATTTTGAAAATGGTGGAGGAATGTTGGAGATTTTTAAAATAAGAGAGTAAGAGTTTTTTGGGTGTAAAAGCCTTAAGAGCTTGTCCCACATTGGAAGTGTGAGGAAGAGGTGGGAAGCTAACCCAAATATAAAAGGGTATAGTGTCCCACATTGGAAAATGTACAAAGCTAAGTGTCACCACTAAGCTATAAAAGGGGTGGGCAACCTTTGAGTCCCACATTGGAAAAATGTTAAGAATTTGTACACTTAATAAGTACAAATGGAAGATGAAGAGTTAATTCATCTAGCATTTAAGAGGCTATTCAAGAGACCTCAATACGGTGCGAAGCACCGTACGCACACGCACACGCGCGCATGCGCGCGCGCGTGCGGGTGCGGGGCAGTGGGCTGTAGAGGCGCTAGTGGCGCACTTTGCACTTCGCACGCCGCGTGTCCGCAGTGGTAGCGGGTTGCCGGGATTCGTCCGGGTCGGATCGCGGTAGCTCGGGCGCGGTCACTTTTTGGTTGACCCGTGCAAAACCGATTCGGTATTATTATACCTGTTCGGAATGGACTTAAGACTGTTGGCAATTAACAGTCATACCTGTTCGGAAATGACTTAATTCAACAGTCATGACTCTTGAAGACAAAGCCTTTCATTTTCTATAAATAAAGGCTGCCTAAAAACGGAATTACATTGATAACAAAAACCAGTTTCAGATTTCCATACCCTGCTATTACTCTCTTACAGTTTTCAGGAGATATAAATTCTCTTATTCTGTTTTGTGCACATAAACAGAATAAGAACTTGATTGACTGTTCTTCGCTGCTACATCCAAGGGCTGTCTTCAAATATACAAGTTGCAGACAGTGCAATTGCTTCATTGTATCTTGAGTACGGATTTGCTGATTCCCGTTTGTATACCGAAATTCTTCGTGTGGGGCAAATACTGTATTTAGGAAAGTGACATCACGCCTTGAAGTTTTATAGTGACTATTCAGAAATTACATTGTTGTATTGAAGTTGACTTTTTTGAGATATATAAAGAGTTCCATTTCTGTATTTGCATTCATAATATCCAACAATCTAAATACAGTATTTTTGGAAATGGACGACTCTTCCAAATCACTTCGACAAATAACAGAAAGCTTTGTCAAGTTGGACCGTTTTGATGGTGGTAATTTTCTGCGTTGGCAGAAAAAGGTTCACTTTCTTCTAACAACATTGAAGATTGTATATGTCTTGTCACAACCGAAACCAAATGAAGATGAAGATGAAACCGTGGAACAGACTAGGCAACGCACAAAATGGGAGACCGGTGATTATTTGTGTCGTGGTCACATTCTCAATGCACTTGCTGATAATTTGTTCGACTTGTACCAAAATGTTGGGACAGCAAAAACTTTATGGGAAACATTGGAGACCAAATATCTAACGGAAGACGCTACAAGTAAGAAGTTCCTTATCGATAAGTTTCTAAGCTTTAAAATGCATGATAATAGGCCTGTGCTAGAACAATTTCATGACATCCAACGCATCATAAATCATTGCAAACTGAAAAAATTAAATATGGATGATAATGTAATTGTTGCTGCCATAATTGAAAAACTTCCTCCTTCTTGGAAAGACTATAAGAAAGAACTCAAACACAAAAAGGAGGATCTTTCACTTGAAGAATTAGAGACTCATTTAAGAATTGAACAAGAGTCTCGAATTCTAGATGGTAAAGAGGAACAAGAAAATTCTGTTTCTAAGGTCCATGTGGTGGAGGAAGGAAAGGAGCAAAAATATGGCAATCATGGAAAAAATAACAAGCGGAAGAATTTTTCAAATAATTCTAAAGCAAACAAAAAGAAGAAAGGAAATTGTTTTCATTGCAACAAACCAGGTCACTTCAAGAAGGATTGTCGTGAGTTCAAGAAACTAAAGGAAAAAGGAGGGACATCAGACACAAAGCAAAAATTTGCTGCTATGATATCCGAGGCTAATATGCTTGGAGAAGACAACTCTTGGTGGGTTGATTCTGGTGCCACAAGGCATGTTTGTAAGGACAAGAACTTGTTCTCTGCCTATGAAACAGTGGAAGGAGATGTTCTCTATATGGGAAATTCATCTACAGCTGCGGTTAAAGGCAAAGGGACAGTGGATCTCGAATTCACTTCCGGGAAAATCCTTAGCCTCACCAATGTTTTTCATGTTCCTGATGTTAGGAAAAATTTAGTTTCTGGAAGTCTTCTTAACAAATTTGGCTTTAAGCTTGTATTTGAGTCAGACAAATTTATTCTGACTAAGAATGGTACCTTTGTAGGCAAAGGATATTTGTATGAGGGCATGTTTAAGCTCAATATCAATGAAAAGGATTCTTCTGCTTATATCGTTGATTGTCTTTCATTATGGCATAGTCGTTTAGGACATGTTAATACAAAGAAAATGCATTTCATGGTTAATTTAAATTTGATTCCTAAATATGAGAATGATATGAATGAAAAGTGTAAAATATGCATGCGAACTAAAATAACAAGATTGCCTTTTCCTAAAATAGAAAAAACTACATCTTTGTTGCAATTAGTACATAGTGATGTTTGTGATTTGCATGGAACGCCTACTAGAGGTGGTAGTAAATATTTTGCTACATTTATTGATGACTTTTCAAAATATTGTTACGTATATCTTTTAAACTCTAAGGATGATGTGCTTAATAGATTTAAGACATATAAAAATGAAGTTGAAAATCAATGTGATTCTAAAATAAAATGTCTTAGATCTGATAGAGGTGGTGAATATCACTTTCCTCAATTTTGTGAAGATATGGGAATTATACATGAAGTTACTGCACCTTATACACCACAACAAAATGGAGTAGCAGAAAGAAAAAATAGGACACTAACTGAAATGGTTAATGCTATGCTTTCTTATTCTGGTTTAAGTAAGGGTTTTTGGGGAGAAGCACTTTTAACTGCATGTCATATTCTGAATAGAATACCTGTTAAAGATAATAAGAAAACTCCTTACGAATTATGGAAGAATAGAAAACCTAATTTAGCTTATCTTAAAGTTTGGGGTTGTAGAGCTATTGTAAGACTACCTGAAACTAAGAGAAAGAAATTAGGAAGCAAAGGTGTTGAATGTATTTTCATAGGTTATGCACAACATAGTAAAGCCTATAGATTTTTGGTTAGTGAACCTAATGATTCTGTTGAGGTAAATACAATAATTGAATCGAGAGATGCAATTTTTTATGAACAAAGGTTTTCTTCTATTCCTAGAATTAATAATGAAAAAGAAGTAAGCACTCCTTCACAGTTACCTGTAACTCCACCAGTAGAACAAGAAGAGATTAGAAAAAGTAAAAGACCTAGGAAAGAAAAAAGCTTTGGTCCCGACTTTGTAGTCTACCTTGTTGAAGGAACTAGAGATACATCTTGTAATCAATATGCTTTGACTCTTAGCGTTGAAACAGACCCACAAACTTATAATGAGGCAATTAAGTGTGTAGATTCAGCATTTTGGAAAGAAGCTATAAATGATGAAATGGATTCAATTTTGGGAAATAAAACTTGGAAATTAGTAGACTTACCTCCAGGATCTAAACCCATTAAGTGTAGATGGATTTTTAAAAAGAAAATGAAAATAGATGGAACAATTGATAAATTCAAGGCTAGATTGGTTGCTAAAGGTTTTACACAAAAAGAAGGAATTGATTATTTTGATACCTATGCACCTGTTGCTAGAACCGCCACTATTAGAATTTTAATTGCATTAGCATCTATATATAATTTTGAGATTCATCAAATGGATGTGAAAACTGCCTTTTTAAATGGTGACTTAGAAGAAGAAATTTACATGGAACAACCTGAAGGGTTTGTTATGCCTGGACAAGAAAACAAAGTATGTAAACTTATTAAGTCCTTATATGGCCTAAAACAAGCACCTAAACAATGGCATGAAAAATTTGATAAAGTCATTATTTCTTATGGTTTTAAAATTCATGAATATGATAAGTGTGTTTATAGTAAATTTGCTAATGGTAAAGGTGTGATCATTTGTTTATATGTAGATGACATGTTAATTCTTGGTACTGATTTAGAAAGCATTAATAATACTAAGAGTTTTTTGTCTTCTAAATTTGATATGAAAGATATGGGTGTAGCTGATGTCATATTAGGAATGAGAATAATAAGGAAAGATAAAAATATAATTCTCACTCAATCTCATTATGTTGAGAAAATTTTAAAGAAATTTAATCAGTTTGATTGCACACCAGTTAGTACACCTTTTGAACCACAGCTAAAGATGATCCCTAATAATGGTAGAGCTATTTCACAATTGGAATATGCACGAGTAATTGGTAGTTTAATGTATGCCATGACATGTACTCGACCTGATATTGCTTATGCTGTTGGTAAATTAAGTAGATATACTAGTAATCCAAGTTTATTGCATTGGCATGCTGTCAATAGAATATTAAAATATTTGAAAGGAACTATGGACTATGGTATATACTATAATGGATATCCTTCAGTATTAGAAGGATTTTCTGATGCCAGTTGGATAACTGAGCGGGAGGATCATTCCTCAACAAGTGGATGGATTTTCACTCTTGGTGGAGGAGCTGTTTCTTGGGGATCAAAGAAACAAACTTGTATAGCTGACTCTACTATGGCAGCTGAGTTTGTAGCATTAGCTGCAACTAGTAAAGAGGCAGAATGGATAAGGAATTCATTAATTGAAATTCCAGTTTGGCCAAAACCAATGCCTCCAATATCTATACATTGTGATAGTGAGTCTACACTTTCCAGAGCTTATAGTAAAGTGTATAATGGAAAGTCTAGACATATTGGCCTGAGACATAGTTATGTCAGACAAATGATTACAGATAGTGTAATCACAGTGGATTATGTAAAATCAAGTCAAAATTTAGCTGATCCTTTTACAAAAGGTCTTGCAAGAGGACTGGTGTCTAAGACATCAATAGGGATGGGACTAAAGCCCATTAATAATAATCACTCTTGATGGAAACTCAACTTGAAACTTGATATATTCAAGTCTCAAGTTCAATGATTAAAGTACATCATACGACGTGATTGTAAGCACTATGAAATTTAACATCCCAAGGATAAGTGCTTAGAACATGTAATGAATAATGAAAGAGGATGGGTTTAACCTTAATAGATTTATGGTGTTTTAAGTTACATGGACACCTGTGATAATCTACCTATATGAGTGTGGAAGTGGTGCCGCTTCCTATGAGAACTGGGCTTGACTCTAAAGCACTCACGAAATCAAGGTACAGACACAAGGCCTAATTCATGTGTCGGCTTATATGGATAATCAGTGACTAAAAGATTTGTGTGTGAAGACAAATACGGATAATCAATATAGATTGATAGTTCAAAGACAAGTCTACTATACTTTCATGGTTAACCTTGACGAACCTTCACAGGGTATTGGTTCAAGTCGTGAGACACCAATGCTTATACACGGTCTTACAGACAATCAAAGATTTACAAAACTTATTTTGAAAATGGTGGAGGAATGTTGGAGATTTTTAAAATAAGAGAGTAAGAGTTTTTTGGGTGTAAAAGCCTTAAGAGCTTGTCCCACATTGGAAGTGTGAGGAAGAGGTGGGAAGCTAACCCAAATATAAAAGGGTATAGTGTCCCACATTGGAAAATGTACAAAGCTAAGTGTCACCACTAAGCTATAAAAGGGGTGGGCAACCTTTGAGTCCCACATTGGAAAAATGTTAAGAATTTGTACACTTAATAAGTACAAATGGAAGATGAAGAGTTAATTCATCTAACATTTAAGAGGCTATTCAAGAGACCTCAATACGGTGCGAAGCACCGTACGCACACGCACACGCGCGCGCGCGCGCGCGCGTGCGGGTGCGGGGCAGTGGGCTGTAGAGGCGCTAGTGGCGCACTTTGCACTTCGCACGCCGCGGGTCGCCGGGATCGCGGTAGCTCGGGCGCGGTCACTTTTTGGTTGACCCGTGCAAAACCGATTCGGTATTATTATACCTGTTCGGAATGGACTTAAGACTGTTGGCAATTAACAGTCATACCTGTTCGGAAATGACTTAATTCAACAGTCATGACTCTTGAAGACAAAGCCTTTCATTTTCTATAAATAAAGGCTGCCTAAAAACGGAATTACATTGATAACAAAAACCAGTTTCAGATTTCCATACCCTGCTATTACTCTCTTACAGTTTTCAGGAGATATAAATTCTCTTATTCTGTTTTGTGCACATAAACAGAATAAGAACTTGATTGACTGTTCTTCGCTGCTACATCCAAGGGCTGTCTTCAAATATACAAGTTGCAGACAGTGCAATTGCTTCATTGTATCTTGAGTACGGATTTGCTGATTCCCGTTTGTATACCGAAATTCTTCGTGTGGGGCAAATACTGTATTTAGGAAAGTGACATCACGCCTTGAAGTTTTATAGTGACTATTCAGAAATTACATTGTTGTATTGAAGTTGACTTTTTTGAGATATATAAAGAGTTCCATTTCTGTATTTGCATTCATAATATCCAACAATCTAAATACAGTATTTTTGGAAATGGACGACTCTTCCAAATCACTTCGACAAATAACAGAAAGCTTTGTCAAGTTGGACCGTTTTGATGGTGGTAATTTTCTGCGTTGGCAGAAAAAGGTTCACTTTCTTCTAACAACATTGAAGATTGTATATGTCTTGTCACAACCGAAACCAAATGAAGATGAAGATGAAACCGTGGAACAGACTAGGCAACGCACAAAATGGGAGACCGGTGATTATTTGTGTCGTGGTCACATTCTCAATGCACTTGCTGATAATTTGTTCGACTTGTACCAAAATGTTGGGACAGCAAAAACTTTATGGGAAACATTGGAGACCAAATATCTAACGGAAGACGCTACAAGTAAGAAGTTCCTTATCGATAAGTTTCTAAGCTTTAAAATGCATGATAATAGGCCTGTGCTAGAACAATTTCATGACATCCAACGCATCATAAATCATTGCAAACTGAAAAAATTAAATATGGATGATAATGTAATTGTTGCTGCCATAATTGAAAAACTTCCTCCTTCTTGGAAAGACTATAAGAAAGAACTCAAACACAAAAAGGAGGATCTTTCACTTGAAGAATTAGAGACTCATTTAAGAATTGAACAAGAGTCTCGAATTCTAGATGGTAAAGAGGAACAAGAAAATTCTGTTTCTAAGGTCCATGTGGTGGAGGAAGGAAAGGAGCAAAAATATGGCAATCATGGAAAAAATAACAAGTGGAAGAATTTTTCAAATAATTCTAAAGCAAACAAAAAGAAGAAAGGAAATTGTTTTCATTGCAACAAACCAGGTCACTTCAAGAAGGATTGTCGTGAGTTCAAGAAACTAAAGGAAAAAGGAGGGACATCAGACACAAAGCAAAAATTTGCTGCTATGATATCCGAGGCTAATATGCTTGGAGAAGACAACTCTTGGTGGGTTGATTCTGGTGCCACAAGGCATGTTTGTAAGGACAAGAACTTGTTCTCTGCCTATGAAACAGTGGAAGGAGATGTTCTCTATATGGGAAATTCATCTACAGCTGCGGTTAAAGGCAAAGGGACAGTGGATCTCGAATTCACTTCCGGGAAAATCCTTAGCCTCACCAATGTTTTTCATGTTCCTGATGTTAGGAAAAATTTAGTTTCTGGAAGTCTTCTTAACAAATTTGGCTTTAAGCTTGTATTTGAGTCAGACAAATTTATTCTGACTAAGAATGGTACCTTTGTAGGCAAAGGATATTTGTATGAGGGCATGTTTAAGCTCAATATCAATGAAAAGGATTCTTCTGCTTATATCGTTGATTGTCTTTCATTATGGCATAGTCGTTTAGGACATGTTAATACAAAGAAAATGCATTTCATGGTTAATTTAAATTTGATTCCTAAATATGAGAATGATATGAATGAAAAGTGTAAAATATGCATGCGAACTAAAATAACAAGATTGCCTTTTCCTAAAATAGAAAAAACTACATCTTTGTTGCAATTAGTACATAGTGATGTTTGTGATTTGCATGGAACGCCTACTAGAGGTGGTAGTAAATATTTTGCTACATTTATTGATGACTTTTCAAAATATTGTTACGTATATCTTTTAAACTCTAAGGATGATGTGCTTAATAGATTTAAGACATATAAAAATGAAGTTGAAAATCAATGTGATTCTAAAATAAAATGTCTTAGATCTGATAGAGGTGGTGAATATCACTTTCCTCAATTTTGTGAAGATATGGGAATTATACATGAAGTTACTGCACCTTATACACCACAACAAAATGGAGTAGCAGAAAGAAAAAATAGGACACTAACTGAAATGGTTAATGCTATGCTTTCTTATTCTGGTTTAAGTAAGGGTTTTTGGGGAGAAGCACTTTTAACTGCATGTCATATTCTGAATAGAATACCTGTTAAAGATAATAAGAAAACTCCTTACGAATTATGGAAGAATAGAAAACCTAATTTAGCTTATCTTAAAGTTTGGGGTTGTAGAGCTATTGTAAGACTACCTGAAACTAAGAGAAAGAAATTAGGAAGCAAAGGTGTTGAATGTATTTTCATAGGTTATGCACAACATAGTAAAGCCTATAGATTTTTGGTTAGTGAACCTAATGATTCTGTTGAGGTAAATACAATAATTGAATCGAGAGATGCAATTTTTTATGAACAAAGGTTTTCTTCTATTCCTAGAATTAATAATGAAAAAGAAGTAAGCACTCCTTCACAGTTACCTGTAACTCCACCAGTAGAACAAGAAGAGATTAGAAAAAGTAAAAGACCTAGGAAAGAAAAAAGCTTTGGTCCCGACTTTGTAGTCTACCTTGTTGAAGGAACTAGAGATACATCTTGTAATCAATATGCTTTGACTCTTAGCGTTGAAACAGACCCACAAACTTATAATGAGGCAATTAAGTGTGTAGATTCAGCATTTTGGAAAGAAGCTATAAATGATGAAATGGATTCAATTTTGGGAAATAAAACTTGGAAATTAGTAGACTTACCTCCAGGATCTAAACCCATTAAGTGTAGATGGATTTTTAAAAAGAAAATGAAAATAGATGGAACAATTGATAAATTCAAGGCTAGATTGGTTGCTAAAGGTTTTACACAAAAAGAAGGAATTGATTATTTTGATACCTATGCACCTGTTGCTAGAACCGCCACTATTAGAATTTTAATTGCATTAGCATCTATATATAATTTTGAGATTCATCAAATGGATGTGAAAACTGCCTTTTTAAATGGTGACTTAGAAGAAGAAATTTACATGGAACAACCTGAAGGGTTTGTTATGCCTGGACAAGAAAACAAAGTATGTAAACTTATTAAGTCCTTATATGGCCTAAAACAAGCACCTAAACAATGGCATGAAAAATTTGATAAAGTCATTATTTCTTATGGTTTTAAAATTCATGAATATGATAAGTGTGTTTATAGTAAATTTGCTAATGGTAAAGGTGTGATCATTTGTTTATATGTAGATGACATGTTAATTCTTGGTACTGATTTAGAAAGCATTAATAATACTAAGAGTTTTTTGTCTTCTAAATTTGATATGAAAGATATGGGTGTAGCTGATGTCATATTAGGAATGAGAATAATAAGGAAAGATAAAAATATAATTCTCACTCAATCTCATTATGTTGAGAAAATTTTAAAGAAATTTAATCAGTTTGATTGCACACCAGTTAGTACACCTTTTGAACCACAGCTAAAGATGATCCCTAATAATGGTAGAGCTATTTCACAATTGGAATATGCACGAGTAATTGGTAGTTTAATGTATGCCATGACATGTACTCGACCTGATATTGCTTATGCTGTTGGTAAATTAAGTAGATATACTAGTAATCCAAGTTTATTGCATTGGCATGCTGTCAATAGAATATTAAAATATTTGAAAGGAACTATGGACTATGGTATATACTATAATGGATATCCTTCAGTATTAGAAGGATTTTCTGATGCCAGTTGGATAACTGAGCGGGAGGATCATTCCTCAACAAGTGGATGGATTTTCACTCTTGGTGGAGGAGCTGTTTCTTGGGGATCAAAGAAACAAACTTGTATAGCTGACTCTACTATGGCAGCTGAGTTTGTAGCATTAGCTGCAACTAGTAAAGAGGCAGAATGGATAAGGAATTCATTAATTGAAATTCCAGTTTGGCCAAAACCAATGCCTCCAATATCTATACATTGTGATAGTGAGTCTACACTTTCCAGAGCTTATAGTAAAGTGTATAATGGAAAGTCTAGACATATTGGCCTGAGACATAGTTATGTCAGACAAATGATTACCAATAGTGTAATCACAGTGGATTATGTAAAATCAAGTCAAAATTTAGCTGATCCTTTTACAAAAGGTCTTGCAAGAGGACTGGTGTCTAAGACATCAATAGGGATGGGACTAAAGCCCATTAATAATAATCACTCTTGATGGAAACTCAACTTGAAACTTGATATATTCAAGTCTCAAGTTCAATGATTAAAGTACATCATACGACGTGATTGTAAGCACTATGAAATTTAACATCCCAAGGATAAGTGCTTAGAACATGTAATGAATAATGAAAGAGGATGGGTTTAACCTTAATAGATTTATGGTGTTTTAAGTTACATGGACACCTGTGATAATCTACCTATATGAGTGTGGAAGTGGTGCCGCTTCCTATGAGAACTGGGCTTGACTCTAAAGCACTCACGAAATCAAGGTACAGACACAAGGCCTAATTCATGTGTCGGCTTATATGGATAATCAGTGACTAAAAGATTTGTGTGTGAAGACAAATCCGGATAATCAATATAGATTGATAGTTCAAAGACAAGTCTACTATACTTTCATGGTTAACCTTGACGAACCTTCACAGGGTATTGGTTCAAGTCGTGAGACACCAATGCTTATACACGGTCTTACAGACAATCAAAGATTTACAAAACTTATTTTGAAAATGGTGGAGGAATGTTGGAGATTTTTAAAATAAGAGAGTAAGAGTTTTTTGGGTGTAAAAGCCTTAAGAGCTTGTCCTACATTGGAAGTGTGAGGAAGAGGTGGGAAGCTAACCCAAATATAAAAGGGTATAGTGTCCCACATTGGAAAATGTACAAAGCTAAGTGTCACCACTAAGCTATAAAAGGGGTGGGCAACCTTTGAGTCCCACATTGGAAAAATGTTAAGAATTTGTACACTTAATAAGTACAAATGGAAGATGAAGAGTTAATTCATCTAGCATTTAAGAGGCTATTCAAGAGACCTCAATACGGTGCGAAGCACCGTACGCACACGCACACGCGCGCGCGCGCGCGCGCGCGTGCGGGTGCGGGTGCGGGTGCGGGGCAGTGGGCTGTAGAGGCGCTAGTGGCGCACTTTGCACTTCGCACGCCGCGTGTCCGCAGTGGTAGCGGGTTGCCGGGATTCGTCCGGGTCGGATCGCGGTAGCTCGGGCGCGGTCACTTTTTGGTTGACCCGTGCAAAACCGATTCGGTATTATTATACCTGTTCGGAATGGACTTAAGACTGTTGGCAATTAACAGTCATACCTGTTCGGAAATGACTTAATTCAACAGTCATGACTCTTGAAGACAAAGCCTTTCATTTTCTATAAATAAAGGCTGCCTAAAAACGGAATTACATTGATAACAAAAACCAGTTTCAGATTTCCATACCCTGCTATTACTCTCTTACAGTTTTCAGGAGATATAAATTCTCTTATTCTGTTTTGTGCACATAAACAGAATAAGAACTTGATTGACTGTTCTTCGCTGCTACATCCAAGGGTTGTCTTCAAATATACAAGTTGCAGACAGTGCAATTGCTTCATTGTATCTTGAGTACGGATTTGCTGATTCCCGTTTGTATACCGAAATTCTTCGTGTGGGGCAAATACTGTATTTAGGAAAGTGACATCACGCCTTGAAGTTTTATAGTGACTATTCAGAAATTACATTGTTGTATTGAAGTTGACTTTTTTGAGATATATAAAGAGTTCCATTTCTGTATTTGCATTCATAATATCCAACAATCTAAATACAGTATTTTTGGAAATGGCCGACTCTTCCAAATCACTTCGACAAATAACAGAAAGCTTTGTCAAGTTGGACCGTTTTGATGGTGGTAATTTTCTGCGTTGGCAGAAAAAGGTTCACTTTCTTCTAACAACATTGAAGATTGTATATGTCTTGTCACAACCGAAACCAAATGAAGATGAAGATGAAACCGTGGAACAGACTAGGCAACGCACAAAATGGGAGACCGATGATTATTTGTGTCGTGGTCACATTCTCAATGCACTTGCTGATAATTTGTTCGACTTGTACCAAAATGTTGGGACAGCAAAAACTTTATGGGAAACATTGGAGACCAAATATCTAACGGAAGACGCTACAAGTAAGAAGTTCCTTATCGGTCAGTTTCTAAGCTTTAAAATGCATGATAATAGGCCTGTGCTAGAACAATTTCATGACATCCAACGCATCATAAATCATTGCAAACTGAAAAAATTAAATATGGATGATAATGTAATTGTTGCTGCCATAATTGAAAAACTTCCTCCTTCTTGGAAAGACTATAAGAAAGAACTCAAACACAAAAAGGAGGATCTTTCACTTGAAGAATTAGAGACTCATTTAAGAATTGAACAAGAGTCTCAAATTCTAGATGGTAAAGAGGAACAAGAAAATTCTGTTTCTAAGGTCCATGTGGTGGAGGAAGGAAAGGAGCAAAAATATGGCAATCATGGAAAAAATAACAAGCGGAAGAATTTTTCAAATAATTCTAAAGCAAACAAAAAGAAGAAAGGAAATTGTTTTCATTGCAACAAACCAGGTCACTTCAAGAAGGATTGTCGTGAGTTCAAGAAACTAAAGGAAAAAGGAGGGACATCAGACACAAAGCAAAAATTTGCTGCTATGATATCCGAGGCTAATATGCTTGGAGAAGACAACTCTTGGTGGGTTGATTCTGGTGCCACAAGGCCTGTTTGTAAGGACAAGAACTTGTTCTCTGCCTATGAAACAGTGGAAGGAGATGTTCTCTATATGGGAAATTCATCTACAGCTGCGGTTAAAGGCAAAGGGACAGTGGATCTCGAATTCACTTCCGGGAAAATCCTTAGCCTCACCAATGTTTTTCATGTTCCTGATGTTAGGAAAAATTTAGTTTCTGGAAGTCTTCTTAACAAATTTGGCTTTAAGCTTGTATTTGAGTCAGACAAATTTATTCTGACTAAGAATGGTACCTTTGTAGGCAAAGGATATTTGTATGAGGGCATGTTTAAGCTCAATATCAATGAAAAGGATTCTTCTGCTTATATCGTTGATTGTCTTTCATTATGGCATAGTCGTTTAGGACATGTTAATACAAAGAAAATGCATTTCATGGTTAATTTAAATTTGATTCCTAAATATGAGAATGATATGAATGAAAAGTGTAAAATATGCATGCGAACTAAAATAACAAGATTGCCTTTTCCTAAAATAGAAAAAACTACATCTTTGTTGCAATTAGTACATAGTGATGTTTGTGATTTGCATGGAACGCCTACTAGAGGTGGTAGTAAATATTTTGCTACATTTATTGATGACTTTTCAAAATATTGTTACGTATATCTTTTAAACTCTAAGGATGATGTGCTTAATAGATTTAAGACATATAAAAATGAAGTTGAAAATCAATGTGATTCTAAAATAAAATGTCTTAGATCTGATAGAGGTGGTGAATATCACTTTCCTCAATTTTGTGAAGATATGGGAATTATACATGAAGTTACTGCACCTTATACACCACAACAAAATGGAGTAGCAGAAAGAAAAAATAGGACACTAACTGAAATGGTTAATGCTATGCTTTCTTATTCTGGTTTAAGTAAGGGTTTTTGGGGAGAAGCACTTTTAACTGCATGTCATATTCTGAATAGAATACCTGTTAAAGATAATAAGAAAACTCCTTACGAATTATGGAAGAATAGAAAACCTAATTTAGCTTATCTTAAAGTTTGGGGTTGTAGAGCTATTGTAAGACTACCTGAAACTAAGAGAAAGAAATTAGGAAGCAAAGGTGTTGAATGTATTTTCATAGGTTATGCACAACATAGTAAAGCCTATAGATTTTTGGTTAGTGAACCTAATGATTCTGTTGAGGTAAATACAATAATTGAATCGAGAGATGCAATTTTTTATAAACAAAGGTTTTCTTCTATTCCTAGAATTAATAATGAAAAAGAAGTAAGCACTCCTTCACAGTTACCTGTAACTCCACCAGTAGAACAAGAAGAGATTAGAAAAAGTAAAAGACCTAGGAAAGAAAAAAGCTTTGGTCCCGACTTTGTAGTCTACCTTGTTGAAGGAACTAGAGATACATCTTGTAATCAATATGCTTTGACTCTTAGCGTTGAAACAGACCCACAAACTTATAATGAGGCAATTAAGTCTGTAGATTCAGCATTTTGGAAAGAAGCTATAAATGATGAAATGGATTCAATTTTGGGAAATAAAACTTGGAAATTAGTAGACTTACCTCCAGGATCTAAACCCATTAAGTGTAGATGGATTTTTAAAAAGAAAATGAAAATAGATGGAACAATTGATAAATTCAAGGCTAGATTGGTTGCTAAAGGTTTTACACAAAAAGAAGGAATTGATTATTTTGATACCTATGCACCTGTTGCTAGAACCGCCACTATTAGAATTTTAATTGCATTAGCATCTATATATAATTTTGAGATTCATCAAATGGATGTGAAAACTGCCTTTTTAAATGGTGACTTAGAAGAAGAAATTTACATGGAACAACCTGAAGGGTTTGTTATGCCTGGACAAGAAAACAAAGTATGTAAACTTATTAAGTCCTTATATGGCCTAAAACAAGCACCTAAACAATGGCATGAAAAATTTGATAAAGTCATTATTTCTTATGGTTTTAAAATTCATGAATCTGATAAGTGTGTTTATAGTAAATTTGCTAATGGTAAAGGTGTGATCATTTGTTTATATGTAGATGACATGTTAATTCTTGGTACTGATTTAGAAAGCATTAATAATACTAAGAGTTTTTTGTCTTCTAAATTTGATATGAAAGATATGGGTGTAGCTGATGTCATATTAGGAATGAGAATAATAAGGAAAGATAAAAATATAATTCTCACTCAATCTCATTATGTTGAGAAAATTTTAAAGAAATTTAATCAGTTTGATTGCACACCAGTTAGTACACCTTTTGAACCACAGCTAAAGATGATCCCTAATAATGGTAGAGCTATTTCACAATTGGAATATGCACGAGTAATTGGTAGTTTAATGTATGCCATGACATGTACTCGACCTGATATTGCTTATGCTGTTGGTAAATTAAGTAGATATACTAGTAATCCAAGTTTATTGCATTGGCATGCTGTCAATAGAATATTAAAATATTTGAAAGGAACTATGGACTATGGTATATACTATAATGGATATCCTTCAGTATTAGAAGGATTTTCTGATGCCAGTTGGATAACTGAGCGGGAGGATCATTCCTCAACAAGTGGATGGATTTTCACTCTTGGTGGAGGAGCTGTTTCTTGGGGATCAAAGAAACAAACTTGTATAGCTGACTCTACTATGGCAGCTGAGTTTGTAGCATTAGCTGCAACTAGTAAAGAGGCAGAATGGATAAGGAATTCATTAATTGAAATTCCAGTTTGGCCAAAACCAATGCCTCCAATATCTATACATTGTGATAGTGAGTCTACACTTTCCAGAGCTTATAGTAAAGTGTATAATGGAAAGTCTAGACATATTGGCCTGAGACATAGTTATGTCAGACAAATGATTACAGATAGTGTAATCACAGTGGATTATGTAAAATCAAGTCAAAATTTAGCTGATCCTTTTACAAAAGGTCTTGCAAGAGGACTGGTGTTTAAGACATCAATAGGGATGGGACTAAAGCCCATTAATAATAATCACTCTTGATGGAAACTCAACTTGAAACTTGATATATTCAAGTCTCAAGTTCAATGATTAAAGTACATCATACGACGTGATTGTAAGCACTATGAAATTTAACATCCCAAGGATAAGTGCTTAGAACATGTAATGAATAATGAAAGAGGATGGGTTTAACCTTAATAGATTTATGGTGTTTTAAGTTACATGGACACCTGTGATAATCTACCTATATGAGTGTGGAAGTGGTGCCGCTTCCTATGAGAACTGGGCTTGACTCTAAAGCACTCACGAAATCAAGGTACAGACACAAGGCCTAATTCATGTGTCGGCTTATATGGATAATCAGTGACTAAAAGATTTGTGTGTGAAGACAAATCCGGATAATCAATATAGATTGATAGTTCAAAGACAAGTCTACTATACTTTCATGGTTAACCTTGACGAACCTTCACAGGGTATTGGTTCAAGTCGTGAGACACCAATGCTTATACACGGTCTTACAGACAATCAAAGATTTACAAAACTTATTTTGAAAATGGTGGAGGAATGTTGGAGATTTTTAAAATAAGAGAGTAAGAGTTTGTTGGGTGTAAAAGCCTTAAGAGCTTGTCCCACATTGGAAGTGTGAGGAAGAGATGGGAAGCTAACCCAAATATAAAAGGGTATAGTGTCCCACATTGGAAAATGTACAAAGCTAAGTGTCACCACTAAGCTATAAAAGGGGTGGGCAACCTTTGAGTCCCACATTGGAAAAATGTTAAGAATTTGTACACTTAATAAGTACAAATGGAAGATGAAGAGTTAATTCATCTAGCATTTAAGAGGCTATTCAAGAGACCTCAATACGGTGCGAAGCACCGTACGAACACGCACACGCGCGCGCGCGCGCGCGCGTGCGGGTGCGGGTGCGGGTGCGGGGCAGTGGGCTGTAGAGGCGCTAGTGGCGCACTTTGCACTTCGCACGCCGCGTGTCCGCAGTGGTAGCGGGTTGCCGGGATTCGTCCGGGTCGGATCGCGGTAGCTCGGGCGCGGTCACTTTTTGGTTGACCCGTGCAAAACCGATTCGGTATTATTATACCTGTTCGGAATGGACTTAATACTGTTGGCAATTAACAGTCATACCTGTTCGGAAATGACTTAATTCAACAGTCATGACTCTTGAAGACAAAGCCTTTCATTTTCTATAAATAAAGGCTGCCTAAAAACGGAATTACATTGATAACAAAAACCAGTTTCAGATTTCCATACCCTGCTATTACTCTCTTACAGTTTTCAGGAGATATAAATTCTCTTATTCTGTTTTGTGCACATAAACAGAATAAGAACTTGATTGACTGTTCTTCGCTGCTACATCCAAGGGCTGTCTTCAAATATACAAGTTGCAGACAGTGCAATTGCTTCATTGTATCTTGAGTACGGATTTGCTGATTCCCGTTTGTATACCGAAATTCTTCGTGTGGGGCAAATACTGTATTTAGGAAAGTGACATCACGCCTTGAAGTTTTATAGTGACTATTCAGAAATTACATTGTTGTATTGAAGTTGACTTTTTTGAGATATATAAAGAGTTCCATTTCTGTATTTGCATTCATAATATCCAACAATCTAAATACAGTATTTTTGGAAATGGCCGACTCTTCCAAATCACTTCGACAAATAACAGAAAGCTTTGTCAAGTTGGACCGTTTTGATGGTGGTAATTTTCTGCGTTGGCAGAAAAAGGTTCACTTTCTTCTAACAACATTGAAGATTGTATATGTCTTGTCACAACCGAAACCAAATGAAGATGAAGATGAAACCGTGGAACAGACTAGGCAACGCACAAAATGGGAGACCGATGATTATTTGTGTCGTGGTCACATTCTCAATGCACTTGCTGATAATTTGTTCGACTTGTACCAAAATGTTGGGACAGCAAAAACTTTATGGGAAACATTGGAGACCAAATATCTAACGGAAGACGCTACAAGTAAGAAGTTCCTTATCGGTCAGTTTCTAAGCTTTAAAATGCATGATAATAGGCCTGTGCTAGAACAATTTCATGACATCCAACGCATCATAAATCATTGCAAACTGAAAAAATTAAATATGGATGATAATGTAATTGTTGCTGCCATAATTGAAAAACTTCCTCCTTCTTGGAAAGACTATAAGAAAGAACTCAAACACAAAAAGGAGGATCTTTCACTTGAAGAATTAGAGACTCATTTAAGAATTGAACAAGAGTCTCGAATTCTAGATGGTAAAGAGGAACAAGAAAATTCTGTTTCTAAGGTCCATGTGGTGGAGGAAGGAAAGGAGCAAAAATATGGCAATCATGGAAAAAATAACAAGCGGAAGAATTTTTCAAATAATTCTAAAGCAAACGAAAAGAAGAAAGGAAATTGTTTTCATTGCAACAAACCAGGTCACTTCAAGAAGGATTGTCGTGAGTTCAAGAAACTAAAGGAAAAAGGAGGGACATCAGACACAAAGAAAAAATTTGCTGCTATGATATCCGAGGCTAATATGCTTGGAGAAGACAACTCTTGGTGGGTTGATTCTGGTGCCACAAGGCATGTTTGTAAGGACAAGAACTTGTTCTCTGCCTATGAAACAGTGGAAGGAGATGTTCTCTATATGGGAAATTCATCTACAGCTGCGGTTAAAGGCAAAGGGATAGTGGATCTCGAATTCACTTCCGGGAAAATCCTTAGCCTCACCAATGTTTTTCATGTTCCTGATGTTAGGAAAAATTTAGTTTCTGGAAGTCTTCTTAACAAATTTGGCTTTAAGCTTGTATTTGAGTCAGACAAATTTATTCTGACTAAGAATGGTACCTTTGTAGGCAAAGGATATTTGTATGAGGGCATGTTTAAGCTCAATATCAATGAAAAGGATTCTTCTGCTTATATCGTTGATTGTCTTTCATTATGGCATAGTCGTTTAGGACATGTTAATACAAAGAAAATGCATTTCATGGTTAATTTAAATTTGATTCCTAAATATGAGAATGATATGAATGAAAAGTGTAAAATATGCATGCAAACTAAAATAACAAGATTGCCTTTTCCTAAAATAGAAAAAACTACATCTTTGTTGCAATTAGTACATAGTGATGTTTGTGATTTGCATGGAACGCCTACTAGAGGTGGTAGTAAATATTTTGCTACATTTATTGATGACTTTTCAAAATATTGTTACGTATATCTTTTAAACTCTAAGGATGATGTGCTTAATAGATTTAAGACATATAAAAATGAAGTTGAAAATCAATGTGATTCTAAAATAAAATGTCTTAGATCTGATAGAGGTGGTGAATATCACTTTCCTCAATTTTGTGAAGATATGGGAATTATACATGAAGTTACTGCACCTTATACACCACAACAAAATGGAGTAGCAGAAAGAAAAAATAGGACACTAACTGAAATGGTTAATGCTATGCTTTCTTATTCTGGTTTAAGTAAGGGTTTTTGGGGAGAAGCACTTTTAACTGCATGTCATATTCTGAATAGAATACCTGTTAAAGATAATAAGAAAACTCCTTACGAATTATGGAAGAATAGAAAACCTAATTTAGCTTATCTTAAAGTTTGGGGTTGTAGAGCTATTGTAAGACTACCTGAAACTAAGAGAAAGAAATTAGGAAGCAAAGGTGTTGAATGTATTTTCATAGGTTATGCACAACATAGTAAAGCCTATAGATTTTTGGTTAGTGAACCTAATGATTCTGTTGAGGTAAATACAATAATTGAATCGAGAGATGCAATTTTTTATGAACAAAGGTTTTCTTATATTCCTAGAATTAATAATGAAAAATAAGTAAGCACTCCTTCACAGTTACCTGTAACTCCACCAGTAGAACAAAAAGAGATTAGAAAAAGTAAAAGACCTAGGAAAGAAAAAAGATTTGGTCCCGACTTTGTAGTCTATCTTGTTGAAGGAACTAGAGATACATCTTGTAATCAATATGCACCTGTTGAAACAGACCCACAAACTTATAATGAGGCAATTAAGTCTGTAGATTCAGCATTTTGGAAAGAAGCTATAAATGATGAAATGGATTCAATTTTGGGAAATAAAACTTGGAAATTAGTAGACTTACCTCCAGGATCTAAACCCATTAAGTGTAGATGGATTTTTAAAAAGAAAATGAAAATAGATGGAACAATTGATAAATTCAAGGCTAGATTGGTTGCTAAAGGTTTTACACAAAAAGAAGGAATTGATTATTTTGATACCTATGCACCTGTTGCTAGAACCGCCACTATTAGAATTTTAATTGCATTAGCATCTATATATAAATTTGAGATTCATCAAATGGATGTGAAAACTGCCTTTTTAAATGGTGACTTAGAAGAAGAAATTTACATGGAACAACCTGAAGGGTTTGTTATGCCTGGACAAGAAAACAAAGTATGTAAACTTATTAAGTCCTTATATGGCCTAAAACAAGCACCTAAACAATGGCATGAAAAATTTGATAAAGTCATTATTTCTTATGGTTTTAAAATTCATGAATCTGATAAGTGTGTTTATAGTAAATTTGCTAATGGTAAAGGTGTGATCATTTGTTTATATGTAGATGACATGTTAATTCTTGGTACTGATTTAGAAAGCATTAATAATACTAAGAGTTTTTTGTCTTCTAAATTTGATATGAAAGATATGGGTGTAGCTGATGTCATATTAGGAATGAGAATAATAAGGAAAGATAAAAATATAATTCTCACTCAATCTCATTATGTTGAGAAAATTTTAAAGAAATTTAATCAGTTTGATTGCACACCAGTTAGTACACCTTTTGAACCACAGCTAAAGATGATCCCTAATAATGGTAGATCTATTTCACAATTGGAATATGCACGAGTAATTGGTAGTTTAATGTATGCCATGACATGTACTCGACCTGATATTGCTTATGCTGTTGGTAAATTAAGTAGATATACTAGTAATCCAAGTTTATTGCATTGGCATGCTGTCAATAGAATATTAAAATATTTGAAAGGAACTATGGACTATGGTATATACTATAATGGATATCCTTCAGTATTAGAAGGATTTTCTGATGCCAGTTGGATAACTGAGCGGGAGGATCATTCCTCAACAAGTGGATGGATTTTCACTCTTGGTGGAGGAGCTGTTTCTTGGGGATCAAAGAAACAAACTTGTATAGCTGACTCTACTATGGCAGCTGAGTTTGTAGCATTAGCTGCAACTAGTAAAGAGGCAGAATGGATAAGGAATTCATTAATTGAAATTCCAGTTTGGCCAAAACCAATGCCTCCAATATCTATACATTGTGATAGTGAGTCTACACTTTCCAGAGCTTATAGTAAAGTGTATAATGGAAAGTCTAGACATATTGGCCTGAGACATAGTTATGTCAGACAAATGATTACAGATAGTGTAATCACAGTGGATTATGTAAAATCAAGTCAAAATTTAGCTGATCCTTTTACAAAAGGTCTTGCAAGAGGACTGGTGTCTAAGACATCAATAGGGATGGGACTAAAGCCCATTAATAATAATCACTCTTGATGGAAACTCAACTTGAAACTTGATATATTCAAGTCTCAAGTTCAATGATTAAAGTACATCATACGACGTGATTGTAAGCACTATGAAATTTAACATCCCAAGGATAAGTGCTTAGAACATGTAATGAATAATGAAAGAGGATGGGTTTAACCTTAATAGATTTATGGTGTTTTAAGTTACATGGACACCTGTGATAACCTACCTATATGAGTGTGGAAGTGGTGCCGCTTCCTATGAGAATTGGGCTTGACTCTAAAGCACTCACGAAATCAAGGTACAGACACAAGGCCTAATTCATGTGTCGGCTTATATGGATAATCAGTGACTAAAAGATTTGTGTGTGAAGACAAATCCGGATAATCAATATAGATTGATAGTTCAAAGACAAGTCTACTATACTTTCATGGTTAACCTTGACGAACCTTCACAGGGTATTGGTTCAAGTCGTGAGACACCAATGCTTATACACGGTCTTACAGACAATCAAAGATTTACAAAACTTATTTTGAAAATGGTGGAGGAATGTTGGAGATTTTTAAAATAAGAGAGTAAGAGTTTTTTGGGTGTAAAATCCTTAAGAGCTTGTCCCACATTGGAAGTGTGAGGAAGAGGTGGGAAGCTAACCCAAATATAAAAGGGTATAGTGTCCCACATTGGAAAATGTACAAAGCTAAGTGTCACCACTAAGCTATAAAAGGGGTGGGCAACCTTTGAGTCCCACATTGGAAAAATGTTAAGAATTTGTACACTTAATAAGTACAAATGGAAGATGAAGAGTTAATTCATCTAGCATTTAAGAGGCTATTCAAGAGACCTCAATACGGTGCGAAGCACCGTACGCACACGCACACGCGCGCGCGCGCGCGCGCGTGCGGGTGCGGGGCAGTGGGCTGTAGAGGCGCTAGTGGCGCACTTTGCACTTCGCACGCCGCGTGTCCGCAGTGGTAGCGGGTTGCCGGGATTCGTCCGGGTCGGATCGCGGTAGCTCGGGCGCGGTCACTTTTTGGTTGACCCGTGCAAAACCGATTCGGTATTATTATACCTGTTCGGAATGGACTTAAGACTGTTGGCAATTAACAGTCATACCTGTTCGGAAATGACTTAATTCAACAGTCATGACTCTTGAAGACAAAGCCTTTCATTTTCTATAAATAAAGGCTGCCTAAAAACGGAATTACATTGATAACAAAAACCAGTTTCAGATTTCCATACCCTGCTATTACTCTCTTACAGTTTTCAGGAGATATAAATTCTCTTATTCTGTTTTGTGCACATAAACAGAATAAGAACTTGATTGACTGTTCTTCGCTGCTACATCCAAGGGCTGTCTTCAAATATACAAGTTGCAGACAGTGCAATTGCTTCATTGTATCTTGAGTACGGATTTGCTGATTCCCGTTTGTATACCGAAATTCTTCGTGTGGGGCAAATACTGTATTTAGGAAAGTGACATCACGCCTTGAAGTTTTATAGTGACTATTCAGAAATTACATTGTTGTATTGAAGTTGACTTTTTTGAGATATATAAAGAGTTCCATTTCTGTATTTGCATTCATAATATCCAACAATCTAAATACAGTATTTTTGGAAATGGCCGACTCTTCCAAATCACTTCGACAAATAACAGAAAGCTTTGTCAAGTTGGACCGTTTTGATGGTGGTAATTTTCTGCGTTGGCAGAAAAAGGTTCACTTTCTTCTAACAACATTGAAGATTGTATATGTCTTGTCACAACCGAAACCAAATGAAGATGAAGATGAAATCGTGGAACAGACTAGGCAACGCACAAAATGGGAGACCGATGATTATTTGTGTCGTGGTCACATTCTCAATGCACTTGCTGATAATTTGTTCGACTTGTACCAAAATGTTGGGACAGCAAAAACTTTATGGGAAACATTGGAGACCAAATATCTAACGGAAGACGCTACAAGTAAGAAGTTCCTTATCGGTCAGTTTCTAAGCTTTAAAATGCATGATAATAGGCCTGTGCTAGAACAATTTCATGACATCCAACGCATCATAAATCATTGCAAACTGAAAAAATTAAATATGGATGATAATGTAATTGTTGCTGCCATAATTGAAAAACTTCCTCCTTCTTGGAAAGACTATAAGAAAGAACTCAAACACAAAAAGGAGGATCTTTCACTTGAAGAATTAGAGACTCATTTAAGAATTGAACAAGAGTCTCGAATTCTAGATGGTAAAGAGGAACAAGAAAATTCTGTTTCTAAGGTCCATGTGGTGGAGGAAGGAAAGGAGCAAAAATATGGCAATCATGGAAAAAATAACAAGCGGAAGAATTTTTCAAATAATTCTAAAGCAAACGAAAAGAAGAAAGGAAATTGTTTTCATTGCAACAAACCAGGTCACTTCAAGAAGGATTGTCGTGAGTTCAAGAAACTAAAGGAAAAAGGAGGGACATCAGACACAAAGCAAAAATTTGCTGCTATGATATCCGAGGCTAATATGCTTGGAGAAGACAACTCTTGGTGGGTTGATTCTGGTGCCACAAGGCATGTTTGTAAGGACAAGAACTTGTTATCTGCCTATGAAACAGTGGAAGGAGATGTTCTCTATATGGGAAATTCATCTACAGCTGCGGTTAAAGGCAAAGGGACAGTGGATCTCGAATTCACTTCTGGGAAAATCCTTAGCCTCACCAATGTTTTTCATGTTCCTGATGTTAGGAAAAATTTAGTTTCTGGAAGTCTTCTTAACAAATTTGGCTTTAAGCTTGTATTTGAGTCAGACAAATTTATTCTGACTAAGAATGGTACCTTTGTAGGCAAAGGATATTTGTATGAGGGCATGTTTAAGATCAATATCAATGAAAAGGATTCTTCTGCTTATATCGTTGATTGTCTTTCATTATGGCATAGTCGTTTAGGACATGTTAATACAAAGAAAATGCATTTCATGGTTAATTTAAATTTGATTCCTAAATATGAGAATGATATGAATGAAAAGTGTAAAATATGCATGCAAACTAAAATAACAAGATTGCCTTTTCCTAAAATAGAAAAAACTACATCTTTGTTGCAATTAGTACATAGTGATGTTTGTGATTTGCATGGAACGCCTACTAGAGGTGGTAGTAAATATTTTGCTACATTTATTGATGACTTTTCAAAATATTGTTACGTATATCTTTTAAACTCTAAGGATGATGTGCTTAATAGATTTAAGACATATAAAAATGAAGTTGAAAATCAATGTGATTCTAAAATAAAATGTCTTAGATCTGATAGAGGTGGTGAATATCACTTTCCTCAATTTTGTGAAGATATGGGAATTATACATGAAGTTACTGAACCTTATACACCACAACAAAATGGAGTAGCAGAAAGAAAAAATAGGACACTAACTGAAATGGTTAATGCTATGCTTTCTTATTCTGGTTTAAGTAAGGGTTTTTGGGGAGAAGCACTTTTAACTGCATGTCATATTCTGAATAGAATACCTGTTAAAGATAATAAGAAAACTCCTTACGAATTATGGAAGAATAGAAAACCTAATTTAGCTTATCTTAAAGTTTGGGGTTGTAGAGCTATTGTAAGACTACCTGAAACTAAGAGAAAGAAATTAGGAAGCAAAGGTGTTGAATGTATTTTCATAGGTTATGCACAACATAGTAAAGCCTATAGATTTTTGGTTAGTGAACCTAATGATTCTGTTGAGGTAAATACAATAATTGAATCGAGAGATGCAATTTTTTATGAACAAAGGTTTTCTTCTATTCCTAGAATTAATAATGAAAAAGAAGTAAGCACTCCTTCACAGTTACCTGTAACTCCACCAGTAGAACAAGAAGAGATTAGAAAAAGTAAAAGACCTAGGAAAGAAAAAAGCTTTGGTCCCGACTTTGTAGTCTACCTTGTTGAAGGAACTAGAGATACATCTTGTAATCAATACGCTTTGACTCTTAGCGTTGAAACAGACCCACAAACTTATAATGAGGCAATTAAGTCTGTAGATTCAACATTTTGGAAAGAAGCTGTAAATGATGAAATGGATTCAATTTTGGGAAATAAAACTTGGAAATTAGTAGACTTACCTCCAGGATCTAAACCCATTAAGTGTAGATGGATTTTTAAAAAGAAAATGAAAATAGATGGAACAATTGATAAATTCAAGGCTAGATTGGTTGCTAAAGGTTTTACACAAAAGAAGGAATTGATTATTTTGATACCTATGCACCTGTTGCTAGAACCGCCACTATTAGAATTTTAATTGCATTAGCATCTATATATAAATTTGAGATTCATCAAATGGATGTGAAAACTGCCTTTTTAAATGGTGACTTAGAAGAAGAAATTTACATGGAACAACCTGAAGGGTTTGTTATGCCTGGACAAGAAAACAAAGTATGTAAACTTATTAAGTCCTTATATGGCCTAAAACAAGCACCTAAACAATGGCATGAAAAATTTGATAAAGTCATTATTTCTTATGGTTTTAAAATTCATGAATCTGATAAGTGTGTTTATAGTAAATTTGCTAATGGTAAAGGTGTGATCATTTGTTTATATGTAGATGACATGTTAATTCTTGGTACTGATTTAGAAAGCATTAATAATACTAAGAGTTTTTTGTCTTCTAAATTTGATATGAAAGATATGGGTGTAGCTGATGTCATATTAGGAATGAGAATAATAAGGAAAGATAAAAATATAATTCTCACTCAATCTCATTATGTTGAGAAAATTTTAAAGAAATTTAATCAGTTTGATTGCACACCAGTTAGTACACCTTTTGAACCACAGCTAAAGATGATCCCTAATAATGGTAGAGCTATTTCACAATTGGAATATGCACGAGTAATTGGTAGTTTAATGTATGCCATGACATGTACTCGACCTGATATTGCTTATGCTGTTGGTAAATTAAGTAGATATACTAGTAATCCAAGTTTATTGCATTGGCATGCTGTCAATAGAATATTAAAATATTTGAAAGGAACTATGGAATATGGTATATACTATAATGGATATCCTTCAGTATTAGAAGGATTTTCTGATGCCAGTTGGATAACTGAGCGGGAGGATCATTCCTCAACAAGTGGATGGATTTTCACTCTTGGTGGAGGAGCTGTTTCTTGGGGATCAAAGAAACAAACTTGTATAGCTGACTCTACTATGGCAGCTGAGTTTGTAGCATTAGCTGCAACTAGTAAAGAGGCAGAATGGATAAGGAATTCATTAATTGAAATTCCAGTTTGGCCAAAACCAATGCCTCCAATATCTATACATTGTGATAGTGAGTCTACACTTTCCAGAGCTTATAGTAAAGTGTATAATGGAAAGTCTAGACATATTGGCCTGAGACATAGTTATGTCAGACAAATGATTACAGATAGTGTAATCACAGTGGATTATGTAAAATCAAGTCAAAATTTAGCTGATCCTTTAACAAAAGGTCTTGCAAGAGGACTGGTGTCTAAGACATCAATAGGGATGGGACTAAAGCCCATTAATAATAATCACTCTTGATGGAAACTCAACTTGAAACTTGATATATTCAAGTCTCAAGTTCAATGATCAAAGTACATCATACGACGTGATTGTAAGCACTATGAAATTTAACATCCCAAGGATAAGTGCTTAGAACATGTAATGAATAATGAAAGAGGATGGGTTTAACCTTAATAGATTTATGGTGTTTTAAGTTACATGGACACCTGTGATAATCTACCTATATGAGTGTGGAAGTGGTGCCGCTTCCTATGAGAACTGGGCTTGACTCTAAAGCACTCACGAAATCAAGGTACAGACACAAGGCCTAATTCATGTGTCGGCTTATATGGATAATCAGTGACTAAAAGATTTGTGTGTGAAGACAAATCCGGATAATCAATATAGATTGATAGTTCAAAGACAAGTCTACTATACTTTCATGGTTAACCTTGACGAACCTTCACAGGGTATTGGTTCAAGTCGTGAGACACCAATGCTTATACACGGTCTTACAGACAATCAAAGATTTACAAAACTTATTTTGAAAATGGTGGAGGAATGTTGGAGATTTTTAAAATAAGAGAGTAAGAGTTTTTTGGGTGTAAAAGCCTTAAGAGCTTGTCCCACATTGGAAGTGTGAGGAAGAGGTGGGAAGCTAACCCAAATATAAAAGGGTATAGTGTCCCACATTGGAAAATGTACAAAGCTAAGTGTCACCACTAAGCTATAAAAGGGGTGGGCAACCTTTGAGTCCCACATTGGAAAAATGTTAAGAATTTGTACACTTAATAAGTACAAATGGAAGATGAAGAGTTAATTCATCTAGCATTTAAGAGGCTATTCAAGAGACCTCAATACGGTGCGAAGCACCGTACGCACACGCACACGCGCGCGCGCGCGCGCGCGCGCGCGGGTGCGGGTGCGGGGCAGTGGGCTGTAGAGGCGCTAGTGGCGCACTTTGCACTTCGCACGCCGCGTGTCCGCAGTGGTAGCGGGTTGCCGGGATTCGTCCGGGTCGGATCGCGGTAGCTCGGGCGCGGTCACTTTTTGGTTGACCCGTGCAAAACCGATTCGGTATTATTATACCTGTTCGGAATGGACTTAAGACTGTTGGCAATTAACAGTCATACCTGTTCGGAAATGACTTAATTCAACAGTCATGACTCTTGAAGACAAAGCCTTTCATTTTCTATAAATAAAGGCTGCCTAAAAACGGAATTACATTGATAACAAAAACCAGTTTCAGATTTCCATACCCTGCTATTACTCTCTTACAGTTTTCAGGAGATATAAATTCTCTTATTCTGTTTTGTGCACATAAACAGAATAAGAACTTGATTGACTGTTCTTCGCTGCTACATCCAAGGGCTGTCTTCAAATATACAAGTTGCAGACAGTGCAATTGCTTCATTGTATCTTGAGTACGGATTTGCTGATTCCCGTTTGTATACCGAAATTCTTCGTGTGGGGCAAATACTGTATTTAGGAAAGTGACATCACGCCTTGAAGTTTTATAGTGACTATTCAGAAATTACATTGTTGTATTGAAGTTGACTTTTTTGAGATATATAAAGAGTTCCATTTCTGTATTTGCATTCATAATATCCAACAATTTATCAGAACATTATCATTCACTCTCTCCCGCAATTCATATTTTTATATTTTTCCAACAACTCAAAAACCAATTGAGTTATTTGGCACTTAGTTTATTTTGCTACGTTTGATTTGGATGTTGTCAACTTGGGAGGACCCCCATTATTTCTTATATATATATATATATATATATATATATACAATTCCAGTTCGGTGTATAAGTTTAATAGGTGAAATCACCCTCCTTCCCTTTCTACCATTTTTTTTTCTCGCTCTTTACAAAGCCGACGTTCCCTCTAAAAAATCTCTCTCTCTCTCTCTCTCTCTCTCTCTCTCTCTCTCTCTCCACACTCCACATGTTATAAAAAAATCTCTAAGCTTTCTCCAAAAAATGAACTCTCCAAAAAATTCATCTCTCTCCACACTTCACATGTTATAAATAAATCCCAACAAAGACTCCATTGTTCACTTATAAAGGTCTGACATTATATTTTTTTCATCTTTCCAAAAGTGAAGCTTGAATTTTATTTGACGAATAATTTGTGCTATATTATCAGGTTTGTCTTTATTTAATATTTATTTATTTCTTTTTGTTTTTGTTTTAGACTTTTGTTAATATTTTTATGGATTATGTTATTGTATCTTCAAGAAAATATAAAAATAGTGTTTAAAAACGTGGTAAAAATTAAAACTAAATGAATTCCTTTAGTTTGATTAAAACTATTTATATTTAAACTGATTATATGATATTTATTAAATTAATGTGTAAGATTATATGTTAATAACATATTATACTATTACAGTAATAACATTAAAGGCTCTCATTTTTAAATTTGCCTAAGGCCCCAACTAGGCTTAAGTCGGCTTGATCGACATGGAGCTGAGTTTCGAAAAATTCCAACCATTATCGCTATTTACTGATTACTAGCTTAGTATGTCCGTGACTGATTTGTCACAGCCTTTGTCTGGGATATAATCTCAACAAATTTGTCATGACTTTTATTCGTGACAAAATATGGGCAAATTTGTTACGGCCATTGTTCGTGACAAACTTTGGATTGATATTTCAATCCTTAGTAACATTTGTCACGGTTAAAGTCTATGTCAGTTGCACATAAGAAATTTCTAATAATCTTATTCAAAAAAAATATATTAATGATGTTTTTTATTCTTAATTCTAACAATTTTCTTCGTGAAAAAACTGGTAGCGGGACAAAAGATTTATGTACATTTTATTACACCAAAAATTTGTCTCTGCTTACAATAATTACAAATTTTGTTGTGGGTATAGTGAATAAAAAATAAACACCACATTTATACTATTTAAAAAATTTATAATATATTTTTGCCCTTACAGATGTGTATTTTCACACCCTCAACAAAATTCCTAGATATGCCACCGTTGTTTTCACAAACAATTTTCATTAAACACCACAAAAGTTATAGTACATGATGTTTTGGGGGGTTAAAATTTGTGAAGTAAAACTAATATATATGACAAACTCGAATAAAATAAAATAAATTGAGACAAAGATAAATAATTCAAAATTATAATAAATTATGATATTAAGTCATTGTTATAAGAACTCCACAATGGGATGAGTAAGGCCGGTCTCGAGATTTTAGGGGTCCGAGGTGAACTCTTGAATTCGGGACCTCATGTTTAAGAAGGGATTTTTTTACTAATTTATAAATTGTAGTGTTTTTTTAACCGAAAATATGCCGACTTATTTTTCGGCAGTTGTAACAAGTTTAAATATTTGTCCGTTTAGTTTTCAACAATTTTTTTGAAGGACAACCGGAAAATGACTCTATAAATATATATACATATAAATTTTGGGACTCCTAAAATGCGTCGAAAATCAGAGGCCGAGGCGGCAGGGAACCTTTGTTCATGGTTTTAGTGTTACCCAAGCATTTTTTTTGCCCCCCCGGGGGGGGGGGGGGCGGAGACTCATATGCATAACCCTTGCTAACTAAGGGTCATACGGCCCCTTTGGTTTACCCAAAGTAGTGTTAGTGACGGGTAAAATAATCTAGTGTCATGTAATGCCTCCGCGCTTTTCTCGGAGTAAACAAAACACGTATTTTCAAAAACTTAAAATTCCAGGGTTTTCTTTTCTCATCCCCTTGTCATAATTTTAAGAGTTTTAAGTGTTTTTCTAATTTTCACTATCCGTGTATAAAATAATTGTTCATTAAGTTTTTGAGGCATTTTCATTTTCATTATTTTCCATTTCTTTGAATTCATCATACAGGTTTAACTTTATAAATATTATTCAAAATAGGACTTTATTTTACCGTCTTACAGCTCAATTTCTTGTTTGGTCAGTGTTTGCAGGAAGAAAATAGAGATGGGTTTGGAGCCATTGGTTTGGTATTGTAGGCCGGTGGCAAATGGGGTGTGGGCAAAAGCAGCGAAAAATGCGTTTGGAGCGTACACACCTTGTGCAACTGAGACTGGTGTGATTTGCTTTTCTCATTTGGTTCTATTGGGCTTGTGCTTATTTCGGATATGGGGAATCAAGAAAAACTCGAAATATAAGAGGTTCCAATTGAAATCAAATTACTACAACTATATGTTGTGGTTATTGGCTTGTTTATGTGCGGTTGAACCTTTGTTCAGATTGTCAATGGGTATTTCAGTCTTAAATGTAGATGGGCGAGATGGGTTGTCTCCATCTGAGGTGAATATTCTATTCCTATCATTTACTTTTGTTATGCCTATGGTATTATTCGTGTTGCTACTAAAGGCATCACACATGTGCCAATTTTAGAATATCTCAAAACTTAAGAGGTCAAATCAAAACTATTGCAAACAAGTTATATAGGAATAACATCCCTACACATACCAAGTGCTCCATTCAAAATTTCATTTTTAGTGGAAAATATTTTTTATCCATCAACCAAAGAATTATTTTCCATGAAAAATAGAAAAAGTAAAAGTAAAAATTCATATATTTTTCCATTAATTTATAACTTCTCATCGAAATGAACTATTTTCCACTAATTTTTCAACTTCGTAATCAAAGACACCCTAAGTTGAGAAGGAAATTTTACATAATTTTGGTGTCCTTTTCACAACTTATACAAGAGTGGAGAAGCTGTAGATTAAAGTGAAAATTTCGAGAGAGGATGAGTGAATGTTGGGATGAAATGTTGAAGGAAGTATGTGTGGTAAGAATGGAAAGTATAATATTAAAAATGAAAATGTTTGTGAAATTCAAAAGTAGCTTATACAGAAGATAAATGTAGAGAAATACACATTTAAAGGTTTAGACACGTATGTTAAATGTAGGCTAATAAGTACTCCATAAGAATAGTAATTTAGTTGACATATTGATGGTAACATTAGGATAGAATTAGATTTAGGTTGACTTAGTGAATATAAAAACTGACATAATATCACGAGATTTAGCTGTGGGCGTTGTTATAACAAAATAGAAAAATAGGATTCATGTGATTGATCCCAACCTATTTAGAAAAGTCTTTTTTTAGTTGAGTTAGAGAATATACATAAGTTGTGGACATTTGGAATAAAAAAATTACGAGACATTTATGTAACACCCCGCTTAATTAAATACCGGGTGATTACTCCTATACCCAATTAAAACAGAATTTACAGTTGTTTCATTCTTAGCATCACTGTCAAAAAATACATTTTTTTTATAATTCACTTCATATCCAACTAAGCAGGTGTTAAAATGTTTCAAGATTTTAATATAAATAAAATTTTCATTTTTAAAACATAAACCATTGAACACAATCCATTCACACAACGAATAACAACAGAGTAATAATTTCAAAACTGAATTAAATGCAACCGGAATAAAACTCTCCAGTTTAAATATCTCAATACAATAAACCCATCAAATATTAATTGTAACAAAATCAACATAAGAACTGAATATGTCTAGGATAGGAAATAAATAACTAGAATACTCTTGGGCGACATGCTCTAAGTGAAAGATCAACTAGAGAGTATGAATCAATGAATATGAAAGCGGTTAAACAAAGTCCATGACTCAATAGCATCCATAGCTCGTCACAATCTCAATCATCTATGGCTGGCGTCCCTGCGGCTGGATACCTGATATAGGAGATACAAAAGAGAAGATAATATGCAAGAAAACGGGTCAGAGCCCGATGTAAAAATAGTTTAAAAAGTAGCAAGTGAATAAATGTTATATTCAGCAATTATTACATACATATTAGATTTATCGAACTCTCCCTTGAGATTCTCACCTCTCATCTAGAGTGCACACCTAACGTACCTTAACATCATACTAGTTACTATTCCCCTGCTAACTAGTTCATATCAGTGCCAACTAACCATAGCCCATATCTTTCCCACGTATTTCTCTTGCAATACAGGTAATACATATATATCCAATTTCTCTATAACATGGATAATCCTTTTTACAATTCAATATAATTAAGTATTCACCTACTTAATTCATTTCAGATTTTATTTTCTTGTATGTTTACTTAATTCACACAGTAAACATTATTACAAGTATATATATACATTCACTCTACTATATATATACTAAAATGCACACCGAGGCTCAGCTGCAGTGCATGTGTACTCTGATATCATGTCTCAGTACATCTCGTTACTGTATAGGGGACTATAGGTTTGGTAAAGATCCCTCGAACCATAAATATCAAACACAAGCAATGGGGGCGAACATAGTCCTAAGCCTTTGGGCTACACACATACCTACGTACCCAAAATACCGTTCAATACCATTGTTCTCACTAATGGCAATCCAACCTAAGTCCTACGTTCTGTGGCAACAAGTCAAAGATCCCCCTTAAGGCTCATCAGGATATGACAACCCTCTATGCGTAAACCTCCCGTCGATAGCAAGTAGACTAAGTATGTCATACACATAAATTAAACAATCAATAGGTATACACATCAACCTATATAAAATTCGTACACACTCGACCAATATCATATTAGGATTTCATCATATTTTAAGTACCCGTCGTATTTCTCGAATACTACTCATACTTGTTAATCACGATTATCATTTTATTTTTATTATGTATTTCACTCACATAATGTCTTCCTCATTTTAATATAATTTATCAACATTAACCCAAGTCTCTCACTCCTTGTTAATGTACCGAATTATTTAAATATAATTCCCCACCGTAATTTATTCAATTAACTCTCGTTAATTTCCTCCCATTTAATCCCATACATAATATCACATTTCGGGTCTTAGGTATATCCTACTGCCCCTACTCTAGGTCCTATTATGTTTTATAATCATCACGACAATTTCTAACTAATGGGATTTAATCGCAAATTAAAAAGGGAATAAATCACTTTTCCAGGGGAGGTTGATCGATCGACTGTTTCTGGTCGATCGATCAACATTCTTGAGTCAATCGATCGATCGATCTGGTTTCTGCCCATATTCGGCATATATTTAGCTACGGGTTTGAACATTTTAAAACATCAAAACCATCATCAATCGATTCCAATCTCCTCATTATTCAACCCAAATGTTATAACAATATATATAAATTATCTCTACTAATCAAACAACCTAAAATCATCAAGAAGGTTGGATTCAAACATGTTAATTCCCTTAAATTCCAGAAATTCATATTTTATCATTTTCTCCAAGAAACTCAGAATTTCTTCAACACCTGATTCTAACCTCGTGGATTAAAATATCTCTTCAACAAAAGATGAATCCTATATAACTCTCATTTCAAAGATTCAATTAAAATCAATTAAACCCTCTTAATATCAACGATTTTCAATTCTCCATTGATATTCAAATTGAACCCATATTTTAGTTATTGATTTAATCTACAAATCATCATTTATATATCCTCTACATGTGTATATCTCATCTACATGAAATACCTATCCATTTCATCCATTTCATTTGATTTATCAATAAATTTTCAAACCCAATTAAGTAAGTTTCCTAGATGTTTATAAATCCTAATCTAACATGGATGATATAAGCACCAAATAGAGCAATAATTACATTTGCCTCTTAGTGTAAGGTAGAACCTTTGGAGAAGATAATGTTAGAACCTCCTCTTCCCTTTTTTCGGCGACTCCCTAGTGATGGTGCAAGGTGTAGAGATGGTGTTTGGCCCTTGGTTTCCACTAGATGACTCTTCCTCTCCACAAAAACACTTTCATTTTCTCTAGATGACTTTTCACTCTCTCTTAAAAGTCCTGTCAAGTGATATGATGAAATTGAACATTACGTAGAGTCTAAACGCACATATATAACAAGTCTCCAAGTCTAGCTAAAAGATAAAAAAAATTATATACTATTCATCTCCCAAGCCAAATGATTAAAATGCCCCTTCGAGATCTCCTTTCATCTTCCAAGTGATTCGAAACCCAAATCAAACCCCCGGGTAGACTTTTCTGCCTATTTTGACCCTTCCGGACTCAACGGAGCACTCGAAATCATCATCTAAATGACTTAAAAATAAATTTCATTTTATTTTCCAACTTAAGCCCCGACACGACTCATAAGCGCGTCCCGGCTTAATTTCCGTCATTGTCGTATTCGTAGCTCCTAACAACATTTATTATATTCACATATTAATTTTATATCGCTAAGTAATATTCAAAATCATATATTACTTTTATCTCTAGTTATATTAGATCCGGATTAATCCCAACTAATTTTTCATAATTAGTTCCAATTAATCCCCATTTATTTAGCCCATTAACTTTTAATTAATCTCATAATAAAAGTCATTAAAATTACGGGGTATTACAGACTTCCCCCTTATAATGGAATTTCATCCCGAAATTCAAAAAATAAAATCTTACCTGGTAAAAATAACTCCGGGTGTTTATCGCGCTCTCATCTTCGCGCTCCCAAGTAGACTCCTCAAGATTATAGTGCTCCCACTGGACACGCACCAACGGAACTACTTTTGTTCTTAATCGTCTCTCGCTATGGTCCAAGATCGCTACCAGTCTCTCCTCATAAGAATCGTCTAGCTGCAAATCGATCTCCTCTAGTGCAACATGAGTATGGGCCAACTCATCTCGGAGATATCTCCTCAGCAAAGAAATATGGAACACGTCATGTATCCTATGCAAGTGCTCCGGCAATCCTAATCTATAAGCAACCAACCCAACTCTCTCAATGATAGGAAATGGTCTTACATATCTGGGCGCCAATTTTCCTTTCTTTCCAAATCTCATTATCCACTTCATAGGAGATACCCGTAATAACACTTGGTCCCCCACACTAAATTCTCGGAAGAACCGCTTTGCATGGTGTAGTTTTTCTATCTATCTTGGGATACCCGAATAAGACTCTGAATCATCTTAATCCTGGCAGATATCTCATGTATTACCTCTGGCCTAAGTAACTTGTTGTCCCCCACTTCTAACCAACACGTAGGAGAATGACAAGGCCTACCATATAATGCCTCAAATGGAGCCACACCGATGGTGAACTGGTAGGAGTTATTATACGCGAACTCCACTAGTGGAAGGTATTGCTCCCAACCTCCCCCGAAATCCAGGACACACATACGTAACATATCTTCTAACATCTTATTTATACGTTCTATCTGCCCATCTGTCTGCGGGTGATAGGTCGTACTCAAACGCACCTCGGTACCCATGGCCTCGTGAAAACCCTCACAAAATTGGGATACAAAAATCTTATCCCAGTCAGACACAATATCAAGTAGTACCCCATGTAACCTCACTATCTCAACTATAAAAAGATGGGCATACTGTCCCGTAGAGTAATCAGTCCGAACTGGCAAAAAGTGAGCTACCTTAGTCAAACGATCTATAATCACCCATATGGAATTGTGACCCCTCTGAGAAGTAGGTAACCCTGTGATGAAGTCCATAAAAATGTTCTCCCATTTCCACATCGGTATCTCTAATGGCTGGAGAAACCCAACAGGCTTTTGATGGGACACTTTCACTAAATGACAAGTGGCACACTTAGAGACGAACTCAGCAATGTCTCTTTTCATCACGCTCCACCAATACTGTCGTCGCACATATTGGTACATCTTATCCCCACCGGGATGTACCACAAATCTGGATATGTGCGGCTCTGTTATCACCGCATGTCGCAAATCCACACCTTCTGGAACAATCAATCTACCGTTGAAGCGCAAGACCCCGTCTGAACTCACTGAGTAAGACTCTGCTCCCCGGGCTAAAAGTTGTCGAATTTTCTCCTGATAAAACGGATTTTTTGCCTAAGCCTGAACTACCCTTGTCACAATCTGAGGTGTAACAGTCATGACTGACATAAATAATCGGGCAACTGCATCCTGATGTCTTAGTTCCTTCCATTTCGCCTTCCACACCACGACCAACTCACCTACTGACCTTCGGCTCAATGCGTCTGCTTCCACGTTAGCCTTCCTCGGGCGGTATTATATCTCGAACTGATAATCCTTCACGAACTCAAGCCACTTGCGCTGCCTTATGTTCAATTCCCGTTGAGTGAACAAATACTTAAGTGACTTATGATTCGTGAATAGGAAAAATTTCTCCCCCAATAAATAATATCTCCATATCTGAAGAGCAAACACGGCTGCTGCGAGCTCCAAGTCATGGGTGGGGTCATTCTTCTCATGAGGCTTGAGCTTTCTAGAGGCATAAGCTATAACCTTCTCATCCTGCTGTAACACTCCATCAAGCCCCTGTAATGATGCATCAGTCTAAACCAAGTACTCAACTCCTGGCTTGGGCAGTGCTTGTACGGGTGCTGAAGTCAACTTATCTTTCAGCTCGTCGAATGCCAACTGACACGCATCATCCCAAATTTATGGTACACCCTTACGGAATAGATTTGTCATCGGACCTGTAATCTTTGATAAACCCCGGATAAAGAGTTTGTAATAACCGTCCAATCCCAAGAAACTGCGCACCTCTGTCGGTGTAGTGGGTTGTCCCCACTCTCTCACCGCTGATACTTTGCTAGGATCCATCGATATTCCCATCTCAGACACAATATGCCCCAGAAACTGAACTTACCTAATCCAACACCCACACTTCTCATATTTCTCATATAGTTGATTCTCACGTAGTGTCTATACTACCTTTCGCTAATGCTCGGCATGCTCCTCCTCAGTCTGAGAATAAATCAGGATGTTATCTATGAAAACAATGACAAATTGGTCTAAGAACTCTCTGAACACCCTATTCATCAAGTTCATAAATACTGCCGACGCATTAGTCATCCCAAACGGCATAACTCGAAACTCATACGATCCATATATGGTCAAGAAGGCAGTCTTTGAAATGTCCTTATACCTGATATGTAGCTGATGATAACCAGACCTTAAGTCTATCTTTGAGAAGTAGGTTGATCCTCTCAGCTGATCAAATAAGTCATCGATTCTAGGAAAAGGATACTTATTCTGTATCGTGACTTTGTTAAGCTCCCGATAATCCACGCACAGTTGTAAAGAATAGTCTCGTTTCTTTAAAAATAACACAGAGGCACCCTAAGGCGATATACTCCTGCAGATAAACCCCTGACCCAAAAGTTATTCCATTTGGTCCCTGAGCTCCCTTATCTCTGCTAGAGCCATACAGTAAGGCGCACGAGCAATAGGTCGAGTGCCCGATGCTAAATCAATCACAAACTTAATCTCCCTGCTAGGAGGTAATCCCGGTATCTCCTGGAATACATCTGCAAACTCACAAACTACCGGTATTGAATCAAGGGGTATTACTACACATGTGGATATTTCCTCCTCTATATAATACAAATGAGTAAACGACCCTCCCTCAGAACGAGGCATCGCCACAAGAAACATCTCATGTCCCGAAATAGCAAAAATAATACACCGGCTATAATAGTCAATCATGGCCCTATATGCAACAAGCCAATCCATGTCGATAATCAAATCATACTCGGACATATCCCATACAAGTAAATTCGCTAGTAAAATTAGACTCCCAATCTCTATATTCACATTATGACATATAAAGAAAATAGGCATCCCACTACCCAACAGTGAGTCTACATAAGTAACAGTGTTGTCAGCCGAGTCTAGTAACCCAGTGGCCCGTGTAAATCTAATGGCTACAAATGAATGTGAGGCCCCGTGTCAAATAAAATGCGCCCCATAGCCCCATAGATAGTAAACGTAGCCTCAATTGCGGGCGATGGCTGCTGAACCACTGCCTGATGGATGTTATATACACGCTCGTACTGTCTGTGTTGTGCTGGAGCTGTTGGAATGGCAGGTAATGCTGGCACCGGAGCTGGTGCTGGGAGAGCGACTGATGGAAATACTGGTTTCTATGGCTCCTAACGAGATCCCTGCTGGGGAAATTTACCCTTATCAGGACAATCCTGTCTGTTGTGGCCAATCTTACCACACACGAAGCATCTGCCAGTAAAATTTTCCCCATTTTGTCCGCCGGCCCTGTTGGCCGTTGCCACCTTTCCCTTGGCCCTGATGGCCCTGTTGCCCCTGACTATTTCCCCTTTGCCCAAAATGAAAACCCTCTAATTGTAAATGTTTAGCATAGTCCCCCGAGTGTGAACCCTGCTCTCCCTGGTGCTGCTGACTCTGTCCTGGTTGTGTCCTGCTAGAACTGCCTCCACCAGTCTTTCCCTGCTAGCTTAACTCAATCCCCCGCTTGCCACCCTTAGCATGTAAACGGTTATCCTGGCAGTGAAGCATCGTAGCATTAAGAACATCTGCGTACGTATGTAATGAAAGATTTCCCAATAAGTGCTGGAGAATCTTCCCATTCAGGCCATCTGTGAACATCTGAATTCTCTTTTCTTTAATATGTACCTCTCTTGGCACCAAATTAGTCAGTCGAGTAAATTCCTCCTCATATTTTTCCACTATCCTCCCTTCCTAGGTTAGGTCGAGTAGTTTTCGTCTCATCTTAGTCTGTCCGGTAGATGGAAAATATTTACAGCTAAACCGCACCCAGAAGTCTTGGATAGTCATAGTATCTCTCTCCTCAGCGGGGTTAATAGATTCCCACCATTGCAGAGCTACCCCGACTAGCTTACATGTAGCTATTATCCGACGTTGAACTTCGTACATTCAAACATTCGCAAGTGCCTCTGGATGTCCTTATTCCATTGGCTAGCAGTCACGACATCAGAACCTCTCTGAAATTTGGGTGGATGAGCCTTCTGAAAAGCGTCCCTAACACATTCCCAATCAGTAGGAAATACCTGCCCTGGTGCGGGTGGCACAGTTAGTGCCTGCGATGGAGCCTGTTGAACAACGGATAAAACTGCATTAACTGCCTTAGCAACAATGGCAGCAACTTCTGCAACATTCATTGTACCCTGAGCTGGGGCAAGCTGAGGTGCACGTCGAGGAGGCATCTGTAATGAGAGAAACATGTCCATCAGTATTCAATTTAAATCCCAAAGAATAACTGAAGATCATATATGCGCAAATAGGGATACAACAGTCCTAATGATAGGCCTCTATATCAAAGAATGCTAAGCTGGAAGCATAATAAACCGTCATATCCAAAAAGACTCTAGAACCTGATGCTCTCATACCACCTATAACACCCCACTTAATTAAATACCGGGTGATTAGTCCAATTCCTAATTAAAACAGAATTTACAGTTGATTATTCTTAGCATCACTGCTGAAAAATATTTTTTTTAATTCACCTAATATCCAACTAAGCAGGTGTTAAAATATTTCAAGATTTTAATATAAATAAAATTTCCACTTTTAAAACATAAGTCATTTAACACAATCCATTCACACAACGAATAACAACAGAGTAATATAAAAAATGAATTAAATGCAACCGGAATAAAACTCTCCAGTTTAAATATCTCAATACAATAAACCCATCAAATATTAATTGTAACAAAACCATCATAAGAACTGAATCTCTAGGATATGAAAGAAATAACTAGAATCCTTTTGTGACACCCTGCCTAATTAAATACCGGGTGATCAGTCCTTTATTAAATTATAATCAAGGTGAACGGTTGGTTCATTCTTAGCATCACTGTCGTAAAAATAACTTTTCCAATTAAACACCCTAATTAATTAAGCTAAGTGACAAAAACCATTTTTTTAGACATTAATTCCAAATTTCAATTTAAAACCAATATTTTAAAACTTTACATAATTCATAAATTAAAAATCACCCAACAACTATACTGGAACAAACAATCCAAATAATTAAACATCCAACTAATTGATTCTAACATTAAAATTTAAAGGAAAACATTCTGACATGAATAAATCCCAAAGCATAAATACTGAAAATAAACTAATCGTAATATCTAATAAAACAACTGAATAATGGAAAGGGCGACACATGCCCAACTAAATAAATAATGCTAGAAGTGGAATCAACAATGAGGTCGTCTAAGCAAGAGGCCTACAACTCCCACCTAAGCTGCAGCGCGTTCCTTCCGGAGGATCCTATGCAAGACGCCCCTGTGACTGGGCACCTGTAATATATACATATATATATACAAGAGAGAAGAGAAAATAGGAAACGGGTCAGAGCCCGATTGTAAAAACAGTTTAAAATTAGTTTAGCAAGTATTTAAAATGCTACCGGCTAAGGCAACCGACATATTAGTGCGGCACTCCCTTGAAAAATTCTCACCTCTCTTCTAATGTGCACACCTATCGCACTAATTTTCCCAACAGTCTAACTTATCTTATCTTAAGTTACTCGTAAGATTTCCTGCCGACAATTTCAAATGTTTAAGAGGTTAATTTTATTTAACAGCAAAATTCTCACATAAGCCTTATTTAATTATAAAGTTTCTCAGTAATATAACATACTTTTTAAACACTTATTTCGAGGTTGAAATAATTATCCATTTCTTACATACCATAGACACAGTAGGTAGTTCCCAAATTCCAGATTTAAAAATATATATATTAAATACTCATATAATATATATATTCTAACGGCACCCCACATAAAATTTATGGTGCGGGCATACTCTGCTATCCAGTCCCCGTATCACTCGTACTAAGGGAAATACAAGTTCGAAATCACTCTCTAACTGTATTTAACACAAAACACATACAATATTGATGCGAAGCATAGTTCCAAGTCTCTAAGAGGTCAGCACATACCCTCACGTCTCTTAGGACCGTCTGACTATCGATCTGATAGCCTGTACCAAGGATTCCTATCTTCTAGGGTACGAGTCAATATCCCCCATAAAGGTCCCATCGAGATAAGACTCTCCCAGCGCGGTAACCTCAGGGATAGCAAGTAGCGCGGGCATGATTTTTACACGTATATAGTATATGCATAAACACAGTCATATATATATATACTACTATTACCATATCAAATTTAGGTACACTCTAACGACCCATAATTATGATATTTATCCTTATTACTCGTTATTTAGTTATCACGTATAACGGTTTGTCTCTTATTCTAATTTGTGGGATTATTCCAACTTAGTACGTAATACTCATGGATTCCTATCTCTCCAAGTGTAATTTCAGTAGGTATTCATTTATTTTACAACATAACTTCCTTACGAGTCTCACCCTTTAACACAAGTTCCCATTGTCCCTTATGTGTAAAACAACTCCCCCGTGAGATGTTAATCTCGTCTTACATTAACGGATCCATATATTTTAAGGTCCTACTGGTCTTCTTTATATTCCAAAATGTATTAACATTAATATCCAAGAATGTCTAATCATTTAAGTTGGAATGAACTATTCTAAAGGGAATATGAGTTATACAAGAGGGGTCGATCGATCGATGGCGGGTGTTCGATCGATCGAACCATCGATCGATCGATCGATCAAGCAGGTATGGCAAATCTGCAGAATTTCCAGATTACGGGTTTCTTCTTCCAAAATCATCCAAAACGATATCTTTGATTTCCAAACTCCAAATAATTTATACTACAAGTATTATAACCTCAAATAAATGATTTCCTACGTCAAGCATGCGGATTTTCATCATGAAAAACGAATTAAAAGGGTATAATCCATAAAAACATCAAGAACCCTAATTTTTCTTTTGTTTAGTTTCTTCCCATTCTTTTACCTGATTTCATACTCTTTATTTACTGTAATTTCGTGGTTCAATCTCTACACATGAATGGAGTTTCCAGAATACATCTAATACTCATACAACATGCGAATTTAAATCTCCAAAATGGGTTTTTCTTTCACAAATCCTAGGCTAATATGATTGGAGCATTAACTGAAATAGAGAAAGATAGATACTTTCCTGAGAATATTCGGTTCAGATTTGTGGAGAGATTTGTATGGATGTGATCCTTGTTGCATGATCTATCGTTTAGCGGCGACGGCGGTGAAAACGGGGGAGTTCTTGGCCTAGAACCCCTTGGAAAACCTCTCATCTACCTCTCCTATAGCCGTATTTGGTTTATGGTGTTTGTAACCCTAGAAGATGACTCTTGTCATCTGATATACCCTTAGAATTTTCGTGGGTTTTCATGCCCAAAAATATAAAATGTCCAAAATGCCCTCCCGGGTGTTAACTAGGCCTAAAAAAGCTCCGAGACCCAAACTAAACCCCCGGGGGTACATTATTTTGACTATCTCGATCCTTCCGGACACATTGGCTCACTCAAAACGACCATACGAGAAACTTATAATTTATTCACTTTATATAATAATAATTTAGTCCTGACACGACACATGCGCGTGCGGACTTAAATTTCCATAATTTTCATTTAATTCACTCGTGAAATTTTTTAATAAAATGAATATCATATATTATTTTACTCGTCTAGTAATATTCAACAACTTTTCCATAATTACTAACTCACATCACGTTAGTAAACATAAAAAATAAATTTCTGAATTAATATTAAATTAATATCTCAATTTAAATTTAATAAATCCCTAATTTTAAAAGCCGTAAAAATACAGGGTATTACATACTTCCCCCCTAATAACGTAATTTCGTCCCGAAATTTAGAAAATAAGGCCTACCTGGTAAAACACTTTTTGGATACCTTAACAGTACGCAACCTATCCACATAGTAAGGCGCTCAATCACTATAGCCCCTGCCTCACAGCAAGCTGGTTTAACACTCTTCATTAAAGATACTTCACATTGTGCTCCTATCCGACAACATTCGCATAAGACCCGCATATACACTATTAATTTCCTTTATTTTAATATCATTGGGAGGCCGCACCTTACCACATGACAACTTCTCGGATTTATCTAAACACAAAACTCCCATTCTGGGAGGAACCATACGAACATCTGACCACTCTTGTTCGCCTAAAACAATCGTGGAATTCCACCATAGTCATCGGATTATTCTCGACCGATCCAAAATTCTGATTATCCGCTCACCTCTAAACATACGCAGAGGGAGAATAGTTAAGATTTTTCCACACCGAAACTTCAATAAGCATCTCGTTCACGACAAACAGGTACGAGTGCTTACACGAAACTCTACCATACTATACTTCACGTGCTAGTTATATCTGTTGTGGAAATGAGATGATCACCAAATTCCAAGATTGCCTTCGCGCGGCCCCACTAATCGTGTAATCACCGTGCGTTTGCTCCTCGGCTATGGGTGATACCTCCCACTCATAACGAAAAGTTATTTTCGTTATTTTCCTGAAATACCATATTGTAGGTGGGATTCAAAAATCTCATCCCGATTTAAAAAATAATACCGTGTAGGACCACGTACCGGCGCGATCCCTTCCTTTCAAAGGAAGACTGGGGCACATTTGTTAATATTGTAAATCACCCCAAAGGAATGTCAATCATTTCCTTCTTGGGCGACTTACTCTCCATGTTTGGATGAACCCTTTAATCTTACCTTGAAGATGGCAACCCATCTAATGAACTTTACCGCCCTCTTCCGTTATAGGTGTGGTTGATAACCATAAAATTCTCTAGTTGATCCCCTTATTCCAACCGATCTCTATCTATGAGTGGTGCCCACGGAGACTACTCACTATGTCCCACTCAACATCGACTTTCCTTGAAATGTCTCACATTAAGTGACACTTAATACTCCCCTTCCTTCCTTGGTGTATATCAAAAGTTCCGTTCCATGCACTTTTCTCCACGATGCGCACATCTGGATCTTTTATACCACACTAACATTATCACTCTTTGTATGCACAACTCGCTCTCAACATTTGACTAATTACAACTCCGTCCTTAGTGTTCTCCATATAGTTAAATTCTACCCTTCTCAAGGAATACCCCTTTTTAAATGGCTTTCCACATCCTTCCAACCAAATTCGGGTGAGATACTCTAATCACACCCATATATGTATATATATATGGGTTATCGTTCTTCATGCGACATTTAATTCCCTCTACTACTTCCGCCTCGTTATGATAGTCCCACAAACATATATTCCTCATCACTACACCAAATCCTGCGAATGGTCACGCCGAGTTGGTCACGGCCCAAGTCCGCGACCCGTTGGTCGCGGACTTGGGCCGTGACCAAGGCTGTTTTGGGCGTGACCATATTTATTATCACACTAGACCATGGATGCTTTGAAAGTGGTCACGGCCCAAGTCCCTGACCACTGTGGGTCACGGACTTGAGCCGTGACCAGGCCGTGACCATCTTGGCGCCAAATTCGCGCCAAAATTCCCTCCAAACTGGTCGCGGATGGGGTCACGGCCCAAGTCCGTGACCAAAGGCATGACGAAGTAAATAACACACACATTTAGGGTCACGGCTGAAGGCCCTGACCATTTCTGGGTATGGGTCACGGCTGTAGGCCGTGACCATCCTTCATTCGAGCAGTGGTGGTGATGGTTTGCAGGTTGCGCGCTGGGGGTCACGGGTCACGGCTGAGGGCCGTGACCATTTTCTTGTATGGGTCACGGCTTTAGACCGTGACCATCCCTCATTCGAGCAGTGGTGGTGATGGTTTGCAGGTTGCGCACTGGGGGTCACGGCTCTGGGCCGTGACTAGGTTCAATCGAGCAGCAGTTGAGTTTCATTTAAGGGTCGCGCATGGTGGGTCACGGTGGTTGGCCGTGACCAGGTTCAGTCCTTAAAAAAAAGAATCGCGCCTCCCTCATTTCATTTCTGTCGATCGAGGTCAGTGTCTAAAGCCCTAGGCGATTTGTGCGATTTCCATCCTTGAGATTTCGGCTCAGAAAGGTATTGTGTGTTTATTTGTGCGATTTCCATCCCTCATTTCGATTCTCGTGCATTTCGATTCTCATTGTGTTAGTATATGTGTGTATATGTGTGTGTATGTATAGATTTATGTGTGTGTATGTATAGATTTGTATATATGTGTGTGTATGTATAGATTTATGTTTATATGTGTGTGTGTATGTATAGATTTGTATATATGTGTGTGTATGTATAGATTTATGTTTATATGTATGTGTGTATGTGTGTTTATGTGTGTAACTACAAACAAATTGTATTTTATTTCAATAAACCCTAGACATTTTATTTCAATAAACCCTAGACATTGTATTGGGATTTTTTTTTTTGACAAAATATTATTCAAAATATAACCCTAGACATTATATTTTTTTTGACAAAATATTATTAAATGGATTCTTAATAAGTAAAAAAAAAAATTACATCTACCTCGTGGGATTTTATAGGGGGTTATATGCGTGCCATCATACTATATTGGGGGTTATATGCATGTCGTGTTGGATACTATGTTGAATTTATTGAATTGATACTAGTGTCGATAAATGTATATGTTATAAAATTTGTTGGATACTACTTTTCTCAGGAAAAATGAGGCACGGTGATAAATACTGTCAACAAGAGTGGGACAGGTTGCAATTAGACCGCACACATAACTCTTTTATTAGCGTGCGTCATATAGAGGGTACTCCTATTTATTGGTACGGAAATAAAAAGATCGAACAATTTAACTACCTTATAAATCATGGATTTGATATCCAGCAAGATTACTTGTTCGATCGTATTCTATTTTCTCTACCAGAAAACTGGGATGACGTTATACAAAATATATTTCACACACATAATCCCGACATAGCTCTGACCTTGGTTACGTTGTTGGAGAAGGCGGAAAAAAAAATCCACCCGTTATGGATACAACTGCGTACAGAGAGCATTGACATAGACTGTGATGTCTCGCGCCACATGCACGTAAAATTGAATCTTGCCAACAAGTTGAGAAATAGGGGATTCCGAGTTCATGTCACTGACATCTACACATCAATCATAGATACCCTTCCTTCTAGTTGGCCACGTGCAAAAATTTATAGGTTCTTAAAAACTAATACCGAATGGATGGAGATCAGACACATTGAACTTATTCTAAAGTCTTACTTTGAAAAGGTATCTATCTATCTATTTATATATCTAAAACTAATTAAGCTTGATTAATTAGTTATAATTTCATATTACTATAATTATTTAGTCACTCATATTTTTTAATTTTTGTAGATAATGTCGAGAGGAAACAACCCTAGGGTACCAAGTGCCGATGTGACACCACAACGAGGTTCACCATCTTCTGCAGAACCCGAATTCTCAACACCAATGGCTGAGCAATTCACAACTCCACCAATGGTTCACTCCTCACCAAGTCCAACCCCAAGTGCTCCTACACCCCAATCCGGCACTCTCGTTGCTTTAACGCCCCAATCCAACACTCATGATGCCTCCCGCTCAAATGAAAAGAAGCCTATTGGATTCTCCCTTCTCGGGAATAACCCGATGGGTGATAGGAGTGACGTGCTGAACTTTAAAGCCCGGTGTTTGTCGCTGGGAAAAATGAACGTGGGAGTCGGTGGACCAGATAATTGGAACCTTGTTGATCAATCTGTCAAAGATGACATATATAACCAACTTTGCAAGCATTTCACATTTCCTGACCGTTCCAAGAATAAGGTTCTATCTCGGGTTGCTGAAGGATTGAGGACATACAGGAGAAACCTTCGGAAGAAACATTTCCCGAAAGAGGCAGCGAGCTCCGATATTTTGGCTTTGAAAGAGAAAGTGCCTCCCAATGTTGAAATGCCGGTGGATCAGTGGAATAAGTTTTTGGAGAATGAGGCGAAGGAAAACAAGTTGGTCCAGAGGGAGCAAAACAAAAAAAATAGGGCACAAAAAACTGATATCCATAGGCTGGGATCCAAATCATATGAGGATTTGAAGAATGAATGGGAGAGTAGGACAAAAGATGGTCCAGATGCCGGTAAAAACCCAAATCGATCCAACTTATTCCTTCATGCTCGACGGGACAAAGATAATAAATTCCCCCTGCAGTTGGCTAAGACACTGGAATCAATAGAGGCCATCATCAGTCAATCAGATTCGTGCCCTACTGATGACTTTGACCTTGAAAATGATGCCCTGACTAAGACCTTTGGAAAGGACAAAAGGGGGAGGACGAGAGGCGTTGGCTCACATATGCCAAAAACAAAACTTCAACACATTGCACCTCTTGTGGACGAGCTATCTTCGGTCAAGAATTATATCTCATCCCAAAAGGAGCACCAACAGAAGACCGATGGGGATGTCCATGACCTTAAAAATTCCCTGGGATTATTGAACAATCAAATTGGGAAACTTGTGAATCTTATTGAAAGTTATAGGCCCCCAATGCCTCCTCAAGATTTCACACATCCTTCCCCTCCAACATTCCCCTCTCAAATGCCTCATCCTCCAATCACGGGGCTCGGATCATCGTCAACAGCTCACGGTGACTATGGCGAAGAGTACTATATCAAGGACATGAGCAATTCGAGGTTTGTTGGCGTGTGCATACTCATCTCCAGGGAAAGGGGGACTCTAGTACATCGTCGACCTTTGGAGAAGGGTGAGGCTAAAATAATGGTCGATGAAATATACAACGGCTGCGGAGATGTACCTGTGTACGTTAACAGCGGGGATGGGATGGAATTGAGGAATTATGCAAAATCTTTTATTACTTGGCCACTTTATCTGTTGGCCAAGGTTTAATAATATTTTCTTTCGTTTCAGTTGTAATAATTTTTTTTTGTTTTAGTTGTAAGAATATTGGTTTTGCTTCAGTTGTAAGAATATTGGTTTTGTTTCAGTTGTAAGAATATTGGTTTTGTTTCGTATGGAATGATATTTTTTTTGTTTCAGTCGTAAGAATATTCTTTCTGTTTCAGTTGTAATAATATTTTTTAACCTATTACCACAGGACTGAAATTTGAAGATTATTACATGGATTTCCCACAATACAAAGAGTGGATGGGAGAGACTAACCGGATATCAATTAATCATGTAAAGGGCGTTTATGAATTTGTTAAATATGCTTCCAAAAATCTTAAAAGTGAGAAGATTCCGTGTCCGTGCACTCATTGTATTAACGGAAAATATAAGTCATTGGAAGTTGTTGAGTTGCATTTACTAAAGTGGGGAATCTGTCAAGACTATATAATATGGACATACCATGGTGAAAAAGTTGTACCTTATGTTCCAGAAGAATTACCGGGAGCCGACCGTGTAACGGAACCTCAAGGAGTAGAAGTGGTACATGATTCACCAACACATCGTCCATTGACCGACTTAATTGATGATGCTTACGGACTCCACAACCAACAAAACCACCAACCTATGGATACAAATAATGTGCATTATGACCAAGTAAATGAACAAATTGATGCTGAACTACTAGGAGATCGGGAATACATACAGTTGAAAGCAGATGCGGCTAGACCGTTGTATAAAGATTGCGATGAAGATCACTCGGTATTATATGCAATGATTGGTTTGCATAATTTGAAGAGTCAATTTGGTTTGTCTGGAAACAGCGTAACCGGAATTCTTAAGTGGGTTAAAGAAATTCTCCCAAAAGAGAACATGTTACCAGACAATTATCCTACCATGAAGAAGAGTTTGAAGGGTTTAGGTTTGAAATACAAATCTATTCATGCTTGCAAGTATGATTGCATATTGTACCGGAATGAGCACGAAGAGAAGGATGAATGTCCTGTATGCAGTGAGCCTAGATATATGGTTTGTGAGAATGGAAATGACAAACATGCAAAAAATCGCAAGTGCTCGCAAGTCCCACAAAAGGTTTTGAAGTATTTTCCACTTGGGCCACGGTTAAAACGTTTTTTTACTGTACCGTGGATAGCAGAGGCCATGATATGGCATGCTCGATGCGAGGTGGGTGGGAATTTGATGCGTCATCCGGTTGATTCACTCATCTGGCAAATTTCAAATGCACAACACCATGAATTTGCAAAGGAACCGCGCAACGTTCGTCTTGCAATCTCAACCGATGGGTTTAACCCTTTCGGTAATTTAAGTACTAGTCAGAGTTATTGGCCAGTTCTTATGGCGCCTTTAAGTCTTCCTCCGACGTTATGCATGAGAAAGGAGTTCACATTGTTATCTCTGTTGATACCCGGGCCTAAGGCTCCCAGTGATGATATTGATATATTCTTAGCACCATTAATCGAAGAACTTAAAGAGTTGTGGGATAAAGGCGTGACGGCGTTCGATTCTCATAAGGGTGAAGAGTTCACACTTAAAGCAATGGTGATGTGGGCGATCCACGATCTTCCTGCTTATGGGACCTTGTCCGGTTGTAATGTTCATGGTTATTATGGATGTCCCATATGTGGGGAGGAAACTGAAGCCTGTTGGTTAAAACATAGTGGTAAGTTGAGTTACACGGGTCATCGTAGATTTCTGCCGACCAGTCACCCTTTTAGGAACGACAAGTCTAACTTTTTGCCTGTCGGTCACGAGCGAAGAACGGCACCTAGTCGACTTTCTGGTCAGCAAATTGAGGAGAAGGCGGTGGCTGCGACTGCGGGGAATAGGTATGTAGGCAAACACCCCCAGTTTGTAAACCTGAAGCGTAAAGCTAGGGAGGATCCGAACGACCCTAGTAAAGCGAAGCCATGGTCCAGGCGATCAATATTTTTTGATTTGCCGTATTGGAAAGATCATCGTGTAAGGCATATAATTGATGTGATGCACACAGAGAAGAATGTTGCAGAACATTTGATAGGAACATGTCTGGGTGGATCTCATTCCAAAGATGGAGAGTGTGCCCGCCGAGATCTACAGGATATGAAAATAAAGAAGAGACTGTGGTTAAAAAATGATCCAACGACAGGAAGAATTTCTATCCCCCCCACTGCTTTCACTTTGACTACTAGTGAGAAGAAGATCCTCTTAGACACGTTGTTCAACTTGAAGACTCCAACCGGTTATTCTGGTAATTTACGTAGGGTAGTAAACTACCAAGCAAATGACTTGAAACAGTGCAAGTCTCACGACTGGCACGTAATCATCCAATTAATCCCGTTGTTATTTCGGCATTGCTTCTCTGAACACAAAGATCTCCGTCGGGCAATTATGCAAATCAGTTTGTGTTTTACCCTACTTTGTGCAAAAGTGGTAAACAGAAGACACATTAAAGCTGCGAAATCAACTTTAGCCGCAGTTTGTGTGTTAGAGAAATATTTTCCTCCGTCATTCTTCGATATCAGTATCCACCTGCTTGTGCATTTATGCGATGAAGCTTTATTATGTGGTCCCGTGAGGTATCGTTGGATGTATCCTTTTGAGCGCTTGATGAAAACCTTCAAAGATTATGTAAAGAATACACGGTATATTGGAGGGTCAATTGCTGAAGAATACGTAACGGTGGAATCATCGCTATACGCTAGGGAACATATGCCAGAACAAGAGGTGAGGAGGTTTAATCCTCGTGGAGAACGAGTGATAGAGGAACCTGACGAGTTTGAGGACGAATTATCGTTTGGGAACCCTAAAGAGGTGAAACTCACAAACCTACAATACGAGCAAGCAACTCGTCATGTCTTCGAATCGCAAGATGAAGTCCAAGACTGGAGAGAGTGAGTATCTACTGAATTCTTCTTCTTTGATTATATGTATTTTTTATTTTATGATCTAAACTCTATAATTTTTCGGTAGGAAGTACGAGAACGAAATTATCCAAAATCAAAGGAGAAATTGGACGACAACTGACTTTAGGGCATGGGTGTCAAAAGAGGTACTTTTCACATCTTATGTGTGCGGTTATTTATTCATGTGTGGTAAAAACATGCCCTAATACAAATTCATTAATAAATGCAGCTTCTAAAAAGAGGTGATGTCTCTTCCAGACTTGCACGCCTAGCAAAAGGTCCTAGTTTTCGTGCAAAAGAGTTTAAGAAATTCCGCACCAACGGTTTTGATTTCATTTCATATCCATATGAGGAAAAGCTTTTGACGCAAAACAGTGGAATATCAATTTCTGCCTTGACCACCTGTATCGCTAGCAAAAGTGATAAAAATCCAAAGAATACGGTGCTAACCTATTATGGGATAATTCAACAAATCCTAGAACTTGATTACTTGGATTTCACAGAAACCGTATTCTATTGTGATTGGGTAAAGGTGGAGGATACAACGAATGCTTGCAAAGTTGATCCCGACTCCAAACTTATTATGGTAGATTTATCAAAGCTGAAGACTAAAGACCACATAGTCGACGAGCCTTTTATTTGTGCCTTTCAGAATGTAAAGAAGGTATTCTACTCGAAGTGCATAAACGATGGCAATTGGTCTATTGTTGTGCATGCACCAAAGGGTATGACTACTGAAGTAGACGCATTAAAGGCTCCAAAAGAGTTCCAGTCAGCTCTTGATGACAACCCTAATTTGAAGGATCTTTTAGTTGATTTAGAGGAAGATTGAGTATCAAAATATTATTTTATCCTCATCAATCTTATTTGTATCCTATTATGATATTGACATTGTATTAGCACTTTACATTAATTTATGAATTTCATCTACTTTTAAGTGTAATGTCCCGCTATTTTTTGGTTCTACCATTTTTTTAATTGAACATAACTGTTTGCAAAAAATTCATTATTTTTTCACTGTCATAGGATACATTGATGTTGGGGTCGAACTACTATCAAACATAATCTGAAATTGCATCGCTGCTGGCATAGAGAAGGTTCTGATTGGCGTTGGGTGTAACAAAATATCCAGGTAATGGATAGACCTATGATGAACTTTATTTTAAGGTTAAATATGCATTGATTCAATTTTTTAATTATTTTGGGTTTGGATAACTTTTGAACACGTAAAACAGCCTTAAAATAGCCATCGAACGGTGAAAACGTAAAACACCCACAAAACGGTCCCGCAAGAGTCACGAACATCTTGCACGGGACCAATGTAAGTCGTAGGAACCGACCGTGTAGTCACGGCGCTCCCGGCTTGTGTGTGTGCGTGTGTGCATGTTTGTGTGTGTGCGCGTGTGAGTGGGAAAGAGGGGAGGGGATGGGCAGGGGGCGCGTGTGTGCGTGTGTGCATGTTTGTGTGTGTGCGCGTGTGTGAGTGGGAAGGGGGGAGGGGACGGGCAGGGGGCGCGCGCGTGTGTGTGTGCGTGTGTGTGTGTGTGTGTGTGTGTGTGTGTGTGTTTGTGTGTGTGTGTGTGTGTGTGTGAGTGGGGAAGGGGGGAGGGGACGCGGCATGTATGCATATATGCATATGCATATATGTAGTGAGAGTGTGCGTGCGTGCGTGCGTGTGTTTGTGTGCGCGTGTGAGTGTGTGCATATTGGTGATAAAATCCAAAATAATTTGAAGCACTTCCTCCTTTTTCAACAGTCCACACAAGCTCCAGATTTTTTAAGCCACTTTGCATCGAAACGAGATGTGTTTGATAGATTCCATCTCCTGGCCCTACGGGAGGAGATTTTTCCGCTGGGAATTGTGGGGACTCACACGTCCACCCAGATGTTCACGCACTCACCATTGCCAATACGCCATCTTAGACCTGATTAAAGAAGATCATTGCCTTCCATAAGACTGCTCCACACCTTAGATGGTCTGTGGCCCGTTTTTGCTTCTAAGAACAAACAATTAGGGAAGTAAATATTTTTGAGGATTTTAGAACACAAGGAATTAAGGTTTTTCATAATTCTCCAGCACATGTTTGCAAGCAAACCTCGGTTAAAACTTTTGAAATCTCTAAATCCCATCCCCCCCTCCACCTTGGGAAAAACTACCGTATCCCAACTAATCCAGTATATACCATTTTTATCCTGGCAGCCCCTCTACCAAAATTTTCTGACATGGGATGTGAGGCTATTACATAATTTTTTTCGGGAGTAAAATGCAGGGCATGGCAAAGGTGGGGATTGCGTGCGTGCGTGCGTGCGTGTGTTTGTGTGCGCGTGTGAGTGTGTGCGTGCGTGTGCTTGTGTGGACTGTTGAAAAAGGAGGAAGTGCATATATATGCAGCCATATAACTGCTGCATATATATGCATATATATGCAGTGCTGCATATATATGCTGCATATATATGCATATATATGCAGTGCTGCATATATATGCATATATATGCAGTGCTGCATATATATGCATATATATGCTGCATATATATGCATATATATGCTGCATATATATGCAGCATATATATGCAGCACTGCATATATATGCATATATATGCATATATATGCCAACTGCTGCATATATATGCTGCCCACCCCAGCCCACCTGCTGCCGTAACCGCCCCCCTATGCAAACACCCTGACCTGACCGCCTTCGCACCCACCCTCCCTCCATCGCCTGAAACTTGCGTCCACCTTACCCCTGCCGACGCACCTCCCGAGCCCAAAAAAATAACCCCCCAGCCTGCATCTGACCCAGGACAGCCTCCCGAAATCCCCCCAACCACTTCCGACCCCTTCGCAGCTCCCCGGCCTTCTTCCAATGGCAGCCCCTACCTTCATGTCCCCGGAAAATACCCATATTCCGGCAGATCTGCCCCAGACCCTAACCAGCTCGTTCACACCTCTCATCCACAAACTCCCGTCCCTCAACCTAGCCCAATTCATCCCCTACACTACAGAGCCCCCAATCCCGATAATTCTTTTTAGGGGTCCACCTCATTTCACCCACCCGACCCCCAAAATGATCCACATCCTTTTACGGGTTTCATACCTACTTCAAACCCCCACCCGACCTCCTATTTCCATCCTTCCACCCCATTTCACCCACCCTTATCATTTACCCGCACCACTTTTACCCCAAATCCTCGAACCGATGTACATCCCCAACCCCTCGTTACAGCCATTAACCTCGCAACCCTAAACCACCTCGAAATAGCCCCCGAACGGCCCCGTGGGTGGCACCAACACCTCCCACGGGACCAACGTAACTCGTAGGAACCGACCCCGCAGCCGCGGGTCTCCCGGTTTAAGAATACGACGGTAATTTGCGTATTTCCACAGTTAGGCTTAAAAACATGGCGTTAGAGGGTGAGAACTCGAAACAGCCCCCGAACGGCCCCGTGGGTGGCACCAACACCTCCCACGGGACCAACGTAACTCGTGGGAACTGACCCCGCAGCCGCGGGTGTCCCGGTTTGAGAGTACGACGGTAATTTGCTTATTTCTACACTTAGGCTTAACATGGCGTTAGAGGGTGAAAACTCGAAACAGCCCCCGAACGGCCCCGTGGGTGGCACCAACACCTCCCACGGGACCAACGTAACTCGTAGGAACTGACCCCGCAGCCGCGGGTGTCCCGGTTTGAGAGTACGATGATAATTTACTTATTTCCACACTTAGGCTTAAAAACATGGCGTTAGAGGGTGAGAACTCGAAACAGCCTCCGAACGGCCCCGTGGGTGGCACCAACACCTCCCACGGGACCAACGTAACTCGTAGGAACTGACCCCGCAGCCGCGGGTGTCCCGGTTTGAGAGTACGATGATAATTTGCTTATTTCCACACTTAGGCTTAAAAACATGGCGTTAGAGGGTGAGAACTCGAAACAGCCCCCGAACGGCCCCGTGGGTGGCACCAACACCTCCCATGGGACCAACGTAACTCGTGGGAACGGACCCCGCAGCCGCGGGTGTCCCGGTTTGAGAGTACGACGGTAATTTGCTTATTTCCACACTTAGGCTTAAAAACATGGCGTTAGAGGGTGAGAACTCGAAACAGCCCCCGAACGGCCCCGTGGGTGGCACCAACACCTCCCACGGGACCAACGTAACTCGTAGGAACTGACCCCGCAGCCGCGGGTGTCCCGGTTTGAGAGTACGACGGTAATTTGCTTATTTCGACACTTAGGCTTAACATGGCGTTAGAGGGTGAAAACTCGAAACAGCCCCCGAACGGCCCCGTGGGTGGCACTAACACCTCCCACGGGACCAACGTAACTCGTGGGAACGGACGCCGCAGCCGCGGGTGTCCCGGTTTGAGAGTACGACGGTAATTTGCTTATTTCCACACTTAGGCTTAAAAACATGGCGTTAGAGGGTGAGAACTCGAAACAGCCCCCGAACGGCCCCGTGGGTGGCACCAACACCTCCCACGGGACCAACGTAACTCGTAGGAACTGACCCCGCAGCCGCGGGTGTCCCGGTTTGAGAGTACGACGGTAATTTGCTTATTTCTACACTTAGGCTTAACATGGCGTTAGAGGGTGAATACTCGAAACAGCCCCCCAACGGCCCCGTGGGTGGCACTAACACCTCCCACGGGACCAACGTAACTCGTGGGAACGGACCCCGCAGACGCGGGTCTCCCGGTTTGAGAGTACGACGGTAATTTGCTTATTTCCACACTTAGGCTTAAAAACATGGCGTTAGAGGGTGAGAACTCGAAACATCCTCCGAACGGCCCCGTGGGTGGCACCAACACCTCCCACGGGACCAACGTAACTCGTGGGAACTGACTCCGCAGCCGCGGGTGTCCCGGTTTGAGAGTACGACGGTAATTTGCTTATTTCTACACTCAGGCTTAACATGGCGTTAGAGGGTGAAAACTCGAAACAGCCCCCGAACGGCCCCGTGGGTGGCACCAACACCTCCCACGGGACCAACGTAACTCGTAGGAACTGACCCCGCAGCCGCGGGTGTCCCGGTTTGAGAGTACGATGATAATTTGCTTATTTCCACACTTAGGCTTAAAAACATGGCGTTAGAGGGTGAGAACTCGAAACAGCCTCCGAACGGCCCCGTGGGTGGCACTAACACCTCCCACGGGACCAACGTAACTCGTGGGAACTGACCCCGCAGCCGCGGGTGTCCCTGTTTGAGAGTACGATGATAATTTGCTTATTTCCACACTTAGGCTTAAAAACATGGCGTTAGAGGGTGAGAACTCGAAACAGCCCCCGAACGGCCCCGTGGGTGGCACCAACACCTCCCACGGGAGCAACGTAACTCGTGGGAACGGACCCCGCAGCCGCGGGTGTCCTGGTTTGAGAGTACGACGGTAATTTGCTTATTTCCACACTTAGGCTTAAAAACATGGCGTTAGAGGGTGAGAACTCGAAACAGCCCCCGAACGGCCCCGTGGGTGGCACCAACACCTCCCACGGGACCAACGTAACTCGTGGGAACGGACCCCGCAGCCGCGGGTGTCCCGGTTTGAGAGTACGACGGTAATTTGCTTATTTCCACACTTAGGCTTAAAAACATGGCGTTAGAGGGTGAGAACTCGAAACAGCCCCCGAACGGCCCCGTGGGTGGCAGCAACACCTCCCACGGGACCAACGTAACTCGTAGGAACTAACCCCGCAGCCGCGGGTGTCCCGGTTTGAGAGTACGACGGTAATTTGCTTATTTCCACACTTAGGCTTAAAAACATGGTGTTAGAGGGTGAGAACTCGAAACAGCCCCCGAACGGCCCCGTGGGTGGCACCAACACCTCCCACGGGACCAACGTAACTCGTAGAAACTGACCCCGCAGCCGCGGGTGTCCCGGTTTGAGAGTACGACGGTAATTTGCTTATTTCTACACTTAGGCTTAACATGGCGTTAGAGGGTGAAAACTCGAAACAGCCCCCGAACGGCCCCGTGGGTGGCACTAACACCTCCCACGGGACCAACGTAACTCGTGGGAACGGACCCCGCAGCCGCGGGTGTCCCGGTTTGAGAGTACGACGGTAATTTGCTTATTTCCACACTTAGGCTTAAAAACATGGCGTTAGAGGTTGAGAACTCGAAACAGCCCCCGAACGGCCCCGTGGGTGGCACCAACACCTCCCACGGGACCAACGTAACTCGTAGGAACTGACCCCGCAGCCGCGGGTGTCCCGGTTTGAGAGTACGACGGTAATTTGCTTATTTCTACACTTAGGCTTAACATGGCGTTAGAGGGTGAAAACTCGAAACAGCCCCCGAACGGCCCCGTGGGTGGCACTAACACCTCCCACGGGACCAACGTAACTCGTGGGAACGGACCCCACAGCCGCGGGTGTCCCGGTTTGAGAGTACGACGGTAATTTGCTTATTTCCACACTTAGGGTTAAAAACATGGCGTTAGAGGGTGAGAACTCGAAACAGCCCCCGAACAGCCCCGTGGGTGGCACCAACACCTCCCACGGGACCAACGTAACTCGTGGGAACGGACCCCGTACCCGCGGGTCTCCCGGTTTGAGAGTACGATGGTAATTTGCTTATTTCCACACTTAGGCTTAAAAACATGGCGTTAGAGGGTGAGAACTCGAAACAGCCTCCGAACGGCCCCGTGGGTGGCACCAACACCTCCCACGGGACCAACGTAACTCGTCGGAACTGACCCCGCAGCCGCGGGTGTCCCGGTTTGAGAGTACGATGATAATTTGCTTATTTCCACACTTAGGCTTAAAAACATGGTGTTAGAGGGTGATAACTCGAAACAGCCCCCGAACGGCCCCGTGGGTGGCACCAACACCTCCCACGGGACCAACGTAACTCGTGGGAACTGACCCCGCAGCCGCGGGTGTCCCCGTTTGAGAGTACGACGGTAATTTGCTTATTTCTACACTCAGGCTTAACATGGCGTTAGAGGGTGAAAACTCGAAACAGCCCCCGAACGGCCCCGTGGGTGGCACCAACACCTCCCACGGGACCAACGTAACTCGTGGGAACGGACCCCGCAGCCGCGGGTCTCCCGGTTTGAGAGTACGACGGTAATTTGCTTATTTCCACACTTAGGCTTAAAAACATGGCGTTAGAGGGTGAGAACTCGAAACAGCCTCCGAACGGCCCCGTGGGTGGCACCAACACCTCCCACGAGACCAACGTAACTCGTGGGAACTGACCCCGCAGCCGCGGGTGTCCCGGTTTGAGAGTACGATGATAATTTGCTTATTTCCACACTTAGGCTTAAAAACATGGCGTTAGAGGGTGAGAACGCGAAACAGCCCCCGAACGGCCCCGTGGGTGGCACCAACACCTCCCACGGGACCAACGTAACTCGTGGGAATGGACCCCGCAGCCGCGGGTGTCCCGGTTTGAGAGTACGACGGTAATTTGCTTATTTCCACACTTAGGCTTAAAAACATGGCGTTAGAGGGTGAGAACTCGAAACAGCCCCCGAACGGCCCCGTGGGTGGCACCAACACCTCCCACAGGACCAACGTAACTCGTGGGAACTGACCCCGCAGCCGCGGGTGTCCCGGTTTGAGAGTACGACGGTAATTTGCTTATTTCTACACTTAGGCTTAACATGGCGTTAGAGGGTGAAAACTCGAAACAGCCCCCGAACGGCCCCGTGGGTGGCACTAACACCTCCCACGGGACCAACGTAACTCGTGGGAACGGACGCCGCAGCCGCGGGTGTCCCGGTTTGAGTGTACGACGGTAATTTGCTTATTTCCACACTTAGGCTTAAAAACATGGCGTTAGAGGGTGAGAACTCGAAACAGCCCCCGAACGGCCCCGTGGGTGGCACCAACACCTCCCACGGGACCAACGTAACTCATAGGAACTGACCCCGCAGCCGCGGGTGTCCCGATTTGAGAGTACGACGGTAATTTGCTTATTTCTACACTTAGGCTTAACATGGCGTTAGAGGGTGAATACTCGAAACAGCCCCCGAACGGCCCCGTGGGTGGCACTAACACCTCCCACGGGACCAACGTAACTCGTGGGAACGGACGCCGCAGCCGCGGGTGTCCTGGTTTGAGAGTACGACGGTAATTTGCTTATTTCCACACTTAGGATTAAAAACATGGCGTTAGAGGGTGAGAACTCGAAACAGCCCCCGAACGGCCCCGTGGGTGGCACCAACACCTCCCACGGGACCAACGTAACTCGTAGGAACTGACCCCGCAGCCGCGGGTGTCCCGGTTTGAGTGTACGACGGTAATTTGCTTATTTCCACACTTAGGCTTAAAAACATGGCGTTAGAGGGTGAGAACTCGAAACAACCCCCGAACGGCCCCGTGGGTGGCACCAACACCTCCCACGGGACCAACGTAACTCGTAGGAACTGACCCCGCAGCCGCGGGTCCCCCGGTTTGAGAGTACGGCAGTAATTTGCTTATTTCCACACTTAATTTTTATATTTCTACTTGGTTACTGATAATTTTAACTCATACATGCAATTTTTCAGCTTGATTAATTTTTTTGTAAAATTACTTGGTTACTGATACTTTTATTTTTTGTATCCTATCATTTGTAGGATTTTTGCGCGTGGATCAAATGAAGGAGGCAATGTTTTACAACATGATGATTATTTATATGTTGTGGACATTCAGGATAATGTTTTTTATGTGTTATAGCCGTGCAGGCTTTTATTGTTTAGTTTTATGGCCGTGCGGGCTTTTATAATTTGATTGTTGAATTTTATAGCCGTGCGGGCTTTATAATAAGCAGGTTTTTCATTTACAGGTTTTGGAATGTCAAGAAAATAGAGGAAACTCTGCCCAATTTTTTTTTGGTCTGTGAATTATTAAGACGTGTAATATTTTTATGTTTGTATATATATTTGTTTATTAACAACATTCTCAATTCGCAATTTGTGATTTTTTTTTTATTGTTTTGCCTATAATAAATATTTGTAACACCTCGTAGCAACCGATGATGCACTCACAGGAACCCCAATTTTAGGATTGGGCAAAAAAAAAATACATTTTTTTTAAATTACAGATAAATATGGTCATGGACTTTGTCCATGACCATTTTTACTTTTTTTTGTCGCGCTTAAAAATGGTCGCGGCCAAAGTCCGCGACCATTTTTTTTATTTTTTGTCACGGTAATGGGTCGCGGACTAGGGCCGCGACCAATTTTTTTTAAATTTTTTTTGTCACACACATGGGTCGCGGCCAAAGTCCGCGACCAATTTGTCACGGTCGTGGGTCATGGACAAGGACCGTGACCAATTTTTTTAATTTTTTTTTGTCACGCACATGGGTCGCGGACTTTGGCCGCGACCAATTTGTCACGGTTGTGGGTCATGGACAAGGGCCGCGACCAATTTTTTTAATTTTTTTTTGTCACGCACATGGGTCGCGGACTTTGGCCGCGACCAATTTGTCACGGTTATGGGTCACGGATTAGAGCCGCGACCCATCACGGCATGGGTCACGGCCTAAGTCCGCGACCATCTGCCGTGACCCCTCTGGGCCGTGACCATTTTTTGGTCACGGACTTGGGCCGCGACCCACGAAAATGGTCACGCCCGAAATGGTCACGGCCCAAGTCCGCGACCCACAGGTTTGGTCAGGGATTTTGGCCGTGACCAATCGCCAGTTTTGGTGTAGTGCATGTACATTCCCACGTCCCTTCCACTCGGACGATTTTAACATCAGCTAACCAGGATGCCCACCTTTGTAACACCCCGCCCGCCCGGGGAGAGCGAACGGAGCGCTACTACGATAAACTAAATCAATTCCACAGTATAACAAGGTATAGAGCACCTAAATCTCACAATAGAAAAGAACCCACTAATCTCAGATCTCTTCAAATAAATACAATAATTCTCTCTAATAAATACAATAATTAAAATAAATCACTAATGATCAATACATCCAAACAAATACAAATCTTGTCTCTTGTATTAAAAATTCTTCCCAGATAATCCACACTAAAAATCATCTAAACTCCTTATTTCCCTTGTGTTCCGAACGCATTTACAACACTTGGGTACTCTAAATCACCCTAGAAATCAAAATTTTAAATCCTCCTATCATCGTTCCACCCCTCAACTCATGGCAATAAAACAAAACTTTCAATGCATTCTTACCACACCATCAGCTTTACTGGCCTTAAATCATAATTCAACTTCCATCTTACATATACAATTTACCTGTTCCTTGTACGACCGAGGTACTGAACTCATCGACTATTGACCAGACATCTCCCTATTTCTAACCTTACGCTAAGTTTCATGCGTGGGATGTCTCGCAAAGCGAAATCCAAACAAGGAACCCCCCCGATACACTACTACCTAGCATTGTCAGTTATCGAAATCTGTTAGGACCTCCTTCCATATCATGTACCCCTTTACTCCGTCTCTTGACAGATAAGTTCCATTATTTCCCGTAATTACACCTACACAAAGAACATTTCGCCAATCCACTATCTTCCAGTATTGGTGATAATCACTATTTACAAACCTCTTACACATACAATCATGACTCTCAAAATCCTAATCCCAAACATAGGAGTCTAACTTTTAACTATCACATCTCTAAAGGGTAGATATATCATTGCTCTCTACCCATCACCAAGTCCTGAGCACTCCACATGATAATGAGTCAAATCTTTTTGCTCAGTAGTAAATCCAATATATACTGAATCATAACAACATAGTCCCTACACACACCGGTATCGAATATCCCGAGCCCACTATCCCTTCCGAAGTCTCTAGGGTAGATAATATAAGTGCGAGTCCAACCCTCTTGCAGGTGAGGCCTCGCCAGAACAAAACATGCTGCACTAATGCAACCACTATGATAGCCTTGCACTAACTGCCTACTATCGTACTGACCATTTCTATAAAGTTGTAATCAATATATATTATACTCGTATATCACATCACTAAAACGAGTAACCTCAATAAAGTATATAACACTATTAATATACTCACTCATCCTCCGCGGATAGCACTAAGGAAAATCCTGCTAAACTAGGGAAAATATTCACATAATAATATCATTTGTAGTTATACACATTAAACTCGTCTCACATGCTAATATAGCAATGAACAAAATATAATGACTCGCTCGTGTCACGTGAAACATGCCTTATCCTTCGAGGATAACCATCATACTTCTACCTTTCCATTCGTATGGGCAAATTCTTCATTTGGGCGAGGCATTGCCACTAAACACCTTTCCCACCCCGAAATGGCGAGGACAATACTCCTACCGAAACTCTAGCATGCCAATAACGACCTTATACTCATGCATATCTAACATCAATATTGATCGCGGTTAAAAATGAAGTTATCAATTTCTATATCTGCACCCCTTCAAATAAAGAAAATCAAAGACTCTTTCCCCCAAATGGTGAGTCTACGCATGACACCTTACTCGTCGTCTTGGCTAATAGCCCTAAGGCTCATGAAAAATGAATAGCCATAAAACAGTGTGATGCCCCGGTACCAATTAAAGCTCAACTTATAGCACCTAGCATAAGGAACGTACCTTGTATCTTGGTTGGGGCCTGAGGTGCTGCTATCTGGTAGACGTTACATACACGTCCATACTGTAATTTCCTCTGCTGAACTGAGGCTGCTGGAATGGCTGGGGGAGCTAGTTTCTGTGGTTTATTACTGACGCCCTTCTACCGTGGGGCCCCATTCCTCTCTGGGCAATCATGACGCCTATGGCCATTCCTGCCACATTGGAAGCACTTCCCTCGAAATCGTCTCACTTCACTACGTTGTTGACTAGTATCACTTTTTCCTTGGTCTTGCTAGCCTTGATAAGAAATTTGCAGAAAAACGCTGTCAGGTTGAGGACAATCCCTCCACTTGTGACCCGGTTGCACACATTTATAGTAGAGTACCGAAATTCCTTGCTGGTAGAGTTGTAGCTTCTCCCCAGTCTGATTCGGACAAGATTGGCGTTTGTGATCGTCCATTCCACATTTGAAACACCTCTTTGTGACTTCATTCTGACCCCAACCTTGTTGGCCCCGACACTTTTGGCCCTTTACATAAATTTTGTTACCTCTGGAACTGTCTTGGTCTTGAGGGGTTTGTTGTCACAATTTCGGTGTCTTCGCACAATTGTTAACTCTAGTCAGATGAATTTGACTAACCTCTCTAGGTCTTTTGCCTCCTCTTAGCTGCATGTTGCGTTCGTGGTACTGTAAGACTGCAGTGGTAACTGCTTGTGCCACAATGCCCGCAAATTCGGCGATTGATACCTTTTTTGGAGACACCTGAGGTGTGAGTTGTTCTTGCTCATTAACTTTCCCAATGGCATTAGCTTATTCGTCCTCACGGACCATCTGAAAGTTTAAAAAAAAATTAATCTGGATAAGTTCAACATTCACATCGACAAATCGCAGAAGCACGAATTTCCAACGCATAAGATGAATACAACATTCCTAATGTTAGGGCTCTAAATCAAAGACGCTAAGCTGGAAGCGAAATAAGCTGTACAGATCCTAAGGACACTAGAACCTGATGCTCTGATACCACCTGTGACACCCCGCCTAATTAAATACCGGGTGATCAGTCCTTTATTAAATTATAATCAAGGTGAACGGTTGGTTCATTCTTAGCATCACTGTCGTAAAAATAAATTTTCCAATTAAACACCCTAATTAATTAAGCTAAGTGACAAAAACTATTTTTTTTAGACATTAATTCCAAATTTCAATTTAAAACCAATATTTTAAAACTTTACATAATTCATAAATTAAGAATCACCCAACAACTATACTGGAACAAACAATCCAAATAATTAAACATCCAACTAATTGATTCCAACATTAAAACATAAAAGAAAACATCCTGACATGAATAAATCCCAAAGCATAAATACTGAAAATAAACTAATCGCAATATCTAATAAAACAACTGAATAATGGAAAGTGCGACACATGCCCAACTGAATAAATAGTGGTAGAGGTGGAATCAACAATGAGGTCGTCTAAGCAAGAGGCCTGCAACTCCCACCTAAGTTGTAGTACGTTCCTTCCGGAGGATCCTATGCAAGATGCCCCTGTGGCTGGGCACCGGTAATATATATATATATATATATAAACAAGAGAGAAGAGAAAATAGGAAACGGGTCAGAGCCCGATTGTAAAAACAGTTTAAAATTAGTTTAGCAAGTATTTAAAATGCTACCGGCTAATGCAACCAACATATTAGTGCGGCACTCCCTTGAGAAATTCTCACCTCTCTTCTAATGTGCACACCTATCGCACTAATTTTCCCAACAGTCTAACTTATCTTATCTTAAGTTACTCGTAAGATTTCCTGCCGACAATTTCAAATGTTTAAGAGGTTAATTTTATTTAACAGCAAAATTCTCACAGAAGCCTTATTTAATTATAAAGTTTCTCAGTAATATAACATACTTTTTAAACACTTATTTCCAGGTTGAAATAATTATCCATTTCTTACATACCATAGACACAGTAGGTAGTTCCCAAATTCCAGATTTAAAAATATATATATTAAATACTCATATAATATATATATTCTAACGACACCCCACATAAAATTTATGGTGCGGGCATACTCTGCTATCCAGTCCCCATATCACTCGTACTAAGGGAAATACAAGTTCGAAATCACTCTCTAACTGTATTAACACAAAACACATACAATATTGAGGCGAAGCATAGTTCCAAGTCTCTAAGAGGTCAGCACATACCCTCACGTCTCTTAGCACCGTCTGACTATCGATCCGATAGCCTGTACCAAGGATTCCTATCTTCTAGGGTACGAGTCAATATCCCCCATAAAGGTCCCATCGAGATAAGACTCTCCCAGCGCGGTAACCTCAGGGATAGCAAGTAGCGCGGGCATGATTTTTACACGTATATAGTATATGCATAAACACAGTCATATATATATATACTACTATTACCATATCAAATTTAGGTACACTCTAACGACCCATAATTATGATATTTATCCTTATTACTCGTTATTTAGTTATCACGTATAACGGTTTGTCTCTTATTCTAATTTGTGGGATTATTCCAACTTACTACGTAATACTCATGGATTCCTATCTCTCCAAGTGTAATTTCAGTAGGTATTCATTTATTTTACAACATAACTTCCTTACGAGTCTCACCCTTTAACACAAGTTCCCATTGTCCCTTATGTGTAAAATAACTCCCCCGTGAGATGTTAATCTCGTCTTACATTAACGGATCCATATATTTTAAGGTCCTACTGGTCTTCTTTATATTCCAAAATGTATTAACATTAATATCCAAGAATGTCTAATCATTTAAGTTGGAATGAACTATTCTAAAGGGAATATGAGTTATACAAGAGGGGTCGATCGATCGATGGCGGGTGTTCGATCGATCGATGCTCTAGGGTCGATCGATCGATCAAGCAGGTATGGCAAATCTGCAGAATTTCCAGATTGCGGGTTTCCTCTTCCAAAATCATCCAAAACGATATCTTTGATTTCCAAACTCCAAATAATTTATACTACAAGTATTATAACCTCAAATAAATGATTTCCTACGTCAAGCATGCGGATTTTCATCATAAAAACAAATTAAAAGGGTATAATCCATAAAAACATCAAGAACCCTAATTTTTCTTTTGTTTAGTTTCTTCCCATTCTTTTACCTGATTTCATACTCTTTATTTACTGTAATTTCGTGGTTCAATCTCTACACATGAATGGAGTTTCCAGAATACATCTAATACTCATACAACATGCGAATTTAAATCTCCAAAATGGGTTTTTCTTTCACAAAAACTAGTCCTAATCAATCCTAGGCTAATATGATTGGAGCATTAACTGAAATAGAGAAAGATAGATACTTTTCTGAGAATTTTAGTTTCAGATTTGTGGAGAGATTTGTATGGATGTGATCCTCGTTGCACGATCTATTGTTTAGCAGCAACGGCGGTGAAAACGGGGGAGTTCTTGGCCTAGAACTCCTTGGAAAACCTCTCCTCTACCTCTCCTATAGCCGTCTTTGGTTTATGGTGTTTGTAACCCTAGAAGATGACTCTTGTCATCTGATATACCCTTAGAATTTTCTTAGGTTTTCATGCCCAGAAATATAAAATGTCCAAAATGCCCTCCCGAGTTGTTAACTAGGCCTAAAAACTCTCCGAGACCCAAACTAAACCCCCGGGTACATTATTTTGACTATCTCGACCCTTCCGGACACATTGGCGCGCTCAAAACAACCATACGAGAAACTTATAATTTATTCGCTTTATATAATAATAATTTAGTCCTGACACGACACATACGCGTCCCGACTTAAATTTCCATAATTTCCATTTAATTCACTCCTGATAATATTTAATAAAATGAATATCATATATTACTTTACTCATATAGTAATATTCAATAACTTTCCCATAATTACTAACTCACATCACGTTAGTAAACATAAAAAATAAATTTTTGAATTAATGTTAAATTAATATCTCAATTTAAATTTAATAAATCCCCAATTTTAAAACCCGTAAAAATACGGGGTATTACACCTTTTAGGCGACATGCCCTAAAAAAAAGATCAACTACAGAGTATGAATTAATGAATATGAAAGCGTTTAAACAAATTCCATGACTCCATAGCATCCATAGCTCGTCAAAATCTCAATCCTCTATAGTTGGCGTCCCTGCAGCTGGACACCTAATATAGGAGATATAAGAGAGACGAGAATATGCAAGAAAACAGGTGAGAGCCCGATGTAAAAATAATTTAGAAAACAGAAAGTGAATAAATGTTATATTCAACAATTATTATAAACATGTTAGATTTATCGGACACTCTCTTGAGATTCCCACCTCTCATCTAGAGTGCACACCGATCGTACCTTAACATCATACTAGTTACTATTCTCCTGCTAACTAGTTCATATCAGTGCCAACTAACCATAGCCCATATCTGTCCCGTGTATTTCTCTCGCAATACAACTAATACATATATATCCAATTTCTCTATAACATGGATAATTCTTTTACAATTCAATATAAATAAGTATTCACCTACTTAATTCTTTTCAGATTTTATTTTCTTTTATGTCTACTTAATTCACACAGTAATCATTATTACAAGTATATATATATATATATATACATTCACTTTATTATATATATACTAAATTTCACCTCGGGGCTCATTTGCGGTCCATGCATACTCTGATATCATGTCCTAGTCCATCTCGTCACTGTATAGGGGACTTTAGGTTTGGTAAAGATCCCTCGAACCATAAATATCCAACACAAGTAATGGAGGAGAACATAGTCCTAAGCTTTTGGTCTACGCACATACCTACATACTTAAAAGACCGTTTAATACCATTGTTCTCACTAATGGCAATCCAACGTAAGTCCTATGTTCTGAGGCAACAAGTCAAAGATCCCTCTTAAGGCTCATCTGGATATGGCTTCCCTTTACGCGTAAACCTCCCGTCGATAGAAAGTAGACTAGGTATGTCCTACACATAAATCAAACAAGCAATAGGTATACACATCTACCTATATAAAATTCGGTACACACTCGACCAATATCATATTAGGATTTCATCCTATTCCAAGTACCCGTCGTATTTCTTGAATACTACCCGTACTTGTTAATCACGATTATCATTGTATTTTTATTATGTATGTCACTCACATAATGTCTTCCCCACTTTAATATAATTTTCCAACACTAACCCAAGTCTCTCGCTCCTTGTTAACGTACCGAATTATTCAAATATAATTTCCCACCGTAATTTATTCAATTAACTCTCGTTAATTTCCCCCCATTTAATCCCATACATAATATCACATTTCGGGTTTTAGGTATATCATACTGCCCTACTCTACGTCCTATTATGTTCTAATTATCATCACAACAATTTCTAACCAATGGGATTTAATCACAAATTAAAAAGGGAATAAATCACTCTTCCAGGGGAGGTCGATCGATCGACATTCTTGAGTCGATTGATCGATCGATCAGGTTTCTGTCCAAATTCGGCATATGGTTAGCTACGGGATTGAACATTTTATAACATCGAAACCATCATCAATCGATCCCAATCTCCTCATTATTCAACCCAAATGTTATAACAATATATATAAATGATCTCTACTAATCAAATAACCTAAAATCATCAAGAAGGTTGGATTCAAACATGTTAATTCCCTTAAATTCCAGAAATTCATATTTTATCATTTTCTCCAAGAAACTCAGAATTTCTTCAACAAATGATTCTAATTTCGTGGATTAAAATATATTTTCAACAAAAGATGAATCCTACCTAACTCTCATTTCAAAGATTTAATTAAAACCAATTAAACCCTCTTAATATCACCAATTTTTAATTCTCCATTGATATTCAAATTGAACCCATAATTTAGTTCTTGATTTAATCTACAAATCCTCATTTCTATATCCTCTACATGTGCATATCTCATCTACATGTAATACCTATCCATTTCATTTGATTTATCAATCAATTTTCAAACCCAATTACGTAAGTTTCATGGATGTTTATAAATCCTAATCTAACATGGATAATATAAGCACCGAATAGAGCAAGAGTTACACTTTCCTCTTAGTGTAGGGTAGAACCTTTGGAGAAGATAATGTTAGAGCCTCCTTGTGACACCCCGACTAATTAAATACCGGGTAGCTACTCCTTTATTAAATTAATTCAAAATGCCAAGTTGGTCCAGTTAATAGCATCACCGTCGAAAACATTTTATTGATTACTAACCACCTAGTATTTAAAAAGTAAGTGCCAAATTTTAATTAAAGTCTGATTAACATGCAACAAGTGTAATAAAGAATAATAACACCATTCACCATAATGAAGTAAATAGAATGACCATCACATAACGTAAATAAAGTATGGAGGAAAAACTCCTCACCACAATCCCACAACTGAAATAAGTAAACCGAAAACTAAAACAGTACATGCCAAAGTCTGAAAACTGTAATGGAAAAGTAACTCTAATAGAAATGGGCAACATGCCCTACAACTGATAGATAATGAATCTGGAATCCAAGTGATAGAGGCATCTACAAGTAAATCCCTGTAGCTTCCACAAACAGCTACAGCTCGTCACCTGAATGAATATCCTATGCATGGTGTCCTTGCGGCTGGGCACCTAAAATGGTTTTACAAAGAAAAATAGATTTGAAAAGCAAACGGGTCAGAGCCCGAATGTGGAGTTATATTTTAAAAACCTGCAAGTGCTTTAAAAACATTTAAAACATTAAATGCAAAGTACATGTTAGGACGTACACTCACATGATATTCTCACCTCTCGTCTAACTGTGCACTCCTAACGTAAGTACCCATCTACAACGACACAAACCACTAGCTAAGTGACATCATCTCTATCTAGACTATCATAGGTCCTACCCATATTACTCGGTTCTATTAACATTATAACGCTCGTAATTAAGTAGGGGTTTAACATAAACTCAGATGCTCAATATGCAATATATATCACTATCAGTTAACTCGTTATATTTCTCGAAGCAATACCGTATTTATATTCACAACATTAACATGAAGGTTCCCATTAATTAAGTGTATATTATTCACATCATAAATATACAATATAAGCACCCCGAGAACTAAGCTGCGGTGCACACATACTCTGCTATCCATCCCGGTACATCACGTACATAAGGATCACATATTCCGAATCTCTCAGGAATAGTTCACAGATAACAACATCACAAACAATGGAGGCGAACACAGTCACATCACATAGGTCACGCACACACCTACGCTCCTACGATCAGCGGACTTATTAATATCCCAATAAGTCTTTCTATGACCTATGTTCATCAAGGTAACCAGTCTAAATCCGGGCAACACAAGGATTAGAGGGCCCTAAGAGAACGCAAACCTCCTGTGATAGCAAGTATGGTAGGTATGTCATACACACAATTCATATACCAGTACTAAGTAAACACACATCTTAGTAATCCCGTAGTTTAATCGTAGTACATATCGCATTCTCGTACTAACTTATAATTATCACTATTTATACTATTCTGGTTTATAATCATACGCGCCATAATTTACTCACATCGTAGTAGACACTCACGTCTCAACCCAAACCGTCCAATTAATTTAACTCTCGTATATAATTTCCTTCTCATAAATACCCAAAAGTCCCAATTCTATCATTACATCATCATCGGAATGTTACCTATATCCTCGAACAAGTTTACGGGACTCCAAAAATCAAAACAGTCCAAAAAGGCCCAAACTGTCAACTCGTTAGAAGTCTCGTTCGAACGAGACTGTTCGAACGAGATTCCTCTGTCAACTCGTTAGAAGTCTCGATCGAACGAGGCTGTTCGAACGAGATCCAGTTCGTTTGAACGAACTGTACCTTCTAACGAGATCTCGTTCGAACAAAGTTATCGAACGAGGCTCCCTTTCGTTAGAACGACTGGTCAATTCGTTAGAAGCTCGTTCGAACGAGTTCGTTCGAACGACCTGGGCAGGGGCTTCTAACGACCTACCAGATTTTCCTAAAACTCATTTTTCACCATTTTTACTCTTCAAATCTCTTCTAAACTAAGTCCCAACGATCGTTTTAAGGTCTCTAAACAATCCTAAACATATTATAATCACATCCTAACACGTTTTGAAGGATTAATCCATCCTAACATCAACCAAATTTACAAATCTCTACACTTTTTCCCAATTTATCAAGAACATGAACCCTAACTTTTTGAATCATGAATTAATCCAATATAAATCCGTTTTAATTTCTTCCAATCATAAATATTATGGGAATACTCATCTACCTATCATTCTACATGCAATTCTCCTCAAGATTTCAAGTTCTAAGCTTCAAAATACATGGGTTTTCATTATCTTTCAAGAACAATTGATATTCTGCAATTTTCTAACATGGAAGGAACATTCTACGAATTTAAATATAATCAAAACACTTGCCTTGATTGTCTCTGAGTTTGGATGATGGTTTGATGAAGATTTCTGCAGAATTTCTTCTCTTCTCCAAGCTTCTTCTCCAATGGTGGCTTAAGGTGGCTAGGGTTTTCCTTGGGAAAGTTGTAAACCTAATGATAGCCTCCGTAGCTTAATGGGTTAATATGGGTTGGTTAGTGGGTTTAGTGGGTTAAATCCACATCAGATTAAAACTCCCAATTTTCGTCACTTTTAATTCCTCAAAATGTAAAATTACCAAAATACCCTTTAAGTTGCCGGTATGGCCTAAAAATACCCTGGGACCCAAACTACACCCCCGGCTAGTGTTTTCTGACTATCTCGACCCTTCCGGACGCGTTGGCGCACTCAAAACGACCATACGGATAATAGAAATAAAAATCACTTTTATAATTAAAATAATATACCATGACGCGGCGGTCACACGCGTCTCAACAAAATTCTCAAATTGCCGTATATTAATCTCACGACAAATTTTATAATTCCAAATTCATATATAAAAACATGTATGCACATAATCAAATACCAACTCGCATCTCGTTAGTATTTATAACCCGGATTAATTTCCAATTAATACGCATTTAATTAATTAATCCCAAAAATAAATATAGCCAAAAGTACGGGATATTACATACTTCCCCCCTAATAACTGAATTTCGTCCCGAAATTCGAAACTAGAAAGTACCTGCTAAAAATAACTCTGGATAACGTTCGCGCATCTCATCCTCGCGCTCCCATGTGGACTCCTCGACATTGTGATGTCGCCACTGAACACGCACTAACGGGACTATCTTTGACCGCAGCTTCCTCTCGCTTCGGTCTAAAATAGCAATCGGCCCCTCCTCGTAGGAGCTATCCGGCTGGAGATCGATGTCCTCCACAGCAATGTGAGAATGAGCCAGATTATCTCTAAGATATTTCCTCAGCGAGGAAATATGGAACACATCGTGAATCCGATGCAAATGCTCCGGTAACCCAAGTCTATACGCAACCGGTCCGATCCGCTCAATAATAGGAAACGGCCCCACATACCTTGGTGCCAACTTCCCCTTCTTCCCGAAACGCATAATCCCCTTCATAGGAGATACTCTGAGCAAAACCTGGTCCCCCACTTGAAACTCTCTGAAAAATCTTTTCGCATCAGCATAACTCTTCTGCCTATCTTGAGCTACCCGAATGCGACTCTGAATCAACTCAATCCTTGCCGAAGTATCCTGAATCACTTCCGGCCCAAGCAGTTTGTTGTCCCCCATCTCTAACCAACATGCTGGGGAACGACAAGGCCTACCGTACAATGCCTCAAACGCAGCCATGCCAATAGTGAACTGATAGGAGTTGTTGTAAGCAAACTCCACCAGTGGAAGGTACTGCTCCCATCCACCCCCAAAGTCAATAATGCACATGCGTAGCATGTCCTCCAACATCTGATTTGTGCGCTCAGTCTGCCCATCAGTCTGCGGATGATAAGCCGTACTCAACCGCAATTCCGTGCCATGGCCTCTTGGAAACTCTCCCAAAACCTCGAAACAAATATCTTGTCTCTGTCAGACACGATATTTAGGGGCACACCGTGAAGTCTCACAATCTCTGAAATGAAGAGCTGGGCATACTGTCCCGTAGTGTAATCATTCCTTACGGGTAAAAAGTGAGCGACCTTGGACAACCTGTCCACAATTACCCAAACGGAGTCGTGACCCCTCTGCGACGTAGGCAACCCCGTGATAAAGTCCATGGATATGCTCTCCACATCCACACCGGGACCTCCAATGGCTGTAGCAATCCTGTCGGTTTCTGATGATCCACTTTTACAAGCTGACAAGTGGCGCATTTCGAAACAAACTCAGCGATATCTCTCTTCATATCGCTCCACCAATACTGTCGTCTCATGTCCTGGTACATTTTGTCCCCTCCGGGATGTACCGCGAACCGTGAGCCGTGCGACTCTGCCATCACCTCGTGTCGCAATTCCTCCCCTTTCGGAACTACCAATCTCCCATTGAAGCGTAATCCCCCGTCTGAGCTAACGGTATAGGACTCGGCTCCCTCTACTAGTAATCGAACTATCTGCTCCTGACAGAACGAGTCATTAGCCTGTGCCCGTACTACCTTCGTGACAATCTGCGGTGTAACGGTCATCACAGACATGAAAGATCGGGCAACTGCATCCTGGTGTCCCAATTCCTTCCACTTAGCCTTCCACACCTCTGTCACCTCATCTACTGGCCTACGGCTCAACGCGTCTGCTACCACGTTAGCCTTTCCCTGGTGGTACTGGATGTCGAACTGGTAGTCCTTCACAAACTCAAGCCACCTACGCTGCCGCATATTCAATTCCTTCTGCGTGGACAGATACTGTAGGGACTTGTGGTCCGTGAATAGTTGGAACTTCTCCCCCAAAAGGTAGTGCCTCCAAATCCGTAGAGCAAATACCACTGCCGCCAACTCCAAATCATGCGTGGGGTAATTCTTCTCATGAGGCTTAAGCTTACGGGAAGCATAAGCTATGGCCTGTCTCTCCTGCTGCAATACACCTCCCAGTCCTTGCAAAGACGCATCGGTGTAAACCAAATACTCAACTCCCGGTCTCGGCAATGCTAACACAGGTGCTGAGGTCAATTTTTCCTTCAATTCATCGAATGCCAACTGACAGGCATCACTCCAGATGTATGGCAGACCCTTACGAGTCAGATGTGTCAAAGGATCTCCTATCTCTGAGAAGCCCCGAATAAACCTCCTATAGTATCCTGCTAGACCCAAGAAACTACGAATCTCAGTTGGTGTCGTGGGTTGTCCCCACTCCCTCACCGCTGATACTTTCCCCGGATCAACAGATATTCCCCGGTCGGAAATGATATATCCCAAAAACTGGACTTCCTTCAGCCAAAACCCGCACTTCTCATATTTTGCATACAACTCGTTCTGACGAAGTGTCTGCAAAACCTGCCTCAAATGCTCGGCGTGCTCCTCCTCTGTCTGGGAGTAAACCAGAATATCATCAATGAAGACAATGACAAACTAGTCTAGGAAATCCCTGAACACTCTGTTCATCAAGTCCATAAACACTGCTGGACCGTTGGTCAAACCGAAAGGCATAACCCGAAACTCGTAAGAACCATATCTCGACAAGAATGCGGTCTTCGAGACATCCTCTTCCCTGATACATAACTGATGGTATCCTGATCTCAAGTCAATCTTCGAGAAGAAAGAAGCTCCTCTCAACTGGTCGAATAAGTCATCGATTCGAGGCAACGGATACGTATTCCGTATCGTGACCTTATTCAACTCTCGGTAGTCCACACACAATCTCAGTGAACCCTCCCTCTTCTTCACAAACAAAACTGGAGCGCCCCAAGGTAAGGTACTCCTGCGAATAAAGCCCTGACCTAACAGCTGCTCTATCTGATCCCGTAACTCCCGCATCTCAGCTGGAGCCATACGGTACGGTGCGCGTGCTATAGGTCTCGTACCCGGTAGCAAATCTATAATAAAGTCTATCTCTCGACTCGGGGTAAGCCTGGTATCTCCTGAAACACATCTGAATACTCCCTGACTACTGGGATAGAATCTAAAGGAATCAATACCTCCTTAGAGGTATCCTCCTCAATGTAATACAGATGAGCGGTCGATCCTCCCTCTGGGCGAGGCATCGCCACTACAAACATCTCTTGCCCCGGAATGGCAAAAATAATGCTTCCGCTGAAGCAATCAATCATGGACCTATAAGCTACGAGCCAATCCATACCAATAATCACATCATGAACATGCATATCTAATACCAACATGTCTGCAGGTAATACCAAACCACCAATCTCTACCCCCACTCCCCGGCATATAAAGAAAATAAGTGACCCACTCACCAATGGTGAGTCGACACACGTCACTGTGCTCTCTGCCGTAGCTAACAATCCTAAAGCTTTCGCGAAGTGTGTAGCTATAAAACAGTGTGTAGCACCCGTATCAAATAATACCCGACCCATAGTGCCATGGATAGGAAACGTACCCTCAATCGCGGGTGGTGCCTGTGGAACTGCAGCCTGGTGGACGTTGTAGACACGTCCATACTGTAGCTGCCCCTGTTGAACTGGGACTGCTGGAATGGGCGGCAATGCTGCCATCTGTGGCAGTGCGGGGAGAGCGGCGGGAAACATAGGCCTCTGTGGCTCCTGGCGAGCACCCTGCTGCTGCTGCTGTGGGGCCCTGCCCCTATCAGGACAATCCTGTCGCTTATGGCCAGTCTTGCCACAAACAAAGCACTTCCCTGGGAAGTTCCCTCCTCTCTGTCCCTGCTGTCCCCGGCCCTGGTGGCTGTTACCGTTCCTCCCTTGGCCCTGCTGGCCCTGGTGAAACTGCTGCCCATTCTGCCCCTGTTGGCCCTGATGGCCGTTCGGACCCTGATGGCCCTGACGGAAATCTCCTTATCCCTATCTGTAGTTCCCTGATCGGGACCTCTTATTATCCCCCTGCTGGGAGCCCTGCTCATTCTGTCTCTGCCCCTGACCAGATTGTGCCCCGCTGGCACTATGTCCTCCAGTCCTGCCCTGATGGCTAGACTCCCCCGGCCTCTTACCCTAGGCCATATGAAAACGGTGGTCCTGGCAGTGTAACAATGCAGCATTAACCACATCAGAATAGGCGGCCAACGATAGGTTCCCTAGCAGATGCTGACAGATCCTCCAAGTTAACCCGTCCGTGAACTTCTCAATCTTCTTCTTCTCTGTTGGTATCTCATCTGGAACGATATTCAATAGATTCGTGAACTCGGCCTCATACTCGGCCACAGTCTTACCTTCCTGCTTCAGACTCATCAATCTCCTCCTCATTTCCGTATGAACAGCTGACGGAAAGTACTTGCGGTCGAACCGCACCCAGAACTCCTGAATCGTGAGAGTATCCCTCTCCTCCATGGTGGTAATAGACTCTCACCACTGTAGCGCAGATCCAACTAGCTTGAAAGTAGCTAGCACCTGCTTCTGGACATCCGTGCACTCATACATCCTTAAGTGCCTCTGCATATCCTTCCTCCACTGGCTTGAGACTACCACATCTGAGCTACCTGCAAACTCTGGCGGATGCACTTTCTGAAAAGCGTCACGTACATGCTCCCAAGCAGACGGGAATGCATTAGCCTGTACAGGCGCGGCAACCGACGCCTGAGGTGGTGCCTGCTGAACAACGGAAATGGCGGCATTTACCGCTTGGGCTACTATAGCTGCAACTTCAGCGGCGTTCATCATGCCCTGAACTGGAGCGGGCTGGGGTTCGGGCGTTGCATCCCTGGGAACTCGTCGTGCACGTCGTGGAGGCATCTGAAATAAGAATAAAGTTTATAAGTTCGTTGTTTATAAACTTAAGATAGCTGAAGAACGAAGCATACACAAAAAGAGTACAACAGTCCTAAAATATAGGGCTCTATATCAAAGAAACTTAGCGGAAACATAATAAGTCGTCAGATCCTAAAGGACACTAGAACCTGATGCTCTGATACCACCTGTGACACCCCGACTAATTAAATAGCGGGTAGCTACTCCTTTATTAAATTAATTCAAAATGCCAAGTTGGTCCAGTTAATAGCATCACTGTCGAAAACATTTTATTGATTACTAACCACCTAGTATTTAAAAAGTAAGTGCCAAATTTTAATTAAAGTCTGATTAACATGCAACAAGTGTAATAAAGAATAATAACACCATTCACCATAATGAAGTAAATAGAATGACCATCACATAACGTAAATAAAGTATGGAGGAAAAACTCCTCACCACAATCCCACAATTGAAATAAGTAAACCGAAAACTAAAACAGTACATGCCAAAGTCTGAAAACTATAATGGAAAAGTAACTCTAATAGAAATGGGCAACATGCCCTACAACTGATAGATAATGAATCTGGAATCCAAGTGATAGAGGCGTCTACAAGCAAATCCCTGTAGCTTCCACAAACAGCTACAGCTCGTCACCTGAATGAATATCCTATGCATGGTGTCCTTGTGGCTGGGCACCTAAAATGGTTTTACAAAGAAAAATAGATTTGAAAAGCAAACGGGTCAGAGCCCGAATGTGGAGTTATATTTTAAAAACCTGCAAGTGCTTTAAAAACATTTAAAACATTAAATGCAAAGTACATGTTAGGACGTACACTCACATGATATTCTCACCTCTCGTCTAACTGTGCACTCCTAACGTAAGTACCCATCTACAACGACACAAACCACTAGCTAAGTGACATCATCTCTAGCTAGACTATCATAGGTCCTACCCATATTACTCGGTTCTATTAACATTATAACGCTCGTAATTAAGTAGGGGTTTAACATAAACTCAGATGCTCAATATGCAATATATATCACTATCAGTTAACTCGCTATATTTCTCGAAGCAATACCATAATTATATTCACAACATTAACATGAAGGTTCCCATTAATTAAGTGTATATTATTCACATCATAAATATACAATATAAGCACCCCGAGAACTAAGTTGCGGTGCACACATACTCTGCTATCCATCCCGGTACATCAAGTAAATAAGGATCACATATTCTGAATCTCTCAGGAATAGTTCACAGATAACAACATCACAAACAATGGAGGCGAACACAGTCACATCACATAGGTCACGCACATACCTACGCTCCTACGATCAGCGGACTTATTAATATCCCAATAAGTCTTTCTATGACCTATGTTCATCAAGGTAACCAGTCTAAATCCGGGCAACACAAGGATTAGAGGGCCCTAAGAGAACGCAAACCTCCCGTGATAGCAAGTATGGTAGGTATGTCATACACACAATTCATATACCAGTACTAAGTAAACACACATCTTAGTAATCCCGTAGTTTAATCGTAGTACATATCGCATTCTCGTACTAACTTATAATTATCACTATTTATACTATTCCGGTTTATAATCATACGCGCCATAATTTACTCACGTCGTAGTAGACACTCACGTCTCAACCCAAACCGTCCAATTAATTTAACTCTCGTATATAATTTCCTTCTCATAAATACCCAAAAGTCCCAATTCTATCATTACATCATCATCGGAATGTTACCTATATCCTCGAACAAGTTTACGGGACTCCAAAAATCAAAACAGTCCAAAAAGGCCCAAACTGTCAACTCGTTAGAAGTCTCGTTCGAACGAGACTGTTCGAACGAGATTCCTCCGTCAACTCGTTAGAAGTCTCGTTCGAACGAGGCTGTTCGAACGAGATCCAGTTCGTTCGAACGAACTGTACCTTCTAACGAGATCTCGTTCGAACGAAGTTATCGAACGAGGCTCCCTTTCGTTAGAACGACTGGTCAATTCGTTAGAAGCTCGTTCGAACGAGTTCGTTCGAACGACCTGGGCAGGGGCTTCTAACGACCTACCAGATTTTCCTAAAACTCGTTTTTCACCATTTTTACTCTTCAAATCTCTTCTAAACTAAGTCCCAACAATCGTTTTAAGGTCTCTAAACAATCCTAAACATATTGTAATCACATCCTAACATGTTTTGAAGGATTAATCCATCCTAACATCAACCAAATTTGCAAATCTCTACACTTTTTCCCAATTTATCAAGAACATGAACCCTAACTTTTTGAATCATGAATTAATCCAATATAAATCCGTTTTAATTTCTTCCAATCATAAATATTATGGGAATACTCATCTACCTATCATTCTACATGCAATTCTCCTCAAGATTTCAAGCTCTAAGCTTCAAAATACATGGGTTTTCATTATCTTTCAAGAACAATTGATATTCTGCAATTTTCTAACATGGAAGGAACATTCTACGAATTTAAATATAATCAAAACACTTGCCTTGATTGTCTCTGAGTTTGGATGATGGTTTGATGAAGATTTCTGTAGAATTTCTTCTCTTCTCCAAGCTTCTTCTCCAATGGTGGCTTAAGGTGGCTAGGGTTTTCTTTGGGAAAGTTGTAAACCTAATGATAGCCTCCGTAGCTTAATGGGTTAATATGGGTTGGTTAGTGGGTTTAGTGGGTTAAATCCACATCAGATTAAAACTCCCAATTTTCGTCACTCCTCAAAATGTAAAATTACCAAAATACCCTTTAAGTTGCCGGTATGGCCTAAAAATACCCCGGGACCCAAACTACACCCCCGGCTAGTGTTTTCTGACTATCTCGACCCTTCCGGACGCGTTGGCGCACTCAAAACGACCATACGGATAATAGAAATAAAAATCACTTTTATAATTAAAATAATATACCATGACGCGACGGTCACACGCGTCTCAACAAAATTCTCAAATTGCCGTATATTAATCTCACGACAAATTTTATAATTCCAAATTCATATATAAAAACATGTATGCACATAATCAAATACCAACTCGCATCTCGTTAGTATTTATAACCCGGATTAATTTCCAATTAATACGCATTTAATTAATTAATCCCAAAAATAAATATAGCCAAAAGTACGGGGTATTACACTCCTCTTCCCTTTATTCGGATACTCCCTGGTGATGGTGCAAGGTGTAAAGATGGTGGTTGGCCCTTGGTTTCCATTAGATGACTCTTCCTCTCCACAAAAACCCTTTCACTTTCTCTAGATTACTTTTCACTCTCTCTCAAAAGCCCTGTCAAGTGATATGATGAAAATGAACGTTACGTAGAGTCTAAAAAAACATATATAACAAGTCTCCAAGGCTACCTAAAAGGACAAAAAAACGTGTATAATATTCATCTCCCAAGCCATATGACTAAAATGCCCCTTCGGGGTGTCATTTCATCTTCCAAGTGACCCGAGACCCAAATCAAACCCCCGGGTAGACTTTTCGTCCTATTTTGACCCTTTCGGACTCAACGGTGCACTCGAAATCATCATTCGAATGACTTAAAAATAAATTTTATTTTATTTCCCAACTTTAGTCCCAACACGACTCATAAGCGCGTCCTGACTTAATTTCCATTATTGTTATATTAGTAGCTCCCAACAACAATTATTATATTCACATATTACTTTTATATTGCTAAGTAATATTCAAAATCATACATTACTTTTATCTCTACTTATATTAAATCCGGATTAATCCCAATTAATTTTTCATAATTTATCCCCATTTATTTAGCCCGTTAACTTTTAATTAATCTCATAATAAAAGTCATTAAAATTATGGGGTATTACAATTTATACGATAAAAATTTAAAAAGTGAGCCAATATATTTATAAGTCTCGAGCCATCTAATTTGGCTGCAAAAAAAATATTGAAACATGTCAACTTTATGAGGCAATCGCCATAGAGTCTTAACACAAAAAATGGGATGCATGAAGTTGTATCTCACTCTCAAGTGGTAAGCGATTGAGCGGGATGAACTACCTCGATTTACAGAAGAGATCTGCAGAATGGTTAAGCTAAAAATCCATGGGAAATCTCAATTCAAGATCTAGAGAGGTATCCTCTGCGGAATCTTTAGAATTTATAAATTTTCGCTTTGCATCTGAATCACGAAATGAAAAATCCAGAGGCATCTTGTCTAATCGATATGCCCTAGAAACCACTCTACCGCCATAAACGCTATATATAATCTAAACATGATGTATAATCACTTTTAAGCATTTTGTAGTGTTTAAGTGTAATTCTAATTGTGCACTTAGCAACCACAAACAAATATTGGCTTTGGTCTACCTAGTTTGCTTTTTAAATATAAGTTCTCACGGCTCATATTAAAGAGATTAAAAAGACCATTTATTAAAATATTATATTTGAAAACTTAACAAATTCTAAAAGTTAAGTTATAAATTCTATACTTTTATAATAAGCAAGTTTAGTTATTTTTAAACCTTGTCAACAAGCTTTATCGAACAAGACTAATTTTGAATAATCCTATATAAATATTTTTAATATGTGGGAAGAGAGAGACAACTTTTCAGATTAAACTAAATATTTATTCCATAAAATATTTTGAGTAACTACTTTAGTCTTCATTATTGGACTTTTTTTTACTTAACCCATTTAATTAATGCCATAAATACTTAACACCCTCAAAGATGAAAACTTAGACATACCCCCCTATGCTGACGGATATAGATCTATGTTAAAGAACCAAACCAGTGTGTATTTTGACTTAACCGTCTGATATATTTTGGACGAAAATAGCCTCTTATTCTCTCCCACTTCATCTTCTTCCCCAATTCAAGAACCCAAATTTTAGAAACCCTAAATAATTGTAGAAAAATAAACTCAAGTTCATATACATATAAATATAGGCATACAAAACTCAATCCATATAAACCCTAAACTATTTTTACTACTCTTTTTATTTGGGTGGATATTTAAACTTGGGTCCTGTAAGACTAATTTTTTAATTAAATTCCTTTTAGGAATTATACTTCAATACCTATGTCCAAGAAATGGCCAGATCTCATCTAACCAAAAGACCAATAAACCAAAAATATCCCTCTTTAGTTGTTTATTTAGTATATTCTCTATGATTTTTAATTGAATTCTCCGTAAAAATTATTGTGACTTCGTGTTGATCATGACGATTTCTCCATTAGGTACCTGAATTCTCATGCACCTTCTACTTCTCAAGTAGTCCACATTTAGAATGATGAAAAAAACACTATAACTAGCATGTTGGTTATGATGGAGGCCATGAAAATAATTGACAATGATAACTTTGAGGGACAAGAAGGAATGACCCTTCACCTCGTATAAACCATAACCCTCCTCATATGGCACTACCTTCCCTGTAGGTGGGAGTTCTATTACTTGCACTCAACACATGCATTTCTTTCACCAAGAGTGTTTATACTTATAAGGGTATGTTTGAGAGTTCTATATTAGAGACAAAAGAAAACAAATGAAGGAAAAGTGTTTCATTTCCTTAGCGTGGGAGTTAGGAGAGAAAGGAACTTTCTCTCTTTTGGGAGTTTAAATAGGAGATAAAGTAAACATTTTCTCTCTTTTGGAAGTCTAAAAGGAGGGGAACTCTTCCTTTCTCCATATAACTTTCTTTTCAAATCGGAAAAAAATTGAGGGAAATCAAAGGTTTTTTTTTATGAATTTGGCCTTTTCCTCTTAAAAAAAACATTTTCCTCCTAAATCCCAAACAACAAGAAAGAAAGTTGTTTTCTCTTATCTCCTAAACTCCCAAATAAAGGAACGAATATCAATTTCTCTTATCTTCTCTCTTATTAACTAACCCTTCTTTTCTTTTCTCTCCAAATATAAATTTATTTTCCTTTCTTTTATCTCCTAAACTCACAAACATAGCCTAAGGCATCTAATTAATAAGTTTGGGGTTCTTATCTTATAGCAAAAGAAAAGAGTAATAGGTTTAGTTTAGGATTTATATGGATATGGATATGAATTTGGTTTTGTATTTGTATTTTTGTTTATATGAATCGGAATTTGGGTGTTGATCTTTTTATAATTATTTAGGGTTTTGAAATTAGGGTTTTAATTTGGGGAAGAAGATGAATAATGAAAGAAAGGGAAAATTTTCGTCAAAAAAATATAAGGGATTAGCTCAAAATACACATTAGTGGGGTTATTTAAATGGACATTAACGTACATCAACGTCTGGTGGTTACATCTTATTTTTTATTTAGGGAGGTTAAATTTAATTCTAGCATTAATTCAGGGGGTTAAGTAAAAAAAATCATTTACTATCACATCTCCATTTATTACTTTGTTCTTTTAAAAGAATGAATTGCTCCTTATCTTATAAATAATTTTCTAATATATGAATTTGCATGAACTACACCTAATTAATTTTATCAAGAAAGTGTGAATTCCGTGAAATACCGTAAATTGTTACAATAGTTATAAACTAGATTTCAACACGTGCAATGCGCAGGCCTTTTATATACATGTACACACTTTAATACACATTAGGCGACTAGTTGTGGTAGCGCATAGTTTTTTCAATAAATTTTAATAGTCATTGATACACATTGAAAACAATTTTAAGCATATATGAAATAATGGGTTAAATTTGTTGTAATAAAATCATGCACTATAAAATAAATAAATAATTAAGAACTAATCTATAAAAAATAAAAATACACAGTCAGTATCATGAGTAAATAATTTCTTGATTGCAACTTTGTGATGAGTAGAAGCTTAGGTCAATAGGTTGTACAAAGAAAAAGTGATGAGTAACAAAGTAAAATCATCAAAGTTTATATTTAGTTTTTTTAAAAAGCATTAGTTGGCAAAAATATTATAAATATGAACATTGTAGAATATTATTAACATTATAAAATTTTCATAAGAATTGATTTTACAACTCTTTTAAATTATTCTTTACTTTAATGTTTAATGTGTTCTCGACAAAGAATAATTTTGTTCAAAATCATCTACAACTCAACTCAACCCAACAAATCATTTTTCTTAATTATCTTGGGTCGGCTACATGAATCCAATTTTTCCATTCCGCTCTGTTCAACGCAATATCTTCGATTATACAACGTGATATCATGTCCTTTTTTACAGTATCCCACCAAGTCAATTTAGCCCTATCTCTACCTCTTACGTTACTATCAATGCTAACTAAATCACTGTTTCTTACGGAGGCATCCAATGGTCTATGATTGATGTGTTCAAACTATCTAAGTCTATTTTCTCTCAACTTATCTTCTATAGGAGATTCTTATACCGTTTCACGAATTTTATCCTTCCGAGTTTTATCACAAATTCATCTTAACATTCGCAAATCCTCCACATTCATTTTCTTCACATTTTATTTTTTGATTATCCAACAATATATCTCATATAATATAGTGGGTTTAATGGTCGTCTTATAATTTTTTTTTTCAACTTCAAAGTATATGCCGACCACAATACGACGGTAGCACTTATCCACTTAATTCAACTTGCTTTAATCCAATGAGTAACACTATTACTAATATTTCCTTTTTTGGATAATCGAGCCGAAATAATAAAAATGATCATTTCTAGGTATCTCTTGACCCTTCAACTTCTCCACATTCCCATTTGTCCTCTTATTACTATGAAAATTTCACTCCATATATTAAGTTTCAGTCCTGTTTATTTTAAATCCTCTTATTTGTAGAGTGCCTCCTATTTCTATGAAAATTTCACTCCATATATTAAGTTTCAGTCCTGTTTATTTTAAATCCTCTTATTTCTAGAGTTTCTCTCCACAATTTCAATCTAGAATTAATCTTCCTCTTAGACTTATCCACTAAAACAATATCATTTGTAAATAGAATACACCATGACACCTCATCTTGTATTTGTTCAGTCAACTATTTTATAGATTGATTTATTCTTATTCTTTGAGAAAAGCATAGAAAATATGTTGTAAAAAAGACTAAGAGTCATAAAATGTTTATTAAGATTTCATGTCGTACTTCATTGTTAAGATCTTATATTATCTTGACAATTGACATAATAGGGAATATATATCAAACTTTCATGTATTTAATGGCAGTCGATGTCACTTATTTGGAGAGAAAATGGGGTGTGAAAGATAAATGCGGAGGTTTTTGGAAAGTTAAGAAGAAACTAATAAGTTTTAGAATTTTTTGAGTAATTAAACAAAGGGATGTCACTTGAGGTTAAGATAAATTATGGAGAGAGAGAAAGAGAGAGAGTAAGGAAATTTATGTTGGGAATTGTGGAGTTTAATGTAGAAGAATGTGAAGGTTAATATATTTATAGGAGATACTGATCAAGGGTGAAAAGTGGCGCGTGTCAAACGTCGATCGCTATTTTCTGTTCACTGCCTTAATACAAAAACCTAAACTTATGACTACACTTAATAGGTGAGTATAGCGGTCAAGTTCGGGTATCGAAAATCCACAGAAACGAGTTGCGAGAATTTATAAGGTTTAATATTCCTAAATAAAAGTGTAAAAGATAAATATAAACAAAAAGGAAAAGATGCAAAAAGGGAAATGATTAATCTAGGCGAGTGTATTGAAACTAGATTAATAGAGCGGATAAAACTATAGGTTGTGTCGAATATCCCTCGCCTGAGTTAATTAGTATAAAATGGTTACATGGGTCGACGAGTTATTACAATTGCGTCTCGTTTCGACAGTTAATTAAATCAAGAGTTGTCACACCCCTACATTCACATAAAAGCCCAATACGATTTTTGCGTCAACAAATACCCCAGAAATTACGCACGCAAGGTTGTAAGCACAGAACATACATGATATGCCCCGTCAAATCTCCTAGGCGTAATAACTAGGACAACGCACTCGAAATAGACCCGTAAACTCCATCACCAAAGCAAAGCAACACATCAACCCGAGTGAGTTACATTCAAACACAACCTAGACTAATTTAGCTAGAAAGCATATTAAAAATGCGGTAAATAAATGCAATAAATCTACACTAGAAAGCAAGAAAATAAATCATGTGAATCTAATTAACAAAGCATGTAAATTAACTAAAAAGCAAGAATTAATGAAATACAAACTATATTAATGAGTGGGAATATAAAAGTACTAATTACAAACCCAATTGGGTGTCAAACTAAGAAGAAATGAAGACGAAGCTCTCAAATCCGCAAACCCTAAGCTAAACTAGCCTAAAATGAATTATATTTGAATATGAAACCAAAATTGGTTTATATAGTAAGTTAAAAAAGAAATAAAGGGCAAAGAAAAGAAAAGGGAAAGAGCAATAAATATCTGGTATACGCGGTCGACCGCGGCCAGGGGCCGGTCGACCGTGCCCTTGGGCAAAAGTGCATTGTCTCCATTCGTAGGCTAAATCCAAAACCGCGGTCGACCGGTACTCTGTTTTCCATCCTTGTTTGGTCAATGAAGAGGGGGAAAAGGTTGATTACGGAATCGACCATATCTTCTTCATCCGAACTCTAAATGACGCACCGTTTGCGGCCACGCGATGCTAATTGAATGAACTACGCACTCATGGAATTTCCATGAGCTAGAGAAGAAATTTGAATTAACTAAAATTCCCTTGAAGTAGCGTTCGGCGATGGAACTTCTCCGAAATGCAATGGATCCTCACTTTTAGCGTTCTAATACCTATAAAAGCACAATTAACCCCTGCAAAGCATTTATATATCCAAATCCAAGGTTGTCTGGTTAATGAGCATAAATATAGGCCTTAAGGACTATAAAAGTTCTAGAATGCGTAAAGACAACGGACGGAAATATGCAATATTCGATACGAATCACCCCCCCTAACTTAAACATTGCTAGTCCCTAGTAATGAAACAAACAAAACCAGTCCACAGAAGGCAGTACAAGACGTATATATGCATCGAAATATAAATTCCACTTTTGTAGGGAGCACGATTGCATTTAGCATATGCAATAAGCCGTTAAACCCCTAGGTTACCCTAGTGGACGAGTGTCGTCTCGTGAGGGTTTTCAGAGATGAAACCCACAAACATCATATGGTTTCCTCAAAATATGACCAATCAATCATGCGACAAACTCAACATTACGAACAAGATTTAAACATGTTATTAGCATAGCAAACGAATTCACGTGAAAAGTCAGTAATTATTAGCATTATCGAATGCACCTCATTGAATTGAAACTTTAAAATGTGGGAGGGGAGTGAGCACGTGCAAAATATGATTTGGCAAAAACTTAAATAAACCGGATAAAAGTTAAAGCAAGCATACATTCAATCCTCACGGGCATTACACTCATCAAGCGAATTCACTCAAAATAGGGAGCTAACACGCGAAACATGCAGGCATAAAGAGTAAATGTAAATGGAAACTAGGCCGCACACATGTCACAAATGAAGAACGCTATATAGGAAATAAAAACTTGTAATCTCAATGAAAGATACCGCTCATTAAAAGAGGCGAAATGTATTTCCACGGATTATCAAAACTATTTAAACCTTTGAATTACATCTACTTAAGATCACATAGGACTTTAATAGGGTTATAATGTAGGCTAGGCTAGGGTACGGAATGAAAGGAAAGTATATACGTATTCAGAGTGTTCGGAATGAAAACTTGGAATAATGGGAAATAGTGAGGGTAATAACAAAATTGGAAAATGATTTCCAAACCAAACATTAAATGTATGAATTAGAGAGCGATCAAAGCTTATTGAACTATATACAACATTTGCAACTTTCTCTTTCTTTTGTTTTCTTCTTTTTCTCATTTTTCTCTTTTTGTTTTCTTTTGCTTTTTGCTTTCTCTTTTTCACTTTTTTTCTTTTCTTGCTTTTTGTTTACTTTTCTCACTCTAATATGCCTAAATTGCAACCATAAGAAACTAATATCATTCAATCCCAGGTAACATTCCAAACAATGTAGGGAAGGTGTATGTATGGTTTTAACACCAATTTGGAGTTGGTTATGGGAATTTTGGGTTATGAAACTAAAGGACAATATTTAGGCTCAAAGGGGTTAACGAGGGAAAACATTTAAGGTGAGGTCAAGGTCAATATGGGAGATATAACAAATATGGCATATGATCATTTCCTAAAGTTTACGCAATTCTCGAGTCAAAACAATAAATGAAAATCATGATCAAGTAATACATTTCATATATGAACTCAATTAATGAACGATCAAATGAAAGAATAGAGAGATTACCAACGAATTCAACGTTTTCGAAGAGGAAGAATAGTGTATACACTCACAAACGAATAAAGGTACAAAGCTTACTCGGTGTAAGTATATACAATGCAACAAAAGATTACCGAGTTATAAAACTCTTAATTCAAACCAATAGAACAAGGAAAATGCATGTGCTCATGGGATTAAAGTTTAATTCGTGAAGTTATTCACAATATCTATAATAGAGGACTAAAGTCTAATAACTTCTAAAATCAAGAACATGCATCGTTGAGTTATCAATTGGATCGGGAAATTATTGAAATTTATTATCGGAAACAAAGGCAAAATGCCCAATAAAGGAGAAAAAAGAAAGAAAATCTTTTTTAAATTTCTGAATTTTTCTAAGAAAAGCATACTAAGTAACTAACATATGAGCAAAAACATGGACTAATAAAAGAAATGGACAGAATATCCCACGCCCCCTAACTTAAAACCTGACATTGTCCTCAATGTGAATTAAGAACCAAGTCAAACAGAGGAAAAGAACGATATTTACTCAAAATTGGAGCGATCCCCATAAGAACAAGTCCAAAGAATCTAAAAAATAAGTTAGTACCGAGCATAGCAAAAACAAATGACATAAAGTTAACTAATTACAATAGACTAAATTATAAAAGGAAAGAAAAACTAAAGAAAGAAATAATAAAAAGCTAACTATATACAACCTACTATTTAGGCTTCACACTAACTGTACACTAGAAGTCTAAATAGCTGAGGGTTCACCGCAAAAATTATTTGACTTTGGAGGATAACCAGTGTACCCTCACATACAAGCATGCCTTCCAAAAGTATGAATTCCGTTTCAACAACGGAAGGCATGTGTAAGGCGGAAGAAAGGAACCATCGTCAATTAAAAGTTTTGGAGGGACGATGGGGGATTTGGATTGAACGGGTGACAAAAACATGTGAGGACCTAGAAAAGCTGAATATCCTCCTAAAGATTTAGTAAGCGAAATGGGAGGTGGAACACACGAGGGAAAAGATGCCTTCATAGAAAGTAACTCGAGCAAGTACTCCTCGTCGGTGAAAGGGTTGAACGTTTCGAAGTTCGGCACCAATTCATCGGGTACTTGTGACGGTGAGATAACGGAGAATGAAAATGGGGAGGAAAGAAATTCAAACTCAAGAGATGAGTTACCATCGCTCAAAGTTGGAATTTCAAAGGAGATAGGATCATTTTCAATGAAACTTTCTTCTTTGGGATCTAAAGAAGAAATCATCTCATTGCAAATGGATACTACATCCGTTTCATCCTCACTTTCATTCTCAATTAAAAGACGGGACAAGTGACGAATGGTTTGTTCCAATTTAGGCACAAAGTCCTCAATTGGTTCAAAACATTCCTCGACTTCAAAAGTCTCGGAAGAGAAATCGTCATCGGATTTGAATAATAAATCCAAGTCTTTCTCCCAACAACGATTTTCTTCCCGATAATGTTCTCCATACCTCTCGTTCTCAAGCATGAGCAAACCCTCGTCGAAGGTCATAGGCCGAGGTGCGAATTCTTGAAAATGAGGAGTTTGAAAATCATTATCGTCACTAAAGTTAAACTCATTATTATAGGAATTTTGAAAACTATTGCAATTCGTTTCAAAATTTCTATTATAAGGAGGTAAAGCCCCAAAATCATTATCCTCCTCCTCAAAATACTCGCACTCCAAAGCTTGACTTTTGTAATACTCGCCCAAAGTCATTTTAGATGTTAAAATTTTTTGGGATTCTAAGTATTGACCAAAAGTCAAAGTTTTGCGAGAATTTTGAGAATTATCATAATGATTACCGAAAGAATTGGAATAAGACATGCTTACCCCAAAAATGGCTCGAAGTGGCGAATTCCACAAAGTAGATGCGCGAGAGAGAAATTCGAGCATTTCTAGATGCTCAAATGTAGAAGTCCTACAAAAATGTTAGGCAAAAAATACAAATAGAAAGGAAATACTACGAAATACTAAATCAAATAAATTCTAAAATAAACTCATCCCCGGCAACGGCGCCATTTTGATCAAGGGTGAAAAATGGAGTGTGTCAAATGCCGATCGTTGTTTTCTATTCACCGCCTTAATGCAAAAATCTAAACTTATGACTACACTCAACAGGTGAGTATAGCGTCCAAGTCCGGGTATCGAAAATCCACAGAGACGAGTTGCTAGAATTTATAAGGTTTAATATTCCTAAATAAAAGTGTAAAAGATAAATATAAACAAAAAGGAAAAGATGCAAAAAGGGAAATAATTAATCTAGGCGAGTGTATTGAAACTAGATTAACAAAGCATATAAAACTATAGGTTGCATCGAATATCCCTCACCCGAGTTAATTAGTATAAAATGGTTACATGGGTCGAATAGTTATTACGATTGCGTCTCGTTTCGATAGTTAATTAAATCAAGAGTTGTCACACCCCTAAATTCGCATAAAACCCTAATACGATTTTGGCGTCAATAAATACCCCGAAAATTACGCATGCAAGGTCGTAAACACGAAACATACATGATATGCCCCATCAAATCTCCTAGGCGTAATAACTATGACAACGCACTCGAAATAGACCCGTAAACTCCATCACTAAAGCAAAGCATCACATCAACCCGAGTGAGTTACATTCAAACACAACCTAGACTAATTTAGCTAGAAAGCATATTAAAAATGCGGTAAATAAATGCAATAAATCTACACTAGAAAGCAAGGAAATAAATCATGTGAATCTAATTAACAAAGCATGTAAATTAACTAAAAAGCAAGAATTAATGAAATACAAACTATATTAATGGAGCGGGAATATGAAAGTACTAATTACAAACCCAATTGGGTGTCAAACCAAGAAGAAATGAAGAAGAAGCTCTCAAATCCGCAAACCCTAAGCTAAACTAGCCTAAAATGAATTATATTTGAATATGAAACCAAAATTGGTTTATATAGTAAGTTGGAAAAGAAATAAAGGACAAAGAAAAGAAAAGGAAAAGAGCAACAAATATCTGGTATACACGGTCGATCGCGGCCAGGGGCCGGTCGACCGTGCCCTTGGGCAAAAGTGCACTGTCTCTATTCGTAGGCTAAATCCCAAACCTTGGTCGATCGGGCCTCAAATTGTGGTCGGGCGGTACTCTGTTTTCCAGCCTTGTTTGGTCCATAAAGAAGGGGAAAAAGTTGATTACGAAAACATCCATACCTTCTTCATCCGAACTCCAAATGATGCACTATTTGTGGCCACGCAATGCTAACTCAACGAACCCGTGGAATTTTCATGAGATGGAGATGAAATGTGAATTGACTAAAATGCCCTTGAAGTAGCATCTAGTGACGGAACTTCTCCAAAATGCAACAGATCCTCACTTTTAGCATTCCAATACCTACAAAAGCACAATTAACCCCTGCAAAGCATGTATATATCCAAATCCAAGGTTGTCTGGTTAATGAGCATAAATATAGGCATTAAGGACCATAAAAGTGCTAGAATGCATAAAGATAACGGGCGAAAATATGCAATATTCGATACGAATCAGATACCTGTATGAACTACAAATAATTCATGGTTTGTAACTTTTTCCTATGTGTTACAAAAAAATTTAGCGATACTTTCTACTGAAATATATGGGAATATTTATAATTTTAATCATATTTCAAAAAACTATATGCCATACAAGGGGATATTTACAATCAAAACAATAATTAATGGACTTTCCCATCTACTTTAAAAATAATGAGATGATTAATAAACTCATGCCTACTGAATTTTGGACTTTGCCATCTACTCTAAAAATAATTACACTATTTGTTTTGAAACTAAACACCAAATGTACAAAATCTAAAAAGTATAGATGTGAAAATGGAGAAAGTGTAAACTCATTATCACATCAACAAATTTTATTTTGTGATGCATGTTTGAGATTTGATTTGAAAAGAATCTCTGATGCATCCATATATTGAAAATAAATAAGTATATGAAAAGGAAATATGTTAAGGCATACAACAACTCTCTAATACGACCATGCTTAATGATTATGAAGCAAGTGAGATAAATATATGAGAAGATTTTGTGAAGGCGACCTTCTACACGTATAAGGTCTCTTAGATGATCATTTTTTCCAACAATCTAAACATTTAAAGATATTATGGTATGAAATATTATTATTTTTAATGCTCGTATAAAAATTATAAATAGTGCCACGTAAAATTCATGATTTATAGTAGATGGTTGTATTGGAGATTTTTTTAAACTTTATCGTTTATAAAGAATATTTATGTTCCATGTATGATTCAAGTCTCTAAACTTTATGATATGTCCATATCATGATCTAAATATTATTTTCATTGAAGATGCTATAAGGCCATCTCCAATAGCTAGGTTAACAAATATCAAATGTAACATTTTTAATTCAAATTTACTTTGGGTTGCTCTAATTGGTATGACATTTTGCCTATGGGCCCATATAAATGGGAAATTGGGTTGCAAAATGATTATATCTCCTAAGATCCAGTGCTAATTAGATTGGACACAACATCTATATCATCATGAAACCTTGTGTGGAATATATAATTTTATGTGCCTAAAAGGTATAAGTCAAATACTCTTTGATTATGTTTGTGTTTGCAACTTGGCTTGTGTGATTATCCATATGAGATTTGTAAATTCTGTACACTTAATATTGGCATCGTCTGTGGGAAACAGGTTTTCTAGATCTAACTAGCCAATGTCTGAGATCGTAACATCAACCCATGGGCAACATCTAGGAATAAAACCCTCATTCACATGATATAAAAGAGAACAACTACATTTCACTATCATCATGGCGGATAGCGTATGTAGTGCATTCCATTTATGATTTATGCATATAAAAGCATTTTTGAGAAATAAAGGGTTTCTCAACAACGACGGGAAGATAATAATTATCTCCAACATTATTGGGAGAAAGTCGAACGCAAACTCTGGATTTATAAATGTAAGGACCAAGATATTGTTCAAACTCATATATCCCATGTGAGTAAGAGTCAGAACCAAGAAAGTGGCGAACAACATCGTAGCGAGACACCCTTACAAGAACAAAACTCGTGTCAAGTACCCAATATGAGAGAAAAGAAAAGGAAGTGATGTGTTATACCATAAATATAGGACACCTCGTGGGCCTCTTAAGAGGTGACGCGTGTCCTCATTAAGGCTCGAAAGAGAGATTGGCTGTTAGGAGTAATGAAATCGGCTCAGGCATAAATGTGTTTGGACCAGTAATGTAACATACTGAATCATTTTTGATAAGGTATTAGTTGACAATGTTACTAAATCACATCGACGTTAGCCTTGCCACAGCTAGATCACGTGAGGGTATAACAACAGTCAGATTTATCATACTTGCGCACGTGAGGAAGTTACATAAAATTCCACATTTATTGTGCTGCAATAAACTCATCATTATTTGTCCCCTAGAATGTAAAAGGTGTAATTTCTTGACTTGTAAAGGCACTCCACCTGTCCCACTATATTCTCTCTCTATTAACTACCTACAAATAGATTTTAATCCCATAAAATAAAGGATCTAAAATTATTCTACTAGACGGCTATAGACAAACCTTAGGGAGAGAACTCACGAAGCTGGCTATTGCCTGGTGAAATACATAGAATCAACACTGCACCTGTGGAGGTAGGTACCATATTAGGCCGAACCACGTAAATCCCTGGTTTCTTTCTTTGTGTCTCATCTCACTCTGTTCCTCCTAAATTAGTAATTCTGTAGTTATAATTTCGTATTTGTTATTAATTATAATTAGAATTTCACAGCTAAGACCATAAACCCATATACCAATTTTATACGATAACAGATTGGCTCCGTTTGTGGGAAATTCGATAAGACATTGTTGTTTCCTATCATCCGTAATCCTGAAACACTTTTCCCTTTTTTTTAATGATTATCTTGCAAGTTCTGAGAAATGGATGATAACACAGAGAGCAGTCATCCAGTAAAAACATATCCACCCTCCATGCCCGTGGGGGTGGAGACCTACAAGGAATTTTGAAGAACTTGGAAAAGGTCCAAGAGGCAATGCAAGAAAGCATAAAGTAGTTAATGCAGACACTTCAGGCTAGACATAGTAGGTCTGAGGAGGATCCTTTTACCCTAGTCAAAAGAGGAACCTCCAAAAGGAGAGGAGAAATGCTACCCCCAGCCCCATATAGAGGCAGGAGGCGCGCTTATAGAGCTCAATCTCTAGAGAACCTAAGGATATTAAACCTGGGTCACTAAATGGAAAGAGTACATCCAGACACTCTAGTTACAAGAAGACGGGTCATATCTCCTCGGGGCCACTTCCTCCGTCTAAAGAACTGGGTATGACGATGATTAATATTTCTCCAAGGAGAGGCCTAGTCTATTAGAAAGGCTGAGTAGAGGGTAAGCGTTTGATAATTTGGGACCACATAAAATAAGGGGCCAACAATAAGTAGGTCCTAGAGAGTGCAATGAGCGTCGAGAAGAATCAGCTCGATCTGATAAAATAATGCTCGGTTAGGTCCAGAAGGAACATGAGGAGATTGACCCAAGCCAAGCAGACTTCTAATGAAGAGAGCTCATTTGAAAGTCGAGGTTGATCAGTCAAGACAGTCGCAAATAAAGTTGAGCAAGCCCTAGAATGGATCTATCCAACGGTTGGAGGATCGTTTGGGAAAAATTGCTAAGTCCAAGAACTAATTTCACAGAGACTTTATAAAAGGATCCCCTTTCACCCCAACGATTATGGGTTATCCAACACCTGTGAAATTCTAACCAACGGTCATTATGCCAAGGTATAATGGCAAAATCGATCCAATATTGCACATAGAGAAGTATCAAGTTGTTATCAGTTTTGAATGAAATGTGTTGCCTAGCTCCAGCACGATCACGGGATCAATATAAATTTGGTATAACAATTTACCACGCGGGTAAATTTCCAGCTTTCGCCAATTGGTCTATCTCTTTATCAGCAATTTCTAAAAAAATGGCCTACTTCAACGAAGCCAAGGCTTGCACTCATATTAGGAAGATCAATCTGATAGGATGCGTGGGTACCTATCCGAGGAAAGTAAATAAAGATCGCCTTAGTGTGGTATTTTCCTAATATGATTTATTTGGCGTCTTGTACCTCCCTCTGGTCGTTAAATTAGCAAGGATCCTCATCGATAATAGCGGCTCAGCGGACGTAATGTTCCATAATTGCTTCAGAAGCCTGAGACTTAGGGATAACAAATTAGCAACCTACCATCGTCCACTGATTGATTTCTCAGGTGAAAGTGTGTACCCTAGGCACGGTTAAATTGGAGGTTATAGTATGTACCTGGCCAACCTACCGAATATAAAATGTACATTTCTTCATCCTAGATAAAGATGTTCACTCTACGTATAACATCATACTCGGCAGAGTATGGCTGAAGAAATTCGAGGTCGTTCCTTCTATAGTTCACCAATGCTTGCAGTTTCCTACCCATTATGGAGTTGGTATAGTCAAGGGAAACCAAATAGAAGCCAAAGAATGCTGTTACACCTCGGCCAACCAGGAAGAGCGAAAGAACTTAACGACGACCTACCAGATTAAAATAATAGATCCACGAGATGAGGAAAAGTTGGTCATGGGGTAGGTTATTAAAGAAATCGAGTCCATTATTCTTGATCACAAGCACCTAGAGAAGACCGTTCTGATCGGCTCATCATTGGAGCCTAAACTCAAGAAAGGTATGATCGATTTTCTCAGACAACGAAAAAGTGTGTTTGCTTGGAGCCATGAAGACATATCGGGAATTGATCCAGATTTCATATGTCATGAGTTGAGTATAATCAAAGGGCCAAATAATTCAAATAGAAGCGATGAGTCTTTAATTAGGAAAAGAACATGGCAGTGTAAGAGGAAGCCCATAAATTGCAAAAAGCCAATTTCATAAAGGACGTTAAGTATCCAAAGTGGCTCTCCCATGTGGTAATGGTCCAGAAGATGAATAACAAGTGGGGGATGTGTCTGGATTTCACTAAATTAAACAAATCATATACTAAAGATCATTACCCACTACCCAGGATTGATGAGTTAGTCGATGCCACCTCAGTACACGTGCCACTCAGCATTATGGAATTTTACTCAGGGTACAATCAAATCAAAATAAAGCCGAAGGATCTGGGGAAAACGTTATTCATCACCAGCAGAGGCATTTAATGCTATAACATTATGCATTTTGGATTCAAAAATGCTGGGGCGACATATCATATAATGGTGAACAAAGTGTTTGAAGAGAAGATCGAAAAGGACATGAAGGTGTATGTCGACGATAAGCTCATGGAAAGCAAAAAAGGTCGCCAACCACGTTAAAGACTTGCAATAAACCTTTGACCAGTTAGAGAAACACAAGATGAAGCTTAACCAGGAGAAAGTGTGTCTTTGGGGCGAAGGGAGGGATATTACTAGGCTTCATTATCAGCTGAAAAGGAATCGAAGCCAATCTCGATAAGATTCAGGTGTTAATAGGACGCGTGGAAGCACGTAATAGGTTTGTTTTTAGAGCAACTGATAAATATCTTCCATTATTTTACGTGTTAAGAAAAACTTTTAAGTGGAATGACAAATGTGAAACCGCATTCCTGGAGTTAAAACGGTACTTGGGATCTGCAGCACTACTATCAAGGCCATTTTTGGAGGAGAAACTCTATATTTATTTAGTTGTATTAGAATCTGTAGTTAATTCAGCTCTGGTATGACAAAGGAAGGAGTACAAAGACCTATCTACTATATAAGAAAATCATACAATATAGAAGAAGACGGTATCCCATGCTAAAAAAGTTTGCTCTTGCACTGATTGAAGCATCTAGGAGAATGAAGACACATTTTCAAGCCCACATTATCGTCGTCTATACGGACCTTCCTCTACGACAAGTCCTTCATAAACCTGAAAAAACTGAAAGACTCATGGTTTAGTCAGTGGAGCGAGGAAAATATAACATTCAGTAAGAGCCAGGGACTACGATCAAAGACCAAGCCGTAGCAGATTTTAGGGCTGAATTTACTTATGAGGTATAACCAACCGAACAGATTTATTCAAAAAAATAGCTTAAAAATCATGGCAAAGCAGACTTCTAAGCAAGAAATATCAACGCCAAATCGAACAGAGCATACTACTTCGAAAGAAAGCTCAAAAGTCCAACCAGACGAGCAGACTCCTACGGGATATTGCCAGAACACTTAGTTATCTGACCAGACGTTCTAAAATCGTTAACCAAATGAGAAGAACTTGCTCGTGACTTAAAGTAAATTAAAAAGATTTTCAGACATGGAGAGTTAATTATGAGGAAGTTTGAAAAAGATCTTCCTGTGTGGAAAATGTTTATGGATGGCTCATCCTGCACCACTTGAAATGGAGAAGGTTTGATAATCACGACACTAGATGATATTGATGTGGAATTTTCCCTTAGGTTCTAATTTTAAGCCTCCAATAATGAGGCAGAATACGAGGTGCTTCTAGCAGGATTTGGGCTAGCTTCATCACTCGGCACTGAGCAGATTCAGGTACAATGTGATTCATGATTGGTGGTTAATCAATTATTGGGAATATATAAGGCAAGAGAGGAATCTATGATCGAGTATTTGGACAAGACGAAGTGGTGATTTTTGAAATTCCTGGGGTCCCCGTAGTAGAAAATGTCCGAGCAGATACAATTGCCCGATTCGCGTCGGCCACAAGAATAATTTTATGAAGAACCGTCCCAATGAAGATTCTCATGCATAGCAACACTAATGAAGAGATAATGAACATCGTGGAAATAGAACTCGACCATCTTGAATGGATCCGATATGAGCTTATTGATAGGCAGGGTTTCACCGTAGCGCGAGAGTCACCTACGCGCCGGTCGTTTAATGTTCGGCTCACCTGAACTATACAAAAACCTAAACTACGACTACACTCAACGGGTGAGTATAGCGGTAAGTCGGGTATCGAAAATCCACAGAGACAAGTTTCTAGAATTTAAGTGATTTAATAATCCAAAATAAAAGTGTAAAAGATGATTAGAAACTAAAAAGGAAAAGATGCATAAAAGGAAAAGATTAATCTAGGCGAGTGTATTTAAACTAGATTAACAAAGCGATAAAACTATAGGTTGTGTCGAATATCCCTCACCCGAGTTAATTAGTATAAAATGGTTACATGGGTCGACGAGTTATTAAGAACGCATCTCGTTTCGACGGTTAATTAAATCAATGGTTGTTACGCCCTAAATCATCATAAAAGCCTAATAAGATTTTGGCATCAATAAATATCCCAGAAATTACGCGCGAAAGGTCGTAAGCACGGGACATACATAATATGCCCTGTCAAATCTCCTAGGCGTAATAACTAGGACAACAGACTCGAAATAGACCCGTAAACTCCATCACCAAAGCAAAGCAACGCGTCAACTCGAGTGAGTTCAATTCAAACACAACCTAATTTAAGTTACCTAGAAAGCATATTAAAAACGCGATAAATGGAAAGCGGTAAATAAACACGGTAAAATTACACTACAAAGCAAGTAATCAAAGCATGTAAATAAAGCAAGAAAACCTAAATTAGAAAGCTTGTAAATTAACTAGAAAGCAAGAAATGAAGAAATACAAACTATATTAAGGGTAGGGGAGATGAATAGTCAACTTACAATCCAAATGGGGTGTCAAACCAAAGAGAAATGAAGAAGAACCAAGAAAAAGACCCAAAACCCTAAGCTAAACTAACCTAAATTCATGTATATACTGCTATATGTTCTTATTAAAACAAAATTTGTATTTATAGTAAGTTAGAATAAAAGAAAATAAAAGAAAATATCTGCTGAAAAACAGGGGATCGATTGATCGACCCTTTTGGTCGATTGATCGATCAAGGCCAAAAATCGACAATTTATAAAGGTCGATCGATCGACCACAAGTGTCGATCGATCGATCAAGCAGGTCAGAATGCAGCAGCAGCACACTGCGTCTTTTCTTCTCCTCTTTTGCTTTCCTTATTTTTCCTCCGCTGAAATCGCCGTAACTTCTTCGTTACGAATCGGAATCGCGCACCGTTCACAGCCACGTGAAGCTAGCGAGGAGGGCTACAACTTTCGTGAGATGTCAGGCCAGGTAACCAATCTGTGAAAAGACTAAAATGCCCTTGAACGTGCGATTGCGTACGGAACTTCATCGGAATACGTCCGAACTCCATACTTCGTACCTAAACACCTACAAAAGCCCAATTATACCTCATATAGCATGTTATCAATACAAACCGAGGTTGTCTGGTTAACGGGCTTCAATATAGAGATTAAGGCACCCGAGGGGGCTAAAATGCGTAGGTTCGGAGGATGAAATATGCGATATTTGCGTATTATCACACCCCCTAACTTACACATTGCTAGTCCCTAGCAATGAAATAGGATGCAACAAGAACTACAAGCAAACCAAAAGCAGGAGACAGTACAAAAGTATGGTATAAAAGCAAAAGGCCACTTTTTGCGGGCGATTCGATTGCATTTAGTGTATGCAATAAGCCGTTAAACCCCTAGGTCACCCTAGTGGACGAGTGTCATCTCGTGACGGTTTTCAGGGATGGTACCCATAAACATCCCATGGTTTCCTCAAAATATGCTCAACCCAATATGCGACAAGCCCAACAAAAGCGAAAAGGATTTCATACACATTATTAGCACATTGAATGAATTCAAACAAAAGTCCAAATCATTAACATTATAGAATGCACCTCATAGAATTGAAACCTTAAAATGTGGGAGGGGGACGAGCACATGCAAAGTGTGATTTAGCGAAAAACTTATATAAATCGGATAAACATTAAAGGAAGCATATATTCAATCCTCACGGGAATTACACGCATCAAGCGAATTCACTCGAAACAGGGAGGTAACACACGGAACATGCGAGAATAAAGAGTAAATGTAAATGGAAACTAGGCCGCACACATGTCACAATGAAGAACACTATATAGGAAATAAAAACTTGTAATCTCAATGAAAGATACCGCACACTAAAAGAGGCAAAATGCATTTTCACAGATTATCGCAACTGTTATGACTTTTAAATTACATCAACCTAAGATCACATAGGACTTTAATAGGGTTGTAATATAGGTTAGGCTATGGTGTGAAACGAAGAAATGTATGTACGGATTCAAAGTGTTCGGAATGAAAACTCAGGATAATGGGATAATGTGAGCAATATCAAAATTGGAAAAATAAGTTCCAAAACGGCATTAGATATATCATCGGGGAGAGTAATCAAAGCTTATTGAACTATATACAACATATACAACTTTCTCTTTCTCTTTCTTTTCTTCTTTTTCTCATATTTTCTTTTGTTTTCTTTTGCTTTTTGCTTTCTCTTTTTTCACTATTTTCACTACTTTCTTTTCTTTACTTATCAAACTCTCATATACCTAAATTGCAACCGACATCATAACAACATCATTAAATCCCAAGTGACATTCCAAACAAAGGTATGGAAAGTGTATGTATGGTATAAAACTCAAATGTAGAGTTGGTTATGGGAATGGGATATGAAATGAAAGGCTATAGTTAGGCTCAAATGGGTTAACAAGGGTAAACATATAAGGGTGAGGTCAAGGCTAATATGGGTGATATATCAAAGAGGGCCTATGATCATTTCACAAAGTTTACGAAATTCTCGAATCAAAACAATATATGAAAATCATGATCAAGTAACACATTTCAAGTATGAACTCAATTAATGAACGGTCAAATGAAAGAATAATGAGATTACTAACGAATTCAATGTTTTCAATGAGAAAAGAATAGTGTATACCACTCACAAACGACGAAAGGTACAAAGCTTACTCGATGTAAGTATATACAATGCAACAAAAGATTACCGAGTTATAAAAATCTTAAACCAAATCAATATAGCAATAAAAGTGCATGTGCTCATGGGATTAAAGTTTAATTCGTGAAGTTATTCATAATATCAATAAGTGAGACTAAAGTCTAATAACTTTTAAAATCGAGAACATGCATCATTGGGTTGTCTATTGGATCGGGCAATTATTGAAATTTATCATCAGAAACAAAGGCAAAAAGCCCAAAAAGGGAGAAAAAAGAAAGAAAATCTTTTTAAAATTTTTTTTGCTTTTTTTTAAGAAAAGCATACTAAGTAACTAACATGTGAGCAAAAACATGGACTAAAATAAGAAATGGATAGAATATCCCACACCCCCTAACTTAAAACTTGACATTGTCCTCAATGTGAATTAAGAACCAAGTTAAGAGAGGAAAAGAGCGATATTACCCAAAAGTGGAGCGATCCCCATAAGAATAAGTCCAAAGAATCTACAAAACAAGTTAGTACCGAGCATAGAAAAAACAAATAACAAAAAGTTAACTAATTACACTAAACTAGAATAAAAAGAAAGAAAGAATAAAAATCTAACTATATACAACCTACTATTTAGGCTTCACACTAACTGTACACTAGAAGTCTAAATAGGTGTGGGTCCACCATGAAAATGATTTGACTTTGGAGGATAATCTGTGTACCCTCACATACAAGCATGCCCTCCAAAAAATATGAATTCCATTTGCACAACGGAAGGCATGTGTATGGCGGAAGAAATGAACCATCGCCAATTAAAAGTTTTGGAGGGACGATGGGGGGTTTGGATTGAACGGGTGACAAAAACAAGTGGGGACCGAGAAAAGCCGAATATCATCCCAATGATTTTGAAGTTGGAATGGGAGGCGGCGAACACAAAGGCAAAGATGCGATTGTGGAGGGCGACTCGAGCAAGTACTCCTCATCGGCGATAGGGTTTAAAACATTAAAGTTTGAAACCGAATCATCGGGTACTTGCTCCGGTGGGATAATAGAGAATGAAAATGGTGATGAATGAAATTCAAACTCATTAGAAGAACCATCATCATCGCATGAAGTTTGAGTTTCGAATGAAATAATATCATTTTCAATGAAATGTTCTTCTTTGGGGGCCAAAGAAGAAATCATTTCATTGCAAATAGATATTACGTCATTTTCATCCTCACTTTCAATATCTATTACGCGATGGGCAAAGTATAGAATGATTTGTTCCAAAGTAGGCACAAGTACCTCATTTGGTTCAAAACATTCATCGACCTCGAAAGTCTCAGAAGCAAAATCGTCGTCGGACTCAAATAATAAATCCAACTCATGTTCCCACGAACGATTTTCTTCCCGATAACGAGTTTCAAGTTTCTCATTCTCATACATACGCAAACCCTCACCGAATGTCATAGGTCGAGGTGCGGATGCATGAAAATGGGAACTTTGAAAGTTGTCATCAGACTTAAACGAAAACTCATTATTATAGGAATTTTGAAATCTATTCGAATTCGTTTCAAAATTCCTATTATAAGGAGGTAAAGGCCCAAAATCATTATCAGCATCATCAAAATTCCAATAACCTAAGTTTTGACTTTCGTTATACTCGTCCAAAGTCATATTTGAATTTGTTTTACTTTGGAATGCTAAGTAGTCACCGAAAGTCATAGGCCTAGAATTTTGAGAATTATAACAAGGATTACCGAAAGAATTGGAATAAGATATGCTTACCCCGAAAATGGCGCAAGTGGCGAATTCCACAAAATAGGTGCGCGCGGGAAATTCGAGCGTTTCTAAGTGCTCAAATGTGGAAGTCCTGTAAAAAGTTAGCAAATAACACAAATAGAAAGAAAATACTATGAAATACAAAATCAAATAAAGTCTAAAACAAACTCATCCCCGGCAACGGCGCCATTTGATAAGCAGGGTTTCGCCGCGGCGCTAGAGTCACCTACGCGCCAGTCGTTTAATGTTTGGCTCACCTGAACTATACAAAAACCTAAACTATGACTACACTCAACGGGTGAGTATAGCGGTAAGTCGGGTATCGAAAATCCACAGAGACAAGTTGCTAGAATTTAAGTGATTTAATAATCCAAAATAAAAGTGTAAAAGATGATTAGAAACTAAAAAGGAAAAGATGCATAAAAGGAAAAGATTAATCTAGGAGAGTGTATTTAAACTAGATTAACAAAGCGGTAAAACTATAGGTTGTGTCGAATATCCCTCACCCAAGTTAATTAGTATAAAATGGTTACATGGGTCGGCGAGTTATTAAGAACGCATCTCGTTTCGACAGTTAATTAAATCAAGGGTTGTTACGCCCTAAATCATCATAAAAGCCTAATAAGATTTTGGCGTTAATAAATATCCCAGAAATTACGCGCGAAAGGTCGTAAGCACGAGACATACATGATATGCCCCGTCAAATCTCCTAGGCGTAATAACTAGGACAACACACTCGAAATAGACCCGTAAACTACATCACCAAAGCAAAGCAACGCGTCAACTCGAGTGAGTTCAATTCAAACACAACCTAATTTAAGTTACCTAGAAAGCATGTTAAAAACGCGATAAATGGAAAGCGGTAAATAAACACGGTAAAATTACACTACAAAGCAAGTAATCAAAGCATGTAAATAAAGCAAGAAAACCTAAATTAGAAAGCTTATAAATTAACTAAAAAGCAAGAAATGAAGAAATACAACCTATATTAATGGTAGGGGAGATGAATAGTCAACTTACAATCCAAATGGGGTGTCAAACCAAAGAGAAATGAAGAAGAACCAAGCAAAAACCCCAAAACCTTAAGCTAAACTAACCTAAAATCGTGTATATACTGCTATATGTTCTTATTACAACAAAAATTGTATTTATAGTAAGTTAGAATAAAAGAAAAGAAGAAAGAAAATATCTGGTGAAAAACAGGGGATCGATCAATCGACCCCTTTGGTCGATCGATCGATCAAGGCCAAAAATCGACAATTCGGAAAGGTCAATCGATCGACCATAAGTGTCGATCGATCGATCAAGCAGGTCAGAATGCAGCAGCAGCACACTGCATCTTTTCTTCTCCTCTTTTGCTTTCCTTATTTTTCCTCCGCTGAAATCGTCGTAACTTCTTCATTACGAATCGAAATCACGCACCGTTCGCGATCACACGAAGCTAGCGAAGAGGGATACAACTTTCGTGAGATGTCTGGCCAGGTACCCAAGCTGTGAAAAGACTAAAATGCCCTTGAACGTGCGATTGTGTACGAAACTTCACCGGAATGCGTCTGAACTCCATACTTCGTACATAAATACCTACAAAAGCCCAATTATACCTCATATAGCATGTTATCAATATAAACCAAGGTTGTCTGGTTAACGGGCTTAAATATAGAGATTAAGGCACCCGATGGGGCTAAAATGCGTAGGTTCGGAGGATGAAATACGCGATATTTACGTATTATCACTTATATAGAGACAAATATTGTACCAAATGAACCAAAAAGAAGTAAGAAAACTTCGTCACAAGGTAGCAAGCTATATCTTACAAGGGGGAATTATGTTCAGGAGATGATATATTATCTCATTACTGTGACGTGTTCATTCTATCGAAGTAAATGATCTAATTAAATAAGTACACGGAGGATATTATGAAGCACATATAGTAAGGAGATCATTACTAAAGCAGGTGTCTACACAGGGCTATTACTGGCCCACTATGAAAGTGGATTGCACTCATTATGCCCGGAAGTGGGATAAATACCAAAAATCTACCATTATCCATCAAACTCTCGAAGCTTCGCTTACACTGATCACCCCACCTTAGTTATTCGTAATTTTGGGGATATATCTGGTCGGCCCCTTACCAAAAACTAGAGGAAGGTCCAAGTATCTAGTGATTTCAGTGGATTATTTCACCAAATGGGTGGAGGTTGAACCCCTAGTTAAGATGCCATATGAAAAAGGGTCTTCCAATTCATTTGGAAGAACATTATCTGACGATATGGAATGCCATATGCTTTCATCACCAACCATGGCACTTAGTTTGATAATTAGGAGTTCGAGGATTATTATGCACGCTCTATGATACAGAAGTTGCACTCTGCACCAGGCCATTTGTAGTGCAACAGACAAACTGAGATAACTAATAAAAATTTATTGGATGGGATGAAGAAATTACTGGATGATGCGAAGGGGAACTGGATCAATGAACTGTAGAGTGTTCTCTGGGATTATAGGATAGCTCATCGGACAACAACAGATGAAACCCCATATATGTTGGCCTTTGGTACAGAGACAGTGGTACTAATTGAAATCGTCATACCTAGTCACTGTGTCCTCAACTTCAACGCACTATGAAGTGCCTTGATGGGGAGATTGGATCTTGACTTAGTAGAGGAAGTAAGAGAAAATGCAGCACTCAAAGTAGCATCTTACTAGCAAAGAATTGAAGTCGAGCAGTTTAAAAGAGGGTGACTATGCCCTGAAAAAGGTCATCCAAAAGGAAAACAAACCGGAACCCAACTGGCATAGCCCCTTATCGTATCTCAAGCGTCACCTGGGCGGGAACATATAAGATTGAAACCGTAAAACGGGAGTTGTTCAAGAATCCATGGAACATAGAGCACCTGAGAAAGTATTACGAGTAATGTATTGAAAAGTTTTTCTACAGTATGTAATTTCTGTTCACAATAAATAAAAGTTCCATTCTGCTTCTAGAATACAGTCTCTTATTTTTGTTTCTTTATTTTAGGAGCATGGGATATGTATATCTTAACATCAATATCATCATTATCAATGCGATCACCAATCTTATGTGCAATCCCATCTTAGGACAAATTACGAACAAAAGGTATTAATATGATATTTAAAAAGTTCATGTCTTGCTTTATTTACAGACAAGTCACAAACAAGGTGTTTAACTTCATGCACGATCTTGTCTTAGGACAGATCGTGAATAAGAATTCTTACTAAGTAAGGGGAATCCATGCCTTATGGACGGCCAAATCCGACCATAACCCAATACAAGGATAGATCTTAATAAACTTAGTCAACTCAGATAACTAGTGTTGACACATAGTCTGAACAACGAGTTCCATTCATACGCCTAATAAGCTGGCATAAACATTGGTAGAAACTAAGTTAGGATAAATCTGGTTCGTCCAAAAATGGGTAGCTAATAAGGTAAATCAAGTTTGTAAAAAGATGACCACATGATTGTAAGATTAAACGATTAGAAAACCTATCCCAAATACTAAAGCAATTAGTAAGTTAAAATGGCAAACAAGAAAAATGTTATTATTAAGCCCATAAAACTAACTCAACTGATGAAGCACACAACCATATTTACTTGTGAAAAATATATTTAAGGCACAATGATCCAAACAAGAGCATCAAAATTTTTGTATTGATATGCAATAAGTACAAACATGAAGAGGGCATTGATTAGTTACAACAAAAGGAAAGTACAATAATGTTCGTCAAAAAATTATAAGAAGATCAAAGTAGAAGCTAAAAACATAGAAAAAATTAAGCCTCGGAAATTTGATCATCTGCATCTTTCACAGGAGGAGGATTGGAGGTACTGGCATGGTTGGCAGCATTCTCAACTTACTCATCCTCGATGTATTTAGTAGCTACCTCAACTACCATCGCCTCTCGTTCAACATACAAAGCCTTGGCTTCATCATCATCACATTCCCACACTTGAACTGTCTATGTAATATCGGGGAAGTGCATGATGATCGTCTTTTTTAGTTCATCATAGCCCTCTATAAATATAGTCACCAGGTCGATGTTATATTCACCTGAGCTATTGAACTTCCTCACTTCTTCCTCCTTAGCACTAGCAAGGGCAGAGGTGGATTTATCCAAAGCCTCGATAACTCTTTTCCAGTACTCTAACCCCTTGGCAATCACTTCCTCAGAAGGATGGAGCTTCGTTGGGTTAGTTTGCATCGACTCTTTCAGCTTCTTATCTTCCTCCTCCATCGACTCAAAAGGCTCACATTGGCTACCAGCTGATCGCCCTTCTCCTTCATCTCTGAACAAACCTTATCGTAGTGAGTCTTATAATCTTTGAGCTCAGTATATAAGGTCTAGTAGTGGCTAAGGAAATCATTGTGTTCCTCCTTCAGTTCGTCGTACACATTCTGGTATAATGCCACTTACTCCCGCATGATGGTGGCACCTATAGTACCCTGAAACGAAGAGGTAAGCATAAGAATAAGGTACAAAATGGATAAATTAGAAATTTAAGAGTTTAACACATAACTTACCACCATCATACTATATTGGGTTATGGTCCAGAGCTCGTCACCATTGAACTGACGGAGGTATTATAAGTCATGGGCATAGTCGTGATATCTAAGCACATTAGAAGCATTCTCTTTATGGTAGAGTATGGATTCCTTCTCACTCCCTAATTTTTCCCTAGTCACTGTATGCTCAATATCCCAGGTAAATGGATCCACTTCTCCATAGGGGTTAGAAGACCCAGCACCCTGTATTAGCCGACGAGCGGGGTACCCCAAGGATTTGGACTTTTTCTCCCCTGGCTCTAGTCCTTTGCTAATTGGGGTTGAGAGCAGGAATTGGATTGTCCACAGTCCTCTTTTGATGGCGAAATAGCCCATCCTCAAAGGCAATAGTCTTATCTTACCCTCAGCCTTAGTAGCAGTAGTAGTAGCAGCATCGTCTTTCTTTTTGGTAGCTTGTTCAGCATTTTTCCTAGCCTCTGTGTTGGCCCTCTTTATATCTTTAACCTTTTTCTTCTCCTTGATCTCGACAAGATCAAGATCTCTCTTTTTCTTGGAGTTATCCTCTAACTTCCTCTTTCTTGTAATTCCCATTGTTGCACGATTAAAAGTGGGATGTGCCATGGAATTCGCTGGTTCAGGTGAAGGGGAAGAAGAATTTGCATGGAAGAAAATATGATCAGAGTTTTTGGAATAAGAATCAATCAAGTAAAAGTGATCATCCAAAATAACCACAAGCTGGAAATCATACCTACTATGATCTCTTCTTCGGTAAAGTACCCGTGAGCTCCTTAGTGATGCCAAGTCTATCTGCTCATCTTCAAGAGGAAAACCACTTGGAGGAAGATAATACCCACAGTCGATAAACTTTTGGATAGAGAACAGCTTTTCTAACTCCATTAGATTTAGGATACATTTGGTTCTAACCAACTCTTTTAAGGTAGGAGGAAGTCTTGGAGTTTTCTTGATTGTAAAAGGATAAAAATAAATTATGGTCAGTAGACATTAACAAAAATGAGTATATCAAAGCAGAATATTATAAATATACCAATATTGTGGGGGGAACAAAAATTGTAAGGAATACTACACGATATATTCCTCTCATCAGATCAGAACTCCCACTCGCTCCTTATGAAAACATATTAGGTTTTCCAACTATGATTGCTCGTCTGCATGATCTGCACCATCTTCTAGTCATATTTTCGAGGAAAAAAAATAATAATATCTATTTGTTTTGGCATTGTCCTTTATGTCATACACCCACCTGAATATATCCCCCATCAGGTCAAACCCTATATTACTATTCTAATATTCTATAGACCTAAGGATGTACATATAAGTGTTGGGGGGAGCTGAGTAGGATCCACTATATAACCCTTCATAATGGATGTTATGATAGGGTGAAGAGGAAGCCAAAATCTTACCTACAATGCCTATACGGGGAAGCAAATCTCTTCGGTGTTAGGCAGACCATCAACCTGCTCATCATAATATGGAAACTGCATGAATACATTAGAAGGGATGTTATATTTATCCCTGAAACCTTTAAGATCCTCCTCTAAGATATCACAACCATGGTTTAAAGCATCTCTAGTGGTTGGATCCCAATCGTCAAAGGCCCTTAAAGTACCCTCATCAGTGAGGGGTACCACAATAGGAGATGTGGAGGCCATCTGATCGTTAGGAGCAGTACGAGGGGGAAGGATCTAAATCCCCTATAGACATAAATATAAAGTTAACTAACTTATCCCCATTGTGAAGATTATCCACTGTTGGGGTATTTGTAGTAGGGGAAAACTCAGGTTCCACTACTGGGGGTTATTAAGCAAACCCTATGGATGAAGGTACTGTATGAGTATACTTAAGATATCCAGGCTTGTCTTTCAGTCAAATGACCTGAACAGGAGTAAGGAACCTAAAAACCAACTTTCATCCAATAAATCAACAACTACCAGCCAACAAAGCAACAACAAAAAAGAAATTATGCGGAATTGACTAAAACTGTGAAGGTTTCTGTGAAAAAGCCCTAAAAGCGAAGAAATAAGAGATGGCGAATCTAGAAACCCTAATAAAGGATCGAAGTTAGACCAGAACATCGTATCTTTGATTCGAAGCAAGAAAACCTGAAGAAAGCCATGAATAATGGTAGAAATTGAGAGTTTTCTGGAAAAAGATGAAGAAATGTTGAAAGGATTTTTAATGTCTCTCTATAAACGCTTACTTTGGATGAAAACGGCTGGTAAAAAGGCAAAGGGTTAGATGGAGAGGGTATTTATACTTTTTAAATGGTAGTAATCATTAATTTCGAAGGGGGCGGTGCATGATGTCATGCTTTGGAAACATAAGGGACGTTTAGAGGTTAACACGCGCCACCCCAAGCACGCGCATCATAATAACGCGTGACATGCTTCCCCAATATTGACACACGTCCTAAACAAGCTTTGATAAAAATTCCACAAGTCAATATGGTCGTCGCACGTCGAGAAGATTCAACGACGACCAGATCCCTGAAAGTCTATCATATTCTACTTAAAAACACTTCATTTATTCCTTTGACCTAGCAACTCCTTAGAAGATTAACTACTCCAGGGAACTTGTTATCATATCAAGTCATGAATGAAATCTTGGGGAATTTTGTTATACCATAAATATAGGACACCTCGTGGCCTCTCAGGAGGCGACACGTGTCCTCATTAAGGCCAGAAAGAGAGATCGTCCTAAAATAAATATGCTTGGCCAAGAGCAATGAGATCGGCTCGGGTATAAGCGAGTTCGGACCAGTAGTGTAACAGACTGACTCATTTTTATAACGGTGTTAGTTAATAATGTTACTAAATCCCATCGACGTCGGCCTTGCTACAGCTATATCATGTGAGGGAATACCAACACTCACGTTTATCATACTTGCACAAGTGAGGAAGTTACACAATATCCTCCATTTATCGTGCTGCAACAAACTCATCATTATATGTCCCGTGGGATGTGAAAGGTGCAACTGCCTGACTTGTAAAGATGCTCCACCTATCCTGTTATATTATCTCTCTAATAACTACCTATAAATAACACTCTATCCCATAGAATAAGGGATCCGAAATTATTCTACTAGACGTCTATAGGCAAACCCTAGGGAAAGAACTCACGAAGCTTCTATTCCCAAATTTCATGGCCATTTCCTTGTGAAATACATAGAATCAACACTGAACATGTAGACGTAGGACCATATTAAGACGACCCACATAAATCCATAGTTTCTTTCTTTGTCTCTCATCTCACTCTGTTCCTCCCAAATTATCAAGTATGTAGTTATAATTTTCTTATTTGTTATTGTTTATTATTAGAATTTTTCAGTTAAGACCATAAACCCATATACCAATTTTATATGATAACAGGATGAAATATGAATATTTATTCGTTAGGAGTTGGATAAAGAGTGGCCCAAGTTGGGGATCACACCACAAAGTAAGTGACGCGAAGAGCTTTCTCCAAACAAATGAAGTCCCCCTTTTCTCATGTCTTAGAAGAGGTAGTCCTACCTAAAAGCTTCATGTCAATGTGTTTCAATGGGAAGATAGATTTCACCAACCATGTTGCCAATACCTCCAAGTTATGGACTCTTTGGAACAATAATGAGGTGTTAATGTAATGGATATTCCCATCTATCCTAAGATACATCACTTAAAATTAGTTTGAAAGCTCCCTGTTGGATCAGTAAAAAGGTTTGAAAAACTAGTCGAGTCATTTACAGCCAGTTTCATTACTATTAGTTCTCTCCAGAAGAATATGGATGCCTTACTCATGCTTAAGAAGAAATCCTAATAAGCACTTAAAGAGTATGCACGGAGTTAGTGAGAGGGTTGTAATGAAGTAGATTATTGCTCAGATCCGGATGTAGTGGCCTCTTTTAAGATCGATATGCCAAATGACTCATTATTACACCATTCACTAACTAAAAAGGAGGAAACAACGATTAATGACTTTATGTCTAGGATTGATAAGTAAAAAAATGTGGGGGACATAGTGATCAAGTAGGTAGCCAAAAAAAAGCTAGTGTCAATGGGGTAAAAATTTATAGAGTGAGGAAGAGTGCAAAATTTTAAATAATATGGACATATCGGACCCAATCAGGGGCTAATAATGGATTAACACCTTGTTTAAGGAACCAACTCACAATATAATATTTTTTATCAAATAGTTAGGATTAACTTAAGTAGCTAAAAAAGATGATCGATGACCCATCTAAGAGGAACTCAACACTAAAGTTCTCCTATCACAACGATCATGGACACAAAATTCAGAACTAAAAAACTTGAAGTCCAACCTGGAGGAGTTAGTGTAAAAAAGTCACCTTAATGATTATATAAAATGTAATATAAATAAGGATAAAGTCCCTACTAACCAAATATCGGACTATCTCAAATAATAAATAGGAAGGCACCATGTTCACCACCATTTATGGTACATATGATCCCGATAAAATAAAGGTAAATGTTGTTTATAGGGATATGACGAAGGTGATGGTTGTAGTGGAATCATTCCAAGTATACCCTTGAAACCCTACCATTGGAAAGAAAAATCGATAAAAATATGTTAATCGCACAAAGCATATCATACTCACTATAGAATATCTAGTAGGGTTTAGGACTCCTCATCACGATGCTTTGGTCATTATACTTCGTACTAGTAATTAGAAAACCGATGAAGTCCTAGTCCACCAAGGGAGTTGTTTTGAAGTTATGTACCTCAAGTTGTTTAAAAATATTAACCTACACATGAGCAGTCTTAAAAAGAATCTTATCCCGGTGTTCGATTTCATAGGGAATATAACGAAGCCCTTAGGCAAGGTCGTCATACAAGTCTGAGTAGGGGGTATCAAAACTCATTGTATTTTTGGTAGTGGACATCGATTTATCTGTATAATACCATTATAAGGACAGTATGGATCCATGCAATGAAATAAATATCATCCATTTATCATCATAAGCTCAAATGCATTACCAACTAGGGAGTAAACGGATATAGGGGAGCAATCATACATCTTCTTGACAATGCTTTATCACAACTATCCCGACTAAAGCAAAAGAAGACGAAATACAAAGTGTATGAAGTAATCACAGAGGGATATTATCCCTCAAAATAAAAACTAAAAAATGAATGACCTAGTGAGGAGGAAGCCTGAGTCTCACCATCTGACCGGGTCATATAGCCTCTGAAAGAAATAGCCTTTGACGCCAAACACCCAACAAAGTAATTCCACATTGAAAGTTTGTTGTCGATCGGAGATAATTAATATACAATTGATTTCTTGGAAATAATAGAGATGTTATTGATAAATATATCAGCATCATAAGTTTCATGTGGATCATTCCTAACCCCAAACACCCTAATGACTCATCTAACAAAGCTTAAAAAGGAAAAAACTAGCAGAAGAGGTAGTTGGGAAAATTTTAGAGGCAAATTCCATAAAAGAATTTCAATTAGCATTATGGTTATCCAATCTGGTTGTAGTGAAAAAAAGAAATGAAAAGTATAGAGTTTGTGTTGACTTCACTAACGTGGACAAGTTTTCCTTAAAGATAACTTCATCCTTTAAAAAAGATTTGATTACGTATCTTCGTTGATAACTTAATAATTTTTTCCACTTTGGTCACTGATTATAGCACTAAACTTTCATTTTGTTTCCAAGTAGTTAACACCACTGATTAATAACTAACTATTTGCTAATGTGGCATCACAATTTACTTAAAAACAAATATATAATGCCTAATTTGCTAAAAATAAAAATAAAACAAATATGTGATGTCACATTCACTTGTAATAAAAATTAAAATAAATAAATAAAAAATTGTCCTTAAACTAGCCACCACTCAACACCAACACTACACTGCCTTCTTGCAACCCATAACCATCACTCACCATTAATGCCACAATCTCAAGTCACCAATTTTTTATTCGATAATCTTCATATCAATATCCATATCCATCATCTTATGATTATTTTCTTACTCGTTTAAAGAAGAAGATTTTTTTCTCCCCAATTCCTTTTTCAACATCTCAATTTCCTTTTGTAAATTCGCATTACCAAATCAAAAATTTCCAGCCTATAATGTGTATCTTGATTGTCGAATGGTAAAATGATGGCCGGTGGAGGAATTGCTTGGAAAATTGAGAATCAAATCTAGGTATATGCTTGTTTTTCAGTGATTTTACAGTGAGATTCAGAATCTGGTGAAATTGATTCCAAAAACATAGTTAATTTGATCCTCGATTTAAATTTTCCTCTTTAAATTATTAACATAGATGTAGTTAAAGACTAAGAAACACAAACACAGTTGTTTTTTAGAATAAATCTGTAAAAATTCCCTTTCACACCACTTATAGTTCTAATCATTTACAAAATGATTATAATAAATTCAACAACTGCAAACTTCTTGAACATTGATAAGAACATGAACCAACACTGGAACAAAATTATCTACATTAGGGTTTTATTCTCGACAACGTTTTTTTTATGATTTCTAGAATTGTGATGGTGTTGTGTGGGTAGTAATGTGCTTAGTTATAAGAGATGTGATGTTTGGTAATATTATTAGGATGGTTTAAGCTCCACGTAATATTTATTACTTTCAATTTGTTTAATACAATAGGATGCCAAGTCATGGAAACAATGTTCCACGCAAATGAGTGAAGTTCAAAAAAGTGTAAATTTTACTACATAAACACGTAATGAGTCCTTCTCAAAATAGAGCAACTCGTGGATGCCATGACAATCCACTAGAGAATAATATTCCTAGACGCATATTTGGGGTATACCATACTGTGTTGTTTGGATCCAATCTAGAAAATTACTCCTTCATCGCAACCCTCATAATTTATTATTACAGTTTTTTGCCTTTATGGGTTTTAAAAACGTAGGATCAACTTACCAAAGGCTAGTGAATAAATTTTCAAGGAGTAGTTAGGGAAAGCTATGGATGAATACATAGATGATATGTTGATTAATAGGAAAAGGATGGGATAATACAATGCCTTAGAGTCCTCTTTTAGGGTACGAGCGATAAGTTCCTCAGAAATCTTATTAGATGATGGGTGATTGAATCTAACCCTAATTGGACTCAAGCCGTATGCATAATTCAACCATGCACAACCACGAGGGAGGTCTAGAAGCTCACCGAAATGATAGTGAACCTTAATTGATTCGTCTTAATATATTTTGATTAAATTTGACTTTTTTCATGTCCTAAGGAAGGAGAGAAAGAAATATGGAATAAGGAAAGGGTCATAAAACTAGAAGAAATCAAAGACTACTTGGGAGCTCCACCTTTTTGTAAAGATTCTTGAGTAAAAACAACTCGTGTACTTATACTTAGTTGTATCCAACCAGGTCGTCATTTCATCCCTCATCATAAAATAAACCAAAGTCTAAGCACACATATACTACACCAGTAATATGCTTATCAAAACAAAATAGTAATTCGTCCCGCAAGAGAAATTTTCTTATTTGTTGGCAATCACCTCCTCAAAGTTGAAAAAATACTTCTAAGGCCACCCCTGTCATTATGGTAACCTCTTCACCTTTAAAGTAGTCGTAAATCAACATTTTCGAATGCACATCCAAGTGTTTAGAAAAATTGGTAAGGTTCGACATTCGACATTAACCTCATATGGAAATTAAGGGATAGATCTTTGTATATTTTATGGCTAAATTTATGCCACAATATTTAAATTTAGATCCTAATTGGAGTCTAGGTTAAAAACATGCATAAGGTGACAACATTGAGTAATAACCATTAGGAAAAGAATGCGTGAATGTTTTTTTATAGGAGAATCCAATTCAAAATATGAGTTTATTACCATTGTGTTGGTAACCCTCAACGATGCGATCATGTGATAAGAAGTACAATTAGGTTTCGAAGCCTCTAACAGTGAATCCTAATACAATGTATTACTTAGAGGAATAAAATTAACATCTCTTGATATCCAAGAACCTAAGGGTGTTTTGTGGTTCAAGACTTGTATCTATCCATACATTAGGAAACTATTGTGTGAGGGATGAGTGCATGGCGACCTACCTTACAAGATCAAAACGCTTGGTCATTGGATTCCAAGATGTATGTATCTGATAATGTCCTCGTGGAAACAAAATCCATGTAGATTCATTAGTGACCTTAGATTCAACAATTAAATCAGGTCTTAAAAGAACCATATATGTGGAGTATCTTGATCTCCCTAAGCATGGAGGAAGATCACAAAGTTATTGAGATATTTCCAATCGCAAAATATTTAAGATGGATGGATCCCATATTAATATATGAAGGGGATAATGTGATACCAGATAATAGGGAATAATAACATAATATCCAAGTAAAAGTTCCTCGATTCCATTTGTCTTTAGAAGGAAAATAATATCGTCAATCCTTTGTATGACCTTACTTTCAGTGTGTGTACAACACGGTCTTGTATAAACTACACAAGGACATATGTAGAAGTTGTGTGGGATGACATTCACTGCAATTCCTTATAATAAAGGAGAGATATTGGTGGCCCTATATGTAGGGGGTGCCTTGTAGTACGTTAAAAGGTGTGCAAAAAATAAGAAATTCTTACCACTTCTCCACCAAACAGTAGACAAATTGAACCCCCTGACTAGCCCATGACCTTTTTCTTAGTTGGGGTTTGATATGGTGGGTCCCTTCCTTACTACAATTGGGAAAGAGAAGTACTTGTTGGTCGACATTGATTATTTACCGAGTGAAATGAGATTGATCATTTAGCTAATATAAAGCATGTCGGCATGGTAAGATTCATCTGGAAGAACGTCATCACTAAGTTCGGAGTACTAAGAACTATCATTACTGATAACGAAACTTAGTTTGATAGTTTCTTATTCCAAGAGATTAATGGATAACATAAGTACCAAAATTATTATAGCTTAATAGCCTAACCACAATTCAGTAGTCAAGATGAAGATTTGAACAAGACAACCTTGGATAATATTCTCAAGATATTAAAGAAAGCCGAGCGAGATGGACAAAGGAATTCCCATAAACACTTTGAGCTTACAAAATGACTCAAGAAGTTTTTTAAGTTTGAGAAAGAGAGAGAGCAAGGAGAGTGTTGAGAGGGAAAAGATGGAAGAAAATGAATTTGGTAAAAAAATAACTTAAATACCTTTGACTTAGAGGTGCCTCACTTTTGGGTGGTAAGGATAATTTTTAACAACTTATATGGTATTTTTGGTAGGCTGTGCTAGTGAAAAAACTTAGGAGTGCCTTTAGAAACACCCTATATATATAAGGAAGATTGACATGTAACTCCCGTTTAGATAATACATTCCTTCATTCGTCCCATTAAAATAAATTTCCAGACGATGTAAAAATATTTACTCCTTGTTTCGTTTAGTTGAAATATTCACAACCTTTGGAGAACAATATAACATAAATATCGATTTGACTAAATACCTAGCAAACCAAACCAATTGGTAATAAACCCTATGTCTAAATTGATATCAGATATGCGTGAAAATAACTGTTATCTTTATGTCAAAATAGTCCTCCTACATTCTTTACAAAATTGTGATATTGATAGGAAAAAGTCTTATAAATAGTTTGATTTAAGTTATGTATGTTGTAACACCCCGCCCGCCCGAGGAGAGCGAACGGAGCACTAATGCGATAAAATAAATCCAAATCCACAAGTGACAAGGTATAGAGCATCTAAATAAAACCCACAATAATATAAATCCACTAATCTCAATCTCTTCAATTACAACAACTCTCTCGAATTAAAATTACAACTATCTAATTCGAATAAAAATACAAATCTCCAAAGCTCTATACATCAAAATAATACAAATCTTTCCCAAACAATCCTCGCTAAAATCAATCTCCATAGCGCCCCAAAATCCGTGCTAACCTGCCACTAAAAGAAAATATGGGGAAGTACACAATACGACAGGAAAGATGCTCAACAAATATTAGCGATGAATAAAGCGTAACAACACGAGTACGAATATTCAAATCAAAATGAGAATCTCAAAGCATTTATCAATATAATTTATCAACAACACTTTAACCGGGTCACCAGGCCTCACCACATCCGTATATGCTTTATTAAGACATAGCCTGGGAAACAGGAATTTTGGCGGGTGCCCAACATCCGTGCCATATTAAAATCTCATGACAACGTGCTCATCAACAATATATGATACCACATGAATCAAAATAATTTCAATAATTATTTTCCAGATTTCAATGAATTTATCAATTCAAATATGAGTTCAATTAAATAAGAATTCAAAGAGAATGACACTCACTAGATTTAAGGAGCATATTGTGTAAAACTCCATACCTCAAAGCATGATGAGAAACCAATGATCACATCCTCAAGATCAACACAAAAAATCTACAGAAGCTCCTCCAAGAACCTCAAACAAAATAGCCCCAAGAACACCTCTAATCTAAGGTTGAAACTCACAAATCTCAAAGGTCAATGTGTATATAAAAAGAAGAGGAATATAAAATATATTTGCTACCAAAATTTGTGCTAAAAATAGGTTAAAAAGGGTTGTCAACGACTTCCTTTTATAATGCAAAGAAATGAAGAGTTGGAATCCAAAAGGCTCCTTTAAATAAGGCAAAGAAATGAAGAGTTGGAAGTCAAAACAACTCCAAGAGTTAAAAACATTTCAAAATCATTTCAAAATCTGTTTTAACTCCGTTTTCGAAATCGTTTGAAATTCTCGCCTTTAAAAATAATAACCAACATATTTGAGCAATAAAAATAATTTTATCAAAAACTTTATTTTCCTCCATTTTTCAAAAATTAATTAAAATAGCCCAAAATTACGCGGGTTGTTACACTTCCCCACTAACAATGGAATTTCGCCCTCGAAATTCGCCGAATGCCAAACTCTCAAAATCAGGCCAACAATCTCCAAAAATAATCTCGTCGCCAAAAATAATTTTTCACATCTAATCTCGAAACCTATCGCGAATATCACCTAAAATTTTCTATCTCCAAAAATTGCTAACCACGCAATGAACCCAAGACTCAAGCCCCGAGGGTTGCCGTATACCTAAGCTCTGATACCATTTGTAACACCCCGCCCGCCCGGGGAGAGCGAACGGAGCACCACTTCGATAAAATAAATTAATCCATAAGTGACAAGGTATAGAGCATCTAAATAAACCCACAATAATATAAATCCACTAATCTCAATCTCTTCAATTACAACAACTCTCTCGAACTAAAATTACAACTATCTAACTCGAATAAAAATACAAATCTCCAAAGCTCTATACATCAAAATAATACAAATCTTTCCCAAACAATCCTCGCTAAAATCAATCTCCATAGCGCCCAAAAATCCGCGCTAACCTGCCACTAAAAGAAAATATGGGGAAGTACACAATACGACAGGAAAGATGCTCAACAAATATTAGCGATGAATAAAGCGTAACACGAATACGAATATTCAAATCAAAATGAGAATCTCAAAGTATTTATCAATATAATTTCTCAACAACACTTTAACCGGTTCACCAGGCCTCACCACATCCGTATATGCTTTATCAAGACATAGCCTGGGAAACAGGAATTTTGGCGGGTGCCCAACATCCGTGCCATATTAAAATCTCATGACAACGTGCTCATCAACAATATATGATACCACATGAATCAAAATAATTTCAACAATTATTTTCCAGATTTCAATGAATTTATCAATTCAAATATGAGTTCAATTAAACAAGAATTCAAAGAGAATGACACTCGCGAGATTTAAGGAGCATATTGTGTAAAACCCCATACCTCAAAGCATGATGAGAAACCAATGATCACATCCTCAAGATCAACACAAAAGATCTACAGAAGCTCCTCCAAGAACCTCCAACAAAATAGCCCCAAGAAAACCTCTAAGCTAAGGTTGGAACTCACAAATCTCAATGGCCAATGTGTATATAAAAAGAAGAGGAATATAAAATATATTTGCTGCCAAAATTTATGCTAAAAATAGGTTAAAAAGGGTTGCCCACGACTTCCTTTTATAATGCAAAGAAATGAAGAGTTGGAATCCAAAAGGCTCCTTTAAATAAGGTAAAGAAATGAAGAGTTGGAAGTCAAAACAACTCCAAGAGTTAAAAACATTTAAAAATCATTTTAAAATCTGTTTTAACTCCGTTTTTGAAATCGTTTGAAATTCTCGCCTTTAAAAATAATAACCAACATATTTGAGCAATAAAAATAATTTTATCAAAAACTTTATTTTCCTCCATCTTTCAAAAATTAATTAAAATAGCCCAAAATTACGTGGGTTGTTACATATGTTATGTACAATTTATAGATTATTTTTATGATAGGAATGATCTCCCCTCCCCCCTCCCTCCTCTCTATGTGGTAGAGTTTAAAAGTCTTACTCCTTCCATGCTAATTAATAGTCGTGTTTCTAAAAATAATATATAATCCAAATACATGTCTTGCACATCATTTTTTAGAGAATAAATTTAGAAGGTAATTTTTTTCTTAAAAGGTTTAACTTTCAAACGATGTCGTTGAGGGAGTTTTGTCCACAAAATAAACTACCAATGCTATTTAGTGTATCTTCGATAGCATACCTATTTTCATTATGCAAAGACATGCCACATCATCATCGTTTAATTAGTCATCTGACTTTTAGTGTGGATTCTCAAACTTCTAACGACTATCCTTAAATCCTTATGAAAATCAAAAGGAAAAAAACACAGCATGGAGGATAATGATCTGCGTACATATGTTAAGTGGGCATTGAAATGTATCAAAGCTTTTGCTAGCAGTAAAACAAACACTAGCGATACATTCTTCTTCAAATTGCAGCTAGTTTTGCATAGAAATTATCAGCTTTGATGCAATCACTTTATATATATATATATATATATATATATATATATATATATATATATATATATATATATAGAGAGAGAGAGAGAGAGAGAGAGAGAGAGAGAGAGAGAGACACACACACACACACATAGAGAGAGAGATAGAACTCATACATACCAAGTATACATATTTGCTAGCGCAATCCAATTTTTTTAAATATTAAAAAAATTATTTTTTTAGTTGAGTTTTTTTGTGTGGTATTTAAACATTTAAGGGGGCCCATTTAAAAAAATCAACTCAAAATAATTTTTTTGCTATTTTAAAAAAATCGGTCAAACTTTCGTAACTTTAAGAGTACTTTAAAAGCTGCGAAAGTTTGACCAATTTTTTTAATATAGCAACAAAATTTATTTTTAGTTTTTTTTAAATAGGTCCCCTGAAATGTTTAAACGTCATATAAAAAAATTCTGCCAAAAAATAATTTTTTTACTATATTAAAAAAAATTAGTATGTATACTTGGTATGTACGGGAGACTGTATACACACACACACACACACGCGCGCGCGCGCGCATGTGGGTCTTGATTTAATCTCAAAGGAAATATAAAAGTTATGTGATAGATTATATAATAATATGATCTTTGTGATGTAATCCATTGAAGATGAAGTAATATGGAAGACAAGATAGAATAAAATATGAGATAATATATGGTTATCGGGGTAACCGCTGATAATGAACGGTGGGACCCAATATTTTATTATGGAGAATATTGTTAACTTTGATGATTGAAGAGTCCATTTTTATTATTAGTTAAAAAATAGTTAAGATTTTGAATAGTCAATTAAAGAGGTATTTTAAGATAACATTGCTAAATATGATTAAAACTATCTTCTTAGTATTCCATTGGAGATACTCTCACATTTTCCTCTCATTTGTTAGTTAGTTTGGGATTTTGGTAACTTACTTCTATTTTTTATTGCCTTTAAATTAGTCTCGCATACAAGAACTTCATCAGCAACACTTAAATGGCATATGTTGCAATAGAATAAAGTACCCTTGCTAAAGCTACAAACTAATATAATAAAGAAATACTAGCATGTAACCCGCGCGATGTGCGGGCGTCCATGTGTAAAATAAAATTAAAATGAATTGTATTAGAGAAAGTAAGTAATTATATTGAAATGTGAGATGAAGTAAACTAGTCTAACATTAAGTGCGTAACGAAAAGATGAAATTAAATCTGTTATAATAAAATGATCACGTAACACAATTTTTATTGAGAGTAGAAAAAGTTTTGAGCATGAAATAAAAAAGACAATGTAATGATTATTGTAATGAGATAAACTCTTCAGCTCTCCATAAGTTTATAACTCCCTCATTCCTTGAATTGTATTCCTTTGCCCCTGCAAATTAATGGAAGAGAGTTTAAATAATTTTTGAATATTTAGAAAGTAGAAAGTGAAAATGTTGATAATTGAATATAACGTAAAATTTTGAAGTATACTTGGAAGATTTGATTATCTTGGAAGATCTTATGTTGTTTCCTTCATCATTATTTTGAAGTTTTGAAGAATGAGCGATCGATTCTTGATTGATATGCATATCATGAGATCCATCTTTGTCAATGTTTGGAGTATCAACCATTTAATGAATGGAGATGTTAGCGTCCTTCATTATGTCTTTGATACGAAGAAAGCATTAGTAATATCAATTGAATTTTGTAGTATTAAAAATTTATATGTTTTATTATGAATAAAATAGATAGATTTTGCATTCCTTAACCCGACCTTAAGCATGACAGAGTCAATTAAATTAATAGGCACATGTTTAAGTGGGACATATGAAATGCATATGATGATATATTTGAATGCAATAAAAAAACATTGCTAAATATAAAATCTCTAATTTTTGCCCCCAAAAAATGCATCCCTCCAGATTTACAAAACAAAAGGAGTTTGAAATTAATGCCAATATTTCTCTAAATTTATTGAACACTGTTAATTTCAACAAACTGAACCACATTTAGATCCCTTAATTTTTCTTACTCATTTTTTAATGCGTATCTGCATATAACGGGGTACAAAATTATTGTTGGCGCTATAACAATAAGAAAAAGTATTAACACAAAATCAACTAATCATTCCCAACAAATAATAATAATAATAATAATAATAATAATAATAATAATAATAATAATAATAATAATAATAATAATAATAATAATAATAATAATAATAATAATAATAATAATAATAATAATAATAATAATAAACAAAGTGAAAGCAGAAAGTATGTGCCACTGTAAATGATATGAAGTCTCAAAGAGACTAAACTCCAACCCAAAGTTTTTCTAAAGGAACATGCTAAACTAATCATCAAATGAACATAAAACATCTTAAAAATAATTGGGGAATCATATGCCTATGTATGAGTTTTACGAAGCATCATGCTCAACTTTTTTTTATAATAAACGTAATTTATGTTGTAGATTTGACAATAGGGTTAGTTTTAGTCTCTAAAAATATATATTTAATATTTAGTTCAATATATTCTTAAAATAATCTTTATTCATTCTAAAAAAATATTTCATTTAATGTTAAATCCAATAGTAATTTTCAATAGTAATTTTTGGCTCCTATAAAAATATTACATTTAATGTTGATGTCATGTTAATGTCAATACTAAAGATTAAAATTAAATTGTAAAAATATCTTAAACTAAAAATTATATAAATAATATATCATGAGTTTTTTATTTAAAATTCCTTAATAACTCATTCATATTTATATTTACATTTACATTGTCAACTTTTTTTGTTAAGAAGACATCGTATTAAAACAGTTCAAAAGATGTTTAGAAGGAAAAAAACATGTTTCACACATTCACATTATGTATACTTCATATAGATTTATAAGATGGGAAGCTTACGTTGTAGCATAAGTTTGTTTAACGTAGTTTATAGAATTGATTTCTAAGTATTACATCTTCCTTGAGAAAAAATAATAACTGATGTAAAATTTATTGTATAATATTATTTCAACGAAAATTACTTCAATCAATAACTGATGTGAATCGTGGTCTTCCTAAGAGAAAGTTCATACAACAACAATATTATCTTCAATAATCTGAATGAACATCAACCAATTAGAAATCCAAAAGTATAAAAAAAGAGTTATGCTTTTGTCTCCAACATAGTATCGATAAAACTAAAACGAAAAGGCTCCACTACAGAGTAAAAGTGAGAATTTATTTAACCTGAACAGTCTATACCCAAATATACAATGAAATATTGAATATGTATCCAAACTGTGGCTAATAATACCAAAAACCCCAACTACAGATCTGAAATAGCATAATCAATATAGATTTTGATTATAAGGCTATTTCAATAAATCCTATGTGAATGTAAGGTGAGGGGTATCTAGAAGGTGAATCTAAAAGGATAGATCAAATATGGGAAAAAAGATCAGATATGAGAGTTACAAAAATCATAACTCAAATCTATAAAAAAAAACACCCATCCAATATGTGATAATATATGATTACAAAAACACATGTATAAGGAATTGTAAAGAGATAAAGGTTTATCGGTGATGATTTTTTTTATGAAATGTACTTATTAATTAAAAGGACAACAGCCCAAAAAAATACAACAAGAACCCAAACAAACGGTACAAAGCCCGATTCTACAAACAAAAAGCCCACTCAAAGGTAATAGTTGTCAATGTAACATGGATGCCCAAATCAGTAACCCAAACTAAACAAAATACACCAAAAGCCTAGCCCCAACTCGAATAGTTTCAAACATTTGAGAACCTAAACACCTGTAACTCCACCTCCTATCCAGCCAATCAGCAGACAACAAAGACAAACAACACTAAGGCCTCATTTGATACGCCGTATAAGGGGTCCGGATAGGATAGGATAAGAGTTGGATTGGATAGGATAAGAATGGACCGCATAAGGCTTATTTCAATATTGTGTTTGGAACAGTTTCGAATAAGAAGACGGGATGGGATATAATAATATAGTCATGCGTTTGAAATGCTCCAGATAGGATTAATTTATCTCTAGTTTTTCAAAAATACCCTTCTTTTGTATTTAATAATAAAAAAATTACAAAAATATATTGTTATCACATAATTTTACTCAATAACATAATATTTAATTCCACGTGGGATGTTTTTTTCGGTTCAAAACAAATCAGTTGCAGAAAATTGCTTGAAGTCACAACTGAATAATATCGATTTTATCCAAAATAGTGGCCGAAGACATACAGAAATAAATAAATTAAATTGTACACAGCTTTCAACTTGTCTATCATTAGGTTAATAATACATTACAAAAATACGTGTAACAAAATATTAGCGGTGAATTAACAACACATAACTTTCAACTTATCTAGTAGGTGAGTAGCATAATATTTGCATCGATTTAAACCAAAATAGTAGTTCATGATAAAGCAACAAATAGAAAAAAAGGAAAAAAAATGAGGAGTTTACTTATCGTGATGAAAAATATGAATGGAGAGTTATGTGAATCAAAGGGACCGACGGCTGCTATCTAATACTTGAGATAGTGCAAGCTGCGTGAGTTTTTTATAACTTAACAATGGTAGAATAATAATTTTTAATCAAATCTTGATACCGTATAATTTTATACGACCTTAGAGGTGGGATTTTTTTATCCCACTCCTTGTGGGATAAGGAGCTCACTTTGGATAACTTATTTCATCTCATATCTCATCCTAAATTACACCAAACATTGGATAGGATAATTTTATCAAATACGAACCTTTTATACGGCACATCAAACAAGGCCAACCAAACGTTAGACTCAAAAAATCATAACAAAAGAAAGAGGAGAGAGACTATCTTCGTCTAAACTCCAAACAACCTTCACCACCATGACAACAGAAAACCGAGAAATAACCTATAGTCCATTCAGATCTACATCTCCACAAGGAAGCAAACCAATCGCACCCTAGACCCCTTCTAATTCAAGAATCTAAACACCCATTCTCTGCTCAGGCTTATCTCAAGAGAAAACAAACACTGAGGAGTAGTCAGATACCCACCACACACTCTCAATCTCAACATGCAAACAAACCCCTTCAAAACTCCAATATCGGTGATGATTTTACCTTAATATTGGGTTTATCTTTTAAGACTCGTGATATACCCTTTTAGACTCTAGATTGACGGCTTATGTTTAGAGATCAGACGAATTGACTCTTTAGTTTTCTCTATAATTTCATCCCCTGTTGTTGAAAACTCATATAGAAGCGAGGAGAAGACAAAAGGGTGCATGCCTATTGAGACGTCAAAAGAGTCCATGCATATTGATTTTCTCATAATCAAGGCTGAGTAACTTTGCATAGCATTAAATGATATTAAATTTTTAATACTATTGTATTAGACTTATAATATAGATAAGCAATAAAAACTGCAAATTTGTGTTATTGAGGCATTCTCATGTCACTCTTCTCTCCCCCAAGGCACGTTCAGATTGTGTCAAAATCCTCATGATAATTGGGTCAATGTGTTGTACTATGTCCAAGTGTTCTAATGTAAACATGAAATCTTTACCAAGCTCTCACGAATATTATGTGAATACAACTAGGGGCCAAGGCCCTTATTTATAATAAAAATAAAATAGATTTTGAATTCTATCACCTAAGTATAATATAACTAATGATTTTAATTAAATAACTCTATTATCCTATGGTTAATCTAAGATAATACTAAAATAAAATAAAAAGATAATTCCTTCCTTATCTCATAGCTAACCCTGCAAAAATGGGACAATACTCATTCACATTAGTTCTCCTCATCAGGATGGGCAACACAGTGAATAAAAAGAGACTATCTCACGTATATCGATGTATAAACATCCTCCACACAAATAACACCTTGTAGGCAATTAACATCAATAAGGGAGTATGTGTAATACTAGAACCAGTGGCGGAGCCAAAAATAAAAGCTGGCCTTGGCACGTTAGGAAATTTACGGGGTTTGGAGGCGGTAGCCCCCGAAATTTTTTTTTGGAGTAGTACTTATAAAAATCTTTTAACTGCATAAAAATTAACATATAAATAGATGAATTACAATGATTTAAAAAATAAAACATCATTACAAAATGATACTAATGTAAGTTCATACAAAACTAGATAGTTGTCATTACATTCTACAAAATTCCTCTACGATTTTTCATTTTCTGAAAACGATTCACGATTACATCATTGGAAATTACATCAAACACATCCTTTTCAATGTATGCTATGCAAGTATCACTCAACCAAGCCTCCCCCATTCGGTTTCGGAGATCATTCTTGATGATATTCATAGCGGAGAAGGCCCTTTCAACTGAAGCAGTAGAAACCGAAAGAATTAATGACAATTTCAAAAGCCTGTAGACCAGTCCATATGCTAGATGTTTTCCTTTCTCAACCATCTTCTTAGCCAATCCACTTATTCCCTCCATTTCATCAAAGTGCCTATTTGACTTAACATCAAATTCAAAATTCATAAGTTCATCCCGAAGTTCAATACGTTCTTCCTTCGTGAAATCTTCAGTATAAAACTCAGAGAGACGAACCAACAAATTTACATCAAAAGCAGCAAATTGAAATTTAGGATCAAATGCGATCATACATATAAGCAATTGAGAATTCACCTCATCAAAACGGTGGTTAAGTTCAACAAGTTGCTTATCCACACATTGGTAAAATATGTCCACTTTATAATGATGTAAATTTGTTACCAGTGGACCTCTCCTTACCCTCCCTAAAAGACAAAAATTATCTTCCATGTTGGGAACCACAATCTCATATTTAGTACAAAAGGAAGATACTTCCAACAATAAATTACCTCACCCCTTATCCCTCATTGTTTGGAAACGACCCTTAGCAGCTCTCACGCAATCCATTGCATTTACAATATCTTGATCCTTCTTTTGCAATAACTTAGAAAGTATATTAGTTATTGAAAGTACATTCTTCATCAAATGCATGTTGAAGACAAAATCAAAAGTTTGCATCTTCATTTGCAAGGCCACTGCTTCACCTCTTCTATCCGTACCATTATCTCCCAATTCATCCAAAACATCCACGACGGACCAAAACATAACCATCAAATTAATCAAAGTCCCATAATGTGAATTCCATCGTGTATCGCCTGGTCGTTTCATGGAAGTTTCTTGATTTAACCATCTACCACTTGATGTCTCACCGAGTTCTAACTGACTGAAAATTCGCTCAACCTCTTTCTCTCGTAAAATGTCTCGTCGCTTACATGATGCACTAGACATATTCACACTAAAAAAGAACTCATCAATGTGCTTAAGATCTTTTGCGACTTTTACTAGTGCTAATTGAAGTTGGTGTGCAAAACAGTGTACATAGTATGCCGACTTGTTCTCCTTCAAAATAAGTGATTTTAGCCCGTTATATGTCCCTTGCATATTACTTGCCCTATCATATCCTTGACCCCGCAGATTTTTTATACTTAAGTTGTGTTTGTTGAAAAATTGATCTAGTGAGGCGTTTAATGACAAAGACGTAGTGTCAGGAACATGGACCATGCCCATAAATCTTTCAATCACAAAACCCCTCTTATCCACATAACGCACAACAATAGCCATTTGTTCTTTAATCGACAATTCTCGTGCTTCATCAACTAATATCGCAAATAAATCCCCCCCAATATCATTTAATATTTCTTTAATAACCGCATTTGCAATTGCATTTACAACATCTTTTTGAATATCAGGAGATGTCAATTTTAAATTTTTAGGAGCATTGTTAAGTACAACATTATTAACAAATGCCTCCCTACGAGCAAGAAATTCCAGGAGTTCAAGAAAGTTACCTTTATTCCTCGAGTTTTCTGATTCATCATGAGAACGGAAAGATAACCCTTGCCTCAACAAAAATCGAACCACATCAATTGTGACAACTAACCTTCGGTGGTACTCAACTCGACACTCCTTCGATTGCTTATGAATTATTGTCTCAACATGTTGATCTTGATTCATCAAATTCTGACTCTTCATGTACGCCGTGTGATGACCAATACTACTAGCATGCTCATTTAGCCTCCGTTTGCACTTCCAATTACTAAATCCACCCCCAACAAATACATAACTTTTATTTCTGTCAGGAAACTCATCAAAAAATAAGTAACAAACCAAACAAAAAGCGGAGTTCTCCTTCACACTATATTCCAACCAAGTAGGAAATTCAGCAAACCAATCAGTGTTGAAACAACGAACTTTGTTTCCAATATTTGTTTTAGGAAATGTATGCGAATATGGTTGGCAAGCACCCAATTGCAAGTATGATCGTCTAATTTTATCTTGATCATTAACATCATAATCTGCAATGCGCGGTCGTAAAATAGGATCGGATGGAAGATTTGACAAGTCAATACTAATGCGGCTTCGAATGATTCTATTTGGGCTAGGGTTGTTTTGAACAACATTGGTATCAGATGGAGTGGATACTGGCGCTTCGACTGAGTCTTCACGAGTCCTTTTAAAAAATCTCTCCATTTCTGAATAAATAAAATTCAACAACATTTTCAGAATAACATATTTATACAAAAAAAATCCAACAACTTCATCAAAATGTTTATTAACAACTAAAAATTAACAACAAAAAACATACCCAAACATACCCAAACATTTCTATTAAAAAATATACCCAAACATTTCTATTAAAAAACATACCCAAACATTTTCAGAATAAAATTCAACAACAATTTCAAAATAACATATTTATACAAAAAAAATTCAACAACTTCATCAAAATGTTTATTAACAACTAAAAATTAACAACAAAAAACATACCCAAACATTTCTATTAAAAAACATACCCAAACATTTTCAGAATAAAATTCAACAACATTTTCAGAATAACATATTTATACAAAAACAATTCAACAACTTCATCAAAATGTTTATTAACAACTAAAAATTAACAACAAAAAACATACCCAAACATACCCAAACATACCCAAACATTTCTATTAAAAAACATACCCAAACATTTCTATTAAAAAACATACCCAAACATTTTCAGAATAAAATTCAAACACAATTTCAGAATAACATATTTATACAAAAAAAATTCAACAACTTCATCAAAATGTTTATTAACAACTAAAAATTAACAACAAAAAACATACCCAAACATTTCTATTAAAAAACATACCCAAACATTTTCAGAATAAAATTCAACAACATTTTCAGAATATAACATATTTATACAAAAAAAATTCAACAACTTCATCAAAATGTTTATTAACAACTAAAAATTAACAACAAAAAACATACCCAAACATATCCAAACATTTCTATTAAAAAACATACCCAAACATTTCTATTAAAAAGCATACCCAAACATTTTCAGAATAAAATTCAACAACATTTTCAGAATAACATATTTATACAAAAAAAATTCAACAACTTCATCAAAATGTTTATTAGCAACTAAAAATTAATAACAAAAAACATACCCAAACATTTCTATTAAAAAACATACCCAACAATCAGCATCAACAGCTACCAAAATCAGCAGCAATAATTGTCAAAAATGCCAATGAAGATGCCAAAATCAGCAGGAAAAATGGAGTCTCTCTAGGGAAGAGACGGAAGAGAGAGAAAGACTAAGGAGTGGGTAAGTTTGGTTTGCTTTTAATTTAAGGACCATCCGTGTTTTTTAGGTTTGAAAGATTTTGTTATTTTTAAAAATGCCCCAATATCTTTAAAAATTTATAAATCATACCTGTACAAAAAAAAAAAAGTTACCTTTGCTGGCCTGGGCAAGTGCCCAGGTCATAAGCACAGTCCCTCCGCCACTTACTAGAACCACAAGACGAGGTGAGTTAAACGTGCGATGGGGTTTAAACTTGGGAGGAAGATCAAACTAATAGGTATTATCTCCACAATTCATAATCACAAAAGGGCCCATATCGACGCATCTAAGCTTCTTCTCCTTACCCTGTCGCCTTCGCTTTTGCAAATGAACCATCTTAAAGTCTCCGAACTGAAAAATGCTTCATATTTGATGAGCATCCGCCCTTCCTTTTAGGTAGTAGTGACAAATGGGCGGTTATAGACAGATAAAAAATGGATACGAATAAATTTGGACGGATCAAAAGCCGATCGGACAGAATAATTTGGACGGGTTGGGTAGGGTCAAATCCAGACAGGTCGGGCCAACCCGGATCGAGTCGTGTTGACCCGCTTTTTTTTTAAAAAAAACAATTATTATACCATATACGGATAAATATGGTATAATAATTTTGAAAAAAAAATATACAAGTAAATACTTAAATAAAAAAAATCTTTAAACTCTTTGGTAATTTGAGTTTTATTTTTGAGAGGTTGCAAAACTATTTTGACCCGCTAATGATCCGTCAACAAACCGTCTTATTAGATCGCTCAAACCATTTTGACCCACAAACACAATTAATGGACTCCAAACATATTATCTTGGGTGAATTATACACGATTTCATCCTCAAGAGCTCATATTGCCAACTCTACTTTTAGGCAACATACATCTGTTTCAGCCTCATCATCCGCATGAAAGCACAATAAAATCAACTGCGGAGGGATATATATACTATGGAAGGGATCTCGTCAAGGTCAATAGGGACGGCTAGCGACATACACTGATATTGTGTGTTATTTGGACATTAGACATGTCATTCAAGCGATTAACATCATTGTTACACACAAACTCGTCCAGGGACACAACCACATCCCAACTCCTTGGATTAGTACACTAACCAATGTAATTAGTCACTGATACTGCATTGACGACATTTGTCTTGGATATTCACTAGAGGTTGAACGCTATGGAAAGATGGAGAGTGCTAGATATGAACCTGTATTGTGAGGAACCGTATATGAACGTATTACCTATGAAATATAAAGTGACTACATGTGAACATTTGATTAGGGTCTCAGGTATCGGGAGTCGGCAAGGGAGCATATAGCTTATCATTAATATGTTTTTTGTTCACTGTTTGGCACATATAACAACGATCATGTAGGCATTGACGTTCCTCCCCAAGGTTGCAAGAACAAGTGGTGTAAGGTGATGATTGTCTTTGATTGCTCAGTCTGACTAGCTAAATCCAGAGTGAATCTCTCTAGTGATCTTCTCCCAGAGGGAGAATGCAGGAACACACAATGTTACATAATGTTGTATTATGAAAATGGAATCATCCGGTACCATATATTCTTCGGAAGCCCCATGTTGTGATTCTACAATCCTCTACAATAGGCCCAAAGAATGGATGAGGCACATACAAACTATGGACCTCATTAAACCCAGTAAAGGCCTCTCAAATGGCAACCAAACTGTGTTTGCGACAGCAAAATGCTTCTGCCACAATGTTTACCCCACTCAGGTGATGCCTGTTCTTACCTCTTAAAGTCTAGATATGAATCATTTAGATTTAAGAGGTAACAAATAATGTTTATTTTTTAAATGATTAAAAAGCTAACGACTATTTTTACCTCTAAATGATTAAGAGGTCTTTAAAGTCTGAATCTGAAGTCTGAATAAGTCTAAATACATTCATTCAGAGATCCATTCAGACATAAAAACAAACATATTTTTCAACAAGCTTCAGATTCTAAGGAAAAAAAAATGTAGCCTTAGTTTATATTACAAGTCAGAATGTATAATGCTCAATGAAGTTCAACCACTTGGTGTTCATGCCACTAATTTTCTAATGTTGTAAAACCTGAACAAATAAATATAACTGCAGATCATACGTGGGCTAATTGTGCGCTTGTGCCTAGTTTATCCCAACACTTCTCCGTTACTAGTCTTGCACGCGTCGTATAACAAGATAACTCAAAAAAATCTGAGTAAAATCATGGGGAGTTAAAATTGGAGCGGTCGTCATCTTGGACTCAAGAGATGAAAAGTGGCCTCAACCTCTTCAGTTTTGTTACTCATATGGGGTAGAACTCATCAACGTTGTGACTATGGCCATTAAGGAGCTAAAGCCTTGTATAAAACATCAATAAAGGTCAGCCTACTCATGAAGATTCCTTAGTCCGAGGAGTAGACTACTACCTTATAACCTCAACCTCAATGGCTCAAACCCTGTGGCTAATACCATAGATCATATAAATAAAATAGATACTTACAAGAATATTCTTATAGAAGAACTTTGATGTTGAGAACAATACGCACTTGCTCAAAATAATGGATATTCTCTTCCTCAAACGCAATATTAATCTGGATAACATGGAAACTAACCTCTTACCATCTTAACCGAAGACAGACTGCAAAATCTGGATCAATGAAAACATGCAGGTAGAAGGGTATTGGACAACCCAAAATGTATGGTTGTCCACAAAGGCACTCTTACACTCATATCCTCTCATCTAAATCTATCCATTCTTCGAATCCCACATGTGGAATGATCGGATCTAACATTTTTCCAAGCGGGAACCATTCATTAACCGTAACCTTGTTGATAGTGTTGCTAACATACATGCGCCATAAATTATCCTTCGATGTCAGAAGGGTAGGCACGATAGGGAGACATGCTCATTCTCTACTAGGGCCATTTGATATCGAGGTAAACTGGGCAATTGATTCTCTAACACAAAATCAATAGCATGATGGATGTCTTAAAGGTGTGGCAACTAGCAATTGCATAAGAATCCAACAAGGTTCGCAAGGGCTCGGGTACTTCTCTCCTCAGTAGCATATGTTCTAGACTAACAAGGCGGAGGATCTTATGCGGGATATAGCCAATCCTGCATTCAAAACTCCCTCGTTCGTTCTATAGTAATCTCCTCTCCAAGATACGAATTGTATAGGTTTTACCTTTTCTTTGATGAAGGGACGACCTAACAAGTGAGAAATAGACATATCAACCATAATACAAACTACCTCATCATTATATCACCCTATTGAAAATGAGACTTGGCAATAAAACTAAGAGGTTGAGACCACCTTTTATATTTCTCTCAATTCACCTCTCTCTCAAATAAAAGTGATGAGGGATGATGAAAGCCAAAACACCTATAATACTAAAAGGCAGTCTTAATAAAATATCCTTGTTAATATTAAAGGCTATGAACTTAATAAATAAAATAAAAATGACTAAAAATCACAAACACGTCGTGCCGAGACGTTCCTGCGTCAATGGTGGTACGTTTTTAATACACCCTGCCGAGATGTTCCTGCATGTGATTTTTTTATGTTCTGTATTAATTAAATTATCTACTAGGCTAGTATGGTAAGATAAATGCAACTTGTAGATCCAAAAATTATATTATATGTTATTTATTTTCTCCAGATGGTTTCCCTGAGCATTAAGGCTTTGACTTGGTTCTCTATGTTGGCCATGATTGGTGTAGAAACAAGGACGTACGTCCATGAGTTTCGCTGGTTTGTCAAATTCGGAGTCATTTATGCTTTGGTCGGGGATGTTTTGATGCTCAAACTCATTCTTTCAGTGAGAGATGTTTACAACAGGTCAGTTATCTATAGTTTTCTGATACTTCCTGAAAGCATACACTCCTTCATATACATGTATTTTTTTTTGTAATAATTGGCTGCTCACATTGTATTTTTTAAGGACATTTTCATTTAGATCCGATTAGATCCTTTTTTAGACATTTTAGTTCCACTATTTTTTTTCCTTACATATAAGTCCTACTCCTAATTTTTTGGATATTTTTTTCACAATTTTACCCTTTTAAAACTAACCATCCATAACTTTCTTGAGGAAGTTACATAAGTGGTTGAATTTTTTTTTTAATCTTTAAATGTTCATAATTTTTAATTGACATATCCGTTTTTCGCAAAATTAATATTTTTTAAATCTGTTCGACGAGATCTATCAAACAAGATTCATGAAGCATATATAATTTCAAAGAAAAAAATCACAAAGACAGTAAACTTTACTGTATGCACCAAAAAGATAAATAGGTTTATATCTATAACATTTTCACAAACAGTAACACTTATTGCGTTAATATTACACAGTATATATATATATATATATATAGACACACACACACATGCACACACACACACAGAGAGTGGATCCAAACCTTTTTTTTTCGAAATTATCTTATTTTTAAAGGTCCACGATATCCAACAACCTTCATCAGAGCTTCGATTTGGAGTGGGTAACGTTGGGTTAGGTTTATATCTTTATCATTTTCACAAACACTAACATATACCGTGTTAACATAGTGTGTTTATATATATATATATATATATGAAAAGTGCGACGACGGTGTGATAATTAATTAAATTAGCAAATTTCTAAATTGGCACACTTATTTAATTAGAGTCTACTTTCAAACCAAATAAATTCATCCCCTAAACATGCATCTAAATCAACCCATCAAACATAAATAGATAAAGCATGTGACACAAAGTTAAGGAAAAAACTTCTTTCGGGTAAAACCTTTTATTTCTAGAACTTTGAAGAATTTACAAGACCACTGACTAACATGCAACTTGATAATCCCCCACAAGTGTAACGCACGGTGTCTTCGTCAAACCTTCAAAGCAACGGTTAGAAATATTGACACAGAAATACCCGCAGGTGTCGGTTCTGATGTCGTCGGCTGGAACTTTCCCTTTTTAGGAGGGCAGCAATGAAGAAGAGAATGGCTTCTCCACAAGGGTTGAGCAAAAGCAGAGCTGTGTTCTTAGGTTACAAAAGGATTCACAAAGATTTGGCAAGGATGTGTGAATCAAAACATGAGTCTTGGGACTCAAACATATGAAGACTAGATGTATTTGGACTCTCAAATTCGCCTCTCCAAGTTTTATGAAATAACTCCCCCGAAGTTGACTTTTACAGGAAACCAAAAAAGAGTTTTAATTTTTTGAAACTCTGCCAGCGTACAGGTACCTCGAACCGGTTCGGGTGTACCGTGAACCGGTTTGGCTTTCGGTTCGCAGAAAATCGCTGGAACATGGCGCTGAAATACTTAGCATTTTTCCAGGTCTTTTTCTCAGAATATTCTCCATTTTCAAAGAGCCATAACTTCTTCACCGTAGCTCGGATTAAGGTGACGTTTCTTCCAGTGTCTTCGCTGCGGCGAGCTCTTCAACTTTTCAGTTGACCAGACCTACGGACGGTGGTTGTAAAATTATCAAAATGCCCTTGAACTTCTATATCTTGCCTTCTTTCACTATTTTAACTTCTCTTACGTACCACTTGCATAAAGTCCCTAAAATCATGGAACGTGAAGTCGTTGAGGCAGATGTGGGACACATGATGGAGATGTTGAATGATTGATTCCCAGAATTCGGATTGAAGCCGTCATGTGATATCATGAAGTGACGTGCCAAATGTAGCGGTGTACGACATACACAAATGTAACATATCAGACATGAGAAAATTTTCCTTACAAATCTCTCCCTATGTCTATGCCGGTACATACATAAAAAATCTGAATTATCAAATACCAAATTGCCTATACAAATCTACCCTCCGATGAACCAAAAACTGGAAAGATATAAATGAATAAGTCTTCGTCGTTTGTTCTTCAAATCTTCAAAATCCTCAAATCTTCAATCTTCAAAATCTTTAAATATTTAAATATTTAAATCTTTTCTCATCAGGGCGTGTAACATAATGATCATCAATGTAGTACCTACACACATGAGATAAAGAAAAATTCCAAGTGACGTATCGAGTTTGAAATGAGATAAACATAGATACCAATTTATACGAAAATCATAAGTCAAATCTCAAAAACTCCCCCAAAATTCAAACTCCCCCATAATATGATAATTCTTTCTCCCCCTTTTTATTATGTCCCCAAATAGACAAATGAGAAGAATAAATCAAACAAGCAAATCCGGGGTGTCACCGTATTCGAAATAAGGCATCAATCAGATGGCAAACACGCTATTGCAAAGAGATACCCAAAAAATCTTCACAAACTATTTTTGATTTTTCAAATTTTTCGTACAAAAATAAGATACAAAAGTCACACCATGGATTTAAACTAAAACAACCAAGTCATGGAAAGGGAATGAATGGGTGTGGACATATTCGATAGGTAAATCAACTCAATCAATCATATGTGCACGATGCATATGTGTACCCTTAACGAATGAACATCAAAAGTATCCTTAGGTGTATTGATTGTTGAATTTAGATGACATTGTCTTATGCAAATCAACAAATCAAAGTCAAATGATTTCCACACCAATAACGTTTAAAACTATTTAGCGCTTTTCAAGATTTTCAAGGACGTGCAAACCTGTTATAAAAACTCCAACCAAACTCCCTCATACATATTTTCTTTTAGAGGTGTTAAACAAAATTCTCAAACTTTGGAGAATTGGTGCAAAAACCTAATTGGCATATAATTGGCATGAATTTCTTTTTATTGCCTGTAAATTTTTTTGGGCTCTTTTAAACCTCTTTGTACCCCGGATAATAAAAATTCTCAATTTTTTAGGTCCAATTAACCGGTGGTTTAGTATTCGCTAAGGCAAAGTGAACCTTTTGCAACCCTTCCCTGTTTTCAAACAAAGCACACACTCACAAAACGGTTCTTATATGCACAATTTCCTTATAAAAAATTATCGCGCTTGGTTCGTTTTAAAGACAAGATTGAAGTGAAAACACCCAACCAACATGTGATAATTCAAGCACAATAATCAAACAAATCCGTGCATGTGTGCAATAAAGGAAATCATGAGTCAAACATGTAGGAAGTAACACTTAATTACATCTTAATGACTCCAAACATTATAAAGCACAAGGATGAATTGACCTATTGTCTCAAAACACTATTAAATAGTCACATGGATAAATAATGGAATGATGTTGTGACTCGTTCATCCTAAATGTCCATCCATAAACGTTGAAAACAAAATACAAAAATCTTTTTTGGATTTTCTCAAAATTTTATCAAAATAGAATCTTTTTGTATTTTTCAAAAAAAAATTTAAAACATACAAACATGAAACATACTAGCAATAGGCAAATAATATCATCATGAAAAACATCCTATGCTAGTAAACAAGTCAAACCTCAATCATTAGGTGCGAAGGGGTTTTCCAAAGGTGGTGACAACTTATGAAAAAACTCCATCAATTCTTGTGAAGTTTTGACTAAAAACTTAACTTGCTCACCTAAATGTGCAAACTCTCTTATGAAGTCTTCGGGAGCTTGTAAAGTATCATGTGTGGGTGCATCTGTGCTAGAAACACGTGTAGAAGAAAAGCGTGACACGTAACCTAACTTAAAATAAAATTCCTTAAGGTGCCCTCTCCTCTTACAATGTGAGCAAACGTAAATAGGCCTATGAACACCTCTCTCAAAAACTCTAGGACGCACTCTCCTAATAGGAATGGGATGCCTAGGTGGGTTAGGGTGAGACTCACGTGAATCAAACACTAAAGTGGGAACCGGCTCGGGTGCTAATTGGGAAGTAGAAGCACCGTTATGACTTATTCCTAACTTCTCACCTTTACCCTTATGAACCACCTTTTCAACCTTCTTAGGTGTGTTCACAAAATTGACTTTGACCTCCCTGGAACGTTCGAGATCACTCTCGAGTTGGGATACATGTGTCGTCAGATTAGACAACGTGTTGGTCAAATCACACTTCTCCTTTCTTAAAACCTCATTCTCTATCTCCAAATCTAAAACCCGACGACCTAAATCCCTATTATACTTCTTTGTTTTCAAGGTCTTGATGTACAAATCTCTAAACGCCTTTTGGAGATCACTTTCATCTCCACTCTACTCCTCGATTTCTCCCTCACTTGAAGAACACAAATCACTATCATCGCTCTAGTGTTCACTCTCGTGAGACAAAGTGGGTGTGCTCACACAACTAGAAAAAGCGCTAACCATCCCATGTGCTAAACCTTTATCAAACTCATCTCTCTCATCACCCTAACTATCACTAAGAGTGGCGGGCATAGCAGTCTCTTTGCCCTTTCTCCTTATCCTTATCCTAGTAGGACACTCTTTAGCTATGTGCCCTTTGCCCTCACACTCAAAGCACCTGATCTCATCTTCCTTATCACTATCTTTGGCCTCCACTTTCTTTCTATTTGACTCAAAAAATCTCTTTTTATTGGAAGAATTTTCTTTATTCATTTTGAGAAACTTTTTAAGATTTTTCGCAAACAAGGCCATATCTTTAAAATCAAAATCTTCCTCAGAGTCGGACTCACAAACTTTTTCTTTCTTTTTCTTAAAATGAGTCTTTAAAGCAATCCCATTATCCTTAGCCTTAATGGTTTTGGGAAACATGTCAATCTCATATGTTTGAAAATCTCCTACAAGTTCTTCCAACTTAAGTGATTTCAAATTTCCCAAGGAGTTCAAAACAATGACTTTAGGAATAAAGCGTTTTGGGAGAGATTTCAAAATCTTTTTAACGACACGCGTGTTATCAATCACCTCACCCAAATTAAAACATGTGTTAACAATGTCAGACAAACATGCATAAAAATTATCAAAGCATTCATACTCAGACATGGTAATAGTCTCAAATTGGGTGGCCAGATTTTGTAATTTTGAGTCTTTGACCGCGTTCGTATCCCCATGTGTCAATTTCAAAACATCCCAGGCCTCTTTAGATATGGTACACGTCATAATTCGGCGAAACTCATGAGGAGTGACAGCTCCAGAAATAGCACTTAGACCACGATAATTAAAATTAGACATTTTATAATCGTCTTCAGTCCACGCTGACACGTGTTTTAAAGAAGTGATATTATCAACGGTGACAGTGGGAGGAGTCCAACCATTTTTGCAAAGCAGCCAAACACGCTCGTCCATAGATTTTAAAATAGATTTCATACAAACTTTTCAGTAGGCACGATTAGACCCGTCAAAAATAGGCATCTGATTATATAAGTGACTCATAGGAGAAATTGCAAATTTTCACAAACTTGATTTAAAAAATCAATATCATAAAAATTACGCGAAAAATAGGAATACGCGATAAATTAACGTAACCTGCTTTGATATCAATTTGAAAAGTGCGACGACGGTGTGATAATTAATTAAATTCGCAAATTTTTAAATTGGCACACTTATTTAATTAGAGTCTACTTTTAAATCAAATAGATTCATCCCCTAAACATGCATCTAAATCAACCCATAAAACATAAATTGATAAAGCATATGACACAAAGTTAAGGAAAAAACCCTTTTCGGGTAAAACCTTTTATTTCTAGAACTTTGAAAAATTTACAAGACCATTGACTTACATACAACCTGATAATTGCCCACAAGTGTAACGCACGGTGTCTTCGTCAAACCTCCAAAGCAACGGCTAGAAATATTGACATAGAAATACCCGCAAGTGTCGGTTCTGATGTCGTCAGCTGGAACTTTCCCTTTTCAGGAGGGCAGCAATGAAGAAGAGAACGGCTTCTCCACAAGGGTTGAACAAAAGCAGAGCTATGTTCTAAGGTTACAAAAGGATTCACAAAGATTTGGCAAGGATGTGTGAATCAAAACATGGGTCTTGGTATGAAAAAATATGAAGACTAGATGTATTTAGACTCTCAAATTCGTCTCTCCAAGTCTTATGAAATAACTCCCCCGAAGTTGGCTTTTATAGGAAACCAAAAAAGAGTCTTAATTTTTTGAAACTCTACCACCGTACAGGTACCTCAAACCGGTTCGGGTGTACCGCGAACCGGTTCGACCCCCAAACCGGTTTGGCTTTCGTTTCACAGAAAAACGCTGGAACATGGGGCTGAAATACTTAGCATTTTTCCAAGTCTTTTTGTGAGAATATTCTTCATTTTCAAAGGGCCATAACTTCTCCACTGTAGCTCGGATTAAGGTGTCGTTTCTTCCAGTGTCTTCGTTCCGGAGAGCTCTTCAACTTTCTAGTTGACTAGACCTCCGGACGGTGGTTGTAAAATTACCAAAATGCCCTTGAACTTCCATATCTTGTCTTCTTTCACTGTTTTGACTTCTCTTGCATAAAGTCCCTAAAATCATGGAACGTGAAGTCGTTGAGGCAGATGTGGGACACATAATGGAGATGTTGAATGCTTGATTCCCGGAATTCGAATTGAAGCCGTCATGTGATATCGTGAAGTGACGTGTCAAATGTAGCGCCGTACGACATACACAAATGTAACATATCGGACATGAGAAAAATGTCCTTACAATATATATATATATATATGTATAGATAGATAGATAGATAGATAGATAGATAGATATATAGATAGATAGATATATCCAAACCTCTTTTTTCGATATTATCTTATTCTCAACGGTCCGCGCTAACGGCATCCAATCCCCACCACTACCCACCCCCATTGTCGAAACTACAACAACCTTCATTAGAGCTCTGATTTAGGATGACATGGGGTGCCGCTGGCGGACCTTAGGAAATAAGAGAATATTGGATAAATAGGGTTTGGATTCACTGGAGCTCCGATTTGGAGTGAGTAGGATTGGCATTGGGTTAGGTTTATATTTGTAACATTTTTACAAACAGTAACATTAACTGTGTTATAACACAGTATATATATATATATATATATATATATATATATATATACACACGGTTGATCCAAACATCTTTTTTCTAATAGTGCCTTAATTTTAACCGTTCGCGCTAGCGGCATCCAATCCCCACCACCACCACCCCCATTGTCGAAACTACGACAACCTTCACCAGAGCTCTGATTTGGGGTGACATGGGGTGCCACTAGCGCTGATCTTGGGAAATAAGAGAATATTGGATAAATGGGGTTCGGATCCACTGGTGCTCAGATTTGGGGTGAGTATGGTTGGAATTGGGTTAGGTTTATATTTGTAACATTTTCACAAACAGTAACATTTACTGCGTTATCACACAGTATATATATACGGTGGATCCAAACCTTTTTTTTCTGATATTGTCTTATTTTTAACGGTCCGCGCCAACGGCATCCAATCCCCACCATCACCCACCCCCATTGTCGGAGCTACAACAACCTTCATCAGAGCTCTGATTTGGGGTGACAAGGGGTGTCGCTGGCACGGACCTTAGGAAATAAGAGAATATTTGGATAAATGGGGCTTGGATCCACCGGAGCTTCGGTTTGGGGTGAGTAGGGGTAGCATAGGTTAGGTTTATATCTGTAATATTTTCACAAATAATAAATGTTACTGTTTGTGAAAATATTACATCGGCATCCCATGCCACCTCAAATCAGAGCTCCGATAAAGGTTGTGGGAGATACGACAATGGGGTGGGGGGGGGGGATTGGATGCCGCTAGCGGTGACCATTAAAAATAAGATAATATCAGAAAAAGAGGTTTGGATCCACCGTACTGTGACACCTCGACTAATTAAATACCGGGTAGCTACTCCTTTATTCAAATTAATTCAAAATGTCAAGTTGGTTCAGTTCGTAGCATCACCGTCGAAGACATTTTAACAATTTCTAGCCACCTAATATTTAAAAAAGTGAGTTTTCAATTTTAATTAAATCCGATTATCATGCAATATGTAGATTATGAAATGCTAACATAACCACCACAACATAGTCACAATAGAATAACCATAAAATAATAATGAATCTGGAGGAATACTCCTCACAACAATCCAAATACTGAAATAAACAAATACCAAGTCTGCATCACTAAATTAATTACAACCCAAAATCTGAAATAACTGAATGGATAAAATGTCTCTAAAAGAAATGGGGCAACACGCCCAACAAATGAGAAAATCTGATAATATAGAGTCAAGATTGGAAGTGGAGGCGTCTACTGTCAAGGTCCTGTAACTTCCACCAGCTACAGTATGTCACCGGAATGGAACTCCTATGCATGGTGTCCTTGTGGCTGGGCAACTAAAAGTTTTTACAAAAAAAATAGATTTGGAAGCAAACGGGTCAGAGTCCGATTGTGAAAACGGTTTAAAAATAGCAAGTGTTTTAATGACATTAAACAATGAATGCAAAATACATGTTAGGACGTGCTCTCACATGAAATACTCACCTCTCGACTATATGTGCACTCCTAACGTATCCGTACCCATTTTAGTTATTCCCATATCTAACTAGTCCAATACAAAAATATAACATTACTATATGATTCACGATTTAATTCCGGCATATTCATCTAAACAGAGAGCTTTACGTTTATTCTCGTTTTCCCATATTAGTAATACTACTTACTAGAGATCTTCCATCTTATCTTTACATAACGTTGTTATTACTTATACTCACATATATACATGGCAGTTCATTTCAATTAACAGTATATTATTCTCATCATAATATATAATACTAGCACCCCGAGACTAAGTTGCGGTGCACACATACTCTGCTATCCAATCCCGGTACATCGCGTACATAAGGACCACGCATTCCAAATCTCTCAGGAATCGTTCTCAAATAACAACAATCACAAATAATGGAGGCGAACATAGTTCACATCACATGGGTCACGCACATACCTACGCTCCCATGATCAGCAGACTTATTAACTTCTCAATAAGTCCTTCTCTGACCTATGTCCTCGAGGTACCAATCTAAATCCCCCCGTAGGCACACAAAGATTAGATGGTCCTGATCGAACGCCGACCTCCCGTGATAGCAAGTATGGTAGGTATGTTATACACAGATAACCACATATACTAAACATTCGCACATCTTAGATATCTCAGAATATTAATAGAGGTATACTTCTCGTTCTTATACCATCATTTAATGTTATACGCTTATAAGTCCCCGATTTATATACATTAAGGTTGTCAACTCTTCTCACGTCGTAATTAGGTACTCGTTTCCAAATCCATAATTGTCATCCGGTTTACTACAAGATTCTAAGTTTTACTCCTCAACGTACCCCAATCTCACAATTATACCCACTAATCAATAAGGGAAGATTAATTCTCCATTAATTAAGTCTACGGGACATTTGAAATAAAATCAGGCCTAAAAGATCATTCTGTCAACTCGTTAGAAGTCTCGTTCGAACGAGGTCGTTCGAATGAATGGCTTCCACATGAATGGCTTCAAACGAACTACCAACTCGTTAGAAGGGATATTGTCATCTCGTTAGAAGCTCGTTCGAACGAGGTCGTTCGAACGACCTGGGCAGGTCTTCTAACGAGATGGCAGACTACGCCCAGAAATCTCCAAATTCGTTTTTTCTTCATTCTTCTCTTCTCTAAATCCATCCTATGGTCATTCAAACTAAGTTTTAATGTGTTTAAACTACACGAAGTCCTCCTAGGTCACTTTTTAAACATATATATGGGGACAATACCTCCTAAATCAACATGTAATCATCATAATTCCCAAATCTTGTCCCAAACCCTACAAACATGAACACGGAATTTAGTGTCTACAACTACTTCTTATAAATCCGTTTTTAAAATCATCAATAGATATATTTTGGATATGAAATTCGTCCATAACTATTCTACATGCGATTCTCATATAAGATTACAACTTATATCTCCAATTTCATGGGTTTTCATCAAACTTTCAATATAAGACATATATTCAATTCTAAGCATGGGGGAGACATTCACTTGAATTCATGTAATTAAACCACTTGACTTAGATGTTCTGATTTGATGTTAAAGGATGAAGGTTGATTCTCCTCTTTCTCTCTACAGATTTCTCCCAAAGATGGTGATGGTGGCTAGGGGTTTCTTTTGGAATCTCTTAGGACTCTCCCTTTAACTCCCGTAGCCCACTACTTGATAAATGTTGATAATGGACTTAATGGGTTCATTACTATAATAAAATTAACCTCTAAAATTCGTGGGTTTTAATTCCCCTATTTTTAAAATTACCAAACTACCCTTTTGGGTTGCCGGTATGGCCTAAAAATGCCCCGGGACCCAAACTAAACCCCCGGCTAGTGTTTTCTGACTATTTCGACCCTTCCGGACACGTTGGCACACTCAAAATGACCATTTGGTTGATAAAAATATAATTCACTATTTAATTCAAATAATTTCATTCCTGACGCGATTGACACGCGCGTCCCAACTAAATTTCCAAATTGTCGTATTTCTGCCTCGCGACAATTTTAATATTTTCATTTCTGCTGAAATTTTTAATTTTAACATCATAATCAAATACCAACTCACATCTCGCTAGTATTTATACCCGGATTAATTCCCAGTTAATTCTCATTTAATTCAATTAATCCGTTAAATAAAATCAATAAAATTACGGGGTATTACACACACACACACACACACATATATATATATACTGTGTTATATGAACACAGTAAATGTTAATATTTGTGAAAATGTTACAGATATAAGCCTAACCCAATGCCACCTCTACTCACCCCAAACCGAAGCTCCTGTGGATCCAACCCCATTTATCTAATATTCTCTTAATTTCAGAGGTCTGCGCCAGCGGCACCCCTATGCCACTACTACCCACCCCAAATCGTACCTCTGATGAAGATCGTTGAAGCTCCGACAATGGGGGTGGGTAGTGGTGGGGATTGAATGTCGCTGAAGCAAACCTTTAAAAATATGGTAATTTCGAAAAAAAAGGTTTGGATCTACCGTGTGTGTATATATATATATGACATTTTCCAAAGCTTTTAGTGTTATTCAAAAATAACACTAAAAGTTTTGGATCTACCGTGTGTGTGTGTATATATATATATATATATATATATACGATATGATCCTATTTTTAAAGGTCTACGCCACCGGCACCCCATGCCACTCTTACTCACCCCAAATCGGCGCTCCGGTGGATTCAAATCCCATTTATCCAATAGTCCCTTATTTTCAAAGGTCTGCGCCAGCGGCACCCCATACCACTTCGGTGGATCCAAAACCAATTTATTCAAAAGTGTCTTATTTTCAAAGGTCCGCGCCAGCGGTACCAGATGCCACCCCTACCCACCCGAAATTGGATCTCTAATGAAGGTCGTTGAGGCTCCAACAATGGAGGTAAGGATTGGATGCCGCTAGCGCGGACCTTTAAATATAAGGTAATTTTAGAAAAGGAGGGTTTGGATCACCGTATATATATATATATACTGCGTAATATTACCACAGTAAATGTTATTGTCTGTTTGTGAAAACGTCACATATATAAAACTATTTCATATTTTAGTGCTTACAGTAAAGTTTATTGTTTGTGTAAATTTTTTTCTTTGAAATTTTATAGGCTTAATGGATCTTGATTGATAGATCTTGTCGAGAAGATTTCAAAAATAGTAATTTTGCGAAAAATGGATTTGTCCTAAAGGAAGTTACGGATGATTCGTTTTAAAAAGGGTAAAATTGTGAAAAAATTTCCTAAAAAGTTGGAATAGGACCTATATGATTATCGAAAATTCAATAGGACTTATATGAATGTTGACCCAACAAATGGGACTTAAATATAATTATCTCTTGTATTAACTAGGAAGTATTACAAATATGATATACTAACATGGTACAAAACGATAAGGATACACTGATATGGCTTCTAAAATAATTGGATACAGAAACTCTGTGGTAACTTTAAATATTATATATATAGATATATAATATACATAATATAAGTATTAGCATATAATGTTATCATTATTTTACTTAAAACATACGTAAACATTCAACTGTTCATCAATTATAAACAGGATTATTTGGGTTTTGACCCCAAAAAGTTTTGTTCGTTCAGAGATTAATACCCAATTAAAAACTATTGTAGGATTAACTCTCATTTTTCACTTTTAGCGACACTTTTTGCTATCACTAAAAATCTAAAAAAAAATCAAAAAGCGTCGCTAAAAGTGGAAAATGGGGGCCAAACATATAACAGTTTTTAAATAGGTGCCAAAATCCAAACGAGTATAACTAGTGGGGGTAAGACCCCAAATAACCCTTATATATATATATATATATGAGTGTGCATTAAACGGACTTCCTTAAAGAACGGATTAACGGACTTTTGTCCTTATCCGAATGTGGCCCCCTCGTGATCCCTAAGACATTTTGTTATTTTCTTTAAATGGTCTCCCTCTTGTCTTATATTAAAACCTTAATTTAAGACTAGATATTTAAAAGATTTATAGTTTATACCCAAATTGGTATCAAGACCTTAAAGACTTTAGAAACACACCAAATTTCGACCAAAACCATAATTCTGGTATCAGAGCCATAAGACGCTCATTTTCAATTGTTAGTAAAAGGACTTTAATGCCCTTGGGATTTATCTCTCGCATTTATAAAGATATTTTTAGAACCAACCTAGACTACCAACTTATACCCATAACTAAATTAGACCAAGAAGGTTGTTTAACCTCTCACATAGACGACTGTTCACATACTGAACACATTCCAGCCAAACACGCAGATAGTAGACAAGTTACTGCTTGTGTTATTAAAAGCATAATAGACCAAAATAAGTGTATACTCCTTATATTAAGACAATTAATAAAAGACACTCAAACCCTAGAAATAGAGATAAAGAAATATCTCTAAAAGGTTGCTAAAAATAGATAACTAAATCCCAATAGACCTAGTACATGTTTTACAAGAAATAAATATTAAGACTAATCGTATAGAAGTCCTTAACAAAGACATTTTAGAAATTAAAACTTTAATTAAAAATCAAGACAGTGAGTTAATTAAACTTACTAAAGAACAAGCTAAGATTATCCATAGATTAGATAGTTATCTTCCTAATGGAGATAGTTAGATCATACTGGAATGAGGTTCCAAGAGACCTCTCTATTCAGACTTTATCAGACTTTTATCAGAGAATTTTAGAAAAGATAAATGATGACAAATTTTATTATAAGATAAATGAAAATGAGATTGTCAACGCTGCTAAAGCAACTAGACTTATATTAGAAAGATTAAATTTAATTTCTACATCCATAGCAGCTACCCAAGACTATAACAGTTGCTTTGTTAAAGACTTGCATTTAGAATTAAAAGGTAAGACAGAAGGATTAACCACCTTCTATACAGACTTTGTTAAATTCCAATAAAATTTAGCAAATTATCTTAACAACATAGAAGGCGATAACCAATCTAGGATGGATGGTGTTATTAATGAACTTAGACTAAACATGTCCCAAGAAAAAGATAAATATGAAGAAATTATTCAGGGAATTAAGGTTGTATATAATAAACCCTCCTAAGCAGAAATAGACTCTCCTTTTATTCTAACTCGTTTAGATAAAATAGAAAAAATTGTAGAATCTATAGAAATTAAATCTATGCGACAACAAGAAAAAGATAATGAAGTAAAAGACTATATTACAAATGTTGCCAAATCCCTTATTAACTCTCTAGCCAGATATAGTGAAGAAATTTTTTATAAGACAAGAAAAGAGAATAAGATTTTTAAAGAAGAAATCCTTAGTCAGATAAAAAGACAAAAAGATTATTCAGACTTCTTAAAAAGAATTGAAAAAAGACTTGAACAAAAACAGGCAACCCCTTGAAAATTTAGAGAACCCCCTCCTATAGAAACTATAAAAAAGAAGACCATAGGCAGAAGAGTCATAAATGACGGATTAGATAAGACTAGTAAGATAGTTAGCTTTATCCCAAATATTGGACAAAGTAATTGTATGCTACAAATACTTAAAGATTCATCCTCCAATATTAGAACATGGTGGAAGAAGAAAAATTTCACCAATCCTCTCCAATGGATAGAATGGGGTGAAGTTGACTGGAAGATTGTTGAAGATTCCATTCATAATGGACAACTTCCAGTCGTTAGATACATAGACTTGTTTAAAGAAGGTGTCGCTCCTAAGACTCCTAATTATAATATGACTTACCATTGTAGGAATCATGTGTTAGACAAATCTTATACTGAGCTCCAAGTATTTGACTCAAAATGTCTTAGATCTAAAGGAACTGATAGGAAGTTCCAATTCATAACCTTTGGACTCTTTCAAGCAAGAATCAAAGGATTACATAAACCTCAGAATAATATCAACATATTATGTTGTTTAGAAGATAAAAAATGGAAAGATTTTGAGAAAAGCCTTATTGGGATAGCCCAATTTGAAATGTTAGACAACATAGGATACTTTAATGTTATTCCGGCATTCACAGTAATCGTAGAAATAGCCAAACATTTTAAGTTAATCTTATATGGTAGCGGCTATGAATACTATATTATCCCAAACACTAATATAAACATATAATTTTAAAGTTATGTGAAGTTCTTCGAATTTCCTTATGAAGGAATGCAATCGAAAATTCCTAGCGGTAGACGTAATGAAGAAATCTTAGTTAGAACTAATGTTTTAGACTATAATCATACTTACAGTATTAGGAATACTCGACCTATGAAAGAAAAAGATAAGACCCTTTAGCAATTGTCAGAATTCCAAGAAACTAAGACTACACAGAATAAACCTTTTATTTATTAATCAAGACAATGCCACTAGAAATATTACCATCCAGTTTGGACCTCCTAAGATTATCAATAAGAATATTCGGACCGAAGAAGTTAGATTTAAGAATATGGGAGAAGCCATAATCAATGATCCTTCAGAATGAGAATGTAGTAGTAAGGATAGTTCTAGTTTACTAAGATAAGCCCCCTGTAATTAGACCAAGAAGATCATTTGAACAAAAAGACTTAGTTAAAGAAAAAGCTAGGATCCAAAAGAAAAAGCTAGGATCCAAAACTTTGGACATGATCCCTCAGCATTGGATATGAAGACATTTAAAGATCACCTTAAGAAAAGTCATTCTGTTAGATTTCAAGAAGGAGAAAGATTTAATATGATAGCTCAAGAGCGTATATTAAAATTAAAACAATCTAAGAATACTAAAGAACTTCTTAGAAACCTTAGACTAATAGAAGAAGGAGAAGAAATACTAATTCCATCTACACACGTAGAACCTAATAAACAAGAGATAGGAAGTAATAGTAGGTTAGAATATGCTCCTAGACTTTTTAGTAAACCTATGGGAATAAATATTCCTATATACTCTAGCATTTTAGTTAAGACTAAACCTGGTTATATAAAAGACTTTACAACTAGTGACAAGAGTTTTACTCCTGTTAAGACCATGGCAAGTTAATCCATAAATCCAGTAGGTATATATCTTAACTTAGACAATGTCCAAGATAGGAAGAAGGCATTAGATGAATGACATAACCAAATGAACATGTGTTTTGCATCTAATGAACAATGGGATGCAAGTTCATGTAAACAATACGCTGAACAGTCTATTAGGGGTATTGCAAAAGACTATTTAGATAGTTAAGGCTATAGATGAAGACTTCTTAGCTAAGATTGAGAACATGAAAGATAAGCTAGAAGGAAGATCAATTGAAGAATATATTTAATTGTTTACTTCATAATTCATTGGAGCTGGACATTTAGCTCAAATCAATGAACAAGACCTAGCAAATACTAAGTTAGCCCTCCTTAGCATTTGCAAACTATATAAGATAAATGAATATAGCAATAATTATGAGCAGCTATATTACCAAATTAAAGAATTTGGAGAGACCTTAAAAGATGAATACTTTAGAAAGATACATGTCATAAGAAAAGTCCTTATTAATGAATATAGGAATTGGCCAGGAGTAGCTGGAGTTAAGAATAATTCCCTTGGTGAAAGAATCAATTTTTCCAAAGACTATATCATATCTAAGAGACGTGATATAACTCATGGTAAGCTAATAGAAGAAACTTTCAAGCAGATCCCGCCAATCAAAGACAAAAGAGACATCGCTCCGATCAAATGGGGATGTGGTAGTGAATCTAAGAAATTCAAAAAGAAGTTAAAATGGAAACATAGGAAGTTTAAGACTAGACCTTTAGGATTTCCAAAGAAATATAGATTTAGACCATTTACTACCTTTAGAGAAAAGAACTCTAAGACTAAGAAAAATAGATTTAACTAAAGAAGATATTTTAAAAAGAACACTAGTAAATATAAGAAGGTTTCTAATTATAGGAAAGAAAAAGATGTAGCTCAATCTAAGACTGCCATCAAAGAATGTTGAACTTGCAACAAGGAAGGACACTTTGCTAAAGACTTTCCTAATAAGAAAGATAAAGAATGTATTAAGATCATTAATACAATATTAGACTATGCAGATCAAGAAGAGTTATATATCCTATATGCTATAGAAATATCATATATAGAGGATGATGATAATACTAGTATTTATAGTGCATATACAGATACTGACTCTAAAGACTATAATAGTGATACGGATGAGTATGAAGGCTCTCAGAATACTCTCAACTTAAATATGATGTCAACTAATCAAGATAATTTATATAATGAATATATAGACTTTGAAGAAGCTTGGTATAAGTGTATATTAAGCCCATTTTGAAAGAAAAGATGGACAGTTAGTAATCCTGAGTTACCAACGTATATACCTAGATGTTACTTTGATGAAAGACATTATTGCACATTTGAAATGAAATGTATCAAGAAAGACTTTAGATGCGTAGAATGCTTTGAGACTATACAAACATAATTATTTCTGATCTGTGTCATTTCTCAATTACACTACCATGAAAGCTGTTGGAGAACTAGATTTAGAGAAATTTATACTCGCCAGTATGATGCTCAAATAGACTTAGATATTAAAATATATTATCAAGATATTGATATAAATATAGCCAAAAGATTACAAGAAAATGAAGACTTAAAAGGAAAAGGAATTTCCTATGATTTAGAAGGACACCATTCTGATAGTAGTTCAGAAGACTTAACACCCAGAGAAATTATAGATAAACCCCAGAAAGGAATATCTATTTTAGAAAATAATAATTTAGGAAATTCTATTAAGCCACATGCTTGTTTTGTAGAAATGTTTATACAACATAAAGATTATCCTAAAAGACTTTCATCTTTTATAGACACAGGATGCTCTCAGAGTATTTGCAAGGCTAATACATTTCCTGAAGACTATTTTTTAGAAAGTACTCAAGAAATCTATGGTAAAGTGGTTAATGGAGACCCATTTACCTTATATTTCCAGACTATTCCTATTTATTTTAAATTTGGAAATCAGACCAACAAAACCGTTAATCATCGACTCTGGATAATGGACCCTCGTCCTAGTTTCACAGGAAACATTATTTTAGGATAAGACTTTATTAGTAAATATCATCCTTATACTCAGTATAATGATAAGATATTAATTAGTGATAAAGAGGAATTTAATATTAAAGCCCTCATAATAGATCACAAGACTTCCTTTGACCTTATGCAGTTCAAACCCAATTATAGACCCATAAAACATCAGAGTTCTTCAGTTGAGCATGGTGGACCTAGACCTACAAACCTACAGGAAGCCCTAGAAATTACTAAACCCTTACAAAAAGAATGTAAGTACCTAGACAAAAAGTGTTATAAGAAAATATCGCTTATACAATAAGATATTTTAGATCAAGCCCAGCATACCTTATTACAGGTTCAAGCTATATCCAAACAGAAGAAAATGGATATAGAAGTAGAAAAGGAAAATATTAGACAACTAGTAGAGCATACTTTAGAAGAAAATCCCATTGCTAAGTGGGATAAAGACCAAAGTTATTGTGAAATTATCCCTATTAACCCAGACGCCACTATTAATGGTGGAACCTATAAGAAAGGACAGTCACAAGAAGACAAGGAAGAATTCAAAAAAGACATAGATGAAATGCTTAAGTCAGGCATTATTAGGGAAAGTAAAAGTAGACACAATAGCCTCGCCTTCTATGTTCAAAACGAATATGAACGTAAAAGAGGAAAAAGATGTATGGTTATAGATTATAGACAATTAAATAAGAATTGTGAATTTGATTCTTATAAGATACCATATAAGAAAATTTTAATCAATTTGATTGAAAGTATAATAATATTCAGTAAGTTTGATTGCAAATCAGGATTCTGGCAAATTAAGAGGCATCCAGACAGTATTACATGGAGAACTTTTAGTGTGCTCCAAGGAAAATACGAAAGGTTAGTATTGCCATTTGGATACTTGAACGCTCCTCAAGTCTTCGAAAGAAGAATGGATAATATATTTAGACCTTATTCATAATTTTGTCTTATTTACATAGATGATATTCTTGTATCCAGTAGGACTGAGATAGAGCATGTAGACCATCTTAAAAAGATTATTTTAGAATTAGACAAACATGGTATTGTTATTTTCGAAAGGAAAATGCAATTATTTCATACTGAAATAGATTTTCTGGGAATGCATATAAATAAAGGAAAAATATCCTTAGTAGAACACATAACTAAAAAGATTCTTGAATTTCCAGAACAACTTAAAGATATAAAACAATTACAATCATTTTTAGGATTGCTTAATTGTGTTGCAGACTTCATTAAAGACCTTGCTTCAAAAAGACAAAGCTTAACTGCCAAATTAAAAGGAACGAATAAAACTAATCCTTTTTATTGGATTAAAGATGATTTCGAAGTCATAAGACAGATTAAAAATGCAGTCAAGAACATTCATTTACTTGAACTGCCTAATGCAGAAGACCAGTTTATAGTAGAAATAGATGCCTCTGGTAAATAATAGGGAGAAGTATACTTTGCCATTGATCATCAAACAAAAAAGAAGAAGCTTTGTAGATATAGTTCTGGAACCTTTACAGACCCAGAAATAAGATACACTGCCCATGAAAAAGAAGTTTTAGCCATAGTAAGGGCAATTGAAAAATATATGCTTTTTCTTATACCTAAACATTTTACTGTGTATACTGACTCTTCTTATGCAGTAAAATTCAGAGATTTAGACTTATCCAAATCAAGGACTAATAGACTTATTAGATGGCAACAATTGCTTAATGGTTATGACTTCTCTATTATACATATTAAGGGAAGTAAAAATACCATTCCAGATATTATATCAAGAGAACCAATATTTGCTAACACTAATATAATTTCATATTTTATGATGCAAACAGAAGATCTAGACAGCACGAGTTCCTCTGGAACAAATAGACTGAACAGAGAAGACGTTGCAGACTATCTTAGACGCATAAGATCAAATCCTGGTATAATGCAAAGACAGGCTCATATTCAAGACTCTCAAGAAAGACCAATCCTAGAGAACTTCGATGATATCTTAGTTCCTCCTGAAAAATCTAGACATGAGATTGTTTCTCAAAATAGACTCATCAAAAAAAATGTATTTCCCCCTATATAAACCTGATCAAATATATCCAGACTTATTCAAATTTAGACGAGAATTTTCGGAAGATGAAAATACTCTCATAGACACCCTTTGGTGGAATGTCAAAAATAGACTTTGGATAGAATTTAAGCAGAACCTGGTAGTAGTTGCTAGATTCATAAGACTCTAAAGACTTACAGTAACCCAACTTAGTGGTACTGCTACTCCTAGACCACAGACGCAGACTTATGTTCAAACCCTTGGAGAATCCTCCAAAATTAGACCAACTGATAATTTTTGTTATCAGAAAAAAACTTTTAAGACTAAGATTATTATACCATTTGGTTATAATAATCTCCCATTAGAAGAAGACTTTAAAAAAGAAACTAATAACATTATTGATCATTTCAATATGTTATTATCATAAATAAATGAAGATGCTTTAATGATTAGAGGTTTCTTCAAAGACGTTCCAAAAATATATCTTTTTGAAAAATCAGATATGGCTCATATAACTCTTGCAGACCACGGGTTCATCGGACTCATTCAGATAAATGATATTGAAGACTCTATTGATCTTAAAAACATTAACTATGAGTACATTAAAAAGGTAGAAGACTTTATTACCCTGTTTGCCAGGATATATAAAATTGCTCCAAGTTCCTGTAGAGGAATGAGAGTTGAGAGATTCAGACTCATTAGATTTTCCAATTATTCATTCGAAGATGTGGAAATTCTATCCGAAGATGAAACTGAAGACCTAACTGTGATAAGTCCAAGCTCTAAATTGCTCAAGCTAAGGAGATAATAAAAATTATAGAATTATTGACAGGTGAAGACAGATGGTACACTGCCTACCACAAAGAAGACCTAATAATCCAAGCTGATGAGAAATTCAATGGAAGGCTCAAGAAAGAAGCCAAAGAAATGGTAGAGATAGATTTGCCAGCCAACTTTAATATTGTGGACCTCATTGATGAATTTTTCAAAAATAATGCCCTCCCAGATCAAGACAAGGTAGAAGAAGACACGGGCGGGACAAAGACGGGATCCTCGTTAGCTGAAGAATTATTGAGGACAGAAGATGCCTTACTCTAGACCTATGAATTATTACAAGACGATAAGACTCATTTCGAAGACTTAACACGCTCTATCAGACGGCCTTACTTTTCAAAAAGAAAAAGATTCCTTAATTATCACAAGATGTCAAAAGCCTGTAGACCCATCAGATAAGATTCTTAAAGACAAAGTTACTTTAAAGACTTTAATAATTTATATCTTTCCATCAGATTACTTTTGGGAGCCGGTTATCAGTCGTTGTAGTACCCTTGAAGCTTATAAAAGGGGGCGTCTAATATATGTAAGAGACATCGGTGGTAAGACTTCTAGTATCATATATTAGAGAGATAGAGTGTGTGTAAGCTTGTAGTAAGTAATATGTATATGAGTGAGTAAACCTCTCATAGTTAGGGGAGAGGGGAGAGGGGAGAGTTGTATTTACTTATGCAATGCAATAAAAGTATTTTCTTTTCCAGAAATCTCTTATGTTGAGTTGTTATTATTTTCCAAATTATCTCAAACTTTTTGTTCATAAAGGACTATTGTGTGGAACCTCTGGTGTAGCATACAAGGTGTTATACTGTTGAATTACCGACAGGTGATGATTTGCCGTGAGCCGTTAGCCAGGTGGGTGTTAGGCGTGAAGGCATACAGGCAGGAAACGGGTACAACGCCAAAATAATGGATTGAGGCGCGACACATAAATAGAGAGTTGTAGGAGGCCGAGACCGGAGAAGAATAGTAACAAAGCTGAAGAGAAGAAGGAAGGAAGATAAAGATATTGCAGACCAGAAGGAAGGCATAACTCGAACCAAACCCTTAACTATTTTACATATTATTGTTTTAAAAAAGAAACTTATATGAGCCTACAAATCACTGAAGACTTTTTAGCATATGTTAATCAAACGAACTTAGACTTAACTAGAGAAATCCAAGATTGGACTCTTACAGACCCTAAAGATAAAGAACTTAGAGAAACTGCTATAACATACGCAGGTGGTACTTTCAAATATATAGACCAGGTTATTGAGTGGTTAGTACGTGAAGTACTTAGAATAGAAATAATTAGAATATGGATCCGAGATCTCTTTAGACAAAAAATAAGAACTGTAGAACTCGGAGAAGAACTTTCAAGACCAAAAAATATCAAGAATACACTAGAATACTTGAACATAGTATAAATGTATTAAAATATATTAGATGTAAAAGGTTAGCTGAAACAAAGGCTATTTTAATTAGAGCCGGAGGAATCTGTCATCTCCTTAAAAACGTAGAAACATCTGCCCCTATAACATATCGAAGATTTTTGTCATCTTATGGAGATAACGATTTAGACAAATTTATCGAAGACGATATAATTAATATTGTTAATAAGATATATAAAGAAACTAGACTGATAAAACCGCAATACCATATAAGGTATTTAAGACTAGAATATTTTTCATCAAAACCTCTTGCAATATCTAAACTCCCTAAAGAAACTATTTATATCAAGAATCCTCGCTATTCAGAATTCCAGTACGATAGTGACGGAAGAAGCTTGAGAAGTAGCAGTAGCCCTGAAACTTCTACACTTAGACTTCCAGATTAATTAGGCTTTAAAATAAGCTTAAAAAACTATAGAAATTATTAGGGTAGAAATTTCTATTCCGAGAACATTAGAAAAAGACATAGGCATAAAAAGACGAAGCGGTCCCCCAAAGGTGGTCCTAAAAAGACAAAGCGGTCCCAAAATCGTGTGGCTGATATTAGCCCGTTAAATAATCCCGTCGGAGAGACTTACTGTGTATATATATATATATATATATATATATATATATTATTACATACTAATAACTATATGATCAATTCTTCACCTTTCTAGTATAACATTCTTAGTTTGTTTTTTAAAATATAAATGTAATGTTATATATAGTTTGACATAAATATTTGTTGTTCTTATGTTGGGGAGTGTCCATATAATGTATGGAATTAGGTCGTTAGTCATCACTAGGTGTTCCCACATGCGTTGCACGTGCGATCGGATTTGGGGATTCAGTTAAAGCTTTAAATGTAGGCAGCAAGACAATATAAGCACAAAGATCCACCACCATCTCAAAAATCCATTCCAATGTTACGTTCTATTGATAAAAATGTTAAAATTATTGTAAGTAAAATAATTTCATGTGCAACTGAATAGAAATACAGTTTGAATATGATTTAAGTTGAAAACATTAGCAAGGACTAAGTCTTACAAAACCCAGAACGTAGAAGATGAACAAAATGCAGAATCTTAAAGCAGCTGTGGGTTGAGGTGGATGAAGATATCAATTTTTTTTCTTTTGACGTTTATTACTCTTGTTAGTTTCAGCTACTTGTTTTACTTTCGCGCGACAAAACGTCTAAGCCTGTGATTGAAACTCTTAATACTTTGCATTTGATACAGAACTTGAAAACTTTTTCGATGCAAGTATATAGCTTCTGAATGTACTCCGAATGCATAATACCATGTGGTTGAAGTTATCATTTACTGATAATAAGTATATAAAATTAATACATTATAATTAAAAGTTATCTAAACTAGATAAAATTTTGAGTATGAATTATTGTACCTCTTTTTTCGAATTGATGAAAGTCAGAATGGAGCCCCCTATGAAAGATTCTATCTCGTAAAAAGTGTGATAGTTGTTTTTTCGTACTTGTTTTGGACTACCAGTTAAAGTAAATACCTTTTGTTTTGTTGAGGTGTAAGTGAGAAATTATATATATATATATATATATATATATATATATATATATATATATATATATATATTAGACCAATCTTTTAAGCAAAAGTTTAAAATGTTTGAGTTTACCTTTGGGTGTATTTTGCATCTAACCTTTGAAAAATGACGTGGCTAGGGTGTATGATTCATTCCTTGTGCTTACTTATTTTGTTTTTCTCTTGTCATATCCTTAATTTCTCTCCTCATACCAATTAGTATATTTTGTGAATCTTGTAAATTTTACCACCGGTGGTAAACTCTAATAAGGAAACTAAATTGGTGGTAAAGTCAAAATACCCCTATAATTAATGAAAAAAATAGTATTAAAGTCTAATGAAAAATAAAATGGTGGGTAAAATATAATAACAAAAACTAAACTCGTGATAAAGCCAAAATGCCCCTATTTGTAATGACTTTTAAGCACTCACATTTAAGAACAAGAGTGAAACACCATAAAATGGGCAAGAGTCACCAACCCAACCCAATAGAAGTTTTGCAAATAACTCAAAAATTAAAAAGTAGAACCTTTTAATATTTTCTCAAATGGGCATCTTGAAATAAAATTTAGAGATCAAAGTTAACAATTTACTATGAAATTGTATGACAGGTCTCTTGCTTATTCGTTTAAAGTAAATAGATAAGCACATAAAGAATAAAAAAAACTGAGGATTCCAATAAAAAAAATAGATCACACACCTGAAATAAATTAAATATTCTTACATTTAGGGCAAATACTAATAAGAAGTAAAATTAACCTTGATTAATTGATATAGTACAGTGAATGTACAAAAAGGTAGATTTAACATTATGAATAATACAACTAAAGGAGCCAAAATCTGACTTTGCTAACTCAAACATGAGGTCAAATTCAACATAGTAATAAAACATCCCCTGAAATGCGTACTAAATCCACAAGTAATAACATATTTCACAAAATGAGTACTTGCGGATGCAGTTACAAAAATCATCACATTCCAACTTCAATACATCAAAGTCAATATAAAACGATAAAAGGCTATAGAGACCCATCATAAAAAATAATATAAAGAATGTTACTAATAGCAAGATATGAACATATAGAAAATATTTTTCAATTAGTTATTGCACTCAACAAAGAGAATGAGGGGGCTAGGAATTCAACACAAAATAATTTTGACTTCATACTCTTATGGAATATAGAGGAATAAACTCAATTAGAAAATTAAACTTCTTTAAGAAAACTAAGTACCCAAAAAAACAATTCAAAAACATGCATTAGAAAAATTAAAAGTCACTTTTCGAATTAGCATTATTCACCTCTACCATTTGATTTTTCCACATCTTTCACCAATCATTTAAATATACCTTATAAGAAATATACAAAATTACTTATGAAAGTGTTCTTAATATAAAAAAAACAATTTAATCAAACAAATTTTGAATTACTTTTTTTTTGGTCTCATTATAATTAGAAAAAAAATAAGCCAAAATCAAATTGTGCAAAAGTCTGCATCAACATCAAAACCTCATAGAAAATGAAATTAGGAACCTTAAAAATCATAAACATAATTATTTTTGTATATTTTTTGGAGTGAACATGAAAACGACACATTACCCTTTTCCATCAATTTCACCCCAAATTTAAATGAGAAATCAAGATTGGCAAGCAACCTACCACCAGATCCAATGATCATGTGACAATAACAAAACTATATGTAATTATCATAAAAAAGCCTTATGTGAGATTCAAACAGTTTTTTCTATCATTCTTATTTCCACCCACCCATTCTTTATATACCTCATATGTTATTATTCCCACAGTAACCGGTTGAGATTTTTTCAACCCAACCCACCAAACATGACATTTTAGCAAACTAGTGATATACACTGTCTAACACATGGACACGTGATTTTATAGGGAAGGCGCTAGAGAAATTATCATAATTTCATGTTATAAAATTGCAAAATAGAGAAAATAAAATAGAAAAAATAAGTTGACTAATATAGCATATGAGAACCTACAGAAGACCACAATGGATTTCTAATATGGTAAATTCATAAGAACATCAATTAAAACCCCACAAACATAAGATGCGAAGTAAAGTGGCGTGATCCATATTCTTACCTACCCCCCCCCCCACAAAAAAAAAAAAAAAAATTTTAATCATATAAAACAGATTTCTAATATGGTAAATTCATAAGAATATGCAAAGTAAAGTGATGTAATCCATACTATTACCAAAACACACACAAAAAAAACTTTTAATCAGAAAAAACATATTTATAGAAGAGTGTTGTTTATTTGTTTTAGGTGATGATGGGTTGATGAATTTGGAGGGGATGTTATGTTCGGATGGGAAGGAGGCTCTTCAAGTGGATCAAAATTTATGTCGATTAAATGTGTATCTTGGACTGTCGGTGCTTGGTCTTCCATATTGACGATATCGTGGAGTAAATGTATAAATGGTGATAAGATGAAGTGGTGAAAGTATGAAAGGGAGATAACTTCGTAGGAGAAGATGAAGAGGGTGAGGGTATGAGATAAAATAAGATTGAATTGAATGAAGTTGGAGGTTATATCTGGAACTCTACATTATAGTAGACAATTTTCATCATATGACCATTACAAATAGTTTAGCCTCTTTTTAGGTAGTAGAGGTAATTTTTTTCCGAACTTACCTCAACAAAGTCTTTTTCAGAGTTACTTGGGAGCCATTACGTGAATCTTGTTACTCGTTTCCACTATGTTTAGCAAAAGAGATATTTGTAACTTATGAGCCGAATCACTTTAACGTTAAAATAATATACCATTTTGTTTGGGATTTACTCAATCTTGGTTCTCTAAATTCTCTGTTATACAAATGAGTCTTTGCTCATATTGAGGTTTTGACCACCCTAAACAAATCGTTGTTATTAAGTGAAGTATTTCCCTAAGAGTTTCAAAATTGGATATGTGAATCTGAAATTAGAATTATTTTATTGCTTTATATAATATATGGTTTGGAAATACAAAGTCATGGTTGTATTTGTCCTTGCAGATATGTACTATACATGTATGTTAGTGAATTTCTCATCCAGGTTTGCTTCTCCTATTTATCTCTTTATAACCGTTGTAATGATGTGGTTAGTCTGCTTATTATTGTAATGCGCATTCTATTAAATCATTCTACTAATTCCAGTTGTGAAAACCTTTTTATTTAACTCCTACATAGACACCAAGAAGGCCTTTGTGGGTTTTATCACTTCCAACCTTAAATGGAATTTAGATAAATCTAAAAAATTGAAGCTTAATATATTGGGTTGTTATTGTTGTTAGGGACTTATTTGTACTCGTTATAATATGATATAGTTATGTTGTGTAGGCTACTTATTTGTAAATTCTGAAACTTCTTTATATATATATAATGATATGGGAGAATGGCGAATAATTTATTCATTCATTATTTTCTTCTCTCTCTCTCTCTCTATCTATCTATCTATCTATCTATCTATCTATCTATCTATCTATCTATTCTCTCTTACTCTTATCTCCATATTCTTTCATTGTGATAGTTTGATTATATCATAAATCTAGCATAATATCACAATGTGATTTGTAAAGCTCTTGGGTATGTAACTAAACCCTTAGGGTACATAACATGAACCCTAGTTAGTGTTTGTGTGAATGGTTTGAAGAGATTCCAAGATGATTTTCTTGCAAGGATGTTATGCTATACATATCCATAACTTTTGACCCTTTATATAAATCCCTTTGACTTCCTTGCTTGTGATTCATGTCTACTGCATTTTGACCCATTTTGACCCCCTTATTCGCGATTCAAGTCTGCTGTGTTTTGACATAATATTTTCGATATGTTTCATCCTTGTCCACAATTTAGTTTGTTGCATTTCAACCCTTTTTCCATCTTTGTTGTTTGCGACTGAAGGTATGAATTGCTCTGATATTTTTTAGGGTTTGTATGTGGTTTCATACTCTATCATATTAGTTATTGTTGCCTGCAAGACACGTGGTTCTCTACGCATTGTCCGAGGCTCTCCCAAATCCTAAATGGGTGGAGGCAAATAAAGTAAGGCATGGATGATTTGAACCGAAGTGGTACATAGGATCTTATTTCTCTACCTCCCGGGGAGAGGACCGTTGGATTTAAATGGGTCTTCAATGTAAAGTATTTAGCGAGAGGATCTATTGATCGCTATGAGACACGATTGTTGTCTAAGGGATTTACACAAGTTCATGGGAAGGATTTTGGTACTACATTTGCTTTAGTTGCCAAGCTTACTTTCGTACGATTATTGATCTTTCTTACGACTTCTCACTCTTGGCCACATAGATCCTCCCTCAAATTTTCAGGTTAAGGGAGAGTATACCGGGAAAGTGTGCCCTCTATGGAAGTCTCTTTATGGCCTTAAGCAATCACCCCAGAGCCATAAGTGTTTTTATCTGAGAGGTCTACCCTCACCACCTAATAATAGAGCAGACATATCCTCTAAAGAGTGGATAAACAAGATGATAAGAGCAGGTTGAAGTCTAAACACTATGGGCGTACTCGTCATACTAGGTAAGCCTATTGAAACCTTCATAGCCGACCTCATGTAGCTCAATCAAATGATAGGCCTCGGTCTGTCCCATTTCCTGCTCCATCTGCGGTGCATACAACAGTTAATGAGCCTTCAACACCTATTGGTCATGTCCTTCTCGGGACACAACAATTTACATAGAAAGATGTTTCATATCTCCAACAGATGTTAGCTCAACTTAATTCTCATCACAGTTATGCCTCTAATTTAGCCCAGAGATGTACTTCTCACTTAAAAAAATCATGTTTCCGCTTCATCTGATGCCCTTCCTTAGATTATTGATTCAGTGGCTACTGATCACATGATTGGTATGACATTCAATTTATCCTCCTATAATGTGTGTTCTGGTAGGGATAAAATTATAATGACGAATGGATCATTATCCTCCATTGTGAGGAAGGCCATAATTCCTATTTTTTTCAATATTATCCTATTATTTGTTCTTCATGCTCCAAAGCTTACCAATAATCTTCTCTCTGTCGATCATATTTCCAAAAGCTTAAATTGTAGTGTAACCTTTTTTCCATCCTATTGCCTCTTTCAGGACTTGGACAAGGGGAAGTCGATTAAGAGTGGACATGAAGACAATGGCTTATTTGCTAGACACGAGGCCATCTTCTTATATTGCAAATCAAACTAGTGTTAGGTATAGTAGCTGTAGACACCTCATTTTGTTACCCCTTAACTCTCCTTAGGTCCCTAGTACCTCCCTCCATCACTATAAACCCAGGTCACATCCCGAGTACTGACCTGGAAGCCATTGGGCACCCCTCCGGCTCAGTTTAACCCAAAAGTCAAACTCCTCATCTCGATCGAGACTTAATGAATCTTTGAAGGGCACTAAATACCCTTTCTAACGGTCCACCCCGGGCACGATTCTGACTTACCATGCGGACGAACGCACCATTTGTGTTCGAAACCTGACCCAGAGGCCATCGGGCGGTCCCGGGCTCTATTTGACCTATGTCAACTCTTCAGCTCGACCGAGTCTAAATGAATCTTCGAAGGGAACTGAATACCCTTTCCAACGGTCCATCCAGTGCGTAATTCCGACTTTCCATGCGGACGAACGATCCGTTTGACTCCGGGAAGCCACCGAGCGCTTCTCGGGCCCGGTTGCCCAAAGTCAACTCTCCAAAACGGGTCAAACTCTTTGGAATGTTGAAGTACATCTCCTAACCTTTCCAACGGTATGCCTCGTGCACAATTCGGACTTACCATGCTGACAAACGCGCCGTTTGCGTCCGCACGATTCCCCGTCCAATGGACCGACAAACGCTTCCGAGCCACATTTGACCCAAAGTCAACTCCCAAACTCGGGAGAGGTCCAAAGGACTTTTGAAGGTATCTGAAATACCTTTTTAACGGTATTCCCCGTGCACGATTCTGACCAACGGTTTGCCCTCGGCAGCCAATTTTTTGAAAAAGCCTGAGGCGCACTACCAAATGGCAGGTCCTAGATCCTGCCTATCGGCACCTGCCGATAGGCAGTGCCATGATTGGGCCGATCGGCAGTCCCCTGGGGTTATAAAAGGAGGCCTTGGCCTCATTTGCAGGAGGAGCCCAGATCTGATAGAAATCTCTCTGAACGAATCCCAGAAACCTCTCTCGAAGGCAGCGTGATTTCAACTTCCAAATCCCTCTTTTACCTTCACTTTTCATCATCCTTTTCATCAAACTTGGTGAATTAACCACTCTCCATCGTCATCCAAGCTTAAGGACTGCTCTCCAACATTCAAGATCAAGCTCAATATCTTCAAGAAGGTCTAACTTTCTCAAACTCTCTCTCTTAAATTCTCTTGAATTCCCAATAACTTGTTTTCTTACTTAGCACTTTTATGATCTCATCTCACACATCCTAATATACTTTTTATTTAGTATTATTGCACATCTCTTATTTTCATATAAATAAAAACCCCAAAACAAGAAAAAGAGGGTTTGCTCATAAATTCCAAGTAGGGATTCTCACACTTTTTCCACATTTTTCTCACAACTAAAACACCTTTTCTACACACACACACACTTACAAATAAGAGATCCCACATTTGGATTTATGGGATAAACCCCACCCCTTTTCTTTGTATGCGAACTACGTGGACTTTGATGCCTTTATAGGCTACGTAGGCGTCTCGGGGTAAAACCCGAGACTCGAGTCCTTTCTCTCACTTTTTCTCTCATTTCCTATTTTCTCTAAATCCATTTTTTTATATTATATATATCCTTAGTCTTAGTGACATATTACTCCATGTGAGTTATCGTTCCTTTATAGCGATCAACGTAGGGGTAACCGCGTAAATCTTATTTTTCTAATATTACTTTTATAATCTTCCTATGGATGACTCGCTTTATATTTTCCATGATACAAGTCGAGGATTCCTACCTCCATTCTATATATATACACATGCACACATCTCATGGGGGGAAACATAAAGGAAAATAAGAAATATCCATGAGAGACCGAAAGGGCAGAATGGGTACCGAAAACCTTCCCATTTCGTAACTAAGCCTCTGAACCCTTTTCGAATCATTTTGGTTTCGCACGCACCAGTATGTCTTTGGATGCCATCTTTCGGGGTGGTTTCCTCTTTTTCTTTTGTCTGTTTTCAGTAAAATAGACTGGCGACTCTGAATCTCTCTACATTTTTCACACCTCACAAAATCGACGCCGGCCGAAGCGCTCTCCTGAGAGGGGACGCGCGGGACCCGAAGGATTCCTCCTCCCTCCGCGGCGGGGATCGGCGGGGATGGCCACAGTGGCGACTCCGCTGGGGACTTTTATTTATTTTGAGGGCTTGACTCTATTTACATGGATGTTATATTTGTTTATGCCCTCCCCCCCCCCCCCCCATATCTGCATGTTCCCCTTTCTCACATGTATATCCCATGTTTATGCTTATGTTCACACACTTGTAGAAAATCCTCCATGTACACCTCACACCACGTACACCTAGGATCACGTATATCCCCATGTTGCACGCATCACCTATCCATACTTGCCGTACCTTTTGGGGTATTTGTACTTTGTTCCCGGTTTGGCATAATCAAAGAAAGGCATTCTCATCATAAGATACTAATAAGAGAATCATGCATGATTCACACGACATCACCAAAGAGCATTGATATTGACCAAATTTTACCCAGTAACTGGAGGGTCACTTCGTGATGGGCGTTGGTCCGGTAGGTCGCAGTTAGCCTAAGCGATATGACTCTCACCTCCCATTGGCCAAGTACCTTTGACGTATATCGAACGGTTCCCCCGCATCGTACCGCTTGACCGAAGTCATGACGGGAGGTATATCGCAGGGAATTCGTTCACGTACGCTGAGTACATCGAATTCGCTCTCACACGTACCGTCCTCACGAGGTATATGATGAGGCAATTCACGTACACTCAGGTATATCAAATGACTTGTCCACAAGTACCGATTGCCTGCAAGAGCAAGACGTATATCGTGGAAGTCATGCCAAAGGGGGAACCCATGCCGATTCACCCAACCAACTGCATACCCGCATATAGGTGTCAAACCTAGGACACGCACTTTAGATTGGCAGTTTCGACCCGAAACTCTGCCGAAATTCTGGGTCGATCTTCCGCCCAATTTTCACGCATTTCTAAAACATGACTCTGTCCGCGAGCCTGGTTACAAGTCCCAAACCGTAGCTTTGTATATATTAAAACCCCACTTTTCCAGGCTCAGGTATCTTTCGGCATTGCATTTAGGAGGATTAAATACAAGTGAGAACATAATAATCATAATAATCATGTTGAGTTCCGTCTCCACAAATCCAAAAAACATTTCTTCCTTTCTTATCAAAAATCCAAAAACATTTCTCCTTCCTTATCAAAAATCCAAAAAACATTTCTTCCTTTCTTATCAAAAATCCAAAAACATTTATCTCTTCCTTATCAAAAATCCAAAAAACATTTCTCCCTTTTTTATCAAAAATCCAAAAACATTTCTCCCTTTTTATCAAAAATCCAAAAATATTTCCTTCCCTATTCTAAAAAATAAATCTCATCCTACGCCTTCTCAGGTTGACCGCACGCCCTTGGCCTGGCTCCCTATTGGCTTAGGTCTTCAGTCAAATCACCCCGGAGTTTCGTCCGTTCCTCTACTACTTCTTCCGAGTCCGTAATCCATCCATCTTCCATGGAGAATGCGGATCAAGCACCACTCATACAACCAGATCTGCCGACAGTCCTAGCTCAGCTCGTGGCCAAGATTGACAACCTCCAAGCTGAGGTCCGAGAAATGCAACGAAACCAAGGTCCTATTCCTCAAGAGCCCGAGGCCCTATTCCCTCGTGCTATGGGTCCACCCGAGCCCATCTGGGTCCCGGAAGAATATCAGCACGCTCCACGTGCCCCTCCTGCTAATGGGCCGCCGCCTGCCCAGCTTCCAATGCCAAACATTGCCCAGCCTATGGCTAACTTGCCTCTGGTTGCTGATCCAAAGGAGGGGGAGTTGAACAAAGTCAAAGAGGATATCAAGATGCTCACCAAGAAGTTTGACCAAGTCAGGATCTCAGGGAATTACATGGACTACACCCATATGTCTCCTTATCCTAAAGCAAGGTTACTCGAGAAGTTCAAAATGCCAAATATCGAGAAATTTGGAGGGAGTGGTCCCCCGATTGTTTATTTATCACAGTTATCATCGTTCTATGACTCTACTAGGGGCTTCGGAAGAAGTGATGGCCCAATTGTTTCACCAAACTTTGAAAGACAGTGCTCTCCGATGGTTTTTATCTCTTGAGGAATCCAGAATCCGTAGCTGGGAGGATGTAGCCCGAGAATTCATATCGCAGTACAAATACAACAAAGAGCTTGAGGTCACCCGCCGTGATTTAGAGTTGCTCAAACAGAACTCCGGAGAATCAATCGGTAACTTTATAGCCCGATGGAGGGAAAAAGCGACTACCATGACAAATCGGCCATCTGAAGAAGAACAAGTCAGCATAGTGAAGAAGAATTTCTTTCCCCATGTCCGAGCAACCATGGGAGGACAGTACTACCCCCATTTTCGAGCTCTCAGAGAAGCAGGAGTAGAAATCGAAGAGGGTCTTGACAAAATAGAAGTTGAACCAAAGAAGGTGTCCGGACAGTTCACCCCCAGAAAATATGATAAGCCTGTCAGTGCCGCAGTCTCAACCATCAACAACATCTCTCAACCAACCACATCATGGGCACCGGAAAGCCGCCCTGCCCCCGTCTGAAGGGAATACACTGAGCTCCATGCTCCCCTCTCCAAAGTTTACCAAGCCCTGTTAAGCTGAAACCTTATAAAACCCCTGGATCCACGTCCATTACCCAATCCACTTCCCAGAAATTTCAAGACCGATGCTCATTGCGCCTTTCACCAAACAGTTGGTCATACCACCGACCAACGCTTCCTCCTTCGAAACATAATCCAAGATCTCATTGACCGGGGTACCATCGCCCCACCAGCCAATCCTAAACCAAACACTACTCATAACCCACTCCCAAATCACACCAATGCCATCTTCTTGGAAGGAAATCCAGATTTCGATCCATCAACTCAAATCACACCCTTATACCCTTCTAAACCCCTTCAACTTTGCCCATATTTCCTCCTACACCCTACTAGCCCCGCTGATCAAGCGTTGTCACTCCTTACCAGAGTGTGCATCACTGTCCGGACTTGTTCTGAAAGTGGAGGTATGGAATTATCAGAGGTGTTAAACCAACTCCTAGAGTTCGGGCTGAAATTGCCCTCACAGATGATTATCGACTGCCAGAGGTTCAGTACGTTATTTTTGGAAGCACGGAAATGGGCCCGAGAATCAGATAGGTGGATGGTACCAACTGACGAAATCTGCTTAGATGATGTTGTCCGGATCATGACGGAAGCATTCAGGCAAACCAATAACATTTGCAGTATCACCGAGTTACTTGACACTTTAAAGCTGCAAGGGCACCTGGTCCCTTCACCCTTACACATCCCCATAGAATGGGAAGACCTATATGAAGAAGCCGTTGAAGTTATGGAATGCATTGACTTCATAAGGGAAAATAGAATTATTGCCATCGGATGGGGAGAAGAATTCGAAGTTTCAAATAAAGAACAAGATTCATGAGGAAATGGCCCAATAGCTGACTTATGTGGGATGATATCATTTTAGGAACTCCTCGGAGAAATAGATAAGGTGGCAGAACAACCTGAGATTGATGAGGAAACTGGATTTAAGTTTTTCCCTTCTTCAGTAAATTATATGACCAGATCTGGGAGACATTACCAAATTCCAAACTCGCTACCAACCAATGATAAGGGGAAGGGCGCTGAAAACCTTCCTATGCCAGAAATGACCCTCGAGGAGAGCAAGATCCTCGATCAATTGAAGAAAACTCAAGCTAACATCACTCTATGGGGGCTTTTCATGTCTTCCCAGCTACACATAAAGGCTTTGATAAAATTACTCACTGGACCCATAGTTCCTCCCTCTACCACACCAGAAGAAGCGGTGAACCTGGTCGGATCCTTGACCTCTACCCGAATGCTGTCCTTTTTTGAAGAAGAAATCCTCAAAATTGGGCCAAATCACAATCATGCACTCAATATCTCCGTCGAAGTTATGGGGAAGGTTGTACCACTCTCTCTCATTGACAACGAATCCTCTTTGAATGTCTGCCCGCTGAGAACCTTCAAATGTTTAGGTCTGAAAGAAAGTGACCTCGCTCCAACATCCGCTGCCGTGCGTGCCTACGATAATACCCGCCGTGAGGTGATGGGATCCATAAAACTTGTAATAAGGGTTGTACCTATAAACCCTGTCGTCGAATTCCAAGTCATCGATATCCCGGCCTGTTTTAACCTGTTGCTCGGACGACCCTGGCTCCACAGTATAAAGGGTGTCTCTTCCTCATTCCATCGAAAACTAAAGTTCTTCGTCGATGGGCGAGTCATCACCATCTTGGGTGACGACGGTAACGCCGAGGGTGCAAGCACCAGCAGTCCAATTCTTGAGATACAGCACGGGTCAGATGATATGCTCCTATCAGGTTTCCGAATTAAACCATCCCTACTCCCGACAGGGGACAGTTTTAAAGAAAGGGTTTGTCCAGAATATGACCCTCATGGCAATGTCAATGTAATTCAGATGTTCAGAAATATGCACTTCATGCCCGGACTGGGGCTGGGACAAAGGCAGCAGGGGATACTTGAACCCATCGAACTGAAGAAAGCTTTCCCTCCTTGAGGCTTGGGATATCAACAATCAGAACCAGAACTCAGAATGATCCGCCAGACTCGATCAAAGAGAGGGTTAGACTTCGTTCGAACTATCTCGAGAGATTCTTTAAATGGACGATTCATCAAGGAAGGCGAGGATTTCCCCTTTTGCGGTTTTCCAGAACTGTGGTATGACCATACAGATAAGAAGATGAAGCCTGGAATGGAGATCTTCTTAGAAGATAGCTACCCACGGGCCGAAAATTACCAATACCAGGTGCTACCGCTTATCAAAGATACTGAAGAAACTGAGGAAAGTGACTCTGAAGATTCCTTCAACCTGCAAACACTGGGGCTGACACTCTGCATGGTTCATTCAGGCACTACATCAAGGGACCCATCCCGTCTGATTAAAGTTGTTAATACACCTCTCCTCAACTGACATGCTGCGCCAGTTCTACCTCTTAAATCTCCCTCAACCCCAATGTTTACCCTGTTTTATCTACTGTTGTCCATCCTTACTCAAATGTAATCGAGACCTCTTTTGATGAGGTTCTCAATGTTATTTTTCCTATCAATGAAATAAATGAAGATTTTAAGTATCATGCTGTGCCTTACATTAATTGTGTGGATTTTAATCAAACTTTTGATGATGATGATTTTGCAAATGAACAATTCTTAACTGATCTAAATAAGGTTAATAATAAACAACATAACCGTGTTAAAGTTAATGAAGAAGAGACTGTCGTTATTAATCTCAGTTCTAGTAGCCAACTGCGCGAGATTAGGATAGGGGCCACCCTTGACGAGCATGAGCGCGCAAAACTCGAAGAATTGCTAAAGGAGTTCGTAGATGTCTTCGCATGGTCCTACGACGACATGCCCGGTATTGATCCCGAAATAGCTCATCACGAGATCCCCATTCTCCCAGATGCCAATCCAGTTAAACAAAAGTTGAGAAAGCTCCGCACCGAATGGTCGCTTAAGGTCAAAGAAGAGGTGATCAAACAGTTGAACGTGGGTTTCATTCGAGTAATCGAATATCCCATGTGGCTAGCCAATATTGTACCTGTCCCAAAATTAGGAGGAAAGGTTCGAATGTGTGTGGATTACCGAGATCTAAACAAAACTTCTCCGAAGGATGATTATCCGCTACCCAACATCGACATGGTCATAGACAACACAGCCAGTCATGCTCTCAAGTTATTTGTCGACGGATTTGCCAGATACAACCAAATTAAGATGCATCCCGACCACCAAGATAAAACTGCATTCATCACCCCATGGGGAACTTTTTGCTACACCGTTATTCCATTCGGTCTCAAGAATGCTGGGGCTACCTACCAAAGGGCTGCCACAACCATCCTGCACGATCTGATCCACAAAGAGGTCGAGGTTTACGTGGATGATATGATTATCAAGTCCAAAACTAAAGAAGGTCATGTTCCCGCTCTCCGAAAGTTCTTTGAACGACTGCGGCAGTATCAGATGAGACTTAATCCACAGAAGTGCGTATTCGGCGTTACGAAGGGAAAACTCTTAGGATTCATGATCAGTGAGAATGTGATAGAAGCAGATCCCGCCAAGCTGAAAGCCATACTTGAGATGCCACCTCCCCGAACAGAGAAGGAAGTCTGAGGCTTCTTGGGGAAATTACAATATATCATCCGCTTCATCAGCCAGCTAACCTCCATCTGTGAACCAATCTTTAAGCTCCTCCGAAAGGATTCAACCAAGGTTTGGAACGAGGCCTGCCAAGAATCTTTTGATCGAATCAAATAATACCTAACCCAAGCTCCAGTTCTCATGCCACCACAGCCTGGTCTCCCTTTGCTCTTATACCTAACCATAACAGACACTGCAGCCGGGGCTTTGCTAGCCCAGTACCTCGAGGACTCCCGCAAAGAAATAGCCATCTATTACGCCAGTCGCAAGTTGGGTGGATACGAGGTCAACTACACTTCTTTGGAAAAAACATGTGTCGCACTTGTCTGGGTCACCCAAAAGTTGCGACATTACATGCACACCTTCCCCATTAAATTAGTATCCCGAATGGATCCAATCAAATACCTGCTTGAGAAACCCGCCTTATCTAGCCGAATGGCCCGATGGTTGATGCTCCTAATCGAGTTTGATATCGTGTACGTCACACTAAAAGCCGTTAAATGAAGATCCATCTCTGACTACCTCGCTGACTACCCTATAGAAGAAGCAGATATCTAGATCTCCGAATTTCCAAATGAAAACATCCTCTGCACCACTCAAGACTGCCTCCGATAGAAAATGTTCTTCGACGGCACTGCCAATAAAAAGGGATATGGCATTGGGATACTTCTGGCCGCCCCAGATGACTCCCACACTCCCATCGCCATTAAATTGGATTTCCCTTGCACCAACAACATGACAGAATAAGAGGCATGCACAGTGGGCCTCTAGGTCGCTCTTGAGAAAGGTATTCAATACCTTGATGTATACGTGGATTCTGCCCTTATCATCGGTCAAGTGCTCAGAAAGTGGAAGGTCAAGGACAAAAAGCTTCAACCCTTTCATGCCCAATTAGAAGAGTTGGCCTCCCAATTTCGAGATATCACCTTCCATTCTACCCCGAGCAAAGAACAACCTAGCCGATGCTCTCGCTACTTTGGCTTCCATGGTCGACATGCCCGAGGGAATAACAATGACCCCTTCCTAGTTCAAAAACAAGACATACCGACCCATTACTACCACATTGAGCTTGTCTCCACTGAAGATCCCGAACTAGCTGATTGCTGGTAGTATAATATTTGGTGCCTCCTCAAACACGGTAGGTATCCCGAGGGTTCCAACAAGAACGACCGAACTACCCTCCGAAGGCTGGCCACTCAGTACATCATCTGCCATAAAGCACTACTCAAGAGGAATTTCGATGGAACTCATTTGCACTGTATTGCAGGGGCTGACATTGAAAAGATAATGCAGAAAATCCACAGCGGGGAATGCGGACCTCACATGAACGGTCACATGCTTGCCAAAAAGATCATCCGACAAGGCTACTACTGAACCACCATGGCCTAGGATTGCACCACCTATGTTAGGAGGTGCCCTAAATGCCAACAGTTCTCCAATCTCCAACATCTACCTCCGCGGGAATTAAATAACATGACTTCTCCCTGGTCGTTCTCCACCTGGGGTATCGACAACATAGAGAAGGTTACACTAAAAGCGTCAAACGAGCATGAGTTCATCCTGGTTGCCATCGATTACTTCACCAAATGGGTCGAAGCTGAGTCATACACAGTATTAAATGCCAAGAAGGTGGCCAAATTCATCAAGAAGAATATCATCTGCCGATACGGGGTCCCGCACGAGCTAGTGTCGGATAATGGTTTGCACTTTGAGGCAGAAGTCACAGAAATAGTAAGCGAATACGGAATTCAGAGACATAAATCTTCTCCCTACCGACCTCAGGCCAATGGTGCAATTGAGGCCGCAAACAAAAACCTCAAAGCCATCATCAGTAAAATGATCGAAAGTTATAGGGATTGGATCGACCGGATCCCCTACGCCCTCTGGGTCTATCGAACCTCAATTCAAACCTCTACTGGGGCTACCCCTTACTCCCTGGTTTACGGCATGGAGGTAGTCCTACCTGTGGAGCTGGAAATACCCCCGTTACGTGTCATGCTCGAAAGCAAGGTTAGTGAAGAAGACTGGTGCCAAGGCCGTCTTGATGAGCCGACCCTCCTGGATGAAGGGAGATTAAAAGCTATTTACCACATACAAGGATACCATCGCCGAATAGCACGATCATTCAACAAGAGAGTCAAGGACCGCGATATCCGAGAGGGGGATTTATCCCTCAAAGAGATAATCGAACCCATCTGGGACCCCAGAGGAAAGTTCTAACCCAATTGGAGCGGCCCGTACATTGTGAAGGAAATCTTATCCGGCGGTGCCGCCATGCTCACTGACCTAGATGGGGAAGAGATGGCTCGTCTAGTCAATCTGGACCGTCTCAAGAAGTTCTACCCCTAGTCCAAAATCTCGGCGCGCTACGACTCTTATCATCCCCCTTCTATTCTAAAAAAAAAAAAACTCTCTCCATTTCCCCCTACCCAGAACTACGTGGGCCTAATCCTCTGCAAAAACTATTTTCAAACAGATAAGAACTTTTTCAAAAACCCCAGAGGTACATAGGTATCTCATACTCCTCACATGAGCACGACCCCTTCTTTTTCATAAAATACCGTTCTTTTCTTACCCCCGAGAAAGACAGTTCATTCTAAACATTTACTTGAACAAAAGGATTATGTATGCCTTAGCGATTGGTATATATAATTCAAAATACAAAATTCATCGAAAGGCACAGCTGGATGATCAAAAAATTATGTATTTCATTAATAAGAAACTACAGTACGGATTACATAAGAAAAAGGAACGGATAACTCCCTTCCCCCCTACTACCATAAAAACCAGACAAAATCCCCCACATCTATTACATAAATAAACTCCCTAGGAGTCCTACCCACAGCTACCCGAAGAGCCTGCACCCTCATCATCCACGTCCTGAGGACCCCAAGTTTCTCCTGCCTGAATGGAGTCTCGCAAACACTCCATGGACCGATGATCCTTAACCATCTTCGAAAAGACCACAACACCCCCTTCCATGGAGTCAGATAAAACAAACCACCTCCGACCGGTCTCTATTGCCAACATCTTGCTGACTACTTCCCTCCACAACCACTTTATATAATCTTTGGGGACAAGGCAAACCTTCCCAACAGACTGAGAGGGACGGGTCGACGGACGTCGATTTTCCCACAGAGATCCTAGCAACAGACGCAAGCGCTCAGTCAAATCTTCTACTGGAAAAAAATTTGAGGTCCGAGGGGGCGCGACCTGCACCCAGCCAATTTGGCGTAAAAGTGGCCAAGGGAAATAAAAAGAGGTCTGCCTGAGACCAACCAGCCGCACATATGAATACTCTCCTAGCTCCAAAATAGGTTGCAACTGTCCCCACTAAGGCACTGACCAATACAACCCACAAGCCCCATGTTCCACAAGCCAATTCTCCCAGTTCTCAACATACAGGCCCATGCGGATGAAGTAGCGTGAAAAGAAGTTGGGTACAGCCGACAAAGGATATTCTGGAGGAGTCGACAAGCGGAATCTTTCATATAACCACATGAACAGCATCACAGTGCTACCCCTCAAAAAGTCTGAACGGCCTTCTCTCCAAGCATCCAAGCCATTCAGAGTCTATGACAATATCACCGCCGCAGGATTGCGACGGTATGACATCCATAAGGTAATGGCTGCAAGTTGTGGGTCCACCTGCAATTCTCCAGTCACCAACAACAATTTTAAAACCAGGCCCAGAACGACGGCTCCAGCATAGCTAGCATCACTTACTTCCTGCGAACGTACGGACTGTAACACCGCCGGGAGGGAGATCATTCCTCCGGCCACCAATGACCTGGCCGTCGAAGGCGAGATATGATGAAGCCCGACCAAAAAATCCCTAGGAGAATGGGAAAATTCGGGTAAAGCCACGGCAACACTAGGATTCACGCCCAGTATGGCAAAAAACTCGTCGTAGGTAGGACAAACTTCTTCCAATCCAAAGCGGAATACATGGTCTTTGGGGTACCAAAATTGTAGTACCGCCATCAGCATATTCCACTCAAAAGGTTGATTACGCCACAAGGAGACTCGACGCATGTTAAAAGCATCATAGTCGATATTATAAGAGCACGTGGTTTCCAAGGATTCGAGGTAGTTGACAAACTCGATGCTACCAGGGAGAGCCATATTGCAAGACTAAAAGATGATGGGTGGGTATGAAGAATGTAAAAGGTGTGAGGAAAACACTCCACCCTTCTCCCTTTTTATACTTAAAAATCCTCACAAGGGACATAATCCCTACAGAAATCGAAAGGAACCCTACCCCACAAGGTACTAAAGGCTGAAGAGGGTACCAATCAAAGCTTTCAATTGATGGGACTGGACTGAACTGTCGATAGGCAGGCCAGGGTGCTTGTCGATCGGTAACCCCCCATTTTTGGAAATCTCCATTTTTCCTCTTTTGTCAAAATCAGAAAAATAAAAATTGATAATCTCAACATAATTTTAAAATCCCTTTTCCTCCTTATATAACTCCCTTTTTTAAATTTCCTCCGTTCCTTCTTTGTCAAATCAGAAAACTCCATAAAAATAAATTGATATTCTCAAAAGAATTACAAGAATCCCATTCCCTCCTTATGGGATTCCCCGTTTTGAATAAAATAACTTTCCTTTGAAAAATTTCTAAAAATATTCCTTTTTTTACGGTCTCAGCAGCAAATTAAAAAGCGCATGCATTCATTTCATCATTAAAATAAAAGATAGTAAAAAAACTGCATGGCATTGCATATATATGTTTTCCGTGTTACATCATTTTTGCAGGAAATAAAGAAAAGCCAAAAACAACGGGACTCAGCCCGAACCCACATTTCACTCCCTCTCTCTCTCTCTCTCTCTCTCTCAAGAATTTCCATCCCGACGACGCGCTCTCTTTCCCCTACGGCGAGACGACACACCCCCACTACCCGAGCCAGAGTCTCCCCCGGACGAGGCTGACGGCACCAAGCAAGAAGGAACAGGGATAGCCTCCCGAATGTGGGCAGTCGTCGATGATATCCAATCCCTGATGTCCCTGAACCAAGTGGTCGACACCCGGATTTGCTGCAAAGGAAAGGCAGAATCAGTATCAAGCAAAAAAAAATCAAAAAAGAGAGGAAAAGGACCGAAAGGTTTACCGCAGGATGAAGGACGTCCTCTGTTAAGCCCAGCTCCTCCGAAATCATAGCAAGAGGACGATGCAGCATCGGCACTGTCCCTCCATCAGCCCATCGGATGTTGTACGAAGGAGTGTGCAGCCGAACAAAAGGGACCTCTGAGGTCGCCGCTGCCGCAGGTGCCGACGGACCACCACCACTGTGGGAAGACCCCACCGCCTGACTCGAACCAGCAGGAGGGAAAGGCAAAGCGTCATGTATACTGGGCGCCATCAACCAGCTCGTCACAAAGTCCATATAATCATACGACGCGACTGCATCAGTATACAACGCATAGGACTCGCCAATCATCGTCGCGATCCTTTCATCCTCCAACAATTATCGCTCCTGCCTCATAGAAGTAGGAGGCTGCGCGGGAGGCACCACCACCTCCTCCTCAATAATTTGACGAATCACCCTCTCCCCGAGGCACCAGGAATGGCGGAACTCATGCGCCAACAAATGCCTCATCTGCGCGTTCACCCCAGTCACCTCCGTATCCTGAATGGAGGTCCCCCAAGGATAAAAGGTCACCTGAAAATCCCCAAGCAGGCATAAGTCAATACAAAATCAGAAGTGGCAAAAAACTAAGGCTGAAATGGAAAGAGTCTTACTCTACCACTGGTCAGGTCATTCAAGACCTGACGCACCGCCTCCAGGGAGAGAGATCCCTTCGACTTCCGGTTGGCCTTATGCCATCGATACAAGCGACAGAAGTCCCCGACGGTGTCGTCCTTCAGAGCAATCAGTGGGGTGTTGCACCCAATCACCTCATAAAACCACGTCTGAATTCACGAGCAATAAGAGACGCATAAGGAAAATGTGAATGCATGAAATGGAAATGTGCAAAGTAAAGAATACCTCAAGGAGATACATGGCTCCACTAAAAGTCTGCCGGTAGAACCGGCTGAACGCATCCAGAGAAGAGTAAAGGGTCACCAAGGTCAGACTCCCCCAATCATAGAAAGGGATGTTCGAAAACATCCTCAAGTATGGCAGAAACCACAAATGGACGACGTCGCCGCTCGACGCCACCATGAAACCTCCCAGCACCAACAAAATGAACAACCGGGCCATCTGCCTCACTTGCAGTCCGTCCTCCACATCAACCACCCTGCTCAGCAAAATATCCTTCAGCAAGGACAGCCGGATAGAATCTCCAAAGACTATCCTCCTCACATCACCGAGTGCTGCATACACCGCCTCCGGCCTCACCCGTAAAGAGCGGTCCACCTCTATCCGCTCCCCATCACAATCCAGCCCCAGCAGTTACTGCACATCTATGGGAGTCACCGTCATCTCCCCGAAGCCAAAATGAAAAGTGTGGGTAGTGTCCCACCACCTCTCCCCCAAGGCACACAAAACTGCTGTCGAACGAGGCGTCTCATCCAGCACAGCCGCCAACCTCCCAAAACCCGCTGATGATACCATCCAGCACACCACGGGTGGAAGATGCTCCCAAACATTCCTAAGCCCCGTCGTCCCGCGGGCACGCATGTTCTTCAAAGAAATACCCGACTGGCGAAAGGAAAAATTCAGTCAAAGGTCAAGAAAAGGAAAAATCACCCAAAAAGGAAAAAAATGCCAAAGGTCATGTTACTTACATAACCACCGGGAATCACTCTCGAAGAGCGATGATGCGATGGCTCCCGCAGTAAGGTCCGCTCATCCGCAACCGGCTCGAAGGCATCAAAGGCATTCTCATTCCCCAAAGCAAGGGGCACCCTGTCCCTCCAATCCACATTCGCCCAGTCATCAACGGTCAACCACTCCCGATGGACAACGGTGCTCACAAAAGGGGCCATTTCTTGAAGATCGAAATGCTAGAATGATTCGCAGAGAGGAATCGCAGAAAGAGAGAAGGCAGGAAGCTGTGAAAAATGGGGGGAATTCGCCCCCTTTATATAGGAGGCCAAATGCCATGCCAATCGGCAACCTACCTCACCATACCGATCGGCACTGTCTCCTCACCTTCCCGAGGCAGCCCAAAAGTCCGTGCCACTGCCGAATGACACCTCTCAGTCTATGCCGACCGGCACCCCCCTTAAATTTTGTGCGAAAATTCCAAGAAAATACCAGAAAGCCTCGAAAAATCCCCGAAAAATTCCTAAAAATCCCAAGAAATATTTAGAACATTTTCGTCAAGGAAATTTTGCACTCCTTCGGGAGACACACCATTTTCCCCAAAGGAACCCTTAAAATCCAAGCGATTGACCTCTCGGGTAAGGCGCCCGGACCACCGAATCACCTCCTCATCAGAATTTACAACCATCGGCTATCCGGTGCAGTACAATATTACATGGTATTTTTCCCAGCAGAAATCAGAAGAACCAATCCCCCCCAGCAATCTCTCCCAAAGGACAATCCAAATTTTCCCCGACCCATTAATCATTCCCCAGCGGAATCTCAGATCCAAATTCTTATTCCCAGCGGAACCCCTCTTCCCCAGCGAAATCCTCAAAAACTAAGTGAAAACTCCTCCCGGCAAAGCTCCAAAAAATCCCTAAGGATCACCTGATCACTTCCCCAGCGGAATTCTCTTACAACACCCAAAATAGGTTGTTCTCCCCTACGAGGTCTCCTAAAAAGCTTCCCCCAGCTAGCATCTCCCCAGCTCAAATCGGAATCACAAAGCTCTTTCTCCAGCATAATCAAAATACAATCTTTATCTACTCTTGGGTCAGCATTGGCCTCGGTCTTGGATCGTCACCTTAGTTAGGTCAGAATTGACCTCGGTCCTCGGTCCTCGGTCGTCACCACTCTTGGGTCTGAATTGGCCCCGGTCTTGGATCATCACCTTAGTTAGGTCAGAATTGACCTCGGTCCTCGGTCGTCACCACTCTTGGGTCAGAATTGGCCCCGATCTTTGATCGTCACCTTAGTTAGGTCAGGATTGACCTCGGTCCTCGGTCGTTACCACTCTTGGGTCAGAATTGGCCCCGGTCTTGGATCGTCACCTTAGTTAGGTCAGGATTGACCTCGATCCTCGATCGTCACCACTTTTGGGTCAGAATTGGCCCCGATCTTGGATCGTCACCTTAGTTAGATCAGAATTGACCTCGGTCCTCGATCGTCACCACTCTTGGGTCAGAATTGGCCTCGGTCTTGGATCGTCACCTTAGTTAGGTCATAATTGACCTCAGTCCTTGGTCGTCACCACTCTTGGGTCAGAATTGGCCCCGGTCTTGGATCGTAACCTTAGTTAGGTCAGAATTGACCTCGGTCCTCGGTTATCACCACTCTTGGGTCAGAATTGGCCCGGTCTTGGATCGTCACCTTAGTTAGGGCAGAATTGACCTCGGTCCTCGGTCGTCACCACTCTTGGGTCAGAATTGGCCCCGGTCTTGAATCGTCACCTTAGTTAGGTCGGAATTGACCTCGGTCCTCAATCGTCACCACTCTTGGGTCAGAATTGGCCCCGGTCTTGGATCGTCACCTTAGTTGGGTTAGAATTGACCTAGATCCTCGGTCGTCACCACTCTTGGGTCAGAATTGGCCCCGGTCTTGGATCGTCACCTTAGTTAGGTCAAAATTGACCTCGATCCTCGGTCGTCACCACTCTTGGGTCAGAATTAACCCCGGTCTTAGATCGTCACCTGAATTAGGTCTCTTAGGTCAGAACTGACTTCGACCCTCTGAATTGGTCATCCTCATCTCCTTAGGTCCTCAGAACTGACCTTGATCCTCTGAATTGATCATCCCCAGCATACTTCTTAGGTCCTCAGAATCGACCTCAACCCCCTGAATCGGTCATACTCCCTCAAAAGCATCATGCGGTGTCTAATCGACGGCTATCATTTGTTCCAAACTCACCCATCGAGGGGATCTGTAGAGACCCCATTCTGTTACCCCTTAACTCTCCTTAGGTCCCTAGTACCTCCCTTTATCACTATAAACCCAGGTCACGTCCCGAGTACTGACCTGGAAGCCATCGGGCACCCCCCGGCTCAGTTTAACACAAAACTCAAACTCCTCGTCTCGACCGAGACTCAATGAATCATCTAAGGGCACTGAATACCCTTTCTAACAGTTTGCCCCATGCGCGATTCCAACTTACCATGCGGACGAACGCGCCATTTGCGTCCGAAACCTGACCAAGAGGCCACCGGGCGCTCCCAGGCTCTATTTGACCTATGTTAACTCTTCAGCTCGACCGAGGATGAATGAATCTTCAAAGGGCACTGAATACTCTTTCCAACGGTCTATCCCGTGTGCAATTCTAAATTTCCATGCGGACGAACGATTCGTTTGACTCCGGGAAGCCACCGAGTGCTTCTCGGACCCGGTTGACCAAAGTCAACTCTCCAAACCGGGTCAAACTCTTTGGAATGTCTAAGTACATCTCCAAACCTTTCTAACGGTATGCCTCATGCACAATTCGGACTTACCATGCGGACGAACACGCCATTTGCGTCCGCATGATTCCCTGTCTAATGGACCGACAAACGCTTCCGAGCCACATTTGACCCAAAGTCAACTCCCGAACTCGGGAGCGGTCCAAATGACTTTCGAAGGTCTTTGAAATACCTTTCCAACGGTATGCCCCGTGCACGATTCTGACCAACGATTTGCCCTCGGTGACCAATTTTCCGAAAAAGCCTGAGGCGCACTGCCAAATGGCAGGTCCCAGATCCTGCCTATCGGCACCTGCCGATAGGCAGTGCCTTGATAGGGCCGCTCAGCAGTCCCATGGGGTTATAAAAGGAGGCCTTGGCCTCATTTGCAGGAGGATCCCAGATCTGATAGAAATCTCTCTGAACGAATCCCAGAAACTCTCTCGAAGGCAGCGTGATTTCAACTTCCAAATCCCTCTTTTACCTTCACTTTTCATCATCCTTTTCATCAAACTTGGTGAATTAACCACTCTCCATCATCATCCAAGCTCAAGGGCTGCTCTCCAACATTCAAGATCAAGCTCAAGATCTTTAAGAAGGTCCAACTTTCTCAAACTCTCTCTCTTAAATTCTCTTGAATTCCCAATAACTTGTTTTCTTACTTAGCACTTTTATGATCTCATCTCACACATCCTAATATACTTTTTATTTATTATTATTGCACATCTCTTATTTTCATATAAATAAAAACCCCAAAACAAGAAAAAGAGGGTTTGCTCATAAATTCCAAGTAGAGATTCTCACACTTTTTCCACATTTTTCTCACAACTAAAACACCTTTTCTACACACACACACACACACTTACAAATAAGAGATCCCACATTTGGATTTATGGAATAAACCCCACCCCTTTGCTTTGTATGCGAACTACGTGGACTTTGATGCCTTTATAGGCTACGTAGGTATCTCGGGGTAAAACCCGAGACTCGAGTCCTTTCTCTCACTTTTTCTCTCATTTCCTATTTTCTCTAAATCCATTTTTCTTATATTATATATATCCTTAGTCTTAGTGACACATTACTCCATGTGAGTTATCGTTCCTTTATAGCGATCAACGTAGAGGTAACCGCGTAAATCTTATTTTTCTAATATTACTTTTATAATCTTCCTATGGATGACTCGCTTTATCTTTTCCATGATACAAGCCGAGGATTCCTACCTCCATTCTATATATATACACATGCACACATCTCACGGGGGGAAACATAAAGGAAAATAGCAAATATCCATGAGAGACGGAAAGGGCGGAATGGGTGCCTAACACCTTCCCATTTCGTAACTAAGCCTCCGAACCCTTTTCGAATCATTTTGGTTTCGTACGCACTAGTATGTCTTTGGATGCCATCCTTCGGGGTGGCTTCCTCTTTTTTTTGTCTGTCTTGAGTAAAATAGACTGGCGACTCTGAATCTCTCTACATTTTTCACACCTCACAAAATCGACGCCGGTTGAAGCGCTCTCCTGAGAGGGGATGCGCGGGACCCGAAGGATTCCTCCTCCCCCCACGGCGGGGATCGGCGGGGATGGCCACAGTAGCAATAATAAATATATGTTAATGCGATGACATAATAGACTAGGATATTTAACTATTCCTATTTTGAAATGTGTACTCCTGAAATTTGCATCTGCTGCACCTTTTGAGCTAAATTATGAAGCATATATTATCTCAAAACAATATCATGTTCCATATCCTATTAGTATTAATGAAACTATAACCTAGTTACATCTTGTTCCTTTTGATATGTGGGGTTTTGAACCAATTTACTTCATTACTTGGTTTTATATACTTTGTTGTGTTTATTGATGGCTTTAGTCGTTATACTTGACTTTATCTTATGAAAACTAAAAGTGAAGTTCATTCCATTTTTCAAACATTTCATAAAATTGTGTGTACTCAGTTCAGGTGTCCCCTTAAGATCCTTCGATCCAATAATAAAGTGGAATTTATGTATGGTGGCCTTGCCTTTTTTTCTTCTTCAGATAATGGGATTTTTCATCAAACATCACGTGTCGATACCCAACAACATAGTGTAACTTAAAAAAAACATCATCATATTAGAGAGGTGTGTCATTCCTTTCTCATAGGTATGGGGGTACCTACATCATATTGGGCTAATGCAACATTAATCGCGATGTATTTAATTAATTGCATGCCCTCTTGAATTCTCAGTTATCAATTGTCGGTCTCTATTTTACACCCTCATTCCCCTTTGTTCACTACTCCTCCCAAAGTGGTTGTTTATGTTTGTTATGTTCACATACATCATCGAAATGAAAAAATGGATCCAAAGGCAGTCTGATATATTTGTAGGGTATTCTTCTACTTAAACGGGGTTTTAGTATTATAGTCCTCCTACCCGCCATCGGTTTATCTCCATGGATGTCACGTTCTTTGAATCGGTTCATTTTTTCCTCTTACTACTCAGGATTCTCTATGGGGGATATTATAAGTATAGAGAACCCATGTCCCATTCCATTACTCGTTCCTACATAGGGGGAGTTACCTAATCAAGGGGAGCCTATTCCTACTTAATGGGAGACTATGTCAATTACTACTAACACTAATGATTTACTATAGGCAAATGAGATACATGTATATACTAGGAGAGAAAAATAAGCCATTGTCTCACCCCAAGACCAAGAAGTCTCCCCCAATCCAAATAATCCCTCACTCGATCTCGATGTCCCTATTGCTCTTCGTAAGGGTGTTCGTGATTATATGAAATATCTTATATCTTAGTTTGTATCCTATAATGCCTTAGCCCTTACATACTGTTCCTTCACTTCTTCTGTATCGTTTGTTTCCATTCCTTCTAATGTTTCAAATGCCATTGGTCAGAACTAGTGGAAGGAAGCTATGTTTAAGGAAATGAACGCCCCTGAGAAGAAGAATACCCAGGATATTGTTCCATTGACTAAAGGAAAGAAACCAATAGGCTGGAAATGGGTATACATAGTTAAGTTTTAGGTTGATGAAAAAATTAAGAGCTATAGAGCACGATTATTTATAAAGGAATTCACTCAGATATATGAGATTGATTTATCAAGAGATGTTTGCTCCGGTTGCCAATCTGAACTCTATACGAGTTCTTATCTCATAGGAAGATAATTTGTCTTAGAGTTTGCATCAGTTAGATGTAAAGAATGATTTTATTCATAGTGATTTAGAGAAAGAAATGTATACGATGATGCCTCCTGGTTTCAAGCTTGTTGATGGACAAGGTTTAGTGTCCAAACTAAATAAGGTCTTGTATGGGCTTAAGAAGTTTCCATGCGCTTAGTTTGGGAGGTTCAACACTGTTGTGAAAAGAGTAGGGTACACACAGAGTCAGACGGATTATATACTCTTCATCAAGAGGCACTAAAATTACACCACTTCCCTTATTGTATATGTGGATGATATTGTTATCACAATAGATGATCCGAAAGAGATACAAGCAATGAAAACATTCTTGGGAACAAAGTTTGAGGTTAAATACCTTAAATTATTAAGATACTTACTTGGCATCGAAGTGTCCAGATCCAAGAAAGGCGTGCTTATTTCCCAACAAAAGTATGTGTTAGGTATGTTGGATGAAAGGGGTAAACTTGGAGCTAAGCCTCTTGATACCCCCATTGATCATAACCATAGTCTCAATGATACGGATGATGAGCCATTAACCGATGTGGGAATATTTCATTGTTTTGTTAGGAGACTTATTTACCATTATCTTACGTGCTCGGATATTGCTTATTCTGTTAGTGTGATATGCCAATTTATGCATTCTCCAAGAACATCACATCTAGAAGTTGCGTACCTCAAGAGTTCCCCTGGGAAGGGAATATTATTTGGGAAGCATGGTCACTTAAGTGTTGAATCTTACACTGATGTTGATTAGTAAGGGTCCGTAATCGATCGATGATCCACTTCGGGACACTGTAACTTTGCTGGAGGTAATATTATTTTATGGCAAAGTAAGAGACAATTTGTAGTTGTTAGATCTAGTGCAAAAATTGAGTTCAAATCCATGGCACATGGAGTGTGAGAGTTAATGTGGCTATGAACCATGTTAGATGAGTTGGGTCTCCCTATTCGTGAGCCAATTAATTTGTATTGCGACAATAAATTCGCCATTAGTATTGCCCATAATCCCGTTCAACATAACATGACAAAGTAAGTTGAAGTTGATCGATATTTTATAAAGGAGAAGCTTTGTCTTAGATTGATATATTCTCTGTTTGTCAGCACAACTAATCAAGTGGCTGATGTCTTGACTAAGGGTGTGAGAAAAACTTGTTTGCAACATTTGTTGGTCAAGATGGGCATTATAGATATATTTACACCACCTTGAGGGGGAGTGTTATCGGGTCTTATTTGTAATAGTTATATAGTGGGTTATGTTATTTTTAAACAATGTCGGGTACTTATGTAATATCTGAAACTTATTGATATAAATAGAAAGTGATAGGGAAAATAAAAGGATTCATTCATTCATTTACTCTTGGCTGATTTCTCTCTTCTCTCGCTTCTTCTTCTCTCATCTTCTCTTCATCTTCCTTCTTTATGTAAATTGATTATCTCATAAATCTAACAAAAACGACCCAAATAAATATTTTCGCTTCATATTCAACCCATAAATAATTTTATATAAAGTATATACTCACATATGATTCAAATAACATTTAAAACTTCAAAGAAATATCACAACTTTGAAAACCTGCAATTCGTTCCTTCGATCTTGAAAATGATGACAAAATTCGGGGTTCAAGCCCCGAATGAGGATAAAAATGAAAAAAAATATAGTTGTACATACTAGGTGTCCAAGCCTCGAGTTTGGAGCAAAATTTCAAGGTCTAATCCCCGAGTTTGGGGCAAACTTTTTGGCTCAGGTCCTGTATAGGTCAAATAGTGTTATTTTTTATAAGTAAATCCATTTAGGATCCAGATTCCTAATCTGAACCAAAATTTGGGGTCCATAGCCGTAATCTAGGGGCAAATTTTGAGGTATATACCCCTAATATGAGGCTAAATATTGGGGGTCCAAGCGCTGAATTTGAGGGAAATTTCAGGATCGGGTTAACGAAGTTGCAGATTTCGAAAATTTTAATTTTTTTTCAAAATTTGAACTATGTTTTGAATCATATGTTATTATATAATTTATTCTAAGTTGTTTATGGGTTGAATCTTAGAAAATAATGTTTAGTATTGTCATTTATTAATTAAAAATAAATACTTTTTATATTAGGATTTTTTTGTGAGAGAAAGTTAATGAAAGAGAAAATATATACACATGTGCACACTTATACACACAGAATGTTGTGTTGGTGGTTATGGTGGTGGTGCAATGGTGGAGATTGTGATGATATGTGGTGGAGATGGTGATAATATATTTTTTAATGTTGAAATGAATTTTAAGGCTTTAGAGAAAAAAATATATGAAGAGAGAAGGGAGAAGGTTGAAAAATGAGAAATTTGAACTTTAAATATGTGAGTACCATTTGGTGGTAAAAGGAAGCAAAAATTGTCTAAGTGTGGTGTTAGTAAGTTATTTTATCTCGTGGGTATTGTAGTAGTTTTTTGGGTATCAATAACAACACCCATAATTAGTGGTCTCCCAATTGAGTTTGTCATTACATCACAAAAATCTTCTTCCATTGATATAAAAAGAACACATTTCGACAAACACATGTTACATTTTGAGCCATATTTTTTGGTGGTTGCTAAGGGAACCTCATATTTTTCTCCATAATACCACCGTGGTAAAATAACTCCATGATACCACAAAAACTAATTTCACTCTCCATAATACCATCAAAGGGCACCCACGTATTTAAAGTTCAAAATTTTCACTTTTCACTTTTCATTTCCCCTCCACTCTACACCTCTCTAAACCTCTAAACTTCTTAACCTTTTAACATGTACCTCAAAAACTACAAAGATCAAACACTACAAAACTCAAATTTTAATGTTTAGATCATCAAACTACACAAAATCTCAATGGTACCACCAAATGACCTTTAATCTAGAGGTTATAATGTTCATTAATGCTAAAATTTTAATTTATAGATATTTACTAACAAATTTTATGAAATGAGACATACTGTTGATAACTTATAAACCTTTGAAAATAATAAAAAACAACCTAGAATCATTCTAATGAACCTTATGACAAGCCATGAGCATAAAAAAAAAAGTAGCTTCGTACACTGTACTTCGCTACCCCGATCCCGAATCAACTCCCATATTTCGTTATCTATGCCCCGAGCTAATATTTAAAAAAATCTAAATTCATGCTTCATTCGGTACAATTTCCTCGAGTAACAATTTTTTTCCTTAGGCCATCCACAACGGGTCCTCTAAATGGTAGAAATGGGGTTATAGTGGGTGGCATAATCGTTATATTTTAAAGAGGATCCGTTTAAGGCCCCGTAGTTGAAGAGGGAGTATAGAGGATCCGTTAAGGGCACAGAGACGGACAACGATTGTCCGCGCCATGCCAGGTGTTAACGCAAAAATTCTCCATCTACGAGGACCAATCAGAAAAGGACACATGTCATCCTACGTGGCAATATTCGACACTCGAGGAGAGAGTTGGTCGGCATACCAACCGGGAAGATCAAAGGATAACTACGCATTTAATGAGCATTAATGTACATTTATACTGTAGATGACAACACATAGCATACCAAGCAATTCAACAATTAAAGTTTTCAATGGAATTTTTTGGTCTGCCAACTGCTTAAAGTTTTCAATGGAATTTTTTGGAAGAGACGTGTACCAAACATGCGCAGCCCCCGTCAGGGTTCCGGAGAAGGCACGACACCTCATCTCATTTGAGATAGAGTATATGGCTGCTGTTGATTGATACATCTCCACATGGTGGATAGGGTTGGTACTCCCATCGTATCTTGGGGTGACCACAGGTGGCTTGAACCTTGCTGGCGTAGGGAAGTCGACTATCATCGCCACAAAGGGTGAGCCTATGGTGTATCCCTTCTGAAGGGGGTCCCGGCTCTTTAATATATCACCGATCTTATCCTCTAGCCGCTGGATTGAGTCATTCCAGGGCCTCCCAGGATCGGCTCGGCCGATGTTATCCCCTGCCGCCTCTTGAAGGTGAACTGAGGGTTCCACTACAGCAGGCCTGTGTCGGCTGTTTACTTCCCTTTGGCCATCATCCCGTCCCTGGGGTCGGCCATCTGCTGCCTCCTTCCTGGACCTCGCCGCACTTCTTGACCTGGACAACTTGTCTCGCAGGTCATTTACTGGGCCTAGCCTCTCAAAGGCCGACCCCCTGCTCAAGCGATCAAAAGCAGAGCCTCTCGGGCGATCGTCAGGGTTTGGTCTCACGCACTTTCCTCTACTATCCTAGAGGGGTCGCACAGTGTTGTTGGAGACCTCATACGGTTCCCAGCATTCAATTGGGGCCTCCTCTCCCTCCAGATCGTCATACCTGTCCTCAGGGCAAGGGTTTCCTTGCCTCCCCAGGCGCAGACGCCGGGGGTCAGCAACATCCCTACGCCGCTGAGGGGGCGGCAGGTCTTTGCGTGGTGCCTGGGGTGGTCCCCTGGCCTCATGCTGTCCTGGAGCTGCTGCCGGAGTAATCATCTCAGGTGAGACCCCGGGTGGTCTCAGTATGTTCTGGCTTAGAGCTGTGAACTGCTCCTACATCATTCGTTGGCTTGCTGCCAGAGACTTTAGGGCTGCCGCCACATCAGCCATCTCAGACTGAGGCGGCGGCTGACTGGAACTGGGTCTTCCCCCCTCATCCGGCAGGGGAAGTGGTGGTGGTGGCATCTCAGGTGCCATGTGCTTTGAGCTGGAACAGCCGAAGAATGGTGAGCTTGGGAACCTTAGTGGGTCTCTTTCAATGGTGAAACACCTCCTCTCAGGGGGAGGGTTGGTTCACCACCAGAGTGCCCAGTGAGGTCAAGCTATGCAAAGGAAGAGATGTCTTCTAGTTCCCACAGACGGCGCCAAACTGATGATGCTGGGATTCAGCACCACCGGATAAGTGATAGTGATCTCAAACAGTAGTAGCCATGGCAGTCATAGAGATGTATAAGTGTATAAGCATGTGTGTAGAAGGGGATGAGTATAAGAAGAAATAAGACAATGATGTATAGTGGTTCAGCCAATTTGGCCTACATCCACTGTGAGTGTGTGATCCACTAAGTATGGGCACTAATGGCCTTGGATACAATGCACTTAAGCTCTCTCTCTCTCTACTGTGTGTGTACAAGCAGAGTTTTAGCTAGGGCTACTGTTCATGGATCGATCCCCTGTAGGGTTGTAGGTGACCAGTATATATAGGTCTTGGGGGGTGTAGTGTACCCCCCAAGTAAGCATGGTGCATGTGAATGATGATCTAATCAATCCCCTGTTGACACCTGTAGATGCCAAATGATGACATAATATTCCCTCACGTGAGGGTGTGATTCGGTTATAACGGTCTGCCACGTGTCATATGAGCCTGACGCGCACTGTTCCACGCGTGTCCCAAACCACGCGCTGTCATGATGTCACCCTCGGCCTATGAGCCGAGTCCGAGGGCAAAGTTTCTCCCGGTAGGGAGTCTGGCTTGATTCTAGCCTCGTACTGTCGTACCCTCGTAGGGTCGTCCGGAGCCTGGGGAAGGGTCGTACTCTCGTAGGGTCGTCCGGAGCCTGGGGAAGGATCGGCCCCTCGTAGGGTCGTCTAGAGCCTGGTGGAGGGTCGGCCCCTCGTAGGGTCGTCTGGACCTGGTGGTGGCCAGCTGGGGCCTGGTGAAGGGTCGTCCGTATAGGAGGTAATCCTCATCCAGGCTGAGGGTATAAACGGGTATATCAATCACCCCCCAGCCCTTATCCATAGGTGCTGCTGAGATGGCTGAGGGATAGTGTTTTAAATGAGATGCATGTATGATCAGTTAGATGAGTGACACCTGGGCAGATACTCATTGCTGTGTCAGTTTCTAAGGCATGGCGGCTGCGCAGTGCACTTGGGGCCTTGTGCCCTGATTATACCCTTCTTGGCAAATGTGCCCATTTATTACCAAGGTATTTAATAGTTTTTAAACTCTCTCTCTCCACAGCTTCTTCTTCTTCGCGCCTAAGTTTACTCTCCCTCTAGAACCAGTCGCCATTTGCAGCCTTCAATCCTTCAGGCCTCGCAGCGCTCTTGTTCTCTCCTCATCAGGTAACCTTTTTCTCCCCGCGCCTTCTTTTGTCTTCATTTCTGTGTATTTTTTAGGGTCGTAGGTCGGCACTTTCTTAGAGTTCCCCCATAGCCTTTTCCGGTGTCTTCTCCGGTTGTTAGTTCTTGAACGTTCTTGACAAAAACTTTTAAGTTCTTTGGTTTAATCCAGAAGTCAAACCTGGTCAATCCACCAATTATTTGTAGTTGAATTAGCCAAGTCTAGTGTAATTTCTCCAAGTGTAGGGTCTTCCCCTTAATGCTTAGGAGGCTTTACAGCTTAGTGTCTGAATTCCCATCCTTGAGAGAGAAGCTCTTTTTCGAGATCAGGCGAATAGAGGAAGAGGAAGAGAGGAGACGAGGGGACGACCCTAATTGGGTACGACCCATCTTTCCCGTTCCTCTTGCCACCATAAGACCATCTGAACCCTCTGAGTCTTGTGGGTCGTCATCTCGTCCGTACGAGACACCCAAATCAAGTGAAATGGACGAGAGAGCTTCCTCGCCAACTGGTGCTGGAACGTCCGGTAGAAGGGACACGTCTGACCTTAGCCCTCCCCGAGAGGCCGAAGGTACGATCCCCTCTGAGGCCGTCCCTGTGACAACCCTATCCCCCAATGCCTTCCAAGTGGCTTTTCCCCAGGGTCCTCCTGCAGGTGATGAGGGGGAAGGAGATGAGGACGAGGACGATGATATAGATGATGAGGTTGACACCTCCCACGCCTCGTCCTTTATCTCCTCCGTTAGGGATAGAGACCTTCTGATATGGAGGCATATTTACGGAGTGCCCTATGGGGTAACTATGAGGGTTCCCTCTGATACTGAGAGGGTTTTTAACTGTCAAGAGGGAGAGGTTGCAGTTTATGAGCAAATGTTCAAGGTAGGTGTCAGACTTCCCTTCCACCCTGCCATTGTAGATATTCTGTCGGCTCTGGGCGTCTCCCCCTCTCAACTTCCACCCAACTCTTGGAGGACGATTCTGGGTTACATTTCCTTGTGGAAAAATGCTTTCACTAATGATCCCTCGTCCGACGTATTCTTGGCCTGTTACAACATCACCTCTTCATCTAAACATCCCGGATACTATCATCTAGGGGCGAGACGGTCTGAGAGGAAACTTCTCCACGTGGCTCAAACTTCCAATTATGATTGGAAAAAGAGATTCTTCTTCATATCTGGGGCGTGGGAGTGCTCCACCGAGGCGTCCCCTTCTGTCGATGGTCCGAGGGTCCCTAACAAATGGTCTAATCCCTCAATGAAAGCTAGGTCAGACCCCGGACTTAGCCTGGAGGAAAGGGATATTGTTGAGTATCTGAGGGGACGAGGGGGAGGGGTGAGATCCCAAAGTTCGAAGATTTGATGACCCATCGGTACCTCAAAGAAGTTGGTCTGAGGGTCGGCCCTCTGACGGAACTATGTGAGTTATACAGCACGTTTTCCATTCTTTACTTTTTTGAAGTGTTTCCTGTTTATCTCTGTATTTTTCTGATGCATGGTAGCCTTTTCAGGTCGTCCTGTAGGTGTGTCAGATTACCTCTGGGAAATGACTGCTCCAAGCCTACTCGCTGGTTTGTCAAAGAAGAAGGGGAAGGAGCCTCAGCAAGCTCCAAAGAAGACGAGGGCCTCAGGGCCGACGGTTGTTGAGCCGACAGCCGATAGCCACAAAAGGAAGGAGCCTGAGGCTCCAGTTGAGCATCGGCCTGACCCTAAGACAAGGGCCAGGGTCGAGGCCTCTGAGGGGGCAACCTCTTCGTCGAGCATGGGGGCCTTCTGGTCTCAAAATCTGGCCCATCTGAGGGCCGACCCCTCGTCGCTGATCACAAACTTGAGGGCAGCCAAGGCCTCGATGTTCTCTGCACCGTCGACCTCTGACTTCGAGTTCTTGGCGAAGATGCCCCCTGCCAAAGTGTACGACTATGGTCTGAACTCCCTTGCTCAGGTATTGGTCTTGACCTTTTAATTTTATTCTTACTAACTGTTACCTCGGCCCATCTTGATGTTTGTTCATTTTTTCCTGCAGTCTGTTTGTGCCTTCACTTCAGCCACCAAGTGGATGGCCGAGAATCAACAAAAGTTTCACGAAGCTGAGAGGGCCATTCAACATGAGGCCGACCTGCAAGCTGACTTGGCGACTGCGAAGGCTGAGTTAGAGAGTGCTAGGGCTGAGCACGCAAGGCTTTTGGACCAACTGACGAAGCAGCACGACGAGGATATCCAGGCCAAGGACTTGTTGATCAAGTACAAGGACGAGGCCTTGACCAATATGGAGGCCAAGCACAAGACTGACCTTGAAGCAGCTGTCCGGAAAGCCGAGGCTGATGCTGTTGAGGCTTACAAGGTCTCTGACGAATTCCAAGGCTTCGGCCTTGAATATCTTGAGAGGGGAATTAGGACGGCCTGTCGGTGGGTTGTCCTAAAGTTTGCCGACACAGTATCGTCCATCCGCCCTTCTCTTGAGGTGGTTCAGCTGGATGATCCCTTGATTGCTGAGGCCCTGTCGCAAGTGGAGTCCCAAGTTCATGTTGAGGGGGTCGGCACGTCTGAGGATCGGCCAGTCATGATTGCTGAAGAGACCCCATTGGTTGATGTTGAGGCTCTGCCTTCTGATATCGCCCCTTAGGGTGGCCGTCTGTGGCACATACCCTCATTTTTGTATTTTTGTTCTATGTATTGTAAAACACTTGGACGCTTTATATTAATGCCATCGTCTCTTCCTTCCACCATTGTTGTCTTCCTTATTTCCTTCTTTTATGGTTTGCTTCTTGTTGATGATGATGCTACTAACCCTTCCCTCGTCTTTTTTGAGGACCAATGTGGGGTCGTCCCCTCATCTGGCCTCATTATAGCCGAGGGTTCAATGAACCAATTTAATGGTTTTAAATAAAACCTACCCTCGTCATTCTTGAGAACAGCGGTGGGGTCGCCCCCTCCACTGGTCCTCATTTTAGCCGAGGGTTCAATTAACCAAATTAATGATTTTTATGTAGTCTTCCCTCGTCTTTTTTTAGAACAGGGGAGGGGTCGTCCCCTCCACTGGTCCTCATTATAGCCGATGGTTCATCTAACCAAATTAATGATTTTTATGAAGTCTACCCTCGTCTTTCTTGAGAACAGTGGAGGGGTCGTCCCCTCCACTGGTCCTCATTATAGCCGAGGGTTCAACTAACCAAACTAATGATTTTTTTGAAGTCTACCCTCGTCTTTCTTGAGAACAGTGGAGGGGTCGTCCCCTCCACTGGTCCTCATTATAGCCGAGGGTTCAACTAACCAAACTAATTATTTTTATGAAGTCTACCCTCGTCTTTCTTGAGAACAGTGGAGGGGTCGTCCCCTCCACTGGTCCTCATTATAGCCGAGGGTTCAACTAACCAAACTAATGATTTTTATGAAGTCTACCCTCGTCTTTCTTGAGAACAGTGGAGGGGTCGTCACCTCCACTGGTCCTTATTATAGCCGAGGGTTCAACTAACCAAACTAATGATTTTTATGAAGTCTATCCTCGTCTTTCTTGAGAACAGTGGAGGGGTCGTCCCCTCCACTGGTCCTCATTATAGCCGAGGGTTCGACTAACCAAACTAATGATTTTTATGAAGTCTACCCTCGTCTTTCTTGAGAACAGTGGAGGGGTCGTCCCCTCCACTGGTCCTTATTATAGCCGAGGGTTCAACTAACCAAACTAATGATTTTTATGAAGTCTACCCTCGTCTTTCTTGAGAACTCCTCATTATAGCCGAGGGTTCAACTAACCAAACTAATGATTTTTATGAAGTCTACCCTCGTCTTTCTTGAGAACAGTGGAGGGGTCGTCCCCTCCATTGGTCCTCATCATAGCCGAGGGTTCAATTAACCAAATTAATGATTTTTATGTAATCTACCCTCGTCTTTTTTTAGAACAGTGGAGGGGTCGTCCCCTCCACTGGTCCTCATTATAGCCGAGGGTTCAACTAACCAAACTAATGATTTTTATGAAGTCTACCCTCGTCTTTCTTGAGAACAGTGGAGGGGTCGTCCCCTCCATTGGTCCTCATCATAGCCGAGGGTTCAACTAACCAAATTAATGATTTTTATGAAGTCTACCCTCATCTTTCTTGAGAACAGTGGAGGGGTCGTCCCCTCCATTGGTCCTCATTATAGCCGAGGGATTCACTTACCAAATTAATGGTTTTTTGTAGATGTTTCCACGCATACTGGAACTGGCAACTATAGGGTGAGGGGAATCATATTTCTCATTAATTTTCCAAAGTGTCCTGTTGGAGCAACTCCTATTACAACTATGGTCTATCAAGACCTTACAACACTACTGGTAGTATTTCTTCAAATGATCTGCATTCCAGGGGTTGGAAAAAGGTTCCCCTTCTAGGTTTTCTAGTCTATATGTCCCAGGGACAACTTCATCGATGACCCTGTAGGGGCCGTGCCAATTAGGATGGAGTTTGTTGGGCTTTTGCCAAGTCTTCTTGAGAACCAAGTCTCCTACTGCGATAGGTCTCTGTTTCACCCTCTGATTGTAAAACCTTGCGGTCCTCTGCTGGTAGGAAGCCTGCCTTATCTCAGCATCCTCCCTTCTTTCCTCAATCAAGTCCAGGTCAAGTCTCCTCTCTTCCGTATTTCCCTGGGGGTCGTACATTTGGACCCTATGAGTGGGAAACTCGACTTCGGTGGGGATGACTGCTTCTGATCCATAAGCTAACATGAATGGGGTCTCCCCAGTAGAGGTCCTTACTGTCGTCCTGTACGCCCACAACACTGCATATAACTTCTCGACCCATCTTCCTTTTGCCTCCTCAAGCCTCTTCTTAATCCCATCTAGGATTGTCCTGTTCGTTACTTCGGTTTGTCCATTGGCCTGAGGTCGGCCTGGGGTGGAGAAAAATTGTTTGATACTTACCCTCTCACAGTACTTCTGCAGAGAGGCATTCTTGAACTGGGTCCCGTTATCCGAGATGAGGTTTTTGGGTAGACCATATCTGCATATCACATTCTTCCAGATGAACTGGAAGGTCTTCTGCTCTGTGATCGTGACCATTGGTTCGGCCTCTACCCACTTTGAAAAGTAGTCAATTGCTACGATGAGGAACCGATAGTTATTGACTGCCCTCGGTAAGGGTCCTACCAGGTCAATCCCCCACACTGCAAACGGCCATGGGGATGTAATGGAGGTAAGAGGCTGATGAGGTTGGTGAGGGATGGTAGTAAATCTTTGGCATTTATCACACTTTTTAACATATGCAACAGCATCTTTCCCCAAGGTCGGCCACCAGTAGCCTTGGGTGATCACCCTCTTTGACAAGGATCTACCCCCAATGTGGCTTGAGCACGACCCTTCATGCACATCTTGCAAAATAGAAGGGACTTCTGAGGGATGCACACACCTAAGTAAGGGGAGCAGAAACCCCTTTTTGTACAGCGTGTCTCCGATGACAGTGAACTTTGCAGCCCTGTATCTCAGCTTCTTCCTCTCTTGGCTTGCTTCTGGCATCTCTCCCCCTTTAATGTATCTGATCAGAGGATCCATCCATGAAGGTTCTTGAGAAACATTCATGCAAATGCCAAGTGTTCCCTCGACGTCTTCGATAGTTGGTCTAAGCAGGATTTCTACCGGGACTGTCCTCCTTATGTTTGTCCTAGTAGCTGAGGCCAACCTTGCAAGGGCGTCAGCACGGCCATTGTCGAGCCTAGGTATCCTCTTGAATTTCACTTCTTTAATGTTTTTCAGCAATGACCTCACCTTCTCAAGATACCTAGCCATCCTCTCGTCTTTGGCCTCATAGGCTCCTAGTATCTGATTCACCACCAGCCTTGAATCACTGTGAACTAAAATTTGGCCGACACTAAGAGATTTGGCCAAGGAAAGGCCAGCTATCAAGGCCTCATACTCAGCCTCATTGTTGGAGGCTTTGAAATTGAACCTCAGGGCGTACTCGATGTCTGTGCCGTCGGGTGCTGATACTATCAATACAGCTCCGCTCCCGCTTTCGCAAGAGGACCCGTCGACGAAAAGACTCCACACAGCATGTTCCTCGGAGAAATTTCCCTCGATGAGTGACCCTTGTCTAAAAAGGTATCTTCCCTCTTCATTTTCAGCCCCCTTTCTTCTAGCGGTGCTTGTCTCAGCCTTATCTGCAGGAGGGTCGGTGAGCCTACCTTGCTGGGTATCTGTCTGGCTTAGACCCTCACCCTCGGCCTCGTCACTCTCCCAAGTAAATTCAGCCACGAAATCTGCCAATGCCTACCCCTTAATGGCTGTCTTAGGCTGATACACAATATCGAACTCCCCCAGCTCTATAGCCCAGGTCATTAGCCTTCCTGATTTTTCAGGCTTGTGTAGGACCTGCCTAAGAGGAGAGTCAGTAAGGATGACCATAGTATGGGACTGGAAGTACGGTTTCATCTTCCTTGAGGCATGGATCAAGGCGTAGGCCAACTTTTCCATCCTCGGGTATCTTTGCTCTGCCCCCTGGAGTGCCTTGCTGTTAAAATATACAGGCTTCTGTATACCGTCCTCGTCTCTCACAATGGCTGCGCTGATGGCAGACTCTGAGACGGCGAGGTACACGTAAAGTCGTTCACCCTGCACGGGTCGTAACAGCAGCAAGGGAGACCCTAAGTATGATTTTAGCTCCTTGAAAGCCTCATCACACTCTTCACTCCATTCAAAGGCCTTCCTGAGTATCTTGAAGAATGGTAGACACCTGTCTGTGGCCCTTGACACAAATCTGTTCAAGGCAGCCACTCTCCCTGTGAGCCTCTGAACGTCTTTCATGGACTTGGGGGTCTTCATCTCAATAAGGGCCTTTATCTTTTCAGGATTGGCCTCGATGCCTCTTTGATTGACAATGAACCCCAAGAACTTCCCCGCTCCGACCCCGAAGACACACTTGGCCGGATTAAGCTTCATCTGGTACTTGTCCATCGTATTAAAGGTCCTCTCCAGGTTTGCCACATGATCCTCTGCTTTCAAACTCTTGGTCAGCATGTCATCCACGTAGACCTCCATAGACTTCCCAATTTGGTCTTCGAACATTTTATTTACGAGGCGCTGGTACGTTGCCCCCGTGTTTTTTAGACCGAAGGGCATGACCCTATAGCAGTATGTACCCTTGTCAGTGATGAAGGCAGTCCTCTCCGAGTCTTCAGGGTTCATGAAGATCTGGTTGTACCCTGAGTAGGCATCCATAAAACTCATGAGCTCGTGGCCTGCAGTAGCGTCTACCATCTGGTCAATGCGGGGGAGAGGGAAGCTGTCTTTGGGGCAGTGCTTGTTGAGGTCTGTGAAGTCCACACACATCCGCCACTTCCCGTTGGCCTTTGGGACAATGACTGCGTTGGACAGCCACTCAGGGTAGATGACCTCTCTGATAAACTCAGCGTCCTCTAACTTTTTGACCTCATCCCTGATGACCTCGTACTTCTCTCTAAAGTAAATCCTCCTCTTCTGCTTTACCGGCTTCACTCCCTCTACCACATTGAGCTTGTGGCACATGATTTCAGGGTCAATCCCCGGCATATCTACATGACTCCACGCGAAGACGCTTCATCTTTTCCTCAACAGTTTAATGATCTTCCTTGATGTTGGGCCTCAGAGACATGCCAACTTGGACGGTTTTTCCCGGGTCATCCTCATCGAGGATGATGGGTTCTACCTCCTCAGCGGCCTCTCCTTTCTTGAGCTTCGTCTCGTCCCTGGGGTCTAGGGTATCAATATTGTAAGTGGTTGTTGCCCTCTTGTGTGCCTCCCTTTCTTCGGCGGAGTTGTAGTAGCACTCTCGCGCTGTCGTCTGGTCTCCCTGAACCTCCCCCACCCCAAATGGGGTAGGGAATTTAATCATCTGGTGGACCGTAGACGACACGGCCTCGAACCCTTTGAGGGCCACCCGCCCCAATATGATATTATAGGCTGAAAACACATACTCATCCATCACAAAGAAACTGACCTTCCTGGTGAGCCATCTCGGCCACTCGTACCCCATCCTAACATCAGCCTCATACACTCCAAGGGGGTGAACTTTTTCCCCACTGAATCCAATCAACGGATGATGGTACGAGACGAGTCTAACACGGCTGAGACCTAAGGCCTTGAAGCATGGCCAAAACATTACATCTGCAGATGAGCCCCCATCCACCAGGATCCTCGGCACCTCACACCCATGCACCCTGGTCGTGATGACGAGCGGGTCATCATGCGGGGCTAAGAGGCCTTTGAAGTCCATTCGTGAGAACCCTACTATCAGTGTGTCCATGTCCACCTTCTTCCTCTTTTCTGTCTTGGCCTCCAGAGATGTCGAGTGGACGGTCTTCATCACTGCCCTGGCTTCTGCCACGTGAGCCTTCCTATCTGTGACTTCCGATCCTCCTCCTGCCAGACCCCCAAAGATCATTCCCACTTCGAGGGAGATCATATTAAGCCTTTTGACGGGTCCCTGATCGTCTCTCGGCGGGAGGTCAGGGTCGTCCTCATCATCATAAGGGTCGTCCCCTATTTTCTGAGGACCTTCTCTACATGCATCGACTCGCTTCTTTCTGGGGTCGTCCCCTCGGCCCCTCTTGAAGGCGCCTCTGTCGACGTACTTTCTGAGCTTCCCCTCTTTCAGCATATTCTCAATCTCATCTTTCAGAGCAAAGCATTTGTCTGTCACGTGACCGTGGTCTTGATGAAATTCACACCACAGGTTCTTATTTCTCTTGCCAGGTGCTGCCCTTAGCTTCTCAGGCCACTTCAGCGATCGGTCACTCTTTATCTCATTGAGAATCTGTTCACAGCTGACCGTCAGAGGGGTGTAACCAGCGAACTTGTCATCCGTGGACCTCTTCTTCCCCTCTTTGTTCTTCCTAGGGTACTTACCCCCACTAGTACCTCCCTTTTCGTCTTCATATTTTGCGGCCATCGCCTCTTCGGCGTTCATCACCTTTCCTGCTGTCGACAACAATTCGGCCATCGTCCTCGGGGGGTCTTCAGCAAGCTTCCATAACAGCTTCCCCTTTTGGAGTCCTCCAATCATGGCTGTCATGGCTATGCTTTCCTCGTAGTCTTCCACTTCCAGCTTCTCTTTATTGAATCTGGCTATGTAGTCCCTCAGACTCTCATTCTTCCCCTGCTTAACATAGAGCAGGTGGGTGGTCTTCTTCTGTGGCCTCACCCCAAAGCAAAAGTTGTGGATGAACCGGTCTGCCAACTGCTTAAAGTTTTCAATGGAATTTTTTGGAAGAGACGTGTACCAAACATGCGCAGCCCCCGTCAGGGTTCCGGAGAAGGCACGACACCTCATCTCATCTGAGATAGAGTATATGTCTGCTGCTGATTGATACATCTCCACATGGTGGACAGGGTTGGTACTCCCATCGTATCTTGGGGTGACCATAGGTGGCTTGAACCTTGCTGGCGTAGGGAAGTCTACTATCTTCGCCAAAAAGGGTGAGCCTATGGTGTATCCCTTCTGAAGGGGGTCCCGGCTCTTCAATATATCACCGATATTATCCTCTAGCCGCTGGATTGAGTCATTCTAGGGCCTCTCAGGATCGGCTCGGCCGATGTTATCCCCTACCACCTCTTGAAGGTGAACTGAGGGTTCCACTACAGCAGGCCTGTGTCGGCTGTTTACTTCCCTTTGGCCATCATCCCGTCCCTGGGGTCGGCCATCTGCTGCCTCCTTCCTGGACCTCGCCGCACTTCTTGACCTGGACAACTTGTCTCGCAGGTCATTTACTGGGCCTAGCCTCTCAAAGGCCGACCCCCTGCTCAAGCGATCAAAAGCAGAGCCTCTCGGGCGATCGTCAGGGTTTGGTCTCACGCACTTTCCTCTACTATCCTGGAGGGGTCGCACAGTGTTGTTGGAGACCTCATACGGTTCCCAGCATTCAATTGGGGCCTCCTCTCCCTCCAGATCGTCATACCTGTCCTCAGGGCAAGGGTTTCCTTGCCTCCCCAGGCGCAGACGCCGGGGGTCAGCAACATCCCTACGCCGCTGAGGGGGTGGCAGGTCTTTGCGTGGTGCCTGGGGTGGTCCCCTGGCCTCATGCTGTCCTGGAGCTGCTGCCGGAGTAATCATCTCAGGGTGGTCTCAGTATGTTCTGGCTTAGAGCTGTGAACTGCTCCTGCATCATCCGTTGGCTTGCTGCCAGAGACTTTAGGGCTGCCGCCACATCAGCCATCTCAGACTGAGGCGGCGGCTGACTGGAACTGGGTCTTCCCCCCTCATCCGGCAGGGGAAGTGGTGGTGGTGGCATCTCAGGTGCCATGTGCTTTGAGCTGGAACAGCTGAAGAATGGTGAGCTTGGGAACCTTAGTGGGTCTCTTTCAATGGTGAAACACCTCCTCTCAGGGGGAGGGTTGGTTCACCACCAGAGTGCCCAGTGAGGTCAAGCTGTGCAAAGGAAGAGATGTCTTCTCGTTCCCACAGACGGCGCCAAACTGATGCTGCTGGGATTCAGCACCACCGGATAAGTGATAGTGATCTCAAACAGTAGTAGCCATGGCAGTCATAGAGATGTATAAGTGTATAAGCATGTGTGTAGAAGGGGATGAATATAAGAAGAAATAAGACAATGATGTATAGTGGTTCAGCCAATTTGGCCTACATCCACTGTGAGTGTGTGATCCACTAAGTATGGGCACTAATGGCCTTGGATACAATGCACTTAAGCTCTCTCTCTCTCTCTACTGTGTGTGTACAAGCAGAGTTTTAGCTAGGGCTACTGTTCATGGATCGATCCCCTGTAGGGTTGTAGGTGACCAGTATATATAGGTCTTGGGGGGTGTAGTGTACCCCCCAAGTAAGCATGGTGCATGTGAATGATGATCTAACCAATCCCCTGTTGACACCTGTAGATGCCAAATGATGACATAATATTCCCTCACGTGAGGGTGTGATTCGGTTATAACGGTCTGCCACGTGTCATATGAGCCTGACGCGCATTATTCCACGCGTGTCCCAAACCACGCGCTGTCATGATGTCATCCTCGGCCTATGAGCCGAGGCCGAGGGCAAAGTTTCTCCCGGTAGGGAGTCTGGCTTGATTCTGACCTCGTACTGTCGTACCCTCATATGGTCGTCCGGAGCCTGGGGAAGGGTCGTACCCTCGTAGGGTCGTCCGGAGCCTGGGGAAGGGTCGGCCCCTCGTAGGGTCGTCTAGAGCCTGGTGGAGGGTCGGTCCCTCGTAGGGTCATCTGGACCTGGTGGTGGCCAGCTGAGGGTATAAATGGGTATATCAGACGTAGGCCATTCTTATAAGGCCGAACCACTTTAAAAATATTTGTCTCTTATATGTTTGATGTGAATGTTTATCTTCATCTTCAATCTCATCCTCATCATTTATCTGTTGTTGCTAAAATGACAGTGGCCATTTTCTGTCTTCAACAGATTGGCGCCGTCTGTGGGAAACGTTTTACAACCATTGTTCTCCATCAAAAGCTAAGTTTTTATTTTCTCTACGTATAATCAATTATACATACATCTTTTGATTCAATCATGATTTTTATGTTTATATACATAAATTAATTGTCCAATTTTTATCTGCAAAATGTTGCATATCATGATTTTTAAATCATAACTATTAGATTAATTCTTATTTAGAAATCTGAAAAATAGTGGATTTCATAAATCATAACTTTTTGCTTGATTCTCAAGTTTCAATTTTATATCATGGAATAAATATTTTAAATGATTAAATATACTAATATATACGACGATGATAAGATTTGATAATTTTCTTTGTTAATTTTGAAATAATTTGTGAAAGATCTTTGATGACTATTCAAATTCCCATTATATTTTTGTTCAAATCATGATTCTCATATGTTTATATCCATAAACTTAGAGATCAAATCAATTATATATTGTGCATACATTTTTTACTTCAATCATGATTTTATATTCACAAATTGTTGAATCTAATTTTACAAATCTGCATAAATGTTCATTTCATAATCACAAAGTTTGAGAAATTTGTGTACATATTATATTATTTCTTCTTTAAGGAGATAAAATAATTTCTCTATATTCATAAATCTCATTTATATGAGTATATACAAATTTGATTCATTTGGAAATCTTTTAATTTAGTCATAATTTTTATATGCACTAACCGTGTGATCGATTTAAATTTGGGGATCTCGTGAATTTTAGACTCATAAATATTATACAAATCCTTGCATCTATGGATCCACTTGAAGATTTTCTAAACAAATATGTTAGGATAGGGATAAGCATTAAGAACGATTATGTATTTTCCATTCCAATATTAACATGAATTGAATCGGACCCATTTTCTATCTCTTCAAGAAAACTATATTCTCTGCACAAAAATAATCATATTATGTAATTGTGTTAATACGATCAATTTTATCCATATATGAATAATCAATTATATGTTTTACATACATACATACATCTTTTGATTCAGTCATGCTTTTTATGATTATAAACATAAGTTAGTTGTCCAATTTTTCATTTATCAAATCTGCAAAATATTGCAAATCACGATTTTATTAAATTAGTTGATCGATTTTTATTTCCAAATATGAATAAACGAAAATTTCATAATCACAAGTCCGTTAAAGATTTTTAGGGAGACACATTTATGTACATCATATTTTTATGAGAACACGAGATATTTTGATTGTTATCTCTCATATTATTATCTGGAAATTTAAATTGTCCAATATTGAAGCCGATGCACACTATATATTGGTCGGCTGAATAATTATTCTAATCATAATTTTTATATGATTCAGCCTCAACAGGTGCTCAGGCAAAATTATCTGCCCATACAATTCTTGGATGCTCATTAACAGCACATAAAGACCTTAAAAGGTCAATACCGAAAAAAAATAACGCAGCTAGACTGCACACAGCACAGCAGCAAGACTACAAACAACAATTCAATTGGCACCATCAGATTCATTTCATACATGCCCCAATCCTGGGCATAGAGCTTCATACTTGACTTAATCGAGTTAAGAGAAGAGATACATGTAGGCCTTTCTAATTAAGAATTCAAACATCTATTCCTCAAACACTCGTACTGAGCTAAAGAACACATGTAGAAATTCCCAAGTTGGAATTCAAACAGATTCTTCAAAAGCCGACGAGAGTCATATGATGGAAAAAATGTAGAAATTCATAATTGAAATGTCAACATATATTCTTCTTAAACACTTGAACTGAGTTAAATAATAGAAGCTAGAAAATGCAAACATGCAAAGATCTCAGGGAGTCATTTCATGGAATATTTCCCCGGCCTTATTTTTCCAGCAAGACCAACATATTTCAAGGCCAAGAAAGTACTCAAAGTTCATATTCCACACTTGGGGGCTTCTATTACAAATTCAGTTGTTCATTCGGTGGCACATTCTCATAACATCATGTAGTCGAGTATCAAATTCAACTCCACAAACTTACACGGAGGCATATTGAAGTTCAGGAGTCAAATTCAGCATCTACAGCACTGAGATCTTTACTACTACTGTCCCGACCAATAATGAAGAAGAAGTTGTATGAAAATGTTTCGAAGTTCACCACTAGCTTGGTACTAATCAGATTGAAGAGTTGGGTTCAAAATCTAGTATGTTACTCGACAAAGTATTCAGAGGAGCATAAATCAGAAGAATCAAGCACGTGAAGTTATCATTCAGTTGCTCGGCACAGTCAGCAGTCGGTCGGCTAGCAAACCAATCAACATACTTGAAGATTATGACAAGCTACAAGCTGCATACTATGGCATGGCTGCATCCAAATTACCAGGGGTGATACATAGCACACGGAGTTCCTCAAAAGAAAGATTAGCAACCATCGATCAGCCTGCATCATATGTCGTCCAGGATATAATGCACTTTATGTTGAACAAATCAAGAAGGTAGATCAAGAATTTCACGAGCACTGAGAAACACTGCAGAATAAATACTCCATCCTTTCAAGTAAACCATCAAGCATGGAGCATTGGGGGCTTCTGTTAACGCAAAAATTCTCCATCTACGAGGACCAATCAGAAAAGGACACATGTCATCCTACGTGGCAATATTCGACACCCGGGGAGAGTTGGTCGGCACCCGAGGAGTGTTAGTCGGAACCCGAGGAGAGTTGGTCGGCACCCGAGGAGTATTAGTCGGCATCCGAGGAGAGTTGGTCGGCACCCGATGAGTGTTAGTCGGCACCCGAGGAGAGTTGGTCGGCATACCAACCGGGAAGATCAAAGGATAACTGCGCATTTAATGATCCTTAATGTACATTTATACTGTAGATGACAACACATAGCTTACCAAGCAATTCAATAATTAGATTCGTTGAATGTAGACATAATGTATAAATGTCTACATACAATGAATCTCTTTATCTCCCATCACTATAAATACATGTATTCCCTTAGCCAAAAGGGAGAGATCTGAGAGATCTGAGAGATCCAGGAGATCCAAGAGAACCAAGAAACACCATACACAAGATACACATCCTTTATCTCTCTACCACATTGTGCTATTGTAAACCCCTGGGAATAAAATAACAGTGGACGTAGGCTTTTCCTTATAGCCGAACCACTTTAAAAATCTTTGTCTCTTATATGTTTGATGTGAATGTTTATCTTCATCTTCAATCTCATCCTCATCATTTATCTGCTGTTGACGCCACTACCAGGCGAAGAAGTGTTTCCCGCCCCAGCCCAGGTGGATAATATTTGGGCGCCTGATGCCAACGGTTATTAATGACTACTACCCTTTATTTCCCTATAAATATTTCACTTTCTACTCCATATAATTTCACACAAAAAAAATTCTCAAAATTACTACTCTTATATACTCTAAAAAATTTAAAAATATGGGTTATCCCTCTCAAACATCGAGGCTTCCTAATTTGAGCTCGTTTGATGAAGTCGTATTATGTCATGTATATTGTAAATATTCCATCGACGGAAAGACCGACACAAACCAATGCGGCGGAACGATGTGGGAGAAGATTTAAACGAGTTCAATAATAGCGAAGGTGTGTTATATCATCGATCAATAAAAGTCTTACAAGGTGTAATAATTTGTATTTTTATGCTATATTAATTTGGGGGTTTTATTAAATTTAATGAGAGTGAATTATTTAATAAGAATCCGGAAATTAATTATGTTATAATTATTAACGTGACGAGAGTTAGTAATTATATAAAATTGTTGAATATTACTAATGAGCATAGTAATATATGATATGGGTTATATTAAAGGTCACAAGTGAATGAAATGTCAATTTTGAGAATTTTAGTCGGGACGCGCCCGTGTCGCGTCGGAACTAATTATTGAGATATAAAAGTAAATATTTTATAAGTTGTTCGTATGGTCGTTTTGAGTGTGCCAACGCGTCCGAAAAGGTCGAGATAGTCAGAAAAGTGTACCCGGGAGTTTAGTTTGGGTCTCGGGATGTTTTTAGGCTTAATTAGTGACCCGGGAGGGCATTTTGGTCATTTTACAAAATAGGGTAATTAAACCCACGAATTTCAGCCATCCTTAGCAGCCATTTAAGTCATCCTTTTAGGGTTAGAACATTCAGAACCCTAGAACGTCCATTGGAGAAGAGAGGAGAGAGCTCTCAAGGCCAAAAACACCACCATTTGCACCACCGTCACCACCAACGCGTAGATCGCGAGGAGGAGAACGCAACCACACCAATATCAGCAGGAAACCAGACCTCTGAAATCCCAGGCAAGTGTTTAACTTGCGTATTTTCGTTGGTGCAATATTCATATTAGTGTAGGAATGATTAAGAGTGTAATCAATGGAAGAAAACCCCAATTTTGGTAGGGATTTGCATGTAGAAAACATTATAACCATATTCTGGAAATATTATGTGAAGTAGATGATTAACCGACGAATTTTTAATGATATGTTAGAAGGAAATTCTGGAGAAAACAGATTAGAACAAAAGTTAAGAAAACATTAGGGTTCTTGATGTTTAAATGAGATTTTGGGTTGTTTAACCATGTTTGATGATGGATATACGCATGCTTAACGTTAAAAACATCTGGAAATATGTTATTATGTTTGTAGTAGGAGTTTTGGGACGATTAGTGTTGGAAAATATTGATTTGGGTGAAGAATTTTGGTAAAACCCGTAACTGCACTTCTGCAGGATTTCGCAGACCTGCTTGATCGATCGATCGAGCCTAGAGCTTCGATCGATCGAAGGTTCGATCGATCGAGCCCCAGACCTCGATCGATCGACCCTTCCTGGCAGGCTCTTATTTCCCCTTGTTTAATTAATTGAACATGATTCATCGTGAAATAGCTTTTGGGCTTTATGAATAAAATGTTATGGGATATAGGAGAGACCAGTAGGGCATATGATTAAGTGTTGAGAACTTTATATTGAGATGATAATTGTATTTTAGGGACAATTATTTAAAGGACGAGGAAACTACGTAATTCAAGTGAGAGATTACGTCAAATACTTACGATAGTGAATAGACGTTTACCTACTGATTTTGCTACTTGGATGGATAGAATCCACGAGTGTCACATAGCTAGTGAGAAAACCCTTCGAGTTAAGGTTAGAGACGAAACCTTATACGTAATCATAATAATGAGAAATTAAGGATAAATGTTGTGACTATGGGTTACGAGAGGAACCTATATTAATATGATGAAATGGGTATATTTATATGATTGTGTGTACATATATTATATACATGTGAAAAACGTACCCGCGCTACTTGCTATCCCTGAGGTTACCGCGCTGGGACGATCTTATCCTGTGTTGCTTTATGGGGGATATTGATTCGTACCCTAGAAGTTAGAGATCCTAGGTACGGGCTATCAGATTGATAGTCGGACGGTCCTAAGAGACGTGTGGGTATGTACTGACCTCTTGGACTTGGAATCTATGCTTCGCCTGAACGTTGTTTTGTATATGTTAATACAGTTCGAGAGTGATTCCGAACATGTATTTCCCTTTGTGTGAGAGATACGGGGATTGGATAGCAGAGTATGCCCGCACCATAGTTTAGTTGGGGTGCTGTTATATATATATATATATATATTATACGAGTAGTTAATATATATATGAGGTTATAAACTTTAAACTGCCTACTATGATTTGATAAGTAGAACATGGTTGTTGACTCAAATTATTAAATACTTGTTTTGAGAAAGTATAAAATGTCACGGGAACTTTATTATTTTTATGAAGTTAAAAATAGAGAATTTTGGGCTACTGTTGGAACATCTTTTAAAGTGGATATCGTGTATTATAAATCTTACGAGTAATTTAAGTTAAGTTAAAGCTGTTAGAAAGACTAGTATGTTAGATGCTAAAACAAACCGTTGGGAAGGTTAGTACGATAGGTGTGCACATTAGAAGAAAGGTGAGTATTTCTCAAGAGAGAGACGCACTAATATGATTTGCATTGGCCTGTATCAATTTAAATACTTGCTTAACGTATTTTAAAATCAAACACACTTTCGGGCTCTGACCCGTTTCTTTTCCTCTCTCTCTCTCTTGTATATATATATGTATATTTTCAGGTGCCCAGCCACAGGGGCGTCTTGCTTAGGATCCCTTGAGAAGAACGAGCTGCAGCTTAGGTGGGAGTTGCAGGTCACTTGAGTAGACGGCTTCTGTTATTGACTCCACTCCTATTATTCTCATTTATTGGGCACGTGTCGCCCTTTTCATCATTTCATTTGTTGTTGGGATTTTGTATTTCTTTTATTTCCAGTATTGTTCTATGGGATTTATTCAGGATGGATTTGTGGTTTTAGTTCCATTTGTTGACATTCGATTGACGAATGTATTATGTTATTTGGTTTATTGTGGTGTGATTATTTATTGTAGAAATGTTGTTTTAAATTAAAATAAATCTTTTTCTTTAATTAAAATTTGGAAAGTTTTGTATGGAAAATGTTTTGACACTTAGCTTAATTATTTAGGGTGTTAAATCGGAAAATTATTTTTATCGACAGTGATGCTGAGAATGAACCAACTGTTTACCTTGATTTAATTTAATAAAGGAGTGATCGTCCGGTATTTAATTAGGCAGGGTGTCACAGGTGGTATCAGGGCATCAGGTTCTAGTGTCCTTAGGATCTGTACGGCTTATTTCGCTTTCAGCTCAACGTTTTTGCTATAGAGCCCTATTTTTAGGATCGTTGTATTCCTGCTTTTACGTTTAAGTCTTCAGCTATTTGAGATTCGATGATAACTGTAGACTGATAAATTTTGTTCACGTTTCAGATGCCTCCGAGACGTGCTCCGAGAGATAGGCATGCCCAGGCCGAGCAGCCAGCAGCTCCGGCACCAGGCACAATGAATGCTAATGAAGTAGCCGCCATAGTTGCTCAGGTGGTGAATGCCGCAATAGCAGTGATTCAGCAGGCTCCACCCCAGGTTCAGGCAGTGGCGCCAGTACCAGCACAGCTTCCATCTGCATGGGAGAGGGTTCGGGATGCTTTACAGAAAGCACATCCCCCTGAGTTTTCGGGTAGCTCCGATATTGTCACGGTTAGCCAATGGAAGAAAGACATCCAGCGGCATCTTCGCATGTATGAGTGCACCGAGGTACAAAAGCAGTTATTGGCTTCCTTTAAGCTGGTGGGAGCCGCATTGCAGTGGTGGGAGTCCACTACTACTTTGGAGGAGAGGGACACGATCCCTATTCAGATGTTCTGGGAGCGGTTTGACCGCAAGTACTTTCCACCTGCAGTACAGACTGAGATGAGGCGGAAACTACTAAATTTGAAGCAAGATAATCTTACTGTAGCAGAGTACGAGGAGGAGTTCACGAGACTTCTCACCATTGTGCCAGATGAGGCACCTACTGAGAGCAAGAAGATTTTGTTGTTTGTCGACAGGTTAGCTTGGAGGATCCGTCAGCACCTTATTGGGAACTTATCCCTGAGTACGTTCACCGATGTACTCAATGCAGCGTTACTACATTGCCAGGATCACCGCTTCCATCTTCAAGGAAGCAAGAGAGCAGGAGAGTCCAGCCAGCAGGGCAGGACCGGGGGTAACGGTGCCGGTGGGGCACCATCTCATGGACAGACTCGTCAGCACGAGCAGAGTTCCCATCAGGGGGACCCTGCTAAGCGATTCCGTTCGGGTGATCCCAGGCAGGGAAATAGGGGTTATAGGCAGGGCCAGCCTAATCAGCAGGGTCAGCACCGACAGCAGGGTCAGCAACAGGGCTAGCAGGGCCAACATCGTGCACATCAGGGCCAACAGGGCCAATGGCGTGGAGGTAACGGCCATCAGGGCCGTGGTCAGCAGGGACAGAGGGGAAGTAATTTCAGAGGCTGGTGTTTTGTGTGCGGAAAGCATGGCCATAAGCATCAGGATTGCCCAGAAGGCGATAGGGCCCCACAGCAGCAGGGAGCCCGTAATGAGCCACAGAGGCCACTTTTTCCACCTGCCCTTCCAGCTCCAGCCCAAGTGCCAGCCCTACCAGCCATTCCAGCAGCTCCAGTGCAGCAGGGGAAGTTACAGTATGGACGTGTCTATAACGTCCACCAGGCAGCAGCTCCACAGGCACCACCCGCGATTGAGGGTACGTTTCCTATCCATGGTACTATGGGTCGGGTTTTATTTGATACGGGGGCCACGCATTGTTTTATAGCTATGCATTTTGCGAAGGCCTTAGGGTTGTTAGCCACAGTAGAGAACACAGTGACGTGTGTCGGCTCACCACTGGGGAGTGGGTCACTTATATTCTTTATATGCCGGGGAGTAGGGGTAGAGATTGGTAGCTTGGTATTACCTGCAGACATGCTAGTCTTAGACATGCACGAGCATGATGTGATTATTGGTATGGATTGGCTCGCATCTTATAGAGCCATGATTGATTGCTTCGGTGGGAGCATTATTTTTTCCATTCCGGGGCAAGATATGTTTGTAGTGGCGATGCCTCGCCCAGAGGGAGGTTCGACCGCTCATTTATATTACACAGAGGAGGATACCTCTAAGGAGGTTGTGATTCCCTTAGATTCGATCCCTGTTGTCAGGGAGTATTCCGATGTGTTTCAGGAGATACCTGGCCTACCACCCAGTCGTGAGATAGACTTTGTTATAGATTTATTACCAGATACGAGACCTATAGAACGCGCACCGTACCGTACGGCTCCGGCAGAGATGCGAGAGCTACGAGATCAGATCGAGCAGCTGTTAGGTCAGGGCTTCATTCGCAGAAGTACCTCACCTTGGGGCGCTCCAGTTTTGTTTGTGAATAAGAGAGATGGTTCACTGAGGTTGTGTGTGGACTACCGGGAATTGAAAAAGGTCACGATACGGAATAAGTATCCGTTGCCTCGAATCGATGATCTGTTCGACCAGTTGAGGGGAGCGAATTTCTTTTCGAAGATAGATCTGAGGTCGGGGTACCATCAGCTACGTATTAGGGAGCAGGATGTTTCAAAGACTGCATTCTTGACGAGATATGGGTCTTACGAGTTTAGAGTGATGCCGTTTGGCCTCACTAATGCTCCAGCCGTATTCATGGACTTAATGAATCGAGTGTTCAGAGAGTTCTTGGATCAGTTTGTCATTTTCTTCATAGATGACATCCTGATATATTCCCATTCCGAGGAGGAGCATGCCGAGCACTTGAGGCAGGTTCTTCAGACTCTACAAGAGCATCAGTTGTATGCTAAGTACGAGAAGTGTGGATTCTGGTTGCGAGAGGTACAGTTCTTGGGCCATGTTGTTTCTGAGCAAGGGGTAGCAGTTGACCCGAGTAAGGTATCAGCAGTGAGGGAGTGGGGACAGCCCACGACACCGACAGAGGTACGTAGTTTCTTGGGGTTAGCCAGATACTACAGGAGATTTATTCGGGGATTCTCCAAGATAGCGGGTCCGTTAACGAATTTGACTCGCAAAGGGATACCGTATGTTTGGGATGATGCTTGTCAATTAGCTTTCGACGAGCTAAAAGACAAGCTTACTTCAGCACCAGTCCTTGCCTTACCGAAACTGGGTGTGGAGTACCTGGTTTACACTGATGCGTCTTTACGGGGACTTAGAGGAGTACTCCAGCAGGAGGAGAAGGCTATAGCTTTTGCTTCCCACAAGCTTAAGCCACATGAGAAGAATTACCCCACCCACGACCTGGAGTTAGCAGCGGTTGTATTTGCATTAAGGATATGAGGACACTATCTATTGGGAGAGAAATTCCGTTTGTTCACAGACCATAAGTCACTGCAGTAACTGTTCACTCAGCGAGAGCTGAATATGCGTCAGCACAGGTGGTTAGAGTTTGTGAAAGACTACCAGTTTGATATACAGTATCATCCGGGGAAGGCCAACGTAGTTGCTGAAGCGTTGAGCCGTAGACCGGTAGAAGATGTAGCAGACATCTGGAAAGCAAAGTGGAAAGAGCTGGGTCACCAAGACGCCGTAGCACGTTCTTTCATATCCGTGATGTCAGTCACACCCGAGATTGTTACGAGGGTGATACAGGCACAGACCACAGATCCGTTTTGCCAGGAGCAGATTGTGCGACTTCTAGCCGATGGTGCTGAGTCCTATTCTGTTAGTTCTGATGGAGGTTTGTGGTTTAATGGGAGATTGGTGGTTCTAGAAGGAGCAGAGTTACGTCATGAAGTGATGACTCATTCTCATGGGTCCCGATTTGCAGTGCATCCGGGAGGCGATAAGATGTACCAGGATATGAGGCGACAATACTGGTGGAGCGGGATGAAGAAGGACATTGCTGAGTTTGTGGCCAAGTGTTCTACCTGCCAGCTGGTTAAGGTGGACCACCAGAAACCGTCAGGATTGCTTCAGCCATTGGAAGTACCCGCGTGGAAGTGGGAGAGTATTTCCATGGACTTCATTACAGGGTTGCCTACATCACAAAGGGGCCACGATTCTATCTGGGTGATTGTAGACCTTCTGACCAAAGTGTCTCATTTTCTACCGGTGCGGATAGATTATACCACGGGTCAGTATGCTCAGTTGTTCATCGCTGAGATTGTCAGATTACACGGGGTGCCCCTGAATATTGTGTCCGATAGAGATAAGATTTTCGTGTCGCGTTTTTGGGAAAGCTTTCAGGAGGCTATGGGTACTGAGTTGAGGTTGAGTTCAACTTATCACCCACAGACAGATGGACAGACAGAGCGTACTAATCAGATGTTAGAGGATATGCTACGCATGTGCGTTCTCGATTTTGGAGGAGGTTGGGAACCACACCTTCCACTGGTAGAGTTTGCTTATAATAACTCTTATCAGTTCATGATTGGTATGGCCCCATTTGAGGCTTTGTATGGCATGCCTTGTCGTTCCCCAACCTGTTGGCTTGAGGTGGGGGATAACAAGTTGCTTGGACCAGAGGTGATTCAGGAGACCTCCGCGAGAATTGAGATGATCAGGGGTCGCATTCAAGTAGCCCAGGACAGACAGAAGAGCTATGCCGATGCGAAATGGTTCTTCAGGGAGTTTAATGTGGGGGACCAAGTGTTACTGCGTGTGTCTCCCATGAAAGGAGTGATGAGGTTCGGGAAGAAGGGAAAGTTGGCTCCGAGGTACGTGGGACCATTTCCCATCATAGAGAGGATTGGGCCAGTTGCATACAGATTGGGACTGCCGGAACATTTACATCGCATTCACGATGTATTTCACATCTCGTCGTTGAGACGATACCTTCGAGATGATATGGCCCATACTCACATCGCGATAGAGGAGATCGACTTACAGCCTGATAGCTCCTACGAGGAGAGACCGGTGGCTATCCTAGACTATAGTGAGAGGAGATTGAGGTCGAAGATAGTTCCACTTGTGCAGGTCCAGTGGGAACACCATAATGTGGAGGAATCCACTTGGGAGCGTGAGGCAGATATGCGCGAGAGACATCCAGATTTGTTCTTATCAGGTATGCCTTATTTTTCGAATTTCGGGACGAAATTCCGTTATTAGGGGGCAAGTATGTAATACCCCGTATTTTTATGCTATATTAATTTGGGGGTTTTATTAAATTTAATGAGAGTGAATTATTTAATAAGAATTCGGAAATTAATTATGTTATAATTATTAACGTGACGAGAGTTAGTAATTATATAAAATTGTCGAATATTACTAATGAGCATAGTAATATATGATATGGGTTAAAGGTCACAAGTGAATGAAATGTCAATTTTGAGAATTTTAGTCGGGACGCGCCCGTGTCGCGTCGGAACTAATTATTGAGATATAAAAGTAAATATTTTATAAGTTGTTCGTATGGTCGTTTTGAGTGTGCCAACGCGTCCGAAAAGGTCGAGATAGTCAGAAAAGTGTACCCGGGAGTTTAGTTTGGGTCTCGGGATGTTTTTAGGCTTAATTAGTGACCCGGGAGGGCATTTTGGTCATTTTACAAAATAGGGTAATTAAACCCACGAATTTCAGCCATCCTTAGCAGCCATTTAAGTCATCCTTTTAGGGTTAGAACATTCAGAACCCTAGAACGACCATTGGAGAAGAGAGGAGAGAGCTCTCAAGGCCAAAAACACCACCATTTGCACCACCGTCACCACCAATGCGTAGATCGCGAGGAGGAGAACGCAACCACACCAATATCAGCAGGAAACCAGACCTCTGAAATCCCAGGCAAGTGTTTAACTTGCGTATTTTCGTTGGTGCAATATTCATATTAGTGTAGGAATGATTAAGAGTGTAATCAATGGAAGAAAACCCCAATTTTGGTAGGGATTTGCATGTAGAAAACATTATAACCATATTCTGGAAATATTATGTGAAGTAGATGATTAACCGACGAATTTTTAATGATATGTTAGAAGGAAATTCTGGAGAAAACTGATTAGAACAAAAGTTAAGAAAACATTAGGGTTCTTGATGTTTAAATGAGATTTTGGGTTGTTTAACCATGTTTGATGATGGATATACGCATGCTTAACGTTAAAAACATCTGGAAATATGTTATTATGTTTGTAGTAGGAGTTTTGGGACGATTAGTGTTGGAAAATATTGATTTGGGTGAAGAATTTTGGTAAAACCCGTAACTGCACTTCTGCAGGATTTCGCAGACCTGCTTGATCGATCGATCGAGCCTAGAGCTTCGATCGATCGAAGGTTCGATCGATCGAGCCCCAGACCTCGATCGATCGACCCTTCCTGGCAGGCTCTTATTTCCCCTTGTTTAATTAATTGAACATGATTCATCGTGAAATAGCTTTTGGGCTTTATGAATAAAATGTTATGGGATATAGGAGAGACCAGTAGGGCATATGATTAAGTGTTGAGAACTTTATATTGAGATGATAATTGTATTTTAGGGACAATTATTTAAAGGACGAGGAAACTACGTAATTCAAGTGAGAGATTACGTCAAATACTTACGATAGTGAATAGACGTTTACCTACTGATTTTGCTACTTGGATGGATAGAATCCACGAGTGTCACATAGCTAGTGAGAAAACCCTTCGAGTTAAGGTTAGAGACGAAACCTTATACGTAATCATAATAATGAGAAATTAAGGATAAATGTTGTGACTATGGGTTACGAGAGGAACCTATATTAATATGATGACATGGGTATATTTATATGATTGTGTGTACATATATTATATACATGTGAAAAACGTACCCGCGCTACTTGCTATCCCTGAGGTTACCGCGCTGGGACGATCTTATCCTGTGTTGCTTTATGGGGGATATTGATTCGTACCCTAGAAGTTAGAGATCCTAGGTACAGGCTATCAGATTGATAGTCGGACGGTCCTAAGAGACGTGTGGGTATGTACTGACCTCTTGGACTTGAAATCTATGCTTCGCCTTAACGTTGTTTTGTATATGTTAATACAGTTCGAGAGTGATTCCGAACATGTATTTCCCTTTGTGTGAGCGATACGGGGATTGGATAGCAGAGTATGCCCGCACCATAGTTTAGTTGGGGTGCTGTTATGTATTTATATTATACGAGTAGTTAATATATATATGAGGTTATAAACTTTAAACTGCCTACTGTGATTTGATAAGTAGAACATGGTTGTTGACTCAAATTATTAAATACTTGTTTTGAGAAAGTATAAAATGTCACGGGAACTTTATTATTTTTATGAAGTTAAAAATAGAGAATTTTGGGCTACTGTTGGAACATCTTTTAAAGTGGATATCGTGTATTATAAATCTTACGAGTAATTTAAGTTAAGTTAAAGCTGTTAGAAAGACTAGTATGTTAGATGCTAAAACAAACTGTTGGGAAGGTTAGTACGATAGGTGTGCACATTAGAAGAGAGGTGAGTATTTCTCAAGAGAGAGACGCACTAATATGATTTGCATTGGCCTGTATCAATTTAAATACTTGCTTAACGTATTTTAAAATCAAACACACTTTCGGGCTCTGACCCGTTTCTTTTCCTCTCTCTCTCTCTTGTATATATATATGTATATTTTCAGGTGCCCAGCCACAGGGGCGTCTTGCTTAGGATCCCTTGAGAAGAACGAGCTGCAGCTTAGGTGGGAGTTGCAGGTCACTTGAGTAGACGGCTTCTGTTATTGACTCCACTCCTATTATTCTCATTTATTGGGCACGTGTTGCCCTTTTCATCATTTCATTTGTTGTTGGGATTTTGTATTTCTTTTATTTCCAGTATTGTTCTATGGGATTTATTCAGGATGGATTTGTGGTTTTAGTTCCATTTGTTGACATTCGATTGACGAATGTATTATGTTATTTGGTTTATTGTGGTGTGATTCTTTATTGTAGAAATGTTGTTTTAAATTAAAATAAATATTTTTCTTTAATTAAAATTTGGAAAGTTTTGTATGGAAAATGTTTTGACACTTAGCTTAATTATTTAGGGTGTTAAATCGGAAAATTATTTTTATCGACAGTGATGCTGAGAATGAACCAACTGTTTACCTTGATTTAATTTAATAAAGGAGTGATCGCCCGGTATTTAATTAGGCAGGGTGTCACACAAGGCAAGTGGACGACCATTTATTGAGATTGTATGTTGTACTCCACAAAAATGACTCATGCGTTTGGCGCGACTCGTGAGAGCGGTGCATCACGGGCTGAGTGGGTATGCGCAAAATTTAATTTTTATACTAATTTATAATTTAAAATTTAGTCTTATCTTCCTTTATTATTATGAATTAATTATTTCTTATCATGTTATTTTTGGACAGATTAAGCGTGCAGTCGACGATTTTAGAAATGAAGCCGGAAGAAATTTTGCATATAATCACTGTTTTGACATTTTGAAGGATGTGCAGAAGTATAATTTCGCAAACACTTCTACCCAATTCGTATAGGAAGATTTAGGGACATCAACGGGGGGAGAGGACGTTGAGTTGGGTGAGGACATTGAATCCATGCACACCCCACTGGAACTCCCAATTGGGCATAAGGCCGAAAAATAGAGATCTAAACGCAAGGCAGTTTCTAGTAGTCTAAAAGCTCATACCGTGGTGATAGAGAATTCAGAGACTTTAACTGATTCGTACAAGGAATTTTCTATAGTAGCACAACGCACTCAAGAGGAGCTCAATACAAAGTTGAATGAGTTGATTGTTCTACAAAAATAGGAGATCGAGAATTCTGCAAATTTCATGGATACCTCGCGCTTATCTTCAGTTTGGTTGCAACTTCATGAATTGCAAACAAACCAAATACTGCAGCGTAGACTCTCCTAATCCAGAGAGAACACACCATCCGGGGGAAATTAAATGTTTATTTTTATTTGAATTTTCTTATTGTAATTGTCTTTTAATATTTTTATTTTACTATTAATGAGATACTTATTTTCAAGACTGAGTTGCATTTATTATTAAAATAACGAGCCGTATCGAAAAATCTTTCATTGCATTCAAATTCAATACACGTGAATTAAATAACGATAAATTAATTTTTTTACGAGTTTCACTCGTCCACTTCAGACTCCGCATATAGATTCTAGATATGTTCCATAAGGTCATTGTGTTTTTCCTTATTGCACATCAATGCCTCACGCACTCGGTATTCATACGCATTCCACAGAGTGTCACGGCTAACTGGCGACATTTGAGTAGGATCAAACTCAATACGCCACTTAGGATCCCGCCGTTTGTCCTCTAGGATCATATTATGCAATATTATACATGATTTCATAATAACCTTCAAGTCATTGTGTTTCTATAATCTAGCTGGATTTTTTATAAAATGGAATTTTTGTTACAATATTCCAAATGCTCATTCAACATCTTTGCGTGCTGCCTCTTGATATCTGGCAAACACACTTTGTTTTCTAGTTACTGGTCTTTTGAAACTCTTAACAATTGTAGCATATGGTGGGTATATACCATCTGCCAGGTAATAACCCATGTTATAAAAGTTACCATTTATTTCGTACTCTATAGAAGTCGTGTTGCCCTCAAGTATCTCGTTAAACACCAAAGATTTGACCAAGATATTTAAGTCATTACATGAACCCGGTAGGCCGAAGAAAGAATGTCAAATCTACGTATCATTGGAAGCTACAACCTCTAGGATTATAGTTGCACCTCCGACATGGCCACTATATTGTCCATTACAAGAGTTAGGACAATTATGCCATTCCCAGTGCATACAGTCAATGCTTTATATAATTCCAGGAAATTCCTGTTTCGCATTCTCTTCTTGCATTCTTGAAACATCTTCAGCAATTGGAGAACGATAATATTCATTTTTAAAGCTCCGCACTACAGCGTATGCAAATGTTTTCACACACTCGATGGCAGTTGTTTCCCCAATGCCTATATATTCATCGGTCATGTCAGCAGCACACCCATATGCTAACATGCGCATTACAACGACACATTTTTGTACATGGGATATGCCCTTTCTCCTTAGGGCATCACTTTTTGGAACAAAGTAATCATTTTTTTGTTCCTCCCGGAGGGCCCTCTCTCTCTTTCGTAGTGCATTCTTACTCACTCAACATACTGTTCCCGAACGGTTTTCAAACAATCTTCTCGTTCTATGAACATCGTTATCCAATCCTCATTCGTATATGAATTGGCCGACAGTGCACGACTACGTGTAGTAGGCCTCGCTATATCAACTTCCATAGCATGACCTTTCGAATCCACCACATCTATTTCCCACCTCGCCGGAATAAAATGTTCAGATGATTGTGTGGTATGTTGAATATCGTACTGAACGTTCCTCGGTGTTGACGGAGGTGGGAATGGAATTCTTAAGTCCGCATGAGCCATTGCCGCAAATTCGACACCATCATGGTTAGCCCAACGGAAAAAAGCAGGCAATACTGGACCTCGAGATGCTACGCTCCAATATTAATCCCATTCTGCCTGATTAGTAATGACTAAATCATCCCCAATAAATTCCCATTCGTTGTTTCGATAAAAAAATGATGGTGTTCCAAATAGGACATTGGGTGCGGTGGGTCGTGAGGGATCGTGATGCTACCCATCAACTGTCTATAACATATGTCGCCTAGATACCATGTCCCCTCGAGTTCTGGATCCAACAGAATATAGTGTCGTAGGCTCAATTGTCTTATAACATTTACCGGCCCTATATTATTTTGCAGCAACATTATAAATGATTGCCATGTAATAGAATACGACGACCGACCTTCTAATTGTTCTTGCATTGACTAGCTTTAAACCTCATTTGCCTTGCAATTATTGCCCGATTATCGATTAACCAGTGCAGCATTCGAGGTCAAACATTTAGTGGATCAATCAGTCGGAGAGGAGCAGCCGTGTGCAAGTATTCGTACGCCTAGTACTGAAACATAAAAAAGTTTATTAGTAAACAATTTTATTAAAATAATATAATAAATAATGAATAAAATATTGCTTTACCTCCAAAACTTGTCACAAACAGTTCAATTGCTTGACTTCCTCCCGACTAACAACATCTAAGGCAGAGTATATCCTCGCCATTATTGCAGAACCCCGATCTAATCCCGCCATATTTTCAAAATTATCCAGGTATGTAGCCCAATCAACTACAATGTAGTTTTTCGCGTTTGGGAAGAAAATACACCCAAATACGAAAATTATAAAAACTCGGGCTATTTGTAAAGCGGTAGCTGGGTGATTAGTCCATTAACCGTCCAATGAAGTAAATACTCTTTCAAAGAAGATAAAGTAATATTTCTACTTTGTATATGAAAATTGTTTAGACCGGGATAATATGTCGTGAGAATATCTTCTACCGTTCGATTGGCATAGTGGGGAAAGGGAGGAAGTTGGTTTCCCACACCGACTGTAATACCTGCAAAATATAATTAATATATTTAAAATAATAATAATACAATATAATGAATATAGTAATAATATAAATTAAAATAAACTAAATGAAGAAATTATAAATGAAGTAAAGAATTCGTACTAGTTAAATGAACGAAATCAAGAGGCGTAATTCCAAACGACAAATGAACGGTGTGAGTTTCTGCCGACCAACGCGATGCTAACGCCTCAACTAATTTGTTGTCGGAGTTTGAAAATCCTTTTGAAAATATATGTGAGAATCCATACATATCGATATATGCCGTCACGTTTTCATCCAGCGAAAGTTGCGCATAAACCTCCCAAACTGAGTGGACGCTACCATGCATCGTAATAAATTCTTCATCAGAAGAAGCGGTTTCTTGGACAATAGAGTCGGTAACATTCGTTGCGCCTACTTCGTATAAATGATGACGGCGTCGATAGACCTCGTCTCGATGGAGAGCTTGGGGTTGGTTAACGTCAAGAATTGAATTTGCTCTTTTACGAGCAAAATAACGATTCAATCGAATATTTACCTCCATATTTTTTTTAATAAGGCTAAAAATGCAAAATAAAATAACAATTATTTTTAATTTATAATTATAAAATTAAAAATCAATGAGAGAAGAGTGGTGAAGAGTTAGAAGAAATTGTGATAAATAATGAATGAGAAACGGGATATTTATAGTTAAATGAGAGGGGTTTAAAGTATAAATATAAAAAATATTTTATACAACCGTTATAAAACGCAATGGTAACTAACGATCGGGTGCCACGTAGACCGGGGGCACAAAAGATATCCGGCTAGCTGGGGCGGTCAACATTCTCTTGCCCGAGTTCCAATTTACCAAATCCCCGTTGCAACATTCACCTCTCATAAATCTACCCGCTATGGTTTGCCTTACAATATAATCATCAAAACAACACTTCTATTGTAACTGAAAAAATGACATAAATTTTGATTGAAATTACACGTGACAGTGTATTATTAATTGATTCTTTAGCTCCGCTCACGCGAACTCACAAACTAACCAATAGAACCATCTAATTCGTTATCTCCAATTTCGATCATGTTTTTCGGTGCCAATATCATTTTCCTCACCAAAAATATTCGAAAATTCTGTGAGTGCGGCCACCCCGCCTTCTGACTAGTGAAGGAACTGATTAACTGTACGTAACCTAGTCTTGAAAGCTCTGGGCCTAATGAGGGAACTGAAAAAGAAGGATACAAGCCAGAAAGGTTGCGTAGAAAGCGGATACAAACAATAAAGTTGCTGTAGCATGCTTACCCAAGCAAATTAAGAAGCCACCTACCAAAATTAGAGAAACTCACCGGGCGATAGCATGAAAAAAAGAATAGCTGACAACCAGCCAAAATATCAGAGGATTAATTTTTTTTAGGAGATTAATGGCACAGCGCATTTAGGCTTGTTATGGAGACTGTTATTGAGAAGAGGGCAAAATCATACTACCACATAAATAGATACAGACCCTCAATCACGAGGGAGGCTCAAATGCGACAAAGGTTTTCTGGGTCTCTGGAGAACTTGGGGCCTGGCTAGGGCATAAGTACGGTAGTAAGGGAATTCAAGCCAGGAAAATTTTGTGGGTTTGTGACAAGACTCTACCATTTAGCGGACTAATTGGTTTGATCCCTCCACAAGTTCTTTAAACAAATATTTGGCCATTTTTTGTTTTACTTATCTATAAATTATGCCATATGTACTATAAATATATAGAGACTATTGTTTGAGAGAGAATTATGTGAACAAGTATATTTTATGATTCTCCAGAAGATAATACAATTCCGCTGTTCCGTCGACGTAGGTAAATTGTGGAATTACGTAAATTTCATATTATTGTGTGTGATTAAGTGTGGGTTTGATTTCTGGATTATTACTGGACACAAAGCCATTACGGGAGCTTTGTTCATTTTTCAAAATTGAACATACCAGAAGGAGCGTATGTCGATACGAGTCCAACGAAACAAATCGGAGGACAAACGGAGCATCCAAGCTCCCAAATTTGCCAAGTGAAGGGAAAAAAATATCTTTTTTTCTCTGATTGAGCTGCCAAGCCGATGAGTCGTTGACCAAGCTGTTTGACCGAGCCGCCGACTGAGCCAGCAAGTCGTTTGAACTAACCACTAAGCTGTTTGACCGAGTCGAAAGAGCCACTAAGCCGTTTGACTGAGCCGTTGATCGAGTCGCCAAACCGTTTGACTGAGCAGTTGACCGAATCGCCAAACCATTTGACCGAACTGTTGATCGAGCTGCTGATGTCATCAAACTACAGAGGATAATTCCGTTAGAATATTCTGTTAACTTTAACGGAATATCCCCCCTGAGTCAACTCAGTTTAGAAATTTATTTTTTGGCCAACTCAGTCCATTTCGGACCCGTTTTCGATCGAGTAGGACCCTATCCTAGCTATTCCGACTGTTTCGGACGCAATCGTGCCGTTCGTTTCTACTGATTCCACTCTTAAGTTGTTGTATTGACTTGAGAGCCATATAACAGTGTTTTGAGGCACTATCAGGTGTCAATTCTGTTTTGGGTGGAGTCGAAGGAACAATGGAAGGTAAAACTTCTTTCGATTCAACTGAAGTACAAACTCCGAAAACCATAGTAGCTCTTGGAAAAGAAGTTTTATAAAATGCAAAGTTTGACGTCGACAAATTTGACGATATAAATAACTTCGGTATGTGACAGTGCGAAGTTTTGGATCTGTTATTCCGAGAAGGGTCATATATTGCCTTCGATTCCAAGCCCAAGGATATTTCAGAGGAAGATTAGAATTTTGTACATCGTCAAGCTTGCGGTACAATTCGATTGTGCTTAGCCAAGGACCTGAAGTATTTTGTCATGAAGGAGAGTATGTCAATAAGTCTCTGGAAGAAGTTAGAGGACAAGTACATGACGCAAATTATAGAAAACAAGCTCTATCTCAAGCAGAAACTTTTTCGCTTCTAATTTAAGCAGGGTACTTTTGTGAATACTCATTTAAACAGTTTTAATAAAATTTTAGCTGATTTGCAAAATTTAGAGGTTGAAATTCCTGATGAGGATAAATCACTGTTATTGCTAAATTCATTGCCGAATTCGTATGGTCACTTGACTACTACCTTACTTCAAGAAAAAGATGAGATAAAATTTAACGATGTTTCCAACGCTTTGATGAACAACGAGGTACAAAAGAAGGATCTGCAGGTCCATCGAGATCCCTCTTCATCAGAAGCTCTGATAGTCAGAGGGAGGACGTCCAACAGAGGACAAGGAGGAAAATTTCGCTCAAAGTCAAGGGGAAATAATCTAATACATGACAACTTGCGAAAGACGAATGTGCTCAGGGGCATTGGAAGAAAGATTGTTCGAACAGGGACAAAAAAAGGAACCAAATGTGAATGTTGCACAAAATGAAGAAGATGACTTGGAGTTAGCTTTGATCGCTTCATCATTAACCTGCCATTCTGAGCAGTGGATTCTTGATTCGAGGTGTTCTTATCACGTGTCCCAACAGGGATTGGTTTTCAAGCTTCCAAGAGCTTGATGGAGGATGTGTTTTGATGGGCAATAACAATGCCTGTAAAACAAAAGGGATAGGCTCGATCCGATTGAAGTTGTATGATGGATCAATCAGAGAATTGACAGATGTTTGATACATTCCAAACTTGAAGAAGAATCTCATCTCTAACCTTTGATGTTAAAGGTTATTCAGTTATAAACAAAGGTGGAGTACTAAAGGTGGTTCGAGGAGCACTTATAACCATGAAAGGTAATCGAAAAGGAAATGTATTTCCTGGACGAGAGCAAAGTCAATGGGCTAGGAAGCACGGACTCGAGACGTAATACGGGATACGACTTGATTCGGGATACGAAATACGTGATTTTTTTCAAAATGTAGGATATGGATACGCTAGGATACGTTAAATATTTATTATTTTATTTTATATATATTAATGATAAACTTGATAAAATGAAACTAAAGCATCAAACACCATTATATTAAAGTGCTAAAATATGATGATTGTTATCACCAAACAAACACCATTACAATAAACTCTACAGACATAAATAGGAAAAAAAATCAGAAGGTTTTTATTTATGAAGAAAAAATGATTCAAACATGTAAAGGTTAAAAATAACACAACTAAGAGTGAATGAAAATAGTTAAAGAAAACAATACAGTTAAAAACAACACAGATAAAAAAAATAATGAAAACATAAAAAACAGTTACGAAAAAAATCAGAAAACAATACATCACAAGCAAAGAACGAAACACAAACAACACAAGTAAAAAAAAACAACATAGTAAAGAAAGAAAAAGAATCAAAGAATGAAAAACGACACAGTTAAAAAAATAACATAGTTAAAAACAACACACGCAAATGAGGTCAGAAGTGAAAAAAAAATACCTAGAGCAGTTGAGAAAAGAAAAAAAACCAACACAGAAAAAAAATTAAAAAAAATAGGATACTCTAGGACTAGCGTATTCCCAGCGTATTCCAACGTATCCTAACGTATCCCCAACGTATCCTAGCCATTTAAAAAAAAAAAAAAAAAAGATACTCTAGGATTCGCATATCCTAACGTATCCCGTATCCCGTATCCTATACGTGTCCAACAAAAATTCGCGATCTACCGAGAGTATCCGTGCTTCATAGTCAATGGGAGAGCAGCAGTCTCCAAACGCTCAGACGATTCAGATGAATCCAGATGTGCTTAGGGTGTGCTGGCGAAAAAACTTTGCAAGGTTTGATAAAGCAAGGCATGTTAAAAGGAGCTAAGACAGGAAATATTGATTTCTGTGAACACTGTGTCTTGGGTCAGCAGACCCGAGTTAAGTTTGGTATTGCTGTTCACTGCACCGAAGGAATTCTTGACCACATTCACTCAGATGTATGGGACCTACCAAAAACGCAACTTTGGGCGGTGAACGTTGTCTTGTGACTTTCATTGATGATTACTCCAGGGTATACACCATACGTCAGAAAGATGAAGTTCTGGAGATTTTCCTTAACTGTAAAAAGATGATAGAAACTCAAACAGGTCGGAAAATTAAGAAACTTCGAACCGATAATGGTGGAGAGTACACTTTAGACCCATTCCTCAAAATCTTCCAGGGCGAGGGAATTGTCAGACATTTCACCTTACGAAGAATGCCATAACAAAATAGAGTTGTAGAACGTATGAACCGTACTTTGGTGGAGAAAGTTCGGTGTATGTTATCCCATGCTGGATTGGGAAAGGCGTTCTAGGGTAAAGTAGTGAATTATGCTTCTCACATCGTCAACAGACTTCTTACGACTGCAATTAGTGGGAAGACTACTATGAAGGTATGGTTTGGTAAATTTGCTTTAGATTATGATTGGTTACATGTTTTTGGTTGTCCTGCTTATTATCACGTGACTGAATCAAAGTTAGATCCTATAGCTAAGAAAGCTGCATTCTTGAGCTTTAGTGCTTGCGTAAAAGCGTATAGACTGTGGTGCTCCAAATCAAATAGAGTTGTTTTGAGCTGAGATGTTACTTTTGACGAGTCTGTAATGTTGAAACCGATAGTTTCGGAGAAAGAGAACGTGAATTCGAGTTCTTTACAGCAGGTGGATCTTGATATTCCAGTAAGGACTGTTCAGACAGTCAATTGTCCTGATGTGGAATCTAATGATCAAGACGAAATCTCAGTTGAGGTGGAGGTTCCAACACCAGCACCAACACCAGTGATCAGCCAGCAACGAGACTCTATTGCCACTAGAAGACCTAAAAGGATACTCGAAAACCTCCTCAGTATATAGACATGGTGGCTTATGCACTTCCAGTGACTGATGTTGATGTCCCGTGCACTTACAGAGAAGCCATACAGAATACGTAAAGTGTCAAGTGGAAGAAGGCGATTGATGAAGAAGTGACATCACTTCACAAAAATTAGACTTGGAAATTAGTTCAACTTCCAAAGGGTAAGAAAGCTATCGGCTGCAAATGGATTTATGCTAAAAAAGGAAGGTGTTTCGTAGTAAAGACATCATCATATACAAGGCCAAACTACCGGCAAAAGGCTACGCTCAGAAGGAAGGAATCGACAACAACGAGGTTTTCTCACTTATTGTTAAGCATTCGTCCATTCAGATATTATTGGCTTTGGTAGCACAATTTGATCTTGAGTTATCTCAATTCGATGTGAAAACTGCATTCCTCTGTGGTGATTTACAGGAGGAAATCTACATTTCTCAGCCAGATGGTTTTAAAACTCCTCAACGTGAGAACTGGGCTTACAAGTTGAGCAGGTCATTGTATGGTTTGAAGCAGTCTCCGCGACATTGGTACAAATGGTTTGACCATTTTATAATGGTTTACAAGTACACACGCAGTTAGTTTGATCATTGTGTCTACTTCCGTAAGCTCAAAGATGAGAATTTTGTCTATTTTCTCTTATGTGTGGATGATATGCTGATTGCATCTAAGAGCAAGGTGGAGATCGACAGGGTGAAGACTCGGTTGAGTTGAGAGTTTGAGATGAAGGATCTTGGAGAGGCCAAGAAAATTCTTAGGATGGAGATCAAGTGAGACAGAGTAAAGGGCACAATCAGTTTGAGTATTTGAAGAAAGTGCTTCAGAGGATTGGCATCAATGACAAGTCTAAACATGTAAGTACACTATTGGCTCCACATTTCAAGTTGAGTGCGCTGATGTCATTACATACAGATAATGAGAAGAAGCAGATGGATCATGTTCCATATGCAAATGCAGTTGGTGCCTTAATATATACAATGGTGTGTACCAGACCAGACATATCACATGCAGTGAGCATGGTGAGTCCTTACATGCACAATCCAAGGAAAGGACACTGGCAGACAGTGAAGTGGATATTACGGTACGTACAGAGTACTGTGGATGTTGGTTTAAAGTTTGAGAGACACAAGATAGTTGGTAAGCATCTAGTCGGATATATGTATTCTGTTTATGCTGGAGATCTTGACAAGCGTCGATCTACTACTGGTTATGTGTTAATTATAGCAAGAGGAACAGTGAATGAGTTGGAGATCAATTTTACAGTCGACAGTGATTTTGTCTACAACAGAGGCAGAGTATATGGCTGTAACATAAGCTTTCAAAGAAGCCATTCATGGTTTGATTGATGACTTGGGTATTGTTCAGGAAAACGTGGAGTTTTTTTGTGATAGTCAGAGTACTATCTGTTTGGCAAAGAACCAGACTCATCATTCTCGCACCAATCATATTGATGTCCGTTTTCACTTCATTCGAGAAATTATAGATGAAGGAGACTCTGATAGAGGCGGTTACAGGGATCAAGTTCCAACACTGTTTGGACTTATTAACATCTAATCGAGCTCGTGGTGCCTAAGGGCGCATGTGGGGCAGCGTTGATTAGTGGACTCTTGACAAGGTGAAGATTGTTGGTTTGTGGTTTATGACAAGACTCAACCATTTAGTGGACTAATTGGTTTGTGAAAAGACTTCACCCATTCGGTGGAGTATTTTTCTCTTCCCTTCGTGGAAAACAACAGAAACAAATATGTTGCCATTATTTGTTTTATTTATCTATAAATAATGCCATATGTATTGAGAATAAAACACACCGGCATATAAGAGAGAAACAAAAGCATACGGAGAGTTTTTTGTTTGAGAGAGAATCATTTGAGCAAGAGTATTTTGTGATTCTCCTCTTCTGATAATACAATTCCGCTGTCCCCATGGACATAGGCAAATTGCCGAACCACTTAAATCTCTTGTTATTGTGTGTGATTGAGTGTGGGTTTGATTTCTGGATTGTTACTGGGCATAACAAATTTTAGCTCCTAAAACTATAGAAAAGTGACAAAAGCAAAAATAATCATAAAAGGTCATTAGACCCCATGATGCCATGTGAAAGTATGCCATTCAGTGTGCCAAGTATTCACCCCTTGTCTACTTTTTTTTTTGTTTTCTCTCAGGTTTGTAGAAACATGAAAAAGAAATGCATGATATTTACTTCTGTAAACTACCTTAATTCAAACCTCTAACAAGCATAGAATTTGCACACTTCTGTAGCACAAAAACGGGTGCACGTGTCGTGTCTGACATGACAACACAAAATTTGGACACATGATATATCTGTATATAGAGGAAGGATCCTATACATCACACCTAGTTTTAGGCCTTAAGCAACCTTTTTTCCAATTTTTTTTTTCTATTGAAATTAACTCTTCGATCAACATATGTTCAAAAAATTAGGCCAAAATATATTTTCTAACTATTTTTAAAAAATTCACAAAATTTTGCTGGCGAAGACCCTTATAAATAAGACATTCTCAACAGTTTTTTGTTGGATTTTTAAAAAATAACTACAAATTGTATTTCGACCTAATTTTTTAAACATGTGTTGATTGGAAGGTTAACTCCATGGGTAAAATAAAAAAATTGATTTTTTTAGAGCGTAGAACTAGGTGTGATGTAGGAAGCATGATGCATAGGGGCGTTGCTCTCTCTCTCTCTCTCTCTCTATATATATATATATATATATATATATATATATATATATATAGTTTCATCTATTTTGCACTCACTAAACCAAAAATTGTGGTCAACTAATTATCTAAAATGACATGGTTACCTATTTCATAAAAACGTTTTAAACAATAATCAAAAGTTCCAATTGAAAGAGAGCCAGAGAACAACTTCTTTCATTTTGATTTTCTTTTTCTAGGACACAAATGATTTGTTTTTACATGATGGCACCAGAACTTTACTATCTTTCATCCCCGCCATGTCCGCCAAGTGTCTGGGCTGTGTCCACGAAGTGTCCAGCTCTTTTAAAATTCCAAACAAGTCTCACATGCCACGCGACGTGTGGGAGACATGTGTCGTGTCCTACCCGTGTTTGAGTGTCCAGAGTGTTCGACACTGGTACTTCATATCCGAGCAGAGTGTCCATGCGTCCTAGCTGTACACTAAGCACTTTCCTGGAATCTCAGATTGCTAAGTTCAAATATAAAGTTTTACTGTTTATGTTATGGCCTCGTCTAAATCTCAAGATTTTTATTTGATGTTACCAATATGGAATTCCAGAGTAACACCAAATTTCAAACCAAACAAGCACAAAGGTTATTTGTTCTCCCATTTGTGATTTGACTGAAATGCTGCCTACCATCTGATTACGTTGGCTGTGGTTGACTGAAGGCACTGTGGAGTTTGATATTATGTTTTCCATTTGGGACGAAGAAATCCAAGTATTGTCTGAGTACAGGAAACAGGACTTAAAGCAAAATGGTCATGAACACTAGTAGTGCCCGAGGTTTTGAATCCTTGATATTAACTTTGATTACAGTCCACTGCATGCAATCGATTTCAATATGTGCTTTTGTTTGATGTAGGTTTTATTTGGAGTACTCTTTCTTGTGCATGTTCCAAGTTTGGATCCTTATCCGGGTTTCTTCCCTGTACTGCCCGAGTCTGATGACCGTACTGAATATGAAGAACTGCCTGGCGGGGAGCATATTTGTCCGGAGAGGCATGTCAACATATTTTATTTTCTAGTAAGTATTTATCATTTCCTATGTATTTCATGCTAGTACCAGAATCATGGTTCAAAAGCATTATTTCGGCCAAAGGTTCGGCTGTCCAGTTTTTGACATGGTTTCGGTGAGGGTGAGACAAAACAATAGACTATTTACAGGTATTGTTTTAATTAAAATAATTATACAATGCTGTGAGTTGACTCGGAGAGATATTTGTCCTTTTTGGTAGAGCACTCAGTGAGTGAGTCATTGAGCCATGACTAGAAATGGTAGATGGCTTAACCTTTTAAATGTGATATCATCAGATTTTCTCTTGAATATAAAAAGTCTGAGCAAGATGTCCCAGCTTCTTTATTGCTTGTCTTGCAATGGAATTTATCTAAGTTTTTGGATTTGGGAAGTCAAATGATCCCTTGTTTGGTCTAAACAGTACGATGTATTGCAATAAGCTTATCCTTGTCAGTTTTAAATACATATATCTAAACCTCGTTAATTCAATTTCACACTTCATATTCAATAACTGAACGATGGCTGATAATGGGTTAATTTGAGATGTATTTTTACTTCCGTTTCTATTGGTATCTTTAAGCCATTGAAACATTTCAGTTCAACTAATATGTCCATTCCTTGTTGCATCTGTAGAAATTTCGTATGCCTGGATAAATCCTCTGTTGCGTCTAGGATATAAAAGAACTCTTACTGAGAAGGATGTATGGAAATTGGATACATGGGATCAAACTGAAACATTGAACAGCAAGTGTGTGATTGTTTCCTCTAGCAATTTTTTCTATGTGAGTTCATTGATAACAAATTATGATTTTTGTTTGACTCTTTAGGTTCCAAAGATGTTGGGTTGAGGAGTCCCGTAGGCCTAAACCATGGCTTTTGAGAGCGTTACATTGTAGTGTTGGAGGAAGGTATGGATAGTGATATATTCCTAAGAATTTCCTGTGATATTCAGTCAACGATGTTGATGAAATTTTTCTGAAGCACATATTCTTGTTTACGTAGACATGTGCTTCAATTTCAGTTGTATTTGAAGATCTCGCTAATTTTCTTCTTCTCTTTTTTCAATCTTGCAGATTTTGGTGGGGAGGCTTCTGGAAGGTAATTAACAACAGTAAAATCATATTGGGTTTCTTGAATTTGATAAAGATTTTGTTTCCAATTTGGTTTGAAAAGTTTTCCAATTTTATTTTATTTTATCAGAAACATATAATTTCTTGTATAAACCATTATGTTCTAGAGGAATCTGGACCAGCAGTCCAATTCAGTTTGCTGTAAAACTCCTCCTATTTAAACTTACTGTCTTCCTCCTGAAACAAGAGTCCTCTATTGTATGAAACAACAAAACCTCTGTTATCATCAACGAGGAGGTCATTAATCTCTGATCCATACTCAGGATTTGAAGGTTCGCCATCAATCCTTCAGCTTGCCCACTTTTCATATTTATCCTGGAAGTTATGCACTACTTGTTAGATTTATGAGATAATCAATTTACATAATAAAGGAAGAAGAAGAGGAGAAGAGATGAGAAGAAAAAGAGAGAAATAAGAAAAAGAGGAAATGATTGAATGAATGCATTCATTCTCCCCATCACTTTCTATTTATATTAAAAACTTTCAGATATTACATAAATACCCTACATAGTTTAAATACAACATTACAGAACATTGAATTATTACAAATAAGACCCGACAACACTCCCCCTCAAGGTGGTGCAAAGATTTCTATCATGCTCAGCTTGACCGACAAATGTTGCAAACAAGTTTCACTCACACCCTTAGTCAAGACATCATCCACTTGATCAGTCGTGGTGACATACGGAGTACAAATCAATCAAAGACAAAGCTTCTTCGTCGATGAACTTCAATGTACTTTGTCCTATCATGTTGGACTGGATTGTGGGCAATACTAATAGCGGCTTTATATCACAAAACAAATTCATTGGCTCACGAACAGGGTAACTCAACTCATCTAACATGGTCCGTAGCCACATAAACTCGCACACTCCATGTGCCATGGATCTAAACTCAGCTTTTGCTCTAGATTTAGCAACTACAGACTCTTTCTTGCTTCTCCATGAAACAAGATTGCCTCCAACAAATGTGTAATATCCCGAAGTGCATTGCCGATCGATGACGGACCCTTCCTAATCAACATCAGTGTAAGCTTCAACACGCAAGTGATCATGCTGCCCAAAACATAATCCCTTCCCGGAAAAACTCTTGAGGTACCGGAGGACATGATACGCAACTTCCAGATGTGGTGTTCTTGGAACATGCATAAACTGATTTAACACACTAACCGTATAAGAAATATCCGGGGGCGTAAGAGAAACGTAAGTAAGTCTCCCAGTCAAACGCTGAAATCTTTCCACATCAGTTAATGGCTCCCCATCCGTATCATTGAGCCTATGGTTATGCTCAATGGGGGCATTAACGGGCTTAGCTCCAAGTTTATCCGTTTACATATCTAACACATACTTCGTTGAGAAATGAACACTACTTTCTTGGATCTGCACACTTCGATGCCAAGGAAGTATCTCAATAATTCGAGGTCTTTAACCTCAAACTCTGTTCCCAAGAATATCTTCATTGCTTGTATCTCTTTCGGATCATCTCCGGTGATAACAATATCATCAACATATACAATAAGGGCATTGGTATAATTTTGGTGCTTCTTGATGAAGAATGTATGATCCGCCTGACTCTGTGTGTACCCTACTCTCTTCACAGAAGTGCTGAACATCTCAAACCAAGTACGTGGAGACTGCTTAAGCCCATACAAGGCCTTATTTAGTTTGTACACTAAATTTTATCCATCAGCAAGCTTGAAACAAGGAGGAATCATCATATACACTTCTTCTTCCAAATCGCCATGAAGAAAGACATTCTTTACATCCAACTGATGCAAAGGCCAAGACAAATTAGCTGCCAAGGATAAAAGAACTCGTATGATATTCATTTTGGCAACCGGAGCAAACGTCTCTTGATATTCAATCCTATATGTCCGAGTGAAGCCCTTTGCAACTAACCGTGCTTTATATCTCTTAATTTTTTCATCAGCTTGAAACTTAACTGTGTATACCCATTTGCAGCCTACTGATTTCTTTTTCCTTTGGGCAATGGAATAGTATCCCAGGTATTATTCTTTTCAAGGGCCTTCATTTCCTTAAACATGGCTTCCTTCCATTAGTTATGATTAAGGGCATCTGAAATATTAGAAAGAATAGAAACAAATGATACAGAAGAAGTGAAAGCACGATATGTAGGAGATATAGGGTATCATAGGATACAAACTGAGATATAGGATGTTTCGTACAATCACGAACACCCTTACAAAGAGCAATAGGGACATCAAGATCGAGTGAGAGATTACCTGAATCGAGGGAGACTTCTTGGTCCTGGGGTGAGACAATGTCTTGTTTTTCTCTCCTATTATATACAAATATCTCCTTTGCATGTTGCAAATCATTAGTGTCAGTAGTTATAGGCATAGCCCCCCCCCCCGAGTAGGCATAGGCTTCCCCTGTATAGGAACGGGTAATGGAAAGGGACATGAAATGGGACATGGGTTCTTTATACTTATAATCTTCCCCTATAGAGAATCCTCAGTTGTAAGGGAAAAAAGGGAACCGACTCAAAGACTGTGACATCCATGGAGACAAACCGACGACGAGTACTAGGATTATAACAACGATACCCCTTTTGAGTGACAGAATACCCAAGAAACACACACCCGACTGCCTTTAGATCCATTTTATCCTTACGATGATGTATGTTTGCATAACAAACACAACCAAACACTTTGGGAGGAGTAGCGAGCAAAGGGGAGTGGGGGCGTAGAATAGAGACCGATGATTGATAGTCGAGAATCCAAGAGGGCATGCTATTGATTAAATACGTCGTGGTTAATATTGCATCAACCCAATATGATTTGGGTACCCCCATACCTATGAGAAGGGAACGACACACCTCTGTAATATGACGATGTTTTCTTTGAGCTACACCATTTTGTTGTGGGTTATCAATACATGATGTTTGATGGACAATCCCATTATCAACAAAAAAGGAGGCAGGACCACCATACATAAATTCCCCTCAATTATTGGATTGAAGGATCTTAAAAGGACACCCAAAACTGAGTACACACCATCGTATGAAATGTTTAAAAAATAAAATGAACTTCACTTTTAGTTTTCATAAAATAAAGCCAAGTATAACTGCTAAAGTCATCAACAAACACAAAAAAGTATATAAAACCAAGTAATGAAGTAGTTGGTTCAGGACCCATACATCAGAATGAACAAGCTATAACGGAGTTGTAGTTTTATTAATAATAATAGGATGGGGAACACGACATTATTTTGCGAGAACACATGCTTCACAGATGGACCACGAAATGGGGCAGATCGAGGTCTGGCATTTGATTGAGCTGTAGGAGGTCGGCCATGGAGATTCTAGCAGGTTTTCTGAGTATGACGAGTACGCCCACAATAGGGAACACGATATTATTTTGCGAGAACACATGCTTCACAGATGGACCACGAAATGTGGCAGACCGAGGTCTGGCATTTGATTGAGCTGCAGGAGGTCGGCCATGGAGATTCCAACAGGTTTTCTGAGTATGACGAGTACGCCCACAATAGTCACACTTCAACCTGCTCTTATCATCTTACTGCCCGCTCTTTGGGGGATGGGTCTGTTCCATTGTTGGGTGGTGAGAGCGGACCTCTCACATAAAGGCACTTTTGGCACAGGCTTTGGATTCATGACTTTCTTCCTTGCTTTCCTCAGTTTGAATATAGGATGCAAGATATCTCCCCAACACTTGCACCCTGGCATGCTCATACTGTGGGTGCAGACCACCCAAAAACTCATAAATGTGATTCCGTTCTACCATAGCCCGAAATGATGTAACATCAACTGCACAAACTGGTATGTAGTCTTAGTAGTGGTCAACCTCTTGCTACTTGCCACGTAGAGTATGGCAATAGGTAGCAAGAGAAAGATCAGCTTGCTTTAATTTTGCAGACTGTTGTTGAAGCTCATACAACTTAGCAAAATTACCAACGGATGAATAGGTCTCTTCAACAACATTCCATAGCTCTTTAGCCATTTTTATAAACAAAAATCCGTTACTAATATGTGGCTGCATTGACTGTAACAACCACATCATAACTAACGCATTTTCAACATTCTATTCTTTGAATTTAGGATCATTCTTGGCCGGGTACGTGATAATTCCATCAATATGGTCAATCATTCTTCTACTTGTGATATGCATATGCGCTGAATGAGCCCGATGCATATAATTTCTCTCATCCAGCCTAACTTAGGTGATACACTGTCCTGGACAATGATCATTGTTACTACCCATTGTGCTCCAGAGCTCACCTCTGAACCAAACATGTTCTTAAAATCGTTTTTTGGTTATACACTCCTAAAAAACATAACAACAAATGTGTAGAGAACTACCTCTTTAGTACAAAACTACAACTTATATGGTAGTGAAAAAAGACCAATTGAAGTGGAGGGTTTCTTCAAACAATAAGGGGCTGGGTCAACTATTCAATCAAATGATATTGAGCATGTTTCCCATCTCTTCTCGAGAAACAGGTGGGCTATTTCTTTGCAAAATTGTGCTCAATTTCATATGTGGCAATTCCGCCAAGATCTCTTCGTTAGTTGGGGGAAGAATCCGCCCGAATCGGATTTTTGTATTAACCCGTGCAGTGATGTAGCTAACGCGTTAAGTATCCCGCCTGAGGAGTTCGTTCGCAAGAATGAAACTCAAAGGAATTGACGGGGGCCCGCATAAGCGGTGGAGCATGTGGTTTAATTCGATGCAAAGCGAAGAACCTTACCGGGGCTTGACATGCCGCGAATCCTCTTGAAAGAGGGGGGTGCCTTCGGGAACTTATATGGTAGAGTTTGAAACTACATACAAACCTTAAAAAATAGCGGAGCATCTGATTCACGAACCGCAAGAAAACAATGGAGTAACGCATATACCTTAATCGCGAAGAACAAAAACGGAAAAACTTGAATTTTAATGTGATTAACCCTACACCCTTGCGAACAACTCCCATCTTTGAATCTCTCTGAACAGTGCACACAAACTAAGTTTTGCTCTTAGAAATTTACACACCACGCTCTGATACCATGTTAGATTTATGAGATAATCAGTTTACATAATAAAGGAGGAAAAAGAGGAAAAGAGAAGAGATGAGAAGAAGAACAGAGAGAGAAGAGAGAAATCAACAAAAGAGGAAATGAATGAATGAATGGATTCATTCTCCCCATCACTTTCTCTATATATTAAAGCTTTCAGATATTACATAAGTAAACTACATAATTTAAATATAACATAACACACCATATGACTATTACAAATAAGACCGACAACACTTCTGATCACTTTGATTCTTAGGGGGTGTTTGTTTTTACGTCTTAATTCTGAATGAGACTTATACGAACCTATCAACATTAAGAGGCAAGTCTTTTATTGAATTGCTCAAGTTGAATTTTAATTAGATTTTTTTTTATTTCAATTATTCTCTTATAATTTTTGTTAAATGACACAAAGTGTAACATTGTTTTTTATTCACAATAGTAATGGGAGAAGGCAATGTTTTTAAAACTACTTGTCAGGGTGCACCGTTCTTGCATACAACATTGTCTTTCCCAATCATCTTCATTATTGTTTTGATTTTCCGATACTGTAGGATTACATAATTTTGATCAAAAGCTATCTTTCTCTATCCAAACCAACTGAAATCTTACTATAATCTTCAAATCCAATTTCTCTGGGATAAAGCCCAAATGTGTTCCTTTCATATTAATTCCTGCCTCAATAAATTCTCACCATTCTTCCTCCACTTGAATCTATTTGCCACAAAATTACGAGATCTATTTTCTAATGCACACAACCACATTATCGCATTTCATATTATTAAGCAATCTAAGTTTCTCAAAAATTTTATTCGCAAAGGAATATATTTTATTCCTTCTTACCATATCTTTATTGGAGAATGCTTTCTTTGCAGTCGTTTATCTTTTATTTGAAAAAATGCCATGTCTACATGTCTTTCCTACAAGACATTGTACATAATGGCCCCCATCAGTAATTTCCTCCTTATTCCTGCCTTCATAATTACTAGCCACCTTGTTGTTTTACTTTTAGAAAGATCATTGGTAGGATTCTTGAAAATATCTATTCACATAGTTGTAACTAGATCAATCCACTCGGCGAGATGTTCACTATGTCAGTTGGACTATGTGAGACGTCCCGTTAATCTTAATTGAGTCGGGCTAGGCATAATTCGAGTCTTGTGAAACTTCATTGATTTAGTGCATCCGTTGAACCCCTTAAGTTTTTTCTTGTTAGTGCGATTTTTCCACGCTTTGCTTTGTCGTCAATTGTATACATGCTTATATATATATGCTCATCTCATATTACCTCATTATGGATTGAGTGTTTACACATTTATTTTTGCTTTTAGAGTAGTGTTGTGTTCGGAGCAAGTTTGGCTATTGAATTGCATGTTTGTTGACTCATAGTTTAAATTGGGCTCAAGTGTTTCTTAAAATTCCTAAGAGAACACAACCTGTATAATCCCCACCCCCCCAGTCCTTTAGTCAACACTTCGCAATGTGCATTCCGCATGAAGCAAATAGAATAATCATGACATGCGAATGAAAAGGATGAGAAATTGTGCAGACCGGGAAGGAGAAGTTGAAGAGAAGAGAAGAGAAGATAAAGGGACGAGTTGGTCCATACGGAGTCTCATTGTATGTTAATTCCTTTTTTGATTTAGTTTCTTACTTCTTTTCTCTCCCACTCCATATGGGAGTTTTTTTTTTTTATTAGGGCTGTAAATAACCATATGGAGTATAGCAGAAAGGGAAAGTGGGCAACTAGAGTGAGAGCGTTCACAATTTGTATGAACCATAATGGTTTAGGGATAGAAATCTTTGTGTGCATTCTTCAATAGAGTTGTGAAGATTGCTTTTGAGGTTGATATTCTTCTTTGAGAGAAACTAAATACCATTGCTTTGTGGATTTTTTTAGAGTATTTGGTGATATTTCCATCAATTGAAAGAGTTGGGTTTTTACTTTGGGAACAAAAACTACTTTGAATGGAAAGAACTAAAAATTCTTTAAATTGTAGTCTTCATATAGTGACTCAGAAAATCATCACTTATAGATACCATGTAAATTTTTGTGGGTTCTTTTCTTGTTCTCTACATCTTATTTGGGATTTTATACTAACTGCTCGGGTTAGGCGCTTCCGCGCAACAAATTGGTATCAAAGTCTACATTGCAGACTATGTTCGTTTGAGATGGCTTCCAAAGTAAGGTATGATATTACAAAATTCAATGAAATGAACAACTTTGGGATGCGGCAGGTTGAGGTGATGGGTTGTTTGGCAAAGGCCTTGAGAAAACTAACTCAATGAGGAAGACTAACCCTCAAACTATTCCTACGAAAAGCGCCCGGCACGCCATCTGATGTAAGAGTTAAATAAGGTTTTGTTATATAAGAAGCACTAATGACAATGCGAGGTATGTAAATGTTATAATTTTACTCCGAAACTTTATAAATATACCAATAACACCTAAAATTATATAGTGAAATTTGTAAAAGATTAAGAGGTAGTACATATTTTCCAAAAGTTCAGGGTGGTGGCCTCCCCCAGTCCATAGATGGCCTGCTACTAGTAATGATAGCTGGGTTTTATATTGCGAAGATAGATTGCTTTGTGTAGGAAGAACAAAAATGTTGTTTATCTTGTAATCGTCTTCATTTAGTGTAGAAAATTGTCATTTCTTGTAGATATAATCCTTATCTGAGGAAGTGATCATGTAAATCTTGTGTTTTCAAAATTGTATTTGGGATTGTCTTCATTTTAGTAATATTTGTTGGGGGGCCTGGTGTTTCCAAAGAACAAAATATGTTGAATTGGTATATTATTTTCATTAAATTTAACAGTCTCACTAAGTTGAGAGTAAATGGTATTGAAATGAGTGCAATTTTATGAGAAACATATTTGGCATTTAGTTTTAGAATGTATTCTGTAATTTTGCTAGAGTAGTTTAAAGGTGGATATTCAGTGCCATACTTTCTGGTCCCACTATCAATAAGTTCCACCTAGAAGACATCAACAACTAATAGTATGGACCATACTAATTTTCTGTAATCCTTTTATTGGTCTAATGCACTTTTGGTATGAGTTTCCTTCAATGCACGGTTCTGCCTGGTGGGCTTCCGAATGTGATTACGTACAAAAATCTTTGGCATTATATATTGCAGACAATTTGATTATACTATAATTATCTATGTTCGTGAAGTCTATGCTAGTATCTGTTGTGACACTAATCTATACACATTGTTCCTTCTATCTAGTCGGTAAATACACTAACATTAATTTGATAATCAGTCTTCTTTCCAAATTGGTTGAACTTCATAAGCTTGATCAAACCTTAGTTTGTCTCCCTTTCTCCAAAGTATATTCTTTTTTTATCTTGATAAAATACTTTATCTCCAAAGTTCTTGCTTCTTGTTTTCCCTTATATTATTTCAATAAACGAGGTTCCTCCCAAGTTTGAAATGATTTTCTAAAGGCAACCTGCATCAAGAAGCATGAACTTACTGAAAGGGAAGCTCAATGCACGAGTCTCCTAGCACTATGGTTGTATCAAGTTGCCTTAGAAATTCATTTCTATCTTTAGAGGAGTGTCTTTTAGTAAACTAATTAGTTTTAGGCATGCAATGTTCCAGAAATTTTGACATCCTTTATTCTGATTGCGTAAATTTATTTGGCAAGTTGATGATCTAAACTGGAATTGATATGTGATGCTTTACTCACACTAGTCAACCTGATTTTTTTTTATTCACATGTTTCTTTTGCCAACTTATAGATTTGTAACGATCTTTCCCAGTTCGTGGGTCCGCTTATATTGAACCAACTTTTGCAGGTGAGTTGTGTTTTGCCAGTGCCTCAATTGACATATTTTATTCTTCAATTACTATTAATGCAGTGTGTCAATTAATTTTGTATGCAAGTCTCATTGAATTGCATGTTATTTTTACTTGAGGAGGATTGACTACTGGTTTGGATTTTCTAATGACTTTTTGCTATTTTATGTTCCTATACTTGCATAACTGGAATACATTGGAGGGACGTTCATGCTTATGTTGACAAAATTGACCCTGGTCTTCCTTTCATCTTCTTGAGAAATTTAATACCTATAGAGATTTTTTCCTATTTTTTATCTGCAACTAGTTAGAAAGGCTTGAGAGAGAAATTACTCTGCATTGAGAATCACGCTCTTCTTGAGAAATTCCCTTGTGCTGATATCTGAATTGCATGCATTAATCTGTTTATTCTTTGCTAAATATATAACAGACGTTAATAAAATCTATAAACATGTAGCTATCTTAAAAGAGATAATTCAAGTTGTATGGGCTGTGAAGCTAGATCGCAAAGTAGAAGAAGAGAGAACTTGAGAGAATAAATTATGCAATAATATTTGTTTTTTTATCTAAGAAACAAAATTTTAGATATAGAAAAATAGTGCAATGCTTTGAGGACAAGAGGTCTGCAATAAAGGTTACAGTGATCGCAAAACGAAACAAAAGAAGCATCAGAGTATCATAAACCTACATAACACCTACAAACAATACGATTAATTCTCATAAAAATTACCTGCAGCCATCTATGACTATCCCAAATAATAAGATAGAACACCCTGGACATTGAGCCCCTCCTTCAAAAACACCAACAAACCCTATAAGGGTGATCGTATAATAAGCCACCACGCATGAAAAAAATCCTTGTTTTCTTAATCGTATATAGAATTTCTGTATGATCATGTAGATTGGGATTTCCTACATTTTGATGTGTACGAGGCAGCCCTGAGGGTGTAATTGTATGTTTTTATTTCCATGTCTCTTTTAGGTTTTATCCTTATTGTAGATTAGTACTAGCGTGTAACCCGCGCGATGCGCGGGTGCCTTGTAGAATAATTTTCTAATAACTTCTTATGTACATTTCTTCAACTATAAATTTGAAAATTAATACAAATGCATAACCTCTTGAATATGTATTGCTTGGGTAGCTCCTTAAACAATCTGGAAGTAAAAATATTATGACAAATAATGAGACAACAATAGCTAACTAAAAGATAATGAATGAACCCACTTACTTGCTCAGACATTGCGTCCTCCAGAAGGAGTGGTACTTTCCCCACCAAAGTCTGCTCGGCTTTATCAAAAGAGAAACAGATCAAGGAATTAGCAAGGCAAAGTAAAACAGATGCACAAACTCGAAGAAGCATGGAGAAAAAGTAAACCTGCTCCTTCTCATCATCATCAAAAGAAATATTAATCTCAGGAACTTGATCCCAAGCAACCTAAGAAGAGATAAAAAGGTTGAAACCAAACTTAGTAGTTAGATTTTGTCAAAAGAAAAGAAGCAAGTAAAAAGAAGGCATAAAGACACATAAATTTAAATGACATTTTCAGAAAGAGAGAGTTTATATTCTAATTCTACATGGATGATTAGATGTTCAGATTTCAAGAACCATTCATAGACTTTTGGGTCGTACACACAATTCGTAACGTTTCGAGACTTTTGGGTTTTAAAAGGTCAGTGTACCAGTTGTAGAGAAAGAGAGAATTTGAAGGTGAAAAATCAAGTGGAGTCCCAATGTGCATGTGTGTTGGTGTGTAAAAATTAAACGTCAAAAGTAGCTAATAAGAGTGAGAGGCAATTGGAACATTTATGAAGTGTACACGTGTCGTCTTGTGGACGCGACAAATGTCGACGTTGTGTTGTGATGACAACTTTATGTATATACTATAATTTTAGCTAGGTGTAGTATTCCCTTGGAATATTCTAGAATTGCCCTATTTGGTCTTTTTACATTTATAGAGTACATTGGCTAATAAGATAACATAGCATATAATAAGGCCATTAGCCAACTGTTGTATTCACTTTGCTTTTGAAGATGAATGGCTGAGGGAGAATACTGGCTTCTAAAATGTTGTTGTTAATGTGTCTTTGTTGTTGTTGTGAGTAATTGCCGTTGCAATTACATTAAATTAGGATTAGAGTAAGGTCCGCTGTTGATGTGGTCCCTGATGTTGTTGTTGTAGGAGGCATGGGTAAGGCTCAGAGGTCCTCCAAACCATGCCCCTTTGCCCACGTTCAAGTGGCTTCATCTCTGTCTCCACCTCTTGCTTTGCTGTTTCAACCTCCCCCAAAGTCATTTTTTCACAACGATCCTTGGTATACCTCCGGTCTCCAACGACCCTCTCCTTAGTCTCCAGCCTACCACCATATTCACCATTACCCCCCAACTAGCCCAAATCCACCTTCCTTTCATATAATCTTAAACCTCATCCTCTTTCGCTCCCGGCGATGTATGATGACTCTTGTTAATGTCTGGTGACCCTTGTCGACGTTATACGAGGCCTATTGGAGGGCTCAAATCCCCATGTCGGACTCCTATTGTCTCCCATCCATTCTAACCCACAAAAACCTTACACCCCACCCTCACCCTTCGTCCACTTTGCTCTTTACGGGACCTTGAGTCGACCAGAGACCATCCCTCGGCCCACTCTAACTCCTCCTTACCCCGATGTTCCCTCCTCATCACCGTAGATGAATATATTTACTTAGGGTTTTGTGTAATAATTATGGTTTGAGTGAGAGAGAGGATAAAATTATATTTGATGATGAATAAGGGTTGTGTGTAACTACACAACCTATCTTTATTATTAAAATAAAATCATCTGGATAACACTAATGCCATCCTCTCTTTGAAACCAATACACACTAAATAGCATAAATAAAGTAAGAACCCTAACACTCCCACTGGAAGAGATCAAATATGCCCAGCTTTAAACACAAAACTCCTAAGCAATGATCGATCCAATGACTTGGTAAGGATATCATGGTGTCTCTAGACTGGACATATGTAGTAACCATCTTTTTCAGCATAACTATATCCCGGATTACGTGAGAATCAACCTCAATGTGCTAAGTTCTCTCATGAAACATCGAACTGCTAGTAATGAAAATCACCACACGATTATCACAACACATTACCTTAGTAGCAACACACATATAATGAAGTAAAGTCTACAGCACATCATGTCACACGCTGTATGAGCCATCACAGAGTACTCGACTTCTGCACTAGACCTAGCCACCACACTTTGTTTCTTACTTCGCTAAGTAACTAGGTTTTTACCCACAAAGGTACAATATCCGAAATTGGACCGTCAACAAAGAAGACGTTGGTTTATATAACAACCCTCTACCTTTAGCACCCTCAATTAATGAATAATATGACAAATAACCTCCAAATAAGGTTTTTGCGGAGCATGCATAAACTTGCTAACCAATCCAATAATGTCTGTCTGGACGTGTATGAGGTAGATAAGTTTTCCCACTAATCTTCAAGATCAACCCTCACCCTCAAATGGTCACCAGTCGCATCTAACTTAAAAGGAATTTGTGAACCTAACTGGGAGCTCAATAACTATATGTACACTAAAATGTTATAAGTTTAGAAAGGTTCAAAAGAATACATAACCCAAATGTAAAAAGACTGCAAAACTAAAGCCCCAAACACGAAGGGCTCCTTATAAGGGGAAAAATACAATAATTGCTAAATTAACACGAAATCCAACACTTCCCTCAAGTTGGAACAAATATATCAATTAAGCCTAGCATGGCAATGGAAGACCAAAAGAGAGAGGGCCTTACTTATTTGGTGAAGAAATTCGTCGTCCGTTCTTAAGAGGAGACAAATGCCGAATAAATGATCATCGACTTCACTTTTCCTAGATAAAATGGATATGCAACTAAACGTGCTTCGTCACCTCGTAAAGCACGGATGCAGATACACGCATAATGGCCGACTTATTATCATAAAATAGTTCTTGATGATCCTTCGTCCATAAAGCCTAATTCTCATAGGATCGATCGAAGCTATAAAAGCTAATAAGTTCCCTAAGATATTGCTCGATACTTAGCCGTGGTTGAAGAGCCTGGAACAATTGCCTATTTTTTCTCTTCCATGGAACATAGATCCTTAGTTAAGGTGCTATGGAGAAAATAGGTCGCGAAAGGAGCCACATGGGAACTGGAGTCGGCTATAAGAGAGAAATAACCACAATTATTTTGAGGTATGAATTAAACCTTACCTTTTATCCTTACGAGGACGTGATTTCCTAAAGTTAGGGAGATTGTAATGACCCAAACCATAAGAGGCCGCAATATATTGTTGAGGTTCCAGCCAATACTGCTGACGTCACGGCCAATACTATGGAGGCCGCAATGTTCCTAAGCTTCCCTTTTTGTGTTTGGGAGTTTGGGGGGAAAAAGGCACAATTCATAAAAAAACTTTCCTTTCTCTCCATTCATTTCCGATTTGGGAACATAGTTTTGGAGAGAAAGGAACGGAAAGTTTTTTAAAAAATTTTCCTTTCTTTTCTTTCCATTTAAACTCCCAAACGGGAGAAAGACACTTTCCTTCCTACTTAAACTCCCAAACGAAGGAAAGGAAACACCCTTTCCCTTCATTTCCTTTCTTTTCTCTCCAAAATAGAATTCGCAAACAAGACCTAAGAGTGTGAGAGGTCTTGTATGTGGAAACCACTCCTCTCGACGGCCCAAGCGAGTCAAAATTGGGTGGTGGGCCCTCGATCGATGGTTTAACCAAAGGTTGTAAATCAACGACAATAATTGGATAGTTATGAGGGTACTCCCTTGGCCTATTAGGGTTTCAAATGATGCTTCGAGATGGGTGGTCACTTATAAAGGCTGGGCTAAGATCCCTTTCTCGGAACTATTGTTGGTATTACAATTTTTAGGGTTTACTCACACAGAACGATTGGAGTGAACCTCGCTCTGATACCAATTGGTTTGACACGCATCAATGTTGCCTTATACCAAGAGAAATAACAACTCAGCACAAAATCTTAATAATTTTCAAATGTAAATTGAATACAATAAGAGTCCATAGGCCTTATTTATAGGCTAGGGTTATCTTGTAGGCAAGAACCTTGAAAGTGCAAAAAGACTAAAGCGAGCACAATATTCCAAAGGAATATTACCCCCATTAACTACTAGCTATAATATGAAACAAAAGAAAGGAAAAAAAAAAATAAAAAGAGTATAAATGAAAAACATTACAATTAAGCCTATGCACTCTTTGATTCACATGAGTAAGGCAACAGTAGCACATCGTAAAGGATCCGACCCTAGCGGATAGGAACTTAAGTGATTATTGAAGATGGAAATCTGGACTGTAACTAACTCATATCAAATAGTGCGAGAGGATGGCATTAAAGGAAAACTTGGTATCGACAATTGTTGCCATATGAGGCACACTTCAGCTTTAACTCTAGATGGAGTTTGAAACACCATGTGGCCCCACAGTGGTGGCAAAAAATATTCGTATTACCACGACAGGATCCTGAGCTCGTAGTAAAGGCCATATGATCAACCGAGGACGTGGGTACAGGAAGTGATTGAGTAAGTTCCGAGGCGACGCTCCTCACCAATAACAGTAACAAATGCCTCAGGCATAGGAGATGTGTTTAGGATTAAATCTTGGAGGGAATCGAACTCAGGCATTTGATCAAGAAAGGAAGTGGGTGCCGCTGACTGACTCAGAGGTGGCGCTTCTCACCTGCGACAATAGAAAATGACTCTCAGTTTAGGCATAGGAGATGTTTTTAAGATCCAAGTCTTGAGAGAATCAAATTTTGACCATAAATCCATGAAAAACTGGTAATTATGCTGACGATCAAGTCACTTCACCAAGCCGCCCAGGAGGGAAGTTACTGTGTAATGCCCCGCGGCTTGCCCCATTAGGCTGCGGCCGTTAAGTCACTTATCCTCGGCATTACGTTTTAAAACTTTAATATTAGGGCAAACTTCCTAGGTCGCGGCCTATAAGGAGGCTGCGGCCTCATCATCAAAGTTGGCTGAATAATAGATCATCACAGTTTAATAGTGCATAATATAATGGGATCATTGAACAAGTACTAACTCAATTGAAAATATAGATAGAAGTCTCCAATACATGCCTCACTAAAGTTTCTCCTCGTACAACTTTAACATGAAACTATAAAGCTGAATAATTACAACTAGCGAGTGAAATCTAAGTAAAAAATCTAAAAATCTCTCTAGATCAGAATAGCCTACGAGACCTCTATTATCCTCCGTGATGGCTTACCAACTATCTTCACGGCCTACAAATACTCCGCAACCTCTGAAACTCTACTCAACCACCAATAACATCCGTGGCTTCTATCACGAGGAAACAAGAAATATGGAAGGGATGAGCACAAATAGTTCAGCAAGGTTTAAATCAAAGTCCTCAACCCACCTGTTTATGTTGCTACTAGCAAATAAAAGAAAAACTAACAAAGTAATTGAAAATAACAGTGAAACTAAGCAAGATAGTGCAATACAAGCAAATAAGAAGGAAAAGAATGTAAGTTCCCTAATCCCTCATATTACCCCGATGACCTACGGCTCAATCTCCCTTACTTTGCCACTGCACGGCTTCTCCCAAGACTCAATCTCCCTTGGTTCACCTCGGCTTCCCCTATGACTCACTTTCTCATGGTTCGCCCTCGACTTCCCCTTTGGATCAATCTCTTATGGTTCACCCTCATAGTCCACGACCTTTATTTATAACCTTGGGCATCTCATTCTCCGTGGCCTTATTCTAGGTATCTTTGACCTAGTCATGCCACAGGCCGCGGCCTTCCCTCCTGCCCAATTCCAAGATGTTGGATCCACAGGCTGCTGCTAACTCCACAACCTTAGCCGAGCTCTACTAAAGGTGCAATCCCCATAGTTAGTTCTAGACTCAATCTCCTTAGGACTAACTGTTTTGACCTCAAACACTAAGCATGAGACCCTCAACAGATAATGACACCTCGGCTTGACCAAATAGTGCCGCTGCCTCAACATCGAATCCCATCTCAAAATTACCCAGGCACAACATGATAGTGCCTAAACTTTGCGGCCTCAACGAAGGAGTTAGCAAGGGTATTTTAGTAAAACAGTGGTTTCAAACCCCAATTATCTCATATCTCAAATCCTCAAATATCAAAGGTAAAACTCTAAGTAAAACCTCATAAGATTAATAAGAATATCATCAAAGTCTCATGTCCTCAAACACATAATCTCAAAACAAGAAACCTAAGAGAAAACTGCTGAGTCATTGAACTAAGATTGAACAGTAACATTTCCAGATCTATAGAATCTCGATGAACAGTAACATTTCCAGGTCTATAGAATCTCGACCATGGCCTCTAAACCCAGAAAACATAATGAATAGAAAACTTTATGGCCTAAACTCAGAATGCATATAAGGGCTTAACTCATTCAATGAAAAACATGAAAACTAGTAACCCTCCTCCTCCTCTAAACTTTTCTCTGGTGAACAGTAACCCTCCGCCGCCTCTTTCCTTCCGGTGAACAGTAGATGTCCATGACCTTAAAACCAACAACACCTCCTTTTCTCTCAAAGTCTCACTTTCTCTCTCTAAAGTGGGAAATTAAGGTTATATCAACGTTGGAAAGTGTGCCAATGGTTGGTATTTATAGGTTTTAATAGGGAACCTAGGGTTTCCTCTTTTGTACTTTCTCTTCCACAATTACCCCTCTTAAAAAGGCTTCTAGAACCCTCTACTCTTGCTTCTCAAGTTATGACCTAAAAAGGCCACGTCATCACCTCACATGCTGAGCACTCGAAGGTCCACGTCACCAGACTCCACGGCCTTTCTCCTTAGGCCATGGCCCTCCTTCACCTTTTGTGGCCTTAAAGTTCAACGCCGTGGCTTTACTGCCAGAATAGCATTTATGGTTGTGGCTTAAAGTCTCCAATTGTCATCTTTGTTACTGCCCACAACTTTTATCCTAGGCCTTGGCCTTAACAACGGAACTCTACTTGTGGCTATGGCTCCTTATATGGCCGCGGCCTGATATAGTTTTAGGGTCGTTACATACTAAGAGAGCCAACTCATGTTGGATAAAAATAAAAATTCAGCATCTAATTGGGCCTCTTTGTTTCCAATTTTGAGCGGATGATGTTGTACTTTTTCTTTTAACTACGAGAGCCTTTAGGCTAATTGTCATTGAGTAAGTTTCGGTTTTTTAGCTTCGTTTTGTAACTTCATCAGGTGGACAGCTTGTCCCCTTTGGCTTGTACCTACTTATTCTTCATTAATGAAATGTTTTTGACGTAAACTACACGTCAATGGCCAAGAAAATAAACCAAACCCAACCTTATAGAGAGAAAATCAAGAAATTTATTATATTCAAAATTGGAGCGTCCTCACATGAGGAATACAAGGGGGTATTTAAAGGGGAGGAGTAGCTTAGGCTCTAAGCTATGGCTCAAATAAATTACAAAAATGCCATTAATTGCCTTTACTACCTTACCTCTAAATACTAAAGCAAAAAGAAGTACAATGCTAAAACAAAATAAAAGAGAAATAACAAAAAGAAAATAAATACTAATATGCCCCAAAATGACGATTATGCCCTCGCTTCACATTAATCTCTCCCTCGAAAAGAGTTCATCCTCGAACTCAAAGGGAAAGACAAATCGAGTCACCCTCCAAAACTGTGATCAAGGCATGTTGGGGAAGTTCCTCGGACGCGTCCAAATAGTCAAGTGGCTGATCCATCGCCAATAGGATACGACGTTGCAGGAGAGGGCAGCCAGAAGCTCGGTGACCAACATTGCCATAGTTATAGCACCTGAATGTAGGAGATTCCGGATGAGGTGTAGCAGAAGTAGTGGAAGTAGGGGCTGAAGCTGTCACAGGAGGAGCTGGGGTCGAGACCGGTGTAAGTGGGGCCCATGAGGCTGGAAGAGTTGCAGGCGCTGTGTGGTAGGCTTCAACCTTGATTGCATACTCGACCCCCTTAAAAAATGTCGGCATCTATCTCAAACCGAGATCATGCTCATGCTGACTGTATGGCTGCAGTTCCAAAACATAGCGGTTGATCCGCTGATCCTCCAGGGAGACGGTCCGAGTGCACAAAAGTTGGAACTGCTCCGTTTACTCCACCATCGTAGACGTGCCCTGCCTGAAGGATTGAATGCGAGCAAAAAGGCTGCGCTCATAGGTGGAGGGGGTGTGATTTGACGGTGGAGGGCAAGAGTGTATAAATGGGGGTGGTAGTAGTGGGTTGGGGTCGAGGGGAAGGCCGTGGGTCTTTATATGATGGAGGGTTTTGGGATAGGTGGGAAAACCGTGGGGGTTGAAAATGGTATGGGGTCGAGGGGGTGGGGCATACTCGAGATGAATTGAGGATTCGGTTGCTCGTTAGGTGGGGGTATAGGTGGTTAGGGGTGGGAATTGAGTCGGGTTGGGCACGGGAGGGCCTCCGGGTAAGGTGGAGGGTCTGATTGGCAAAAATGGGTCGGGGCAACGGGTTTTGGAGTATGCGGGGTGGGTGGGGCTGAAAAATGCGTCGAGATGGGTCGGGTTTCGTGCGGAATCAGGGGGGAATTTCTAGGGTTTTTTTGTGGCCGATAATGAGGGAAATCGGTCGGAGGGGGCTCGGGTTGGGAGGCTTTGGGCTGGAGCAGCTAGGTCGGCAGCAGGGAGGTTTCCTGGGTATGTTGGGTTCTGGATCGGGGGTTGGGATATTGGCTGGGGCAGCTGGGTCGGCCTGTTTTGTGGTGTTCGAATGCTGGGGAAGGCAGGTGGGGGTGGGGTGTTTGTGGCAAGGGGTTTCTAGGGCAGCGGGCTGGGCTGTTTGTGGGTTGTGGGGGCTGTTGGCAGTGGGACGATGGGGGTAGGCTGCCTCTAGGGCAGTGAGGTGGGGTAAGGCAGGTTTGGGGGTTGTTAGGGCTGGGATTTCACCCAAAATACCCCCGGGGCTGGAGGAGATGAGGTGGCTGGGGGATGTGGTGGTTGGTCAGTGGGGGATAGGGTTTAATGAAGTTTGAATGTTGGAGAATAGTTGTAGGAGAGACTCCACTTGTTGGTGTTGCCTTCCCAATCTTTGCATCAAATCTTGGTTGGCCTCTTCTAGTTGTTGTTTGGATCTTCTTGGAGCCATCGAAAGTAGTGTACGATTTTTTGATAACTACACACCAATACACCAATCGGGGAGCGACACCTTGCTCTGACATGAATTTGATGTAAACTACACGTCAATGGCCAAGAAAATAAATCAGACCCTAACTTACAGAGAGGGAATCAAGAGATTTCTTATATTCAAAATTGGAGCGTCCTCAAATGACGAATACAAGGGGGTATTTAAAGGGGAGGAGTAGCTTAGGCTCTAAGCTAAGACTCAAATTGGAAAAATTCCATTAATTGCCTTTACTTCTCCCTACCTCTATATACTAAAGCAAAAAGGAAAACAATGCCAAAACAAAATAAAAGACAAATAACAAAAACAAAATAAACTACTAATGTGCCCGAAAATGACGATTATGCCCTCACTTCACATCAGTTTTGTTTCCAAGAAAAAAACAATGAGGGTGGGATGAGTATCTGTGCTCGAGTATATATCAGGTATTGTTATTAACTAGCTCACTTGTGTTTTTTTATGTCACCTGCAGTCAATGCAACGAGGGGATGCAGCTTCGATTGGTTACGTCCACGCCTTCTTAATTTTTATTGGAGTGGTATAAACAAAATCTCTTTCTTATTTATTATATGCTTTTCTGGTGCTTTGGATGCTGATGAATGTTGTTCTGTTCATTGACAAGTCCAGATAAATATTAGATTCCCTATTTCTTAGTTTTTTGAGTGGGTGGTCATGGGGCAAGTTACTTGTATCATAATGGATAATTCTGCCATTTGAGAAAAAATCTATTTTGATTAGTAAAATTGTAAATTTTTAAAAAACTATGAATTCAATATTTAATGTTACAAAACTCCCCCAACAGACAAAACTCCCTATTTAATATAAAAGAATACATTACTCATTCCTCTTCAAAATGATGATGCAATGGTAGACTGGATTGATAGTCTGGTAAGTAAAAAATAAAAGCGGGCACCAATGCGACTTGGTAATGAAATCGATTGTTGAAGAGAGAAGGGCACAAAATACCCGGTCATGCTTAGTTTATAAAGATATTTTTTTATTGTCGGGAAATACTTGGTGGATTTTTTATTTGTCAACCTTAGGGTCAGGCAGTTTTAACATAGTCCCATATCCCTTTACCAAATAAACGTTTTTAATTATATTCAACCAATAAAATAATTCCATTCAAACGAATGCATTGTGAATAATAGATACAACATCACAAAAGGATTTTTGCATTTTGGGGTCTATTAGTTATGCGTAATCTTATTTTGGGGTCCAGATCTTGCGATGTTATGATGTTGGTGTCAACTTTTACTTTCTGCGACATTTTGAAATCTTTTTAATAACACTTTTTTCTCTCAAAAATGTCGCAAAAAGTGAAAATGGACCCCAGAGGGTAAATATGCAAATTTACGGATCCCGACCTAAAATTACCAATAAATATTGGACTCCAGAGTGCAAATTACCCATATAAATAGGGTACCCTCGTGATGGTTTGGCGTGTAGAAAAAGTTTTCCGTGCTATGAGCTTGCGTGGTGGCCTTGGAGTTGCAAGTGCGGTAACAAATAGGTATATTTTGCCTTGCAATGCGATATACAGTAAGGGTTGGATAGAAACATGATGAAATGGGATTAAAAGTGGAAGAAGGGTAGAAGTGCTGCAATTTCAAAGAGGTCCATAAGGGAAGAATCTACTTATTCCTATTCCACAGAATAGTATCTATGATGAATAGCTTCGAGGCAGGCTTTGATACCATGAACAACGACGAAGAAGTTTGGTTATCATTCGAGATCTATAGAAAGTATAAGATAGTACAAGACCAGGGGCGGATGCAGGGGGGTGCCAGGAGGGGCGGAGGCCCCCCCTGAGATTAATTTTTTTTTTTTTTTTAGGTATGTAAAATGTGTAATTTTTTTTTAGGGGTGCAATTTTTAAGGGAGGGCCCTCCTGAGATCTTGCATACACTGTTTTTTAACCAAAAATTTGTATAAAACTTGTATTAACCCAAAAAAAATTTGCCTCGGGGGCTCCCGCCCCCGAACCCCCGACACCACTCAAGACTTTCGCCCCTCCTAACCAAAAATCCTGAATCCGCCACTGTACAAGACTTTATACGAAAAGTCCTAAATCACCCAAAAGACAAAATACACTTATGTAATAAAAACTTGCATAACTCACAAAAACAAGATGGTGAATTTATTGTATAGAACTAACAATCTAGAAATATGAAGAAGGATGAGAAGTAGAGGCTAAATACATTAGAATAAAAGGATTTTGTGATGTAATGGCTTACCCAATTGGGGGCCCAATAATTGTATTTATATTAAACATATTACAATTCTAGAAGGTTTTAGAGACTACAAAACTAAGAGTACACAACTAAGGCTTAAAACATGGAGGGCCCAATAAAAAGGGAAAAAAAATACTAAAATAACATGAAATCCAACACTCCCCCTCAAGCTGGAGCGAAGATATCAATTAAGCCCAACTTATAATGGTAATGGAAGATCAAAGAAGAGAGTGCTTGACTGATTTAGTAAAAAATCCGTCGTCTGATCAGAAGAATGCTAGACGAATGATGCCGGACCTCACCTTTTCCCAAATAAAATGAATATCAACCTCCACGTGCTTCGTCCTCTCAAGGAGCATGGCATTAGATGTAAGCATAATAGCAGACTTATTATCGCAAAGTAATTTCGATGATTCTTTTTTCATAAAACCCAACTCCCCAAAATCGATCGAAGCCATAAAATCTCACATGTCCCCTGAGCCATCGCACGGTATTCGGTCTCTGCTGAAGAATGTGAAACCACCGCCTACTTTTTGCTCTTCCATGAGATGAGGTGAGAACCATAAAATGTACAAAATCCCAAAGTGGAACGTCTATGTGTTTTTGATCCCGCATAGTCTGCATTAGCAAAACATTAAAGACACACTTTGAGGCATAAAATAACCTAAATCCTGGACAAGACTTGAGATTTCTCAAAATGTGGAAGACATCATCCAAGTGTGCGGTGTGTGGACCATGCATAAACTACTAACCATACCACAAATACCAAATTCGGCCTCGTGTTGGTCAAGTAAATAAGACGACCAACCAATCTCTGATAAATTGAAGGATCAAGAATCGAATAATTCGTCTCGGCTAAATGCTTTAGGTTATGATCCATAAGGGTAGAAGTCGGACAAAAACCTCCTCGTATCATGAAGAGGATCCAAATTGTACGTACGCTGGGATAAAGAGATCCCACATTTAGGCCGAGCCACCTCAATCCCAAGAAAATAACGGAGAGGATCTAAGTCCTTCACATCAAACACCTTCCCTATATCCATCTTCACTCGTGCGATCCCATCGACATCATCACCTGTAATAATAATATCATCAACATAAACTGACAAAATGATGCATCTACCATCGGGCTGACGACGACTAAGGCACGTATGATCGAAATGGCACCGTGTAAAACCCCATGGATGTAACAACCTCACTGAATCTGCTAAACCATCGAAGAGTGATTGCTTAACGTTGTAAAGAGACTTCCGGATGGTCTCAGAGAGATGCCCCATGTAAAAAGGCATTCTTGACGTTTAACTGATGTAGAGGCCAAGAGTGAGAAGTCCCAAGAGAGATCAATCACCAACCACGCCTTATAGCGATCAATAGATTCATCAGCCAAATATTTCACAATAAATCCCATTTGCATCCAACTGTCTTCTTCCCAGGAGGTAAGGACACAAGCTCCCAGTCCCATTTCGATCCAGAGCATCCATTTCCACCGTCATCGATTCGACTCACTTAGGATTTTGGAGAACCTCAGCCACAAATGGGGGAATAGAAATGGAGTCAAGTTGGCCTATATATGCTCGATAGGGACCGAAAAGACTATCGTAGGAAGGATGTTGAGAAATAGGATGATTAGTAGTATAAAAAGACCATATTGGGAAGGGGGCGGTGAATACGAGAAGGATAAAGAGATCGGAAATTAGTAGGAAGTGGTAAAGGAGAGGGTGAGCTACCTTGGAGAGGGAGCGATCGGAGATGGACGAGGGCGACGGGAATACACCTGTAGGGAGGGCTCCGGAAATGGAGGGGAAGGAGTCCTAGCAAATAAAGGAATAGATCGGGCAAGAGGTGAAGCCTCATCCTCGAGTTACATAGAGATTGTTGATTCTGGAGTAGTCACTCCCGCCCCCCATAAAATGGGATACCCTCGTGAAATGTAACATCAAGAGTGATACATGTGTTTAGACATCAAGTTATAGCACCGAAACCCCTTAGACATCGAGGAGTATCAACAAAAATGTACTGAATAGATTTATCATCAAGTTCGTGTCGAGAGGGACTTACAGTTATGAACAAAACAAGTACACCCAAATCCTCAAGGGAGGATATGGAATAAGGGGCTATCGGGCCGAAGAGACTTAAGGGGCGCCTTACCCCCCCAAAATTCGACTTGGGATGCGATTTATGATGAAAGTGGGGGTAAGGATAACAAGTTGACAATAAGACTTAGGCACCTTCATACCACTCAACAAGCGTCGAACAACTCCCATTAGATGACGATTTTTATTCCACAACCCTATATTACTCGGGTGTATATGGGCAATTGAGTTGGTGAAGGATCCCTTTCTGATTAAGTTGGTAACGCCCATTATCAGAACGGATGTTACGGACCACTGTCTAAAATTGAGTCTTAACCATTTGAAGGAATTGTACAAACAAAATACACCCACGTACACCGAGTATGATTATCAATAAATGTCACATAATAACGATGACCAGAAAAGGCAGAACAGGGGATGGTCCCCACACATCATAATAAATCAAATCAAACATACTAGGAGCACGACTCATATGTGGAATATTAATAGTCCTAGTATGCTTGGAGAACTCACATACTTCACATAATTTTTTTTATCATTACACGCTTTCGAAAGAGGGGAATAATAAACACTCACACCGTTGTCGATTTTTCTGCGATCAGGGGATTAACACCCCTCTCAGATTTGTATCCTTCATTTTTGTTCCCCCTGGGCTCCTGCATTTGGTTGTTCTGCCATTTTCTTTTTGGCATTAATCCAAACAGGGCTTGTGCATCTCATCAAGGCACCTCCCTCCCCCCCCCCCCTGTTGCAATTTGTAGTGGTTCTCTAGCATCAGGGTTCTGTCTCTATTGCCATTGAATTGCTTATGCTTATGTATTTGTTCATATTGTTGCTTTCATGTGTCATTCTTCCTTTGATGCATAGGTCCATTTGGAGCTGATCTACATTGTGTAACTGTGTCCCAATGAACAACATTGAGTATAAAACATTGGTAGTTTCTTGTAGTCTACATTTATCACAAATGAGTGATAATCGTTCCTTTTAACCAAAAGGTTTCTCCGAAAGGGGAAATTTGAAAAGTCCACATCAAATCAGATACAATCGTAATATCCGAATGTACGATATGGCATAGGTCTACCAATTATAATGGCATACCTGTTCCTCTTGCAATTTTGAACAGAGTCTGCGGCCCCCAGTACTCTTGGGGGAGTTTGGAGAATCTCGCCCGTACATGTGAAGCTGTCGGCTTCTGCTTTAACGGATCGAAATTTGGTTTCCATTGTAGAATTAAAATTAATCGCGATGTGTCCTCCCTTCTAACATGGTTGCGCAAAGAGAGAAGTATCATTCTTATTCGTTGAAGAAGGCAAATCCTTGAGTAAAGCCGCAAAGGATCGGGATGAATCCTTTTGTCCTCGCTGCTTGTTCGCCTCTAATTGCTCCTTGAAAAAAATTTCCTTCGATATAAAAGGGGAAGAATCCTCTCCTCCCCACCCCCCACCCCCACACACACACAACAAGATGTTGTTTAGCTGGAAATAATGTTGTTTGCATTGAAATTTTTAATTGGATGAACCTTAATTCACAAGATTAGAGAGAAGTAGGAGCTTCTCTCTGCAGAGCCTAATCTCCTCCTTTCTCCCAAAGGCTTCAAAGTCCTCTCTCGAAATCTTAATAATAAGTCTTTCGTCAGTATGACAAACAATAGATTGCCACACATTAAGAACACACAAAGTAAGTAGAAGCCATTTATTTCATATCAATGTTTAATTAAACATTCCATCCCACAAAGGCTCAGTTCCGAAAACAAGGTTCTCTCTCCTCTCTGGAGTACACAATACATTTTTTATAATTAATTGATTTTCCATAGGTAAATTGAGTTTCTTGTCACCAATTCCAACCACCTTAGTAGTGTCTGAGTCTCCCAACAACACTTTTTGACGACCTCCTTAAAATATGTCTTCACATGGCAACAGTTGCTAGTGTCAACTCACCACCCTTTGAATCCATTTATTAGATTGACCTATGATTAGGGTGTTCACGTGTCGGGTTGGTTCGGGTCCACTACGAGAACTAGGACCGAGGTGGTTCGGTTCCTTGTTTTTGGAACCTGATCCAAACCGACCCCATGTTAGAACCGAACCAGTGGTTTACAGCTCGGATTGGGTCGGTTCGCGGTTCTTTTTATTTAATTTTTTAATTTAAAAAATAGACAAAAACAACATCTTTCTTTTTTTATTTTCACTACACAACTTAAACATAGAATGATAAGACCTAAACTACTTAATCAAGTTGCCTTAGCCGTTGGGCTCCATGGTTACTTTAAATAGATTGTAGACATGTAGTCCGTGACTCTGTTACTGTTTTGACCTATGATTTTGTTAAAATAACTATGCAACACAACAATTTACAAACTATAAATATGTTAGACAATAGACAAATAGACAGACATAATGTAAGAATATACATCTAAAATAAGTAAATATGTGAATAATAGGAAGCATTGGTTTTGTGGTTCGGTTCTATGGTTTCAGGTATCGATTCGGTTTGGTTTGGTTCAAGCTTAAAACCAAGAACTGAACCGAACCTTTTGGTTTTTACATTTTTGAAACCAGAACCAACTCGAGAGTTGAAAATATCGAATCAACCCAACCGATAGAGACCGGTTTGGGTCGGTTCTTCGGGTTGACCGGTTTCAATAAACAACACTACCTATGATATCATAACCTTAAAAGAGGCACTTTAGAACAGTGACTATATTCCGTCTGTCCTTCCATGACGAATCCAGAGTTTTTCCTAGAAAAAGTTCCTTCCCTCAATATCATGATCGGGTTTCGGGTGAACTAGGCCACATCATGAACGCGTTCTGGAAAATTCAAAGCAAGATGAACATGCATACTAAAATCTTAGCATGCAAACTGAACAGAGTCAGAGGCTGCTTGAGCCTTCCATGAAGAGGGTTGATGTCTGTTCTGGTTTGGCCTCTTGTTTTGATTTTGGTTCTAGTTCTGCTATCGGTTCAAATTTTGACTACTTTTTTATTTTTAACTTTTGACTTCAAGGCAACGGAGGCTCATTGGTGGCTGTTGTTGGGGATTTCCAGCTTCCTTCTCAACACGAAGGCTGGTGATGAGGCTTTCAAGTGAGAACTCCTTGGACTTGTAACAAAGTTTTTTTAAAGCCTTCCAACCTATGAAGCACGGGAACTCTCGAAAGGTCACATATTTTTTTTAGACTCGTATCGGATTCGACTGGATATGCTCAGATTCTCTAGGATACGCGAATCTGAGAGTATCCTATTTTTTTTAAATACACCGGATATGTTTGGATACGTTGGGATTCGTCCAGATAGGTTTTTAGACTCGTTTTAGGATACGCGGGGGCGGGGGGGGGGGGGGGGGGTCTTTGTGATATTTTAAAACATAAGTTTTGCACTCAAATGTCAAATAATGAAAAGTTTTTAAGTTTGAAAACATAATTTATAAATCAAATAAAAAGCCATTTTAAACAATAAAGACCACGACCGACTTCTCAAATTACTTCCAACCTCTTCCACCTAGGGTTTCCCTTGCTGCTCACTTCTCCCACCGACTGGTTAGGGTTTCCACATTCTGCCCCATTCCGACCTGTTTTGAGCATTCCAGCCCTAGTCCAACAACTTTGGTAAATTTTCCTTTAATTTTGAGCTTATTTTTTCTGTTTCTTTTCATTCTGACCTTTTTCTTTATTTGATTTCTGTTTTCTAGGGATATTTCATTGTGAGCTTTTCATTCTAAGCATTTGATTTTTTTTTTTTTAGTATTACGGCCTTTTTTATCATGTTTTTGTTGGAACAACCTTTTATGTTAATAATGCTTTAATGTAATGGTGTTTGTTGACAATTATCATATTTGGCCACTTTAATGTAATAGTGTCCTATATTTTGAAAAAATCACGTATCCCGTGCCCCGGATCGAGTCGTATCCCATATTGCGTATTGAGTCCGCGCTTCCTAGCTTCCAACTCAGTGGGAGCTTATCGATCACGACGGCAACTTGAAGTTGTTCATCAATTTTCATACCATCTGGAATAGTTTGGTGAATGTTTTTTAAAGGCTTTGAGACTAGGTAATCACATATTTCCATCTTCCATTTGATACTTCAGATAATGACTGACAACATATTTTATTGACCCAATCTCCTCGGTATCATAGGTGGTAGCACATTTTTTCGGTATGGCGTTCCATACCTCTTTAGCGGCTTGACGAAAATATACGAGTTAGAAAGGTCATTTAATATGTTGTTTGCACTGAAATCTTTTACAATCCAAGTCCCAACTTCTTGTGTTTTCAGCAGTAGGTGGGTCAGTAGCAACAGGTTAATCCATGTGCAATCAGTGGCTAATTTCTCAATGCTAAGGGAGGAAAACATCTTATTTCTCCACTGTATAAAGTGTGATCCCTCAAACTTGAAGGCCTTATTAATGTCAATGGGGACTAAGGATGTATATTTCGTTCTATATGAAAATGTCTTAAAATTGATGAAAAAGTAGTGAGCAAAAATAAGAACGGGCTACTGAATTAGTAAAGATATTTTGGGTTTGAGTTGCAGACGTCGTCAATCTCATCAAGACGTTTCGCAACTCTTTCCAAGAAAGCAATAGTTTCAGTCGAGTTGTCCAGCTTTCTTGCAGAATGCGATAATAGATCAATCTCAGTTACTTAAAATACAACTGTGTAAACAAAATTCTCGTGTTCATTGTCAAAGAATGAGGATTTTAGTTAATGTTTCAGATGGGATTTTAGCAACAAGTGGGTGAGTCTAATGGAGGCCTATTTGGGTCGCCGTAAGGAGGGCATGCTTGGTTATGGCACAGCCGATGTAGGGAAGAATGACAGTAGTGAAAGCGCCTGTAGCACGTGTTGGTAGGATGTGTTAGGTAAGGATGATGGGTGGGGACACATGGATCTGGTGCACTGGAGGCCCATCTGTAACCCACGTGGAAGTATCAGATTCTTTATTTAAAGAAAAAAGAAGGATGTTATGTCTTTAAAGTCTACACAATACACAATGTTCCAACATGCAATACACTTAGCTGCTACAAAGTTCTACATTGTGGTGATGGCTAATATATATATAAAAAGGTTTAAATTTTCTTGGTCACGCTTATGCCCTATTATACGTGTCTACCAAACAGAAATTCTCATTTTATTATCCCCCCACGTTTGTGTGTGTAAGTTTAGTTTTTATGAAAGAATAATTTTCAGCTTTCAGTTCAATCTTTTTTAAGTGAAATTAAATTTGAATGGTGATTTGCTATGCTTGATTCCTTGCAATTTTATGGAGCTTATTTATTCTTGGATGGGATGCTTCTTGTCTCCATAGATCCTGACATATTGATATTTATTGTTGTCATATTACAAATATGTTCAATTTGAGGGGATTTATGATAGTAGTTTATACTTCTTCAAATTTTCCTGAGCATGTATAGAATTATAATAACAGTTGCATTAAAAATTAATTGTTACATAATATTTTGAATGTAGGTGCTCTTTCTCGCACTCCAACCGCATTTTTGACGATCTGGTCTGACCCGCCGTTGAAATAACACAAAACCCCGTTCTTTTTTGTTCCCCCCTCCCCTCATTCACTATTATCCAGAGAAATGGCACTTCCCCTCCCACAATTTCCAGTCTCATCATCCTTTGCAGCCTCACCAAGAACCATTCTCACAAACATGTCCTCACGAATCTATTTTACACCCCCATTCACCCAATCCCTCAAACAGTGGTCAACCACAAACGGAAACAAGAAATTCCCCATCATTAACGCCACCGAAGATGACAACACTAGCACCAATTCTGGATCTGAAACTGTGATTACCCCCTAACAATGTGCCGTTGGCGAGTAATACAAGCGATATGAACGACGGCGGAGACGAATTATCAGAACTTGGGTCGGAAATCAAGAAAGCGATGAAGAGGAGAGAAGAGAACGGAGGGGGAGATTTTTGGAGTGGGGTGGTGGTGGAGATAGGAGAGATAGAGTGGCCGCCTTTCAATAAGGTTTTGGGCACAACTGGAGTTGTGCTCGGCGTTATTGCCGGCTCGAGTGTCGTTTTCTTACTGTTAATGCTATTTTGGCTGAACTTTCGGACCGGGTGTTCGTTTGAAGAGGAGTTCAGGATTTCTTTGGCTGACAGATAAAGAAGATAAGGGGATAACCACGTACACCTCTCCCGCAACTCATACCCGGCCATGTTTATTCCTGAGATAGAAATTTTAATTTTTTGGGGCAAAAGTGTATTAGAAAAGCAAAAGCTTTGATTTCTTTTTTCATTATCTTTGTTTCGATCTTTTTGGAGGATTTCCATTGCTTGTATAATTCCTTTGGTTCTCTCATACAATACAATTGTCTTGCCATGTTCATTGCTAATGAAATGTAAACAAAAGAATGGCAACTCTGCATTAAGGGAACGTTGATTATTAAGTAGAAAATTCTTATCATTTAATCAGGTGCTGAATCTAACCTCCCTTTAATGCAGTCAAATGGTATACTTGTTGTTGGATAAATTCCAATATTTATTGATATTTTATTTTTTAATTGTTAATATTTTATTATATTATTGGTGTTTTATTTTAAACATAGTTTGGGTTTTAATTTAGAAGGTAGAAACATGAGCAAATGGGTGTGAAAGATATGGGAGTGCTCAAAATTCCATATTGTCCCACATTGGAAGAATACTACAAAAAGTAGTGGTTTATCAACTAAATGACAATTAAGATTCTTAGTTGACAAGTCAAATAAGAGGCTATGATCCTACGCATCGCGGTGGTGCTTAAGCACCACCAATCGCAACACGCGGCGCGCGAAAGGGAGACTTAGGGCGCATTGCGCGCTTTGACGCGCACTTGGCACTTCGCATTGTCGCTTGGAGCGTGAGAGCCTAAAGTTTTGACGAGGTAAAACAGATCAACGGTTGTGATTAAACGATCCGATCAAAGGGTTTAAAATCTGAAACGACTTTATCTAAACCGTTAGATGAACTCGTAGCGTTTCATGTAGGGGATGTCCATTCGCTTACGATGGGACACCTAATCTGAACCGTTAAATCGCAGCTGTTCCAAACAGGCACGATCCACCGGTTGCTGAGTCACTCCATGAAGAGCTGTGACTGTCGAAGAACAGTCACTGAAATGGCTATTGTGACACCCCGACTAATTAAATACCGGGTAGCTACTCATTTATTAAATTAATTCAAAATGCCAAGTTGGCTCAGTTAATAGCATCACTGTCGAAAACATTTTATTATTACTAACCACCTAGTATTTAAAAAAATAAGATGCCAAATTTTAATTTAAGTCTGATTAACATGCAACAAGTATAATGAAGAAATAAATAACACCATTCACCATACTGAAGTAAAACGAATAACCATCGCAATAGAATAAATAAAGTCTGGAGGAAACTCCTCACTACAATCCCATACTGAAATAAATAACCGAATGCTAAAACAATACAAATCAAAGTCTGAAAACTGTAATGTAAAAGATGTCTCTAATAGAAATGGGCAACATGCCCTACAACTGATAGATAGTGACTCTGGAATCCAAAAGATAGAAGCGTCTACAAGCAAATCCCTGTAGCTTCCACAAACAGCTACAGCTCGTCACCTGAATGAGAATCCTATGCTTGGTGTCCCTGTGGCTGGGCACCTAAAATGGTTTTACAAGAAAAAGAGATTTGAAAAGCAAACGGGTCAGAGCCCGAATGTGGAGTTGTATTTTAAAAACCTGCAAGTGCTTTAAAAACATTTAAAACATTAAATGCAAAGTACATGTTAGGACGTGCACTCACATGATATTCTCACCTCTCGTCTAACTGTGCACTCCTAACGTAAGTACCCATCTAGAGTGATACAAACTACTAGCTAAGTACCAACATATCTAGCTAGACTATCATAGGTCTTACCCTTATTACTTGGTTCTATTAACATAATAACGCTCGTAATTAAGTAGGGGTTTAACGTAACTCAGATGTTCAATATGCAACATATATAACTATCAGTTAACTCGTTATATTTCTCGAAACAATACCGTAATTATATTCACATCATTAACATGAAGGTTCTCATTAATTAAGTGTATATTATTCACATTACAAATATACAGTATAAGCACCCCGAGAACTAAGCTGCGATGCACACATACTCTGCTATCCATCCCGGTACATCACGTACATAAGGATCACATATTCCGAATCTCTCAGGAATAGTCCAGATAACACAAATCACAAATAGTGGAGGCGAACATAATTCAACATATCCATGGTCACGCACATACTTACGCTCCATAGTCAGCTGACTCAATAACTCACAATCAAGTCATTCTCTTAAATTATATCCTCTAAGTACCAATCTAAATCCGAGCACACAAGGATTAGAAGGTCCTAAGCGAACGTAAACCTCCCGTGATAGCAAGTATGGTAGGTATGTCATACACACAATTCATATACCACTACTAAGTAAACACACGTCTTAGTAATACCGTAGTTTAATCGTAGTACATATCGTATTCTCGTACTAACTATAATTATCACAATTTATACTACTCCGGTTTATAATCATACGCGCCATAATTTTCTCACGTCGTAATAGACACTCACGTCTCAACCCAAACGGTTCATTCTAATTTAACTCACTTGTGTATAATTTCCTTCTCATAAATACCCAAATGTCCCAAACCTATCACTACATCATCATTGGAAGCTTAACTATATCCTCGAACAAGTTTACGGAACTCCAAAATTCAAAACAGTTCAAAATAGCCTAAACTGTCAGCTCGTTAGAAGTCTCGTTCGAACGAGACTGTTCGAACGAGATTCCTCTGTCAACTCGTTAGAAGTCTCGTTCGAACGAGGTTGTTCGAACGAGATTCCAGTTTGTTCGAACGAACTGTACCTTCTAACGATATCTCGTTCGAACGAGATATCGAACGAAATCCCTTTTCGTTAGCAGCGACTGGTCAACTCGTTAGAATCTCGTTCGAACGAGTTCGTTCGAACGACCTGGGTAGGGGCTTCTAACGAGCTACCAGATTCGTCCCAGATTTTCCCCATCTCGTTTGTATCCAATTTTATCACTCCTAATCTCTTCCAAAGTTCATCCCAACAACGTTTTAGGGTCTCTAATTCATCCTAAACATATTCAAGTCAACTCCTAACATGTTTTCAAGGATTAAATCTCTTTAACATCAATCAAAATATAAATCTCTACACTTTTTCCCCAATTATTTCAAGAACATGAACCCTAACTTTTGAATCATGAATTAACTCACTATAAATCCGTTTTAATTCCTTCCTATCACAGATATCATGCGAATCATTATCTACCTATCATTCTACATGCAATTCTCCTTAATAATTTCAAGTTCTAAGCTCCAAACTACATGGGTTTTCATAATCTTTCAAGAACAGTTGTAATTCATCAATTTTCTAACATGGAAGAAACATTCTACGAATTTAAATATGATTAAAACACTTGCCTTGATTGGATTTCTGATTTTGGTGTTGGCTTGGTGAAGATTTCTGCAGATTTTTCCTTTCTCCAAGCTCTCCTCCAATGGTGGCTTGAGGTGGCTAGGGTTTTGATTTGGGAATTTTAGAAAACTCTCCTAATAACCTACGTAGCCTTCTAGGTTAATGTGGTTTGGTTAATGGGCTTAGTGGGTTTAATCCACATCAGATTTACATCTCTAATTTTCGTCACTTTTAATTCCTCAAAATGTAAAATTACCAAAATACCCTTTAAGTTGCCGGTATGGCCTAAAAATACCTCGGGACCCAAACTACACCCCCGGGTAGTGTTTTCTGACTATCTCGACCCTTCCGGACGCGTTGGCGCACTCAAAATGACCATACGATTTATAGATTTTAAATTCACTTTTATTATCAAAATATTACACCGTGACGCGGCGGTCCCACGCGTCTCAACAAAATTTCTAAAATGCCGTCTATCGATCTCACGACAAATTTTATAATACTAAATACATATATCAAAACATATATGCACATAATCAAATACCAACTCGCATCTCGTTAGTATTTATAACCCGGATTAATTTCCAATTAATACGCATTTAATTAATTAATCCCAAAAATAAATATAGTCAAAAGTACGGGGTATTACAGCTATAAAAAGAGTTTCAGACCTCTGTTTTGGACACCGAAAATTGCTAGTTTCTCCTCTCTCCGTCCTCTATACTTTGGCATTATCAAGTTACAAATTCAGAGTGTTCTCGATTTGATCAAATAGTACATAGTTTGAATCAAACAACTGTTCATACACTGCATTGTATCCTGAAGGCAGATTCTATAAAACCCATAGTGTACTCGCGGTTCTGGTTCTGTCTCAACCGGATTGGGAGAAATTTTGCCTAAAAGAAAGTGTTCCAAGAACGTGCCTTGCAGAAATTAAGTAATATATTTCGTTCTTTCCATAACAAAACTCCAACACTTGCGCAAGATAAAAGTGTTGGATGGAATGGGATTTTAAGTCCTGATTAATTATTTTGCTTAAGAATTTATAGGGGTGAAAATTCGTGTTTTTGGGTAAGGTTTTAGGCCTCCGCAACATGACATCGTGTTTTTTACTTGACAACACATAGAAGGCAGCCCAACTAACACAATTTCTTAAATTATATTCCAATTTAACAAAAATAGTCACGATAATCCGAATAAAAACACAATTGACACAAAACAAGATAACACGACTCATAATTTCGTAACAAACATGACACGACTTCGTGTTAAAAAGAACCGACACAAACATGCATATCGTGTCAATATCGGAACACCCCCAAGATTTTAGTTGTCTAAAACGATCTATTGAAGAGGTGGGATTATTTTATCCTGTTAGGATCAAATGAAATTAATCCTATCTCTTTTATCAGACGCATCAAACAGGCCTACTAATATTTTAGTTATGTGGATAGGGAGGATTTAACATTTAGCTCGCATGATAAATATAATTAATATTTTGTATAATATCTAAAAAATATTTGGTTCAAAAATGATATTATTGATCAAAATAGTGATCTTAAAATTTTAATTTCTTGTAGGTTCCAAATCAACATCGGGTGATCACTCCTGCTATCATGTTTCACTTCCAGAGCAATATTTTGTACAGGATAAAATATTGAACTATTTATCAGTTGTGAAAATAAATGGACATATTTTTGGGCAATTTACAATTAGATTTCTTGTTGACAATTTTTAAATATTTAAAGACAATTTACTATTAGGTCCACTTATTATATGTAATACCCCGTACTTTTAAAGGTATTTAAATTGCACGGTGGATGTAATTTGGCAATTTGAGGAATTATTGTGAATAGTAATTTTGGAATTAATGAGTGAAATTAAATAATTTTAATGTTATAAAGTGAATAGTAAATATTAGTTTTCGAGTGTCAGATTAATATTTACATGGATTATATTTTCTTACGAGACTAAGTATATGAGTGGATTCTTTTTAATTACATGTCGCAAGTTGGGTAAAGCGACAAAGGAAATATTTAAATTGAAAAAATACGCGTATTGAATGTGTTGGGTCAAAATAGTGAATTTTAGTTAAGTGACTCGGATGGAGATTTTGACTGCGCCATTGGGTTCGGAATGGCCGAGATAATCAAAATAGAGTACCCGGGGGTAGTATTTGGGTTCCCGGACATTTTTGGACTAGTAGGGACTCGTAAATGAGTACACGAGTCATTTAATAATTGGGTATATACCCAATTTCGGATTTCAAGAGGTCAGCCCTCATTTCCCCCAAATATCAGCCCTAAGAGAGAGAGAGAGAGAGAGAGAGAGAGAGAGAGAAGAGAGAAAGAAGAGAAGAAAGAAAAGAAGAGATTTCCGGTGAAAATTCGTGGGACTTGACTCGTGATCGTCGGATTTAATCCACGAGGCAAGTGTTTAACTTGCTTTATGATTTAGTGTGTCTAATTTCTCATATTGTAGTTGGTATAAAACTAAAGATTTTTGGATTGAAATTTCGTGGATCAAACGGATATAACTCGATTAATACCCAATTTGAGAAACTTGAAATTTATTGAAATTAATTGTTGAATATATGTTCTAGGATGATTAGAACCCTTTCTATATGTGTATTTTTGGTTGTTTGAGGTTGGTTGATGATGAGAGAGGAGATAAAAAGCTTTGAGGTGTTTTAATGGAGGTTTGGATTTTTGGAGAAGAAGGTGAATAGTGACCAGCGTCACTTCTGAACTGTTTCGGACAGGAATACAGCCGATTCAGCTCTCGGTCAAAATACAAAAGTTGTAGATCTTTTCGATACGGTCGCGTGGGCGCCGACCGCGTATTTTTCTGATTTTTTTTCGAATTGTTATGATTTTTATAAGATGGCAGTTCCGGGGTGAAATCACCAACTCGAAAATGCACTCGGATTTTGGAAAAATAAAAGCTAGAATTCTTTGGAGATAAATATTTGGGGTTCCTAAAAATAGTATGGAGACTTCTAAATATTTTTTTTAAGTAAGGTACGTATCTTGGGTTAGATGAAAGTAATCTCCAAGATTTACCCAAATAGGGGTGTTTGAGAGGAGTAACACTCGAGGTGATGTTTCGGTGAGCAAAATTTTATATAAGTAATTGTGCGCGTAGAAAACACACTTATATGCCAATTTTGGTTGAGTAAAATCTTATGAGGTGACTATGATGAAATTTAGGATACGGCTAAAGAGAATTGAGCAGTCATCCAATACGTCTATTTATGACAGTTATTATAGATGAGAGGAATGCCTATCGTTATTTATGGGACGAATAAATATATCGGTGTTGTTGGTATTGTCATCGTGCGGTGAGAAAAGCTCGGAAATAATATATTGAGGATTAGTCAAAATTGATAAATGCGTAGGATATTCGAGAGATAAATATACTACGTAGAAAATTTATTATACGGATTGTGCGCATGCCCGAATGTTATTATATACGTGGGTTAAATAATTACCTATAGGGAATTATGTATAGGTGAGAGAAATACCTATAATTATAATAAATTATTTAACCCACGTATATAATAACATTCGGGATGCGGACAATCCGTATAATAAATTTCTTACGTAGTATATTTATCTCTCGAATATCCTACGCATTTATCAATTTTGACTAATCCTCAATATATTATTTCCGAGCTTTTCTCACCGCACGATGACAATACCAACAACACCGATATATTTATTCGTTCCATAAATAACGATAGGCATTCCTCTCACCTATAATAATTGTCATAAATAGACGTATTGGATGACTGCTCAATTCTCTTTAGCCCGTATCCTAAATTTCATCCTAGTCACCTCATAGGATTTTACTCAACCAAAATTGGCATATAAGTGTGTTTTCTACGCGCACAATTACTTATATAAAATTTTGCTCACCGAAACATCACCTCGAGTGTTACTCCTCCCAAACACCCCTATTTGGGTAAATCTTGGAGTTTACTTTCATTTAACCCAAGATACGTACCTTACTTAAAAAAAATATTTAGAAGTCCCCATACGATTTTTAGGAACCCCAAATATTTATCTCCAAAGAATTCTAGCTTTTATTTTTCCAAAATCCGAGTGCATTTCCGAGTTGGTGATTTCACCCCCGGAACTGTCATCTTATAAAAATCATAACAATTCGAAGAAGAATCAGAAAAATACACGGTCAGCGCCCACACGACCGTATCGAAAAGATCTATAACTTTTGTGTTTTGACCGAGAGCTGAATCGGCTGTCTTCCTGTCCGAAACAGTTCAGAAGTGACGCTGGTCACTATTCACCTTCTTCTCCAAAAATCCAAACCTCCATTAAAACACCTCCAAGCTTTTTATCTCCTCTCTCATCATCAACCAACCTCAAACAACCAAAAATACACATATAGAAAGGGTTCTAATCATCCTAGAACCCATATTCAACAATTAATTTCAATAAATTTCAAGTTTCTCAAATTGGGTATTAATCGAGTTATATCCGTTTGATCCACGAAATTTCAATCCAAAAATCTTTAGTTTTATACCAACTACAATATGATAAATTAAACACACTAAATCATAAAGCAAGTTAAACAGTTGCCTCGTGGATTAAATCCGACGACCACGAGTCAAATCCCGCAAATTTTGACCGAAAATCTCTTATCTTCTTTCTCTCTTCTCTCTCTCTCTCTTAGGACTGATATTTGGGGAAAATGAGGGCTGACCTCTTGAAATCTGAAATTTGGTATATACCCAATTATTAAATGACTCGTGTACTCATTTACGAGTCCCTACTAGTCCAAAAATGTTCAGGAACCCAAATACTACCCCCGGGTACTCTATTTTGACTATCTCAGCCATTCCGAACCCAATGGCGCAGTCGAAATCTCCATCCGAGTCACTTAACTAAAATTCACTATTTTGACCCAACACGTTCAATACACGTATTATTTCAATTTAAAATATTTCATTTGTCGCTTTACCCAACTTGCGACATGTAATTAAAAATAATACACTCATATACTTAGTCTCGTAAGAAAATATAATCCATGTAAATATTAATCTGACACTCGAAAACTAATATTTACAATTCACTTTATAACATTAAAATTATTTAATTTCACTCATTAATTTCAAAATTACTATTCACAATAATTCCTCAAATTGCCAAATTACATCCACCGTGCAATTTAAATACCTTTAAAAGTACGGGATATTACATTATACCACTATTGTAAACCTCTACGATGAGAGATTAGTGGACCTAAGGGTGTGATTGCAAGTATGGAACATACGTGAAAAATAGTTCATTTGGATGAGAAGTTGAAAAATGTGTGGAAAAACACGAGTTTTGTATCATACTTTTTCTATTTTTCATGGAAATCAGTTCTTTGGTGGGTGTATAAGAAATATTTTTCACTAAAAATGATATTTGAGATGAAGCACTTGTAATGTAGATGAGTTTTGTTCTTACATGAAGTATTCACAATTAGGCGTGTCAATGGGTCGGACCTGGGCGCGGGTCCGACCCTGACTCGATCCGTATAATAGGGTCTGAGCATATTTTTTTGGACCAGAAAACCCGTTTATTAAACGGGTAGGGTTTGAATTTTATACATGACCCGGAGTCGAAGACCGACTCGAATTGTACATTATTATTTTTTAAATATATATACATATACTATAAATTTATATATATTTATAAATATATCTTATCAATATAACATGTAAGTAATATATATAATAATATATATTTATGTATATAATAAATATAAATAATATATGTTTTATTTATACTAATAATATTCTATAATACATTACAAAATATTTTAATTTAAGATTAAAAAATAAAGAAGGGGAATAATATAAAATAAATGTATATATTTGGCCAGACCCGGAGCCGAACCCGAGACCCGAACGGATCCGAGTCTGGATCCAATATTGTAGACCCGGATCCGGATCCGGATCCGAACCCGAACCCAAACCCGATGAAGACCCGATTACTCGGATCTGGATCTCTTTAAACTCGATTCGGCTCCGACCCATTGACAGGCCTATTCGCAATCAAGGTACTACAAAGGCAAAACACGAGTCAAGACAACTATTTTCCATGAAAAATTCCCCATGTCAATCACACACACAAAATTCATTTTAGTATTTAAAATTTGTTTGCGAGAGACCTAAGAGTAGTTTCCCTCATATTTTTCCAATCTTTTAAAAATTGAAATATTCTGTAAAAACGAATCCATGTTATATATATATATATATATATATATATATATATATATATATATATATATATATATATATATATATGTGTGTGTGTGTGTGTGTGTGTGTGTGTGTGTGTGTGTGTGCTGTTTTTCAAGGGTTGTTTGCGCTTTGGGTATTGTAATTATGTGTATTTTCAGTTTAAGGTTTAAAATTTTGCATGATGCATTGGGTGTTTATTTTCACTTTTTGTGAAACATTTTTTCCATAAAAACATCACAAAAAGTATGAAAATAGACATCCGAGTGCAAATCAACAAAACTTTATACCCCATACAAAAATTGCACATATAACTATAAGAACGAAAGTGTAAACCCTTAATTTAAATAAATGTTAATAGATGTGATACAGTTGCCCTCTTATGAAGCACAAGTACACTCCCCCGTCCAATTTCTAGAAACAGCGTTAGAGTTTATAATACCTCCGTTAATAGACTTTGTGTCGATAGCTTTTTATCAATAAAATATGGGTCATTTACGTTTGTTTATAATATTTTGTTCTTGGGTTATGTTTGTTTTCGTATTAGTTTGTTGGATGTTAAACTAACTGAAACCATTAGTTGAGGGACTTGAGTCATTTGGCCGTTAGCGGACATCCTTAACAATTGTTTTGCCAAAGATCTTTTTGGTTATATGTTCTGCTAAGGACAATTTTCCTTTATTAATATGCATTCCCACAAAGTCTAATTCACTCTGAAATAAATTCGTTTTCCTTTCGGAAACAACAATACCATGTTTGTCTAATTCTAAAATAATCTTTTTAATATGATCTACATGTTCTATCTCAGTCTTATTGGCTACAAGAATATCTATGTAAACAAGACAAAATTCTGAATTTGTAAATGACATCTTTGCCCTTGAAATTAAAGCATAAAATATTTAATATTTATAAAAGTTGTTTAATGAAAACTATTTAATGAAATTTTTTTAATATTAATAAAAAAAATGTTTAATATTAATTAAAACTATTTAGTAAAAAAGAATATTAAACCAAATAAAATGATTTTCAACAAAATATGTTATAAAGTATATTCATTTACAAAATATGTTTTATAATAATGTTTAAAACAGATTATAATGTTTAAAAAAAGTTAAAAACAAATATATATATATATATATATATATATTACAGTTTAAATATTTAGAAAAAAACAGTTAAAACATTTAGGGAAAAAACAGTTAAACCGTGTTTTTTTTACTAAAGAGTTAAATTATTTCCACCAAATAAAAAAAAAAAACTGATTTCCACCAAATAAAAAATGTTTTCCACCCAAAAAAATTATTTCCTGAAAATAAAAACGTTTTCCAGCAAAAAAGTAAAAAATAAAAATGATTTCAGTTAAAAGAATATATATTTCCAAAAAAAAAAACATTTCCCACCAATTAAAATGTATTTCAACCCAAACAATGTTCAAAAATTGTAAACAAAATTAAAATATATATATAAACAAAAAATTACTTAATATAAACAAAATTATATTTAAAAACTGTTTGTAATGTTTAAAAATTATTTTTAGTTAAAAAAAATTATTTATAAAATGAATAAAAAAAACGGTTTAAAAATTGTTTAAACAGTTGTTAAAAATTGTTAAAAAATTATTTAATATCTGTAAAAACTCTTCAATATTGTTAAAAATTGTAAAAACTTTTCAATCTTGCAAAAAAATATTTTTCGCCAATTAAAATGATTTTCAAAAAAATTAGCTAGTTGTTTTAAAAAGGTCTATGTTTTTTTTTTTAAATTAGCTAGTTGTTTTAAAAAGAATTATTTATTCAAATAAAATTGTCTTTCAATTGTATATATATATAAGTTTTTTAGATAAAAAAACTGTTTATAAAATGATTTAAAAATAAATAACTGTTTAAAAAAAATTCCAACAAAAGAATTGATTATAAATTTCAGCAACAAAAAAAATTGAGTTTCAACAAAAGAAAATTTGTTCAGTAAAAAAAATTAAAAAAAAAACTCCAGAAAATCCTAGGTCCAGAAAAAAACCTCCAGGCAGAAAATCTGTCAAAATCCGAACCTGCAGAAAATCCAAACGCCCAGACCTCCGATTCAAACGATCAAACCTCCGGCCAGAAAATCCAAAAAAAAAAAACTCCAGCTGCAAAAAACCTACAAAAAATTCAAACCTCCGGCCAAAAAAAATCAAAACTCAAACCTCCAGAAAAAATATTCCAGACATGAATCGAACAAAAACTCAAACCTTCAAAAATTCCAACCATGAAACAAAGCCAACCTCCGGCCAAAAAGATCATAATTTAAACCCCCCAACAAAATGATTTTTTCAAAAAACTCTTCCGGACGTGTTCAAAAAAGAAAAGAAAAAAGGATTCCGGCCATGATTCCGAACAAAATAATCCTCCGAACAATAGAAAAAATATATTTTTTCAAAAAATCTTCTTAACAAAAGCTCCGGCCTTGTTCATATTGTTAGACGACTGGCAATTGAGAGAGAGAGGGGGGGGGGTATTGGGTCATTGAGGATTTGAGGGTATTTTGGGTAGTTAACGAAAATGGTACCGTTGTTTAACGGATGTCAACTTAAACCGTCAAATTCATACCCAACGAACTAATACGAAAACAAACGTACACCAAAAACAAAATATGATAAACAAATGTACCCCAAACAGTAAATGACCCATAAAATATCTATTCTTGTGTCAAAATAATAGTATTTCCTAATATAATGCTAGTGATATATTTGGACAAACAATATAAAATATACACACATAGATGCTGACAAAAAAATTGTTTTAATGTTTGAAAAAACAGAAGGGTTGGAATGTTAAAGGTGAACATATTGCAATATGCCCCTGTATTGCACCTATATTGGTGTTGGAACACGGACTAAAACTTTTTAACACGCAATACTTTTTCTCCGGCATGTTCATTAGGAGGAAAGAACCCAACCGCTGGAAACTTCACACAATCAGTTAGCGTTATAAATTCACTATATGGACCAGCTGGGTATTGCATAAAAAAAATTACACTATTATTCACTTGCACTAGCTAGGTCCACATGTCTTTAAAGTGACATGCAAAAACGTAAAATAAAAAAGAAATAATAATAATTAAACAAGATTGATCTATTAGTCACTTGCACCAGCAGGACCAACAAGGACTCCCTGTGCAGAACCTTCCTTTCTGCTACTATCATCATCCTTCACCTCATCACCTTTTCTAATCCTGATTTTGTATTTTGTCTCCAAGTCTGCAATTTCCCTTTTCTTCTTCGCCAGGGCCTCATTAAGACGAGCAATTACCTCCTCGAGCCCCTCCTTATTGCGTTGAACTGCTGGCATTACCTCCTTGATGGTTCTCTCCACCAGCACACCGCCAATCATGCGGTAGCACCTCCTAGACGGATCGAGTGGTTTTATTGCATTGATTACCAACATGTGCTCACTCGCTTCCATCTCTAGTTCTGTAATTTTTGAGTAGATCTGGTTTACTTCAGCCCTCATGGCGCCATATAAGTTGGCCACTGCTTGCTCATTCACTGGTTCACCTTCCGCTTTCCCAGCCATGATACTGTTTTAAAATGCAAGCATGCAACAATAAACACGCCGACTGTATAACTAGAAAAATCAATACCCTAATAGACATGTCAAGACCATACTTATTATAAAATATAGTTCAAGGTGCACAGAGGTGCCATTGCAAATTCGCAATAAAGAAAAGCTTGAGAGCGAAGGCCCGTTAAAAACCTTGTTGACGAACCACAAGCAAGAGTGATTTTTTTCAAGCATGAAACATTAAGGAAGTTAGATGGAGCTCGAAACTATCACCTGAATCGGTCAAACGTCATCACCTCCTTAGATATGATTTATGAAGATAACATGAGATATCACTTCCTTCTTGGTTAAGGTTTATGAAGATCTCGTGAGATATCAACGGAAAATATATACATAGCAGGTATTGGGGCTACGGTAGGTTACGTTGTACGCCCAGAATTTTGGTGATTAATCTTTACATATTCCATAGTGATCGGAATTATGAAGTTGTGCTTTGAAGTCTCTACAGAGAGAGATGACCAACATTGGTAATCTTAAATCACCTGTCCAAGTCTTTTTAGTTTGCTTCCCACTCTACCAGCTATTTTAAAAAAAACATGTTTTTGAACGCGAACTTTGAATTGATCGAGGGATTGATGACGGTCGCATTGAAGAACAAGTTATATACTAAGGTTTTTGAAACAATGAAATCCATAATTAGTTTAATCAAAGTGGTAACATTAGTGTAGATGTGGTAGAGTGGAAGGTGGGAAGGGAGGAGAGAGGGGCCTACATGCATTGGGTGTGATGTGGGTGGTTGTGTGTGTGTGTTATTTATTTCCTATTTTGTGTGTTCCTGTAACTAGGCGTGGAAATTGAGGTTGTCGTGTCATAATCGAGTTATGTTACTTTCGGTCCGAGTACTAGTTTCATTTCAAGTCAACATTTCGTGTCATTATTGGGTTGTTTAGGTAACATGTCTAAAATTTCCAACCCTACCTGTACTTTCAAAATAGTTAGTGTAATAGTCAAACTGTAAGGTTTACAAACTGAGCATTTAACTCTTTTGTTATTCTTTACCTCGTGAATTGTCATTCTGAGGTTCTGAAAGCGATGAAAGATATTTGGCAGGCTCAGGGGTCTTGAATCTATGTCAAATGTCGGCCGCCTAAGGCCCGAAATTTTTAAGGGACAAGCCCAAAAAAATTTATGTCCTACAAAATTAGGTTACTCACTTGAAATGAATCAAAAAAAAAAAATAACTTGTATTAAATAGGCCTAAAAAAGTTATAAAGCAATTCAAACAGGCCCCAAAAAATAGATTGACTCACTTCAAAAAGGCCCGAATAAATTACACATTATATGGGCTTATTTTAATTCACATACAATAAGCCCAAATACACAACAAACCCATCTCACCCTTCCCATTTCCTTGACTATTGGATTTAGAGCTAAGTTAATAAACCCATCATTCTCACAACCACACACGTAAACTCCCATATCTCTCCCTCGCTTTAATTGCGTAGTCATTCAAAAATTCCTAAGTTGATCTTCTCGACAACAATATATATAGATAGAGAGAGAGTAAATACAAAATACAAGCCCATGTGTTTGGTTTTGATTTTCCAAAGAACAAGACACCCATCTCTGTTGGTACAACTTTTTGAAAACAGTTCGCAAATCTTAGGGTTCAAAATAACTTGGTAACGGATTTTTCTGATGAATAATAAAAGGTGTACCTTCAAAATTCTGCAAAAGGGGGCGAACTCACATATAGATGGTGCATAAAAATAAAAAATAAAGACAAGGACCAAACCAAAAACTTAAGATCGTGAGGCAAGCAACCCAAAAAATCTAGAAAACAGCACACGTTCTGAGGATACAATTCACAAGTTCAAAAGAACAAGAAAATCAAAACAATGTAGCTGAATCACCACAGAGGCGCCTCAACCCCTCAAAACACCTATTTCTTTCCCTTCTTTCGAATCTCCCTTCTGCCCACCAGCCATCCCCTAAACTATCGACACCGGCATGACCCACAGGTACTGAACAAGCCTTTATAAGAATGAACGCACAGCACCCTCCTGGAGCAACATATAGTAAAATATAATAAATCTCCATTAATTCTCTCTAAACTCTCTAAAACACAATGAAATAACAAATCTCCATTAATTATCTCTCTAAACTCTCTCTAAAACATAATGATGATAATGAAAACTAAACAACTAGGGATCGGATCCTTTTATAAGCACGAGGACCCAAAAGACTAATAAATCCTAAACAAAATAATAAATGAATTAAAGAAATGAATAACTTGTGAAAACCGGCCCCATTCGGGGCGAATATGCTCCTATGTCACTCTCCCTCCACAAAGCATATCCATATCCTCCTGAAAATGGTCATAGAAGTCGTGGTCTTCATGTTGCAATGTAAGCCTCAGTAATCCACGTATCATCATTCCTACGGCGTCCCAACCAACGAATCAGACAACAAACAAGGGGGCTCGTAGATGTCGTAGTCGTCTCCGAGTCCAAAATACCCTCCCCAAAGAGGGGAATCGGGGGAATATGTTAACCTCGAAACGCAGTCAAATCCACCACATTAAATGTGAAATTTGTCCTGATATGCAGGAAAATGACCAAATTGGCATATTTGTAACTTGGTGGCCTTGCCCACCCGCCGCTCGCACCGAATATACACAAGATACACCATACAAAGATTTCCTGAAAAACAAGAGACCGGCGATGAGAATCCGTCTGCTCCTTGTAGGAAGCATACATACGATGTAAGCGTGTCCGCAAGCTGTCATGAATGGATAGCATCTTGACAGCAAAATCAGCAACTGTCGGGCTCACTGTCATAGTAGGGGGAGTCTCAACAAGGTCTACGGGCAATAAAGGAGAAGACCCAAGAACAATCTGAAGTCTTAGGTGACTCACCAGCTAAGCACCATAAAAGATCACCCAAACTCCGATTGACCATCTCAATCTGACCATCCAGTGAGGGTGGAAGGATGTGGAAAATTCAAGCGTGCATCGCAACAATTTCCAAAGAGTCCGCCAAAAGTGCCCCGTAAAATGAACATCTTTATCAAACGTAATACCGAGTAAACGACCAATCTCGCGAAAGTGGAGTGTGGCAATATGTGAAGCATCTGAAGTCCACGAACACGCAATAAAATGGGCCATCTTAGAAAATCTATCAACTACCACAAACACAAAATCATGCCCATTGGCCGTCTTGGGTAACCCAAGAACAAAGTCCATAGGAACATCTAGCCACGATTGATCAGAGATGGATGTAGGGGTGTATACAAACCAGCATTAGTATGTCGACCCTTTGTCGTATGACAAGTATAACAATGCTAAACATGGTTGTTAATCTCCCGCCTTCATGGCAGGCCAATAGAATGCTCACCCAGAATAAGGTACGAGTGACACCTAACTGGCCAGCTAGGCCCCCTCAAGAAAGAAGCAGGAATGCACAGCGCCATGCCACGATACAAATACTCATCCTGCAACCAGTAATCACCCTAAACACCAATCTGACATGTACATGCCTCCAGAATAGGCCGTGTCTGTTGCATATAAATCACGAATCTCAGAAAAAATTAAAAATTGACCCTTGAATGGTGACTAGCATATGTGATCTCCGACTCGAGTCATCTGCAATCAGGTTTTTCCTATCTGCTTTGTACTGTAAGTGGAAGATAAACTGCTACAAGAAACTACTCCATTTGGCGTGTCAATCGCTAATCTTCTTCTGTAAGTTCATGAAACGGAGGGTCTCGTGATCCGATTTAATGAGAAACTCCCGATTAATTAAATAGGGCTGCCAATGCTTGACATCTGCGCCACTGCATAAAACTCCAAATTAGGGATGACAATTTAACCCAACCCGTAGGAGCCCCGCCCCGTCCCAACCCTAACGGTGCGGGTTTTTAAACCCGTGAATGAACGGGTACGGGTTTTAAAAAAAATCCGTTTATTAAATGGAGCGGGTTAGGAGTCAAGTTAAATAAAACCGCCTTTCCCGACCCGACTCGTTTAACTTATGCCTACGTAATTACCCTTTATATGTATGTTAATTATAATTAAACCATATATCTATACATACACACACACACACACTAAAAAACCCTTTATTTGTATGTTAATTTTATAAAAGATCCATGCAGAAACATGGATTGACAATTGGGGATTGTCTCACATATCGAAATACGAACCATTAGGAGTGCACATGGATCGGTTCGGTCCCACTACGAAACCAGAACCAAAATCGAAATTGATCGGTTCTGTGGTTTTAGAACCAGAACCGAAATTGGTCGGTCCCGAACTGAACCATCGGTTCTCCGTTTGGTTCGGGTTCGTTCACGATTCTGGTTCGCGGTTCTGGTGGTGGTTCGTGGTTCTGGTTCGCTGTTCTTGTTAATGATTTTGGTTTGAGGGTTGGTTAATGGTTTTGGTTAATGGCTATGGTTAACGGTTATGGTTAATGGTTCAGGTCCGCGGGTTGGTTCTTGGGGTCGGTTCTTTAGTTCGATCTAGGCCACTCCCGAATAGCCTGAACCTTTTCGTTGTCAGCACGCACTCCTTCCCTTGAGACTATATACCATACGAAGAAAACCTCTGGCACTATATTGGAACATTTCACCAGCTGGAGATAAAAAATCTCATGCCGAAGACCTGCCTGACATGGTCAATATGCTTCTGTGGAGCGATTGGTATATCAAAATATCATCGAAATACATTACAACAAACATACCCAAGAAGGGATGGAGGATTTGTGTCATCACACGCATAAATGCGAACAGAGCATTGGACAACCCGAAAAGCATGACAGTTCACTCGAACAATCCGTCCTACGTCTTGAAGGCGGTATTTCACTCATCACCGGTGTCATGTGAATCTGATGATACCCGCTCTTCAAATCCAACTTGGAGAACATTGTGGCTCCATGAAGCTAATCAATCATATCCTCCAACCTCGAAATGGGGAAACTGTACCTGATTGTGATTTTATTCACATCGCGATTGCCTACAAATTCGCCAAAAAAATGTTTTATAACAAGTAAACAAACTTTTTTTTAAAATAAAAAACTATACCATTTTTTTTTTGGGACTTTTCAACTTTTTTGAATTTTTTAAATATATGCCAATTAATTTTTTTAATCCGAAGTAATGAAGAGTTAATAGATTAGGGGTGTATTGCAAATTTTAATAGAAGTGGTAGTAGTCTATTACAAAACTAGTTATAAAAGTGGGAAAAAAACTCAAAATATCAACAATTACTGTTAACTAATTATTTAGATGAGTTAAAAAAATTGTGCTGTAAATTTGTAAAATATTGAGTATTTATTACAAAACAGATCATAAAAGTGTGGAGAAACTCAAAATTTATAAGATAGTAAGTACCTATGGCAAAACTGATCGCAAATATTAATTGACACAAGCTTGCGAAATGATGTCATTTAAACCCCTCCAAGACAAGGAACATAATGAGAAGAGAATTACCGGATACAAATGGATGGATATTTTTGTGCACGAAGAAAGAAGAAAAATAATAAGATTGAGCGAGAGAAAGAGATAAATGAGGAACATATATGTGGATATTTTCGTAATTTGAACTCATTACAAAAAAACCTTCTATATTTTCGTTAGTTTTTTTTTTTTTTTTTTTACAGAAGTTGACGGAAGGAGCATTTTAAAACGTTTCAATACTTGAAATTGAATCTAAGATTAAAAAAAAAAGTTTAGGGGTCATAAGTGTAATTTAATTTAAATATTTAACCAAAATAAAAAGGATTATTCATTATTGTTACTATTATTGTTAATTCGTTAGCCACCCTAACCAAAACCCTCAAATGGTCTCATCCACCCCGCTAAATAATATGGTATTGTCATACACAATTGAGCCTCCTTTGTAAACCTATCATAAAACCTTCAGAAAGAGATCACGAACATATCTTGCAATAAGTTTACCCGGAGTGTCCATAAATAAAACAAAGAGGAACGGCTATAAGGGGATCTCTCCTTGCTGAAAGCCTGGAGTTATTAATAGAAACCCTTAGAGGTACCATTCAACGGATCCACAAATGATCCATATAGTACCCATTTTTAGATAAAATATACCAATTGGGGGAAAACAACAATTAGGCCTTTTCTTTTGGCCAATATCAAAAGTATTATTTCACTTCTGCGCATTTGATATTATTGAGGATACTGGCCTTCCAAATTACCTCTCACTCCGTATATTTTTTTAATGAAAAATTTCTAAGTTCTAAAAATCTCTAGGCGGGTCAATGAGAGGTCGTCTAGCCGCCGAGGAATGAGGTAATTATCAATGTTCGAAATTGCGTTTGAGGCCATAACATCAAGGCGAGGCTTTGAGAGCATTTGAGGCTTTGAGGATTTTTAAAACCACAACCTCAAATTGATTGATATAGCGGTAGCCTCAAGGCTTTCAGTCCATTTGAGGCATAAGTCTCAAATATATGTTGCATCCCTAATTTTTCAACATTAAAATAAAAAAATCACCCCAATTTTTAAAACCGTCTCTCATGCAAACTTTGTGGAGCTTATTTCCTCCGATTTAGTAAGCATCACTTCAATTTGTTCACTGAACAAGCCTTTTGTTTCACTTAACAAGCCTTCGATTTATTTACACACTGTCCTTTATTTACTAACCTTTAATGTAAAATTTATATCGAGTCATATATATACACATACCCGTTCCTGAACCCCATGCACCACTCGAAACTTTGGCGCCCCAAACCAAAAATCCTGAATCCGCCACTGTTTCTAGTGTTATCGCCTAAAACTGTTATGTTGATTTGATCTTCGCTAAAGTATCTCAAACAATAATATATAAAGAGATGAAAATGAATGAAATACTTATCTAGGACTCGGTATAAAGAGAGATGAGAGAAACGGAATTAAACCAGATTTACGTGGTTCGGCCCGGGGTGATGCTTACGTCCACATGTGCAAGTGTAGATAGTATTGATTTAGTAGAATGAGATTGTGCAATCTCAAAAAAGTTATCCCTTCCGGCTTATTCCCTGCTTCCCCAAATATGGGCATGGGAGTATTTGTTTATGGATAATAACAACTAATCCATTAGAGTGTGTCAAGGGTCTTGTCTTTATAAAATAAACAAGTACCCACTTTACATGGTAGTGGATGAATAATTATAAAGTTAGTATGGGCAAACCTGGATGGAGGAATGTCTGTTTCTAGTGCGTGGGTGCATTGCTGACATCATCCCACTACCTGACTCATTGGTAGTGGTCGAATAATGGTAAGTACGTTGTCTGAGATACTAGGGCCGATCAGAATGTCTAAGGTCGACCCTGCTCGTACCTGAACCAATCTCATTGCTACATGAGCCGACCTCATTTTGGTAGAGAATGAATTAAGTTGTCCTCCTCTTAATCCAATTGGAGAGTACACACCACTTAGCATAGGCATGCACCATATCCTCGGGGAAGTAACGAACTAAAATGGTCGGGTAAATTGAAGGCCCCACCAAACCGAAGAGATAAGAGCAAATACTACAAGTTCTACAAAGATCACGACCACAATACTAACAATTGCTTAGTCCTGAAAAACGAGATTGAAGCCTTGATCAGACAAGGCAAATTGGCGAAGTACGTGGACAAAAAGGTGACCGACGAGACATAGGGGACGAGCACAAACTCAAACGGCGATCTAAATCCCCTTGCGAAAGGGGGAACGAGAAAAAAACGCGATCGAAACGAGGACCCGGAAGATGAATGTGATCCGGATTTGCCCAAGAAACCCAAAGAGCCGGTACAACGATTTCTTTGGGTTGACGCCGATGGCGGAGATGTACCCGCTGAGAGAAAATCCAACCTCAATATGGCGAGGCTTGTGCTCATATCATAGGTCAATTTGGTCGTTGCTGAGGACATTAGTCCTCAAAAGGTAAATAAAGATCGTCTCATTGTTGAATTTTCAAAAGATGATTTGTCGAGAGTTTTCTATCCCCACGATGATCCTCTAATCGTCACTATAACGGTGCACTAAAGCAAAGTAGCAAGAATTATGATTGATAATGGCAGCTTTGCAGATGTATTATTCCACAATTGCTTCAGGAAACTGAGGATAAAAAAACTATACACTACAGGCGTATCACAGACCTCTTATCGACTTTTCAGGGAAGAAGGCGAACCTTTGGGAACAATCGAACTAGAGGTTGACGTCGACACAGGGCCTACCTGTCGAACAAAAAGGATACGTTTCTTCGTCCTTGACAAGAACGTCTATTCGGCCTACAACATCATCTTGGCAGGGTCGGACTAAAAAAATTCGAAGTTGTACCATCTACTGTTCCATCAATGCCTAAAGTTCCCAACAAACTATGGGGTCGATGGGTAAAAGGAAATCAAGTGGAGGCTTGCGAATGCTATTATACCTCAGCCGAGCAAGAGGAACGGAAGAAGTTGACAAGCACTTATCAGATCGAGTGGATCCTCCAGACGAAGATAAACTGGTCAAAGGAGAGGTCATTGAAAAAATTGAACTAGTGATTCTAAATGACGAGCATCCCGAGAAGACAACACAGATCATTTCATCATCGGACCTAACCCTTAAGAAATAATTGGCAGACTTTTTGAGACAAAGAATGAATGTATTCGTCTGGAGTCACGAGGACATGCCGTGTATATATCCAACATTCCTTTGCTATGAGCTCAGTATCCTAAAGGACGCAAAATCCATCAAGCATAAGCGACGAGTGCTCAACCCAAAGAAGAATTTGGCCATTCAAGAGGAGGTCGAGAAATTAGTAAACGCAGACTTCATTGAGGATGCTAGATACCCGGAGTGGCTCTCGAACGTAGTCATGGTAAAAAAGAACGACAAATGACGCATGTGTGTCGATTTTACCGACCTCAACAAATCTTGCCCCAAAGATCATTATCCCACTGCCTAGGATTGATCAGCTAGTCGACGCTACTGCAGGACATGAGTTACATGGATGGCTTATTCAGGGTATAACCAAATCAAGATAAAGCCCGAAGACATGGAGAAAACTTCATTCATCACTGGCCAGGGAACATACTCCTACAACGTAATGTCGTTTGGGCTGAAGATGCAAGAGCCACCTACTAGAGGCCGGTGAACAAAGTCTTTGAGGAACAGATCGGCAAAACTATGGAGGTATACGTAGACGCCAGCTGACAGAGTAAAAGAGCAACCGATCACATCGGTGACCTCAGTAGGACATTTGATCAACTGGAGAAGTACCAATGAAGCTAAATCCGGCAAAATGTGTCTTCGGAGTGAATGTAAGTTCGTCGACTTCATAGTCAATCAGGGGGGCATAAAGGGTAAACCGGATAAGATTCAAGAATTGATCAGCATGCACCCACCTACAAGTAAGAAAGATATCTAAAGATTAAAAGGACGAATAGCCGCATTAAATCGGTTCGTATCAAGAGCTACCGACAAATGTCTCCCGTTCCTCAAAATAATTAGAAAAACATTTGAGTGGACCGACGAATGCCATAAAGCTTTTTTGGAACTAAAAAATGAGCCTACGGAGTGAAGGAATGCCATAAGATCCTAGCATTGATCAACATGCAAACCACCTGTAAGCAAGAAAGATATCCACATATTAACATGACGAGTAACCGCACTAAAGTGGTTCATATCAAGAGCTAACGATGAATGTCTCTCGTTCTTCAAAATACTTAAAAAAACGTTTGAGTGGACCAAGGAATGTGATAAAGCTTTTTTGGAGTGAAAAAAATACCTAGGGCCAGCGCCTCTGCTATTAAGGCCAATCCTAGGTGAAAAACTTTATTTATACTTGGTAGTGTCAGAATCTGCAATGAGCTCGGCATTGGTCTGACAAGATGGAGTATAAAAAACTGTATATTATACCAAGGCATACCGAGGAGCCAAAATTCGGTACCCTAAGCGGGAGAAGTTGGCGTTGGCCTTAATTGAAACTTCTCGAAAATGAAACCTCACTTTCAAGCTCGTGAAATTGTGGCATATACAGACCTTCCTCTACTTCAAGCAGTTCATAAACTTGAGAAATCGAGCAGAATGATGGCTTTAGTCGTGGAACTTGGAGAGTACGACATCACGTATGAGCCCTGAACATCAATTAAGGGTCAGGTTCTAGCAGAATTTACATACGAAGAGAAAAGAGCCGAGCAGACTTCTTCGGAAGAGAGCTCAATAGTAAAAACAACCGAGCAGACTTCTTCGAAAGGGATCTCAGCAGGAAAATCAGATCGGAGATAGACCGGAGTCAACAGTTTGACAAGATGTAAGTGCCCACAAGACGGAGCAAATGATAAAATTGTTTAAGAATGGATCTTTAGTTAAAGAAGATTTTGGAGAAGAACCTCCTAGTTATTTGTAGATGGTTTGTTATGCGCCAACACCTGGTTTGATCATCAATACACCCGACAGTCCCGGTGGAATTCCTAAACTAATTAGAGGACACCTGGATTCATTCTCTACCCAAATGATGTCGCCTCACGTAGCAATGAGATTGGCTCAGGTACGAGCAGGGTCGGCCTTAGACATTCTGATCGGCCCTAGTATCTCAGACAACATAGTTACCATTATTTAACCACTACCAATGAATCAGGTAGTGGGATGATATCAACAATGCAGCCACGCACTAAAAACAAACATTCCCCCGTCCAGGTTTGCCCATACTAATTTTATAATTATTCATCCAATACCATGTAAAGTGGGTACTTGTGTATTTTATAATGACAAGACCCTGACACACTCTAATGGATTAGTTGTGATTGTCCATAAACAAATACTCCCATGCCCATACTTAAGGAAACAAGGAGTAAGCCGGAAGGGATAACTTTTTTGGGATTACACAATCTCATTCTACTAAATCAATACTATCTACACTTGCACATGTGGACGTAAGCATCACCTCGGACCGAACCACGTAAATCTGGTCTAATTCCGTTTCTCTCCTCTCTCTATACCGAATCCGAGATAAGTATTTCATTCATTTTCATCTCTTTATATATTATTGTTTGCGATACTTTAGCTAAGATCAAATCAATATAACAGTTTTAGGCGATAACACTAGAGACAGTGGCGGATTCAGGATTTTTGGTTTGGGGGAGTCAAATTTCAAGTGGTGCCTGGGGTTCAGGGACGGGAGCCCCCGAGGCGATTTTTGGGGGGTTAATTCGAGTTTTATACAAATTTTTGGTATTAAGTTTTTTACTTATTACGTTTTTTACTAGGTACAGTTATAACATTAGCCCTAAATTAATATTATTTCAATTTGCTAACATTTGTTAAGTCTTAAGATATTTACATTAGCCCTAAATTAAATTAAACTAACATCAAATAACATTTAACATAACAACAAACAAAATAACAAATAAACAAGGTTAAATTAAACTAACAAAATAAATAACAAATAAACAAGGCTACATTAAACTAACAAAAAAAATAACAAATAAACAAGGTTAAATTAACTCTTAACTCTAAAACATTAAACATTAAACATTAACTAGCAAATAAACTGACTGATAAACTAATGAAGAAACATTAACTAACAAAGAAACATTAACTAACAACAAAATATTTAAAAAAAAAACTAATGGATAAACACATTAACTAACAAAGAAAGTATTAGATAAATTAATTAACTAGCAAAGAAACATTAATTAAGTACTAACAAAGAAACTAACAAATAACATTAACAGTTAAAACATATACCTCATATGGTTTATGCTCTGTGTTGTGCGGCTATTGTTGGGAGAGGGGCGACGAAAAGGTCGGCAGTACTCGCAATCCGACGGATAGGTTGGCAGCAGGGAAAGAAGAGGGTAAAGTCGACGGCTGGGTTGCGATTCCGGACGAGGGAAGTGGGAGGCAGCCAAGAGAAAGAAAATGAATGAAAAGAGATGCGGCGTGGGGGTTGGTTGAAAAGAAAAGCGTGTGTTGGGTATTTAATTTTCAAACTATTTACTTTATTTTACCCCAAACTTGTGAAAACTTCATTAACTATTCCATTTTTTTATATTTTGGGACTTTTGAACATTTTTTTATTTTTTTTAATATATGCCAATTAATTTTTTTTAAACCTAAAAAATGGAGAGTTAATAGATTGGGGGTGTATCACAAATTTTAATAGAAGTGCGGGTTTATTACATAAAAGCGGAGGAAAAACTCAAAATGTCGACAATAATTACTATTAACTAACTATTGAGAAATGGAGAGTTAATGTGTCTTGTAAATCTATTACGAAACAGATCATAAAAGTGGGAGAAACACAAAATTTGTAAAAAAGTGGGCATATATTGCGAAACTGATCACAAACATTTACACACGCTTGCGCAATGATGTCGTTTAAACCCCTCCAAAACAAGGAACGTAAAGAGCAAACTTTAGATTGGCAAAGCTCTCAATGCAAAAAATATTTTCTATCAAAAACACATCCTACAATCCAAAAGGACAAATGCCGAGATGGGACTTCCAATCACATTGTGCTCACATCTCCATTAAAAATCCTAAAACTCGAAAGCCGACAGTAGTCTAAAGTCACTTACTCTTGAAAGTTTTAGCGTGATGTCCAATAACTTATGCGGTTTAGAATTCGGTCGCTCCCCTTTAAAACTACTTAGGATATGGTCCATGGGGAATAACAATATGACAGTTTAATAATACAAAATGCCTATCAAGTACAACATTATCACATTATTTCTCAAATATAGCAATGTAATAGTTTTATATTACAAAATCAGTGTCAAATTATGAAAAATAACTAAATTTTTCCAAAGTGTGTAACATCTTTTGGAGGAGTTTTGTTGGTTAAAACATTAGCCCTATTTTTAGGCCCCTGCAGCAGTTCAAACAAAACAATTTAGCTAAATTGAACCCAATGCAAGTTTAGACGAAAACCATGTTACCGTGACAAGTTATTAACAATATTTATTGATTTGGGTTAATATAACCCAATGGGCAATTTTTGGTTAATGAGGGTGAGCAAAATAAAAAAATACAAAACAAATACAAACACGAGCAAAACAAGATATGAAAAAAAAAAACTACCCAACTCATAGTCGACGTTCAAAAGAGAGTACCGTTTAGAGAGAATCCGGCGATAGTTTGGGTTTGGGGACACTTGGGTTGAGCTCTTTGGCCGCCGTTGATTCAAAGGTTCTTGATGGTTTTGGTTAGGGTGGCTAACGAATTAATAATAATAGTAACAATAATGAATAATACTTTCTATTTTGGTTTAATATTTAGAGTAAATTACACCTATGACCCCTATTGAAATGTTTTAAAATACTCCTTCTGTCAACTTCCGTAAAAAAAACTAACGAAAATATAAAAGGGGATTTTGTAATGAGTTCAAATGACAAAAATATCCATATATATGTTCCTCATTTATCTCTTTCTCTCACTCAATCTTATTATTTTCCTTCTTTCTTCATGCACAAAAATATCCATCCATTTGTATCCGGTAATTCTCTTCTCATTATGTTCCTTGATTTGGAGGGGTTTAACTGACATCGTTTCGCAAGCTTGTGTCAAAAAATATTTGCGATCATTTTTGCCATAGGTACTTGCTATCTTATAAATTTTGAGTTTCTCCACACGTTTATGATTTGTTTTGTGATAAATTTTTGTTAACTCTTCATCTAAATAATTAGTTAATAGTATTTGTTGTTGATAATTGGAGTTTTTTTCCCACTTTTACAACCAGTTTTGTAATAGACTACTACCACTTCTATTAAAATTTGCAATACACACCCCCCAATCTATTAACTCTTCATTTCTTTGGATTAAAAAAATTAATCGGCATATATTTAAAAAATTCAAAAAGGTTGAAAAGTCCAAAAATATAAAAATTAAAAATGGAATAGTTTTTTATGTTAAAAAAAAGTTCGTTTACTTATTATAAAACATTTTTTTTATTTTTGTAAAATAAAACACTTTATACTATATAAAACAATTAACATTTTATTCAATTTTGAAACATTTTTAATCTTTTTTCGACTATTAAAAAAGGTTTACAATTTATTTTTTATTTAGAAAAAATTAAATTTTATTATTTAAATTTTTATTAAAAAATTGTTTTTAAGCAATAAAAAAACTATTTTTTTAAAGAATGTCTTAAACTTTTTTAAAAATAAAAACTCTTTCAAAAAATTTAAAAAAAAACGTAAATATTTTATAGGAAATAGAAATAATATAGTATTTTTGGCTGAATTATCTAACCAGGAATAGTTGTCAAATCGCGAATCGTATCGTGAATCGTTTACCTCCTGAATCGCGAATCGTGAATCGAATCGATCGAATTGGAACCAAATGATAAAAACGTAGTAAAACATACATAAATGGGATTTAATACTATAGAATTGGTAATTGTAACACCCCGTATTTTTGTGCATTTAATATTAAATTAATTCGGGAATTTTAAATTACTTGTGTGTTGTAATTCCGATTGAATTAATTATGGCAATATATATATTTAAATATTAATCGGGGAGTGAATGGTTAATGTTTAGAAAAATTTATTTACTAAGTGAATAGTAATAATTTAATTACGTCATTTCAGGTATTAATGATGGGGTATGCACTTATCCCAGCCGGGAGTCGTTATAGACTAAATTGGGTGTGAGATAAGGATTTTTATAAATTGATTCGGATGCCAATTCTGAGTGCGCGGTTGTATCCGGAGGGGTCGAGATAGTCATAAAAGAGTACCCGGGGGTAGTAATTGGGTCTCGGGGAATTTTTGGGCATAACCGGGCCACACGGGGTGATTTGGGCCATTTTAATTAAGCCCACTAGACTAAAAACGGGATGAAGGGTTTTTAACTTAATTGGGAGATTAAGGAATGACAGCCAACATAACTCTAAACCTAGGGTTTGAGAGGAGATTTGGGGAAAAGCAAATCAAGAGCAAATTGGAGGTCATTGGAGCCAAGTTAAGGGACATCAACGGATCAAACCCTACGAGTAATTCCAGACAAGTGGTTAACTGTTTTTACTCCTAAATTGTGATATCCAATTCATATTTTAGTGGTGTGTATACTAAAATTCGTTTTGGGGATAAACGGGTACAAAAATGGGGTTTTTATTTATGGAACACTTGAATGAGATTCAAAGTAAGATTTAGATGGGTGATAGATCTTTGAGTATGTATGTATGATTTGAATGAGAAATCCATAACGAAAAGGGGTGGAAATTGAATCTGAAATTTGAGATTTGTAAAATAGATAATAAAAAAATTTATGGAGAAAGACCCATTTCGAAAAGTAGATACAAGTGGAGAAATTGATTATCTTAAGGTCTCTATGATGTGTTGGATATGTAATAACCATATTTCTGTGGTGGGATGATGTAATTAGAGGTTTATATATGTGTCAAAAACCTTGAACTTCGTCAATGGTGGAAATCAGTGGGGAAGAAGATCTGCCACGAAGGGGTCGATCGATCGACGATGGGAAAAGCTGGGCAGTTCGGCCAGTTTGTGATACAAGGGGGAAATTACTTAGAAATTAAATCCCATACATTAATTTGTGATAGAAAATTATGAAACACATATTCCTAGTAATTATGGGGAAAAGTAATTGGGACTAGGGGAAATTTATGTGGAGCACGTTATGGATGAATTTTATGAATGTTATTCTAAAATAGGGAGATACGGATTAAGTGAGTGAGTCCCCGTATATTGGCTAAGCGACGCCAAGGTAGTGAATTAAGTTTGGAGATAAACTAATTAATTTAGAGTCGGGTTATAGACTCGGGAAATATTTAATTTCGGGAAAAGTGATCGAGTTCGGGGTATATTGATAATTATAGCTAAATATAATTAGAAAAATTATGGAGATGCATGTGTGATATTGTGGGCGGAAATGTGGGAATGAAATTATGAGAGGTAAAATGGACCAAGTTAGCGAGTCTGGGTATGTTGGTTAAATGACACCAAAGTATTTAATTAATTATTGAGAGAGAGTAATAAATTTGAAGTCCGAATAAAGACTCGGGAAATATTAAGGTATGGGCCAAATGAGCGAGTCCGGGGATAATGGTTGGGTGATACCAAGTTATTAAATTAATAAGTGGGATAGTTAATTTAATTAGAGTCGGATTGTAGACTCGGGTAGGATTAAATTAATAAGTGGGATAATTAATTTAATTAAAATCGGATTGTAGACTCGGGTAGGATTAAATTAATAAGGGGGATAGTTAATTTAATTAGAGTCGGATTGTAGACTCGGGTAGGATTAAATTAATAAGTGGGATAGTTAATTTAATTATAGTCAGATTATAGACTCGGGGAGGTATTAAATTAAAATGTGTGTTGGTTAATTTAATTGGAGTCGGACCATAGACTCAGGGAAAGTATTATATTAATTGAGGTGTGAATTCATTATAGTAGAGTCGGACCATAGACTCGGAATGATGATAAATTATGAAGTGAAAATTAATTACGTTGAGTCGGGCCACAGACTCAGGAAATTACAGGTAGTGTACGAGATATTAGTATACGGTAAAGCCGGGGTTTATATTATATATATACGGCGTAGTAATAGTATATAGATCTATACGTGTATATATTGTGTGTGATATTAAATATCAGTGACTAGATATTTATTCAATTAATATACTCTAATGCTATCAAGGGAGGTTGTGCGATGTGGGTGAATCCCCTAGCTTGAGGAGTAGGGCGAGTATATCCCCAGGTCATAGCGTCAAGTATATATGGGTGAGGGATTTATCTCACTTTCAGGGAAGGAATATGACCGCCTCCACTACGTTTATATTTTTGGGCTAAGTTGGTGAGCGATTCCAATTTGGGAAAACTAGGTTTCGTGAGCACACCTAGTGAGATAGCATTTTAGAGGGAATCATCCGACGAGGTATACTCGAAGGAATGGATATATGTATGTTATATGTGTGGATGTTGTAGTAAAGGTACGAATATAATGGTAGTAAATATTATAAGCGGGTAATAATACAATGTGTGATGTATTTACTTTATATAACTTGTGACACGGTTATATGATACTATTTAAGAGGAATTAATTAAGTTAATTGTGAGATAACTTATAATTTAAGAATCATTATACTCGGGTTAGAGTAGTATGGCAAGAGAAGGTTACACCAGGACTAGTTTGACGGGGTAATACAACTAGGTGGGGTTAAGGTAACCGGTAGGTGTGCACAATAGTAGATGGGTGAGAATGTCCCACAAGGGAGTGCGACACTAACTTAAATATGAAGCGCATTGATGCATTTTAAATTACTGCAGTTAATTCACTTGCTAAATATTTTCAAAATGTTTTGGGTTCTAACCCTTGCTATAAAACTATTTTCAAAACCTTTTAGGTGCCCGGCCACAGGGACGCCAGGATTGATATTCCATTCCAGGGACACGGAGCTCCGACATATGTGGATGCTAGCAGGAGTTTGGATTAGACGCATCATTCATTCATTCCTAGAGTAGGAATCTTGTATCAGTTTCAGTTTTATTTAGGGCATATCGCCCAGACTTTCAGTTCAGGTTTCAGACTTATTTTATTCCGGTGTTTGCATATTTGTATTGGATTATTTCTTTGATAGCCGGTGTTTTATTCGGCAGGTTGAGTAATTGATGGTTCAATTTATTTTCATTCAATTGTGTGAATGGGGTATATTTAATTCCGCATGTATTGTTTAGTTAATTAAAAAGTTAAAATTTGCACCAACTTTTGGAATACTAGGTGGTTAGTAAGTTTTAAAAAGTTTTCGACAGTGATGCTAAGGATGATAACTAGGATTCCTGTTTTAATTTGGTATAGGACTGATCACCCGGTATTTTATTAGACGGCGTGTCACAGTAATTAAGCGTAATATGACAAAAAACTAATCGTAACACATGATAATATACCAAAATATATCACAAAAGGCAATATATCACACAAGGCAATACTTAATAAGCAGGTGAGAGAGTAAGTGGAATCCACATTAGATTTGGGGGAGATTTTTGTACTCATATCATTATTCTAATTTAAAACAATAAAACAAATACTAAGATTTAGATTAATGATAAAACAATATTAATTTAAAATAGTCTTTAATTTAAAGCAACAAAAAAATATACCTTCAAAGATTTTATAACAAATACAAAAGTTTTATACCAAAAAAAAAAAAAGCAAAAGATAGAAGACATTCAGCCAAGAGAATAGACAAGAAAAGTCCGCTGATAATAACCGAGCCAAGAGAACATGTTTTTCTCTAAAACTCAGTATCTTAACGGTATCCTTTGTTGTTTGCTTCTTTTTTTATTTGTTTTATTAAAACACACGTATGGTTATAAGGTAAAAAAAATCGCGAAAAAAAAATAAATAAAAATAAAAAAGTGAATCGGACCCGAATCGGGAATCGGACCTGAATCGGAAGATTCGAATCGTGAATCGCCGATTCGGTCCAATTCTTTAGACAATTGCGATTCTCAACTCGATCTCGATTCGAATCGTTTTATGTGTGAATCGAATCGAATCGTACGATTCGAATCGCGAATCGTACGATTTTGACAACTAAGCAACCAGGTATAAGGAGCTAACACATGTCTACTAGATGTGTCAACGATCACAACTCAAAAAAATAAGGACGGTCACTACACCAAAACTTTGATTTTGTCACCAAGGCTTTAACACTGCTCAGTAGTGTCAAAATTTATCACCGCTCATGTTAGTAACAAGTGTTTCTTGACACTAATAAAATTATTTGTCATTGTCATGAGTAATGATAAATTTTTGCCCAATTTTTCACTGATATTAACAGTCATAAGTTTGAATGAATTGATTTGTCACTGCTAGTGACAGTAACAAATTTCGTCTTTAATATTTATCATTGTTAATAGTAGTGATATAATTTAGTTTTATGATTCTTTTGTCACTGCTATTAGGAGTGACAAACTTTATCACTGTCAATAACAGAGACAAAATTTGGCTTTAGAATTGCTTTGTCACTGCCGTATAGAGTGACAGTTTTTACCCCATTAGTGACTGTTCATAGCAGTTATAATCAATTAGGATACTCTTTTATAGACCCGAATAATCAATTAATAGCCCCCATAATATTTACCCCACTCAAACAGGCTTAAAAACTCATTTAAACCCACATCAGGCGGGGTTCATGAAAAAAATGTTAAATTACGGGTAAAACAAAACCAATTCCAAATAACGCCTTCAACCCTATATACCATAACTTTGGCACACTCTCCCAACCTATCTCTCCTCCATGGATTTAAGAACTCTTCCATTACAGATTAGTCAATCGATTCTTCAATTGTAGATTCTTTAATTTTCGTCAAATTAAAATCCTAAAGGGCTACAGAATATAACTATTCAAAACATGAACTCCGCTAACTTTTTATTACCTCGAATCGTGTTGGAGTCTTTTTCTGTAGCATTAACTTGACTCCATTGTTACTAGTTAAGTCTTTTTCTTTTGATACAGATGTTCTCCAACTCAATATTTTTTTATGTAGGTCGTTTAAAATCCGTATATCAGGTCGTTTTCTGATAGTGATTTGTTTAAACTCGATATCTTCCATGTTCGTTGTTATCTTAAATGTTAAGTTTTGGGCCGTTTTTTATCATTCTTGGTTCTTATCTAAATTGTGTAGGCTGCTATCGGCGAGGGGGTTAATAGGGGTATCATAGTAATTCGAATACCTTGTTACTTTAACATAACATTTGAGAACTAATAACTGGGGGTGGAAGAAAGTTGCAATGGGTTTATGTAAAAACTAGGGTTGTGTTTGGACAGGAAAAGCACGTTTTGAACAAATTTCCGAAAAATTCGGCAGGCCGAATCCGATTTTTTAGGAATAGTTTTTTATTTCGGAATTTTCGGCAAAATCGGGAAAAAAAAACGGCAAAATTCCAAAATTCGACAGTTTTCCAGAAAAATCAAAAACAGTTGCAGTACTAGATTTTTTAAAATTCGGCAATTTTAAATTTCGGAATTGTAATTCTTTATTTTTTTATAATGGAGTTCATTTTTACAAATTAATCCATATATGACATTTCTAAAATTCAAAGTTACTTTTGATTTATTATTACTTTCCATGTTTGGATAATTATTCCAAAATTACGAAACAATTTTTGTGACCATTGAAGTTTTAAAAAGTAATTTAAATTGATTTAAGGATCAAATACCAAAAAGTCCCTCAAACATTTTTTAATACACATTTAGCCCAGGGCTTTTATTTTGTACCAAAAAGTTCCTTATTCTCTTATTTTTAAAGGCCCGCGCCAGCGGCATGGTAAAGCATTTTTGGCATGGACTTTTTGGGCATGGTGAAGGACTTTTTTGTGCAAAATAGAAAGACTTGGACTAAACGTGTATTAAAAAAAGTTCGAGGGACTATTTGGTATATGCCCCTTGATTTAAATATGCTTAAATTTCATAAATTACAAAAACAGTCGTAACTGTCACAAGTTAGGAAAACAGTACTAACTTTCAGGGTTGGGTTTACTAGTTACTCCACCACTTTCATCCACTGTTGACTTGCAATCAAATTAAATAGAAAAAAGGTACCTGTTTTATTGTCTTGTAAGTTGTAACTCTCTATTGTGTAAGTTTATACCCCTACAGTACAATTAAACAAAAAATGAAATATACTTGTGTTAGTTTATGCATAGCCAAAACAAACACGTGAGCATAGCAGAAAAATAAAAAAATACTTCAGATCCCAAAAAAATTTACATCTTCAGAAAAATAGTTCGTGTTGCATCACTGTTTGTTAATGTATTTGGAAGACATAACAAAAAAAAAAGGTTCAGTTATAATAACTTATAACTGTGTTAACATCAAAAAAGACATGTCTCGTGACATCACTGTTAATGACATATACTTTAATACTTGTATATATATACGGTCCTGCTCTTGTGGGAACTAGTCCGCATTTTAAGAATGCGGACCGGACATGTGTCACCTAGCGGTGAGCGCGAAACAGATGAGATAGAGAGAGAGAGAGAGATCTGTTCAAATCGTTTTACAAATCGTTCAGTTAAGATGTGAAAAAACACACAGATGAACATTAAAAAAAACGCCTATTCGGTTTAAACAGTATTTGATAAGATGAGAAATGTCACCTTAGATAGATGAGAGCCGAGAGGTTTCCGTTTCGGAGAGTGATATAGAGAAGATGAGAGCCGTTTTGGAGAGTGAGAGAGAGAAGCTGTCAGGTGAAATGAAAAAGTGAGAGGGGCTGTTTTTTGTTCTAGCCCTAAAAAATAATCCAACGGTTGTCAAGCAACTGTTGATATTATTTGAGGTGAAACTAATGATAAAAAATAATATATATATATTAAGGGTTAATTTTGGACAATTATAATTGGAAATTCTAATAAAAAAATCTGAATATATTTCGGAAATTCGGATTAGCAAAAATTTCGAAAATTCTGATCGAAAATTCGGAATTTGAAAAAAAAATGATTTTCGATCTGATTTTTTTCGAAAATCGGAATACAAAAATTTATTCCAAAATCGGGAAAAAAAAAACGGGCCGGAATTCGGAAAAATCGAAATAGGGGAAAAAAATAGTAAAAGCACACTTTAAAATAACACATGCTTAAAACTCTTCTCTCTCTTTGCTCTCTCCCTCATGCCCTAACAGCTTGTTTGGGAGTTTTTTTAGATGAAGGAAAGGAAAGGAAAGTTTTATTAGAAATGAAGATAAGAGAAAGGATTTATGAAGGAAAATAAAATAATTTTATTTTCTAGTGTTTGGGAGTTGAAAGGAAAATAATTTTTTTAAGGGAAATAAGTTACATTCTTTAGAAAACTTTCTTTTCTCTTCATTTCTTTCCGATTTGGAAGGAAAGTTTTTGAAAGAAAGGAAGGGATTTTTTTTAAAAATTTTCCTTTCTTTTCTCTCTTCTTAAACTCCAAAACGATGAAAAATGACGAAACATCACTTTCTCTCATATGTAAACTCCCAAACGACGGGAAAAAAAAACATAATTTTCCTTCCTTTCCTTTCTTTTCTCTCCAAAATAAAACTCTCAAACAAGCTGACTTCCCGCCCCAATTTCTTCTCTCCCTCATGCAAAACCCACCCATACCTCACGCTGTCTCTTTAGTATCCTAACTTGGATTCCATTTCTTAGTCATCATTGTGGGTTGATTGGTGAATCTGTGTGATCTTTGTATTTTAATTGTTATTTCTTTCTTAGATTAACATATTCCCTCTCTAGTGTTTAGAACTTGAAACCCATACTCATCAAATGTAGGTTTTTTTCATGCTACCTTTAGCTCATGTTTGGTTAGAGGTCTTCGCTGAAACTTAAGTTGTCAATTGAATGTGCTTATTCGAGTTTCAACTCTTATCGCTTAAATAAATGGTTTTCTCTCGTTGTTCATTAAATAAGAGTCTTTGGATTACAACCAAAAATTTTGTACCAGGTTATTTCACTAGGTGTATCATAGTCTAGAAAGGTAGGAAAATAATATAATTGAAGCTACATATGAAATTTTTACTTTAGACTTAATTGGAGATGAATGAATTATTTGGTATATTTCCCATCTTATTCACTTTCCTCCTTATATAATTCAATGGGAACAAATAAATGTAGGGTTCACTGTTTTGTGATCTGAACCATAAATTGAAATTTGGTTTAAAGTGGTTTGTTAATTTTGATTTGATTTAGTTAAAGGCTTGTTATAAGTTTGAAGGTACTTGTATTTGCTTTGAAGACCTTGTTTTGAATGGTTATGAAGGTTTATGGAGTATTATAAATTGGTTAAACTTGATTTAGTATTATTTTTATATGTTTTAAAACTTGTATAAATTATGTATGAATTAACGGAAAAGTGTATGTAGTCCTTAAAACTAAATTGGTTCATCATTTGGTATTTTTGTTACCTTTTTAAACAAAAACATATGAAATATTTTGTCAAAATTGTTAATTTACTGATTCCAATTCTCAACATTGGAATTCAGATAAAAACATGCATGGAAACTAGGCTTTTTCAAGGATTTTTTTACATTTTCATTTGGTTAAATAGAGAACTGGCCTTTTTTTTTAACTTTTTAAGCCTTCGTATGTTGTCTCCTAGTGCTAATATGATGAAACAAATTAATATGATAACTTCTTTTTGTTATATAGTAAGGACATAATATTACAGCAGTAGGATTTTACTAAACTGAACCATAGTCAATGGAAGGGAAGGATTTTATATATCTATTGCTTATTGAAATTTAGTTTTCATTGTTCATAAAATCATGTCTTCTTGATAGATTAAATCGTATTCATTGGGTATTGTTTTAATTTACTTACATACTCAATGATTGATATTTACGTGTAAGTTTTTTATATAAATTCATCTGTCACACTCTTTCCCCAAGTTTAGTTATATATATGTAGGTTGGTTAATGTGTTTTTTATATCTCACTCATTAGTAAATATTACTTGTTCTTGTTGTTATCTATCATCCTATATATTATAATTCAACTTATGTTTAGGGTTCTCTAACAATAACTAATTTACTTGAGCTGGAATCTTGTTATTTTAGTTCTGTTAGGGTTCACTTAAGGTATATTTGGATGCATAACCAATTGTAATTAAGTGGAATTAGAATTCAAGCTTATAATTCAGTAGTTTGGCTCCCCTGTGTAATTACATGTTATTTAAAGTTACCCTGCTCACACTAGTCTCATGCTTTAGGCGATAACATGTTAAGGTAGCATATTATCTCTTTGTGTTTATGGAACATTCGAACTCATTGGCATTTGACACCATTAGCTAAATGCCAAAACAACTTATTGTATATTCATAACCTCTCTTTTACTTGGTTTAAATAAATAACTAAAAGGGCATATCAACGCACAAGACTCCATCCACTACGAAGTTTAGGACGGTTAAATTGTTCATTCCTTTATTCGACATCTGTTTATCTTTATGTAACGTCTTTTATGGTTTCCATTTTTTATCCACCATCAGGGGATATCATTGTTACAAGGCTTCAACATATAATATTAATTGAAGGTTTTAAGGGATTATATCGTGACTGAACCCTAATTTGCATTACTTTCAAATTAGGGTGTGAGTATTAATGCAACAATTATATTTCTCACCTAGTCTATGACTAAATTTAGATAAATTTTGGTGTTACGGATATAAAACTATGCAATTGACATGAAGGAGACAATTTACACCTTGTGGCTACTCGCTAGGCATTTCAAATTAAGCTCTTGGTTCGGGTTAGATAGCACTACAATGGTCTTCATGTTCGAGGCCCTTAAAAACCAAAAGTTTAAGTCTAAATTCCGTCTAATATTCCAAACAGATTTATGAAGGCTTAATGAATTAAAATAATGAGAGGGAATGGAGTTGAAGGAAACCATAGGCTCGGCTATTGCCACTAAATCAGGGTGTTAATTAGAGCACAAAAGTGAAGTTCATTTCGGGTGTCTAAATAATTGATACCTCTCGCATTCCAATATAGGATCTTCATGGAGAGGTTAAGAGTTCATTGCTTCCCTGGATTCATTTGATTTATATTGTTTTAATTTTTTTCATTTTTGCGATCATGTGAGCAGTTTAACAAAAGGCTCTTCTAATCTTTTCCATCGAGGTTGTTGTGATTTTCGAAATTTCAGCATTGAGGAGGTCTCACTTACACGTTCCTTTTCTTATTCAAATGAAGGATATAAATCTGAGAGGGGTGTTAATCCCCTGATCATAGGCAAATCGACAACTGTGGGAGTGACTTTTTGTTACACGGTCCTTTTTGGGCCATAGTAACAAAAGGCGCAATAAAACAAGTGAGAGACAAGGAATTAACACCCCTTCTTTTTTTGTTCCCCCTCCCCTCAATCACTAGTATCCAAAGAAATGGCACTTCCCCTCCCACAATTTCCAGTACCATCATTGTTTGCAGCGTCACTAAGAACCATTCTCACAAATATGTCCTCACGAATCTATTTTACACCCACATTCACCCAATCCCTCAAGCAGTGGTCAACCACAAATAGAATCAAGAAATTACCCATCATTAAACCCACATAAGAAGACAACACTAGCACCAATTTTGGATCTGAAATTGTGAGTACCCCTAACAATGTGTCGTTGGTGAGTAATACAAGCGATATGAAAGACGACGAAGACGAATTATCATAACTTGGCTCGAAAATCAAGAAAGTGGTGAAGAAGAGGGAAGAGAAATGAGGGGGAGATTTTTGGAGTGGGGACAATGCTCACTATTTTTTACCCTGTGACTTCCACGTAACACTGAACGAAAAAGAGAGTATACATCACTACTAACTCCAGAAGGAGCACAAAATAGCAAAACCCCAATTTCCAACAAAATATGATAGTACACCAATAGTTTGATACACACAACAGGAGCAAAAAAGTCTTTAAAATGACATGCAAAACGTTAAATAAAAAAGAAATAATAATAATTAAACAATATTGATCTATTATTCACTTACATTAGCAGGACCAACAAGGAATCCCTGTACAGAGCCTTCCTTCCTGCTACTGTCATCATCCTTCACCTCGTCACCTTTTCTAATCCTGATTTCGTATTTTGTCTCCAAGTCTGCAATTTCCTTTTTCTTCTTCGCCAGGGCCTCATTAAGACGAGCAATTACCTCCTCGAGTGACTCCTTATTATGTTGAACTGTAGGCATTACCTGGTTCTCTCCACATGTACACCGCCAATCATGCGGTAGCACCTCCTAAACAGATCGAGTGGTCTTATTGCATTGATTACCAACATGTGCTCACTCGCTTCCATATCTAGTTCAGTAATTTTTCAGTAAATCTGGTTTACTTCATCCCTCATGGCTCTGTATAAGTTAGCCACTGTTTTCTCGTTCACTAGTTCACCTTCCGCTTTCCCAACCATGATATTGTTTTAAAATTCAAGCATGCAACAATAATCTTAAACAATGATTTAGTGAATACGAGTGTAAGATGTGGATTCTTGGAATACAATTAGCATTAAGTGAGGCCTAACCCGTTATCAAGATCAAAATAACACCGTGCAATATTAAATAATGACAATGAACACGGGTGAATAAGAGGCAAATGTATTCAATATTCAGACTTGTATTAAATGATATGTTGCCACAATAAATGCACAACAGCCATAATAAATAAATGGGACCAGTAGGTGGCTTGGTCGGAGGGAGAAAGAGCAAGCACTTTAGGCACAGTAAAGGCAATGCAGGAACTTCAAGCCCAGTTAATGCTCAATGATATGGGTATTAAATAGGTGTGGAAAGTTATGTTCTCATAATAGCTCTCATGTATGAAAGGAGTTGGGCAGTAATTCTAGGCTCAGCATGCTTTCCATGTAAAACTGTTTGTCTGGTGTATTTATATAAAGGGTCGGTTACTCGAGTATATTTGTCCGTGTTCAATAGGATTGATTGCATTAAATACACAAGTACCTCCCATTAATGTAAAAGATATTGCATTAAATGCATGGGATCTCATAATTTAGCGAGAAACTATTTCATTGGTCGGAGGTATGGCGGGGATAAATGAGGGACGTGAAGTGGCAGCTTGGGGCTTATCTTAGAACGACTAAAGGGTCGGGTTTTGTGCACTAGACCTGTTATCCGAAGGATAAACCCACTCGAGTGCTCTAACTTCGAGTCCCTCAATGCCATACTCCATGAGATCAGAAAGTGGGTAAACAGTGACTCCGATAGGTGTATAGTCACATCAGCCAAGCGGGACGACGTCTGTTTTAAGGTTGCTCGATTGGTAGGTAGCTCGAGTGTTTAGTTTTCTGTTTATTGGTTAGGAACTATCTTAAGCCCAAGACTACAAGATCGAGGTACCTCGAAGAGGTTCCATCGAACAAGTAGAAGTTGAGGTAGCTCGGCTGTAGTGGCTCGAGCAACCATATGTACTAAGTGAAGTTTTGCCCAAGTGTATCAAGAGGGTTGGTAATTGTATTCCCAACGTTGCCTCGCTCCCAATCCTCCAAACTATGTCCCTGCGGGATTACCAAGAGGAGGTTGTTCGACAGAGCATGTTAGCTCTCTCATGCCCTGCCAGGCATAGTCCCTCGTGGGTACCAAATAATCTCGCTTAACCTATAATCATAAGATGAAGTACATGTTATAATTCATTATATTTCTTATTACAAACTATCATCATCCAAGTGGCTTTGATTTACAAATTATATCCTTCGAACCAGGTCCGTAGGAGAACCTTCGAGGTAGGTCCTTCGAGCCACCTCTATAGAGAATCTTTGAGGTGGGTCTTTCGAGCCACTACTATGGAGAATTTTCGAGGTAACTTGCTCGGGTGAGCTTCATCCTCCTTCTTCGTCTGCCAATCAACAGATTAACTAAGTTAATCGCTCTTTGATGGGAACTCCCCCTACATTTGTCCTTTCAAAGAGATATTTATTTATTGCATGAAAAATATCTGTACAAAACCCTTTGTTGATCTTCAATCCTTTCCTGCAACAAGTTTTTTCATATTCCTGGGCACTTAATTCGTAAGGAATAACAAATTATTAATAGTGGAGGAGTTATTTCCTTCTCTATCTTTTGAACTGCCTCGTCTGTTTAATAAATATCTTGCCCTACTTAAATTAATATATCTTCCTTTTGTGGTGCTTCATAATTACTCATGGTAGATGCCTTGGGGAAAGTTAAGAGGTTTATTCAAATTTCCCCCCAAACTCTTTATTTTTTCCAAGACGAAAATACTATAGGCATGTCTCATTTAATGAGGTTGTCGTTTGTGCTTATGTCTATGACACGTGGCAGCGCCAGGGTACGCGCGTGTTCCCCACATTTCTCATTCGCGAATTTGTTCCCCGAAATGTCATTATTGCAACCCTTAAACTCTGTTGCAATACGTCTTTAGTGAACACGCAAGTTAATTTAATCATTATTGCACTTCTATAAGCGATGCCCTTTGCCGCCCATTGGGGTCTGTGTTGCCCTTATAAAAGGGAGTGTGCCTTTATTTCAAATTTCCACTTTTGGGTTTTCATCTTTGAGTTGAGCTTTTGTGAGAGAAGACTTTGTCTTCTTTTCCAACTCCATTCCTTTCAACTTACCTTAATCTTATAAGTTCCCCGCGTCACCCATTTTTAAAAGAACTCACTCTACTAGGGGTGCTTCCCTCGAAACTTAGGCGCGCCAAAACCAATGAACACGTTACCGTCATGCTCCCTACTTTGGGAGTTCGATCGCTTCTGGCATATGTCGGAGAGGTTTCCTAGCGAGTTAGAGCCGGTTGAAAACCCTAAGTTGTTGATGGACGAGGGTGAAGATGCTGAGGACTTCACATATATCCCTACCGCCACCATTACTCGATTTATTGTTGAGCGTGGTGATTTACCATACTCCAAGGTGGAGTTTGAAGCTTCTTTCGATACTTGTGAGGGGTTAGGTCTTGGACCGACTACATCCACTTCAAATACTTTGTTCAACTTGCTCTTATTAGCCTATCCTGCTCCAGTTGGTTGGGTGATCTCACTTTTTCTAAAAATAACACTGCCCTCCAGATACTCGTTTCTCGTTGGAGCCACAGGTCACACACCCTTATGGCCTCTTGGGGGGAATATACTATCACCCTCGAAGATGTTTGTGAGCTGCTAGAGGCAATGGGATTTGATATATTTTTTGAAGAAGCAGTTTTTGACAAAGCGAAGGCTTCGAGGGCTAAGTTAGAAGCAATTATGAAGGACTGCAGGGTGAAATATAACAAGTGTACCTACTCAGAGGTATTTAGGTACTTCTACTTTATTGAGGACAAGGCAATGATTAAGGCCCACGAGACAGCAAAGGAAAATCCTCGTGGAAAGTAAGTAGTTGAATAACCTATGGCTGAAAAAGGTTTTAATTTTCAAATTGAGCTAGCTGGTTATATCTTGGTGATGCTGTTAAAGATCTATCTCCCAAGCAAGCCCTATGATTACCCCCGAAAGGACTTGATAAATATGGATGTTCGAATGACCAGCGGCGTGAAGCTTCTTCTCGCGATTATCACACTTGGTTCATTGTACACTTGGTTGGATCGGGTGGCGGTGGATTCAGCCAGGAGCATCGGCAGGTTTGATGTTTTCAACTACACAAATCACATTTTTTTAATAGCTTTCCTTTATGCTTACTTTTTGGACTATATCCCAGCCGATAACTACCCCAGTTCTCAGCCTATCAGAATCAACAGGATCTATTATTGGAATTATAAGAGTGTCAAGAAGCCTCTCATCTCCTTAATCGATAGAGCTAAAAGTTTCTTACCTTGCCCCTATATTGTGGTGGACCAGTTTTTTACCAATGATTTTATCGCTGAGGAGGAACGTCCTATCACTCCCCTCGATGAAGCACTTGCTAGGAACTTCCCAGTGAATAAAGTCCCCCTTCTACAGATCCCTTCTTATTTACCCTCTTACATATAATGGTATTTATTTTATTCCGTCTACAGCCCCCATCGTGTAGCCTTACAATTTGGTTACGATCAAGGAACTCCTCTACAGAGCCACTTTACCTGTAAGAAGCTTACAAACTTTTATTTCGCTTGTGCTAATTATCTAACTTTAGCTGTGGTAAATCTCTGCGCCAGCTATGCGACTAATCCTGTCATTCTGAGCAGGGAGGCTCAATGGAGCAGGTCAGCGATATACCTAACGGTGTTCTGATAGAACCAGTTCGGTCGTTTCCAAATCAACCTTCTCAAAGAACCTCGTTATTCTGAGGTTGAGAGACATCTTCCCACATAGTTGGTTTTAAGAAATTATTCCACCTTCAACTAAATGTTCCCTCTGAGTATTGCCAATGACTCTGTTCCTTATGAGCTACCTTCAATTGCCTCTCTTTTTGTGTCCCTTGGATGTAAGGTTTACAATGTATTTATATCCCCAGGGGGTGTACAAAATCTGGAATATCAAAAGATGGAATGTCTTTATATCGTAGACATTTACATCTATACAATCATTTATGCATACAATTATTGGTGTTTTCCTATCATCGTTGGTCGGCGTCCCTGGTGTTGATCGGCATATCATCCTTGTTGACTAGGATTAATCTTCCACTGTACAACACGTGTCAGTATCCGAATGGCCCACGTAGATGAATAATTTTTGGTATCAGTAGGAGGTATAATTGGAATTCCTATTAGAGGAGGGTCCGATTGCACTGCCGGTCTAACGAATGGACTAGAATTCACTACGTAACCAAAAATCATCACAGGATGAGTATAACTCCATGTCATGAAGGTTATCCCCTCCACTTATCACCAAAAGCTCAAATGTATCACCGACCGGAGGATAATGAAGATACGGGGAAATTAAGTTATTTATCGATAATGATTTGTTGTTTCCATCAGACCTAAATAAGAGAAGAATAAGGATAAGGTCATAACACGCCATAAAATCCATAAATAGATTGATTGGGTCTAGTACAAAAATCATTTGGTAATATTCTCAACATAATGAAATAAATTAAATGAGGTAAAGTGATTGTGATGCAATATAAATAAATGTTAAATCAAAATACAACATCTCAGATACCAATCACTTCCATGAGAAATAAACTCCAACTTTGGAATATAACATCTCAACTATATAAAATCCATCTCTGAATACAAGTACAACATATACAATCTCTGACTCTGGGTAAATTAAAATAAATACATCTATCTGTACTAAAGTATAACTGGAATGCAGCAAACAAAATGAGCTATATTGCTTGAATTCTACATCCTAGGTTTGATGAATAGAAATTCGTTAGAGATACTCCTCCAACAAGTAACCTAAGTCTACGACAACAACACCGGCCCAAGACATATGAAAATAAATTCAACAACAATGTAAACAATAACTATACAATGAATAAAAATATAACTAAATTTAGCCACAATGATAATAATGCATCTTCCTCCTATAGTAAGTAGATTTTAAGTTATTTAAGTTACCAAACCTAAACAGCCTAAAATATCGAATATTCTACCCCTAAACCCATGCGTGTACCATGTAATATATATTTATCTCTTAATTCAATAATCTTTACTATCTCATTCTCAAGTTGATATCTTGTATTAAGAATCATTTATTCTACAATAATCTCTTACGTCAATAATGACTTACCAACTAATCAAAATATTAAAGTTGTTTGCATTTATCATTCTAAAATTATGTCTTAAGTCTATCAATCCCAAACAATCTCATGCCATTGAATTAGTATATACGTCTCTATATATCTAATACATTATTACTGAGTCATAAGTTTATAGTTATAAATCTCTAGCATAAATCATAAACCATTAAGAACATTCAAGTACCGCGACATAGAATCAGATAATCACATGTCACATAAGTATGGTCCCGACAAATACAAATAAATGGCATACGATTGACCCGCAAGTAAAAGTGTGAAGGCCTATTCATATTGTATTTGGGAACCACTCGTGCGTAATAGGTATAGTTATAGGGCATCCCGAACCTATAACCTCAAAGCCTCAATAATGGATAATCAATACGCCATGCCCAATGCTATACGCTAAAACTCTCCGTATAGTCCTCATTTTTCATGGGTACGGGTACATCAACCATAGGACTGGGGTAAAAGAACCAAGGTAAATCCCATCTCATCACAGGGTTACAAGCGCAGTCAACGTTGTGTGCGCCTCATCAAAATCCCTCTTAGTACGTCCTATACGAGCACACACACCACTATGGTGTGATTTCACATAAGTCAAGTAAACAAGTACAACCCTACTTAACCGAGTCAAACAAATAAGCACAAACCCTACCCAACTTGGTTCCATATAACTCTCTTATAATTATTAGTTAAATCATGCGTTACCTATAATCGATCATATACAAATCGCCCTGAACTCCCAAGGCTCTCAAGATTTAGGTATCATACAACCTAACAATTATAAGGAACATTATGAACAAGCACTACCCTACTCGGTGGGTTATACATGTGTTTAAGACTATCACAAGGTTTATACGCTCTCTAAGCATCTCTTGATATCCTTAGTATCACATTTTTAGACTCAAATCCCAGTGTCCCTAAAGTAGGCATCACTCCCTGGACCACCTATTACAATACTTCATGAATCACATTCACATTTTCATATGTTTCAGTGTTTATTTGAGCTTTTATAGGTGTTCAAAATGCAAGATGTGAAGTTTGGATGTGTTTTAAGAAAGTTTCGACATATGCTTCATCTTCAAGGGGAATTGGGTAATTTCAAACTCCATTATTTTTATGGTATAACAATACCAACAAATATAGAATCAATTTATCTTCGTGTGGATTCCGACCGTGTATCAATCCCATTATGAATGAAGAAGTTATCCGGGTTTACAGTTTTCTAAGTTTCAGACTCCGAATCGATTCGCCCCTGTAAATTTTAACTTCGCACCAGCATGCTAATGACGACCGAAACTCATCCCAAATTGACGTACAAACCTCTAAAACACAAAAATAACCCATCTATTTCATATATAATCATGATGATACTACTAATAGCCTATTTATTTAAGGTTTAAATGACTATAACTCCTTGTAATGATCAATATAATATTTCATTTATAAAACCATAGTTTCATATTCTTCACAAGAAGGGTTTAATTAGCCAGTGATTTCTCATCCATTAATCCAATAACATTAGGTCCTTAATAGGTATTAACTATTAAAATGTAAATCTAATGTTTTTAAGTTCATTTAACACAGATTCATGGATTGATTTAAGGATTTCTCATCACAATAACACTAATTTATTAACATAAGATTAAGGTTTAATTATGTAGTTAACATACTTACAAAATTAAAATATAATTTGATTAATGTTAAATTCAATGGATTAAACTCAGATTCCAAACTACCATCATAACACAAACTTAATTAAATTCCTAATTAAAGTAAACTTGCATATGGATTAATTGAGGAATCAAACCCCAAATCTCCCAAGTCTCTTCAACCCTTGAATGCCTCCTCTCCTTATATCTACAGGGTTTCTTCTCAAGCCTCAAATATATTTTAGGTTTAGTCTAGCGACCTCTTAAGTTGTCTTTCCACGAAATTAACCTTAGGCTCCATTTGGGCCTTAACCCAATGAGCCTAAATAACACTCCAAATGGCCCAAAACTCTACACAAGACATATACTAACCTAGTAGACTTAAAATCCACTATATTGAGTAAAAAATGAACATTCTACGTGTCCCAAATGGCAACCCAAAATATGACATAACCCAACTAATTAATTATCTCAATAAACTAATATATTAGTCAATACGAGTCAATAAATATGAGAAAAAGTACGGGGTTTATATGGACTTATTTGTACCTTAGGCCAAATGCATAAATACACTTTTTAGCAAATTTTATCTTGATTTAATTTGGTGATCATGCAATAAAAATAAGGAATCCAAATTCCAAACAAAACAAGCAGAAGAAGTAATTTGAGGAAAAAATCTCTTTCGGACAAAACCTTTATTTTCATCACTGTTTAAGAAAAAACAAACACATAATAACTGACAGACTACAAATATATCCGCTAAGTATAATGCGTTAGAGTCTTCAATCTTTTAATAGAAAATGATGCAGTCCAACACCGTCCACAACAATCAGCTCTTGCCTCGGTATCCACCGATCAGCCCCAGGAATCTCAATTCAATTGTTATTCAGCAGTAGTGCCTCGACTCCATAATTCATTAGTATAGGAAATCTCTACAAGGGTTCTTGAATGTGGAATTTGTTCTTATTAATTTGAAAAAGTGTTCCTTAAAAATCCAAAGGGTTTGGATGAAAAAGTATAGAGTTTGATTTCAATAGGAACTCTAAAAGGATTATTTAAAACTCTAAAATGGCTCTATTAAAAGTCTAATCCCGCATCTCTATTTATAGGGAAAGTTGTTGCAAAGAGATAGGCATTAGAGATTTGAAAATATATGTTTAAAAAAAAAAAAAAAAAACACACGTACACGTTTGAATGAACTGGTACCTCATTCGAACGAAGTACCCTATCTTGTTCGATCGCGTTTCCAATGAAACTTCAAACGAAATTTCATAGCTTGCCAGAAGGGACCGCTTCAGAACTTGTTCGAACGAAAGAACCTCGTTATAACAAAACTATGTAACTCGTTCAAACGATATATCCATATCATCTAACGAGTTAGCGAAATTTCAAAAAATTATTTAAAAAATCTTCTTAAAACATTTTAAAAACTTTAAGATGCAAACTGTTTAAAATAACCACTTGATAAATAGAAACATTAATGAGAAAGCGAGTTTGAATGGATATTTCGTATATTAGGTTATACACGTTAAAATTTGAATTATATTTTATTTTAATTAGCAATTAAATGTGCATGCAGTATAATGTCTAAATTAATTATGCCAAACCACAAAAATAATCAAACCAAACAAATACACGAAGAAGATTGAGGAAAAATCCCTTTTGGGCAAAACCTAGATTTCATCACTGTTTAAGAAATTGATAAACTCAATGACTTATAGACTACTTATAGCTCCATTAAGTACAATGCACTATCTTCAATTCTACAACAGCTACGTCACAGTCCAGCATCGTTCATAGGAAGCGGTGTTCCCTTAATATCCACCGATCAGCCTCAGGCTGCACAAACCTTTATTATTTAGCAGCAGAGCCTCGGCTCCACAAATCAGCAGTAAAGAATACTCTACAGGGTTTTGAAACAAGCGTATGGAAACTTGGGTTTGAACAAACATGACAAATCATATATGGTATGAATGATTAATAGACGAAATTGTTTTTCTAAAACACAAAGATGAGAACTTTTGGTTCAGATATTGATAATTCATTTTCGTCAAAAGTCTTGAGAAAAACTAAACAAAATAGTTTTTTTGAATAGAAAAACACGAATTTCAAGGCGATAATCTCGGTCGAATGAAAATTGGCATCTCGTTCGAATGAAAATACCAAATTCGTTATAACGAGATAAATTATCATTTAAACGACAACCCATTCTTGTTCGAACTGGCTTCTAATGACCTTCCGATGACATTGGGTCTGATAAACATAGGATCATAATTTAATAGCGTTCACAACTCGTTCTAACAAAAATCAGATTTCGTTTTAATGAGATTAAAAAAATATTTTTAAAATTTATTTTATTAAAAATCTTGATTCAAAAAATAAACATCCCAGAACATGATTTGAATGAGAAAATAAAAACCACAAGTATATACCTCTATGATACCCTGGCAAATTAAATATCGAGTGATCAGTGATTTATTAAATTAAAATAAGTTTCTCATCTGGTTCTTTCTTAGCATCATTACCGAAAAACTTTTTAATTACCAACCACCTATTAATTAATTAGACCGATGTTAAAATTTTATCTTTCATTAAACAAATAACCTTAGTATGCGAAAAAACAAATTTAAACCATTCACATAACAATATAGTCCCAAACCAACAAATGATATAAATAAAGTCTTGTCGAATAAACCATCGATTAAATCCCAAGATAATAAACCAACAATTAAAATATAATCTGAATACTAAATCTGAAATGAATGGGCAATATGCTCTAACTGAAATCTGAGACTGAAAATAGATTCCTACACTAGGAATGATAAATCGACGCGTCTAATCATAGTCCTGCGAACATCCACTTGTGCCGCAGTTGCATGTCCCTGGAACAGAATATCAAGTCTGGCGTCCTTGTGGCTGGACACCTAAAAGGTTTAAAAAATATTTTTACAGCAAGAGTTAGTACTCAAAACATTTTAAAAATATTTAGCGACTGCTTATATCAAAATAAGATTAGTTATTAGTTACACATGTTACGTACACTCTATTGAGTTTTCCCACCTCTCATCTAGAGTGCACACCCTAACATTCTTTACTTAGCCCACCTAGCTGTACTACCCAAGGTAACTAGACATAAGTATCTAACTGACTATCATCACATCTCAGTTCTCGTACTGCCCATACAATATTGTATCCGATAGTTAACGTTTCTCGTACGTTATAATAATTGAAATTATCATTTCACTTATATTTTCGTGTTATCAATTAATTAAGTTTCACTACTTAATTCATTCTTTATATGTACACCATCTAACAGTCTACTGTCCCACATAAGTAGAATATTTACATTAGTATCTTTATATATTTATCTCTTTAAAATATATATATATATATATATATATCATTGTGGCGTCTCTCAAAAGGACGACCGTGAAAAAAAGGCATATTGTGCTATTAGTCCAAGTATCACTCGTACTAAATAGGGACAAATGGTTTGGTAATATCTCCTCGAACCCAAAAAATCAATTATCAAGTAATGGGGGTGAACATAGTTCTAAGCCTTTGGGTTACGCACATACCTAACGTACCCAAACGACATGTCGATCCCACTACTACACGTTACATAGTGAGCTGCCCTAAGTTCTATGTTCTGGGACACAAATCTAGACCTCACTGGAATTGTCAAGGTGGGATCGCCCACTATGAGAGAACCTCCGTGATAGCAAGCAACGTAGGTATGTTAACTCATATCATAATTCATGTAATAGGTACACACACAACCTATATAAATACACACACACACACACACACACACACATATTCAGTAAGTATTCACACAACCTATATGTCGCACATCGTACGTAGTATTATTTACTCGCATACTTACCATTGAAGTTGCAAGGTTATATGGAGTTAAATTATTTCGTAGAATACACACACCACATCATTATAAAATTAAGCAAATATATATATATTCCAATTTTTATCTTCTTTCCAAATTCCTGAGTGAGCAAGAACAATTGATATGTAGGTTGTAGCAATTTTCAATTTAAATAGGAGATATAAATTAAGGCAGATTTTATCCTTTTAGCCTACACATACATCTAGGTGATTATATGATATGAAATAAGAGATCACAACCACAACACGCCGATGTACGAGGAAAACCCAAAGGGGAAAAACCTCGGACGGTTGGGCCTAGACAAATCCACTACAATTATGGTTTTACAAAGAGACTCAAAAGACTTACAGACTTGACTCACTAAGACTCACCGATGTCGTCTCCAATACCTCCATTTGTAGTACACGAAGATTCAACGCATTTGTTGATACCAAAATTAATATGCTGATATGGACGAATAATATGAAGACACGTGTCAATCTACTTGGCACAATAGTAACGAGGAAGTTCATTTCCCCGACCAACTCATGTTCTCTCCGAGCAACGAGGATACACCGAGGAACTTCAGCACTCCGAGGTACTCTAGCGCTCCGAGGAACTCCTGAGCAACGAGCAACTAAGGCGGTCCAAACTGCATCTCGACCGTAGCATTAATTGCCAGATAATCAACAGTTCAATTATTCATTGAATGTTTATCATCTTGACGCACACGCTGCATTAAATGTATTACCATTTCATATGTATATCATTTAATGTATCAACCCTTTCATGTACAGCCTAAGGGCTATAAATACCTTGTATCACCCTCATTCAAAGGGACCGGAATTTCTTGAGAGAATTTGTACTCGAGAATTCCCAAACATTCAGCAATAACATAACAGTGGACGTAGGCCATTCATATAAGGCCGAACCACTTTAAAATCTTGTCTCATTTTATCTATCCGTGATTGAATAATTAGAGCTATCTAATTTTTTACATCAAGAGATTGGCACCGTCTGTGGGAACGATTGTTACTATCGTTTTTCACCAAAAATCGTCCATCATCAATGGCGGATAATCCAGAATCTAGCAATCGAAACGCTGGAAATACTGGAAATCCTCAGAATCCCTCTGCACCTCCAGATCTAGCCGGGATTATGACGAATCTGGCTCAAGGACAAACCGCCATGCAAGAAATAATGAGGCAACTCATACAAACCCTTCATGGTGGTGCACCTGCACGTTCAGGACAGCAAAGTGGTCAGAGGTAAACTTATTTACTTTCTTCACGATCCAGGCGTACTGAGTCACGTCGTAATGAGGAGTCTGATGATTTCTCTTATCAACCTGGGAGAACTTCGTCAATAAGGGCTACAGATACTGATCAACATATCACCCTCTCTCCAAAAAGACCCAGTGCTTTAGAAAGACTGAGTAGGGTGTCTCCTTTTAGTCGATTAGGCCCTAGGAGGAATAGGAGTCCACCTAAGACCATGTCGAGGAGTTTTCGACAACCATCAGATCTAAGAGAAGGATCAGCACAATCACGACCGGCTGCTCGTCAAGATAGATCTCAAGAAGCAACCTCAGAACGATCAATTGCTCGAACCAATAGGCCCGAGGAAGGAAATGAAGCGTGGAAAGGATCTCTCCAACGGTTGGAGGATCAATTGGGAGAAATGGCCAAAGCAAAGAACCCCCTACAACGAACTTTTGTTCGAGGAACACCTTTTGTACAGGCCATTGTGAATTTTCCTACACCGTCAAAGTTCAAAGCACCTGTAGTGACCCCCAAATATGATGGAAAGACAGATCCTGTTCTTCACATAGAGCAATATCAAGCTGCTGCCGACATTTATGTCGTCCCCGACGAGATGAGATGCAGAGCGTTCTCATGAACTCTTACTGGAGCTGCCCAGATATGGTACAACAATCTTCCTAGGGGTAAGATTTCAACTTTCTTTCAGTTGGCCGAGTTGTTTATTGGCAATTTCTATTTTGGAGCAAAGCCAGTAAAACCAGTAGCACACTTGTTAAGTGTTAGACAAAAATCTGGTGAGAGTACTAGAGATTACATAACTCGTTTCAATAACGAGAAGCTGGAAGTCATAGATTACGAAGAAAAGACAGCAATCACCGCCTTGATGAATGGGTTGTTGCCTAATAAATTGTATTACACCTTGGCGAAAGATCCACCTAAAACTATGTCAGAGTTGATGGCAAAAGCGGCCAAAATCATGAATGCTGAGGAAGCTATGGCTGCAAAGAAGAATATGGATAAAGACACCAAGGTGGACGTCGACAAGTTTAAAAATAAAGAGCATAAGGGCAATGGCGGTGACAAACGTTCCAGAAATAATAAATCATCATGGGAAGTCCTGAAGAAATACGACAATTATACTCCTTTGAAAATGGGTATTCATCATGTCTTGGAAGAAATCAAGAACAACGAGGAGGTAAAATGGCCAAAGAAACTGAGGTCAGACCCTGATTCGAGGAGTAAGGATAAATATTGCGAGTTTCATAAAGATCATGGTCACATGACCAAAAATTGCATAGCTCTTCAGAACGAGATTGAAACACTCATCCGAAGAGGAAAGTTAGCAAAATATGTTGATCGGGGAGGTGAAAGAAAAAATAACGACCGAACTAGAGAGAGGTCTAGATCTCCTCATCGAGCAGAAGAGAAAAAGAAGAGAAACCATGAAGATGATCCAGATGATGACCCCGACCTTCCCAAGAAACCAAGACAGCCAGAACGAGAGGTATTTTCTATACGTTTTGGGTCATTTGATTGTAATGTCATTACAAGAGGAGATGCAGGAGGAGACCTTACTGCAGAAAGAAAGGCTTACCTTGGAGAGGCTCAAGCTTGTTCATATATTCAGCGAATAAATCTGGCTGAGGACGATCGTCCGAGGAAGGTAAACAAAGAGAAGCTGGTCATCGGTTTTTCAAAAAATGACCTAGCAGGTGTTCTTTATCCTCACGACGATCCTCTGGTGATTAAAATGAGGATGAAGGAAATAGTGATTTCAAGGGTGTTGGTAGACAATGGAAGTTCGGCAGACATCATGTACTATTCATGCTTTGACAGTTTGAATCTGAAATTATCTCAATTGGAACCGTATCACAGACCCCTCCTGGGTTTTGCTGGCGAGAAAGTTTTTCCACTTGGGACGATCAAGTTGGACATATTCATTGGAACTTGGCCTGCTTATCGAACAGAGAGAATACGCTTCTTTGTGATGGATAAGAATGTGCAGTCAGCCTACAACATCATCATGGGAAGAGTTGGTTTGAAGAAGTTCGAAGCAGTTCCATCTACAATGCATCAGTGCTTAAAATTCCCAACAAATTTTGGAGTAGGAGTTGTGAAAGGTGATCAGAAAGTAGCTCGGGAATGCTATTATTCGTCTGCCGAGCAAGAGGAACTTGAAGATTCAAGAAAAAATACTACTACCTACCAGGTAGATGAAGGCACAGAAATTGAAACACTGGATCCTCGAGATGAATCCCAACTTGTAAAAGGACAGGTGGTGGAATCTACAGAAAATATTATTCTGGACGACGAGCACCCTGAACGGGTAACTCAGATAGGTTCTACGTTGGATGCTTCAATAAAACAGGAGTTGATAACTTTCTTGAGAAACAGGAAGAAAACTTTTGCGTGTAGTCATGAAGACATGCCAGGAATAGATCCAATCTTCTTATGTCATGAGCTCAATGTGAATAAGGAGATCAAGCCTGTAAAGTAGAGAAGAAGGGTATTTAGCCCCGAGAAGAATCAGGCTATACAAGAGGAGGTCGAGAAGCTTCAGAAAGCCCAATTCATTGAAGACGTAAAGTATCCAGACTGGTTGGCAAACGTGGTGATGGTAAAAAAGAAAAATAATAAATGGAGAATGTGTGTTGATTTCACCGATCTTAACAAGGCATGCCCAAAGGATCATTTTCCATTGCCCAGAATTGATCAACTAGTGGATGCTACCTCGGGACATGAGCTGCTCAGCTTCATGGATGCTTACTCTGGCTACAACCAGATCAAAATGAAACCTGAAGACAGGGAAAGTACTTCTTTTATTACCCCTAGGGGAACTTATTGCTATAATGTTATGCCTTTTGGTTTGAAAAATGCAGGAGCGACATACCAGCGGCTGATGAATAAGGTTTTCACCGAACAAATCAGTTGCAACATGGAAGTCTATGTCGATGATATGCTGACAAAAAGCAAGAAAGTTGCAGATCATCTTGTTGACTTAGCTCAGACATTTGATCAACTGGATAAATACCAGATGAAGCTCAACCCGACGAAGTGCACATTTGGAGTACGAGAAGGAATGTTTCTCGGGTACATTGTCAACCAGCGAGGCATTGAAGCAAATCCAGATAAGATCAAAGCTCTTTTAGGGTTGCGATCTCCAACAACAAAGAAATAAGTGCAGAGCCTTACAGGATGAGTTGCAGCGCTCAACAGATTTGTGTCCCGAGCAACTGATAAATGTCTCCCATTCTTCAAAACACTTCGAAAAACTTTTGAGTGGACTGATGAATGTGAGAAGGCCTTTCAAGACTTGAAAAAGTATTTGGGAGCACCTCCATTGTTGTCCAGGCCAATAACAGGAGAGAACTTGTACTTGTATCTGGCAGTATCAGAGAATGCAGTCAGATTAGCATTGATCAGATTGGAGAATGGAGTCCAGAAACCAATCTATTACACAAGTAAGGCTTTTCGAGGTGCGGAAATCAGGTACCCAAAGCTGGAGAAATTGGCATTGGCATTAATTGAAGCAAGTAGAAGAATGAGGCCATATTTCCAGGCCCATACCATCGTCGTTTATACTGACATGCCACTGAGGCAAGCCCTTCATAAGCCAGAAAAGTCAGGGAGATTGATGTACTAGGCAATAGAGCTCGGTGAATATGATATTGTGTATGAGCCCAGATCATCATTGAAAGGGCAAGCTGTAGCAGATTTTATAGCAGAGTTTACATATCCTGATACCCCCGAGGAACAAAAATTGCTCGCTGACCAACCTGTGGATGTTACAGGATCAACAGACATAAATCCAGACCAACTCCGGTTGGTAAAAGGGCTTATGGATGAAGAAAGATAATCAACTTCGAGCTCAGACCAGCTCCGGTTGGTAAAAGAGCGAGAAGAGATGGTCGACGAGGAGCGAAAAGTGTCAGGGGAGGATGAAAAGAAGCAACAAATATTTCACCGAGGAACTCTGTCAGATAAGAAATTTGAAGATGGGTTGCCCATATGGAGATTATATGTAGATGGCTTATCTTGCACAGCAGGTTGCGGGGCAGGAATTTTTTTGAACACCCCAGACGAGATTGACATAGAATATGCTTTGCGATTCCAATTCAAAGCCTCCAATAATGAGGTTGAGTACGAGGCCATGATAGCAGGTCTTAATTTATCAAAGATTATGGAAGCGCAACAAGTGATGGTATTCAGTGATTCTCAATTGATTGTGAATCAGATGATGGGAACATATGCGATTAAATGAGAACTAATGGTCAAGTATCATGCAAAGGTGATGGAATTGTTGGCAGAATTTGATGCCATTCAGTTGATCAGAATACCCAGAATAGAAAATGCACAAGCAGACGCACTGGCCCGACTAGCATCAGCTACTCGTACCGAGCTGCGAAGAACGATACCAATTGAAGTACTGGAAAGTCGGAGCATAGATGAAAACCTGACGATGAATGTTATTACCCTTGATTTAGGACCATCTTGGATGGATCCCATCAGGGTATATATTGAAGAGGGAGAATTGCCAGAGGATAAGATCGCTGCCAAGAAATTGAAGTATAAAGCTGCTCGGTATGTATTAACTAATGGTATTTTATATAGACGAGGAATTATGGCAGGTTTGCAGAGATGTGTACATCCCTCCGAGGTGAAAGAATTGATTGAAGAAATCCATGAATGGTCTTGTGGAGATCATGTAGCAGGTCGAACACTTTTACAAAGTGCAATGACTCAAGGATACTACTGGCCGACGATGAGGGCTGATTATATAGCCTATGCTAAGAAATGTGACAAGTGCCAACGTTTTTCCTCCATCCGACGAACTCCACAAGCATTGTTGACACCAATAACTTCCCCTTGGCCATTTTCCATCTGGGGAATTGATTTGGTTGGACCACTGCCAACCACCCGAGGAAGATTCAAGTACCTCATCGTTGCAGTGGACTATTTTACTAAGTGGGTAGAAGCTGAGCCGCTTATTGATATGACATACGAGAAGGTATACCAGTTCGTTTGGAAGAACATCATCTGTCGATATGATCTCCCTCATACCTTCATCACAGACCATGGAACCCAATTTGATAACGAGGAATTTGCTGCCTATTGTCATCAGTCAAACATTTTGAAGGTTCATTCGGCACCAGGCCATCCTCAAAGCAATGGACAGACTAAAGTGACGAACAGAACACTGCTGAATGGTTTGAAGAAAAGGCTAAGTGAAGCTAATGCTAACTGGATTAATGAGCTACAATCAGTATTGTGGGCTTACCGAACAACTCCCCTAGCAGCGACTGGAGAATCACCATATATGCTGGCATTTGGAAGTGAGGCTGTAATACCTGCCGAGTTGGGTCTTCCAACACATAGAGTACTGAATTTCAATTCTCCTGTCAGTGACTTGATGAGAAGACTGGATTTGGATATGCTCGAGGAGGTCAGAGAAGAGGCATCCATTTGTAATGCTGCTTATCAACAACGAACAGCTCTGTTCTACAACAAAAGGGTGAGGAAATACGATTTAAAAGAAGGAGATTATGTGCTAAAGAAGGTCATTCAGAAGCACAATAAATTGGAAGCAAACTGGCATGGACCTTACCGAGTTACAAAAGTTATTCGACCAGGAACTTACCGAATAGCAACTCTAGAAGGAGAGGAATTCAAGAATGCTTGGAATGCTGAACACCTTTGCAAGTATTATCAATGATGTAAAATGTACAACGGTTTCATCAATATGAATAAAACGATGATGTTTTCACCATTTTTCTCTCCTTTGTTTGAAAGTTTTTCGGGGAATACTAGTGTTGTACACTACGCTGCTCGACAGCCAAAAGAAGACGATAGTTCAGACCCACGACCAACTCCGGTTGGTAAAAGGGCGAGAACAAATTATATACTCCTTTGGTTAGGAGGCGTACACTTGCGTGATAAACTTCGGTTGGTAAAAGAGATTGTGGACAAGATAGTTCGAAAGAACCTGATAGTTCGAGCGTGATCAACTTCGGTTGGTAAAATAGCGAGAACAAATTATACTCCTTTGGTTAGGAGGCGTACACTTGCGTGATCAACTTCGGTTGGTAAAAGAACTTGTGGACAAGATAGTTCGAAAGAACCTGATAGTTCGAGCGTGATCAACTTCGGTTGGTAAAATAGCGAGAACAAATTATACTCCTTTGGTTAGGAGGCGTACACTTGTGTGATCAACTTCGGTTGGTAAAAGAGCTTGTGGACAAGATAGTTCGAAAGAACCCGATAGTTCAAACTCATGACCTACTCCGGTTGGTAAGAGGGCAAGAACAACATTCTTAAAAATGCCAATTTTGGCTGGTTAAAAAACAAAATATGCCAATTTATGTTGGTCGGAAGGTAAAATCATTCCAGAAAATACAAGAATTCCAAACTGAACCAAGTATAGTTGGTCGGTGATCAAAACTGTAATTGGTCGACGAGGATAAATTATCAACCTTGGTTGGTCGGATACATTTTATGAAAAAAATTTACCAAGTATGGCTGATTAGAGATAAAAACCTATCAACTGTAATTGGTCGATAAACACAGTTTAACAACCTTGGTTGGTTGGAAACATTTTAAACATTTTATACTCATTACTTTATTATTAAGTGATTGAGCAACATTGATACTTGTAACTGTTTATTACTAAGTTGGTTGATGAATAGCACCATATTGTTATCTTTTTAACAGATACATATGCACAAATGTAAAAATGTTTGATAAACACAAAAAAATAGCAATACAGATTTGTAAACAAAAAATGAAAGTCTTTCATTAAAATCAAAATAAATTACAAGCTACATATATGTGCTAACTAAAACCTATTCTATTGGTTTCTTTCCTTTAGCTTTTGAAACAGGCTCCTCGCCAGCAGGAGGATCCTCCAGGCAAAGAGGAGAATTAATGAAATTAACATCTCTGAGCATTCTGACGTTCATCACAGAAGGTGTATCCAATAGATGCTCGGGACGAGATAATTCAATCTGAGAATGAAGACTATAGTCACCAAGGTATTTTGAAATTAAGCTACGAGGAATGGCACGAGTTGGGATCCATTCCATGTCTAGTTTATAAGGCGGTACAGGCAAGTCTAGTAGCCCAGGAGCATGATAATCCCATAAAAAATGGCCGTGCTTTAGATTTAACACACCCAGGGCGTTCAACCATCCTTGTTTATAACCTTCGTTATTGGCATTTTCAAGACGAGCATCCAAGTGACAAAGGGCTTCATTGTAGCCTGCCATCCAAAACTCACGAGGTTGTTTGTGGAATTGGAAAGTTATTCTCTCTAGTTGCTCGTGAAGGCTCCTGGCAAAAACATCTTTATCATTCAAAGCAGACTTCATCGCAGTAAGTTGATCTTCCAAAGATAGGTTTTTCTTGGACATTTCAGACAAAGCCCGATCTTTGGCGTTCAGTTGGTACGCTTGGGTTTCCAATGTTGACAGAGTACGAGATTCTTCAACATTACGGCTGAGAACTCTTGATCGACTCCGAACAGGTGGAGAATTTTTCTCCTCGATAACATTTAGAACAACTCTTCCTCGCCCACGAGACCCTCTTCCTCGTCCCCGAGCAGTAGTAAAAACGCCAGACTTTCTTAACGTATCCAATTCTTGCCTTAATTTGGCGTTTTCAACCTCTAAGAATGAGAATCCTTCATCAGTGACCGGTACCAAGGCAGTAGAGGATGAAGCTGTAGACTCATATTGCGCCAACTTTTTCTGCAAATTGTTGTTCTCATGTTCCAGCAGCTCGGCGATTTGTCTGCAGGCCTAAACTTCACCTTTTAGGGTTCTCTCCCTAACATCGTACCCAGCGATGATCTTTTTGTGACCTGTCTCAGAGGAAAGCTGTTGATACCTATTCTCATATTCCTTGTGCAACAAGGCAGTTGATTCATTGTGCTGATCCTGAAGATCTTCTAAGGTACAATGAAGCTCCTCGATCAATTCATAGTAGGCCACATTATTGGTCACAACTCGGTCGAGTAAAGCTTTCAAGTACCGATAAGCCTCAATTACCTGTTCTGAAGCATCATGGCCAAGGATGTCAGCAATTTCTGATACACTTAGCTCTGTGTGACCAGCCTTATAGTATTCGTGACATTGCTGCATCAATTTTGTATCATTGGAAGATAGCAATTCCATCCTGGCCATAAACTAATAAAGAGGAGACAACAATCAACAAAAACAAATCATCAACAACAGAGAAGAACAAAGATGTATTTTATTAGATCATAAAAAGATTACATTGTTTGATTACAAATGATAACGAAAGATAGAAATGATACCGAACAACTTCACACCTTTTCCTTGTCTCCCAAGACTTTCTCGGGAGGCTGGGACGAGGAGCTTGGTTGCTCGGTGGTAACAGCAGCTTGATCAGCAGGAGTTGAAATTTTCTCAGGAGGAGGAGGCATAGAAGAAATGTCCTCGTTGGCAGAAGGTAGAGAGGCAGAGACTTGATCACCCATGGCCATGGAAGATTCGTCAGAGATAGCCTCATCTTCTTCTTCTTCTTCTACAATTGGTGGGCGAGGACCAGGGAGGTGTAGCTGAAATAGCTCAGAGTCGTCTTTGATCTTCAATTCCTGCAGGTCAGCTACCCAACCATCTCGGAAGTATTTCAACTTCCCGTATTGTACTTGGGATGTCATCGCAGCAATCCCTTTGTCCCATCCTTTATCCCAGCCAGCGCTGAAGGATTTTTTAACTGCGAGCTTTCTTTTCAATTTCTCCGAGGAGAGCTTCTCGGATAGAAGATCCTCGGTAGTCTTTAACTTCGCATCCAATTCTTCTTTTTGGCGCTTGACATCTCGCAGGACGGACAACTCTTCCTCTGCCTTTTTCAGTTTATCTTCAAGCTCTCCAAAGTTCTTGAGCTTGTCGTCATATTTTTTATGCTCAACCTCTAAACTTTTCACCTTATTCTCCAAACTCTTGGAGATCTCAGCCAACTTCACTTTCTCAGCTTCAACTATAGACAACTTTTTCTCCCAGTCAGCTTTGTCCTCACTATACTGCTGACGAGAATCCTTCAAGGATTGGGTCAAACCCAGCAGAGCATCCTCTACCCCCGACGAGGAGCTGGAAGCTTTAATTGCTTCATCTTTCTTCACGATGTTGTTAAAATAATTCACCAGCTAAACAAAGGAAAAAGTGACAGGTCAGTACAAAAATACAAGTATTCAAAGAAAGAAAGGAAATTCAGAGTGTGAGAAATTTACTGAAGCAAGGTGACGGGTAGCTAGGGATGTCAGCATATCCCTAGAAATCTTTTCATCAATTCCTTGGACCTCGAGTATGATCCAAGTTTTTACCGAGCTCATGGCAGAACTCGGAGGAATGATGGTTGGAACACCAACACCACCAGCTGGTAGAGAGGAGATGGTTTCATCCAGATTGGCAGTTTCAGCCAAATTGACTGAGGACGATTTCCTCAATCTCCTCAAAGGGACTTCAGCAGTTTCAACCAAGGAAGAGCTCTTGGTCGGAGAGATAACAGTCATCTCCACAGGAGCAACCTTCTTGCTCGGAGCCACTGGGGGCTTCTCGGTAGCTTTGGAAGGTGCAACATCCACCTTCTTAGTCCCCTCTGGGACATCAATTTTGCTTTTCTTGGCTTCAGCAGCAGAAGTAGTGTCATCAAATAGAGCAGGGGGAGCTCTTTTCCTGCCCATTCTTTGACTTAAAGGGATGTGAGAATCTGAAGAAGAATCCTCTGGAGTTGAGGCTGGCTCAACATATCTAATCACAGGACGAGCAGTATAAGAAGTCGTACAGCTCCTATACTGCAGCAAATATGATGCAGACCTGATGTGCTCGTCTGCAACATTCTTATGCAAACCCCAGATAAGTTTCAGATGCTTAATATTAACCTCTGATTCTTTTGGAGTTTTTCTTTTATTATCAACTGCAAATAAATACATAATGAAATATCAGTCATACATTTTGTCAAATATGATAAAAGCATAATTTCATAAGTAAAGGAAAATGAGAATAAACCTATCCCATTGCCATATGGGGGGCATTTAGGACCCTGGTATACTGCATCTCCAACCAAGGGGGCATATTGCCAATTTTTAATCACCACCCCATGTTCAAAATAATCTCTATTTGCATCAGGGAGGTTAACTACAAGAGCCCTATTTAAAAACCTAGTTTTTAAGTAATAAACATTATCTAAAATAGCCCATCTATAGCAATACATAATCTCAGGAATCCCTATACGAGTTCCATGAGTTAGATTTAATTTATACACCCCATTAATTATTCTCCATGAATTGGGGGCTATTTTTGCAGGAACAACGTCAAAGTACTGACATAACTCTAAGCATAAGGGGTTTGGCGGAAAAGAAAATCCACATTCAGCAATGAATAGACTGGGGAACCAATGTCCCTCAGCCAATCGAAAATAATCTAAAGGCTCAGAAAGAACCTCCAGAGTTACCCAGGAAGGAATGGAAAAATCAGAACGAAATTTCTCAACAGACTCCACAATATAAACCATAGTGAATAAAAGAAATACAGAAAAAAGAAGAGAATCTTACAGGAAAAAGGAAGAGCTGACAACTAGCGAAGGAAAAGATGAACGCACAAGGGAGAGAGAGAACAGAAAGCTTGAATGCAGAAAATTGGAAAAGGTAGAAGACGGTATGGTTACCTAAGAAGTTTAAATACTTTACCTTGGGAAGCTGCGAAGGAAATGATTACAAAAAAGAAACTAATACGCCACCGGCGGCTAAAAGGACAAAAATGCACGAAGATCGAAGCACTCATAAAAATTCAAAAAAGGCAGATTCTGTGAATTTGAAAGAAATTCAAATATGAAGAAAAGGCTCCTAAAACCCAGGAAAGTCATTTAATATCGCCATATACCGAGAAAGAATGTTCCATACTCCTCAAAGTTCAAAATATGAAACATTGGGGGCTTCTGTTGATACCAAAATTAATATGCTGATATGGACGAATAATATGAAGACACGTGTCAATCTACTTAGCACAATAGTAACGAGGAAGTTCATTTCCCCGACCAACTCATGTTCTCTCCGAGCAACGAGGATACACCGAGGAACTTCAGCACTCCGAGGTACTCTAGCGCTCCGAGGAACTCCTGAGCAACGAGCAACTAAGGCGGTCCGAACTGCATCTCGACCGTAGCATTAATTGCCAGATAATCAACAGTTCAATTATTCATTGAATGTTTATCATCTTGACGCACACGCTGCATTAAATGTATTACCATTTCATATGTATATCATTTAATGTATCAACCCTTTCATGTACAGCCTAAGGGCTATAAATACCTTGTATCACCCTCATTCAAAGGGACCGAAATTTCTTAAGAGAATTTGTACTCGAGAATTCCCAAACATTCAGCAATAACATAACAGTGGACGTAGGCCATTCATATAAGGCTGAACCACTTTAAAATCTTTGTCTCATTTTATTTATCCGTGATTGAATAATTAGAGCTATCTAATTTTTTATATCAACAGCATTGCACAACACTTCTCGTGTCTCGGTATCCATCGAAACCCAATTATCGTCTCCAATCAGCACTTGTGTGAAGCTCCATCTCACATAGCAAGGATGAACATTTTTAAGGATGTGGATGGGGTTTTTGGTTCTCAAAATATGATCTAAAGATCACATAAGTGTTGGAGACTAAATGGTAAAAATTATTTGATGGTTTCTCTTGTGTTCAAAAGTGAAAAGTCAGTTACTATTTTCGTCCAATAAAGTAAAGATAGATAAGGGAAAAGTAGTGGACCAAAACAGATAAGGGAGAAACTATCGAAAAAAAAAACTGGCAGCAGGTCGTTCAAATGACTATGTTCGAACGAGTCTTTTAACGAAATTTCAGTAAAGAATGTTTAGAATCTTGTTTGAAAGACTTCGTTAGAACGACATTCCAACGAAACTTCTAACGGAATGTCAGAGTGTTTGAGCAAATTGATGTTAGCAAATTCGTTCGAATAGGTTCATTCGAACGGGGTGGTTTTCTAATAAAATATTAGGATTTTTACTCTGACTGAAAAATTTCTTACAAAATTAATTTTAGTCACATTTAGTTTGTCTCCAACATATATAAAAAAGAACATGGTCAAATACCTTTGGGTAAAGAACATTTGGAATGAATTTGATGAAGGTGAATAGCCGGATGCCCAAATTCTTTAAGGATGATATATGAACGAACCACAATGACCAAAATGTTTTGTCCAACGGAATTTAGCCAATACTATAAACGACTCGATTGGAAATTTATCCTTACAACCGTACTTAATATTTTACGATTTAATTCACTATCGTATTAAGCCGAGTATTTCTCTCTACTCTAAGGTCCCTAGTTAAGGTAAGGCGTCCCTAACTGGACCCAATAGATTTACCTTAATGGCTTTAATAACACCAAAGATGAAGCTGGGAAGGTTAATACTAGCCTTGATGCTAATGGCAAACATGAGTTCCATATATGCCTTAGAAATTGAGTGGATTTCGCATGAGGAAGGATGCAGGCACACACAATCCAGTTAAGGATCATAAAATATGGATTAAGATTTTTATGGTAGATTGTGATGCATCCGAGAATAATCGTATGACATACGGTGGACAAAATGAGTTGTACCGTAGGGCGAGAGTTAGGCAACCAAGGATAAGAGGGGTTGTTTAGGCGAGGTAAGCCTACGAGGCGAGCAATGGACTCAGGTGTGATTGTGATTTGCTGACCACGGATAACGGATAAAATGCCTCTTTCAAGAACACGCATCCCCAAAAAATATTCCCTAATAAGATCGGGATAAATAGTATTCGTAAGGTGAAAAAAATAATCCCAACCCAAGGTAGACATCCATGTGAAGACGATAGTCCTAGAGAGGGAAGGGAGGTCAACGACCTTTTCACGGATAAAAGCACGAGTTGTGAACCCTTGAGTGTGGTATAAGGTGTGATTTTCAAGAGTTCGCCAACACAGTCTAAGGTTGGAAATAGAAGCTTCAACAGAACAGTTCTCATCCGAAGAGGAGGAGGAGAAGGAGGAGCACTCCTCTTCAGATACAGTGACGTAATGATTACGTCGATTACGACGGCCAAGAATGGTCATATACGGAGGATAGGAAGAAAAATAAAGTCTATAACCTATAAGGATATACCACCCAAACCACCAACCACCAACACCAACAAAACCAAACCAGCAAATTCCCAAACTCCATTAGCAGCAACAAAATATATATAGGAAATGCAGAGAAGACAAGAGAAGTGTAATGTCATGAATTTAACAAAAAACTTTGATATTTGAAGATTTTTTTTTTCATGATATTAAAACTTAATAGGGGAAAAAATGTATATATAGAGTATATAGCCTGAAAGAGGTGGATAGAGAGTATATGAGCTGGGAAGAAAAAAAATTATTTGAGTATTTGTAAATAACCCAACTCATATATGCTCAACCCTATAAAAATGGAACAAAAAGGATAAAAAATAAAAAATGTACCTGAGAGAGACGGGGAAGGAAGAAATCACTAAATGGTGTAATCTTTGAAATGGGGTGTAGCTGTGTAGAAATGGTGGAATGAAAGTAGTGGGGAGAATGGGTAAAGTGGCGAGGGAAAGGGGATATCGTGGTATGTAGAGGGGTTGAGGAAGAGTGGAGAGAGAGAAGATAGGGGAAAAATGGGAAAATGGGTTCGAGTTGTAACAGGAGAGAGCGAAAAGAAGTGGCAATTGAAACGGTGGGAAAAAATAGACTGAATCGCCACGTAAAATCACAGGTCGTTCGAACGAAATTTAAAGGTATATCCAACGAGAATTCAAAAGTCGTTCGAACGAACATCGAACGAAAAAACATAAGCTTAGGAGCCAAAACTAGCTCGAAAGAGATTTTCTAACGAAAAAACAGTGTTTTAAAAAACTTCAGAAAACAAAAAAAATTAAAAATTTATAGTAGAAAGCCTGAAAGGTTAGAAACCAAAAACAATAATTTTCAAGATGTCCCAAGTAGTGTAGACATTTCCAAACCAAGATAGCGGGAATGTAGGGGTGTGAACAATGTGAGTGAGAGCATTATGAAGACAACGCATAAGTGCAAAATACCAAACAATATATTCACATAATATACACTCTCATTCGCCTTGTGACAATAAATGGAATATGGTGCAATATTATCTTAAAAAATAAACACTTGGAAGATTGATGATTCTCATGGCAATAGCATCACAAAAACAGAAGCAATGTGGATTAATTGTGCAAAACCATTGATCTTCAACCTATGTCTCCGATCAATATGAAATAAGCTCTTGAATACTTTTGATTTTGAAAGAGCAACGATACTATCATCAAAATGACAAGTTAGCCTTGACTATCTTTTTTATGCCACAATTATTTTAGGCTCTTTTACATTTTTGCAAATGGTGGCTATTCACGCAAAAACATTTTGTTTTTCGCAGCCCATGTCCATTGCTAAGCATAAATAAACCAGATGAATATAAAGATAATTTTTTCAAATCCAGGCAATGGTTTTACATGCACAAGATCGATTGCTCATAAAGGGGTGACAAAATTGATAAGATAACATCGTATTTCACTTAACGTATGCCGAGTGACGTAGATAATCACGCAATTCCGTGAAGGGTGTGTGCAAATAAGGCAATATTATGAGGCAATCATAGTGAAATATATCATAAATAAGCATCAAATCACACAAGTGAGACGAAGTCCGGATTAACATCTCATCGAAAGCCACGTGGACATGGAATGAGGTTGAGATACGAAAACATCATACACATTACTTATATGGAAAAAAGTTTTATGAAGGCCTTTTTACTACAACACCCCAAAAATGTTTTTGAATTTTTACAAAATATATACAAGGAATAATCTATTTCATAGGTATAATAAAAACATGAAAAATAACATAAACTAGATGACCGAATCCAAACTCAATCGATGGGGCAAACCCCAATGGAATGCCTTAGGTTTTAAAACCTAAGGGCGTCTAGAGGTTTGGTAAAGATATCGGTCAATTAATGATCGGTGCCTACACAACTCAAGGAAATAACTTTTTATTCAACTAATTCTCGAATGAAGTGTTTACGAATCCTAATGTGCTTTGTTCTAGAATGTTGGACATGATTTTGAGAAATATGAATAACACTAGTATTGTCACAATAAATAGTCATGGTGCCTTGTGGAATACCATAATCCTCCAATATTTGTTTCATCCAAATGAGTTAAGTGCAATAACTCCCGGCGGCTATGTATTCGACCTCCACCGTGGACAAAGAGATGGAATTTTGTTTCTTGCTCATCCATGAGACAAGTGCACTACCAAAGTAGAAACAACCGTCAGATATACTTTTGCATCCATCAACATCTCCAGTCCAATCGGCATTCGAATATGCCGATAGATAATCATTAGTGTCGAAGGAATACCAAATCCCAAAAGACAGGGTCCCACTAACATATTTGATAATACGTTTAATGGCAAGTAAATGACACTCTTTTGGGGCAGATTGATAGCGGGCACAAAATCCTACACTAAAGGAAATATCCGAACGACTAGCGGTTCGGTAAAGTAGACTACCTATCATACTCCTAAAGAGAGTGTACTCTACATCCTTTAATTCGGTGTCCTTACTAAGTTTAACCGACAAACTCATTGGAGTACGTGCATGCTTAGCGGATTCTAGTTTAAATTTCTTCACAGGGTCTTTAGCATACTTAGTTTGGGATAAAAATATCCCACTATCGAGTTGACGAACTTGAAGACATGGGAAGAAGGTAAGCTTACCGACCATACTCATCTTAAATTCATTATGCATTTCTTTTGAGAAAAGATGAGTATGTTTATCACATGTAGATCCAAAAACTAAGTCGTCAACATACACTTGGGCAACAAAGATTGTATTATCATCGCAATGAACAAATAAAGGCATATGTACTCCCCCTCTCAAAAATTCGCGAGAAAGGAGATAATAGGTAAGCCTCTCATACCAAGCACGTGGTGCTTGTTTCAAACCATATAACGTGTAAGGACATATTTCTCATATCCAATATGTTATATTTGTGTATGTCGTACGCCGTTACATTTGGCACATCACTTCACGATATCACATGACGACTTCTATCCAAATTCTAAGAATCAAGCATTCAACATCTCCATCAAGTGTCCCATATCCGCCTCAACGACTTCACGTTCCATGATTTTAGGGAGTTTATGCAAGTGATACGCAAGAGAAGTCAAAACAATAAAAGAAGGCAAGATAGGAAAGTTCAAGGGCATTTTGGTAATTTTACATCTATCGCCCAGGGGTCTGGTCAACTGGAAAGTTTAAGAGCTCGACACCACAAAGATATTAGAAGAAACAACACCTCAATCCGAGCTACGATGAAGAAGTTCTGGACCTTTGAAAATGGAGAAAATCCCGATAAAATCCTTGTGAAGAATGCTATGTGTTTAAGCCCCAAATCCAGCGAACTATCACGAATCGAAGGTCACCCGATTTGGTGGGAGAACCGATTCGAGGTACCACTCAGACCGATTCGGGGTACATTACGCTACCAGCGTTCCAAAGTTTTAAAATTCCTTTTGGTTTCCTATAAAAGCCAACTTCGGTGGAGTTATTTTACAAGACTTGGAGAGACGTTTTTGAGAGTGCTATTAGCTCAAGTCTTCATATTTTTGAGTCCCAAAATCTCATGGTTTGATTCACACATCATTCCCATATTTTTGTGAATCCTTTTGGAACCCAAGAACACTACTTTTCTTTTGTTCATCTTTGTGGGGAGATCTCTGCAACCGAGGGCTGCGTGTTATTGTTGAGGGAGTCTCTATGAAGTTTTCTGGATGCGTGCCATTGATGAGTGTTGCAGTTCTTCCTTTGCTGAATTGATTGCGGTTCATGTGGGTTCACTGCATGTGGATTCATTGCTGATGAAACCGACCGACGCCTGCGGATATTCGTGTGTCACTGTATTTCATTGTAATCCGTGTAAGTTGCGATTTACTTATTATAATGAAATAAAAAGTTTTGCACTGTGGGGATTTTTTTCTTAAACTTGTGTCGCATGATTTATTTATTTATAATTTGACACACGCACACACGCAGTTACATGTTTATGGGCTGATTTAACTTTGTTTAAATATAGACTCTAATTAAATAAGGTTTAATTGGAATCTTGCAGATCTATTTAATTTAAATCGGTATCACACACCGCATTTATTCGGTTTTACAAATTGGTATCAGAGCGGGTTATGCTAATTTATCGCGTGATCCTGATTTTTCAATGGTTTATTTTATTTTTTATACAATTTGACTTCTTATATCGTCAAATTGGTATCAGAGCAGGTTACGCTAATTTATCGCGTATTCCTATTTTTCGCAAAATTATGTGATATTGATTTTTTTTTTAAATCAGTTTTGTGAAAAAAGCACACTTTTTTCAATGGAACGCCCATTTAATTGTAATACCCCGTATTTTTATGACTTTTAAATTTAGGAATTTATTAAATTTAATCCGAAAATTTATTTTAAATATTTACTAGCGTGATGAGAGTTAGTAATTATTGAAAAATTGTTGATTTGGTAAATATTACTTATTTAGTAGAGTAATATGTAGAATTGAATTTATTAAAAATTATCACGAATGTATAATTAGAAAATTATGGAAATTAAGTCGGGACGCACCTGTGTCACGTCAGGACGCACCTGTGTCACGTCAGGACTAAATTATTATTATTATTATTATTATTATTATTATTATTATTATTATTATTATTATTATTATTATTATTATATAAAGTGAATTAAATTATAAGTCGCCCGTATGGTCATTTCGAGTGCGCTAATGTCTCCGGAAGGGTCGAGATAGTCAGAAAAGTGTACCCGGGATTTAGTTTGGGTCTCGGGCATTTTTAGGCCTAACTGGCATCCTGGGAGGGTATTATAGTCATTTTGTATTTTTGGGTAATTAAATCCACGAATTTCTCTAAATTATATCAGCCATTTGAGTTAGGCTTTTAGGGTTAACAATTACATAACCTAAGAACGACCATTAGAGAAGAAGGTAGGAAGCTTTCCAAGCAATCCAAGTCTAAGAACTCATCCGTTTACACCGCCACAACCACAAAACGTAGATCGTACGATGAGGAATGCAACCGTACCTTTTTCATCCACAAATCAGACTCTTAAATTTCCAAGCAAGTATTTATCTTACTTTTCTTTTAGTTATTGTTTCATCCATGTTAGATTAGGATTGTTATACATATGTTCCATAGAAGAATTTGAGGAATTTGAGGATTTAATCACATGTCTTGGTGGAAATAATTATATTCTGGACATCCCAATCATATGTAGAGGACAACCCACGAATTGGAATGGGTTTAGAATCAAGAAATCTGGAAAAGAAATTAAAAGAATGAAAGTCTTATGAAAATTAGGGTTCTTGATGGTCAATACAAATTGGTCCTTTAATTCGATTCCGTTGATGAAATAATACATGTCTTACGTAAAAATTCATGCATATATGTATATAGAACCAGTAGTAACCTTATTTGGGAGTTTGGGCGAAAGAGGTTCTGAGGACTTTTGGTGATGAAACCCGTAGGATATTATATGCAGAATCTGGGAAATATCTGGGAGATCGATCGATCGACCTTGAATGTGGATCGATCGACCTCTTCTGAATTTTGAAGCTTGTTCTTTATTCTTAATGATTAACCCTGTGCCACTTTGTGGAACCCTTATACATGTTTTATATACCATAATGGGACTTGGGAAAGACCAGTAGGGTTGTAGGAAAGGTTCGGGTGATACAATTTATATGTGATTTAACCGTGAGGTTTCGGGAATATAAATTTAGTGGAAAATCGTGCGTACGTTATAGTATACCTTGTGAGAATTAAGGAAGAATTATACCAGTAGAGTAGTGAGGGTGCACCTACCGATTTTTATTATTTTGAGAGGATACACTTCGAGAGTCGGGAAGTACTTAAGGATTTGTTATACTTAATAGAATAAAAAGAGTAATCTACTTATACGCAGAACTCGGGAGTTATATGTTATGCATGGTTAGAATGATGTTATGGGTCGTGGGCGTGCCTATCTATTTTATGTAAATATATATATATGAGTGCATACATATATATTATTTGAATATATGTGTTTAATCATACCCGCCCTACTTTCTATCACGGAGGTTTCCGCGCCGGGACAGTCTTATTCTAATGTGACCTTTATGGGGGATATTGACTTGTACCCTAGAACATAGGATTCCTTGGTAGAAGCTATCTGAGAATGATAGTCAGACGGTCCTAAGAGACGTGAGGGGAATGTGCTGACCTCTTAGTGACTTGAAACTATACTTCACTTCCATTTTGTGTGTATTGTGTTAATACAATTCGAGAGTGATTCCGAACTAGTATTTCCCTTAGTTTAATGTAATACCCCGTATTTTTATGGCTTTTAAATTTAGGGATTAATTAAATTTAATTGAGGTAATTAATTTAATTTTAATCCGGAATGTTGTTTTAAATATTTACTAGCGTGACGAGAGTTAGTAATTATTGGAAATTTGTTATTTGTTGAATGTTACTGGATGAGTATAGTAATATATGAGATTTATTTTATAAAATTGTCACGTGTGAATAAAATGGCAATTATGGAAATTTAAGTCGGGACGCGCCTGTGTCGTGTCGGGAATAAAAGTTGATTAATAAAAGTGAAATATTTTTAAGTTATCCGTATGGTCGTTTTGAGTGCGCCAACGTGTCCGAAAGGGTCGAGATAGTCAGTAAAGTGTGCCCGGGGGTTTAGTTTGGGTCTCGGGGCGTTTTTAGGCTTAATTAGTACCCCGGGAGGGCATTTTGGACATTTTACATTTTTGGGTAATTAAACCCACGAAATTTCAAGGGATATATCAGATGTTAGGTGTTACCTTTTAGGGTTAACACAACCCGAAACTAATGACGACCATTGGAGAGGAAGGGGAGGAGCTTTCCAATGAGTTATAGGCCAAGAACACCTCTGATTGCACCGCCGTCACCACCAACGCGTAGATCGCGCGACGGGGAACGCAATCACACCAAATTTGTCCACAAATCAGTGACTAAATTTCCAGGCAAGTATCTATCTTGCTTTTATCAAGTTAATGCATCCTTTTATATTAGTCTTAGGTTGATTAGAATTAGTGTTCTTGAAGATAAATGTTAATTGAAGATACAAATTGCATGTTATAATGATAGAGATCTTATTTCTGGAAATCCATTTCACATGTAGAGGTTGAGCCACGAATTTCCATGGTATTAGAGATAGAAAATCTGGAAAAAGAATGAAAGAAATCAAGTTAAAGGAAATATTAGGGTTCAGGAGAATTATATAGAGTTTGGACCTTTTAACCCATGATTCTTGATGAAAATTCGCATGTGTTACGTAAGAGATTGTTTATATGGGTATACAACACTTAGAGTATAATTGGTTTGAAGTTTGAGACTGTAAAATGATGGTTTGGAGGAGTTTGGGGTAACAATTCCGTAACTGGTTCGATCGATCGACCCCCTTTCATCGATCGATCGACCCTCCTGGGAAAACTGCATTTTTTCTCGTGTTAGCTTAATCTGATTTTATGCGTAGTAAACCTTGATTAGGGTTGCTAGAATATAATGGAACATAAAGAGGACCAGTAGGGTCAAGAGAAATCCCATAAAGTGGAACTTTAATGTGAAGGGAATTAAAGGGTAAACGGGGAGACTTTGAGACTTAAGAAATCATTTGTACGTTGATTAAATAATTAAAACGTCTAATTAGTTGGATTAGAAGGCGAGAGAGGGCCTACTGAAATTGTACTTAGATAAAGAGGATACTTCGAGTGACGAGAGGTGAGTTTAGAATAAATTAATTACGAGAATAAAAAGAATGAGGTCGTTATACGATATAATTGAGTAAAATGTGTAATAACGGATAATTATAATTTTGGGTCGTGAGCGCACCTAATGTGATAATGTAGATGTGAATACATATTTATATATGACGGTGTGATTGTGCATATATTATTTCTGTGTAAAAATCGTACCCGGGCTACTTGCTATCACGGGGGTTTCCGCGCTGGGACAGTCTTATCTCGATGTGCCTTTACGGGGGATTTTGACTTGTACCCTAGAGCATAAGATTCCTAGGTACAGGCTATCGTATCGATAGTCATGGTCCTAAGAGACGCGAGGGTATGTGCTGACCTCTTGGACTTGGAACTATGTTCGCCTCCATTTGTTTGTGTTTTGTGTTAATACAGTTCGAGAGTGATTCCGAACTAGTATTTCCCTTAGTTTGTGTGATACGGGGACTTGATAGCAGATTATACCAGCACCATAGATTTTATTTGGGGTGCCGTTAGTATATATATAATTTATGAGTGATTGGTACATATATGCTTATATATGAAAGTCTATCACCATAGATTTTATGTGGGGTGCTATTTGTATATATATTATACGAGTAATTAATATATATACGTGTAACTATATGAGAACTTTCTACTGAGTAAAATAGTAGTTAAGTAAAGTATAAAATTCATTAACCTCACTGTAAGTATTCGAAAACGTTATAACAATACGAAATTTTTCTAAATAACGTAAGAAATCTGGAAGAGATGGATTTTCTAAAAGTGAATATCATAACCTTAATTCCACGTATTAAAACTTATGGAGAATAAGTTAGAGAGATATATGGGGTTCATTAGTACGATAGACGTGCACACTAGATGAGAGGTGAGAATTCTCAAGAGAGTGTCGCGTACTAATATGACTGTTGCATTAGCCGTTAAGCATTTTAAATACTTGCTAAACTATTTTTAAAACTGTTTTACATTCGGGCTCTGACCCGTTTGTTGTTATCTCTTCTCTCTTATGTATATATATATATGTATTACAGGTGCCCAGCCACAGGGGTGTCTTACTTAGGATTCTTTGGATGGAACGCGCTGTAGCTTTTGTGGGAGTTACAGGCCATTGCTTATACGACCTCATTGTTGACTCTACTTCTAGTTCAGCTTTATCCAGTGGGGGCATGTGTCGCCCTTTTCCACTATTTAGTTGATATTATCAGAGACTGTAATTCTTTTTACTTTCAACATTTTCATTTCGGGATTTATTACTGTCGGGATGTTTTCCTTTAGTGTTGTAAATGTTGGGATTTATTATTGATGGTTAAATTCTTGAATGTTCATTTTTATTCTTATACTAAATGTGTGACTCTTAATATGTTAATGATTAAAGGTTTTATAATCGAATTTAATAAAATGGAAATAAGGGTTTCAAATGGTTTTGACACTTAGCTTAATTAATTAGGGTGTTTAAATTGGAAAGGTTATTCTTACGACAGTGATGCTAAGAATGAACTAACTGTTCACCTTGATTTTAATTTAATAAAGGAGTGATCGCCCGGTATTTAATTAGGCGGGGTGTCACATTTAAGTGATACGGGAACTTGATAGTAGAGTATGCCAGCACCATAAATTTTATGTGGGGTGCCGTTAGTATACATATTAAAAGTGTGACTAATATATATACGTATATCTATATGGGAACTTTCTACTGTGCGTATAAGTAAATAAGTAATGAATAAATGCTTCGACTTTATTATAAGTGTTCGAAAAATTTATAACTGTAATGAGTTGTTCTAAACAACGTAAGAAATCTTGAAGAGAATGATTTCCCAAAGTAAATATCATAACCTTGTTTTTCGCGTGATAAAACCTTATGGAGAATAAGTTATAGAAACTTATGAGATTTATTCGTACGGTAGGTGTACACACTAAATGAGAGGTGAGAATTCTCAATAGAGTGTCGCATACTAACATGGTTGTTGCATTAGCCGGTAAGCATTTTAAATACTTGCTAAACTATTTTTAAAACTGTTTTACACTTGGGCTCTGACCCGTTTCCTGTCATATTTTCTCTCTCTTGCATATACACATAGAGAGAGAGGTTCACAAGTGGACCAAAAGAATGGACTTTTTAATGGACTTAACAAAAAAGACTAATAAGTCTCGGTTATTGGGTGCCGCTGGCGCGGACCCATTACACCAAGGAATTAAAATTAGTGGGTTATTAGTCATTTTTGTTAAGTCCATTAAAAAGTACATTCTTTTGGTCCACTTGTGATCCTTCTCCTATATATATATATATATATATATATATATATATATATATATATATATATATATATATATTACAGTTGCCCAGCCACAGGGATGTCAAACTTGGATCTTTGGACTGTTGATGTGCTGCATCTAGTGTGGGAGTTGCATGTCTTTATAGTAGACGACTCATCCTTGTTTCCTAAATCTTTCATTTAGTTCTCCATAGATAGGGCATGTGTCGCCCATTTCCAGTTTTATCTAGTTCGGAGAGTTTTGTACTTTTGATTTATTTCAGTATTCTGTTATAGTTGGGATTACTTGTAATTTTCGCCTTGTCCTACGATTTGAGATATTTTATTTGGATTGATTTATCTAGCATGTTCTTTCATTTGGATGGTTTGGTTTTAATTCTATCAATTGTATTCGTGAAAATGGCTTCATAATTAATAATAATATTCGGACTTAATTTATAAGATTAAATGTTTTGACACTTAGCTTAATTATTTATGGTGTTTAAATTGAAAATATTATTTTGCGGCAGTGATGCTAATAATGAACCAACCGTTCACCTTGATTTTAATCTAATAAAGGACTGATCACCCGGTAGTTAATTAGGCGGGGTGTCACAGGTGGTATCAGAGCATCAGGTTCTAGTGTCCTTTAGAATCTGTGTGGCTTATTATGCTTCCAGCGTTGCTTTATTTGATATAAAGCCCTATGTTTAGGATTGTTGATTTCTAAGGTGATATTTTGTTCTCCTGCTATAACGTATGTATATTAGTAAATTCTAATTGTGTTCGGATATGTGCGTGTGCCGAGCGATGAAGGATGTTAGACGAGGGCCGTTAGGCCGACACCGGGAGGCAGGGCTTAGTTGAGGTTGTAAAGCATATTCGAGGATGATGACCGTAGTCGAGGTCACCCCTATTATGGCACGAGAGACCAGGACTGTAAGGACATTTAGGATGTCGCCTGCGATTTCCAAATGCTGCTATAGTCAATAAAGAAGCCGAATCAGACTCACCCAACGTGGTATGAGTGGGAAAGAGTGAGATGAAGCATTTAGGAGAACCATTGGTGGAAATTCTAGAAACGCGAGGATTGTGTATGTCAGCCAAAGGAGGGAAAAATATCCACAGGCTTGGGTATATTACGAAGTGTGGCTAACTGAAAGTGAAAATTTGGGGTAGAAATTTTTTCTTGGCTCATCGGGACAAATTTATAGTGGTTCGATTCAGCCTTCACTTTTAGAAGTGGAATGCTATGTCTAAGAAGGATCTTAGGTACAGTTTGACCGCAGGTTCCTTCATCAGATGTTCATGATAAGATGTGAAAGTTGTTCTGAACTCATCACAGGAGGGTCGAACAAAGGTCCATTTGTGAATATGAATCTAAACGGTTAGCGAATCTTGTATCAGCGGGAGTGGATACCAATGGTATAGAAGATTTCAAGTGGGAAATCAACTCGTGAAGAAAGATTGACAACACTTAAAGAGAATCCTGTTGGACAGTCGATCCATACGGTGACAATGTCACGCATTTTTCGTAGAGATGTTAATGCTTTTATGGAGGGAGTTAAAGTAACCGAAAGATTTATTAGAGGATGAGTCTAGATGAAAGTAGTTAGTAAAATATTGCAAGGGGGAGACCCATCAGGGGGCTCAATAAAATGAATCGGATAGCTGAATTCTTACCAAACGATGGTGAATTCAGTAAGGGTTATTGAAGCCAGTAACACGTTCTTTAGGTCCAATAAAGATAAGGGAACAACGGGGGTAGCCATCAGGAATTGAGCCTACCAAAGTTCGAGAGAAGGACAGTCCTAATATGGTTAGTATGTCAGGTGATAAGTGGATTATGTGTAGATGTATTTTTGTGAAAAGTGAAATCACATGCGTTAATGTTTTCTCGAAGTGAGTAAAGGGACAAGAGTAGGATGCCTAGTAAAGGACAACGATTAAAGTAGTTTTTATTTTGGTTTGGACAGGCGTGTTACGTCCGGGGACCATTTGTACAGTCAAGACGATTGGCAAGGTAGAAGTATAAGTTTTATCCTCGAAGAATGAGGCGTGTTTTATGTGACACGAGCGCGTCACTATATTTTGTTCATTGCTAGATTAACATGTGAGACGAGTTTAATGTGTATAACTATAAACATTATTATTATGTGAATATTTTCCCTAGTGTAGGGGGATTATCCTTAGTGCTATCCGCGGAGGATGAATGGGTGTATTAATAGTGTTACATACTTTATTAAGATTACTCGTTTTAGTGATGCGATATACGAGTATGATACTTGGTTACAACTTTATATAAATGGTTAGTATGATAGTAGGCAGTTATTGCAGGACTATCGAAATGGTTGCATTAGTGTAGCATGTTTTGTTCTGGCGAGGCCTCACCTACGAGAAGGTCAGACTCGCACTTATATTATCTTTTCTAAAGACTTCAGAGGGGATAGTGAACTCAAGATATTCGATCCCGGCGTGTGTAGGGACTTTGTTGTTATGATTCAATATGTATTGGGTTTACTGTTGAGCGAAAAGATTTAACTCATTATTATGTTTAGCGCTCAGGACTTGGTGATAGGAAGAGCGCATTGATATATCTATCCTTTATAGATGTGAGAGTTAAGAGTTATACCCATATGTTTATGTATTCGAGGTTTATGGAATGGAATTTCCACTAACACTGAACGATTGTACAATTGGCGAAATGTTCTTTGTTTAGTGTAATTATAGGAGGAGATATAACTTTTATGTCAAGAGACGGAATAAAGGGGTACATGTTATGGACGGAGGGCCTAACGGATTTCAACAACCAACAATGCTAGGTAGTAGTGTATCAGGGGGGTTTATTGTTTGTATTTCACTTTGTGAGACATCCCACGCATGAAACTTAGCGTAAGGTTGGGAGTAGGAAGATGTTTGGTCATTAGTCTATGAGTTTGGTATCTCGATCGTAGTAGGATCAGGTAATTATATCTGTAAATTGGAAGTTGAATTATGAATTAAGGCCAGTGGAGCCGATTGTGTGGTAAGAAAGCATTGAAAGTTTGTTTTATCCCCACGAGTTGAAGGGTGGAACGATGATATGGAGGATTTAAAATTTCAATTTCTAGGATATTTGAGAGTACCCAAGTGTTGTAACCACGTTGTGAGCACAGGGGAAATAAAGAATTGGGTGTTATGTGTGAAGCGTATGCGATGCTTACACTAGTATGCACGGCTTATAGGGTTTGTGGGAATCCTGGTTAGCTGACATTAGAATCATTCGAGTTGTAGGGATGTGGTAATAGACGCGTGGAATATATGTTTATGGTACTAACATAACAAGGTGGAAGTGGCAGAGTGGATTAAGCATCGCGTGAAGAACGATAATCCATGTATACGTGTGAGATTAGAGTAGCACACCCGAATTTGGTTGGAAGGATGTGGGAAGCCATTTAAAAAGGGGTATTCCTTGAAAAGGGTAGAATGTAATTATTATGGAAAACACTCGGAGCGGAGTTGTAATTAGTCAAATGTTGAGAGCGACTGATGCGTACGAAGAGTGAAGATATTAGTATGGTATAAAAGGTTCGAAAGTGCACACCGTGGAGAAAAGTGCATGGGTCGGCCCTTTCAGTTTATGCAAAGGAAATAAGGGGAGTATTAAGTGTCACTTAATGTGAGACATTACAAGTAGAAGTCGATGTCGAGAGGGACATAGTGAGTAGCCTCTACGGGCACTACTCATAAATAGAAATCGATTGGAACAAGAGGAGCAACCAGAGAATTTTGTGACTATTAACAATTCCTATAATGGAAGAGGCCAGTAAAGTCGATAAAGTTTCGTGGATGAGTTGACAACCTCAAGGTAAGATCAATAGTTCCTTCGAACGTGTGGAACAAGATGCCCAAGAAGGAAGTGATTGACATTCCTTTGGGGTGATTTACAATATTATCTAGTGTGCCCCAATCTTCCTTTGAAAGGAAGGATCGCGCTGGTACGTGGTCCTACTCGGTAATTTTTTTTTTCTGAATTAGGTTGAGATTTTTTTGAATCCCACCTTCAATATGGGATTTCAGGAAGTTGCGGGGATATCGTTTTGTTTTAAGCAGGTTGTATCACCCATAATTCGGGGAGTAAGCGATCGGTGATTAACCATTAGTGGAACAATGTGAAAGTAATTTCGGATTCATTGTGATCGTTTCTTTTTCCACCACGGTTATAGATAACAAGTGGAGTATAGTACGGTAATTGGGGGAGGATATTACCTAATGGTAGGGTTCTGTGGGAGCACTTGTACCTGTTTATTGTGAACAAGATGCTTATTGAGGTTTTGGTGTGGAAAAACCTTAACTTTTCTCACTCTGAATGTTAAGAGATGTGCGGATAATCAGAATTTTGGATTGGTTGAGTTGGAGTCTAATGATTATGGTGGAATTCCACGACTATTTTAGGCAAACAAGAGTGGTCAGATGTTCGTATGGTTTCTCTCTGAATGGGAGTTTTGTGTTTAGATAAATATGAGTACTTGTCATGTAGTGAGGTGTGGCCTCCCAATGATATTGAAATAATGGGAATTAATAATGTATATACGTGTCTTATGCGAATGTTGTCGGATAGGAGCACAATGTGAAGTGTCTTTAATGAGAGTGTTAAAACGCTTGCTGTGAGGCGGGGCTATAGTGATTGAGCGCCTTACCATGTAGATAGTTTGCGTACTGATAAGGTATCCGGAATTATTTTACCAGATAGGCCTTATTTTCGAATTTCGGGACAAAATTCACTTATTGGGGGGAAAGTATGTAATACTCCGTATTTTTATGGCTTTTAAATTTAGGGATTATTAAATTTAATTCGAAAATTTGTTTTAAATATTTAATAGAGTGACGAGAGTTAGTAATTATTGGAAAATTGTTGATTTGTTAAATATTACTTATTGAGTAGATTAATATGTAGAATTGAATTTATTAAAAATTATCACGAGTGTATAATTGGATAATTGTGAAAATTAAGTCGGGACGCGCTTGCGTCTCGTCAGGACTAAATTATTATTATTATATAAAGTGAATTAAATTATAAGTCCCCCGTATGATCATTTCGAGTGCGCTAATGTGTTTGGAAGGGTCGAGATAGTCAGAAAAGTCTGCCCGGGGGTTTAGTTTGTGTCTCGGGGCATTTTTAGGCCTAATTGGCATCCTGGGAGGGTATTATAGTCATTTTGTATTTTTGGGTAATTAAACCCACGAATTTACCTAAATTATATCGGCCATTTGAGTTAGGCTTTTAGGGTTAACAATCACAAAACCTAAGAACGACCATTAGAGAAGAAGGTAGGAAGCTTTCCAAGCAATCCAAGGTCAAGAACTAATCCGTTTACACCGCCACAACCACCAAAACGTAGATCGTACGACGAGGAACGCAACCGTACCTTTTTCATCCACAAATCAGACTCTTAAATTTCCAGACAAGTATTTATCTTGCTTTTCTTTTCGTTATTATTTCATCCATATTAGATTAGAATTGTTATACATATGTTCCATAGAAGAATTTGAGGAATTTGAGGATTTAATCACATGTCTTGGTGGAAATAATTATATTATGGACATCCCAATCATATGTAGAGGATGATCCACTAATTGGTATGAGTTTAGAAGCAAGAAAACTGGAAAAGAAATTAAAAGAATGAAAGTCTTATGAAAATTAGGGTTCTTGATAGTTAATACAAATTGGTGCTTTAATTCGATTCCGTTGATGAAACTATACATGTCTTACGTAAAAATTCATGCATATATGTATATAGAACCAGTCGTAACCTTATTTGGGAGTTTGGGCAAAATTTATAGAGGTTTTGAGGACTTTTGGTGATGAAACCCGTAGGATATTATATGCAGAATCTGGGAAATATCTGGGCGATCGATCGACCTTGAATGTGGATCGATCGACCCCCTCCCTTCAATCGATCGACCTCTTCTGAATTTTGAAGTTTGTTCTTTATTCTTAATGATTAACCCTGTGCCACTTTGTGTGAACCCTTATACATGTTTTATATACCATAATGAGACTTGGGAAAGACGAGTAGGGTTGTAGGCAAGGTTCAGGTGATACAATTCATATGTGATTTAACCGTGGGGTTTTGGGGATATAAATTTAGTGGGAAATCGTGCGTACGTTATAGTATACCTTGTGAGAATTACGGAAGACTTAGACTAGTAGAGTAGTGAGGGTGTACCTACTGATTTTTATTATTTTGTGAGGATACACTTCGAGAGTCGAGAAGTACTTAAGGATTTGTTATACTTAATAGAATAAAAAGAGTGATTTACTTATACGTAGAACTCGGACGTTATATGTTACACATGGGTAGAATAATGTTATGGGTCGTGGGCGTGCCTAGCTGTTTTGTGTAAATATATATATGAGTGCATGTATATATATTATTTGAATATTTGTGTTTAATCATACCCGCGCTAGTTGCTATCACAGAGATTTCCGTGCCGGAACGCTCTTATTCTGATGTGACCTTTATGGGGGCTATTGACTTGTACCCTAGAACATAGGATTCCTTGGTACAGGCTATCTAAGAATGATAGTCAGCCGGTCCGAAGAGATGTGAGGGGTATGTGCTGACCTCTTAGTGACTTGGAACTATGCTTCGCCTCCATTTTGTGTGTATTGTGTTAATACAGTTCGAGAGTGATTCTGAACTAGTATTTCCCTTAGTTTGAGTGATATGGGGACTTGATAGTAGAGTATGCCAGCACCATAGATTTTATGCGGGGTACCATAAGTATATATATTATATGTGTGACTAATATAGATATGTATATCTATATGTGAACTTTCTACTGTGCGTATAAGTAGATAAGTAATGAATAAATGATTCGAATTTATTATAAGTGTTCGAAAACTTTATAATGGTAATGAGTTGTTCTAAACAACATAGGAAATCTTGAAGATAATGATTTCCTAAAGTAAATATCATAACCTTGCTTTTCACGTGATAAAACCTTATGGAGAATAAGTTAGAGAAACTTATGAGATTTATTAGTGCAGTAGGCGTGCACACTAGATGAGAGCTGAGAATTCTCAAGAGAGTGTCGCATACTAACATGGTTGTTGCATTTGCCGGTAAGCATTTTAAATACCTGCTAAACTATTTTTAAAACTGTTTTACACTCGGGCTCTGACCCGTTTCCTGTCATCTTTTCTCTCTTATATATATATATATATATATATATATATATATATATATATATATATATATATATATATATATATATATATATATATATATATATATATATATTACAGGTTCCCAGCTACAGGGGCGTCAGGCTTGGATCTTTGGACTGTTGACGTGTTGTAGCTAGTGTGGGTATTGTAGGTCTTTGCAGTAGATGACTCATCCTTGCTTCCTCAATCTTTCATTTAGTTCTCCTTAGATAGGGCATGTGTCGCCCATTTCCAGTTTTATCTATTTCAGAGAGATTTTTACTTTTGATTTATTTTAGTATTCTGTTGTAGTTGGGATTACTTGTAATTTTCGCCTTGTCCTGCGATTTGGGATATTTTATATGGATTGATTTATTTAGCATGTTCTTTCATTTGGATGGTTTGGTTTTAATTCTATCAATTGTATTCGTGGAAATGACTTCGTAATTAATAATAACATTCAGACTTAATTTATAAGATTAAATATTTTGACACTTAGCTTAATTATTTAGGGTGTTTAAATTTTAAATTTTATTTTGCGATAGTGATGTATTTATGCCTGTAGGAGGTTCGATTCCCCCTCCCTGCCTAAAAAAATGTATTGATGTATATAAGCATGGCATGTGTGTGTGTGGTCCAAGGGGAGTAACCTACAGATTCAAAGCCAAAGGAGGGAACCCTTTAATTTTTATTTTGTTTCGATTTGATTTAGAGTAGATAAATACTGTTTAATATCTTGTATTGATTCAATCACAGATTCTTACCTTATTAGGCCTCTTTAGCTTTTAGTATAAATAAAGCATCAGACTGTGAATTGTAATTAACTTCTCATTATTATTGAAAAATGAGATTTGGAACATGAACTTTCATTCCTTACTATTTCAATTCAATGCTAGTAATTTTCATATCGACTTGCGTTAGTTTTGATAGGATGTTCGTGATTAGCCAAGAAGCCCTTAGGGATGCTTTTTCGGGAACGCTCTGTGTGTGCTACGAGTATATATGTAGACAGTCCTTGTACAATTGGGAAGTACTTGTTACACAGTTATTATCTTAAAAGTTGGCAAAACTGTTTACACTATTTCATGCAAAGTTACTTGGATGATGATGGGTAAGAGTGAAGCATGAGGTCTATCTCTTACAACAAACTGTGTACTAAAATGATTAGGCTACTTATAGATTTTTTTTAACAAAGGCTACTTATATTTGAGGGACTCAATTAGTGAGTTGGTAGGGATGAGCGATATGGGAGATAATAGTGGTGATTGGCCATTCCTTACGAGGGTTTAAGTAGGGTTCAAGAGTGAGAAGTCGCAAGAGAGATCAATAATCATACGAAAGTAAACTTGGTCACCGGAGAAAATATAGTAATAATCCTTCCCTGGAAATTTTCCAAATCCCTTAGCCACCAACCGTGCCTTACAACGATTAATAGAGCCATCGGCTAAATGTTTCACATTGAAGGCCCATTTACATCCAACGGTCTTCTCCCGAGGACGTAGATAAATAAGCTCCCATGTACTATTTTGGTTTAAACATCCATTTCCACTTTCCTTTTCTCCTCCCATTTAGGATTTTAGAGAGCCTCAACCACTGATCGGGGAATGGAGATGAAGTTAAGTTGGCCCAGAAAAGCTCGATATGGATCTGAAAGACTATCATAGGAAAGATGTTGGGAAATGGGATGGTAAGAGCTACCAACAAAACCATAGCGGGAAGGGGTCCGCCTAATATGAGAATGACAAGAAGAAGAAAACTAGAAGTAGGAGGTGGTAAAGAGGATTGAGTACCCAAGTTTGGATAAGGAGGTGGCAAAGGCGCTCGAGGGTGACGAGAGTATACTTGTAAGGAGGGCTTAGAAAGTATGGGAGGAGGAACCTCATCAAATATTGGAATGAGGCAAGCAAGTGATGAAGCCTCGCTATTATGAGAAGGTAAGTCAATCATATTATATCCCAAGGGATGAGGAGGCAAAAGCCTGCAAAGTACTGACCCCCCAAAGAAATGGACTTTCTTATGAAAAGTAACATCACGAGAGTGATACATTTGTTTTGATACCACATTATAGCACTGATACCCCTTAGGCATTGAGGAGTACCCCATAAAAATGAACTAAATAGCTTTATCATCAAGTTTGGTCCGAGAGGGCCTACAAATATAAATAAAACAAGTACACCCAAACACACGAGGAAGAATATGGAATAAAGTGCTATCATGTTGAAGGCACTGGAGAGGAACCTACCTCCCCAAACCTGACTTGAGGTACGATTTATGATAAAAGTGGTTGTAAGGACAATAAGATGCCAATAGGAGTTAGGCACCTTCATACCACTCAACAAGCATCGAACTACTCTCAATAGGTGACGATTTTTACATGTTGTCACTCCATTTTGTTCGGGGGTATATGGGTAAGTGAGTTTATATAAGATCTCTTTTTTATTAAGTTGAGATCTAAACTCATTAGAAACATACGCACGCCCATTATCGGCTCGGATATTACGAACCACTGCCTTAAGTTGAGTTTTAATCAAACGGAGAAATTGAACAAACAAGGGGAGAGATTAAGATATCCTTTTAAGGAGATACACCTAAGTACACCGAGAATAATCGTTAATAAAAGTCACATAATAGGGATGATCCCCATACATCAAAATGAATCAAATCAAACATACTAGGAGCACGACTCATATGTGGAATATAATTACTCCTAATATGCTTGGAGAGCTCACACCACTTCAAATAATATTTTTTATCGTTGCACGCTTCTGAAAGAGAAGGGAATAACAAACATAAGTACTAAAAATTGATATGCCCTAAGTGGGCATGCCACGAGTGCAAGTTTGGGAAGGAAACATCATAAGAAATGGAATCTGACAAGATAAAAGCATTTAGACAAAGGGTGGGAGGCTGCGGTGGTAAAGGTTCCCTAAAATATTACAATCTGTTGAGCTCATAACCCCTACCAATTATCCTCTTGCGTCTCGAGTCTTTCAAGAGACAATGGGTAGGAAAAAACACAACACAATTGAGATGTTTGGCAAGTTGGCTAACGGATAAGAGATTAAAAAAAATTAGGACAATGAAAAACCGAGGAAAGAGTAATATTAGAAGACAAAAACACTTTCCCCTACTATGGATACATGTACGGGAGCCATCCGTAATACACATGTGCTAACAAATAGGAACGATGGGTAAAGAAAGAAGAGATGACTCCCATCATGTGATCAGTGACTTCGAAATCCAGAATACAAGTGAGTTTTATAGTCTGAACATAAAAAGCGGAGGGGGAACCTAAAGTCATAGTGGCACTAGCACTGAGAGAAGAATCGATAACTGGCGAAAAACCCACATGAGGACAAGTGGCATCAACACCTCTGGCCATGATAGATGAATCGAATAGTCGTATCTGAGCAAATTTTTATTTCAATGTTGGATGATGATGACAAACAATCTCTGTATCACCATAATGGGATCCGAAAGAAAAAGTGCACCCATTAATGAGGAGACTTGTAGATAATTGAGTCGGGGTACGTTTTGTCAATGAAAAAACATATTTGTTAATACCCGAACCACTCATCATAACTCAAAAAGTGCTTGAAAATTGACCAAACAACAATCTAAAATTCTTGAAGGGCAGATTTGTACTAAAGAATAACACGAACTCACTAACAATCATTGGAGAATCATCAAAAAATTTCTACAGATGCGCATTAAATTACCGAAAAACATGGAACAATATAAAAAAGAACGCTGCTGAACTACCCGGAAGCCCCAGTAAAAAAATACTTGCTCCTTACTTCATAAAGAACACTAACAAACCCTAAAATGGTGAAAAAATTGGGTTTACCACTAAAATAAATAAGAATAGATGGTAACTCTAAAAACACCCAATTAGAACATCGATAAACAACACCGGTGAACAGTGATTATGAACAGTAATTAGAGTTAAGGTAGGGGAGAGAAAATGTAGATAGAGATTTTATATTGGCTATAATACCAAGAAGATTTTTATGATGTAATGGCTTACCCAAGTGGGAGCCCAATTAATGAGTTATAGTAAAAAGATTACAATTTTGGAAGGTGTAAAGACTACGAAACTAAAAGTTAACAACTAAGACCGAAAACACGAAAATTTATGGTTTATTTTAGTATTTTCTTGCACTTTTTATTTCATTGTATTTTTCCTTTTATTAGTTGTTTAGTATTTTTATTACATTTTTAGTTGTAGCAAGGGTTGATATGGAAGCTTATAGAAGGTTCCATTAGTTAGTGTTGTCTTGGATGAGTTGTCATGACAACTCATGAGAACTCATGCTTAGCCAATATCTTCTAGGAGGTTTCATTTTAACATGTGATGTATTTAAGACTTAGTTATAGCCCATGTGACATCACATGGGCTTACACCCTCTTAACCGATAGGAGCGTAGGAGATCCCTTCTAGAATCTTTTCTTCTCCCCTATATAAAGGGCCTTTAGATCCTCATTTGTAAGAAATCGAACATTTGGAAAGATACAAAGAAATTCTAATTTATCTTTCTAGTTGTGTGTTTGTTTTAGTTTTGGGCCTTTAACGTGTAGTTTACGTCAGAAAAATACTAAAAATAACATGAAATCCAACAATATATGACGTAAACTGCACGTTAATGGCTAAAAAGAAATACCAAACCCTAATTTGAGAGAGAGAATAAAAAGTTATCTTATATTTCAAGAATGGATAAAGTAATTACAAATGAGATTACATGGGATATTTATATGGAAAAGATTACTTGCTAATCAAGTAATTAGCTAAAATGACAAAAAGTACCAAATAATAACAAAAGAATGCCTAATTAGTCCCAAACATGATTGGAGACTAATTAAGGAAAGAAAATGCCTAAAAGTAACTAAAAATAGAAAATAGAAATAAAATTAAAAGGAAAAGGAAAATAACAATGGATACCCATCACTATCCTCGGCTTCGAAAATCTCGTCATCTAGCGTAAGAGATTAATGGCAAGAAAACAAGGTAACCATAAAAGATCTCTCCACTATAAAGAATAGTTGTCCTTGGGCACATCCTTTGTACCAGCTTGCAATAATTTCGTGTAGAATAGGAACACAACCCAAGCATGGGCGATCAATTAAATCTCGATCTCGGAGTCCCATTTTGAACCTTCTTAACACCAAACTGCGAGAAATATCCAACAAGCGTATATCAAATGTCACAAAAAATGGGTCCATATACACACCATCAATTACATCACCCAAGATCACGCCTTCATCAAGATCATCATCCTTATGCTCAAAGATTCAGAGAAAATCTCCCAAATAAAATATTTTTAGCTCGCGAAGCTGCATGCGAGTCACCCAACCATCCTCATCAAAGTTGTCAAAAAAAATTCCAATACACAACCCAATTTCGTCATTTAGATCTTTCTTGCAATCAACCGGCTTAAGAGGGGAGTTTTTATCGTTGATTTGACCCGATTGGATGAATGAGGGAGGAATAATTATTGAGTGAAGCAATCAATCTAGAACTAGCCGCCGATAGTCTTGATTTGATCCTCGAGGGGTAATCAAGGCAAAAACATAATTTTATAAATGTTTGGGGGTTAAAAATGGTTCGGGTAGGAGCCCATGGGTTGAGGGTTTAGGGCAAAAGTTGGTGGGAGGTGTTTTAGGGTTCCGTTTGGTGTCGTCCGGGGGGAATTTATTCCATAGCAAGGACGGGAAATCGGATTGGGGTTACTAGGTGGCGGTAGGGTTTCAGGGCAGTGGGGAGGTAGGAGTTTAGGCAGGAAGTTAGGGAAGTCATGGGTGGCAGAACTAGTGTTTTGAGAGGCTAGGGCAGTGGTGGAAGGTTTGGTGATGAGGTAGAAGTGAGAGTCAACGTTCTTGATGATATCTTGAATATTTTTTCTCCATTCTTGATCGTTTTTCTTCAATTTTAGAATCCCACACTGTTGTTGTTTGGATTTCTTTAGAGTCATCGACCGAGTAGCATACGATTTTGATGCTCTACACATACCGATACAAACTACACGCGATTACACCATTATTTGGAGCGACACCTGCTCTGATACCAATTTGACATAAACTATCTGTCAATGGCTAAAAAGAAATACTAAACACTAATTTGAGAGAGATAATCAAAATTTGTCTTATATTTCAAGAATGAGAAAAGTTAGTACAAGTGGGATTACATGGGGTATTTATATGGAATAGACTACTTGCTAATAAAGTGATTAACTAAAATGACTAAAAGGACCAACTAACAACAAAAGAATGTCTAATTAGTTCCAAGCATGATTAGAGACTAATTAAGAACATAAAATGCATAGAGGGACATCAATATATATATATATATATATATATATATGCAATTCTGTGCACTTCTGGTATGCAAAAACAATCCTTTCATTTTATTTCATGCATAAAAAATAAACTAGATGATGTTGTAGCCATCCTTGTTCATTCATTTTAGGCGATTTTGACTTTCATCCTCAATTTTATGTTACAATGTCCACTGTGTGAAATATTTTAGATGCACCACGAGAAGATAAATCTCATAAACTATCACAAAACAACCTTAAAAAGTTATACTTCGTGAGCATTATTGATTCTTGTGAGGATGCATCTTAGATTTAAAGAAAAAGGCGAGGGTGTAATAAAAACGTTAGGGGAGAAGTGGGGGTATGAGTTAAAATGACCCTTTCAATTCCACACATGATGTATTGAAGTTTTTACTATTATAGCCTTAATGAGATAGGGACAGGACATCACATTCAAGTGATGGTTTCCATTTTCAAAACAATCTTTAATTAGTGCTTGATGTACTTATTGCTCAGATGTAATGATATTTTCTGTCCATATGATGAACTATCGTTTCCTAATATATGTTTGACATTGAATTATGTTAATATAATTATACTCACTGCATAAAATTTGGTTTCTTGTGGCATTCGTTTTTCAAACAGATGATTTGCAAGATCATATTATCATATGAAGATTTGGACGTGTTGGGCAGGTGTTGTCACCATCTGCAAATCTTATTTGATGAACTTTTTAAAATATTTTACGTAGATAATTGTTGTCAATCTTGTAGATTATTTAAATTTATATGTCTTTTGTAATGCGATATGTTATTTAAAAATATAATTATAACTTTTTGGTTCTTTCAGATCATAGTGCAACTTCTTTCTAAATGACTAATCCCATTTGTTTCTCTTGACGAGAGGAGGTGTGAATATATTATTTGTTTGTGTGACATTGAGGTTAAGTGGAATATCCTTGCTATACCTCCAATAAAATAGTACTGGAGGTTTTAATTGTCATTAATGCAACTCTAATTATAAATGAAGGTTATCAAACAATTTCTGATATTTGAAATCCAAAAAATTAGCCTCCTCAAAATTCCCAACCGTCCAAGTTAAGAGTTGTTAAAACAACATAAATACCATCATCTTCATATTCCTCTAATTTAATAACAGTACCTACAGTGATTTTTCATCCAGATATGTAGGTAACAGGAGCTTCACTCCATGGAAGTCATTCAGTTTTGGATCAAAGAAGGCAACCCCAACTTGGATAACTCCTTTAAATTATTCTTCGTAAGAACTTTTAGGATATTTACCTCCATATTCCATACCGTGGTTTACAAATCCATTAGATCTCTAACTTTTCCATAAGAAGGAGCAAACGATAAACATGTTAGGTGATAAAACTATTTCATCCTTGATCTAATTCTTTATTTTTATTTCTGCAAAGCAGTTGGTTAAGTTTTTAATTATTTGTTTGGAAAATTTTCTTTTGATGATTTGGAGATGGTGTGTAATATATGGTTTAGTGAGTCTCTGTAGAAACGCTAGAGATATTCTGGGGACAGAATTTGGACCGTTTGATTGAAAAATTTGACCCACTTGACGACTAGAATTGAACTGGGGTACAATTATGTTTAGGAGTTATGGCAGCTGAATTTTATACTGGTTTGGTAAGCAATTATAATTCTGTAATGTTGAACTGGACATTACATACGCCTTTCTCATATTCTTAATTTGGGTAAATTGCTGGCCAAAATATTATCAGGTCAAATTTAGATAGGGCATTACAAAAAAATAAAAATAAAGAATTAGATCAATCAAATTAAATGGTGAAATTATTAAAATTCGTTGGACGGTGCAAATGTAATCATTAGCTTGATATTCGCACGATGCATGGGCATATTATTATATTATGTAAAAATATATAATTAATTAAAAATAAATAGTTAACTTTAAAAACATAGTTATCTTTGGTTAAACTTAAGTAAATATCACAAAATTCGCTAATCACTGGATAAAACAAAATTGATCAAATGCTCAGAATGAATGTTACCCATACTCTACCATATCTAGCCGTGCATACATTCTATTGGAATATGAAAAGTTTCTTTTGCAATCTCTATATATGGAAGATTTGAAGGACACTAATATGCATTCATGTTGAGGTAATCCCATACTCTACCATACGATGTTATACTCTTTTTTTACCAACTTCTTTCGTAATTTTTTTCGGTTTATGCAATACTAAATATATGTATGTTATATAGTGATTTTGCTTGGACCTTTGCTACACTTTGAATAGTCATTGAGAAGAAGGTATCTTCCATTCCCCTGACATCATCTTCATTAAAACAAAAGTGTATTTAGATTTTTATTATTATGTTTATTAGCAAATGAAAAGTAAAGTGTGGCATTGAATGTTGGATGCTAACTATTTGTGTTTTGTTGTCCTTGAATTTTTTTAATTAATTATTTGATGGTAATTACAAAAATGATTGACTTTGTTATTCTATATTGAAATAACATAAAAGAGATTGATAATTATTTTAGTTATCCTATATGATTCATGTTAGGTGTGTTTATATTGCTAATGTTATGTGTTTAAATAAATAAAAAATAAAGTGTTTAAATGACCGGTGGATGCTAATTGTTTATTTTTTGTTCTCTTTGATTTTTGAACATTCACTATTTGATGATAAATGCAAAACATAATCGACTTGGTTGATATATATTAGATAGTATAACCACTTTATAAATTATCCCAAGAATGTTGGATGTTAAGTGTTTGATTTTTTGTCTTTGTGATTTTTTGTCATTAACTATTTATAGTAATTTCCAAAAAGAATATACTTTGTTATTACCATCAAATTGCCATAATATAAAAGAGAGAGAGAATGATTGTAGTTAGTGTATATGATTCATGATAAGTGTGTTTATATTGTTATTTTTAAGTTTTTAAAGAAACATAAAGTAAAGTGTGCAATTGACAGGTGGATCCTAGCTTTTTTTTACGCATTATCTTTGATTTTTGGTCATTAACTCTTTGATGCTAAATTCAAAAAAGAATCGACTTTGTTAATATATATTTAGATAATATACACACACAGTACAAAGTATCCTAATAATCCTGGATGTTAATTGTTTTTTTGTCTCTGTGATTTTTTGTCATTACATATTTTATGGTAATGGCAAAATAGTTAATGAGTTACAAGAAGTAGAACGTAAAATAGTATTGACTACATAACGTTTTGCAGGAAGTTAAAATTTCAAGTCTTGATAACGAGACTGCTAGAAACAAGGTTAGTTCGGGATCGCTAGATATATTCCTCACAAGAATTGAGTTCCCAATATTAAGATATTAATATGACTGGGGAGGCAAACAACATCAGGGAGTCAAAGAGACTCAAATCGACAAGGTAACATGCAATAAAATAATATTACATATATACACAAGTCAAAATTATAACTTAATCTAACTTTATATATATATATATATATATATATGCTCTTTTGCGGACTGTCCCGCATTTTAATAGTGCGGACCGAACATATGTCGCTTAATGGTGAGCGCTGAAATTATCGGCTAAATTTTAGGCGCTCTCTATCTCTCTCTCTTTTTTGGGCTCACCGCCAAGTGACACATGTCCATCTCGCACTATTAAAATGCGGGACAATCCACATAAGAGCAGGACTGAGTATATATAAATTACATATAATTAATTTGCTCGAAGAAATGAATACAGATCAAGGATTAAGGGTGCAAATTGAAGTTTCGAATGCTTAAGACATTTTATCATTTGAATATTCATTATGTTTTGCCTTTTCTTTACAACAATACATTAAATAAGCTAAACTTCAATAGCTTTTTACTATAGAAATAATATGTGCCTACAGAGGTCATTTCAATATAACTAAAATCTTTCTTCTTATGAGTATAATTAATTTTTATAATTATTTTCATATAAGATCGTACAACACATTGCCACCCGCGCATCATGCGTGGTACGTGATAGTTTCTTTTCAATAATTGGAGTCAAGTATTGTATCTAATCCTTGTAGTTTTATTAACCACGTTGTTTCGTTGTTAAGAAAAAGGTGGCATTTTGGGTTACATTATACCATTTTTTGTTTTTCAAAAGTTTCTCACATGCTTGTGCTAAAAGTGACTAAAATTGTTAATGCGCACATGAATGATACCCAAATGACATTGACAAGGGTTAGACAAGCTTTTTTGTGCCTCTTCTTGGTGCTTGTCTGCAGGGGCAGAGGCATTCGGGGATGAGTGGGGGCTTAAATAGAAAATCAAGTATATAAAAGTATTTGGTGAAAAATTTAAGTTCTAAAATTTTGTAGGGCTTTTTTTTATAAATAAAGTAAACTTTTAACTTAATAACACCTAAAACAAAACAATAAAGACAACAACAGCAGCAAACCACTCGTTCCAAAAACAAAAAGAAAACCCATTTCCCTTTTCCCTTACCAGAGCCCCTTTTGAACGCAAGTTGCAGCAATGCTTGTGCTTCTAGACGAGGTAAATTTCCACTCGCTCTTATTATTTATTTGTTTTATTTGTTTGTATATGTAAATTATTTTGTATTTATTGTGTAACTTGTATTTATTTGGAGATTAATATTCTAACTATATACCTATTTAGGGTTTCTTATTTTATATTTATTTAGGATTTCTAATTTTGGGGGTATTAGAGTTAATATTTAGAGTTAAAATTGGGGATATAATTTCCTCATGTTATGCTTTCAATTTTAGGGGCTATTGATGTTATGTTGTGTATTATTATTTTCTTTCTTTTCGTTAAATTAAATAAATATTATAGTAATTATTTTGTAAATATTCAAAAATAACCTCAAAAAAATTTGGCCCGGGGTCTCCCGCCCACACATTAACTAGACCCTAAAGTGATTCTTCTTCTCATGATTAGCTACGTAAAGTTTTTGTATGTTGTTCATTTATTTGTTATGTGATTTTAATAAACTTCTTTGATAAGTGGATATAGGATTTTGTGTGAACAATTACAAGAGGAATGGTAACTAATTGGTTCAAAGAAATGATCAAGTGTATAATGGTTTAGAGATGTTGGAATGAGAAAACAACAAATTCCTTGCTTCGAGGCACGTTGTTGAGTTGAACCCATGAAAAATAATTATTAACCCTTCTCCAACAAGGAGAGAAAGTCTACAGATAGAGTCTGAATGATTTAAAATAATTATGTTAACTAGAGTTGGCGCTCATTTCTTACATTAACAAAATATTAGGGAAAACTAGATTGTTTTTAATAAGTTTATCCATTTCTATGACTTAGCTAAAAAACAGGAGAAAAATAAATAAAAAGGATTTACCCAGTGCACAAGGCTTCCACTTATCTGCATGAGAGGCGGATGTTGGTTGGCCTTACCCCCATATATGGAATGGAGAGGCTGCTCTCTTGTCTCAAACCCGAGATCAAACGTAGCTTGAACGAGAGCACTTGCCATCGCACCAAGGTATGACCTAAAAAAGAGAAGAAAATACATAAAAAATATTTGTGGAATATATTTTATTTACCAGTTGCCACATGGTTTTTATACTCCACTTTAATGGCAACTGTAATAAATCTGAGATTAATACTTATAACTATATTATCCTTTGCTCGTAACTTTTCTAATTTAAACACAACGTAGTTTATAACACACTCTCACAAGAATATTCATGATGAAAATAAGCTATTAAAAGGTTAAAGAAATATGTCAAAATATATTAATATAGAATCAAATGATTACAATGGCTGGCCAAAGGCCATGTTTGTAGGCTATTAAGTAGACTTAAAATTCTAAAAAACAACTAAGATAATCCTAGATAAACTAGAAGATAAATGAAAGATTAATCCTAAAACTAACAATTATTATCCTAATTAATTATCTACTACTAATAAGAAGAATTATGAATCAATTGTGTACATCATTTTTCCATTCGCCTGTTTTCTTCCCAATATATACAATCTTACCTTGGTATTGCTTTAATATAAAAATGCAAAAAAGAAATAAAAGGTAAATATAATTTTTAATCTTCTCTGCTGTAAAATTTTGTTATGTCATGCATGGATTGTTAGAGTAAAATCAAATATATGGGCTTATATATGAAATAAATATGAATTAGTCTATCAAATAAAGCCAAACCATTTAAAGTGATTAATTTAAATTTTGGGGCCTTAATAATGTATTATTAAAGTGTGGGTTGTAATGTGAAGAGACAAACATAATTTTTATTTTTATGATGGGTTAAACTAAAAATATACGAAATATGAAAAGACACGATTGTCTTATATATAGAGGTCATGGTCCCCAGATCACACAACTCTCTTCTTTTATTTCCATTGTCAGAGAGAAATTCAGGCATAAAATAAACGTGTTGATCTTGAAGATCATAAGACCTCAGACTCAGATATTTTACTTTTCTCGTTGTGGAATCAGGTTCACTTTCACAAATTCAATTGTTTTATTTCTTGATGATTTAATATGAGTGTTCCTATTTATGTGATGGTTTTCACAAAATACAAATTAATCTAGCATGTGGTATCAACGCTATTTCATGTTGAATTGTAAAGAATATATGAGGAATGAATTTAATTTAATTTTGGGCAAAAAAATATTTTTTTTGAGAAGATCAATATTTCTAAAAAAATTTTGGACAGAAATATTTTTCATTTCATTACGGTTCTAATTATATAAAATTCATGAAATTTGGACTAGTGGTTGATTTTATATGATTTTTTGAAGATTAAGAAAAAAACTTTGATTTGTTGTTCACGGTTGTTCTGGAATAGCAAAGGAAACGACTCAAAACGACGTCATTTTGTTCAATAAGATGACTTTTTTTGTTGTTGTTTTCATTATTTATTCACACAATATTAATTTATCGTGTGTAATACCCCGTATTTCTACGTATTTGGAATTTAATTAATTCAGTTTATCTTAAATTACACGAGTGACGTAATATAATTTAATTGAATAATAATATATTCATTAAATATTAATCGAGAGAGAAATAATGATTAATATTATGTGTTAAATTTACTAAGTGAAGAGTAAATAATTTATGGTTATTAATTTACGTCATAGCCAATGATATTGACGTATTTAGCTCTTGTCTCAACCGAGAGTTGCGTGTAGACTAAATTGAGTTCGAGATAAGAAAATTATTTAGAATGTCTCGAATGATGATTTTGAGATCATAGATGACTCCGAAGGGGTTGAAATAGTCAGAATATATACCCAGGGGTATTGCTTGGGTCCCGGTGCATTTTTGGACTAAATTGGTACTGTTCGAGGGCAGTTTAGTCATTTAGTAGCCTAGGGTTAATAGAACTACGAAATTATAAGCCTTATATCAGATGGTAGATGTTATAGGCTAGGGTTAGAGAGATAAAAAAACCTAGAAAGGCCATTAAGGAAGGAGGAGGATCAATTCTTGAAGCTTAAGAGAAAGTTCTTAAAGGATTGAAGTTTGTTCTTGCACCCTTATCATCCTTGGAGTATGGATTGGAAGGGAAGACAACCTCTAACAACTCAAAAAAATGAGATAAGATCATACCATAAGAGGCAAGTGTTTATTTACGATTTCTTTTGAAGTTATAATGCCCATGTAAGAGTAGGGTTTATATTTCTTGATATAAACGATGAAATAGAAGATTTAAGTGATTTAATCCATGTTCTAGGTTAGGATTGCATGTAGAGTGAGTTCATGTATGTAGAGGATACGGACCTAGATAATATAGGATAATTTAGATGTGATAAATCTAGAGATGCTGATGAGAATTCATGAAGAACACCAAATCTAGGGTTTTTAATGAAAACTTGATTTAATATATTCTTGGGTGGAAATCATAAGGTTTTGGTGTTTAATTTACATTAGAATTCATCCTAATACATGTATATAATGTTTGGGAATGTTGGATGTTAATTTGATAAAGAATCATGAAGAAATAAATGAGAAAAATGGTGAAAAGCGCACTTGCGTAAAGGAAGCAGATGATCTGCAGTATTTCGAATCGATACGGCCCATAGGAGAATTGATTCGGTTTCCTGGAAAAGATGAAATTTCCTTTTTTCTACCTCAAAACTCCTAAATTGTTATCGGGAAAACTTTTGAGAAATTGTTAAAATATAATGAGGGACTTATTATATTATAGTATGCCTGTGATGGGATTTGGACTTAGTCTTATTGAGAGATTTAAGACGGGGATTAATCGGGCTTAAATTGTGAAGTAATTAATTTAAGAGAATGAGAATGATTTATGGGGATTTCAAGTGAACTTGCTTTGTAGACCATTTTTGTATGATTTAGTTAACTACTGAATTTATATACGGGGTAATTAGGACCCTTAGATTTGAGAATGATACCCGAATTAATACGATAGTGAGCATAATTGTGAAATAATAAGTACGACGAGTATTCAAAGATATATATTATGTACAAGTATGATAAATTAGGTTGTGTGTATACCTACTGAATGAATGTATATATAGGTTGTGTTTATACCTATCATGGAGGTTCTTGCATAGTGGGAGATCCCACATTGACGATGGCAGTAAGGTCTGTATGAGTGCCCTAGGACATAGAACTTAGGGCGGACCATTATTTACGTGAATATAATGGTACTGACGTGTCATTTGACTACGTTAGGTATGTGCGCGGTCCACGTCTTAGAACTATGTTTGCCTCCATTGCTTGTGATTTGATTTTGGGTTCGAGGAGACATACCGAACGAATAGTCCTTCTTTTAGTACGAGAGGTATAGGGACTAATAGTAGAGTATGCTCATTTCGGTGGTCCTTATGAAAGACACCGTACTTATATATATTAGTGAGACAAATATATATATGTTTGAATATTCTATTTACTTGTGATAGTAGACAGTTAAAGAGCATATTTCTAAAGAAATGATATAATTAGTGAAACTTAATTAATTGATTAAATGAGAACATAAGTGAAATACTAATTCAACTCTTAACATACGATACACGTTAACTATTTGGTAGCATGGGAATTTAAACGTGTCGCAAGTTAGTTAAATACTTATGTCTAATTAGATTGGGTAGTATGGTTAGGTGGGCTAAGTAGAGAACGTTAGGCGTGCACTATAAATGAGAGGTCAGGAAACTCAAGAGAGTATACGTGAACCGAAGATATGTAACTATTAAGTGATTTTTAAATTGTGATAAATACTTGTTGAATATTTTCAAAATGTTTTGGGTTCTAACCCTTGCTATAAATATTTTCAAAACCTTTTAGGTGTCCAGCCACAAAGACGCCAAACTTGATTATCTGTTCCAGGGACGTGTAGCTTTAGCGCTGTGGAGGCTTACCAAATTTTAGCTAGACGCATCTGTCATTTCATTCTTAGTGTAGGATCTCATTTCAATATTTTAGTTGGGCAGGTTACCACATTCAGACTTTACGTATTTTGTTATTCAGTTCAAATTTATATACATATTATTTATATTCTGTTGGATTCATTATTTGGTTTGGGATTTGTTGCCGATGGTTTAAATGGAAAGACTTTTATCTATTTATTTATGTCATGTGATGATTTAGACTCCATTTTGATGTATGATTTGTGTTGCTTTTTCGTATATTATTGTCATTTGTTAATGAAAGATAAAATTTGATACCGGCTTAATTAATTAATAGGTGGATAGTAATTAATATGGTTTTCGACATTGATGCTAAGAATGAACCACATTATAAACTTATTTTAATTTAATAAAGGACTGATCACCCGGTATTTAATTAGTCGGGGTGTCACATTGTGTTGTTAGTTTATTGGCTATGGCCAGTTTGTTGGAAATGAAAGGTCAAGAGTTTGACTCTTGCTATTACCCTTTTTAAGACATTAAACTGGTGTAAAAGGCATATTTAGGAGCCTAAGGGGTGCTGAACCCATGACCTTCCATGATCAGAGATCCATAATATAGACAATCAACCACTAGGCTAAGCAACCACTTTGGTTATATTGCTGTTATATCTACATATGTAGTATTTACAGAACATTACTTCCATACTTGATTGTATACGATACAAATTTAAATTCAAATATTGGTGTGTTTAAATATATATATTTCTAGATAAAGTAATTTAAACAATATGTCACCAAAGTGACTCTTTTGTTAAAAAAAATAATTTTATTTCAAAATGTAAAAGGATTATGTGCATGTAATTTATGTGAATATTAATCGACCCAAAGGAAGATTAATTTTTAACAAAATTACATGTGAACATTTAGTATTAAGCGCGTGATAATTTTTTTTTTTTTTTGTACATATGAATAATAAATGGGCTCAAAGGAAGAATTATTGTTCGATATGTTCTTATTATCAGTGTTTGATTACTACACAGAGATATGACTTACAAGTTAATATTTTTTCCAAAGATAAAATATTAATATAGTGTCCGATATCTTAAAATGGAGTATGCCTTCATTTGAATTTATTTTTGATTTAAGACTTATATGAGCTATTTTTATTTGTTTGTTCTTCTTTAATTCAGCTATGAGTTCTGCTTCTTACATTACTGCCAATATTAATTATATTCCTATACTTAATGGCACAAACTTCAAGTCATGGCAAGAGAATCTCCATATAGTTCTCGGTGTCATGGATCCGAACCTTGCGTTAAGGGTTCTTTCTCCTACAAATCTTACGGATAAAAGTTTCTATGATGACAAAAAGGACATTGAAAGGTGGGAGAAGTCAAATTGCATGTGTTTGATGATCATAAAGAAGGCTATTCCAGAAGCATTCAGGAGCACAATATCGAAAACGATAAAGACAGCCAAAGAGTTCCTAGAAGAAATTAAGAATAGATTTGTCAAGAATGAGAAGGCTGAAATAAGTACACTTTTAGCGAGTCTCATCTCAATGGAATATAAAGGTAATGGGAACATTAGGGAGTACATTATGGAAATGTCTCATATCGCTTCAAATTTAAGAGAACATAAGCTTGATCTATCTGAGGATTTGCATGTGCATTTAGTTATGATATCTCTTCCCATAGAATTTAGTCAATTTAAGGTGAGCTACAACTCCCAAAAGGAGACTTGGTATCTTGATGAGCTCACATTATGTGCAAGAAGAGGAAAGGCTGAAGCAAGATAAGACAAAAAGTGCTCATTTGGCTAGTACTTCCAACGACAAAGGGAAGGAAATAAAGAAGGATAAAGAAGTTGCAGTAGTTCCATATCCAAATAAACAACATAAACAAAAAACTGTTGGCTATTTCTTTTGTGGAACTACGGGACATAAAAAAAAGCAATGTACCAACTATCATTCTTGGCGTGTAAAGAAATGTACACTTCTTAATATAGTTTGTTCTGAGGTTAATTTGACTTCGATAGTTAAACACACTTGGTGGATAGATTCTGGTGCAACCACTCACATTAGTGTGTCTATGCAGGGTTGTTTGAGCTGTCGAAAGTCAAATGATGATGAATAATATATTTTTGTGTGCAATGGAAAGAAGGTTAAAGTTGAAGCAATTGAGATATTTTGGTTATTATTAATGTCTGGTACTTATTTGGATTTGAATGAGACATTTATTATACCGTCATTTAGACGGAATTTATTTTCCATTTCTGTATTCACTACACCAAAAATGCTAATCTGGCACGCTGTGGCAAGGAGATTTTAGCACGGTTTTAAACTGTGCCAGAATTTAGCGTGGTTGTAACATAAACTGACACAGTTTAAAAGAGTGCCAGATTCTGGCATGATTTAAAACCGTGCCAAATATGGGTACGCCTCATTAAAAAACTAACATCCCAAAATTTCAAGCGCGACCAAAATTTTAAGAGCCCAAATAATTCTAACCTAAGTCTCCCTCCCTCTCTCTCTCTCTCTCTCTCTCTCTCTCTCTCTTTTGCTCACCCTCTCCATATACTCTATCGGTGGCCCCAAAGGCGATTCCACGCTTCCACCATCCTCAGCTGTCATCGCCACTGCCATTATCCTCAGCTATCATCATCGCTGCTTTCATCTCCTCTACCATCATGGTTACCTCCAAGAAATCGAACAACACAGGTATTTCAATATCTCACCTGGCTTCTTTTTTTTGGACAAATAATGACGATGAATGGCCTTAGTAGTATGGTATCTTGCATTGTAGTGTATTATATATTTCCCTTATATGATTTTAGATAGTATGGAGGTAACACGATGTGAATGTTGTTCTTATCGGTTGTTGTGTTATTGATATATATGGGCTTGTAAGAAGAAATTATATGTGGGAAATATGGGTAATATGTTTGGGTTTGGGTTTTTGTACAATATTAGGTAGATGATGCTCCTGTTAGTAATATAAGTTATAACTAGATAGGATGCTTAACAGATATCTCAAGATTAAGCAAAAGTGCTCCTTTAAATCTTATTATAACTGTTTTTGTTATTATGAATGTATGAAATTGTTATTATCCCAGATAAAAATGGTGTTATGAAATTTGAATTCTTAGTGATCATGCTTGGATGAAAATAACGGTAGGTAGACCTACCTCACAATAGGATGTGTTTATTTGTTTTCTATCATTGTCAAGATGGGTTCTAAATTGGTTGTCACTTTCTGTTTCCAGGACAACCTTGGCCTTTATTTTCCTAATTAAACTTAAATCCCTGAGTGATAATTGACATCAAAGTATATTTCATTTAAAGGTTGTTTATATATATATATATATATATATATATATATATATATATACACACACACAAAAGACATGTATGACCTAATAATAATATTGGGGGTATATATTTTTTTTCTGGGGACCCCATCTACCTAAGTGCTTTTACGGGCATTAAAAGTAAGAAATTTGTTATGGTCGAGGAGTTTGGTTTATCCCTTGTCCCGGGTTGGTTAGCGTGTTGAGGTTGGGACCCTCTATTTTTTATGTATGATGTTATTCTCCCTGACATTGTTCGGAAATTATTCTTTAGGGCACCGGGTTCTTCTGCCAGTTTACATTCATGCGTGCGTGGGGTTGAGGTCATTGTCACCCTAGACACTATTACCCATATTTTGCACATTCCCCGTGAGCCCGAGGCTACATTCCCAGGTCATGTTGTTGGTCAACCTGAGACCGATGATATTTTGAAGGATGTTTTTTGAGAGATACCCACAGGAAAATCATACCCAGATCTCTTTTGTCATCGTCCACTTAATGTACGCAGTTAGTCATGGCTGGCGTATAGATCTCTTTGCACTCATGTTGCATGTTATGGCCTATGTGCCTAACATCGGGACTACACCGATACACGCTGTACTAATAATTATGTAAAGGCCAACACAGAACATCGTAATGAATATATGATACCCTTATACAAGTGATGAATATATATATATATACATTCAACGTAACTCCTTCATCGTAAGTAATAAATGTAATACCCCGTATTTTTGTGATATTTATTTATGGGATTAATTAAATTAAATGCGTATTAATTGAAAATTAATTCGGATTAAAATACTAGCGAGATGCGAGTTGGTATTTGAATATAATGTGCATACATGATTATATATGAATATTGAAGTATGAAATTTATCGTGAGATTGAAATACGACAATTTGGAAAATTTTATTGAGACGCGTGTGACAGTCGCGTCAGGGAAATATTTATTTTAATTAAAAAGTGAATTTTAGTTCTATTAACCGTATGGTCGTTTTGAGTGCGCCAACGCGTCCGGAAGGGTCGAAATAGTCAGAAAACACTAGCCGGGGGTTTGGTTTGGGTCCCGGGGCATTTTTAGGCCATACCGGCAACGTATAAGGGTAATTTGGTAATTTAGAATTTTGGGATTTTTGATTAACGAATTTTAGGAATTTTAAATGGAAAATTAAAAGACCCACTAACCCATTACCAACCATTAACTGAGTAGAGGGCTACGGGGGTTATTAGAATTAGCCCCAAAAGTTCATAAGACAAACCCTAGCCTCCATTGCCCCCATTAGAGAAGAGCTTGTAGAGGGAGAGAGAAGAGAGGATAATTCTGCAGAGAGAGAGAGAGGAACTCATCAATTCGTCATCAAATTCAGAGATACACATAAGGCAAGTGGTTTAATTTCATTATTTTGCAGAGAATGCTTCTTCCATGCGTAGGAAATTCAAATAAATTGTATTGTTCTTGGAGGATGATGAAAACCCATTTAATTGGATGTAGAGATTTAAGAATATATTGAGGAAATTGCATGTAGAACGTTGATAGGATGATTAGTCAGATGAAAATACATCTTTTACATCATAAAAACGGATTTAGTTATGTTTATGAATGACTTGATTTTTCTAGGGTTCATGTTCTTGAGATTTGAAAATTAAATGTTGGAGATTTGATAATTTGATGTAGTTTAGGGTGATTTGAACCCATATAAATGTTGTAATACGGTTGAAACATGTTTAGGAAGGATTAGATACCTTGAAACATTATTGGAATGACATTTAGGTGAGATTAGAGTTGAAGAGAATTGGGAAAAACGAGATAGGAATTTCTGGGCTCGAATCTGGCCACTCGTTAGAAGACCTGCCCAGTTCGTTCGAACGAGCTTCTAACGAGTTGACAGTTTGACTTCTAACGAGAGGGATGTTCGTTCGATGACTTTCGTTCGAACGAGATCTCGTTAGAAGGCCCAGTTCGTTCGAACGAACTCTCGTTCGAACAGCCTCGTTCGAACGAGACTTCTAACGAGTTGACAGTTTAGGCTTTTTAGCCTGTTTTGATCCCGAGTGTCCCGTAACCTAGTGTATATGTAGAGATAACCTTCCCTTGATGATTAATTGATATATTTGGGATGTTTGGGATATAATGAGGAGTCAAACCTAGAAGTGTAGTTTGAACCTAAGGGAAAATATGAAGTAGGACGTGAGTGTCTATTACGATGCGAGAACTATTGACGGCCTAATTTATTATATTAACCGAGAACATATAAATTGTGTAGTATTATATGTCAGTACGAAAATGAGAAGTGTACCACCAATATATTATGGTGATTACTAAGATGTGTGAATACTTAGTATATGTATTGATTTTATGTGTATGACATACCTACCATACTTTCTATCACGGGAGGTTTACGTTCGCTTAGGGCCTTCTAATCCTTGTGTTGCCCGAATTTAGATTGGTTACCTCGATGAACATAGGTCAGAGAAGGGATTATTGGGATATTAATAAGTCTGCTGATCGTGGGAGCGCAGGTATGTGCGTGACCCATGTGATGTGACTGTGTTCGCCTCCATTATTTGTGATGTTTTTATCTGAGAATGATTCCTGAGAGATTCGGAATGCGTGATCCTTATGTACATGATGTACCGGGATGGATAGCAGAGTATGTGTGCACCGCAGCTAGTCTCGGGTGCTTGTATTGTATATTTATGACGTGAATAATATACACTTAATTAATGGGAACTTTCATGATTGGTATTGTGAATAATATTATGGTAATGTTTTGAGAAATACATAACGGGTTAACTGATAGTGAATGGTATTACTAATCGAGAATCTGAGTTTAAATAAAGCCCTCTATTTATTTGATAACGCTAGAATGTAATATGGGAATCGAGTAGTAAGGGGTAGAACATATTACGGTTTGGTTAAATATGTATGTCATGTAGATGGGTACGGTACGTTAGGAGTGCACATGTAGTCGAGAGGTGAGAATTTCATGTGAGTGCACGTCCTAACATGTATTTTACATTTAATGTTTTAATGTTATTAAAACACTTACTGTTTTTAAAATGATTTCCACTTTCGGGCTCTGACCCATTTGCTTTCAAATCTATTTTTGTAAAAACCATTTTAGGTGCCCAGCCACAAGGACACCATGCTTAGGATCCTCATTCAGGTGACGAGCTGTAGCTGTTTGTGGAAGTTACAGGACTTTGCTTGTAGACGCTTCATCTATCTTGACTCTATATTCAGCACTTATCAGTTGTAGGGCATGTCGCCCATTTCTTTTAGAGACTTTTCATTTATTTCAGTTTTTCGGACTTCTGGCATGTAATTAATTCAGGATTCAGACTTGTCATTTTATTTTCAATTGTGGGATTGTTGTGAGGAGTTTTCCTCCGGACTTATTATTATTGGTTGATTATTTCATTACTTCGTTATGGTGAATGGATTATGTTGTTCTTCTATTTTTTTAACACATGTTAATCAGACTTAAATTAAAATTTGGCAACTTACTTTTTAAATACTAGGTGGTTAGTAATTATTAAAATGTTTTCGACATGATGCTATTAACTGAACCAACTTGGCATTTTGTATTGATTTAATAAATGAGTAGCTACCCGGTATTTAATTAGTCGGGGTGTCACAATAAACTATGTCCATATGATGAAAATAAGACCACAAATGGAGATTCCTTTCATTTTTAATATGTATTAGTAATCTAAAAGTCAGGAATTAAAAGAAATATTAAGTGACACATGGTATACAAATAATACAAATATTAATTTGTATTATTTTCAATTTTTAAGTTTTATTTTTTAAAAATAGTGTTATATGCATAATTTTTTATATTAAAATTATATTTTAAATATATTAAAATATTATACTTCAAATACAAACTTGATAAAAAAAATTGAAAAATATATATATAAAGAGAGAGATGAGTCACGTAGATTTTACTAACATGACGTTTATTGTTCTAACATGACATTTACTAACATGACGTTTATTGAAAAATTATATTTTTTATATATCGATCATAATTCACTAACATGACGTTTATTGTTCTAAATTCTGCTGTTATTATGAATGGAAAATGGAGACTCCTTTCATTTTTAATATGTATTTAATATTCTACTAATGTTATTAGCAAACTAAATAGCTGATGGTTTTTAATATATTATAAATGGTATTTTAAACCCATAATCCTAATTATTATGGGTTTAAAAGGGATAGGAAAATTAGGAACCCAAATCAGCCCCCAAATGTCCTCGTAAAAGACACTAACACCTTGTACGAGACCAATGTAACTCGTAGGAACTGGCCGCGTAGTCACGGGTCTCCCGGTTTTAGAATATGACGATAATTTGGAAATAACTAGATTTTTTTAAAAAACAAGTCGTTAAAGGGTGAAAACGCAAACCAACCCCCAAACGGCCCCGTAAGAGGCACTAACACCTCGTACGGGACCAATATAACTCGTAGGAGTTGACCGTGTACTCACGGGTCTCCCGGCTTGACAATATGACGAAAAATTAAAAATATCTAGATTATGCTTAAAAACAAGTCACTAAAGGGTGAAAACCCAAAATAACCCCTAAACAGCCCCGAAAGAGGCACTGACACCTCATACGGGACAAATATAACTCATAGAAACTGACCGCGTAGTCACGGGTCTCCCGATTTGATAATATGATAATAAATTAGAAATATCTATATTATGCTTAAAAACAAGTCGTGAAAGGTGAAAACTCAAACTAGCCTCCAAACGACCCCGTACGAGAAATAAACACCTAGCACTGGACAAATGTGACTCGTAGGAACTGACCGTATAGTCATGGGTCTCACGGTTTGAGAATATGATGATAATTTTAAAATATCTAGAGTAGGCTTAAAAATAAGCCGTCAAAGGGTGAAAATCCAAATAAGCCTCCAAAAGTCCTTGTTAGAGGCATGAACACCTCCCACGGGACCAATGTAACTCGTATGAACTGACCCCGTAGTCACGGGTCTCCTTGTTTGAGAATATGACGATAATGTGAAAATATCTAGATTAGGCTTAAAAATAACTCGTCAAATGGTGAAAACCTAAATCGGCCTCCAAACGGCCCCGTAAGAGGCACTAACACCTCGAACAATGCCAGTGTAACTTGTAGGAGATGACTGCGTAGTCACAAGTCTCCAGTTTGAGAATATGATGATAATTTAAAAATATCTAGCTTACGCTTAAAAATAAGCCGTCAAAGGGTGAAAACCCAAATAAACCTCTAAACGACCCCGTAAGAGGCATGAACACCTCGCACGGGACCAATGTAACTCGTAGGAACTGATTGTGTAATCACGGGTCTTCTGGTTTGAGAATATGATGATAATTTTAAAAAATCTAGCTTAGGGTTAAAAATAAGCCCTCAAAGGGCGAAAACCTAAATTAGCCTCCAAACGTCCACGTAAGAGGCATGAACACCTCGCACGGGACCACTGTAACTCGCAGTAATTGACCGCGTAGTCACGGGTCTCCCGATTTGGGAATATAAGGATAATTTGAAAATATCCAGCTTACGCTTAAAAACAAGCCGTCAAAGGGTGAAACCCCAAATCAACCTCTAAACGACCCCGTAAGAGGCATGAACACCTCGCACGGGACCAATGTAACTCATAGGAACTGATCGGGTAGTCACGAGTCTTCTGGTTTCAGAATATAATGATAATTTTAAAAAATCTAGCTTAGGATTAAAAGCAAGCCCTCAAAGGGTGAAAACCAAAATCAGCCTCCAAACGGCCATGTAAGAGGCATGAACACCTCGTACGGGACTCATGTAACTCGCAGTAACTGACCGCGTAGACATGGGTCTTCTAGTTTGAGAATATGATGATAATTTGAAAGTATCTAGCTTAAGCTTAAAAATAAGCCGTTAAAGGAAGAAAACCCAAACCAGTCTCCAAACGGCCTCGTAAGAGGCACTAACATCTCGAACGGGACCAATGTAACTCGTATGAACTGAACACATAGTCACGAGTCTCCCGGTTTGATAATATGACGATAATTTAAAAAAATCTTATTTAGGGTTAAAAACAAGCCTTCAAAAGGTGAAAGCCCAATGTCATTAACCATTAACATCTCCAAATCATTTCTACATGATAACTCATCAATATACCCAAACCTTATTATGTCTAAATCAAATATAAAGGGTTTAAACCCCAAAATCATCTATAACCATTTTTTGTTCAAACTCAAGAACACAAGCCATAAATACAAATTATTCACACTCAATCATACATATATGCAAGTTAGAAACTTGCCTCAAGATTGTAGTCTCGGATTCTTCCTCGTTAAAATGATTTCCGGGCTTGAAATGGAAATTCTCCTCTTTCTCTCTTCTTTCTCCGAAGCTCTCTCTTCTCTCTAACTATCTCTCTAGGTTTAAACACAAATGGGCTTAAAATGCTCTCGCAAGACTTAAAATACCCAAAACATCCAAAATACATTAAGTTCAATATTAAATGCTACTACGTACTTAAAATGACTCATAACATCGTAATTAAGTTATAACAAGTCAAATGTACCCCGGAACCCAAAAATACAACTTGACACTTATTTTGACTATTTCAACCATTTTCGGACTAACCGTGCCCTCTAAACTGGCATCCGAGATATCGTTCATTATTTCATGTTCTAACGTCATATTAACTCTTTAATGGTAACTCAATTGGAATATAAATCATAACTGTCGCTTAAAGCACAATGACGCAATCAAAACATGATATTACACTATTTACATTCAATTAACAGTAAATATGCAAAACTCAGTAAATATTATCTTTTAAATCACTTAAAGTAATATTTACTTCAACTTCCATTATTTTATATAATTAACCCACAAGGAAATTTAATATAAAATGATTACTCATAAATTAGGGGTATTACATACTCCCCCCCTTACAAGGGAATTTTGTCCTCAAAATTTAGGCATACCTTGTAAAAAGAGGTGTGGGTACTTCTCTCGAATATCATCCTCCCGTTCCCAAGTTAATTCCTCAGCATTGTGGTGTCCCCACTGGACTCGGACCATAGGCACCGCTTTCGACATGTGTCTACGCTCTCCGTGGTCTAGAATAGCAATCGATTGTTCCTCATATGAAATATCGGGTTGTAACTCGATATCATCCAATGGAATTTGCCAATGAGCTCCTTCGCATTTTTTATACTTCTTCAGAGATGAAATATGGAACACATCATGAACTTGTTATAGGCGTTACGACAAAGCAAGTTGATATGCTACGGGTCCTACCCGCACTAAAACTTGATCCCCCATTTCCAATTCCACATGGCTCTGATTCGCATCAGCATAGCTCTTATGGCGATTTTGTGCAATTCGTATGCGGTGTCGAATAAGCTCAATTTTCGAAGAGGTATCTCGGATAATTTCAGGTCCAAGGAGCTTATTGTCTCCTACTTCCAACCAACAAGCAGGTGATCAACATAGTCGACCATACAATGCCTCATACGATGCTAAACCTATCGTAAATTGGCACGAATTATTATACGCAAATTCGACCAACAAAAGGCATTGTTCCCATCCTCCTTTAAAGTAAGTACGCATATTCGAAGCATATCCTCCAACATTTGGTTGACTTTCTCCGTCTGCCCATCAGTTTGTGGATGGTATGATGTACTTAATCGCAATTTGGTTCCCATCGCCTCTTGGAAACTTTGCTAAAAATGGGATACAAAAATTTTATCTCTGTCCGACACTATATTGATAGGCACCCCATGGAGCTTCATAATTTTAACAATAAAGAGACGGGTGTATCTTGCCGTATTGTAATCCGCCTGTACCGATAAGAAGTGTGCCGATTTGGTCAAATAATCGACGATAATCCAAATAGAATTATAACCGCTTTACGACGTCGGTAATCCAGTGATAAAATCCATTGAGATACTCTCCTATTTCCACATCGATATTTCTAATGGTTGCAACAATCCAGTCGGTCGCTGGTGGTCTACATTCACCAATTGACAAGTGGCGCATTGGGAGAAATATTCAGAAATGTCCCTTTTCAAGCCCGCCCACCAATATTGACAGCGCATGTCGATTTATAGCAAATCTTGAACCATGGGATTCCGTCCTGAAAGCACGTCTCAAGTCTCCCTCGTCAGGGACTATAAGTATTCCGTGGAAACGTAACCCACCCTTAGAACTAATAGAGTAGGACTCTTCTCCCTCGATCAATAATTAGCATATCTGATTTTGACAATCTTTATCCCTTCCTTGCGCTTTCATAACTCGCATCATAATAGCAGGCGTAACGGTCAACACTGACATGCATGATCTGGCTACAGCATCATCTTGTATAAGTTCTTTTCATTTAGCTTTCCACACCTTCGCTAGTTCCCCCACAGGTTTATGACTCAGCGCATCCGCTACTACATTTACCATGCCTGGGTTGTAGTGAATATAGAATTGATAGTCCTTTACGAACTCCAACCACTAACGTTGTCGCATATTTAGATCTTTCTACGAGATCAACTACTGTAATGACTTGTAGTCCATAAAAAGACTGAATCTCTCACCTAGAAGGTAATGCATCCATATCTTTAAGGCGAACACTACCGCAGTATGCTCTAGATCATGCACGGGATAATTCTTTTCGTGGGGCTTAAGCTTGTGAGACGCATATGCGATGGCCCTATGTTCCTGTTGTAACACCCCCCTCAATCCTTGTAGAGATGCATTCGTGAAGACTAAATAGTTCACTCCCGATCTTGGCAATGCAAGTACAGGAGCAGAAGTCAACTTGTCGTTCAACTCATCAAAAGCTAACTGACAGGAATCATCCCAAATAAATCGTACCCCTTTTCGGGTTAAGTTCGTTAAAGGGTCCGCGATTTTGGAAAAACCCTTAATAAAATGGCGATAATAACCCGTCAAACCCGAAAAGCTACGGATCTCAGTTTGCGTCATGGGCTGACCCCATTCTCTCACCGCTGTAACTTTACTTGGATCTACGGAAATACCCTCAGTCGTCACATTGTGCCCCAAAAATTGCACTTCCTGCAACCAAAAGCCACACTTCTCGAACTTAGCATATAGTTGATGACCCCGTAGTGTCTGGAGAACCAATCGCAAGTGTTTAGCATGGTCAACTTCAGTCCGATAATAGACTAGGATGTCATAAATAAACACTATGACAAACTGGTCTAGGAAGTCTCGAAATACTTGATTCATAAGGTCCATAAATACGACAGGAGCATTGGTTAACCCAGAAGGCATGACCAAAAAATCATAAGACCCATACCTGGTCAAGAACGCAGTTTTTGACACGTCCTTCTCTTGAATTCGTAGTTGATGATACCCAGTTCTCAAATCTATTTTAGAGAAGTACGCCGTTCCCTTTAATTGATCAAACAAATTGTCGATTTGGGATAATGGGTATTTATTTCTGATGGTCACCTTATTCAATTCACGGTAATTAATGCATAACTGGAGGGAACCATTTCTCTTCTTCACAAATAATACAGGAGCACCCCATGGTGACGTATTACTCCAAATGAACCCATGCCCTAATAGTTGCTGAATTTGATCTCTTAACTCCCTCATTTCCAAAGGAGCCATACGATTTGGAGCTTGCGCAATTGGCCGAGTTCCCAGTGCTAAATCAATTACAAACTCAATTTCACAACTTGGGAGTAAGCCGAGAATTTCCTGAAAGACATCTTCAAATTCTCTAACAACAGGAATCGAATCTAGGGAAACGACTATTGTTTGTAAAGTCTCTTCATTAATACAATACAAGTGCGTACTCGAACCTCCCTCCGAAAGAGGAAAGAGGCATATCCACTAAAAACATTTATTGCCCCGGAATGGCGAAGACTATACTCCTCCCATAACAATTTATCATAGCTCGGTATTTTACTAACCATTCCATGCCCAAAATAACATCATACCCGACCATATCCAGGACGAGTATGTTGGCCTCAAAGCATAATCTACCAAGGTCTATTCCTACCATTTTACAAATTAAAAGTATAGTGAACCATCACCCATGGAAGACTCCGCACTAGTAAAAGTACTCTCGGTAGACTTAAACAAACCTATCGAATGAGAAAAATGCCTAGCGATAAATGAGTGCATTGCGTCCGTGTCAAATAACAATTGACCCACATACTCATGAATGGGAAACTTAACCTCAATAGCTGGCGGTGCAGGCAGTGCTAGAGGAAACAAAGCATCCTGAATATTATACACATGCCTATACTGAAGTTGTCCCTGTTGTAGAGGGATGGATGGAATAGGGGCTGGAGGCTGTGGATGCGTCTGCGGATTCTGAGGGCCTCTAGGTAACTATACCCCGTTCAACTGTGGACAAGGTCTCCTCATGTGACCTTATTCACCGCACTAAAAATAACGACCTGCAAAATTTTCCAGATGTTGGCTCCAATTCTTATTCTGAAACTGCCTCGCACCTTCGCCTTGATGGCCTCGACCCCCATTATTCCCTTTGCCTGCTTGACCTTGTTAGCCTAACTGCTGCTGCTGTTGAGCACCCTTACCGTGCCTAAAACTACTTTCGCCAAAGTTATAACCCCCAAAGCGTTATTTCTTAGATGATTCCCCTTGCTATGGGTCCCGCTCTTTCTGCTTATTCCCAGATTATTGTGGCGATAATAGGGCTCCATCGACACTATTTCCTCCTTGCTTGCTAGATTGACCAGAATCTCCAATATTCTTACTCTCCTTCAAATGGAGGCGGTGATCCTGACAATGGAATAAAGCTGCATTCATCACATCACCAAATGTTTGCAAAGCTGGGTTCCCCAACAAGTGTTGTCTTATCCTCCGATTCAAACCCTCGATGAATTTTGAAATCCTTCTTTCTTATGGAATTACTTCATCCGGCACAAAGTTTGCTAAATGAGTAAATTCCTCTTCATATTCCGCTACTGATCGCTCGCTTTGAACAACATTCTGAATCTTCCTTCTTATCTCCTTTTGGTTTGCTGGAGGAAAATACTTTCGATCAAATAGAACCCAAAATTCTGAGATAGTCATAATATCCCTTTGTTCCGAAGTTATCATTGACTCCCACCATTGTAGGGCTGCTCCTACGAGTTTAAAAGTGGTGATAATCTGTTTCCGTTCCCCGCTACATTCCACCATTCGAAGATGGCATTGAATATCTTTCTTCCATTGATTTCCCACAATCACATCAGATCCACCCTGAAATTCTGGAGGGTGGACTTTGAGGAAGTATTCTCTAACTCTTTCCCATACGGAGGGTCCCATATTGGATTGAACCACCTGTGCAGTCGATTATTGGGCTTGTGGAAGCTATTGTGCCATAGCGGTCATTGCAGCGTTATTTGCCTGGTCAACAATATTATCCACCTCCGTCGCATTCATCATTTCCTGCAGTGGAGTCTCTACATCCTCTACAACTCGATTTACCCTTGTCGGGCAACCTCGTCTAGGTGGCATCTGAGATAAAAAGCAACTGAATCAATGTACAGTTAAAATAATTTATACTTACGGGAAAATCATAAATGCAGATAAACAAAACAATCCTAGTAATAGGGCTCTATATCAAAGAATGCTACGGTAGAATGTGATAAGTTCGCATAGATCCTAAGGACTCTAGAACCTGATGCTCTGATACCATCTGTGATACCCTGCTTATTAAAATAAGAGGTGGCCTGCCCGTTACCCTAATAAAAATAGGAATCATAAATGGTACATTCTTAGCATCACTGTCGTATGATAATAGTACGAGACAACCACCAATATTTTTGAAAACAGATGTCATATAAATTGGAAGTTTAATAAAAACAGTTTCGACAATCCAATTTATAACAAAAGGTGGATAGACATAAAAAGACATGTAATAGTATAATAACCATTTTACAAAATATAACCGAATAAGCTGTCGGTTAACAGACTAATACAAACGGTTACACCAAGTATTACAGCAAGTATGAATAATAACTGGGGCTACACGCCCGAATATACAGATGGATCGTATCTAAAGTATCAAAAGGAAATGATGCGTCTAATACAAAAATCCTACAACATCCGCAAAAATGTTGTAGCTCCTTGACACTGGGAAGGAAAGATCAAAGCCGGTGCCCTTGTGGCGGAGCACCTGAGCATGAATAGAACCACACAAGAAAGAGAAATATAAATGGGTCAGGGCCCGATTTATATTGATATACGTGTGAATAAAATGCATGATAGTTATGAATGCCAATATCATAAGCAGGATAAGCTCGCTCTTCAATATAAGAATCATCCTCACCTCTCATCCAAATGCACATCGTAGTACCATACCATTTCATTATAAGTTAAACTACCCATCTAATTAAGAGAAATAGCTTAATTCCATATCAACATGTTTAATGAGCCAATTCATAAAATATACATTCACAAGTTCATTTATCATCGGGGTCATATACCATGAAGTTGATTCATTAACTCGTTTATGTGAATTGTCATAACCGTGAGAACAATTACAATCATAATATAACAATTCTAAGACCATCCTTCCGGGAGTCACCCCACTGGATGCTCCCTTAAATGCTATCATCTTCTAGGGCCTAAAATCAGGATCACCTGGGCTCCCTAAATCGTGTCGCGTGGGAAGCGGCCATATACCTTCGCCAGTGAGTCATAACCATACTCGGAATTACCTCACTTTGAATAAAACAATCATACAACATTACCACCGGTCCTATGGCCCGAAGACTATATTCTCCCTGCTTCATAAGCCAGGGGATTTACCTTATTCGCGTGACCTCCCTTATAATAGCATTTAGAGAGGTATGTATATGCATGCCACAATCACAAGATACGATAATTTAGATGTACATTTCTTATCCACGAAACCCTATGTGCTTAACGATATAGGCTACCAAGTATAGTTACCCTCATACCAGCCCCCAAAAGTCCAAAACGATACTACCCAACTCTCCCCTAGTCCTAAACTCGTTTACTAGATAAAACAGCAGGATTCCGAATCGATTCGCCGAAGGGCCGAATCGACTCGCCCCTGAAAGCAAATCAATTCGTCCTAAAAGCGAATCGATTCGGTTGAGAAAACCAACCTTCTGTCTCAGCCCGAATCGATTCGGCCTTAACTCGAATCGATTCTGTTCCTAGGACCTGTAGCCACCATTTTTAGCGAATCGATTCGCTGAGGAGGGCTAATCGATTCGCTTTGGTCGGATTGCCCAGTAATGGTTATGGGGTGATATAAACCCTAAATCCCACAAATTCATTTTCTTCCATCTAACCCAATATCATCAACCATTAACATCTCCAAATCATTTCTACATGATAACTCATCAATATACCCAACCCTAATCATGTCTAAATCAAATATTAAGGGTTTAAACACCAAAATCATCTATAACCATTTTTGGTTCAAACTCAAGAACACAAACCGTAAATAAAAATTATTCACACTCAATCATACATATATGCAAGTTAGAAACTTGCCTCAAGATTGTAGTCTCGGATTCTTCCTCCTTAAAACTATTTTCGGGCTTGAAATGGCAATTCTCCTTTTTATCTCTTCTTTCTCCCAAGCTCTCTCTTCTCTCTAACTCTCTCTGGGTTTAAATACAAATGAGCTTAAAAAGCTCTTGCAAGACATAAAATACCCAAAACATCCAAAATACATTAAGTTCAATATTAAATGCTACTACATACTTTAAATGACTCGTAACATTATAATTAAGTTATAACCAGTCAAAGGTACCCCAGAACCCAAAAATACAACTTGACACTTATTTTTACTATCTCAACCATTTTCGGACTAACCGTGCCCTCTAAACTGTCATCCGGGATATCGATCATTATTTCATTTCCAACATCATATTAACTCTTTAATGATAACTCAATTGAAATATAAATCATAACCATCACTTAAAGCACAACGACGCAACAAAAACATGATATTACACTATTTACATTCAATTAACAATAAATATGCAAAACTCAGTAAATATTATCTCTTAAATCACTTAAAGTAATATTTACTTCAACTTCCATTATTTTATATAATTAACCCACAAGGAAATTTAATTTAAAATGATTGCTCATAAATAAGGGGTATTACAGATATATGCTCAAAATTATATTTTTTGCTATTTTAAAAAAATAGGTAAAAAAAACTGCGAATTTCTAAGAGGTTATAAAGTGACAGTTTTTTTACTTATTTTTTTAAAATAGGAAAACAATTCATTTTTAGTTCAATTTTTTTCCGGGGTACCCTGATATGTTAAGAACCAACTAAAAAAAATCGGATAATTTTTTTTACTATTTAAAAAAAAATTGTCTGTTAATCCGTTTTGGAGAGTTCTCTTTGAAAACCAATAGAGCCCCACATCGAAAAAGAGTCTAACATAAATGAAAGTTAAGGTATATAAATAAGTGGATACTCTTTGAGTATTTCAAGTTTAAGCTTGCATTTTGTGTTTTCTAATAGCTTGTGTGAGTACAGAAAATATCATAATAAACGAATCCATGAAAATAATCACAAAGAGCAGAAAGTAAAAGATCACACACACAATCACGATATACGTGGTCCGAATAATTGCCTACGTCCACAGAGAGGCTACTGTTTTTATTATATTATCTATCAATCTCTTTTGTTACATCCCTTTACCCCGGATCAGGGAATACAATTTATAGGGGTATTAGAACAGAGGTTGAGTTGCATAAGGAACTCAATAACCACGTTAGATATATCATGAAGCACCTAAATATCTCTGCCGAGATTGTTGCTGATTGATTTAAATATATCCGTAAGTGTTTTAGTATATATTAAATACACATCTGCTGGTCGAATATTTTATTTGGGTTGGGCAACTCCTTAAGCTTCTTGGGCTTGTTTGGCTATTCTCATGGACTATGATAAATGGGTCCCCATAATTTCCACCCAAAAATTTGGGCTTTGTGAGTTATGGGCTAATAATTTTAAGTAAACTAAAGGCCTTATAGCTTGAAATTCCCATCCTTGCAACCGGAATGGAATTTTGGTAGATCTGTTAAACTTTGTGGGGGTACGCTTGTCATGAGATAAATAACATGGCATATTTGTAATTCATTTGAATGAGCGAGGGTGTTATTGTCCGACCAGGCATTTGAACCGCTAAAAATTATTTAGGAGATTGTGTTTAATCATTGTCATTATGCTTCAAACCGGAGATACAGTCCTTTCGTCAGTTCAGTTCATATTCTTTCTTGCTCGCTAAGCTTTGCAACGTTCATCTTCTTCAGTGTCTTCTTTTTCTTCAGAGCTTCGTCAATCCTTATAAGTTTAGCTCATCTTTTCTCAGTTTTCCTCTTCTTCAAATTTTTCTGTAATTGTAGCTAGGGTTCTTGTGTATTCATGGAAAAGCTTGATAGTAAATCAGTAGAAGAGTTTAGGTTGAGGTACAACATTCCTAATTGGGTAGAAATTGACTGTGCTCCCTTCTCCAAAAATTTGCATGATATTAAAGGAGGGAACTATATTCATATCCTCATGATAACCGAGGGGGGTCGAGCTTTCCACCAAAGCCTCTTTTCCTTAAATTTTTACAATAATTTGAGCTACTTACTGCCCAATGTGCCCCTAATGTATAGAAAATAGTGAATGGGGTACATAAAATTAATACCCTGTATGATACAAAATTGGGTCTTATTGAAATCTGTTATTGCCATATATGGTCGCAAACAAATGATGGACTCATTTATTTAAAGACTAGGAGGGCTAATCGAGTACTAGTGGTGGATCTTCTAGACTCGTAGAAGGATTACTGGGGTCATGGTTTTATTGCCAAAAATTGACAACGTATTCCTATTCGCCAGGGAGAGAGACAAAGTGGCCCGGTAATTTCAGACTATGGGGATGAGTTCATAAGTCGCTGCTCTTTATCTTGCTATTGTATCATTTGGTCTTCAATTTCATTCTCTTTTGTGCTATTTTTTCGTCTGATAACAGTTCTTTCTCATTTCATTTAGCATCTTGTGAAAAGAATCTTGTGCCTGATGTAAGAGAAATCAACGTTGATTAGCTTCTGAAGGCTTGGAATATCAAAGAGAGGCTAACTGACGGTGAGTATCCAAGGTCGACAACTTATCTGTTGGAGTATAAAAATACTACAACCAACTTTTATTGCACATCCTATTGTATAGTTCCTAATTTGAGAGCTCCTGGGGTTGGTCCTTCTGAGCCAATTATTTTAGAGGAGGAAGAAGAAAGTTCAGAAGAGGAAGAGGAAGAAGAATAAGGAGAGGAAGAACAAGTCTCTAAAGTCTTTCCCACTGTTTGCTTTTCCTGAAGATGATAATCATACTATCTTATCTGATCGAATCAAGTCTCTAAAGTCGTCTGACACTGATTCCCCTAAGGGCAGGGGTTCTAGCCCACCGGACAAGGTTAAAGGGAAAGAGAAGGAGAAGAAAAGAGAGGAAAAGGAGGGAGAAAGAGAAGAAAAAAGAAGAGGCAAAATGGAAGGTGGAGGAGAGAGTTGAGGCTAAGAGGAAGTTAGACTTACAATCCTCTGGGGTCCCTTCTTTATCAAGCCTTGAGGGGTCTAGCGTGGGTGATTCACCTTCCTTTACCCCCGACCTACTGAAGAGGGTGGTGCTCGCTGTTGACCGCGAGCGTTATTTCAGGTTGGGATCATCCCAAATCGCCCTCAAAACTACTCAGGGACCCTGGTAAGTCTTTCCCACCGTTTGCTTTTCCCCATTCCCCAAATTAATATACTGATTCACTATTCTTTTCTTCTATTGTGAAGTAACTATCTAATTTCACCACTCTCTTGGATGACCATGCTGATGGCTTCAAAAGAGAGTGAGAGCTGAAAGACGCTCTGAAGGATGAGAAACAGGTTTTTGCTGAAGCTCACCAGGAGTGAGAGCGAGAGAAAAATAAGATGAGCGAGGCATATGACACACTTGGGGAGTCTCAGAAAGTGGTGATTGCTGAGAAAACCAAGTTGGCGAAGGCAAACGAAGGCTTGTCCAACAAGGTTATCAAGCTAGAGAATGAGCTTCCTTAAGAGAAAGATGCGAGCTATCGCGGGGATTTTATAAAGATTATGATGATGTCGAGTAGTAATTGACCTACAGATGCAAAGTGTCCTTCAAGAAGGTATGTGATCAAGCTTTGAAGGCTGTTGGGACTCCTGCCGAATTCGAGCTCTTCAGCCTCCATTCTCCTGGTCCAGATCCTTTTGAGGAGGATAATCAGGGTGGTGACCAACCTGTTCAGGTCATTCCTGCCAAGGTTGGCCCAAAGGATGATGGGTGGCAAGGAATGGGTGGTCATCGATAAGGGAAAGGATATTATTGATGATGATCAGGTGAAGGACCAAGGCTCGTAGATTAGGATTTTATCTGTCCTGCTTGTACGATCTTCCTTCTGACAGTTCCGATCAGAAACTTTCTATTTGGCAAGTTATCATCATCACTAACTTCTTCCAGGCCTTTAACAACCCTATCAGCGGGATGGATCCTGTTTTCCTCCACCCCTGGTCAGCCATACCGTAGTTGTTATTTAGAGGGTGTAACCCCATCTTGGTCTTCCTTTAGAGTGTCATTTGGTTTAATTTTCTTCTCCTTTCGAGGGAGAATAGCTGTGACGAAGCATTTCCTTGTAGTGGATTGGTCACCATGAATCGCTACTATGCCCTGGTCGGTGACACACTTCAACTTCTGGTGGTACGTGGATAGTACGACTCTCATTGCATGATACTAGCCTCTACTTGGAATAGGGTGATATGGAGACTCTATATCCACCACCAAGAATTCAATTGATTATGAGATATTTCTTGCTCTAATCGGCAAAACTATCTTAATCCAGTGGCATCGCAATTTTCCCCGCCAAGCCGATTAGTGAAACTGTGGCCTCCTTGAGGTCGGCTAAGTTGGGCTCCGACTTGTGAAACAGCTCTAGATACATTGCCTATGATGAAACTTCTCAGTCTACCAGTAACTTATTGAGCTATCACGAGTGCATCATGATGGTGATTTCTCACACCGATCAGATTTTCCTTTATGAAGACGATGTGTTTGGTGTAGTCGACATCCTCTGGTCACCAGTGCTTGCCAGCTTGGCTTTTTACAGGGTGAATTTGGAATGCCTCTATGATAACAGTGACCTCTTTAATTCCATTCGAACGGTGTTCCCTTGGATCTGCTTTAGGTCGAACGCTCTATGAATCACATCGAACTCCTATCCCATGTCTTTATCAAGGACATTGTCCACTTGCTAGTCGCCATTGGCTGAGGCCTTGTCAGATTTCTTCTCTATATATTCGTTCAAGTGTCTATCCTGGGCTAGTTCTTCTAAATGTGACTTCAGTGCTTTGCAATTCTCGGTCCTATGGCCTCCCTCCTTATGGAATGCGCATCTCAGCGCGTTATTCCTCTTCGTCGGGTCACCACCCATCTTCTTGGGCCACTTGACGAATGGATGATCCTTGATCTTGACCAAGATCTTATATATTGGTTTTTAGAAGACTGTGTTAATAGTCTGGATCACCTTTAAAGGATCGACCTTGCTCCCATTCTTAGAGCTATTCTTGCCCCCATTCTTGTTCCCTTTCTTTGGAGTGTTACTCTTGTCTCCTCCTTTACTTACTTTTGCTCGACCATTATCCCCTGGGATAGAGTGAACCACGTCTTGAACCTTGGCGTATTTTTCAATACGCGCCATGAGTTTGTCAATGGTGTTAGCTTCTTACTTCGTCAGGGACTGGTGCAGCAGAGATATGGTCGATAGACTAATTTTGAAGGATGCAACAGCAAACTGCTCCAAGCAGTCCTCCACTTCATTGAAGAACTCCCAGTACCTTTTGGTATAATCACAAAGGCTCTCTTGTGACTTTTTTTTCATCGTGAGCAGTGAATTCATCCTCTTAGGGTGAGAATTGTTGGTTATGAAGCTATAAGTGAAAGCGTATGCTAGCGCCTTGAAGTTCTTGACCGGCTTGTGGGGCAGCTTCTCAAACCACTTATGTGCTACATCATGTAGGCTAGAAGAGAAAATTTATCACATCAAGGCGTCGTTGTGGCTCTACAGGGTCATTGCCAGTCTGTACTGCCAAACATGGTCTATGGGATCCATCTTTTCATCATAGATCTTAAATCTAGGAACGATGAACTTCTTTGGGGATTCCTCCTCTTTAATTGCCCTTGAGAAAGGGGATTTCATATGGGTGTTGAGAGCTCTCCTGGCTAGCTCCCTAGTAAACCTGACCCCTCGATGTGCTGGATGCTGGTCCATCTGTCTATGGACCAAAATTCTAATGTCCTCATCCTGACGATCATTACTTCTGTGGCGCCTCTATGATCGGCCATGCTCTGACCTGCCGCATTCATATCTATCTTGATTGCGCCTGGAGGTTCTTCCCCGACTGCGGGTATTGCTCGCTTGAGGACTAAAACACCTATCACAAAGTTTCCTACTGTGTCTATGGAGATCTCTCTCCATCATTTCAAATCTCCTTTGCAAGCGAGCATTTTCTTCCATTTGAAGGCGAGTTTCCTCCTCATGTTCTTGAAGTCTGGCTTCGTAGGCGTCGACTAGCCTAGAGATCTGAGTAGACCTGTGTGGTCCCTGACTTTCTTCAGAAGGTTGCCTCTCTTGGCGAAACTTGGGATTTAGTGGTTGACGAATCTCCGATTTGACCCTAGGTGGGGTTGGGTCTTCCTGCACGTCTCCAGCTTGCGAAAGATTGCTATTGTGGTGAGACATCATGGGCTTTCTTTCAATAACTGCTTTCGTAGGAAAAAGAATCAATTCCCACATACGGCGCCAATTTCGAGTGCAAGAATTATCACAATAATAATTATAGAAAGCAATATCGAGATGAAAGAATAAATGATAACACATAACACTAGAGATACGTTGTTCGACAACTTGTCTATGTACATAGAGAGGTTATTGTATTCTTATTAGTGTCTCTCAAATAATCGAAGTTACATCCCTTGCTCCTAGCCAGGGTTTACAATTTATAATTGCGAGGATAAGTGATTGAATTGTATAGGTTACTCAACCAGCTTGTAGATAACTCATGGTGTCCCTGAATATCTCCTTTGAGATTGTTGGTAACCGTTTTGAGTTTATCTCTATGCATTCAAGAACATGTTAAATATACGGGTCTAAATAAATATCTGAGTCGGGTCAGGTAGTCTACTATGTATATTGGGCTGATCGACTGCACTATTCAGCTTGAATAAATAAGCCCCCACATCAAGCTTGGGAATGGTAATACTAGTGGTAACTCATATAAAATGAGGATCGATATTCTAAGTGCTGGGATAACATGTGGGCTTAGACCCTGATTGGGTAGTAATAAGTCGACTTACCTTGTCCATACTATAAAATGAGTCCGCCATAACCACCTCTTCTACTTGCTCCTAATATATAGGACAAAAGTTCGAGTCGTTTAGGGAGTACACTGATAAGTGTAAGGGATAACACTATGAGTTATGGATCAACAAGGAAGGCTTAGGAAAAACATTATAAATTGCAATATTCATGTACAAGTTAGGCCCAAAGCGTGCCTAATATTTGAATTATTAATTTTTGAGTTTTCGGGAAACTAATTTGCCATCACTTTCGCAATCATCCCCTTCCTTAAGGCGAACATATGACAATTATTTGGAGAAATAGTACCATGTGTGGAAAGCATCACGTATCCGTGTTCAATACATATAAGGACACGACACGTAGCACATTTAAAAAATTTGAATATGTATCAGATACATATCGTGCCCATATTTGTGCTGAATACGGGCATATGGGGCGTTCCTCGCATGATACTATATTGCAATTATTTGACTAAAACATTTTATAGTGTGTGTCACATTTCTTTATCAATATTTCTCTGTTAAAATTGTTCATCACAATATCTATTCCCAATAGAAAATTTTTAGTTTTGCCCTCGATGCTCACTTCAACAAATCAATATTTCCTATGAATACTTGTTTCCTATCATGCAATTTGATTTGTTAATTATGTCTATAAAAGAAAAATAGACAACTAATTGAGAACAATAAAAAAAAAGGAATAGTAATTCTTAATTTGAGCGGAATGACGTATTATTTGGAGTGTTTGATTATAATTAATTGTTTTTGAAAGCTATTTTACATTCGTAAGAAAAACTGTTATGATTAAGAGATTGTAAATGAGCGAGGTGAGGTGAAAAATGAAAACAAAAATGTTCCCTGAAATGAAATTGGGAGCTTTAGAAATCCGAGAAAATTGAAAACAAAGAAACATATACAAAAGTATCTAATCATCAGCAGTGGCCAATTGCATGGAGAGCAGTTCTTCTTCAGGTATGGTCTTAATGTGACAATCGGAGCGTGGATAGGAGGCACATAGCAAGGCAAAGCCACGTTCAATAACGTCGTCACTAAGCATACCTTCAGTTTGGTCGACTGCTCCGTTGAGCAAACGAGCAGGGCAAGTCATGCACACTCCAAGTTTGCAGTCATGTGGGATGTCTAAGCCAGAGTCTAGTGCCTTGGATAGAATGGTCTCGTCTGGGTCCACCTCTAGCTCTGTGGTTTCACCCTCGTGCTCTATCAACACTTTGTACGACCGGACGACTATGGGTGTGCACCGCCGCCCTAACTGGGGCTTTAGGTGGACACAAGTAGGAGCCTCAGGGAAGTTGGTTTGCCTTGGGAGTGTGACTGTGAAGGAGAGACAAGGTGTCAAGTGAAGGGCTGCCAATGCCATGGCTTGTGTGAGTGTGAGTGTGAGGTGACTATTTTCGGGGCTCGGGGGATATCTATGGTTAGGATTAGGATAAGGTTTTGGTGGCTAAAGGATTTTCCACATAATCACGCTACGGAATTTTCATTCTTGTAAAATCTTATTTCTATTCTTTCTTACGACTAAAATACATTAATGCTTCGTTTCACAATCTAATTTCAAGACATACAAATAAAATTCGAAGATTAATTTTAATTTTATGAAATTAAAATTGACTTTTCAATTCCAATTCCAACCTTTAGAATTGGGTTGCCAAATGGACCCCAAGAGTCCGTTTGACAATCCAATTCCAAGTCATGAAAATGAAATTGGAATGCCAATTTTAATTTCACGAAATTGAACTTGCCCTTTCAAGTCCAAGCCTTGAAATTGGGTTGTCAAACGGGTCCTAAAAGCTCGTTTGTCAATTCAATTCTAAGGTTTAGAATTAGAATTGGAATTGAAAGACCAATTTTAATTTTAGGGAATTGAAATTGACCTTTCAATTCCAATTCTAAGCCTTGAAATTGAATTGTCAAACGAGCCATAACAGTTTCTGAATTATTGCACTCACTTTTAAAATAGTGCTTAACTAAAAATTAGGTTAATTTAGTCCCTAAGTTATTATTTTAATCCCCTTAATTATGCATGTTTCAACTAAGGTTCTAAATTATAATAAGTGTTTAAATCCAATCCCTCGCAGAAATTTAATAAAATCATAAATAATTGCTTGGTCACATTAAATCCGCATAATATTATAGTATAAACTTGATAATCCTAGCTTTAACCCTATACCCATATATATATATATATATATATATATATATATATATATATATATATATATATATATATATATATATATATATTTCTTGTGTAACAATCAAGTAGAATACGCACTTGACTTTGATACCAATTTAAAAATAACAAAAGATTTTATAGTATGATATTATGCGAATATAATGTGACCAGGTAATAATTTATGACGATTTTTGAATTTGTTCGAGGGACTGAGTTGAAACACTTATTATAATTTAAAGACTAAGTTGAAACATCTATAGTTAGGGACTAAAATAGCAGTTTAGGCACTAAATTGACATGATTTTAGTTTATGGACTATTTTAAAACTCGAGTGATAGTTTACAGACTATTAGTGTATTTTACTCCTTTCCTACTGTGATTTTGGTTTATGGACTAAATTTATAACGTACTTATTTTAATTTTCCTATTTAGAGGGCAAAGGTTACCTTGCCACACCAAGGCAACCATAACGAGAGAGGTACATGCAACAAATGAAATGTTGCACTACCATCAGTTATAATGTTGTTAAGTCAGTTAATTCACCCCATAAATGAATTTAGGCAACAAACTATTTAACAATGTCTACAACACTATTTAGCAGATGGATAGGTACACCGATTAACACTTTTGAGTTCGAATTGAACACTGAATACTATTACAACTTCGATGAGGAGGATAACTTGTGTCACCACCGACTCTCTCCTCATTTGTTGATCCAGTGACAAAATTGTAATAGTAAAATTACCAATAATATATAAAGGTTAACTTCGCATTAGTTTAAACTAAAATAAACACAAATTAATAATAATTAAATATTTTTTTCCAAAAATATATATCATTCATCTAGAAACTCGAAATCCTGTTCATGAGCCCCGCTTTGCCAGTTCGACTATTAACTCAGCCTCACACTTATTGAGGACGATCATTAATCGCTCCTCCCAATACGCATTTATTCTTAAAACCATGTTTATGACATTTATTATTTATTAATAAAGAATTGTCTAAACTCGTTTGAAATATGAATCATAGTTGTGAGAATGTCTTATATATGTTGTAAATATATTGTAATTGTCGATCATTTATGCTTAGTATGAATTCTGGTGAGTTGAGTTCGTTTCATTCACAAAAGATTATAATTTCAGTTACAATATGTGTTGATAACAAAATTCACTACCTTATGTGGATCAATTATAAACTAACACGTGTCATCTAATGTGGCATAAGTCTATGTCAGCATGATATAAATCCCTGATCAACAGGGAAGCCCGACCAACTCAGAAGATAGACCAACAAGGCAGCCCACCTAATAGGGAATACCGCCCAATAGGGAATACCGACCAACTGGGAAGACCGACCAACAGCCAAAAATCCAGCCGGTATAACCAATGAAGCGATAACAGTCTTATATTTCATTCTCGTTATGTATTGATGTAAATGCCTAATAAATAAAGGCATTCCATCCCTTCACATGACAACTCTCAACACCCCTCTTGGGCTATAAATACATTGTAACACCCTCATTGCAAGGGATCGAAAAAATAAATCAACAGTCAAGCAATACGTAGCAGTGGACGTAGGCTATTTCATTAAGCCGAACCACTTTAAAAATCTCTTTGTCTTATTTGTTTTCACTTATTTATCTGTGATAAATCAATTAGGCCTATTCTAGTTTTTTGCATCAACAGTGAAATTCTGTTACTAAAGCGTTTATTAAAAATAAACTATTTAAGTAACTCCGATCTGTTTTTTTGAGAAACTCTTTTCTTGAAAAACCAAAACTATTTGAACACAAGATGTGTTTAACAAAACAGTATGTACGAGATCTATTCAAGATTTTACTAACAAGTTTATAAAACAGTTTTAAACAAACTTTAAAATCCAGCACAACCGAGAATGAGATGAGAAGATGTAGGAAGATTAAGTACAAGATTTTTACGTGGTAAAACCTCACCAATTGAGGAAACATTCACGACTCCCTCTACGGAGTAAAACAAAAATCCACCATAAACAAATTTAACAGTTACAAACTATATAACAAACATGCATACAACTCAGACCTATATAAGTTTAGGAATGTACCATCTGGTGTCCTTATAACTTCTCTGCAGTTCTGATTGTTGATGTTGTCCTCTCAGTTTGTTAACTCCAATGTGTTCAAGCTCTTTACGTCGACTCTTTATCTCAAGATCTTATTACCAACACTTTTCGTGTTGTAGTGTGAAAGTGTTTGTGGAGGTGCTTTCTAACACATGCATGCACACACACACTTATCATGTACAAACAGTCCTAGCAAATTACAAATAAGTCTATATGCTGTGAGTTTTCTTTTTCTCTCTTCTCACAAAACTTAACCTTTTTGACCTTTAAAACAATCCTAGAATCCACGGATACCTTGCTTAGAAGACAGTCAAGGCCTTAATCAATCTCAGAGTTTAGAAAAGTTTTTTCGAGATTGAAAACCTCCAAGTGTGATTCCAAACTAGGTCTAAGGTCTTGTTTCAAGAGAACTAGAAACAGAAAACATTTTTGTTGATTTCAAAGTTAAAAACATTTATAGAAAACGAAATCAACAAAATATTTCTCAAGATGAGAAACAAACATGCAAACTAAGTGTAATATATCATGAAAAACTTAGATCTGAAAGTTTCAATATACTATAACAACAGATCTAAGAAAATGATTAAGTTGAAAACAAGATCCAAAGAAGAAGAGGTTACAGCAACAAACCAACTCTCAAATCATCTCTCAAAAACACTCAAACACTCAAGGTTGTGTTTGGTAAAGTATAGAGGTTTGAAGGTTTGTATTTGGTTTGAACTGCGTAGACGATTTAGGGTTAGGGTTAGGGTTTCTAACTCTTCCTCTCTCTTCTGGTTTCTCTCTCTCTCTTCTCTCTACTCTCTTTTTATTTTCTCTCAAATGACGAAATAACAAAAGTCTCAGAAAGCTGAGTAAAGGGCTCCTTTTATAGGAGGCTGAGAAGGTTCGAGATCGAGGGCCAAAATCAAGGGTCCAGATAGAGTCAAGATGGATTGACTAAGATCCAAGGGCATACGATAAGCGGTGGTTAAAACGCTTCTGATTGGTTCAAAAGGTAATCACAGGGATTATGATAGAAGACATGCAGATCGTTGATTACATATGATCCAAGGGTTGAAAGCAGGCGTAGTTTTACTCTCTTCAAAGAAACACACTTCTCACCAATCAGAGGGTGACAAATGTTGGTAAATGACACGAGATAAAATGCGCGTCAAAATAATTACAAAGTAAACCCTGAAGTCTCTGCCGCTTTTGGTTTCTACCCAAACCAACTTTAGAGAGTTAAAACGATATTTCTAAAATAGCATATTTACCCCATAACCTTTTAAAACCAAGTTTTATTAATAAAACCTTATTTTAAAATGTTTTAAAAAATCCCAAAAAATATTTAAAAATCAAATTTAGGGATTTAAAAACACTCAACATATATACACACACTAATATGCAACATGACATGTAAATGAATCATTCTACTATGTGTGAGTGTTGGTAATTAAATCTAGGTCTCTTAAATCAAAGTTGAAATAGTAATGCAAGCTCTGAGGTTCTTTGGTTTCTAGGTTAGACATAATTTTGTCACAATTTCCAAACTAGATGAACACTTATACAATATAGACTCAAGTGAGTCAAGAGTATAAGGGCTTCAAACAGTATGATTGAACGGTTTGTAGCCTATATAAGGGCTTGACATCATATTGGTAAGATGCATGTACAGTCTTAGTAGTTTATTTTGACTACGAAAACTTGTTTGATGGTTCAAAAACCTGCCTAATAGTTCAAAAAATATTATACTCTTACATTAGAATGCATTGAACAGGTTCAATAGTGAGATTCAAGTCTAGATGTTGATAAAATAAGAGTTGTAGAATCTCACAATTTTGGAAATGGTGCATTGATTCTTAATCTCGGTGGATATGAGAATCAAGATATTCACATGGCTATTGTTTTAATTTCTTGATGGATGAGGATCAATATATTACACGAATTCGAGACACAATAATGAGTTATATTATCTTTCCATGGTACTGGAATGACCTCGAATAAATCATCACCATCGAGGGTTTGAAAATTAGTATTGGCTCCATGAAATATCATAACAATGATTGAGCCTCCATTGGTGAGACATGAATAATATATTGTAGAATACCATTGCTCACTAACGCACTTGAATCTCATAATAGACTTAGAGGGAAGTTTGGGAATATGTTATTGAGGAGGATCTCGTAGGGTATGTAAGGCAATTGTAACCGCATCATACTTTTCACTTTGTTTGCCTAAATTTAACCAAAAGGGCACTTTATCTTCTCGCATACTTTGTTGGAGGCTAAGATTAGGTTAGGGTTTCAAACCCACTGTGTATATATAAGGAGCTGGAGGTGGTGGGATATGTGGAGGTTGATTGTTCCTTAAGAAAAAAACACCCCACCTCCGAACCACACTCACCCCCAACCCCATTCCCTTCTCCACTGCCCCAATACCACTCCCACCCGCCACCCACGACCGCAACCTTCCCCCTCCATTGTTTGGTCTTTCATCACCCACGCCCTTTCCCCTACCATTCCCACCTAACTCCCAACTAACACCATAAAAGAAAATTAAAAATAATTCATTCAATCAAAGCAATTCAATATAGTTCTAAAAAAATATGTATATATCAATTTTGAACATGGGTTGTCCATTTTTTTTGGAATAGGGAAATGATCCCCAATCATATTATAAATCTGGGAGAAAAATCCCCTCCCAGGTGGCAACTTACAAGCAAAAGGAAAGACACTAAAAATCTGAGTTTAAACATTCAAAATCTCAAATAGAAACACCCTATCTTGTCCAGTCTTATAGCCCCTCTGGCCATGGGAGGAAGATCCAAAAGATTTATGAAAGTGAGGAGAGTATTGGAGTTAACAACAATATTTGAAGAATATCTGCATCCATATTATATTCCTTGAAACAATGATTGAAAGAGTAGTTGGGATTGGAGAGAAAAGCTTTGATGTCTTTAACACACCGAATAAGATTCTAATTAGGTTTCCAATTCTTTTTTTATCAAGTTCACCACATAGAAAGAGTCTGAGTCAATATGCACATCTGAAATTCCATGATCCAAGCATATTGTTAGACCCAACTGTAAACTTTTTATCTCCACATGAGAGTTTGTCAAAATTCATTCATATCTAGCAAAAGCAAAAATGAGGTCTCCTTGATTATTTCTTAAAATCCCCCTGATCCACTTTGGTCTGGGTTGCTTTTAGTGCACCATCAATATTCAACTTGTAACAAAAGGAAGAAGAAAGGGACCATTTAATAGTAATAGGTAGACTGGATTTAGATTTAATAGAGATATTGAAAGTTTTCAATATATCCCTATCAAAGCTGGAGCTTTTAGAGCTGAAGTCTTATCTTTGCAAATATCAGAGATTAGGATTATGGACTGGTTTATCACTGAAGAAACATGGAAATCTGAGTTTTTAAAGAAAGATTGATCTCTATTTTTCCAAATTTCCCAACGAACAATGTTTGGAATGCATTTTCGAATAAATTTTGAATAATCTTGGGGACCACTTTTAATCCACCAGCTATGGATCATTGATGGTAAGTTAAGAAAAGACATCTCTATTCCCATGAGGTTTGAAAGAAATCCCAGATTGGACTAATTTTTGAACAATGCAGAAAAAGGTGTTCAAGAGATTCAATGTCTTATTTACAGAGCTTACATCTAGAGCATAATTTAATGCTTAGGGGTTGAATGTTGACATCTATTAGAAGACAGGTATAAGAGATTTTCCAAAGATTGATTGAGATTTTTTTTGGAATGTGAGGATCCCAGAGAAATTTGTGGGTAGAAGAAGTAAGGAATTGAGGTTTCGAAATTTCATAGGAAGAAGAAAGAGAGAAGTCACCTGTAGAATTAAGAGTCCATTTAGTATATATATACACATAGAGAGAGAGGTGCAATGTTTATTTTCCTTTTTTCTAGTTGGGGTTCGGGTTGATGTGTGTAAGCCCGCTAGAAAGTACCCAACCGTACAAAACGCACACTCACTAGTCCTATACCTAGAAAGTGATAAATTAATCCAAGGGTAAGATTATAACTACTTAGTTAAGTCCAATCGTCCTAATGGTGTCAAATTATTAACACAAGCAATCTCTACGTAAATTCATAAATTTAATTTAACGTTACAATCCTTTAATTTTTAAATCATATAAATCAAATTTCATTCCCAATCTCTATGTAAATCATATTTTTAATTTAACGAGAAAATGACTAAATGTACAAGTGCACACTCTATAGTCTCATACCTAGAAAGTGTTAAAGTGATTAATATGTCTACTCTTTAGTCCTATACCTAAAAAATAATATACTAATTGGAGGCTGAGAGTATAACTACTTAGGTAAGTCCAATCGTCCCAACGGTGTCAAATTATTAACACGGACAATCTATGTAAATCATATTTTTAATTTGACGTTACAATCCTTATATTAGTCCAACTCCATTAACAATCTCTACATAAATCATAAATAATATAACATTACGACCCTCCAATTATTTACAAAAATTCAATTTCATTCTAATTACGTCCATTTAATCATGTATTAATCAAGTTATACGAAATAGCTACACAAGTTGTCAAAATTCATTATTTCAATATAAATGATATTATCAAACCAACAGAAAATCCAATTTAAACATGCGTAATAACGATGCTTAGTAACCTATAACTACGTTTTACATCATATACGTCATGCGTATTTTAAAATATTATGTGATTTGTCCCGAAAACCTACAATATCGAGGTACAACTATTTAATCATAATATGTTTCAAGTCTTAAATCAAATTTTTAGATTTAATAAAAACGGATTTATAAATTTAGATTCTCACTTTTCTATTTAAATTGCAAATTCATATAAGAAAACATGTGTAACTAACATTTAGGCAACATTTAACTCAAATAATACATAAGGGCGGAAATAGTGATATTCATGCCTCGAAATAAGTCGCTTGAAATTTTGAATATATGGTTACGTTCATCTCGTAAAAATGACAAAGTCCCCTCTTTGGTTGTTCTTAATAAAAGCTTGATTTAGGCCTAAAAAATGGTGTTGAAGCTTTAATTTTAATAGAGGTTTGGTATTATTTTGAAGGGAAGAAGGGGAAGGACTTTAAGAGAGAAACCTTTTGGCTGATGAAAATATCCACAGCAAAAGAGATGAATCTCGTGCACTTAATAAAGCAAAAGTTTGAATCGCACGAATCTCACCAACCACAAATAAATAATTATGTATGACAAATTTTGGATTGATCCGAATTTATTTTCGGACCAATCCATCCACACGGGATACAATCATTTCCCCAAAATTATATCTAATTGAATTAAGTATGCTTGGGCGCTAGTTTTGTATTTTTCTAAGTGAGACTTAATTAAGGAAGAGATATGATTAACCTATAATTAAATTAAAATCCAGCATAATGATTCACTAAAATAATTAAATCCAAGTATTAAATGATGAGAAGGCGGATTCTATGGATTTATTCATACCTTGAGCTAAACACACACAAATTCAAATTTTAACAAATTTTATCTTTATTTAATTTAATGCGCATGCAATATGAGTTATGAAGCCAAATATTAAACCAACCAAGCATGCGAAGAAAAAAACTGAGGAAAAATCTCTTTCGGGCAAAACCTTTATTTTTAGCACTGTATCAAAATTGACAGATACTAGATGACTTACAGACTACTTAGCTTCACTAAGTATAATGTGCAGTTCTTCAAGTCTTCTACAGATACGGCACGGTCCAGCACCGTCCATGATAAGTAGTTGTTGCCTCAGTATCCACCGATCAGCCTCAGGAATCATCAATTCCTTTCTTCTTTAGCAGTAGAGTATCATCTCCACAAATCAACAGTAGAGAAAATCTTTACAAGTGTTCTTGAACATGGATTGTGGTCTTCTTGATTTGGTAAAGTGCTATCTAAAGATCCAAGCGGTTTGGATGAAAATTTGATAGAGTTTGATCACTAAAAGAACTCTAAAAAGGCTTGGGAAAAAGTCTAATCTCTATTTATAGGGAAGTTTGTTGCAAAGAGATAGGCATTAGAGATTTGGATTAGATTTGTTTAAAAAATAAAAATTTGCGCACTCGTTCGAATGACCAGGTACCACGTTCGAACGACATACCTTTTTTCGTTCGAACATGTTTCTAAAAAAACTTCGAACGAGATTCCAGAGCTTGACAAAATGTGTCGCTTCAGATCTCGTTGAACATGGGAAACTCGTTCTAACGATGTACCCAATCTCATTTGAATGGTATCCAACAAATCGTCGAATGACATTCCAAAACTGACCAAAAGGTGTCGTTCCATATTTCGTTCGAACGAATAAACCTCGTTCTAATGACACTATGTAACTTATTCAAGCGACATGTCAATTTCGTTATAACGAATTAGAAAATTAAAAATAATTCTTTTAAAAACATTTAATGCATACTCAAATATTAAAAAATCCCTTAGATAATTAAAGGCTTTACAAAAACTCCTCATAACTCTTCTAAATGTTGTTTTGAGGAACGATCTTCGATTTTCCAAAATATCATCAACTTCTTGTCTTCAAATGTGTGGTAGTAGTCATGAAGGTGCAATGGGGCGTAGGGAAATAAGCTAAATAAAAACTAAATTGAGCAAATATATAACTTGCTCTTACAAATCTCTCCCTTTGGATATTCCGGTACAAAACACAAACCGAAGCCAAATTAACCCCTAAGACTGATACAACTAATGCCCTCCCAAATCAAGAAACGAAAATTCATAAATGTTTGAGTCTTTAAAATATGAATCAATGAAATAAAAAAAGGCCTTGACACTTCTGTTTTGTGTGTCGTTAATATTTTTAGGCTCTTTTTGCAAACTGTGGCTTTTAATGCAAAGAGAATTTTGCTCTTTCGTAGACGCTTTCCATTGCTTAACACATAATAATCTTTTTCGGGAAATGAAATTTGGGTAATGGTTCCTACAAGCAAAACTTATCTCTTTTTACATTTGGTTCGCTATTAAACATGATTGAGATTAGAACATTGTATTTGACACATGATAAGTAAGTACAATATTCAAAAAGTTTGTGCACGTGTGTAATAAAAGGGACAAATAGTCTAACATTTAGAAATTAATCATTAATGATCAACAAAATATTATCCACACATTATTAAGCACATTAATGAAACGAAGTCATGTCTCAAAACACTATAAAAAAGTCACATGAATGGATGGAATTTAGGGGTGATCCTAATATCTTAAATGTTCATCCATATACGGTGAAAAACGAAAATACAAAAATCTTTTGTCTTTTTTAAAAATGTAGGTCCCCAAATATTTAAAAACAAACTTTTGCTTAAGCGGAACTAAGTTAAGGATGAATGCAAACCTTCTTTCTCTTTTTGAAAAAACTCTTTTTCAATTTTATCAAACCAAGTTGTGACACAAATTAACTTAACTAGATTTTATCTTGTTTAACCCTAAGCATGCAACTAGTGATTAAAGCAAGTAAAATAAAGTAAAGCAATACTCACAGCGCCGATGTACGAGGAAAAACCCAATCGGAAAAAAACTCAGATGGCCCAGGCCAGACAATCACTATGACAATGGTTTTACAAAGTCAGATGGTAGTCTTATACAACGACTCGATCCACCCACGAGACTTGACGCTCCTCTGATCTTCTACCAATCTTTACAGTGCCCACGCAAAAACTTTCTTTTAGGATGCTCGTCCACAACACGCACCTCCACTAGTGTCTTAGTGTCCACTTAAATGGCCTTATGTCGTCTACGATGTTGAACACGAAAGTAACTTTCTTCTCTTCTTTACCGCAAAACCCAACAATATTCAAGTGATGAACAAACCCAACTTGGTGCAACAAAGATCACATAAACACGTGGTAATGATAACTCGGATCTTTGTAAACTCTAAGGATGTGTTTAAGATTTGAAACCTCAGAAAACAATTACAGAATCACGTAGTGTTTGTAAACCTTATCGTTCTGCATACACTTCGAGGAAACTGAACCACACCTTTATTTATACTGAATTTAAGGCGGTGGAAATATCTCGTTCGAGCGAGACACTGTATCATTCCAACTACACCAGGTCTCGTTCCAACGACATCAAGTGTCATTTGAACGATGTCGTAATTAGAGTCTGATATTAATCCAACTTTGAAAACAGAGTTTTACTAAAAACTAGCTCTTATTCAACTCTAATCCATCCCCATCTGATTAAAATGAAGTGTAAACATAATAAAACATTTTAAAAACATTTTTCTTTTAAAAATAAGATCCTTATATTTGTAAAATAAAATTTCTAGTTTCATTAACATTATGCATCCATACCTGTGTGATCTCGGAATGCAATTAAATCATGAAGACTAGAAACTGTACCAATTAAACTTCGGTATGATTAATTCCTTGTAGCTTTACCACAACGTCTTCAATTAATCTTCCACAAGTCATAGTCTCGTAGTGATTGGACATTAAAAATTCTACCTATCACTCAAACGTGTTTTGTTTCGAGAATAAGTTAAAATTACATTAAGACTCAATTGGAAATTTAGTCCTTACAAATCTCCCCCTTTGACTATTTCGGAACAAAACCAACACTGAAATGCATAAGCCGGGCCGTTAAGCCGTATGACATATAAATTCCATCACATAAAACCAAAAACAAAATCACATCATTAGTATAGGATAAGATTCATAAACAATGGATCGACAAGCATAAAACTGTCTCTGAATGTCTGGATATGATGTAGACTTGGAATATCGAATCTATTTAAGCATACCTATACACATGAAACAGACAAATACCAAGTGAAGTATGGAGGAACAAATGATATAAATCAATAAGAAATATCATATCCAAATCATTTGTTATGTGAACAAAACATGATACCAATATGTGAAAATATATAAATCGGGATATCAAGTCACATACATAAAACTCCCCCTACATTACAAACATCTCTCCCCCTTTTTGTCTCGAATAGACAATCCAGTGAAAAGATAAACAAATCTAGCATGTGATATACCAATTTGTTTACATTAACTCATATTATGCTAGATAAACATGCAGCAACCAGCTAAATATTATCAATCAATGTCAAATCAGTAGCTAGGAAACAATGAATCACACAAAAATATATCAGTCTAAATAGATGTGATAAACTAACCAATGCACCAAAATATGTCAATGATTAAAGTAAACTGCATAAACAGAAACCCAGTACCAAAATATGAATCAATATGCAGTAAGGTACTGAAACAAAACAAGTCAACCAGAAAAGTCAAACTGGTCACACAGGTTGTCATTCGAACGAGCCTGGAATATCGTTTGAACGACAAGCGGCATCGCTCGAACGAATACAGAGGTCATTTGAACGGCATAAACAATACAATCACAGTTTTCCCAAAAAATTAAACAGCGTTGCCCAGTGAAGAAATTTCTTGAAAATTCTAATTGAAAGGGGATCAAAATTGTGAAACAATAGCAAAACTAAAAAACTCAAAACAAACAAATATGATTAACATGCAAATATAGTATCGATGGGCCTAAACAAGGATATGGAATGTATGTGCGAGAACTAAAACAAATGAATCACAATTCCAACACATCAAAATGATCAAGAATCTCTAATCAATAACAATCTATCATCAAACTTTATTATAGCCATATGTGATAATTAAACTTTAATCTCAATGAACTAAACAAACATCATGCACACGAATCCGAAATTTTAACGATTCTACAAACAATAGCATCCTGACACGATTTTTAGCTATAACTTTCTTTGTGCAAACCCGTTTAAATTTTTAATCCATCCAAACTCCCTCAAATATATATCATATTTTATTTTGAATGAACTAAACTAATTTGGTCCCATTTTTGGCATATGATTCTTTTTATTGCCTTATGAATTTTTTTGGGCTCTTTTAAATGGTGGCTTTCACGGCTAGTGAATTTTATACTCTCGTAGCACTTTATCGAGAACACTCATCATTTTTTCAATTTAATCCTCATGGTAAACGGTTATTACATGCACACCTCTACTTAAGTCTACTTACACATAGATGACAAGATTGAGATAAGAACGTCTCACCAAACTCAAATATGCAAGAGTAGTCAAATATCCATATATACTCGTGTATGTGTGCAATCATGGCATATACACAAAGTCGAATCAAAACGCATATCAACTTCAAAACAACCCCAAATACAATGGTTAAGATCATTCTATGCATCGATAATAATGACCAAATGTCCTAGACATATGGATAATGGGAGGAATGGGGTCCAAGCACACTAATATGCCACATCAAACATGTTAACTCATGACATAAAAATAAAAACCGAAAATCCTTTTGACTTTTTCAAAATATTGTGACTCAAATAAAAGCAAAATCTTTTTTTGTTTTTCTCAAAAAATTTTAAAACCATAAATCCTTTTTTTTCAAAATGAGATGCAATAAATGAAAAATATAATACAAATTGATAAACATGGTAATACACTCAACCTTTAGATTTAGCATGGGAAGAATCAAGTGCAACCAAATGAGAACCATGAAGTTTTATTCCTAAAGCTACCAAATTCGACTTCCTAACCCAAGTAGGTGTGTAATGACGCATGGGGGTGAGGGGAATCGGGGAAACTTTATTCCTAAACTTCCTAAACTTTCGAGGAGCATTCCTAAGTTCATACCAAAACTTTATAAGGTGACCTTTGCTACCACAAAATGTGAAAGTGTAGCGATGGTATGGAAAGTGACCTACATGTGGACCTTTTCTAACGTTCCTATGTGGCTCTCTCATACGTGCTGGGGGAATGGGAACAATACGATCATCAAAGTCAATTCCACCCCTACCTCTCTTAATTTGGACGGTGCCTAACATCCTATCCAGCTTCTTACTTTTAGCCTCCAAGTCAAACTTAACTCTAGACGAGTCTCTCAAACTCTCCTCCAACTCCTTAATCCTAGACTTGAGTAGACGCCTAGACTCCTCAAACTCTATCAACTCCTTTTCCAAGGCCTCCATCAAACCTTTAAGGGTGTCTCTCTCTTTCTCGACGTACTCTAGCTTCTCCCTAAGCTTCTTCTCCCGTGCCCTAAGATCCTCAATTAATGCATCATTATTTTCTACGGCACGCTCTTTCAACTTAACTTGTAATTTCGAGTTTGCCTTTTTCACCTTCAGCTTATCCTCAAATAACTCTCGAAATGCACCTTGAAACTCTCCTACGTCGATCTCCTCATCCTCGCTCTCATCACCCTCACCCTCTCGGGAAGCACTCTCAACAGTCTCGAAAGTGTCATGCACATGAGAATCCTCATGGAAAAATATATCATCGTCGCTCACATGACATGCCGTAAACGCAACAAAGTTACGCTCAATGGGGGAACCCTCTCCCTCTTCCGGTTCACTATCACTTAAGGTGGCGTTGTATGATATCGATTTCTTTCCTTCTTTCTTAAGTCTAGTGGTACACTCAGCTACGTTGTGACCATACCCCTCCCACCCGAAACACCTATCAGACTCCTCTCTCTTAGATTTCTCATTCTTATCCTTAGTTGTGGAGCCTCCCTTGTTCTTGAATTTCTCAAACTTTTAGTCATCTTTCGATTGCTTATGAATTTGAAGAAACTTCTTGAACTTTCTTGCCAACAAGACGACATCCTCAAAGTCAGAATCGAAATCAGAATCGTCATTCGAAACTTTAGTATCCTCCTTTTGGGATTTCAAAACAATGCCATTTTCTTTCTTTGGCACTTGCTTGGAGACATGTCGAGTTCATAGGTTTCAAGGTCTCCTACAATCTCTTCTAGTTTCGACGAGTTAAGCATACTAAGGGATTCATAACAATCACTTTCGCATCAAACCTACTCGGCAAAGATCTCAAAATTTTCTTAATCACTCAGTTATCGAGAATATTTTCACCTAGGTTAAACGCTTCATTAACAATAGTGGACAAATTAGTGTAAAACTCATCAAACGTCTCACTCTCTAACATCTTAATCGTCTCAAATTGTGTAGTGAGATTTTGCAACTCAGACGCCCTAACCGTGATCATGCCCTCGTGAGTGAGTGCAAGTGTATCCCAAGCTTTTTTCTAAGTTTCACAAGTTATGATACGATTATACTCTTCAGGTGTGACATGTGAGGAAATAACGTGCAGACCTTTAGAGTTATACTGTGCAAGCCTGTGTTCAATCTCAGTCCATGACTCAACGAGTTTCAAACTAGTGACCTCACCCTCAAGTGTGAGAGGTGGTGTCCAACTTTTCAATCGCTAACCAAACACGCTCATTAATAGATTTTAAAGCACTTCTCATTCACGTTTTCCAATAAGCAAAATTAGTGCCATAAAAAATAGGAGTGCGAAAATTATCATAACCACCCAAATTCATCCTTACAAGCAAAAAGGGATCAAATAATATAAAAATGTATTTTTAGCTCTGATATCAATTTTTAGGTCCCCAAATGTTTAAAAACAAACTTTTTCTTAAACGAAATTAAGATAAGGATGAATGGAAACCTTCGTTCTCCTTTTGAAAAGACTTTTTTTCAATTTTATCAAACCAAGTTGTGAAACAAATTAATTTAACCAGATTTTATCTTGTTTAACCCTAAGCATGCAACTAGTGATTAAAGCAAGTAAAAAAAGTAAAGCAATACTCACAACGCCGATGTACGGGGAAAAAACAATCAGGAAAAAACCTCAGACGGCCCAGGACAGTGAATCACTATGACAATAGTTTTACAAAGTCAGACGGTAGTCTTATATAACGACTCGATCCACCCACGAGACTTGACGCTCCTCTAATATTCTACCGATCTTCACAGTGCCCACACATAAAGTATCCTTTTTCAATGATGCTCGTCCACAACACGCACCTCCATGAGTTTCTTGGTGTCCGCCGATATGACCTTGTGCCATCTACGATGTTGAACACGAAAGTAACTTCTTCGTTTCTCCACCGCAAAACCCAACAATGTTCGAGTGATGAACAAACCCAACTTGGTGCAACAAATATCACATAAACATATGGTAATGATAACTCGGATCTTTGTAAACTCTAAGGATGTGTTTAAGCTTTGAAACCTTAGAAAATAATTGTAGAATCACGTACTGTTTGAAAACTTTTTCGTTCTGCACACACTTCGAGGAAACTGAACCACACTTTTATTTACACTGAATTCAAGGCGGTGGCAGTATCTCGTTTGAGCGTGACACTGTGTCGTTCAAACGACATCAGATCTCATTCCAACGACATCAGGGATCGTTTGAACGATGTCGTAATTAGAGTCTGGTATTAATCCAACTTTGAAAACAGAGTTTTACTAAAAATCGACTCTAATCCGTCCTTATCTGATTAAAACGAAGTGAAAACATAATAAAACATTTTAAAAATATTTTTCTTTTAAAAATAACATCCTTATGTTTGTAAAATAAAATTTCGAGTTTCATTAACATTATGCATTCATACTTGTGTGATCTCGGAATGCAATTAAACCTTGAAGACTAGAAATTGCACCAACTAAACTTCGGCATGACTAATTCCTTGTAGCTTTGCCGCAACATCTTCAATTAATCTTCGACAAGTCATAGTCTCGTAGTAATCGGATAATAAAAATTCTACCCGTGACTCAAACGTGTTTCGTTCCGAGAATAAATCAAAACTACATTAAGACTCAATTGGAAATTTGGTCCTTACAATTTTTTTTATCAAAATAAAATATTTTTTAATTTTTCAAACTTTTTCTTAAAAACTAAGATATCAAAAAGAAAAACATTTAGATACATTAGAAATACAATCTAGCAATAGGAATATAAGATATGAACATGATAATTACTCTATTCTAGAAACACGTCTCGACCTCAATCATTAGGTCTGGAGGAGTTCTCAAAATGAGAAGACATCCTATGAAATTCCTCCATTAAACATTGTGAAGTCTTGACCAAATACTCTACTTGCTCTCGAAAACTCTCAAAATATCTATGGTAATGTGCAGGATCATGTGGAGTAACACGTGTGGGAGTGCGTGCGAGAACATATGTAGAAACTCATATGGGAGCATATCAGGGAACATACATGTGAGATAATCTCCCTATCTTAAAACAAAACTCTCTAAGGTGACCTCTTTGTTTGCAATGGGAAAAAACATAAACCGGCTTAGGTCCACCCTGCTCAAGACGTCTAGGATGAGCTTTTCATAGTAGATTCGATCTTCTAGGTAGGTTAGGTCGAGACCTATAAAGATCCATCACAAACTCGAGAATCGATTTGGGTACGACTTTAAAAGTGGATGCACCGTCATAACCTATTCCTTGCCTCTTAACATTACATAATGCGGGACCGAGGATTGATTATACCAGAATTGGTATCACCAGATCAAAGTGATAAATAAACTCACACCAGTACATCAATGGAAGGAATACAACAATACAATAACAGAAAGAGATGAGGTAAAGAGGAATTAAACACCAGAATTAAGTGGTTTAGCCTATTGAAGGCCTACATCCACTGTTCAAGCGTGTGAAATCCACTAATACAAGCTCTAATGGCCTTAAGATACATGCACTCAAGCTTTCTATCTCTACAATTAGTTTGCTAGAGTTTCAGTAGGGTTTTTAATTTGTGATCCCTTTATAATATAGAAGATTAAATGTATTTATAGTGCTTGGGGGGTGTAATGCACCCCCAAGCATGTATTCAACATGTGCATGGGAAGGTTCCCAATAAAGAGTTTACACATATCCATTACACATGTGGCTAATCATGATGTAATATTCCCTCACGTGAGGGGATAATATTATTGTAACAGACTTGTCCACATTGGATTTGCAATCGTGGAACTTTGTACTGCTCGTATTGTAGATGTCGTCTAGAGGGGTCTCGGCCAGGCCGAGTACGATACTTCTGATGTATTACAGGGTTACATGCTAGCAAGTGTCAAGTGTTGTCTCGATTGAATGCATCAGGCCGAGATGTGCCTTACACGCTATTACCAGCTATCGACCGAAATAGAGGATGAGTCATGTCTTTGCTGATGAAATGTTACCCTAGGGTCTCTGATCATAAGAGGGTCGAGAGCATGGATGATAGGCCGACCCCAATCTAGATGAGCCTCGGGTACAACCTAGGTGGGGTCCTTTGGGAACTCAGTTGTGAACACTGCGGACCCTCGTCTCTGGATGAGGTCACACTTGGCCTTATCAATCACCCCTAGCCCTTAGCCATCTATGTGAAGAGGTGGCTGAGGGATACGAGTTGGAGTAGTCTTTGATAAGACATCTTTGATGTGTTGCATGCATACTGCTAGTAGGATGAGAGAGCGACACGTGATTTTATTCTTATTGAGTAGTGTCTGCCCCAAGCTTGATTTGACGACTAACGCTTAGGGGTTTGTGCCCTCAATGATGGGAGTTTGGAATTCATGCTTAATTATTCGGGGGTTTAAAAATGATGCAAACCCCCATTTCATCCTTCTTCTTATTTACGCACGCAATCTCTCTCTTTTTAAAATCCCAAGCTTTTCAGCAACCATATCTCTCTTACATTTAAAGGCGTTCTTCAACCATTCTTAGGGTTTTTTTCGATAAGATTCACTTCCAGGTACCCTCCTTTCTTCTCCTTTGTGCTTATTTCCAATGATTTGGGGTTGATTCTGTGTGTTTATTTTTTCGGCAAGTTTTTAGACCACCGGTAACCCCCACTGGTGGATTTAACTCTTATTTGGCGTGGTTCGTGGTTGGATTATGGTAATCTTAGGGTTTCTCACCCCCTTTCCTAGTAGTTTTACCCCTTAGGGATTTTTTTAGTACAACTCCGGTCATTTTCTCCGATAGCGCTACTTCCTGTTCTTGGTTGTTCTTGAGAAAAATGATTAACCTTTTAGCTTTAGATCCTTTAGTCAACAAAAGTCAACTTGCATCTTATTGGCCCCTTTTCCATTTTTCAGCCAAGTTGGGTCTCGTCCTATTAATGTTTAGACAGTTGTATAAACAAGCCGAGGAGTTTCCAAGCCTCAAAGAGAGGTATTTTCAAGAAATTAGGAGGGTAGAGGTTGAGGAAGCCGAGAGGCGTAAATCTAAGGAATTTCCCATTCGTCCCATCTATCCTCCCCCACTGGTCACCATTCGTCCCCCAGTTGCTGAGCTAAGTGACCTTATGTCTGAGTCGTTTTCTTCTATAGACAATAATATGTCTATCTCTAAGCCAACAAAGAGTGTTAACTGTTATGACGAATCTGTGGCCTACCCTGCACCCCACGCTGAAAGGTCTGAGGTAGATGGAGCTTCTTCTCGTGTCTCGTCCTCTCAGAGGGCTGGGACGTCTGATTAATCTGACTCTTCCATCCAAATACTTGAGCCTAGTGTTACCATTTCACCTCAATTAGAAGCGATTCTTATCTCGACCAAGACGAGAGTTGAGTTTGTCCAAAAGTTCCCATGTGGGGATCCAAACCACCCCCAAGCCGCACATCTAAAAGATAGTGGTGAAGAAAGTGAACTTGACACCTCTGTCATCGAGTCATATGAGAGCACTATCGCTGAGGATGATCTTCTGGTTTGGAGACACCTTTATGGCATAGGACCCTCAATTTCTATGAGAAAACCCTCTGAGGAGGAACGATCCTTTCATGGTCGAGAGGGTGAGGTATGTGTCTATGAGAAAATGTTTAAGGTCGGTTTTCGACTACCTGTTAACTCCACCATCCAAGCCATCCTAGACCGCTTAGGACTTTCCCCATCTTAGCTTTCTTCGAATTCCTGGAGAGTTATTCTTGGCTTTATTTTTATCTGGAAGATTATTCACCAAACGGACCTTCCAGTTAACATTTTTATGGCCTTCTACACTGTGTCATCCTCCAAGATTCAACATGTCTACTATCATCTTGTATCCAGGAAACCTACAAATAAGGTCCTGTTGGTGACCCAAACTTCTAACCAGAATAGGAAGCCCCACTATTTTTTCATTTCTGGGGCTTGGGAATTTGGTTTCAATGATATTTGTCGCACCTCTGAGCCCAGGACTCCTCAGCGATGGGCTAAGGTCTCTGCATTGTCCAAACCTGATTTGGACTTGAACCCTGAGACTACTGAAAAAGTTAAGATACTTCGTGAACAAGGTGATGGTGTTTGTCTTGTTAAGTTTGAGCATCTGATGACCCCATTCTATTTGGTTCGGATATTTTAGAATCGTCTTGTCCATGCATTGTTATCTCGGTCGAGAGAGAATTTCCACCAAGTTAATGATGTTTACTAATGAACTATAACTAAATGATTTTAAATTTGAATCCACCAAATTATTGTGTTAGATCATAAGTCCCCTATCGTCGTTTTGAGAGTGTATGGATGAGAGTCATCTCGTCCATGCACTATCGTCTCAGCCGAAAAACAGTTTCCACGAAGTTTATGATGTTTACTATTGAACCAAAACTAAGTGATTTTTACCCCCCTTCGATGTTATTGAGAGTCCATGGACAAGGTCAACCCTGTCTGGGCTATCGTGTCACCAAGAGTAACTTAAATCTACTTCACCGTGAATGATGTTTGATAGCTTAAGATGAGTTGATACATACAAGCAACAAATATTCAAACAATAGACAGAGTAATATATATCACTATATATATATATATATATATATATATATATATATATATATATATATATATATATATATATAGAGAGAGAGAGAGAGAGAGAGAGAGAGAGAGAGATGTGTGTGTGTGTGAAAGTAACGGCGTATCACGTGCCCTCGCAAATCACCACTCGATTCTATTTCGATAATCTTCGCAACACATAAATCCTCAAATCAAATCACATCGCTGCATCGATATAAGACATACCCAAAATTTATACTAATGATCTTCCAAATAATTAATGTCTCCAAAATCAACTCTAAGGATCCTCGCATCAAGCTTACTAATTCTAAACCCAATGCCCACAACGTCCTTAACTCAAAATTATATATCTCCAAGAAACACATCTAACACGTATGCTAAACCCTCTACCTTAAGAAGTATGAATCAATAAAGGGAATCAAGATCAATAACGCCGAAGCTAAACGGACTCACAACCTATGAGACCTAAGACCATGCTCTGATACCGTCTATCACATCCTGCTTAATTCTAGCGTCGGCTGCCACCAAAACTAAGTCGGGTGTGAGTAAATAAAATACCATTCTTAGCATGAAACAAATATGAGACATATATAAATCAATCCCACATGATAATGACCAACTGAGCGATAAAAGATCCATCACATGCTAAAATCCAATTAATCCAATCTCAAATAATGATTATATTAAAATATGAATAAAAACCAAATGTAAATACTCCAACTGAATCCTCAATAACTTTGGAACCGTCTGGCCCAATAAAACCCAAATAAAGTCTCATAATGAAATACGACTAAAAGGAAAGTCTAAACTAATTAAATCAGTAAAATAAATAAACTCCAGTTGCACCTCCAAACGATAATCTCCAAATGGTCCTATGCAGCTTCTCCAAAACTTATCCTGAAAAGGTCAGTGAACGCACGAGGTCAGAGCCCCGAACATGAATACACACTACTCCCCTCAAATAGGATCCTTGAATCCAGACAGTAGCATTATACGAGATAAATATCACAATAGAATATTTTAATTAAACGAGATAATTAAACGCGATTAATATAAATCACTAACTACCCTCACAAATTCTAATTCAATAATCTACACCAGTATTTTAAATATCTAAGTCCCACTATATTAATATAATTAAATTAACCCAAGATCGTTATGTTTCTCAGTTTTATTATAGCGGCCCTTCCGCCTAGGGTGGTAATCCATCAAAGTGTCACACTTCCCCTCGTTAATAGCCAGCTGATCCGTTTAAACTGTCGATCCCTAATTTGACAAGGTTCCACACACGACACGACATAAACGCAAGCTGATCCATTTTAACTGTCGGTCCCCATACATTATATCGCCCAGATTTTAATACCCGTTATTATCTTAGGTATTAATTCTCATTCATTTACTATCTCAAATTTTCCCACCCTTATTTATCGATGTGAGATCCCCAAAATACCCCCTAGTCCCATACCGAAGAGTCCCCAAAGTACACATACGTCCTTATATATATATAGGATGGATTTCTAACATTAAAGACGTTCTAGTCTCATGTCTAGGCTAGCGTAACGTCGATAAAGTATAAAAATCTGCCCATCCCGAAATATAAAATCCACACGAATCTACACTAACTAGTCTCATACCTAGCAAGCATAAATCATAATCAAAGTCTACCCACTAGTCCCATACCTAGTAAGTATCCTATAAACAAGGTAAGCAACATACTACCCAAAAGCCCCTCGTCCCCACGATGGTAAAAGTGCCTTATAATAATCCACACAATATCATAAATCATAAACACAACATGACAATATAATCATAAAGGTCCCAATTTAATTTAATTCAATTAATATCACCGTCGTTGTTTTCAACATAATTCATTCTATTCAATAATGTTAATTTATTTAATATATGATGATATTCAATATGATATAATAATTCTCTTTTTTAAATCATCCATATTTTTTAGTGTGTACGCGTCCCAATATAACATATATCTAATCCCATAATTTCTACATGCAAACCTACATCCCCCAAACCATGAAAATCCAATAATCTAACCTACGCACCCAAGGGTTTCACAGATTAAATCATATTAAAATATTTCATAAAAATAATCCTAAATTAAGTGTTCACTTTCTCTAATTAACTTACTAATTGATTTTATTAAAAAAAACATGATTAAGGGTTTATGCTACATTTAAGACGCATAATACCAAATGAAGAGAATGGAGTATTCATGCCTGAGATTAAGATGAAGAAATTTTGACTACACGATTTTATTCCTCTCGAAAAAATTAGTAAAGAGACGTTCTTGAACAATCGTGAGAAAACCCGGTTTAAAGCTTCAAAACTTAGATTGAAAATAACTCTAAAATGGAGTTAATGTTTTGAGGGAGGAAGAATATGTAAAAGAGGAGACTGCTGCTCTCAGGGTTTAGAAGAAAATGTTTTTAAAAGTCCTAAACCCGTCACTTTATTTATATACCAAAAAGAATTTGAGTATTAATTAAATACAAACACTCGAAAAATTATTATGGGCGATCGGACTGTCAAAATGGCTTGAAATTTTAGTATAATATAGTGAAGGGCGATACGGAGCTACTGTGAAAAAATCAGCTCGATCGGACGGTCAAAATTCTTAAAATATTATTTTTATCCTCCTTAGCTCGGATCCTCCCCCGATTTTTATACAAAAAGTTATAATTTACAAATTTTAATCTCGATTTAAATTCCACTTAAAACCTTATTTTTATATATAAAAACCAACATATTTAATTACAAAGAATAATTAAATCCTAAATTTTATTTTTTCGTAAATTTTCCAATTAATTAATAAAAACATGGGGGGTGGGTGGGTTACAACATTAACCTCTCGGGCACGTTCGAGATCAATCTCGAGTTAAGATACACGGGCTTCAAGTTTCTCATGAGTATCTAATGAATCTTGAAGATCTCTGGTAAGAATATCCACGGTGTTGGTCAAATCGGTCTTCTCCCTACCAATAACAATCAACTGCTCACAGAAAGAAACTTTCATCTTCTTGAGTTGACTCATTGACACCTCACATTCTGTCAAACTTTTACCTCCTTATCTAAATCACACACCCTAAGAGACAAATATTTATTAATCTTTTTCGTTTTTAAAGTCTTGGTGTAAACTTCACGGAAAGTTGTTTGGAGTCCACCTTATCCCTCATTTAAATTATCTTCATCACTCTCACTCTCTCCAGAATGATTTGAAACATCATCGAGGCACTCACGTTTAGAAATGTCCTCATCGGCGTGGTACAAACTTGAAAAACTTACGTGACTGGACATGAATGCAAGACAGGGTTTATGTGGTGATTCACCCCCGGAATTCACCAACTCGACGTCACTATCGCTAAAAGTGGCTTTATGTGCAACTTTCTTGCCTTGTACTTTTACCCTAGTGAGACACTCATGTGCCTTATGACCTTTTTCCTCATATTAAAAACATCTCACCTCATCTTTCTCAGAAACATCCTTATTCCTACTTTTATTTTTCTCAAAATTCTTTTCTTTGGAAAAATTTTCTTTGTTAAATTTGAGATTTTTTTTTTGCAAATAAGGCAAGATCATCAAGCTCAAAATTACATTCCGACTCAGAATCATAAACTTTTTCTTCCTTCTTTTGAGCTTTCAAAGCAATCCATATTTTCGTTTTCTTTTTAGTTTTGGGAAACATGTCAATTTAATAAGTTTGAAGGTCTCATTCGAGTTCTTCTAACGAAGAGTATTTAATATTCCCAACGAATTAAGGAAAGTGACTTTAGGGATAAAATGGGCTAGGAGGGATCTCAAAATATTTTTTCACAACTCCCGTCTCAGGGATTTTCTCACCCAAATTAAAACTAGAATTGATTATGTCCGACAAACGTGTATAAAACTCATCAAAGTTTCAGACTCATTCATGGTGATAGTCTCAAATTTGGTGGTGAGATTTTGAAGCTTGGAAGCTTTCACAGCATTGCTATCCTCATGAGTGAATTGGAGGATATCCCATGCCTTCTTGGACATAGTGCACGTCATGATACGGCAAAAATCGTTAGGGGTGATGGCTCTAGAAATATCACTTAGACATTAAAGTTGTAAGTACTCTATTTAAATTCATCATCAGTCCAAGAAGTGATAGATTTTAGACTATCGATATTGTCACTGGTCACAGTGGGTGGCGTCCACCCTCTTTCACACACAAGTCAAACACGTTCATCAATCGCTTTTAAAGCCGGCCTTATTTGAGCTTTCTAATCGATAGGTAGCCTATTATATAAATTATCAATTTAAACCCAAATTTTTAAGACCACACAAAATTTAGTGTTACCAATTTTGATAACAATTCAAAAAATTGATATCCAATTAAGTCCATAAATAAAGCAGGATTACAAGAAATTTTAGGGTAACCCGCTCTGAAACAAATTTGAGAATGCGGATCATATGGATTTATTTGTACTTTAGTCCAAACACACATAAATTCATATTTTAACAAATTTATCTTGATTTAATTTAGTGTGCATACAATATTAGTTATGAAGCCAAATACCAAACCATCCAAACATGCGAAGAAGAAGAAATTGAGGAAAAATCCCTTTCGGGCAAAACCTTTATTTTTAGCATTGTATCATAATTGACAGACACTAGACGACTCACAGACTACTCAGCTCCACTAAGTATAATGCGCGGTTCTTCAAGTTTTCTATAAATACGGCACAGTCCAGCACTGTCTACTGCAAGTAGTTATTTCCTCGGTATTCATCGATCATCCTCGAGAATCTTCAATTCCTTTCTTCTTCAGTAGTAGAGTCTCATCTGCACAAATTAGCAGTATAAAAAATTTCTACAAGGGTTCTTGAACATGGATTTTGTTCTTCTTGATTTAGTAAAGTGATCTCTAAAAGTTCAAGGGGTTTGGATGAAAATTTGATAGAGTTTGATCACTAAAAAACCTCTAAAAAGGCTTAGGAAAAAGTATAATCCCGTATCTCTATTCATAAGGAAGTTTGTTGCAAAGAGATGGGAATTGGAGATTTGGATCAGATTTGTTTAAAAAATAAAAACTCGCGCGCTCGTTCGAAGGGCATACCCCTTTTCATTTGAGCATGCTTCCAACGAAACTTCGAACAACATTCTAGAGTTTGGCAAAATGTGTCGCTTAAGATCTCGTTCGAGCGTGGAAAACTTGTTCTAACGACGTACCCAATCTCGTTTTAACGATATCCAATGAAACTTAGAAACGACATTCAGGAACTGACCAAAAGGCATCGTTCCTGATTTTATTCGAATGAAGGAACCTCATTCTGACGACAATATGTAACTCATTTGAATGACATATCAATCTCGTTCTAATGAGTTAGCGAGATTACAAAAATTCCTTTAAAAAATATTTGAAACATTTTTAAAACTTTTAATGCAAACTCTAATATAAGAAAATCCACTAGATAATTAAAGGCTTTACTAAAACTCCTCATAACTCTTCTGAATATTGTTGTGACAAACGATATTCAATCTTCTAAAATGTCATCAACTTATTATCTTCGATTGTGTGGAAGTAGTCAAGAAGGTTCAGTGGGGGTGTGATGATATGTAATATGACCCTAAGTTAGTGATCAACTCAAGCTTCTAGAACTATATAACCATGGCGGAATAAGATTATCAATATAAGAGATATATGATAAATAAAAGGGATGAGAGACAAAGAGAAGACAAGTATTCAAGTGGTTCGGCCTTAGCCTACATCTACTGTGTAAATGAGTATTGTCTCCGAAATAATATGAGGCTAGAAGCCATTAAAGTGTTACAAGTTATCTCTCTCTCTCAACAATGGTATTTTTACTGAGTAAGAGTGGGTTCTACAATTATCGATCCCTTGAGAAGATGAAGGAGGAATCATTTTATAGTACTAGGGGAGTGCAGTGTCATGCAACATGTGTGCATGAGGTAAGTGAGTTAATGAGAGAGCGACAACTATATAGTACATGTGCAAACCATGATGAGCAAATACTCCCCTCACGTGGGGCTGATTTATTGTAATGATTTTGTCTACGTGTTCTATTGGTCTCCATATCACATGTTTTGCATGAGTTGTTAGTGTCAGAGCTATGAGGTCTCGACTGGCCGAGACTGATTAGGTAGCCCTTTATGTGGATGAGGCTGAGAGTGGCATTAGGTTCCAAGTTAATATGGCTGGTGTCAGCCTAAAGAGGATGTATGAGGTCGACATAGGCTATAGCCAAGACAATATGGTGTGATGACCTGATTCTAGCAGTAGTCTTTACGAGGGGTAATCGATTGTTCTTAGTAATAGGTCTTGGAGGTCGAGACTATTCGACTTGGATCGTTATGACATGGGGCCCATTTGAGGATGAGTCTGAGGTAAGTTGTTGGGGGGTATGTGGCTAGGTTGAGTCTCGTTTATACGAGGTCATAGTTATGTATATCAATCATCCCTAAACCTTAGTTTCCAATGTTAATGGGAGGCTGAGGTGTTAAGTCGTTTATCATCCTAAAATTAGATATCCCCTTAGTGTCTAAGTTGTGACAACCCGCTCCAAATAATAACGGGTGGCCAGCCCTATACTACATAAATCAGGTATCTCAGATGGTACAGTCTCAACATCAACAACTAAACACTATAATATAAGGCTAACTACCTGAAATCATTAAGTGCGAATCGCTAAAAATTTAAAACTTTTATTTTTAACAACAACAACAAAACCAATAATGCACACAACCAACAATATACATCTAACTATGACGTGAAATGTGCATGCTCCAATAATAAAAGAGTACAATACATTGTACAACAAAAATCTCAATAATGAAATACCCAAATATGCTGTCGGGCAACAGACAATACAATAATCTGATAAATAAAATATGAAAGTGTTAATCTACAACACTTGAATACTAACTCAATAAAACGAAATCCTAATCTAGATGTACAATAGATAGGAATCGACTAAAGCAAAGTGCCGCAACAGTCCGCTACTGCCACAGCTCCACAAATCCTGAATGGAGGAATATCAAAGGCGTCCTTGGGGAGGAACACCTGAAGTAATACAATATATACATGGAGGAGGAAAACATCAACGGGTCAGAGCCCGAGTTTTGAAAAACAGTTTATAGCAAGTGTATTAAAATGCATAATAATTATAAATGCATTATTACATGATTTAGTTGGAATCGAACACTCCATAAAAATTCAACTCACCTCTCATCTAAAGCGCGCACTAAGCGTATGCACGTGTCTCCAAAAGGATGTCCGATTCTAATTAGGTAAGAGGATTCTAACTTAAACCCAAAAGGAGTATTTAAGCAAAATCATCTACCCTATCTCCCAATACATTTGTTTCTATACTTCAAGTTATATACATTATCTTTAATGCAATTTTTATAGTTATCTTTATAATGTTCATTTATTGAACATATAAAGTTACATGATCCAATCATGTCCACATCATCACAACACATCAACAATCTCATTTACTAGAATTTATATTCTAGTGATGCCCATATAAGGCATGAAACCATATATATAAATTAATATAGATGAGTTATTATCATCAAGAGTTAAGGACTAAACTCCTCCCGATTCTCAACACGGTACTGCGTTTCGTGCGTGGGACGTCTCGCCAAAGCGAAATCCAAACAAGGAACCCCCCGTTACAATACTCATGACCGTATCGATCCTCGGGGCTCATTATGCCCTCAATGCAAGATGCATGTAACCCAAATGATTATTATCCAATTTTAATTAATTAATATTCCCAATTCTCAACAGTACACGACGTTTCATGCGTGGGACGTCTCGCCGATGCGAAATCCAAACAAGGAACCCCCCCGTTACACTACTCCTGGCACTGTCGATTGTCGGGATAGGTGATATATATATATATATATATATATATATATATATATATATATATATATATATATATATATATATATATATATATATATATATATATATATATATATATATATATATATATAATTATGAGCATTAAGGACTAAACTTATCCCCAAGTTCCTACATTACACTGCGGTTCGTGCGTGGGACGTCTCGCCGAAGCGTAATCCAAACAAGGAACCCCCCCGATACACTAATCCTGGCAATGTAGGTCGTTGAGGTCCATTATGCCCTTGACACCCAACTACAAACACAAGCAATAATAACCATCCAACCGAGCTATAACTCGAAGGACGCAGGCTCACATTCTATCATCTTCCAGCAGCCCATATACGTAGCAAACTGGGGCCACCTGGTGGGGTTCAACGACACCCACCTCGTGATCTACTCACGCACACGACGTCCGGGAAGCGGTTATAGTTCCTAACCGGCAAGTGAGAGCGTCACATACCCCCGACCTCTCACCCCCAAAATAAATAAATATATATATCATATATGTCATTTGCTGACCACAAAGGACGACTATGACCTGGGGAATATCCACATCCTGCTTTTCTAGTCAGAATGCTCACCCTCTACGCACGAAACTTCCCAATGATAGCAAATAGGGGGTATGATTCACATGTATATACACCATCATATAAGGTATACATACATCCCACATAATAAAGATATACCATTTTATATAAGGTATACCTGCAACATCATATTCATTTTCATTATACGCTCTTAGGCGTAATTTGATTAACATCATTTGTTTAGTATATTTATCTCAAGACATACTAACGTTCCACCTCACACATTCACCCCACTTAGTACATGCTATACTAATTCTCGCTTGAAGCTCTCATGTCACTTCTATTATGAATTGTCTTTCAATTATAATTAAGTCAAGGATATTCTATATCTTATTGCACCTCAATTAACATTTCTCATTGTGAGAGATATCTCCCAAATCAATCATCAATAAGGATATCTCTATATCCATATGCACATCAAAGAGCATTTATTATTTTCCATTCATAATAGGATTCAATTCATTTTATGAACCTTTTTAAAGTTATACCATTTGGGATTTGGATCCTAAGATCCAGTATCTCTAAATTTGTCCCGTTTATTCATATAATTATAATTACCATCCCCAAGTCGAATCTCCAAATCAAGGTGGGCTTCCCCACTTAGAATATACCAAAAGTTTCTAATCGGTAATCCTCAACTATAATTAATATGACTCCCATAATTTCGTACGATGGAAACCCTCTAAAAGTCTCCAAAACATACTCCAAATGTCTCATATAGAGGCCCCAAATCTATAACCTCGAACAAAACGGGATGAAATTCTCCTTAGAAAACATCTCCAAAAATCCCCTGTTTCCGAATCGATTCGGCCCAGAAAAGCGAATCGATTCGGCCCATCCAAATCGATTCGGTCCAATAAACCTGGGAGTCTGCTACATGACGAATCGATTCGCAAGGGGCGATTGGATTCGGCCCTAAAGACCTGGGCAATCTGCAACAGACCGAATCGATTCGGTAGGGGCGAATCGATTCGGCAAGTGCAGCAAGCTACGAAATGGGTTGTTTTATTCTTAACCCAAAATACCCAAAAATCATTTTTATCATCTTCCAACTATTTTGATTCAATCCAAACACAAATATGACATTTATATTCGTCCAAGATCACATATATACAAGTTTTCTAACCTTAAATCCATTAATACAATACAAATCTAAGATTTTTCCCAAAAATTAGGTTTTGTCAATTTAAACCTAAAACCCAAAATTCAATCCACAAATCATGCAATAATTGATACACAACAATTATTTAGCAAGTTTAATCACTTGCCTCGGGTTCGTAGGGTCTGAATCCGCCTTGCAATCGCGTATTGGCCCTAAAATCCTCTTTTTCTTTCCTTTCTCCTTCCTTTTCTTCTTCTTATTTCTTCTTCTCTCTTTCTTTCTTTCTATTTCTCTTCCTCTCTTTTGGAGAAATATCTCCCGTAGGCTTTTTAAGCCTTATCTCCCAATGTACACATCTTTAAGTGATAATACACACTTTAAATGACTCGGTATCATTAATTCGAGTCAAACGGTCCTAAATTATTTCGGAACCTAAATAGACCCCAAAGTACAGTCATTTCGACTTTCTCGACCCTTACGGAAACGATGGTACCCTCAGAATCGACATTCGACACTCTTTCTAACGACTCTAAATTTTGACCTTAATTGCCAATTTAGTTATTTCTCCAATAAAATATTATTTATTTCTCCCAAAATAAAATAATTACTGTTCCGAAAGTCTTGGGTTGTTACATAAGTATACCTTGGTTATTTTATTAGACTGGCGCGTTGCCAGGGGCATCAGTTTAGCATTTGGTAGAGATGTCGTTTCAATATCCCAAGTGGACACCTGTCACCCTGGTTAGTATGGCGTGCTGCCCAAGCAGTGACGGCAACATGTGTGGCTTGGAAACTATGCCCTAATGATTTTTCTTTCCAGTTACACGCCACTTGAGTTGGTATAAAATCCAAATCTTTTCATTTCCGTCTCCTTCTTCCTTCATTCTTACAATTTTCAGTTTAAGGCAAACCAAAGCTCTCTCTCTCTCTCTCTCTCTCTCTCTCTCTCTCTCTCTCTCTCTCTCTCTCTCTCCATTGTTCCTTCCCTTTTTTAATGAGCTTTCACTCCTCCATTTTAGGTTCTTATTTATTTCAAGTACCTCAATTTTCCCCTTCCAATAAGTACATTAGTTTTTACTTGTCTTTGTTTACAATTTCCATTTTTTTGATGACTTTTTATGTTTTTTGATCGCTTTTTTGGCAGTGCTAGGGTTAAACTGGGGGTTTTAGGGTTGCACATAGGTTGCTTTAGGGCTTCCTATGATCTTTCCAATAAAGCTTGTCAGTGAAGTGCGAAAGTGTTCTTGAGTGATTCTTTAGAAATTGTTTAAATTTTTTAGCAAGATCTTTAAGTCAATTGTGGTCAAATACCACTTTAATTTTTCATGTACCGTGGACTTTATGAACTAGAAGAGGAGTTACCCCATATCAGAGAGTGAATATTATGAGAGGTCTGTAAGGTCGTGGCCGAGGCTTTGAAGAAGGCCGAATCTAAGTCCAGACTTCCCTTGCACCCTATACCTTTGTCTGTTGTTCGTCCTCCTCTTCTCTTAACTTGCCCCACTTTGGACGAGCTTAGGGTTGTAATTACCATTAGTGATTCTATGTCTGTTATTGTATACACCCCATTCTATCACCCCTTAACCTCTCCTTAGGTCCCTAGCACCTCCCTTCATCACTACAAACCTCAGTCATACCCTAGGTACGGACCTAGAGGCCATCGGGCACTCCCAGGCTCCGTTTGATCACAAGTCAAACTCTTCAGCTCGATCAATACTGAATAAATCTTCAAAGGTCACTAAAACCCCTTTCCAATGGTCCACCCCGTGCGCGATTCTGACTTACGGTGCGGACGAACGACCCGTTTTCCCTCGAAACTTGATCAGGAGGCCACGAGACGCTCCTGGGCTCCGTTTGACCAAAGTCAGCTCTTCAGCTCGACTAAGACTGAATGAATCTTCAAAGGGAATTGAAACCCCTTTTTAACGGTCCACTCTAGGCCCAATTCTGACTTACGGTACGGACGAACGATCCATTTTACTCCGAAAGGTCATCGAACGCTTCCAGAACCCGGTTGACCAAAGTCAACTCCCCGAACTGAGTCAAACTCTTTTTAATATCAAAGTTCATCTCCTAAAATTTTCAACGGTCCGCCCATGTGCGATTCTACCTTACCATGAGAACGAACGATTCATTTGCTTCCAACGATCCCCCGTCCAAAGGACCGACGAGCGCTTTCGAGCCACATTTGACCCAAAGTCAACTCCCAAACCTGGGAGCAGTTCGAAGGACTTTCGAAGGTCTCTGAAGTAAATTTCTAACAGTATGCCCCGTGTATGATTTGGATCAACGGAATGCGTTTTACATCCATTTTTCCGAAGGAACTTGAACGAAACTGCCAAACGGCAGGCTCAAAATCCTGCCTATCGGAAGTGTGCCTAAAAAACCTACCGATTGGCAAAACCAGAGCCATGATGATCGACAATGTCCGGGCCTATAAAAAGGAGGGTCTAGCCTCATTGCAAAGGGACCCAAGATCTGAAAACCATCACTCTCAGCGAACCCAGAAAACCTCTCTCGAAGTCAGCGTGATTTCCACATCTAAATCCTTTCCCAACCTTCACTTTTCATCATCTTTTTCATCAAAATTGGTGAATTAACTACCCTTCATCATCATCTAAGTGCAAGGGCTGCTCTCCAACATTTAATATCAAGCTCAAGATCTTTAAGAAGGTCCAACTTTCTCAACTCTCTCTTCAAATTCTCCTAAATTCACATTAACTTATATTATTACTTAGCACTTTTATTCTCCCCATCTCACATATCCTAATATACTTTTTAATTATTATTATTGTACACCTCTTATTTTCATGTAAATAAAACACAAAAAAACAAGAAAAATAGGGTTTGCTCATAAATTCCAAACGGGAATTCTCACACTTTGTTCACAACTAAAACACCTTTTTACACACACACACACACATAAGAGAAGTCCCCGATTGGATTTATGGGATAAACCCCACCGCTCGTTTTGTATACGAACTACGTGGACTTTGATGCCTCTATAGGCTATGTAGGTGCCTCGGGGTAAAACCCGAGATTCGAGTCCTACTCTTTTTTTTTCCATTTTCCATTTTTCTAATTCTTTAACTCAATTCTCTTAGATTCTATATATTTGCATATACATATATTTGTTCTTAATGACGTATTATTCCATATGCGTTATCGTTCCATTATAATGATCAATGCTAGGATAATCGCGTAAATCCTATTTTCTAATACTACTTTTAGGAACATTCCTATGGATGACTCGCTTTATCTCTTCCATGATACAAGTCGATAATTAATATATCCACTATATAGTCACATGTACACATATCACGGGGAAATATAGGAAAATAACAACAATCCATAAGAGAACGCAAGGGCGAAATGGGTGCCTAACACCTTCCCATTTCATAACTTAGCCTCCGAACCCTACTCGAATCATTTTTGGTTTCGTATGTATCAGTATGTCTTTGGATGTTGTCCTTCGGGATGGATCCACCTTCTTTTGTCTGTTTTGAGTAAAATAGACTGGTGACTCCATCTCTCTACATTTTTCACCTCACACATTGCCGACGACGGCCGAAGCGCTCCCGATAGGGATGCGTGGGACCAAGATCCTCTCACCACGGAGATGACCCTCCTCTCTCTCTCCGCGAGGATCGGGGATAGCCACAGTGGAGACTCCGCTAGGGATTTTTTCTTTATGAGGGCTAGACTCTATTTACATGGGTGTTTTATTTTCTCATATATTCCCCTATTTTTCATGTCCCCCTTTATTATTCACGTGTACCTCATATTTATGCTTCTATTCACACACTTGTAGAAGATTCTCCATGTACACTTCGTACCACGTGCACCTAGGATCACATATATCCACATGTTGCACGTATCACCCATCCATACTTGGTATACCATTGGTACTTGTACTTTTCTCCTTATTTGGCATAATCAAGAAAGATACTCTCATCATAATATACTATTAAGAGAATCATGCATGATTCACACGACATCACCAAAGAGCATTGTGATTTACCAAATTTTGTCCAGTAACTAGAGGGTCACTTCGTGATGGGCGCTAGTCCGACAAGGCGCAGTTAGCCTAAGCGATATGACTTACACCTTCTATTGGCCAAGTACCTTTGACGTATATCGAACGGTTCCCTTACATCGTACCGCTTGACCGAAGTCATGACGGGAGATATATCGCAGGAAACTCATTCACGTATGACGAGTATATGTAATTCACTCTCACACGTATCGTCCCCGCGAGGTATATAGTGAGGAAATTCACGTACACTCGGGTATATCAAATGGCTTGTCCACATGTACCGATTGCTCTTAAAAGCAAGACGTATATAGTGTAAGTCACGCAAAAGGGGGGAACCATTTCCAATTCACCCAACCAACTGCATACCCACATATAGGTGTCAAGCCTAGGACACACATGTTAGATTGCCGGTTTTGACCCGAAACTCAGCCAAAATTCCGGGTCGATCTGCCGCCCAAATTCTCGTGCATTTTTAAAATGGGACCCTGCCCGTGACCCTGGTCACAAGTCCAACCATAGCTTTACCTATGTTACAAACCTAACTTTTTCAGGCTCGAGTCCCGTCCGGCATTTCATTTTGCATTTAGGAGAATTTAATACAAGTGAGAACATAGTAATTATTATAATCATGCTGAGACCCGTCTCTCAAAAATATTCCTCCTTCTTTTATCAAAAATCCAAAAATATTTCTCCTTTATTTATCAAAAATCCAAAACATTTCCCCTTTATTTATCAAAAATTCAAAAATATTTCTCCTCTCTTTATCAAAAATCCAAAAATATTTTTTCATTCAATCTCAAAAAGAAAAAAAAATGTCAAAAATATTTTCATTCTTTTTTTTTCAAAAATAAATCCCATTTTACGCCTTCTCAGATCGATTGCACGCCCATGGCCTGGCTCCTTATTGGTTTCGGTCTTCAGTCAAATCACCTCGGAATTTCATCCGTTCCTCTGCTACTTCTTCTGAGTCTGAAATCCATCCACTTTCCATGGAGAACACAAATCAAGTACCAGTTGTGCAGCCAGATCTGATGATAGTCTTAGCTCAGCTCGTGTCCAAGATTGACAACCTCCAGACTGAAATCCACGAGATGTAACGAAACCAGGTTCATGTTCCTCAAGGTCCCGAGGCCCTATTCCCTCACACTATGGGTCCAACCGAGCCTATTTGGGTTCCCAAATAGTATGAGCACGCTCCACGCGCCCCTCCTGTTAATGGGTCGTCGCCTGCCCAGCTTCCTATGCCAAACCTTGCCTAGCCGGGGGATAACTTGCCTATAATCATTGATCCAAAAGAAAGAGAGTTGAACAAGGTGAAAGAAGATCTTAAGATGCTAACTAAGAAGTTCAACCAAGTCAGAATCTTTGGAAATTACATGGACTATACCCACATGTCTCCTTATCCTAAGACAAGGTTACCCGAGAAGTTCAAGATGCCAAATATCGAGAAATTCAGAGGGAGTGGACCCCGGATTGTTCATCTTCGCAGTTATCACCATTCTATGACTCTCCTAGGGGCTTTTGAAGAAGTGATGGCCCTATTAATTCAGCAAACTTTGAAGGATAGTACCTTCCGATGGTTTTTATCTCTCGGGGAGTCCATAATTCGTAGCTGGGAGGATGTAGCTCGAGAATTCATATTGCCGTACAAATATAACAATCGTGATTTAGAACTGCTCAGTCAGTAACTTCATAACCCGATGGAGGGAAAAAGCAGCCACTGTGACCAATCGGCCATCCGAGGACGAGCAAGTCAACATAGTGAAGAAGAACTTCTTACCCCATGTCCGAGTAATCATGCGAGGACAATACTATCCCCACTTTTGAGAACTCAGAGAAGACAGAGTAGAAATTGAGGTGGGTCTTGCTAAAATAGAAGTTGAACTAAAGAAAGTGTTCGGGCAGTTCACTCCCAGAAAATATAATAAACCTGTCAATGCTGCAGTTTCAACCATCAACAACATCTCCCAACTAACCACCTCGTGGGCATCAAAAAGCCGCCCTGTCCCAGTCCAAAAGGAATACACCAAAATCCATTATCCCCTCTCCAAAGTTTATCAGGCTTGTTAAGCCTAAACCTTATCAAACCCTTGGACTCCCGTCCATTGCGAAATCCACTCCAAAGAAACTTCAAGGCAGATGCCCATTGCGCCTTTCATCAAACTGCTGGCCATACCACTGACCTATGCTTTCACATTCAAAACATAATCCAAGGTCTAATTGATCGGGGTAATATTGCCCCACCAGCCAATCCTAAGCCAAACACTATTCACAACCCACTCCCAAATCATGTCAATGCCATCTTACTTAAAGAGAACCCAGAATTTGATCCCTCAACTCAAATCACGCCCATATACATTTCCAAACCTCTCCAAACGTGCCCATATTTCCTCCTACACCCTGCTAGCCTCGCTGATCAAGCACTGTCACTCCTTACCAGAGCATGCATCACTGTCCGTACCCGTTCTAAAGATGAAAATGTGGAATTATCAGAAGTATTAAACCAACTCCTAGAGTTCGGGCTGAAATTTCCCTTACAGATGATCATTAATTGCTAGAGGTTCAGCACGCTATTCTTGGAAGCACGGAATTGGGCCCGAGAGTCAAACAATTGGGTAGTACAAATAGATGAAGTCAGCCTAGATGACGTTGTCCAGATCATGGCATAATTATTCAGGCAAACCAATAATATTTGTGGTATAACTAGATTACTTGATACGCTGAAGTTACAAGGGCGCCTAGTCCCTTCACCCTTACATCTCCCCTCAGAATGGGAGAACCTGTATGAAGAAACCATTAAAGTTGTGGAATGCACCGACTTCACATGGAAAGCCATAATTGTTTCCACCGGATGGGGGGAAGAATTTGAAGATTCAAATAAAGAGAAAGCTTACGATAAAACTGTCCCGGTAGCCAACATGTGTGGGATAATATCATTTGAAGAACTCCTCAGAGAAATAAATAAGGTGGCAGAACGACCCAATATTGATGAGGAAACAGGGTTCATGTTATTCCCTTCTTCAATAAATCACATTACCAGATCAGGGAGGCATTACCAGATCCCAAGCTTACCACTATTTAATGACAAATGGAAGGGCGTTGAAAACCTTTTTATGCCAGAGATGACCCTCGAGGAAGGCAAGATCCTCGATCAACTGAAGAAAACTCAAGCTAACATCACTCTATGGGGGCTTTTCATGTCTTCTCAGCTGCACATAAATGCTTTGATCAAGTTGCTCACTGGACCCACAGTTCCTCCTTATACCACACCAGAAGAAGGGATAAATTTAGTTGTATCCTTTACCTCTACCCGAATGCTATCCTTTGCCGAAGAAGAAATCCCCAGAATCAGGCAAACCATAATTATGCACTCAACATCTCCATCGAAGTTTTGGGGAAGATCGTATCACTCTCTCTTGTAGATAATGGATCCGCCTTGAACGTCTGCCCATTAAGGACCTTCAAATGCTTAGGACTGAAGGAGAGTGATATCGCTCCAACCTCCGCTATTGTACGTGCATATGATAATACCCATCGGGAGGTGATGGGATCCATAAAACTTATAATAGGGGCTGGCCCTATAAACCCTATCGTTGAATTCCAAGTTATTGACATCCCAGCTTGTTTCAACCTATTGCTCGGGCGACCTTGGCTCCACATTATCAAGGGTGTATCTTCCTCACTCCATCAGAAATTGAAGTTCTTCGCCGACGAACGAGTCATCACCATTTTGGGTGACGACGACAATGCTGAGGGTGTAAGTACCAACAATCCAATCCTTGAGATACAGCACGGGAAAAATAATATGCTCATATCAGGATTTCGAGTTGAGCCACTTCTACTCCCGACGGAGGACAATTTCAGAGAAAGGGTTTGTCCAGAATACGACCCTCATGGCAATGTCAATGTGATTTAAATGTTAAAAAATATGCACTTCATGCCCGGACTGGGGCTAGGACAAAGACATCAAGGGATAATTGAGCCCATTGAACTGAAAAAAGATTTCCCTCCTTGTGGTTTGGGGTATCAACCATCAGAACAAAAGCTCAGAATGATCCGCCAATCTCGACCAAAGAGAAGATTAGACTGCATCCAGACTATCCCAGGTGATTCCTTGAATGGAAGATTCATTAAAGAGGGTAAAGACTTTCCCTTTTGTGAGTTTTCGAAACCATGGTATGACCATACAAATAAGAAGATGACGCCTGGAATGGAGATCTTTTTCCAAGACAGCTACTCATGGGCTGAAAGTTCCCAACACCATATACAACCGCTCATCAAAGATATCGAAGAAACTGAGGAAAGGGACTTCGAGGATTCGTTTAACTTACAGACACTGGGGCTGATGCTCTGCATGGTTCATTCAAGCATTACATCATTGGATCCATCCCATTTGATTAAGGTTGCTGATACACCTCTCCTCAACTGGCATGTTGCGCCAGTTCTACCTGTTGAAATCCCACCTAACCCCAATTTTTACCCCATCTCTTCTTTTGTTGTCTATCCTTGCTCTAATGTAATTGAGACCTCCTTTAATGAGGTTCTCAATGTTGTTTTTCCTATCAATGAAGTAAATGAAGATTTTGAGTATCTTGTTGTGCCTTACATTAATTATTTAGATTTTAATCAAACTTTTGATGATGATGATTTTGCAAATGAACAATTCTTAACTAATCTAAATAAGGTTAATAACAAATAACATAACCACGTTCAAGTTAATGAAGAAGAATCTGTTATTGTTAACCTCGGTTCTAGTAGCCAATTGCGCGAGATTAGGATAGGGGCTACCCTTGACGAGCATGAGCGCGCATAACTCGAAGAATTACTGAAGGAATTCGTGGATGTCTTTGCATGGTCCTATGACGATATGTCCAGCATTGATCCTGAAATAGCTCAACATGAGATCCCCACTCTTCCAGATTACAAGACGACTAAACAAAAGTTGACAAAGATCTGCACCGAATGGTCGCTCAAAGTCAAATAAGAAGTGGTCAAACAGCTAAACCTAGGCTTCATTCGTGTGATCGTATATCCCAAATGGCTAGCCAACATAGTGCCTGTGCTAAAATCAGGAGGGAAAATTCGGATGTGTGTAGACTATCGGGACTTGAACAAAGCCTCTCCGAAGGATGATTATCAGTTACCCAATATCGACATGATCGTGGAAAATACAACCAGTCATGCTCTTAAGTCATTCGTCGACGGGTTTATCGGATACAACCAAATCAAAATGCATTCAGATCACCAAGAAAAAAATGCGTTCATCACACCGTGGGGAACCTTTTGCTACACTGTTATGCCATTTGGTCTCAAGAATGTTGGGGCTACCTACCAGAGGGCTACCACAACCATCCTGTACGATCTGATTCACAAAGAAGTTGAGGTCTATGTGGATGATATGATTATCAAATCCAAAAATAGAGAAGGTCATGCTCCCGTTCTCTGAAAGTTCTTCGAATGACTGCGAAGATATCAAATGAGACTCAATCCACATAAATGTGTCTTCGGTGTTACAAAGGGAAAACTCTTGGGATTCATGGTCAGTAAGAAGGGGATAGAAGCAGATCCTGCCAAGATGAAATCCATACTTGAGATTACACCTCCCCGAACGGAGAAAGAAGTCCGTGGTTTCCTTGGTAAATTATAATACATCAACCAACTAACTTCCATTTGTGAATCTATTTTCAAACTCCTCCAAAATGATTCAACCAAGGTTTAGAACGAGGTTTGCCAAGAAGCTTTTGACCAAATCAAATAATATCTGACCCAACCTCCAGTACTCTTGCCACCACATTCTGGTCTCCCCTTACTCCTATATCTAACCATAACTGACACTGTAACTGGGGCTTTGCTAGCCCAATACCTTGAAGATTCCCGCAAAGAAAGAAGCATCTATTACGCCAGTTGTAAATTGGATGGGTACGAAGTCAACTACACTGCTTTGGAAAAGGCATGTGTCACACTTGTTTGGGTCACCCAAAAGTTATGACACTACATGCTTGCCTTCCTCATCAAACTTGTATCCCAAATAGACCCCATCAAGTACCTGCTTGAGAAACCCGCCTTATCCATTTGAATGTCCCGATGGTTGATCCTCCTAGCCGAGTTTGATATCGTATACGTCACGTAGAAAGTTATGAAAGGAAGAGCCATCTCTGACCACCTCGCTGACTACCCCATGGAAGAAATTGATATTTGGATCTCTGAATTCCTAGATGAGAACATCCTCTGCACTACTTAAGACAATCTTCAATGGCAAATGTTCTTTGACGGCGCTGCCAATAAAAAGGGATATGGCATTGGGATACTTTTGATCTCCCCAGATGACTCCCACACTCCCATCACTATCAAATTGGATTTCCCCTACATTAACAACATAACTGAATACGAGGCATGTACGGTTGGCCTCTCAAAAAAGGTATTCAATGCCTATATGTCTATGGGAATTATGCCCTCATCATGGGTCAAGTGCTCAGAAAATGGAAAGTCAAGGATGAGAAACTCCAACCCTTCCATGCCCACTTAGAAGAACTAGCCTCCCAATTCCAATATATCACCATCCACTACCTACCTCGAGCAAAGAGTAACTTAGTCGATGCCCTTTCTACCGTGGCCTACATGGTCGACATGCCCGAAGGAATAATAATGGCCCCCTTCCTAGTCTAAAAGTATGCCAAACCAACCCACTGCTACCACATTGAGATCATCACTAAAGAAGATCCCGAGCTAGCCAATTATTGGTACTATGATATCTGGCACCTCCTCAAGCATGGTAGGTACCCCGAGGGTTCCAACAAGAAATACCGAGCAACCCTTCGAAGACTGGCCGCCCAGTACATCATCTGTCACAAAGCACTGTTAAAAAAAACTTCGATGGAACCCATCTACACTACATCGCAGGGACTGGAATCAAAGAGGTAATGCAAAAGATCCACAACAAGGAATGCGGGCCCTATATGAACGGTCACATGCTTGCTAAGAAGATCATCCGATAAGGTTACTACTGGACCACCATGATCCAGGATTGCACCGCCTATGTTCGGATATGCCTCAAATGACAATAGTTTTCCAACCTTCAACATCTGCCTCCGCGAGAATTATACAACATGACTTCCCCCTGGTCGTTCTCCACCTGGGGCATCGACATCATAAGAAAGGTTACACCCAAGGCTTCCAACGGGTAAGAATTCATCCTAGTTACCATTGATTACTTCACCAAATGGGTCGCAACTGAGTCATACGCATTTCTGAACGCCAAGAAAGCGGCCAAATTCATGAGGAAGAACATCATCTGCTGATACGGGGTCCCGCAAGATCTAGTGTCAGACAACGGGTTGCACTTCGAGGTAGAAGTCACAGAAGTGGTAAAGGAGTATGGGATTTAGAGACACAAATCTTCTCCCTACCGACCTCAGACCAATGGTGCAATCGAAGTGGGCAACTCGAACCTCAAATCCATCATCAGTAAGATGACCGAAAGCTATCGAAATTAGGCCGATCGAATCCCTTACGCCCTCTGGGGCTACCGAACCTCAATACGAACTTCTACAGGAACTACCCCTTACTCTCTAGTCTACGGCATAGAAGCAGTCCTACCCGTGGAGCTGGAAATACCCACATTACACGTCATGCTTGAAAGCAAGGTCAGTGAAGAAGACTGGTACCAAAGACGTCTTGACGAGCTGACCCTCCTAGATGAAAGGAGATTTAAAACTCTATATCACATATAAGGGTACCATCGCCGTATAGCGCGATCATTCAATAAGAGATTCAAGAACCGCGGTGTCCGAGAGGGGGATTTAGCCCTTAAAGAAATAATAGAGCCCATCTGGGACCCCAGAGGTAAATTAAAGCCTAATTGGAGCGGCCCGTACATTGTGAAGAAGATCTTGTCCGGCGATGCCGTTGTGCTCACCGACCTCGATGGGGAGGAAATGGCGCGCCCAGTCAACCTAGACCGTCTAAAGAATTCTACCACAAGTTCGAAATCTCGGCGCGCTACGACTCTTCTCATCTCCCTTCTATTCCAAAAAAAATCTTCATTTCCCTTTACCCAGCACTACATGGGCCTGATCCTCTACAAAAAAAACATTTTCAGAAAAATTAAAACTTTTTAAAAACCCATAGAGGTACGTAGGTAGTTCATACATCTTACATGAGCACGAACAGTTGGATGATCAAAAACTTGTTCATTTCACTAATAAGAAATTACAGTGAAATTACATAAGAAAAGGAACGGATAACTCCCTTCCCTCTACCTTCTTAAAAAGCCAGATAAATTCCCAAATTTATTCCCCATTACAAAATAAACTCTCCAAGAGTCCTTCCCACAGCTACCAGAGGAGCCCGCTCCATCATCATCTATATCCTGGGGGCCCAAGCTTCCCCTTCCTGAGTAGAGTGCCGCAGATGCTCCATAGACCGATAAGCTCAAACCAACCTCGAAAAAATCACAACACCTCCCTCCATGGTATCAGATAAGACAAGCCACCTTTGTCCAGTCTCCACTACCAACATCTTGCTAACTACTCTTCTCCACAACCACTTCATATAATCCTCAGGGATATGCCAGACTCTCCCAACAGACTAGGAAGGATGGGTCGACAGACGTCGACCCTCCCACAAAGAGCCAAGTCGCATGTGCAGATGCTCTGTCAAATATTCTATCGAAAAGAAGTCTAGTGTCCGAAGTGGCATGATCTGCTCCCAACCAAATTGGCGTAGAAGTCACCAAGGGAAATAGAAAGAGGTCTGTCTGAGACCAACCAACCGAACGTAAGGGTATTCCCCCAGCTCCAGAATATGCAGAATTTATCCCCACAAAGGCACTGACTAATGCAGATTTAGATCCCCGTGCTCCACAAACCAGTTCTCCCAGCTCTCGATATCCAGGTCAATACTGATGAAATGGCACAAAAATAAGTTGGGAGTAGCTGACAAAAAATATTCCGGGGGAGTCACCAGGCGAAATATTTCAGACAACCACATGAACAACGTCACAGGGCTACCCCTCAGAAAGTCAGAACGACCTTCTCACCAGGCATCCAGGCCATTCAAAGTCTCTGCTAATATCACCATCACAGGATTGTGATGGTATGACATCCATGAAGTACTGGATGCAAGTTATGGGTCCACCAACAGTTCCCCAGTCACCAGCAATAATTTTGAAACCAAGCCCAGAACGACGGCTCCGGCATATCCAGCATCACCAACCTCCTGCAAATGCACAAACCGCAGCATCGTCGGAAGGGAAATCCTTACTCCAATAACCAAAGATCTACTCACCAAGGGCGAGACACGGAGAATTCCAAACAATAACTCCCGAGAAGATCGGGAAAACTCAGGCATAGCATCTGCCACACTAGGATTTACTCCTAACATGGCAGAAAATTCCTCATAAGTTGAACAGACTTCTTCCAAGCCAAAGCGGAACACATGGTCTTCGGGGTACCAAAATTGTACCGCCACCATCAGCATATTCCACTCTATGGGCCGATTACGCTATAAAGAGACTCAACGCATGTTGAAAGCATCGCAGTCGACGTTGTAGGAGCACATCTCCTCCAAAGTCTCGAGGTAGTTGGCAAACTCAATATTACCAGGGAGAACCATCTCACGGAATAAAAAAGTTAGAATGTGAAGGTGTGATGAAAACACTCCACCCTTACCCCTTTTTATACTTGAAAACCCTCACAAAATACACAATCCTTGCAGAAATCGAAGGGAATCCTGCCCCACAAGGTACCAAAGGTTGAAGAGGGTACCAATCAAAGCCTTGAATTGATGGCACTAGACTGACCTGCCGATAGATCAACAACCTCCTATTTTAGGAACTCCCCTTTTTCCTCTTTTGTTAAAATCAGGAAACTCAATAAAAATAAATTGATATTCTCAATAGAATTTCAAAACCCCCTTCCTTCTTTATGTAATTTCTCATTGTGAATAAAAATTTCTTTTAAACTTCCAAAAATATTTCTTTTTACGATCTCACCAGCAAAGTAAAAAGCGCATATGCATTCATTCATTCATTACTAACAGAAGATAATAAAAACTCCATTGCATTGCATAGATATTTTTCTGTGTTACATCAATTTTGCAAGAAATAAAGAAAAGAAGAAAAACAACGGGACTCAGCCCGAACCCACATTCTCTCCCTCACCTACCCTTCCCTTCTCTCTCTAAGAGCTTCTATCCCTGCGATGCGCTATCTTTTCCCTGCGGCAAGATGATGTACCACTTCTACCCGAACCAGACACCTCCTCGGATAAGGCAGATGGCACCAAGCAACAAGGAACAAGAATCGCGTCCCGAATATGGGCAGTCGCCAAAGATATCCAATCCCTAATGTCCCTCAACTAAGTGGTGGACACCCGAACTTGCTGCAAGAAAAAGGCCGAATCAGTATCAGGCAAAGAAGATCAAAAGAAACCATAAAAGAAAGAGAAAAAGACCAGAAAGGTTTACTACAGGACGAAGGACCTCCTCTGTTAAGCCCAACTCCTCCGGGTCCATCGTATGAGGATGATGCAACATAGGCACTATCCCTCCATCAGCCTAGCCGAATGTTTTATAAAGGAGTATGCAACCGCACAAAGGGAACCTCCAAAGTCACCACCACCGCAGATGTCGATGGACTACCACCGCTGTGGGAGGACCCCACTGGCCGACTCGAACCCGCATGAGCAAAAGGCAGTGCATCATATATATTGGGCGCCATCAGCCAACTCATCACGAAGTGCATATAATCATACGGCACAGCCGTGTCGGTATATAATAGATAGGACTCGTTAATCATCGCCGTAATCCTCGCGTCCTCTGGCAGCATTCGCTCTCGCCTCATAGACATAGGGGGCCTCATAGGTGGCACCATCACTTCCTCCTCAGCAATCTGTCAGACCACCCTCTCTCGAGATACCATGAGTGGCCAAACTCATGCGCCAACAAACGCCTCATCTGCACAATCACCCCAGTCGACCCCGTGTCCTGAACAGCCGTCCCCCAAGGGTAAAAGGTCACCTAAAAAATCCCCACCAGATATAAGTCAATATGGAATCATACCACACAAAGGCCAAGACTAAAGAAGGAAAAAGTCTTACCCTATCACTGGTCAGGCCATTCAAGACCTGACGCACCGCCTCCAGAGAAGGAGACTTCCTCGACTGTCGATTAGCCTTCTGCCATCGATACAAATGGCAAAAGTCCCCAACAGTCTCGTCCTTCAAAGAAACCAGTTGGGTATAACACCCAATAACCTCATAGAACCACGTCTGCTTAAGATAAGAATTCGCGATAAAAAAGAGACGCACAAGGAAAATGCGAATGCATGAAAGGAAAATGCGCAAATTAAAGAATACCTCAAGAAGATACGTGGCTCTAGTGAATGACTATCGACAGCACCGGTGAAATGCATCCACAGAAAAATAGAGGGTAGCCAAGGTCAGGCTCCCCCAATCATAGAGAGGGATGTTCAAAAACATCCTCAAGTATGGCAAAAACCACAAGTGGACGACGTCACCGCTCGATGCCACCAGAAATTCCTCCAACACTAGCAAAATAAATAGTCGGGCCATCTGCCTCACCTGCAGCCTGTCCTCCGCACCAATCACCCTACCCAGTAAAACATCCCTCGGCTGGGACAAACGGATGGAGTCCCTAGATACTATCCTCCCCACATCACCTAGCGCCGCCTGCACCGCCTCTGGCCTCACCCCCAAAGAGCGATCCACCTACATCTATAGGAGTCACAGTCATCTCCCCAAAGCCAAAATGGAAGGTGTGGGTAGTGTCCCACCACCTCTCCCCCAGAGCGCATAAGACCGTCGTCGAACGAGGCGTCTTATCCAGCACAGACACCAGCCTCCCAAAGCCTGCTGATGATACTACCCAATGCACCATAGGTGGAAGGTTCTCCCAGATATCCTTAAGCCCCGTCTTCCCCTGGGCATGCATAGTCGACAAAGAAACATTAGACTGTCAAAGAAAAAAAGCCTTATCAAAATCCAAGAAAAAAGGAAATCGCCAAAAAAGGATGCCAAAAGTCATTTTGTATTTACATAACCACCAGGGTTCACCACCCTAGAAGAGTGATGACGGGACGGCTCCCGCTGTAAAGTTCACTCATCCGCAACTGGCTCAAATGCATCAAAAGGGTTCTCACTCCCCAAAGCAAGAGGTGCCCTGGCCCTCCACTCGACATTCGCGCAGTCATCAACAGCCAACCACTCCCTGTGTGTCACAGTGCTCACAAAAGCGTCCATTTTTTAGGTTACGGAATGTTAGAATGATTCAAAGGAGAAAATCGCAGAAAGAGAGAAGGCTCTTAGCTGTGAAAAATGAGGGGAACCCGCCCCCTTTTTATAGGAAGCCAAGGGTCATGCCGATTAGCACTGACTTTCCACCTTCTCGAGGCAGTCCAAAAGTCTGTGCCAATGCCGAATGGCAGCCTCCACACCATGCCGTTCGGTATCCCCCTTAAATTTTCGTACAAAAACTCCCAGAAAATACCAGAAAACCCTAAAAAATCCTCAGAAAATTCTTAAAAATCCTGGGAAGAATTTAGAACATTTTCACCAAGAAAATTTCATACTCCCTCAAGTGGAACCCATATTTCCCCAACGAAACTCTCAAAAGCCAAACAACCCCCCCCCCCCCCCCAGATGACCCCTAAAGTATCCTAAACCTTGGGTTATCTCCTATCCCCACAAAGTCTCAAATCACCTAATCACTCCCCCAGTGGAATTCATAGCATCAAATCAGCTATTCCCTGCAAAGTCTCCAGAAGGTACAAAAGTTTCTCCAGCAATCAATTCCCCAGTTCAAATCAAAATCATGAGGTAATTTCTCGAACAGAGTTCCCCGAGGTCGTCTCAATTTAAGCCCTCAGAATTGGCTTCAACCCGCAGAATTGGTCATCATAATTTAAGCCCTCAGAATTGGCTTCGACCCACAGAATTGGTCATCTTAACTTAAGCCCTAAGAATTAGATTTGACTCGTAGAATTGGTCATCACAAATTTAAGCTCTCAGAATTGGCTTCGACCCGCAGAATTGGTCATCACAATTTAAAGCCCTCAGAATTATCTTCGACCCGCAGAATTGGTCATCACAATTTAATCCCTCGGAATTGGCTTCGAACCGCAGAATTGGTCATCATAATTTAAACCCTTAGAAATGGGTTCGACCCGTAGAATTGGTCATCACAATTTAAGCCCTCAGAATTAGCTTTGACTCGCAGAATTGGTCATCATAATTTAGGCCCTCAGAATTGGCTTTGACCGGCAGAATTGGTCATCACAATTTAGGCCCTCGGAATTGGCTTCGACCCGCAGAATTGGTCATCATAATTTAAGCCCTCAGAATTGGCTTCCACCCATAGAATTGGTCATCTCAATTTAAGCCCTCAAAATTGGCTTCAACCCGTAGAATTGGTTATCTTAAATTAAGCCCTTGGAATTGGCTTCTACCCGTAGAATTGGTCATCACAACCTAAGCCCCCAGAATTGGATTCGACCCACAGAATCGGCCACCCTCGGTCTTGATTTTGGTCCTCGGAATTAACCTAAATATGTGATCTTAACTTCCTTTTGACCATCCCTAGTATGCCCCCTTAGGTCCTCAGAATCGGCCCCTCAACCCTCTGAATCGGTCATCCTCATCCTTAGGTCCTCAGAATCGGTCTCGACCCTCTGAATTGGTCATCCTTTTTCAAAGGCATCATGTGGTGTCTATTCAATGGCTATTATTTGTTCCAAACTCACCCATTGAGAGTCTCTACAGACACACCCTTCTAGTACCCCCTAACCTCTCCTTAGGTCCCTATCACCTCCCTTCATCACTACAAACCTAAGTCATACCTTGGGTACGGACCTAGAGGCCATCGGGAACTCTCTGAATCCGTTTGACCAAAAGTAAAACTTCTATCTCGACCGATACTGAATGAATCTTCAAAGGTCACTGAAACCCCTTTCCAACGGTTCACCCCGTGCACGATTCTGACTTACGGTGCGGACGAACGACCCATTTTCCCCCAAAACTTGATCAGAAGGCCACCGGACTCTCCCGGACACCGTTTGACCAAATTCAACTCTTTAGCTTGACCTAGACTTAATGAATCTTTAAAGGTAACTAAAACCCCTTTCCAACGGTCTGCTCCAAGCCCATTTCTGACTCACGGTACGGACGAATGATCCATTTTACTCCGAAAGGTTATCGAACGCTTCTAGGGCCCAGTTGACCAAAGTCAACTCTCTGAACTGAGTCAAACTCTTTGGAATGTCGAAGTTCATCTCCTAACCTTTACAACGGTCCACCCTATGCAATATTCTACCTTACCATGAGGACGAACGATCCATTTGCGTCCGACGATCCCCCAACAAAAGGATCAATAAGCGCTTCCGAGCCATATTTGACCCAAAGTCAACTCCCAGACCCGGGAGCAGTCCAAAGGACTTTCGAAGGTCTCTGAAGTACCTTTCCATCGGTATGCCCCGTGCACGATTCGAATCAACGAATTGCATTTTACATCCATTTTTTTCGAAGGAACCTGAACGAGACAGCCAAACGGCACGCTCAAAATCCCGCCTATCGACAGTGTGCTTAAAAACACCTGTCGATTGGCAGGACCAAAGCCATTCCGATCAGTAATGCCCTGGGCCTATAAAAAGGAGGGTCTAACCTCATTGCAAAGGTAACCAAGATCTAAAATCCATCACTCTCAGCGAACTCAGAAAACCTCTCTCGAATTCAGCGTGATTTCCGCATCCAAATCCTTTCACAACCTTCACTTTTCATCATCTTTTCCATCAAAATTGGTGAATTAACTACCCTTCATCATCATCCAAGTGCAATGTCTTCTCTTCAACATTCAAGATCAAGCTCAAGATCTTCAAGAAGGTCCAACTTTGTCAACTCTCTCTTCAAATTCTCCTAAATTCGCATTAACTTATTTTATTACTTAGCACTTTTATTCTATCCATCTCACATATCCTAATATACTTTTTATTTAGTATTAGTGCACATTTCTTATTTTCAAGTAAATAAAACCCAAAAAAATAAGAAAAAGAGGGTTTGCTCATAAATTCCGAACGGGAATTCTCACACTTTTCTCACACTTTCCTCACAACTAAAACACCTTTTTACACACATATACACATAAGAGAAGTCCCCGATTGGATTTATGGGATAAACCCCACCCCTCATTTTGTATACGAACTACGTGAACTTTGATGCCTCTATAGGCTACGTAGACGTCTCGGGCTAAAACTCGAGATTCGAGTCCTACTCTTTTTTTTCCATTTTCTATTTTTTTAATTCTTTAACTTAATTCTCTTAGATCCTATATATTTGAATATACATATATTTGTTCTTAGTGGCGTATTATTCCATATGCGTTATCGTTCCATTATAACGATCAACGCTAGGATAATTGCGTAAATCCTATTTTATAATATTACTTTTAGGAGCATTCCTATGGATGACTCGCTTTATCTCTTCCATGATACAAGTCGATGATTACTATCTCCACTACATATACACATGCACACATATCACGGGTAAATATAGGAAAATAACAACAATCCATGAGAGACCGCAAGGGCGAAATGTGTGCCTAACACCTTCCCATTCCGTAACCTAACCTCTGAACCCTATTTAAATTATTTTTGGTTTCGTATGTATCAGTATGTCTTTGGATGTTGTCCTTCGGGATGGCTCCACCTTCTTTTTTCTGTTTTGAGTAAAATAGACGGGGACTCCATCTCTCTATTTTTTTTTACCTCACACATCACCGACGGCGGCCGAAGCGCTCCCGAGAGGGATGCGCGGGACCAAGATCTTCTCACCACGGAGATGAAACTCCTCTCTCTCTCCGCGAGGATCAGGGATGGCCACAGTTATGTCTTGTCTGGATTCTTTATCCACATATTCCACTGGTTATAGTCCAAATTATATTCCTAGACCTCCCAATTATCGACGGGGCGTTAGGGCCAACTCTTTCAAGGAAGCTGTAAGAACATAATTCTTATTATGTCGATTTGTTTATATTTGCTTAAAACTGGACAAAATAAATTAAGTCTAGGCTATTTCTATTATGAAGTTTAATTGAGCCTATGACAAAGTTCAAGTCCAAGAATGTGCAATTTAAAGCTTTGAAGAAGATTTCAAGTCAAGAGGTGTTGCATATGTTTAAGATCACTCAGGTATGAATACTTATAAGCATTTGAGTAATTTTGTATGTTGATTAAAAGCTTGGTGATTTAAATAATTGGGAATTAATTTTTTTTATGTTTTAAAAATATTTATGAGTTAAAAATTGTTTAAAGAAAATTCGAGGATTCATTTAAAAGAAAAAAAAATATTATTTTTTAACTCTATCGCTCGAACGAGACTGTGGGTCATTCAAACGAAATCCCTAGGTCGCGCGAACGAGATCCACATCTCGCTCGAACGAGCTGCCACCTCGTTTTTTGTGTTTTAAGTTTCTTGGACTCCGTGTTGCTAAGATATATACAAAACGTATCTGCGAAAGTTTTTAACAACAGAACAGTTTCGAAAAACGCATTCCCATATAATTTTTCATCATCCGGTGTTTATTCAAGATCAAATTATTCGATTCCAAAGTTTATGATCTTGAACGCATTTATCGGAAGGCGATTCATTCACTACACTGTTTTTCACTTTATGGGGAGAACTCTACAACCGGAAAGCTGTGTGCTATTGTAGAGGGAGTCCTTATGAAGCAACTTGTGGAGAAGCCATTTTCTTCTTCATTGCTGACCATCTGGAGTTCTTGCTGGAGATTCTAGCCCACGACATCGAAATCGACACCTGCGAGTATTTCGTATGCCACTCTATTTCATTGTAATCCGTGTAAGTTGTGTCTTACAAATTATAGTGAAATAAAAAGGTTTTTCCCTTCGGGGATTTTTCCTGAAATTATTTATTTTACCGCATGCTTTATTCTTTAAATGGATTTAATCACTTAGATGCATGTTTAGGGTTTAAGAAGTTAAAATTGGGTTTAAGTAAAAATTGGAACAAAGTTGGTTTTACCTAAAAGTACACACTAAAGGGCCTTTTCAAATTGGTATCAGAGCTTATTGCACTATCTTATTGCATTTGTGATTCCGTGTCTTTAGGTATGCCTTTTGGTGGTTTTGATGATTTTAGAATTCACTTGTTTGAATCATCTAATTGGAAATCACATATGAAAACTGCTTTTAAAAAATTAGTTAATAAGGGTGATTGTGAAAAGTGTCTTTGCTGCGAAGGGTTTGGTCACAGGATAAATGAGTGTCCCACTAAACTTAGGGAAATTTTAATAAATCGATAAATCGTGTTTCTACCCTTAGTGATAGTGACCCAGAAGAAGAAAACTTTTATGCTAGTAAGCGTGAACTTCCCACCTTTGTGGCTAGTCATGTAAGTGATAAAGACTTACCTTTGCATGATTCTTTCGCAGCCACAGAAGTTGATACGCCTGAGAGTGAGGGTGAGGCGAGTGAGGATGAGAGCGAAGACGAGAGAGATTTGCAAACTGCTTTCAAAGAATTGTATAAAGAAACTTTAAAAGAAAAGAAAGCAAACGTGAAATTAGGAGCTATGTTGAAAGAACGTGCCATATAAATAATTCCAATGCTTTAATTGAGGATCTTAGGGCATGTGAAAAGAAAATTCGAGAGAAGCTAGAATATGTTGAGGGTGAGAGAGATAGTCTTCGAGGGTTGATGGAGACTATGAAAAAGGAAATTCTGGAGTTTAAAAATTTTACCCGTTTACTTGTGTCAAGGATAGGTGAGCTTGAGGAAAAACTGAGAGATTCGAGTAAAGTTAAGTTTGATTTGGAGGATAGGTCTGAAAAGTTGGACAAAATCTTAGGCACCGTCAAAATCAAAGATAATTGGCGTGCGTGGTATTGACTTCGATAATCATATCGCACGTGCTCCCAAAGCCAAAACCGTTCAAACAAGAGAGCCCCTTAGGAACTTTAGGAGAGAGCCACCTAGGAACGTGAGGTATAATCGTCCTATAAGACACGCTCCTAACCGTATCTACACTTGCACTCATTGCGGTAGGAGAGGTCATCTGAGACGGTTTTGCTACTATCTTAAGAACGCTCCTAGAGAGTCTAAAGCCATTTCGGTTCCCAATGCCCCTTCTCGTCGTTTCACACGTACTTGGGTTAAGAAGTCGGATTTAAAAGAGTTAGGTATTAGGCTTGGTGATTCTCGCATCATTGCTCATGGTTCTCCTCATGTTTCATCTTTCGATTGAGGTTGTTCGTCCGTTTGCCATACTCTAGTATTTGCTTAATGTGTTATACTTTGCTAGTGTTATGACGTGTGTCTTGTTTTTATTATTTATTTGAGTCTTTTCGAAAAATACAAAAATATTTTTCTTTTTATAAAACTTTTGAAAATACAAAAAGATTTTTTGTTTTTGAGTCGTGAGGTTACATGTTTGATGTGGCTTATTGGTGTGCTTGATTCCCCCCTTCTTTCATTATTCATGTGGCTGGGACTTTTGGTGATTATTATTGATGCCTAGAATGATCTTAAACATTGCACTATGAGGTTGTTTCGAAGTTGATATGCAGTTTGATTCACTTTATGTATATGTCAATCTTGCACACATGCACGAGTTTATATGAATGTTTAACTTCTCTTGCATATTTGAGTTTAGTGAGACATTCTTATCTCAATTTTGTCATCTATGCGTAAGTAAAATTAAAGAGGAGGTGTGCTTATAAGAACCATTTTTCGTGAGAACCGATATTGAAAAATGATGAGTGTTAACGGGAAAGGGATGCGAGAGTATAAAATTGACTCGTCATGAAAGTCACCGTTTAAAAGAGCCCAAAAGAAAATCAAGGTAATAAAAATTCATATGCCAATAATTGGGGCCAATAGGTTATTTCTATAAGTTGAGATTGATAGATTTTTCTAAAGATTTTGAAAAATTCATATATATGAGGGAGTTTGGTTGGAAATAAATTTAAACGGGTTTGCACCACGAATCCTGTGTTGAAACATCGTATCATGATGCTATTGTTTGTAGAATCGTCAATAATCCGGACTCGTATGAAGTTTAGTTCATTAAACTCACACTTATTTTATCACAAATGGCTTTGATGATGTTTGATGATTTCTTTCTATCAATTAGAACTTTTTGATCGATTCGACGTATTGAAATGATGACTCATTTGTTGTAGTTCACTCCCATACAATCCATATTCATGATTGAGCACATTAGTACCATGTTAACATGTAATTCCCGTTGGTAGTTTTTACACTATTTTCTGTTTTGAGTCTGTTTTTGTGTTCCAGGTACTGTTTTGGGATAACTTTTTAACTAGGCAAATCCTTAAAGTTTTGAGGGTATTTCTTGAATTTTCATTTTTTCATTCGAACGACATCATATGTCGCGCGAACATGTCGTTCAAGCAACATCCAAAATCGTTCAAGCGACATATCCAAGTCATTCGAGCGAGATCAGGGTTTCATTAAACATTATACGTTCTCTCTTCTCTCTTTTCGTTCTCTCATAACTTTTTCTCTGCTCAAAAAGCGACTGCAGCTGTTTTTTCAAAAATCGCCATTAACAGTTTTTGAATCTTCGTGCTTCGTGTTCTATATCTCAGTCATCACTCAAGTACTTCACATATTCATCGTTTCTCTATCTTAAGTGTGTGGATCTGTCCTTTTCAACCATTGTTGCTCCTGTGTTCTTCGGTGTCAGAACCTGTTCAAACAACTACCTATTCATAAAGGTTTGTCGACGGCTATTTGTTTAGAATAGTTCTCCGGCGTTAGCATGTTCATCTCAATCCTCTGGCAGTAATTTTTTTTGGCTCCGGCAAGTGTTTCTCCAGAAATTAGTTCTCCGGCGAGTTGTTCCCCACTTTCGGCGATTTCAAGGTATTACTGTTCATGATTGTCTCTTAATTTTGTACCAAAAATCCTTTGAGTAAAAATTTAGTTGCTGTTTTTAGAATTGTATTTCTGATTTTGGCTGTTGTTGTGGTTGGTGTTCGCGGTGGTTCGATTGGATGGTTGTACGAAGATAGGTTCTTAGGGGGGTGTGTGTTCCTCGACGACTGTACCCTTTCACACATCACACATTACACTCTTTCGCCATGCCCCCTCGACGTCGTGGTGCCCCTTCAGGCCGACTCAATGTGCCACCACCCTCTGCTCGAGAGAGCTCAGACCAGTAGGCCCCCGTACTCCCCAGTAAGATGGGCCACCCGTGTTGAGTATGATCATTACTGCTTATTGGGTCTCCACATTCGATTTGTTATTCAGGAGAGGGTGTTTCGTTATTCTGAGTGTCAGGGGTTAGGCATTCAACACTGGTTGTCTGGTAGGGGTTGGGATTATATGTTTGAGGCTCGTGGGGTTGTCTATCCAGACATTGTCCGAGAGTTCTTCTTTCGCGCTCTTCCCCACGTTGAGGGGATATTTTCTATTGTACGTGGCATTCCTGTTCTCGTCATAGCATATCTCATAGTTGTATTTCTATACGTTCCTTGTGTCCCTAACGCTATGTTTCCTCATTATACCGATGATGGAACTACCTATGATGATATTCTGCATCATTGCTTCTGGGAAATTCCCTAGGCAGGTACTACTATGTATCACCGCTAACTTTTTCATGCCTTCCGTGTACTTAATAGGTTTGTGTCAGAATCCATTTATCCTCGGATAAATCATACTCAGATCGGATCTAACATTGTCTATTTCATGTATCACATCTCTCAGAGGTGGGATATCGATCTACCGACGGTCATGTTTCGTGTTATATCTTTTGTTACCGTCAGTGGTACCACTCCCGTCCGCCCTGCTTTTCCTTATGGGATTCTCATTTCCATCATTTGTACTGCTTTTGGGGTTCCTGTTTTAGAGGGTGATCAGCGTCTCCCTTCGCTTGCCATTATTGATCATAATACTTTCACTCATTCCGAGAGTCATTTGCCACAGGCGGCGAGAGCTAGTGGTCCACCCACTGAGGGAGCCTTCTTCGATGTTGATCCCTGTCAGCCCGGTGATCTCACTGCCCCGAGCACCTCTGAGTTCTCTCAGCCACACCCCTCCACCCTGCACCCACACGTCCTATTGAGGAGGAGGTTTCTACTTTACAGGAATCGATAGCTGCCCAGACCCGATTATACGACACTATCATTGCTAGATTTGATGCTGAGGTCGAGGCCCGTATCCGTGCCGAATCCAGGATGACAACATTTTTTGATGAGGTGAGGCAGAGAGAGCAATTGAGAGGCGCAGTATCCTCTGGACTTAGTCATATATCATCTACATACACTGATAATGTTGCTGCTGATGATGATGATACTCCTACTGATGTTTAGATGTATTAGTTATTATATCCGAGACATTGAGATTTATGATGTATTTATTCTCAGATATGATATACTCTTATGGATAGTTGTATCACTATTGGTTTCATTTATGGCATGGTTGTATAGTTTTTTTTTGTTGTTTTAGTGATTCTCTCATTATGCTTCAGATACTGCTATTTTACTATCCATTGTCATACTCATATCGTTTATCTAGACATGTTGTTCATTCTCATATATTCATGCTAGATTTGGTGTGTTTGTCCCACCTTTTGTCTATTCCAGGCAAAAAGGGGAAGAGATATGTGATGTAGGGGGAGTATTTATTATGATATTATATTTGTTTTATTCCTCCATACTTCACTTGGGTATCTAATTATGTCTCGTGTGTGTAGGTATATTGTTCAGAGATTCAGATATTGATTGATACATCACATTCAGAGACATAATCAGATTCAGATGATTTCCATTCGGAGACAGAATCAAATTGAGATACTTGCCGTTTATTCAGTTTCATTATGTCCTGTATTTTTATATTCTTGAGTTTTGGGATATGACATATATTTGTTTTCGGCATATAGCATTTCTGTTTAGTTTTGTCCCGAAATAGACAAAGGGGGAGATTTGTAAGAACATAATTCTTATCATGTCCATTTGTTTTAATTGGCTTAATTCTGGACAAAATAAATTAAGTCTAGGCTAGTTTTATTATGAAGTTTAATTGAGCCTATGACAAAGTTCAACTCCAAGAATGTGCAATTTAAAGCTTTAAAGAAGATTTCAAGTCAAGAGGTGTTGCATATGTTTAAGATCACTCATGTATGAATACTTATAAGCATTTAAGTAATTTTGTATGTTGATTAAAAGCTGGGTGATTTAAATAATTGGGAATTAAATCTTTTTATGTTTTAAAAATATTTCTGAGTTACAAATTGTTTAAAGAAAATCCGAGGATTCATTTAAAAGAAAAAAAATATTATTTTTTAACTCTGTCGCTTGAGCGAGACTGTGGGTCATTCAAACGACATCCCTATGTTGTGCGAACGAGATCCACTTCTCGCTCGAACGAGCTGCCACCTCAATTTTGGTGTTTTAAGTTTCTTGGACTCCGTGTTGCTAAGATATATACAAAACGTATCTGCGAAAGTTTTTAACAGCTAAACAGTTTCGAAAAACTCATTCCCATACAGTTTTTCATCATCCGGTGTTTATTCAAGATCAAATTATTCGATTCCAAAGTTTGAGATCTTAAACACGTTTACCAGAAGACAATTCATTCACTACACCATTTTGCACTTTGTGCGGAGAACTCTACAACCGGAAAGCTGCGTGCTATTGTGGAGAAGCCATTTTCTTCTTCATTGCTGACCATCTGGAGTTCTTGCGGGAGATTTTAGTCAACGACATCGAAACCGACACCTGTGGGTATTTTGTATGTCACTCTATTTCATTGTAATCCGTGTAAGTTGTGTCTTACAAATTATAGTGAAATAAAAAGGTTTTTCCCTTCGGGGATTTTTCCTGAAATTATTTATTTTTCCGCATGCTTTATTTTTCAAATGGATTTAATCACTTAGATGCATGTTTAGGGTTTAAGAAATTAAAATTGGGTTTGACTAAAAATTGGAACAAAGTTGGTTTCACCTAAAAGTACACACTAAAAGGCCTTTTCAAAATCTGTGAGGGTTCCCAATGATCGACTGGACGAGAGTGGAGTAGCTGAATCTGGCAACCGTGGTCATCCCATGACATTTTCTCGGTAATAAGGCAATCTTTAGCCTGATGTTTTAGATATCTCTGATAACGAGTCAGAGGTTGAAGTGCCATACCATATGCCAACAATGGTTGTTTCCCTTACGGCCATAATAGAGGACGAGTTTGCAAATTCGGACCCATGTGGTCAAGCTCCTTTTGATGAGGAGGATGAGGAAGAAGATGAACTTGATACAACTTATGTCTCGTTCATCTTGAGTGACGTTCGAAAGACAGACTTGATACTTTGGAGGCACCTGTACGGTGTCAAATATTCAATAAGGATGAGAGTCCCTTTTGAGGACTAGAGGTATTTTAATAGCCAAGTTGAGGGTGAACTTGTCGTGTATGAGCAGATATTCAAGAACGGATTTTGGCTTCCGATTCATCCCAATATAAGGGTCATCATTTCCAGTATCATCATTTCCCCAGCCCAACTAACCCCCAATGCTTGTAGGACACTTTTCGGGGTTATCCAGCTCTAGAAGTTAGCGTATAAGTCCAACTTTCCAGTTGATTTATTTCGCGCCTTCTATACCATTTCCAAAACCAAGGTTGTGCCATGCTACATCCATTTCATAGCTCGACACTCCGACAAGAAAATTATTCACATAATCCAGACTAACAACCACAACTGGAAGTCTCGATATTTCTTTATATCCGACGACTGGGAGTTTGATAGTAATGCCCTTTTCGGGGTCGACGAGCCGAGAGTCTCTCAGAAGTGGGGTAATGATCAATAGCTGCCAAGCTTGACCCCGACCTCAGCATATATGTCAGGATAAGCATCAACCTTCTACGTACTTTTGACAAGGATGAGGGTCTTGTCTTCTTATAGGATCTAATGGATCCTAATCTGCTCGCCAAAACTGGATTGGGGGTTGACCCCCTAACTGAATTGCGTCAGGTTTAAAAATTTCTTAAACTTTATTGTCGTCTTTCTACTTTATGATTGAGCCGATATTCATTTACTTTTTTCATTTACAGATCGTCCAAAATGAGTGTCAGATGAGGTCTGGGCAATGGCAACTGCTGCATCGACACACACTGGGTAAAAAATAATAGTTGTTGGTCCCCCGGTCGCTGAGGGATTAAACAAGATAAAAGAGGAGCCTGAGGGTGCTGCCACTGACCCTCCTCCATTACAAAATAAGGAAAAAGACGCCACTCGACGTACTACCAAGGATTGCATAATTTTAATTACTGATGACACGATAACAGTCATCCGCCTTGCTCAACTGAGCATGATAGCCAACTCTTTGCTCGACAGTCAAAAGAGGTCCCAAGAGTCCATTGCCATGATTGTCCCAGAATGTGACAATCGATATTTTGATACCCATAATACCTCTCGGGTCATATATTTTGCTCTTCATCGAACTACCTAAGTAACAATTCTAATCTTTCATGTTACAATATAATAGTTTTCATCCAAGTGTCTTATCATCTTATATTAACTTATACTCTCATCTTGTGGTCTGTAATCACACTTCATAATGTCGAACTATGGGTGACCGAATTCGATTAAAGGATTAAGGTTGTCGAGACTGTTCTATCTGAGAACAAAAACTTAAAGGAGCAGATGGAAATAATCAAGACTAACTACGAAACGTAGGCTACTGAGCAGAGAGAGGGGAATAGGGAAGGACTGAAGACACAAAGGCTCGGCCTTCATGACAAAATTGATAACTTAAATGAGTAGATGAAAGAGTTTTCCAAGGCCGAGGATGTTATAATTAAGGCTGCAGTTGAGAAGGTGGTCTCGGGCTTCAAAGAGTCTGACGAGTTCTTGGATTATGCTAATTAGTACTTAGAGAAGGGCACCAAGACTACCTGTCGCCGAGTGATCAATATGCGCCTAGACTTGGAATCTTCCGACCCTTAACTCACTGAAGTTCTCACGTCATTCAACTTAATAGATCATGAGAGCATGGAAGCATTGAATTAGGTGCAGGCTGAGGATGAATCTCTGATTGCGATGGCCGAGACGACAGTGGCGATTCCTGAGGTGGTCGATAGAGCAACCGGTGATCAGGGAACACCACAAACCCTTATGAGACCGAGTATAAAATTATCGAAAGTTGATTTTTACCTAACTGCTAAGCGACCGTTTGTGGTCTTATTCCCTTTTTACTATGTAACCTCGTCTCTTAAACAGTCTTGCATCCTGAACACTGATGGTATGTAGTAATTCTCATATTTTTCTGTTATTCTGAACAGTGTAATCTTTGTCATATAGTTTGTTTTGTTGCCATTGAATACCACTGCTTAATTTTTTTGCAAGTTCACTATCGTCTTGAATAGATGTCTTGTTGAATGAATGGAATGTTATTACTTTGAGCTTGAAATTTTCACCAATTATTGGCATTTATATGACATTTAAATTATTTAATGATTTGTCCCCTATTTCTCGACATTGGTAGGAGGGTGTGCTAGAGCTGCTACTCCTCATTGTTTTCGTATTACCCAGAGAGATTTATAAATTAATTCACCATGATGAATGATGTTACACAACCATTATTTAAATGATTTTTACCCTCACCACTTAGTGGTGTTAGGGAGTTATCCCCCTCTCGACGCTATAGGAAGGATATGTGGGAGCTTATAATCCTCAATCGTTCTCATATCACCGAGAGAGAGTTACCAATTATTTCACCATAATAAATGATGTTGCACATAACCATATTTCAATGACTAGTGTGTAACTCGCGCGATGCCCGAGCAAAACACAATTAATTGATATAAAATATAAATACATGTAAACATAAAAGCGAAAAATGTAAAGCAGTAAGAATATTATGTGTAGTATAATTAGAAATTACTTTGTCCAACATTTATATAGCCACCCGTTTCAAACCCATTTTTTTTAAGAAATTAAATGTAATGAAAAAAAATCTTCACGAATTTGTTAACCTATAATACATGAATTCTTAAGCTATCTTGTCATCATTCAAAATTTCAAAATCCTTGTACATAATTCAACCATATAAAGTGTTAGGCAATAACAAACATTCTCAAGGATAACAATGATTAAACATTTACGTTATAAACCAAAACACGTTGCATACATATATGTGTAAGATGAGTGAAAATGGAAGGATAATAGTACTTCATACATTTTATAAAAAATATGAAGACCTTAAGCACCTATCTATGGATGAAAAGAAACTAAAATAAAAATATTAAGGGGATGAAATAGATCTATAACTTCAAGACCAAAAAAACTCGAGTGAGAGAATTTTTTTTTAACAAAGAGGGACAATACCCCCACACATCTTATTTATAATATAGAATAGAGAAATAGCCTCTCCATGGCTTACAAACCCAGACTTAACTATTTCTAGAGGATGCTCCCATTACTTTAGAAAGAAATCTTGAATTTGGGGATTTATAATATACCCCCATTACATGTAAGACAACTTCAATAATCAATAAATTTGGGGATTTATAAATTATCCCCATTACAAATAATAGAAAACTTAAAGAATCTAAACTTGGGGATTTATATTGCATCCCCATTACAATCTTTTTGCTTTAATTCTAATATTTGGAAGATTTTGTCTATGTATATTGAGATGACCTTTAACCAAAGTTGGAAGAGAGTTGAAACACCAATATGTTGAATCCATATGTTTGACTGATGCACTTGAAGCAAAGTAATTTGCTACTGAATTTTTCTCTCTCTAAGTATGGTCGGTTTGGAAATTAATTAGATAGATAAGATTATCAAAATCCCTAAAGTAGTCCGTTGAGGTTTTTCTTTCTTCAAAATAACATCAACTAGAGATTTGCAATCAAATTTTATAATTACATTTGAAATGTTTAGATGAGAAATCAACTTTAGACCTTCTTTTAATGCCAAGACCTACGCAGTGAATGAAGTATGCATGCCAATTGATTTTGTAAAACATGTTATAAATAGCCCGTGAGAGTCTCTTATGACTCCTGCAATTCCACTAGGGTCAGGATTATTTTTAGAGGCTCCATATATGTTAAGACTGAAAGAACCTAATGGACGTTTGTTCCATTGACATTTGATTAATTGAATTTTCTTTCTCAAAGTTTTAATGGTGAAAATATTAACGATTTGAAGATCATCTTGGGGTATTGTATCATAAAACTTATAATTTTGAAGAATATTAGAAGTAAGAGAACTCACATTTTGAATAATTAATATGGAAGAGGTTTGTATATTCTCAAATAGCTTTTTATTCCTAACTTTCCATATTTCCCAAAAAATAATTTTTGGTAAGATTTTGAACAAAAATTTAATGTAGTCTCTTTTAGTATCTGGCATCCACCAAGAGAACAATATAGATCTGCAAGAACATTGATCAATACAGAGACCAAATAGATTATAAAAGAATGACTATACGTCCTTGGCTATAACACAGTCAATAAGAACATGTTGGCTACTGTCCTCTACAAACAAGCAATATCTACACATAGAGGATAATCTTATACATGCTTTCTAAATCTCAGTTTCAAAAGGAACTAAGTGATTAAGAAGTTTCCAAGTAAAATTTGAGATTTTCATTGGAAAATATTTGATCCAATTTATTTTCCAATTAATAGATATTGGTCTAGATTGTCTGCAAACACTATATGCAGAACTGATAGTAAATTCTCCAGTTTTAGATGCCTGCCATATTTGCTTATTTTGTGAGATGAACTCTTCTGTCAAATCTTGAATACTTGATATCCTTTTAACTGTATTAAACCCTTATTTAATTAACAAACCTTTTTTGTGATTACTTATAATGAAACAAGCTCAAATTCCTGTATCAAACTTATATTTCCAGTATAGTTTTATATTAAAGTAAGAAGTTATGTCATTAATTTTTCTAAAATTAAGGCCACCTTCTTCAAATGGATAACAAAGGTCAGTCCATTTAGACCATTGATATGGATTGTCTTTTGAGCTACCTCCATTGTAATATTTGCTAAATAGACTGTGCAATCTTTTTATGATACTTTTAGGAGGACTTAGCATAGCTAGAGAGTAAACAGGTATTGATTGCAGCACATATCTGATCGGTGCAGATGCTCGTGAGATCATTTTAAATGACCATGTGTAAAGCATATCTCTTATTTTAGATAAGAGCTCAGAATTGTGAATTGTTTTTGGTCTTCCTTTGTTCAGAAAGCATCCCAAATATTTCATAGGCAACTATTTATGTGACAAACCTGTTTGATTTGTAATAGATTTTCTTCTATGGCGACTGACATTTTTATCAACATAGAAGGAACTCTTAGAGAAATTTACTTGCTGGCCTGAAGTATTTTCATAGGTTTTAATCATGTTAATAAGAGCTTTGATATTGTGGCTACCCCCATTGATAAAGATTATTATATCATTTGCATAGCCTAAATGTAATACAAGATTATTGTTTGGAGGATGAGAGTAGGGAATTGCCTTGTTAAGGTTAAATAGTTTGTCTATACTTCTACTAAGACTTTCAGCACCTATGATAAAAATACTTGGAGATAAAGGATCTCCTTGTCTAAGACCCCTAGAAGAGGGAAAGTATCCTATACTTTGGACATTTCAAATCAATGAGTACTAGTTATTAGATATCTGTCTCCAAACCATATCTATAAAAAAAATCATTAAAGCTAAATTTCCTAAGCACTTCACATAAAAATGGCCAGTATACCTTGTCATATGCCTTATTAATATCTAATTTCATAATAACATTATTCCCATATGCTTTTTACCTAAATATTGAACCATTTCTTGACCTAGAAGAATATTTTCTTGAATGCTCTTGTCTTTAACAAAGCCACTTTGGTTTGGGGAAATAATTGAGGGACGAATGTGAGATAGCCTATCATTTAAGATTTTAGAAATTATTTTATTAAAGAAATTGCAAAGGCTTGTTGGCCTAAATTGAGAACATGAAGAAGGATTTGAAACCTTTGGGGTTAAGTCTATGAAAGTAGAGAACCAACTTTTAGGTAGATCAGCTCCTGCAAAAAAAAAAAGTGAATTGCGTTAATAAGGTCTTCACCTCCAAAACCATCAGGACCAATAAAACTAGAGGGGTCCGTGTCTTTAATTGTTGAGTATATTTCCACTTCATAGGGAAATTCTTAAAGGCTATTGTTCATTTCCACATTTATGTCTATGTTTATTACTTCTAGAAATGAATTATCCACTGACTTATATTCAGCAAACCATAATTTTTGGAAATGGTTTTGAAAAATGTTTCCTATCTCTTCACTAGATTCTTCCCGCTGATTTGAAGATTCTTAACTCTAGTGATGGATAGTTTTCTTTGCCCAACTCTAACTGAAGCATGGGAAAATTTGGTGTTTTTGTCTCCTAATTTAAGTCGTTTAATATGTTTTTTTATGTCAAAAGCATTCATTTCTTTGTAATGCAACATTCAACTCAGCTCTAGCTTTAAACATATCACTTCTAGTTGTTTCATTAGGAGTGATCTCAAATGCATTTTCTTTTATTAGGACTAAATATTCCAAATCTTTAACATCTTGAAAAACATTTTTAAAACTTTCCTTATTACAAATTCTTAGCTTTGATTTCGAGTGTTTAGTTTTAAAGAAAATTAGTCATAGGGGGAGTGTAAGGACATTGTCCGTCACTATTTACTATGTCATATACCGCTACAAGTCATCGAAGGATTTAGAAGCTTACATCTGCAAGAGACGAATCCGAATTTCAAGAAGACTTCAATATTCAAGCCCAACAAGGATGAATTTGGTAAAATGTGTTTAAGTTCCTTTTACATTTTACATTAAAAGTGTAGGGATATTTTTTTTAAAAGTTAAAATTATTTTTTAAATAATTTTAAATGGTTTTTAATTTTTCAAAATCAAAAAAAGTTTTGGATAAATGTTTCTGATCTCGTAAACAGTATTAAGTTTTGAGATTTTCAAGTTGTTTAAAAGACTGTATTTTTCTGGGATACATGTATGTTATCGTTCAAACGACATCGTACATGATTCGAACGAGATCGTATCTCGCTCAAACGGTAGTGTATGTCGTTCAAACGAGATGTGGTTTAAGCTGACACGTCACCGCCTTGATTTTTATTATAAATAAAGGTGTCAGGCTTCTGATTTTCGTGTGGAGAAATACTGATTTTCACAGAATACGTTTTGATATTATTCTCCAACACATCTGAGGGTTCATAACTTTTGTTTTACAATTCACAATCCCAATTGCTTTTGTGTGAGTTGTTTTGTGGAACCCAAAAACATAGTTTGCTATTGTTCATACTTTATGGGGAGATCTTCACAATCGAGGGATACGTGCTATTGTGGAGTGAGTTTCTATGGAGTTTTGTGACTGCGTGTCATTACGGAGTTCTACGGTATTCCTGGGTTGAAGACTGGACTGCGGTTCATGTAGGTTTGCTGAGTGTCGACTGAACTTATTGCTGATGACATCGGCCGACGCCTAGGGGTATTCAAGTGTCAAACTGTATTTCATTATAACCGTGTAGGTTGCGATTTACAATTATAGTGAAATAAAAAGTTTTTGCCCTGAGGGGATTTTTCATGAAATTTGTGTCGCATACTTTATTTATGATGGTTTGACACTTGCACGCACATAGCCATTTGAGTTAATGGGTTGAATTGTTTTTATTCATTAATTGACTCTAATTAAAAAGTTTGTTAATGTAATTTGCGCATCTATTGAAATCAGTATCGCACACGATCTTTCAAATTAGTATCAGAGCAGGATACACTAATTTATCGCGTATTCCTATTTTTCGCAAAAATTGTGTGATATTGATTTTTTTTTAAATCTGATTTTTTGAAAGTTTGTCGCAATGTTTCCAAATGCAAACTTATATTGTCGGTTGCCAATTTTTTACGGGTCTGATTATGCTTACTAGAAAGCCCGAATGTAATCCCATTTAAAAGCAATCGATGAAAGAGTTTGGGTCATTTGTGAAAGAGGTTGGATTCCTCCCACTGTCACCGCAAATAATGTCATGAATTTAAAACCTGAGTCAGACTGGACTAAGGATGAGTTTAGGTGGAGCACTTATAATTCATGAGGGCTTAGTGCAATTTTTGCACACGTCACCCCTGACGAGTTCCAACGTATTATGACGTGCACCACGTCTAAAGAAGCGTGGGATATTTGGCAACTCACTCGGGTACTAACACGGTCAAAGAGTCTAAAATTCAAAATTTGACTTGTCAATTTGAGACAATTACTATGTTAGAGACTGAGTATTTTGACGAGTTTTATGCACGTTTGTCTGATATTGTCAACACTAGTTTTAACCTAGGTGAGCCTATACCTTATGCACGAGTGGTTAAAAAGATTTTAAGATCGTTGCCTAAACATTTTATCCCGAAAGTGACTGTTTTAAATACCTTAAGAAATTTGAGTCATCTCAAATTAGAAAAGTTGGTAGGAGACCTCCACACGTACGAAATTGACATGTTCCCCGACACTGTCAAACCTAAGGATAGAGGGATAGCGCTTAAAGCCCAAGATAAGAAAAGGAAAGTGAGTTTTTATGAGTCCGAGTCTGAGGACGAGTCTGATTTTGACATGGCCCTGCTTGCAAAGAATTTTTAAAAAAAAATCTCCAGTTTTTGAAATAAAATTCTTCCAATAAAAGATTTTTGGAGAAAAATAAAAAGAAAGACAAGGCCAAAGAAAGTGGTGAGAAAGAGAAAGAGCGTGAAGAAAAGTTTAAAATTTTTAATTGTTTTAAGTGTGAAGGGAAAGGGCACAATTCGTTTGAGTGTCCCACTAGTCTTAGGAGATAGGGGAAGAAAGTTTCCATGCCAGCCACCCTTAGTGATAGTGAGAGAGAAGAGGGAGATGAGGACGATGAGTCCGATAAAGGTTTAGGACATGGTATGTGTGTTGCCTTTTTAGCCAGTCACGAGATCACACCCACTTTGTCCCACGTAGATGAGGATACTTGTGCACGTGATACCCTCGAGGAGGTTTTGAGTGTTTTTAGCGAGTCTGGGAGCGAGTGCGCTAGTGATGATGAGAGTGAGCTCCAAATTTCATTTCGAGAGTTGTACACCTAGACCTTAAAGACTAAAAAATTAAATAACAAGTTGGGTCTCAAGGTGAAAGATTTTGAGAGAGAGAGATTGAGAGTTTGAAGGAGTTTGAGGCAAAAGCAAGTCAACTCGAGAAAGTGAAGGTTTCTTTGAGTGAGTAGTTGATTGTTTTAAATAGGGAAAAGAGTGAGCCTATAGCCCGCGTGTCATAATTAGAGACAGATCTTAAGCACGCCCTAGAGGCTAAACTCACTTTGGAGAACGTATCTAAGAAGGTGGGAAAGATGGTTCTCAATCTTGTTTTAGGGAATGGTGAGAGTTTAGGAATAAGTCATGACGGTGCGTCTACTTCTTTTGTTGCACCTGAATCGGTTCCTACTTTAGAGTTAGATTCGCATGACTCTCTCCCCGACCCACCTAGGCGTCCCGTACCTATTAGGAGAGAACTAATAGATTTTTTGACAGAGGTGTTCCTTGACCGATTTATGCTTGCTCCCGTTGCAAACAGAGAGGACACCTTAGGGAGTTTTGCTTTAAATTGGGTTACGTGTCACGCTTTGCTCCTACACATGTGTGCACACATACACCCACCCATGATACTTTGCTTGCACATAATGATAGAGAGTTTTCACATATTCTTTAGCAAGTAAAGTTTTTGTTCAAGACTTCTGATGATTTGATGGAGTTGTTTCAAAAGATGTCACCGTATTTGGAAAACTCCACCGCCCCTACCGGTTGAGGTCTAGATATGTTTTCTAGCATAGGTTGATTTGCATGATGTTAACTTATGCCTATATCTAGTATGTAACATTTTTTAATACTTTTTTAGCATTTTTTTGTTTTTCTTATTTTTGGCACTGTTTTGGAACTGTTTGCCCATTCTAGGAACTATTTTTTCAAAATTTTCTCATTAGAAAAAATTGCATGATATTCTGATTAAACTCAGAAATTTTGCTTTTCTCGTTCTAACAAGAATCCATCTCGCGCGAAGCCTTCTCGCGAGATCCTCTTTCATTCAAACGATAAGGAGTCTCGTTCGAACGACCCCTAGAATTAACACTCTGTTTGCAGTCCTCTGTTTCATATTGATATATTATCTGGCACTGCTGGGTTGCTTTCTGAACAGTGTTCATAAAATACAAAAATATTTTCTTTATTTTGGAAATATTTTGAAAATTCCAAAAAGAGTCTTGTATTTTGTTTGCACCTTATATGAATTGACATTTAGGATGACCGAGTCACAACTTCATGCCATATCCATGTGACTATTTGATAGTGTTTTGAGACAATATATTGTGTCATTCATGTGCTTTACAGAGTTTGGAGTCTTTGATATGATATAGTCTTACTGCCTACATATTAACTTTATTTTTCTTTTATTGCACACATGCACGGATTTATTTGACTTTTGTGCTTATCTATCACATATTGATTGAGTGTTTCCATCTCAATTTTGTCTATACAACGAACCAAGTGCAATAAAACTTGACAAAAAGTAGTGCATGTTATGAACCGTTTGTGAGATTGTGTTTTGAAAAGTGGGGAAGAGCTACGAAAGGTACTCATTTATCCTTTGCGATTAAGCCACCGTTTAAATGGACCTAAAAAGTGAGGAATTGAAAATTATCCGGGGTTCAGTGAGGTTTAAAAGAGCCCGAAAAAAATCACAAGGCAATAAAAGAAAATTATATAAAAAATGGGGCCAATAAGTTTTTTAGTTTCATCACCTCATAAGAAAAATAAAAAGCATTATCTTTTATTGAGGGAGTTTAGATGGAATTTCTAGCGGTTTGCACGTCCTTGAAAGTCATGAAAAAGCATTACATAGTTTTGAACGTTATTGGTGTGGAAATCATTTATACTTTGATTTGTTGATATGATTAAGACGATGTCATCTAAATTCAACATTTTTACACCTAAGGACTATATTTTATGTTCATTCATTAGGAGCACACTTATGCACCTTGCACATATGATATGATTGAGTTAATTTTCCTATCGAATCTGCTCACACCCATTCATTCAGTGTCCACGATTTGGTTGTCTGAGTGTAAATTCATGGTGTGCGATTTTTGTAACATCATTTTTTGCATTTTTGTATAAAAATTTGAAATTTGCAAAATATTTTGTTTGTTTGGTTTACCGTGACACCCCGATTTGCTTTATGTGATTTATTCTTTTCCTTGTCTATTTCGGACAAATAAAAAGGGGGAGAACAAATTATGATATTATGGGGGAGTTTAACTATGGGGGAGAATTGATTATGATTACATGTTTTATGTTTATCATTTCGAACTCGATACGTCACGAGGTATTTTTCTTTGTCTCATGTGTATAAGTACAATTGAAGAAAATTATGTTGCACACCCTGATGAGAAAATCTTGAAGTTTTGAAGAATTGATTGTTGAAGCATCGTTTGAAAATATTTTAAGACTTGTCAGTTTATCTTTCCACTTTTGAGTTTTTAGGAAGGTAGATTTGTACATGTAATTTGATATTGATAATTCGGATATTTTTATTTTGTACCGATATAGACATATGGGGAGATTTGTAAGAACATTGTCCATCACAATTTAGTATGTTGTATACCGCTACAAGTTGCTACAAGTTGTCGAAGGATTGAGAAGCTTACAGCTACAAGAGACGAATCCGATTTTCAAGAAGACTTCTACATCCAAGCCTAATAAGGATGAATTTGGTAAAATGTGTTTAAGTTCCATTTTTACATTAAAAGTGTTGGGATATTTTTTATAAAAGTTAAAATGATTTTTGAAATAATTTTAAATGGTTTTTAATTTTTCAAAATCATAAAAGTTTTGGATAAATGTTTCTGATCTCGTAAACAGTCTTAAGTTTTGAGGTTTCCAAATTGGGATACATGTATACTGTCGTTCGAACGACACCGTACATGGTTCATACGAGATCGTATCTCGCTCAAACGACAGCGTATGTCGTCCAAATGAGATTTGGTTTAAGCTGACATGTCACCCCCTTGATTTTTATTATAAATAAGGGTGTTAGGCTTCTGATTTTCGTGTGGAAAAATATTGGTTTTCACAAAATACATTTTGATACTATTTTCCAACACATTTGAGGGTTCATAACTTTTGCTTTATAATTAACAATCCCAATTTCTTTGTGTGAGTTGTTTTGTGGAGACCAAAAACATAGTTTTCTATTGTTCATACTTTGTGGGGAGATCTCTACAATCGAGGGCTGCGTGCTATTGTGGAGTGAGTTTCTACAAAGTTTTATGACTGCGTGCCATTAGGGAGTGCTGCGGTGTTCCTGGGTTGAAGACTGGACTGCGGTTCATCTAGGTTCACTGAGTGTGGACTTATTGTTGATGACATCGACCGACACCTACGGGTATTCGAGTGTCAAGCTGTATTTCATTGTAACCGTGTAGGTATCGATTTATAATTATAGTGAAATAAAAAGGTTTTGCCCTGAGGGAATTTTTCCTCAAATTTGTGTCGCATACTTTATTTATAATGGTTTGACACTTGCACGCACATAGACATTTGAGTTTATGGGCTAAATTGTTTTGATTTATTAATTGACTCTAATTAAAAAAAGTATGTGATTGGAATTTGTGCATCTATTGAAATCAGTATCACACATGGTCTTTCAAGGAGCTTGAATGTTATAAGACCATGCTTCTTCTATGATTTATTGTACATTAAAATTAATGCACCACATTGAGAGAAATTTAAAAGGTTTTGGGTAATTATCTTTGGGACTATGAATATATAATAAAATGGGACTATGATCAGAGCATGCTCTATGAAGGCAAGTTATATTTGTTTGAGGAGAATGCAACAACCATTTTTTATTGACTTGTCCTCTAACTAATCTAAAAAAAATAGTCCATTTGATTCTATTATTAGTCCAAGTAAACATGGATCCTGAATAACCTAAGTTCAATAATGCACAAGTGGAGATCATATATTTAAAGTCCTCAATTGCTTGAAATTCAAAAAAATTACCTCCTAACTTTTCATTTTCATTTAAGACTACATTAAAGTCTCCAATGACTAACCAAGACTAATTTGCAGACTTAATTGTTATGTTTTCTAGATTTTGCCATTATTTCTCCTGAAATGCATTTTGCATAGACAATAGCTAAGAAAACTGTTTGGTTTAAGAATTAAATGTTAAGCTCCAGACACAAAAGTTTTTATGAGTCATAGAACACTCTAATTGTCAAATAAGTTTTCCATAGAAACCATATTTTATTTGATTGATTAAACTATTTGGGGATTTCCATTTATTTTGGTATTTTTTATTTTATTCGATTCAACTTTAAGTTCTATTAGGGCTATTGCCGGTAGATTATATTTTCTTATCATTCTTCTAATTCTTCTTTTGGTAGCCCTATTGGCCACACCCCTAACATTCCAACATATAAAATTAATCATTTAGGAATAAAGGAGGTATTTAGAGGTTTTGATTTACCTAATGATCTTATAAATATTCTAAAGAGAGGATCATGAGGAGTTTGTTTAGAGAGCTTACTTGTCTTGAGGTCTTTTGATGCTGCAGTTGTAGTAATGCATTCTTGGCTTATTTTCTGAGTTGACCCTCTATTTTCTTGATATTTATTCCATTTGATATCTAGTCGTGAAGAAAAATCTTATAGTTCTTCTATCATAGGCATTGAATATTTTCTTTCATCTTTATCTGATTGATAGTCTTTTGTTGCTGCTGAACTTCTATTATACTTTGGAATTAATGAACCTTTTGGGAAGAGATTATATTGGTCCACTATCAAAGTTTCTTCTGAAGAATATTCTCCTTGTTGAATTTTTTCAATTGATTCTTGGGGATAGTCTTGAGATAACTGTTGTAATTTTAGGATATTTTTTATTTCTTGATCTTCCTCTTCATAGTCAGATGGATTATCTTGAAGGACTTCAACTTGGTTCTCCTTGATACCTCTATTAGTTCTTGAATTGTTGGGATCTTGAATTGGCAGCGTAGGATCATGGATCTTTATGGGAATTTCTTGATTATTTGTTGCAACTTTTTCACTATTTCACTATTTTGTGTGGATATTTTGGAGCTAAGTTGGTGTTTGGATGTTTAATCATACATTTTGTTTCTTGATGGCCCTTTTTCTTGCATAATTGACAATATGATGGAGTGTTTTCATTTGAAATTTGTTGCCAAAAATCATTTGAGTCACAACCTATCCAAATTCTATGGGTTCTTTCTTGAATGAGGTTTATCTCTACACAAACTCGAGTTATACTGGGTCTGGTGATTGATACAGTAGATGCATCCATTTTCAATGGTTTACTTATTAATTGGGCTTTTGAATATAAGGAAGATTTTGCATAAAGTGAATGGGGAAGTTTGGGAGGATAATCCAAATAGAAACTATTGGGCTTTCCTCATCAGGTTTAAAGTCTAATGGACATTTAAATATGCGTATTGGGAATTTTCCAATGTACCGTTGATCTCTAACCCAAAGTCGAACATAGTCTTCTTCACAGTTAAGTCTTATGAGAATGTGTTTGCAATCCATCAATCTGATTATGAATGCTTCTTTCAGAGAAAATGTTTGAAAAGTTTTGCGGATGATTTCAATAGATGGCCTACCATGAGGAAATTTACCAACAAATTGAGTGTTCGAATGGTTTAGCTAGGGAATTAATGTCTTCTTCTGAGAATTGTATAGCAGGTTCTCCCTTGAATGTAATAGGTTTCTTAAGTTCTGGTTCTTTAGTTGTGTTGTTCACAAGGACACTTGCAAAATATTTCGACCAAATGGTGTTTGGGTCTGGTCGTTTTGGGGGTATCATTGTGTCAACTGAGGTAGCAGACATGTTAGCCATGGATGGAGATGATTAAGGGGAATGAGAGTTCACCCTTGGTTCCTGGATTTTTCTTGGAGAAAATTGGAGATAGTTGGAAAGAATTGGAGAGGGAGTGAGAATTACAAGATTACTAAAATTTGAAATCCCCAAATGTGAGAAATAAAATATTTAATATTAAATAAATTCAAAATAACAAAATTCACCTCGCAATCACATATCTTTCATTACTAACCAAAAAAAATTATACCCCCAAATCTAAACAACTTTCAATTCTCAAATTACACATAACTTTGAAATAAAATTAATATACTAATTATTTTTGGGATGAATGATCCAACCAAGATGCGGATTCTTGGTCATTGCTTGATGAATATATTGTGTTACAAAAATTCAAACTTCACACACTAACACATAACCAAAATAACACACATAAACAAAGACCATCTCTGCCAAAATCCTTCAGAGAAAAAATAAATGAAAAAGAGAATAAGAGTAAGTAAAGTTGTCATAATTAAAGAGTGGGTGTAAACCCGCGCTCTGTTTTTAAAACTCATCTAATGTGGTGTGTTAGGAACGACAACTACTACACCATCAGTGAATAAATCGTCCATCGCTTTAGCTCCGACCCACCACCATGCATGGCCTCGTCCCCTGTGACACCGATATAGGCGTCTAAATCTTTGCCAAATAATTCCCCGGCGTCTATGCCACCACCTGCCTCTCCCCCTCCGATGCCCCAACCACCGCTATAGAAATCCTCAACACCACTTTTAAAACCCCTTGCCTCACTTCCAATTTTTCCCCTTGGCCTCCAGAACTCGAATCCTTCCTCGATAAATCCCGCCCATTAATGTTCAAAATTGGATCAACTAAGTCGTTATCTTCTTCTTGTTGTTCAATATGTGATGTAGCCAAGGGGCGAGATTTCGACGAAGTGTGGAAAGTTGTCGGGGAAAAGGTGGGGAAGTGGTGGAGGGACTAATTTGAAGAAAACATATAATGGGGTAAATTCCTTTGGATTCGTTAATGAATAGGTATGGAGGTTTGTTTTTTATTTGGTTTTGATGCACATCTTATATAACAGGATAGAATTGGGTTTGTGGGCGGAGAGAGTTCTAAGGATAATGGTTTGGGCTTTGGGGTTTTTAAAGATTTAACTTCACCGAAAATACCTTGGGATGTGAAGAGTTTTGAGGGAGAGAGAGTTAACCAACATTTATTGAGAAAAGGAATAGGATGAGGGAGAAAATATGGTAAGAGAGAAAGACGAAATGTGAGGGAGCGATGGTTAAAAGTATTTGACACGTGGATAGCCTTAAGTTTGAGGCTCTTGAATGCTTGTATAGCATTTTATAGTATTATAGAGATTTTTTTCCCTCACCACTTAAAATTATGTTAAGGAGTTATCCCGCTCTCGGTGCTATTGGAAAGATATGTGGGAGTCGAGACTCCTCGATCGTTCTCATATCGCCGAGGAGTTACCAATTATTTCACCATAATAAATAATTTTACACATAACCATATTTAAATGATTTTTTACCCTCGCCACTTAAAGCGATGTTAGGGAGTTATCCCCCTCTCGGTGATATTGGAAGGATATATGGGAGCTGAGACTCCTCAATCGTTCTCGTATCATCAAGAGAGATTTACCAATTATTTCACAATAATGAATGATGTTGCACATAACCATATTTAAATGATTTAGGGATCCCCCTTCTCGGCCCTTTTGAAAGGATATGTGAGAGTCGAGACTCCTCAATCGTTCTCGTATCACTGAGAGAGAGTTACTAACTAATTCATCATAATAAATGATGTTCTATTCTTAGGTGTCGTACAAACCAAGCATGGAAAAGTACGATACAAAAGGAGTATGAGACTATGCTTGATATTTTTGTCATTATAATTCTTCATCTATATATTGCCAAATACAAATTTAAAGCATAACCTTAAGCGTAATCTCCTTAACAACATTGGAAGTGAAACATTGGACTTTAGAACCGCTGATATCGACAGACTACTGGTAATCTCTCTTGAGGTAATCCACATTCCAAGGGTTGGACAACGGCTCGCCTTCAAGATTTTTTTGTCAAAACGTACCCAAAACGACATCTTCTGTCACACTATAAGGCCCATGCCAATTCGGGTTTAGCTTATTAGTTTTTTATAAACCTTCTTCAGGACGAGATCCCTTACGACTATAGGCCGAGACTTCACCCTTTTGTTATAAAATATATCTACTCTCTGTTGATACGCTGATTGCCTCATTACGGTATCTTCTTGTCTCTCTTCGATCAGATCCAAATATAGTATTCTTTTTTCCAAGTTGGCATCCGGATAGTGGGTTTAAACCCTATAGCTAGGGAGTTAGAGCTCTATTAGGACTACTATCTCAGATCCATAAGCGAGCATTAATGGTGTCTCTCTTGTCAGAGTTATCTCAGTAGTTCTATAGGCGTATAAAACTCCATATAAATCGTCACTCGACCTCTCCTTTTCACCTTCAAGATTTTTATTTATTCCATCAAGGATGGTCGTGTTTGTGACCACGTTTTGGCCATTGGCTTGAGGTCGGTCGGGCGAGGGAAAGAACTTCTTAATGTCGACCCTTGTGAAATACGTTTCCAAAGAATTGCTCTTGAATTATTTTCCATTATCCGATATCATGGTGTTGGGTAGGTCGTATCGAAATATGATATTTTCCATATAAATTTAAATGTCTTAACTTCAGTGATGGTTATCAATGCATCAGCCTCCACACATTTAGAAAAATAATCAATTGCTACGATCAAGTATTTATGGTTTCCTTTCACTCGAGAAAGAGGGCCAACCATATCTTTCCCCTGACTGTAAACGACTATGGGGATATTATGGATGAGAGTGGTTGATGGTGCTGATGAGGGATGCTTGTGAAGCATCGATAATTGTCATATTTTTTCACATATTCTGTTGAATCCTTAGCAAGTGTTGGCTAAAATTACCCATGAGTGAGGATCATGTTGGTGAGAGATAGTCCACCCATACGACTTGCACAGGGTCTTTCATGCACATCTAGGAGGACATACTATGTCTTTTAGGGGTGTCAGACCAATGGGAGCAGAAAGCCTCTTTTATAAAAAAATATCGTCAGTGATGGTGAACTTGTCGCCCGCTACCTAATCTTCTTCCTCTCGGCCTTTGATTCTTGGAGCTTCTCGTCCCTAATGTACTCAATTATGGGGTCCATCCATGATTCCTTGAGATTCAAGTTTACATAGAAATTCAAGCTATTCTCGTACCCTTCGATGCTCGACTTCACTAATATTTCAACAGGTACATAACGCCTAATCTTGGTTCTGGTTACTGACGCAAGTCTAGACAAAGCATCGGCTCCATTATTCTCTAATATCGGAATCCTTTTCATTTTGACTTGTTCAAAATGTGCCAACATTTTTCTCACCCTAGCCAAGTATTTAGTCATTTTCTCATCTTTAGCCTCGTAAACCCCCAATATCTGATTGATAACTAGTTAAGAATCGTTGTGGGCTATCATCTGATCGACATTAAGTGCTTTAGGTAGGGTGAGACCTGCCAATAGGGCCTCATATTCTGACTCATTATTTATTGCATTGAAACTGAATCGCAGAGCATACTCGATATATGTTCCATATGGGGCCGATAGTATCAATCTTGCTCCACTACGACTTTTACAAGACGAGCCGTCAACAAACAAGATCCAAAGGAGTCCATTTTTTATGAAGGGACCCTAGTCCAATATTCCTTTTTTAAACAAAAAATCTTTCTTTATCGTTTGGTATGTAACATCGGCATGTTCCTTCTCGGTCACTACCTCTATTTCGACACACGATGACACTTTAGCCTCTTCTTAGACTAGATCATCATCATTCTCAACCCAGGTGAGTTCCACCACAAAGTCTGCTAATGCTTGCCCTTTGATTTCACCACCCGATTGGTAAATGATGTCAAACTCATCTAACTCCGTTGATCAAGCCATCACCCTACTCTATTTCTTGATTTTATGAATGACTTATCTCAGTGGAGTGTAGGTTAGCACCACTATAGTATGTGCCTGAAAATATGGCTTCATTTTCCTTGAGATATATATAAAAAAATATGCCATTTTTTCCATCTTTGGATGGTTTATCTCTGCCCCTTATAAAGATTTTCTATTGAAATACACAGGCTTCTGGACTCCATGGTCATCTCATACTATAGTTGCGTTGATGGATGATTCTGAGACAACCAAATATAAGAACAACGTATCTCCTTGCATTGGCCAAGAGTATAGCATGGGAAAGATGAGGTAAACCTTCAACTCCTGAAAGTCCTTTTCATATTCCTAGTCGTAACTGAAAGCCTTTCTCAAGATTTTAAAAACTGGCAAACACTTATCGATCGCCCAAGAAACAAAACGGGTGAGGGAAACCACTCACCATGTCAATCTCTGAACATCATTTATGATCTTCGACATTTTCATGTCTATCAGTTCTTTAATCTTGTCAGGGTTTGCCTCAATACCCCTTTGATTCATAATAAAACCAAGGAATTTTCCCGCGTCGACCCCGAAGACATACTTTATTGGATTTAACTTCATTTTGTATTTATTCGTCTTGTCAAAAGTTCATTCCAAGTCGGCTACATGCATTTCAACTTTTAAACTCTTTGTCAACATATCATCCACATATACCTCCATAGTTTTCTAACCTAATCTTCGAGCATCTTGTTGACAAACCTCTGATAGGTTTCCCCTGCATTCTATAGGCCGAAAGGCATTACTTTATAGCAGTAGATTCCTTTATCAGTGATAAGGGAAGTCTTCTTAACATCTTCTTTGTGCATGAAAATATGAGTATACCTTGAATGTGCGTCCAAAAAGCTCATGAGGTTATGTTCAATCATTGCATCAGCCATCTGGCCGATCTAAGGTAAATGAAAGTTGCCTTTTGGGCATGCTTTGTTCAGGTCCATGAAATCAACGCGCATCCTCTATTTTCCATTTTATTTTGGCACAAGGAGTATAATGGAGAGCCAATCTGGGTATTGAACCTATCTAATGAAGTCAGTTATCTACAGTTTTTTAACCTCATTATGGATCACCTCATATCTATCTCTGGTAAAGGTTCGGTGCCTATACTTTACTGGCTTGGCACCCTCTTCTATATTGAGCCGATAGCAGAGAATATCGGGGTCAATCCCCAGCATATCCCATGACTTTATGAAAATATGCACTGCCTTTCTTTCAAAAAATTTATCAATTCCTTCTTTACTTCATCTTTTAGGGAGGAATCGATTTGGATGGTTTTCTATGTCTCATACTTATTGACGATGATAGATTCTACCTCCTCAATGGGTTCTCCCTTTTTAATCTTTCTCTCATCCTTTGGATTAAGGGTTTCAATATTATATGACGTCATCTTCCTTTTATAAGCCTCTATCTCCTCGATCGAGTTGAAATAACATTTACGAGATTCCACCTAGTCACATTGTACTTCCCCTACTCCATAAGGAGTCGGTAATTTTATCATCTGGTGCACAATAGAGGGTACGGCCTTAAATTTTTTCGGCGCCACTCTCCCTAAAATAATGTTGTAAGCTAAGAATACGTGCTTTTCCATCATGAAGAAGCTAAATTTTCTAGTCAGGCACCTTGGTCAGGTGCTCATACAAACATCCATCTCATAAACTCCCAAAGGATATAACTTTTCTCCACTAAATACGATTGGGGGTTAATAGTACGCGACCAATCTCTTTTTGTTCAGTTTGAGCCCGTTGAAATAATCCCAGAAATTACATCGATCGAGCTACCCCCATCGACTAAAATATGAGCCATGTTATAGTCGTGGACTCGTATACGGATGACAAGAGGGTCGTAGTGTAGGGACAATATTCCTTTAAAATCCAGTCTTAAGAATCCTACAACTAAACTGTCCATGTTAACCGTTTTAGCTTCCTTGGATTTTCTTTGATCTCGACGGAGTTAACCTCAACCCTCTTGGGGGTTGTCTTTGCTTCAACCACGTGAGTCTTTCTATCTGTCGATTCAGTGCCGTCCGTCAGATATTATCTTGATATTAAAAGAAATCATACATAAAGCCCCTTTTGCCTCTGGGATTTTTACTGAAAGGTCGAGATCGTTATCACTATTATTATCAAACTCTTCTTCATTCTTGTTTGCATGTACTTCCTTTCTTGGCTTGTAATCCCTTCCTCTATTGAACCTTTTCTTTCTCCCGTCTCACCCGCCGCTTTTATCAACATATTTTTTTATCTTTCCTTGCTTTAATAATTTTTTAATCTCATCGTTAAGGGATCTGCATGCATCTATCGTATGGTCTTGGTCTTGATAGAACTCTCACCACTTACTCTTGTCTCTCTTGTGGGGCAGAGACTTTATCTTTTTAAGCCACATGAGCTCCCTATCATTTTGAACGAAAATCTCATTCAAAATGAGCTATGAGCTTACAGTTAATGGGGTATATTTGTCAAATTTATCATCATTTGACATTTTATTCCCATATTTATCTTTGCTTTGATCGGACTTGATATTACCGGTCTTGTTTATGTCTCCCCTTTTGGTCATCATCTCCTCTTTCGCATTCATAATTCTCTCGGCCTTAGCCAGAAATTCTATCATGGTTTTTGGAGGATCCTCAGAGAGGTTCTATAGGAGTTTTCCTAGTTGTAGCCCACTGATGAAGGTCGTCATTATAATGATTTCATCACAGTCCTCCACCGCTAATTTCTCCTTATTTGAGCGAGAGATGTACTCCCTTCGAGACTCGTTATTTCCTTCCTTAACATTCAAGAGGTGTGTTACACACTTTGGTGACTTCATACCGAAGCAAAAGTTATAAATGAACTTCTTCGCCAGCTATTTCAAATTATCTATAGAGCTTCTCGACAGGCCGGTGTACCATACACGTGTCGTGCCTGTGAGAGTACTTGAAAAGGCTCGGCACCTCATCTTGTCAGGTGTTCAATAAATATCGGCCATCGACTGGTATATTTTAATATGATGCATGGGATTTGTGCTCTCGTCGTACCTTGGTGTTACGCTTGACGGTTAAAACTTGGTAGGGGTAGGATAACTAGAAATCCTTGGCACAAATCATGACCCCTCCATGTACCCTCGATGGTTGGGGTCTCAGCTTTAAATCAAATTACCAATCTTATCATGTAGCCTCCGGATGGAATTGTTCCAAGTTTTCTCTTATATCGCCACGTTGTATCCATCCCTTTCTAGCATAACTGCTTCAGGGACCGAATCTCGATTGGTATTCCTCTATCTATTGTTGTCTTCTCTATGGTCAACCCTTTCATGATCTCAATTCAACCTCTCGTCTTCACGATAGTCATTTCCCCTTATGCCACCTACATTGCGAGATCGGGAGTGTCAATTTTGTCATACTTCATCTCTAAGGCCGAGATGATCAAAAGTCAATCATTTTCTCAACTTAATAAACGTCAAGTCTCTCTGTCGACTCCTTGGAATATGCTTAATGATATTACCTTGGTGGGTTTGTGTCGGCGTTGCTCTAGGGCAGCAAGTGTCGCCTAAAATTTCATACCTCTCCCAGCAGTCTTCCTCGCCATAGGTTTAGTCATCTGGGAATCCTTGAGTCGGATTTCCAAGGTAGAGATGTCATTCATCGGTGACGTCCCTCCACCTGTGACGATGCCGTGCTTCTTTTATTGGGGTTGGGGGTGGTCCCCTATAACAACCCCGATTTTTTTTTAAATAGGTATTTTTAAACTAATTTTAAAAAATTCGAGAATAATAAAATTTGGAATTTAATTATTTTTAATAATTAAATATGTTAGTTTTTAATATATATAGATAAGGTTTTAAGTGAAAATAAATCGGGATTAAAAAAAATTGGAAATTAAAACTTTTTGTATTAAAATCGGGGGAGGATTCGAGCTAAAGAGGATAAAAATAATATTTTTAGAAAATTGACCTTCTGATCGAGCTGAATTTTTCACAGCAATCCTGTCTCGCCGTTCTCTACGACACACTAAAATTTTAAGCCATTCTGATGGTCCAATCGTCCGTAATGATTTTTTCGCGTGTTTGTATCTGATTAGAACTCTTTTCTTAATCAAACTCTTAATCCTTTATATATCACAACTAATTCGTGGATAGACTTTTCAAATCACTTTTTCTCAAACTTTTCAACCAGAAGACCTCTCCAAAATTACTCCTTTTCATCTACAAACTATAGCCGCAAACTTATTCAAGATTTGAACCTTAGATTAGAAGGCGTAATTGGTGTTTTCTAAGGAGAAGTTCAACCTTCTAATCAGATTTTTATCCAACTAATCACAGGCATGAATACTCTATTCTTTTCCTTTAGTATTATGCGTTTTAAGTGTTGCCTAAACTTTAATCTCATATTTTTCTTAAAACTAATTAGAAATCTAATTAGAGAAAGTGGACACATAAAACTTGGGGCTGTTTTGATGAAATCTCTTAATATGAATAATATTCATAACCCTTGGGTGCATAGGATTCATGAGTGAATTTTGGATTTTATTGGTGTAGATTGCATGTAGAAAAACCCTAGTTTTGAAATAAATGAATTGGGAGCGTATAACTCACGTAATTTGTGTTAAGGTAATAAAATTGGAATTTTGTTGTATTAATGATGAAACCTTGTCATTACGCTAGCCTAGGCATGAGACTAGGTCGAGGGTGGGCTGACTTTTCTCACTTTATCGTCATTATGTCGGGGGTGGACTGATTTTTCTCACTTTATCGTCATTACGCTAGCCTAGGCATGAGACTAGGTCGAGGTTTATGTTAGAAAATCATCCTATACTTTGGGTAGGACGTATTGATAACTTGGGATCCCTTAGGTATGCGACTAAGGGTATTTTGAGGATCTCACATCGATTAAAAGGGTGGGTGATCTATAAATTATGAAATCGAAAATTGTGAATTAATGCCTAAGATAAAAACGGGTATTAAAATTGGTGGCGACATAATGTGTCAGTGATCGACAGTTAAAATGGGTCATCTTGGGCGACTTATGTCGTGTCGTGAGTTGGAACCTTGTCATATTGCGGGGGAAGGGCAGTTTAAACGGACTCGGCTGACTATTGATAAGGGGGAGTGTGACATTTTTGGTGAATTATCACCCCTGGGGGGAGGACCGCTATAATGAATTTTGGTGAATTATCACCGGCGGCTGGAGGACCGCCATACCTAATAATTATTGAAGTAAGAACAAATAATTGAGAAATTTGGTAATTTGGCTTAATTAATAAAAGTTTAACTCGCGAGACTTGGGAATTTAAAATCATATTTGTGTGTTCTTTTGAAATGGGGATCTCTGCTGGTAGTTACTGATTTGTCGCGTTTAATTAAAATATTCTATAGTGATATTTATTGCGTACAATGCTACTGTCTGGGTTCACAAACCCTATTTGAGGGGAGTAGTGTGTATTCATGCTCGGGGCTCTGACCTCGTGCGTTGACTAACTTTCCAGGAAATAGTATTTGGAGAAGCTGCATAGATTTATTTGGAGAATTGCTTGGAGGTCCAGTTGGAGTGGCTCTACCTTATGCGTATTGATTGGGTTTAGTTTTACATTCCTTCGCATTTTTCTTTGAGATATAGTTTATGATTTTTATTGGTCCATTCGGTTCCAAAGTTGTATGGGTATTATTTAGTTATGTCACTAGATTCAGTTGGGGTTTAGTCAGTTTCATATTAATAAGAGATTGGATTTATTTTGAGTTTAGCATGGAGATGGATCTTTTATCTCTTAGTTGGATGGTTTACCGTTTGGGATTGATTATCTTTTATCTTGTGGATTAATTTTATATGTCTCATATCTGTCTTATGCTAATAACGGTATTTTATTTACTCACGCCCGGCTTAGTTTTGGTGGCGGACGACTCTAGAATTAAGCGGAGTGTGACAGATGGTATCAGAGCATGGTCTTAGGTCTCGTAGGTTATGAGTCCGTTTAGCTTCCGCGTTGCCGATTTTTGATTCCCTTTGTTGATTCGTACTCCTTAAGATAGAGGGTCTAGCCTACGTGTTAGATGTGTTTCTTGGAGATGTGAAGCTTTGTGCTAAGGACGTCATAGGCCATGATTTTAGAATTAGTGCAGATGTTAGGTATCGTATGTATCGATTTTTTGATGTTGAGATCTAATTTGAGGATGTTAGCATTTTGATGACTTTCGGATATAGGATCGAGTGGGAATTTTTGGGAGCATGTGGTATGTCGTTATTTTCATAGTTATGCGTATGTATATAGGCAATATATATTATTTTGTCACTCGTGGGGTAAGTGCGCGTAGAATTGGGTGTATGGACGCCCAATTATGGCATCTTATGGGTAGGAATATGTGAGCCATATTCTCTTTTATGAGAGTTACACGAGTTGTAGGCTTCGTCTAATTTCGAGGACGAAATTCTTTGTTAATGGGAAAGTATATAACAATCCCGATTTTTTTTAAATAGGTATTTTTAAACTAATTTTGAAAAATTTGAGAAAAATAAAATTTGGAATTTAATTATTTTTAATAATTAAATATGTTAGTTTTTAATATATATAAATAATTTTTTAAGTGAAAATAAATCGGGATTAAAAAAAATTGGAAATTAAAACTTTTTGTATAAAAATCGGGCGAGGATTCGAGCTAAAGAGGATAAAAATAATATTTTTAGAAAATCGACCGTCTGATCGAGCTGAATTTTTCACAGCAGTCCTGTCTCACCGTTCGCTACGACACACTAAAATTTTAAGCCATTTTGACGGTCCAATCGTCCGTAATGATTTTTTCGCGTGTTTGTATCTGATTAGAACTCTTTTCTTAATCAAACTCTTAATCCTTTATATATCACAACTAATTCGTGGATAGACTTTTCAAATCACTTTTTCTCAAACTTTTCAACCAGAAGACCTCTCCAAAATTACTCCCTTTCATCTACAAACTATAGCCGCAAACTTATTCAAGATTTCAACCTTAGATTAGAAGGTGTAATTGGTGCTTTCTCAATAGAAGTTCAACCTTCTACTCAGATTTTTATCCAACTAATCACAGGAATGAATACTCTATTCTTTTCCATTAGTATTATGCGTTTTAAGTGTTGCCTAAACTTTAATCTCATATTTTTCTTGAAACCAATTAGGAATCTAATTAGAGAAAGTGGACACATAAAACTTGGGGCTGTTTTTATAAAATATCTTAATATGAATACTATTCATAACCCTTGGGTGCTTAGGATTCATGAGTGAATTTTGGATTTTATTGGTGTAGGTTGCATTAGAAAAACCGTAGTTTTGAAATAAATGAATTTGGGAGCGTATAACTCACGTAATTTGTGTTAAGGTAATGAAATTGGAATTTTGTTGTATTAATGATGAAACCTCGGTGTATTTAATTTAATTAATTATATGGGATTAATTTGGGTGTTTATGACGATGAGATAATTAAATTAAGATTTAATTGAATTGGACTATCATGCGTAGTTTGGGACGTTGATTTATTTGTGCTTATTTATGTGACTTGTTGATTTTATTAAATTGCCATTGTAACGACGGGTTGTTGGGTATTTATGCTCTCCCTTTATTTTAGAATGCCTTCTAGATATGGCACTAATGGGTAGGCCTTTTAATGATTTACGCCTGCTAGGTATGGGACTAGTGAGGGTAGATTATTATGACTTTATTATGTCGGGGGGCTGATTTTTCTCACTTTATCGTCATTACGCTAGCCTAGGCATGAGACTAGGTCGAGGTTTATGTCAGAAATTCATCATATACTTAGGGTATGACGTATTGATAACTTGGGGACCGTTAGGTATGGTACTAAGGGTTATTTTAAGGATCTCACATCGATTAAAAGGGTGGGGTGATCTATAAATTGTGAAATTGAGAATTGTTAATTAATGCCTAAGATAAAAACGGGTATTAAAATTGGTGGCGACATAATGCAAGTGACCGACAGTTTAAACGGGTCAGCTTGGGCGATTTATGTCGTGTCGTGAGTTGGAACCTTGTCATATTGCGGGGGATCGACAGTTTAAACGAATTAGGCTGGATATTGACAAGGGGAAGTGTGACATTTTTTGTGAATTATTACCCGTGGCGGGAGGACCGCTATAATGAATTTTGATGAATTGTCACTCGTGGAGGGAGGACCGCCATACCTAATAATTATTGAAGTAAGAACAAATAATTGAGAAAATTGGTAATTTGGGTTAATTAATAAAAGTTTAACTCGCGGGACTTGGGAATTTAAAATCATATTGGTGTGTTCTTTTGAAATGGGGATCACTGCTGGTAGTTAGTGATTTGTCGCGTTTAATTATTCGTTTAATTAAAATATTCTATTATGATATTTATTGCGTATAATGCTACTGTCTGGGTTCACGAACCCTATTTGAGGGGAGATGTGTGTATTCATGCTCGGGGCTCTGACCTCGTGCGTTGACTAACTTTTCTAGGAAATAGTATTTGGAGAAGCTGCATAGATTTATTTGGAGAATTTCTTGGAGGTCCAGTTGGAGTGGCTCTACCTTATGCGTATTGATTGGGTTTAGTTTTCCATTCCTCCGCATTTACTTTGAGACATAGTTTATGGTTTTGATTGGGCCATTCGGTTCCAAAGTTGTATGGGTATTATTCAGTTATGTCACTAGATTCAGTTGGGGTTTAGTCAGTTTCATATTAATAAGAGATTGGATTTATTTTGAGTTTAGCATGGAGATGGATATTTTATGGCTTAGTTGAATGGTCTACCTTTTGTGATTTATTATCTTCTATCTTGTGGATTAATTTTATATGTCTCATATTTGTCTTATGCTAAGAATGGTATTTTATTTACTCACGCTCGGCTTAGTTTTGGTGGCGGCCGACGCCAGAATTAGGTGGGGTGTGACATCCCCCTACCGCTATGTATGCCACCTCCCTAGCTGTCAAAATTATGATATTCACCATTGGATTATCAGGAATTTTAGCCATCATGCTTTGACTGAAGGCCATGAATTGTTATTGCATTTGTTGTTGACTGGCCACTAAGGATCTCAATACCACCGCCACATAAACCATTTTTTACTATTGAGGCGGTTGACTGGAGCTAGTTTTGGTGTTACACAGTGGATCAGTGGCCATCTCAGGCGAGATTAATCCAAAACAAATAGAGAAGAGGCGGAGTAACAGAAAATTAGAAATGAGTTGATTTAGGGAAAGCTTGACAAAGACAACCCTCAAGCTCTTTCAATGATGACTCAACTCTGACAAAGGTGGATCTGGATCACCACTGGAAGCAAGGGGGAGTGTTCAAGAGAAGAAGAAACAGTATCTTCTCGCATATGACGCTAAAAATAATGATACGTAATATCACCCTAAGTTAGTGATCAATTCAAACTTCTAGAACTATATAACCACGACGAAATTAGAGCATCAATGTGAGAGATATATGATAAATAGAAGGGATGAGAGACAAAGAGAAGACGAGTATTTAAGTGGTTCGACCTTAGCCTACATTCATTGTGCAAATGAGTAGTGTCTCTACTATAATATGAGGCTGAAAGCCATTAAAGTGTTACAAGCTCTCTCTCTCTCTCTCTCTCTCTATATATATATATATATATATATATATATATATATATATATATATATATACAATGGCAATTTTACAGAGTAATAGTAGATTTTACAATTATCGATCCCTTAAGAAGATAAAGGTTCAATCCTTTTATAGTGTTAGGGGTGCTCAATATCACCCCTAGCATATTATATGTGTGCATGAGTTAAGTGAGCTAATGAGAGAGCGGTAGTTGTACAGTACATGCATGATGTGCAAATATCTGCCTCACGTGGAGTTGATTTATTGCAACAATTTTATCTACGTGTTCCATTGGTATCCAGATAACATGTTCCGGGTGAGTTGGTGGTGTCAGCGCTATGAGATCTCGACTGGTCGAGATAGATGAGGTAGCCCTCTATATGGACGAGGCCGAGAGTGACATCTGGTTCCCAGTTGATATGGTCGGTCTAGGCCTGAAAAGGATGTACGATGTCAGCATAGGCTATAGCCAAGATAATACGAGGCCATAATCTGAGTCCAGCAGTAGCCTTTATGAGTAGTAACCAATTATTCTTAGGAGTAGGTCTCGAAAGGAAAGACTAGTCGACCTCGCCCCTTATGACGTGGGGCCCATATGAAGACGAGTCTGAGGTAAGTTTTGAGGGGGTATTTAAAATACATAAGTATGACCTCATATAGACGAGACTTAACCTACCTCTCACAACTTACCTTAGACTCGTCCTCATATAGACCCCATATCATAATGGGACAGGTCGAATAGTCTCGACCTTCGAGGCCTATTCCCTATAACAATCAATTTTTCTCATAAAGGCTACTGTTGGACTCGGGGTATGGCATCGTATTGTCTCAACTACAGACTATATTGGCCTCATACATCCTCTTCAAGCTAAGACCAGCCATATCAATTGGGAAGCAAATCTCACTCTTGGCCTCGTCCATATAAAGGGCTACGTCATCAGTCTTGGCTAGCCAAGACCTCATAGCGCCGAAACCAACACTTGATCTGGATACCAATGGAACACGTGGAAAAAATCGTTACAACAAATTAGCCCCATAAGAAGGGAATATTTGCTCATCATGAATACTGTATAGTTCTCGCTCTCCCATCGGCTCGCTTACCTCATTCATAGAGGTTGCATGCTAAGGGTGACACTGAGCACCCCCAACACTATAAAAGGATTGCTCCTTAATCTTCTCAAGGGATCGATAATTGTAAAACCTACTGTTACTCTATAAAACTGTCAAGAGAGAGAGAGAGAGAGAGAGAGAGAGAGAGATTACAACACTTTAATGGCTTCCAGTCTCATATTATAATAGAGACACTACTAATTTGCACAGTGGATGTAGGCTAAGGTTGAACCACATAAATACTTATCTTCTCTCTGTCTCTCATCCCTTATATTTGTCTTACATATTTTATGTTGATGCTCTTATTTAAGTTGATCAATAACTTAGGGTGATATTACGTATGATCAGGGTGTAACGAGATAAGTCAAATAAAATCTAAATTAATCAATTGTAAAACTTGTTCTTACAAATAAATTTTTGATTTCTAAATTATAAATTAATTTTCGATCTTCAAAATTATTGGGTATTACAATATGACATAGGTCCAACATTAATTATTGTGTTCTCTTATGTTCGACTAAAGCTTTTTTTTATTCTTACTAATGTTCTTATTTTTTTTTTATGCAGAGAGCCCAAAAAAGAATGATGTCGATCAAAATCACGTTAACTTTGAAGAGTTGAAGAAAACTTGTCAACTCAAGGGACTTATGACTACTAGTGATGAACATCCAAAATCGGCTTCATTATTGCTGAACTACACGCCTACCTCCACCTCTTTTATCTTGAAACCAGTCGATAGGAAACCAGATATCCCTGGACTACTTGATGAATAAGACTCTTCATCTGCGAGCACCTCGGGCTCATTTGAGTTTGTAGACATCACACCCATCACCACTGTCACCCTTTCTACTTCTAAGGAAGATATGTCGCTGAGGAAGAGAATCCAAATTTGATGGGAGGGGACTTTGCCCCCGATTCTCTAAGTGAACAACTTTCTAAAAGGAAGGAGTTGGGGGTCTATATGAACCACTCACCATGGGGGACCCCCTCAACTAATTATTGGCGAACCATACGAAGAAGAGAAAGACTAGTTCAAGACTTGAAATAATTTTTCCCATCAAGAAGAATGTGGATGCTCCATTAAGGGGAAGGTACTTAGTCCCTACATGGCTGATAGGGGGTTTTCTTCCAACTAACCAGGCGGTGGTCGGGAGCTTTTCAATTTACAAGTTAGTCTCTTATACTGCCGAGACACTTTACCTTGTAAGTCATTGATATTTTATGTTCGCATTTTAATGCCTTCAAGAATTTTTTTTTTATACCAATTTTCTTTCTCGGATTTTAACTTTACAACTTTAGGTGGATTTTACCGACCTCCTAGACAAGAGAGGTGACCAAGAAAATGCGAACGCCAATCTGGTACATACCCTGAATGAGGCCTAAAGGCCTTAAAATCTACCCAACAGAAGTCTAGAAGATTTGATGCTAACACGAGGGCTAAGAATTTGGAACTTTCTACTTTGAGATCAATAGTCGAGCAGATGGAAAATGCTGTAGAAGAACCTGCTCAATCATTGTCCTCTGCGCTGGAGTCCAAGGACAGAGCCTATGACCAAGGCTAAGATGAAGCCTTTGGTCTTTCCAAGAAACATCTAGACTTTATCCACAAATATTATGTAAGGACATTGTCCATCACAATTTAGTACGCCGTATACTTCTACAAGTCGTCGAAGGATTGAGAAGCTTACGTATATAAAGACAAATCCTAATTTCAAGAAACATTCAAGCCCAATAAGGTCGAATTTGGTAAAATATGTTTAAATTCCATTTACATTTTACATTAAAAGTGTTGGGATATTTTTGTGAAAGATAAAATATTTTTCTATTTATGAAAAATGGTTTTTGAAATTCTTATAAATGGTTTTTATTTTTCAAAAACATTTTCTCATAAAAGTTTTGGATAAATATTTTCTGATCCCTTGAACAGTTGTAACTTTTAAGGTTTTCAAGTTATTTAAAAGTCTAAAGATTTTTTAGGATCAGGGACTGTCGTTTAAACGACAGCATTCTCGTTCAAACGAGAACCTATCTCGCTCGAACGATGTCGTGTCTCGTTAGAACAACAAGAGTTTTGTACTGACATATCACCGCTCATTTTTTCTATATACTAGGTGTCAGACTACTTGATTTTTGCATGGAGAAACACTGGTTTTAAACAGAATACATTTTTGAGTGTTTTGGTTTATTCTCCAACCATTTTGAGGGTTCAATCTTTTGTTTTACAATTCACAATCCCAATTGCTTTTGTGTTAGTAATTTTGTGGAACCCAAAACCTAGTTTGTTGTTGTTCATTATTTGTGGGGATATCTCTACAACCGAGAGTTGCGTGCTATTGTGGAGGGAGTCTCTGCGAAGTTTTAAGATTGCGTGTCCTTGTGGTATAGCTGCGTGTGAACCACTGCTGATTTTTAGCCGTTGCTTTGAAGGTTTGACGAAGAAATCGTGCATTACACTTGTGGGCGATTAACAAGTTGTTTATAAGTCAATGATCTTGTAAACTTGTCAAAGTTCTATAAATAAAAAGTTTTTGCCCTAAGGGGATGTTTCCTGAACTTTGTGTTGCATACTTTATTTACGATGGTTTGACACTTGCACGCACGTAGCTATTTGATTTTAAGGGGTGAATTGATTTAATTCTTAAATTGATACTAATTAAATAAGTTTGTGATTGGAATTTGTGTAACTATTGAAATCAGTAACGCACACGGTCTTACAAATTTGTATCAGAGCGGGTTACGCTAATTTATTGTGTTTGATCTTGTTTTCAGCAAAACTGTGTGATATTGATTTTTGTTGAAAATTTTGTTTTGAGAAAAGTCACAATTTTTCAATGAATCACTTATCTACTTTGATGCCCCCACCCATTGGCACGAGTGAGAGTTTTGATGATTTAAATCGTTTTAATTTGACGTTTGCAAAAATAATTAAATGTTTGGAAAAAAAAAATTCTCATTTTAAATGCGCGATGGATCTTTTGAAACGCTTCAAAATCAAAGAGATTTTTATCATGAAAAATTTGTTTCTTTGGACCAGGACTTTAATGCTTTAAAATTGTCCAAAAGGGAGAGTGATGATAGAGTCCTCATTTTAGAAAAAGAATTGGGGGACTTTAAAAATTCTAGGGTTCCTATTTGTGCCATTGAGGATAATTGTTTAATTAATGATTTTACGGCACGTGAAAAGACTCTTATGGATAAATTTATTATAATTGAGAGTGAGTGAAATAACCTTTTAGGCTTGATTTATGATTTAAAAAAGGAGTCCCTGAAATTGGACGAGTATAATTCTTTGCTTGAATCAAATATTTTGAAGTTGAAAAATGATTTGAACGATTCAAGTAGGTTTGATAGTGATGGTAATGGCTCGTCATGTTTTAATTCTTCCGTTGCTAAAGCCAAAACCATTATTTGTTTTAGAGGGTAAAACATTCCTAAGGACGTTAGAAAATGTCAACCCATAGGTGTCGTTCCACCATTTACATTTGTTCACATTGTGGTAGGAAAGGGGACCTTAGGTGTTTTTGTTTTGATCTTCGAAGAGGTCCTAAGAAGACTAAGTCTAGTATTTTGTTGGTTACCAAAACCCCGTGTCGACGTGTCACATCCGGTTGGGTTAGGAAATCACTTTTGGATACGCTAGACTTTGGATGTGTTGATTCTCACATGCTTGCATATGCTTCGTCACTTGCTATTTCATATCGTTGATTGCTTGCACGATTTTTGTTATACACTAGTTGTGGTTTCATGATATATATTTCCTAGTGTGTTGACATGTACTTTTTGTATGAAAATTTTTGAAAAAGTCAAAAAAAAATATTTTGATAAACTTTTTGAAAAATCCAAAAAGAGTTTTATATTTTGTTTGCATCTTATATGAATTGACATTTAGTATGACCAAGTCACAACTTCATGCCATATCCATGTGACTATTTGATAGTGTTTTGAGACAATATATTGTGTCATTCATGTGCATTACAAAGTTTGGAGTCTTTGAGATGACATAGTGTTACTACTGACATGTTTGACTCACTTTGTCCTTTATTGCACACATGAACAGATTTATTTAACATTTGTGCTTGTCTATCACATGTTGGTTGAGTGTTTCCATCTCAATTATATCTATACAACGAACCAAATGTGATAAAACTTGATACAAAAGTAGTGCATGTCACAACCCTTTGTGAGTTTGTGTGCTTTATTTTGAAAAACGTAAACGGGTTGCGAAAGGCATTTCATTTTCCCTTTGTGATAAGTACACCGTTAAAATGGACCTAAAAAAGTGAGGAATTGAAAATTATCCTAGGTCTAATGAGGTTTAAAAGAGCATGAAAAAAAATTGAAAGGCAATAAAAAAAATATATGCCAAAATGTGCCAATAGTTTTTAGTTTCATCACCTCATAAAAAAAAGCATTATCTTTTAATGAGGGAGTTTGGATGGAATTTTTAACGGTTTGCTCGTCTTTTAAAGTCATGAAAAAGCATTATATAGTTTTGGACATTATTGGTGTGGAAATCATTTTTACTTTGATTTGTTGATATGATTAAGACGATGTCATCTAAATTCAACAATTCTACACCTAAGGACTATTTTTATGTACATTCGTTAGGAGTACACTTATGCATCATGCACGTATGATATGATTGAGTTGATTTTCCTATCGAATTTGTTCACACCCATTCCTTCCATTTTCATGATTTGGTTATCTTATAGTATAAATTCATGGTGTGTGAGTTTTGTAACATCATTTTTGTATTTTTGAATGAAAAATCTGAAAAATCAAAACTAGTTTGTTTGCCTTGGCTTACCGTGACACCCCGATTTGTTTTATGTGATTTATTCTTTTCCTTGTCTATTTCGGACAAATAAAAAAGGGGGAAATGAATTATGATTTGTTGGGGGAGTTTATGTTTATGATTATATCATTTCAAACTCGATACGTCAAGAGATTTTTTCTTTGCCTCATGTGTGTGGGTACAATTGAAGATTTTTGGATTGCACACCCTGATGAGAAAAGCTTGGAGTTTTGAGAAGTTGATTGTTTAAGCATCATTTGAAAATTTTGAAGACTTGACAGTTTATCTTTCCACATTTGAGTTTATGGGAGGGTAAATTTGTATAGGTCATTTGATATTGATAATTCGGATATTTTTATTTTGTACCGGCATATACAAGGGGGGAGATTTGTAAGAACATTGTCCGTCACAATTTAGTATATCGTATACCGCTACAAGTCGTCGAAGGCTTGAGAAGCTTACATCTACAAAGATGAATTTGAATTTCAAGAAGACTTCAACATTCAATTCCAACAAGGTCGAATTTGGTAAAATATATTTAAGTTCCATTTACATTTTACATTAAAAGTGTTGAGATATTTTTGCGAAATATAAAATATTTTTCTATTTATGAAAAATGGTTTTTGAAATTCTTTTAAATGATTTTTATTTTTCAAAAATATTTTCTCATAAAAGTTTTGGATAAATGTTTTTTGATCCCGTGAACAGTTGTAACTTTTAAAGTTTCTAAGTTATTTAAAAGTCTAAAGATTTTTGGGGATCATGGACTACCATTCAAACGACGGCATTCTCGTTCAAACGAGAACTTGTCTCACTCGAACGATGTCGTATCTCGTTTGAACGACATGAGTTTTGTACTGACACATCACCGCCTCATTTGTTCTATATATTGGGTGTCAGACTACTCGATTTTTGTATGGAGAAACACTGGTTTTAAACATAAAACATTTTTAAGTATTTTGGTTTATTCTCTAACCATTTTAAGGGTTCGATCTTCTGTTTTACAATTCACAATCCCAATTGCTTTTATGTGAGTTATTTTGTGGAATCCAAAACATAGTTTATTATTGTTCATTATTTGTGGGGAGATCTCTACCACCGAGAGTTGCGTACTGTTGTGGAGGGAGTCTCTGCGGAGTTTTAAGACTGTGTGTCCTTGTGATATAGCTGCGTGTGAACCACTGCTAATTTCTAGTTGTTGCTTTGAAGGTTTGACGAAGACACCGTGCATTACACTTGTGGGATATTATCAAGTTGTTTGTAAGTCAATGGTCTTGTAAACTTGTCAAAGTTCTATAAATAAAAAGGTTTTGCCCTGAGGGGATTTTTCCTGAACTTTGTGTCGCATACTTTACTTATGATGGTTTAACACTTGCACGCACATAGCTATTTGAGTTTAAGGGTTAAATTGATTTTATTCTTAAATTGATACTAATTAAATAAGTTTGTGATTGGAATTTGCGCAACTATTGAAATCAGTATCGCACACGGCCTTACGCTTTGAATTCTTGATGAATTCCATGATAAATTATGCACTTTGTTAATTATTTACTTCCAATATAGATAAGACGATAAAACCCTTACAACAGTTTACATTAACAGAATACATAGCAGGATGCGATATAGGATAGCTATATAAATAGTCATTAAACTATATAAATAGTCATCACAAACGTGTAAAGATACATAGTTCCCTACAATCCTTTGGATTTCATTGCACCCCGTCATTTTGAAGCCACTGCTATTGAAATTGATACCAATAGGTCGAAAGACACTAAATTTGCAAACATAAGGGTGTTTTCGATGTCATTCTCTCTTTTGGAAAACACCAGCACCATCCAAATGCAAATTGTATGCACGTTACATAGTCACCGTGAGAGGTTGCAATATTCCACATAGTTAATTTCTACTAGTTACAATGGTCATGTGCGACGTTGCAATATTAAACATAGTCAATTTGAGTATTTTCTATTTTTGTGCAATGTTTTTCACTTAAATCCTATATAGGTATCAGATGTATATGATTAATTTTCCTCAATCAATCTAATCCCTAAATTTATCAGTTCGCACAAGCCAATAATCTATACGTATGGAGGACAAATAATTAATCATATAAAAGAGATAATGTGTAAAAAAATTCTAACCTCCGGGCTAATGCGAGTCAAAACTATGCTCTTATCCCGACCATTCAATTTCCTAGGAACCTCATCCAATTGAGCCTTATACACCTTCCCACTATCCATAACATAATCTCTCAATGTACTACTTCAACAATTCTCCATCATCCATATAATGAAAGTTCCACAAGAAATCTTACAGTTCAAAGTTTCACAAGAAATCATTGTCTACAAATAATGAAATATTTTTTTATTTACAAAGGAACCCATGTTAAGAAAAATTAAAAGGAACCCATGTTAAGAAAAGAGAGAGCATAGTTAATTACCGAGACCTCTGTTTTCGTTTCTTGATAGATAGTTAAATCCAACTTCTGATCTTTCTTCTTATTTTCCCTGGCTTCAAACATTTTTTAGGTATATGCCAAACAACTTGGCCCGTATCTTGGCCTCGGATCTAGCGGAGCAGTGACCAAACCCATGGAGGAGTTAGGGTTTGTACATAGAGAGAGAGAGAGAGAGAGAGAGAGAGAGAGAGAGATGAATAAGAGCAGAAAGTGAGCAAGAGATCAAAATGTAAGAGAAGGGGCACTTGAGAGAGAGCGGGAGACCTGAAAGAGAGAGGAAAGTGGGCGGGAGAGCAAAACACTTACGTGGAGTATTATTTTTTCAGGGCTTTTATATTATAGTTAAGTGTGGTCAATTTTGGCACACTTTTAAACAGTGCCAAATTTTGGCACGGTTTTAAAGTGTGTCAGATTATCATTAAATCGTGATAGAATTTGGCACAGTTTTAAGTTGTGTCAGATTTTTAATATCAAGGTGTTACAAATTGTTGTTTTGGGTGTAGTGGTAGAAGGTAACCTCTCTTTTCATAACATCTCAACACTTATTATTTGAATTAGGTTTAACACATTCTTTCATTATCCATGCCTATATGACTCGATTACAATTATCTACTAGTCCACTAGCATATCCTTTATCCACAAGAATGCCAACTAGAAAAGTTCCCACCACTAATAGGGTGTGTAAACAACACACTCTACGACTCGGTAAAGGAATATTAAAGGTAGATTTATTAGAAGAGTTTGACTTACCCCTACTTTGGAAAGTAGGATTTGAAAATACGAAAGAAACCCCACTTTGACGCAAATAAGACAAAAATTTACTAAAAGAATAGTACAGAAAAACTATGGAATCAAAAACAGAGTTTGACTTAATCATAGGAATGGATTAGTTGTCACCCAACTTTTCTCATATCAACTGCTATGAAATGACAGTAACATTCGAAAGATCGCATCGAATTTTGTATTGCGTTTAAAGGGAAAATAACAACAAATTAATACTTTCTCAAATTCATGAAAAGGATTCCTCCTCTCTTCCTACTATTTTAGATATGCACGATGATGTGTTTCCAGAAGACTTTCCTGAACTAACAGAACTTGAATTTTTCATCAAATTATTACCTAACACCTCCCCTGTTTCGATACCTCCTTACCGTATGGCCCCATTGGAACTACGAGAACTCAGGACCCAACTTGAGGATTTGCTAAAGAAAGGATTCATATGACCTAGCACGTCTCTTAGGGGGAGCACATGTTCTATTTGTGAAAAAGAAGGATGGAGCATTTCGACTATGTATCGATTACCAAAAATTAAATCAAGTGACCATCAAGAACAAATATCCCTTGCCTAGGATACGGGACCTATTGAGAGTGCTGAAGGTAGTTTCAAAAATCTATTTACGATAATGATATCATCAACTCCGTGTTAAAGAAGAATACATACCGAAAACTGCCTTTCGAATTAGATACGATCATTTTGAATTTCTAGTTATGTCCTTTGGATTAACAAATACCCCTGCAGCTTTCATGGACCTGATGCATAGAGTATTTTGTCATTTCCCAGATCAATTTCTAATTATCTTCTTAGATGATATACTGATATAATCTAAGACTAGAGAGGACCATGAAGAACACTTGTGCATAATACTAGAAACCTTACGCCAACATTAACTTTATGTGAAGAAGAGAAAATGTGACTTTATTATGAAAGAGGTAAAGTTTACAGGGCACGTGATCATCGAAATAGTATACATGTAGACCCCAACAAAAACCACGACAATACTCTAATGGCCATAACCTATAAACATTGCGAAAGTACATAACTTTCTAGGATTTCTATGTTACTATCGACGCTTCGTAGAAGGATTTTCAAAAATTGCCTTACCCCTGATGAAACTAACCCTAAAGGACATCCACTTTGTGTGGACGACCTCCGACTGCGAACAAGCCTTCCTCATATAAAAAGAAAAGTTAATCACTACCCCAATCCTCACTATTTCTTCTAGTAATGTTGGTTATGAAGTACATATAAACACCTAATTACAAGGATTGGGATGTGTGTTAATGTAATAAGGAAAAGTGACCGAGTATGGATCACGATATTTAAAGATTCACTAACGTTATTATCCGATACATAACTTAGAGTTAGCAAAAGTAGTTTTTGCTTTAAAAATTTAGAGATGTTATTAGCATATAGAAGAATTTCAGGTATTCTCTGACCACAAAAGTCTCAAATGCATCTTTACTCAGAAAGAACTAAATCTTTGGCAAAGACGGTGGATAGAATTTTTGGAAGATTACAAATTTAACTTGTTATACCATCCCGAGAAGGGTATCGTATTTGTCGACGCCTTAAGTCAAAAATCAAAGGGAACTCTCCATATTATGTTCTTATTTTTAAATACCATAGGGGAATATAATTTACAAAGAGAATTATCTGAAGACCCAATTATTCTAAGGAACATCATCTCTCGTCCAACTTTGGACAAAGGGATTTTATATCATCAAGAAGGAGATGAATTCCTAAAAGTCCAAAAGCAAAAGTTACAAAATAACATTACCGAGAAAGACTGGTTATATAACCCTAAAGAGTATTAAGATTCAAAAATCTATTATGTGTCCCCCTCATATCCTCCTTACGAGAAGAAACCCATAATTCTAGATTTATGATCCATCATGAAGTACCAAATTGTATCAAAACCTCAAGTAATAATATTGGTGGCACGGCATGAAGAAAGATATCACCAATTTTGTGATTAAATGTTTATCTTACCAATAGGTGAAAATTGAACACCAACACCCCGACAGACTATTACAACCACTCCCAATTATAGAATGAAAATGGGATCACATTAAAATGGATTTTGTCAGTGGATTACCTTAGACATATCAAGGTTACAAATCAAAATGGATTATTGTCGATTGACTTACCAAATTCGCCCATTTTATGCCAATAGGATCAACATATTCTTTTCAAAAACTCAGTGAGATTTACATTCGGGAGATTGTTAGACTTCATGGAATACCCCTATCGATTGTATCTGATCGAGATCCCAGATTCATAGAAAGATTTTGACAAGCATTACAAGCATCTATGGGAACCAAACTTTATCCACACTCCCTTCCATCCTCAAACCGACAGCCAATCTGAAAGTGTAATCCAAACCCTCGAGGATATGTTACGATCTTGCACTTTGGACTTCTTAGGTATGTGGAGTGACAATCTCACTTTAATAGAATTTTCTTACAATAATAGCTATTAGACCAACATTCAAGAAACTCCTTATGAAGTTTTATATAGCAGACCTTGTCGTTCACCTTTATGCTGGAACGAATCCGGAGAGAACCATGTCCTTGGACCCAAAATTTTAGATGAAACCATAAAAAAGATACGACTCGTTCGGGAAAGATTACATTTGGCCCAAAGTTGACAAAAGAGTTATGCAAATAACAGAAGGAAAAATTTGGAATTTTGAGTGGATGGCCAGGTTTTTTTTACGAGTATCTCCACGAAATGGTATAACTCGATTTGGAAAGAAAGAAAAATTAGCCCCTCGTTATATTGTCCCTTTTAAAATCATTGAACGTATTGGACTATTAGCCTATCGTTTGGAATTACCTCCAGAACTATCCAATATACACGACATTTTCCATATTTCGCAACTGTGTAAATACATACCTAATTCCAACCACATTATCACCTGGAAAGGCATATTAGTAAAACCTAATCATGACTTTGAGGAAAACCGTATCAAAATCCTTGATAAGAAAAACAAGTTTCTTCGACATAAAATTATTCCGATAGTAAAATTCTTTCGACAACATCACGGTACGAAAGAAGGAGCATGGGAAACAAAAGAGTTTATGAGGCTACACACCCCCGCACTTTTTATAACTAATTTTAAGGAGGAATTTTTTTAGGAAGGTAGAATGTAACAACCTATCAAATATATGATAAATATCCCTTAAAGAAAAATAATTACCCTGGAAACTATTGAATCTTCTAAATTACCAAAATGCCCCTAAGAAGAACTAATGCTAGTATCTACACCCTATCCTATCATTTGAAACCAAACTTAAAACTTCATCAAAATTCATATGCTTTGCATTTACTAATTAAAACAACCCAATAAGTTTGGGCATTTATATATAACCCCCCTGAACTTTCAAAAATGGCATAATTATCCCTAAATTCATTTCATATGTTATCCAAGGACCCAAATCAACATAAAACTTATTTCCCCTTTACCCCTTGTCGATTTGGGCCAGGTGGCTGCCCTGAGGGAAATTGTACCACATGGGTTCCCATGGTACCCCTATCCTCCCACATGGTACCCTAGTTAAACTTACCCTTACCAAGGTGAACTTCCATATCTCTTTCTACCAATTTGCTCTCCTTTACTGGTCCCCTTACTTACCACTGTAAAAACATACCCAGTTACAGTAAAAATCACAAATCAAACTTTGAGCTTTTTGGTATCTCTATATTTTTACGTAGTATTTCTATTTCTTTGCATTTGGATAAGCTTCTGAGTGTTCTAGAGAAGAAATTTGAGTTTACATGTGAGTTTTAACGTAAATTTTATACTAAAAAGGTTTGAATATCAGGAACCTCTACATGTACTCTTAACTTTAAACCAATTTCAAAGTGGAAGAACTCGAGCTCTGGGTCTAAGGAACCAAGGTGCAAAGCTTAATTGAAACAAAAATGAATTTTTATGCCCTAAATCAAAGTTTGAAAATTACGGACTTGGGAATTTCATAAATCAAATTCAGAGGCTATCGCAACCAAAATCCTTGAAACCAAACATGTTCGACTGCATTTTGAGCATAAAACAAAAATATCACCATGTCGTTGCATGAATTATAGTCTCAAACTGCGAATATTAAAGTCAAACTTATGCCAATTTTATAGAAAACTAATAGCTCAAACTAGACCACCAGAATCTTTAAAATCTATATGGTTAGATTCCTCCAAAAAAAATTAAACAACTTTCATTTAGGAAATAACCCAAATGGTATTCTAAAACTATTCGAATATGGGTCAAAAGTTTTCAAACCCTAAAGTCAACAAATCAAAGGTAGGAGATGAAGTGTGTTACACGCGCGAGAGTGGAGTCAAACTGAGGCGCGTCTGGACTTTGACCCAGCGCGTCTCCAATCAGAAAATTTTATTTTTTTGCAAAAAAATTATTTTTCATTTCTGAACAAATTGTTATTACATTGCCATGTTTGGATTCCCAAAAATCAGTTTCTCTAGAAAACATGTTTTAAAGTTTAAAAATCAAACTTTTAAATTTAACTTGAACCCCTGGAAAATTTTTACTATTTCAAAACAATTCCAAATTTTGAATATAAGTCCTTTATGGTAAACACACCAAAATTGTCTCTTACCAAGAAGTCCAAATTTGAAAGGAAATTAGAGAAATAATTCATGTCCTAAAACTTTCATAAATTACATATTACATCCCAACCTTAATTTTTACACTGAAACCAAACCTATTCTCACCCCAATAGTTACTATAATTTCATTTTGCCGTGCATACACTAAACATTTATATTATCCCTATTTTCAGAATACTCAGTTCTCTCCGTGAAATAAACTAGCAGTTTTCAACAACCCGAACTTAAAACTAGGTGATTCCATTTCACTATTATTTTAGAGCTACACCTTTTGACATTCCAAAATTGAAAAAATATCCATGCAAATTTAAAGAGGAAACCTAGCCCGTTTGGGGTGGGAGAGAAGGTCTTACTTCGAGTTTTCCCTATAAAAACGGTGATGCGATTCGGGAAGAAAGGGAAGCTAGAGCCACATTATATTGGGAATTTTATAATTGCATACAAGGTGGGGAGTGTTGCATATCGTTTAGCACTTCTAGATCATCTTGACTCGGTACATAATATGTTTTACGTGTCCATGATCTGTAAATTTTTGCATGATTATTCGTCTACCTATCAGCATATTGATTTGGGCGAGATCGAGTTATAATCGGATGCATATTATAGTGAGTAGCATGTGAGTATACTTGATAGGAGGGTTCAAAGTTTTCAATCTAAGGAGATACCCTTAGTGCATGTTTAGTGAAACCACTATAAGGAGGAGGAGTTAACATGGGAATGCTAGGATTTAATGACACAACAATACCCACAATTATTTTGAGACAAGTATATTTTTTATTGTGAATTTCGAGAACATAATTTTTTTTGTTAGAGGAGAAGATTGTAATACCCCATATTTTTGGTAATTAATTAAATAATTAAATTAATTAATTTATTGAATTAAATTGAAATAGTGGATTTAGTTAAATTATATAAAACATGAATTAGATATTTAAATTGGACAAACAATTAAATTATATATTGGAAGAATGTTAATTGATAATGAACTAAAACTTTTGGACTTTGATTAATTAAATTGGGTTATATTGATAAATGGTTAAATAAAAACATGGATTTGGGCCTAAGGGTAACAAGGTCTTTTGGGGGTTACTTGGTGACCAAGTAGGTCAAGATAAGACTTGCATGGTGGAGATATGAGTTATAATCAGCTAATTATACATTATGATTTTTGGGTAAATAAAATAAAGGGAAAAAAAAAAGAAAAAAGGGGGAATCAACCAAGGGTCGCGACTGCGGCTCGGCTACGGGTGGATACTATTTGGTATTTTAAGAAGGGAAACTTGTGATCATTTTTTCGAATCACTACACCAAATCTGCCGAATTATCACGGTCATTGACCTTGACAAGTTCAACTTGTCAAGGTTAATGACCGTGACAATTCTGGGCGAGACAACTTTTTTTGTCACGGCCATGGACCGTGACAAGCTCGTTATAATTATCGCGGTCATGTCACGGTCCCTGACCGTGACAAGCCTGTGAAAGTTTATAAAAAATTATCACGGTCATTGATCGTGACAATTCTGGGCAGAATTGAAAAAAAAATTACTGGCCAGTATGTCCACTGCCACTACTCAGCAGTATATTTGTACCTGTTATAGCAACGTTGTACCTGTTTAAACATTATATATCCAAATAAACTAGAGATAATGCAAATATACATTCAAAATAGAAACAATATGCAAACGGGACAGCTTCACGTCATGCTATATTTTTGTCGTTTCAGTGTTCTTATTAATTTACTTATTTTACTAATCATGTGCTTTGATCACTTTGGAAGCTTTAATTATTCAATACCACCTTTCATATTTATTATAGTCTTCTCCAAAATTTTGGCATTCTCCACAAAGTACCTCAATTGTTCAACTCCATTGTTCGACCTCAATCCCGTAATTTCGATTGTCTTTAAGTGTGATCTCAAACAATCAGGTACATACCATTCCAACCACAATGTCCCGATTTGTTCACCCAAATAGCTAACTTGAGCTCATATGGCACCTCCTTCTAACTAATTTACCCCGGGCAATCGTGTCAAATATAATTCCCTTCATATCTGAACACTAAGAAATGCCATAATCCTATGGAGTACATTAGTTGTACTAATCGTGTCAACAAATGTACCCTGGGATATATTTGTATGTACTAATCACCTATTAAAGCTAAGAAGCATATATTAATGGATTAGTATAAACAAAACTTAGATTTATAGTATGTTTCATTTAATTATGTCTTATTTATATTCGATTTTTAAATTTCAAATTCAAATTCAATTTATAATAGAAAATTCCTCCAAAAGTAACAACTTTAAACCACTAAGAATATTATACAGAAATGAGAGAGTATTGCGCGTGCGCTCAAATAAGAAATTATATAATTAAATTCAGTTTAACCCAAACAAACCCTAAACATGCAACTAGGTGTGATTTAATCAAGAAGTAGATCATGAAGATTAATTAAACACACACAATTGAGGAAAAATCCCCCAAAGGGGCAAAACCATTTATTTTCATTATAATATTATAACTGTACAATTTCGGATTACAATGAAAATAAAAGTGCTAAGAATTACCCTCAGGTATCGGATCCTGTAGTCGGCGGTTGGAAATATCCCTTTCCAAGAGGGCTGAAATGAAGAAGAAGAAGATCGGTCTTCTCCACAAGGGTTGAATCAAACCATGAGTTTTGAAACTCATAAAAGTGCAGACTTTTATGTTTTTGAATTCAGAAAATCGTGTGAAAAGGTCTTAGAAACCAACTCCCTATAGTGGAATTAAATAAGAAGACTTGGGCCTTAAAAATCTGAACACGATCTGTTGAAGTTTATCCCAGGCGGACCGGTCCGGGTCTGAGGTGGATCGGTCCGGGTAGGCAGACCGGTTCTTTTTATTTTTAGCTTCTTCGGTTCGCTTGCAGTCCGGGGTGTACTGGATTTTCAGTAGGCGGACTGGTCCATGGTCGGATCGATTCGTTTTCTATGGGCAGACCGGTCCGGCCTGTCAGACTTTGATTCCTCTTCTTCTTTTGATATTCGAAACCGTTGATGACTGTATGAATCTTGAATTTCTTCAACGGTGTAACGGCGTACGACATAACAAATTGATAATGGACAAAAATGTCCTTACAAATCTCCCCCTATGTCTATGACGGTACATACATAAAAACAAACATCCGAATTATCAACCAACTAAAAATACCTATACAAATCTACCCTTCCATGAACCCAAAACTGGAAAGATACAATTGAATAAGACTTCAACGTTTGCTCTTCGAATCTTCAGGAATCTCAACACTTTTCTCATCAGGGTGTGCAATCCAATGATAATCCATGTAGTACCTACACACATGAGAAAAAGTAAAATACCAAGTGACGTATCGAGTTTGAAATGAGATAAACAGATATGCCAATATGCTAATTGGTGATAAACAACTCAACACTACAAAACTCCCCCTTAATGTGATAATTCTTTATCCCCCTTTTTATGATGTCCCCAAATAGACAAATGAGAGAAATAATGCAAACAAGCAATGACGGGGTGTCACAAGTAAATACACAACTATTTTTTGAATTTTTCAAAAATTTTCAAACAAAATCACACCATGAATGAACACAAAGCAACCAAGTCGATGATAGCGTTAGTGAATGGGTGTGAACATAATTCGATAGGAAGATTAATGCTAACAAACATGACATATGTGCACGATGAATATTGGATATTCCTAGCGAATGAACTCAAATGCTTCCTTTGGTGTAAAAGAATGACAATATAAGATATTGACTCAATCAAATCATCAAATCAACAAATCAAAGCTCAAAGTGATTTTCACACCAATAACGTCCAAAACGATTTTATGCTTTTTCAAGACTTTCAAGGAAGTGCAAACCCGTTTAAAGATTCTCCAATCAAACTCCCTCAGATATATATTTTGAATAGAGGTATACTAAATTCTCAAACTTTGGAGAATTGATGGTGAACCTAATGACCCATATTTGGCATGAATTGCTTTTTATTGCTTTTAAATTTTTTTGTTTTTTTTTTGTTTTTTTTTTGGGGCTCTTTTAACCTCTTTGGACCCCGGATAATAAAATTCCCCTATTTTTTAGGTCCTTTTGAACGGTGGCTTTTGCGCAAAGAAGAGATAATTACCATTCGCAGCCCCTCCCCGTTCTTAAACAAACACTCAGTCTCACCAAAACAGTTTTTACATGCATTCCAATCTTGTCAAATTTTATAGCATATTGTAAGTTGTATAGACAGAATTGAGATGAAAACACTCAAGCCATTATGTGATAGATAAGTGCAATAATCAAATATAGCCGTGCATATGTGCAATAAAGGAGATAGGAGTCAAACATGTAGGGAAATATCACTAATTACATCTCAAAGACTCCATACTATGTAAAGCACATGGATGTAGCGTCTCAAATCTCTATCAAACAGTCACATGGATAAATGGAATGAGGGTGTGACTTGGCTATCTTAAATGTTCAACCATAAAAGGTGCATAAAAAATACAAAAATCTTTTTGTTTTTTTTTCTTAAAATATTAATATACAAAAACAAAAATCTTTTTGGACTTTTTTTTTTAACTGAATAAATAAATAGTTGTTCAAAAAAACAATGATACATATAAAACAAACTAGCAATAGGAAGCATATGATATGAACATGAAAAAGCATCCTATTATAGACATGGACCAACCTCTCAGTCAACTGTGCAAATCCCCAAAGACTTCCTAAGACTCTCAAATCTAAGGGCATCTAAAGGTTTCGTGAAAATATCGGCTAACTGACGATCGGTAGGAACAAAACTCAGGGATACGACTTTCTCCTCAACAAGTTGTCGTATAAAGTGCTCGCGTATCCTGATGTGCTTGGTGCACGAATGTTGGACGGGATTGCGGGATATGTGTATCGCACTCGTGTTATCGCAGGAAATGATCATGGTGTCCTGTGAAATCCCATAATCGGCCAACATTTGCTTCATCCACAAGAGTTGTGTGCAACAACTCCCGACGGCTATGTACTCAGCCTCTGCAGTGGACAAAGAGATAGAATTTTGCTTCTTACTCAGCCAGGAGACAAGAGCAGAACCAAAATAGAAACACCCACCAGAAGTGCTCCTACAACCATCTACATCCCTGGCCCAATCAGTATCTGAGTAGGCGGACAAACGGTCATCAGTATCAAAGGAATACCAAATACCGTATGAGAGAGTCCCACTCACGTATTTAATAATACGTTTTAGAGTAAGTAAATGTGACTCTTTCGGGGATGCCTGATATCGCACACAGACTCCAACACTAAAGGCTATGTCAGGACGACTGGCAGTCAAGTAGAGAAGACTACCTATCATACTCCGATACAAGGTTTGCTCGACGTCCTTGCCTGAAGTGTCCTTACTAATCTTGGTAGTGGTACTCATAGGTGTACGTGCATGCTTAGCGGAGTCTAAACCAAATTTCTTCACTAGGTCTCTAGCATACTTGGATTGGGAGATGAACATCCCATCCTCTAGCTGACGAACCTGGAGACCAAGGAAGAATGTAAGCTCACCAACCATGCTCATCTCAAACTCACTTTTCATCTCCTCCTCAAAGTGGTGAGCATGCTGGGAGCATTTGGATCCAAAGACTATGTCGTCCACATAGACTTGGGCAACCAAAATAGCACCGTCATCTCTCCTGACGAACAACGTCATATCTACTCCCCCTCTCTTGAAGCCATGAGCTAAGAGATAGGAAGTAAGCCTCTCGTACCAAGCACGGGGTGCTTGCTTCAAACCATACAAGGCTTTCCTCAGATAGTAGATGTGCTCCGGGTGCTGAGGGTCTTCAAACACTTTTGGTTGTTCCACATAAACCTCCTCCTGTAAAATGCCATTCAGAAATGCACTCTTGATATCCATCTGATATAACTTGAAGCGCAGATGACATGTGATGGCGAGTAGTAGACGGATGGACTCAAGCCTCTTAACAGGAGCAAATGTCTCCCCAAAGTCTACACCCTCTATCTGTGTGTAGCCTTGAGCAACCAACATAGCTTTGTTTCGGATTATGGTACCATTTTCATCCATTTTATTCTTGAATATCCATCTGGTACCTATCACATTTGTCTCACTAGGTCGGGAGACAAGTTCCCAGACATTATTCTTTTTAAACTGAAGCAACTCTTCCTGCATATCAGATATTCAGTGTTCATCCTTGAGTGCTTCTTTATGATTCTTGGGCTCGACGTTGGACGTGTAGCAAAAGTGGCTAACGATGTTCTCTAGCTGAGCACGAGTCTTGACCCCAAAAGAGGGATCACCAACAATGGCAGAGGGGTCATGACTCTTGCGAACCCAAGCAGGTGTGTCCCCTAGCACGTGAGTAGGGTTCACCGAGCGTGAGAGGGGGACAAGTGAATCACTGTCAGAAAAGTCCTCATCCTCACACTGAAGGTTAGGATCAATAACCTTCGGCGGTTCGTCATCTTGCACTGTGACGTTTATTGATTCTATAACCTTAGAGCTCTTCAGGTTAAAAACCCGGTATGCTCGACTAGTCGATGACTATCCTAGCAATATTCCCTCGTCACTCCGGGAGTCAAACTTTCCTAATTGCTCTCTATCCGGCAGGATGTAGCATTTACTCCCAAAGACACGAAAATATGCAAGGTTGGGCTTCTTGCCAGTCCATAACTTATAAGGTGTCTGAAGTGTGTGTGGACGCAGATAAACCCTATTCATCGTGTGGCATGCAGTGGACGCTGCCTCTGCCCAAAATCTCCTAGAAACTTTACGACCTAGAAGCATAGATCTAGCCATTTCCTGGATCGTTCTATTCTTTCTCTCAATAATCCCATTTTGCTAAGGAGTCTTCACAGCAGAAAACTCATATTTGATCCCAAGGCTATCACAATACAAATCTACCTTTGCTTCCTTAAATTCAGTGCCGTTGTCACTACGTATTCTGTTAATAGTGACTCCGTGTTGATTTTGTAGGACACGACACTTAATTGTTAAAAACTTTACAGCATCAGATTTCTCTCTAAAAAAACCTACAATGGAGTACCTGGAGAAATCATCTACCATCACTAGGATATACCTCTTACCACCTAGACTCTCAGTACGAGTGGGACCCATAAGGTCCATGTGTATAAGCTCAAGAACACGAGAGGTGGTAATGGAATGCAACTTCCTATGGGGACTACGAATTTGTTTTCCCATCTGACAGGGTCCACAAATCGTCAAAGTTGGCCTTCTAAGAGATGGTAAGCCACGTACTAGGTCCTTTCTAGCTAAGCGAGTGAGATCTCTAATATTTATGTGACCTGGACGTTGGTGCCACAGATCCATAGGAGTGATCGTGGCGTTGTTGCAGACAAGTGAGGATGTGGGCTCAGCCCCATAGCAATTATCCTTTGTCCTCACCCCTTTCACTAATAGTTTACCGGCTTGATTATAGACTTTACAAGTGTCCCGGTCAAATTTTACTGCAAAGTCATCGTCGCACAGCTGGCTAATGCTGAGAAGGTTTGCTTTCAAACCTTTGACGTACAAAACATTTTCTAGCTTAGGAAAACCAGGTAACTCGATAGTACCTCATCCTATAATGCTAGACTTGCTCCCATCTCCAAAGGTGACTCTGTCGTCCTGATAATCCTCAAGAGATGTAAAAAATGAGGCATCACCTGTCATATGTCTGGAGCACCCACTGTCAAAATACCACTATGAGGTATTATGTGCTTTGAGAGCAACATGAACAACAAAAGCCTTTTTATCTTTCTTAGGTACCCAAGAGGTGGTGACCTTTTGTTTGCCTTTGTTGTTATTGGTTTTAGCTGAAATGTGAGAAGCATTCACTAACGGTAAAGACATCCGTCGGAATTCTTCCATCAAACTCTGAGATGTGGCAGCTAAGAACTCAACTCGCTCTCTTAGACTAAAAAACTCATCAGTATGACGTGGTGGATCAGTAGTACATCGTGTTCGACCCATACTATAGAAAAACTCCTTGAGGTGGCCTTTTCTTTTGCAATAAGTACAGAAGAACACAGTCAAAGGCGGACCTTGGTTTGCTTTTCTTGGTCGAACTTTCCTTCGAGGTTTTTGACGATGACCATAAGGAGTAGTAGTAAACTCAGGAACTGGTCCAGGTGCAATTTGAGAGGTGGAGCCACCATCATACCCAATTCCCTGCCTATCACCAAAACCTAAAGCGGGGCCGAGAAGCATCTTTCCCATTTTCCCTGATCTGTCCTCAATTTGTACCTTGACTTCCCGTGCTTTCTCAAGATCATGAGTCATCTGGGCAACAAAGGCTTCAAGTTTCTTTCGAGTCTCCACGGAGGAATGGAGCTCACTCGTAAGACTAGCCACTTGTTTAGTTAAGTCCCCTCTCTCTTTCTCAAAAACACTCTCTCTCTCTCTAAACAAACTCTCTCTCTCGACACAGTCAGATTCTCTCTCTCTCAGGGCAGTGAAGGTGGAGGACTCTCTCTCTCTCGCCTTTCTTAAATCTTCCTCTAAGCCGGTGATCTTAAGAACGAGCGCTTTGTTATGTTTTTTAGTTTTAAAAGACTCAGAATATAACTCAACGTAGGCGCATTGAATATCACTCTCGCTCTCACTTGAGTCATCCTCCCCCTCACTCACATCGATCTCACTATCGAGGTGTCCCTGTGAAGCATCATCCTCATCGTCGTGAAGAGAACTAGGAGTGCTCACTTGACTAGCCATGAATGCGGTGAAGTTACACTCATGCGGTGACTCATCTCCTGAATCCACCGTCTCGACATCACTAGCGTCGCTAAGAGTAGCATTAAGGACAACTTTCCCTTTCTCTCTATTCAGACGAGTGGCACACTCAAAGGCTCTATGACCCCTACCATCGCACTCAAAGCATCTCTCACTTTCTTTCTTAGGAGGATTTTTGGAATCTTTTTCATTTTTCTTTTCAAACTTATTTTTCTCAAATTTCTTTTTATCTTTAAAATTGCCATTTTTCATAAATTTGAGAATCCTCTTGATTTTTTTTGCAAAAAGAGCCAAATCATCAAAGTCAAAATCGCACTTAGAAACTGACGTGTAAGTCTCTATCTTTCTAGATGGCTCTTCCCTCTTTTTAGTCGACCCCTTACTCTTTTTCTCTTTGGCATTAAGTGCAATTCCCATATCTTTAGACCTAGCAGTTTTAGGGAACATATCAATTTCATAAGTTTGCAAATCTCCTACAAGTTCTTCCAATTTTAGCGTATTTAAATTACCCATAGAATTTAGCACAGTGACTTTAGGGATAAAATGCTTAGGCAAAGAACGAAGAATCTTTTTAACAACTCTAGCATTAGGAATATGTTCACCAATATTAAAGCTAGTATTCACAATGTCAGAAAGTCTAGCATAAAATTCATCAAAGCATTCAGATTCATGCATGGTGATGGTTTCAAATTGAGTTGTTAAATTTTGCAATTTAGACTCTTTTACAGCATTGGTTCCTTCATGGGTAAGTTGTAAGACATCACATGCCTCCTTTGACGTGGTGCACGTCATGATACGTCGGAACTCATCGGGAGTGATGGAACCGAAAATAGCACTCAAACCTTTAGAGTTAAAAGAAGACCATCTAAATTCATCTTCAGTCCAAGAGGTGACATGTTTTAAATTATTCACGTTTTCCACAGTGACGGAGGGAGGTGTCCACCCTCTTTCAACTAAAATCCAAACCCTTTCATCTATGGCTTTTAAAGTCGACCTCATTCGAGCTTTCCAATAAGCATAATTTGTCCCGTCAAAAATAGGTAATTTATTATATGATTTCTCCATTTGAACACGCACTTTTTCAAAAATCAATTTTTTTAGAAAAATGATATCTAAGAAAAGATTTTGCGGAAAATAGGAATACGCGATAGATTAGCGTAACTTACTCTGATACCAATTTGAGAGAGTATTGCGCGTGCGCTCAAATAAGAAATTATATAATTAAATTCAGTTTAACCCAAACAAACCCTAAACATGCAACTAGGTGTGATTTAATCAAGAAGTAGATCATGAAGATTAATCAAACACACACAATTGAGGAAAAATACCCCAAAGGGGAAAAACCATTTATTTTCATTATAATATTGTAACTGTACAATTTTGGATTACAATGAAAATACAAGTGACTAAGAATTACCCTCAGGTATCGGATCCTGTAGTCGGCGGCTGGAAATATCCCTTTTCAGGAGGGCTGAAATGAAGAAGAAGAACGGTCTTCTCCATAAGGGTTGAACAACAACTGTTTGTGTTCTTGGGTACCAAAAGTGATTCACAAATGTATGAGCAGTTGTGTGAATCAAACCATGAGTTTTGAAACTCATAAAAGTGCAGACTTTTATGTTTTTGAATTCTGAAAATCGTGTGAATAAGTCTTAGAAACCAACTTCCCGTAGTGGAATTAAATAAGAAGACTTGGGCCTTAAAATCTGAACACGATCTGTTGAAGTTTAGGGTCTGAGACGGATCGGTCCGGGTAGGCGGACCGATTCTTTTTATTTTTGGCTTCTTCGGTTTGCTTGCGGTCCGGGGTGTACTGGCTTTTCAGCAGGCGGACCGGTCCGTGGTCGGATCGGTTCGTTTTCTCTGGGTGGACCGGTCCGGCTTGTCAGACTTTAATTCCTCTTCTTCTTTTGATATTCGGATCCGTTGATGACTGTATGAATCTTGAATTTCTTCAACGGTGTAACGGCCTACGACATAACAAATTGATAATGGACAAAAATGTCCTTACAAGAAATTATGCAGTCCCAAACTATCCAAACGGGACAATTCGAGGGATCTCATTACAGGGGTAATGACTCTCGAACGGGTCTAATGGCTATTGAATGCGTACGCCTAAGAACTAGAAGGCTAGTATCTATGCGCACTATATGTAATTTCAAGTATATTTCATTTAATTATCATATTATATATATATATTGTTCTATATACAAAGTAATTTTCAAAAAAAAGTTGAAAAATCCCGCCCCCATATGGACAATAATCCAATGGTCATGCCACTTTTAAAATTAACCAACCCAACATCGATCCAATATTATCCAACAACAAATGTGTATCCCGTACTCCTTCTAATTCATCTACTCAATTAAGTATTTTCATCAATTAAACTAACAATTAAAGTATGCAATTATTAATTTACTAATTTACAATGAGGGGCAATCCTACTTTCATAATTAATCATATATTAATTTACTAATTTACAATGAGGGGCAATCATATATTAATTTACTAAAAAAATTAATAATCAATCAATTCGTTTACAAGGGACACTACGCACAAACACGCACATATACACACACGTGCACATACACACACACGCAGCCCCCCACCCCTACCCCACCCCTCCATCCCTGCCCTCTCCCCCCCACCCTGCCCCAACCCCTTCCCCCACCACACACAAAAAAAAAAACCACCCCCTCCCCACACACCCCACCACACACAAACCCTGCCCCACCCCATTCCCCCACCACACACACACACACACACACTGCCCCACCACCACACACACACACACAGACCCACCCCCTCCCCTCCCCCCCCCCACACACACGCATATATATACACACACACACACATATATATAAATGGAAGAGAGAGAGAGAAACTAACTTGAAAGTAGAGAGAGAGAGGGAGAGCAGCGTAGAGAGAGAGAGAGAGAAAAAAGGAGGGAAGAAATCGGTGGGGAAAAAAAAGGAGGGGCAAGGATTTTTTACTGCGAAATTTGTCACGGACTTGTCACGGTCAATCATTGTGACAATTCTTTGTCACGTACTTGTCGCGGTCAATCACCGTGACAAAAAAACGCTTATTTTTTTTATCACGGTCATTGACCGTGACAAAGCTAGCCGTTGGGAGGGTGCCAATTTACCCATTTTGATGTAGTGATTGTTTGGACCCGCAACTCTTCACTCTCAAACCATAATCTCCCCACACTCTTTACAGACAAACCCTAAGCCTTTAAGAGGCTAAATCTCTATTAAAATACAAGAATTAAACTAAAGAAAGAAAGCAAATTTAAGAAAGCAAGAAAAAGGGAAAAATACAGAGAAGATTTCAAACATCATTCAAGCAAGAATCATCATCAACTCTACAAATCTTAAAAATTGTTTTAGGTCAAGATAAAATCTACTCTTCCTCTGTCACATATATAAGTAATAATATACGCCTGAACTTTGAAAAAAATGTTACAATACATTAGAGATAATTAGGTTGCAGGTATTTTAATGGTTTAGGACTGAATTTTATAAAAGAATGAATTTGGCCATGTTAATTACTTGTCAACGTATTAAATTTTCAATGTTAATTCTTATAATTAAATATATAGTTAAAATGTAAATTAAACCTATGATGGGAATTCTATGTAAATTGAAACAATAGCATGTTTAATTTTTCACACGTTTTCATTGGATTATACTCACATGGAAAATGATGTTAAAACCATAATTCATCTCATATTTTCTATTTAACCATGATTAGAGCTACACTTTCATATGTCTTGAATTATTCTAACGATAATTTTGTATAGAAAGGAATTAAGATATTGAAATCAAATTCATGATCATGTTTTAATGGTAGTTATTTTATTAAAGTGAAGTTTGGGTTATTAATCCATTTATGTTATTATGGGAAAATTGTGTATATAGCTTCCATATGTTGTTTATCCTTCCAATGAAATAATAGCACTCAAAATGCTAAATTGTAATGTTGAATGTATGGACTTTGTTTTCGCAAACATTATTCGACGCAATGTTCCCCATTTGAGTATATTGAAATATTATAAGATTAAAACTACGAATTTAGCATATGCAACCATATTAGAATAAAATGCATAATCCTCCTAAAAATATTAATTATCCCATTAGGCTAATACGATAAAGAGGGTCTGGAATGAATAATTATGGTTTAAGCATGTCTCCATATCGAGTTATGATTTTATGATTGTTTCGATATTATTATGGATGAGGGTGGAATCGTTGTATATGTTTTTAGGAAGTTCCCTATAAAAAAAAGTTGGACATTTGTAATAGTGACCTCGACAGTTAGTTGAATGCTAGTTGCGGTTGATTTTAGTACATACTCAATAAAATGACAAACATTTTCACTATTGACCTCGGTAGTTAGTTGATGGCTAGTTACGGATAATTTATTATGTGCCTAATAAAAGCGACAGACTTACATGCTACTGATCCCATAGTTATTTTGGGGCTAGTCACATGTTATTCGGTGTATTAGTGACCCTATTAGTTTGTGTTTATGATTTGGTGTACTAGTGACTTCATAGTTAGTTGGGGGCTAGTTCTTGTTTATTTATGACATCATTATGATGGGTTATTTAGTATGCTAGTGTTATCTTAATTAATAGGAACTAATGGGTTTTGAAAGACTTTATAAAGATTCATAATGAAAATATCACCAATAATGGTCTGGCAAGTTATTGTACAATTAATGTAAAACCGTAAATTTATTATTTATATGTATGAAGTGAGCTTTATATTTGGGTTTCATAGCTTTTTATCTTGTTGTGGGTCTGACTCGTCGCATTGTTTCTAGGTGATCCAACAACATTTTAGACTTAACTTCCTCTCTCATGAGAACCGAGTCACCATCTCAGTCACCATCAGTCAGAAATGTAAGTGTTGGACTATGTCTTTTATTTTATGTTTTTGATTGATTTAGGGTTCATCTTTTACGTAATTATGCATTGTACTCAGTTTATGTTTATGTTGAAGATTTTAGATTCTTCTATTTTGGCATGTATTCAGTCGATATTGTTTCGTATTATTATTGTCAAACCTTATAATTTAATATTTTATAGTTGGTGATGATTATTGATTATATTATACCTTACTTTATATTGAGGATATTCACGTAACACTCTATTTTGTTTATCTTTATCCATTGTTCCATTTCATGCTAAGGATGGTATTATAATTGATTTAACAACTAGTATAATTTTATAACCAGACTTAATTGACCCTAATATTAAAATATATGGGGTGTCACAGTTAATAGCTCGAGTACCAATTTTAGACAAATTAAAGATTATAGGCTAAATTAAAATCTAGCCAAATGTTCAAGGATCATTTGTGTAATTAACTATTTTTCAAGGGTAGTAATATTAACATTTACATTGCTTATAAATTATCTTCTTTTAAAATTTTTTACAAATAAACTCACAGTCTCAAATTAACTATTAAATTTTTCTTATAAATATATAACATGTGTTTTTGTGTACATTTATAATATAAAGGTTGTACCCAGTGTACAAGGCTCTCACTTAACTGCGTGGTCTTGAAGAGACGAATGTCGGCTGACCTTAACCCCATATATGTAGAGGCTGCTCCCATTTATCTACATTTATAATGTAGATTAAAAATGTTTCATTGTCTCCATATGGTATTATTTAATGTTTAGTTGAAGTTTTTTTAAAAGGACCCTCGCCATTTAAAAAATTGACACACCTTTTCCATACTCTCTATATTGACAATTGGTCGTATCTCTTATTTTCCTCATCCTCCTTTGATAGCTTCGCCAAGCTCGATGAGCTCTATTAATCACATCATCATCAACTCTTGCTTGTGAAATATTAGCATAAATATGCTATTTGATGACGGGTTACAAATTAATTGTATTTTTCAATAATTTTGTTGCTTTGTATATGTTTTAATTAGGTCGATTGGATGTTTGATATACATTCTTTATTTATCAATTAATGTCACTCTTCTTTCATGTCAACATCACTTTTTTTCAATCTTCCTTCATTGTTTAAAACCACTTACAGTAACCTTTCCAATTAATACTACGACGACCTCTTGTAATACTCCATGTCCAACTGAAATTTGGCGAACTTCGACGAGAACCATCACTACTAGAAAAATGATAATTAAGGACGCCAGTATTATGGACAACTTTTAAGTTGTCCTTTTAAAAAATGTATAAGGGATAGCATAATATAGCTCCCCTTTTAGATTTACTATAAAGGACAACTACTTTTTTAAACGTCCTTTATAATAATTTTAGGGACATCAAATATTTATTGTCCTTTATAAGATGTCTAAAAGGACAGCAAATAGTTGTCCTTTAAAAATTTTGGTTCCTCTTTTTTCCCCTCCATTTCGTGTTTTATTTTTTCATTCCCTCTTCGACCAAATAACTTAATCTAGCTCTATACCCAAATCTTACTCACCCGCTTCTCCCTCATCTCTCACCCGATCAACGCCAAACCCCATACCCTATACCCTATACCCAAAATGTAAAATAATACAGTGTGTGATTTGGATCAAAGCCAAACCCCATAATGTAATAAATAGTGAAACATCTGCTCTCTCTCTCTCATGAAACCGTCAGACTGTGAAACCTCAGCTCTCTCTCATTTACGTTAGCCTTCTCTCTATGTGAAATCGTCGGACAACTCTCTCTCTCTCTCTCTCTCTCTCTCTCTCTCTCGTGAAACTCATGAAAAAATCGGATTCTCTTCCCCTCTGGCCTGGAAAAAGTCGTGAAAAACTAGTGAAGAATAAAGGTATACTCTCACCCTCTGATTTTACGATCTAGTTATAACGACATATTTCTCATATCCGTTATCTTACATTTTTGTATATCGTACGTCGCTACATTTGGCACGTCTCTACACAATCTCACACGACGGCCTCGATCTGAATTCCAAGGATCAAGCATTCAACATCTCCATCATGTCCCACATCTGCCTCAATGACGTCACTTTCCACGATTTCAGTGACTTAATTCAAGTGGTACGCAAGAGAAGTCAAAACAGTGAAATAAGGCAAGATATGGAAGTTCAAGTGCATTCTGGTAATTTTATAGACACTATCCAGAATACTAGTCAACTGTAAAGTTGAAGAGCTCGTCGCAACGAAGATACTAGAAGAAACGGCACCTCAATCAGCGCTACGGTGAAGAAGTTATGTCCCTTTGAAAATGGAGAAAATTCCAAGGAAAACTCTTGGAAAAATGCGAAGTGTTTAAAACCCCACATTCCAGCGAATTTCTGCAAACTGAAGAATCGGTTCGGGGGGCAAACCGGTTCGCGGTACACCCGAACCGATTCGGGGTACCTGTACGCTGGCAGAGTTTTAAAATCATGAAACTCTTTATTGGTTTCCCTATAAAAGCCAACTTCGGGGGAGTTTTTTTGCAAGACTTTGAGAGACGATTTTGAGAGTCCAAATACATCTAGTATTCATATTTTTAAGTCCCAAGACTCATGTTTTGATTCACACAACTTTGCCAAACCTTTGTGAATCATTTTGTAACCCAAGAACATAACCTTGTGTTTGTTCAACCTTTGTGGTGAAGCCGTTTTCCTTCTTCATTGTTGCTCACCTGGAGTTCCCGAGGGAGATTCCAGCCGCCGACTATAGAACCGATGCCTGCAGGTATTTCTGTGTCACACTGTATTTTAACAATAATCTGTGTAACCGTTCCTTACAATATTATAGTGAAAATAAAAAGTTTTGCCCCTTTGGGGGATTTTTCCTCACATGTGTGTGTTTGAATGTTCTTGCATGATTTCATCCTATTCAATCACACCTAGATGCATGTTTAGGACTGAATTGATAAAAACTGAGTTTAATTAAATAATCTCTCTATTTGAACGCACGCGCACTCTTTCAAATTGGTATCAGAGCCAATTACACAACTTTACCGTGTAATTTTTTGCAAATTTTTTCTAAGATATCAATTTTCTGAAAAATTGATTTTTGAAAAAGAGCGTGTTCATAATGGAGAAGTTACATAATAAAATGCGAGTTTTTGACAAGACAAACTATGCATACTGGAAAGCCCGCATGAAATCTGCATTAAAAGCCATTGATCAACGTGTCTGGATTTTGGTTGAAAGAGGGTGGACACCTCCCTCCGTCACTGTTAATAACGTGACTAGTTTAAAATCGAACACTATATGGACTGAAAGAAGAATTTAAATGGTTATCTTTTAATTCTAAGGGTTTGAGTGCTATTTCTGGATCTGTCACACCTGATGAGTTCAAACGCATAATGACGTGCACTACGTCAAAAGAGGCATGGGATGTTTTGCAACTTACCCATGAAGGAACTAATGATGTGAAAGAGTCTAAACTGCAAAATTTAACAACTCAATTTGAAACAATCACCATGCTTGAGTCTGAATGTTTTGATGAGTTTTATGTTATACTGTCTGATATTGTTAACACTAGCTTTAATTTTGGTGAACACATTCCTAATGATAGAGTTGTTAAAAAGATTCTAAGATCACTGCCTAAGCGTTTTATCCCTAAAGTCACTGTGCTAAATTATATGGGTAATTTAAATACGCTTAAATTGGAGGAACTTGTAGAAGATTTGCAAACTTATGAGATTGATATGTTTCCTAAATTTGTCAAGCCTAAAGATAAGGGAATTGCACTTAATGCCCAGGAGAGAAAAAGTGAGGTGTCGGCAAGAAAGAGGGAATCATCTAGAAAAAGAGAGATAGATACGTCAAATTCTGAGTGTGACTTTGATTTAGATGATTTGGCCCTGTTTGCTAAAAATTTCAAGAAAATTCTCAAATTCAAGAAAAATGGTAATTTCAAAGATAAAAAGAAGTTTGAGAAAAATAAGTTTGAAAAGAAAAATTAAAAAGATTTTAAAGACCCTCCTAAGAAAGAGAGTGAGAGATGCTTTGAGTGCGACGGTAGGGATCATAGACTTTTAAGTGTGATACTAGGCTGAAAAGAGAAAAGGGCAAAGTTGTCCTTATTGCTACCCTTAGTGAAGATAATGAGGTCGAGTCGGTGGACTCTAGAGACGAGTCATCACATGAGTGTAACTTCACCGCAGTCATGGCTACTCATGTGAGCACTTCTAATACTCCTCACGATGATGAGGATTCTACTTCACAAGGACACCTCGATAGTGAGAGCGATGTGAGTGAGGGGGGAGGATGATGCAAGTGAGAGCGAGAGTAATCTTCAACGCGCCTACGCCGAGTTATATAATGAGTTATTTAAAACTAAAAAGTGTTAGTTCTTAGGATCACCGCTCTAGAGGAAGATTTAGAAAAATCGAGAGAGAGAGAGAGTCCTTCACCTGCACCACTTTGAGAGAGAGAGAGTATGCCTGTGTTGAGAAAGAGAGTTTGTTTAGAGAGAGAGAGAAACTGTTTGTAGAGAGAGAGAGTTATTTTGAGAAAGAGAAAGGGGACTTGACTAAACAAGTGGCTAGTCTTACGAGTGAGCTCCATTCCTCCGTAGAGACTTAGAAGAAACTTGAAGCCCTTATTGCCCAGCTTACTCATGATCTTGAGAGAGCACAGGAAATCAAGGCTCAAATCGAGTATAGATCAGGAAAGATGGGAAAGATGCTCCTCGGACCCGCTTTAGGTTTTGGTGATAGGCAGGGAATAGGTTATGATGGTGCCTCCACGTCCCAAATTGCACCTGTACTAGTTTCTGAGTTTACTACGACTCCATATGGCCATCATCAAAAACCACGAAGGAGAGTTCGACCAAGAAAAGCAAACCCATGGTTGCCTAAGACTGCGTTCTTCTGTACGTACTGCAAAAGAAAAGGCCACCTCAGGAAGTTTTGCTATAGTTTGGATCGGACACGATGTACTATTGCTCCACCACATCATACTGATGATTTTTCTAGTCTGAGAGAGCCTGTTGAGTTTTTAGCTGCCACATCACAGAGTTTGATGGAGGAATTCCGACGGATGTCTTTACCGTATGTGAATGCTTCTCGCATCCCGGCTAAAACCAATAACAACATGGGTAAACAAAAGGTTACCACTTCTTGGGTGCCTAAGAAAGATAAAAAGGCTCTTGTTGTTCATGTCGCTCTCAAAGCACATAATACCTCATAGTGGTATTTTGATAGTGGGTGCTCCAGACATATGACAGGTGATGAATCATTTTTTACCTACCTTGAGGATTATAAGGATGGTAGAGTCACTTTTGGATATGGGAGAAAGTCTAGCATTGTAGGACGAGGTACAGTAGTGTTACCAGGATTCCTAAGCTAGAGAATGTTTTGTACGTCAAAGGTTTGAAAGTAAACCTTCTTAGCATTAGGCAGTTGTGCGACGCTAACTTTACCGTAAAGTTTGACCGGGATGCGTGTAATGTCTATAATCAAGCCAGTAAACTTTTAGTGTGAGGGGTGAGGATAGAGGATAATTGTTATGGGACTGATCCCATGTCCTCACTTATCTGCAACAGCGCCACGATCACTCCTATGGATCTGTGGCACCAACGTCTAGGTCACGTGAACGTTAGAGATTTGACTCGCTTAGCTAAAAAGGACCTAGTACGTTGCTTACCATCACTTAGAAAGCTGACTTCCATGGTTTGTGGACCCTGTTAGTTGGGAAAGCAAATTCGTAGCCCCCATAGGAAGTTTCATTCCATTACCACCTCCCGTGTACTTGAGTTGATTCACATGGATCTTATGGGTCCTACTCGTACTGAGACTCTAGGTGATAAGAGGTATATCCTCGTGATGGTGGATGACTTCTCCAGATATTCGATTGTAGGTTTTCTGAGAGAGAAATCGATGATGTAGAGTTTTTAACGACCAAGTGCCGTGTCCTGCAAAACCAACACGGAGTCACTATTAACAGGATACGTAGTGACAACGACACTGAATTCAAGAAAACAAAGGTAGATCTTTACTGTGATAGCCTTGGGATCAAACATGAGTTTTCTGCTCTGAAGACTCCTCGGCAAAATGGGATTGTTGATAGAAAGAATAGGACGATCCAGGAAATGGCTAGGTCTATGCTTTTAGGTCGTAATATTTGCAGGAAATTTTGGGCAGAGGCAGTGTCTATTGCATGCCACACGGTGAATAGGGTTTATCTGCGTCCACACACAGTTAAGACGCCTTATGAATTGAGGACTGGCAAGAAACTTAATCTTGCTTATTTCCGTGTTTTGGGAGTAAATGCTACATCCTACGGGGTAGAGAGCAATTAGGAAAGTTTGACTTTCGGAGCGATGAGGGAATATTGCTAGAGCGTACTGGGTTTTTAACCTGAAGAGATCTAAGGTTATGGAGTCAATAAACGTCACTGTGCCAGATGACGAACCTCCGACGGTTATTGATCCTAACCTTCAGTGTGAGGATGAGGACTTGTCTGACAGTGATTTACTTGTCCCTCACCCACACTCTTTGGACCCTACTCCTGTCTTAGGGGACACACCAGCTTGGGTTCGCAAGATTCATGACCCGACCTCCATTGTAGGTGATCCCACTCTTGGGGTCAAGACTCGTGCTCAGCTAGAGAACGTCGTTAGCCACTTTTGCTAAACGTACAAAGTCGAGCCCAAGAATTATAAAGAATCACTCAAGGATGAACACTGGATATCTGCCATGTAGGATGAGTTGCTTCAGTTTAAAAAGAACAATGTCTGGGAACTTGTCCCCCAACCTAGTGAGATTAATGTGATAGGTATAAGGTGGATTTTCAAGAATAAAACGGATGAAAATGGTACCATAATCAGAAACAAGGCTAGGTTGGTTGCTCAAGGCTACATTCAGATAGAGGGTGTAGACTTTGGGGAGACATTTGCTCCTGTTGTGAGGCTTGAGTCCGTCCGCTTACTACTCGCCATCGCATGTCATCTGCGCTTCAAGTTATATCATATGGATGTCAAGAGTGCCTTTCTAAATGGCATTCTACAGGAGGAGGTTTATGTGGAACAACCAAAAGGGATTGAGGACCCTAAGCACCCAGAGCACGTTTATTATCTGAGGAAAGCCTTGTATGGTTTGAAGCAAGCACCCCGTACTTGGTACGAAAGGATTACTTCCTATCTCTTAGACCATGGCTTCAAGAGAGGGGCAGTTAATATGACGTTGTTCGTCAGGAGGGATGACGGTGCTATTTTGGTTTCCCAAGTCTATGTGGATGACATAGTCTTTGGATCCACATGCTCCCAGCATGCTCACCACTTTGAGGAGGAGATGAAAAGTGAGTTTGAGATGAGCATGGTAGGTGATCTTACTTTCTTCCTTGGTCTCCAAGTTCGTCAGCTAGAGGATGGGATGTTCATCTCCTAATCTAAGTATGCTAGAGACCTAGTGAAGAAATTTAGTTTAGACTCCGCTAAGCATGCACATACACCTATGAGTACTTATATTAATCTTAGTAAGGACACTTCAGGCAAAGACGTATAGCAAACCTTGTATCGGAGTATGATAGGTAGTCTTCTCTACTTGACTGCCAGTCGCCCCGATATAGCCTTTAATGTTGGAGTCTGTGCACGATATCAGGCGTCCCCGAAAGAGTCACACTTACTCGCTCTAAAATGTTTTATCAAATACGTGAGTGGGACTCACTCATATGGTATTTGGTATTCCTTTGATACCAATGACTGATTGTCTGCCTATTCGAATGCCGATTGGGCCGGGGATGAAGATGGTTGTAGGAGCACTTCTGGTGGGTGTTTCTATTTTGGTTCTGCTCTTGTCTCCTAGTTGAGCAAGAAGCAAAACTCCATCTCTTTATCCACTGTAGAGTCTGAGTACATCGTCGTCGGGAGTTCTTGCACGCAACTCTTATGGATGAAGCAGATGCTGGAGGATTATGGAATTTCACAGGACACCATGACCATTTCCTATGATAACACGAGCGCGATTTATATATCCCGTAATCCAGTCCAGCATTCACGCACAAAGCACATCAGGATACGCAAGCACTTTATACGTCACTTAGTTGAGGAGAAAGTCGTATCCCTGAGTTTCGTTCCAACCGACCGTCGGTTAGTCGATATTTTCACAAAACCTTTAGATGTCCTTAGATTTGAGAGTCTTAGGAAGTCTTTGGGGATTTTCATGGTTGACTGAGGGGTTGGTCCGTGTCTAGGATAGGATGCTTATTCATGTTCATATCATATGCTTCCTATTACAAGTTTGTATCATGTGTATTATTACTTTTGCTTTGTTTATATGTTTTTTTTTTGAAAAATCCAAAAAGATTTTCTTTTAGAAATTTTTTTGAAAAACTCAAAAAGATTTTATTTTGATAAAATTTTGAAAACTCCAAAAAGATTTAAGATAGTCGGGTCACAAGTTTGCACCTTTTATGGATGAGCATTTAAGATAGTCGGGTCACAAATTTCATTCCATTTATCCACGTGACTGTTTGATAGTGATTTGATACACTACATCATTGCATCCCTATGCTTTACACTGTTTGGAGACTTTGAGATGTGATTAGTGATATCTTTTTACATGTTTGACTCCTATCTCTGAGAAGAGTGCGCTTGCGTTCAAATAAGGAAGTTATTTAATGAAACTCAATTTTTATCAATTAAGTCCTAAACATGCATCTAGGCGTGATTGATGATGATAAAATCACTCAAGAACAATCAAACACACACAAATGAGGAAAAATCCCCCAAAGGGTAAAAACTTTTTATTTTCACTATAATTTTGTAAGAGAACGGCTTACACGGATTATAATGAAAATATGTGACACAGAAATACCCTCGGGTGTCGGTTCTGATGTCGTCGACTGGAACTATCCCTTTCCAGTAGGGTAGCAATGAAGAAGAGAACGGCCTCCTCACAAATTACTCCAGATGAGTAAAAGATCCTTTTGAAGGTTTAAAGATTCACACACGTATATGGGAATGCTTTTGTGAATCAAAAAGAGCTTTAGAAAACCTTAAAAAGGTGAAGTCTTATTCTGGACTTTTTCGCAGAATTTTGAGATTGCAGAAAGACTTGAAATTCGTGTAGAAGGAGAACAGATATTTATTCAAAAATCGAGGCGGTGGCTCGTTCGAACGAGATATCCATGTCGCTCGAACGAAGGACAGATGTCGTTGGAACGAGATTGCGCGACATGCCTATCTCGCGCGAACGACATTCAAAGTCGTTCGAGCGAGCTCGTCGTTCAAGGCACTTCGCTTCTATACTTAGAAAAATTTTTGCTTTTGATAAAAAATTAATCCAGACTTCAAAAATAATTTTCGAAAAATTTTCCAAATATTTATGCAAATATTAAAGCTCCAATAAACCATTTTACCGATAACGTGTAGTGGAGTAGTGGGGATGAGCTGAGCAGCACGTCGCATGTAGCATGATGCACGTGAAGATAACGGATGCATTGAATTCGGATAAAGTCCATCGAGGTTGATCGTGTTGACGTGCCAAATGTAGCGGTATCAGACACACAAACTGTGATCTAGGAGAAAACAGAGAATTCCTAGATTCTACCCCAGACATTTACGAAATTATGTCCTTACAATCTCCTTTATTGCACACATGCACGGCTATATTTGATTATTGTACTTGTCTATCTTATATTGGCTTGAGTGTTTCCATCTCAATTCTGTCTATACAACGAACAATATGCGATAAAACTTGACAAGATTGGAATGCATGTAAAAAAATCGTTTCGTGAGACTGTGTGTTTATTTGAAAACGGGAAGGGCTGCGAAAGGTTCATTTAGCCTTTGCGAATACTAAGCCACCGTTAAATTGGATCTAAAAAATGGAGGAATTTTATTATCCGGGGTCCAAAGAGGTTAAAAGAGCCCGAAAAATTTAAAGGCAATAAAAAGCAATACATGCCAAATATGGGCCATTTAGGATTCACCATCAATTCTCTAAAGTTTGAGAATTTAGATTACCTCTATTCAAAATATAAATCTGGGGGAGTTTGGTTGGAGAATTTAAATGGGTTTGTACTTCCTTGAAAGTCCTGAAAAAGCATTACATCGTTTTGGACGTTATTTGTGTGGAAATCACTTTAAGCTTTGATTTATTGATTTGATTGAGTCAATGTCTCATATTTCCATTTTTTTACACCTAAGGAAGATTTTGAGTTCATTCGTTAGGAGTATCCGATATTCATCGTGCACATATGTCATGTTTGTATGCATTGATTTTCCTATCGAATTTTATCACACCCATTCATTTACGCTATCATCGACTTGGTTGTTTTGGTGTTCGTTCATGGTGTGATTTCTTTGTTTGTATATTTTATTTGAAATTTATTTGAAATTTTTTTGAAAAATTCAAAAATAGAAGTTTCTTACCTTGTGACATTCTCCATTTGCATTTATTTCAGCTTCTCATAGCTGTCTATTTGGGGACATAATAAAAAGGGGGAGAAGAATTATCATATTATGGGGGAGTTTTTAAGATTTGACTTTTGCTTTCATCGTAAAGTTAAAGTGGTATCTATGTTTATCTCATTTCAAACTCGATACCTCACTTGGTATTTGCTTTATCTCATGTGTATAGGTACTGCATTGATGATCTCTGAAATGCACACCCTGATGAGAAAAGTTTTGAAGATTTGAAGAACACACGATGAAGACTTATTCATTTGTATCTTCCCAGTTTTGGGTTCATGGGAGGGTAGATTTGTATAGGTAATTTTTTCATTTGATAATTCGAATTTTTTATGTATGTACCGGCATAGACATAGGGGGAGATTTGTAAGGACATATTTCTCATGTCCGTTATCTTACATTTTTATATGTCGTACGCCACTAGATTTGGCATGTCTCTACACGATCTCATACAACGGCCTCAATTCGAATTCCGAGTATCAAGCATTCAACATCTCCATCATGTGTCCCACATCTGCCTCAATGACTTCACGTTCCAGGATTTCAGGGACTTAATTCAAGTGGTACGCAAGAGAAGTCAAAACAGTGAAAGAAGGCAAGATATGGAAGCTTATGGGCATTTGGGTAATTTTACAGACATCATCCAAAAGACTGGTCAACTGAAAAGTTGAAGAGCTCGTCACAACGAAGATACTAAAAGAAATGGCACCTCAATCATGGCTACAGTGAAGAAGTTATGGCCCTTTGAAAATGGAGAAAATTCTGAGGAAAACTCTTGGAAAAATGCTAAGTGTTTAAAGCCCCACATTCCAGTGAATTTTTGCGAACCGAGGCCAAACCGATTTGGGGGCGAACCGGTTCGCGGTACACCCGAACCGGTTCGGGGTACCTGTACGCTGGCAGAGTTTTAAAATCATGAAACTCTTTATTGGTTTCCCTATAAAATCCAACTTCGGGGGAGTTGTTTTTTAAGACTTTGAGAGACGATTTTGAGAGTCCAAATACATCTAGTCTTCATATTTTTGAGTCCCAAGACTCATGTTTTGATTCACATAACTTTGCCAAACCTTTGTGAATCATTTTGTAACCCAAGAACACAACCTTGTGTTTGTTCAACCTTTGTGTAGAAGTCGTCTTCCTTCTTCATTGCTGCTCACCTGGAGTTCCCGAGGGAGATTCCATCCACCGACTACAGAACCGATGCCTGCGGGTATTTCTGTGTCACACTGTATTTTTACTGTAATCCGTGTAACCGTTCCTTACAATATTATAGTGAAAATAAAAGGTTTTGCCCCTTGGGGGGATTTTTCCTCACATGTGTGTGTTTGAATGTTCTTACATGATTTCATCTTATTCAATCACACCTAGATGCATGTTTAGGACTGAATTGATAAAAACTGAATTTAATTAAATAATCTCTCTATTTGAACGCACGCGCACTCTTTCACTAGTTTTTTTGTTTCATTTTACTATTTGTATACAGACTTGTTCATATAGAACTGATTTTCCATTTGATTTTGTATTTGATTATAGAATTAATTTTGTTTTTTATTATAGAATTGATTTTGTGTTTGATTATACAACGATACAGTGCAAAGTCATTCAAGTTCATAACTTATGAACTATAACTTGTGAACTACATTACAAATCAGTTGTGGATCATACATTGAAAATTAGATGACTATGTACCAAAGATGTTTTATTTATCATTGAGTGAATATAAACAAAATAATAAGTTTTTGACGGTAGTATTACGTCTTATTGACATTATTATGAGAAATTAGCAGATCCACATGTAGTGAATCTCACCATGAAGTCACAATTTAGTACAAAAAGAATGCCTACATAAACAGTGCGGAGAATTTGATCATAGTGAATTCATAATGGTTTATGTTGACATCACTGATTTAATTATTTATATTGACATCAAAACACAAATATATATTGTGAACACATCATAACATAAGTTAATGGAATTTTTTATAAGTACAAAAATCATACGCACAGATAATGTCTACACTTTGATTTCATAAATTAAGCATCTCGACATTCAAAACTCCTTATCTCGATAACCAATGTGTGTAAGCATATCCCCGACGTGTATGAACATGTCCAAAATAATAAAATGTTACTCTTTTTTAATAAGTTGACATGTGTTTGGGCATGTTTAGAACACGAAGTCCTACAATGACACACAAAACACTACTTACTGAGTGTATGTGTTTCCTAGTTGAAACCACTATCAAGGAGGCTCATCACTAAAATATATAAAAGCCATACACATTGCTCAAATGATGATTCTTTTAATCTTACGTCACACCAACTCTATATATCTTGTATATATATATGTGTGTGTGGGTATGTGTGTGTGCGCGCGTGTGTGTGTGTGTGTACACACTTGCTATGTTTAAATTTTATATCTTGTATATGTATGCTAATATATTTTTGTTAACTTGATGAAAGATTTATCAAATTATTTCTTAGGAGTTAAATATGGATAAGATTTGGATCGGATCACGTGATTGGAATTCATAAGAATGCATAGATGGGGTTGAAAGGTTTATTAGTTTTGCATATAGGAATAAGAATATGCAATCGTCATGCATCAAATACCCATGTAGTAAATGTGTAAACCGACTGTACCACAATCTACACATTGTGAAGGGTCACATAGAGATGCATGATTTTGATAGGAGTTATAAGGATTGGATTTATCATGGGAAGTTGATCAATGCATTGGACGATAATACATGTAATTTTGGTAATGATGTGTCATTTGATGATATATCATATGAATCGAGCTTAGGGGAAATATGATTACAATGGTTTAAGAGGGAAGAGAGGTTCCATAAACGCATGAAAATTCATGTAGTGATGAACATCGAGTAGAAGATGTGGTGCCTGAGGGTGACTTGCCAAAATATTTCAAACTCCTAAAATATGCGAAAATAAAGTTATATGAAAATTGTCCAGAGGGCATTACTGAACTCTCATTTGTAGTTGAGCTCTTGTACTTAGAGCAACTTAATGGATGAACGAATAGTTTTTTCGTTATTTTGCTAAAACTATTAGAGAAGACATGCCCTAATGCAAAAATTCCGAAATCCTTTTATCAGACTAACAAGTTCACTACTGATTTGGGGTTAAAGTATAAAACGTGGGATGTGGGCCCTAACAGTTTTATGTTATTTCAAAATGAAAATGAGACTTTAGAGAAGTGTGTCATTTGTGGGGCTTCCAGATATAAATCAAATGTTGGCAGTGATGTTGATCAAGCTCAACAGAGTAATCAAAGTACAAAAGTAGCTGCTAAAAAGTAAGGTATTTTCCTTCAAAACCACGATTGCAAAGAGTGTTTTGGTCATCACATATTGCTTTGCTAATGAAATGACACACCGAGGATCGTATTGATGGTGGTGTTCAACGGCATCCGGAAGATTCTCGTGCCTGGAAATCATTTGATGAGCGTAATCCATACTTTGCGAGTGATAGTTGTAATGTTAGACTTGGGCTAGCAACTGGCGGATTCAATCCTTTTGGTAATATAAGTGTTGCTCACAGTACATGGCTGGTTGTGCTCATGACCTTGAACATGACCCCATGGTTGTGTATGAAGCAACACAACCTAATTTTATCGATTATTATTGATGGATAAGATTGAAGTATTTTTACAACCATTGATTGATAAGATAAAAGAGTTATGGAGTGATGGAGTGACTACATATGATGTATCGAGTAAACAATTTTTTCAATTGCATGCAGCGTTGTTGTGGACAATTAATAATTTCTCGGCATATGTCATGCTATTGGGATGGAGCACGAAAGGTGAATTTTTTTGTCCTTGTTATAATAAAAATCATCAAGCAACTAGATTAAAGAATGGTAAAAAGTATTGTTATTGGAGTCATTGACGATTCTTACTGCCGCGCCATAGGTTTCAAAAAGAGAAAATAACTTTTAATAGCAATGTTGATTTCAGACCACCATCGTTGAAATTATCAGGATCACAAGTTTTGCAACAGTTAAAGGAGCTCAACATTGAAACTGAATACAAGAAGGAATATGTTTTTAAAAAGAGGAAAAGAGAACAATTATAAAAGGAGCTTGCGAATACAGCAAAAGATGTGGTGCCAAAGACGAGATTAAATTGGAAAAAGAAAAGTATCTTTTTTGAATTACTATATTGGGAGCAAAATTTGATCCGCCACAATCTTGATGTTATGCATACTGAAAAAATTGTATGTGGCAATATCTTATTTACATTGTTTGGCACTAAAGATAAAACCAAAGACAATTTGAAGGCCTGAAAAGACCAGCAAGGTATGCGCATCAGATAATAACTACATTCACAAACACGTGGGAAAAATTTGGAGTATGTAGCTCCACCAGAGTTTACAATGAGAAATAAAGAGAATGATATTTTTCTAAAAGTGTTGCAGGATGTTAAAGTACTAGATGGCTATTCATTGAATATTTCGAGATGTGTTCACCCTCAAGAACGAAGTATATGGGAACTAAAGAGTCATGGCAATCACATTTTAATGAAAAAATTACTTCCAATAGCACTACGAATGGTACTGCCCAAACATGTCGTCAAAGCATTAATTGAACTAAGCAATTGTTTTTCAATGTTGTGCGATAGAAAAATTGGAAGATCGTATGACTCTTACACTTTGCACCCTTGAGAAAATATTCCCTTCGAGATTCTTTGATGTGATGGAGCACTTTCCAATACATTTGGTTAATGAGTTAGTAATTGTTAGTGAAGTGATCTATCGTTAGATGTATCCAATTGAAAGGTATTTTCATACTCTAAAACTCTTTGTGCACAATCGTGCTCATCCCGAGGCCTCAATTACAAAATCTGTTTTTATGGAACAATACACCACTTTTTACTCGAGATATATGGATGATGATGTGGAAACTAAGTCTAATCGGCCTTCCAAAAATAATGATGGGGGTAATGACCTTGGGCATGGTGTGAGGCAAGGTCGGAAATTCCGTCTTGATTCAGTAACTCGTATACAGGCGCATCGGTATATGCTTGATTACAGTGATGCAGTTGCGCCATTTATTGAGTAAGTTATATATTAACCACAAGTTATTTTTATATAAAATGCATTATTGAATGCCATTTTTAACTTGACACGCACGTGATATTTTCAGAAAACACATTGTTGAACTTACAAAACAATATCCTCACGTTTCACAACAACATTTAGTGCAACGCCTTTACAATGAACATTTCCACACATGGTTTAAGGATTATGTATGTATGTTTATTCATTTTTAGTATTCTAATTATATTTCCATATCGTATTTTTCTTATTTATTGAAATATTAGGTGGATGGATTGTCAAAAGATATCGAATTATGAGCGAAATATTGAGTTTGGCATTGGGTCCTCTGGAGGATGCATTAAGATTCAAGTCATATATTATTCTTGGGTTTAGATTTCGAACAAAGGAAGTTGATATTCATCGGAAAACACAGAATAGTGGAGTTATTTTGAAAGCAGAACAAAAGAGTTATGCTAGTCGAAAGACTTTAATCCTTTGTCTGGGGATGTTACTTTCTATGGAAAACTAACTGACATTATTGAAATTTAATATTTTAATAGAAAAAAGTTTGTAATATTCAAATGCAATTGGATAGAAAATCGTTTGGAAAATGAGTAGATGAGTTCAACTTTACATTAGTAAATTTTAACCACTTTCTATACAAAGATAATTGATCAAGCAATGAGCCTTTTACCTTTGCATATGAAGCAGAACAAGCGTGGTATGTGCAAGACCCTCTGGAACCAGATTGGAATGTAGTTGTTTAAATGACGCCTGGAGATAGGTTTGATAGTTATTCAACTACAGAAGAAGAATTAGAAGTACATCCATTCGAGTCGTTTAGTGTTCAAGAGTTGGAACATGATCAAAATGTATCTTGTGTGAGACAAGATGTAGATGGATCCATAATTTATATATTTATGCCTGATGTTGATGATTGTGGGGATGATATGAACGAAGAATGAGGGTTGATAAGTTTTAAATTTATATGGAAGCATTATGACATATATTTCTCTTATTTTTAACATATTATTTGTTATGTTTTATCATGTTTTTTATTAATACAATAACTAATCATATATATTATTTTGTTGTAACAGATGCAGTTGACTAGATCCTCGTCTACTAGCCGAGTGGCACATGTATCATCACCTATCTCAAATTCAGGTATATAATTTTTTTCTTATTGAGGAGTTCAAATATTGCCCTGAATACAATATACTCATTTGCACCACTTATTATTTGCTTGTGTTATACTACACCAAGAACACTATTTTGTAAGTCTTTATCAGTATCCCTCCATAGAATTTCAGCCTCATGTGATAATTTACCAAATTGTCTGGTCGTGAAAATCTTCTCCTACGAGTCATACACTTGATAAATATGATTGATAATTAACTCATGTGACAATTTCAGCCTCACTGATGCCTTTTTACTGTCATTAGACAGTTTGACATGATTCATAATTAAGTCGTATGGTAATAGTTCGAACCATTGTGAATATCGATCTTCAATAATTGGTATTAATATTAACTATTGATTATGTTTAAATTCAATGATGGCAAAACCCCTGTTCTCTATCAGCTTCAGATGGATGAAGTTGTCTCTATAATTCCAACAATCGAATTTAACGTGGAATCTAAGTTCAATAGAACAATATGAGGCGTCTACTCTCAAAGAATCTAGTGTTTTGTGTTCATCCGTATCCAAAACCAAATCTCCATCCATGAGATCACCAAACCCTCTCCCAATTCTCCCCAGGTACTAGGGGTGGGCACGGTCCGGTCCGATCGGGGTTTTGCCTATTTTTTGGACCGGACCGAATATTCAGTCCTCAATTTTTTTGGATCGAAACCGGACCGATTAATTCGGTTAACCTACTAATTTGGTTCAGGCTTTTTTCGGTCCGGTCCGGGGTAAAATTCGGTCCTGACCCTATTTTATATATATATATATGCATTTTATGAATTTTTTTATCTATTTTTCACACAAATATATATACAAAAAAATAATACTCGAAACTCCAAGTGATATTTACATGGTTTTTTTTAACCCAAATAAAACAATGTCTATACATATATAAAATGTTCCAAATTAAATTCATATGTTATATACATTAATTCAAAAACTATACTTAAGAAACATAATAACATTGTTTTTATTATATATATATATTGGAATCGGTCCGGTCCGGTCCAAATCGGTCTTTTATTATAGTAGACCGCGGATCGGACCGGTTTAATCGATTTTTAGGTTTTGTGAACCGATTTTCGAACCGATTTCAAAATAGCCTTAATTTTTGGTTCGATCCGGTTCGGTCCATTCGAGCGGTCTTTTTTTTGTCCACCCCTACCAGGTACCTTTGATTTTATCTTTCTCATCACCATCTATTACTATATCTCCATAATATAAATTGGGGTTTGGGGGATTTAATTATGATTATCAATCTCTTGTTTTGATTCTTCCGAAATCTTCGTGTTTTTTGCCCTCGGTTGAATCCTTTTGCTCCATATAACTTAGCTAATCACTCATCTCGCTATATCCTTTTTCAATTTTTCTTTCTCTTGATCATGTAAAAGAAGATCACATCTGTGTTTTGTTAACATATTTGAAAAAAAATGGGTTTTTAGTGGTTTAATATATTCGACCTGTAGTTTTGAGTATTGGGTATTTGGAGTTTTTTATATATTTTTATTGGAAATAAGGGTTTAGTTAAAGTCACCTTTTTCTCGATTTTTAATGCAATAATTATGCCTCGAGATTATCTGAGTTCGTATCGGAGGAGTAGGAGATCGGATAGGGTGGTTAGGGATAGGGATAATAGAGGGTGGACTGTGCTTCATATTGGTGCTCGAAAAGGCGATATCAAAGAGTTGAAAAGGCTTCTCAATGAAGGAAGGGATGTAAATGTGTTTGTATCAGGAAAGAAAGAAAGAAACAGGCAGCAGGAAAGCAGTGAAATTTCTAGTATAAAATGGAGCTTCACGTAGCTGCGAAAGAGAGAAAGAGGAGAGCAGTGAAATTTCTGGTAGAAAATGAAGCTTTCTTACAAGATGACATAATGACACCAGGTTTAATTCGCCACTCCACTATTGCCCCCATCTTGATTGGGCTTATAATGAGATGAAACGCATTCAACAAGAGAGTTCACTGTCGAGTGAGGCCTCATACAGCTCCGAGAGCTGATCTGATGAGACTGAAACTCATCTCAGTGTTTGGATCGAAATAACAATAACTATTTGGATTGTTGTGTCTTGGTATAATCAAATTACCCCTTCGAATTAATATATATATATATAATAATACTCTTGTGCGGCGGACTAGTCTATATTTTAAGAATGCGGACCGAACATGTGTCACCAAACGATGCGTCTAGAAATTAACGCCTAAATTATAGGCACACTCTCTCTCTTTTTTGGGCTCACCGCCAGGTGACACATGTCCAGTTCGCATTCTTAAAATACGGAGAATTCCGCACAAGAGCATGACTGTATTCTTTTTCACTAAGCATATAAATTTTATATATTTATAAGTTGTAAAATTATAAGTTGTAATTCCACTCCTTTCGTTAAATAATATGTCCTATTATATAAATATATTTTATTAAATAAGCTCCGATACCATTATTTTTTGTGGAAAAACAATGACATGAACAGTAAAAGTGAACAGTAGAAATGAACATTAACTATTAAATAGTCCTGGACTTTTATATTTATTAGTTATTAGTCTTTTGTTATCACAATCGTATTGTGGGGGTAGGTCTAATTGTTGATAAGTATAATAGTATTGTTTTTTAATTTCTTTTCCTTCGTTTAATTTTCTACATTCTCATTTTGGTGTATTATATACTGTGTTAATTCTAGCGCCTATAGACGGGTTTGTTGTTGTGTCTGGTTGTTTTCACCAATTTTTCCAGGACTGAGCTGCTACAGTTGTTTGTAGTACTGTGGACTTGAGAACTATTTAAAAGTTACTGTTCATTTCTATTGTTCACTTTTACTATTCATGTCACTGTTCTTCCATAAAAAATAAAAAGATTTAAATTATCCTGTCTATATACACCAATTTAATAAAGACGCAATACTTATAACTCAATGCATACAAAATATACCTATAAATATAAATGAAGAACAATTCATATTACCACAAACGTATATAACAAATATAAAAAGCCATCACCCCTTTATACTAGGCTTAAATTTCATACAATCTCTAACTGGAGGATTTGCAACTGTAGCAGCCCAGTAAAGCCTAAAAACGTCTATTTCACGGCAACAACGGCGACAATGGCAACTCACAGGACACCGAAAAATTCAAAAATCAAGATCATTCTAGAGTTCAATCAGATGGTTAATGACAATATTTTCCATAAAAACAAATCATCAAGGATCCTTTAATGAAATATCGAAACATAATAAGAATATTATCTAAGTACTCAGAGTGGTTATACAGTCATGCTCTTGTGCGGATTAGTCCGCATTTTAAGAATGCGGATCGGACATGTGTCACCTGGCGGTGAGCCCAGAAAAGAGAGAGTGTGTGCCTATAATTTAGACGATAATTTTTAGGTGCACCATTAGGTGACACATGTCCGGTCCGCATTCTTAAAATGCGGACTAGTCCGCACAATATCATTATTATATATATATATATATATATATATATATATATATATATATATATATATATATATATATTTGGCACTGGAACTATTATTATTGAGTCCTGAACTATTATCATTGAGTCCCTAAACTGATGTGACTTGAGTTGCATACTGTTATTTTGTTAGCATCCCTTAAAATAGAGTTAACATGTGTTAAAATGCAAATACAACCTAGTTTTTACTTCATAGAGCTTTAATAATTTGGTCCCTAAAGAATAGGTTTCACATTTAGATTTTAGAAGAAAATAATAAAAGATTGTCATGAAAAGAAACACATAAACTGCCTTCAATTGCATTTATCAGATGTAAGTATGTCGAGTACACACAACAAAACCACTTAATAGATATACACTGCTATATACTGCTATATTTGATGTAAGTATACGGAGTACACACAACAAAATCACTGAACATATATACATTGTTATATACTACCTAATTGTTATACACTGCTATATTGGTATCTCAAACCTGATTTTTAGACTATAAAGTTTATTATTAAACTTTGCAAAATTAAGGAATATATTCACTTTGAACACACATAAAAAAACAAATTTTGACCTCTACCTGCAATTCTGTTTACTCCTTAAAAATGCGTTCATAAGTCATAAATTGTTAAAGATATAGGTTAGAGGTATATTGTCCAATTAGGTACTGTTTTTTTGTCCCCTTATATCTACTCTTTCTTGGGCTTGATTTGTTGCTACTTCTTTACTTATGGAGCTATCATTTACAGGAAGTATAACATTTTTTTAACAGGATGTATCGATGGTACACCCTCCTGTGGAATGAAAAATGACTTGTAGGGCATCTCACATGATGGTATAAACTAAAAGATATTTATACATCACAATTTTGTAAATTTTTATATATGCTTGCTCATTACGTTTGAACAGGTGACACTAGTGGTACATCATCTCTTAAGAGGAAAGTTGGAGGGAGTGCCAAACAATGAATGAATTGGGTAATGGTGAGAGAAATATAATTGGTTGGGACGAAGATTGCCAACCAATTAGACCATATGCGAAGAAGTTGGTGAGTCAACTCGGTAATTATGCACGTCAAGGGGATTTGTTTCCTTTGACTTTTCCTTCTTGGACAAAAGTGAATCAACGAAAGCTCGACTTTGTTTGGGAACAAGTGCATGTGGTATTAAATTAATCTCATATTAGTAAAATATAATATTTAGAATTATTAGTATTTCCAACTAATGTATTTTTTTCAGTGTTCTAAAAGGCGCGCCTAGACTTGAGGTGTGGGAAAAACATTTCGCCTTTTACGCCTTATTCTTGATAAAAGGCTTAAGGTGCACTTTTTTTAAAACAAAAAAGTTTTAGTGAAACGATATCGCCTTTTAAAGACTTTTTTCTTAAAAACGGACCAATATCTCATTCAAAATAATTAAAAGACAAATGGTATCCCAAACCTCATACTTCTCGTAAAAAAAAACGCTTTTTTTTTTGTGTGTTTTTCTTAGTATTTAAAAAAAATAGTATTTTAGTTTGCATATATTCAGACATATTTTAAGGTACGTACCATTTTAGTATTTTTAATAGCCTTGTTATAGTTAAAAATGTTAAAATATATTTAAAAAGGCCTTAAAGCCTTTTTACGCCTAAGACCCGCCTAGGCTTCTAAGGCTTAAGGCTTGGCCTTCACGCCTTGGTCACGCCTTGCGTTTTTTAGAACCTTGATTTTTTTTTTCTTAGATTAACACAATTGCGTCGAACAATTATCGAAAAATATGTTGTCATAAGCTTGGAATTCAATGGAGATTCTTTAAATATGAGACTAAGAAGAAGTATTATGCAGAACTGAACACGAATGCAGAGCATTTAGCAACTACACCCCCCCCCCCCCCCAAGTCAACCTGAATCAATGGAAAGTATTAGTGAAATATTGGGTTCAAGAAACAACAAAGGTTTGGTAGACGGTATTTTGTATGTTATTTTTTTAATTATTCATGTTATATTGATGATTAAACATGTTGGATTACATGTAAAAACAAAGAAAATCCTATCGAATTTTTAAAAAAATAATACATTGAATTGGTGAGGAGAGTATATAATACCAAGTAACTTGAAATGTCATTAACATTATTTATTTTCACTTGCAGCGAGTGGCAAATAGGAATATCATGAACCGAGCTTATCTTTGTTCCCACCCTAGAATTGGGAGAACTTTAATTGTCGTAATAAAGCAACAAGTTATTATATTTTTTTACTTTAGTATAATTATATATATGTTCTATTAAACTATGATTATACTTATGTTCTTTTAGGATTTTGTTAACATGTTTTCTATTTGTATATAAATTAGATGAAGTCAAACTAGGAGTCCATCGACAAATTGAGTATTTGGAGATGGACACGTAAGAAAAAGGATCTTACATACGATGTTGGTGATGGATCGACTGGTAGAGGTGCAAAAATATGTCGATAATTGCAATGTAAATGACTTAGTTCCATTACTAATTTTATTTTGGTGGATGTTTGCAAATTTCATTTACGAAAAGAGGTTGATCGTGCTATATGTTTTTTCTCAATTTGTAGGAAATGATTAAAAGAGAATTGGATGTGTTGCCATTTGATCAACAAAATCGGATTGAAGTGAGGAATGTTATATTTGAGGACGTGATAGGACCTAACGAACATGGACGAGCATTGTGTATGGGAGTATACATTAAATCAACTCCTTCACGTTCAACCACATCATCTCACTATTATCATAGTGAGATTGCTCGACTAGAGAAGGAGGCCAATGAGCGAGAGACTCGTTATCGGGAAGAGTTTGAGGCGCGAGAGAATCGTCATCAAGAAGAAATTGATATGGGGCCTGCCGATTTAGAAAATGAAATACAAGAAAGAGTCGCGAGAGTCAAAAGAGAAACTCTAGCAAAAGCTAGGCTTAAAATCGCTCGTATGATACGAGAGGCGGGCATCCCACTACCACCACCACCATTACCAGCAGTTGATACTATCAATAACCGCGCTTAACTATGTATTAATGTAACTAACTTAAAAGTGGAAATGACAATTTGAAAGTATATGGTGGTATTTATTTTTTGAAGTGTGATAAGATACTATTTGGTTTTGTTATTATATTTAAGGTTAAATTTTGGTATAATATGTCTTTGCATTTTTTTTTTAATTTAATGTTATTATATTAGAGATTGAATATATATATATATATATATATATATATATATATATATATAATAGTATTTGGATTATTTTATATATAAATTTTGGTATTATATTATTTTATGCGCCAAAATATATTTGGGACAGCCACTTATGTCCTTAATACTTCGTTTTAAAGGATGTCAACATCTGTTCTTATAAATATGTAATAGTATTTAGATTTAAAAGGGCGGAACAAAAATGACGGCAGTTGCTGTCCTAAATAGTCAAAAAGGACAACAATTGTTGTCCTTTTAGCCTTTTATGACGCCCATCTATTAGGACAGCTCTTCATGTACTTATGACTATCGTAAATACTATTGAGGACAACAAATGAGCTTTCGGGATAGAAAATTAGCTATTCTTAATTGTCATTTTTCTAGTAGTGCATGTGAGACTCCAGTAAGGCTTGTTGACTTTCTAGTTAGGACTTGGTGATTTTTTTACGAGACTCCGGCCATGTCGCCAGTGGTTGCGGAAACAATAAGTTTAATGGGAAACTATATAACTTTACTTTTTTTATATGAAGGGTGTTCCTCACCAACTTGCGCGCACCTTAAATTAAATTCTCCAACCCGAACAAGGCTTACAAAACATAAATTTCTTCATGCGGTCTGTGATCCCAAGTTTTTATTGGTGATGGAAATCGAAATTAGGAGTTTGGGGGTGTAAGTCTTTACTCCCGGTTGACCATCCCTCAATCAAACCATTGGGATTACTTTACCCTTTTCATGCAAATAAATTATCATCAAAAGTAAAATTAATTTTTTTATAATATAAATAAATAGTTTTTTGGACCAATTACCAAAAAGTTACTCAAATATTTTTTAATATACATTTAGTCCAATCCTTTTTATTTTGTTCCAAAAAGTCCATCAAACACTCATTTAACTAATATTCTCTTAGTTTTAAAGGTCCGCTCTAGCGGAATTTCCGCTCACCTCCCCCTCTCCCCCCACTGTCGGAGCTCCGACGACCCTCATTGAAGCTCGTTTTTTTGAGTATTTTTATGTAATGAGGGACTTTTTGGAACAAAATAAAAAGACTTGGATTAAACGTGTATTAAAAAATGTTCGAGGGACTATTTTATATATGCCAATTATTTTTTTTACATTCATAATTATCTTATTTTAAGTTCGATATCTTTCACTATTTATTTAGAGGTTATTATATATAGGTCCTATTAGACATTTTTTTTACTCTATCTAATCCCACCATGTTTTTCCCCTACATATAGGTCCTACTCCTAATTTTTTGGAACTTTTTCTCACAATTATGCCATTTTAAAACCAACCATCCGTAATTTCCTTAAGAAAGTTACATAAGTGGTTGAACTTTTTTTTTAATTTTTAAATGATCATAACTTTTGATTGACAAATCCGTTTTTCGCAAAATTAATATTTCTGAACTCTACTCGTCGAGATCTATAAAAAAAGACCCATGAAGCCTATAAAATTTCAAAGAAAAAAATTGCACATACAGTAAACTTTACTGTATGCACTAGAAAATGAAATAGTCTTATATATATGACATTTTTACAAACAGTGACATCTTTTGTGTTAATATTACACATACAGTAAAATTTACTAGTTAAATAAATGGGTCAAATAATCTATAAACTAATATATATATATATAGACAAACAGTAAACTTTACTGTATGCACTACAAAATGAAATAGTTTTATATCTATGACATTTTCACAAATAGTGACATTTTTTGTGCTAATATTACACATAAGTAAAATAAACTGGTTAAATAAATGGGTCAAATAATCTATACTCTCATATATATATATATATATATATATATATATATATATATATATATATATATATATATATATATATAGAGAGAGAGAGAGAGAGAGAGAGAGAGAGAGACCGATTTTTAGTTTAACCCATTTAGTCACTCAAACACCTACTTATCCAATATTCTCTTATTTTTAAAGGTCCTCGCCAACGGCACCCAATGCCACCCCTACTCGCCTCAAATCGGAGATCCAGTGGATCCAAACCCCATTCACCCAACGCCACCCCTATTCTCTTATTTTTAAAGGTTCGCGCCAACGGCAACCCATGCCAGCTCTACTCACCATAAAACGAAAAATAAAATCTATAAACTCATATATATATATATTGGGAAAAAGACACCTATTTTTAATTTAATCCATTTCGTCGCTCAAACAACCATTTATCCAATATTCTCTAATTTTTAAAGGTCCATGCCAGCGGCACCCAATGCCACCCCTACTCACCCCAAATCGGAGATCCGGTGGATCTAAACCCCATTTATCTAATATTCTCTTATTTTTAAAGGTCCGCGCCAACGGCAACCCATGCCAGCTCTACCCACCACAAATCGAAAAATGAAATAGTTTTATATCTGTGACATTTTCACAAATTCTTATGAAAATATCACATTTTCTTATGAATACAGTAAACTTTAATGAATGCACCAGAAAATGAAATAGTCTTATATCTGTGACATTTTCACAAATAGTAACATTTACTGTGTTGAAATAATTTTATATATGTGTCATTTTCACAAACAGTAACATTTATTGTGTTGATATTACACAGACAATAAAATTTATAGTGTTGGTCAATTAATGTGTATATATATTGCTGTAAAATAGAGGAAACACACATAAATAATTTAGAGGGACTGAGTCTTTTAATTCATTGATAATATTGGGTGTAATATTTATTGTCTAAAATCATATGAGTATCCTCCTATATATAGGATATAATGAGGCATCCCAAAAGACAGGAATGTGAGTGGACTGTAACACCCCGTAATTTTGAGGATTTAATATTTAATTATTTTTGGGAGTTATAAAAATATTTAAATTGGAAAAACTTAAATTCATGAGTTGGAGAATTTATTTGAATGAGCCGAATTATTTATAATTGGCGATTTTTAAGTTTAATGGTTCGAAATCTCGTATGTCGTATTTTTAGATCATAATTTGGAAATGACAAAAAGTATTTCGGATGATAATTTCGAGTACGCGGTTGCGTCCGGATGGGTCGAGATAGTCAGAAAAGAGTACCTGGGGATAGTAATTGGGTCTCACGGTATTTTTGAGCATAGCCCGGCCCACACGGGGTGAGTTAGGCCATTTTAATTAGGTCCAGATGGCCAAAAACAGAATTTAGTGTTTTAACCTAATTGAGGGATTAGGAACGGCAGATAGAAAATCCGAAACCTAGGGTTTGGGAGAGGATTAGAGGAAGCTAATCAAGAAGTCAATTGGGGGATCTTTTGGAGCCAAATTAAGGGACTAATTTGGGGTGTTCTTCATCAACCATTGTCTACACCAACGAAATTAGACCCTACGAACAATTTCAGGCAAGTGGTTAATTTTCGATAATGTGTAAATGGTGATATCCAATTCATATTTTAGTGATGTGTAAACTAAAATTCGTTTTGGGGATAAATGGGTGCAAAATGGGGTTTTGTTAATGGAATACTTCGCTGAGATTCAAAGTAAGAAATAGGTGTATTATATATCCCTAAGTAAAGATAAAATGAAATTTGAATATATTTGATGATTAACATGGAATCTTTATGAGTTCTTGGATGAAGAACATGAATCTTGAATGACTTAGGGTTTATTTGAAGAACACAAGAGGTCAATCTGTCAGAATTTTTGACACAACTTTAAACGTATTCCACTTGAGTTGTACTTCGAATTAGAGTGTTAACCATACATTCCTGGAAAGATATTTCTCTTAGCTATCCAATGAACTTGGAATCAGGTCAATCGGAGTTCTGTAGAGGGAGTAATCGATATTTTACTACAGGGTGTTTGATCTGTCAACATAGTAATATGCCAGAATTTTGACGTGACTTTAAACGTGTGCAATTTGAATTTTACTTCAAATTAGAGTGTGAACCATACATTACTGGAAAGGTATTTCTCTTAGCTATCCAATGAACTTGGAATCAGGTCAATTGGAGTTCTGTAGAGGAAGAAATCGAAATTTTACTAGAGGGTGTTTAATCTAACATAAAAATTGAGAATTTTCTTTTTAAGCCTCAAATGTCTAAAATTTTATCGGGGAAGTGTTTGGGACCTTGATGAAATATATTGATGGAATAATGATATGGAAGTAAGTCTATGATTGAGTGTTGGACTTTAATTTTGTGAGAGAGTTAAAGTGGAGATTCATAGGATTGATTGTGACGTACTCTAATTCGAGATGATAGAAATAAAATTACGAAAAAGCGTGAGCGAGCTTAAATTCGTTAGGTCAGTGGGTTAACAAGGGTAACTACTAAATTGATATAACAAGGGGTAACTAGGACCCTTAGAGTTGTGTGAATACTTGAATTAATACGGAAGTGAAATAAATCCGTAAAGCAAACAAGTACGGTGAATATTAGAGAGAAATATATTATGTACAAGTATGAATAATTGGGTTGTGTAAATACTTATTGTTTTATAGGATTACTTGGGTTGTGAATGCCTATTGTGTGTTTCCTTGTGATCGGAACATAGACTCGGGAAATATTAAGTTATGGGCCAAGTGAGCGAGTCAGGGGATAATGGTTGAGTGACACCAAGTTAATAAATTAATGGATGTGTTAATTAATTAAGGTAGAGTCGGAAGGTAGACTCGTAAAAGTATTAAATTAATTGATGTTGTGATTAATTAATTTAGAGTCGGATTGTAGACTCGGGAAGGGTATTAATTAATTAATGTGTAAATTAATTAAATGAGAGTCTTACCACAGACTCGGATCGGTATTAAATTAATAGGTGTGTTAATTAATTTAATTAGAGTAGGATTGTAGACTCGGGTAGGTATTAAATTAATAGGTGTGAAAATTAATTTAATTAGAGTCGGATTGTAGACTCGGGTAAGTATTAAATTAATAAGTGTGTTAATTAATTTAATTAGAGTCGGATTGTAGACTCGGGTAGGTATTGAATTAATAGGTGTGATGATTAATTTAATTAGAGTCGGATTGTAGACTCGGGTAGGTATTAAATTAATAGGTGTGATAATTAATTATTTTGAGTCGGGCCACAGACTCGAAAAATTACAAGCTAGTGTACGGGATTTTGAGTACACGGTAAAGCCGGGATTTATATTATATATATACGGTGTAGTGATAGAATATATATACGTGTATATATATTGTGTGTGATATTAAATATCAGTGACTAGATATTTATTCAATTTATAAACTCTAGTGCTATCAAGGGAGGTTGCGCGATGTGGGTGAATCCCCTAGCTTGAGGAGTAGGGCGAGTATATCCCCAGGTCATAGCGTCCGGTATATGGGTGAGGGGATTATCTCACTTTCAGGGAAGGAATATGACCGCCTCCACTGCGTTTATAGTTTGGGCCAAGTTGGTGAGCGATTTCAACTTGGGGAACTAGATTTTGTGAGCACACCTAGTGATATAGCACTTTAGAGGGAAACATCCGGCGAGGGTATACTCGGAGGGATGGATATACGTATGTTATATGTGTGGATGTTTTAGTAAAGGTACATATATAATGGTATTCAATATTATATGCGGGTAATAATACAGTGTGTGATGTATTTACTTTATATAACTTGTGACACGGTTATATGCTACTATTTAAGAAGGGATTGTAACACCCCGTATTTTGTGCATTTAATATTTAATTAATTCGAGAATTTCAAATTACTTGTGGGTTGTAATTTTAATTGAATTAATTATGGCAATATATGTTTAAATATTAATCGGGGAGTGAATGGTCAATATTTAGGTAAATTTATTTACTAAGTGAATAGTAATAATCTAATTGCGTCATTTCGGGTAGTAATGACGGGGTATGTGATTATCTTAGCCGGGAGTCGGTATAGACTAAATTGGGGGTGAGGTAAGGATTTTTATAAATTAATTCGTATGGTGATTCTGAGTGCGCAGTTGAGTCCGGATGGGTCGAGATAGTCAGAAAAGAGTACCCGGGGGTAGCGATTGGGTCTCGGGATATTTTTGGGCATAGCCGGGCCCGCACGGGGTGATTTGGGCTATTTTAATTTAGCCCATTAGGCTAAAAACGGGATTTGTGTTTTTAAACCTAAACCTAAGAAAAGGAAAAGGAGCAGCCAACATCATTCTAACCTAGGGTTTGAGAGGAAGATTGGGGGAAAACAATCAAAAGCTAATTTGGGGATTTTGGAGCCAAATTAAGGGATGTCGACAACGGATCAGACCCTACGAGAAATTTCAGGCAAGTGGTTAACTGTTTTTACCCCTAAACTGTGATATCCAATTCATATTTTAGTGATGTGTATACTAAAATTCGTTTTGGGGATAAATGGGTACAAAAAATGGGATTTTGGGTAATAGAATAATTGAATGAGATTCAAAGTGAGAATTAGTTGTGTTTTATAATTCTGAAAATGAATGTCTGATTGGAATGTGAAATCCAGTAGGAGTTATGAACAAAATTGAGATGAATTGATGGAAATTAACCGGAGAAAACCCATTTTAGAAATAGAGAGTTATGGTATGAATAGAGCATGCTAAAACAGTTGTAGATGATTGGGACTCATTTTGGGAGTAATTGATTGGTTAAAAATAATGAGTTAAGGTTGAAAATCAGAGAGATAAGACCTTGGAAATTCGACTATGGCAGAAACAGATCGGTGGAGAAGACGACCACCTGTTCGATCGATCGATCGACGGTTGGGGATCGATTGATCGACCCTTCAGTTATTTCGGCAGTTTGCCTTATGGATTTTTATGGGTTAAGATTTTAGTTGTAAATTTCCCCTAGCATAATTAAGAGAGAAAAATTTATTATGGGAGTTAATTCTTAACAATTATAAGGGAGTATAATTGAGGGTAGTGGGGGAATTTTATGTGGCACTTTGCAAATGAATTTTGGCGAATAAATTCTGAGAAAATAAGATAACGAAATCGGTGAATAAGTTCGGGTATAGTAGTAGGGTAACGCTACTCATTTAAGTTAATTAATTTGGAGTCGGGGACTAGACTCGGGTGATATTTAATTTCGGGCCACGTGAGCGAGTCCGGGCATGTTGGTTAAGTGACACCAAGGTATTTAATTAATTATTGAGAAAATAAGTAAATTTGGAGTTGGAATTTAAACTCGGGAAGGGTCAAGTTATGGGCCAAGTGAGTGAGTCCGGGTAATGGTTGGGCGATACCAAGGGTTAAATTAATTAATGTATAATTAATTAGCTAGAGTCGGGCTGTAGACTCGAGAAGGTATTTAAATTAATAGGTGGGTTAATTAATTTAAATGGGAGTTGAATTGTAGACTCGAAAAAGTGTTAAAATAATTAACATGAGATTAATTAAAAGAGAGTCGGACTACAAACTCGGATCGGTATAAATTAATTAATCTGTGAATTAATTAAATTGGAGTCGGACCATAGGCTTGGGATAATGATAATCTAATAAGTGAGAAAACTTATTTAGTTGAGTCGGCCGAGAGACTCAGGACATTATAGGCTAGTGTTACAGGTGATGAGTACACGGAGGAGCCGGAGTTTATGTTATATATATATATATACGGTGTAGTGATAGTATATATATATATGTGTATATATATTGTCTGTGCTATTAAGTATCAATGATTAGATATTTATTTTAGTTATACTCTAGTGCTATCATGGGAGGTTGCGCGATGTGGGTGAATCCCCTAGCTCGAGGAGTAGGGCGAGTATATCCCCAGGTCATAGCGTCCGTTATATGGAATGAGGGGCATCTCACTTCCAGGGAAGGAATATGACCGCCTCCACTTCGTTTGGTTTTGAACCCGGTTGGTGAGCGAATCCAATTTGGGTAACTAGGTTATGTGAGCACACCTAGTGAGATGGCACTTTAGAGAAAATCATCTGGTGAGGACATACTCGGAAGGATGAGTACACGTGTGATATGTGTGGTTATTGGTAAAGGTACGTATAATGTAGTAGTGAATATTATACGTAGATGATAATACAGTGTGTGATGTATTTACTTTATATAACTTGGGTTACAGTTATATGATGTTGATTAACGAGAAATTAATTAAGTTAATCATATATGGGTAATACAGTGCGTGATGTATTTAATTTATATAACTTATGTTACGGTTATATGCTTTTAAGTAAGAAGGAATTAAATAAGTTAATTAGTGAGATAACTTATATTTCAGGAATAATTTTACTCGGGTTAGAGTAGTATGGCAAAGGGGAGGTTATACCAGGACTAGTTGGATGAGATAGTGCAACTAGGTGGGGTTAAGATAACCGTTAGGTGTGCACAATAGTGGAGGGGTGAGGATGTCCACAAGGGAGCGCGACACTAACTTTAATATGAAGAGCATTCATGCATTTTAAATTACTGCAGTTAATTCACTTGCTAAATATTTTCAAAATGTTTTGGGTTCTAACCCTTGATATAAAACTATTTTCAAAACCTTTTAGGTGTCCAGCCACAGGGACGCCAGGATTGATATTCTATTCCAGGGACACGGAGCTGCGGCATATGTGGATGCTAGCAGGAGTTTGGATTAGACGCATCATTCATTCATTCCTAGAGTAGGAATCTTGTATCCGTTTCAGATTTATTTAGGGCTTGTCGCCCAGACTTCTCGGTACGGTTTTCAGGTGTTGAATATTTGTATTTGGATTATTTCTTTGGTGGCCGGTGATTTATTCGGCATGTTGTGTAATTATTATTCTATTTACTTTCATTCAGTTGTGTGAATGGTTTATATTTTAATTCCGCATGTACTGTTTTGTTAAATCAAAAAGTTAAAATTGGCACCAGTTTTTGGAATACTAGGTGGTTAGTAAGTTTTAAAAAGTTTTCGACAGTGATGCTAAGGATGATCCAACTGTGATTCCTGTTTTAATTTGGTATAGGACTGATCACCCGGTATTTTATTAGGCGGGGTGTCACAGGGATTAATTAAGTTAATTGTGAGATAACTTATAATTCAAGAATCATTGTACTCGGGTTAGAGTAGTATGGCAAGGGAGAAGTTATACCAGGACTAGTTGGACGGGGTAGTACAACTAGGTGAGGGATCAAGGTAACCGATAGGTGTGCACAATAGTGGAGGGGTGAGAATGTCCACAAGGGAGTGTGACACTAACTTGTATATGAAGCGCATTCATACATTTTAATTACTGCAGTTAATTCACTTGTTAAATATTTTCAAAATATTTTGGGTTCTAACCCTTGCTATAAAACTATTTTCAAAACCTTTTAGGTTTCAAGCCACAGGGACGCCAGGATTGATATTCTATTCCAGGGACATGGAGCTGCGGCATATGTGGATGCTAGCAGGAATTTGGATGAGATGCATCGCTTATTCATTCCTAGAGTAGGAATCATTCATCAGTTCGAGTTTTATTTAGGGCATGTCGCCCAGACTTTCAGTTCAGTTTTCAGATTTATTTTATTCCAGTGTTGAATATTGTATTGGATTATTTCACTTTGGTGGCCGATGGTTTATTCGGCAAGTTGTGTAATTAATTATTTCAGTTGAGTTTTATTCAGTTGTGTGAATGGTTTATATTTATTTTCGCATGTACTGTTTTGTTTAATTAAAAAGTTAAAATTGGCACCAGCTTTTGGAATACTAGGTGGTTAGTAAGTTTTAAAAAGTTTTCGACAGTGATGCTAAGGATGAACCAACTGGGATTCATGTTTTAATTTGGTATAGGACTGATCACCCGGTATTTTATTTGGCGGGGTGTCACATGGACATCCACCCAAAAGCTAAAAGCTACATTATTTAACACTCCCCCTTAGATGTACACCATATCCAATATTCAATGATTGTTGCCTCATTAAAACCTTACTAAGGAAAAAAACAGTGGGAAAAAAACCAAAGTGAAGGAGAAAGAGTACAACTTTTGTGATCATTGAATCCGTGTTGGACGTGTTTAGTGTTGCCTCATTAAAACCTTTAATCAAAAAACCCAATGGAAAAAAACCTAGTTAAAGAAAAAAGAGTATGTCCAAAAAATCATGTTCTTAGATTCTCCCCCTGATCAAATGCTCCCCCTGATTGGATACTCCCCCTGATTATGATATTTCTCTGATGATTGAGTTGATGCATATCCGTCTCATATACAATTTTCTGAAATGTTGCTTTAACATAGTGAATAGATTTGATTGGTTGTGACTGTAATTTTATTTTTCTTCATAAGATCGACTTCCATAAGACTTGCGTGAAGAGGGATGAACATACCACTTTATCTAATTTATTCGACTTCAGTAGCATAACTATTCTGGAGTTCATATATGTAGAAGAACTGAAATGTGTTAGTCATTTCTCCCCCGATGTAGTCTCTTTGAGTTTGAGTTGTACAAGAACTATTGCCTTCATAAGTAGTAGCAGGACCATATGTTGTTTGAGGCAAGTCATAAGTGCTTTGATTATTCTTTGAGAGGTATCCAGAGATAACCTACATCTGTATAAATAACTGGACATAGATGGTTCGATATAAAAATATCATATGATATGATTAATTTAGTCCCATTCTATGCATGTCAATGGTGATGTATTTTTTGCCAAGATATTGATTGCAATCATAATATCCAGTATCATGCATTGTGTCATGTATATCAATATACTAATAACGTATATGCATGATACTTCTAGACCAAATACTATGATAACATGTGTACATATGATACTTCTGGATCAAATTTTTAATTGTCATCCTCTTTAGGATGATATGGATAATTAAATATCTAAATACCGGAGACCATGGGTATACTAAAATTGTATGCTTAATATATGCTAAAGCATTGCAGGACTTTTCAATTCATTTGACTAATGGATATGAGTTTAACATAAACCGTGCTCGATCTGCAGGCCGAGACAATAATTAGTTATCCCAAGGTCATTCATTTTTGCATTTCTTATTTGGATATTTTGCATTTTAGTTGAGCTGTTCAGGAGCACATTTATTTAAGGATTTCAGTTCAATTGAGCTCTTCAAAAGCACATCCATTAAGGATATTTTATAATGACACATTTTTATATATGATTGTTTTCATGCCATTCTTTAGATAAATATTTACTAAGACGGTTGTACCTATATCCATTTGGATTTTCTGTTGTACAATGAACGTCTTATTGCATTTGAGTAAGTACTCCTTATCTTTGATTTAGGCAAAGAAAATCCTTATAGGATTTTTATATGTATTCTTGGTCTAAGTCCCGTATATATAAGCAGTTATAATATTCGCGAGTCTCACATAGAATATTTTAAAAAACTGCTAAGCTAGTCAGATATCTGAAAGTATTTACGGTCGAAACAGAATGGTATGTTCTTATATAATCAATTTTATTTCTTCAGGAAACCTTGTGCCATAAATCATGCACTTTTGGTGTGTTTTAACACTTCACATTCTTATAAATACCCATTCGTGACCTTCAGGGTTAACATATTTTGGGGTTTCTACTATAGGTCTAAATACACCACGTATATGAAGAGACTCGAATTATACCATCATGGCATTTCACATTTTGGCCAATATATTATTTGTTGACATTGATTCATAGTACGTGGATTAGTAGTATTATTGCCCTTTGATTTTTGTGTAGCTACAACATATATAATTATATCATCAATGATCATCTTTGGCGATTCCATTTTTCTCTTGTATATGTATAAAACATATAAATCTCATTTAATATCAGGTACTTTTGCCAACTTCAGGGGCTTTATAGTCACTTCAGGGACTTATGTCTTTTCATAGACAATAACTCTTCTAGGATTTTAGAGAAAGTGGATCTTTTGTTCATAACCTCTTTTGAAGCGTTATGTATAACCTCTTCTGGAGCATTATTTGGGCATGATTTTATTTAACCTCCACTTCTGGGGAGTCAAGTAGTTAGGACCTATAAGTTTGTCATGCTTCTGGCATGCAATAAATTCATTTGCTGCCAAATTTATTTTATCCTTCTGGGATAATTATTTTGGCAAGCACGTTTGCAACTAGTCCATGTGACATTTGATATATATATATATATATATATATGCGTTGAGCAATACAAGGGATTATATGAGACAAAGTGGAAGTATTCCACAATAATTCTCGTCGTTCTTCCAGAACGGATCGTTCTTTGAATATAATATGTACTTCTGGTACGTTCTATTCTCGCCCTAACGACGAGGATAGTGCCTGATCGAAATAAAATTGCACATATACCATAAACATTGTATTTATCAATGGTTTAATAGAGGGTGAATTTTAAGCACCATATGTATATTTGTGACTGATATCATTTTCATTTTGAACCATGGAGCTGCAGGCTCATAACAAAGTGCAATTTTACCATGCTAAGTATTGTATAGTATAATCCCTTGAATAATATAATGATAGTGTAAGCTTTTGGCTTTTAACACTAGAAGTAATGCAAAATTACTTTGCACGATTTATTTCCATATGACACCCATGTATATTGATGCCCATAAAACAAAGCAAATTACTTCCGGAATTGCTTCCATGTGACTCATCTCATATGTATGGGAGGGTACCCAATACAACATCATATAAGCTCTTCTGGAGCCTTAGGTTCAACTATGGTTAAAAGCTTTACTATATCACACTCCAAGTCTAAAAAAACTTCAGGTTGTTCAGAATAGCGTGAGTTGTTCATTGTCGGCTTGACAAATGTCATCATATGATGACCATTCACAATTGTCGCTTTTTAGAGTTAGGATTGAACTATAGAGATGCGTAATAATACAAGAATATATTTTATGATCAAACTTCTATTGACTAAACGTTAAGAAGTGAAATTATTAAAAAAATTCGTATCAGATAATATAATACCCCGTATTTTTATGGCTTTTAAATTGGAGATTTATTAAATTTAATTGAGATAAATTAATTTAATATTAATCCGAAAATTTATTTTAAATATTTACTAGCGTGACGAGAGTTGGTAATTATTGGAAATTTGTCGAATATTACTTAACGAGTAAAGTAATATATAGAATTGAATTTAATAAAATTATCGCGAGTGAATAATACGACAATTATGGAAATTAAGTCGGGACGCGCATGTGTCGTGTCGGGAATAAATTATTATAATAAAAGTGAATAAATTATAAGTTACCCGTATGGTCATTTCGAGTGAGCCAACATGTCCGGAAGGGTCGAGATAGTCAGAAAAGTATACCCGGGGGTTTAGTTTGGGTCTCGAAATATTTTAAGGCCTAACCGATAACTCGAGAGGGCGTTTTAGTAATTAGCCATTTTTAGGTTTAATTATGGACGAAAATAGTAGGTTTATATCTGATGAATTTAGAGTCCTCTAGGGTTAGGGAGTTAGAAAGTTACAGAGGGGCTAAGTTAGAGAGAAGAGGGAGGCCTTCCAAGGAGGAGAACCACCAATTCACAACCTTTTTGCCGGATTTCACCACCGTCGCGTAGATCGAGAAACAAGGATCGCATCCATATCCATCAACACCTGGGAATCAGACTTCCATCCCCAAGGCAAGTATGTATCTTGTCGATTCCTAGTTAATATTTCACCCATGTTAGAGTAGGAATGGTGAATTCATGTTTTTATTGAATAATTATATGATTTAGGAAATTTAAATCACATGTTTTAGGAGGAATGCATGTAGTCTGGAACCCTTGGCATATGTAGAGGATCACCCAAGAATTTGTCATGATTTATTAGAAAGAAACCTAAAAAAAGATTCAGAATATTGAAATTTATGATAAAACTGGGGTTCTTGATAATTTTACTGAATTTGTCCCTTTAAATCCATGCCTTTGATGAATTCGTACATGTTATACGTAGGAAAGCATGTAGACGGGTTGACATAACTCTTGGTTTAATTATTTGGGAGTTTGGGATGAATTAAGCCTGATTTAGAGGTTGAAAGGTGATGAAACCCGTAGGTTGGAATGGTAGAATCTGGGCAAGAATTGCTTGATCGATCGATTGACTCAAGATGTCGATCGATCGACCCCTCCTGGAATTGAATATTTTTCTCTTTTTTAATTAATTTGGTTAAAATACGTAGGAAGATTTGGATATTATTTAAAGATCATAATGTGTCATGAAGAGGACCAGTAGGGTTTAAGTAGGTTCCCTTGAATATAATTTTATACGAGATATAACCGTGGGATAACGGGGGTATGTCATTCATTTGAAATCGTGTGTACGTTAAATAAGGAATTGAGAGATTCATGAATGACTTAGACCAATATGTTAGTGAGGGTGTACCGACTGAAATTACCTTTAGGAAGATAAAACACTTATAGGGACGAGAAGTAATTATGAAATGGTTATATTGAGAATAAATAGAGATTAGTTCATTATGCGTAAGAATTGAGTAATTTGTACTACGTATGGTTAAAATGTTGTTATGGGAAGCGAACGAACCTAATTGGAAGATGTGAATATTTATATATATAACCGAGTGCTTGTGTATATATTAAATATATCTCTGTGTATAATCATACCCGCGCTACTTGCTATCACGGAGGTTGATGTACCGGGACAGTCTTATCTCGATGGGACCTTTATGGGGGATATTGACTCATACCCTAGAATATAGGATTCCTTGGTACAGGCTATCTGAGAATGATAGTCAGACGGTCCTAAGAGACGTGAGGGTATGTGTTGACCTCTTAGTGACTTGGAACTATGCTTCGCCTCCATTTTGTGCGTATTGTGTTAATACAGTTCGAGAGTGATTCCGAACTAGTATTTCCCTTGTATGAGGTATACGGGGACTTGATAGCAGAGTATACCAGCACCATAGATTTTATGTGGGGTGCCGATTACTAACATATATTGTATGAGTGATTAATATATATACCTAGACCTGAGATTTTTCTACTGTGCGTATGAGAAGATAAGTAATTTAATAAATGCTCCTAATCATAGTGAGTGTTTGAAACCTCACAGTATTGAGAAATACATAATTAACTTCAATAACCTTTATGTAAATGTTATCTTAATTTAATGATCTTGTGAATCAGAGCTCATGGGAGGAGTATATAGTTAGACTTATGAGTTATTTAGTAGTACGGTAGGCGTGCACACTAGATGAGAGGTAAGAATTCTCAAGAGAGTGTCGTGGACTAACATGATTGTCATATTAGCTAGTAAGCATTTTAAATACTTACTAAACCATTTTAAAATTGTTTTACACTCGGGCTCTGACCCGTTTTCTGTCATTTTTCCTTCTCTTGTATATATATATATATATATAATTTTAGTCCACAGGGGCGTCAGGTGTAGATTCATTTGACTGGACGTGATGCAGCTTGTGTGGGAGTTGCAGGTCATTGCAGTAGACGCTTCCTCCTTTGGCTCCTCAGATTTTTATTTAGTTCTTTTAGTTAGGGCATGTGTCGCCCTTTTCCAGACTCTTGTTTAGACTTGATAGGGATTGCATACATTTTCATCATTTCAGTATTTTGTCTTTATTTGGGGATTATTTTATCTATCACATTGTTAGTGGTTGTGGTTATTTATTTGAATTTGAGTAATTCTTTATCGTTTGTATTATTTATAAATTAGTTTATGCTTAAAAGGTTTTTACTACGAAAATTAAATAAATAAAATCATTTAAATTGTTTTGACACTTAGCTTAATTATTTAGGATGATTAAAATGAAAATATTATTTTCGACAGTGATGTTAAGAATGAACCACACCGTTCACCTTGATTTTTAATTTAATAAATGACTGATCACTCGGTATTTAATTAGGCGGGGTGTTACAGATAATTATCAAATATTCAAATGATGAGATAGATAATAAAAACTTTTTCAATCAAAGTTTAAAACGTTGGGTTGATAATTAATGAATCAAAAGTTCATAATCTTATGATATGTATGAGACTTCAGGATCGAAATTAAGAAAGTTTAGGCTTCTAATATATAACTAGGGTCATCAAAATAATTATGACAAATATTTCATTTTGAAAAGTAATGATAACTCAAGGTTCTCTATTTAATGTCACATGTATATGAATCTTCGGGTTCATATAAATTATAAAAGTAAAATCTAGGACTTCAGGTCCTACATTAAAATAACTCACAAAGTGCGTGGTGAGAATTATGTATAAAAATTGAATTTTTTTAATCATTTGTATATGAGAACTTATGGTTCTACACAAATAGTTGAACTTCAAATTCAATATTACTAATGTCGAAGGACAATAAATTCTCTACCCATTTGTATAAAAAATTCAAACTTGATTAGGGGATAAAAAATTAAAGAATCTTTTAAACAAGTGTCAAATAATTTTTAATAATTCAGACCAATAATAATCCATCCTCTTTATTAAAAAAATGAGAGGATTAATGTTTCACATTCTCTACACATTCCCAATATTCCAATGTACATTAAATAATTAGAATGTGAAAAGGAGTTAAAATTAAATACGATTAAAAGTAATTTAATACTCAAATGAAGCCAGAAAGATCAAGAGAGAAAAATTAAATGGTGAAACCATTAATGTGATAATTAAAGGGACACGTAACCATTAATAAAGTATTTAAAAGGACATTTCATTTAAGAAAGAAAATAAAAAGGCAAGAAGTTGAAGAATATGTTTAAATATTCAATTGATTTTGAAACTAGTCCCCCCCCCCCCCCCCCCCCTCCCATAAAAAAAATATTTTCTGGAGCTTAAGGTCCAACTTATAAATAATTATTTTGAGAACTTTCAAAAATTTATACCCCGTGAACAATCAAAACTTCAAGTTTTGAATTTATGGTATTTACTAGTTGGTGTTAGAGTAAAATTTAATATATAGGCTTATATATAAAATAAATATGAATTATAGGCTATCAAATAAAAGTAGGCCAATTAAAGTGATTAATTTAAGTTTTGGGGCCTTACTAATGTATTATTAAAGTGTGGATTTTATTGTGTAGAGACAAGCGTAATTTCTATTTTCATGATGGGTTAAAATAGAAATATAGGAAATATGAAAAGACACGATTGTGTTATAAATAGAGGTCATGGTCCCCAAATCACACACCACCAATCTTCTGATTCCCATTGTCAGAGAGAAATTTAGAGAGGAAATAAAAGTGTTGATCTGGAAGAGCATAAGACCTCAGACTCAAAGATTTTAATTTTTTGTCATGGATTCAGGTACGATTCTGCAAAATCAATATTTATATTTCTTGATAATTCAATATGAATGTTCCTGTTTGTGTGATAGTTTTCACAAAATAGAAATTAATCCATCTGTTGGAGCTTCAAGTCCAAATAATAAGAAATAACTTGAGAGCTTCCGACTTTATATTTTATATCCCAATTAAAAATATATTTTGTGAACTTCTGGTCACAATAATAAATATGAATATCACAAATCAATGATAATTGGGGAAATTTTGGTCTATACCGTTTTAATTTGATAATCAAAACTCCAGGTTTGATTGTGATATGTTTTATGTTGACACTTTAGGTCCAAATAGTTTTCGTACTCCACATCCCAAAATTTGAACGGAGAAAATTCAATGTCCATATTTGAATAATTATTGGGGAACTTCAGGTCCCAAGTGTAAATAATATGAACAACTTCATATCGCAATATATTATATAAATATATTATATTTGGGGACTTTAAACGCCATGCCCAATTATATTCAAACTTCAAATTTAATAAGAGGTAAAATTATTTGGTACTTCAAGTCCAAAATATAAATAACCATTATGGAACATTTAATATCTGTACCCTTAATATATAAATAATCAAAACTTCATGTTTGATTACAAAATTATTGGATATAAAACTATTTCATTTTTCGGTTTGTGATGAGTAGAGCTCGCATGCGTTGCCGCTGGCGTGGACCTATAAAAATAAAAAAATATTGAATAAATGGGGTTTGGATCCACCGGATCTCCGATTTGGAGTGAGTAGGGGTGAAATTGGGTGCCACAGGCGCAAACCTTTAAAAATAAGGGAATATTGAATAAACTGGTGTTTGAGCGACTAAATATGTGTCTTTTTTTCAATATATATATATGTGTGTGTGTGTGTGTGTGTGTGTGTGTGTGAATTTATAGAGTATTTGACCCATTTATTTAACTAGTAAATTTTAATAATTTATGACAGAAAAATATATTAAAGATAATAGTAATTAGTGGAAGATGAATAAATCAAAAGTGGAAACAAAAATTAGATGGAAACTATGCAAAGCGTCCACATGGGTTACATGGCCTAGCTGGACAAACAGATCCCTCTTAATGTCAAAGATCGTCTCTAATTATAATGCAATTAGGATAGAAGTTTCTTAAATAAATTAGCATTTATCTCTTTGGCCACCGTGTTACATAATTGTTAATATATTCTCTGAAACAATGCAACTTAAAAGTTGTACAAAGCAATGAGTAGGTTTTAAGCCAAAGACCCACATTTATGAGATGGTTTGTTTTCCGAGCTGCCATTAATTACACCTCGAGTTTTTCCAAGTTTTTGACAGGTGGGTCTTTTTATTCATGATGTTTTCAGACATTATAATGTTAGAATTAGAACCCGACATCGTGATTTGATTCTCCACACTGTTATGTAACTTTCTTTAATGGGGTATTGTGTTTTATTTGATATAGGTTTCAAATTTGGAATCTTGTGGTGGTTGGTTTAAAAGAGGGCCAGTGGCGAGTGTTGGGTGATATTTTTTTTGGAGGGGTTGACCTAAATTTTATGTCTCATTAGATTAGTTTATTTTTTGCCATTGTGTAAGTTAAGTGAGATTTGGGTATCACTATTGACTTGTTGGTGTGGTTTCAGAGAAGTTTAGTCTGGTGGTTTTGTGGAGTGGGTTTATGAAATTTTGGGTTTTGGGGTAAGAGAGTGGCTTGATCTGTTAGTGCATTTGCCCTTGAAGGAGTAGAGGGGATTATGATGTGAGTAAGGGTTTCTTTAAGAGTTGGGTTTTGCTCTACTACGTCTCAAGATCTGTTATTGAAGCTTTGGGTGGATTGCATTGCTTAAAATGGCTTGTATGAAGTTGGGATCCAAAACTGATGCATTTCAAAGGCAAGGCCAGGCCTGGTATGATCTCTCTCTCTCTCTGTGTCACATACACACACAATAACACACATATTTTTGGTCATAATTTATAAAGGGTTGTCTTGTAGGTATGGTTATTACTACATGGATCTGTTCCATAATGCTGTTTTGAAATCCCCTTGAACTATTCATATCTTGAACTATGCTGTTTTGAAATCCACTTTGAGAATGATTTGGAGAGGTTTTAAGCTAATGTGTTGAGTTTGTTCAATATTTGATTCAAAATTGTCAGAAAATCAAAGGGGCCGTTTAGTTGTGATGGAAAGGAATAGAAAACTGTTTTTTAACTTAAGCAATTCTAGAAAACATGTATTTTATGATTTCCAGATTAGCTCAAGTAAAAACAATTTTCCATGAATTTTCATTCTTATTCCCATCTAGAGGACATACTTTACCAAATTATAACACAAAATATGGAAAATGAAAATAGAAAACTATTTTCCACAACTAAACGGCCCCAAAGGGTTTACATCAAAAGTCCAACAAATTTCTATATAAAAGATGAATACAAAATTAACAAATTTATGAATATTTTGACAAATTTAGAAGAAGTATGGTTAAGAGGAAAATACACTCCTTGGCTAAACCTATTAAATGGAAATAGGGCAAATGTATATATATTTGGGCCTAAGTGAGACATTTGATCAGCACTTACTGCCTAGGCCCTAGGTGGGGTGACAGAGCAGGGCCTATTGCCTAGGCGGGGAGTTTTAGAACACTGCCTATAATATGACTTAGCAATTACTGTTTAAAACATCACTTATATTATCATGGTTGATGAATGCTTCAACCATTAAGGTCGGTTTGGTTTGGGGTTAAATATTTTGTAGCTCGGTGAAAGTGATATTTTCCGATGTGTGCAAGTTAAAAATTATTTAGTCCTTGACCAAACTGGGGCATAATTTTGGAGGATGGTAATGAATATTGGAATTTTCAACGAATAAAATACCTTAGCTAAAACTTTTAAAAGGAGTTATAGGAAGATGTATTGGATTGTTTAGGGGGTGTAATTTTGGTCAGAATTTCTTCACTCCTTCACTAAATCCAATGGAACTTGATCCTCAATATCTGAAGTTTCTAATATGTTTCTAAAGGTTATTTCCCTTTTTCTCTTCTAATTAACAGGTATTTATTGACGTAACACAACCAGTGAGGAAAAACACACAAAACCTATTTCAATGAGACTATTACAACTCTATTTTCTACCTGGGGTAGTGTGCGTAGCAAAACACTACTAATAGGTAAAAAGACCGAGGAGGAAATTATTAATGTCTCCCAAAGAATTTACCCTATACCTATACTACTAATAGAAAAATAAAGGGAGGGGAAATAAGAGTATAGCTGTCGAATATTACACTAAAGTGCCCTGTGCTCTCTATTCGAGCTTACTTGATAAAGCAATGATATGTTTTCGTGGGCTTAATGACCGGACATGATAAGACCAAATACTTGTGTAGTGAAAAGTATAGGAGATGAGTTGGAAAGGGGAAAATATCGATAACAGGTTATACTTGGTGATGATGTTCAAAATCATCGAAAGAGGAATATAAAGAGAGACAGATTTATGGTGGTTTTGCAAGATTGCATACGTTCAATCAGGGCCGGTCCCGAGATTTTAGGGACTCGTGGCGAACTCTTGAATTGGGGGCCCCATATTTAACAAGAGATTTTTTTTTATTAATTTATAAATTGTAGGGTTTTTTTAACCGAAAAGATGTCAACTTATTTTTCGGGAATTGCGGGAGGTTTAAATGTTTGTCCATTCAGTTTTCAACAAATTGTTTTTGGGACAATTAAAAAATGATGCTATAAATATATATGCACATATAAAATTTTGGGGCCCCTAAAATGCGTCGAAAATCGAGGGCCCAAGGCAGCCCCGCCCCTGGCCTCCCCTCAAGACCGGCCCTGCATTCACTGTGGAGAGGTATTTTTGCATCATGGATCTGTTAAACTATATAACGAAATATACTGGGCCTATATATTTAACATTGGGTTGTTAAATATAGGTTAAGCAGTCAACTATTAAGTTCTTATTAAATTGACACAAAATAAAACTGGGCCTATATACTAACATTTTTTGGGCTTGGGCCCTTTCGAATTTGGGGTCCCAAGGAGACTAGCCTTCCTTGATTTGGGACAAGGCCAGTTGTGTCTATCATTGTTTAATAAGTATAGGTATAATTATGTTCTGTGAAGGGGCTTATTAAATGCCTTGTATTCGTGTTGGATGACAAGACTTGTGTTTATGTCCCTGCAGGGAAGGACCCATTAGGTTGGAAAATAAGGGAAATTATGCATGACTTGCTTAGCATTTTAATGTAAATTCATCTGGTAATCATAATCTTGCCAGGCTGAAAACCTCTAAAAAAGTTCAATTTTTCTAATCAATAATGTCATAAGCAAGCACCTATTACGTTGGGATGATCAGGTCAATTTACGGATATTATATTATGTTTGAAGATTTGATCTATGTAAAATTCATATGGATGCCACCTTTTCTAAAATATAATGTGAGAACTAGTATCAAACAAGAAATTAATGCTCTATAGTAATATTTTGTCTTTTCATTCAATTTCTGCAAGGGGATTCATATGTTTGATCATAACTATACTGCATGTCCATGATATATGATTATCAGTTATAAATATTTCACTTCAATGGAAACTGTATGTGTTTTTTTCTTACTGATTGTATCTGTAACCTGAACTTTGGTTTGTAAAAACAATCGTAGGTTCTGCACAACTGGCCTTCCAAGTGACATCGTGGTTGAAGTTGCGGATATGTCATTCCATCTGCACAAGGTATAATCTGTTTCTTCTAATATAAGTTCATATGTACAAGTGACCTCTTGCCTCTATTCATTGAAATATTGTATGTTATTTGTAGAGATATGTTGGGCTTTTTATTGGGTCAATGACCTCAAAAATTTGTAGTTTGCCATGGCTGGAGAAGCTAATTTTGTCTTACTGAAAAAAGGAAAAGTGGAAACCTGGTCATGCCTTTTTTAGTTGAGTTTTGAACACAAGCCTATCTAGTGCAACCTTGTCATTACGCTTTATTAAGAATAATGTTAGACCCCCAAAAACTCAGCAGAAGTTGCTCAACAAATCGATATGTCAGCAATGTGATTGGATAGATATTAAATTGGCCAACTATATGCACATGAGACCTATTTCTTGAACAATCAAATAACTGATATGTCTGTTTTGGAGTTTCGTGCTCCCATCAAATGCAAAATCCAACCGCCATTTTATTGTTTTATTTTATCCTGCGAGACTTCATTTTTGTTGAGAAACTTTTCTACCTCATTTTTACCTTTGCTATTTGAGTATAATTCAATGGTCAGCGTTTATTTTCGTGCTCATGTAAGCAATGTTTATCTACATGTACAGAAGCAGCAAAATTATATCTAATATTTTCCCTCTCAATCATATAATGCAGTTTCCATTGCTTTCTAGAAGCGGGGTTATGGAAAGATTGATTGCAGAAGCTTCTGAAGAAGGAGAAGAAGGCTGTGCCATTAACCTCCCTGACATCCCTGGTGGGGCCAAAACGTTCGAACTCGTAGCCAAATTCTGCTACGGGGTGAAACTTGAACTTACTTCTTCAAATGTTGTACACCTCCGGTGTGCTGCTGAGCATCTTGAAATGACCGAAGAGTATGGAGAGAGCAATCTAATCTCACAAACCGAAATTTTCATAAATCAAGTAGTACTCCCAAATTGGAAAGATTCTTTAAAAGGACTCCAAACTTGCGAAAATAGTCTCCCTGACGCCGAAGAACTCGATATTACAAATCGCTGTATCGAGTCATTGGCTGTGAAAGCGAGTATTGACCCAAATTTCTTTGGATGGCCCGTCGTAGGCCACGGCGAACCCTCACAGAGCCCTGGTGGAGGTGTCTTTTGGAATGGGATAAGCACGGGGACTAGGGCTAAAAGTGTAAATTCAAATTGGTGGTACGAGGATGTATCGAGTTTAAGTTTCCCTCTCTACAAGAGGTTGATTTCGTCCATGGAGTCTCGTGGAGTCAAAGAGGAGATTATTGCCGGGTCCCTCGTTTTCTACGCAAAGAAGTACTTGCCAGGGTTGAACCGGCGTCAAAGCACCAGTGAGGCAAGCAACCGACTTGTGAACTTGGGGGGGACACCGTCTGAAGACGATCAGAAGAATTTGCTTGAAGAAATTGATCGTCTACTTCCGTTTCAAAAGGGTTTGGTCTCAACCAAGGTTCTCTTTGGCCTACTTCGAACAGCCATGATTCTTCAAGCGGCCCCTTCTTGCATATCGAACCTGGAAAGAAGAATAGGGTTGCAGCTTGATCAGGCAACCCTAGAAGATCTCTTGATGCCTACTTTTTCTTATTCAATGGAGACTCTATATAATGTAGAGTGTGTCCAGCGGATTCTTGATCAGTTCTTGGTCGTTGATCAAGTGACCGGAGGGGCCTCCCCTTACTCGGTTGATGATGGACAGTTGATCGGATCCCCATCATTGACTCCAATCACAATGGTGGCCAAACTAATCGATGGGTACTTAGCCGAGGTTGCACCTGATATTAATCTGAAGCTTCCCAAATTTCAGTCTCTTGCTGCTGCAGTTCCTGATTATGCCAGGCCCTTGGACGATGGTCTTTATCGTGCTATTGACATTTTCCTGAAGGTAAATTTTTTACTTCATTCTCTAAAGCCCAAGGTCAAGCCTAAAGTCTTTTGATCATAGATGTCAAATCGTGAACTCCATCCCGAATTGAACGTCTTTGAATTGTGAATCAGAAACCACAGGGTGAATCGAATTGTAAGATTAAGTGAAAATAATATAAAAGTAGTAAGTAATGTATAAATATGTAGAAAACACAGTATATTATATAATAAATCACTGTTCTAAAAAACCCGCCTAGGCTCCGCCTAGGTACGCCTAGGCTTGAGGCTTGGGAGAAACGCCCCGCCTTAAGATTTTGACGCCTTATGCTTGGTAAAACCCTTAAGGCGTACTTTTTCTCTAAAAACAACAATACTTTAGTGAAACGATATCCCATTTTAAAGATTTTTTTACAAATCGAACCATTATCTCATCCAAAATAATCAAATAGTATTTTTATTTGGAAATATTCAGACATATTTTTATGATATGTACAATTTTAGTATTTTAATAGCCTTGTTATGGTTAAAAAATATTAAAATATATTAAAAAGACCTAAACGCCTTTTCACGCCTTTTTTCGCCAAGGCCCGCTTAGGCTTCTAAGGCTTAAGGCTTGACCTCCACGCCTCGATCACGCCCCGCGTTTTTTAGAACCTTGTAATAAATCATATTATTATGCAAAATTAATTTTATAACATGATTACTTTGTAAGCACGGTTCAAAGGCGAGGTATTGGTCTATGACTCAGGCTGCTGATTTTCAAGCTGGTCTTGGTATCAGTTTCATGCGACGCGCAATAATATGCTATATAGATAGCCCAATTGTTTTTGAAAAAATGTAAAAAGTTGAGAAAAATAAGTATATTAAAGTGGATTAGATAGTTATATAGTCATCATTGTATGCGTAACACAGTATAACTCTTAAGGGGTAAACCAGGAGCAACGGTAAGGTTGCCCCATTGTGACATGCAGTGGTGGAGCCAGGAATTCTAGTTGGCTTGGGCACGAAAGGAAAATTCCGGGGATTCGGGGGCGGGAGGCCCCGAATTTATTTTTTTGAGTAGTACTTATAATAATTTTTTAAATGCATAGAAAATAACATATAAATAGATGAATTACAATGATTTATAAAATTAAACATCATTACAAAATGAATAATTACTACAAACCCAATAACAACAATATTAATTTCAACAACTTCATGCCCAAAAAATAATTACTACAAACCAATAACAACATTTATACTAATATTAAAAGGGATAAAACAAAAAATAAGCGTATTTTCAGAATTTCAACAAACTCCAACAATGAATATTTGCTACACAAAATTTCAACAAACCCTAACAATGGATATTTACTAAAAAAAAGAGGAAAAGTAAGAGGAAAGATAAATATATAAACCCTAAATAAAATGAAGAAAGATTGAAGAACATATCTTAAGAATAGGGAGAGTAAAAATGTGAAAATGTGTATAAATTTTAGGAGTTCTGTTTTTGAACGTGAATAGGAGAACATTTGTGCTGAGTTTTTTTCTTCCTTTAATGCCCTTACTAAATATATGTGTATGTATATAAAAAAAAATGGGCTTACCTGTTCTAGCCTGAGCACGTGCCCAGGTCATTGACACTTGACACTGTGGCTCCGCCACTGGTGACATGGATATGTAGGGGAGCCTCGTGCAACTGGTTTTGCCCTTAACGCAGTATAATTGCTTATACTAGAGCACAGTGCATTGTTCATTTGCGGCGTTCCAAAATTAATCTCATACAATCTCCAAATATTTTCAATAAAAAAAGAAACTATAAATAAATTGCAATTCGTAAACTTATATGTATAATTTATACACGTGTAACTTAATTAATACACATCAGTAGTTAAAACGTCTATAACCAAAATCGTATAGGAAACAAATGAGCATGTCACAGGTGGAAACCGATTTATAGGCCGTCTGAACTTTAGGCCGAGTTGCCAATATTTTGGCCGAGTTAGTACTGTTTCGTCTATTTCACGATTCGTGACTTAAATTCGGTTCGGTGCCCTTGATACCTAGTTAACTCGGCCGAGCTATCTCGGTTACGACAGCTACTTTGAACCATGTTTGTTAGCCACTCACCTTCATGACAAAATATGTGAGTTGAATCCTATCAATACTCCCATCTGCAACTCACAATAAATACTAATCTATCAATCATCATAAATGCATAATAAATAAAATAAATAATTATAAATAATGATTTCAAGAGATGATGATAGGATTATCATTGACCAATAATCTAAAAAATGCTAGGTGGTTCTTAGGCGGCCGAGGGCCTTCTAACTTGTCACTGGCTAGGCGGTCTTCTAGATGTATTTTTTCTAAAATATATTTTTAATATGCCTACCCTCTAACAAAATTATTCACCTACTAGTAATGTCTTATTAGAAGAAATAAGTCCAAGCATAAAAAAAAACTACTAAGCAACTATTAATAACAATAATATGCAATGATTATAGAGATTACCTATGAAGCACAAACACTCTCTCGGAATCCACGAGTCAGCTTTGACTTGAGTCGGACATGCGACACACTCCAACACGCTTCGATAAGCGAGCCTTTTTTTTTAGGTTGGACACGTTGGGACGCGTAAAAGGACACTCGAAATTATTATTTTTAATTTTGTATCTAATGTGATGGTCATTCTGCTTTATTCATGATTTTTAATGTAAAGGTTTTTTGAATTTTGTTTTTTATGGTCTATTTTCTTAATTTCATGTTAAGAATGCTCTAATACTATATTTTGTGGAAATTTTTTGTTTTATTTCATTAATATATATATATATATATATATATATATATATATATATAATATTTAAATGTATGTTATATATTATATGTATCCTAGTGTATTGTATCCTTGTTTTTGAAAAAATAACGTGTTGTGTGTCATGTCGAAACACGTATTACGTGTCGAGTCCGTGCTTCATAGGGGATTACAGAGATAAAATAATTCAGAAAAACTAAAAAAACACCTTTTGGCCTTCCAGCATATTAAACGGCCTTTCAGCATATTAAACAATCGTTTAAATCCAATATCTTTATTAAAAACTTTTTCAATAAAACTACAAGGTCTACCCCCTTCTAGGCGGCCTTCCAGGCCTTTTTTTTAGAACACCGTCATTGACCCAAACTTAACTATGTTAATTTTAATAAAATTAATTTCCACAGCAAATAGGGTTAATAAATCTTACAAGAATCTATACACGATTGAAAAATCTATTTAGCTATTAACAAATCGAATCATATAATCGAACTCTAAATTGTAAGATTCACTGTGATTATGTTCATTTTAAGATTCGCTACATGATTCATATTGCTGGAGCAATAAGTGGCGAACAATGCCTCGCCTCGTGAATTGAATTATGAATTGCATGGCTTTGACAACTATTCATATAATTCTACCTGCAAATCTTTGAAGTATGAAAACATAGCAGTTCTGAGCTTCTTAGAGCAAATTAACCATTGCATCCTGACTTCATATCTATAAGCTTAAGAAAAGCATTAAATGGGTAAATTGGCCCTCTTTTGGGATACATTGTTTTCAGCAGTTTATGAATTAAACTGTGAAGTTATTTTTATACTAAAATGACTTTGCAATTCATATAAGAAGTTAAATTTTCAATTATTGATACATCTAATAGTCGAGCTGAGTTCTCATGAAATCAGCTATTAGATGTATCAATTGCCCAAAGTTAACGTCTTTATACATTCCCTACTTGTTGATTATTGAGCCGATTCTCATTTTTGAACCTGCAGTGTCACCCGTGGCTGGCAGAATCCGATAGAGAACAACTCTGCAGACTAATGGACTGCCAAAAATTGTCCTTGGAAGCTTGCACCCACGCAGCCCAAAATGAGAGGCTGCCCTTAAGAATAGTAATCCAAGTCCTCTTCTTCGAGCAGCTTCAGCTCAGGACGTCCATAGCTGGATGCTTCATGGTCTCAGACAATCTTGACGCGTCGCGTCAGATCAGAAGTGGCCCAGTGGGGTCCACTGAGGGAGGCTGGACCACCGCTATCAGGGAGAACCAAGTTCTCAAGGTGGGAATGGATAGCATGAGGAGTAGGGTTTTGGAGCTCGAGAAGGAGTGCTCGAATATGAGGCAGGAGATCCAGAAGTTGGGTCGGGGTAAGGGGACTAGTAGTGCATGGGGGAGCGTGTCAAAGAAGTTAGGATTTAAGATGAAGTCTCAGATGTGTAGTGCTCAAGAGGGGTCTGTTAGCAAACAAAACAATGCAACTGGGAAGGTTGAGAAGGCGGAGGAGAAGCGTGGGAAGCACAAGAAAAAACTGTCTTCAAATGGGTAATTTTAATGTTTTTTTTTTTTTTTTAAAGTCTTTATTTATAGTGGGTTTAATTGTTTTCATGTTTGTATCCCTACTTTGGGTTTAAGTTCATGAAACTGTGTTATATTTATTCAGTATTTGTAGTTTCTCTCTAAAAGAGATGAATGTAGGGACTAGCTGGTCATATGATGTATTATGTCTTGTAACAGTTGAGGAAGAACCAAGTTCTCAGATCAGTTGCGAGGCAGTTGGGTCGCAAACAAATGGAAGCAGTATGCAAGATTTTGTTCTTGTGTTGTGGCAGAAGATACGCATGTTTTGGAGTCTAAATTTGTTAATCTCACTTGATGAAGGTTGACGTGACCTCTAGATGTTATTGGTTGAACAATAAAGGGTTAATTACACTTTGACCCTAACTTTGCTCCCATTTTCACTTCACCACCCATCATTTTCTAGACTGCTAAACTACTAAAACATGTCACTTTACCCCAAATGATAATGGTATTAAATTTTTGGACGAAAAATTGATCATATGTGCTGCATATGAGGGTATTTTTGTCCAACTACATGTGTAAATAATTAATTGTTGTCTGGGAACTTAAAACCGTCACGGTCGGGGGGGTAAACCGATTCTTTTCTAAATGTTAAGGGGGTTATGTGTAGAAAATGAAAGGACATGTGGTGAATTGAAAATAAGTACAAAGTTGGAGGGATTAAACTATAATTAACCCAACAATAAAAAATGAGGGGCTCATTTTTTAATCATTGTTGTTTTAAGTAATAGCAAGTGAGGATTATGTTAGTCCTCATTAAGTTTGGATCAACAAATGTTATTTCGAGACTAAGGATTATAGAATAAAACTTGCTATAATTGTAGGATTAAAGTAATTGTAAAAACATGATACATAAACTCGCACATACGCACACACTTGTATAAATCCTAGAGTTGACAATTTTCGACATGACATGATCCAACACGAAACTAACATGATGCGTCGTGTTCGGGTCATGATATTTTGGCACGATAGTGGGCTGTGTCATGTTTGTGACACGAAATTGATCTATTTTGGTCAAATTGCAATACAAACAAGCAATACGATTTGGCATAATCAATACCCTTTGTAATATATATATTTCATGCAAGATCAGTTAAAAAATTTATATTTATTTCCACCACCTCGTGTTCTCTCACTCGTGATTGATTTTTAATATTTATATCCAACATCATCATCCTATGTTGTGAGGTTAAATTCTCTTTCAGGATAACCTTACAATTTTTACACATTAATCGATTTCCTTTCCTAATAATATAAAAATTAATTTAGGCTCTTATGCGTTCCACTTTTATAAGTTGTCAAGTGCTCAAGTCTCTTTTTAGTACAAAATGATAAGCCATCACAAAATTTAAGATATACTCTCCATCTTTGTTCATTTCTCCAAAATTATATCCTTTATCTACTATCTCATATTCTGTTGGGTCATGTTTAATTGAGCCCAATTGACATGTAATTGATTTATCGTGTTATTCATGTCGTGCCGTGTTTTCAACGAATCGTGTTCATGTTAGGTAAAATAAATATGACATCGTGTTGTGTTGTGTCGTGTAAAATGAAGTCATGTCGGCCAGGTCCAAACACGACTAAATTGTCACCCCGAACATACACAGACTTGTACATTCACACCAGCACACACACATGCATATATACACAATACTCGATTTTGATTCTGCTAACTTTCACTTGATACTCACCAACTAACCCAGTAGTGATCGATGACAAGATGGTATGAACAAATTCAAGTCATTGGATTTGGTAGTTCGCCATGTTTCACCTTTGATAGAGTGCTAAGTAGAGAGTCCATCTCATTTAAGGAGAATATGCTAGGTTGTGTTTGTTTTATCATATATATTCGAAGTTGAGAAGTGAGATTAGGCCATGGTTTGAGAGCCCAAAATTAAGCCTAAAATCCAACATTTTTACAGTATTTCATTGCAAGTCCATTTGAGCCAAAAAGAAAATATGTCTTTTGTTGAAAATCCATTATCCAACCTAACTCCAACCGGGAGTTTGAAGCACATAAAAAGAAGCCATACCCATTTTCTGAGAATACTAGGGTAAAATTACGATTGAAAAAAAGGCAAAAAAAATTCGAAAAAGAATCATGTGTCAGAAAAAAGGGGAAGAAAGAAAAAAGATGATGAAAAATGTGAGTTGAAAAGAAAAAGAAAAATTGAGGTGAGAAAAAGTGCCTGAAAATCAAAATACCGAAAAGCAACTATATTCTCAGAAATTTTGAACTCCAAAAAAAAAATATTCTTTCTAGCAAAATTCGAGCCTACAATACAACCAAAGAAAGTCCTAATCGATCTCAAGGGAAGTTAGTTATAGCGTGGAGAGAATGTAAATAGGATTTATTGTGCGATTCAACGTTTTCAACAAGTAATCGATTTTTCATTCATGAGATCATATTCATCCATTATAAAAAAAATCCATTTTTGATCATGTATATGTGAAATTTGTTCGTATAAATTTACTCTTTTATTCACATATACAGAGAGAAAATAACCCATTTTCAAGTGTTCGATTGTGAGTGCATTCCGTGAGATCTTAAAATCAAAACGAACTTTCGGATAAGAAATGTAACGATCAAATCTTTTGAAATGGACGGTTATATTGGCTATGCACACACCACGATAAGTTGAGATTGAAAAATGAAGTTCTACTATATTTATGAAGTTTGCATTCAAACTTGGTTATATTACTTTTGTATCTTTTGTATTGAGTCAAGTTTTTTAATTGTGGATATATTCACTGCAAACCCTCACAAGACAAAACTCGTCCACTAGGGTAACCTAGGGATTTAACGGCTTGTTGCACATGCTAAGTGCAATCGTGATTTCTACGAAAGTGAGTTAAATTTTAATTTTTAGTTTTGCTCGAGGACTAGCAAAGTTTAGGTTTAGGGGTATTTGATGAGTGCATTATTTTGTATATTTTATACCCAAATTGATACTTTGTTAGTCCCATTTTTGTGTATTTAATAAGTTCTTAGGACTATTTTATTAAACAGAGGAAAAAATGCAAGAATGATTGAATTCATACTGAAAATGGCAATTTTAAGTAAAAAATGGGCACTTTGATACTTTTATAATATTCTTGTGCTAATTTGTGAAAAAATTTGCCTAGTGAAATTTTTGCAGATAATGATGGAATTTGGTGCAAATTGATGATCAATTCAAAAAATGCGCTAAAAAGATTATTTTTACGGTCATTCGAAAAAAAAGCTGCTTTTGTGAAATCGTAAAAAAGTCGAAAATTTTTATTCTCCGATTTGGACAAAACTCGACATGCGTGTTCAGCAAGAAAAGATAAGAGTTTTCGAGTAGGGGAAAATTCCGTCCCTTATCATGATCCAAAGATTAAAGAGGTGGAGAGATAGCTACCAACACCATTCGACCAATCAGAAAGAGTCCCACCACAACTCAAATACCTCACCACTTGTCCTATAAAAAGGACCATTGGGCTCATGATTTCGTAGACAATTAGAGAGGAATTTCGTGGAGGATTTCGGGGAGACACTTTGAGTGATTGTAAACAATTTGAGGGCCAAGTTTTTATCATTTTCTTAGAGGATTGAAGATTATTGTGAGAGAACTATTTGTAAGTTTGGTTTATTAATGAATATCTCTACTCATTCTTGCAATTTCTCTTTCATTATGGTAGCTTGATTCTTATTTTAGGAGTAGGGTGAAGTTTATCATAGTTAGCTAATATTGCCACGTTAATTTTATCGTTGTTTATTCCTTACTTGTTTTAATTGTTATTAAAGATTCGATATTCATTTTAAAGCGACACGAGAGTGTGTTTTAGAACCTTCAAGATTGTTTTGTCAAATCAGGTTTTGAGATTTAAAAATAGTAATTTTTGATGGATTATGCTTGCACTTTGATTGTTTTGATAGTCCATGGTTAAATACATTTGCGAATTTTAAAACCTGTATTTTCTTAGGGAATAGGGATTTTAGCCGTCTATTAGAGACGTTAAAAATATTATGATCATAACCGTCATATTTTCCGAATTAAACGCGGCGAGAGTCGGTTTAATTTGAGTTATAAAAAGGGAATGACAATATTAAATTAGTGTGCAATATTAGTTACGTGATAAATGGACCCCGAATCCTAATTATTTCCTAATTGTTTACAAATATCTTGTGTTATTCTCATTTATCGTAGTTGCTTTTATTTAGTGTATTTCATAATCATTCTCTATCCCATTTAGTGTAGTGGGACAGTCATAATTATTTTGAATGAAAAAATTGACAAATCTCCGTGGGTTCGCCCCGTACTTACACTCACTATTCTATAATAGCCCGTGCCCTTGCGGTATTTTATAAATTGACAACAGGGGACATCGTGTTTCCACAAACTAATGTAAATGATAACCCTCTGCCACCTCATGGGGACCATATGGCTAGCGCTTTTGATGAGGAGGCTGAGCAATTGACTATGGGACAGTGGCTCGAAGGAAGTGACGTCGAAAGATCTTCCGATGATGGCTTCGAAGGGTCTTTAGAAGAGTGCACCTTCTAATTGGCTAAACTCCATTTGGATGATGGGATTTAAGGGCTAGAAGATCAAGAGGAAGAAGTATACGATCCCGTTGAGGAACTCAACAGGCAGTTGGGAGCCTGTTCTCTGGAAAAAGTTAATGCAGTGATAACATACGATGACGCTGCATATAGAGACGTGGAAGAAGTTTACGAGCTAGAAGATGACCAGACGGATCCATGGATCGAGTGCGCCCCTGTGGCTCACTCGCTAAAGTTTGGTTGGTTCTTTGATCAGGTTGGTCTTCCTGAAGATTCCCGGCTGGAAGTCACACGAGCCATTTTGGAGATCGCGAAGAAAAACATGGCGCCACTTTTAAAATGGAAAGGACCTATGGCTAAACTAGTGAGTAGATATCTCTCAGAAGTCACATTCTCAGAGGTTGATAGGCTGATCAGGTATCCGCACAACAGACCCTTGTATGTTACTGCGTCAGTGAATGATTGTCTTTTCTCATGAGTCTTATTGGACGGAGGGGCATCCATCAATATAATGCCCATTGGATCCTTTTATGCCACCGCATTATCGGAGATAAGGATAGTGCCCCATTCGTTGGCAATATCAGGTTATGATAATCAATCCTCCACGTTAGTGGATTATGTTAACGTGGGCATCACAATGGGGAACATAACTTCCCATATTAAATTCCACATCATGTATTGTGAGCCGTCATACCAGCTGTTAGTAGGCAGGGTATGGATGCACAACCACGGATTGGTACCCTCCACTTACCATCAATGTGAGAAAGAAAACATAAAGGGTAAGTAGGTGGTGATTCAAGCTACCAAGAAACCTCCTGCAAAGGAGGAGGCCCACATGGTGGACACAACTTTCTATACTGATCTGGCGAAAGAAGCTACCATGGTAACAAGCTATACTGGGGGGATAAGGATCCCATCAACTCGAGAGAGGGTGCAGTAACCCGCTCGAACGATTATCACTTATGAAGAAGAGCGCGAGCTGGGAGCGATGAGGCCCCATAGTCTATCAAGACAAATCCGTGATCGAATAACCCCGCGCATCGACCCTATTGAGCACCAAGTCCAAACGCAATGTGTTCTCAGTAGACGAACAGTGAGAGAGGTGGATGAGAATTATAGGAAGAGGCCTTTTCAGAAGCAAGTGGACTGACAATGCAAGCGGGTGGTTTTGCCTAGCGACGGAATTATCTACAAGTTATGAAGGTGTGAGCGGGCAGCCGAGAGTCTGGACGATGAAGCTTACCCGGTTTATGAATGCTTTCTAGTGGATAACTAAGGGCAATGCTTGGTAATTGATAACTCCGGGGTATAAGAGTTTGTGGAGGAACTAGAAGAAGAAACATAATGCATGAGGGATAAACCTCGACCGCAGATCCAAGAGTTGGAAAAGATCGACTTGGCTAGAGAGGGCGAGGACCCAAACCCTATTTTTATCTCGAAGGACTTGGAGGGAACTCCTAGAGGGGAACTGATCAAGATGCTACTGGAGTTTAAAGACGTCTTCGTATGGAAGTACACCGAGATGCCTGGAGTAGACCAGGAAGTGAGTTGCCATAGGTTAAACGTTCTGCCCTCAACTATTCTGGTGAAACAGGCCACTCGAACGTACAAGATAGAGTTAGACCTAAAGATTAAGGAAGAGGTTCAAAGGTTGCTCACAGCTGATATCATAGTCCTGATCCAACATCCGATCTGGATCCCTAGCATTGTGCCTGTGGGAAAAAAGGAAAAGAGCCAAATCAGAATATGCATAGACTTCAGAGACCTAAATCAGGCATGCTCGAAGGATGAATTCCCGTTGCCTTCACATAGTCTGATCAGTGCAACAACAAGCCATGAGATGTACAACTTCATGGATGGCTACGTGGCATATAATCAGATAAAAATGGATCCAGTTAATGTAGAGAAGATTGCTTTTTGAATGCCTTTGGGCAATTTCATGTACACAGTCATACCTTTCGAATTAAAGAATGCAGGGGCCACCTACCAGAGGACGATGATGGCCATCTTTCATGACCTTTTTCACAAAAGTGGAGTTTTATGTCGATGATTTGGTGATTAAATCAAGAAGGAGGGATCCCACCTGGACGATTTGAGGAGGGTGTTCACTCGCTACATGAAGTATAAGCTAAAAATGAACCCTCTCAAATGTGCCTTTGGGGTAACAAGTGGGAAATTCTTGGAATTCGTGGTAAATCGCCAGGGGGTACAAATGGACTTAGACAAACGACAAGCCATCTTCGATATGCTGAGACCAAAATTCGCGAGAGAGTTAAAAAGTTTTCTTGGTAAAGTCTCTTACCTGAGGCAATTTATCCCAGGGTTGGCTGAGGTAACACGCCCCTTGATGGAGCTGCTGAGAAAGGGTGCGGAGTTTTCATGGAAGAAATGAACCAAGAAGCCATCGACAAGATGAAGGCTCTCTTTACCTTTCCTTAGACTATTATTCCCCCGAATGCAAGTACCCTTTACGCTTATATCTTACGTTAACAGAACGGTCTATTGGGGCTTTATTAGCCCAGGAGAGCGAAGGCATTGAAAAACATATTTATTACCTTAGTATGATTATACATGGGCCTGAGGCCAGATATACTAGCATTGTGAGGCACTGTTTGGCCCTTGTATTTGTAGCACAAAAGCTTAGGCATTACTTGTTATCATTCACGTTTTATATTGTAACCAAGTGCGATCCCATAAAATTTTTGCTTGCTAGAACTGTATTGATAGGCAGGGTAGCTAGATGGCTTCTAATACTTTCGAAGTATGATCTCCAGTGCGTGGTCCCTCGAGCCATCAAAATTCAGGCATACATAGATTTATTGGCCATATTCCCGTTAGGGACGTTCGAGCCGCCTATTGAAGAGCTCCCAGGTGATGACCTTCGGGCCAATTAAGTAGCGTCCAGCCTAGACAAATGGAGTATGGAGTTCGAAGGCTCTTCAACCGAGAAAAAAAGAGGAGCGGGAGTCATTCTACGAAGAGGCAATGAAGAAATTCACATGTCTTTCAAATTGGAGTTCAAATGCTCAAATAATGAAGCTGAATACGAGGCGCTGGTCCTAGGGTTACTCGAAGCACTGAGAAGGGGCATCCAAGTCCTAACAATTAAAAGGGATTCTAACTTGGTGGTTAAACAGGTGACAGGGGAATTTGATCTGAATCACGTGAGTCTGGTGCCTTACCGCATGATCATTTAGCGACTTCTTAGACAGTTCGAGGTGGTAAAGATAAAGAGGCACCCTTGAACGATAAACAGACATGCGGATGCCTATTCCACCATTGCACAAAATATTGCCTTCGATGGAGAGTCAACTGTGGTCCGAATCACAAAGAGAATGGCCTCCTCGACGGTGTCTGAGATGCTGCCCTCAGATGACAAAGATAATTGGAGGAGTGAAATCAGAAAGCAGTTGGAGAGAGGGGAAGGGGAACTTAACCTGGCCGATTTGGCACTGTACTTTATTGCCAAGGGCAACTTATACTACAAGAATAAAGGAGGTTGGTTGTCCAGGTGTGTGGACCCCGAAAAAGCTAAAAGAAGGATGATTAAAGTACATAAAGATAGCTGCGAGACCACCGAGATCCCTTTGTACAGGAGGATACAACGGGCAGGGTACTACTGGCCTTCGATGAGACAGGAAGCCACTGCAGTGCAGAGAGAGTGTTCGAAGTGCTGTCTTTTCTATCAGGCAGCAATATGCAACTTCATTGACCTGCCCCAAGACTGAAGACAGCCCTACATAGATTTCTTGATAGATAAAGTGATGCCAACAGATAAAGCGGACGCTATAAAGATAAAAAGGCAAGCATCGAGGTACTTCATTCAAGATAGGCATCTGTACCGATGAGGCTATCACAACAGGCCTCTAAGGGGCATAAGAAGAGAAGAGGCTGGAGAAGTGTTGAAGCAAGCTCATGAACCATGGCATATCGGAGGAGCCAAGATTTACGATCAACTAATGACTTTGGGTTATTATTGGCCTTCGATGGAGAAAGACTCAACTGATTTTTTTCGAAAATGCAAAACTTTTCAGCTACATGGGAATATGATTCACGCTCCTTCAGTGGACCTGGACTCTCTATCTACACCATTCTTATTCCATACTTGGGCCTTTGACCTAGTAGGAGCCATCAACCCTTCATCACGAGGAAAGATATGGATCTTAGTAGCCACATAATGTTTCATGAAGTGGGCGGAGGCCATATCGCTCAAGAAAGCCACACGGGGGTAGTAGCCCGATTAATGAAGGAATACATTATCTGCCGCTTTGGCATCCTAAAGGTGTTTCTGTCGGATAATGATACCCCATTTGTAAACAGTGAGGTGCGTTTGCTCATAGAAAAGTACTCCATCATCATCACAAATCAACAGTATCATACCCGAAGTGCAATGGATAGGCAGGGGCCACCAACAAAACTTTAGTGAACATTTTGGCAAAAATATTAGAAGATTTTCTAGGCACATGGGATGATAAGATCCTCGAAGTTCTATGGGTTTATCGAACGATGAAAAGAAAACCAACAGGGTACACACCATTCTCCTTAGTATTTGGGGCAGAAGTTGTGTTACCGGTCGAACTCGAGGTACCTTCTGCTCGCTACAACCTACGAAGTGCTATGCTCCCCCACAGCCGCCATGTACAACTCGAAGCCTTAGAAGAGCACAAGGATAATGCCGCAATGCACTTCGAGATATACAGGAAGCAGTTGTCCAGATCTTATGACCAGTTGGTGAAGCCAATGAAGTTTAAAGAGGGGGACCTGGTTCTAAACGCATGTACGAGGCACGTCAGAGGTTTGTCATTACCCAAGTTCAAAGCAAACTGGGAAGGGCCCTACATTGTTCAAGTAGTTCACGATTCGGGTTACTGCGAGATATCTAAGCTGTAAGATAATGTGACTTTCAAATTAAACAACAAGTGGCTGCAGATTTACTACGTTTGAATATATGTTCTGCCAATACTTTTGTTCATTAAATTGTATTTTTTTTAGAAAAGATGAATGTATGTTTTAAATCAATTGGGCTCGCATGTTTAATATAGTTGGAAGCAATGTTCATGTGGCATATGCTAGATCAATATCTTACTTTTACAAGTTAACTGTTTATTTCCGTTATCATGCATGACGTAATTAGCATTGACGTAGTAAGTTTAGTTAATATTCAATCGAAATAACAGAAAGGAAAGAAGACACCAAAATTCACCAATGTTGCTTTATTTCATCAAAAAGAAACAGTTGTGGTTACAAGCAAGCAAAATCCAAAATCCAAAATCCAAAAAAAAGCAGACACAGAAAATAATATCACTATCGAATGAAGGAGCTAGGGGTCGTCCATAATAAAATGAAGGTCTATCGATCCAAGAAGCCTGCGATGATATCGGGGAAGAATCTGTTCAAGGTTTCTTTGGTCTGAAATAAGGTCAACTAAATCCTTTTGACGAAGCTCCATGGCCTGCTGGATGGACTCCACCTTTTTCTCCCTCTTAAATAGCTCAACCTCCACACAAGCGATCGCCTCACGGGCCTCCTGTACTCCATACTCAGATACCACCAATTTGGACTCCAGACTTCCAAGCTCTTCTGAGATTGCCACTTGCGAACGATGTGAATTTTGGAGGCGGTAATAGAGAGCAGGAAGATCAGCCTTCTTAAAGTTACGCAGCAACTTTACCAGCCAGATCATAGAAAATCCATAATTAGTGAGCACATTAACTCTTCCCAGTAAGGTCTTGATCGTATCAGGGCTAAGGGATAAAAGAGGGGTGATGAGGATTTCCTCCAACACCATCGTGAGCCCAAGCAAACGACACGCCATCATTCCAGGAATCGACAGTAGGAAGCGGACGGTAAAGGTCGAAGGAAAATGAGCCAGCAACTACTCGATTAATAGGCGAGGACCCTAAGTTAAAATAGAAGGAAAATTGGCCAATGTCTGCCTCACAACCACTTCGGGGGCTGCCTCAGGGGGGTGCATGCTAAAAATACTATCACTGGAAGAAGGACGTTGGGTATGCGAGGCGCTATCACTAGCTTGAATCTGAGAGCAATCAATGTAGGGGCAGCACCAATCCCAAGGGCCCCGACCAAAGAAGCAACTCGAGCTAAGGTCCTCATTTGAATTAATTCCTGAGCAACAGGTTTAGCTTCGGGCCTACGGACTACAGGTTGATCGACCTCCACCTGAAATGCAACAAATAGCTTAAGTAAGAAACAAAAATGAGGAAAGTACGTACAAAATATCTTGCTAACATGGAGATTATGCCTATAAGACTAGGCCCGCCTGACCCTCGGATATGGGAGATTTTATGCCAATAAGACTTGTCCCGTTTGACCCTCGATTATGGGAGATTTTATGCCTATAAGACAAGGCCCGCCCGACCCTCGGTTATGGGAGACTATGTCTATAAGACTAGGCCCGCCTACCCCTCGGTTATGGGAGATTTTATTCCTATAAGACTAAGACCGCCCGACCCTCGATTATGGGAGATTATGCCTATAAGACTAGGCCCGCCTGACCCTTGATTATGAGATATTTTGATTTTAAAGTCCTACATTATTAGGTCCGTCTGACCCTCGATTATGGGAGATTTGATCTTAAAGTCCTATATTACTAGAACCGCCTGACCCTCAGTTATGGGAGATTATGCCTATAAGACTAGGCCCGTTTGACCCTCGGTTATGGGAGATTTTAATTTTAAAGTCCTATATTACTAGGCCCGATTGACCCTCGGTTATGGGAGGTTTTGATTTTAAAGTCCTATATTACTAGGCCCGCCTGACCCTTGGTTATGAGAGATTTTGAATCTTACAACCCAACATTACTTTGAAAAATTAACAAGCTTATATACAGGAGATAGATGAAAGAATAAAGGTACCTCAGGAAGATGCTCGTTGGCGAATTCGCAAGTGGCCATTTGTACCACATCTTCCTCCTCAATGGGACCCAGAGCTACTAAAGGGTGTTGACTTTGGGGGCAATCATAACCCCCACCCCACCCCCTCGACTTTAGCAACTTGTTCTTTCCTCCTATCCCCCTGCCTCAGCAACAGGTTCTTGTCCAACCTCCCCCTGACCCACCCTAGTAAGATCGGCGCCTTCCTTGTTCAGGATGGAAGGTCCGAACACATATACAAGCATTTGGTCATTCGATAGAAGGGGAACTGAGGGAGAAGTCTGAACAAGTACGGGAGCCTACAACATAGAAGTTAAAAGTTAGAATAACAAATTTAAAGAGCAACAATAGCTTAAACAAGTAAGGAAAATAAACCCACCACACACAATAAAGAAACAGGCACAGGGGACTTAGGTATATCCTCGATAGCTCTCACATCAGGGACATCCCTCTCAAGGCCCGCCTGCTCATGCAAAAAAGAGGTATCGGGGGAATAGCTGCTTCTAGACTCAGATGAAGAATCAAATATAACTTCCCCTAGGGGGAAATGGGAGATTACCTATGAAGTAGTATGGGCAGCTCTCTTGAAGGGACAATCCTCTCCGACGCCATTGTGCGCATCAACCTGAAAAAGAGACAAGGCAAGTTAGGGCGGCATGGGTTTATTAACACGAAAAGAAAAGAAATAAGAAGACATTCAGAGCAAGAGGGATTGAAGGGATTACTTTTTCCTCCGATACATCTTCCAGGACCTCATAATCTCGGGGAGGCGAGGCAGGTTTTGAAGGAGAAATCATCCTCCTTAACCAACGCCTGCGAACCAATGCAGATTCTTCTTCCTCTTCTTCATTTTCCTCTTCTTCCTTTTCTTCTTCTTCTTCTTCCACTACCTTCTCTCCCTCCTTATCCTATCTTCATCATCATCACCACCAACACCTATAGCAACATGTTCCTCGGGCAGTTCCTCCTCACCGGAATCAGACTCCTCCTCCATCACGAGCTAAAGAGGACTTATCGCCTTTCTTTTCTTACCACTATCAGATGTGTGGGGAGCATACGAGAAACCCCGAGAAGCCATCTGGGCCGACATAAACACCATGTCTTCTTCACTAAAGTTCTCCCAGGTTTGGAGAAGTTGATCAAACATTGAGCTCACCTCTTGGGTGACTTTGGGATTGGGGGTATGCTCAGTCGGAGGTTGGGGGATGGTTTTGAGTTTGGAGGCACCTTTCGAGTGGCCATAACTGCTTCCCTCGATGAGGCACCGCGCGGGGATTCAGTTTTTTTAACTGGCCTCGAGGGGACCAGGGGCAATTACATCAACCTCGACTGGGAGGGAGACTTTATTCTTTTTCACAACTTCCTGGTCCACAGGCGCTAATGGGGGCAGTTCGGAGGGAACACTGGTGTTAACAGTGCTAAGATAAAAAAAAATATATGATGAGGTGGTGCAATTTCTTAAACTCAACTCTGTGGGTGGGAATCTCTCAACTTCAGGGTATCGGGGCTCCTTCAAGAGGTTGGTTTGAAAACGAACTAACTGATTCTGCCAAAATACGATCATGTACAAAGCTGACCTTCCCCCTTGAGCCCGTTTGCTCGGGACCATGGGATTTGATGGGTAATTGGCGCATAGACTAACAATAGTGGAAATCAGATAATTGGCACAGGCAAAAGAAAAATTAGTGGGCTTTTCTTGAGGGAAATGACTTAACATAGGGGTTCCTTTGTCATAGCCAAACTGCAAGGTTACACGGTGTGGGTTGTATACAGAATAAAAAGATGACCACTCAATATAAGAGGGAAAATATGAGGGGATTAACAAAAGAGGGATATTGTTCTCAGGAAAATTCCTGGCAAGGGATTCATCAATCGGAGCAATGGGACGCTCCTCCTCAGTAAATAAATCATTAATAAAAAAATAACTCACCCCAACATAAGGGCGAGGTATGAATCTTTCGGCTTGATCAATCAGGGCATCAATGGCTTCTTGACACTCTTATTTTTCCAATAATAAATTCGGGAGATCTTCACGGGCTGTGAACTGGGGTAATTATCGGCGGGGGCGTAATCAGGAAAGTGGGCATAGAGAAAAGCTGTTAAAAGAACATTGTTGGCATAATAAGAAACATCAAACATGTCGATGCTTCGATAAGAGTCCACTGCTACACGATCAAGACAGGTATATAAGGAGCCGAGGACAATGGCAACAAGGGGGATTTTCACGCCATTGGCCATTCGAACAACCATGTTGATCAGGTCCTTTCGAGGGAAGTCGTGAGGCTTGCCCGGAAGATAGACCTTCAATAGTATCACCCAAATGTAACCTGCTAGCTCGATCTTGTACCCATAGCCTTTCCCCATCAGGGGTTGTTCAAATAACTCTTTCCTCCGTGGGTTCTCCATAACTGCCTCGCGGACCCTAATAACAGCTTCGTCCTCAATGAAATAAAAGTAACGAATTACTTCAGAATAGGTGCACTTGTTGTAAGTGACCATACAGTCCTTAACCACCACCTTCAGTTCCTCTCTTAAGGCTTTTTCTTCACTAGAGACAGCCTCCTCGAAGAAGGTATCAAACCCGGTTGCCTCCAATCCCAAAAGCTCACACACATGCTCCAAGGTAATGGTGAACTCACCCCAACCGACCACAAAGGTATGTGACCTATGGCTCCAATGGGAAACTAACAGTTGCAGAGCAATATTGTTCTTGGTGAGAGTAAGGTCACCCAGCCAAAGGGAGCACGATAGGCCAACAATGGCTAACTGAACGGAATACTTTGAATCGATGTACTCAGTCTAATGGAATAATCCCTCGCTAGCACTAGAGGAAGCTTCAAACTCTACCTTTGAGTAAGGAAATCACCACGCTCAATTCGAAAGCAGGTAACAGCAATAGTGGGGATATAAGCAAAGTCTTCAGCGTCATCACCTTCCTCCATTAACTGGTTAGGGTTTTCAGTTAGCACCAGAGTGTCGGGGAATCACTCCGTCGTTGCCCAGAAGTGGTCGTTGTCACCAAAAGTAAGGCACACAACGATAACGTGCCCATTGAGCTTGGCGCGCTTGAGTCGCAGGGGAAGCGCCCCTAACAAAGATAGTTCTTTTCACAGGTGCCATCGAAGCTTAAGGAAAGAAGAACTGAGGGTAATAAGAAAAGAATAAAAGGGTTGAAAAAGGCAAGGGTTTTTCCTCTCGCTCTCATAAAAGCTCAAACTCAGAAAATGAAAACCCAAAGGTGAAGTTTGAATTAAAGGTCCACCCCCTTTTATAAGGGCAGCATGAACCCCCAAAGGTAACAAAAAATGACGCTTTGGAAAAGCGTAATGATGACTCTCTGGAATAGTTTGGCTTACGTGGTTGTTAAGCGCGCGTGGCCGTAGAAAATCAAGGATCGTAATGATGACGCTTCGGGGGATGACGCGACGATTAGCGACATCGTTTACACGCGCGCACTGGCGCTGCCACGTGTGATGTGTAGAAGTGAAAATGATAGTTACATTTAATGCGACATTCTTGGAGTCTTATCTGCCTTGGGAAACGAAGAGCTTTGGGAGAAATTTGAATAAATCTCTTCATTTTCCCCAAGAGATAAGATCAAAGATGTACAAAAAGTTTTGTACAGATATTTTTTCATGCAATAAACAAATATCTCTATGAATGGGAAAATTTAGGGGGTTAACTTGGTTAAGCAGATCGGTTGTTCACAAATAAGGAGAAGGAAAGATATTCCAAAAACTCACCTCGAAGATTCTTCACAGTAAGTGGCTTGAAGTACCCACTTCAAAGATTCTTCACAAAAAGCGGCTAGAATTACCCATCTTGTAGAACAAAGTCACCTAGATAACAAGAGTTTGTAACAAGAAATAGAATGTTGTATTTTGTATTTTATCTTATGAATATACATGTCGAGTGAGGCTGTTTGGTACCCACGAGGGACCATGTCTGGCAGGGCATGGGAGAGCTTTCTTGCTTTATCAAACAACCTCCTCTTGGGAACTTTGCATGGACATGGTTCGGAGGAATGAGAACAAGGCAACGTTGGGAATTATTACCAACCCTCCTAGCACACTTGAGAAAAACTTCATCCAGGATAAATGTCACTCGATCCTACTCATTGCTTACTTATTCGAGTAAACCTCCTCGAGGTACCCGATCTCCCTCAATACTTGACCCCTCGAGGTACCTCGGGTGCCAGCCCGCCTGATTAATATGACCAAATACCTAGCAATAGTCACTGTTTGAACCACTTTCTGACGTCATAACGTCTGACATTTAGGGACTCAAGAATATAGCACTCAAGTGATTTTATCCTTAGGATGGCAGGTCTAGTTCACCAAACCAGACCATCTATCCATCCTAGAGTAAGCCTCAAGCTGATGGGTCATATTTCCCATTAAATATCACAATACTTCCAGCCAATAGAATAATTTCCCACCAAAACTATGGGATCCCATGCATTGAATGCAACATCTTGTGCATTTAACGCACCCTATGAGACGGATCGAAGGCAGGCTGACTCGACCAACCTCACCCTCATATAAATAGACTAGATGAACAAATCAGAGAGAGAGAGCATTCGGAGCCCAGAATTACTGCCCAAATTTCCTTATACCGGAGAACCCTTGCGAGAGCATTAACTCCCATACACATTTAATACACCCATCATTGGGAATTAACTGAGCTTGAAGTTCCTGCCTTGCCTTTATTGTGCTTGTTCTTTCTCCCTCCGACCATGCCACCTGCTGGTCCCATTCATTTATTGTGCTTGTCATATATCCCATGTGTTAATATGCTCTTTAATGCAAACCTGAATATTGAATCTCTTTATCTCTGATTTACCTATGGCTACTGTCTATATTGCGTACCTAATGGTGTTAATCCCGATCTTGATAAAGGGTTATGCCTCACTTACTACTAACTGTATTCAAAGAACCCACATCTTACACCTAAATATTTTTTTGACCAAAATACCCTTCACCTAGTCTTCTTTACCAAATCGAAACCCTAATCAAACCACCACTATCATCGACCTCCACCTAATCAAACCACCACAACAACATCATCAACCCCCACCATCACCATCTCCAACCCACCTACAATACCCATCACAACTTAACACCGCCATCATCAACCTCCACCACCATCATCAACCTCCACCTAATCAAACAACCATCGTAACCTTATCAACCATCACCATCTTCAACCCAACAGCAAACCCGTAAAATACCCATCTCAAACCCTTGAATGACAAACCCATCAAAAACACCAAATTGATATTTGCAAAGAGATAAAAATGGAGAGAATATTTTAAGAAAATAAAGCAAACACAAACCGAAAAATGAGTTTGTTTGTGTTATGTTACAGGATAATACTTTTATCTTTAATTGATATCCACTTCGGCGGACTCCTTCGATTGGGGCTTTTTTTTTTTAAAAAAATCAGATTTTTCTGGTGATTATTATTATTGGAGTGTGTAGAATGGGGTCTATAGGGGTTAGAGAATATACATGTAATTGTGGTGGTTGGGGGAGGATCTAATGAGGAAGAGGAAGGGAGGGTCATGGTGAATGTGGGTGGTAGGGAATTTTGGGAAGGAGACCGAGTTAAAGGTGAAAATGAATTTTGTAATATATTAATTGGTTACCTCCCAATGACAAAACATTTGGGTTGTTGAGTTGTTGAGTCGTTTAAGTCATATAGACTTGAGACACGTTCATTTGTATTAGATGGACCTTTGAAGATTGAAGATAATGCAAGCCGCCAAACGAAAGACTTCCATTGCTATGCACATTTGGATCGAAGTATCATTTTTCTAGCTACTATGCATTGTTTATGGCTAACACGCACATGCATGATGTTTTCAAAATGCGTGAGTTGCCTTTAAAATTTGATAGACAAATGTTCGAATGACTCTAAGGTTTTGTGAAAATGTTTGGAGTTAACAATTTTGTGTTGGTAAAGTTAACGGCTTTTTGTAAAATGGTTTGCCTTTAACCGTTTGCACGAACATGTATTGGGCTTGTGTGCACGACATTAGTTCGAAGTCATTATTGTCTGGCTTCTTGTGCGTGGAAAAAAGTATACCCGTGACGAAGCTGAATTTTGACAATTTTGTATGAATAGGTATTTTTCCTCTTATTTCATAAGATCTGAATTTTACACAATTGAAAAATCTATAAGAGCGTATTTAATACTTGAGAGATCTTTTTGCTTACTTTTCAAAAAATTCACTTGTTCCTCAAAATTATTTCATATTTATATCTATGTTTCGATCTTAGTGTTTTGTGGGTGAATTAAGTGTAATTTTGATTAGAACATCATTAGCCTATTACAATTAATAATATACTTTTGAATTTCTATGATCATAAACTCCTATATCTAAGAAGGCACTTTGATTCATTGACGGAGTTAAAGCGTGGATTGATTCCAAGGAGGAGATTGGAGTTCCTCACTCGCATCGTGAAGCTCGGTGTGAATTTTTATCATCTACGAGGGAAAGTTACAAGGTCCAAAGGTAACTACACGAGAGAACTTGTGTGAGAGGTATCATCTGTCCTTGTGTAAAACATATTTCAAGTAGAAATATAAATTGGAGTGCGTCGAGATTTTTTACCCCTAAGTTGGGTTCTTTCCTCAAACCTTGTCTTGTGAATGATTGTGGTTTATTTCTATTCAATTTCACACATTTGATGACACACATCACTTAGATCACACTTGAATATAGTGGATTGGATTAAAATTGACTTGGGTTGTGATTTATAGTTATTCTCTTCAAATCTACTTAATTAAACTTGTTGTGTGGTCAATTCAAGATATTTTGCATAATAATTGGTTAAATCTTGTGTTACGTAATTTGTATTTGCAAGAAAAATCACTATATTTAATAATTAACCATGAGATGAGTTCAAACCTATTCACCCCCTCTAGGTTTGTGGTAGGTTAAACACTTTCCTTTAATTGATATCAGGGCAATATGCTCTTATTTGTGAATTAACGTGCTTGAGTTAATCCTGGTGTTATTGTGAACTTATTGTGTTTTTGCTCTTATATATTGCTTGTTGATATGTGTGTTAATTTTTAATAGATGGAACAATACTGTGATTAAAGTTCCACTAATGGCCAATCGTACTTTGATGGCTCAAACTATGGCTATTGGAAAGTGAAAATGAGAACACATTTGCCATCAAAACATGAACATGCGTGCATGAGTGAAAGGATGGATTTATCCACCCATTGAAGAAGATGGAATTAGGGTGAAGAAACCGAGAGTTATTTGGCTGAATGCGTAGATCACTGATTGCAATTACAACTCGATTGCATTAAATATTTTTTGCGTCCGTTAGCAAATAAGAGTATGATCTTGTGAGCAAGTGAACGAAGCATGGCATATCCTTAGATTAATACATGAAGGTATGTCGATTGCTAAATGTGTGAAATTGCAACACATTGCTCCTGAATTTGAAATGATGAGAATGGGGTCGAGTGAGCCTTGTAACGACTACTACATTAGGTTGAGGAAAGTTGTTATCTCTTCTTTCAATATTGGTGAGAAGATCCCCGAGAACAAATTCGTAAAAAATTTACTCAGAACTCTTGCTTCTAGGTTTGCCACGGAGATTGCAATTATGAGTGAAGTGAAGGATACCGATACGTGCAGCCTTGAGGAGTTGGTAATATCATTACAAATTTGTGACAAAAAAGAAAATGTGGTTATTCCTAAACCGAAATGTAATACCCCGTATTTTTATGCTCTATTAATTTGGGGATTTATTAAATTTAATGTGAATTATTAATTTAATATAAATCCAAAAATTAATTATTTTATAATTATTAATGTGATGTGAGTTAGTAATTATGGGAAACTTGTTGAATATTACAAATGAGTAAAGTAATATAATATTGGTTCTATTAAATGTCAAGAGTGAATAAAATGACAATTTCGGAAATTTGAGTCGGGACGCGCCCGTGTGGCATCGGGACTAAATATTGATTAATAAAAGTGAATAAATTATAAGTCGCTCGTATGGTCGTTTTGAGTGCGCCAAAGTGTTCGAAAGGGTCGAGATAGTCAAAAAAGTGTACCCGAGGGTTAGTTTGGGTCTCGGGGAGTTTTTAGGCTTATTTAGTGCCCCGGGAGGGCATTTTGGACATTTTGTAATTTTGGGCAATTAAACCCACGAATTTTCAAGGGTTATATCAGATGTTTAAGGTTTACTTCTAGGATTGACACAACCAAAGGCAAGTGACGGCCATAGGATAGGGAAGGAGAGAGTTTACCAAGGTGTTCTAGGCCGAAAATTTATCCGGTTGCACCGCCACCACCACCAACGCGTAGATCGCGCGACGGGGAACGCAACCACACCAAATTCATCCACAAATCAGAACTCTGAAATTTCCAGGCAAGTGTTTATCTTGCTTATTTTCGTTAATGTATCACTCATGTTAGTTTAGGGTTGATTAGGATGAGTTTCATGGAAGAAAAATCATGTTGGAGATAGGAAATTGCATGTAGTAATGATATAAATGGAAATCTGGAAATACCCCTTCATACGTAGAGGTTGAACCACGGATTTATGATGTTTTAGAAGAATAAATTCTGGAAAAAGATTGATTAGAACAAAGTTAAATAAATTTCTAGGGTTCATAAGGTTTATATAAGTTTTTCCCCTTTTAATCCATGGTTATTTATGAAAATTCACATGCTTTACGTAGAAGATGTTTAATTTGGGTTTATAATGATTGTAGTACAAATTTTTGGTAGTTTGGGTATGAAAAATCTGGATTTGGTTGATGTTGAATGATAGAACCCGTAACTGTTAAACTGCAGCGTGACACCCCGACTATTTAAATACCGGGTAGTTACTCCTTTATTAAATTAAATCAAAACGCCAAGTTGGTTCAGTTAATAGCATCACTGCCGAAAACATTTTATTATTACTAACCACCTAGTATTTAAAAGTAAGTTGCCAAATTTTAATTTAAGGTCTGATTAACATGCAAGTATAATGAAGAAATAATAACACCATTCACCATAATGAAGTAATAGAATAACCGTAACATGATATAAATAAAACTGGAGGAAAAGCTCCTCATAATACAATCTCACAACTGAAGTAAGTAATGAAATACTGAATACTGAAATGAATACATGCCAACGTCTGAAAACTGAAATGGAAATGTATCTGATAGAACTTGGGCAACATGCCCTACAACTGAGGAATGATGAATAAGGAATCCAAATAATATAAGCGTCTAAAAGCAAATCCCTGTAGCTTCCACAACCAGCTACAGCTCGTCATCAGAATGGAAATCCTATGCATGGTGACCTTGTGGCTGGGCACCTAAAATGGTTTTACAAAAAGATAGATTTGAAAGCAAACGGGTCAGAGCCCGAATGTGGAGATATTTTAAAAACCTGCAAGTGCTTTAAAAACATTTAAAACAGTATATGCAAAGTACATGTTAGGACGTGCTCTCACATGATATACTCACCTCTCGTCTAACTGTGCACTCCTAACGTTCCTGTACCCATTCGTGTGTTATCTCATAACTATCTAAAGAGTTTCTAACACTTCTACTCGGTTCTCGTTAAATTTCCAACCTTAATAATTAAATAGAAAGTTCTACTTTAATTCCCGGATTCACAATTATTAACAATACCAAAAAGATCTCTTTTTATCTTTCAAAACATTACCATAATTATACTCACAATTTATTATAGTAAATTCCTTCTCGATTAACTGTATATTTTCACATCATAAATATACAATACAAGCACCCAAAGGCTAAGCTGCGGTGCACACATACTCTGCTATCCATCCCGGTACATCACGTACATAAGGATTACAAATTCCGAATCTCTCAGGAATTGTTGGAATCAACACCACACACATAAATGGAGGCGAACATAATTCAATCATATCCATGGTCACGTACATACCTACGCTCCATAGTCAGCTGGCTTATTAACTCACAAATAAGTCATTCTCTTGAACTATGTCCTCTAGGCACCAATCTAAATCCGGGCAACACAAGGATAAGAAGGTCCTAAGCGAACGTAACCTCCCGTGATAGCAAGTATGGTAGGTATGTCATACACATAAAGTTATCTACTAAGCATTCACACATCTTAGATATTTCAATATTAATAAGGGTATTCTCTACATCATTATACCATTATTCCCAATTCATATATTTCAAGTGTCCCGACAATGTATAAATTAAATAGTCGACACGTCTCACGTCGTAATATCTTAAACTTAAAACCTGTCTCGAATAGACTATTAAGTTCCCATGATTCCCTCATATAACATCGCTATACCTAAGGTCCTTACTTCTGCCCCAAACCTTATTTCATCAAATTATTCAAATTTGTACTATTAACCCAAATATTAACTCACATAACGAATTTCATTAATTTAGAATAATTCCTCAAATTAAATTCCAATTAAAGTCCAATCTCATAATCATGCCTACTGGTCTTCCTTAAAGTTTAAGGGTAATCACAATGTCTCCAATAAAATTATCCAAGGGTTATCATCATTAAAATTCAATTAAGGAAAACTTTATTCATTCTGGGAAGGTCGATCGATCGACCTTGACCTTCGATCGATCGATTGTGGTCGATCGATCGACTGATGAATGTCGATCGATCGATTACACAGGTCTGTTACGGACTGCTTCGTTTTGCAGTTACAGTTTCGTCCCAATTCACCATTTTTAAGCATGAAACTTCAAGATAAGGTCACTATAACGTTATACTAACATCCTATATCAGTAATAACATTCTAAATCCCATACTTCATCATTTAAAGGCTTACTTTGGATTAAAACTACATCAAAATAACTCCCAGATTTCTTCCATTCAAGAACATCATTAAGTTTCTTCTAATTCTACCTTTTGATCATCAAGGTTCTGTTTTCAACATATAAATTCGTCCAGAATATACTACATGGAATTCCTACATAAATCATGTCCTTTAACATTCAATTCATGGGTCTAATTTATCTCCAAAAATAAATTCCGAAAATTCCTAAACATGGAAACATATCTTGAATTAAAGGAGTTTAAATCACTTGCCTTAATTATCTCAGAATTTGGTGTTGAATCTTGAAGTCCAGTTGTTCTCCCTCTCACTTTTCTGCAGAATTCTCTTCCTTCTCTCTCTTTCAAGCTCTTCTCACGGTTTCCTTCTCTCTCTCTCTCTCTCAAGCTTTTCCCAAGGTTGAAGATAATGGAATATGGAGTGTGTCTTGGTTTTTGGAAGTTGGGAGTATATTTCAACTCCTCCCGTAGTCCATTAAATCTCTAAGTGGTAGTAGTGGGTTAAGTGGATTAAGTGGGTTGAGAAATAGTCAGATTTTTAATTCCCATTTTCGTCACTTTTTAATTCCCAAAAATGCAATTTACCAAAATGCCCTTTATGATGTCGGTATGGCCCACAAATATCCCGGGACCCAAACTAAACTTCCGGCTAGTGTTTTCTGACTATCTCGACCCTTCCGGACGCGTTGGCGCACTCAAAATGACCATACGGTTAATGGAACTAAAATTCACTTTTTAATTATGTAGCACAATATCATGACGTGGCGGTCACACGCGTCAAGTAAAATTCCCAAATTGCCGTATTTATAACTCACGACAATATCAATATTACCAATATTCATATAATGCCAAGTATGCACATTATAATAAAATACTAACTCACATCTCGTTAATATTATTATCCGGATTAATTTCCAATTAATAAACATTTAATTCAATTAATCCCCAAAAATAAATAACGCAGAAAATACGGGGTATTACATACTTCCCCCCTAATAACTGAATTTCGTCCCCAAATTCGGAACTAGTAAGTACCTGGTAAGAATAACTCTGGATAACGTTCCCGCATCTCATCCTCGCGCTCCCATGTGGACTCCTCGACATTATGATGTCGCCACTGAACACGCACTAACGGGACTATCTTTGACCGCAACTTCCGCTCACTTTGGTCCAGAATAGCAATCGGCCCCTCCTCGTAGGAGCTATCTGGCTGGAGATCAATATCCTCCACAGCAATGAGAGAATGGGCCAAATTATCTCTAAGGTACTTCCTCAGCGAGGAAATATGAAACACATCGTGAATCCGATGTAAATGCTCCGGTAACCCAAGTCTGTACGCAACCGGTCCAATCCGCTCAATAATAGGAAATGGTCCCACATATCTCGGTGCCAACTTCCCTTTCTTCCCGAAACGCATAATCCCCTTCATAGGAGATACCCTGAGCAAAACCTGGTCCCCCACTTGGAACTCTCTGAAAAATCTCTTTGCGTCAGCATAAATCTTCTGTCTGTCCTGAGCCACCCGAATGCGACTGCGAATCAATTCTATCCTTGCCGAAGTATCCTGAATCACTTCCGGCCCAAGTAGTTTGTTGTCCCCCACCTCCAACCAACATGCTGGGGAACGACAAGGTCTACCGTACAATGCCTCAAATGGAGCCATGCCAATGGTGAACTGATAGGAGTTGTTGTAAGCAAACTCCACCAGTGGAAGATACTGCTCCCATCCACCCTCAAAGTCAATGGTACACATACGTAGCATGTCCTCCAACATCTGATGTGTGCGCTCGGTCTGTCCATCGGTCTGCGGGTGATACGCCGTACTCAACCGCAATTCCGTGCCCATGGCCTGCTGAAAACTTTCCCAAAACCGTGAAACAAATACCTTGTCTCGATCAGACACGATATTTAAGGGCACCCCGCGAAGTCTCACTATCTCTGAAATAAAGAGGTGGGCATACTGTCCCGCAGTGTAATCTGTCCTGACGGGTAGAAAATGAGCGACCTTCGACAACCTGTCCACAATCACCCAAATGGAGTCGTGCCCTCTCTGCGACGTAGGCAACCCCGTGATAAAGTCCATAGAGATGCTCTCCCACATCCACATCGGGACCTCTAATGGCTGTAACAGTCCTGTCGGTCTCTGATGATCCACTTTTACGAGCTGACAAGTGGCGCATTTTGAGACAAACTCGGCAATATCTCTCTTCATCCCGCTCCACCAATACTGATGTCTCATGTCTTGGTACATTTTGTCCCCTCCGGGATGTACCGCAAACCATGAGCCGTGCGACTCTGCCATCACCTCATGCCGCAATTCCTCCCCTTTCGGAACCACCAATCTCCCATTGAAGCGTAATCCCCCGTCTGAGCTAACGGTATAGGATTCAGCTCCCTCTGCTAATAATCGAACTATCTGCTCCTGACAGAACGAGTCATTTGCCTGTGCCTTCACCACCTTCGTGACAATCTGCGGTGTAACAGTCATCACAGACATGAATGATCGGGCCACTGCATCCTGGTGTCCCAATTCTTTCCACTTGGCCTTCCACACATCTGCCACCTCATCTACCGGTCTACGGCTCAATGCGTCTGCCACCACGTTAGCCTTCCCCGGGTGATACTGGATATCGAACTGATAATCCTTCACGAATTCAAGCCACCTCCGTTGCCGCATATTAAACTCCTTCTGCGTGAATAGGTACTGTAGGGACTTGTGATCCGTGAACAATCGAAACTTCTCCCCCAACAGATAATGTCTCCAAATACGAAGGGCAAATACTACTGCCGCTAACTCCAAGTCATGGGTAGGGTAATTCTTCTCGTGAGGCTTAAGCTTACGGGAAGCATAAGCTATGGCCTGACTCTCTTGCTGCAGTACACCTCCAAGTCCTTGTAAGGATGCATCGGTGTAAACAAGGTACTCAACTCCCGGTCTCGGCAATGCTAACACAGGTGCTGAGGTTAACTTGTCCTTCAACTCATCAAATGCCAAATGACAGGAATCACTCCAAATGAATGGCACACCCTTACGGGTTAGGTGTGTCATGGGACCCGCTATCGTGGAGAAACCCCGAATAAACCTCCTGTAGTAACCTGCTAGGCCCAAGAAACTACGGATCTCTGTCGGTGTCGTGGGCTGTCCCCACTCCCTCACCGCGGATACCTTCCCCGGATCAACCGATATTCCCCGGTCGGAAATAATATGCCCCAAAAACTGAACCTCCTTCAGCCAAAACCCGCACTTCTCATATTTTGCATATAACTCATTCTGGCGCAGTGTCTGCAAAACTAGCCTCAAGTGCTCGGCATGCTCCTCCTCTGTCTGGGAGTAAACCAAAATATCATCGATGAAGACAATGACAAACTGGTCTAGGAAATCCCTGAACACCCTATTCATCAAGTCCATAAATGCTGCTGGAGCGTTGGTCAAACCAAATGGCATAACCCGAAACTCGTAGGAACCATATCTCGATAAGAACGCAGTCTTCGAGAAGTCCTCCTCCCTGATACGCAACTGATGGTATCCAGATCGCAAATCAATCTTTGAGAAGTAAGAAGCTCCTCTCAACTGGTCAAATAGGTCATCGATTCGAGGCAACGGATACTTGTTCCGTATCGTGACCTTGTTTAACTCCCGGTAGTCCACACACAACCTCAGTGAACCATCCCTCTTCTTCACGAACAACACAGGGGCACCCCACGGTGAAGTACTCCTCCGAATAAACCCCTGACCCAACAACTGCTCAATCTGATCCCGTAACTCCCTCATCTCAGCTGGAGCCATACGGTACGGTGCTCGTGCTATAGGTCTCGTATCGGGTAACAAGTCTATAACGAAATCTATCTCTCGACTGGGGGGTAGGCCTGGTATCTCCTGAAACACATCGGAATACTCCCTGACGACTGGGATCGAATCTAAAGGAATCACAACCTCCTTAGAGGTATCCTCCTCAATGTAATATAAATGAGCGGTCGAGCCTCCCTCTGGGCGAGGCATCGCCACAACAAACATCTCTTGCCCCGGAATGGCAAAAACAATGCTCCCACCAAAGCAATCAATCATTGCTCTATGATCAGCGAGCCAGTCCATACCGATAATAACATCGTGAACATGCATATCTAGTACCAACATGTCCGCAGGTAATACCAAACCACCAATCTCTACCCCCACTCCCCGACATATAAAGAATATAAGTGACCCATTCCCCAAAGGTGAGTCGACACACGTAACTGTGCTCTCCGCTGTGGCTAACAATCCTAACGCCTTTGCGAAGTGTGTAGCTATAAAACAATGTGTAGCACCCGTATCAAATAATACCCGACCCATAGTGCCATGGATAGGAAACGTACCCTCAATCGCGGGCGGTGCCTGTGGAACTGCAGCCTGGTGGACGTTGTAAACACGTCCATACTGTAGCTGCCCCTGCTGCACAGGAACTGCTGGAATGATCTGAGCTGGAGCTGGGAGGGCTGGTGGAAAGAGTGGCCTCTGTGGCTCCTGTCGAGCACCCTGCTGCTGCTGCTGTGGGGCCCGGCCCTTATCAGGACACTCCTGACGTTTGTGGCCAATCTTACCACAAATGAAACATTTCCCTGGGAAGTTCCCTCCCCTCTGCCCTTGCTGTCCCCGGCCCTGGTGGCCGTTACCATTCCTCCATTGGCCCTGCTGGCCCTGCTGAAACTGCTGATGTTGGCCATTTTGACCCTGCTGGCCCTGATGACCGTTATGACCCTGCTGGCCATTTCGGAATCCTCCCTGACCGTTCCTGAAACCTCCTGAACGGAACCTCTTTTGATCCCCCTGCTGAGAACCCTGCTCTACCTGTCTCTGCCCCTGAAAAGATTGTGCCCCACCGGTACCATGTCCTCCAGTCCTGCCCTGATGGCTAGACTCCCCCGATCTCTTGCCCTCGGCCATATGAAAACGGTGGTCCTGGCAATGTAACAATGCAGCGTTAACCACATCAGAATACGTGGCCAACGAAAGGTTCCCTAACAGATGCTGACGGATCCTCCATGTCAACCCGTCGGTAAATTTCTCAATCTTCTTCTTCTCTGACGGTATCTCATCAGGAACGATATTCAAAAGATTAGTGAACTCGGCCTCATACTCGGCCACTGTCTTGCCCTCCTGCCTCAAACTCATCAATCTCCTCCTCATTTCCGTGTGAACTGCTGACGGAAAGTACTTGCGGTCGAACCGTACCCAAAACTCATGAATAGTGAGAGTATCCCTCTCCTCTACGGTGGTAATAGACTCCCACCACTGAAATGCAGATCCAACTAGCTTAAAAGTAGCTAGCACCGTCTTCTGAACATCCGTGCACTCATACATCCTTAAGTGCCGCTGTATATCCTTCCTCCATTGGCTCGAGACTACTACATCTGAGCTGCCTGCAAACTCTGGCGGATGCGCTTTCTGAAAAGCGTCACGTACACGCTCCCAAGCAGAAGGGAATGAAGTTGCCTGAACTGGCGCGGCAACCGGCGCCTGAGGCGGTGCCTGCTGAACAACGGCAATGGCGGCATTTACCGCTTGGGCTACAATAGCTGCAACCTCAGCGGCGTTCATCATGCCCTGAACCGGTGCGGGCTGTGGTTCTGGCGCCGCATTCCTGGGAACTCGTGGTGCACGTCGTGGAGGCATTCTGAAATAAGAATAAAGTCTATAAGTTCACAGTTATAAACTTTAAAATAGCTGAAGAACGTAGCATAAACAAAAGAATACAACAGTCCTAAAATATAGGGCTCTATATCAAAGAAAGCTCAGCGGAAAACATAATAAGCCGTTCAGATCCTAAAGGACACTAGAACCTGATGCTCTGATACCACCTGTGACACCCCGACTATTTAAATACCGGGTAGCTACTCCTTTATTAAATTAAATCAAAACGCCAAGTTGGTTCAGTTAATAGCATCACTGCCGAAAACATTTTATTATTACTAACCACCTAGTATTTAAAAGTAAGTTGCCAAATTTTAATTTAAGGTCTGATTAACATGCAAGTATAATGAAGAAATAATAACACCATTCACCATAATGAAGTAATAGAATAACCGTAACATGATACAAATAAAACTGGAGGAAAAACTCCTCATAATACAATCTCACAACTGAAGTAAGTAATGAAATACTGAATACTGAAATGAATACATGCCAACGTCTGAAAACTGAAATCGAAATGTATCTAATAGAACTTGGGCAACATGCCCTACAACTGAGGAATAATGAATAAGGAATCCAAATAATATAAGCGTCTAAAAGCAAATCCCTGTAGCTTCCACAACCAGCTACAGCTCGTCATCAGAATGGAAATCCTATGCATGGTGACCTTGTGGCTGGGCACCTAAAATGGTTTTACAAAAAGATAGATTTGAAAGCAAACGGGTCAGAGCCCGAATGTGGAGATATTTTAAAAACCTGCAAGTGCTTTAAAAACATTTAAAACAGTATATGCAAAGTACATGTTAGGACGTGCTCTCACATGATATACTCACCTCTCGTCTAACTGTGCACTCCTAACGTTCCTGTACCCATTCGTGTGTTATCTCATAACTATCTAAAGAGTTTCTAACACTTCTACTCGGTTCTCGTTAAATTTCCAACCTTAATAATTAAATAGAAAGTTCTACTTTAATTCCCGGATTCACAATTATTAACAATACCAAAAAGATCTCTTTTTATCTTTCAAAACATTACCATAATTATACTCACAATTTATTATAGTAAATTCCTTCTCGATTAACTGTATATTTTCACATCATAAATATACAATACAAGCACCCAAAGGCTAAGCTGCGGTGCACACATACTCTGCTATCCATCCCGGTACATCACGTACATAAGGATTACAAATTCCGAATCTCTCAGGAATTGTTGGAATCAACACCACACACATAAATGGAGGCGAACATAATTCAATCATATCCATGGTCACGTACATACCTACGCTCCATAGTCAGCTGGCTTATTAACTCACAAATAAGTCATTCTCTTGAACTATGTCCTCTAGGCACCAATCTAAATCCGGGCAACACAAGGATAAGAAGGTCCTAAGCGAACGTAACCTCCCGTGATAGCAAGTATGGTAGGTATGTCATACACATAAAGTTATCTACTAAGCATTCACACATCTTAGATATTTCAATATTAATAAGGGTATTCTCTACATCATTATACCATTATTCCCAATTCATATATTTCAAGTGTCCCGACAATGTATAAATTAAATAGTCGACACGTCTCACGTCGTAATATCTTAAACTTAAAACCTGTCTCGAATAGACTATTAAGTTCCCATGATTCCCTCATATAACATCGCTATACCTAAGGTCCTTACTTCTGCCCCAAACCTTATTTCATCAAATTATTCAAATTTGTACTATTAACCCAAATATTAACTCACATAACGAATTTCATTAATTTAGAATAATTCCTCAAATTAAATTCCAATTAAAGTCCAATCTCATAATCATGCCTACTGGTCTTCCTTAAAGTTTAAGGGTAATCACAATGTCTCCAATAAAATTATCCAAGGGTTATCATCATTAAAATTCAATTAAGGAAAACTTTATTCATTCTGGGAAGGTCGATCGATCGACCTTGACCTTCGATCGATCGATTGTGGTCGATCGATCGACTGATGAATGTCGATCGATCGATTACACAGGTCTGTTACGGACTGCTTCGTTTTGCAGTTACAGTTTCGTCCCAATTCACCATTTTTAAGCATGAAACTTCAAGATAAGGTCACTATAACGTTATACTAACATCCTATATCAGTAATAACATTCTAAATCCCATACTTCATCATTTAAAGGCTTACTTTGGATTAAAACTACATCAAAATAACTCCCAGATTTCTTCCATTCAAGAACATCATTAAGTTTCTTCTAATTCTACCTTTTGATCATCAAGGTTCTGTTTTCAACATATAAATTCGTCCAGAATATACTACATGGAATTCCTACATAAATCATGTCCTTTAACATTCAATTCATGGGTCTAATTTATCTCCAAAAATAAATTCCGAAAATTCCTAAACATGGAAACATATCTTGAATTAAAGGAGTTTAAATCACTTGCCTTAATTATCTCAGAATTTGGTGTTGAATCTTGAAGTCCAGTTGTTCTCCCTCTCACTTTTCTGCAGAATTCTCTTCCTTCTCTCTCTTTCAAGCTCTTCTCACGGTTTCCTTCTCTCTCTCTCTCTCTCTCAAGCTTTTCCCAAGGTTGAAGATAATGGAATATGGAGTGTGTCTTGGTTTTTGGAAGTTGGGAGTATATTTCAACTCCTCCCGTAGTCCATTAAATCTCTAAGTGGTAGTAGTGGGTTAAGTGGGTTAAGTGGGTTGAGAAATAGTCAGATTTTTAATTCCCATTTTCGTCACTTTTTAATTCCCAAAAATGCAATTTACCAAAATGCCCTTTATGATGTCGGTATGGCCCACAAATATCCCGGGACCCAAACTAAACTTCCGGCTAGTGTTTTCTGACTATCTCGACCCTTCCGGACGCGTTGGCGCACTCAAAATGACCATACAATTAATGGAACTAAAATTCACTTTTTAATTATGTAGCACAATATCATGACGTGGCGGTCACACGCGTCAAGTAAAATTCCCAAATTGCCGTATTTATAACTCACGACAATATCAATATTACCAATATTCATATAATGCCAAGTATGCACATTATAATAAAATACTAACTCACATCTCGTTAATATTATTATCCGGATTAATTTCCAATTAATAAATATTTAATTCAATTAATCCCCAAAAATAAATAACGCAGAAAATACGGGGTATTACATGCAGAATTCGCCAGACCTGTTTGATCGATCGACCGAACCAGGAGTGTCCCTCGATCGATCGACCCCTTCTGGCAGACTCATATTTTCCCCTTTTTAAATAGTTAAATTCAAATTAAATGAGTAAGAATTTTTGGACATCCTTATTAAAATATTTTGGGAGATAAAGAAGACTAGTAGGACTTATTAATAATTATGAGACCTTTAATGAAAGACGAGATTTACATTTTTGGGATGTTTACATATAAGGGATGATAGAATTACGTATTAAAGGGAGAGACGCGTAAGATAGTTACGATGGAAAATAGATGAGTACCTACTGAATTCTACACTTGGGAGGATAGAGTCCATGAGTGTTACGTAGTAAGTTAGAATAATCCTTGAAACTAAAAGTAAGAGACGGACCGTTATAAGTGATAACTAAATAATGAGAAATAAGGATAAATGTTATAATTATGGGTTATGAGATGAACCTAAATTTGATATAGAAAAAGTAGTATATTTATATTACTGTGTTTATGCATATACTATATACGTGTGAAAATCATGCCCGCGCTACTTGCTATCCCTGAGGTTACCGCGCTGGGACAGTCTTATCGTGATGGGACCTTTATGGGGGATATTGACTTGTACCCAAGAAGATAGGAATCCTAGGTACAGGCTATCGAATTGATAGTCACGGTCCTAAGAGACACGAGGGTATGTGCTGACCTCTTGGACTTGAAAACTATGCTTCGCCTCAATATTATTTGTGTATGTATTAATACAGTTCGAGAGTGATTCCGAACTTGTATTTTCCTTAGTACGAGTGATACGGGGATTGGATAGCAGAGTATGGCCGCACCATAATTTTTATGTGGGGTGCTGTTAGAATATATATATATTGTACGAGTATTTAATATATATATGAAATTCTGAAATTTGGAACTGCCTACTGTGTTATGGTAAGTAAGAAATGAATAATGACTTCAAATTGGAAATACTTGTTTTGAAAAGTATAATATGACATTGGGAAACTTTATTAATAAATAAAGTTAAAATGAGAGCTTTGTTAGTAAATGAAATTATCCTCTTAAACAATTATATTGTTCAGGTTTAAATCTTACGAGTAACCTAAGATAAGTTAAACCGTTGGGAAGATTAGTGCGATAGGCGTGCACATTAGAAGAGAAGTGATAATTTATCAAGGGAGTGCCGCACTAATATATTGTTGCATTGGCCTGTAAACATTTTAAATACTTGTTAAACAAATTTTAAATCATTTTCACAATCGGGCTCTGACCCGTTTCTATTTTTGCTTCCTCTCTTGTATATATATGTATATATTACAGGTGCCCAGCCACAGGGGCGTCTTACATAGGATCCTTTGGAAGGAGCGTGCTGCAGCTTAGGTGGGAGTTGCAGGCCTCTTTCTTAGACGACCTCATTCATTTGATTATACTCTTAGCATTATTTATTTCAGTTGGGCTTGTGTCGCCCTTTCCATTATTCAGTTGTTTTATTGGATATTGTAATCCATTTATTTTCAGTACTTGCACTTTGGGATTTATTATTGCCAGGATGTTTTCATTTAAAGTATTAAATGTTGGATTCAATTAGTTGAATGTTTGATTATTTGGATTGTATGTTCCAGGATAGTTGTGGTGTGACTATTAAAGTGTGAATTATGCAAAGTTTTAAATGTTGGTTTATATAAAATAAAATTTGGAAAGTAAAGTCTAAAATGGTTTTGACACTTAGCTTAATTATTTAGGGTTTCTAAATTGGAAAAGTATTTTTCGACAGTGATGCTAAGAATGAACCAACTGTTCACCTTGATTTTAATTTAATAAAGGAGTGATCGTCCGGTATTTAATTAGGCGAGGTGTCACACGAAGAAAGACTTGGCATTTATTATTGACTAAAGTGCGAACATGTCTATGAAGGGTATTGAGAAACCTAAAGAAAATGTTGAAGTGAAAATGGATTTATTCCTAAAACTTTTTTAGGTAATATTACAAAAATAACAATAAGTTTTTTAAAAATGGAAGAAAGTTTGAATCAAATCCATGTTAGCCTATTAAACATAATTCTTTTGGTGAGAAGGGTGATTAAAATAAAAATCTGTCAAAGGATGAAGACCAATATTATGGTTGCAGTGGAGTTGGTCATCATATTTATGTGTGCCCCACACATTTGAGTAAACTTGAGAAGAACAAAGGTGGTTATAAGAAAAAGAAAGTGTATAAAGCAAGCTTGAGTGACTCGAAAAGTGAGAGTTATGAGAGTTCCTCTAATGATGAGTGTGGTAGTGAAATAACCTTTATGGTTAGGCCCGAAGAGAATGAAAGATTTAGTGGAGATCGAATGTCATTAAAATGTGTGATGAAGAAAAAATGTGAGAAAGATTTTAGGGAAATGTCTTTGAGTGACTCATCTTCGATTATTAGCAAGAATTCACACTCTTCTATCCAAAAGTCTCAAGAGGATAGTGATGATGAAGTTAATGATATTCAAAAGGCTTTTGACGAACTCTATCAAGAGCCTTTAAAACTCAAAAAGCCTAACATCAAACTTTTGACTAAAATGAAAGTTTTTCAAAATGAGCATGAGGATAAAGAAGAAAATTTTGAAAATGTTCAATTGGAGTATTTTGAGCTTAAGAAAGTTATTAATGTTTTGACAAAGAAACGTGACTCTTTGAAATCGCAAAATAGTTCCAATTTAAAAGAAAAAAGGAGATAGAACTTCATAATGAAGTTTTAAAAGTTGATCTTGGAAAATTGAAAATTGAATTGCAATATGCCGAGGATTTGAAAATCAAAGTGCTAATTTCCTTGCATTATTTTAGTTAAATTATGAAATTTATACTATGTGCTTATTGTGACATGTGATGTCACAACAAGCACAACGGCTCAAATAGGTTCAGATCCGAAAAGAATGATAACTTAATAACACGCAAGGGATGTCATAAAAGGTAACTACATATACATATACCTAACTACCCAAGATATATGGAGGATATTAACATAAATCAAGAAGCGTCTTAACTAACGACTGGGAGAAGTCCAACACCATTTTGCCTCCTCTACCTTTTAAATGTGACACTCGACCCGAGGAAAAAAGAGATGTAACTTTGTGATAAAAAATCATAGAGAAGTAATGAAATGAGAAACATCTCGTGGACGTAGGCAATTACTGAACCACGTAAATTCTTCCGTTGTGAGATTGTTCTATTCTTCGTTCGGCCTTAATTGCTTAAATTCATTTATTGTGATTATTTTCACTCACAATAATCGACATTGTTTGATATATTGTTCATAACACAATAAATATATATAACATACATTGTTAAATCTATGAAAACATGTTAAACTTATGAAAAATCTATTGAAAATAATTATATGTTAGTTTTTGTTGTGAAAAAGTTTAATGTCCCTCATAAGTTGAGAAAACTATCCATAATTAATAACCCTTTGCATATAAAACCCTAGTTGATAACTTAGTGGTTCGATATCTCGAACCCGCCATATTTTCCCCGAACAAAATTTTGGTATGAAAAATCATATTCAAACTTCATTCGGTATAAATACCCCAATTATATGCGTTTAATTAGGTATAATTTACTCTGAGTATGTGAATTTCATTTGGTATAATTACCCCGATTATATGTGTTTCATTCAGTATAAATATCCCGAATGAGACTTTTTCAACAAAATATATATATAAATTCCATTCGGCATGCATTTGATTCGATATAATAACCCCGATATGCATTTCATTCGGCATAATTATCCCAAATGAAAATTCTTCTTTAAAAATTTTAACTTTGATTCGGGATAATCGCCCCAAAAATCATTATCTTTTTCGGGGGCTCGATGATGAACAACTGTAAAACTCCATTTTTGGGGTTAAGCTTTTCAATGTTTAAAAAAATTAAGAAAATGGTATATGTTATATTAAAATTACTTCAATAAAAATATTTTAACTATTTTCATTAGTGTTAGATGACCAATACCATTGTTAATACAATATAAATTGGTTTGCATAGGGTTTGAATGAAGGAATGTTTTGAGGAAAAAAATACTTAAGGAGAAAATGGTTTGATACACTACACCCAAATTGTCGACTTGTTACGGTCATTGAACGTGACAAGTATGGGAGTGACAACTTCTAATGAACTTGGCATGGTCATTGACCGTGACAAGTCCGTGACAATAGAGGTTGTCACCCCTATACTTGTCACGGTATTTGACCACGACAAGTTCGTGACAAGTAAAAAAAATTATCAAGATCTTTGACCGTGACAATTCTGAGCAGAATTTAAAAAAAAAATGCTGGGCAGTATGGCCACTGCCACTGCTCAGTAGTGTATTTGTGCATGTTATAACAAAATTGTACTTGTTCAAACAGCATATGTATCCGAATAAAATACAAATCATATACCAAATCAAGGCATTTATAATCCATATCCAAATAAAATAGAAATGCAAATATTCATCATATCCAAACCAAATTGTACAAAAATAAAAAGAATATAAATACAATCTAGTTTTCAAAATCAAAAAAGATATAAATAATGTCAATATTGAGCAGGTCGGAGGAGGAAAGAAGGTCACACAAAATATGAATTCACACACACCCCAATATGCTAAACGCCGCATTGTTCACGCGACCACACGGGTGAGTTCTCCTTTACCTCCACCACATGCATGACGCATACTCTTGACTCAATGTCTTGGAGGGGACATCCATGAATCGGCATACCCGGGCCGAAGCTCAGATCCCTTAATCCCCTCACTATCGGTAGGCCACAATATATGTCAAGTAGATGCACGCTCGACCAACCGAGTGTTGACATAGGCCACTCTAGGCCTGTCAATGGATCGGATTTTATCCGAATCCGAATCTGAATCCGATCCATTTAAGTGGATATGGATCATGCCTAAAATTCGATTATCCGATTACCCGATTATCCGTTTATTAAATAGAGCGGATTTGGATTCATATACACCGATCCGTTAATAATCCGATCCGATTAATATTTTTAATATACATATATAAATAAATTATATGTAATATATTTTTAATTAATATATATTATATTTAATAATATCTTAAATATACATTTTAAATATTTATTATAATAGTTCTTTATTTCATTATCGTTTTTTTGGAACATTTGCAACATAAATATATGAAGTAAGAGCTGAAAATAAAAATGTTGCAAATCAAGTTTAACATAATCGGATCTGAATCAGTTTAACACAAACGGATATGGATTTGGATTTGCCTGATCCGATCCGATTAATAAACGGATCGGATCCGAATCCGTTTAACATAAATGGATATGGATTTGGGTTTGCCTGATTCGGTCCCAACCCGATCGATTTACAGGCCTAGGCCGCTCGACGGGGGTCACGATGGGAAATGGATCGTCTAACGGCACCGAGTCCGTGCGTATCGATGATGAAGCAATGTCGTCAACGTCGGTGTCCTCCTCCTCCTCTACCACCTTCTCCTTCCCCTTGCCCTTGCCCTTGCCCAACTGACGCTTCATGAAGGCGTACATGTCTGGGATTATCGCCTCTAACCTATATAGCTTATCGTCATGGTAGTCTACCTTATGGGCCTACCCGCTGTTGCTCGTCTCCATGCCGATGATCTTGGACTTCCCCACCCCCTATCTCACTCACAGTCTTTCCCTTGCGATTTGGGTCGAGCACTTGGTTGAGTGCGTCCGTAGCCAAAGATGCTTGGTCGGCATCAAACTGCGACCCATGAACTTCCTTAATCTTTGCCTGAAAAAATAAAAAGTACACGATTAGTCAATTAAGTAAATAAAAAAATCATAACATAATTGAAAAAATTAAACATTTATAACTTTCAATGGTGGTTGCGACACACGGGGCTACCTCCTTGTCCTTCCCCTTTTTCATCTAAATTGCCACATTGGTATCGAGCCTATGTGGCCTACCTCCCGGGCCACTCCCCGTCTCCTGAAATAAAATAATACAGAATTAGTAAGTAATGCAAATTAATGCTAAATTATAATAACTAAAATTAAAGAAAATTATAAACTCACCATCTTGTGCTCCACCTCGGCATAAGACGTCCAGTCGGAGTAGTACACATCCAACTTTTTTCCCGATTCCCCCTTCTCAATTGGTGAGATGCCAATTGTCGCTCATTGGTCTCATTCTCGATAAATTTCTACCACTCTGCCAATGAGATTGGCTCCTTGGGGGGAAGGTATCGCAGAGTCTCAGAATGGACTCTCGGGTCTTCCCAAAGTATCGTGCTCGTAAATTCTTCTTCCACATCTTATATTGATCCCTCAATTGCTCCAACGTGGGGTCGCGGAGATATGCGAACAGGGCGAATAGTTCCTGTCAAACAAATACAAACCATCCTGTAAGTAATTATTACAGTTATAAAGATAAATATAAGTATAAATATTAAATATTCAACCAGTACCGCCCCCAGATGTTCATCTTGAGGTCAATAGGGACGGCCTTCCAATCAGTGTAGGCCCAGCCAATAATTGCCTCCAACAACTCTAGCGCTCTAGCTAATAATGTCATCTTATTCTCGACGACGGCCCCTAATTTTCCCCATTTGGGGGGCCTACTATCCGAGGAGTCCTCATTGCAGCCGCTATCGCGTCCTGATGAAGTCATAATAACAATACATACCAATATCAATTTATACCAATACCAACATCAATTTATACCAATTTTAATTTATACCAATACTAATTTCAATTTATAGCAATATCAATACCAATATCAATTTATACTAATACCAATTTATACTAATTTCAATTTATACCAATACCTGCTTAGCATTAAAATGATATTTGTGCTTAAATTGATGAAAATTTTAAGTAACATTAAATTATCGTCCGATAATAATAGAGCAATAGAAAAATATAGCCACTGGTCATTACAAATAATTTGAATACTTATTACAAATCAAAAAATTGTTTCAGATTCGGGTTATCATAAAAAAATGATTGATATTCGATGGGTGCTGACAAGTCATCGACACTACTGTTTAGGCGCTTAGGCTCAAGTAGGACGATTAACCATGACTCATTGTTGATATACTCCAAGTGAAACACTTGCTTAACCTTTTAAAAAGAATAAACAAACAACTCATCGGTCACGTGTTCGTTGCTCTTCAATTTTGACAAGTCAACCATGATCAAATTGGTGCCAGGATCAACTTTATAAGTATTTTTATCCTCAACTCTTACCTAATCACAGAAAATACAACCTCTTTGAAGTTTACATAGTCCTATTCAAATATATTTCGAATTACACCATAGTAAGTCATTTCAGCTTCAACGAGATTTTTATCTTTTGCGCTCACTCGAAAAAAAGTAAAAGCCTTGTATGAAATGCACGAGTTCTGTACATTTGTATTTTCCACGTAAACCATTACACCGAATACGTAACCATTCAATCGATACTTTTCGTACTCTTGTGCCATGAACAAGGGTCCAGTGGCTAGACGAGAAAGCCTTGATGTCACATCACCCGTCTTTGAGAGCTGAGAATATAAATTAATTAGGTTAGTTGTAATGTGACATTTGATAACAGTATATATTAATTATAATTACCTCGTGTGACAACCACGGTCTAAACTCGATGTCTGATTGTGCCATTATTTTTTGTCTTTTATTGTTCTCATAGGCTTCATATTTTCTGCATAGATCGTGACAAAAGTATTATAAAATTAATCATGAAAAATTAAAATAATTTAAAAGTTAAAACAAGTTAAACTTACTTTTTCCATTCTTCGATATCTTCATATGTGTCAAGAAGATAACGAGCTACTTGTTCATGTTGCAAACTCGTTAATTTCACTTGTTTTCCAATCACATGGCCATCTTCATCGATGAACTCATCATTGTCATCCACGTTGGTCGAGTCAGGAATATATTCTCGAGTTTAAATTGATGACTCCATGGTGATATATTCCTCTGCAATTGATCCTTCAATGTATTGTGTATTCTTGACGTATTCTTTGAAAAATTTTATCAATCTTTCAAAGGGATACATCCAACGATATCTTACTGGGCTGCAAAGAAGTACCTCGTCGCATAGGTGTACCAACAAGTGAACACTTATGTCAAAGAAAGATGGGGAAAAGTACTTCTCCAAGACACAAACTGCTTCATTCACCACCAATTTTGCGGCCACTATGTGATCTCAATTCACTACCTTCTCACATAAAAGTGAGAAGAAAATACTAATTTGCATAATATCCCTCCACAAATCCTTGTGCTTGGAGAAACAACGCTTAAACAATAGAGGAACTAATTGCATAATCACATGCCAATCGTGGGACTTACACTTATGTAAATCATGGGTATCATAATTCACAATCATTTGCAAGTTGGACGAAAAATTAGATGGAACTTTCAAATTATATATTGTGTCTAAAAGCACCTTCCTTTCCTCACTCGCCAAAGTAAATGCACCAGGGGGAATTATTGTCCTTCCCCTACTATCTTCTTTCAACCATAGTTGTGGCCTAAGTTTCAACGCTTTAAGGTCTTTTTCGTGCATTTTCGCCATCCTTCGAATGACTCCCCCCAAGGAATGTGCCCACAATATGTTGAATGATGTTCTTCTCTGCGTGCATTAAATCCAAGGCGCACCAGGTTATTCTTCCAATAAGGCAAGTCAAATAAAATTGACGTCCTAGATCATGCCTTTCTTGTCTCAGTTTCATTCCCAGTTGGGGTCTTCTTATGCTGGACATTCTTAAATTTAGGATTCTTACCTGGCATATTAGGTCCACAATCAGAAGATTTACTTTCAATTTTTGAGCCTGAAAGTATTCTCGATCGTATCCTATGCTCAACCCCGCCCGGTAAAAAATTGGAACATTTCTCAAATCTAAAACTATGGGGGGGGGGTAAAAACCTCCTATGGCAATGTTATACATTTTTTGAGCTAATGGGGAGACGAAGAGATTCAGTCTCTTCTCCATAAATAGGACACCCCAAATAACCATATACTACACAATCGGATAATGTCCCATAAGCTGGAAAATCACGAAATTCCCACATCAACATAGCTTTCAACGTAAACTCTTCTTTTCTGAAAGAGTCAAATGCATGCACACCCTCTTTCCACAACTCATTTAATTCTTATATAAAAGGATCCAGGTAGACATCGATGTCCTTAATTGGTGCCTTTGGCCCAGGGATCAACAAAATCGGCATCAAAAATTCAGGTCTCATACACTGTGAAGGAGGGAGGTTTAGTGGGGCTAGGATCACTAGCCATACACTCTGATTGACGCTTAGATTTCCAAATGGATTGAAACCACCTGTTGATATTGCCAAACGAATGTTACACTATTCTCGAGAAAAATCGGGATACTCAAAATTCATCCTCTTCCAAACTGTAGAATCAATAGGATGGCACATGAGATTTTCTCCTGTTTTTGCCCTAGCACGCCAAGTCATTGCCTCCCCTATCCATGGTACTGTGAAAAATTGCTTTAATCTAGGCCCAACGAGAAAATATTTCAACACTTTTTGAGGAATTTTGAGTTTACGCCTTCTTTGCCAGTAGATTGTACATATCTAGGTTCATCGCATACCGGACATCGATCGAGATTTTCATACTCCTTTCGATATAGTATGCAATCATACACACGAGCATGAATTGATTTATACTTTATTCTCAAACCTTTCAAACTATTTTTCATAGTAGGATAGATGTTTGGAAGCGTATTCTGCTTGGGTAACAAATCCTTCACCCAATTCAAAGTTCATGTCACACTAATGTCGAACAAACCATATTGAGTATTTAAATTATGCAAACCAACCATGGCATGTAAAGTTGATTGGCCTTTATCACATCCAGATTATAACGGATGGCTCACCTTAAATTTTAGGCTTTGATAGTCATCATCAAGGTTTATCCCGATATCTTCATGAGCACCTGAACCTTGTACATTATCAGTGACCTCGTTCTCTTCCACTTTATGAACTCCATATGCATCATCAACTAAATTATCTAGTATATTATGATCTACATTGTCATCCTCTCATTGTATATTTATCCTACTTGTTGAAGGTTGTTGTGAAGGTTGCTCGGGGACAAATGGAACTTTCGGTTTCTCGTGAAAAATCCAACTTCGATAACTATCTTGCATACCCGATCTTAACAAATGTAGTTCAATTGTTTTCCACTCAAACACCTTACCATTCTTACATCTAGCACACGGACATGAAAACTCTTCATTATCATGACATTTCTTTGCGTATTTCACAAATTCATTAGCACCTCTGCGAAACACATACCCTAATCTATTTGTCTCACCCATCCACTTTTTGTATTTAGGATATCTCATCACCACTACTACAAACAATCACCTATTATGGGTAAAATATCATAAACAAAAGTGTGAATATTTAGTTCCAATTATTATAAACACCTATTGAATGCGTACGCATAACAACTAGAAGGCTATGTTCGATGGGTAAATTTATTCGTGCATTCAAATTCAAGTTCAAATTCAATTTGAATTTTAAATTGAAATTAAAATTCAATTTATAATATTAATTCCTACTTCCTACATCTCCTCTAAAGGGTGGGTGGTCCTATCCCATTCAAGATCGCATATTTCTGTAATATTCTTAACAGCTCATGCACATTGTTCCAATTTGAGAAAAATTCAATAGTATATCCCCATAGTTCTCCAAGTACACGACGTAGATTCGTAAGTGTGGGTGTTATTTCAATTTATCAATTGAAATAACACTTAGCATCGCATAATCTAGAATGTACCCAGAGAACATTAAGATACTACTGCAGAACTTCCTCCAAAAGTAACAAGCTTAAGCCACTAAAAATATTATTATACAGAAATTATGCAGTCCCAAACTGTCCAAACGGGACAATTCGAGAGATCTCATTACAGGAATAATGACTCTCGAACGGGTCTAAAGGATATTAAAGTCGTACGCATCAGAACTATAAGGCTAGTATTTATGCGCACTATAAGTAATTTCAAGTATGTTTCATTTAATTATCATAAGTCCGTGATCGTGTGACACAAAGTAATTTTAGAAAAAAACTGAAAACTCCCCTCCCCCCAATTTGGACAATAATCCAGTGGTCATGCCACTTCCAAAATTAACCAATATAATTATATAAGGATTTATTAGTGTGAATTAATAAATTAAGGATTAAAAAAATTAAACAACCAACTTCCATATCCAACCACATCTGTCCAATATTGTGACACTCCGAACCGGATTTAGAGTAAATGTCAGACTTAACTCGCATCCAAGTCCGAGGGTCAAGGGGGAGGGGGAAATTACTTTGATTTATTCAAGAAAAATGTTTCTTAAAATTTACCATTTATTAAAGAAAAACCATTTATTATACAATTATTCAACAATAATTTTAGTCCATCAATTTGAAGACATCTTTTTCAGCAAGTTTTTGGAGCTTAGTATTGGAAGTTTTGGGCATACTTTGGAGTTATTTGTGGAGCATATTCTTAAACTTCTTTCTCGATTATCTTCATCGTCCATATTATCCAAGTAGGTTTCTCCTCTAAACTCTTTTTTAAAAGCTTAAAATCATGTGCAGAAGTAAAGGAATTCATGCTAAAATGATGAAATATTTTGCTTATTTTGCTTTGTTAAAAATTATGATTCATGTTAGAAACTAGTCTTGAAATTGAAATAATTATAATTGATGCTATTAAGTTTATGATGAATCATTATGGCATGAAATGTTAAGAAAATAATTATGATAAAAGACTACATAATTATGGGCATGTTAGTGGCATTTATGGAGGATTTCTTAGGTAAAAATCCATAATACTTTGTAGAATGTTGTAGTATTCAATGGGTTTACTAATTAAAATGCGTAAAAGTGAAATATATTGTTTTCAACATGTTTTAAGAAAAATGGAAATTTCAGCCCTTATTTTATAAATTTCATAAATAAAACTAAAGGCTTAAAAATGGGTATTCTAGTTATTTAAATGGAAATAAAGTCTATTTATGAAATCTGGAATTAATTACGAAAAAAATGTTGGAAATAATCATAAATATACTTTGAGAAGTTATAAATTGTTGTTTGGTGAAATTAATGTGTTTAAACCCATTTAAAATGATAAAATTTGTGTAAAACAAATAGTAGTGACATTATCGTAAATACAGTGAATAGTATGTGTAGACACCCCATTCTGTTACCCCCTAAACTCTCCTTAGGTCCCTAGCACCTCCCTTCATCACTACAAACCCAAGTCATGTCCCGAGTACTGACCTAGAAGCCATCGGGCACTCCCAGGCTCCGTTTGACCAAAAGTCAAAGTCTTTATCTCGATCGAGACTGAATGAATCTTCGAATGGCACTAAAACCCTTTCCAACGGTCCACCCCGTGCGCGATTCTGACTTACTATGCGGACGAACGATCCATTTTACTTCGAAAAGTCACCAAATGCTTCCAGGGACAGGTTGACTGAAGTCAACCCCCCGAACCGGATCAAACTCTTTGGAATGTCAAAGCACATCTCCTAACCTTTCCAACGGTCCACCCCGTACGCGATTCGGACTTACCATGCAGAAGAACGATCTGTTTGCATCCGAAGTTTTCCCGTCTAATGGACTGACGAATGCTTCCGAGCCATATTTGACCCAAAGTCAACTCCCGAACCCGGGAGTCATCCAAAGGACTTTAGAAGGTCTCTTAATTACCTTTCCAAGGTCCGCTTCATGCTCTATTTTAATCAATGGGTTATGTTCTGCGACCGATTTTTCGAAAAGGCCTTAAAGACACTGCCAAACGGCAGCTCCCAGACCCTGCTTATCGGCAGTATGCCTAAACGCACCTGACGAACGGCAGGAACAGGGCTATGCCGATCGGAAATGCCCTGGGCCTATAAAAAGGAGGCCTGACCTCACTTGCAAGGGAGCCCAGATCTGATAGAAATCACTCTCATCAAATCCAGAAAACCTCTCTCGAAATCAACGTGATTTCCACACCCAAATCCCTTTCCAACCTTCACTTTTCATTATCCTTTTCATCAAACTTGGTGAATTCAATATCCTCCATCATCATCCAAGTCTAAGGGCTTCTCTCCAACATTCAAGATCATGCTCAAGATCTTCAAGAAGGTCCAATTTTCTCAACTTTCTCCTTAAATTCTCATAAATTCGCAATAACTTGTTTTATTACTTAGCCCTTTTATTATCTCATCTCATACATCCTAATATACTTTTTATTTAATATTATTGCACATCTCTTATTTTTATATAAATAAAAAACCCAAAAAATAAGAAAAAGTGGGTTTGCTCATAAATTCCAAACGGAAATTCTCATACTTTTCTTACACTTTTCTCACAACTAAAACACTTTTCCTACACACACACACACACATCCAAATAAGAGAATCCCCCGATTGGATTCATGGGATAAACCCCACCCCTCGTTTTGCATACGAACTACGTGGACTTTGATGCCTCTATAGGCTACGTAGGCGTCTTGGGGTAAAATCCGAGACTCGAGTCCTATTTTTTACTTTTTCTCTCATTTTTATTTTCTCTAAATTCTACTCTCTTATATTATATATATATATATATATATATATATATATATATATATATATATATATATATATATATATATATATATATATATATATATATATATATATCTGTAGTCGCATGTTATTCCGCATGTGTTATCGTTCCACCATAACGGTCAACATAAGGATAATCGCGTAAATCCTATTATTAATATTTTTATACCTTCCTACGGATGATTCGCTTTACCTCTTCCATGGTATAAGTCGATGATTCCTATCTCCACTATATATACACATGCACACATATCGCGGGGAAAATAAAGGAAAATAACAAAAATCCATGAGAGATCAAAAGGGCGGAATGGGTGCCTAACACCTTCCCATTTCGTAACTTAACCTCCGGACCCTTCTCGAATCATTTTGGTTTCCTATGCACCAGTATGTCTTCGGATGCTGTCCTTCGGGATGGCTTCCCATTTCTTTTGTCTGTTTTGAGTAAAAGAGATTGGTGACTCTGATCTCTCTATATTTTTAACCTCACCTCAAGTGACACCGGCCGAAGCGCTCCCTAGAGGGACGCGTGAGACCCGAGATCCTCTCTCGTGCTCATTCGCCCCGCGGCGAGGATCGGGGATGGACACAGTGGCGACCCTGCTGGGGACGTATATTTTTTTGAGGGCTACACTCTATTTACATGGATGTTATGTTTGCTTGAATTTTTCCCCGATTTCGCATGTTCCCCTTTACTACTCATGTGTACCTCATTCTTATGCTTCTATTCACACACTTGTAGAAATTTCTCCACGTACACTTCGCACCACGTGCACCTAGGGTCACATATATCCATATGTTGCACGTATCATCCATCAATACTTGGTGAAGCATTGGTACTTGTACTTTGCTCCCCGTTTGGCATAATCAAGAAAGACATTCTCATAAGATACTAATAAGAGAATCATGCATGATTCACACGACATCACCAAAGAGCATTGTTATTGACCAAATTTTTACCCAGTAACTGGAGGGTCACTTCGTGATGGGAGATGGTTCGGCAGGGCGCACTTAGCCTAAGCGATATGACTATCACCTTCTATTGGCCAAGTACCTTCGACGTATATCAAACGGTTCCCCCACATCTTACCGCTTGATCGAAGTCATGAAGGGAGTTATATCGCAGGGAACTCGTTCACGTACGCTGAGTATATCGAATTCGCTCTCACACGTACCGTCCCCACGAGGTATATGGTGAGGTAAATTCACGTACACTCAGGTATATCAAATGGCTTGTCCACACGTGACGATTGCCCGCAAGAGCAAGACGTATATCATGGAAGTCACGCCAAATGGGGGAACCCTTTCCAATTCACCCAAAAAACTGCACACCCGCATATAAGTGTCAAGCCTAGGACACACATGTTAGATTAACGATTTTAACCTGAAACTCTGCCGAAATTTTGGGTCGGCCTGCCACCCGAATTCTCGCGCACTTTTAAAAAACGAGACCGTGTTCGTGAACCTGGTCACAAGTCCAGCCATAGCTTTGCATATATTACAAACCTAATTTTTCCAGGCTCGAGTCCCGTCCGGCATTTCATTTTGCATTTAGGAGAATTAATACAAGTGAGAACATAATAATCATGCTGAGGTCCGTCTCCCAAAAAAAAAATCCAAAAACATATCTCCCTTTTTTAATCAAATATCCAAATACATTTCTCCCCTCTTTATCAAAAATCCAAAAATATTTTGTCTTTCAATCTCGAAAAAAAATGTGTCAAAAAAAAATTTCATCCCTTCTCCTAAAAAATAAATCCCATTTTACGCCTTCTCAGGTCGATCGCAAACCTTTTCCTGGCTCCTTATTGGCTTCGGTCTTCAGTCAAGTCACCCCGGAGTTCCGTCCGCTCCCCTATTACTCCCTCCAAGTATGGAATCCATTCATTTCCATAGAGAACACAGATCAAGTACCCGTTGTGCAGCTAGATCTGACAGCAGTCCTAGCTCAGCTTGTGTCCAAAATTGATAACCGCCAGATCGTGGTCCGAGAGATGCAACGAAACCAGGTTCCCGTTCCTCAAGAGCCCGAGGCCCTATTCCCTCATGCTATGGATCCACCCGAGCCTATCTGGGTTCCCTAAGAGTATCAGCACGCTCCACATGCCCTTCCTATTAATCGGTCGCTGCCTGCCCAGCTTCCTATACCGAACCTTGCCCAGCCTGGGGCTAACTTGCCTATAATCATTGATCCGAAGGAAGAAGAGCTGAACAAAGTCAAAGAAGACCTCAAGATGCTCACGAAGAAGTTTGAACAAGTCATAATCTCAGGAAATTACATGGACTACACCCACATGTCTCCTTATCCTAAAGCAAGGTTACTCGAGAGGTTCAAGATGCCCAACATCGAGAAATTCAGAGGAAGTGGACCCCCAATTGTTCATCTCCGTAGCTATCACCATTCCATGACTGTACTAGGGGCTTCTGAAGAGGTAATGGCCCAATTATTTCAACAAACTCTGAAGGATAGCGCCCTCTGATGGTTTTTGTCTCTCGAAGAATCCATAATTCGTAGCTGGGAGGATGTAGTCCGAGAATTCTTGTCACAGTACAAATACAATAAATAGCTTGAGGTCAACCGCTGTGATTTAGAGCTGCTCAAATAGAACCGTGGTGAATCAGTCAGTAATTTCATAGCCCGATGGAGAGAAAAACAACAACCATAACCAATCAGCCATCCGAGGAAGAACAAGCCAGCATAGTGAAGAAGAATTTCTTACCCCATATCCGAGCAATGATGGGAGGATAATACTATCCCCATTTCTGAGCTCTCGGAGAGGCAGGAGTAGAAATCGAGGAAGGTCTTGTCAAGACAGATGTCGAACTAAAGAAGGAGTCCGTACAGTTTACCCCAAAAAATATAACAAACTCGTTAGTGCTATAGTCTCAGTCATCAATAACATATCTCAACCAACCACATCATGGGCACCAGAAAGTCTCCCCGTCCCAATCCGAAGGGAAAACAACGAGCTCCATGCTCCCCTCTCCAAAGTCTATCAAGCCTTGTTAAGTCGAAACCTTATCAAACTTTTGGATCCCCGTCCATTGCCTAACCCACTCCCAAGAAATTTCAAGGCAGATGCCTATTGCGCCTTTCATCAAACTGCTGGCCATACCACCGACCAATGCTTTCACCTCCAAAACATAATCCAAGATCTCATTGATCGGGGTACCATCGCCCCACCAATCAATCCTAAGCTAAACACTACTCACAACCCACTCCCAAATCACGCCAATGCCATCTTCTTAGAAGAAAAACCAGAATTTGATCCCTCAACTCAAATCACACCCATATACTCTCCTAAACCTCTCCAAATTTGCCCATATTTCCTCCTACACCCTGTTAGCCTCGCTGATCGGGTACTATCACTCCTTACTAGAGCATGCATCGCTGTCCGTACCCGTTCTGAAAATGAAAGCATGGAATTATCAGAAGTGTTAAACCAACTCCTAGAGTTCGTGTTGAAATTGCCCCTACAGATGATCATTGATTGCCAGAGGTTCAGTACACTGTTGGAAGCACAAAAATGGGCCCGAGAGTCAGATAATTGGGTAGTACCAACCGATGAAGTCAGCCTGAATGATGTCGTCCAGATCATAGAATTATTTAGGCAAACCAATAACATTTACAACATCACCGAGCTATTCGATGCTTTGAAGCTACAAGGGTGCCTGGTCTTTTCACCTGTATATACCCCCACAGAATGGGATGACCTGTATGAAGAAGCCGTTAAAGTTATGGAATGTATCGACCTTACATGGAAAGACAGAATTACTACCACCGAATGGGGGGAAGAATTCAGAGATTCGAATGAAGAACAAGCTTTCGAGAAAACTGGTCCAATAGCCGATATGTGTGGGATGATATCATTTGAGGAACTCCTCAGAAAAATAAACAAGGTGGCAGAACAACCCGAGATTGATGGGGAGACGGGGTTCATATTCTTCCATTCTTCAGTAAATCACATGACCAGATTAGGGAGACATTACCAGATTCCAAACTCACTACCAGCCAATGACAAGGGGAAGGGCGTTAAAAACCTTCTTATGCCAGAAATGACCCTCGAGGAGAGAAAGATCCTCTATCAACTAAAGAAAACTTAAGCTAACATCACCTCTATGGGGACTTTCATGTCTTCTCAGCTGCACAGAAATACTTTGATCAAGTTGCTCACTGAACCCACAGTTCCTCTGTCTACCACACCAGAAGAAGGGGTAAATTTGGTCGAATCCTTGACCTCTACCCTAATGCTATCCTTTTTCGAAGAAGGAATCCCCAAGATTGAGACAAACCACAATCATGCACTCAACATCTCCATCGAAGTTATGGAGAAGGTCGTACCACTCTCTCTTATTAATAATGGATCCACCTTGAATGTCTGCCCACTGAGAACCTTTAAATGTTTAGGCCTGAAAGAAAGCGACCTCGCTCTAACCTCCCCTGTTGTACGTGCCTACGATAATACCCGTCAGGAGGTGATGGGATCCATAAAGCTTGTAATAGGGGCTGGCCCGATAAACCCTGTCATTGAATTTTAAGTTATTGACATCCCAGCCTGTTTCAACCTATTGCTAAGACGACCTTGGCTCCACAGTATCAAGGGCGTGTCTTCCTCACTCCATCAGAAATTAAAGTTCTTCGCTGACAGACGAGTCATCACCATTTTGGGCGACGACGACAATGTCGATGGTGCAAGTACTAGCAGTCCAATTCTTGAGATACAGCACGAGTTAAATGATATGCTCCTATCAGGATTTCGAGTTAAGTCACTTCCACTCCCGGCAGGGGACGACTTCAAAGAAAGGGTTTGTCCAGAATACGACCCTCATGGCAACGTCAATGTGATTCAGATGTTCAGAAATATGCACTTCATGCCCAGACTGGGGCTAGGACAAAGACAGCAAGGGATACATGAGCCGATTGAACTGAAAAAGGCTTTCCCTCCATGTGGTTTGGGGTATCAACCGTCAGAATAAGAGCTCCGAATAATCCGCCAATCCTGACCAAAGAGAATATTAGACTGCATTCAGACTATCCCATGTGACTCCTTGAATGGACGATTCATCAAAGAGGGCGAAGACTTCCCCTTTTGGGACTTTCTAGAACCATGGTATGACCATACAGACAAGAAGATGAAGCCTAGAATGAAGATCTTCTTCCAAGACAGCTACCCATGGGCCGAAGGTTCCCAACACCAAGTACAACCGCTCATCAAAGATACCGAAGGGACTGAGGAAAGTGACTTCGAAGATTTCTTCAGCTTACAGACACTGGGGCTGACACTCTGCATGGTTCACTCACGCACCACATCAACGGATCCATCCCAACTGATTAAAGCTGCTGATACGCCTCTCCTCAACTGGCATGCTGTGTCAGTTCTACCTGTTGAAATATCCCCTAATCCTAATGTTTACCCTATTTCTTCTTCTGTTATCTATCCTTGTTCAAATGTAATCGAGTCCTCTTTTGACGAGTTTCTCAATGATGTTTTTCCTATCAATGAAATAAACGAAGATTTTGAGTATCTTGTTGTGCCTTACATTAACTGTTTAGATTCTAATCAAACTTTTGATGATGATGATTTTGCAAATGAATAATTCTTAACTGATCTAAATAATGTTAATAATAAACAACATAATCGCGTTCAAGTTAATGAAGAAGAGACTGTTGTTGTTAACCTCGGTTCTAGTAGCTAACTGCACGAGATTAGGATAGGGGCTACCCTAAACGAGCATGAGCGTGCACAACTCGATGAATTATTAAAGGAGTTCGTGGACGTCTACGCGTGGTCCTACGATGATATGCCCGGTATTGATCCTGAAATAGCTCAGCATGAGATTCCCACTCTCCCAGATTACAAGCCGGTTAAATAAAAGTTGAGAAAACTCTACACCGAATGGTCGTTCAAAGTCAAAGAAGAGGTGGTCAAATAGTTGAATGTAGGCTTCATTCGTGTGATCGAATATCCCACGTGGCTAGCCAACATAGTGCTCGTGCCGAAATCAAGAGGAAAAGTTTGAATGTGTGTAGACTATCACGATTTGAACAAAGCCTCTCCAAAGGATGATTATCCGCTACCCAATATCGACATGATCGTGGATAACACAGCCAGTCATGCTCTCAAGTCATTCGTCAACAGATTTATCGGATACAACCAAATCAAAATGCACCCAGACCACCAAGAAAAAACCGCATTCATCACCCCATGGGGAACCTTTTGCTACACTGTTATGCCATTTGGTCTCAAGAACGCTGGGGCTACCAGAGGGCTGCTACAACCATCCTGCACGATCTGATTCACAAAGAGGTTGAGGTCTATGTGGATGATATGATTATCAAATCCAAGACTAGAGAGGTTCATGTTTCCGCTCTCCGAAAGTTCTTCGAACGACTGCGACAATATCAGATGAGACTCAATCCACAAAAATGCGTCTTCGGTATTACAAAGGGAAAACTCTTGGGATTTATGGTCAGTGAGGAAAGGATAGAGGCAGATCCCGCCAAGTTGAAATCCATTCTTGAGATGCCACCTCCCCGAACAGAAAAAGAAGTCTGAGGTTTCCTCGGGAAATTGTAATACATCAGTCGGTTTATCAGCCAACTAACCTCCATCTGCGAACCTATATTTAAACTCCTCTGAAAGGATTCAACTAAAATTTGTAACAAAGCCTGCCAAGAAGATTTTGACCGATTCAAACAATATCTGACCCAACCCCTGGTACTCATGCCACCACAGCCTGGTCTCCCCTTTCTCCTATACCTAACCATAACCAACACTGCAGTTAGGGCTTTGCTAGCCCAATACCTTGAAGATTCCCACAAAGAAAGAGACATCTATTATGCCAGTCGCAAATTGGCCGGATACGAGGTTAACTACACAACTTTGGAAACGACGTGTATCGCACTTGGCTAGGTCACCCTAAAGCTGCGACACTATATGCTCGCCTTCCCCATCAAACTTATATCCCAAATGTACCCCATCAAATACCTGCTTGAGAAACCCACCTTGTCCAGCCGAATGGCCCGATAGTTGATGCTCCTAGCCGAGTTCGATATCGTGTACGTCATGCAGAAAGCCATGAAAGGAAGAGCCATCTCTGACTACTTCACTGATTATCCCATTTAAGAAGCCGATGTCTGGGTCTCCGAATTCCCGAATGAAAACATTATCTGTGTTGCTAAAGAATGCCTTCGATGGAAAATGTTCTTTGACGGCACTGCCAACAAAAAGGGATATGGCATCGGGATACTTTTGATCGCCCCAGATGACTCTCACACTTCCATCGTCATCAAATTGGATTTTCCCTGCACCAATAACATGACTAAATACGAGGCATGCACAATAGGCCTCAATGTTGCTCTCAAGAAAGGTATTCAATGCCTAGACGTCTATGGAAATTCCGCCCTCATCACCGGTCAAGTGCTCAGAAAGTGGAAAGTCAAGGACGAGAAACTCCAACCCTTCCATACCCACTTAGAAGAATTAGCCTCCAAATTCCAAGACATCACCTTCCATTACCATCCTAGATCAAAGAATAACCTAACCGATGCCCTTTCTACCCTGGCCTCCATGATCGACATGCCCGAAGGAATCACAATAACCCCCTTCCTTATCCAAAAGTAAGACAAACCAACCCACAGCTACCATGTCGAGCTCCTCACCACAGAAGATCCCGAACTAGCCAATTATTGGTACTATGATATTTGGCACCTCCTCAAGCACGACAGGTATCCCGAGGGTTCTAACAAGAAAGATCAAGCAACCCTCCGAAGATTGGATGCCCAGCATCATTTGTCACAAAGCACTGCTCAAAAGGAACTTCGATGGAACTCATTTGCACTGCATCGCAGGGGCAGACATTGAAAAGATAATGCACAAAATTCACAGCGGGGAATGCGGACCCCACATGAACGGTCAAATGCTTGCCAAAAAGATCATCCGACAGTGTTACTACTGGACCACCATGATCCAGGATTGCACCGCCTATGTTCGGAGATGCCTTCTCCAACCTTCAGCATCTGCCTCCGCGTGAATTATACAACATAACCTCCAATGGGAATGAGTTCATCCTATCTCCCATTAATTACATCACCAAATGGGTCAAAGCGGAGTTATACGCAGTGCTGAACGCTAAGAAAGTGGCTAATTTCGTCAAGAAAAACAGCATCTACCAGTATGGGGCCCCACACGAGCTAGTATCATATAACGGGTTGCATTTAGAGGCAGAAGTCACAGAAGTGGTCAACGAGTATGGGATTCAGAGACACAAATCTTCTCCCTTTCGACCTCAGACCAACGGTGCAGTTGAAGCCTCCAATAAGAACCTCAAAGCCATCAACAACAAGATGACCAAAAGCTATCGAGATTGGGCCGAACGGATCTCGTACGCCCTCTGGAGCTACCGAACCTCAATTCGAACCTCTACTGGGGATACCCCTTACTCTCTAGTTTACGGTATGGAAACAGTCGTACCCATGGAGCTGGAAATACCCTCATTACGCGTCATTCTTGAGAGCAAGGTCAGCAAAGAAGATTGGTGCCAAATTCGTCTTGACGAGCTAACCCTCCTAGACGAAATGAGATTAAAAGCACTATATCATATACAATGGTACCATATCCGAATAGCGCATTCATTCAACAAGAGAGTCAAGGACTGTAGTGTTCGGGAAGGGGATTTATCCCTTAAAGAAATCATAGAACCCATCTGGGACCTAGAGGAAAATTCAAGCCCAATTAGAGTAGACCCTACATTGTTAAGAAGATCTTATCCGGCGATGCCGCCATGATCACCGACTTAGATGGGGAAGAGATGGCCCGTCCAGTCAACCTGGACCGTCTCAAGAAGTTCTACCCCAAGCCCAAAATCTCGGCGCGCTACGACTCTTCTCATCCCCCATCTATTCTAAAAAAAATCTCTCTTCATTTCCTTCTATCCAGAACTACGTGGGCCTGATCCTCAGCAAAAAACCATTTTTACATAAATTAAAAAAAAATTAAATCCCCAAAGGTACGTAGGCAGCTCATACACCTTACATGAGCACGACCCATTCTTTTTCACAAAATACTATTATTTTCTTATCTCCAAGAACGATAGTCCATTCTAACATATATTTGAACAAAATGATAATGTATGCCTTAGAGATCGGTATAGATAATTCAAACAATACAAAATTCATCGAAAGGCACAACTGGATGATCAGAAACTTATTTATTTCACTAATAAGAAATTACGGTACAGATTACATAAGAAGAAAAACGGATAACTCCTTTCCCCCTACCTTCCTAGAAAAGCCAAAATAAAATCCCCACGTTTATTCCCCATTACAAAATAAGCCATCCTACCCACAGCTACCTGAGGAGCCTGCTCCGTCGTCATCATCTACATCCTAGGGTTCCTAAATTTCCCTTGACTGAGCAGAGTGTTGCAGACACTCCATGGACCGATATGCTCGAATCAGCTTCGAGAAAACCACGACACCTCCTTCCATGGTGTCAAAAGAAATAAGGCACTTTTGTCCGCTCTCCACTTCCAGCATCTTGCTAACTACTCGCCTCCATAACCACTTCATATAATCCTCAGGGATATGCCAAACTCTCCCAACAGACTGAGAGGGAAGGGTCGATGGACGTCGATTCTCCCACAAAGATCCAAGCCGAAGGCGCAGACACTCGGTCAAATCCTCTATCGGAAAGAAATTTAGTGTCTGAGGTGGCACGACCTGTGCCCAGCCAAATTGGCGAAGAATCCGCCAAGGGAAATAAAAAGAGATATGTCTGAGACTAACCAGCCGCACATATGAATATTCTCCTAGCTCCAAAACAGGCAGTAACTGTCCCCACAAAGGCATTGACCAGTACAAATTCCGAACCCCATGCTCTACAAGCCAATTCTCCCAGCTCTCAATATTCAGGCCAACACTGAAGAAGTGACGCGAAAAGAAGTTGGGCACAGCCGACACAGGATATTCTGGTAGAGCCACCAGGCGGAGTCTTTCAAACAACCACATGAATAGCATCACGGGGTTACCTCGCAGGAAGTCAGAACGACCCTCTCGCCAGGCATCCAGACCGTTCAGGGTCTCTGCCAGTATCACCGCCGCAGGATTGTGATGGTATGACATCCATAAAGTAATGGCTGCAAGTTACGGATCCACCAGCAGCTCCCCAGTCACCAGCAATAATTTTGAAACCAGGCCCAGAGCAACGGCTCCAGCATAGCCAGCATCACCTACTTCCCGTAAATGCACGGACTGCAATACCATCGGGAGGGAGATCATTCCTCCAGTAACCAGTGGTCTGGCCGCCGAAGGCGAAATGCGAAGAAGCCCGGCCAATAAATCTCTAGGAGAACGGGAAAATTCAGGTAAAGCCACAGCAACACTGGGATCTATCCCTAGTATGGTAAAAAATTCCTCGTAGGTATTACAAACTTCATCCAACCCAAAGCGAAATACATGGTCCTCGGGGTACCAAAATTATACCGCCGCCATCAGCATATTCCACTCAATGGGTCGGTTGCACCACAAAGAGACTCGACGCAAGTTGAAAGCATCGTAGTCAACGTTATAAGAGCACATCACTTCCAAGGCTTCGAGGTAGTTAGCAAACTCAGTGCTACCAGGGAGAGACATCTTAAAAAATTAAGAGACAAGAGACAAGTGAAGGTGTGATGAAAACACTCCACCCTTACCCCTTTTTTATACTTGAGAACCCTCACAATTGACATAACCCCTGCAGAAATCGGAGGGAATCCTACCCCCACAAGGTACAAAAGGCTGAAGAGGGCACTAATCAAAAGCTTTGAATTGATGGTACTGGACTTAACTTTCGTTAGGCAGGACAAGGGACTTGTCGATCGGCAACCCCCTATTTTTGGACATTTTCTTTTTCCTCTTTTGTCAAAATCAGAAGCTAAAAAAAAAATTCATATTCCCAACAGAATTTCAAATATCCTCTTCCATCCCTATATAATTAAAACTTTCCTTCAAAAATCCCAAAAATATCTCTTTTTACGGTCTCAGCGGCAAAGTAAAAAGCGCATGTGCATTCGTTCATTCACCATTAACAAAGATAAATAAAAAAATTCCCATTGCATTGCATACATATATTCTTCTGTGTTACATCAAATTTTGCAGGAAATAAAAGAAAAACAAAAAACAAATGGGACTCAGCCCAGACCCATATTCTCTCTCACCTACCCTTCCCTATCTCTCTCTAAGAGCTTCCACCCCTGCGACGTGCTCTCTTTCCCCTAGGGAGAGATGACGCACCACCGCTACCCGAGCCAGAGCCTCCCCAAAAGAAGCAGACGGCACCAAGCAAGAAAGAATCGGGATCGCGTCCCGAATATGGGCAGTCGCCGAAGATATCCAGTCTCTAATGTCCCTCAGCCAAATGGTCAATACCCGGACTTGCTGCAAGAAAAGGCAAAAATCAGTATCAAGCAGAAAGGATCAAAACAGAAGAGGGACCAAAAAGAGAAAGAAGATATACCGCAGGACGAAGAACCTCCTCTGTCAAACCCATCTCCTCCGGATCCATCGCATGAGGACGATGCAACATAGGCACCATCCCTCCATCAGCCCGCCGAATATTGTACGAAGGGGTATGCAATCGCATAAAGGGAACCTCTTAAGTCATCGCAGCCGCAGATGCCGATGGACCACCGCCGCTGTGGGAAGATCCCACCGCCCAACTCGAACCCGCAGGAGGGAAAGGCAAAGCATCATATATGTTGGGCTCCATCAACCAGCTCGTCACAAAGTCCATATAGTCATACGGTGCCGCCGTATCAGTATACAACAGGTAGGACTCGCCAATCATCATCGCTATCCTCACATCCTCCTGCAACAGCCGCTCATGCCTCATAGACATAGGAGGCTGAACTGGTGGCACCACCACCTCCTCCTTGGCAATCTGCCAAACCACCCGCTCTCCGAGATACCAGGAATGGCCGAACTCATACACCAGCAAGCGCCTCATCTGCGCGTTCACCCCAGTCACCCCTGTATCCTGAATGGTGGTCCCCCGAGGGTAAAAAGTCACCTGAAATCCCCGAGCAGGCATGAGTCAATAAAGAATTAGAACATGGAAAAACCAGGACTGAAAAAGAAAAAGTCTTACCCTACCACTGGTTAGGTCATTCAAGACCTGACGCGTCGCCTCCAGAGAGAGATATCCCTTCGACTGCCGATTGGCCTTTCGCCATCGATACAATCGGTAGAAGTCCCCAACGGTATCATCCTTCAAAGCAACCAGCTGGGTATTGCACCCGATCACCTCATAGAACTACGTCTGCCAAAGACAAAGTTCACAAAAAAAAGACACATAAGGAAAATGCATGAAAAGAAAATGCGCAAAATTAAAGGATACCTCGAGGAGATACGTGGCTCCAGTAAAAGTTTGCCGACAGCACTGGCTGAATGCATCCAAATCGAAATAGAGGGTCGCCAAAGTCAAACTCCCCCAATCATAGAGAGGGATGTTTGAAAACATCCTCAAGTACGGTAAAAACCACAAATGGACAACGTCGCCTCTCGACGCCACTATAAAGCCTCCCAACACCATCAAAATGAACAATCGGGCCATTAGCTTCACCTGCAGCCGATCCTCCACATCGATCACCCTACTCAGCAGAACATCCTTCAGCAAAGACAACCGGATGGAATCCCCAGAGGCTATCCTCCCTATGTCATCGAGAGCCGCCCTCACCGCCTCCGGCCTCACTCTCAAAGAATGATCCACCTCTATCTGTTCTCTGTCACAATCCAGTCCCAGTAGCTGTTGCACATCTATGGGAGTCACCGTCATCTCCCCGAAGCCGAAATGAAAAATGTGGGTAGTATCCCACCATCTCTCCCCCAGAGCGCATAAGACCGCTGTCGATCGAGGCGTCTCATCCAGCGCGGAAGCCAACCTCCTAAAACCCGCTGAAGATACCACCCAATGCACAACATGTGGAAGATGCTCCCAGACATTCTTAAGCCCCGTTGTCCCTCGGGCACGCATGTTCTTCAAAGAGATATCAGACTATCAAAAGAAAAAAAAAAACCTCGTCAAAATTCAAGGAAGAAAGAAAAAATCACCAAAAGGAGAAGAATGCCAAAAGTCAGGCTACTTACATAATCGCCGGAGTTCACCACCCTCGAGGAGCGATGACGCGACGGATCTCGCAGCAAGGTCCGCTCATTCGTAATCGGCTCGAATGCATCAAAGGAGTTCTCACTCCCCAAAGCAAGAGGCGCCCTGGCCCTCCACTCCACGTTAGCCCAGTCATCAACCGTCAACCATTCTATATGCGCTGCAGTGCTTAGAAAGGCGGCCATTTCTTAGAGATCAGAATGCTAGAACGATTTGTAGAGGAAAATCGCAGAAAGAAAGGAAACAAGAAGTTGTGAAAAATGAGGGGAATTTGCCCCTTTATATAGGATGTTAAGCGTCATGCCGATCGGCACCGATCACCCTCCCACCGATCGGCACTGTCCCCTCACCTTCCCTAGGCAGTCCAAAAGTCCGTGCCACTGCCGAATGGCACCTTCTGAACCATGACGACCGGCACCCCCTTGAAATTTTGTACAAAAATCCTCAAAAAATACCAGAAGATCTTGAAAAATCCTCAGAAAATTTCTAAAAATCCCGGAAAGGATTTAGAACATTTTTACCAAGAAAATTTCGCATTCCCTCAATCGAAACCTCCATTTCCCCAGCTCCAAAACCAAGTGAAACTCCTCCCGGCAACGTCCCCGGAGGATCTCTAAGGATCACCTCCTATACCCCAAAGGTCTCAAACCTCCTCAAGCAATACGTCCAATACCTATACCACCTAATCACTTACCCGGTGGAATTTTTGGTATCAAACTCGCCTTTCCTCTACGAAATCCCTAAGATCACAAACGCTTCCCCAGCAGTCGGCTCCCTGGATCAACACAACATCATGAGGTAATTTCCCCAGTGGAACTCCAGAAAGTCATTTTCAAAAGGACACTCTACTATTTCCCCAGCTTATTCCCCAGCGGAACCCAAAATCCAATATTTATCCACTCTTAGGTCATAATTGACCTCGGTCTTGGATCGTCACTTGAGTTAGGTCAAAATTGACCTCGGTCCTCAGTCGTCACCACTCTTAGGTGAGAATTGACCTCGGTCTTGGATCTTCACCTGAGTTAGGTCAGAATTGACTTAGTCCTCGGTCGTCACCATTCTTAGGTCAGAATTGACCTTGGTCTTGGATCGTCACCTGAGTTAGGTCAGAATTGACCTCGATCCTCGGTTGTCACCACTCTTAGGTCAGAATTGACCACAATCTTAGATCATCACCTGAGTTAGGTCAGAATTGACCTCGGTCCTCTGTCGTCACCACTCTTAGGTCAGAATTGACCTCGGTCTTGGATCGTTACCTGAGTTAGGTCAGAATTCACCTCGGTCGTCACCACTCTTAGGTCATAATTGACCTCAGTCTTGGATCGTCACCTGAGTTAAGTCAAAATTTACCTCGATCCTCGGTCATCACCACTCTTAGGTCAGAATTAATCTCGATCTTGGATCGTCACCTGAGTTAGGTCAGAATTGATCTCGATCATCGGTCGTCACCACTCTTAGGTCAGAATTGACATCGGTCTTAGATCGTCACCTGAGTTAGGTTAGAATTGACCTCGGTCCTCGGTCCTCGGTCCTCACCACTCTTAGGTCAGAATTGACCTCGGTCTTGGATCATCACCTGAATTAGGTTAGAATTGACCTCGGTCTTCGGTCGTCACCACTTTTAGGTCAGAATTGACCTCGGCCTTGGATCGTCACCTGAGTTAGGTCAGAATTAACCTCGATTCTCGATCGTCACCACTCTTAGGTCAGAATTGACCTCGGTCTTGGATCATCACCTGAGTTAGGTCAGAATTGACCTCAGTCCTCGGTCATCACCACTCTTAGGTCAGAATTGACCTCGGTCTTGGATCGTCACCTGAGTTAGGTCAGAATTAACCTCGGTCCTCGGTTGTCACCACTATTAGGTAAAAATTGACCTCGGTCTTAGATCGTCACTTAAGCTCACAGAATTGGCTTCGACCCGCAGAATTAGACATCCCCAGCATGCTCCTCAAGTCCTCATAATCGACCTCAACCCTCTGAATTGGTCATCCTTGCTCCTGAGGTCCTCATAATCGACCTTGACCCTCTAAATTGGTCATCTTTGTTCCTTAGGTCCTCAGAATTGGCCTCGACCCTCTGAATAGGTCCGCCTCATCATCAAGCCCTCAGAGTCGGCCTTGACCCTCTAAATTAGTCGTCCTCTCTCCCTTAGGTTCTCAGATTCATTCGCGACCCTCTGAATTGGTCATCCTCCCTCAAAATCATCATGCGGTGTCTATTCGATGGCTATCATTTGTTCCAAACTCACCCGTCGAGGGGCTCTATAGACAACCCATTTTGTTACCCCCTAAACTCTCCTTAGGTCCTTGGCACCTCCCTTCATCACTACAAACCCATGTCATGTCCCGAGTACTGACCTAGAAATCATCGAGCACTCCCAGGCTCTGTTTGATCAAAAGTCAAAGTCTTCAGCTCGATCGAGACTACATGAATCTTCTAAGGGCACTAAAACCCCTTTCCAACAGTCTGCCCCGTGTGCGATTCTGACTTACCATGCGGACGAACGATCCATTTTACTCTGAAAAGTCACCAAATGCTTCCAGGGACCGGTTGATCGAAGTCAACCTCTCGAATCGAATCAAACTCTTTGGAATGTCAAAGTACATCTCCTAACCTTTCCAACGATCCACCCCATGTGCTATTCGGACTTACCATGCGGATGAACGATCCATTTGCGTCCGAAGTTTTCCCGTCCAATGGACTGACGAATGCTTCCGAGCCATATTTGACCCAAAGTTAACTCCCTAACCAGAGAGACAACCAAAGGACTTTGGAAGGTCTCTGAATTAACTTTCCAACGGTCCACTCCGTACGTGATTCTGATCAACGGTTTGCTTTCTGCGGCTAATTTTCCAAAAAGGCCTGAAAGACACTGCCAAACGGCAGGTCCCAGACCCTGCCTATCGGCAGTGTGCCTAAACGCACCTGCCGAATGGAAGGAATAGGGCTATGCCGATCGTCAATGACCTGGGCCTATAAAAAGGAGGCCTGACCTCACTTGAAAGAGAGCTCAGATCTGATAGAAATCACTCTCAGCAAATCCAGAAAACCTTTCTCGCAATCAGCGTGACTTTCACACCAAAATCCCTTTCCAACCTTCACTTTTCATCATCCTTTTCATCAAACTTGGTGAATTCACTATCCTCCATCATCACCCAAGTCTAATTGTTGCTCTCCAATATTCAAGATCAAGCTCAAGATCTTCAAGAAGGTCCACTTTTCTCAACTTTCTCCTTAAATCCTCATAAATTCGCAATAACTTGTTTTATTACTTAGCACTTTTATTATCTCATCTCATACATCCTAATATACTTTTTATTTAATATTATTGCACATCTCTTATTTTCATATAAATAAAAAACCCAAAAAATAAGAAGAAGAGGGTTTGCATAAATTTCAAACGGGAATTCTCATACTTTTCTTACACTTTTCTCACAACTAAAATACTTTTCCTACACACACACACGCACACACAAATAAGAGAATCCTCCGATTGGATTTATGGGATAAACCCCACCCCTCGTTTTGCATACGAACTATGTGGACTTTGATGCCTCTATAGGCTACGTAGGCGTCTCGGGGTAAAACCCGAGACTCGAGTCCTATTTTGTACTTTTTCTCTCATTTTCTATTTTCTCTGAATTCTACTCTCTTATATTTTATATATATATATATTTATTTGTAGTCGCGTGTTATTCCGCATGTGTTATCGTTCCACCATAATGGTCAACATAAGGATAATCGTGTAAATTCTATTTTCTAATATTTTTATACCTTCCTACGGATGATTCGCTTTACCTTTTCCACGGTATAAGTCGATGATTCCTATCTACACTATATATACACATGCACACATATCATGGGGAAAATTAAGGAAAATAACAAAAATCCATGAGAGACCGAAAGGGCGGAATGGGTGCCTAACACCTTCCCATTTTGTAACTTAACCTCTGAACCCTTCTCGAATCATTTTGGTTTCGTATGCACCAGTATGTCTTCGGATGCTGTCCTTCGGGATGGCTTCCCCTTTTCTTTTGTCTGTTTTGAGTAAAATAGACTGGCGACTCTGATCTCTCTACATTTTTCACCTCACCTCAAGTGACACTAGCCGAAGCACTCCCGAGAGGGACGCGCGGGACCCGATATCCTCCCTCACGCTCATTCGCCTCGCGGCGAGGATCGGGGATGGCCGCAGTATGTCTTCAAGAATTTATTTTGCAATTAAATGTATTAACTGAGTTTAATAAAAAGCGATTAATGATACATTTTCACTAAATAAAAATAATGAGTTTCGTAGAGATTATATTTGAAGACGGTGTTCCATTTATGGCCTCGACCGGGTTTAATTGAAGAAATTAAGGAAGTGATAAATAATAAAGTGTGATACAAGTGAAAGTGAAAAGAATAATGAACTTGGAAAATGATGAGAATAATGGAATGTATAAAATGTTATAAATGTGAAATACGTGGAAAATATAAGAAATGATACTTGGATGATGCTAAGAATTAAGCAGGGCATGACGTCCCTAGTGGTGAAAGACTCCAAAGCCTATACAGAAGAACATATTGCGACTTGAGACGGACAGTGTGGAGCCCGTGAAGTTCAGGACTAATGGCTAGACTCTAAGGCAAAGATTGATAAATCTTACAATGAATAATTAAGAATGATAATATTCTTAAGTTAAAGGTACTTAAGTCAATGAATTGTTAAGGACTAATGTTTAATTAAATAAGTCTTTGGCACGAGACCTGAAATGGCTTAAGTATGAGTTTGGGCACCTAGCCCAGGTGCATTGCATATAGTTGCATTCAATTGCATAAATTGAATAAATTCTTTTCTTGAAATATTAAAAGATACTATATAAGTATAGTATTTTAGTACAAAATTATTACTTAGTATCTCCCACTCTACTGGGCATTCCGCTCATACCTATTGTCTAAAACCCACAGGTACTTCAGGTAAGGACGCGAATGTTCGTATCGATAAGATTCCCGAGAGTTCCGGACGTTGTTAGAGCTTTGATGACCGCTTATTCCTTAGCGACGACATTTGATATTCGAGATTTAATTATGTATCAGTTGTACTATTTAAATTTGGACTTTGAACTTGGAACCTTGATTTGTAATAATACAGGGCATTTTCTATTAATTATGGTTAAAGGATATTTTAGTTGGACTCTTTTGCAAAATAATTATGTGAGATTTCTTCAAATTGATGGACTAAAATTATTGTTGAATAATTGGACAATAAATGGGTTTTCTTTAATAAATGGCAAATTTTAATAAATGTTTTTTTTAAATAAATCAAAGTAGTTTCCCCCTCCCCCTTGACCCTTGGACTTGGATGCTAGCTTTGAAGACGAGAATAGCGGGCTTAAACATAAGGAATAGGTCGTACGTCTATTGGCTGACACTTTATCTCAACGTGAAAAGGGTAACCATAGTGGTTTTGTCGAAAGCTCCATAGTGGCATCCATACTGAAAGAGTTCAGGAGGTAAATCCTCCTACCTTCAATGGTTCTACCGGGCCCGATGTCGCGGAAGAATGTCTCGAAGAAGTTACACGAGTCACAGATGTTCTCGACGTCCCATCTGGGTATATGGTTAAGTTGGCTACTTTCCAACTCACGGAACAGGCGCAGCGATGGTGGACAACTCACCTTGCTAGCGTTACCGAGATAGTGGCATGGGACAGTTTCATGACATCTTTTATTGATCGTTACTTTCCCCAGGCGTATAAAGATACCAATAAAGATGAGTTTGCCGAGCTGATTCAAGGTAAACTATCGTTGAATGAGTATCAGGCTCAATTCGAGAGTCTCGTGAAGCATGTAAACATAGTCAAATCGGATGGGGCCGAGAAGACAAGACTCTTTGTGAAGGGGTTGAACCCCCATATCCGTAAACTTGTTGTGGGCTTTGACCATTTAGACTTCGGAGCAGCAATGAACAAAGTTATTCGACTAGAACTTGAGGCAGAAGATTCCCGAGTCATCAGAGAAAAGAAAAGAACTTCTAGTGGGGCCCAACCTAGGGCTAGTGGTAAACCCTTTTCTAGCAATAACAAGAAATTTAGAAATGGCACCAATTGATTCTTTGCCAACATCAAGATGGTTGCAGGATAGAGTAGTAACAACCAGAGTCCGACCTTCCCACCCCCTAGAGCTTGCTTTATTTACGGATCCACTAATCATTTTAGGCAAGAGTGCCCTCAGCTAGAAAATAGGGAACGCCAAAGCCGTTATCATAGTGGAAACTTCATACTAGGGAGGAATTCTAGTCATTCTGGTCCTCAGTAGCAGCAACAACAACAACATTCCTTAGGATAGCGCCAGCAGCTTAGACAAAATTCTCGGATGCCTCGTCCTAACTAGGGTAATCATAGACAAATGTACGGTAATCAGTCCAGTAGGTTCAATCCAGGTCGTGTTTGTGATCTTACCCAGCATTCAACACTTCCCAAGAATTCTACAATCATGGAAGGTATGATTTTACTGTTCAGTACATAGGTTAAATCATTCTTCGATTCAGGTGCAACTCTTTCCTTTATATAAAATTCTTTAGCATCTTGTTTGGGTCTTGAGATAGATAATTTTAGTCCGCCGATCTTCGTAGGGTTACCCATTGGTGGTGGCATTATTCTAAATAGGATTTGCAGAAATTACATGGTTGTGGCAGGAGATTTTAATCTGGAATATGATTTAGTACTGATGGATATGGATGGCTTCGAGGTCATACTCAGTATGGATTGCCTGTCATGTTTTAGCGCCATTATTGAGTGCCATTGACACGGTGTCTCAGTGTTACTTCCGGACGGATCTTGTTACCGTTTTAGCTACGAACAAATTATTGACTATCCTTGCACGTACTCCAAAGTTCGAGAGCAACGACACTTTTTTGGTTAGCTGAATAGTGTCGCCACTCAAGAGGATCCTAGTCGCACATTGTTAGATCTTCCAATTGTTCGATAATGTCCTTACATTTTTTCGGAGGACCTTTTTGGTTTGACTCCTTATCGAGAGATTGATTTCGCCATTGAAGTTCATCGTGGTGTTTCACCCATCTTTATTCCTACCCATATAATGGGTCCAATAGAAAAACAAGAATTGAAGATCCAGTTAGAAGATTTATCAAGCAAAGGATTTACACGGCCTAGTGTGTCCCTGTGGGGAGCACCAGTTTTGTTTGCTAAAAAGAAAGATAATTCTCTCCGACTTTGCATCGACTATAGACAACTGAACAAGGTAACTATAAAGAACAAGTATCCTATACCACATATTGATGACTTATTTAACCAGCTTCAAGGAGCAGGTAAATTCTCTAACATCGACCTTCGATCTGGTTACCATCAGTTGCGAGTCAAGGAAGAAGATATTCCTAAAATGACTTTCCGCACGCGGTACGGGCATTATGAGTTCTTGGTCATGCCTTTTAGCCTAACTAATGCCCCAACAGCCTTCATGGATCGTATGAAATGTATCTATCGTCCATACCTGGATCGATTTATAGTGGTCTTTATTGATGATATTCTAGTATACTCATCTTCTGATGTTGATCACAAGGAACACCTCCGTAGTACTCTTTAAGTGATTCGAGAGAATCAGTTGTTTGCAAAGTTTAGTAAATGCGAATTGTGGATGGATGAAGTTAGATTCCTCGATTACGTGGAGTTCGGAGCAGGCATTTCCGTCGACCCATCCAAGGTTGAAGCACTTCTTGACTGGGACAGGCCTAAGTCAGTTACTGAGGTAAGAAGTTTCCTCAAGTTGGAAGGTTATTACCCGAGATTTGTTCAAGATTTCTCCAAGATTGCCATGCCTCTTACTCAGCTGACACAAAAGGATGTTCGCTTTGAATGGTCAGATAAATATGAAATCACTTTTTAAGAATTGAAGGTTAGACTCACATCAGCACCAGTTCTCATTCTCCCTGAGCAAGGGAAAGGTTATACGGTGTATTGTGATGTTTCCATATGTGGACTAGGTGCAATACTCATGCAGTTGGGCCAAGTAGTTGCTTATGCATCCCGTTAACTTAAGACACATGAAAGAAATTACCCCACCCACGACTTGGAGTTAGCATCTGTGGTGTTTGCCCTCAAGATTTGGAGGTATTATCTATATGGAGAGCAATTATAAGTGTTCTCAGGCCATAAGAGCCTCAAGTACATCTTTACCCAGCGAGATCTCAATCTACGACAACGGAGATGGATTGAACTCATTGAGGATTATGACTTTACCTTAGAGTATCATCCCGGAAAGGCCAACGTAGTGGCAGATGCTCTAAGCAGGAAGTCAGGACTTTTCTTAGCTGCGATGAAGTGTTATCGATGAAGGATGTACAGTGACCTGTAAAATTTTAGATTGCATGTTCAGAGGAGGAGAGATAGGGCCTATTTGTGGGGAATAATATCCAGGTCGCTTGCTCATTAGAAATTTCTCGATGCTCAATTACTCGACAAAGAAATTCTGTAGTTCAAGGATCGTATTCAGGACAGTGGTGAGTTTGATACTCTCACGATGGACAAAGATGGTGGCGTACGTCATAAGGGAAGGATGATCGTCCCGACCATTAGAGAACTGCAAGAAGAAATTCTGGCAAAATTTTATCAGTCCCGATTCAGTATACACCCTAGAGAGACGAAGATGTATAAAGATCTACGTAAGGACTTTTGGTGGTCCGATATGAAGAAAGATGGGGCTGAATTCTTTGCAAGGTGCCATACCTGTCAGAAGGCGAAGGCTGAACATAAGAAACCGACAGGATTATTGCAGCCACATCCTATAGCCGAATGGAAATGGGAACATATCACGATGTACTTCGTCACTGCTTTGCCTCGATCTGAGAGGGGTAACAACCTGCGTAATTTTGGGGGTATTTTCATAATATAGAGGAAAAATAAAGTTTTTGATAAAATTATTTTTCTTTCTAAAAAATGTTAGATTTTATTTTTAAAGACGAGAATTTCAAACGGTTTCGAAATCGGAGTTAAAAGGGATTTTTAATTGATTTTTTAAAGTTTATCCCTTATAACATATTTAAGCGAAACTGTCAGTTTTTCTGGGCGATCTATCGATCGACGCCAAGGGTCGATCGATCGACCCCAGGTAATTTCGTGCGCTGCAAGCTTTTTGAGGAGTTTGTTTTGGTTTAAAGTCTTGTAGTTATGCCTTATAAATTGGGCTCATGGGTGACCATTTTTAAACAAACTTTTGGTACAAAAATATGCAGCAAACATATTTTTATTTCCTCTCTTTTTATATACACTTCGCCCCTATATATTATGCATTCAACCCAAGTTTTGAGAGGTGTTCTTGGGGCTGTTTTGATGTTGACTCTTGGAGATGATTTTGATGGTGTAATCTGACTTTTCTGGGCAGAATTATATTGGTTTCTTTTGGTAGTTTAAGATATGGGAAACGTTTATTTTCCTTTAAGAAATCCTTCACCAAAAAGAATTTGGAATGTCTGGTCACAACGACAACGCCCCTCTAGCAGGGGATATTCAAGAGCAACCTGCCCCTCGCAGGATCAGATCTGAAGTTCGGCGTTCAAATCCTAAGGCTCGCCCAGAACGGCAAGATTCAGAGGAAAGCCAAGGACCAGCCAGGTCCACACAGGTCTCTAAGTTGATCGATGCCTATGAGGCCAGGCTCCAAGAGCAAGAGGAGGCCACTCGCAAGAAAGAAGTCGAGAATGCTCGCCTCAAAAGAATATTGGAGAAAATGGAGAAGGAACTCCATCATAGTACCAAGCAACGTCAATATCGCACTCCTAGCTCTCAAGCGAGCAAGTCTCACAACTGAGGAAGGAGCCCTAGATGTGAATCTCAAAAATTTGAGGAACACAGTTCAGATGACGACTTGCTCGTCAAGCGCAACCAGCTCGTCGTTACAGGAGCCCAGCTTGAGGAAATGATGACATACGGAATTTGGTCCAAAGAGAAATAGACCAGCACCGAGCACATAGAGGTACCAGATCGACCAGAGAGCTAACCAGGCGAGCTCTCAGGACCCAGATGAAATCCCCTTTCTCAAGGGAGATAGAAGAAGAACAATCCCCCAAGAAGTTCGCGATTCCTGGATTTAAGATCTACGACGGAAAGACTGATTCTATCGACCATGTTAAGCAGTACATGCAGACCATGACCTTCTGGAACCATAACGACGCACTAATGTGCCAGATTTTTCCATCGAGTTTGCACGATGTGGCCCAGAAGTGGTTCGAGAGACTCCCTCACAGATCCATCAGGAGCTTCGAGTCCCTGGTAGAGCTCTTCACAGCTCGCTTCATTACCAGCAGCTCCCATCCAAAGAGGATGGATGCCTTGTTGACAATGAAGAAAACGCCCCAGGAGAACCTCAGAGACTATGTAAAAATATATTGGGAGTTATTCAACGAGGTCAAGGACTGCTCGGAGCAGGTCGCTGTAGCATCCTTTAAGATTTGCCAACCCAGCTATTTCCTCTTGCACCAATCCCACACTAAGAAGGAGGACACAACCATTGACTACCTAATGGCTCGTATCAAAAAATACACCAAAGTTGAGGATGTGACCCGCCTCAGTGCAGGGGAGAATGGTCGCACCAAGTTCGCTGGCAAGGACAGCGACAAAGCTGAGAACCAGAAGAAAGGAAGCAAAAATGGGGGCAAAAGTGGCTCCAAGAGTGGAAACAAAAATGATGCTTCAAAATATTTTTAGGCAGTGAACACTGTCTTTAAGGAACCAATCTACAAGATTCTAGCAAAGATTAGGACGAACCGTTCGTTAAGTGGCCCAGAAAGATGGGAAGAGACCCCTTTAAACGGAACAACGCACTGAGATGTGCTTTCCAAAAAGAGGGTGGGCACAAGACCGAGCACTGCAAAGATCTCAAGTCTCACCTTGAGGAGTTAGCCCAAACTAGACATTTGAACGAATTTGTGGAAAAAAAGGCAAAGAAGGTCGCTGCCAATGGAGACCCGAGGCCCAACAACGTACTCGAGGAGGATGTTGGCCATGAGTTCGCAGTGATTTATGGAGCATCAGACCTAAAGCAGATTCAGGGAAACTCATCTCGGATGGAAGTTAAAAAGCTTATGGCAGTGATGTAAGCTTTTCAAATCGACCCAGCTAAAACGCAGGCAGGAAAGCATCGGCGAGCAGATGACGTCGACTACAACAAATACATTGTGTTCACGGATGAAGACCTATTAGGAGTAAGGACCCCACATTATAATGCTTTGATCATTACACTCAGGATAGTTAATTACGATGTCGACAAGTTACTCGTCGACCAGGGTAGCTCATTCGAAGTAATGTATCTCAACCTATTCAGAAAATTGCAGTTAAGCGTCGTCGACTTAAAGGAAGCCATTATCCCTCTAGTTGACTTCGCTGGTACAGTGACCATCCCTTTGGGAAAGATTGTACTGCCAGTAAGGGCAGGAAGTGTCTCCAAAATGATTGAGTTTCTAGTGGTCGACATTGACTCGCCCTACCAAGCCATCCTTGGCAGAGGGTAGCTACATGCGGTGAAGGTCGTCCCCTCTACCTACCACTAGAAACTCAAATATGTGACTGAGCGAGGAGTGATGGAAATCTATGGAGATCGGGCAATGGCGAGAAAGTGCTTTATAGCATCCATCCACCCAAAGCCGGAGAAGAAGGTCGAGAAAGCCAAGGAGAAGATTGAAGAACGAGAAAGTTTGGTACCTTCCAAATAGCAGTTAAAATATGAAAGACCTGGAGTGGAGGAGACCAGGCTCCTTCCCTCTGAGCGGGTCATTGAGAACCTGGAGGAAGTCGCAGCCGACTGCAACAAGAAGGAGAGGATGTTCTTGATCGGAGCCTCTCTCACAGATCGGGAGAAGAATGAACTAACATTACTTTTACGAAATAACTTGGATGTTTTCGCGTGGGAACCCTACTAGCTGCCTGGGATTGATCCCAGTGTGGTTTGTCATCAGTTGTACGTCGATTCGACTTTCAAGCCAATCGCACAAAAAGCACGGCAAACTGCACCCAAGAAGGCTAACGCTGTGGAGAAGGAAGTGGAGAAGCTGTTGAATACAAGATCCATAAGGGAAGTTCAATTCCCTAAGTGGTTGTCCAACACAGTAGTGGTCCCAAAGAGCAATGGAAAATGGACAGTTTTTATTGACTTCACTGACCTTAACAGGGCATGCCCTAAGGATAATAATCCTTTCCCACAGATCGACCAGTTGGTGGACCCCACAACAGCTCATGAAAGAATGAGTTTCCTGGACGCATACTCCGGGTACCACCAAATCCCTCTACACGAGCCAGATCAAGACAAAATAAAATTCATCACTACCCTCGAGTTGTATTGTTACATGGTCATGCCCTTTGGGCTAAAAAATGTAGGAGCAACCTACCAGCGGTTGGTCACCAAAATATTTAAGGACCAAATGGGAGATGTCATGGAAGTCTACATCGATGATATGCCTGTCAAGAGCAGGCATAAAGAAGAGCACCTCTCAGACCTATCAAGGACCTTCAAAATCCTCAGGAAATACTAAATGAAGCTTAACGCAAGTAAGTTCTCCTTCGGTGTCCAGTCTGGAAAATTTCTCGGGTACTTGGTCAGCAAGAGAGGCATTGAAGCCAACCCGGACCAGATTGACGCCATCAATAGGGTCCAGCTCCCAAGTACGATCGGAGACGTGCAAAAGCTCACAGGGATGCTCGCCGCCCTAAATCGGTTCATCTCAAAGTCATCCGAAAGGTGCCAGCCATTCTTCCAGTTATTGAAGAAAAGTAAAAATGTGGAGTGGAACAAAGATTGCTCGAAGGCATTGGAGGGACTCAAATCTTACCTCAGCACACCACCCTTGCTCGTAATAACTCAAAAGAACAATTCCCTGTACTTATACCTCACAGTTTTCGGCCATGCTGTCAGCTCTGCACTGATATGCGAAAGAATGGGAATCCAGCACCCAGTCTACTAAGCGAGCAAGACTCTCTTGAACGCCGAACAACGATACCTACCACTGGAAAAGCTCACCTTTGCACTAGTGGTAGCCTCGAGGAAATTGAAACATTACTTCAAAGCTCACTCTATCATCGTCCTTATATCTCACCCCCTTAAATCAGTCCTGCGAAAAGCAGATCTGTTCGGCAGACTATCAAAGTGGTCAATCGAGCTCGGGCAATTTGACATCCAGTTTCAACCAAGGAATGCAATCAAGGGACAGGTCCTCGCCGACTTCATCGCATAATTTATAGGAGAACGTCCTTACAATCAACTTTAACCTGTTGATCAAAGGGAAGACAACTCAGCACAAGGTGTTTGGCGACTGTTCATTGACGAAGCCTCCAACTCCAAAGGGGTGGGAATGGGCATCGTGCTAGTTACCCCTGAGGGTGCAATCATCGAGCAAGGAATCAGGCTTGGATTTGAAGCCTCCAATAACGAATCAGAGTACGAAGCATTAATAGCAGGACTACAGAAGGCACGGGTACTGGGGTAAGACAACTCTAAGTATTTGGAGACTCACAGCTGGCCTCCAACCAAATAAGTGGAGACTTCAATGCGAGGGATGAGAGAATGGCGGCCTACCTTGCCACAGCAAAGAAATTAATGTCTAACTTCAAACAAGTCAGCATCTAACAGTTTCCTAAAGGCCAAAATAGCCATGTTGATGCCCTAACGGCCTTGAGCTCAGCGATCAATTCTGACTTGAAGAGAATAATTCCGGTCGACTTCCTCTCCCAGCCAAGCATTAACCAGAGCGGCGAACTGTAAGACACATGTCGTGTTCTCCAGATAGAATCAGCCCCCAATTGGATGGACCTCTTAAGGGATTATTTAAAAGATGGTCCCCTACCAGACGATAAGAAGGTCGCTCATCAGATAAGAATCAAAGTTGCTCGCTTTCACTTATCTCCTGAGGGCAAACTGTATAAGAGATCTTTCACCGGTCCTTACCTCCAACGCATTCACCCGAAAGACGTCGAGCAAGTTCTGCACGAGTTCCATGAGGGAATCTGTGGGAGTCATTTTGGGGTAGGTCGTTGGCTTTCCAAGCAATGAAGGAAGGCTACCGGTGGCCGTACATGCAGAAGGATTGTATGATAAATGCTCATTAGTACGAAAAATGTCAACTCCATGCTCCTATGGTTCACCAACCGCCCAGTGACCTAAAGTCACTTACTAGCCCATGGCCTTTCGCCCAATGGGGGATGGACATCATAGGACCTCTTCCTACCGCTGCCGGTAATCGCAAGTATTTATTGGTCACAATAGACTACTTCACCAAATGGATAGAGGCAGGGCCGCTAGCAAACATCAGAAACGCGAATATGATGAGGTTCATATGGAAGAACATTATCACCCACTTCGGGATCCCCAGGACCGTCATCATCGAAAATGAAACCCAGTTCGAAAGTGGCCTCTTTCAGGGTTTCTGTAAAGACCATGGGATCAAGCACTATTTCAGCTCGGTGGCATACCCTCAGAGCAACGGACAAGCTGAAGCTTCCAACAAAATAGTGATTGATGGATTGAAAAAATGATTTGAGCGAGCCAAAGGGGCTTGGGTGAGCAAGCTGCCACACATCCTATGGGCCTACCGCACTACCCCATGGTGAGCAACTGTGGAAACCCCATTCGCACTGACATGTGGTATGAAGGTAATTATTCCCTTGGAAGCCGACCTCCCCACCATGAGGTCCACCCTCGTCGACCAAGGCCAGAACGATGCAGCATTGCTCGCTGAACTTGACCTAGCTGAGGAACGAAGAGAGCTGGCTCTAGTGAAACTAGCAGACTATCAGTAACAGCTAGCAAAGCACTACAACAAGAAGGTCAATCAAAGAGCATTCCAAGTTGGGGACTACATCCTAAGGAAAGTTTTTGGCAGCGCAGTAAAACCATCGAATGGCAAGTTAAGACCAAACTGGGGGAGACCATTCAAGGTGATGAGGGACAATCTACAAGGAGCCTATCACTTGGAAACAATGGAGGGTAGTGAGATACCTCGAGCTTGGAACGCAGCCAATTTAGAGAGATTATACTTCTAGTTTTGTATGTTGATCTTTTATCACAATGTTGTAATTTGCAATTCATTTTCGATTAATAAAAGATTGTTTGGCAGTAGCATTCTACAAAGTGTTGATTTTATCTCAAATACTTTTTAATTCATGCACATTTTCCAAGTTACAGGTTCCACTCTCAACATATAAAAGCAGGGTATTACCCTCCTCAGGTTTTCGTTATCAAACACGAATAACCTCATAGCATTGCCCCTGGCAATATATGAAGCCCTACAGGGGACCCTTAGGCAGCTCGACCAACCCCGGTTGGTCGCCAAACAATGTTTGGCCCAAAAAACCTGCTCGGATAGAACATCCAACACCAGGTGTGTCCTCGCTATTCCCATACTTAGGCCTAAGGAAGTGTGACGACACAACCTAAAAGGTAAAGTGAGGCAGAATGATATATTATAAGCATACTGGAATGGGGGGATACTCACTCAACAAAATAACTCTGCCCATATGAAATCTAGTCGGCTAAGATGAGCCCAAGATAATCAAAAAAGAAATCAATGAAGTGAAAAATAAATAACATATGTTTAGTCGGCAAATTGCCCAAAATATAATTATTTTATTACTTCACTACATGTACAAAGAGTTACATTGATTGAATTGAACAAATCATAATGAGGAATAGGTCGCCGAGCAAGATAGTCAGCCACTTACGCTCTTCGGACATCGTCTGGGTGAGGAACTAATTCCTCCTCGACTTTATTTGCATCTGGCTCCACTAGCTGCCTGGGGATAGCATCTATGGGGACCCACTGATCATCCCTCCTGAATGGGTTAGGCATCAAAGTTGAGGGGGAGATCTCATAGCGATACCAGAGAACCGAGTTCCTAGGGACCTACAACTCCCTAAGAGCACTCAACCATCCTCTAACTAAGAATAACTCCTCGACCTCCTTCAATTTCGTCGGTGCATCAATTCATCCCTGATCATAACCATCAGCCCACACCTGTCCAGTACCTTTCTTGAACAGGTGCCTCAGCAAGGTAACATCTATTTGGAGGCCTGCAGCTATCACATACGCCCTGCGAACATCACCCCACAGCTCGGTAATCTCCCTAGCCGAGCCACTACTGTCGGTACCAGCTCGCGACCTAGTCGATGAGGAGGAGCCCCGTAAAACTTAGGGGGCAATGCTCGACGCATGCACTCCAAGTCACGAAACCTCTCTCCTCAAAGCATCATTCTCTTATTGAAGTACTTATCCGACTTGATTAATCTCGGAGGCATCCAGAAGTTTAGCCCTCAGATCATTCATTTCCTCTTGAACGAAAGCGCAAACCTCTTTCATATCCGGAAGCCTATCTTTTAGTTTAGCAACAAGTTTCGATTGGTCCTTAAAGTTCTGATTCCTCAACCTAAGAGACTTGAAAATCCTTACAAAGGCTTGACGAACTTGATTTCTCGCATTAGGACCGAGAATCCTTCCCATTTGAGAGGTAGCAGGTATATACTCATCAACATCAATCAACTACAGACCATATAAGCATTGAAGAACAAATAAATCAGTACGCGAAAGGGAACTAAAATTCATTTCATTAAGAAAAGGTTCAAAGTACATCATCAAAAGGAAAGAACAACAAAAAAGACAAAGAGCTCCCTAGAGAAGACTAGCTTGCAACCTCAGTCTGCTCTGAGGTCGCTGGTTTCTTCCCCTTATCTGCAGCAGCAGCAGCTCCAGGCGCGCCTCCTCTAGACGGAGCAATCGCCACCCCCTGATCAAGGGGAGCATCAGCAGCGATGGTCGCAACAGCAGGAGCAAGCGCCTCATCCACAACAGGCTTAGGGCCGGGATTATACTCGTCAAAGAGTGGAGAGTCAATATCCACCTCGGTCGCCAGAAGAGCCTTGTTCCAACCCTTCTTGAAGTTAAGACGGCTAATGTAGCCAATTTGAGAATTAACATCCTTGTACGCAGCAACCCATGCAGCGTTGTACGAGCTCTCCTTAAGGGTGGTAGACTCAGATTCCACCTTTTTCACGAGCACCTTGTTCTCCTTCACCACGGCCAGCTTGCTCGATCAGACCAAATCATAGGACTGCCTCAGCTTTTGAAGCTCCTTGGTCGCCGCCTCCTTCACTTGATTGGCTTCAGTCAAAGCGATATTGGAAGACTTCTGAGCAGCATTGGCAGCTTTTAGACTAGACTCCAACTCAGCATTCTTCCTGTCCAGGTCGACGTTTCTCCTCGCCAGCTCATCATGACAGTGAAATCGGTCACAAACTACAGAGAAAAGGGAAATATTAACAAAGGAAGTATTGAAAGAATATTGTAATAACAGAGAAGTAAAAGCAAGCTTACTAAGGCTAGACTCTGACTTGCCTTCAGAGCTAACTGGTCGGCCCCCATCGCCCTCTGGCGATCAGCCGGCAAAATTGCTCTCTCGAGCACTACCGGAGTTAACTATGGGGAAAGGGTAATAGAAGCCCCTTCGGGAAGAGCAGATACGGGCACCAGAGACTGCCCTACCTTCGTCCTCTTTTCTTCTTCTCTTTCCTTCTTCTCCTTCTCAATCCTCTTTCTCTCATCCACCCGCTTCCTCTCTTCTTCTTTCTTCCTCTCTCTTTCTCTCACTTGTGCCTCTTCCTTCTTCTTCCTCTCCTACTCATGAGCAGCAGACTGGGAACCGGTCGCAACATCCCCGCTCCCTGATTTTTGCTTCTTCAATCGGTGAGAAAGAAGCACATTGTCTTTATCATCATCTGGAATCAAATTATTCATGGGAGGAGCCGTAACTTCCTCGCTGGAGCTACTTGAATCCCCTGAAGACTCTTGAACCTCTAGACCCTCTTCTGAGATGGAACATTCTGCACTACCAGATCTTTCCTCACTAGAATTACCTTCAGCATCGCCCCTATTAGCACCCTCGCTCTCCTCACCAGAGCTGCTTTCCTCCTTGTCCAATTGGATTGGGTCGGCAGCAACCTCTTCTGTGATGTCTAGCTCATGTAAGGACAATTTGTCCATCTTTATGTATATGTTATGTCATACGCCGTTACAAGATTGTTGGTTGAAAAGATCACATCGTCATCAACAAAATCCGAAGATCAAAAGAAGAAAGTATTTGGGAATCAGACCTGACCGGACCGATCCGGTCCAGAAAAAGAACCGATCCGGTTTACCGGACCGATCCGACCATCTACCGGACCGATCCGTTTTGTCAGACTCCAGTAGCCACCGGATCCATAGCGAACCGATGAAGGCAAAAGTCCCGGACCGATCCGATGCCAACCAGACCGATCCGGTTTCAGAAAAAGAACCGATCCGACTTACCCGGACCGATCCGCCTAATCGACCGGACCGATCCGGCGAGGATAATCACTGCCAGATCGTGCAGCCGATTTTGAAGGGTTTCGATCCCTTATTTAAACCACGATCAGCAGTTGGTTTTCTTAAGACTTTCCCACGATTATCCGAGCATATCAACCCTAAAGTCTTCACCTATTGAGTCCTATGATTCTAGGTTTTTAGATTCACACATCTTCCGTATCTTTGTGAATCAAATTTGGTAACCCAAAGAACACCATTGATGTTGTTCAACCCTTTGTGAAGTGGACCGTTTCTTCCTCTTCATTGCAGCCCTACTGGACAGGGATAGTTCCAGCCGCAAGCCCTACTGGAAAGGGATTTTCTTCCAGCCGCGACTACAGAATCCGATACCCGAGGGTAATTCTTAGTCAATCTGTATTTCATTGTAATCCGATTGTAAACCGTATTTTACAAATTATAGTGATATACAAATGGTTTTGCCCCTGTGGGGGATTTTTCCTTAAACTTTGTGTGTTGAATATCTTGTGCATGATTTCATATTGTTTCATTCACACCTAGTTGCATGCTTAGGGTTAATTTGGGTTAAAATTGGTGTTTATTATATTATTTCTTATTTGAACGCAAGCGCCAACTCTTTCAAATTGGTATCAGAGCAGGTTACGCCATTCTATTGCGTATTCCTTACTTCCGCAAAATTTTTTCTAAAAGATATCAATTTCTGAAATAAATTGATTTTTGAAAAGAGCGTGTTCAAATGGAGAAGTCATATTATAAAATGCCTATTTTTGACGGGTCGAATTATGCCTATTGGAAAGCCCGTATGAGGTCGGCTTTAAAAGCCATTGATGAACGTGTCTGGATTTTGGTTGAACGAGGATGGACTCCTCCAACCGTGACTGTTGATAATGTGACCAACTTGAAACCTGACATCACTTGGACTGATGATGAATTTAAATGGTCGTCTTTTAACTCTAAAGGTCTAAGTGCTATTTCTGGGTCTGTCACTCCTGATGAGTTCAAACGCATAATGACGTGCACCACGTCAAAAGAAGCATGGGATATTTTGCAACTTACCCATGAAGGAACAAATGCTGTTAAAGAGTCAAAATTGCAAAATTTAACAACTCAATTTGAAACCATCACCATGCATGAAAATGAATGTTTTGATGAATTTTATGCTAGGCTCTCTGACATTGTTAATACTAGCTATAATCTTGGTGAACATATTCCAAATGCTAGGGTTGTTAAAAAGATTCTTCGTTCCCTTCCTAAGCGCTTTATACCTAAAGTCACTGTGCTGAATTCCTTGGGTAATTTAAATACTCTAAAATTGGAAGAACTGGTAGGAGATTTACAAACTTATGAAATAGACATGTTTCCTAAATCTGCCAAGCCAAAAGATAAGGGGATTGCCCTTAAAGCCCAAGAGAGAAAAAGTGAGGGGTCGACAAGAAAGAGAGTCGAGTCGTCTAGAAAGATAGAAACTTCTGATTCTGAATGTGAGTTTGACCTAGATGATTTGGCACTTTTTGCTAAAAACTTCAAGAAAATTCTGAAATTTAAGAAAAATGGGAATTTCAAAGATAAAAAGAATTTTCAGAAAAATAAGTTTGAAAAGAAAGACTTTAAAGAACCCCCTAAAGACAGTGAGAGGTGTTTTGACTGCGACGGTAAGGGACACAGAGCGTTTGAGTGTGCCACTCGTCTGAATAGGGAAAAGGGTAAAGCTGTCCTAAACGCTACCCTTAGTGACGACAGTGAGGTCGAGTCGGTGGACTCGGGAGATGAGTCACCGCATGAGCGTAACTTCACCGCGTTCATGGCTAGTCATGTGAGTACTCCTAGTGCATCTCACGACGATGAGGATGCTACTTCACAGGGACACCTCGACAGCGAGAGCGAAGAGAGTGAGGGAGAGGAGGAAGGTAGTGAGGACGAGAGTAGCCTTCAACGCGCCTACGCCGAGTTATATGATGAGTCCTTCAAAACTAAAAAACGTAACAAGGCGTTAGTTCTTAGGATCACCGCGTTAGAAGAAGAGTTAGGAAAGATGAGAGAGAGAGAGTCCTCCACCTGCACCGCTATGAAAGAGAGAGAGTCTGCCTGGGTTAGTAAAGAAAATTTGCTTAAAGAGAGAGAGTGCAGTTTTGATAAAGAGAAAGCGGACTTGACTAAACAAGGGGCTAGTCTTACGAGTGAGCTCCATTCCTCCCTGGAGACTCGAAAGAAACTTGAATCCCTTGTTGCTCAGCTTACTCATGACGTTGAGAGAGCTAGGAAAGTCAAGGTACAAATCGAGGACAGATCTGGGAAGATGGGAAAGATGCTCCTCGGTCCCGCTTTAGGTTTTGGTGACCGGCATGGAATAGGTTTTGATGGTGCCTCCACGTCTCAAATTGCACCCGGACCAATTCCTGAGTTTACTACGACTCCTTATGGCCGTCATAAAAAACCAAGAAGGAGAGTTCGACCAAGAAAAGCAAACCAAGGTTCTCCTAATATTGTGCCCTTTTGCTCCCATTGCAAAAGAAATGGACACCTTAGGGATGATTGCTATAAGTTGGGTCGGACACGACGTACGGTTGCTCCACCACTTCAGACTGATGAGTTTGCCAGTCTGAGAGAGCGTGTTGAGTTTCTAGCCGCCACATCACAGAGCTTGATGGAGGAATTCCGACGGATGACCTTACCATCAATGAATGCGCCCCGCATTCCGGCTAAAACCAACAACAACAAGGGAATACTAAAAGGTACCTACTCTTGGGTTCCTAAGAAAGAGAAAAAGGCCCTTGTTGTCCATGTCGCTCTCAAAGCCCATAATACCTCACAGTGGTATTTTGACAGTGGTTGCTCCAGACATATGACAGGTGATACCTCATATTTTACCCATCTTGAGGATTATAATGATGGGAGAGTCACCTTTGGAGATGGTAGCAAATCTAGCATAGTAGGACGAGGTACAGTAGAGTTACCAGGATTTCCAAAGCTAGAGAACGTGCTGTACGTCAAAGGTTTGAAAGCAAACCTTATTAGCATCAGCCAGCTGTGCGACGATGACTTTGCAGTGAAGTTTGACCGGAAAACTTGTAAGGTCTATGATCAAGCCGGTAAACTATTAGTGCAAGGGGTGAGGACAGAAGATAACTGTTATGGGACTGAGCTCAAATCCTCACTTGTCTGCAACAGCGCCACGATCACTCCTATGGATCTGTGGCACCAACGTCTAGGTCATGTGAACGTCAGAGACTTATCTCGTTTAGTCAAAAAGGACCTAGTACGTGGCTTACCTTCACTTGAAAAGCCAACTTCCATGATTTGTGGACCCTGTCAGTTGGGAAAACAAATCCGTAGCCCGCATAGGAAGTTGAATTCCATTACCACCTCCCGTGCTCTTGAGTTGATTCACATGGATCTTATGGGTCCTACTCGCACGGAGAGTCTAGGTGGTAAGAGATACATTCTCGTGATGGTAGACGATTTCTCCAGATACTCTATTGTAGGTTTTCTAAGAGAGAAATCTGATGCTGTAGAATTTTTAACGACTAAGTGCCGTGTCCTGCAAAATCAACACGGGGTCACTATTAACAGAATACGTAGTGACAACGGCACTGAATTTAAGGAAGCAAAGGTGGATTTGTACTGTGATAGCCTTGGGATCAAACATGAGTTCTCTGCTGTGAGAACTCCTCAGCAAAATGGGATTGTTGAGAGGAAAAATAGAACGATCCAAGAAATGGCTAGATCTATGCTTCTAGGTCGTAAAATTTCTAGGAGATTTTGGGCAGAGGCAGTGTCTACTGCATGCCACACGGTGAATAGGGTCTATCTGCGTCCACACACACTTAAGACGCCTTATGAATTGTGGACAGGCAAGAAACCCAACCTGGCTTATTTCCGTGTCTTTGGGAGTAAATGCTACATCCTACGGGATAGAGAGCAATTAGGAAAGTTTGACTCCCGGAGCGACGAGGGAATATTGCTAGGATATTCATCGGACAGTAGAGCGTACCGGGTTTTTAACCTGAAGAGCTCTAAGGTTATGGAATCAATAAACGTCACTGTGCAAGATGACGAACCTCCGACGGTTATTGATCCCAACCTTCAGTGTGAGGATGAGAACAATTCTGACAGTGATTTACCTGTTCCTCTCCCACACTCTGTGGACCCTATTCCTGTGTTAGGGGACACACCTGCTTGGGTTCGCAAGAGTCATGACCCTTCTGCCATTGTTGGTGATCCCACTCTAGGGGTCAAGACTCGTGCTCAGCTAGAGAACGTTGTTAACCATCTTTGCTACACGTCCAAAGTCGAGCCCAAGAATCACAAGGAAGCACTCAAAGATGAACACTGGATATCTGCTATGCAGGATGAGTTGCTTCAGTTTAAGAAGAACAATGTCTGGGAACTTGTCCCCCGACCTAGTGATACTAATGTTATTGGTACCCGGTGGATTTTCAAGAATAAAATGGATGAAAATGGTACCATAATCATAAATAAGGCTAGGTTGGTCGCTCAAGGCTACACACAGATAGAGGGTGTAGACTTTGGAGAGACATTTGCTCCTGTTGTGAGGCTTGAGTCCGTCCGCTTACTACTCGCCATCGCATGTCATCTACACTTCAAGGTATATCAGATGGATGTCAAGAGTGCCTTTCTGAATGGCATTCTACAGGAAGAGGTTTATGTGGAACAACCAAAAGGGTTTGAAGACCCTAAGCACCCTGAACACGTTTACTATCTGAGGAAAGCCTTGTATGGTTTGAAGCAAGCACCCCGTGCTTGGTACGAGAGGCTTACTTCCTATCTCATAGCCCGTGGCTTCAAGAGAGGGGGAGTTGATATGACATTGTTCGTCAGGAGAGATGACGGTGCTATTTTGGTTGCCCAAGTCTATGTGGACGACATAGTCTTTGGATCCACATGCTCCCAGCATGCTCACCACTTTGAGGAGGAGATGAAAAGTGAGTTTGAGATGAGCATGGTAGGTGAGCTTACATTCTTTCTTGGTCTCCAGGTTCGTCAGCTAGAGGATGGGATGTTCATCTCCCAATCCAAGTATGCTAGAGACCTAGTAAAGAAATTTGGTTTAGACTCCGCTAAGCATGCTCGTACACCTATGAGTACCACTACCAAGCTTAGTAAGGACACTTCAGGCAAGGACGTAGAGCAAACCTTGTATCGGAGTATGATAGGCAGTCTTCTCTACTTGACTGCTAGTCGTCCCGACATTGCCTTTAGTGTTGGAGTCTGTGCGCGTTATCAGGCGTCTCCCAAAGAGTCACACTTACTCGCTCTAAAACGTATTATCAAATACGTGAGTGGGACTCTCTCATACGGTATTTGGTATTCCTTTGATACCGATGACCGTTTGTCCGCCTATTCGGATGCCGATTGGGCTGGGGACGTAGATGGTTGTAGGAGCACTTCTGGTGGGTGTTTCTACTTTGGTTCTGCTCTTGTCTCTTGGTTGAGCAAGAAGCAAAACTCCATCTCTTTGTCCACTGCGGAGGCTGAGTACATCGCCGCCGGGAGTTGTTGCACGCAACTCATGTGGATGAAGCAAATGTTGGAGGATTATGGGATTTCACAGGACACCATGACCATTTCCTGTGATAACACGAGCGCGATACACATATCCCGCAATCCTGTCCAACATTCGCGCACAAAGCACATCAGGTTACGCGAGCACTTTATACGTCAGTTAGTTGAAGAGAAAGTCGTAACCCTGAGTTTTGTTCCTACCGACCGTCAGTTAGCCGATATTTTCACGAAACCTTTAGATGCCCTTAGATTTGAGAGTCTTAGGAAGTCTTTGGGGATTTGCACTGTTGACTGAGGGGTTGGTCTATGTCTAGAATAGGATGCTTCTTCATGTTCATATCATATGCTTCCTATTACTAGTCTGTTTATATGTACCATAGCTTTCTTGTACAGCTTTTATGTATTTGTTTCTTATTCTTAGAAAAATACAAAAAGATTTTTTTTGAAAAATTTTCAGAAAAGCACAAAAAGATTTTATTTTGATAAAATTTTTGAAAAAAAAAAAAAAAAAAAATCAAAAAGAGATTTGCCTTTTATGGATGAGCATCTAAGATAACCAAGTCACAACTTCATTCCATATATCCATGTGACTGTTTGATAGAGATTTGAGAGGCTACATCATTTCATCCATGTGCTTAACATTGATTGGAGTCCTTGAGATGTAATTAGTGATATTTCCTACATGCTTGACTCCTATATCCTTTATTGCACACATGCACGGCTATATTTGATTATTGCACTTGTCAATCTCATGTTGGCTTGAGTGTTTCCATCTCAATCCTGTCTATACAATGTATAAAATGCGATAAAACTTGACAAGATTGGATTGCATGTAAAAACCGTTTGGTGAGACCGTGCGCATATTTTCATAACGGGGAGGGGCTGCGAAAGTTGATTCTTATCCTTTGCGCAAAAGCCACCGTTAAAAATGACCTAAAAAATGGAGGAATTTTAATATCCGAGGTCCTAAGAGGTTAAAAGAGCCCGAAAAAAATTGAAAGGCAATAAAAAGCAATACATGCCAAATATGGGCCATTTAGATTTCACCATCAATTCTCCAAAGTTTGAGAATTTAGTATACCTCTATTCAAAATATAAATCTGAGGGAGTTTGGAGATTGAAAAACGGGTTTGCACTTCCTTGAAAGTCCTGAAAACGCATGCAAATCATTTTGGACGTTATTGGTGTAGAAATCACTTTGAGCTTTGATTTGTAGATTTGATAGTCAATGTCATATATTTCCAATCTTTTACACCAAAGGAAGCATTTGAGTTCATTCGTTAGGAATATCCAATATTCATCGTGCACATATGTCATGTTTGTATGCTTTGATTTTCCTATCGAATTTTGTTCACACCCATTCTTTTACGCTATCACCGACTTGGTTGTTTTATGTTCATTCATGGTGTGATTTTATGCCTTGTGACATCCCGGTACTTGATTGCTTGATTTATTTCTCTCATTTGTCTATTTGGGGACATCATAAAAAGGGGGAGAATGAATTATCTGATTATGGGGGAGTTTTGAAATTTGAGGTTCATCATAAATCTGGTATATATGCATATGTTTTTTTCGTCATAAATCTGGTATATATGCATATGTTTTTTATCTCATTTCAAACTTGATACGTCACTTGGTATTTGCTTTATCTCATGTGTGTAGGTACATCCTTGATAATCCCATCATACACACCCTGATGAGAAAAGCGTGAAGATTCCTGAAGAATTGAAGAACAAACGATGCAGTCTTATTCACTTGTACTCTTTCAGTTTTGGGTTCATGGAAGGGTAGATTTGTATAGGAAATTTCATATTTGATAATTCGGATTTTTTATGTTTGTTCCGGCATAGACATAGAGGGAGATTTGTAAGGACAATTTGTCCATCTTTATGTATATGTTATGTCATACGCCGTTACAAGATTGTTGGTTGAAAAGATCACATCGTCATCAACAAAATCCGAAGATCAAAAGAAGAAAGTATTTGGGAATCAGACCTGACCGGACCGATCCGGTCCAGAAAAAGAACCGATCCGGTTTACCGGACCGATCCGACCATCTACCGGACCGATCCGTTTTGTCAGACTCCAGTAGCCACCGGATCCATAGCGAACCGATGAAGGCAAAAGTCCCGGACCGATCCGATGCCAACCAGACCGATCCGGTTTCAGAAAAAGAACCGATCCGACTTACCCGGACCGATCCGCCTAATCGACCGGACCGATCCGGCGAGGATAATCACTGCCAGATCGTGCAGCCGATTTTGAAGGGTTTCGATCCCTTATTTAAACCACGATCAGCAGTTGGTTTTCTTAAGACTTTCCCACGATTATCAGAGCATATCAACCCTAAAGTCTTCACCTATTGAGTCCTATGATTCTAGGTTTTTAGATTCACACATCTTCCGTATCTTTGTGAATCAAATTTGGTAACCCAAAGAACACCATTGATGTTGTTCAACCCTTTGTGAAGTGGATCGTTTCTTCCTCTTCATTGCAGCCCTACTGGACAGGGATAGTTCCAGCCGCAAGCCCTACTGGAAAGGGATTTTCTTCCAGCCGCGACTACAGAATCCGATACCCGAGGGTAATTCTTAGTCAATCTGTATTTCATTGTAATCCGATTGTAAACCGTATTTTACAAATTATAGTGATATACAAATGGTTTTGCCCCTGTGGGGGATTTTTCCTTAAACTTTGTGTGTTGAATATCTTGTGCATGATTTCATATTGTTTCATTCACACCTAGTTGCATGCTTAGGGTTAATTTGGGTTAAAATTGGTGTTTATTATATTATTTCTTATTTGAACGCAAGCGCCAACTCTTTCAGCTCAGGAATGCTATCCACAGGTAGAGCAATAAAACTGGACCCAACATTTTTGTATTCCAGAAGGAACCCCACTAATCAGGGATGCTCACCATCAGCTAAGAGTTCCCTGATTTTCCAGGCCTTAACCAGCTCGGCATCCTGAATTTTGTGAAGATTTGGTTATAAGGTATTTGTCTTCGCTGAAAAAAGAAAAATGAGAAAGATATGAGAAAAACCATACATTAATAGAGGATCAATGAGCAGAACAAGAGCTATGTCAACCTATATATTCCTCTCCATAAAAAGGAATCACGAATCTCCCAGACCTCGACCCTTCAATGTGGGGAGGTAACTGCCAATTTCTGGCAATAAACCCCTCATGCCAGTAGACCTTTAGAGAATCAGGTAGGTTCACTACCAATACCCTATCAGGACTCCTGGCCTTGAGGTAAAGAAGACCCGAGCTTGTTCGAGAGAAAGAATTACAGAAGCAGATTTCAGCAAGCCCTAGATTGGTGCCATAGAGCTCATTGATTCTATGCACACCATTGATAATTTTCTAAACATTTGGCGAGCACTGTGCATGAACTATGTCGAAGTAGCTAAAAAAGTGCAAGAATAAATGATATGGGGGAAAAGTAATACCCCTCTGGAATAACAAAATAACATGTATCTAGTGATCGTCCTCAATATCCCTGACGTTACGAGGAACATGGGCACATTCGATATCTACCCAGTTTGGGATATGGTAGAATTTCCTAAACTCAGTCATCGAGTTATTGCCTATCTTCGTCATCAGAAAAGAGAAACCCTAGTATCGAATATGAAGAAATTCCAGTAGAAAAAGAAAAAAGAAGAGGTGATAATAACTTACGAAGTAAGAGTCAGCTTTAGACGATGCAAAGTCGCAAGTAGGGACGATGAACAGACAAGAAAGTAGATGAAAGATGGAATACGAGACCTGGGAGTAAGAGAGCTACCGTGAAAGCTTGGAGAAATTTAGAGAATACGAAGAAGTTTGAAGCGACGTTCAAGGAATGACCACTCCAAGATGATTCAAACCTTTCTAATCATAACGCAATGGCAACGAGGCAATCTGCCGCCTAAATTAATTCGGGAAGGGCGCTTCAATCCCAAAGTGTTGCACGATTCACAAAAATGCCATTAAGGCAAATCATTTAAAATTATTGAGCCCAAATTGTTGGTACCTCGATTTGTCACTTTGGCCCACACGAGTAGCCCAGTTAAATACGGCCCAAAGTCCAAAGGCCTTGAACCTTGACTGATTCCATTGTGACCCAGTCAGTTCCTAAAATCTCTCTTGAGAGATACTTTAGGGATTATGGGCTAACGTGGAGGAGTCCCATGTGACACCCCGCCTAATTAAATACCGGGCGATCACTCCTTTATTAAATTAATTCAAGGTGAACAGTTGGTTCATTCTCAGCATCACTGTCAAAAAATAAAACTTTTCCAATTTAAACACCCTAATTAATTAAGCTAAGTGTCAAAACCATTTAAACCCTTTTTTTTCTCATTTTATTAAATCCGGTTATAAAACCTTTAACCGTTTACATTTTTAAGAGTCACACAATAAGTAGAAGAATAAAATGATCATTCAAGAGTTTACCCAACAATGATAAATCCCAACATTAAAATACTAAGGAAAACATCCTAACATTAACAATCCCGAAATAAAGATACTGAAATAAAAATAATTACAATCTCTGACAATCCCAACTAAATAATGGAAAAGGGGCGACACATGCCCTGCTGGATAAAGCTGAACTAGAAGTAGAGTCAACAATGAGATCGTCTAAGCAATGGCCTGCAACTCCCACAAAAGCTACAGCGTGTTCCATCCAAAGAATCCTAAGTAAGACACCCCTGTGGCTGGGCACTTGTAATACATATATATATAGACACAAGAGAGAAGAAGTAACAGCAAACGGGTCAGAGCCCGAATGGAGAACCGTTTTAAAAAAATAGTTTAGCAAGTATTTAAAATGCTACCGGCTAATGCAACAGTCATATTAGTATGCGACACTCTCTTGAGAATTCTCACCTCTCATCCGGTGTGCACATCTATCATACTAATGAACCCCATCTATCTCTCTAACTTATTCTCCATAAGTTTTAACACGTGGAATTAAGGTTATGATATTCACTTTAGAGAAGTCTATCTCTTAAATTTTCTTTCGTTGTTTTAAAATAATTCCGTATTGTTATAACGTTTCCGAATACTTACAGTGAAGTTGATAAATTTCATACTTTACTTAACTACTATTTTACTCAGTATAAAGTTCTCATATAGTTACACATATATATTAATTACACGTATAACATATATATACAAACAGCACCCCACATAAAATCTATGGTGCTAGATTTACATATCTAAGTATATATATACCAATCACTCATAAATTATATATATACGAACGACACCCCACATAAAATCTATGGTGCTGGCATACTCTGCTATCAAGTCCCCGTATCACACAAACTAAGGGAAATACTAGTTCGGAATCACTCTCGAATTTTATTAACACAAACACAAACAACATTGAGGCGAAGCATAGATTCCAAGTCTCTAAGAGGTAAGTACATACCCTCACGTCTCTTAGGACCGTCTGAACTATCGATTCGATAGCCTGTACCAAGGATATCTATCTTATAGGGAACGAGTCAATATCCCCCCATAAAGGTCACATAGAGATAAGACTGTCCCAGCGCGGTAACCTCAGGGATAGCAAGTAGCGCGGGTGCGATTTTTACACAGAAATAATATATGCACAATCACACCGTCATATATAGATATGTAATCACATCCACATTATTAAATTAGGTACTCTCACGACCCAAAATTATCATTATCCGTTATTACACGTTTTTCTCAATTATATCGTATAACGACCTCATTCCTTTCCCTTCTCGTAATTAATTCATTCTAAACTCTTTTTTCTTTTTTCTTTTTTTTTTTTTTTTTTTTTTTTTTTTTTTTTTTTTTAGAAACAACACATATTATTCAAAAGGAGAAAAAAAGCCTTTCTCCAGTGGCAGAACAAAATTAACAACATCGAATTTTAAACTCCCTAACAAGCTCGAGGTCCATACTAGATATACAATCAGTGAAAGGGAAAGCTAAAAAGGAATCTCTAATGTCATTTCTAATATTGGAAATTACATTTTCAGTCTTCATTGCCTGATCTTCAAAAACCGCTCTATTACGACCTTTCCAGATTTCCCAGGAAATGAGAATAGGAATAATGATGAGGAGAATAGAGAGAATAGAATTGCCTTTGACTTTTATCCACCATGACATAAGTTCCCCTCTGATAGAATTGGAAATAGTTCTGATACCTATGATGCCTTTGAAATGAGCCCAAATTGATGAAGCAATATCACCAGTGATGAAAAGATGGTTTATAGATTCTTAGTCAGGAGAAGAGCAGCAGTGACATTTGGAAACGGTAGGAATTTTTATATTGGAAATAATATCATCAGTAGGAACAATTTGATGAAGAAGTTTCCACATAAAAATAGAAACCTTACCAGGAAGTCGCTTATTCCATATAGTTTTGAATGAGAATTGAGGGCAGCTTTTATTTCTGAAAATCTCCTCGTTTATCCTTTATTTTCCTTCGTATTAAAGTTCCACTTTATGGGATTTTCTCTTGACCCTACTGGTCCTCTTTATGTCCCATTATATTCTAGCAACCCAAATCCAGGTTTACTACGCATAAAATCGGATTAAGCTAACACGAGCAAAAATGCAGTTTTCCCAGGAGGGTCGATCGATCGATAAAAGGGGTCGATCGATCGAATCTTCGATCGATCGATGCTCTGGGCTCGATCGATCGATCAAGCAGTTATGCAGATTCTGCAGCCAACCCAGTTACGGGATTCTCACCCCAAACTCCTCCAAATCATCATGTTATAGTCCCAAACTCCCAATCAATTATACTATAAGTATTGTATACCCATTTAAACAATTTCCTAGGTAACACATGCGAATTTTCCTCAAGAATCATGGGTTAAAAAGGGGCAAACTCTACATAATTCTTATGAACCCTAATCTTTCCTTTAACTTAATCTCTTTCATTCTTTTTCCAGATTTTCTATCTCTAATATCAAGGAATTTCGTGGCTCGTCCCTTATATGTGAAGTGGGTTTCCAGAATTATGATCTCTAACATTATAACATGCAATTTGTGTCTCCAATTTATGTTTTTCTTCAAGAATACTAATCTAATCAACCTAAGACTAATATAAAATGATGCATTAACTTGATAAAAGCAAGATAGATACTTGCCTGGAAAATTTCAGTTCTGATTTGCAGACGATTTGGTGTGGTTGTGTTCCCCGTCGCGCGATCTACGCGTTGGTGGTGACGGCGGTGCAATCGGAGGTGTTCTTGGCCTAGAACTCCTTTGAGAGCTTCTCCTCTTCCTCTCCAATGGCCGTCATTAGTATTTCATGGTGTTAACCCTAGAAGATGACACTTTCCATCTGATATAACCCTATAAAATTCGTAGGCTTAATTACCCATAATTGCGAAATGTCCAAAACGCCCTCCCGGGGTACTAATTAGGCCAAAAAATGCCACGAGACCCAAACTAAACCCCCGGGTACACTTTTCTGACTATCTCGACCCTTCCGAACACTTTGGAACACTCAAAACAACCATACGAGCAACTTATAATTTATTCACTTTTATAAATCAATATTTAGTCCCGACACGACACAGGCGCGTCCCGACTTAAATTTCCATAATTGTCATTTTATTCACACGTGACAATATTATAAAAATGAATCTCATATATTACTATACTCATCCAGTAATATTCAACAAATATCAAATTTCCAATAATTACTAACTCTCGTCACGCTAGTAAATATTTAAAGCAACATTCCGGATTAAAATTAATTTAATTTATCTTAATTAAATTTAATAAATCCCATAATTTAAAAGCTATAAAAATACGGGGTGTTACATACTTCCCCCCTAATAACGGAATTTCGTCCCAAAATTCAGAAAATAAGGCCTATCAGGTAGCACAATCCTGGATATCCTTTTCCGTACACAAACTAACTACACATTACGGCGTTCAATCACTATAGCCCTTTCTTCACAGCAACATTGTTTTACATTCTCTTTGAAGACACTTCACATTGTGCTCCCAACTAACAACATTCGCATAGGTCACGCCTATACGTTATAAATTTCATTATCTCACTATCATTAGGAGGCCTCACCTCACTACATGACAAATACTCGGATTTATACATATACAAAACTCCCATTCTGAGAAAATTATACGAACATTTGATCACTCTTGCTCGCCTAAAACAATCGTGGAATTCCACCATAGTTATCGGATATTTTCTCGACCGATCCAAAAATTCTGATTATCTACTCTCCTCTAAACATACGGAAGGAGAATAGTCGAGGTTCTTCCATAACAAAACCTTAATAAGTACCTCGTACGCGATAAACAGGTACGAGTGCTTCTACAGAGCATTCTTGAAATCATCGTACCAAGATTTCAAGATCTCCTTCACGTGAATCCACAAATCTTTAATCACCGTGCGTCCATTCCCCGGCTACGGGTGATACATCCTACTCGAAACGAAACCTTATCTCCGCTAGTTTCTGAAATCCTATATCAAAGGTGGGACTTACCAATCTCATCCTGATTCAGAAATTTATACTGCGTCGGACCATGCACTGGTGCGATCCTTCCTTTCAAAGGAAGTCTGGGGCATACTAGTTAATATTGTAAGCCAGCCCAAAGGAATATTAACCACTTCCTTCTCAGCGGCTTAATTCACATGTTCGGGATGAACCCTCGATCTTATTTTGACGATGGCAACCCATCCAAGGACTGTACCGACTTTACCGACCTCTTCCAATTTCAGGAATTGTCGATAAACACAAAATCCTTTGGTTGATTCTCCTCTTTCAACCAAACCTTACCTATGGGCGGTGCATGTAGAGACTACTCACTACGTCCCGCTAAACATCGATTTTTCCATGAAATGTCTCACATTAAGTGACACGTAATACTCCCCTTCCTTCCTTGTAGTATGCCGAAAGTTCCACCCGTGCTCTTCTCTCCACGGAGCGTACTTCTGGATCTCTTATATCATACCAACATCATCACCCTTTGTATGTGCAAGTCGCTCTCATACTTGCCTACTAACAACTCCGCTCCGAGTGTTCTTCATAATCATTCAATTATGCTCCATTCAAGGAATACTCTTCTTAAATGACTTCTCACAGTCTTCCAATTCAAATTTGGGTGTGCTATTCTAATTGCACACTTATGTATGGATTATCTCCCCTCATGTGACGTTTAATCCACTCTATCACTTCCACTTCGTTATACTAGTCCCACAAACATATATTTCACACATCTATTACCACGTCCCTTCGACTCAGACGATTTTAACTGTAGTTAACCAAGATGCCCACATTTTTGCAACACTCCGACCGCCCTGGGAGAGCGAACGACGTGCTACTCATCTGTAGGACTAACTAAATTCAACGAAATAGAAGGAATAGGGCATTCAAATTCCATGACAATAAAAGAGGAATAATAATTCTCAACCTTCTTCAGATAAGTACAACAATTTTCCCAAATAGGTACAACAACCAAAATAAATCAGTAACGCTCTATTCTTCAAAATAATTTCAAGTCATCTCTTTTGTATAATAAAGTTCTTTCCAGATAATCCATGCTAAAAATCATTCCAACTCTTTATTCGCCTCGTGTTTTGAACGCGGTTACGACATTTGGGTACTCTCAATCATCCTAGAAATCAAAATTCTTAATTTCTCCTTATCATCGTTCCACCCCTCAACTCGTGGGGTAACTTTCAATGCTTTCTTACCACAAGATCCGGCTTCCAATAGCTTTAAGACAAAATTCAACTTCCAACTTTCATACATAATTACTTGATCCCATGTCGACCAGGGTACCGAACTCATGGAATAGTGATCAAACGTCTCCCTATTTCCAACCTTACGCTAAGTTTCATGCGTGGGATGTCTCGCAAAGCGAAATCCAAACAAGGAACCCCCCCGATACACTACTACCTAGCATTGTCGGTTATCGAAATTCGTTAGGTCCTCTGTCCATAGCCTATACCCCTTTATTCCGTCCCTTGACAGAAAAGTTACAATTTCTCCCGTAATTATGCTTAACAAAGAACGTTTCACTAATTGCACTATTGTTCAGTATAGGTTGGTGGTAATAGCATTCCATAAACCTCGAATACATACTATCGGAATTCTCAAAATTCCTTTCCCTAATAATAGGGGTATAAACATTAACTCCCACATCTCTAAAGGATAAATATAGCAATGCACTTTTCTTATCACTAAGTTCGGAGTGCTAAACATAATACTGAGTCAAATCTTTTCGCACAACGATAAATCCCGATACCTACGGAATTATACTGACAAAGTCTATACATACTTTGGCATCGAATATCTCGAGCCCACTATCTCCACCGAAGTCTCTAGGATAGATAATATAAGTGCGAGTCCAACCTTCTCACAGGTAAAGCCTCGCCAAAACAAACATAAAACATGTTGTGCTAATGCAACCACTCCGATAGTCTTGCAATAAATGCCCATTATCGTACTAACCATTTCTATAATGTTTTAACAAAGATAATATCATACTCGTGTATCGCATCACTACAACGAGTAGCCTCAATAAAGCACAAAACACTGTTAATATACTCATTCATCCTCCACGGATAGCACTAAAGAAAAAAAATCTCGCTACACTAGGGAAAAATATTCACATTTTAATAACGTTTACAATGATATGCATTAAGCTCGTCTCACATGCTAATCTAGCAAGGATCAAAATATAGTGACTCGCTCGTGTCACATAAACACGCCTCATCCTCTGAGGATAAAACTTACACTTCTACCTTGCCAATCGTCTTGACTGCGCAAATGGTTTCCGGACGTAACACGTCTACTCAAACCAAACAAAATTACTTTAATCGTTGCCTTTTACTAGGCACCGTATTCTTGTCCTTTTTCTCACTTTGGAACATATTATCGCGAGCGATCTCACTCCGCACAAAATACCTCAGTACATAATCCACTTATCACCTGTCCTACTAACTAGGTTAGTATTTGTCCTCCTCTCGGACTTTAGTAAACTCGATTCCTGTTAACCATCTCGGTTGTTCCCTTAGCTTTTTAGGTCATAAAGATCATGTTACTATCTATAATAGTACTTACTGAATTTACCATCACTTGGTAAGAATTTAACTATCTGAATCATTTAAATGGGTCCCCTGATGTGTATACACATCCCGTTGTGGTGTTATACCACCACTGTTGCATTCAGTCTTATTCTCGACTAAATTCTTCGATTCCTTTAAGCTTCCCACACAAGGAGCATTATCATCTTTATTGACAAAATACAACATTGTCAACCTCTGAATCAGCCGTCCATCAGAATTTCCTCCTCGAGTTTTATCAATTATTATTACGAGTTGGTCTCCCACTTGGAGTCGTTTCCTCCACTCGTATCTACATCTTTCGATACAAATTTGCTAATGATTAGGATTCATATCCGCAATTGGACTTCCGTCATGCCCTCCTGTGATGAGTTCAGAACCACGTTTGCTTCTCACCCTGAACAGTTGAGGAAGGAACATACGGTCAACATTGTACCTAAGGTTCTCCTATAGGCATAGCATTCCACTTCTAAAATTGGTGGTTGACTCCAACCATTATCACTTCGTCCCGAAAGCCAAGAACATTTTTTTCTCTAAATTTTCACTTTCAGTTTGCCACACTCCGTCCTATTTTTAAGCCTTTGGGTACATTACCTCCTTTGGTAAAGACACATACAATTTTCGCGTTTCTAAAATTTCCCATTGACAGTCTCTACACGTTTTTGTAATACGTTGGGTAAGTTTACCCTCGCACCTCATTTGACTATAGCAGCATTTGGAAATCATCGCTGCGCCTTAGTTGCCTTTCTAGTCTTGGCTTCTCGTGCCATAATGGAGGTGACCTCAACTACGATCATCATCCTCAGATATATTTTATACTCTCAATTGAGCCCTGCCTCCTGATGTCCGTTTAACAGTCCTCTTCTGACATCCGTCATCGCTCGGCACACGCACACATCCGAACGAAATTAGAATTCACTAATGCATACACATTATAACAGGAGAACGAAATCTCGTCAAAGAAATCGACAATCCTAAACATATGGCTCTATAACAAACAAAGCAACGCTGAAAGCATAATAAGCCGTACAGATCCTAAAGGACACTAGAACCTGATGCTCTGATACCACCTGTGACACCCCGCCTAATTAAATATTGTTAACGAAAATGTATTTTATCCCTAATTAATTAAATTAGTTTAATTATTGTACATTTTAGTTTAACTTAATATATTGATTTTGATGATTCCAAACATATTTTTATTAAGTTATTCTATCGATATTTATTATGATATACTTAATATTCGAGTAAAGGTATCTATGTGTAATGCACATTGGCACTTGACACATTAGGCACATATGCATATTTTTTTATCTATGATTTTAAGTGTGACTAATTAATTGTGAGCATAATAGTTTTCTAAAAATAAAATCATATTATTTTTACTGAAAATAATTTTTTTAATAAACTTGGTGTTTATGTGCTTACAATTTATATATATATACATATTAAGCGTTTTTTTTACGTATGATATTACATATATAATATATATATATTATATATATATATATGTGCATGCGTGTATGCATGATATATGGTGCCACATGTGAGCTAAATTACTTTTGCCGAAAGCCTCCATACCTGTACAGCTCACTGATCTTGGCTATAGCCCTGTACTCGTAGCTACTATAGATGGGACTTACGTGTCCCGTTTTGTACCAAGTCCCTTTATGGCTTGACTGAATAGGAACTATTCCTTGCCTTAGTTGTTGCCTTGGGTGTACAGTTGTACACTATTTGAATTATAGCAAATTTCGTTTTTAAAAAATCTTGTACCTGCTACTTGCTTTTACACGCAAGCTTTGATTGTTATACACTTATACTTGTGCGATTAGACCTGTCATGCCTTAGACCTTCGTGCCTTTACCCGAGTTTCAGACCTGCTGTAACTTTCGGCCATAGATACGAATTGACCCTTTGGTCAGTGACTTTTTCTGTCTACCGGCTACTTATTTTTTTTAAACCTTTAATGGTCTAGTTTTTTTTTAATCTCTTAGTTGGTTTCAACTATATCTATTGCTTACGGCTTTAACTGTTGGGCTAAATGCTCTTGGATTTGATATTAACCGTACGTGCCTCTTGATATAATAAATGTTGCTTTGGAACTCGTTTGGCCACTCACTCCTCTGTCTAGCGTAAGGCTACGACATAATTAGCCTGAAAAGTAAAATTATTTTATATATGAGCTCGAAAATAAATTATATATATTTATATATATTAGTGATCAATCCGAGGCATACGTAGCCTTTACAGTTGGCGTGGGATTTTGACGTACCCTGCAGATTTCAATCCTTACTGTAGGACATTTTTTTTTAACCCTCTAGAATTGTCTTGTCCATTTCGTGACTTGAACAAGACTTTCGGCCATTGTCTCATTAGGCACCTGCTACTGGAGTTGAATGATTAGATCTATTATCTCACATGCTTGCTTTTGGCCATACTGCTGCGATTTAACCGCTAGGCCAAAACTGTAATGGACATATCAGATTGAAAGCTTTCTTTAAAATCCTCGGTTGCCACAAATTCTGACATGGTCTGCTCTCATTTTAAATTTAGTTCCTCTTGACTTTAGTTCAGTTTCGTCGACTCTGGTTCCTACATAACTGATTTTTTTGGTCTATAGCTTTCGGTTTTTGAAGTTATACCCATTGGATATCTAGTTATTGTCAAGTTACCATTAATCAGAATTTGGCGTATAAGCCTGCATAGGTACCACCCACCGATCCTCTGACTAGCCTAAGGCTATGCCATCATTGGCCTGAAATGTTAGAAATCTTTTATGTATCTGTTCAAAAATATTTTATTCGATATTTTTTATATCAGTGCGGGAAATATTTTTTTTTACAATATATATATGTACACCTTTCATATATATATTTACATACACATTCTTGCAAAACCTGTGACTGAGTAGTACATGTACTTACTGTGTCCCATTTTCTTTCTTGACAGAAAAATACTCTTGACATACCAGTTATATTCTTTACACAATGGTTTCACATAAATACTTCAGTTGTGTATTTTATCTCTTGGACTAACAATTTTTTTTTTGATAATATATGGGTTATCTATCAAGGCATTTTCAGATGTCATATATTTTCAGATTACCATTTTTGTGCTACAACAGCTATATTTTATGGGGAAGATAAAAATGAAGATTTGCAGAATATTTTATATCAGTAAAATTCAGTGCATTTAATGCTACACCCAGACCAATTCCAAATCTTCTACAACGGCCATATTTTTATTGAGAATCAAACTGGAGATTTGTATATCAGATTTGGAGATTATTTCCAGCTACTCTACCTCAACAAAATCAGGAGCATTAAATGCTCAAATTGCATGTGTCTAACAGCTAGTTTTTGACAAACACATTTAAAGCATTCAAAGAGCTGCATTGAACAACAGACTTGAAAAGAGAGCATGAGCAAGACTTGAAAAATTATTGAGAGCATTTATTTTACTACTCAGCTACACATTCAAGAGAGCAATTAATTTTTATCATCTGCTCAATCATTGAAGAAGAAGACTTGTGCCTACTTCAACATCATTTATTGAAGTCTGATTCAAGAAGGAGAAACTCAGATTACAAATTGTATTTTAAGGAGTTTCAGTATTTTATTCTGTACTATAAAAAAAAAATCAGATTTGTTGTGAAGCTTTGTTGAACCTTCGGTTTGTACCGGTGATTGGTTCCTACCCGCAAGTGGGCCACGGGGTTTGAAGCTCGGAGTTAGCTTGCAAACAGTTGTACGCGGTGGTTTGATCCTACCCGCAAGTGAATCAGGTTTAGTGAAGCGCAAAGGAGATAGGGGCTCTAGGCGCGTGGACGTAGGCCGGGATTTGGCCGAACCACGTTAAATTTCGGTGTCATCTATTTTCCGCACTCTTATTTATTTATTTGTACATGCTTGCTTGAGTTAATATTTTCAGCACACTATCTTGCAAATAAATTAATCCCGAAATTTGACTAAATTAATTTTAAGGGTAAAATAATTATTTTTTGAGTGAAATAATTAATTTTAGAATATCACTTTAAATTAAATACGAAAATTAATTTAATATTTCTAGAGTGTTAAAATCTCCATCTCTAGTTGTTTAAATTAGTTAGTTGCATTTATTTGATATTATTGGATTTATTCTTTATAGATTTATTAATCTGAAATTTGTTTAAGTGATTTAAATTTAATATTTTTCTAAAATATTAATTTGACTTTAAAGTTTGTAAAAACTCAATTCACCCCCCCTCTTGAGTATAATCTGAGCAACACTAAACATAGGGCTCTATAACAAACAAAGCAACGCTGAAAGCATAATAAGCCGTACAGATCCTAAAGGACACTAGAACCTGATGCCCTGATACCACCTGTGACACCACGCCTAATTATATACCGGGCGATCACTCATTTATTAAATTAATTCAAGGTGAACAGTTGGTTCATTCTCAGCATCACTGTCGAAAAATAAAACTTTTCCAATTTAAACACCCTAATTAATTAAGCTAAGTGTCAAAACCATTTAAACCCTTTTTTTTCTCATTTTATTAAATCCGGTTATAAAACCTTTAACCATTTACATTTTTAAGAGTCACATAATAAGTAGAAGAATAAAATGATCATTCAAGAGTTTACCCAACAATGATAAATCCCAACATTAAAATACTAAGGAAAACATCCTAACATTAACAATCCCGAAATAAAGATACTGAAATAAAAAGAATTACAATCTCTGACAATCCCAACTAAATAATGGAAAAGGGGCGACACATGCCCTGTTGGATAAAGCTGAACTAGAAGTAGAGTCAACAATGAGGTCGTCTAAGCAATGGCCTGCAACTCCCACAAAAGCTACAGCGCGTTCCATCCAAAGAATCCTAAGTAAGACACCCCTGTGGCTGGGCACCTGTAATACATATATATATAGACACAAGAGAGAAGAAGTAACAGCAAACGGGTCAGAGCCCGAATGGAGAACCGTTTTAAAAAAATAGTTTAGCAAGTATTTAAAATGCTACCGGCTAATGCAACAGTCATATTAGTATGCGACACTCTCTTGAGAATTCTCACCTCTCATCTAGTGTGCACATCTATCGTACTAATGAATCCCATCTATCTCTCTAACTTATTCTCCATAAGTTTTAACACGTGGAATTAAGGTTATGATATTCACTTTAGAGAAGTCTATCTCTTAAATTTTCTTTCGTTGTTTTAAAATAATTCCGTACTGTTATAACGTTTCCGAATACTTACAGTGAAGTTGATAAATTTCATACTTTACTTAACTACTATTTTACTCAGTAGAAAGTTCTCATATAGTTACACATATATATTAATTACACGTATAACATATATATACAAACAGCACCCCACATAAAATCTATGGTGCTAGATTTACATATCTAAGTATATATATACCAATCACTCATAAATTATATATATACGAACGACACCCCACATAAAATCTATGGTGCTGGCATACTCTGCTATCAAGTCCCCGTATCACACAAACTAAGGGAAATACTAGTTCGGAATCACTCTCGAACTGTATTAACACAAACACAAACAACATTGAGGCGAAGCATAGATTCCAAGTCTCTAAGAGGTCAGTACATACCCTCACGTCTCTTAGGACCGTCTGAAATATCGATTCGATAGCCTGTACCAAGGATATCTATCTTATAGGGTACGAGTCAATATCCCCTATAAAGGTCATATCGAGATAATACTGTCCCAGCGCAGTAACCTCAGGGATAGCAAGTAGCGCGGGTACGATTTTTACACATAAATAATATGTGCACAATCACACCGTCATATATAGATATGTAATCACATCCACATTATTAAATTAGGTACTCTCACGACCCAAAATTATCATTATCCGTTATTACACGTTTTTCTCAATTATATCGTATAACGGCCTCATTCCTTTATCTTCTCGTAATTAATTCATTCTAAACTCACTTCTTGTCACTCGAAGTGTTTTCTTTATTTAAGTACAATTTCAGTAGGTCCTCTCTCGCCTTCTAATCCAGCTTATTAGATTTTCGATTATTTAATCAACACACATATGATTTCTTAAGTCTGAAAATCTCCTCGTGTATCCTTTATTTCCCTTCGTATTAGAGTTCCACTTTATGGGATTTTCTCTTGACCCTACTGGTCCTCTTTATGTCCCATTATATTCTAGCAACCCAAATCCAGGTTTACTACGCATAAAATCGGATTAAGCTAACACGAGCAAAAATGCAGTTTTCCCAGGAGGGTCGATCGATCGATAAAAGGGGTCGATCGATCGAATCTTCGATCGATCGATGCTCTGGGCTCGATCGATCGATCAAGCAGTTATGCAGATTCTGCAGCCAACCCAGTTACGGGATTCTCACCCCAAACTCCTCCAAATCATCATGTTACAATCCCAAACTCCCAATCAATTATACTATAAGTATTGTATACCCATTTAAACAATTTCCTAGGTAACACATGCGAATTTTCCTCAAGAATCATGGGTTAAAAAGGGGCAAACTCTACATAATTCTTATGAACCCTAATCTTTCCTTTAACTTAATCTCTTTCATTCTTTTTCCAGATTTTCTATCTCTAATATCAAGGAATTTCGTGGCTCATCCTCTATATGTGAAGTGGGTTTCCAGAATTATGATCTCTAACATTATAACATGCAATTTGTGTCTCCAATTTATGTTTTTCTTCAAGAATACTAATCTAATCAACCTAAGACTAATATAAAAGGATGCATTAACTTGATAAAAGCAAGATAGATACTTGCCTGGAAAATTTCAGTTCTGATTTGCGGACGATTTTGGTGTGGTTGTGTTCCCCGTCGCGCGATCTACGCGTTGGTGGTGACGGCGGTGCAATCGGATGTGTTCTTGGCCTAGAACTCCTTGGAGAGCTTCTCCTCTTTCTCTCCAATGGCCGTCATTAGTATTTCATGGTGTTAACCCTAGAAGATGACACTTTCCATCTGATATAACCCTATAAAATTCGTAGGGTTAATTACCCATAATTGCGAAATGTCCAAAACCCCCTCCGGGGGTACTAATTAGGCTTAAAAACTCCCCGAGACCCAAACTAAACCCCCGGGTACACTTTTCTGACTATCTCGACCCTTCCGGACACTTTGGGACACTCAAAATGACCATACGAGCAACTTATAATTTATTAACTTTTATAAATCAACATTTAGTCCCGACACGACACAGGCGCGTCCCGACTTAAATTTTCATAATTGTCATTTTATTCACACGTGACAATATTATAAAAATGAATCTCATATATTACTATACTCATCCAGTAATATTCAACAAATATTAAATTTCCAATAATTACTAACTCTCGTCACGCTAGTAAATATTTAAAGCAACATTCCGGATTAAAATTAATTTAATTTATCTCAATTAAATTTAATAAATCCCATAATTTAAAAGCTATAAAAATACGGGGTGTTACATCCCACACCTCCACTCTCCGAAATAACATGTATATATCAAACTCCTAACCCGAGGTAAAGGGCATGAAATTTGTAAACACTCCCCGGAGTAAAGAGAAATAAAATACTGAGAGCACTACCGTGGACGTAGGCCTTCTTGCCGAACCACGTACATCTTGTGTTGTGTGTGATTGCAGTTCTTTCAAGTTCTTTATTTATTCTCGTGATTGCATTTGTTTGTTATTTTGTGTTGAGTTTAATTATCACCACAATATATATTATAAATTTGTTTTATAAATAAAAATTATTTTTTTCAACAATACTATTTTTATAAAAATATAAATATATAATCTTTTTTTATAAAACTGTAGTGTTAACACTTTTCTTATAATTTTTATTACAAAACCTGATTTTATAAAGATAAGTATAAAATATTTTATTATACATAAAAATTTTATTTTTATAAAGTAATTTTCTAAAAAAATATAGTTTTTAACTTCATTTTTTATATAAAATTGTATTTTAAAAGGTTGTTTTGTAAATATAAATATAAATATTTTTAAGAAAAATATATATTTATAAAGTAATGTTAACATTTAGAATTTATAAACTGTTTTAAAAAACTGTACATTTTTTTTATAAAAAAAATATTTTTTTGAGTTATATATAAAAATTGTTTATTATATAAATATCAGCATTTATTAATTGAAGAAAAAGATGTTTCACATAAAAAAATTTATACATATATTAAAAACTTTTTTATATACGAAACATCTTTTCTTCAATTAAAATAACTTTATTTTATAAATGCTAATATTTATATAATAATTTTTTTATGTATAATTCAAAAAATGTTTTTAAATAGTGTTGTTTGAAAAAATAATTTATATTTATAAAATAATTTTTTAAAAAGATTATATATGTATGTTATATATTTTTTTAAGAAAGATAAAAATAACTATATTTAGTAAAAATTATCCAATGTTAACCGAATACATGAGTTTAAGTAGTGGTTAAGTGTTTGTTTGGGGAGTGAGAAAAAAAGGATGACTTTTGATTAAATTCAAAGTATTTTTTTTTGTAAAGCCATATTAGATATCGGAGAGTGAAAAATTGAGAATAACTTTAGTATTGATTAGTATTGACTTGGTAAAAAAAGCACCGAGGACACACTATTTTTATAGATAGATATTAGATTCCCCATAACAGATTTTTACACCCTATTATCAAATCTAGGTTGCGTTTATTTTTTCGTGTGAATCTGAAATCTGAAGACTGAATCTGAATTTGAAAAATATGTTTGTTTTTATGTCTGAATGTACCTCTGAATGAATGTATTTAGACTAATTGAGATGTAACAATCCCGATTTTTTTAATCATGTATTTTAAAAACTAATTTTGAAAAAATTGAGAAAAATAAAATTTTGGATTTAATTATTTTTAATAATTAAAGATTTTGGGTTTTATATATAAAAATAAGTTTTTAAGTGGAATTTAAATCGGGATTAAAATTTGAAATTGATAACTTTTTGTATAAAATCGGGGGAGGATCCGAGCTAAGGAGGATAAAAATAATTTTTTTAGAAATCCGACCGCCCGATCGAGTTGAATTTTTCACAGCAGTCATGTCTCGCCATTCACTACATCATACTAAAATTTCAAGCGATTCTGACTATTCGATCGTCCATAATGATTTTTCGAGTGTTTGTATATGATTAAAACTCTTTTCTTAATCAAACTCTTAATCCTTTTTATATCATAACTAATTCGTTGATGGACTTTTCAAATCACTTTTTTTCAAACTTTTCAACCAGAAGACCTCTCCAGAATTACACCCTTTTATCTACAAACCATAGTCTCAAACTTATTCAATATTTCAACCTTAGATTACAAAGCTTAATTGGTGTTTTCTCAAGAGGAGTTCAACCTTCTACTCAGATTTTTGTCCAATTAATCACAGGCAAGAATACTCTATTCCTTTCCTTTAGTATTATGCGTTTTAAGTGTTGCCTAAACTTTAATCTCATATTTTTCTCAAAACCAATTAGCAATGTAATTAGAGAAAGTGGAGACATAAAACTTGTGGTTGTTTTTATGAAATCTCTTAATATGAATAACATTCATAATCCTTGGGTGTGTAGGATTCATGAGTGAATTTTGGGTTTTATTGGTGTAGGTTGCATGTAGAAAAATCATAGTTTTGAAATAAATGAATTTGGGAGCGTATAACTCACGTAATTTGTGTTAAGGTAATGAATTTTGAATTTTATTGTATTAATGACGAAACCTCGGTGTATTTAAATTAAATTAATTATATGAGATTTATTTGGGTGTTTATGATGATGAGATAATTAAATTAAGATTTAATTGAATTGGACTATCATGCGTAGTTTGGTACATTGATTTATTTGTGCTTATTTATGTGACTTGTTGGTTTTATTAAATTGCCATTGTAATGACGGGTTGTTGGGTATTTATGCTCTCCCTTTATTTTAGGATGCCTTCTAGGTATGGGACTAGTGGGTAGGCCTTTTGATGATTTACGTCTGCTAGGTATGAGACTAGTGAGGGTAGATTATTACGACTTCATTATGTCGGGGTTGAGCTAATTTTTGTCACTTTATCGTCGTTACGCTAGCCTATGCATGAGATTAGGTCGAGGTTTATGTCAAAAATTCATCCTATACTTGTGACACCCCGCCTAATTAAATACCGAGTGATCAGTCCTTTATTAAATTATAATCAAGGTGAACGGTCGGTTCATTCTTAACATCATTGTCGTAAAATAACTTTGTCAATTTAAACACCCTAAATAATTAAGCTAAGTGTCAAAACCATTGTAGACATTACTTTCCAAATTTTATTTAAAAACAATAATTTAAAACTTTACGTAATTCATAATTTAAGGATCAACCAACAAACAATCCAATTAATTAAACATCCAACTAAGTAATCCCAACATTAAAACTTAAAGGAAAACATCCTGACAGTAATAAATCTAAAAGTATAAATACCGAAAATCAAATAGATCACAATATCCGATAAGCAACTGAATAATGAAAAAGGGCGACACATGCCCAACTGAATAAATAGTACTAGAAGTGGAATCAACAAATGAGGTCGTCTAAACAAAAGGCCTGCAACTCCCACCTAAGCTGCAACGCGTTCCTTCCAAAGGATCCTATGCAAGACGCCCTTGTGGCTGGGCACCTGTATTATATATATATATATATATATAAGAGAAAAAGAAAATGGAAACGGGTCAGAGCCCGATTGTAAAAACGATTTAAAATTTGTTTAGCAAGTATTTAAATTGTTTATTGGTTAATGCAACAACATATTAGCGCGGCACTCCCTTGAGAAATTATCACCTCTCTTCTAATGTGCACGCCTATCGCACTAACCTTCCCAACGGTTTAACTTATCTCATCTTAGGTTGCTCGTAAGATTAAAATTGACAACTTCAATTGTTTAAGAGGTAAATTTTATATGACATCAAAGTTCTCATTTAAACCTTATTTACTAATAAAGTTTCTCAGTAACATATCATATTTTTCAAACACTTATTCCCCAATTGAAATAATTATTCCATTCTTACTTACCATAGACACAACAGGTAGTTCCCAAATCCCAGATTTAAATATATATATTAAAAACTCATAATATATATATATATATATATATATATATATATATATATTCTAACAGAACCCCACATAATAATTATGGTGCGGGCATACTCTGCTATCCAGTCCCCGTATCACTCGTACTAAAGGGAAATACAAGTTCGGAATCACTCTCGAACTGTATTAACACAAACACAAACAATATTGAGGCGAAACATAGATTCCAAGTCTCTAAGAGGTCAGCACATGCCCCCACGTCTCTTAGGACCGTCTGACTATCGATCCGATAGCCTGTACCAAAGGATTTCTATCTTCTAGGGTACGAGTCAATATCCCCGATAAAGGCCCATCGAGATAAGACTGTCCCAGCGCGGTAACCTCAGGGATAGCAAGTAGCGCGGACATGATTTTCACACGTATATAATATATGCATAAACACAGTCATATAAATATACTACTATTACCATATCAAATTTAGGTACATCTCATAACCCATAATTATGATATTTATCCTTATTTCTCATCATTTAGTTATCACGTATAACGGTTCGTTTCTTACTTTAATTTGAGGGATTATTCCAACTTACTACGTAACACTCGTGGATTCTTATATTTCTAAAGTGGAATTTTAGTAGGTACTTATTTATTTTCCAACATAACTACCCTATGCGTCTCCCCACTTTAATACATAGTTCCATCGTCCCTTATATGTAAGCATCCCCGAAGAATGTAAATCTCGTCTTACATTAAAGGTTTCATATTTTTAATAAGTCCTACTGGTCATCTTTTATCTCCCAAAATATTTTAATAAGGATGTACAAAGATTATTACTCTTTTAAATTGAGTTCAACTATTTAGAAGGGGAAATATGAGTCTGCCAGGAGGGGTCGATCGATCGATGGCAGGAGCTCGATCGATCGATGCATCGATCGATCGATACTCCTGGTTCGATCGATCGATCAAACAGGTATGGCGAATCTGCAAAATACCAGTTACGGGTTCTATCATCCAACATCATCAAAATCCAAACTTTTAACTCCCAAACTCCCAGAAATTTATACCACAAACGTTCTAAACTCAAATGGACAATACTCAACGTAAGGCATGTGAGTTTTCATCAAGAATCATGGATTAAAGTGCCAAAATTTATACAATTCTCATGAACCCTAAAATTTTCTTTAACTTAGTTCAAATCATTCTTTTCCAGAATTTTCGCTTTTAGTCCATCATAAATCCGTGGTTCAACCTCTACATGTGAAGGGGATTTCCAGATTATCATTTATATCACTACAATATGCAATTTTTAATCTCCAACATGGATTTTCTTTCATAGAAACTCATCCTAATCAATCATAAACTAACATGAATGAAGTATTAAAGAAATTAAGAAAGATAAATACTTGCCTGAGGATTTTTGTTTTTGATTTGTGGATGAAATCGGTGTGGTGGTGATCCTTGTTACGCGATCTATCGTTTGGCGACGACGGCGGCGCAAATGGAGGGGTTCTTGGCCTAGAACTCTTGGGCAAGCTCTCTCCTTCCTTCTCCAATGGTCGTTTCTTGTTTTTTGTTGAGTTAATCCTAGAAGGCAACCCTAAGCATCTGATATAACTCTAAAATTTTCGTGGGTTTTCAAGCCTAAAAATGTAAAATGTTCAAAACGCCCTCCCGGGGTGTCAATTAGGCCTAAAAATTTCCCGAGACCCAAATTAAACCCCCGGGTACATTATTTTGAATATCTCGACCCTTACGGACACTTTGGCGCACTCGAAATAACCATAAGGGTGATTTATAATTTATTCACTTTTATTAATCAACATTTAGTCCCGATACGACACGAGCGCATCCCGACTTAAATTTCCAAAATTGTCATTTTATTCACTCGTGACATTTAATATAACCAATATCATATATTACTTTACTCATTAGTAATATTCAACAAGTTTCCAAAGATTACTAACTCTCATCACGTTAGTAATTATAAAAATAATTAATTTCTGGATTTATATTAAATTAATATCTCACATTAAATTTAATAAATCCCAAATTTAGAAAGCATAAAAATACGGGGTATTACAATACTTAGGGTATGACGTATTGATAACTTGAGGACCCTTAGGTATGGGACTAAGGGGTATTTTGAGGGTCTCACGTCGATTAACATGGTGGGGTAATTTATAAATTGTGAAATTGAGAAATTGAGAATTAATGCCTAAGATAATAACGGGTATAAAAATTTGTGGCGACATAATGTGTCGGGGCTGACAGTTTAAACAGGTCAGAGGACGATTGACAAGGGAAAGTGTGACATTTGGTGGAATTTACCACCCGGGGGCGGGAGGACCGTCATAATAAAAAAGTGAGAACAATAATAAAATTTTTGGTTAATTCAAGTAAATTAACATCGTGGGACTTGAAAGTTTAAAATAATATTGGTGTGCCTTTTTAAATTGGGATCTTTTTGGGTAGTTAGGGATTTATATTTATCGCGACTAATTATCTCGTTTAACTTGAAATATTCTATTGTAATATTTATTACATATAATGCTACTGTCTGGATTCAATGATCTTAATTGAGGGAAGCAGTGTGTATTCATGCTCGGGGTTCTGACCTCGTGCGTTGACTAACTTTTCAGGAATTAGTAATTGGAGAAGCTACATAGAGTTATTTGAGGATTTGCTAAGAGGTGCAGTTGGAGTTGCTCTACCTTATGCGTATTGATTTAGTTTAGTTTTCCATTCCTTCGTATGTACTTTGAGACACATTTTATGGTTTTGATTGGGCCATTCGGTTCCAAAGTTGTTTGGATTTTATATAGTTTTATATTATTGGAGATTAGTTTAATATTTAGAGTTTAGCATGTGATGGATATTTTATCGTTGAGTTGTTGTTATCAATTGAGTTTGATTCAACTATTTATCTTGATGATTGATTTATATATGTCTCATATCCGTCTCATGCTAAGAATGGAATTTTATTGACTCACGCCCGACTTAGTTTTGGTGGCGATCGATGCCAGAATTAGGCGGGGTGTGACAGATGGTATTAGAGCATGGTCTTAGGTCTCGTAGGTTATGAGTCCGTTTAGCTTTCGCGTTGCCGATCTTTGATTCCCTTTGTTGATTCGTACTCCTTGAGGTAGAGCGTCTAGCATACATATTAGATGTGTTTCTTGGAGATGTGAAGCTTTGTGCTAAGGACGTCGTAGGCATTGAGTTTAGAATTAGTAAGCTTAATGTGAGGATCCTTAAAAAGAATTTTGGAGACGATAATTATTTTAGAGATTTTAGTGCAGATGTTAGGTATCGTATGTATCGATTTTTTATGTTGAGATTTAATTTGAGGAAGTTAGTATTTTGATGACTTTCGGATATAAGATCGAGTGGGGATTTGTGGGAGCGTGTGGTACGTCATTATTTTCATAGTTATGCGTATGTATATATGCAATATATATTATTTTGTTGCTCGTGGGGTAGGTGCGTGTGGAATTGACTGTATGGGCGCCCAATTATGGCATCCTACGAATAGGCATATGTGAGCTATATTTTCTTTTGCGAGATTTACGCGATGTGTATGCTTCGTCTAATTTCGAGGACAAAATTCTTTGCTAGTGGGAAAGTATGTAACAACCCCGTTTTTTTTAAATGTGTATTTTTAAACTAATTTTGAAAAATTCGAGAAAAATAAAATTTTGGATTTAATTATTTTTAATAATTAAATATTTTGGTTTTTATATATAAAAATAAGGTTTTAAGTGGAATTTAAATCTGGATTAAAATTTGAAAATTATAACCTTTTGTATAAAATCGGAGGAGGATCCGAGCTAAGGAGGATAAAAATAATATTGTTAGAAATCCGACCGTCCGATCGAGCTGAATTTTTCACAGCAGTCCTGTCTCGCCTTTAGCTACAACTTACTAAAATTTCAAACCATTTTGACGCTCCGATCGTCCGTACTGATTTTTCGAGTGTTTGAATATAATTAGAGCTCTTTTCTTAATCAAACTCTTAATCCTTTATATATCACAACTAATTCGTTGATGGACTTTTCAAATCACTTTTTTTTCAAACTTTTCAACCATAAGACCTCTCCAAAATTACTCCCTTCATCTACAAACCATAGCCCCAAACTTATTTAAGATTTTAACCTTAGATTAGAAAACTTAATTGGTGTTTTCTCAAGAGGAGTTCAACCTTTTACTCAGATTTTTGTCTAACTAATCACAGGCATGAATACTCTATTCATTTCCTTTAGAATTATGCGTTTTAAGTGTTGCCTAAACTTTAATCTCATATTTTTCTTAAAAACAATTAGCAATCTAATTAGAGAAAGTGGACACATAAAACTTGGGTCTGTTTTTATGAAATCTCTTAATACGAACAATATTCATAACCCTTGGGTGCGTAGAATTTATGAGTGAATTTTGGGTTTTAATGGTATAAGTTGCATGTAGAAAAAACCTAGTTTTGAAATAAATGAACTTGGGAGCGTATAACTCACGTAATTTGTGTTAAGGTAATGAAATTGAAATTTTGTTGTATTAATGATGAAACCTCGGTGTATTTAAATTAAATTAATTATATGAGATTGATTTGGGTGTTTATGACGATGAGAAAATTAAATTAATATTTAGTTGAATTGGACCATCATGCGTAGTTTGGTACATTGATTTATTTGTGCTTATTTATGTGACTTGTTGGTTTTATTAAATTTCCATTGTAACGACGGCTTGTTGGGTATTTATGCTCTCCCTCTATTTTAGGATGTCTTTTAAGTTGCCTTTTGATGATTTACGACTGCTAGGTATGAGACTAGTGATGGTAGATTATTACGACTTCATTATGTCGGGGGTGGGCTGATTTTTGTCACTTTATCGTCGTTACGCTAACGTAGGCATGAGATCAGGTCGAGGTTTATGTCAGAAATTCATCCTATACTTAGGGTAAGGCGTATTGATAACTTGGGGACCCATAAGTATGGGACTAAGGGGTATTTTGATAATCCCACATCGATTAACAGGGTGGGGTAATTTATAAATTGTGAAATTGAGAATTAATGCCTAAGATAATAACGGGTATTAAAATTTGTGGCGACATAATGTGTCGGTCCGACAGTTTAAACGAGTCAGAGGACGATTTATGTCATGTCGTGTGTGGAACCTTGTCATGTGTCGAGATCGACGGTTTAAACGGGTCAGAGGAAGATTGACAATGGAAAGTGTGACATTTGGTGGAAATTACCGCCCGGGCGGGAGGACCGTCATAATAAAAAGTGAGAAAAATAATAAAAAAATTGGTTAATTCAAGTAAATTAACATCATGGGACTTGGGAATTTAGAACAATATTGGTGTGCCTTTTTAAATGGGGATCTCTTCGGGTAGTTAGTGATTTATATTTACCGCGATTAATTATCTCGTTTAACTTAAAATATTATATTATGATATTTATTGCGTATAATGCTACTGTCTGGATTCAATGATCCTCATTGAGGGGAGTACTGTGTATTCATGCGCGGGGCTCTGAACTCGTGCATTGACTAACTTTTCAGGAATTAGTAATTGGAGAAGCTGCATAGAGTTATTTGAGGATTTGCTTAGAGGTGTAATAGGAGTTGCTCTACCTTAGGCGTGTTGATTTAATTTAGTTTTCCATTCCTTCGTATGTACTTTGAGACACATTTTATGGTTTGATTGGTCCATTCGGTTACAAAGTTGTTTGGATTTTATTCAGTAGATTAGTTTATTATTTGGAGTTTAGCATGTGATGGATCTTTTATCCTTCAGTTGTTGTTATCAATTGAGTTTGATTCAACTATTTATCTTGAGGATTGATTTATTTAAGTCTCATATTGGTTTCATGCTAAGAATGATATTTTATTGACTCATGCTCGACTTAGTTTTGGTGGCAGCCGACGTCAGAATTAGGCGGGGTGTGACATGAGACTTCAAATGTAACTCTATCTCTTAATCATTAAGAACCAAATATAGCCGTTACCCTCTTAATCATTTAAAAAATAAACATTTTTTAATTCCTTTTAAGTGTGAATGGTTCAAATTCACACTTTTTAGAGGTAAAAACAAACATAACTAAAGTTTGCATCTTTTGAAGAAATCGGATTTGAATTTCGAAATGAACCAAAATCTCAAGGTTAAATTTGCAATTGTCTTTTCCTTCGATGCAGCTCTCTCTAGACAATTTGACATACATATACCGTAGTCCTTTCAATCGCGGTGTTGGAACAGTCAGACATTTTCCCATTCCCGATCCCCGCATTCAATTGTCTCTGTTCTAAATCTATATATAGATAGAGACACACGCATATATACATCTGTGTAGTAGATCCAGAGAAATGGAGACCGAAGATATCGAGGGCTCAGATGGCAATGAATTTCCATCAACACAGGGGCGCGGGCGAAAGTACACGCCCGTGGTTGCTCATGACAACGATCGGCTTGTTATCGAGATGTCAACTTTGGATTGTGGATCTTCATCTGCTCCATTGCCCAATCTCGATAATTCTCTAAAGTTAGCCCCCCTCTCTCTAGTTACTGGATTTCAAATCATTGTTACTTATTTTATTCACTCTATGTATTCTTATTTATTATCACTCTCATGTTACACACACACATATATATATATATATATATATATATATATATTATGTGTATGTGTATTGTTTTGCAATGGACGATGTTAGAATCTGGGGTTTAAGATTTTTTTGTTGAGCGTGAGACTTGTATATTATGACAGTACTATTAAATGCAATTATATTATCACACAATTTGTCAAATATGAAATAGTAAGAGATTAATATTATGAATATAATTCTTAAATATATCATATTGTCACACGTTTGTTATATAATGCACAAAGGGGGGAGCTCCACTAGGTTAATGGGAATTTGGATACTAAACATAATTTAAAACGGGGAGAGGCTCATGGACCAATTGATGGCGTCGTTGAAGGAAAACTTTGTGCAAGGGTGATGTAAACTCCTTTAATTCATTTCCAACACTATGGTTCAAAGCCTCCCCCAGTCGCTTTGTGGAAGCAAGACATTGGAGAACTAAAGCGAGGACCATAAAAGTTGCCAAAGCGAACAACAAATTTGATTCATGAATCAAATGTCTCGTCCTGATGTGGGACGTCGTGCAGGTGGGAAATCTCACAGAATTGTAGAGCTACAATATGAGACGCATTAGTGGCCTTGTTGTAGGGAATAAAGTGAATCATTCGCCGCAGTAGGCTCACAATAAAAGCCATCGAGCTGTCTGATATGCCCCAAGTGTAACCTCGGCCTAGAGACACCAACCTCGGCCGATATTACGGCCGACGCTGGGCATGTCTTGGACACGCGATATCACCCCTCGGCCATATCAAGGTCGGCCCAGGCCGACACTACCATGAGCCTCTCCAAGGGACGTCACAAGGATCGGCAGCATTCTCGTATACCTTGGAATGGCAACCTCGGCCAGATGTAGGCCGAGCTCGCAGGAAGCCACCAGCAACCTCATCAAGCCACCAGTTCAACCTCGTCTCAGGCCGACCTTGTCCATTGTCTCGGCCAGGATTAGGCCGAGACCTCCATGGAATACTCGGACTGAACAGGTATCAAGACTCACCAACCTCGGCCTCACCAAGGCCGAGGTCATACACCAGACGCGATAGCCGAGCACCTGCTGACATTTAAATAAGGACACGTGGGAACAAATCAGTTATAACAAGATTATTCCCCACACGTGGGGAGAATATTGCATCATCATTCTCTACATGTGACAGTGACAGATGGCACTCCCATATTGGTGAGGTAACCACACACATGCTCATTGCATGCATGGAGGGTACATTACACCCCCTAGGTACTATATATAGAGGTCATCTTTTACCTTGCAAAGGGATCCCCAGATATTCAACCCTAGCTAAAACCCTGTCTAGATACACAGTAGAGAGAGAAAGCTTGAGAGATTGTATCCATGGCCATTAGTGCCTTATTGTAGTGAGGTTATTCACACACACACAGTGGACGTAGGCCAATCTAGGCTGAACCACTTATACTCTGGTGCTCTTTCCTCTTCCCATCATCTCATTCTCTTACCTTTTACATAACTATGCTGCCATTGTTGTTCTTAGATTGAGCTTGAAAACACCTTATCTGGTGGTGCTGATTCTGGCATCATCAGTTTGGCGCCGTCTGTGGGAACGAGAAACTATCTCTTCCTCTTTTTCTGCTTAACCTCACCGGAGACTCTGGTGGTGAACCAGACCTCCCCTTAGCGCGGAGCTGTTTCACCATTGAAAGAGGTCCTGTGAAGTACTAAGCTCATCTGCTACTCAAGCTCCATAGTGTTAACATATGGCACCAGACTTATCACCGCCTCTTCCGCCGCCCGGGGGTGGAGGACCTAGTTCCAGTCAGGCGCCCCCCCAGTCCGAAATGGCGGAGGTAGCTGCAGCCTTGAGATCTTTAGCTGCAACACAAGCAGCCATGCAGGAGCAATTTGCACAGCTCAGCCATACTATGATGAGGCCACCTGGAGCCTCACCGGACATGATCACTCCGGCGGCAATTCAGCCTCATCCTGACGCCAGGGGACCACCCCAGGCACCAATGAAGGACCAGCCTGCACCCCCGCGGAGAAGGGACGTTGCTGACCCTAGGCGCTTGCGCCTGGGGAGGCAGGGAAACCCTTGCCCAGAGGACAGGTGTGATGATATAGAGGCGGAAGAAGCCCCGGAAGACTGCTGGGAGCCGTATGAGGTGTCGAATAACACAGTACGGCCTCTTAGGCAGAGTCAAGGTTGTGTCGGCCGAAGAGGTGATGAGGCCCAACAAAGAGGGTCAACCTTTGATAGGTTGAGCAGAGGGTCGGCCTTCGAGAGACTGGGCCCGATAAATGACCTAAGACAGAGACTGTCGAGATCAAGGAGCGCAGCAGGCTCTTAGAGAGGGAACAGGCAGGGTCGGCCAGACCAAGGCCGACACTGTGAAAGAAGAGGCAGGGAGCAGGAAGAGGTCAACAACCAACGTGTCGTGGCAGGGAAACCCTCGGTTCATCCCAGGGAGGTGGCAAGGGATAACCTCGGCCAAGTCGATGGCCGAAGACCATGGAATGATTCTATCCAACGCCTTGAGGAGAAGATAGAGGACCTCATTAAAAGCAGGGACCCATTACAAAGGGGTTACTCAGAGGGCTCCCCATTTGTGGCTAGGATAGTGGGGTTCCCAACCCCAGCTAAGTTCAAGCCTCCTACGGTGTCTCCCAAGTATGATGGCAGCACTAACTCTGTGCATCATATCGAGATGTATCAATCGGCAGCAGACATCTACTCGATACCCGATGAGATGAAGTGTAGAGCCTTCTCTGGGACCTTAACAGGGGCTGCACACAGTTGGTTCACCTCCCTTCCGAAGAACTCAATTGAGAACTTCAAAGGCTTGGCTGAGCGATTCATCCACAACTTTTGCTTTGGGGTGAGGCCTCAAAAGAAGACTACTCACCTGCTGTATGTCAAACAAGCCAAGGGTGAGAGCCTAAGAGACAACATAGCAAGATTCAACTAAGAAAAGTTGGAGGTCGAAGATTATGAAGAGAACATAGGCATGACCGCCCTTATAGGAGGTCTCCAGAAGGGGAAGCTATTGTGGAAACTGGCGGAAGAGCCCCCTAGGTCTATGGCGGAGCTGTTGGCAACTGCAGGGAAAGTAATGAATGCGGAAGAGGCAATGGCCGCCAAGTATGAGGATGAGAACCGCGGTGGCAGTGGAAAGTCCCAAAGCAAGAAAGATGGGAAGAAGAGATCGGGTGATGACAAGTTCGCTCACTATACTCCTCTGACTGTGAACCGTGAGCACATCCTCAATGAGATTAAGAATGACAGGGCTCTGAGATGGCCAGAGAAGCTGAAAGCCCCACCACATAAGAGGAACAAAAACCTATGGTGTGAGTTCCATCAAGATCATGGTCACGTCACAGATAGATGCTTCGCTTTGAAGGATGAGATTGAGAAGATGTTAAAATCTGGGAAATTGAGAAAATATGTAGACGGTAAGGCTCCTAAGAGTGGAAGAGATGACCATAAGAAAAGGAGGAATGACAGATGCCGTGACAACGTCCCGGCCCGAAGAGACGATGATTCAGAAGGTGATGATGAAGATGATCAGGATCTCCCACCAAAGGATGACAACACCGCGGTGAAGAGGGTTGGTATGATCTCTTTCGGTGTTGGCACAATATGCGGAGGATTTGCAGGTGGTGGATCTGAAGTAGCTGATAGGAAGGCTCATGTAGCCGAGGCCAAATCAGTGGCCAAGCTTGAAGTTGTGAATCTAACGTCTTCCGATACAGTACAGAAGAGGAAGAAAGTAGACATGAACACCCTCGTATTTGGGTTCTCCAGACTCGACTTCAGAGGTATCTTAGCCCCCCATGATGACCCTTTGGTCATAACGACAAGGGTGCATGGATATGAGGTGCAGAGGATCCTCGTGGATGGGGGGAGCTCGACAGATGTGATGTTTTGGCCTTGCTTCAAGAGCTTAGGCCTTAGTAGAGTAAGACTGGTCCCCTATCACCACCCCCTGATAGGCTTCAGTGGTGAAAAGGTTCACCCCTTGGGCATGTATGAGATGGACGTACGGATGGGTGCCGAATGGCCTAAGAGGTTGACCAGGAGGATTAATTTCTTCGTGATGGACGAGAGTGTCTTCTCGGCCTATAACCTCATCATAGGAAGGGTGGCCCTTAGGGAGTTCGAGGCTATGCCGTCAACGGTCCATCAGATGCTAAAATTCCCGACTCCTTATGGAGTAGGGGAAGTGCAAGGTGACCAGACCACAACGCGAGAATTTTACTTCAACTCAGCTGAAGAGAGAGAAGCCCATAAGAGGGCCACCACCACTTATAGCATTGATACTCTTGATCCAAGAGATGAAACAAAATTGAAGAAGGGAGAGGCCGCGGAAGAGGTAGAATCCATTGTCCTCGATGAGGACGAGCCGGAAAAAACCATCCAGGTCGGCAAAGCCCTTAATCCGGAAATCAAGGAAGAGCTGATAAACTTCCTCAGGAAGAGGCAGAGTGTCTTCGCATGGAGTCACGCAGACATGCCTGGCATCAATCCTGAAGTGATGAGTCACAAGCTCAACGTAGCCAAAGATGCCAGGCCTATCAAGCAGAGACGAAGAGTCTACTCCAGGGAAAAATACAACGTCATCCGTGAAGAGGTGAAAAAGTTAGAAGAGGCTGAGTTTATAAGAGAAGTTACCTATTCGGAGTGGCTATCAAATGCGGTCATCGTGCCCAAGGCCAATGGGAAGTGAAAATGTGTGTCGATTTCACTGACCTAAACAGATCTTGCCCAAAAGACAGCTACCCCTTACCTCGGATAGATCAGATGGTGGATGCTACAGCAGGACATGAGCTCATGAGCTTCATGGATGCGTATTCAGGCTATAACCAAATCTTCATGGATGCCGAAGACTCAGAGAAGACAACTTTCATTACCGACAAAGGGACGTACTGCTACAAAGTGATGCCCTTCGGTCTGAAAAATGCAGGGGCAACATACCAACGTCTTGTCATTAAGATGTTCGAAGAGCAAATAGGGAAGACCATGGAAGTATATGTAGATGATATGCTGACAAAAAGCTTGAAAGCTTGCACTCATGTAGCAGACCTTGAGAAGACCTTCGATGCGATGGACTCATACAAGATGAAACTCAACCCAGCGAAATGTGTCTTCGGAGTAGGAGCCGGGAAGTTCCTGGGATTCATCGTCAACCAGAGAGGGATCGAAGCGAACCCTGAAAAAATTAAGGCGTTGCTTGACATGAAGACTCCTAGGAGTATCAAGGATGTCCAAAGACTCACGGGGAGAGTGGCTGCGCTTAACAGGTTCGTCTTTAGGGCGACGGACAAGTGTCTCCCATTCTTTAAAGTTTTAAGAAAGGCCTTCCAATGGGGCGAAGAGTGAAAAAGCCTTCAACCAACTCAAGTCCTACTTAGGGTCTCCCTTATTGCTGTCTCGGCCCATCGCAGGAGGAAGGTTGTTTGTGTATCTGACAGTCTCTGAATTAGCCATCAGCGCGACCATCATACGGGAAGAGGATGGGATCCAAAGGCCTGTATACTTTAACAGTAAGGCCCTTCAAGGGTCTGAGCAAAATTATCCCCGTATGGAAAAGTTGGCTTATGCCCTAATACACGCCTCAAGAAAAATGAAGCCTTACTTCCAAGCTCACTCCATGGTAGTCCTCACTGACTCCCCACTCAGGCAGGTCCTGCATAAACTTGAGAAGTCCGGGAGATTGATGACCTGGGCCATCGAATTAGGAGAATATGATCTTACCTACCAGCCTAGGACAGCCATCAAAGGGCAGGCCCTCGCGGACTTTGTTGCAGAATTCACCTGGGAAGAGGCCGAGACAGAGAAAGGCCTAGAAGACGCCGAAGAGACAAACCGTAGTGTCTTCCGAAATTCGGAAGAGACGGCACCAAACGTCTTCCGAGATCGGGAAGAGGTCATCTCAGGCAAAACCCGAAGCAGAATAGAAGAGGATCGATACCTCTTCAAGCAAGGAGTTATGACAGAAGGGGTCTTCTCATCAGATACAGACGTTTGGAGCCTCTTCGTTGATGGCTCTTCCTGTGATAGTGGAAGCGGTGCGGGGCTAATACTCTCGGCTCCAGATGGCGCCAACATTGAATACGCCTTGAGATTCAACTTCCAGGCCTCAAACAATGAGTCCGAGTATGAGGCCATGATAGCAGGCCTCATATTGGCAAAGACTCTTTCGCGTAAGACGTCTCCTACTCCACAGTGACTCAAGGTTAGTTGTCAATCAAGTGCTGGGAGTCTATGAGGCCAAAAATGAAAGAATGGCGAAGTACCTGGAGAGAGTGAGAAAGATGCTGGAATATTTTGAAGAGGCAAAACTGAATAGAGTGCCTCGACAAAGTAACAGCCACGCTGATGCATTGGCAAGGTTGGCTTCGGCAACGAAGACAGAGGTTAGAAGGACCGTTCCGATCGAGGTCTTAGGAAAGGCAACCATCGAGGAAGAAGAGGTATGTAACCCTTGTCACAATTTGAACCTAGGAGACTCATGGATCGACCCGCTCGTCAGATACATAAGAGAGGGAGAGCTGTCTGAGTCCAAAGTAGAGAGGAGAAGATTGATATATAGAGCTGCCAAGTTCTCGATGATAGGAGACGTCTTGTACAAAAAAGGGTTTCTATTGTCTCTCCTTAGGTGCGTGCATCCCACGGAAGTCTCCAGGGTCTTACAGGAAGTCCATGAGGGTTCTTGCTCTAGCCACATAGGGGGAAGGCCCTTGGCCAAGAGGATTATCACTCAGGGATACTGGTGGCCTACCTTGTCCAAGGACGCTGCAGACCATGTAAAGAGGTGCGACAAATGTCAAAGGTTCGCCACTATCCCTCATCAACCCCATCAGCCTATGACGTCAATCTCTTCTCCATGGCCATTTGCGGTATGGAGAATTGACTTAGTAGGACCCTTGCCAAGAGCTGTCAACAGCTATAGATTCTTGATAGTTGCCATTGACTACTTCTCAAAGTGGGTGGAGGCAGAGCCGATGATAACAATCACAAAGCAAAAGACTTTCCAGTTCATTTGGAGGAATATCATATGCAGATACAGCCTCCCAAACACTCTCATCTCAGACAATGGGACCCAGTTCAAGAACTCCTCTTTAGAAAAATATTGCCTAAGAGTAGGAATAAATCAATTCTTCTCATCTCCTGGCCGACCTCAGGCAAATGGCCAGACCGAGGTCACAAACAGAACTATCCTGGATGGGATCAAGAAGAGGTTAGAGGATGCGAAGGGAAGATGGGCTGAAGAGGTCTACGCTGTGTTATGGGCCTACAGAACCACGACAAGGACACCAACAGGAGAAACCCCGTTCATGCTGGCATATGGCTCAGAGCCCGTCATACCAACGGAGGTAGGGCTCCCAACTCATAGGATTCAGATTTATGACCCTGACAATAATGGGGAAGAGAGGAGGCTAGATCTAGATCTTATCGAAGAAAGAAGAGAAGACGCAGAGGTCAGACAAGCAGCCTACCAACAGAGGGCAGCAAAATTCTACAACCAGAGGGTGAAGTCAAGACCCATTGCAGTGGGAGACCTAGTGCTAAAGAAGACCCTACAGAAAGCAAATAAGCTTCACTCAAACTGGCATGGCCCCTACAAAGTGACAGAAGAGGTTGTGCTTGGCACCTACAGGCTAGAAAACCTAGAAGGAGAACCTTTCAATAACCCATGGAATGCTGATCACCTAAAGAGATATTACATATGATGTTGCATAGAGTTTTATGTAAATGTACCATCTTATTATGAAGAGGTTATTAATAAAGATCAGTTCCCATGACAGTTCTTGCTTCATTCTTAGATCAGAGATTTATTATGGGGATAACATCTTAGGGGATGACCTCAGACCCTCACAACAACATTCAGTGGTGACGAGGTCTGAGGTCAGACACCATAAATTAGATGACCTCAGACACATAACATCATTAATTTGGTGAAGATATATTATGGGGATAACATCTTAGGTGATGACCTCAGACCCTCATAACACCATTTAGTGGTGACGAGGTCTGAGCTCAGACACCATAATGAGATGACCTCAGACACTTGACATCATTAATTTGGTGAGACTAATTATGGGGGTAACATCTTAGGTGATGACCTCAGACCCTCATAACACCATTCAGTGGTGACGAGGTCTGAGCTCAGACACCATAATGAGATGACCTCAGACCCTTAACATCATTAATTTGGTGAGACTAATTATGGGGATAACATCTTAGGTGATGACCTCAGACCCTCATAACACCATTTAGTGGTGACGAGGTCTGATCTCAGACACCATAATGAGATGACCTCAGACCCTTGACATCATTAATTTGGTGAGACTAATTATGGGGGTAACATCTTAGGTGATGACCTCAGACCCTCATAACACCATTCAGTGGTGACGAGGTCTGAGCTCAGACACCATAATGAGATGACCTCAGACCCTTAACATCATTAATTTGGTGAAGATTAGGATAACATCTTAGGTGATGACCTCAGCCCTTCATAACACTATTCAGTGGTGACGAGGTCTGAGGTCAAACACTATAAATTAGATGACCTCAGACACATAACATCATTAATTTGATGAAGATTTATTATGGGGATAACATCTTAGGTGATGACCTCAGACCCTCATAACACCATCCAGTGGTGACGAGGTCTGAGCTCAGGACCATTGGTTGAGTTTAAGCAAGACCACTGCAAAAAGACAAGCTTAGAAAGAGGGCTTCAGAGGTTAAAGCTCATTACAAATTTGTTTTTAACAGACACCATTGCAACGAAACTAAGAATGAAAAGCATCACATGACATTTAATGAAAAGAAAGTGAAGATGGACCTCATCAAAGGTTGATATATATTCAGAATTAATATGTTCAACGATTACAGAAACTCCATAATACAAAGAGCTACAAACAATGATTAAAAAATCCTAAGGGTTTGAAGGGGGAACGTTGACATCCTCGGCTTGATTAGTCACCTCGGCCGCATCATCAAGATGGTCTGCCCCTCCAACCTCGGTGACCTCCAATGTAGTCGTCTCGGCGGGAGCGGCAGTCTCTTCCTCAACCTCCTGAAGAGCCTGGGCGAATTGAGGGTCGGCAAAGCCGAGACCAACGAAATCAGAGGCCTTCAAAGTACCGGCATCTCTCTCCCTGGCGTCAGCCCATTTAATAGTGGCTTTGATACCTCTTTCAAGGTATTCAAAACCAAAGCCCATGAACTCTTCAGAGGACTTGTAGTCAGCAATTATCTTCTCAGAGGCGTCCTCAAGGGCGGACCTGACAGCTGAGTTGACTTTCTGCTGCAGAATGTCGTCCCTAGCCTTCAGCGCAACAGCATGATCCTTACCGAGTTTGGAGATGTCCTTCTCCAACCCCTTCACCCTCTGCTCAGAGTCCTTCAGCTCAGACTTGAGGCGCTCGATCTTTGCGTTCAGAGTACTCTGGACTTTCTCGGCCTCTTGCCCCTTTTGGATGAGGGGCAACTTCCTCAGAGTCCAGTTGGATAAATGGTGCATAGCTGTCAAGCCCTGCATGTTTAGTGATCATGAGTAAGCTGAGGAAGAATCAGATGTTACACTTAGAAGAATTTCTGAAGAAGGATCAAATCATACCTGAACGGCTCTGTGAAGGCCGAACTCAACCAGTAATGGGGTGTCAAGGGACCTGAAGAAGCGTTTGTCAGCCTCGGTCATTACAGAGCCGACGACATCCAGGGCCTGAAGGCTGTGGCCGACTACACTGTCGGTTAACTTCAACTGATCCAGACGAGCCGACAGGGCGTCAGCTGAAGAGATGGGGATGGCAGCGTCTAGGGGTGTTCGCGGTCCGGTCCGATCCGGTTTTTAGCAATTTTAAGGACCGGACCGATTAAACCGGTCCTAAAAAAAAAGGACCAAGACCAGACCGATTAAACCGTTTTTTCAGGCTTAGTCGGTCCGGTTTTTTGTAGGGTCGGTCCGGTCTAACTTGTCGGTCCTAATCTTATTCAAATAATCTTTTTAAAGGGAAATCATTGGTTATTTTCAATAAGAATTAGCTGATTACACTGAAACCATTAGAGTTATCTTATCGCACTAAAAATCATTATTAAAGCCTGCAATTTCTTTATGGTGGTAGATTGTAAACCTCACTGATATTATCTTTATGGTGGTTTGATGAAGTATTGTTTGCTGTTTGTCCTAGTTCTCAGATATCCGTCCCCTTTATCACTGTTATGTGAGATGATTATGAAATATATTATGCAAATAAAAATTTCCATAAAAAAAAAAAAAATCCTGCAATTTTTACACATGAAAACTGAAACAGAGGAAGAACTTTCTTCCAGCTAATTTGATTTGGCTCCTCATATTTCAAATATATGTGCCTTGCATGACAGCTTGTCTACAATATATATAAAAGAAAAAAAAAATTAAAATATGGAAACATGAAATAATTTATTTACACACCTGAAATACATCCAGAGCTGAAACACACCCACCCAGAGCTGGAATACACGCAGAGCTGGAATAATTTACACAAAACCGTGTGAGATGAGACAGCTCAGAGAGGTGTAGAGCTTCCGCGTGTGAGGAGAGATCTCAGAGTTGTAGAGCTTCCGCGTGTGAGGGTGAGGGGTGAGGGCTGCGGGTGAGGGCTGCGGGTGAGGGCTGCGTATAAGGGTGAGGGTGAGGGTTGCACTGCTGCGTGAGAGAATATGAGAGAGATGAGATGAGGGCTGATATTGTGAGCTGTGTGGTGGAGTGTGTGTATAGTGTTAGGTTTTTTTTACTTTCAAAATGACGAGCTTGTCCTTCTTGAGTGTTTTCTAGCTATAAATATAATTATATATATATATAAATATGTAACCGGTCCGGGCCGGTCCATATCGGTTATTTAATGTGACGGACCAAGGACCGGACCGAGTAGACCGGTTTGTAAAAAAAAAAATCTGGACCGGACCGACTAAAAAAAAAACCCGATAAAATTAAGCCGGTCCGGTTCGGTCCGCCGGTCCAATCGGTTTTTTGAACACCCAGCGTCGGCAGTCTTCTTCTTCGGCCTCTGATCCTCAGGGGCATGACCCCCTGGAGCCCTCTTCTTTGTGGCTGGGGGCTTAGAGGCAGAGGGAGCTGGTGGAGGAGCGTTAAGGCCTGCTTTCTTGGCGAGTCTCGTCAAGCTTGGTGCAGCCATCTCCCAAAGCTCGTCCGGAATATCCTTTGGTCGCTCTGCAAAAAAAATTAGTAGACCTGAGTTAGATAATCAGATATGAATAAACTCAGAGGTTAAACTTCAAAAGCAAAAATGCTTACCAAGCTCGGCAAGTGGACTTCCACCTAGACCTGTCCCAGAGAGGAAGTGGGGAGTCATCAAGTGTTCGAACCTGACAAATAGACCATGTACCCCCTGATCTTGAAGGGCTTTCACCTTCTGGAGGTTTTGCAGACTTAGGCCAGGGTCGGCCCTGGCAGACATGGTGACCTTACCCCACCTCAGGGGCATCCTCTGCTCCAGGTTAGACGAGGGAACACATGGGCCAAACTCCCATGGCCCTGAAGCAAAGAAGTACCGAGGCTTCCAGTTATGGTTGGAAGTCTGAGTCACCTGAAGCATTTTCTTCTCAGGCCTCCGAGCTACAAAATGATAGTAGCTCGGATGATTTTTGGCCGACGAAGGGACGTAGCAACCTACAAAGACCTGAACTGGAAGGTCTGAGTGGTGGACAGCCTTCCATAACACTATGGCCCCTATTAGGACTCTCCAGGCATTAGGAGAGAGTTGAGAGGGGGCCAAATTGATATAAGAAAGGATGGACTTGATAATGGGGTGAATGGGCAGACGGAACCCCAACTTGAACATCTGCTCGTACAGGCAGATCTCGCCGTCTCGGCCATGATAAGCCCTCTCTTCCCTCAGAGGTCTCCTAAGTTTTATTGAGGGGCTGATAGAATACAGATATCTGAAGCAGAGAAGGTCTACCTCAGTAATTGTACTCTCGATCTCGGCCGTCTCAGAGACGTCGACATCGCTCTCAACCTCATCATCATCCAACTCAACGTCGGCCGGAGCAGATGTTGATGGGTTACTCGGGAACCTCTGAGCGAACTCTGCCCCGGTGACAGCCGACAGAGGGATGGCGTCAAGTGGTGGTGGAATGGCCACACTCGGCTCAAGAATCTCAACCTCTGAGGAAGACCCTGAGGTGCTTGAGTGATTATGGGACGAGGCTCGGCTGGAGACCTCGGCCTGATCAGGGGCCTGATCAGGCTTAGGTGTGAAGTCCATGGCCTCTTGAAAGGAATCCACAGATATGGGGTCTGAGGTAGAAGATTCAAACTCAGACATAGGTATGGGATCAGCAGGAACCTCTGTCTGATAGAAGTTCTCCGGGGGGTCAGGATATATCACCTTCAGAGGTGGTGGAAATATGGGTCTAATGGGAAACTCTTGTGATCTACGAGCCTCCTCCTGTGCTCATTCTATTTGCCTAATCTTTTCTAAAGTCTTCTCTCTAAGAGAGAAGCTGATATAAGGGTCTGAGCATCAGAGGACGACACTACACTTGGGGATTTTCCTAAACTCCAAAAATTACAAACAAGACTGGTTGATAGAGCAAAAGAATCTAAGGATCAAACCAAGAAATTCAAAGCAAACACAAGTCGCCGGAAAACTCAGAAACTCGCCGGAAAACTCAGAAACTCGCTGGAAAATGCAAACCAGAAGGAAAAAGCAAAGAAAATGAAGGGGAGAAGATACCTGGAAATGAAACGACAAGGGGAAGTGATGAAAATTCAGAAAAAACCACCAACAAAGACCTCTGCAGTAGATTCTGGTTCGAAATGCCTTTTAGAGGGAGAAAGCGTTCGCAGAAGAGGGAAGTGAAGAAGAAAGAAGAAATGAGGGTTCAAAACCCTTAAATAAGTAGGCACGATTCCCAAGGCCTATCATTGCCTTGGGAGCCCCAAAGGGCGGCTGACAGCACACGCCTACCAAGCAAGCATGTTCCAGCGTTGGACAAGTGTCAAGCAAGTATTGGCTTGTAACAGACAGGCCTCGGAGGTGTAGTAATCCCCTAGTCACTTGCTCTCACATATGACTAAGGGCTGGGGGATGATTGATATGCCCCAAGTGTAACCTCGGCCTAGAGACACCAACCTCGGTCGATATTATGGTCGACGCTGGGCATGTCTTGGACACGCGATATCACCCTCGTCCATATCAAGGTCGGCCCAGGCCGACACTACCATGAGCCTCTCCAAGGGACGTCACAAGGATCGGCAGCATTCTCGTATACCTTGGAATGGCAACCTCGGCCAGATGTAGGCCGAGCTCGCAGGAAGCCACCAGCAACCTCATCAAGCCACCAGTTCAACCTCGTCTCAGGCTGACCTTGTCCATTGTCTCGGCCAGGATTAGGCCGAGACCTCCATGGAATACTCGGACTGAACAGGTATCAAGACTCACCAACCTCGGCCTCACCAAGGCCGAGGTCATACACCAGACGCGATAGCCGAGCACCTGCTGACATTTAGATAAGGACACGTGGGCACAAATCAGTTATAACAAGATTATTCCCCACACGTGGGGAGAATATTGCATCATCATTCTCTACATGTGACAGTGACAGATGGCACTCCCATATTGGTGAGGTAACCACACACATGCTCATTGCATGCATGGAGGGTACATTACACCCCCTAGGTACTATATATAGAGGTCATCCTCTACCTTGCAAAGGGATCCCCAGATATTCAACCCTAGCTAAAACCCTGTCTAGATACACAGTAGAGAGAGAAAGCTTGAGAGATTGTATCCATGGCCATTAGTGCCTTATTGTAGTGAGGTTATTCACACACACACAGTGGACGTAGGCCAATCTAGGCTGAACCACTTATATTCTGGTGCTCTTTCCTCTTCCCATCATCTCATTCTCTTACCTTTTACATAACTATGCTGCCATTGTTGTTCTTAGATTGAGCTTGAAAACACCTTATCTGGTGGTGCTGATTCTAGCATCATCACTGTCTTTCAGGATGTGTAGAGGGGTGAACAAATTGACATTGGAGTGACCCGTGCAACTCCAAATAAGGGCGTTAGTAAGACAAACGAATCAAGTGTCAAAATTGTCCGGGCTAGCCCATCGAAGTAGATATATGTGATGATATCCTCCCATAAGGAATGTATAAAAACATGTTAAAAGGAAAAAGGTCAATTGTCAACACCATGGTGGCTAGAACATTCGACGAATATCGACCCACCCAAAAGTACTCCTTTATAGCATATAAATCATGAATCACATCGAACCCAAATACAAACATTCGGTGAGCCATTAAGGCATGAGATCGACGACATAAGGCATCATCGACTTGGTTCCTTTCATTTATTGGTACTGTAGGTGAAATGTATAACCCTGAATGAAGTTGAACCACTTTGCATGATGGACGCTAATCTTCCTATAGCTATTGATGAACTGAAATGACTCAGTAATTTAATTTGATGAACTCCCTATGAATGAGGTACTCATGCCAGTGCATTGCTTGAACGATGGCATACAACTCAAAATTATGCACTAAGTAGTTCAGAAAAGGGTTGAAGAAAGCTATCAGGGACTGTTCGGACTAAACACTGCACCAAACCTTGTCTTGCAAGCATCACAAGGCTGGTTAAACAATCGAGTGAAACCGAGGAGAACCAGTCATCCAGCCTTTATATAGCGAAACACATCATTGGCCTCCATCCAAATGAAATTGGAATTTGACACATTATGAGTGCCGTTATAGGTGCCCTAACACAGCGGAGCTTAGATATGAACCGCCTATAAAACCTGGCTGACTAGTGGAAACTATAAACATGTGTAACAGTGGAGCAAAGCAGCCAACCTGTAATAGGCTGCATCTTGGATTCGTCGACATGCACTGCACCCTCTCGTCGAATACATAAAAGCCAAAAAAATTGACAGACGGGATCACGAAGTTGCACTTATGTAGCTGAAGGTGAAATTGTGTTATAACTCAAACAACTGACGAACATGATTCAAGTGCTCCTCCTCCGACTGGCTATAGATGAGAATATTGTCAAAGTATCCAACCATGAACTTGCCTAAGAAAGGGCGCAATGTATGTGTTATCACTAGCATTAATGTCAACCGGGCATTAAAGAGGTCGAAAGATATCACCTTCCACTAATAAAGGCCATCCTTCGTTTTGATGGCGGTCTTCCACTCATCATCTGGACACATACAAATTTGGTGGTAGTTGCTTTATAAATTTAACTAGGAAACATGTGGGCCTCAAGGAGCTGGTGCAACATATCCTCGAATTGGGGATGGAAAATCTATACTTAAGCGTGATTTTTTTAATAGCTTGGGATATCGGTGGGCATCTTGTAAGTGCCATCCTTCTTGGGTGTGAGAGGGGCGGAAGGGTGACATGTTCTCTCATAATAATCCACATATGCACAAATTGGATACACGTTTTTGTAACTCCCCGCGCTTAACCAAAGACATGTAGGGGCGTGTGCAAGGGGGCTTTGACACAAAATCAAGTGTGTTGAATGTCTTGTAGCGACGACACTATTAGGTTGGATGAAAACATACTTAAATGAATCTAAAATAATCCTCATAGCAAGAGGAAGTGGTTCTCATGAACGAGTAATAATAGTCGTGCCCATGGGCCTCAAATATCAAAGCCGATGGGGTCACACGAGTAACGGATGGAAGAGAAGGGCGCGGAGGCCGTATTGGGAGAAGCTCCACTCGAACCTCGTGCTCAAAAGTACAAGTGATTGATCGGTCGTTAGGTATAGGGCCTTGGTTATACTCCCACATATGACCCAAGAGGAGGTGGCATATAATCATTTCTATCATGTAAATAAAACAATAATAGAATACGAACCAGTCGAGAAAGGGATGTGGAGCTATTTGCTAGGGACCAATGTGTGCCGTTAGACACCTAATCCAACATGGAATCTGTGAGGGCTCCACGGACAAGTTGAGTTTGTTAACCATGAGACGAGATTCTCATTAGATACTTTGACAATAATAAAAAGGTCGTACCCGGCTCCCGCTTAGCACTCACATCAACCATCGCCTTTACAACAACATCGTACATTTGAATATGAACGCACATCAACCCTTTCCCCCTAACATGTGTCTCTTCTCGACGAATAACGTTGGGAAGTTGAATAGGGTTAACTCGAGAAGGCTATCCACCACGTTTACGTTCACCATCTTTCGCAATCAAAGCATTTAACTTCTTCTTCTTAGGACAGTTTTTTGCGTAATGAGGACCTTCGCAGATAAAACATTGCAAGTTCTTAGAAGAAGCTTTATCATTTGGTTGAGCAGCAACGTTAGAATTGTTAGAACTGATATTGTCATTTTATTCTTCCACTTTTGTTTCTTCTGCTCCGTACCCTTTTTATTACCCCCTTCCTTATCCGTCGAACTAGCCTTCATCTTATAGTCCAATGCATCAGCAGCGGCCATCGCTGCGGGCAAGTCTTTAACACCTTGTTGACACAATTCAGCCTGTGCCCAGTTTTGAAGTCCCTTCATGAAGTTAAAAAGCTCGTCTTCTTCCAACAGTTCTTAATATCAAGTTGCAAGGATGAAAATTCCTTGACATACTCCCTCGTAGAAACAGTTTGTTACAAACGGTGCAGGTTATCACAAGCCTGCCAAACAATGTTTGTAGGGAGAAACTGTTCCTCAATTTCAGAAACCAACGATTCTCAAGTTGTGATATGAGAACGAGACTTTTCCTCCGTGCGTGTACGCCACCACAACTTTGCATCACCAGTCAAGAACATACTTTTAAGATCAACCTTCTTAGCTTCCGGAGTGCAGAGTGCTTTGAAGTAGTGCGATATATCCCGAAGAAAGTTTTCAACTTCCTTGGCATTTTGACCGCCAGAAAACGGTTTAGGTTCAGGATCATTCGTCTTAGGCAACGACTCCATCGTCCCACCACTAATGTTATTGAATGCTGTCTTCAATAACTTGATTTCCCCTCAATTCGATGCAAGTGAGACTGAAATCATCTGTAACATTGCCAATTTCAGTGCTGATCGCGGTGCGCGAATCATCACTTTGTCGAATATGATCCTCCAATATTCGCCACAAACTTTGAATTTCCACCCGTAATACCTCAAAACAGGCATGAAGGGGGGACAACTTCAACACTTTTAGGGGGATTGCCAACGAGTTCCTCTAACTTGGTAACACGTTCCCTTGTTTCAGTAGAACTTCCACCGGCCATTGCGACCTAAAAACGCCAATAATTTGGCTTTGATACCAATTGTCATGGGCAATTTTTTTTTTCAATTTCAAAATCCCACACTTATAATGCGTTTGCAATCGAGTAAACCAACAAAAACTCAAGCAGTAACACACAATCACAATGAATAAGGCACACAGTTTTTACAGGAAAAAAACTCCCTAACTAAGTATTTTATTACCCATCAAATACAAGGAATCCTTACAAAATCGTTTAGGTATCTCGCTACCTAGTTATGCAGGTTGCAAAGCTTTAAATACAAGCTAATAATACCATTGACAACCCCAACTACTAGATACAAGTGTCCAGAAACTATGCTGTCAGCATTCCCTATGAAAACTGCTTCAAGTAACTGTCGTGCTGCCATGAGAACATGTGTCTTGAGAAGATACCAAGCGGTTATCTATGATTTCCCACTCCATAATTCGTGTGAACCCGTGTAGCCACCTGTTCTGCCTTGTAATTACTCCAAAAACTGCGCAAAACTACTACAAGACAAGCCCAACCGCTATCGGAATGCAACCAATAACTTTTCCCACGTTTCTGAACATTATTACATCGATCCCAGCAAGTTTAACCCACATACTAGCAACCTGATGCAACACGGGCATGACTCGGGATCCCGATCACGCCCCGATAACCATGCACTACCAAACCCATGTTGGTGTTAGGACAATCCGATATATCCCACGAAGTTTCCATAAGCCTAGGAACACTTATGGACGAAGTACCAGTTCTGCCTTGGAGGACCCCCCTCCTTATATATACTCTTAACAAAAATTCACAAGTGGTAGCATTAGACATTAATTGCTAAATGATCGTAGAGTAGATAAATGCCCAACCTGACTTCCTTTGCTCCAACACTTCTTTCCAGCTTACTTACCTTAGCAAAGTGTGACTAAGGCAAGCTTGCTTCCGCGCCTATAACTTAGGTAAAGTTAGGGTGTGACATACCCACCCCCACTCGAATTGAAGACGTCCTCCTCGAAAGAGAATCCAAGTACCGACGAATGACATGCCCAAATCGCCACAACATGGAATCTTTCTCCTAAGTAGCTTCCTCGTCTGCCTTTCCTTTCCATTTCACAAGATAAAAAGTTCTTTAATTCTTTCTACTTGCTCCTTCCGTGCGGTGGTATAGGATCCATTCGGCAACCTCAGAATACTGCTATCTTATTGTTGGTAGTGGCCTAACCCGACGTGCACGGTTAGGATTTGACTTGTCTTTATGAAATCGCTTCAAAAGCTAACGTGAAAAACAGGATGCAACTTCAATCGGGAAGGTAATTCCAATTGATAAGCCTACCTATCAATCCGACTTGTAATTTTAAAAAATTTTGATGAAAGTTGTAACGGAACTGTGCAACATCAAGTAACTCAACCCAATTGTACTGGTTGGCAGTTACATAATCTCGTAGGCACTCTTCCAACAACGCGTTCACCCTCTCCGTTTGCCCATCTGTTTGAGGATGATTTGCTGTTGAAAATTTCAATTGTGATCCAACAACTCAAACAAGGCCGTCCAAAACCGCCCGATAAATCTCGCATCTCGATCGCTTATAATATCAAGTGGTACCCCCCACTACTTAACCACATGTCGAAAGAACAAGTCCGCTGTCACTTCCGTTGGACAAACCTTCGGGGCTGGAATGAACGTAGCATACTTAGAGAACCGATCGACTATCACTATAATTGAAGTATATAGATAAAGTTCATAGAAACACTTTCCCAAGGTCTTGTAGGAACTGGGAGTGGTTCCATGGTTCCTGTTGTCTTCTTCCTTTTCGTCTTGTCCTGTTGGCAAATCATGCATGTTCTAACGTACAATTCAACATCAGCTTCCATTTGGGGCCAATAGTAACTTTCGGATAACAAGGTAAGTGTTTGGTCTTGCCCCGGATGCCCCGCGTACAAAGTATCTTGCGTCTCCTTTAGTAACCTTGGTCTGATTCCCCTGTTTTAGGAACATAAGGCCTGTTTCCCCTTGCATAGATAACTCCATCATCTACCCAGGATCTGCGAGTAATACCTTTCTTAACCTGCTGCAATAACACCTTTGTAAAAGGATCTTCCTTGGTCATTTCTCTGGTTTGAGGCAACAAGTCACTAGAAATCTGGGAAAGAGTAGCAAGTATAGATCACTTGCTGCGCTCGAATCTCCGTTATCCTACTCAAAGCATCAGCAACTTGATTTGCACTTCCCGGCTTGTAGAGTAACTTATAATCAAACGTGGACATAAAATCCAGCCATCTAGCATGTTCCAGGGTCAATTTCTTCATCGAGATGAAACAGCTAATAGCAACATTGTTGGTATAAATCGTAAAATGACGCCCCAAAAGATAATGCCTCCAAGTGTGAACACAATGAACAACCGCATTCATTTCCTTCATTTCCTTCTCGTAAACAGAATACCGCCGCTCGGTATCATTTAACTTCATGCTTTCAAATGCAACTGGATGTTCGCCTTGAACCAAAATACCCCCAACGCAAAGTCAGAAGCATCCATGTGAACTTTGAAAGGCTTGTCAAAATTTGAAAGTTTCAGAATAGGGCAATTAATCACTGTTGCCTTTTGCTTGTTGAATGCCTCCTGGCATTCATAGGACCAGTTTCAGGGTGAGTCTTTCCTTAAAAGATCGGTAAGGCACACAACCTTCTTCGAAAAACCCTTAATGAACTTCCTGTAATAGTTGGCTAAATCCAGAAAACTTCGCAACTCGGTCACCTTCGTCGGCGCTGACCAATCAATAATAGCATCAACTTTCTTCGGGTCCATTTTCACCGTTCCCTCAGGATTTAAGTGCCCAAGGAACATAATTTCCTTCTGGCCAAACTCGCATTTATCTAGCTTTTAGTATTAAGTCGCTTCACGTAACTTCGTAAGGGCAACTCACAAATGTTCTACACGTTCTTCCAAACTGTTACTTTAGACAACTATGTCATCCAAGTAAATCACCATAAATTTATCCAAGTACTCCCAAAAAACATTGTTCATAAGAGTACAAAAGGCAGCAGGAGCATTAATTAAGCCGAAAGGCATAACTAAGAACTCGAATGATCCATACCTTGTAGCACACGCTATCTTTGGTTCATCTCCTTCTACAATCCGAACTTGGTAGTACCTACCCAGAACGTAAATCCATCTTGGTGAAGTAACTTACCTTGTTCAATTGATCAAACAATTTATCCACAATTGGAACCGAATAGTTGTTCTTCACTGTCACCTTGTTCAACGCGTGATAATCCACGTACATCCGCATTAAACCATCTTTCTTCCTCTGAAATAAGACTGGTGCACCATAAGGTGCCTTTGAAGGCTGTATCTGCCTTGCTTTCAACATATCCGTCAACTGTCTTCGCAATTCCACCAATTCTGTTGTAGCCATCCGATAAGGAGCCATTGTTGGAGGTTTCACTCCAGGCAACAACTCAATGGTGTGATCAATTTCCCGACGAGGTGGTAACTCGGCGAGCAGTTCATCAGGCATTACATCCTTTGAACTCTTCCAAACTAGCCCTGACCGGATCAGGAACATCGCAAGCAACTGCTCTTTCTCTTTGAACAACATCGCCAACTATGTTTTATTCCCCCTTCTAAGTCCATCCTTTACTTGCAATGCGGAGCACATTTCAACTCCATTATAAGACTTTGTTAAAGGGACAAAATCGGAATTGAGCATGCCCGTAATGAACAAACCTTGCAAATGAGGTATCACCGAAACCTTTGCCCTTATGAAGAATTCCAAGCCCAGAATGACTTGAAAATCATCTAAAGCCACAAACAAAGAGAGGAGGATGTCGACTGGCCTTACCCCGCATATATGGAGAGGTTGCTCCCTTGTCTCGAACCCGATATCAACTGCAGCTTGGGCGAAGGCACTTTGACAATATTAATGGTACATAATTGACCTTTGGCTATACACAGAGTGTAAAATATGCTCTAACGAAACCAAACGGGATCCGCTTTGGTCGGTTATTTATAAGGTTCATGGCAGCTCAAGGTTAGGGGTTAGCGTTGGGATTTTGGATGGTGAATTTTGGATTGGCATGAGAAAGATATGATGGATAGGATTTGAAATTTGGGAGTGGGTGAGCTGACTAAGGAGAATCAAAGTGACGGTGGAGGGGTAATGTCGGTGTGCATGGGTTCTAGCCCTAAAAAAGGGTTTAATTAAAGGGTGGGGTTGAATTATTCAAACTTAAGTTTAATTGTGGGATGGGTTTGGTTTTGGGAGGGGGTTGAACAACAGTGGAGGGCTAAGGGGACACCCTTTAGTCGAGAAACCCTAGGTATATAGTCCAAACCAATGGGTTTGGGGTTTGCAATGCCGTTGGAAGTGGAAGATGAGCCTCGCGGTGGCTGAATTGGCAAATTCGGCCTGGATCAGGCTGGTTGGGGATGAGCGCAAGAACTTGAGTGAGGACCCCGATTGAGTAGGTAAAGTGTCATGGTGGCTAGGGCAAGGCGAAAAGAGGTCGCCGATCCTCTTTGGACCTTGGTCCGACCATACCTAGGACTGAAAAACGACCAAGCTTCTCGAGTTCAGCTTGTGTTCGTTTCAGAAAAAGCTTGTTCGAGACATGTTCATAAAATAAACAAAAATAAACAAGTCAAGTTTGAACAAGATCTTAAGCTCGTTATCTTATTGAGCTCGGCTCCGATTTGGCTCGATCGCCAATATCCATAGTAACTAGTGTAAAATAACCAAGCTACTCGAGCTCGGCTCGTATTCGTTTGCTTAGATTCTCGTTCGAGCACAAATTGTAAGATAATGAACAAAGCTTGAACATATTTTTAGGCTCGTTTACATTTACAAACCAAGCTTGAGCAACCTTAAGCTCGGCTCGACTCATTTTCACCCCTAACCGTACCCTCGCACAATTGTTGGATTTTGCAACGGTAGCCAAGGTTTTAAAAGGCGCGAGGCGTAGTTGAGGTGAGGCGTAAGTCTCGAGGCCGTCCGAGGCGTAAGCCTCAACTTTTTTCCACAAAAGTCACTAAAAATTGATATAAAAATAGTAATTAAACGAGGAACAAATTATGTATCACATCTATCATGAAAATAAACGATGTAAACTTGATTCCACAACACATTACAAATAATAACACCATCCTGTCATCATCACAATACATATTATACCGTCAAGACAAAAGAAATTCATAATTAAAACCATCACCATCACCAAACCATCACAAAATATAATGTATCACCAGACCATAACCCAAAGCAAAACAAACAATGTATCATCACTATATATTAAGTAGTGGATCATCAGTATCCAATGGCCGGGAAAATGGATAATATATACAGCAAAAAGTATATAAAAAAATAACAGTGGGATATATATATATATATATATATATATATATATATATATATATATAGGAGAAGGATCACAAGTGGACCAAAAGAATGGACTTTTTAATGGACTTAACAAAAAAGACTAATAACCCCCTAATTTTAATTCCTTGGTGTAATGGGTCCGCGCCAGCGGCACCCAATAACCGAGACTTATTAGTCTTTTTTGTTAAGTCCATTAAAAAGTCCATTCTTTTGGTCCACTTGTGAACCTCTCCCTATATATATATATATATATATATATATATATACAACAACAAATAATATAGCATAAAAAAAAACCAAGGGGATATATAAGTAAAATACATAAAAAAAACCAAGGGGATATATACGTAAAATACATATATACATATATAAGTAAAACAGGGGGATAAAATAAATATATAGCAGAATATATAAGTAAAATACATATATATATATATATATATATATATTTACATATATAAAACAAGGGGATAGAAATATAAGACAACAAAACAAAACATATATATGTTTATCTCTCTCTCTCTCTCTCTCTATATATATATATATATATATATATATATATATATATATATATATATATATATATATATACATAGCAGAAAACACAAAAAAACAAGGGGATATCAAGAAAACCATTTTAAAACATGAAATTTACCTCGTACGACTATTGGTTTCTGCTGGAGAAGACAAAGGTCGGTTTCTGCTAGAGAAGACGATCGGTGGTCTTTCGTTTGGTTTTTGATCGGCTGCTAGGATTTTTGTTTTTTTGGGCGTACGCCTCTTCCACACAGGGCGTAAGCCTCGGTACAGTCCCCTAGAGGCGTAAGCCTCATGCCTCCTAGCCTTCGCCTCGCCTCGAGGCGCGCCTCGTTTCGCCTTTTAAAACAATGACGGTAGCGGCCTTGGGTGGTGCTGGATCTCCGTTGGACAAAAGTGGTGGTGTTACCGGTTGTGATTTTGGGTCTAAAAACTAGGATTGGATCTCTATGATCAATCCAACCATCATCCTAATCACGCCAAATCTCCAACACTGAAAATCCTAGATTAAGAAAAGAGATAGATCATACTCTGATATACCAATTTGATGTAAAGTAGTGGAAACAGATTAAATACAACAACAACGATATATAAATTAGGGAAGTAACTTTCTCCCTAGTTCTCATTCATACCCTCTAAAATGTATAATTGGCGTAGAAAGCTAATACCCGGTGAATGGAGACAAGTACAATAATACCTTGAACTAATAAAGACACATAATAAAGAAAGACAAATGCAACAATGCCCCTACATCAAAAATAGTGGAAGCGATTTACGTGACAACAATCCTCACTCTCATTGTGATTCATTAGAGCCCCTTTTTAAGTCTTAGTAAGCAAACCATATAATTAAACTAAAATATGAAAACAATATATAAAAGGTATCCAAATATCTCCTAATTAATATTATCCCTAAAATGAAGGAACAAATAATAATCCCTAATAAGATTTTGGCCAACTCATGGAGTGCCCCATTGTCCTGGTGTATAAATGTTGAAGCTTTTTGACTTAAAATAAAAAAAAAAGACTTCTTTTCCCTAAGCCTACTTGCACCATATAATCAGGACACGAGCCCCAAGTGGTTTTCTTGTACGACTAATGCATAAAAGCTATAGTGTACAAATTCTTGAACACTCAATGACAGGAGCCCTAAGTGGTTCAATCGTTCACCTAAGGATACTATCTTGCTCGAAGATTGTGTGAGCAGCCACGGGAGCTTTTGAGCTTTTGGAATTTTTTATTCACTTGATATTCATTTGATAAGTGTTTGCTCAATTTCGATATTCATAGGCATGTCTTAATTAAGAGAGCTTTTTGTAAACATAAAATCTGAAATTAAAGAGACCCAAGCTTGCATTGAGTTGGACAGATAAAAGTGGAGTTAAAGAGAATATATAAATGAAATGATAAAATGTAAAGATATGAATTTGTTTGGACTATTGGGATCCTTTTCCTTTTCCTCAAGGGTTGAATATATATTTTTTCGCAATAACTAACTCCATTTGACGTCAAGTAACTTCCAATCTGAATTCAAACAATAACCATTTTGAAACACCCAAAACTTCCATTTTAAATTACTGCAATAATCACCATGTAACCTCACCTTCAACTTTTAACTTAAATTAATGCAATAACCGCCATATAATAACCTCTAACTAATTCTCAACATCTAGCCACGTAATGAAAATTGATCGGGAGATAAACATTGTAAAATAAAAATATGTTGTAAACATACCCTGCACCACATGAATTTTGGGTAAAGATTTAGGTGGTGGATGCTTGATAGTTGCAACCTTATTATAAACTCTAGCAGGTATATGCATGTGAAATTCTTCACATTCGAAACAAGTATCAATGTTGATGATCTTTTACAACGCCACTGTTCATCTCTATTTTCAACTTTGAAAGTCACCAAAGACGGGGATTAACTTAAGTTTGCTTGATCGTCGGAATACCCCTAAAAGTGGCCAGCTATGCTATGATTTTATATGCTTTGAGTGGATACAAGAGGTGGTTTAAACATGTTTCATTTGGAGTCAACCTGACATGTCTTTTTTAGGATCGAGCTTTAAAGGATCCTTGTACATCTAAAGAAAATAGCATTTGAAGGTGTAAACAGCCCCGAATAAGTATAATTTAGCTTGCATACCCATCTCTTGATGCATGGACTTAAATAAAGGCTAAAATCAGCCAAATGAAAAATTTCCAACAAATGGATCAAATTAAGGTTAAGTCATATTTTGGGTTCTCTTATGAATCAAATTGGAGTTTTTTGACTCATGTTATCCCAGAACAAAACTTCCTTAAAATGGCAATTTTTTTTTTTTTTTTGGCCTAAATGTTGTCGGCAAATACAGCAGACATCATGACACCAACTTTTGCTCAATTTTGGTGCTCTTCCCAATCAATCCCAAATTATAGCAAGAATGTGGAGGTTCGCCAACATCTTGCCCTCAAATCCCTTTCCCTACCTTGTACTTCGGCCACATAAAATTAAAAAATTCTGTCTTTTTTGTTTGCTGCAACTTTATTCATTTCGACAAGAGAAAAGTTGGTGATTAACATACCTCCTCGGTTCTTCACCCCCCTCTCCCCCCCCACCCCAACCGATTATTGAAAATGGGACCATAAACCTCGTAAGTGCAGGTTCGAAGTAGGGGTCCTCATATCTCTTAACAGCCCGAAGGTCAAATTTTTGGACACCCCAGGCTTTGATTCAAAGCACGAATTCTAGGTAATTCTTGACTGGGGTTTGGTGCTTTTATCATCTTTGTACAACCCAAACCCTGGTCTGGCTTTGATTCAAAGAATGAATTCTAGGTAATTCTTGACTGCAGCTTGATGCTTTTATCGTCTTTGTACAACCCAAATCCTGGTTCGAATACTCAAACTTGCATTGAATTGAAAGGATAAACGTATAGTGCGGAAATTAAAGAGAAAACCTAAATGAAATGATAAAGTGTACAGACATGAATTAGTTTGATTTTTTGGGATCCTTTCCTTTTTTTCTCAAGAGCTTAATCTATATTTTCTGCAATAACCAACTCCATTTGACTTGCATTATCTACAACTTCCATTTTAAATTACTCTATTAACTACCATATAACCAATTATAGCTTCTATTTTAAATCACTGCAATAACCACTATATAACCACATTTAACATCTCCCAATTTTTAGCCACGTATCTAAAAATGACCGGGAGATAAAAAAAATGGTAAAAGATGGTGTAAACAATATGTACTACAAAATATCTTCATCCTACATGTTTTTTGAGTAATCATATTCCTGGGTAAGTGATGGTTCCCTAGTTGTCAAATCGTGAATTGAAAATCTATGAATTAAGAATCATATATAATGAATTGAATATTAAAATTAGGCGAAAAACGATGTTAAATAATATATAAATGTGACAAATACACAATATATTATATAATAAAACATATTCTTATGCAAAATCAATTCTATGACATGATTACATTTTCAAATGATAAAACACACATCTTATCGTGATCCTAATTTGCAACCCGCATTATAAATACATTATCTATCAATAATCATAAATTCATAATAGATAATTTCAATTGTTAAGAATAAAGAGTCTAAGAGATGAAGATGATGGAAATACCATTGATTCAATTTAAAATATTTTATTTTATTTTATATAAAAATAATTAAAAAAATATATTAATAAAAAAATTTATGTTGAAAACTAGAGCCAGGTGAAGTCAGAACTGATTGAGATTCTCTATTTGATTTTTAAAATCATACAACTTATTATTATCATGTTTAATTTGAATCACACAATTTATTAGATTTGAGAATATAGAACTATCAACCAAATAAAATATAATTCACTAGGATTAATTTTTATTTTAGAATCAACACAAGATTCATATATATATATATATATATATATATATATATATATTTTGGGTAAACATTGCACAATTTATATTTGATTGACTTAAGTTTGTTAATCTTATTATATAATTGGATCGTGATTTAAGAACTAAGGGCAGTTAATATGTTTTTATATTACATGTAGTATAGGGTATTCTAGTCTTGTAAAGTGAGATCCTTTAAGCTTGTATGGTGCCACCACATTACCATGGCAACCTTCACAACGCTAATCATGCAGCCCCGGCAACCCATAGGGGCATATTCTGATGGAAATGGGCCCTAATCTAGGGTTATTTTTTTCATTTTATCTTCTTTTATATTTTCTTTTATTTTGTTATTGCATTTTCCTTTGTTTTGCTTTATTATTTAAAGGTTAGGAGTAGTAATGACATTTTTGTAATTAGTGACTTAGACTCCTCCCTTTAAATACCCCATGTAGTCTTCATTTGAGGACACTACTCTATTTTGAAATATAAGAAATCTCTTGATTCTCCCTCTAAAGTTAGAGTTTGTTTATTTTCTTGGTCATTGACGTGTAGTTTACGTCAAATTGGTATCAGAGCGAGGTGTCGCTCCCCGATTGGTGTATTGGTGTGTAGTTATAAAAAATCGTACACTGCTTCGATGGCCCCAAGAAGATCCAAGCAACAACAAGATGAAATTAATCAAGAATTAAGAGGAGACATTCAAGATATCAACAAAAGGTTCGACTCTCTCTTCCAACTCCTCTCTACGAGGCAACCACCCCCCGCCACCACCCAAACCCTAGTTCCCACCCATCCAACAGCTTACCCACCCCAGCCCTGGGCAACAGACTATCCCGCTGCTGCTCTGGGCCCCACCGACCCCTCCCAGCCCTCCGATGGAGCAGTCCACCTCCCCCATCACTCCCCGATCCCCACCGTGACCCTCCCCAATGCAACCTCTGCTGCCCAGTCCTTCGCACCCTACAAAAACATGTCCGACAACCACAAAATTTCCCCCACGGCCTACCCACTACTAAATTCTCTCGAATCTGGCCACCTCCACCATCCCATCGCTGCCCCTGACACTGCCGAACCCTCCCAGCCCTCTACCCTAGCAAATCCCAACCTCCCGAGCCCCTCCAACCCCAGACCCCCCCTCCCAGTTGCGACTTCTGCCCTTCCCATCCACGCCCCTCGCGACCATCCACACCACTCTACTGCTGCCCCAAAAAATGCTTCTACACCCCAATCCCCGGCCAACCTTGAACAACCCCCTCCCCGCCCTGTTTTCGACCCTGGTTGACCCGATCCCAATCCCGAAACCCTACCCCATTTAACCCGAGCCCCATCCGACCCTTCCCCCTCTCGCATGAGTTCCAACCGCCCTTACACCCCACCCCTGGCTGCTACCACCTTTCCCCAACCTTTTGGCAGCCCTGAAAACATTCCCCACCCCGATTTAAACGCTCCCCTTGGCTCAAATCTGAACCAAGAACGGTTCCTGCTCAAACTGTTTAAATTTTTTGCCTCCACATCATTCCCACCCTCAAACTTATTTTTTTCACCAACCGGACACCCAGAGTCATTTCCCCACCACTCCGTAGCTCCAATTCATCATACACATGCCTATCCCACTCTCCCCAAGTTTCCCACCTATTCCGGAGCCATTACCCATCATATGGCGACCCACGGCCTTCCACCCACTCTCGATTCGCTACCCTTACCCCTATTTATACACCCATGCCCACCTCCCCCACCGTTGCACCATACCCCTTCCCACCACGACCTGTCCCTGTCCTACACGGATTCGTCTTCATCTACCGACACTGACGATACCCACCGCAGCGTCCTCGAGAGGATCCCTCCCCCTCCACCTGACCCCCTCGCTTCGTTCCACTTCGGGACCGCCAGTGTTTTTATTGTGGAGAATACGGCCACTTGATTGGCACGTGCCACCATTGCGGCCCCCAAGCACCTCCCATGGTTCCACCACCACCTGTTTAGATGCCATCGATCCCTGCCTGTTTTGCTGCACCTGCACCAGGTGATGTGATGGGCCTCGAGGCTCGACAGGGTGGCGACCACCTGTCGACGACACTATAGTTACTTTCTCGGAGTCTTCAGGGAGATATACGGGTCGACGTTCCCATGTTTGATGGACGATTCTCCCCAGATGCTATGGTGGACTGGTTAGCGTCAATGGCGATAGTTTTTGATTACAAGTGGGTTCAAGGCCGCTCGTGCGTTCTCTTGGCGACCACTAAATTTCAGAGATTCGCTCGGGTTTGGTGGAATGATCTGTGCTATCGCCGAGCAGCAGCGAGACTACCTCCCATTCAGACTGGGCCCGAGCTGAAGGCCACTCTTTAGGCGACATTCATACCGCCGATCTATGAGCGTGTTCTTTTTGCTTGTAGTCCCTCCGACAGGGTTCCTCTACAGTAGTGGATTACACAGAGCAGTTCCAGCTCCTCTGTATCTGAGCTCACCTCCTGAAACTGAGGACCAGAGGATTAGCCGCTATATCCTGGGACTTCATCCCCACATTCAGCACGACCTCGGGTTGAGGGAGATACCGATCTTTCTGAAGGCGGTCGAGTACGCGACTAAGGTTGAGGCCTACCACACGTCTTCAGCAGCTCTCCCGACCTCTCGAGCCCCACTCACACCGGTCCCCGCTCCTGCTCTTTCAGTATTGGCTTCAGTCTCCACTACCTCCGTTGCGGCACTGCGTCCACCGGGTCCTCCTACATTCAAATGCTACAGCTGTGACATTATCGGCCACCGAGCTTCTGACTGCTCTCTTCCGAGGCGCCGTGCCCTATTGGCCATGGAGGTGGATTTGGATGCATTCGAAGAGTTTCAGTAGCATGCTCTGATTACTGTTCTGGAGGGCGATTCCATGGGTCTCCCACTGAGAGCTCGCCTAGGCACCTATTTTTTACATTTTCTCACGAGTCCCCATTTTTAGCGATCGAGGACGAGCTTGGCCTTAAGAGGGTGAGGGTGATGGAAATGGGCCCTAATCTAGGGTTATTTTTGTCATTTTCTTTTCTTTTCTTTTATTATTGCATTTTCCTTTGTTATGCTTTATTATTTAAAGGTTAGGAGTAGCAATGACATTTTTGTAATTAGTGCCTTAGCTTGGAGCGTAAGCTACTCCTCCCTTTAAATAAACCATGAAGTCTTCATTTGAGGACGCTCCTCTACTTTGAAATATAAGAAATCTCTTGATTCTCTCTCTAAAGCTATGGTTTGTTTATTTTCTTGGCCATTGACGTGTAGTTTACCTCATATTCCGTCAGAAAGAAGCCTTCTTTGGGCATCTCGCCAAAGAAATATCCTCCGATGCCAGACTAGCAGCAGTAGGATGGCAGCCCTCACTTTGTGAGCTTAGGGTTGGCACTGGAAGGATCTAAGAGGCCCTCATAGCCTAGCTGGACATCCATTTTGGGATGCTTAGAAGGTATTTGGATTGAGGCTGGAACATGGGGTCTTTGGCCATTTCTGGTCTCTCTAGGCAACACAAAGAGGGACACTTGTAACTTGGGGCACACACTAGAAAACATTCTCCGTAATGTTATTGTCCAGTAACTCTTATGAACTTGAGCTGTTCCCTGCCAAACCTGATTCATCTTTCACTTGAGCTCTCTCATCACCCCAACAATCAACAAGCCATTCCATAGGCCTAACCATGGTGTCCTATACGTGCCTCTCTCTTTCTCTAGAGTGCCTATTTTCTCACTCTCTTCTACTTATACTCTCTGGTTCCTTGCATTATTCTTCTGTCGATCATGTTTGTGGGTTATGCCTCCCTCTCCCTAACTAGAATCTCAGGTTACCCATTGAAATACCTCTACCAGCACACTACCTGATGAGGGGAATTCTAATGCCTATCAGGGCGAACGCTGTACATGTCAGACGAGGGATCCTGTTTGGGTTTGTTGTGATTGACAGACTCCAGAACCGGTCGGCTTCATCCTCTCGGGCCAAATGGACGGACAAAGGGACCATCAGTATAAATCATTGTTTAACCTAGTTTACCGTGTGGCCTAAGAGTGCAGGGTTAGCTTTACAAGCCAGTGGCCCACTACGCACGCAGCACATGATCACCCGTCCGTCAACAGCCACTCCCTCAATTGCCGGGGAAGTGGGGGGCAATTGTCCAGCCTCAACGGCCGCCACGTGGACGACCACGTTCACCATTATCAGTTTAGTGTTTAGTGAGATGGGACAGTTTTCTTGTACGACTAATACATAAAACCACCTGGGGAACTATATTGGATATAAGAGCTTTTTGGTTAGCAACCTTTGTAACAATCTCTTTCTCATTCACTAATAATAAAGAGACTCCCCCTCCCCTTTCCTCTTGGATGTAGGCCGAAGCACATACATCTTGATGTCTTTACTCGCATGCTCTTTTTGCTAGACAAAACAAATTTAAGCTGTTAATTTTCACTCCAAACTAAGCAGTCATATAATATACCTTTCAAGAAAGGTATAATTTTATTCACAAAAGTAACATTCTTTTAGACTAGTAAATGCAGTACATGACTTAAATTATCTTGATAATTTTAGAATATCGTCAGATGCATGCACTTGCTTTTTGTTGCTGTATAACTGTGGTTTGTTTGTTGATGTGATTTCAATGATAGATGATTTCATATTACAAGTATGTCTTATTTTGTGTTTTGACTTTAGTGGTTGAACATCCCCTGTCATTTGAATAAGTGGATGCTATCTGTTGGAGGTTTGGAGATAGTGTTTGCACCCAAAAATACTGCATAGAAGAAGGAAACTGCACGGTCACACACATACAATGCAAACATCAATCCGGATGAATATGCATAGTTATTTATGCCACAATATGAAGATTATTAAGCAAATATGCATTTTTGAGTCATTTTTTATTTTTATTTTTCATTCTGATGTTTTCTGATATTTATTATATGCTATGGCAGAAAAATAAAAGTGGGCAGGCAGCCAAACATGGGTTTGAATGCAAATGAAGGGTCATTGCCTACACATGGAGGAGTCAATGGATCTCAAAGAGAATCCAAATTGGAATTGTTTGGTTTTGATTCTCTTGTTAATATTCTAGGTCTTAAGAGGTAAGAATTACCTAATTCCTTTCTATTTTATATATTTCCTTTTTCTCTAGCTGTCAAGTTTTAAAATGTCCTTCTAAAAAAAAGTTCTGAGCAATACTTGCATAGAATGAAAGATGCAGTTGTCCTTGCTGTTCAATATTTCTTATTCCTTGTAATTAAACTACATCAGAGGGGGGGAAATGAGAAGATGTTTTTTTTTTTTGGGTGGGGACGACTCCATAAAGGTTTAGTATGATAACTTCTGCAAAATGATCTTCATTGGTTGTTTGAATCATGCAAGTGTCCTTATGAGGCTTGCCATTTCAGTATGACAGGGGAACAGATTCCAGCTCCTTCTAGTCCTAGAGATGGTGAGGACGCTTCTATCACTCTTGAGCATCCAAAGGTACTTAAATTTCTTTTCAAGCACGTTCTACATCTTCGGTGAACCTTCCTATTCTTTCTTGGTTATAATAATATCTATTCACATGTTGCTTGTAATGCTACTACTGTTATCATACTCACTATTCATTGTGTTTTTTCTTTCTCTATTTTCTTACTATTACTATTGCAATGAGAAAAGAAGAAGATGAATAAAAGGAAGGAATACAATATTAAGAAACCCTAACTCTTTCGCCAATGCAATATTCACTTTCGCCAATGCAATGTACAGCTGGTGTAAACATTACGTTTGACCCCTTGCAGCAAGTTCTGATTTGGCAAACGCCAATGTTACTTTTGCTATGGCATTGGTCTTGAGAAATAGTGGTGACACTAGGATAACCCTCCCTCCCTGCTATATCATGAAGAAGAGCTCATGGTGAAATGAGTGAAGATACCCCGTTTTATAGTAACACGGGTGATAATAAACCTCAGAATACAGATTCTATCTTAAAATGATTCCGTCTTACCATTAAAAGTTGGGATTGTGGAAGTGTGCATTGCTTTTTGGTTAGTAAAATTTTTGCGGGAAAGGGATATCTCCTTCTAATATGCCTTCTAGTTGATTTTGTTTTTATATATTAGAAAACAACGTGCCTCCATGGTTTTGCTGAAAATTACATATGTTCTGCTTTTCTGTTACTCTTGTAATATTGTTTCTTTTTACCTTTTTTTTTCATGCCTGGTTCCATTTGTATATTGAGATGCTAATCATAGGCCATGTACAGTATGCAATCTATTCTCTTGAGAACGTGGCCAGTGCACTGTACGGAGACTTATATGTTAGTTTATGCCATTAATCATGCAGACTACTGATGCTAAAATGGGGACAATGATGGGAGTCTTTGTGCCGTGCGTGCAAAACATTTTGGGAATTATCTACTATATCCGTTTCTCTTGGTAAATTACATAGTACCTTATATTTATCATGGCTGTTTGTCCAATTGTCTTCTTTTGTTAAATGTATGTATATAGCAAACAAATTGAGCACATTGTATAAATCTTGGATCTTTCTTGAAGTTGAGACATTCTACGGCTATTGCAAGATTTCTAAGTGAAGACATTGCCAAATTAAATGGCCTTTTTGAATTACTCTCATATTGGTAATGCTCTATTAGAGATAGCTCATATTTTAATATTCATTAAACTTTACCCCATTCTAATGAAATATTTAAGGGTTTTCTGGATTACTTTTTTCGCTAATGCTAGATTTGAGATAACCCTGTCATGTTAGTCTAATGATTATGAAAACAAGAGGATATCTCAAACATTGCATCAGAAATTGGGTTCGAGGAAAAAAACTCCAAAATTAAGATTTTGTTTTGGTTAAGAACACCTTAGTTTGGTAAGTTTGTAATTGTTCTTTCCCCCTTCGTTTCCCCCAAATGACCGAAATATGCTTTAAACTTAAGCATGCATCTCATACCTGCTTTCTTGATTTCTTTCTTTGCACATTTATATTTATATTTCTCTTACCACTTTCTTCATTTGTAGTCTTTTGCCATATTTAATGGCATGGAAACATGTCAACTTGTTGCTATTCTTAGTTGCCTGGAAATCGGTTTAGAGTAGCATGGAAATGTGAGTTGATGATTACATATATTTTGAGAAAATGAAATTTATGAGGATATAGTGGGCAGCCTGGTCGTTGTATGTTTTGTTGTCAAGTATATTGTTAGATTTTAGGGTTTCATGTTACATATATTTTTGTGGTCTTGAGCCATTTTATTTATTTATTTTTTTGCATTTCCTCTATGTTATCCTTGCCTTTTACTGGTGAAAACATGTAGATCACTACTTGCATATATTTTTGTAGTCGTGACTATTGAGCCAATTAAATTTTTTTATTGTATTTCTCTGATCCTATATTTTATCCTCGCCTTTGTACTTAATGAAAAATACAGACCATTTTTTTGGGTGGTGTTTCCCTCTTTCTTGACAATAATTTAAGCAAGCAGACTGCTTCTCTGTGTTTGTGAAAAATGCAGGATTGTTGGCATGGCTGGCATAGGTGAGTCACTGTTGCTAGTTGCCTTCTGTGGCTTGTGTACTTTCCTAACTTCAGTATCATTGAGCGCTATAGCAACTAATGGTGCAATGAAGGTACAACCATTAAATTATTGTATCTCTTTTTTATTTTTATCTTTTATTTTTTTAAAATAATTTGAAAGGAGGAGGGTGAACACGTGTGATCTCTTCCCATTCAAACATCCATTCTTGTTGGTTACCTTCTTGGTGTATCTCATGTATAGAAAATCATGAGATTGTTGATAATTTTTTACTTCGTTGTACTTTTATGAGATTTCTATGAGATTCGCGGTGTATATCCTCTGTTTTCTGTTTTTTCTTTTGTTCTTCCAGTGGATTCCTGGTCCACTTCTACTCTGTAATTTTTTCTGATTAATAAATTAATTTTGTTTTTCTGATAAAAAACGAGACTAACTTATCGAGATGAAAATTAGCATTATATCAGCTCTTACTTGGTATATATCTATTTAATTGACATTGAAGCTGGTACTAATTAACTTTCTTGATCTACTTACCGTACTTCCAGGGTGGAGGACCTTACTATCTCATTGGTCGTGCCTTGGGTCCAGAGGTTGGAGTCAGCATTGGACTATGTTTTTTTCTTGGGAATGCTGTTGCTGGAGCCCTGTGAGTGTGTATTGTGATTTTATTTGTACTGATGGCTATTCATATGTTTGAGGTACATGAGGAGATGGGGAGTTCCGAACCCTAAATGTTCCCTACTCTTTATATAGTTAACTTGAGATCTAAATACGTGCTGCACTAACGTTATTATTCTTGTTTTCATTTGCTTGTGATGTTAGTTATGTGTTGGGAGCTGTAGAGACATTTTTAAATGCTGTGCCAAGCGCTGGGATTTTTAGAGGTAATGCATGAGACTTTTCTGCATTTTATATTCACATTGTATTATGAGTTTGACAGATTTTATGTGACATTTTTAATAGCAAAATTCGACAGATTTTATGTGACATTTTAAAATAATTTTTTTCGATCTTCTCCGTTACTGGAACTGGACAAACTGGCATGGTTAAGTCGTCAGTGTAAATTTATTTCCTCAACAATTCTAATTAAATACGAGATTCATAACAAAACTTCCACCTGCTGATTGATGTCACGAACGTAGTGCACTAATAGTGTTTTCCGTTTAGTCTGTTTTTTTTATTTTGTTCAAAAAGCCTTGACCACTCCAGTGGCTGTGCGAGTCTTGTGGTTAGTCTGGTTATGTCAAGTCTTTTGAAAAAAAATAAGAAACAGATCATACTAGTAGAATGTATATAAAGATTTACAAGGGATTGGGGCACATGATGGTAATCAATTTACGGCCAAGTAATAAGTAACCAAAAACCGAAAATATAAAACTCTAATATATGCCATCAAAGCATGACAGGTTTCCAATTTAAGAAAGTAAAGGAGTAAGAATTGCTAGCTCTTCTCCATACACACTTTGTTTCTTCCATGTTATCTTTAAAATTCTTTCCAACTTGACCACCCAAACAGACCGAACTATATTTCTCCAAGGAAGATTCAAATTGTTTTCAGACCCAATTCCCTGAATTTTCAGAAATGTCACCTTCAATTTTGTTATGTATTGTCTTTTCCGGTAAATTATGTGAGCCCCCTCATCTCTCTCTCTCTCTCTATATATATATATATGTATATATATATGTATATATATATATGTATATATGTTGTTGGTTGTTATTGGTAGTTGGGTTTACTAATTGAATCAAAATATTCAAACATGCGAATTGTAATCCGTACCACTAATTTTTTTATTGGCTTTCTATGAATGCAGAGACTATAACTAGGGTCAATGGCACGACAGTTGCACAACCTATTTCGAGTCCAAGTTTACATGATCTGCAGATTTATGGGATTGTTGTGACCGTCATTTTATGTTTTATTGTTTTTGGTGGTGTGAAAATGATCAATCGAGTTGCACCTGCCTTTCTTATACCTGTTTTATTCTCGTTGTTCTCTATATTTATTGGGATACTTCTAGCGAGGAGGGATCGTCCAGAAGGTGAGTGTAATATTTTCAATATTCTATACTCTTTTCCTTTATTTTTGAAGATACATATGGACTATACATAACATTTGTTCGATGCCATAAGTTTAATGGTATCAAGGTTACAAGGTCGGCTATGAAACGCCTTGTGATTTAGGGAGCCCTAGGCGGATTTGCTCAGGTCCTTACAGATACACATATATAATGATAAATACGCAATGAATTTTTTAGATGTGAACAATAATCATATAGGAAAATTATGGCTCTTATTTAAAGGTTTAATGCAAAATCAGGTTGGGTCTCTATGTACACAACAAAATATAATTAATATTTTTGTTAGTTTGGGCCCTAGGTGACTGCCTAGGCTGCCTATGCCAGGGTCAGCTCTGCAAGGTTGTGAAAACGTGTATCGAAGCTGTATCATTATCAAAACATATGTATTAAGTGTCTCGACATATCGTAAGATACACTTAGATTTATATTAAACATATGAATGTATCTATAGAGAGCGGTTCTCATGCATACCCCAGTTTGCATACCGCTGGCGCGGACCATTTTTGATAAAATAGTAAAAAAAATATTTTTGAACTATTTTTTTTTATGTTTTTTACATATTTCAGTAGGACCATAAAAAAAAATTCAGCTCAAAATGAATTTTTTTGCTATTTTAAAAAAATCAATCAAACTTTGTCATTTTTAACAACTTAAAAACAAACAAAGTTTGACCGATTTTTTTAAAATCGCAAAACAATTCATTTTGAGCTGATTTTTTTTCATGGTTCTACTGAAATGTTTAAAAACCATAAAAAAAAATCAGCCCAAAATTATATTTTTTACTATTTTAAAAAAATGGTCCTCACAGAGGCTATGCATGAGATCCTTTCTGTATATCTATCCTATACAGACACAAATATATGTGCATTGGTCGAAAAATAAAATAAAGGATGATTTCGTACAAATTTCATGGTATATATTAAATATTGATGTCTTGGCATCAACCGTTCGAAATGTCATCAATTTTTCATCATCAAAATCATCCCCCCCACCCCCCACCCCACCCCCACAAAAGGAAGTTAGATATATCTAAAATAATTATAAGCAACATTGTAATCTACATACCTTTTTCTAGAAGTGAGATATATCAAAGGTTTCTTGTTCGCGGAGGAATTGGAGGCTTTTTAGTACCCCGAATTGAGGCATAATGTGTTGTTTAGAAATACATCGTACCATTATCCAGTTGTGCTAGACACAAATACACTATGGTGGGAGCCAGTGCCTTCTTTAGATTTGAGTATATGTGGCTTAAGCATAAGGGCTTGAAGGAAAAAAAAATTAAATGTTGTTGGGAAGCGGAAAAGAGGGCAAGGATGGGAAGGTTTTAAGTTTGTGAAAACGTTGGGAGCGATAAGATCAATATGAAAAAGGGAATAAGGGGGTATTTGGAGATTCTAGGAATAAGGGGGTATTTGGAGATTCTAGGTTAGGAAAAAAGGAAATAATGGAGAGAACTAAGGATATTGGCAAGGAAGAGGAACTAGACAGGATGAGAGGAGAACTAGGAAAAGAAAGGAACGACTTGGAGAATAAATTGGAGGTGGTATTATTAATGGAAAGAATTCGTTCTTTCTTGGAGCAGATCAATGATATTAAAGTTCCTAGTTTCTTATCTTTATGAGATAAGGTGCCCTTTTGCTAGTTTGGCCTGAGTTCTTAAACAAAACATCTCACAGCCATTCATTAAACAAAATATCTCACAGCCATTCATTAAATTTTTGTAATCCATCTTTTCTTCTCATTGTACGAAACAAAAAATAAAATGAAAAATCTTCCACAGTTACTATACAATTTAGTTGTCTGATCTGAATGACCTTAGAAGTGAACAATTATATCTTGTTAGACGGTAATTATCAGATTAGATCCACCCCTGTCTACAGTCCTGCACTGCCCTGGTGTTCACCACATATTATGGGTGCCTTTCAGGCACTTACTTTTATTAATTATTAGCCATAATTTGGTTGAGATAGATTAATCACTTTGTTCTATTGCAATACTCGACACAGATGGAATTACGGGCTTGAGTTTGGAATCTTTTAGAGAAAACTGGAGTTCTGATTATCAAACAACTAATAATGCTGGAATACCTGATCCAGATGGAAAATCAAACTGGAATTTCAAGTAAGTCATGGAAAACATATCTTGGGATGCATCTTTCTTTCTCTTTGTGCTCTACTGCTATTTCGTTCTCCTACTCCTTACCCTTTTTATTTATGAGAAATGATCTCTTACCCTTCTCTCCTATATACTCCTGCCCAACACCAATGTCCTGGGTTTCCCTACATTTTTTTAACTTAATGATTAAAGGACCATGTGATACACTTTGTTAGCTGCTTCTGTGAGTTTGTTGAATAAAATGCATTTGTTTTTTTATTAGTTTTAGGGTTAGCTTATTTTTTTTTTTATAATTTATTTATTAATTTTTCTTATATCCTTGTTAGAGCTACTATATAAGGTTGTTTTTTCCATTGAATTCCTGTCATTTCTTAACAAACGATGCATTTCTCTACCTTGATCAATTTCACCTCCATGGATGCTTCTATGTCTATAACCTATCTGCATCTGGGTTTGAGGCTGTTCAATGGCCTGACATGGCTGATAATTTATTTCTCTATTAAGTTTATAGATTTTGAGTTGGCAAGAACTTGATAGACAATTCCTATTCATCGTTGCTTCATTTTAGCCATTTGTGCAACTGTAAATTTGATTCTGTTGATCTGTCACAAATGTCTTAAGGGCTAAACTGTTGGTGCCTGTCAACCTAGCATTTCTTGTGATTATGCCAACCTATTTGTTTGCTAATGCCTTGGACTGGAATTTAAGTGTATCATTTTTATTCTAACTATTATAATTTTTGCCATTTTCAGCGCACTGGTAGGTCTTTTTTTCCCTGCTGTAACGGGGATTATGGCAGGTTCAAATCGCTCTTCCTCATTGAAAGACACTCAACGTTCTATTCCTATTGGAACACTAGCTGCGACTCTCACGACTACTGCTCTATATGTATTTTCTGTGTTCTTATTTGGAGCTGTTGCCACCAGAGAGAAGCTATTTACAGACAGGTATTTCTACGTATATTTAAAGAGTCATTCTTACGAACACATACTTGTCTCAATATTTCCTCTCCTAATAATAGCATGGATTTTCTTTTAATAAGCACATCTGTTATTTTTTATTTTTGATATCTTGGGGTTACCGTCTAAAACGATTTCTCTCAATTTATCTTCTATAGGAGCTACTTATACTGTTACACGAATATGTTCATTTCTAATTTTTTTCCTTTCGAGTTTTACCACACATCTATTTTAACATCCGCATTTCTGCCACTCTTTTTCTGCGCAATGGTACATTTAGGCCCCCCAATTTGCATGCACAAGGACATACTATAATGATTTAAATGTTAGCATCATTGCTTCCTATGGTGTAAGTTTTTATGTGATCATCTAGTTTAACTTAGTCAGTAAAACTTGTTGGTTTTATTTAATGAAGTATAATATACACTATTTAGAACCTAATTGTATTATAAAAACGTGCAGATTTGTTAATAAGTAGAACTGGTTTACTCTCCTCTCTTTAATTTTTGTCTACAATCAGATGCTTCTGTGAATGATGAGTTGTTGGGCCTGTAAATGATTTCTTTCTATTCTTGAAAATTTTACCTTTTGGATTTATCACTGACTTGTTCTCAGGTTCACAATGCTGGATATTGGCCCCGGTCCATGGTCCATTTTCAAGCATAAATTGCAGTGAATTACTATGTTTATTTGGGTTAATGGATCAGTGCCTCTTAAATTTTACCCGACACTGAATATAATTAAGTTATTTAAATATAAAGAATAAGTCATATCATTATACCTCTGTCAACATATCATTTAAATGACAAATATGTCTTTAATACTGTTTTTGTTTGTTACATCGTCTCTTCATCTCTTCTTTACAAAGTTATAAGCTACCACTTTCTCTAATCACCTTTAAGTACCACAGGACCACCTCTCACCTCATCTTTAACTGCAACAGAAAATCAAACCTACTCTTATCAATAACCACCACCATTTATGAAAAATTAGAAAGAATGTGGCTTACAGACCTTCTACTGTGTAGGGGTTTAGAACAAGCTTTTGATATACCTTTTATGTGCCCCATTTTAGTGTCATCCACGAAGAGAGAAGAAAAAGAAAAAAGAAAACAAAAACCCATAATAGCTCGTTGGATCCTCGTGTCTTCTTTCAGCGAAATTGAGTCCTTTCATTATATCGCCTCCTTCAATCCAATTTACTCACCGGGGCAATATCCAGTTCCTCCTTGTAATGCCTCTTCTGATTCCACTTGTGTGTGCGTGCGTGTATATCCAATCCTTTATATATAACAAAAATCGTATGCAAATCTATATAATCTGGGTGGTGGGGATGATTTTGTTGTTGATGAAGAAGATATAGAAAAGAAGAGTGCAAAGTAGATGTGTATGTATCGATCTATTACACAATCTACATATGGTGGTGAATCATGATTGGTGACCACATTGTCTACAGTGACATTTTATGCTTTTGGTGACCATATTACATTACTACAAGTGTTTTTGCTTTCAAATTATGAGAAGACCTAGACCAAAAAGGAGTTGGTGTGATGGATTTGATGGGGATGGGGGTTCTAGGTGGTGTTGAGTTTCACAGTTTATATATAATTGTAAAATTACATTAAAGAATATAAAGAGGACTATATGGTTAATGTACTTGAATAAAGTGATTTAAGTCATACGTATTTTCTTGTCAAATTTTGGATGGAATTCTTATCGGATCGGGTATGATGAGAGTTTATATGATTTTGAGTTGTAGATATTATTTAGGTTTGTAAGAACATAATATCGTTGGCTTTATTTTGGCTGGACAAAATGTAGTTCTAGGGATGTTATTGAGTCTTGAAAGATTTTTTGGCGTACCTTCCTACACCATTCACCTTACTAGACTTCATCATTAGCATAGAGGCACACATATTGAGGATTTGGTAAGTTAGGTGATTTTTGTGGTTTGATGTTTTCCCTAAGAATTTATCGGTAAAATGTTTGAAAGAATAAGTATTTTTCCTTAGTATTTCTGGATTGCGATTTGAAAAGCAAAATATGCAAAAAATAGGTTTATTTATGACATCTTGTTCGAAGGAGACATTGCACGAAGAGATGTCTCGTTCGCACGAGACCATCTGATGCGGCTGAATTATTTTGGTCTTAGACAGATAGTCTCGTGTGAAGCTTGTGAGAAATTGACTTCGAACAAGCTTCAAACGAGTCAAAAACACCAGTCTCATGCAAAGCCCGTAAGAAGTTAAACTTCACACGAACTCAAAAATCAAAATTTTATTTTGGTTATATTTTTTTTTGGGAAGTGCAAATACTTCAAAATGCAACTTAGAATTAGAGTTCCAATTTTACAAAAACCCTAGAGAGCCTTTTTGAGAGTGTTCTTAGAGATCTTTGAACTTGATTGTCAAACCCTAGATCCTTGTGAACACAAAATATAAAATCCCCACCTTCAACACCTGTTGATCATAGCATAAGGATTCGTATTGGCTGAAAGAGTATCTAGCATAAGGATTTGTATGGGCTGAAAGAGTATCCAAATCGGTGGATGCCGAGGCTTGCAAGCTGTGTAGAGTTGCTGTGGAGAAACAATGAGGCTGGTGACAGATGTTTCAAGTCAGAACGCCAGGGTGATTCGTGGGTTATCGAGTCTATATTGTAAGTCGTGTCTGGACTCGTGTAATACCTATTTTGATTGCATTATGGTTGGGGTGCAATGTTTTCCCCGCAAGGGTTTCCACTTAAATTCCAGTCTCATGTTGTTGCCTTTTGACTCCGCATTTATTATTTGCAATTCACATGAATTAAACTAAATTAATGGAATTGGGTAAAAGCTAAATTGACAACAATTCCCATTAAATTCAAGCAAACCAAAGATTGTGATAATTGGACAAATTTGAATTGGAATTTGGAATTAACAAAGTCAATTTGGTAAAATAGACAACCTAGTTTTTTCAAGGTTTTAGATTATTATATGTGATGGCTCATGCCACTTTGACCATTACATCCCAATAATCTAGAATTTTCCCCCATTTAGTTAGCATATGCTGCATATCTAGGGAATATTCCCTTTGTCCTTCCCTATATACATTGTTGCCTCCACTTGGCAAGGCATTACCTTTTGAGATGATATGAGATTGAGATTATTGATATGAATTCTATATTTCTTGTGTGTAATAATTTCACTGCGTACATCAAAATATAAACGGACCGGTTAAATTATCGGGTACAATTTCATTAGGGGCGATCCATAAACCCGAAGAATTATATGGGGTTCACTGTAGTCTGTAATATATCCTTTTCCACTGATGCAAATGTTTAGTTCATTAGCCTTGATGTTGTTTCTTTCTTAGATTGGCAGCAGAATTTGATGGTTTAATCCAGTCATCAGTATTTTTAAAAAAATGATAGATGTTATCCTTTTAGGAACAGATATGCATTCACCGGTGGTGTTGTAATGTGAAAGTTTACGAATATAATGGATTATAGACACGACAAGAACAAGGCCAAACCAGTAGGCACTTGTTAATGGAACGCATTGAATAACTGAATTAATCTAAACTTAGCTTCCCAATTCAGGCCACAACATATTTAGATTTTTGATGATGCAACAATAAAAGTTAGATTCATTCAGTTTTGGAATCCATTACACATTTTTGTATTCATAATATTCATGTTTATCGTGATTTTTTCCTTTTCTATACATTGGTGGAAATTTTGTTTTAATGTGGATATAACAAGTTAAATAAATATTATTTTTTTAAAAGCAATTATATAAAGGACACAGATTTATAGTGGTTCGGCCAACGGATTGACCTATGTCCACTGGGGTGAGTGGTGTTGTTGCACTGTGGGGGGGGGGGGGGGGGGGGGGGCTTTACAGTCTTAGCGTGGGCTCACAATAGAGATTGAGTACTTTGTGAGTCCTTATGATCTAGAGAGTGGATAGAGATCTTAGTTTCTTGTGTCTCATTCTGGTTCAAGGCTCCTCTTTCTATAATAAAGGAGTTCTAGTTGTACAATAATGAGGATTTCTAGGTGTAGTGTAACTGGGTTCTCGTTTATCTGGAGAGTTTAATTATAACTTGGGGGGAGGGGGGAGGGGGGAGGGGGGAGGGGGGGAGGAGCGCATTATTAGTTTTGGAACCTAGTCCTTGATAAGAAAAAAGGCTTGATAGGTGGAAAAAGAGTTGTTTATCTAAAGGGGTAGACTAACTCTCATTTGGGTGGGCATTCAGCAGCTTATTTCCTCTGTTTAAAATTCCCAACATGTGGCTAAATTGAAAATAGATTGAGGGATTTCTTTTGGGAGGGAGGGGTCCGAAAAAGGTTAAAGAAATTATTGGGAAGTTGTATAGAATATTCAATTTAATATTAAGGATTGGGAAATTGAGCAATTTGCATCTTTGCTCAATATGCTAGGCGATGTGAAGTTGAATTCGGGGTTGAGGGATGCTAGGTTGCGGAAGTTGTAGGTGGGAGGCCTTTTGCTGCAAATCATTCTATAATTTTTTTCAATCGAATCCTTCTCTTGATTTTTCACCACCGCAGTTCATATGAATTTCCGGTATCCTTTAACGAGCAAGTTTTTCCTGATTAGTGGCTCATGGGACGATGATATCTGTTACTTGATGCAAACAAGAGGCTGGATTGTTTGCGCTCCCAAAATTGACATGCAATATGTACCAATAGAAATTAAGACTTGGGTCATATATTGTGGTTCACTGTAGCTTAGACACTTCAATATGGAGGGAGTTTGGTAGTAGAAGAGTTCTGCCAAAATGAGCAAAGGACTTTTTCCACATGAAAATGGCGATGCGTGGAAACCAAGAGAGGATGAGACACGTATCGCATTGCCATTTTTTTGGCATTTATGGATTGAGAGGAACTCAAGAATTTTTGAAGATAAAAAGACGGAGAAGGAAGGCATATAAGAGAAGGTTCAATTTTCATCAGCTTCGTTGGTTCGACATCACCAAGTTTCAATAGATTCTTTTCATCTTCGTGTCCCTGAGTTCGATTTTCATGTGTTTTTTTTTATTGTATCTTTTTTGCGTTCTCTTGTTTGATTAGACTAGTATTTGTGCGGGAGGACAACTTGTCGTTGTTGCCTTTTACTATATTTATTTATTTTATTAATGAATGCCTTATGTATTAAAAAATTAAAATCGAACTGTGTTGGACCTCTCCTCGTTTGCATAGAACTATATCTCTTCCCTCATTCAAAATAGTTCATTTGCGTTGAATTATAGTTCTTCAAAGTACCCCACATGAATTGCTTTCATTGTGCCCTTGTGAAAGTACATGTCTCCATGTTAGTTGAGCTAGGGAGTTCGAGTTGGTCTTGGGCATTGTTGGTTGTGGATGACACGCACCATTTTCAATTGAACATGGACTCTTCGATGATTCTTGGCTACAAAAGGCCATATTTCTCCTCAGCACAACTTATATCCTCTTTGCACGAATCATGAATTAAATTTAAATGAACCACAAAAAACTCTAATTCTATTTTCAAATAGGCTAATGAACAAGAAGAGTATTTGTCCAATTATTCAAAAGTAACAGCAAGGATTACAATGGTTGGCCAACCTATGGTTATATAAATATTCGACTTATAGCAATGATAGTTTCGTGAACCTATAAATATTTGGCGATATTTCTTATATAGATGATTATTCTTCTCTCATTTTTTAAGAAGTTTGCATTTGGTTGATTAATATGTAAAAACATGTAGGTTTGATTTGGAATTCAAGAGTTTGAAAGATGAAAGGAATAATTTCTGTCCCACGCTTGTCAGAGTCAACTTAATGAATATGGATGTGTGGATTAACCTTATTTTGTGGAATAACTGAACTGCTTATGTAGGTTACTTACAGCTACGATTGCTTGGCCTTTACCGTCACTTATATATGTTGGAATTATCCTTTCTACCTTGGGCGCGGCTCTTCAAAGCTTGACCGGTGCCCCTCGTCTGCTTGCAGCGATAGCTAATGATGACATCCTGCCCGTTCTCAACTACTTTAAGGTTGCAGATGGGGCTGAGCCTCACATTGCTACCCTCTTTACTGCCTTCCTCTGTATAGGCTGTGTTGTAATTGGGAACGTGGATCTGATCTCACCGACCATTACTATGTTTTACCTTCTGTGTTACGCGGGTGTGAACATATCATGCTTCCTTCTGGATCTGTTAGATGCTCCGAGTTGGCGTCCTCGGTGGAAATTTCACCATTGGAGTCTCTCTCTTCTTGGAGCCTCACTTTGTATAGGTATGTTGATATAAATTAGATATTGATACCTGAATTATTAGATTTATACTCTTTTTTACTCATAATATATATATATAATATTTATTGCCAGATTTTGGAACATGAAGTAGTGGATCATGTATAATATCTATAGCAATCGTCTGAATCCTCAAAATTTGGAGATAATGATTGAAACGTTGAGAATCCTTGTCAGGAAGAAATGATCGCATTAATGTGAAAACATGAAATGCTTTGTGAAACATTCCAAAACATTATAATATAATATGGTGATTAAGTAAGAAAACAAGATTGGAAAATAGAAATATTGTTACCCTTGTTCATTGTACAAAAAACAGGCGTTGATAGTATATGATTGAAAATAAATTCTCTTCGAACATTACCCTAACTAATTAATCTGATCAACTTTTGCTGATTGAAGAACGTTAGTTGTTGGATTATATGTGACTTCTCACAATGATGGAACTCTCGCCTAACCCATCAGCTTCTGCAAAAGTTGGTCAGATTAATTAGTTAGTGTAGCATTGCTCATATGGATAGCGGTTGGATGGTGTCTATTGGAAATAATTACACAAATTATCAATAGTGAAGTTAGTACAAAGTGAAAATATAAATATTTGAATTCACTTAAACTAAAAAGTAACTTTTGGCTAGGGGTGTGCATTGTTTTGAAACCGACCTATTTGAAGAGAACCGAATCCAATCCAATTGATTTCAATTTTAGAATCCACTCCAATTTGACTGAAGTCAGAATCAAATCCGATCCAATCCTCTACTTTATGCCGTATTAAGTTATAATTGGATTGACTTTGGATCTAATCCAATCCATAATATTAAAAACAATCCATCAAATTTAACACAATAAAATTCAACATTGTCCATTTAACCCTAATATAAATTATAAGGTGTATAAGACTGCAAACTATTAAAATATTCTAATTAATAAAATTATGACACATGTTACATTTTTAAGATATTTTATATATTGTCGGTTTGGATTGGTTTCATCAGTTCTTACATATGTGAAACTGGTTAAAATAAAGTCGCTTTTTTAAAAAAGCAAATCCAGTCTGATCCAATTCATGTCGTTTTTTAATTGGATACGTTTGGTTTGGATTGGTCGGTTTCATCGGTTTGGTTTGGAGCACACCCGTACTTTTGGCATATTTAAATATGACGTAATGTATAATTTAAAATAAATATTATTGGACATCATGACCATGTATATGCAATATGATGTTCAAATGTGGGCCAACTATATATTAATACATTATAACTAACTAATCATTTGATTTGACCTTTCTGATTAGATAATGTCAGTTGCTGGATTAGGTTTGTTCACCCAATGATGGGACTCTCACCTAATCCAACAACTGACATTATTTGGTCAACAAAAGTGGGTCAGATTAGATGATTAATCTAGAATTTCTCATCTGAATAATGCTTGGGCAGGTCCTTATGAAATATGTAAGAGTAAGCTAGTAAGCAATGACAAAAAATGAGAGATTTAACTTGCATAAACAAAATGTGGTATCCTTAGTGATAATGATACTAAATATGATATAAAAAAAATATAAGAAATAGGTGGGGAGTATTATATGATTGAAAATAAATTGGCCAGATATTGTAATCATATACAAATGCAATATGATGTTAAAAAACAAGCCTATTATATATGAATACGGTGATACTACATTGACGAATTAATCTGACCCAACTTTTGCCGAAAAAATAATGTGAGATGTTAGATTAGCTGGGCTCCACCCAGTGATGGGACTCTCACCTAATCCAACGACTAACATTAGTTGATCAATAAAAGTTAGTCAAACTAGTTGGTTAGTTGTAGCATTACTCATATTAATAATGGTAGGATGAGGTCCTTTCTAAATAATGAAAGGGATTTAGACACTGTTCTAAAAAACCCGCCTAGATTTAAGGCTTGGGAGAAATGCCCCGCCTTAAGTTTTTTACCCCTTATTCTTGGTAAAACCCTTAAGGTGCACTTTTTTCTAAAAACAACAATTCTTTAGTGAAACGTTATTGCCTTTTAAAGAATTTTTTTACTGACCGGACCATTATCTCATCCAAAATAATCAAATAGTATTTTAATTTGCATATATTCGGACATATTTTTATGATATGTACAATTTTAGTATTTTAATAGCCTTGTTATGATTAAAAAATATTAAAATATATTAAGAAGGCCTAAACGCCTTTTTTACGCCTAAGGCCTGCCTAGGCTTCTAAGGCTCACGCCCTGCGTTTTTTAGAACCTTGGATTTAGATAATGAATCTAGTACATAATGGCAAAAAATGAGTTCCCTTAAATAAATAAAAACAATTGTTGCTATCGTTGGTGATAATGATAATAATACAATGCTCCATTTTATATTTCTTTATTTTTTTTAATCTTCCACACGTGAATCCCCTTGATTTTTTTGTGCTAATGTAAGTGTCATCATCACATGACTTTGCATGAACTGAAAGGAGCAGGATTTTCCGTAACTGCTTTTGCCAGAGGATGAGTGAAACCCAGGACTTTGCGTGACTCACCGAGTTTTTACTAGAAGGGTTGAAATATCATCAATTCGTGAAGTCGAGTCGTATCATTGAGTCCTATTTTTCTTATTCTTTTATTTTTTTAACATTTTGATGCACGCATGGCGTGGTATTACTCAGATTTTTGGGAAGTCATTTTAGGTAGTATATTTATATCAATCAGGTATTTATCTTTTTTTTTTTCCAATTCCTTTTTGTGTCTGTTTCCTTTATCTAGTTGGTTTCTAGCCTGTAAATCAAGGTGAGCTATATTTATTATTCATTGGGATGATAATAAAAGTTCATGGATCTTGATATTGCCTGTGTTTGGTATTAATTTCTTTTTCGTATACGTCAAAGTGGTATTAGAACAGTTTTGTTCTTGTTGGTCTTGTGGTGTTGCGACCCAATTAGAAGATTGATGGCAAAGACACGTAATCAGACGGAATTGGAGAAGTTGATGGAAGTGTTGCTCAATGAAACCGTGGTCTGTTAAGGAGTGACATCCCAAACCTTTCCATTTAACACAGCCATTGCCAGCCTCCGCAGCTGGTCTTGCTGTACATCGGTCACGGTCACTCCTGTTTCCAATTGTGGTTCTTCATACTGCCATCGTATCCGATTTAATGTTGCGATAATTGACAAAGGACGACCGCGAATAAAGTCGTAGGGAAATGACCTGTAGTTGCGCCTGATGCCCCTCCTGTGACCCATGATCGCGTGCCTCCATCCATTTCATCTTCACCTCAGGTAACCAACGATGTTGGTGATGGGTTTCTTCGTAATATGCCTCCCTATCAGGTGCCACATCCACCATCGGATCAACAGTCTGTTATGTTGGGTCCAATGCATTTGTGGAACGAGACAAGGATCGAGAGGTGAGGGAGTGGGTTCAACAAATTTCTCCTCTAGCCTCCATTGGTGGCTCCAAAGTTGCAAGGATACGCCAAGGCTTGGTGGAACAACCTTGTCAAGCGGCATGAAGGAATCCCAATACACGCATCGATGAAAATGAAACACTTGAACATGTTTGTATCTAAAAGCTGAGCTAGATCTTTCTGCACGAGTGTAATCCTTGTGGATAAAATTGTATCATCTGTCATTCTGTACACTGAACAGTTTGTAACACCCGCGGCCATGCCCAATTAGGCCGAGGGGTTATTTCACTTGATCTCACGTAGAAGAAATTTAAAATTTTTAATTAGGGCAAACTTATTAGGCTGCGGCTTTCAAGAGACCTCGGTCTCACTAATAACAATTAGCAAGGCACAAATAAAAAGGATCAATCCAATTAATAATAGTCTCTATTACATGCATAGGTAAATCTCTTGATCCCATACAATCAGTTCTTACAATATGCTCAAATCTAGCTAGGGATTGAACCCAGATTTATACAATTGATTCCTAAATAGACAATAGGTTATGTAAAGATTCTGTTCCAGCTTCCTATCTATACTTCCGCGGCCACAAGTCCTAGCCGCGACCTCTAAGCCTTCCACAGACTCTTATCCTGTATAAAGGAATGAGCTCAAATAGCCAATAATGGTTAAATCAAATGTCCTCAGCCCACCTGCAAGTGTTAGTTGAAATATATATATATATATATATATATACTAATAAAGTTATGAAAACAAGTGCAATTTAAGATAATTTAGGACAAAAATAAATGGGAAGGAGAAGAAATATTTTATTCCCAACTCCACAAAATATTCTAATATCCCAAGGCTCAATCTCTCTTGGTCCATCACACCCCAATTTCCCCTGAGGCTCAATCTCCGTTGGTTCGCCCAGCAGTTCGCAGCCTTGATTTATAGCCTTAGACTTTTCAATCTCCATGGCCTAATTCTAGGTTTCTGTTGACCTAGTCTAGGATGAGCGATCCGCGATTTGCTGTTAACTCCACAACCTTGGCGGAGTTGTACTCGAGCTCTGCCAAGATGCAAGTCCCATAACTAGTCTAGGCTCAATCTCCCTAGAATTAGTCGTTTTGACTTCAAGCACAAAACATGAGGCCATCTCCACATGATGCCTTAGCCTGGCGTAACAATGCCACAACTTCAACACCAAAACCCAACAAAATCACGCACAAGTTAGCACAATCTTATACTGCCAAAGTCCGCGCCCTCAATGAAGGCGTTAGAATTCTTGACCAGCAAGGGTACTTTAGTAAATGAAGGTTTTAAACCTGAAATAACTCATAGCCTAGTTTTTCAAAGATCTAAGTAGAAAACCCTATTAAAACTTCATAAGATCAATATCAATATCTTCAAAATCCATTCTATCTTAAGACACACAACTCCAATAAATCCATATGAGAAATTTCAATAGTAAAGATATGGTATGAATAGTGAAAGTCCATGGCCTTTAAACCCAGGAACAGTAAAAGTTCATGCCTTCTAAACCCAGAAACTTAAGTGACAATGAACAGTAGAACTCCATGGCCTCTAAACCTAGAAAACTCGGGAAAACACAAAGGGCTCATCTCATTCAAGTGAAAACATAGAAATTAGAGTTTATACAAGAAAAAAGAGGAAGATGACGGATTCTTTACCAATAAGACTTAGTCCGATGAACAGTGAACTTCCGCCGCCTTCTACAACCCTCTTTTCGTAGGTGAACAATACGTTTTCTCTTCTAAAAATCTCTCTCTCTCTCTCAAGTGTGGATTAGGATTTTTAGCAGCTTTGGAAAATGAGCCAGGGGTTGCTATTTATAGGAAATGTTAGGGAACCTAGGGTTTCCTCTTATGTCATCACTTTTCCACAAATACCCTTCCAAAAAGGCTTCTTGAATGTTTAAAACTTGGTTTGCAAGAAATAGGTATAAAACTCTGCGGCCATCTATTTGCACCTCATTTCAGCCGGCCTTTGTTTGCTTCCGTGGCCAACTAATAGGGGTGGCAATTCGTGTTTTTGGGCCGTGTTTTGGGCCGACACGACGAGGGTTTTTCGAACATGAATACGACACGGCACGACACGAATTAGTGTTTATTTTTGTTGACACGAACACGACCCAAATAGAACACGATACGAATAACACGATTTTTTAAATTTTACACTAAATTAAACATAAATAGACACGACCCGAATAAAAACACGATTAAGACGACAAGACACGATAACACGACTAACACAGCTCATAATTTTGACACGAATACGACACGACTTCGTGTTAAAAATCACGAACACGAACATGACAAGCCGTGTTAATTTCGGATCAATTTCGTGTCGTGTCGTGCCGTGTCTAAAATTGCCACTCCTACCAACTAAGATAGCCGCGGTCTAAGGCCGTGGCTCCTACCAAGGCCGAGACCTTATAAGGTTCTAGGTCATTATACAGTTTCTTTTTTGCTTTGCACAAAGGCGAAATGCCTACACGAATCGGAAGAACAATGGCAGGTTTTGGAAGAGCTCTTGGAAATGATCATCCCAATTTCTAGACTCCTGACATGTGCAGGAGCCTTGTGCATTGGGAAACTTTTTTTTCTTCTGAAATGGGGTTTGTGGTAGTTATGAAAGACGATTTAGATAATGGCAAGTTTCATCAGTCTAGGTATATCTGTTTATAATAAGTGTGGACAATTCAACTAAAGTTTATTTGTATGGCTAAGGGCAATGTTCCTAAGAGCATTAGACGATAGGCACATGGTGGGAGGCTGCTCAACGCCTAGGCAGTTTTATTAATATTTATAAATAGGATGTTACAAAAAATCAAGTAGTCAAATGAATTCAACAATTCAACTCTGCTTAAGCAGCCAGAGTAATGTATAGCATGAACAATATCTACACCAAGACAATAGCCGAATATATATCTTTGGGTTTAGGCGCGAGATGGCCGAGCACCGCGTAGGTGGGATTTTCAGAATACTGGCTAGGGCAGCTACCTCAAAAACGGACCTCTTTGAAGAAAAGATTGGCGACACTGGTAGCATCGGCTGTTTTCTTACAGCAGCAAAATGCGCCATTTTTTGAATATTGATTAACAATTACAAACACCTAATTTGCTCCTCTATGAGCTCGCGGTAATCACAAATCCTCCCAAGGGGCTTCTAGAATATGTGAAGGAATGTAAAGACCTGCCCTTAAGCAGCCTGACAAATTGGGCATTTTTTCACACATCTGCCCACATCACGCTTCAGTTGTGGCAAATAATATATTTCTTCTGCAAGAGCTAGGGTCTTATTTCTTCCCAAATGTCCATTTAGTCCACTGCCATGGAGATCATGAATTAAGTGTTCTCTCAGTGACTCGCTGGGTATACGCAATTGATTATCTCGAAATAAGTAACTTTCTTGAATATGAATATTGTCGAGAGGTAATTAAATCCAATGTCCTTGGCTCGCATTGTTAAAAGCAGTGATGCTCTCTTACTTAATGCACCTGCAACGTGTCTGCCTTCCTGCTTTGTGTTATAATGAAAATGTGAACCGTTTTATATAGGCAATCCAGCTTCCATGCAAGCGATTTACCTTACACCGACTGTTTGTAAACTTTAAAAAATGGTGATCAGTATAAAGAATGAACTCCCATTGAATTACATAGTGCCCCCAAACCTTACGTGCCCTAACGATGGCATAAAATTTCAACTCACAAGTAGACCATTTTTTCCGTGCATCACTGAGTTTTTTGCTATAAAATGCAATTGGTCTTTCTTCTTGAGAAGGCACAATACCTATTCCAATTATTGAAACATCACATAATACGTCGAATAGTTTGTCAAATTTCGATAAAACTAAAACTGGTTCTGTTGATGGCTTTTCTTTTATTAATGCAAAGCTCTGCTCAACCTCTTCACCCCAATGAAACTTCCCTTAATTCAAGCTCTCGTTTATATGGCCATGATGCTACTGAAATGTTGGACAAATCTTCGGTAAAATGTGGCCAAACCATGAAAGCTTCGAACTTCTCGGATGGATTTTGAAGTTGGCCACTGAGGGATTGCCCTAACCTTCTTTTCATGTAGTTGTATTCCACCTTTACTAACAACAAAGCCCAAGAAGACTAGGCGAGGGGCCATAAAACTGCATATTTTCGAATTGATATACAATTTGTTCTTTTGCAAAACATTTAGCATCGTCTTTAAGTGTAACATGTATTCATCTTCATCACGGCTATAAATCATGATATTGCCAAAATATCCAACAACAAATTTTCCAATAAAAGGTTTCAATACCCGGTTCATTAACTGCATGAAAGTGCTAGGTTCATTGAATAACCTGGATGACATGACTAACCATTCATATAGCCCTTTTTTTTTATCTTAAAAGCTGCTTTCCAGCCATCAGATTGTATGCAAATTTTGTTTTACCCGCTACGAAATCAGTCTTAGAAAAGATCCTTTGACCATCAAGCATATAATCCAATCTTGGTATAGGAAACGGTACTTAACTGTTATTTTGTTTATGGTTCTGCTGTCAATGCACATATGCTAACTGCGATCTTTTTTGGGTGTCAAGAGTGCGTTCTCTTATCAATCCCTTCCTCATGAGATCCTCTACTTGTTCTTGTAGATTCTGATTTTCTTTTGGGCTCATACGGTAATGAGGAAGGTTGGGGAGGCTAGCTCTTGGCACAATGTTTATTTCATGTTTTATATCTCGCATTGGAGATAGACCTGCAGGTAGTTAGTCTGGGATAATGTCAGTGAAATCTTTAAGCACATGTTGTGGTGCTTCTGAGATGATAACCGGAGCACTAGGTGAATTCCCTTAAACTACAAGTGCATAAAACTCGTTGCTCGTGTTCATTTCAGCATGCCCAAAAATCTTCATTGTTGTTTACCAGAAACACCAATTTTCCTTGTTTGCTTGATATTACTTCTTTCATGTGACACAAAATGATTTTCTGTTTGTCTCGTCCTCTCTGACTCGCCCCAACATCATATTGCCACGGTCTTCCCAAAATCATATGGCATGCGTCCATATCAACCACGTCACGATTACTTTATCAACCTAATTTTTCCCAATCGAAAAACTAATGGGGCAAATTTCAGTTACCTTCGATTCAACCAATCTTTGAGGTGTGGGATGATTTTCTGTCTTCAATCCCACTTTTTCTACCCTCGTCTTGGACACGATGGTCTCACTGCTGCCACTATCGATGATCACATCACAAACTTTCTGTCATCACAAACTTTCTGATTTACTGTGCGCCGAGTCTTGAAAATATTATGTCGTTGGGGCGGCTCCTCATATGAAATGAATGCCTGTGATACATGAATCCCAATTACTGCATGAGCCAAAACTAATGAAACGATGCATGACCTAGAAGAAACTTGTGAATAAAATTAAATTCATGAATCTAGTGCCAAGTGCCTTGATTCTTAGTCCCCATTGTTATTCTTCATCCGTGAAAGCATTCTTGTAAACACACTTTTGTTCAAGATGACACATTGACACCTTTGTGTGCCAGTCAACCTTTCTGTCAAGTCTCTTGATGGAAGTGAGATAGAAGGTTGTCTTTTAACATATTAAAAAGAAGGGTTTAACATTGCAATAATTGAAAGATGGGTTCACTTTTTGAAAGTGAACCCTATAAAAAACCAATTATATTTATTTATATTTATTATGTCAAAGGACCATTTTATTTGCCATTTGTCTCTTAGATATCACTTTCTCAAGTTATCAAAAGGGCTTCGCCTTCCTATTTACCCAACATGAATGTGTAATGCAAGTAGGCCAAATTTCGGGGGAGTTCAGTGAAGCTTCTCTGCATATTAAAAGGGGGAGTTGAGTGAACTTCCTTCCAAATTATAGTTATATACATTTTTTTTGGTTTCTCTTTATATCACTCTGAGACACAACAATTATCATCGATGTCATCAGGATTGTGGCATCTCTGAGGATGTCGACGATGTGATTTGTCATTAGAACCTTTCTTTTTCTTGACGTTTCTCGTATTTTATAATTTTTCTTTATGAAATATGGTGCCTATGTTATGATGACATTAATCTGTAGTGGTTGTAATCATCAGAATTTACGGTGATTGATTCATTTATGCTTATATCGAGATAGTTGATATGATATGTTGGTTGATTGTACAAGGTTTTTGGAAAAAAGTTTGAAGTTTGAATACATTTTCGACATAAACATGATATCTTAATGATTCACTTGTTGAAACTGTTGCTATTGATGTATGATAAACTTCAAAATACTCCCTCCGTCCCAAATTAACAGTCCATGTCTTTATTTTGTATAGATTAGGGATACACTCAATCAACAACCTTGATTAACTCTAGTAGTTCATCAACGTGGAACTTGATTAGTTGATTATGTTTAAAAATGGAAAGTGAACCCTTAATTTGGGACAACCCAAAAGGGAATAGTGGACTCTTAATTTGAGACAGAGGGAATATGACATATTCTCTTTATAATGATTATATGACTTGAGCCACGGTACCAAGCCCAGTACCATGACCCATAACCCTTCGTAGAACAAACACAAACACCCGTCGATGAAGACTTCCATTGCCGACAACGCGACAACCATTATCTCTTACAACCTATGCTTCAACCAAATGAAATGAATCAGTTTAAGGAGGTAAGCCCATCTAGTAAACACACTTTTTTCGTTCTATGAGAGAAGAAATGCCTAACTGGTTTGAGGACAAAAGAATGGTCTTTGTGTATGTTATTATAAATTAAGGTCAGGGTGGTGGATTTTATTGGCGGTAGTTGGTGTTTTTGTACCCTCTACATAGCGTGTATTACCTCTTGCTTGGAACGATTACCCATGCATTACAGGAATACATTTTGTTTTGTTGAAGTTTGGGCCTGTTTATCACATTTAAGTGTGTGGGTGCGTATATAATATATTTATGAATATGTTTATTTTTATATTTACCTTGCTGCTTTTCTTTTTCTTACAGTGATAATGTTCTTGATTTCTTGGTCGTTCACTGTGGTGTCCCTAGCCCTGGCGAGCCTCATTTATTATTATGTGAGCATTAAGGGAAAAGCTGGGGACTGGGGAGATGGTTTCAAGAGTGCATATTTTCAACTCGCTCTTCGTAGTCTTCGATCTTTAGGAGGTAATTGTGCTATATTGAAAAAAATACTAGTGTACACTTGATTAATACTAATTTGGCAATATGCTTTCTCTGGACCTTATTTTTTTGTGGGTTCGCATTTGTTGCTAACATATTATACCAATATATGTTTTGTCTAAATCCAAGATGTGGTTCAATTATTGTTCATATATTCTTGTGAACCATTAAGCAAATGAAAAATACTACTCTTACAAGCCTGTGATGCAAATTTTTGGACAAACTGATGTGGCAAGTGATGATAATTATATAAATAAACAGCCAATCAAAATCTGTTTGAAAGAATTTTTTTGGACAATTTGATGTGGCAATTGATGATTATTATAAATTTATTTAAATGACCAGTAAATATCAGTTTGAAAGATTTTTATAATTATTGTTGGTACGTCTAGCATTGAACTTGGCAACATGATCAGGGTGGGTTGCATACGTTAGTTTCTTCTTTCTTTTCAACTGGCCCTTCTGTAGGAGGTTTATTACATGTGACATTTTGTTTGCATAATAACAAATATGCACAAGCGCACATGTTTTCCGAAAGGGGATCCTTGGTCCATTATACAGACTGAAACCTTGGATTACTTTTTTGTCCAAATTACATAATTAAGGTGTCTACTCTCACGGAAAAACTCCGTTCACCATTTTACTTCTCACCTGGGTAAAAAACATTTTACCCCGAACCAAACAGGGCCATTTTGTTGCCGCTTAAGTTCTCATTTTCCTTTGTTACCCTGTGTATGCATGCATACGTGAATTATGTGTTTGCATGGAAGCTTGTATTATGTTTATACGTCTATTCTCTAATCTTGTAATTAAACCTCAATGTGTTATGCAGCAAGCCAAGTTCACCCGAAGAATTGGTACCCTATCCCCCTTATATTCTGCCGGCCTTGGGGCAAACTCCCGGAGAACGTACCTTGCCATCCCAAACTCGCGGACTTTGCCAACTGTATGAAGAAGAAAGGCAGGGGTATGTCCATCTTTGTCTCTATCCTAGATGGAGACTATCACGAGTGTGCTGAAGATGCCAAGGCTGCCTGCAAGCAGCTAAGTACCTACATCGACTACAAGCGGTGCGAGGGTGTCGCTGAGATAGTTGTGGCCCCTACTATGTCCCACGGTTTTCGAGTCATTGTCCAGACAATGGGCCTCGGGAATCTAAAGCCCAATATTGTGGTCATGCGTTATCCTGAGATATGGCGCCGTGAGAATTTAACCGAAATACCCGCCACTTTTGTCGGAATTATCAATGACTGTATTGTTGCTAACAAGGCTGTTGTTATTGTCAAGGGCCTCGATGAATGGCCCAACGAGTATCAAAGACAGTATGGTACAGCTGAATTTCAGGAATAATGATAATTATGACGTTACATTAGTTTTCTCACTATAACATTATATATCCTCTCTCTGTCCTAAATTAAGAGTCTTGTATTTCTTTTTAGGCTGTCCTTAAGAGTCTTGTTTAATATATATATATATATATAACAGCGTGGAATTCCGATCTTATTCTTCAATTCAAGCTGAATTTTGAAGGTAAAATTTGTGGAATTTGTTTTTCCTAAAATTTGTTATTAATAGGGACTCTTAGTTTGGGACTGAGGGAGTAGAGTACTCAGGTAGAGTTCATGCTATATCAACATTACACAAATATCTAGTAAAATAATATAAATGTCCTCACTACAATTTCATACTCTCTAACAGGTACAATTGATTTGTATTGGATTGTAAGAGATGGTGGCCTCATGCTTCTCCTCTCTCAGCTCCTCCTCACTAAAGAGAGCTTTGAGAGCTGTAAGATTCAAGTTTTCTGCATTGCCGAGGAAGATTCTGATGCGGAGGAGCTCAAGGCTGATGTGAAGAAGTTCCTTTACGATCTCCGATTGCACGCCGAAGTGATTGTTGTGTCAATGAAATCGTGGGACGCCCAAGCGGATGGTGGGTCCCAACCAGATGAATCCTTGGAGGCGTTCACGGGAGCTCAGCATCGGATCACCAGTTACTTGGCAGAGATGAGAGAGAAAGCTGAGAGACAGGGGACACCTATGATGGCTGATGGGAAGCCTGTGGTAGTTAATGAGCAGCAGGTCGAGAAATTTCTTTATACAACCCTTAAGTTGAATTCAACTATACTGAGATATTCGAGAATGGCGGCAGTTGTGCTCGTGAGTCTACCCCCGCCACCTGTCAACCACCCGGCCTACTTTTACATGGAGTACATGGATCTGTTGGTTGAAAATGTGCCGAGGCTCTTAATCGTACGAGGATATCGCAGAGATGTTGTCACACTATTTACATAGTTGCTCATAAATTGGATCGTCAAATGGTAATTGATTAACATCTTTTCCCTTTCCTAAATTGTTCATGTTGTTTCCTTTTACTTCGTTCTTTTTTGAATGCCTGTAGTTCAATTCAACTGTTGGATACATTTTTTTTCACCCCTTGTTATAGCATTTTTTTTCTTCTTGGAAATATCAAATTTATATTTTGGGTCATACACACGCAATTTTTTTTTTCTTACAAGAAATTTGGTATTCGGATATCTTCTTTATATTGAAGCATGTCATGTTAATTGGGGATTACTCCTTTTTGGTTCGATATGAAATGTATATTCACCGGTTTGAAAATGAGAAATTTGTTCTAAGATTGTAAATGAGTGCACACTATAGTTAGGTAGTTTTGGATATAAGGATTGACAAAATTTAACTCCTCTGAATTGAATATACTATTTCACAAAAGCACTTTGTCACCCACTTGGAATAATATATCTCCCCGAACCAGTTAGCCGAATGGGGCTCAACGTATTTCTTTTATATCAATCTATCTATCTATCTATCTATCTATCTATGTATCTTGTAATGACTTAAAGCAAGGACCATATTTTTCACCAATATATGCATTCTCTATCGGTAAATACATCTAAAATGGATCTAATGGTGGAAAACATACTCTCCCACACGGAATTTAGTTTCCAATGCAATGATTGAAAACTATCTAATACCTTGTCAATGTGTTCCAGTTGCGTGCAGTTTCCATCTAATTAGAATGATTTCAGAGGAATCTAGCTGGGCTGCTGGACAGCTATTATATAGACAGCTTCGAGATTTGTTGGGAGGTCAGTTTGATTTATATTTTTCGAACTTAGGTAATGTTTTGATGTTCCTCCGCGGCTTGGACTATATTCAATACTAGTGTAAAATTTTGGTTCGTGTAAAATATACGCAATGTCTAAAAATTTTGGTCTCCATCAACCCTTTAAAGGCCTTTTAATTGATCACTTTTGGTAGAATGGGTGCGAAAAATACATGCCCATTTTGTCAGGTTCGATTTTTTTTTTCTTTTTCTTTTTATTTTTAAATTTAAATTACAACTTTCATTCTACATGTACATTTTTACGATTTTTGTATTTCTTAATAATAGCCGTTGAGATCTGTCATACAATATTCATATTCAATTTATTAATTTTGTTAAATATTAAATGACAGATATCGACTTTGTACGTGTTTGTGGTTCACCCCCCATCCCCCCACTCCCACCCCCACGCACAAAAAAAAAAAAGAACTTGGAAAGGAGTCATTGACAAGTAAGATGTGTATAATTTTTGTATGGAACTTAATCAAATTAGACTGGTTAGACAATGTGTGGTTGGTAAACAAGGATCGGTTTTCTATTAAGGTACGGAATGTATCATCAAATATTCAATATGATTTCACAAGATCTAGTTTCGTTCAAGTAAGGGATTGTAGTCAATTGAAAGGTTCTTCTGATCAATCCAGAGATCCTTTGGATTCCATTAGTAACGAGGATTCGGAATATCACCCATTGATCAATCAAAGAGATTCAACGCCTAAAAGAAAGATCGATTCTTTGGGATCCTTCCTTTCTTCAAACGGAACAAACAGAGATAGAATTAGATTGATTCCCGAAATGCCTTTCTGGGTATTCCTTAATGTCCCGGTTATTCACGGAACGTGAGAAACAGATGATTAATCATCTCATCGTACTAGAGGCAGCGGCGGGTCTAGATTTTTAGTTAGTGCGGGGTGGGCCTAGGATTTTTTGGTCGGTGGGGAGTGGGCCTAAGATTTTTGGTCAGAGGGGGGTGGGAGGAAATTTTAACCTATGATAAGGGTTTGGTGGTGGGAGCCCCTCGAGACAATTTGCTGTTGGGTTATTTTTGTTTTTTTCAACAATTTTGTAGTCCTAAGGATCTTGGGATTATTTTTAAACAATTTTTTAGTCCTGATAGCAAGGAGAATTATATCTATAAGGTGTTTATTTAGCAAATTTGGTTAAACATGTAAAAGAGTGAATTTTAAAATCCAACTTATAAGTAAAATAAATTTATAAACTCAAGTCAACCATCAATAAAAGGGATAGTGTTTTTTACTTGGCAATTAGACAAGGTGTTTGTGGCGGAGGCGATGAACTCAACCAAGAAATCGCTTCACTCTTTATGTTGTCCTTGAGAAATACTTCATCGCCATTTTCAAATCCTCGTTAGCTCAAAGCAATGCGGCTTGCTACCGAGCCACCACCATGACATTGAACTTCGATCTAGAGAGAAGCGAGACATGTCATAGATTAGCGAAAGAGGAGAGAAGAAAGTTGGTTGGTAGCAAGGACTCAAGCTGGAGACTGCTTAATCGAGTTAGGTTTTTTGAAAACAAGAAGCAACCCTTGCTGAGTACATCACTACTACTTAAAAAGACTAGAAAACTTTGGATACAACCTTTTGACTTTATTACCCTTATTTTTTCTCATCATCTCCTTTCTACCCTTATTAACATTAAATCACTTCCCCACCTCTTCTCTCTCTCTCTCTCTCTCTCTCACGGGTCACCCATTTGATGTTCCACCTCCCCAAACCCCTTAATAGATCATATAAAATCTCTATGTTTCCAGGTGATGTAAACTTGAGAAACGTGCTTCCTCTCAAAACAGTTCGACTCTTCTCCTCCCCAGCACTTTTTGGATCCCCGTAACTTCTTAGCCTCCTAATATTAGGTCCATTCTTTTACTCATAAACGTCTGTTAGAATTCGTCTTACTCACCCTCCGATTTCCCACCTGTGTGATCGTCTTTGGTTCTCTCGGACGGTAAGGTTCCTCTCCATCTCGATCCTCAATTTCTTCACAAGGTCAACTCAATTTGGGCAGTGTGTTTTTGTTTATCGTGTGAAGCAGATTTTTTTTCCCCATTTTAACAGTTTTGCTTCAGGTATTTCATTTAATCTATTTGTATGAATTTAACAACTGCACAATTTATTTCCTCAACCGCTGCACAATGGATCGTGTTTTGACACAACCCAACACGATAGTTCAGTAGACACGACACGACATCGTGTTTTTTCGTTAATCCGAATGCGACACGTTTAAAACACGCCACGCCACGCCACGATAAATGAATGCGGTTCGATTGGACATGACTAGACCCACCTGACCTGACAATCCACTTAAATTTAATTAGATTTTCCTTAATTAGTGAGGAATTAAAAAAATAGTGTGTCTAGATAGTGGGTTGATAATGAGTCTTAATGGGGGTCAATAGTGGGTTTAAAATGGGGTCTATATCATGTCCTTAATTGAGTCTATATTGGGTCACAATCATGTCTCAAATTTGGGTCAATTTCGTGGCAGAAATTGGACATGAACACGACACGACCCGATGACGGGAAAAAAATGCATACTCGAACATGACCCCAACACGAAAGATCATATCAATTTCATGTCAATTTCGTTTTATTTCATGTCGGGCTATCGTGTCGTTTCCAAAATTGCCACCCCTATATTTCCCCCTTTATACAAAGGCCATGTGGGAATAATATATTGAGGAGGATACGTACATTAAGGGGTCATGTTCTGACATATCACTACATGACAATTTGGATCTCAACTTCTCTTTTATTTTATTTTTCTCCATAAATGTTAATTTTTTTTCTTTAAATGTTATTTTTTTTTCTTTAAATGTTATTTTTTTTAATCTTTGCATATAGATAAGTATAATGTTCTTTTATTTTTCAAAAGGGATTTCATATGCTTCTACAGTGAATTAAGATTGAAATAAACGTTAGTTGGTCTATTTCTTCATCCTTCATGGATAAGCTTCATCTTTATATTTATTTAGGAGATGTTGATAGGTTGCACAATATACTTTTTATTATTAGGGTGTAATACTTGATATATAAATCGAAGAGTAGTTGTTTATATTTCTTGGAGCCTCCCAAGTTTCATTTATGAGGATCTCATTTATTTCATTAATCTGGCAGTAGTGTTACTTTTATACACATTATACATGGCATTCCTTTAGATTTCGTAAATTATCACTAGAAACATATTATATGATCATGGTTTCTTATAATCTCCTTCCACCTCCCTCTTCCTATTCTCTATAAATTTTTAGGTGAAATTTCCAGCTGTCTTCACATATAAAAATAGAGTTTCATAAGGAAAAAACCCTCATTCAAAATACTTGAACACTCTATTCCCAGATTTCTGAAGATGCGGGTGCACATAAGGAAATATATATGTGTTTGTACACAAACATTAGGGTGCTTTGAAATTATGCATTTTGTCGATCTTTTGCGTTTATTTTATGACTTTTCCTGCTTAAGTTTTGGAAATAATTCATGTTCAAATTGTATTTCTATTTAACTGCACATGAATATATTTTGATTACAATATTTTATATGTATTTACCAATAACACATATAATTGATAGGAATTTCTCAGGTGGTAATGGATATGTCTACTTATAATGCATTTTCCCCCAATTTTAATGATTAGATGGACTACCCGGATATGGATGCACGTGCAACACACGTGGGCACACCTAGTTATTCATAAATTAAACATAATCCCCTAGAATTGGACGAACGTTAAGTTCCGTGAAAAAGCCCTCACTAATTTGTATTTTGACTCACCCCTCTCAAACCGATGTTGAAATACAACCTTCGGTAATTCATTACCAAATACCCAGTGATGAATCACCAAAGTAATTATTGCACCTTCGATGTTTTATCACCAAATATTGTCATCATTTTTGGCGATGTGTCACTAAATGAATGAGGAGATAACCTTTTTTTTTTAAAATTTCAAATGTAGTTCAAGGGTTTTAATTTCATGTTGTGTTTTATTAGGTCGGAAATCTAAAAAAAGTTGTTTATATTTTTTTATATTTGAGAAATCAACAATTTTCGTAGTGGGTTGGTGGTCGTTTAGTGTTGGTTCCTTGTTTTGAGAGAAAGAGAGGTTGGTAGCAGTTTTCATTGTGGTGGTGGTCTCCGCGGTGGTGGGGTGATTGTTATGTGTTAGGGTTTGGGCTAGGATAAGGGATGGTGGCGATAGGGTAAATGTAATGGGTTCAAAATGAATTGCAATTTTTTAATGCGGGTTGAAAATAAGATTTTATGAATATTTGTCGTTTGAATTTTATTTTATAAAGTGAACAAGTTACGTGAACTTCATAACCTATTGGTTTATTATTTGAATGTGGTGGTGAAGATAAATCTTGTGGGTGCCTTTAACACCACTCTTGCAAAAAGCAACATTATGAATGACATGCTTAACTACTTGTCTCTTACGTTTTATAGTTAAGGTTCGTGTGATTGACATTAATTTCTTTTTCCTAGAAAAAAATATTTTAGTTCATTTTTTTTTACCTAAATGGTGCTTAATTTCATATACATTCGATGAAAACAATAGTTATAATTATGAAAAACGCTCAACAATTTTTTCATTCTTCGGAAAAACGTTTTTATCCACCCAAGTCTCCAATAGTAAGACTAAACCAATTATATCGTTTTTTTTCGTCATTTGACATTTGACATCCGTTAATTTGTCCACTTTACAGTTTGGCATTCACTCTTTTTGTTTGTGCCCATTTTGGTTGGTGTAGAAATATTTAGGGAATAATAATTTATGTGTATATTCATCTCTTAAAGGAGTCTCTCTCTATATATATACACATGTCGAATAAAAAATCGATCCACTAATTAGGCCGTTAAATCTCCTATCACTAATTATAAATATACTATTAATACATGTTACACATATACCATTAGTAATATATTACAACACTTTCCCTTAAGCTGAGTAGATGTTAATCATTCCTAACTTGCCACAAATAGAGTCAATTTTATCCTTGGGTAGAGCCTTGGTAAAAAAAGCTGCTAGCTGATAACGAGATGGAATGAAAGGAGTAACAATTTCCTTTGATTCCACCTTTGATCATATGAAATGACAATTAACCTCAAAATGCTTGGTCCTTTCATGAAAGACATGATTGCTAGCAATGTGAATGGTGGCTTGATTGTCACAGTAGAGAGAAGTTGGAGATTGATCTGAAATGCTAAACTCCTATAAGAGGGTTCTTAACCATGTGAGTTCCCAATCTGCATTTGTATATCCCTCAAGAGGAAGATGACCAGAAGATCGATAAACAAGTCCACGTCCTGGAGCATTCTTAAGATACTTCAAAATGCAAATGATTGCATCTAAGTGAGGGACCCGAGGACTAGTCATAAGTTGGCTCAAAATGCTGGTAATGGTGAGATATATAAGTTTTACCTATAAGTCTCTGATACATTTTTGGTTTTGCAATTGTGTCACCTGAATCAGAAAAATAACTTCTGATTTACATCCATGGGAGAAGAAATTAGTTTTAGAAATAAGATAACTAGTTTCTTTTAGAAATCCGAAATGTATTTTCTTTGAGAAAGACTAATGCTAGCTTTAGACTTAGCCACCTCAATATCCAAGAAATACCGAAGCTTCCCCAAATCTTTGGTATATAATAACAGGAACCAAGGTGATCAATAATAATCCGAATACCACTAGTGTCACTCCCAGTAATGATTATCATCCACATAAACAACTTGAATAACAATGCCTACATTGATCTTCTTGAAGAAAACAAAATGACCAGCTTTGCTGCGAGTCATGCCATGTGCAATAACTTTGCTGAACTTATCAAACCATGCTCGTGGAGACTGTTTGAGGCCATAAGTAGATTTCCTGAGAAGACACACACACACACATGGACTCAAACCCAGGTGGTTGGGCCATATAAACCTGTTCATAAAGGTCACCATGCAGGAATGCATTCTTAACATCAAACTGATGAAGACGTCAATCTAGAGAAACAACCAAATAAATGATAATGCGAACATAGTTGAGCTTATCCATATGAGAGAATGTCTTTGTATAATTAATGCCATAGGTTTGAGTGAAACCTTTAGTAACCAGGCGAGCTTTAAGACGGTCAACAGTATTGTCGAGATTACGTTTGACAGTAAATACCCGACGACATCCAACAATATGAGTATCAGGTCGAGGAAAAATATCCTAAGTAAGATTCAAATCTAAGGCATGCATCTCGTCCTCCATGTCAGTGCGCCATCCAGGATGTGAAAGAGCTTCCATGTAAGATTGATGAATAGCACAAGAGGATATTGACAAAGAATTTTTTTGAAAAGAAGGATATAAATGAGTATAAGAAACATAATTAGAAATAGGATAAGAAATATAAGTATCCTTTTGTACTGTAATAGACAGATAAAGGTTTAGGGGACAGATGGAGCAAAAAGATCGGCAAACGCTGAGGCAAGTGGTGGAGGAGATGAAGAGGACCCATTAGGAGGAGTATCTGGAGCAATATTTTGGTGACGGCGTACATACACCTGTGTAATGAGAGGATGAGTAGAGATAGTAGAGGGAAGGGCAGAGTGAGAAGCAGTAATGGGCAACACTATATCAAAAGGTATTGGATTTTGGAGAAGTTGTCCTTTTGAGGTGTAGTAGGGAACATCCTCAAAGAAGGTCACATCTGTACTGGCGAAGCGTCGACGTAGGGTAGGACTGTAACATCGATAATCTTTGTGTACGAAAGTAACCAAGGAATATGCATTTGAGCATGGGGATCAAGTTTGTCACGACCAAGTAGTAAGTTGTGAACAAATGAGACCCTCGAAAACTTTTGGAGATAGAAGAAAATGAAGAATATCAGAAAACATGACTTGAAAAGGTGATTGATTGTTAAGAACACGAGATGGTGTTTTATTAAAAATATAAGTGCCGGTTAAGACTACATCACTCCAATATGTTTTGGGATATATAAGTGCTAGATAAGACTGTATCACTCCAAAATGTTTTGGGAGCATTCATTTGAAGCATAAGACCTCGTACAATAGCAAGAATAAGACATTTTTTTACATTCAACAATTCCATTTATTGTGTGTAGCGACACATTAAGTTTGATAAATAATGTCGTGGGAGGCAAAATATTGGTTACAACATTTATCAGTATATTCCTAAGCATTATCATTACGAGAAGTGGGTAAGTGACCATTAAATTGATGACAAATTGCAGCATAAAAGGTCTTAAAAATATAAAACAATTGAGACCGATTTTTAAGAATATACACCAAAGTTAAACGAGAATAATCATCAATAAATGGAACGAAATATCTAGGATCACATAAACTACTGGTTCGGGATGGACCCCAAATATTTGAATGAACAAGTTGAAAAGGTTTAAAACATGGAGAAGAATCCTAGGAGGAAAAGACACTCTGCGGTATTTACTTAGTTAACATGTTTCACAATTAAAAGGAGAAAAATTAGGTAAAAAGGGAAGACGCCTAAGGTTTGCTGAGGAGGGATGCCCAAGCCGACAATGACACTGATATGTAGAAGAAGTAGAATAAAAAGCAACTTGAGCGGAAGCCTGGAAGTAGTAGAATCCATCTTTCTCATATCTCCCACTAATCGTCATATATGTTAGTAAATCCTGAAAAATCCAAGAAGAAGAAAAGAAGGTTACTGAGCAGTTGAAATCCCGAGTAATCTTGCGGATAAAAAGTAAGTTAAACTGTGGTAAATAGAGAACAAAGGAAAAGGAAAATGAAGGCAGAGATGTGAACAATGCCAATACCCTTAATACACGTTTTAAAGCCATTAGCGGTAGTAAATGAGGAAGAAGATGGATAAACAACATTAGAAAGAAGAGATATATCACCTGTCATATGATCATGATCAGAAGCATCGGAATTAAGAATCCAAGGTGTATTGGAAGAAGAGAGAAGACCGATATTACCTGAGGTACTAAAGCCAGTAGTGAAAGCAATAGATACAGAAGAACACTGAAAAGTGAAGCATACGCAGACTGATCCAGAGTAACCCGATCATCTGATGCTGCAACAACAGTAGGAGCAGGGGTAAATGACTCCCCCTCATGAGTGGCCTAATTAGTCCAAACAGGCTTGCCATGAAGACGCCAACAAATGTCAACATCATGGTTGGTCTGTCCACAATGAGTACATAGCTTGGTACCACGACCTCCACGGCCCCCCACAACCCTCACGACTACGACTAGGTATAGAAGAACTACGTCCCCTCGTGATGAGGGGAAATACAAGATCCAACTGGACCAGCGAGGGTTGAACGTGAGTCAGTTGTCGGAGTAAAGGCAAAAACAACAACACGCTGGACACAAGAAAAGCCCTCACTGATAGTAAGAACATCCTTTCCACAAAATCTGAAAACTATAGGAGCAAGATCTGATTTTAAACCAGACAAGAACTTAGCAACCCTGAATTCTATAAATATATTACAACAATCGAAAACTATTTGATCAAAATAGTTGATCGTTAGCTCTAATCAATTTTTGGTAAATTTCGCAAATACCCTTCTATTTAGCATAACAATTACTTACCCCTAACACCCAACTATTTTTCAATAACAATTAGTGTTTTCTTTTGAAATTAATTCTGTTTTTAATATTACAACTATTTTTCAATTTAAAAATAATATTAAAATAGTTTCTAATATTAATACTAAAACAGTTTTTAAAAACATATTTAATTAAAAATATTTTTAATATTAAAACTGTTTTTAAATACTGATTATAAAATTAAAACTGTTTTTAATATTAGAACTGTTTTAAATATTAACACCTTTTTAAATATTAATATTAGTATTAAAATTGTTTTTAATATTAACATTAAAACTGTTTTTAAACACAGTTTTTAATATTAAAACTGTTTTTTTTGGTAAAAAAAGAGTATGTTATTAATTAAAAAATGTACTTTATAATTTTATAAAGAACCTTTTAAACTCTTTACTATTAAAAACATTTTAAATAATAATATATCTAGAAAACAGTTTTAATATTAATATTAAAAATTGCTAAACACATTTTTTTGGGAAGAGAGACAGTACCCAGGTTTTATTAGATCAATTAGAGGGAAGCGCCTAGACCTGTCAAAATGAGGCACGACACGATAACATGACACGAACCGATACGAAGTTATAAGTTAATAGGTGGACCCTTAATGGGTTCGGGTCATATCAGTGCCACCCCGATAAGACACGATAGTTAGCGGGTCGGGTTAGTGTTGATCTCCATCACTCGTTAATACCCGATAAGACCCGTTATGACCCATTAATTTAAGTAAATAAGATATATTCTTGGAACTTATAAATAATTTATGTAGCATAATGTTAATTTAATCATAATGAATTTTACTAAATGAGAGATTTAGTAATGTCAATGAATTAATCGGTCTACTTGGGTTAAAAAATGAGATAATATGTCAACTTGTATACAATTCAAAATAATTCATTATCTTAATGGGTATTAACGAGTTAACACAACACGACACGTTAACATAACGGGTCGGATTTGAATATGATTTTTTTACACGATAAAAAGTCACTCGTTTAGATACGAAACCAATAAAATCCTAACATGATAAAAAATGATACAAACATGACTCGACACGACCCATTAACAGGTCTAGAAGCGCCCTCTTTAGGTGGGCATACAGGTAAAGCAGGACATAGAAAAGCAAGAGAGTTGGTTTTATAAGAAAACAACAATACATTGATACTAGATAACTGAAAGGAAATAGAAAGTTGGTTTTATATTTAACTAACAATAAAAAATGAAACTCAATAAATAAATAGAAAGAATTAAATCAAGGAAGAAATTTGGAAGAACAATCAGGGGTTACCGTGCCTAAATGAAGGCAAACACCATCTGTCCAGTCTGATTATACCTTGGAGAAAAGCTTTTGGTACCGGTTGGAGACCACCTGATTATTACACCGGCTGAGGTGGCTGGGTGACATGGCTTTTGGGTAGGTAGGAGAGAAGTTTTCTTGTGTGAACTTAGGATTTGTTTTAACAAAAAAAAAATATTAACTTACGATTTTTTTAGTACCCTTTTTATCGCAATTGGTTAGTGTCGCTGGCGCGGATCTACATCTTTTAATGAATGTGGGTCCGTGCCAGCGGTGCTAACCAATTGTGATAAAAAATGACACTAATTTTTTTTTTTAACAACTTAGGATTTTTTCTAAAAAAATATCTTTTTAGTGCCATTTTTTTATCGCAATTGGTTAGTGTCGCTGGCGTTTTAACAACATGGGATTTTTTTTATTGTCGTTTTTTATCGCAATTGGTTAGTGTCGCTGACGCAGATCCACATTCCTTAATGAATGTGTGTCCGCGCCAGCGGCACTAATCAATTGCGATAAAAAGCAGCACTAAAAAGATATTTTTTTTAACAACTTGGGATTTTTTTTATAAAAATATTTTTTTAGTGTCGCTTTTTATCGCAATTGCTTAGTGTCGCTGACGCGGAACCATATTCCTTAATAAATGGGGGTATGCACCAGCGGCACTAACTAATTGCGACAAAAAACGGTACTAAAAAATATTTTTTTAACAACTTAGGATTTTTTTTATAAAAATATTTTTTTAGTGCCACTTTTTATCGTAATTGTTTAGTGTCGCTGACGCAGACTCAGATCTCTTAATGAATGTGAGTCCGCGCTAGTGGCACAAACCAATTGCGATAAAGAGCGGCACTAAAAAATTATTTTAAAAAAAAAAAATTCTTAGTTGTTAAAATAAATATTTTTGAAGTTTAAAAAATTATATTTCCCTCTTTCAAAAAAAATTCACAAACAGATTTTCTTTCTTTATTCAAAATGCCAAAAAGATTTTCCTTTTATTATATTCAAAAATAACAAAAATATTTTCTTTTCTTTTGAAAACTATTTAAAAATTCCAAAATATTTCTCTCTTGATGGCCGAAGAATGTCCTTTATGAGAATACTTATTCTTTTTTTATAAAAATAGTTTTTTTTAATAACAAATGAGGAATGAATATGGGTAAAAAATAAATGAGGAATGCTTTGAATGTCGAGTCACAAATGAGCAATGCCAAATCAGTGGCCCATCTCAGCCGGTGGATTAATCCGGTTGTTTGAACCGGTACCTATAGCATTACCCTATACCTTGGGAAGTCCTTTACTATGTTAACAATGATTTTAGAATATAGCTATTTGTACCCACTTTTCTATTCATTTTTCATACCCACTGTATTAAAATCTTATACCTAATTGTTGTGAGTCTCATCAGGGTATAAAATTCAATGTCTTGTTGCCTTGTCTTATTTACGAGTATGAAAAATGGATACCAAACTAGGGATGGCAACGGGGGGTTTTCAAAAATCCTAACCCGCTCCATTTAATAAACCGGTCGGGTCGATTTTTATTTATATTAACTCCTAACCCGCCCCATTTAATAAACGGGGCGGGTCGGGACTCCTACGGGTCGGGACTCCTACGGGTCGGGATAATTTTAAAAATAGTAAATTAAAAATATTACATTATAGTTTTAGAAGTCTACAATGGTTCGTATTCCAATATGTGAGACAGTCTCCCTATTATCATTTCATGTTTTCCACATAGATCCTTTACAAAATTAAAATACATATAAAGGTTTTTTTTAGTGTGCGCGTGCGTGTATATATATATATATAGAGAGAGAGAGAGAGGAAGGGTCACCTACATCATCCATTATACATCACACCGTACATCACACCTAATTCTAGGCCGTTGAAAATTTTTTTTTCAAATTTTATATTTTTCCCTTGAAATTAACCTTTCAATAAACCCATATGCAAAAAATTAGGTCAAAATACATTTTGTAGCTATTTTTAAAAAATCCACAAAAAACTGCTGGCGCAGACCCTTATAAATAAGGTATTTTTAGCAGGTTTTTGTGGATTTTGTAAAAATAGCTACAAAATGTATTTTGACCTAATTTTTTGCATATGGGTTGATTGGAAGGTTAATTTCAAGGGAAAAATATAAAATTTGAAAAAAAAAGTTTTTTAGGGCTCTGAATTAGGCGTGATGCATGGGTGATGTATAGAGCATGATGTAGGTGAGCCTTCTCCTATATATATATATATATATATATATATATATATATATATATATATATATATATATAATTTAATTGTAATTAACATACATATAAAGGGTATTTATGTAGGTAAAAGTTAAACGGGACGGGACGGGACGGATTAAGCAAACTTTTAACCCGACGGGACGGGTTAAGCAAACTTTTAACCCGTCCCATTTAACAAACGAATATTTTTTTAAAACCCATATCCTTTCCTAATTCATTAATCGAGTTTTTAAACCTGCCCCATTAAGAACGGGCGGAGCGGGACTCCTACGACATTGGTTAAATTGCCATCCCTGTACCAAACTCTCTCTGATTTAATTTAAGACCACAACGTAAGAAGCCAACAAATTAGCTGCACAGTTCCGTTCTATGTAAATATGGGTGAATTTTATATGCCAATGCTTTGTGAACTTTAAAATCTGTCTTAACAATACGCACAACACTCCAGGGACATGAACTCACATTATCAAGGATGTTAATTAAAACTTTAAAATCTGATTCAATAATATGGGAATACATGTGAAGATCATCATAAAACTTTTTTAATATTATTATTAAAATTGTTTTTAATATTAACACTGTTTTTAATTTGAAAACTTAAAAAAAAAATATTAATACTATTATTAAAACTTTTTTAAACACAATTTTTAATATTAACTTTAAAACAGTTTTTAAAAACACTTTCTAATAATAAAACTGTTTTTAATATTAATATAAAAATATTTTTAAACAGAATTTTTAATAATAAAACTATTTCTAAACATTTCTTTTAATATTAAAACTATTTTAGCAACAACTGTTTTTAATTGTTTTTTTAATTTAGAAAAGGAAAAAGTTTTTTTTCACAGAAATCAGTTAATATGTTATTAATCGTTCTCTATAAATATTAATGTTAAAAAACTATTTAAAAAAATGTCAAAACTGTTTTTAATCAATTATTTCCAGATTTAAAAAAATAATATTTTTAGATTTTTTTATAATAAAATATAAATATCAAAGAAAATAAGAAAAGAAAGTTATATTAAAAAGGGCTTTGTAGAGATTTGTCAATAGAAATCAAGGGCATCAAAGACTTTTGGCTTGAGGATGTTGGTCAACTAACGGTCGAACATGGAATTTAACGATTTCCATCGAAAATGAGTGTTAAACTTGTATAAACAAAAAAGGTGGATACCAAATTGTAAACTGGACAAATTAGTAAAATGCCAAAGGCCAAATGATAATTTCTTTCTCACTTTCTAGTCATGGAAAGGGAAAATTTAACTGTAAGCTTTATGGTCAATTTGGAATATGCGTACCCTATTTGAATGGTTGAAATGCTAACGTTACGCTAAATTTTTGTTAATAGACTTAACCGAATATACTATTGAAAATTCAACTTGGCAAACTTTGAGTGTTTTTATTTGAGTAGGTAAATGGGTTTGTTTGTTCGTGTCTTTATTTTGAGTGTTTTTATGTGGCGATGGACTTTTTGAAAAAAAAAAGGTTTGGACTAATCATGCATTAATATTTGTTAAAGGGAGTAAATGGGTTAAAGCCCTTTATTTTATTTAAGATATATTTGGAATTTTCAATTTTTCCTATTTTTCAATAAATTCATAATTTTTTGAATTTTTAAAAAATTTATCACTTTTTGAATTTTAGAAAAAATTCTGAATTTCCAAATTCGGATTTTTTTAATTTCTGAAAGGTTCTGATTTGGAAATTGACAATACTTTTTTTCCCTAAAAAGTGGAAATTTTTCGAAGAGACCATTTTTCATTTGATCCCGCCGAAACACACCCCTAATGTGGATACATGTGAAAACATTCATTTTGACATTTAAAGCACAAGTTTGAGGTATAAGCAAAAATCAACAACTCACACAGCCAAAAATATGTATGGTGTAAACATAATTAGGCTATTTATGATAAACATGAATCATTGTATGATTTTCATTAGAATTTTGATTAATGACACAGTTAGAGAACATATTCAACACAAACATTAATAGTTCATCAACATATTCAAAATTCGAATTGAATCAAATCAATCAACTTTTGTATCTTAATCATGGAATGATTGTGAACAAGTATAAGTAAAAAAATCAAGTGAATACACATAATCAAGTTATAAGAATTACAATCATGCTTAATTTTATCATTTCATTAATATTCTTTTGAGATCTTCTAAATGCTAGAATCTAACAATGTAATCTCCCTCCTATGATGTAAAGTCCTAAAGTAGATACTTAAAGAAAGCACTATAAAAATTTAAAAATCATATCTTGTTTTTCTTGCCTTGAATTATATAGCACTTGGCTTTGGGTATTTTCATCATAAAGTGACTTTTCTACGTCGACTTTTACACACTTTGGTAGAAATCTATCGATGATACTTAAATTCAAATAAACATGGCCTCACTAATGGTCTTAGCCTTTTCCGTGCAATCAACGTCTCATCAATCAACTCCATTAGTTAAAATGTTTTGCACACACAACTCCCAAATAGTCCCTAAAAATATTTATAGAAAAGCAATATTAGATCTGGAAATTTAGTCATGATTTAAAATCAAGCACTAATGCAAGACACATAAAAAAAATCAAGTACATGTGTAAAGTGAAATTATAACCAAAGATTTTAACGAACTTTAACTATCATGATTTTTCATGTGAATTCTAACATAACATTGAGTTAATCATCATTTATGCCAAACAGTTAAGAATTTATGCTTTAACCATCATTCAAATTAAGTCCACACATTAAATCAATGTTGACATAAAACTTAATCACATATTACAAAAAGAATAAAGTGAACTTTTTGACATATTAAAATATGAATGATTCAATATGTACATACATACTATGTTAGGATTAAAGCATATGAGAAATTACATGAATGCGTAAAAATACTCACAAAAAGTATGAAAAAAAATCTAAGTGACAATAAAATCACTCACCCAAATGATCTGAACCCAAACAAATCAAGGAGTACCTAGAAAGGGGATCCACACATGCAAAATAAGTACCCAAAGAAAACTACCATGCTAGGTCGCGAGGGGTGATGCCTCTCTCGGATCTATAGGAGGTACAAATACAACTTCCTTCTTTGCAAACTTTCTTTCACGTAAATCAACCTTAACCTTCATCCTTGGAGCATTCCTTAGCATTCCTCTACCATCCTTAGTTATCCATCTCTCTTTCCTTATAATATTCTTATTTATTGGAACATAAGAATAAGATTTAGATGTAGGAAACTCCCTCCTAACCTCTTTTCTCTGATTGAACATAAATTTAACCTTTCTTAACAACTTGCCAATTTCACCTATCAGCTTAGTAATAGGATATCTTTTCACAAAATTTCTCGTATTTTGAATTAACCTAGCATTTCTCGCTTTCAAATACCTAGTTAGATTGACCATGTAACTTACAATGGGTACAAAAAGGCACATCTCTCCTAAACTTAGGTTTCTGCTCATGAACTCTCTTCTCGACTTTTTCAAGATTATTTCTATTAATGCAAAAGTGGGCATTGCGATTTATTTTCCCACGAAATGAACATACATAGGCACGAGGAATTAATGAAGACATAAATACAACCTCCTTTTTCTTCGATTTTAGAGGTTGTTCTTTAGTCTTGTTTTTGCTAGAAGATGAGATTTCAACATTCGATTTCGAAACAACATTCTTTTCTTTCATTGGTTCAACTTAGCCAATACCATGCTTGTTATTTTTTATTTGACATTAACTCATCAAAATGTAATTAAGAGCATTTTTTTCTCTTCGTTATGTCATTTTTCAAATCTTTAACATGCTGAAGCTTAATTTTCAACTTTTCAAAAGTATCTTCAAAATTTATCTTGGAACTTCTCTTTTTCTTTCAAAAGAACCTCATGTTTTATTTTCAAAGTCCGATTCTCATCAAACCAAACATCAATCTTTTCTTTGACTTTAAATTCTCCAATTGAACATTTTTAAACTTTTCTTGTTTTTCATTTTGTTAAAATTGAAAGGATTTCGTTTTGTTCAAAAGATTAATGTTTTATCTTTTCAATTTCAAATATTCTTGTTAAAGCTCATCAAAGGCATTCATGTATTTCATCAGCTTCATCATCACTTTCACTTAGTGATCTATGGTATTATGTGTGTAAACCTACACTTTTACACGACGAGGAATCACTAAGAGATATATGACTAGAGTCTTTGACCCTATTTTTCTTCACATCATCAAATGACATTTTCTCATTATAAGCCTTTTCACCTTCTTCTAATCTCACCATGAATGCAATTTCACTCCCTCATTCATTACTTGAACATCTCTCATTGAACTCACTCTTCGAATCACTCAAGCTTACTTTATAGACTTTCTCCTTCTTCCTAAATTCTTTTTTCTTATCTTTATTTCACAATTATGTTGGACATACATCCACGTGTTGTCCTACTCCACCCAAACCAAAGCATCTATCTTCTTCTCTTTCTTTTCTCATCTTGGGTGCATTCCTATCATGACTACTTTGAGGGTGATGTCTACTGGACTTATGTTGCTTAGGTTTGAACTTCTTTTCATTTTTGAAAAATTTCTTGGTGTTTTTATAAAATTTCGTAAACCTTTTCACAAATAAAGTAATATCCACTTCAACATTCTCTCAGTTTATCTTCACTCTTGCTAGACACCACATTCTCACTAAATTCGATAAAAAAATGCAACATCCTTAGGATTATACACACTCAAATTTTATTCTTGATCACAAATCTAAAGTGACCCAACCAACTCTTCAAAACTACACATGTCTATATTTCTTTTATCTCATTAGGGATATCAACCATAGTTTTGAAACCAAAAGCTAGAGATCTCAACAATTTTTTCACAACCTTGTTCTTGGGGATCTTTTCTCCTAGTTTAAAAGTGGCATTGACAACCTCAATCAATTTAGTGTAATAATCATTGAATCTCTCCTCTTCATTCATTCTCATTGTTTTAAACATAGTTGTAATATTTTGCAATTTAACTCTCTTAACACTTGAAGTTCCATCATGAGTAACTCTTAATACATCCCAAGCTTCCCGTGTCGTCTCACAATTTATTATACGGTTATACTCTTGTGTTTACTGATGCAAATATAACATTCAATGCAATCGAGTTATAATTCCAAGTAACAAACTCGATATCTAACTAAACAACTCTAGATTTATTGATTGTAGCACCATCTTCGTCAATCATGGGACTACTCCACCCATCTTTTAGACTCATCCACGCTCTCTCATGCTTGGACTTCAAATGATCACGCATTTTGACTTTTCAATGGCTATAATTTGAGCCATCAAAGTAAGGCGAACGCTTTGTAAAGTTACTACTGCGATATTGATACATTCTCTCAACAAAATCTAAGAACACCTGTAATACCCCGTATTTTTGTAATATTTAAATTATGGGATTAATTGAATTAAATGTGTATTAATTGGAAATTAATCCGGATTAAAATACTAGCGAGATGCGAGTTGGTATTTGATTATAATGTGCATATATGATTATATATGAATTTTGAATTATGAAATTTGTCGTGAGATTGAAATACGGCAATTTGGAAATTTTGTTGAGACGCGTGTGACAGTCGCGCCCGGAATATATTTATCTTAATTAAAAAGTAAATTTTATTTCTATAAACCGTATGGTCATTTTGAGTGCGCCAACGCGTCCGGAAGGGTCGAAATAGTCAGAAAACACTAGCCCGGGGTTTGGTTTGGGTCCCGGGGTATTTTTAGGCCATACCGGCAACGTATAAGGGCAGTTTGGTAATTTTAGAATTATGGGATTTTTGATTAACGAATTTTAGGAAATTTAAATGGAAAATTAAAACACCCACTAACCCATTACCAGCCATTATCTGATTAGTGGGCTACGGGGGTTATTAGAATTAACCCAAATATTCCTAAAACAAACCCTAGCCTCCATTGCCACCATTAGAGAAGAAAGCTTGGAGAGAGAGAGGGAAGGAATTCTGCAGAAAGAGAGAGAGAACACTTCAGAAATTCGTCATCAAATCAGAGATTAAAATAAGGCAAGTGGTTTAATTTCAATTAATTTCAGAGAATGCTTCTTCCATGTGTAGGAATTGATAAAAATCTTATTGTTCTTGGGAGTTTGATAAAAACCCATTAATTTGGAATTAGAAACTTGTATTGTGATGAGGATTTGCATGTAGAACTATATGTAGGTGAATAATCTGATGTTAATACATTTTGGATGAAATAAAAACGGATTTATTTAGACTCTTTGATGATTTATAAATTTTAGGGTTCATGTTCTTGAAATTGGGGGTAAATGTGTGGATTTGATATTTGGATGATGTTTATAATGATTTAATCCCCACAAAAACGTTAGTAGGTGACCTATGTATGTTTAGAGACGATTAGGAACCTCGAATAATTGTTGGACTAATGTTTAGATGAGATTAGAAGTGAAGAAAAGATGGAAAAACGAAATAAGGATTTCTGGGCTCGAAACTGGCCACTCGTTAGAAGACCTGCCCAGGTCGTTCGAACGAGCTTCTAACGAGTTGACCTTTGACTTCTAACGAGGGTGAAGTTCGTTCGATGTTTTCGTTCGAACGAGACCTCGTTAGAAAGCCCAGTTCGTTCGAACGAACTCTCGTTCGAACAGCCTCGTTTGAACGAGACTTCGAACGAGTTGACAGTTTAGGCTTTTTAGCCTGTTTTGATCCCGAGTGTCCCGTAACCTTGTGTATATGTAGAGATAGCTTTCCCTTGATGATTAATTGATATATTTGGGATGTTTGGGATATAATGAGGAGTCAAACCTAGAAGTGTAGTTTGAACCTAAAGGAAAATATGAGTAGGACGTGAGTGTCTATTACGTTGCGAGAACTATTGACGGCCTAACTTATTATATTAACCGGGAACATATAAATTGTGTAGTATTATATGTCGGTACGAGAATGAGAAGTGTACCACCAATATATTATGGTGATTACTAAGATGCGTGAATACTTAGTATATGTATTGATTTTATGTGTATGACATACCTACCATACTTACTATCACGGGAGGTTTACGTTCGCTTAGGGCCTTCTAATCCTTGTGTTGCCCGGATTTAGATTGGTTACCTCGATGAACATAGGTCAGAGAATGGCTTTTTGGGATATTAATAAGTCTGCTGATCGTGGGAGCGCAGGTATGTGCGTGACCCATGTGATGTGACTGTGTTCGCCTCCATTATTTGTGATGTTGTTATCTGAGAACGATTCCTGAGAGATTCGGAATGCGTGATCCTTATGTACGTGATGTACCGGGATGGATAGAAGAGTATGTGTGCACCGCAGCTAGTCTCGGGGTGCTTGTATTGTATATATATGACGTGAATAATATACACTTAATTAATGGGAACTTTAATGATTGGTATTGTGAATAATATTATGGTAATGTTTTGAGAAATACATAACGGGTTAACTGATAGTGAATTGTATTACTAATTGAGAATCGGAGTTTAAGTATAACCCTCTACTTATTTGATAACGTTAGAATGTAATATGGGGATCGAGTAGTAAGAGGTAGAACTTATTGCGGTTTGGTTAGATTTATATGTCTTGTAGATGGGTACGGTACGTTAGGAGTGCACATGTAGCCGAGAGGTGAGAATTTCATGTGAGTGCACGTCCTAACATGTACTTTGCATTTAATGTTTTAATGTTATTAAAACATTTGCTGTTTTTAAAATGATTTCCACTTTCGGGCTCTGACCCATTTGCTTTCAAACCTATTTTTGTAAAAACCATTTTAGGTGCCCAGCCACAAGGACACCATGCTTAGGATTCTCATTCAGGTGACGAGCTGTAGCTGTTTGTCGAAGTTACAGGACTTTGCTTGTAGACGCTTCATCTACATTGACTCTATATTCAGATTTATCAGTTGTAGGGCATGTCGCCCATTTCTTTTAGAGACATTTCATTTATTTAAGTTATTCAGATTTCGGGCATGTAATTAATTCAGGATTTAGACTTGTCTTATTATTTTCAGTTGTGGGACTGTTGTGAGGAGTTTTTCCTCCGGACTTCTTATTATTATTTGTTGGTTATTTCATTACTTCATTATGGTGAATGGATTATGTTGTTCTTCCATTATTCTTTTATTGCATGTTAATCAGACCTAACTTAAAATTTGGCTACTTACTTTTTAAATGCTAGGTGGTTAGTAATTATTAAAATGTTTTCGTCAGTGATGCTATTAACTGAACCAACTTGACATTTTGTATTGATTTAATAAAGGAGTAGCTACCCGGTATTTAATTAGTCGGGGTGTCACAGGTGGTATCAGAGCATCAGGTTCTAGTGTCCTTTAGGATCTGTACGGCTTATTATGTTTTCCGCTGAGCTTTCTTTGATATAGAGCCCTATATTTTAGGACTGTTGTATTCTCTTGTATATGTTACGTTCTTCAGCTATTTTGAGTTTATAACTGCGAACTTATAAACTTTATTCTATTTCTGATGCCTCCACGACGTGCACAAAGAATTCCCAGGGATGCACAGCCCGAGCCACAGCCAGCTCCAGTACAGGGCACTATGAATGCCGCCGAGGTTGCAGCCATTGTAGCCCAAGCGGTAAATGCCGCACTTGCCGTAGTTCAGCAGGCACCACCTCAGGCGCCAGTAGCCGCGCCGGTTCAGGCACATGCATTCCCGTCTGCTTGGGAGCGTGTACGAGATGCTTTTCAGAAAGCACACCCTCCGGAGTTCGCAGGTAGCTCCGATGTGGTAGTTTCGAGTCAGTGGAGGAAGGATATTCAGCGGCACTTGAGGATGTACGAGTGCACTGAGGTTCAGAAGCAGATACTAGCTACCTTTAAGCTAGTGGGGTCTGCACTGCAGTGGTGGGAGTCTATTACCACCGTGGAGGAGAGAGACACTCTCACTATTCAGGAGTTCTGGGTGCGGTTCGACCGCAAGTACTTTCCGTCAGCTGTTCATACGGGAATGAGGAGGAAGTTGATGAGCCTTCGACAGGAGGGTAAGACTGTGGCCGAGTATGAGACCGAATTCACTGATCTTCTGAACATTGTTCCGGATGAGATACCGACAGAGGAGAAGAAGATACAGAAGTTTACTGATGGGTTGACATGGAGGATTCGTCAACACTTGTTAGGGAACCTCTCGTTAGCCACTTATTCTGATGTGGTTAACGCTGCATTGCTCCATTGTCAGGATCACCGCTTTCACATGGCTGAGGGCAAGAGTCCAGCCATCAGGGCAGGACTGGGGGAAATGGTGCCAGTGGGGCACATTCTGTTCAGGGGCAGAGACAGGGTGATCAGGTTTCCCAGCAGGGGGATCACAAGAGGTTCAGGTCAGGAAATTTCAGGCACGGACAGGGAGGTTTCCGACAGGGCCATCAGGGTCCGAACGGCCATCAGAACCAGCAGGGTCAGAATGGTCAGCATCAGTTTCAGCAGGGCCAGCAGGGTCAGTGGAGGAACGGTAACGGCCACCAGGGCCGGGGGCAGCAGGGACAGAGAGGGGGGAACTTCCCGGGGAAGTGTTTTGTTTGTGGCAAGACTGACCATAAACGCCAGGACTGTCCTGATAGGGGCAGGGCCCCGCAGCAGCAGCAGGGTGCTCGACATGAGTAACAGAGGCCACTTTTTCCACCAGCCCTTCCAGCTCCAGCCCAGGTGCCAGCTCTTCCAGCCATTCCAGCAGTTCCTGTGCAACAGGGACAGTTACAGTATGGACGTGTCTATAACGTCCACCAGGCAGCAGCTCCGCAGGCACCACCCGCGATTGAGGGTATGTTTCCTATCCATGGTACTATGGGTCGGGTTTTGTTTGATACGGGGGCAACGCATTGTTTTATAGCTACACATTTTGCGAAAGCCTTAGGGTTGTTAGCTACGGCAGAGAGCACAGTGATGTGTGTAGACTCACCATTGGGGAGTGGGTCACTTATTTTCTTTATATGCCGGGGAGTGGGGGTAGAGATTGGTAGTCTGGTATTACCTGCAGATATGTTGGTATTAGATATGCATGTTCACGATGTGATTATCGGTATGGATTGGCTCGCAGATTATAGAGCCATGATTGATTGCTTCGGTGGGAGAATTGTTTTTGCCATTCCGGGGCAAGAGATGTTTGTAGTGGCGATGCCTCACCCAGAGAGAGGCTCGACCGCTCATTTGTATTACATAGAGGAGGATACCTCTAAGGAGGTTGTGATTCCTTTAGATTCGATCCCAGTTGTCAGGGAGTATTCTGATGTGTTTCAGGAGATACCAGGCCTACCCCCCAGTCGAGAGATAGACTTTGTCATAGACTTATTACCAGATACGAGACCTATAGCACGCGCACCGTACCGTATGGCTCCAGCTGAGATGAGGGAGTTACGGGATCAGATTGAGCAGTTGTTGGGTCAGGGGTTTATACGGAGGAGTAATTCGCCGTGGGGTGCCCCTGTATTATTCGTGAAGAAGAGAGATGGTTCACTGAGATTGTGTGTGGACTACCGAGAGTTGAACAAGGTCACGATACGGAATAAGTATCCGTTGCCTCGAATCGATGACCTATTCGACCAGTTGAGAGGAGCTTCTTTCTTCTCGAAGATTGATTTACGATCGGGATACCATCAGTTGCGTATCAGGGAAGAGGATGTCTCGAAGACTGCGTTCTTATCGAGATATGGATCTTACGAGTTTCAAGTTATGCCTTTTGGTTTGACCAACGCTCCAGCAGTGTTTATGGACTTGATGAATAGGGTGTTCAGGAATTTCCTAGATCAGTTTGTCATTGTCTTCATTGATGATATTCTGGTTTACTCCCCGACAGAGGAGGAGCACGCCGAGCATTTGAGACAAGTTTTGCAGACGCTACGTCAGAACGAGCTGTATGCAAAGTATGAGAAGTGCGGGTTTTGGCTGAAGGAGGTCCAGTTTTTGGGACACATTATTTCCGATCGGGGGATATCTGTTGATCTGGGGAAGGTATCCGCGGTGAGGGAGTGGGGACAGCCCACGACACCAACGGAAATCCGTAGTTTCTTGGGATTAGCAGGATACTACAGGAGGTTTATTCGGGGATTTTCGAAGATAGCTGGTCCTTTGACACATCTGACTCGTAAGGGTGTGCCATTCATCTGGAGTGATGCCTGTCAGTTGGCATTCGATGAGTTGAAGGATAAGTTGACCTCAGCACCTGTGTTAGCATTGCCGAGATCGGGATTTGAGTATTTAGTTTACACCGATGCGTCCTTGCAAGGACTTGGAGGTGTATTACAGCAGGAGAGTCAGACCATAGCTTATGCTTCCCGTAAGCTAAAGACTCATGAGAAGAATTACCCCACTCTTGACTTGGAATTGGCGACAGTTGTATTTGCCCTTCGTATTTGGAGACATTACCTTTTGGAGGAGAAGTTTCGATTGTTCACGGACCACAACTCCCTACAGTACCTATTCACGCAGAAGGAGTTGAATATGCGACAGCGTAGGTGGCTTGAGTTTGTAAAGGACTATCAGTTTGATATCCAGTATCACCCGGGAAAGGCCAACGTGGTAGCAGACGCGTTGAGCCGTAGGCTAGCAGATGAAGTGGCAGAGGTGTGGAAGGCCAAGTGGAAGGAATTGGGACACCAGGATGCAGTGGCCCGATCTTTCATGTCTGTGATGACCGTTACACCGCAGATTGTCACAAAGGTAGTAAGGGCACAGGCAAATGACTCGTTCTGTCAGGAGCTGATAGTTCGACTACTAGCAGAGGGAGCCGAGTCCTATACCGTCAGCTCAGATGGAGGATTACGCTTCAATGGGAGATTAGTAGTTCCAGAAGGAGAGGAATTGCGACACGAAGTGATGGCAGAGTCGCACGGCTCACGGTTCGCGGTACATCCCGGTGGGGACAAAATGTACCAAGACATGAGACGACAGTATTAGTGGAGCGGGATGAAGAGAGATATTGCCGAGTTTGTTTCTAAATGCGCCACTTGTCAGCTAGTAAAAGTGGATCATCAGAAATCGGCAGGACTGCTATAGCCATTGGAGGTTCCGATGTGGATGTGGGAGAGCATATCCATGGACTTTATCACGGGGTTGCCTACGTCACAGAGAGGTCACGACTCCATTTGGGTAATTGTGGACAGGTTGACCAAAGTTGCTCATTTTCTACCCGTAAGGACAGACTACACTACGGGACAGTATGCCCAGCTCTTTATTTCTGAGATAGTGAGACTTCACGGTGTACCCCTAAATATCGTGTCTGACCGAGACAAGATATTTGTTTCGCGGTTTTGGGAAACTTTTTAGGAGGCCATGGGCACGAAATTGCGATTGAGTACGGCATATCACCCGCAGACGGATGGGCAAACTGAGCGTACAAACCAGATGTTGGAGGACATGCTACGTATGAGTATCATTGATTTTCGGGGTGGATGGGAGCAGTATCTTCCACTGGTGGAGTTTGCTTACAACAACTCCTACCAGTTCACTATTGGCATGGCTCCATTTGAGGCGTTGTACGGTAGACCTTGTCGTTCCCCAGCATGTTGGTTGGAGATGGGGGATAACAAACTACTTGGGCCGGAAGTGATTCAGGATACTTCGGCAAGGATAGAATTGATTCGGAGTCGCATTCGGGTAGCTCAGGATCGGCAGAAGAGCTATGCTGATGCGAAGAGATTCTTCAGGGAGTTCCAAGTGGGGGACCAGGTTTTGCTCAGAGTATCTCCTATGAATGGGATTATGCGTTTCGGGAAGAAAGGGAAGTTGGCACCGAGATACGTGGGACCATTTCCTATTATTGAGCGGATTGGACCGGTTGCGTATAGGCTTGGATTACCGGAGCATTTGCATCGGATTCACGATGTATTTCATATTTCCTCGCTAAGGAAATATCTTAGAGACGATTTAGCTCATTCTCATATTGCTTTGGAGGATATAGATCTCCAGCCTGATAGCTCCTACGAGGAGGGGCCGATTGCTATTTTGGACCGAAGTGAGCGGAAACTGCGGTCAAAGATAGTTCCGTTAGTGCGTGTTCAGTGGCGACATCATAATGTCGAAGAGTCCACATGGGAGCGCGAGGATGAGATGCGCGAACGTTATCCAGAGTTGTTCTTACCAGGTACTTTCTAGTTCCGAATTTCGGGACGAAATTCAGTTATTAGGGGGGAAGTATGTAATACCCCGTATTTTTGTAATATTTAAATTATGGGATTAATTGAATTAAATGTGTATTAATTGGAAATTAATCCGGATTAAAATACTAGCGAGATGCGAGTTGGTATTTGATTATAATGTGCATATATGATTATATATGAATTTTGAATTATGAAATTTGTCGTGAGATTGAAATACGACAATTTGGAAATTTTGTTGAGACGCGTGTGACAGTTGCGCCCGGAATATATTTATCTTAATTAAAAAGTCAATTTTATTTCTATAAATCGTATGGTCGTTTTGAGTGCGCCAACGCGTCCGGAAGGGTCGAAATAGTCAGAAAACACTAGCCGGGGGTTTGGTTTGGGTCCCGGGGTATTTTTAGGCCATACCGGCAACGTATAAGGGCAGTTTGGTAATTTTAGAATTATGGGATTTTTGATTAACGAATTTTAGGAATTTTAAATGGAAAATTAAAACACCCACTAACCCATTACCAGCCATTATCTGATTAGAGGGCTACGGGGGTTATTAGAATTAAACCAAATATTCCTAAAACAAACCCTAGCCTCCATTGCCACCATTAGAGAAGAAAGCTTGGAGAGAGAGAGGGAAGGAATTCTGCAGAAAGAGAGAGAGAACACTTCAGAAATTCGTCATCAAATCAGAGGTTCAAATAAGGCAAGTGGTTTAATTTCAATTAATTTCAGAGAATGCTTCTTCCATGTGTAGGAATTGATAAAAATCTTATTGTTCTTGGGAGTTTGATAAAAACCCATTAATTTGGAATTAGAAACTTGTATTGTGATGAGGATTTGCATGTAGAACTATATGTAGGTGAATAATCTGATGTTAATACATTTTGGATGAAATAAAAATAGATTTATTTAGACTCTTTGATGATTTATAAATTTTAGGGTTCATGTTCTTGAAATTGGGGGTAAATGTGTGGATTTGATATTTGGATGATGTTTATAATGATTTAATCCCCACAAAAACGTTAGTAGGTGACCTATGTATGTTTAGAGACGATTAGGAACCTCGAATAATTGTTGGACTAATGTTTAGATGAGATTATAAGTGAAGAAAAGATGGAAAAACGAAATAAGGATTTCTGGGCTCGAAACTGGCCACTCGTTAGAAGACCTGCCCAGGTCGTTCGAACGAGCTTCTAACGAGTTGACCTTTGACTTCTAACGAGGGTGAAGTTCGTTCGATGTTTTCGTTCGAACGAGACCTCGTTAGAAAGCCCAGTTCGTTCGAACGAACTCTCGTTCGAACAGCCTCGTTCGAACGAGTTGACAGTTTAGGCTTTTTAGCCTGTTTTGATCTCGAGTGTCCCGTAACCTTGTGTATATGTAGAGATAGCTTTCCCTTGATGATTAATTGATATATTTGGGATGTTTGGGATATAATGAGGAGTCAAACCTAGAAGTGTAGTTTGAACCTAAAGGAAAATATGAGTAGGACGTGAGTGTCTATTACGTTGCGAGAACTATTGACGGCCTAACTTATTATATTAACCGGGAACATATAAATTGTGTAGTATTATATGTCGGTACGAGAATGAGAAGTGTACCACCAATATATTATGGTGATTACTAAGATGCGTGAATACTTAGTATATGTATTGATTTTATGTGTATGACATACCTACCATACTTGCTATCACGGGAGGTTTACGTTCGCTTAGGGCCTTCTAATCCTTGTGTTGCCCGTATTTAGATTGGTTACCTCGATGAACATAGGTCAGAGAATGGCTTATTGGGATATTAATAAGTCTGCTGATCGTGGGAGCGCAGGTATGTGCGTGACCCATGTGATGTGACTGTGTTCGCCTCCATTATTTGTGATGTTGTTATCTGAGAACGATTCCTGAGAGATTCGGAATGCGTGATCCTTATGTACGTGATGTACCGGGATGGATAGAAGAGTATGTGTGCACCGCAGCTAGTCTTGGGGTGCTTGTATTGTATATTTATGACGTGAATAATATACACTTAATTAATGGGAACTTTAATGATTGGTATTGTGAATAATATTATGGTAATGTTTTGAGAAATACATAACGGGTTAACTGATAGTGAATTGTATTACTAATTGAGAATCGGAGTTTAAGTATAACCCTCTACTTATTTGATAACGTTAGAATGTAATATGGGGATCGAGTAGTAAGAGGTAGAACTTATTGCGGTTTGGTTAGATTTATATGTCTTGTAGATGGGTACGGTACGTTAGGAGTGCACATGTAGCCGATAGGTGAGAATTTCATGTGAGTGCACGTCCTAACATGTATTTTGCATTTAATGTTTTAATGTTATTAAAACACTTGCTGTTTTTAAAATGATTTCCACTTTCGAGCTCTGACCCATTTGCTTTCAAACCTATTTTTGTAAAAACCATTTTAGGTGCCCAGCCACAAGGACACCATGCTTAGGATTCTCATTCAGGTGACGAGCTGTAGCTGTTTGTGGAAGTTACAGGACTTTGCTTGTAGACGCTTCATCTACATTGACTCTATATTCAGATTTATCAGTTGTAGGGCATGTCGCCCATTTCTTTTAGAGACATTTCATTTATTTCAGTTATTCAGATTTCGGGCATGTAATTAATTCAGGATTTAGACTTGTCTTATTATTTTCAGTTGTGGGACTGTTGTGAGGAGTTTTTCCTCCGGACTTCTTATTATTATTTGTTGGTTATTTCATTACTTCATTATGGTGAATGGATTATGTTGTTCTTTCATTATTCTTTTATTGCATGTTAATCAGACCTAACTTAAAATTTGGCAACTTACTTTTTAAATGCTAGGTGGTTAGTAATTATTAAAATGTTTTCGTCAGTGATGCTATTAACTGAACCAACTTGACATTTTGTATTGATTTAATAAAGGAGTAGCTACCCGGTATTTAATTAGTCGGGTTGTCACAACACCCTCAATCTAGATCTAGAAGCAAAGAACATAACTAGAAATACACAGACAAGAAATATCCACGGTGGTGTGTTTTAGAAAAAGTGTTCACCTCTAATAAACCTGCTGGGGGGGGGGGGGGGGGGGGGTGAATATGTTTAGAAGGAATTTTACCAATTTAAAAATTTTCTTGGCTAATGTTTAGATCAAACCTAGTTAACATACACATAAGTGATAAATCTATTAGTTCTAAGTCATCTAAGCTAATTAGGAACAATTCTACGTTAATTATGTGAATTAATAAGGTGTAAGCACAAAGTCAAATTTAACAATGTTACATGTAGGATCCAATATTAGATCTACGTGTGTGTGTGATAGGAGTTGCATACATGAATAGTAAACAACGATACAAAAGGCACAAGTCAGGATCTACGGGGAAAACCCCCACCTAGGGTTGAAAAAACCTTATTGCATCCTAGTCTCCCATTCAATTTGAAAAGTAATTTAACACAAATGCAAAAAACTACCCTTCTCTTGTTCCCTAACAAGAAGTTACTTATATACGTTGAAACTCTTTCCCGTTCGAATGAAGGATCCTCTAAAAACTCCATCAAGCAAACATGAAAGTCACATTATTTATCCCCAGATCACACCACAAATTAGCCCCCAACAGATAACTCTCCTCATTTTAGATCTAAAGTGCAAATCTTCAAATTCAGATATGAAAGGTAGAATTAAATCTAGGGTATGTGGTTTTTCAATTCACATCACTCTCAAATTTCACAATTCATGAATCAAGTATAAATACAAGTTTGCTCTTAAAATTGTGTATATTAAGTGAAATTGATAATTGAAATGTGTTTCTCTTATCACTTGTCATGAAAATACTTGCTCTATGTGTGAAAAGTACTCATGAAAAAAAGATCTCTTAAAACACTCCTATTTATAGAAAATTTAAAAAATCTGACTGCGTCGTGCGCACGGTAAAAAAAACCTATGTGTGCACGGCTTTGGGCAGTAGCCTAAGTCACGTTGAACACGTGACAACCGTGCACATGTAGAGATTTTAAGCCGTGCGTATGCTTTTAGGCAGAAAGCATAGGATGCCCAAAATGTTTATGTCGTACGCACGGTAAGGTTTTGTAGTCGTGTGAATGGTTTTAGGCAGCACATTTCCATTGCCTAAACCATACTACCGTCCACACATGTCCAAAACCCAATCGTGCACATGATTGTATTAAGAATGAAAGATTTAACTAAAAAACATACATGGCGACGACTTTTAGAAAACATTTCACTTGACCATCTCACAAAAATCATTTTTCACAAATATATAATTGTGTACGTGTGTAATAGCCTTGAGACGATTCAATAAAAAATATCACAAAAGGATATAGTCTTCAATCTTCAAAATTTGCGTGCAAAAGCTTTGACATAGGGAAGCTATATGATGTTCAATTTCAATATCCATAGATTCCAATGAACAAGACTCTCGGTATCTATTGTCTAACTATCAATCAAGATTTTGGCTCGATTTTGTGCAATACTCAAATGCCTTGACACAGAATTAGACCAACTATACTGTAATAATAATAAATGTTTATATTTTCATGGAGTTTTATTTTTATGCCTGGGTAGATAAAGAGTACAATATCTCTCGTGTTAGGGGAGTTCAGATAGTAGGTTCCACATATATTTTTTTTGGTCTCTTAGACTTTCCTAGGGTTCCTTATCCAAACTATCCCAAAGAACCCGACCATCTCACAACTTTTGATGTTGTCTAAGGTGCCATCCACTACACCACCGTAGGCTTAGATAATAGGAAGCCACTAGAGAGTCACCAACTGTTGGTTTTGGCTCTCCTATTTTTTCAGTTTTGGTTTATTTACAAATTTGTCATTTTGACTCAAATCTATAAATACAAGTGTTATTTCTAGGTTTTGAGGGAGAACAAGAGTGGACATATTTGAGAGCTAATCAAAGTTAAAGAGAGATAGAGAGCTAATTTGAGGAGTGAGTTCTTGTGAGTGACTTTCTAAGAGAGATAAATTGTGTGTGTGTATGACCTTTGAGTTCATCCATTTATCGATAGAAAGAAGAAATCCTCCTTGGTGGATGTAGCCCAAATTTGGGTGAACCACGGTATATCGTTGTTGTTTTGCTTTGATGATTGTTTATATGTTTTTATTGTCTCTTCATTGATGTTTGGTTGAATTGATTGGGAGTTTGCACACTAGTTCATTTTCGGAACAAGGTCTTGGGTGCTTTTCGCACACTAAGTGTTTGATAAAATTTCCGAGTGAGTTTTATCGCCATAATCGCTAGAGATAGTCTTGTTTTAGCACAACACCAACTCTATTATGATCACCGCCTCAATTATAAGATTGTCAGTTTCAATCTTAGAACCATCACACACCCCATTAGTTTTTTTCATGTCTATTGACCTTCCTATTGTCATTTGATGTCATATGGCTCCTATCCGTAATGATGGGAATACCCATTTGCGGTTGTCCCTTCCTTATGGTATGCAGTTTGGTCAACATCGTTATTCCACTCATTCTTGTCAAGCATATGCATACCGCAAGTTCTCTTTGTCATGTCGATTCCTCTAATACACACCAATCTAACTCACATTTATGGAGGGATACACATATGGAGCAGATGAGGAGGATGCCATGAGTCAAATCATGTCCCGATCGCTTAAACATCCACATCTGGTCAGCCCTCTCCAGTAAAACAACCGAAGATGTCATTCATATCTTACTTCATTGCCTTCCATCAGGGCATATAATAAAAGCTGATTGAGATGATGATTTAGTAGGCTCGCTAGACGCATCATAAGTTGGCGTCATTACTCGACTAAAAGAAGCTTAAAGTAGTCAAGGAGGATCTCTCTACTAGGAATGGTTGAGAGAGAAATGCGGTGTATAGGGATCATGTAGAGATTATGATGGATTAACAAATGATGGGGAGGCTTTATGCCTCTAGGAGATTTTGTTTTTATTTTCTTTATTTGATGTAGTGGAGAGAGAGAGAGAGAGAAATGTATTTGACATTCATATGATGTATTTATTTATTTATTATATTGTACCCTCAGTATTTATAGCACTTTTGATATATTATTTATGATAAATTTAATTTATGTCATGGTGTATGGTTTTGGTACATTCTCACTTCTTAGCATTCTTTTATCTCCATTCTATCTTGCTGATGTATGGTGATTATTTATGTTGATACTTGCTAGTTTAGATGATGTTTATCTTGGTTATGTTGAGATAAAGATTACTTTTGGACTTATTTATACATGCTTATGATTGTCCGTACTTCCGTGTATATGTCACTTATCTCATGTGAGCACATGACTTCAATTTTTATTATTAGATTAAATTTATTTGTGCTATATGTTACAAGTTTCTTTCCTTTGTCTAAATGAGACAAAAAAGGGTAGTAATTTTGAATTTTGGGAAATACTTATTACGAAGGAGTAGTTTGTGCGTACATTGCATATTCAAAATTCTTATTTTTCTATTACTCTCTTATATCCTTTGTACGTCACGTGATGTATGTTTAAGTATGCAGGATTTACAAGGCCCATGATGTTTAATATATTGATGACCGAAAATCCATACAAAGAATTGAGTATATCTCACCGTGTTTGGGAACATGTAGATTGATGTATAGGTTTTTAGTCTGGTAATTATTTGGATCTTTTCCACTTTTGTTTTTTTCCGGAAATAGACAGAGGGGGAGATTTCTAATGGTACCGATTTGCACTACTTATTTTTCTTTTGTCTTTATTTCGGAACAAAAGGAAGACGATGTCTAAGTGTATTGTCTAAAGTCTTTTGAGTTGTTAATGTCTTATCATTGAAGACAAGATGAAGCACTGTGAGAAATATCTACAAAACCAAACATATTAAGACATTTGCAATCGGAGGTTTGGTAAGCATTTGAGGTTTTTAAAGTTTACTTGATTTTACTTTTATGTAGGAAATTGATAGGAAAAAAACTTTTTAAATGTGAGGAATTTTTTAAATTTTTCAGTAAATTTTGTAAGAAGAATTTTTTTATCCATCTCTCATTCGAATGAGAGACCCTTTGTGCGAAAGGTTATTCACATGATAACCCTCAAGAAGTCCTCGTACGATAGAGATATCCCATGAAAGACTCTCATGCGAAGTAATCTCATTCAAATGGCCTTGTTTTCTTTGGAAACATGTTTTACTTGATATTTTATACTCAAAAGTATAAATAACAAAGTAAATGTGTCTTTCGAGACACACAATCGAGTCTTAAAGTTTTAAGAGAGTTTAGTTGTGAGTGAAATCCTGTCATGTTTTATGCTTTCAAGGTATAATTTTGGATTAAAATCTCCTTTGGTCTTCTATATTAGGAAAATATATTAGCACGAGAAATTATGTGTGTGGTTGACACGTAGCATACATGTGGATTGATCGTAGATAGTAAGGATCGATGTATGTTGAGGTCCGAGGATGGTGCCAGTTGTGTCTAGGCATATAACAACCGATTTCTAGTACGTTAAGATGCACCGAATCATATTGCAAGGGATAAAATTCGTGAAAGTAATAGTTGTCTTATACATAAGTCATATTTTTCTATTATAAGACTCGAAATTCATAATACTAGTGGAGTTGTTGGGCTGGGGCAATAGTGGTTTTTCCCGTGAGGGTTTTCACTCTAAATCCTTGTGCATTATATGTGATTTCTTTTACTTTTTTCGCATTTATTTTCTGGATCACCTACATGCAAAAATGATTTATTAATTTTATTCGGTAAAATGAAAGTTTAGTTCAAAACAAAAAGGATGTGAATTTTATAGGACATGGTAATTATTAATTTGACTATATCCCTATGGTATACTTTTTCAAATACAATCTTAATTAACATAAATTGTCCGAGATTGGCACAACATGATGGATTTGGGTAGGTATGTGCAACAGGATAGTCAAACCATATGCGTTTGAATAAAAACAAGATCACATTTTTTCACAACTCAAAGATTGACGTGTCAAAAGAATTTTCTCTCCCCTTTTGAAACTCCCTCAAAGCACACGTTGATTGAATCTTTTGTGCGAAACTAATGAATCAATTTCTTTTGAAATATTTTAGCCTTAACTTATTTTCATGCAATTAATTTTGTGAGCTCTAGGCTATGGATTTATTCTCAACACAGTAATTTTTTAATTATTGGCTTTTCACACTCCTTAGATGACAATGACTTAACGATAGTAAAATTTCCAATTAGGCTTTATGACTCCAATGGTAGCCCTTAATGCTACATAAAAATGGTCATTTTCGAATCCTACAAAATATAATACTCTTAGTGATAAAAAACCCGGACAATAGTAATTTCATATGAAACTCATACCATGATGATGGTTATATAATTTTTAGGCTTGATCATTTGTAGAACTCTCATAAGACTATCAAAACATGTGTGGTAGTGAGATGTAAGTGAATATGAGATTTCAATCATCATTGAATTAACGCATCTTAAAATGTTATGAATGTTTTTAAAATCATTAATTGATAAACATCCTAAAATTTTTGGAAACCATAATCCTCGAAATAAACTCTAAACTTTTCTTACTCATCCATTAATGATTCAATATTTTTCATTGTCTTAAACCAAATATCGTAGATAACAAAAAATGGATTTTTTAAAAGACAACAAATAAATAAGAATACTTTTTTTTCAAATTTAAACTTAAAGAAATAACTATATAGAAAAAGTAAGGTACAAACTCAAACATGTCCAGATAAAGAATTAAAGATGCACCTTACAGACTTCTAACTCCTTTATCGACAAGATAAACAATGAGTCATTCGTACCGAACCATTCGTACATAACCATATAAGTAATTTTTTAGCCTTAAAACATGTGTAGGATGGTTAGATTCCTGAAAACCTTTCAGTTGTTCGTCATACACCTCTTCATTCACGACATTATTGAAAAATCCACTCTCTACATCCATTTGATACAAGTTAAACTTCATGAAGCATGCAATGGCAAGTAAAAGACGTACACCCTCTGATCTCGCAAACGGTGGAAAAAACCATTACATGATGGTTTACAATAAGGAGGGGGATATAAACCTTACCTCAAAATCCCAAAATAAAGATAATTATACCATATTCATATTTACATGTAACACCCTGTAATTTTATTGATTTTTATATTGAGAATTAATTGGGCTTAATTAAATTATATTTGGAAAATTAATCTGGCAAAATAGATATTAATTAGCGAGATCAGGGTTAATATTTACTTATATTGAATATTACTTAGTGAATGAGTAATATAATGAAAATAAAGTATTATGATTATCGTGAGTGAGAAATACGACAGTTACGATAAATTTAGTCGTGACGCGCGTGTTAGCCGTGTCGTGACTTAATTTGAGAAATAAAATGTAATTTCACTTTTGATATTTCAAATAGTCATTTCAAGTGGGCCAGTGTGTCTGGAAGGGCCGAAATAGTTAGAAAAGTCGACCCGGGGGTTTATTTTGGGTCCCGGGGCACTTTTAGGCCAAACGGGCACCCCAGAGGGGTATTTCGATCTTTTGAAATTTAGGGATACAGAGGCCTACGAAAATTGGAAAGATATATTATCACGTATGTAAGGGAGTTTAGGGTTATCAATTACCAAAACAAAGAGAGGCCACAAGAGGAAGAAGGAGAGGTGTTCCAAGGCCAAGAACCGCCATTCTTGCACCACCACCACCACCACCACCACCATCATGTAGATCGTGAGGAGAGGAACCCAACCCTATCGTTTTTCTGCAGAGATTCAGACCTACATATAGAGGCAAGTATTTATCTTGCCGAATTTTGATTAAATGTATTATCCATTTGAGAGTAGGATTAATTTCTAATCATAGAGATACGAATTTGGCTTTGAATTTGAGAATTTGATGATGAATTTGGGTAGGAATCGCATGTAGACATAACCCTTATAATTAGAACATGAAATCAGATCATATGTGTAATTAATAATTGAAGAAATCTGGATTTTGATTAAGGATGATAATCTAGGGTTTTCTGAAAGTTTAGTGTTGAATTCATTATATTTCATGGATTTTCTTGATGATTTAGAGACTTATATACGTTAGAAATCATGTATATGTGTTAGGATAATATTGGGTATCAATTGCTGGGAGTTTGAGATTAAATTATAGAGGATTTGAGGGTTAAAAATGGTGAAAATCCGTAATAGCGAGGAAGAAGAAATGCCAGGTACATCGAACTGGTTCGCCTATCCCCCAAACCGGTTCGGCTGTACACCCGAACCGGTTCACATGTTCTCCCAAATCTGTTTGGGGGACGTGACACTTCTGGGTCTCAATTTTTTTTAATTTTTGATAGGTTTGTGTTAAGATTTCTTTCTAATTGAAGAGAATTTTGGTTAGCAAAGTATGTGGTATGTTTCATAGTTTATTTCACAAAAATTGTAATGAATATGAGTGGACCAAGAGGCTTAGTCTGACATTAATGTTCGTTCATAAATTAGTCACGGAGAGTGGGAGTGAATATACGATCGGACCAGTGGTTGGAGAATATTTTAACTACTGAAATAATCTAATGGAGTGATTAGGACTCTTCGAGTAGCGAGGAAAACGCTAAAAAAAATACGATGAGTAGTTAAATGGTGAATTGATAATACGTAGGATATTCGGGTGTTATATATACTATGTATGAGACATATACTATATGTTGAGTGTATACCTATATATATATATATATATATATATATATGTACATATGATGTGTCGCCTATTGTGTATACTCTTAAGTGTAAACATACCTAGGCTAGTTGCTATCATGGGAGGTTTTCTCGTCGTGGATAGTGTTATCCTGATGAGCCCATTGTGGGGGATTTTGACTTGTACCTGCTATCTAAGTGTATGATGGTTTCGACGGTCAACTGGGCACGTTTGGTGTGTGCGTGACCCATAGACTTGGAACTATGTTCGCCTCCAATATGTGTGATTTGATTTATGATTCGAGGGTTATATTCGGACCGATGTCCCTATTTAGTACGCAATGTACCAGAACTTGATAGCAGGGTATGCCCGTATCACAGATCTCAACCTAGGGATGCCGTATACGTATATATTACAATTATGATGTAAGTATATATATTCACGTGATTGATTCTACTACGGGTGTACTAGTATATTAAATAAATAGTGATATTTAAATTACTCTAAGTGTGTGAGAACTTATTCATAAACTGGTGACTTTAATAAATAAAAAGAATGGGAAATATGGTTTAGTATTGTATGGGCAATACGGGTGGGCACTATAAATTATTAGATGCGAAGAGATGTAAGCCAGACTAGTTAGGCGGGTAACATAACTAGGTGGGTAAGAGTAGTACGTTAGACGTGCAAATTAGTTAAGGGGATGAGGATCTCAAGTGAGAGCGCGCGATACTAACATCTATATAATATCTTATCTTGATGCATTTTAAATACTTGCTAAACTTTTTCAAACTGTTTTACTTGGGCTCTGACCCGTTTCAAATCCTTTTTGTAAAAACAATTTTAAGTGCCCAGCCACTGGGACGCCAGGCATATGAGTTACTACATTTTATGTGCTGCAGCTGCTGTGAAAGTTGCAGGACCTTACTATTAGACGCCTCCACATTTATTCAGTTCTTATTTATCTTCATCTATCTTAGTCGGGCATGTCTCCCATTCCTAGTTGGATATTATTCTCAGAGACATTACATTTTCAGTATTTAATTTAGACTTTACTTTTGGATGACTATATTGAGATTTTATCTGGAGTGTTATTACAGACTCATTTATTTATTTATGTTGTTATCTCATTATTCGTTATTATGTGTATGAAAATGGTGAATGAAATTTTATTCCGTTTATATTTACTGGATGTTAACAACTAGAATTTAAAATAATTGACACTAGTCTATTAGGTTACTAGTAATTAATTGGATTTCGACAGTAATGGTAAGAATGAAAACATTAATGACTCCTGTTTAATTTAATAATGGGCTGATCACCCAGGATTCGAGTAGGCTGGGTGTCATAGATGGTATCAGAGCATCCGGTTCTAGTGTCCTTAGGATTTGTGCGGCTTACTACGATTTTTAGCATAGCGTTCTTTGATATAGATCCCTATTATTAGGACTGTTGTACTGTCTATTACGCATTTAAGCCTTCAGCCATTTTAAGAATATTGAATTGTGGACTGATAGAAAATTCTTTTTTTCGTTTCAAATGACTCCTCGACGTGCACCAAAAGCACACCAGAGGCACAACCTGAGCTACAACCAGCTCAAGCCCCAGGATCTATGAATGCTGCCTAGGTTTCCGCTATTGTGGCACAAGCGGTTAATGCAGCCTTGACTACTTTCGCCCAGAAGGTACCACATGTACCACCCCTGCCTCAGGTGGTTGCTCCATCTCCTGCACACTCGTTTCCTTCTGCTCGGAAGAGAGTCTGAGATGCCTTTTAGAAGGCACATCCTCTAGAGTTTCAGGGGATCCCCGATGTAGTTGCAGCATGCCAATGGAAGAAGGATATCCAGAGGCATTTGAGGATGTATGAGTTCACAGAGGTACAAAAGCAGATACTAGCTACCTTTAAGCTAGTAGGGGCAGCATTACAGTGGTGGGAGTCCATCACCATCGCATAGGAGAGGAACACCTTGAGATTCAGGAGTTTTGGGAGCGGTTCGATCGCAAATACTTACCTTCTGCCATCCAGACTAAGATGAGGCAGGAATTTTTAGATGTTTCTCTGGAGGGGAGGACCGTAGCAGAGTATGAGGAGGAGTTTACCAGAATGGCAAATTTCATTCTTGATGAGGTGTTGATAGAAGATAAGAGGATTCAGTTATTTGTGGATGGTCTTACCTGGAGGATCCGACAGTATTTGTTGGGTAATCTAGCCTTGAAGACATATACGGAGGTGTTGAATGCAGCGCTACTACACTGTTAGGATCACCGCTTCCATGTTAAAGGAAACAAGTGCTCAGGAGAGTCCAGTTAGCAGGGCAGGACTGGGGGTAGCAATGCCGATGGGGCACAATCAACTCAGAGTTAGTCAAGGTAGAGTGAACAGGGTCCCCACCAAGGGGTTGTTGCTAAGAGGTTCCATTCGGAGGATTATAGAAAAAGACATGGTGGATTTAGGCAAGGCCATCAGCATTTCATCAGGGCCAGTAGGGCCATGGTAGAGGTGGTAATGGCCAGCAGAGTCGAGGTCAGCAGGGCCAGAGGGGAGGAAATTTTACAGGCGTGTGTTTTATATGTAGCAAGACTGGCCACAAACGACAGGATTACCTTAATAAGGGCAGGGTTTAACAGCAGCAGGGCACCCGCCAGGAGCCTCAGAGTTCTATTTTTCCTACCGCCCTCCCAGAATAAGCACCCGTACCAGCCTTGCCTGCAGCACCGGTTATTCAAGTAGCCCCATCCCAGCAGGGGCAGTTACAGTATGGGCGCGTGTATCACATCCACCAGGCTGCAGCTCCACAGGCTCCACCCGTTGTTAAGGGTATGTTTCTTATCCATGGTACTTTAGGGTTCATTTTATTTAACATTGGGGCTTCACACTCATTCATAGCCACTAGGTTTGCATGGGCAACGAGATTGTTAGAGATGACAGATAATACAGTTATGTGTGTAGATTCCCCATTGGGTAGTGGGACACTTATCTTCTTTATATGTCGGGGTGTGAGTATACGTATTGGGAGATTAGTTTTGCCCGCCGATGTGCTTGTATTATATATGTTAGAGTATGATGCCATCATAGGCATGGATTGGCTAGCAGAGTATAGGGCCATGATTGACTACTATAGTTGATAGCACATATATTGTACCACCTATCGCGGAAAGCAATACTACAATGTATTATCATCTATCAGTCGCGGCCCTATTTCCTATAGAGGTAATACATTACCTTGCATCCCTACCACAACCCTATGCATATAGGTTGAGACCACTTATAATCTACATGCCGCTGACCTAGCCTATACATTCAGCTAGCCGCAACATCTTCTCATCAAAGTAATAATACCTACACCTATATATAGAGGTTCTCGCCTCAAGACAAAGGCAGATTTAGTATTCCTCATCCAGGTTCCAGGTTCATTTCCTATACTGACACCTAGCTCAGAGACGACTATTCTCTCAATATAGCTCAGCATAGCTTGGGGGCTTCACTCTAGCATCATAGCCGACACTCCGGAGCCACTAGAATTGTCATATTCATGTATTCTCTTATATTCTCATGCTTGTACGGCTCTTTAGGCCTAATTACTATGTACCAAACAACATATATAATGAGAGTGTGTCATCAAAGTGGACGTAGGCTCATTTTTATAGCCGAACCACTCTATATCTTGTCTTTTATCTCTCTGTAGTTGCTCTATTTGCTTATTATGCACTTTACACTTGATTTACTGGTACGAGAACAACTAGTGGACAATTTCTCGTATCATCAATTTGGCGCCGTCTGTGGAAAACGAGGTATTTCAATCTTGTTTCTCTATGTTTTGAGTTCTTAAACACCTTATTTTATTCATGAGGATCCTTTGGATCATCATTTCATGGGTGAGTTTGGTTATTGAGCTCTATTTTATATTTACACCCTTAAATGGGAATTTTGTACATTCAGATCTGCTCTTGGGTCTCTCTTTCTATGACCTTAGATCTATTTTACATACCCCTATGATATCATTTCATCTAGATAATGCTTAAAATCATTATGGGCTTTAGCCTCGTAAAGGTGAGCGATTAGGGAAGAATTATATTTACTCTCCTTTTGTTGTTCTTTGCCTATGATCTAGGATTTATCATTAGAAGTGTGCCGTTTTGTTCACCCTGAGGGTATTCTCTCATGGATAGGCCCTAGTAGGTAAGTTCTCCATATGTTTCGGGAGAAAAACTCAGCTTCTGGATTTCAATTCCATGAGGTATGTTCCATTTACTGCGTAGAAAGGGATGCGACCTGGTAGTTCAACTGCTCTTCTGGCTGCGGCCTCTACTAGTACAGATAAATCACATCAGCTTAAAAGCATCGAGCGGACTCGAGCTCAACCAGGGAGAGTTCCATTGTTCAAAGGGCCATGGAAGTACACTTATGTGCTGTAATACCCCGTATTTTCATGGCTTTTAATTATGGGATTTAATAAATTAAATTGCTTGGAATTATGAGATTTTATTAAATTAATTTGGGATAATTAATTAGAAATTAATCCGGATTTAAATGCTAGCGAGACGAGAGTTAGTATTTGATTATTATAATATTGTTGAATATTATCGAGTGATTATGGTAATATGTTATTATTGTATTTATTAAAATTGTCGCGAGTTGAAAATATGGCAGTTTTGGTAATCAAATTGGGACGCGCGTGTTAGGACCCAATTTAAAGGATTTAAAAGTATTTTATTTTACATCATCTGTATGAGCATTTTGAGTGCACCAACGTGTTCGGAAGGGTCGAGATAGTCAGAAAACACTAGCCGGGAATTTAGTTTGGGTCCCGGGGCATTTTTAGGCCTAACCGACAACCCGGGAGGGTATTTTAGTCATTTTTATTTTTGGTGAATAGTGACACACGAAAATGAGGAGATATTTATCAGCCAACACTTGAGTTCCTTAGGGTTTTCACAACCATGGATCATAACGGCAGTTAGAGAGGAAGAGAGGAGAAGTCCAAGGGCTTCCATGGCCAAAACCACCACACACCACCACCATCGCCGGATTTATGACCGGAAAGAGAGGGGAAACAACCAATAACGTCATCGTCGGATCAGAATCTATATTTTTTCAGGCAAGTGATTTATCTTGCAAAATTTATGGCATATGTTCTACATGATAAATTAGAGTTGGAGACAAATTATGAATAATTGTGATAATATGAAATTGGGGACTAAATCATGAATTTGGGTAGGCTTGCATGTAGTGGACCTTCTGGAATCATAAGGGAATGAATTATAAACTAAGAGTTAGGAAAATTCGAAATTTCATTGAGGTTTTAATGATTTTTGAAGAGATGAGGAAAAACTAGGGTTATGGTATTTTAATGACTTTTAATCCAAGAAATCGATAATCTATGATGTTTTGATGAATCTTGAACATTAAGACTGATGTAGTAATATTGGTCCATGAATTATTATACTCATTTGTGGAGTTTGGGACGTTATAATATGATTTGGAGGTGTAAAAATGGAGAATCCCATAACTGTTAAGAAATTCTGGGCGAATACCTGCTTGATTGATCGATCGACTCAAGAATGTCGATCGATCGACGATTGATCGATCAACCTCTTTTCTTCGATCGATCGACCCCTTCTGATTTTTGGCAATTATTTCCCTTTAAGGTTTAATGAAAATCCCAAAGCCGATATTGATTCTTAGAGTGATTAATATAATATTGTGGGACTGAAATAAGGTCAGTAGGGTCTTAGTTATTGTCGGAAAATGTTATAACTTATGGGATCGAGCATTATAATTACGAACGGTTACCGAGTGAGGACGATGTGAGATCTTTCGATTTTAGGACTGAAAGTGGAATAAAAGATAATTTAAGGGATTATATATATTTGCTGAGATAACCTTAGGAACAAATGTGAAACCTAGTATTCACTTGGGATAGGTATAGGAACCGAATCCATATGACGAGGCTTGTCGCATTAAATAAATATTACGTAGAATATCCATAACGTAAATGTTGTGGGTGAGATTTAATATATAGGGGAGGAGTATGACTATATTGAAATTGTATATATATATATATACTGGTTGTGTGAATGCCTAGTGTGTGGATTTCTTATGTGTATGACATACCTACCATACTTGCTATCAATGGAGGTTAGTTTTTGGAAAAGGTCCATCTTATCTTTGTGTGCCTTCGGGGGGATTTAGATTGGTACCTTAAGGACATAGGACTGTGAATGACTTATTTGTGAGTTAATAAGTCAGCTGACCGTGGGAGCGTAGGTATGTGCGTGACCCATGGGTATGTGAACTATATTCGCCTCCAATATGTGTGATTTATATTTAAACGGTTCCTGAGTGATTCGGAACTTGTGATCCTTACGTACGTTATGTACCGTGATTCAATAACAGGGTATGAGGGCATCGTAGTTTCTATCCTTGTGGGGTGCCTGATTTTTATATGAGATATTATACGGGTGTGTATATATATATACTTGAGATAGTTCTGCTGTGTTTCTTAGTAGATGTGAATAACTAAGAAAATTGAATGGGCTACGAATGTGGAAAATTAAATAAAACTTGTGATAAGTAATTTAATGAATGTGGATGTAAGTATAAATATAACTTGGTTGCGTAATATGAACAATCACCTTATATTAGTATGAGATAGCAGGGCCAGTAAGGACTAGTTAGATAGTGGCATAACTAGGAAGGGTTAAGGGTACACGTTAAGCGTGCACATTAGTTGAGAGGTGAGAAACTCATGTGAGAGTACGTGACTAACATGTTTAACATATGTGTTGTTTAATATTATAATTTAAACATTTGCAGTTTTAAAAATATTTTCACCTCAGGCTCTGACCCGTTTGCTTTCAAATCTATTTTTGTAAAAACATTTTAGGTGCCCAACCACAGGGATGCCAAGCATAGGAGTTCCATTCTAATAACGTGCGATAGCTGCTGTGGAAGCTACAGGATCTTGGTATTAGACGCATTCATAATTATCCTTGGTTCATTTAGAGTCATTTGTATCAGTTAGGGCATGTCGCCCATTCTTATTTAGAGGTCGTAGTTGCAGACTTTCATTATTTCGGTTATTGGTTTATTTATTCAGACTCTTGTATTAGGACTTTGTTTACTCTGGCATTATTATTATTGGAGTGTTTACTCCAGATTCAATTGATTTTATTTCGTTGGTTATTCATATGAGATTGTTTATGCGATTGATGGTTAATGATTTAATTATTGGTTATTTGATAGCTTAATTAAGAAAATTCGACATCTCTCTTTTTAAATATTAGGTGACTAGTAATTAATTAAATATTTTTTGACAGTGATGCTAAGACTGAATCAACTTGATATTATGTATTAATTTAATATAGGAGTAGCTACCCGGTATTTAATTAGACGGGGTATCACAGGTGGGATCAGAGCATCAGATTTTAGTGTCCTTTAGGATCTGTGCGGATTATTATGCTTCCAACGTAGCTTTCTTTGATATAGAGCCCTATGTTTAGGATTATTGATTTCTTTTGTGAGATTTCATTCTCCTGCTATGATGTATATGATATTAAATCTTATTTGCATTAGGGAGTGTTTGTGTGCTGAACAATGCAGTATGTCGTGCGAGTTGGGTGGACAACAGAAGGCAAAGCTCTGTTGAGGTTATAAGGTATATTCAAGAAAGATGATCGTAGTTGAAATCACCCATATTATGGCACGAAAGTCCAGGACGGTAAAGGCGGCTAAGGCGCAACTTGTGACTTCCAGGTACAACTATAGTAGAAAGTTGGGTCAAATTAGAATCACCCAGCAAGGTTGGATTGGGAGAGAGTCAGACGAAACATTAAAAAGAACCAGCAGTGGAAATACTAGAAATGCAAAAATGGCGTGTACTATCTAACTAACGTAAAATACCCAAAGGCCTGGACATATGACTGGGTATGGCTAATCGATAGTGAAAATTTAGGGTAAAATTTTTCTTGGCTCGTAAGAGCGGAGTTACATTGATGATAGGCAACTACCACACTTAGAAGTGGAATGTGTCGTCGAGAGAAGGCACATAAGTATGGTTTGATCATAAGTTCCTTTATTAGATATTCATAGTGAGATGCGAATGTTATTCTGAACTCACACAAGAGGGTCGGACAGAGGTCACTTTGTGGGGAGAAATTTCATTATTTAGCGAACCTTACACCGGGTGAAGTAGGTGAAATGGAGAATAGGACATTAAAAGGGAGAATTTGCGTACAAGAAGCATTGTTAGTACTTCTGGGGAATTTTGCTTGGACGATCAATGCAGATGCTAATTATGTCGCGTTTTGTTAATATGGAAGTAAGCGCTTCATTTTGAGGGGAGATACAAAAATTGAAGAAGTTAGATAGAGTAAGACTGGGGGAAAAGGGTGTTGAAGAAGCACCACAAGGGGGAGGCCCATCAGGGAACCCATTAAAATGATTCGGATAGTTGAATTGTTACCAAGCGATGGTGATTTTAGTAAAAGATGTTGAAATCAGTAGCGAGTTCCTTAGGGCCATTAAAGCTAAGGGAATAATAAAGATAGTCTTCAGAGTCGAGACTACCAACGACCGACGGTAAGATAACCCTAACATGGTCAATGTGACCGAAGATAAGTGGAGTATATGTAGTGGTATTTTGTGGGGAACGAGACACGTGCGTTATATATGTTTCCCGAAGCAAGCATAGGGATAAGGGTATGGTGCCTAGCAAGGGAAATAGTTATTAAAATTTTCGATTTGGTACGGATAGGTGTGTAAGTCCAGGAACCTTTTGAGCAGGCAGGGCGATTGATGAGATAGAAGTATGAGTTATATCCTCAGATGGTGTTGCGTGTTGTATGTGTCAGGAACGAGTTACTACTTTTTCTATTTTTATTGCTATATTCGCTTGAGAGTCGAGTTTAGTGAGTATCTCGACAATGTTATTATTTATGTGAATATTTCTCCCTGGTATAATGGGGTTACCTTTAGTGTTATCCACGGAGGATGAATGGGTATATTGATAGCGATATATACTTTATTGAAATTACTCGTTTTAGTGCTGTGTTATACGAGTATGATATTATCCTAATTATAGTTTTATTATAATATTTAAATCGATAGTGTGCGGTTATTGCAAGTCTATCGGGGTTACTACCTTGGTGTAGAATGTTTTGTTCTGGAGAGGCCCCATCTGCGAGAGGGTCGGGATCGCGATTGTATTTTTGAATATATATATATATATATATATATTGTTGAGACTTCAAAAAGTATAATGGTCTCGGACTTTCGTTCCCGCTATGTGTAGGGACTTTATCGATATGATGCGGAGTGTATTTAGTTTACTGTTCAGCGAAAAGATTTAGCTGATTATTATAATTTACGCTCAGGATGTAGTAATAAGAAGAGTGCATTCTTATATCACCCTTTAGAGACGTGGGAGTTAATACTCATGGTTGTATGTCTGGGGATGGGATTTTGAGAACCCCGATGATATTTGCATGATGTTTATGGAAGGTGATTTCCATCAACGTTAATAGACAGTGTCTTTCGAAAGAAGTTTCTTATTTAAGAATTTTGGGGAAGGAGATGTAACTTTGTTGTCAAGAGATGGGAATACAGGTGTACATGTTATGGACTGAGGGCCTAACAGATTCCGATGATCGATAATGCTAGGAAGTAGTGTATTGGGGGGGGGGGGGGGTTCTTGTTTGGATTTCGCTTTGCGAGACACTCCATGCATGAAACTTAGCGTAAGGTTGATATTAAGGAGATGTGTGGCCTTCGTTCATGATTTGGATACCTCGATCGTTATGGAAGTATGTAGTTATAACTGGAAGTTAAAGGGTAAATTACGATATGAGGCCAGTAGAGCCAGTGGTGTGGTGAGGAAGTATTGAAAAATTTTGGGTTTTTATTTCGGCGGGTTGAAGGATGCACTGAGGTTAAGGAGGATTTTGGATTTCAAATTCGGGGGTGATTGAGAACGCCCAAGTGGTATAGCCACGTTACAAATGCAGGGGCAATAAAGAGTTTAGAGTACGTATGGAGCGTATATGATGTTTAAACCCGTATGCAAGGGTTATAAGGGGTGTAGACACCCTGGTTTTGCTTATGTGTTAATGGCCGGAAGAAGGGACATAGATGGGTGAAATTATTACTTATGAGACTAATATGACAAAATGGAAGTGGTAGAGTGGATTAAGCGTTGTGAGAAGAACGACAATCTATTGATTCTTGTGCAATCAGAATAACTCGTCCAAAATTGGTTGAAAGGCAATGGGAAGCCATTTAAAAAGGGAGTGTCTTTTAAGAAGGCAAATAGTTAACTATTATGGAAAATTTGGAGCAGAGTACCACCCAATCGAATGTTAAGAGTGGCTTACGCGTAAATAGAGTGAGGATGTTGATAAAGTATAAGAGTCCAGATGTGCACAATGTGTTGAAAGGTGCACGAGTAGTAATTTTGGTATACACCGAAAGGAGAAGAGGGTTAGTGAGTATCACTTAACGGGAAGAAGTATACGTGAAAGTCGACATTGAAAGGGGTATAGTAAGTAGTAGATCGATTGGGGTAAGATGATCAATCAGATAATTTTGTATCAAGCCGACGATTCCAGTGATGGAAGAGTCAAGTTGGAAAATTTCCTTGAGGAGATTGCCAACTTATAGATTAGTAACTAGTTCCTTCGAATATGTGGGGCAGGTTGTCCAGAAGGAGAGGAATTGTTATATCCTTGGGTGATTTACACTATTAGATAGTGAACACGCCGGTACGTAGTCCTACGCAGTATTATTCAGAACTAGGATGAGGTACCTGAAACCCACCTTCAATATGGGGTATAAGGAAGTAGTGGGAATAATTTTGTTTTGATAAAGTTGTATCACCTATAGCACGAAGAATAAGTGCAAGGTGATTGACGACTGGTGGAACTGTATGAAAGCAATTTTTGATTCATTGCAATCATTTCATTTTCAAAACGGGTATAGCTAGTAAGTGAGGTATATTGTAATAATGGGGAGAAGATATTACCTAATGGTACAGTTGAGTGAAAGCACCCGTATCTATTCATAGTGGATAAGGTGCTTACTGAGTTTTTGTGTGGATAAACCTTATCATTCTTTCTCTGGATGTTTAGAGGTGAGCGGATTATCAGAGTTTTGGATCAGTCAGGAGTTAGAGTCCGATGACTAAAATGGGATAACCACCAACTGTCGTGAGTGGTTTTCCCCTTGGGTAAAAGTCATAACGCCGGGAACAGAGATACAAAGAACGGTCAAGATCAGTCAGATGTTCTATGGTTTCTACTAGGATGGGAGTTTTGTATCTAGATTAACGCGGGAGTTAATATGTAGTGAGGTGCAGACTCACAATAATATTGAGATAATGCGGCCCATGATGTATAGGCTATTTTTATTCGAATGTTGGTCAGTAAGAGCGCAATGTGAGGTGCATTTATTGAGGTATAACCCTATAACTGATAAAGTGTTAAGAGTGTTCAATAAGCTTGTTGTGAAGCGAGGGCTGTAGTGATTGAGTGTTACTTTGAATTTTGTTTTAAGTGCTGGAGGATACCAAATTTTTCCAGGTATGCCTTACTTTTTTGAATTTTGGGACGAAATTCCGTTATTAGGGGGGAAGTATGTAATACCCCGTATTAGGGGGGACGAAATTTTGAACGTTAAGACTAATGTAGTAATGTTGGTCCATGAATTATTATACTAATTTGGGGAGTTTGGGACGTTATAATATGATTTGTAGGTGTAAAAATGGAGAATCCCGTAACTGTTAAGAAATTCTGGGCGAATACCTGCTTGATCGATCGATCGACTCAAGAATGTCGATTGATCGATTTCTTTTCTTCGATCGATCGATCGGCCCCTTCTGATTTTTGGCAATTATTTCCCTTTAAGGTTTAATGAAAATCCCAAAGCCGATGTTGATTCTTAGGGTGATTAGTATAATATTGTGGGACTTAAATAAGGTCAGTAGGGTCTTAGTTATTGTCGAAAAATATTATAACTTATGGGATCGAGCGTTATAATTACGAACAGTTACCGAGTGAGGACGATGTGAGATCTTTCGATTTTAGGACCGAAAATGGAATGAAAGATAATTTAAGGGATTATATATATTTTCTGAGATAACCTTAGGAACAAATGGGAAACCTAGTATTCACTTGGGATAGGTATAGGTACCGAATCCGTATGACGAGGCTTGTCGCATTAAATAAATATTACGTAGAATATCCAGAACGTAAATGTTGTGGGTGAGATTTAATATATAGGGGAGGAGTATGCCTATATTGAAATTGTATATATATATATATATATATATACTGGTTGTGTGAATGCCTAATGTATGGATTTCATATGTGTATGACATACCTACCATACTTGCTATCACTGGAGGTTAGTTTTCGGAAAAGGGCCATCTTATCTTTGTGTGCCTTCGGGGGGATTTTGATTGGTACCTTAAGGAAATAGGCGGTGAATGACTTATTTTTGAGTTGATAAGTCAGCTGACCGTGGGAGCGTAGGTATGTGCGTGACCCATGGGTATGTGAACTATGTTCGCCTCCAATATGTGTGATTTATATTTAAACGGTTCCTGAGTGATTCGGAACTTGTGATCCGTACGTACGTTATGTACCGTGATTCGATAACAGGGTATGAGGGCATCGTAGGTTCTATCCATGTGGGGTGCCTGATTTGTATATGAGATATTATACGGGTGCATATATATATATATATATATATATATATATATATATATATATATATATATATATATATATATATATATACTTGAGATAATTCTGTTGTGTTTCTTAGTAGATGTGAATAACTAAGAAAATTGAATGGGCTACGAATATGGAAAATTAAATAAAACTTATGATAAGCAATTTAATGAATGTGGATGTAAGTATAAATATAACTTGGTTGCGTAATATGAACAATCACCTTATATTAGTATGAGATAGCAGGGCCAATAAGGACTAGTTAGATAGTGGCATAACTAGGAGGGGTTAAGGGTACACGTTAAGCGTGCACATTAGTTGAGAGGTGAGAAACTCATGTGAGAGTACGTGACTAACATGTTTAACATATGTGTTGTTTAATATTGTAATTTAAACACTTGCAGTTTTAAAAATATTTTCACCTCGGGCTCTGACCCGTTTGCTTTCAAATCTATTTTTGTGAAAACATTTTAGGTGCCCAGCCACAGGAACGCCAAGCATAGAAGTTCCATTCTGATGACGTGCGGTAGATGTTATGGAAGCTACAGGATCTTGGTATTAGACGCCTTCATAATTATCCTTGGTTCATTCAAAGTCATTTGTATCAGTTAGGGCATGTCGCCCATTCTTATTTAGAGGTCGTAGTTGCAGACTTTCATTATTTCGGTTATTGGTTTATTTATTCAGACTCTTGTACTGGGACTTTGTTTACTCTGGCATTATTATTATTGGAGGGTTTACTCCAAACTCATTTGATTTCATTTCATTGTTTATTCATTTGAGATTGTTTATGCGATTGATGGTTAATGATTTAATTATTGGTTATTTGATAACTTAATTAATAAAATTCGACATCTCTCTTTTTAAATATTAGGTGGCTAGTAATTAATTAAATGTTTTTCGACATTAATGCTAAGACTGAACGAACTTGATAATTTCTGTATTAATTTAATAAAGGAGTAGCTACCCTGTATTTAATTAGACGGGGTGTCACATGTGCCTCACTGTCCGCGACCCCATCAATAGATACCAGGCAGCAGTGCAAACGCTGCATCCCAACTTCCTACTTGGTTTATTTTATATTCTTTGTTTGTTTACTTCTGCTAGTTTTGTCTCAGATTATATATTTCTTTAAAGACTAACAAAGCATAAAATGGAAGGAAAATCCAGCCAGAGCACAAAAGTCAAAGATGAGATTGTGCAATTGTACAATCACCTCAACCATCTCTATGACAGTAATGTTTTCTATTTGAGGAAGCCGCGGCCTGGGAAGCTTCAACAACTTGAGTTTAGGCAATCTTTAAAGAGTTTGCAGCCTGTTTGAAGCTATCCTCAACCTCCTTCTTAGCCTCTTTCGCGGCCTGAACCCTCTTGTCTGCATCCATCTTATACGCCTCAAGTGCCGCGACAGAGGACTGCATCCCATCTTGAAATGAAGCATTCCTGGCATTCTCTAGGTCAACGGAGTGCACTCTCTCCACGGCCTCCTTCAGCTTATAGAGGAATTCGTACTTCCGCTTCTGGGACATCACAACGTCCGCAGCCTGCAAGGATATTTAATTATAGAAGAAAAACATGAAGTATAAAAATGATGCTGAAAAGGTAAACTTTCACTTAACCTCAACAGACTGTGGAGGCCATAATCCTCCAAGTCATCGTGGTCCTCATCCATGAGACGATCAAGGTCCACGGCATCTGTAACCCTCTTCATTCTGCGGACAACCCTCGCTGTTGTGTCCCAAGAAGATTCAGGGTTGGGCTGCCTAAGCTGAGGCCGCAAATGACCATCAAGACCAACACTGGCATGAAATTGGGGAGGTACCAGGTTGGCGTTGACAGCTACAATTATTGAGTGAGGTGAATTTATCTGGATAGAAGAGGTGCCGCAACCTTCGAGCTGTTTAGAAGTTGACATTAAGCCTGTCATGGCCAGATTAGCCCCAATATCATCGTCAAAATTACTCTGAGTCCTCTCGTGAAGGGCCAACTCCTCAACCTGGAGTGAGGGCATGACATCATTAGTTTGATCCACAACCTAATTTCGGGGAGCGGTAGGACCAACTTGGTCACTAGAAGTGACTGCGGCAGGAGCTTTGGACTTTTTACTCTTCCTTTTTCTTTGTCTGGCTGTGTTACTGAGGACAGTTGCGTCCTCATCCATCTCAGCCAGCTGAGATGCTAACATAGATCTATCAATCTCCTCACCTAAGAAGAAATAAAGCAAGGTTAATATCCAAGTTTGAAGTAAATTCTGCGGAATCAAAACCAAAGAAAATAGTATTACTTTCAACACCAATAACTTTGGGAACATATTTGTTGGGAAAAAAGCCTCCCTTGTAGATTCAAGCAGAGGTTACAAGAGTGCTGAACTTCTTCTTGTCAGTAGGAACTTCTGCGGCCTCCCCAACTCTCTTCTCTTGCCGCTCACTCAGCTGCAAATTATCAAGAACTGCAGAAAAATGCAAAGGTTAGTACAAAAGCAAAACACAGAAACTGTAAAATGGGGACGCGACTATAATTCAAAAGGTCATTTAACAAGCTTAGAGGGACATCCCCACTGCCGCAGCATCCTAAATGTTCTCTCTCTCTCTCTCTATCTCTCTCTCAGTCTCTTGGGGGTGGATCTCCCACCCTTCTCCAAAAATGAAAAAATATTTATCGTTCCAGTTCTTTACACTGGTAGGCCTTCCTGAATAAAGGGTTTCGTCTCTATCGCGAACAGAAAAGTAATAATACCTGGCAAATTTTATGGAGTTTTCCTTTGGGCGGTAGAAGTAGAAAAACTCCTTAGGAGTAATGTCTCTCTTAAATTTCTTCTTCCATAGTACAATAGCGGTAATAATTGCCCTCCATCCATTGGGATCTAATTGGGCTGGGGCTAACTTCATCGTTTGGAAAATTCTTCTAACTGTAACTGTCACAGGTAGTCGCAGCCCATACACAAAAGCGTGAAGGGGGAAGAAGATCCCCTCATCAGCAATCGTAGAGCACGCCCTTTGTTTTGCAGATGGTGCCGTGCAAACCACATTGTCAGGATATTTAAAGGTCTCAGCGACCTGATCAACCCACTCTTGGGTCATAGTGATGCAGACACTAAGTGCATCAAGAGGTCTCTCTGCCCTCCCAGATGTTCCAGCAAGTGCGTCCCTAACCTCAGATGTACACACTGCCACGGTATCTATATCCATTGGTTGGTTGCTTGAATTAACCTCTTCCTCCATGACTGCGGAGTCTGAATCTGAATCTAGCACTACACAATTAGGGCAATCTCTCAACTGGATAGGCCTTATTTTCCTCAAAGGATGCACTGAAGGAAGCTCATGGGGAAAAACTCCAAAGAGTTTGTTCTAAATTTTTTTGAGAAATTCGTTAGGATCAAAACTTATATGGCGGCTGCAGCACCTGAAAGCAAAAAGGGTCCGCAGTTAGGTGCCACAACCAATATGGTCTTATAGGCCTCTTAGAGGTCGCGACAGGAATAATGATATATAAAGTTTGAAGGATAAAGTAGATTTGTTAGAAAATTTGGCTAACTACACCGTGTTGGGCTCTAGAATCCTAGAAATCAACTTCTACCGCGCCATATTATTTCGGGGAATGAGACATGTATTCTTACATGTCGTAAACATTTATTATTAGCCAAGCACTGCAGACACTAACCAAAGGTCAAGGTAAAAAGTTTATATACAAGCGTTTGCTTAATGATGCCGCAGCCATCCATACACATATGTTATAGGGTGCGGCACTTGTTTGCTTAAATAGCCGCAACCCCTTTCATTCACTAAGGGTAAAAGTTAATATTTATCGTACAAGCATTTGGATGAGGCCACAGCTAGACATGCCACATGCCAGGGCTAAATTCTTTAACAGCTTAATATTTAGGGCTGCCTAATTTAAAGATCGAAGCCTAGAATGTGAAAGATTTGCTCAAAAACACCAAGAACAGAGTAAAGCCCTAACAGTCCCATCCAAGCCAGCAAAATGTTCATTCATTCGATTTATTACATGGATATTAGCAGCAGCTTATCGACAATCGATTGAAGATCAGTAATTACAGAAACTTGAGTTTTTTTACAAGATCAATTCGTCATAAAATGAGCAGATATGAATTCAGATGAAGAATCATTTAGCTACAACACTTATTTTTTAGACACACAAGTTCAAATGGAACAATCCCAACCAAAACCCCGAGTTTTCATCGAGGTCATAACAACTAAAAAATGCAAGTGGATTCAGGTGATAATCAGTCCAAAGAGATCATTTACAATAAAAAACATATGATACACAAGGGTATTTCAACCAAAACCCATTAAACGGGTCTACAATTTAGTTCATATCCCCAAAATTGAAAATACAGATCATCACAGAGTTTTTATTACCAACTAATTGGGGGATTTCTTAGAGAATTACCTTTATTAGCATATACCCTGAATTTCTACCCAGACATGAAAAATGGGAGTCATCCACAGCGTGATTCACATAATGCGTTAGAAAAATGAGAAAACGGGTTGAAAAATTACCAGAAATGGATGAAAGTCGATTGCTCAACCTCAAACCACCTCAGTACGACCACACACTGGCTTGAAAGGTCGCTAGAAAAGTCAAGATGAGGAACAAATAGATATTTGCCTTCGATGTTCTCTCAAACGTTTGGGAAACGTAATGAAGTCCACGATTGTTCTATTTATATAAAAGGGTGCGGGAATACGAAGCGTCATTTTGTTAGGCTACCGTAGAGTTAACATGCCGCGGTACTAGTAGAATCAAGATGCATCACCAATTCCTTGGCACTACGCCTTGGGGGCTTATTGATAGCACAAATATTGTACCACCTGCCGCTGTAGGCAATACTACAATGTATTATCATCTATCTGCCGTGACCTTATTTCCTATAGAGGTAATACATTACCTTGCATCCCTGCCGCAACCCTATGCATATAGGCTGCGGCCACTTATAATCTACATGCCGTGGACCTAGCCTATACATTCAGCTATTTGCAGCATCTTCTCATCACAACAATAATACCTACACCTATATATAGAGGTCCTCGCCTCAAGATACAGGCAGATTCAGTATTCCTCATCCAGGTTCCGGGTTCATTTCCTACACTAACACCTAGCTCAGAGCTGATTATTCTCATAACATAGCTCAACATAGCTTGGTGGCTTCACTCTAGCATCATAGACGACACCCCGGAGCCACCGGAATCATCATATTCATGTATTCTCTTATATTCTTATGCTTGTACGCCTCTTTAAGCCTAGTTACTATTTACAAAACAACATATATAATGAGAGTGTGGCATCGAAGTGGACGTAGGCTCATTTTTATAGCCGAACCACTAAATATCTTATCTTTTATCTCTCTTTACTTGCTCTATTTGCTTATTATGCACTTTACATTTGATTTTCTAGTACGAGAATGACTAGTGGACGATTTCTCGTATCATCAATAGTCGAAGCATAGTATTTGCGATTCCCGGCCATGAGATGTTCTTAGTGGCGATGCCTCATCCTGAAGGAGGATCGTCCACTCATTTGTATTACATATAGGAGGAGACCTATCAGGGGGTGGTGATTTCCCTCGATTCGATTCCAATTGTATGTAAGTTTACCGATGTGTTTCAGGTGATACTGGGATTTCCCTCTAGCGGAGAGATTGAGTTTGTCATTCAGTTAGCAACGAGCACTCGCCCAATAACTCGTGAATCGTACCATATGGCTCCTATGGATATGAGGGAGCTACGGGATTAGATTGAATAGCTATTGGGGTGGGGCTTTATATGTCGGAGTAATTTTCCTTGGGATGCCCCATTATTGTTTATAAATAAGAGAGATGGATCTTTATGCATGTGTGTGGATTACTGGGAGTTGAATGAAGTCACGATATGTAGTAAGTATCCGTTGCCCCGAATCGATGACTTATTTGACCAGTTGAGAGGATCCGCCTATTACTCTAAGATAGACTTGAGGCTGGGATACCACCAGTTGCGCATCCGGGAGCAGGACGTGTCTAAGACTACCTTTTTGACGAGATATGGGTTCTATGAGTTTCGAGTTATGCCATTTGGGCTAACCAATGCGCTAGCTATATTTATGAACTTGATGAATAGGGTGTTCTGAGAGTTCTTGGATCAATTTGTTATCGTCTTTATTGATGAAATCCTGATTTATTCCCGGACCGAGGAGGAGCATGCCGAGCATTTTTGACTAGTTTTACAGACACTGTGTGCGCATCAGTTGTATGTGAAGTTTGAAAAATGTGGGTTCTGAATGCGTGATGTACAATTTTAGGTATATTTTTTCTGAGTTGGAGATATCGATGGACCCGAGTAAGGTGTCAGTGGTGAGGGAGTGGGGACAACCCACGACACCGTTAGCGGTGCATAGTTTTTTGGGGTTAACTGGGTACTACAGACGGTTTATTTGGGGATTCTCAAAGATTGCGGGTCCGTTGACTAATTTGACTCGCATAGGTGTACTGTTTGTCTGGGATGACGCTTATTAGTTGGCCTTTGATGAGATGAAGGGCAAGTTAACTTTAACACCCGTACTCGCACTTCCCACGGTAGGAGTGGAGTACCTTATTTTTACTGACGCATCCCTACAGGAACTTGGGGGTGTGTTACTTCAGAAGGATCAAGCTATAGATTATGATTCTCGCAAGCTTAAGCCTCACGAGAGGAATTACACTACCTACGAATTGGAGTTAGTGGCAGTCGTGTTTGCATTGCGGGTTTAGAGATATTATTTATTGGGGGAGAGATTTTGCCTGTTCACGGATCATAACTCACTGCAATACTTGTTCACTCAGAGAGAGCTGAATATGCGTCAGCTTAGGTGGCTTGAATTTGTGAAATATTATCAGTTTGACATCCATAATCACCCGGGAAAGGGTAACGTGGTGGTAGACGCATTGAGCCACAAGTCAGTAGGGGAAGTAGCTGAAGTTTAGAAGGAAAAATGGAAGGAGTTGTGACATCAGGATTCAGTTGCTCGATCATTTATGTCAGTTATGACCGTCACCTCCCAGATTGTCATGAGGGTGGTACCGGCTCAGGCAAGAAATACTTTTTTTCAGGATCGGATAAGATAACTTCTAACCGGGGGAGCCGAGTCGTATTCTGTAAGTTCAGAGGGAGGTTTACGATTCAACGGGATATTGGTTGTCCCAGAGGGGGAGGATTTGCTATACGCAGTGATGGACGAGTCACATGGGTCACGGTTTATGGTATATCATGGAGGGGATAAGATGTATCAAGATATGAGACGTTAGTACTGGTGGAGTGGGATGGAGAGAGACAATACCGAGTTTGTTTCGAGGTGTACCACTTGTCAGTTAGTGAAAGTGGACCATCAGAAGTCGAGAGGGGTTCTGCAACTATTAGAGATATCGATGTGTAAATGAGAGAGCATTTCCATGGATTTTATTACTGAGTTGCCTACTTCACAGAGAGGTCGCGATTTCATATGGGTGATAGTGGACCGATTGACCAAGGTAGCTCACTTCTTGCCAGTTTGGACTGATTATACAACAGGGCAATATGCCCAGATTTTCACTGTTGAGATAATGAGATTGCATGGGGTGCCATTAGATATTGTGTTCGAAAAGGATAAAATTTTTGTGTCCTAATTTTGGGAGAGTTTCTAGGAGGCTATGGGTAACGAGTTGCGACTGAGTACGACTTATAACCCACAGAGGGAAGGGCAGACAGAGAGGACGGATCAGATGTTGGAATATATGCTACAGATGTGTATCCTTGATTTTAGGGGAAATTGGGAGATGTATCTTCCAATGGTGGAGTTTTCATATAATAACTCCTACTGGTTCAAGATTGGCATGGCACCATTTGAGGCATTGTACGGTAAACCTTGTAATTCGCCCGCTTGTTGGTTGGAGGTGGGGGACAACAAGCTTCTTGGACAGGATTTGATTCAGGATACATCGGCCAAAATCGAGTTGATTCGGAGTCGTATACGGATAGCCCAAAACAGACAAAAGAGTTATGCCGATGCTAAGCGGTTCTTCCTGGAGTTTAATGTGGGAGTTCAGGTGCTTCTATGTGTATCTCCTATGAAGGGGATAATGAGGTTCGGGAAGAAAGGGAAGTTGGCACTAAGGTATGTTGGTCCATTCCTTATCATTGAGCTAATTGGGCTAGCTGCATACAGACCCGGGTTATCGGAGCACTTGCATCAGATTCATGATGTATTTCATATTTCTTTGCTGAGACGATATCTCCGTGATGAGTTGGCTCATACTCACATTAATTTGAAGGAGATTTATTTACAGCCCGATATTTCATATGAGGAGAGGCCAATTGCTGTCCTAGACCATAACGAGAGGAGATTGAGGTCGAAGGTAATTCCACTTGTACGTGTTCAGTGGGGTATAATAATGCCGACGAGTCCACTTGGGAGCGCGATGATGAGATGCGCAGAAAATATCCCTAGTTATTCATATCAGGTATTTCCTTTTTTTTTTACTTTCAGGACGAAATTCCGTTATTAGGGGGGAAGTATGTAACACCCCATAATTTTATTGATTTTCATATTGGGATTAATTAAATTATATTTGGAAAATTAGTCCTATAAAATAAATATTAATTAGCGAGATAAGGGTTAATATTTATTTATATTGAATATTACTTAGTGAATGAGTAATAATAATGCTAAGAGAGTATTATGATTGTCTTGAGTGAGAAATACGACAGTTACAGTAAATTTAGTTGGGACACGTGTATCAGTCGTGTCGGGACTTAATTTAAAAAATAAAATGTAATTTCACTTTTGATATTTAAAATTGCCATTTCGAGTGCGACAGCGTGTTTGAAAGGGTTGAAATATTCATAAAAGTCAACCCAGGGGTTTAGTTTGGGTCTCGGGGCCCTTTTAGGCCAAACCGGCACCCCAGAGGGGTATTTCGATCTTTTGAAATTTTGAGATATAGATACCCACGAAAATTGGAGAGATATATTATCAGTTACGTAAGGGAGTTTAGGGTTATCAATTACCAATACAAAGAGAGGCCACAAGAGGAAGAAGGTAAGGTATTCCAAGGCCAAGAATCGCCATTCTTGCACCACCACCACCACCAACCGTCGCGTAGATCAGGAGGAGAGGAAACCAAACCTACCGTTTTTCTGCAGAAATTCACACCTACATATAGAGGCAAGTATTTATCTTGATGAATTTTGATTAGATGTATTATCCATGTTAGAGTAGGATTAATTTCTAATCATAGAGATACGAATTTGTCTTTGAATTTGAGAATTTGATGATGAATTTGGGTAGGAATGGCATGTAGACAGAACTCTTATAATTAGAACATGAATCAGATCATATGTGTGATTAATAATTGAAGAAATCTGACTTTTGATGATGATTTTTAATAAGGATGATAATCTAGGGTTTTCTGAAAGTTTAGTGTTGAATTAATTCTTTTTCATGCATTTCCTTGATGATTTAGAGACTTATTTACATTAGAAATCAAGTATATGTGTTAGTATAATGTTGGGTATCAATTGCTGGGAGTTTGGGATTAAATCATAGAGGTTTCAAGGGTTAAAATTGGTGGAAATCCGTAACAACGAGGAAGAATAAATGACAAGTACATCGAACTGGTTCGCCTGTCCCCCCAAACCAGCTCACCTGGCCCCCCTTACCGATTTGGCTGTACACCCAAATCGGCTCACATGTTCCCCCAAATCGGTTCGGGGGACATGACACTTCTGGGTCTCGATTTTATTCAATTTTTGATAGGTTTGAGTTGAGATTTCTTTTCAATTGAAGAGAATTTTGGTTAACAAAGTATGTGGTATATTTCATAGTTGATTTCACAAAAACTATAATGAATACGAGTGAACCGCGAGGCTTAGTTTGACATTAAATGTTCATTCATAAATTGTAACACCCCGTAATTTTGAGGATTTAATATTTAATTATTTTTGGGAGATAAAAAAATATTTAAATTGGAGAAACTTAAATTTAAGATTTGGAGAATTTATTTGAGTGGGAAGAATTATTTATATTTGGCGACTTTAAGTTAAATTGTTCGAATTAATGTGTATCGCATTTTTAAGGTCAAAATTAGAGAATGTTATAAAGTATTTCGGATGACGATTCTAAGTGCGCAGTTGAGTTCGGATGGGTTGAGATAGTCAAAAAAGAGTACTCGGGGTAGTAATCAGGTCTCGAGGCATTTTTGGGCATAGTCGGGCCACACGGCGTGATTCGGGCCATTTTAATTAGGCCCATGTGGCCAAAAACGGGATTAAGGTTTTTTAACCTAATTAAGGGACTTATCGAACGAAAGTTAACAATTATAAACCTAGGGTTTGAGAGAGACACATAGGAAATAAATCAAGAAACAAATTGGGGATCTTTTGGAGGCAAATCGAGGGACAAATTGAGTATTCTTCATCAACCATTCTCTACACCAAAGGATCTGACTCTACGAACGATTACAGGCAAGTGGTTAACTGTTGTGATTCTTAAATTGATGATAATAAATTCATATTATGGAAGGTGTAAACCAAAATTCGTTTTGGGTGGGTTATTGCATGAAATTGGGTTTTTATGAAAATTAATCTGTTGAGTAATTAGACAGTCAAATTAATGTTATAGAGGTATTCAGTATTGATTAGTATTAGAACCATAACAGAACTCCAGTGTTAGAGATGAATTTATTGGGATTTTTGGATTAGATTTGTGAATAATAATTGGGATCTTACCATAGGAATTTGTGTTCTTGAGGGGGTGAAGATTTGTAAAAATTAATGATACTTAAAGGTTTAGATAATGATTATAATTCATGATAGATGTAAAGATATGATAAATATGCTGGATAGATGTAAAGAAAGCTTGGATTTTTTTTAATGGCTGAACAGCAACTCGTAGAAGAAGCAAACCTGTTCGATCAATCGATCGATGGGAGGGATCGATCGATCGATGGTCCTAGTTTTCTAGCAGATTCGCTAATTTCATTTTTAAAGGGAAATTATATTAAGGTTTTCCCCCTACTTTTTATTTAGTGTTAAATGCATATGTAGCGTATATTCCTTAGCAATTATAAGGGGATATAATTGGGTTTAGGAGGGTGATAATTATATGCCATGAGAGGAATAAATTTCGGGAAATAATTCGTAAGTATTGATTTTGGGCCGAGGGAAAATATTCGGGTATTGTAGTTGAGTGGCACTACATTATTAAAGAAACTGAGGTGTAATTAATTAGTTATGGGGCGAAATATAGAGTCGGGTATTAACGATGGTACGGGCCAAGTGAGCGAGTTCGGGTATAATGGTTGGGAAACACCAAGTATTAAATTAATTGATGTGTAAATTAATTAAATTAGAGTCGAATCATAGGTTCGGGCAAGTATTATATTGATTAATGTGTAAAGTATTTATAATAGAGTCGGATCATAGACTCGGGGGAAATATTATATTAATTGATGTGTGAATTAAATAAATTAGAGTCGGACCATAGACTCGGAAAGATGATAAATAAATAAGTGAGAAAATTAATTAAGTTGAGTCGGGCCAGAGACTCGGGAAATTACAGGCTAGTGTTCCGGGTTTTTGAGTACACAGTAAAGCCGGGGTTTATATTATATATATACGGTGTAGTGATAGTATATATATATGTGTATATATTGTGTGTGCTATTAAATATCAGTGACTAGATATTTATTAAATAGTTATACTCTAGTGCTATTAAGGGAGGTGGCACGATGTGGGCGAATCCCCTACCTTGAGAAGTAGGGTGAGTATATCCCTAGGTCATCGCGTACGGTATATGGGTGAGGGGATTATCTCACTTTCAGGGAAGGAATATGACCGCCTCCACTACGTTTATATTTTGGGCCAGGTTGGTGAGCGATTCCAACTCGGGTAACTAGGTTATGTGAGCTCACCTAGTGAGATAGCAATTTAGAGGGAATCATCTGGCGAGGGTATACTCGAAGGGATGGATATACATATATATATATATATATATATATATGTGTGTGGTAGTTCTTAGTAAAGGTACGTATATAATGGTAGTAAATATTATATGCGGAAAATAATATAATGTGTGATGTATATACTTTATATAACTCGTGTCACGGTTATATGTTCTGATTGAAAATAAATTAATTAAGTTAATTGGTGAGATAAATTTTTATCCAGGAATTATTATACTCGGGTTAGAGTAGTATGTCAAGGGGAGATTATACCAAGACTAGTTGGACGGGGTAGTAAAACTAGGTGGGGTTAAGGTAACCGTTAGGTGTGCACATTACTGGAGGGATGAGTACGTCCTCAAGGGAGTACGACACTAACTTAAATATGAAAATATTTTGGGTTCTAACCCTTGCTATAAAACTATTTTCAAAACCTTTTAGGTGTCCATCCACAGGGACGCCAGACTTGATATTCTATTCTAGGGACATGGAGCTGCGGCATATGTGGATGCTAGCAGGATTTTGGAGTAGACGCATCGTTCATTCCTTCCTAGAGTAGGAATCATTTATCAGTTTCATTTTCCTTAAGGCATGTCGCCCGGACTCTTCAGTTGTATTTATTCTTGTGTGGGTTGATTGTTGTTGGACTATTTACTTTGGTGGCCAATGGTTTATTCGACAAATTGTTTAATTAATTATTTAGTTGATTTAATTTCAGTTGTGTGAATGGTTTATATTTATTTCTTCATGTACTATTTTGTTTAATTAAAAAGTTAAAATTTGGCACCAGCTTTTGGAATACTAGGTGGTTAGTAAGTTTTAAAAAGTTTTTCGACAGTGATGCTAAGGTTGAACCAACTGGGATTCTTGTTTTAATTTGGTATAGGACTGATCACTCGATATTTTATTAGGGGTGTCACAGATGGCATCAGAGCATCAGGTTCTAGTGTCCTTAGTATCTGTGCGGCTTTTCACATTTCAGCTTAGTGTTCTTTGTTATAGAACCCTATCATAGGATTGTTGTATTCTCATATGTATGCGCATTTACGTTCTTCTGCCAATTGCTTTATATTTGAGGGTGAACTCATATGATTCGATTCTCATTTTAGATGCCGCCCAGGAGAGATAGAGCAGCTAGGGCAGGAGGGGGAGATGAGACTAGAGAGGCTCATCAGGAGCCAGAGTTACCGCAACAACTGCCAGAGATGATTTCGGCAGCACAGGTAACTGAATTAGTGGCGCAGGCAGTTGAAGCAACAATGATCGCAATGACAAGGTACTTTCCATGAGATCAGCCACAGGCATTAGTGGTACCTAATGTTCAGGCCCATCCGGGGACGTCGGGATGGCATTAAGTGCGAGTGGTTTTTCAAAAAGGGCATCCGCGAGAGTTTCGAGGGGGTTAAGATGTGGTGCTAGCGTGTCAGTGGAAGATAGATTTTTGGCGTCACCTACGCATGGTAGATGTAATGAGGTACATAAGCTAATGCTAGTCACTTTTAGGTTTGTGGGAGCAGCGCTACAGTGGTATGATTCGATCACCACAGTTGAGGAAAGGGATACATTAGCTATTAAAGAGTATTGGGTGCGGTTCGACCGCAAGTATTTTTCGCCAGCAGTGGAGACCGAATTGAGGAGAAAATTTAGAGAGGTGATTCAGGGGGGTCGTTCAGTGGCCGATTACGAGGAAGAATTCACTCGTTTGGCAAATTTTGTACCGGATGAGGTAAGCGATGAAGAAAGAAAGAAAGCAAGGTTCATGGATGGATTAGCCTGGAGGATCAGACAACATTTGATTGGTAATCCGACATTAGTAACTTATACAGATGTCGTTAATGCAGCACTCCTGCACTGCCAGGAATATCGCTTCCACATGCATGGAAGCAAGAGGGGAGTGGAACCCAATCAGTCGGATAAAGCGGTACCAGTGGGGTATCCCAGTAGCAGACAGGGGGACATCAGGGGCAGGATTTCCGATAGGGGAATCAAGCCAAGCAATTTAGATCTGGGGGCTATCGATAGAATGACCATGACTTCCGACAAGGCGAGCAAGGAAGGGATCAGTGGCAGGGTGAATTTATTAGGAGGTGTTTCGTTTGTGGGGAAGCAGGACATGTGAAGAGAGATTGTCTTAATCAAGGCAGGAGTCAACTACAAGACGAGGTCCTGGATGTACATCCACTACAACAAGTTATGGGTGCGTCCGGGCAGGGGGAAGCTGCTCATGAACCCGAGGATCAGCCATTGCAGCAAGAGTATGGAGGTAATTATCTTTTATCCTATGAGCATGGGGTATGTTTTGAGTGACAATGAGGGTGTCACAATATAAGAATTATTTTCACTAGAGTTCGTGGGTAAGTCGAATTTAGTGGGTGTGCTGGCTATAGCAGCCATAGTACATATATATATATATATATTTGTGGAGTAGTGGATTTCTTTGGTGTTAACCACGAGAGAGTGGGTGTGTGCACATAGATGGGATTGGTATTATGCGAGGGGTTACTACTTTTGAGAATTATGGAAAGATGATTTTTTTTAAAAATATCGGCTGGATATCGATGGATTTGAACTATTGTGAATAGTGGGGGTAAGTTTTGGTGTTCACGACACCAGGGTATGAATGATTTTACTAGGTATCACCTGAGAGGGCATCTAGCCTATATATATTGTATTGCATGGTGCGATAAACACTTAATGAGGTATTGTGTTCTCATATTTTATCCCAGTAAGTAAGGGAGTCTACTGAAGTGAATCAGGGTGGTTAGATTTATTTTCGAGCAGGGAGAGATAGCTCGGAATTTATTTTGCGTAAGAACTTATGATAGTAAGGGTGAAGTATTTTATGTTGTCTTTTGTAGCATAAGGGTAGGCGTGTATGCTTTTGTGTTAAGAGACAAGTATTTGAGGGTACGTGCTATGGACTGAGGGTCTAACGGATCTCAATGACCAACAATGTTAGGTAGTAGTGTATCGGGGGGGGGGGGGGGGCTCCTTGTTTGGATTTCGCTTTGAGAGATGTCCCACGCATGAAACTTAGTGCAACGTTGGAAGTTGGGAGATGTTTGGTCGTTAGTACCTGAGTTGGGTACCCTGACCATTATATATATATATATATATATATATATATATATATATATATATATATATATATATGTGATATGACTACGGGTTGGAAGTTATATTACGGGTCACGGCTAGCATAGCCGGGTAACTTTCGTGCGATAAAGCACGGGGATAGGGTGTATGGGCACTCGGGTTAATTAAGGCAACTTTTGTGCGGTCAAGCACGGGTACGGGGTGTATGGGCGCCCTGGTTAATTAAAATGCATAATTGTGTAACTCATAATTAGAAGCGGGAGAGACAGATGTAGTGAGCTAAGAGGCATAGGAATAGGGAGTGATATTCGAGACTTGGAGTACTAAGCTTATCTTAATTTCGAGGACGAAATTCCTTTGTAAGGGGGGAAGAATGTAACACCCCGTAATTTTGAGGATTTAATATTTAATTATTTTTGGGAGATATAAAAATATTTAAATTGGAGAAACTTAAATTTATGATTTGGAGAATTTATTTGAGTGGGAAGAATTATTTATATTTGGCGACTTTAAGTTAAATTGTTCTAATTAATGTGTGCCGCATTTTTGAGGTCAAAATTGGAGAATGTTATAAAGTATTTCGGATGAAGATTTTGAGTGCGCGGTTGAGTTCGAATGGGTCGAGATAGTAAAAAAAGAGTACTCGGGGGTAGTAATCAGGTGTCGGAAAATTATTGGGCATAGTCGGGCCGACAGGGTGTGATTCAGGCCATTTTAATTAGGCCCATGTGGCCAAAAATGGGATTAAGGTTTTTTAACCTAATTGAGGGACTTATTGAACGACAGTTAACAATTCTAAACCTAGGGTTTGAGAGAGGCACATAGGAAACAAATCAAGAAGGAAATTGGGGATCTTTTGGAGGCAAATCGAGGGACAAATTGGGTGTTATTCATCAACCATTCTCTACACCAACGGATCAGACTCTACGAACGATTCCAGGCAAGTGGTTAACTATTGTGATTTTTAAATTGATGATAATCAATTCATATTATGGAAGGTGTAAACCAAAATTCGTTTTGGGTAGGCTATTGCATGAAATTGGATTTTTATGAAAATTAATCTGTTGAGTAATTAGACAGTCAAATTAATGTTATAGAGGTATTTAGTATTGATTGGTATTAGAACCATAACAGAACTCCAGTATTAGAGATGAATTTATTGGGATTTTTGTATTAGATTTGTGAATAATAATTGGGATCTTACCATAGGAATTTGTGTTCTTGAGGGGGGTGAAGATTTGTAAAAATTAATGATACTTAAAGGTTTAGATGATGATTATAATTCATGATAGATGTAACGAAATGATAAATATGTTGGATTGAGGTTGGGATTTGAGAAAATAAAGCTTGGATTTTTGTTAATGGTTGAACAACAACTCGGAGAAGAAGCAGACCTATTCGATCGATCGATCGATGGGAGGGATCGATCGATCGATGGTTCTAGTTTTCTGGCAGATTCGCTAGTTTCATTTTTAAAGGGAAATTAAATTAAGGTTTTTCCCCTACTTTTTATTTAGTGTTAAATGCATATGTAGCATATATTCCTTAGCAATTATAAGGGGATATAATTGGGTTTAGGAGGGTGATAATTATATGCCATGAGAAGAATAAATTTCGGGAAATAATTCGTAAGTATTGATTTTGGGCCGAGGGAAAATATTCGGGTATTTTAGTTGAGTGGCACTACATTATTAAAGGAACTGAGGTGTAATTAATTAGTTATGGGGCGAAATATAGAGTCGGGTATTAACGATGGTACGAGCCAAGTGAGCGACTCCGGGTATAATGGTTGGGCGACACCAAGTATTAAATTGATTGATGCGTAAATTAATTAAATTAGAGTCGAATCATAGATTCGGGCAAGTATTATATTGATTAATGTGTAAAGTATTTATACTAGAGTCGGACCATAGAATCGGGGGAAATATTATATTAATTGATGTGTGAATTAAATAAATTAGAGTCGGACCATAGACTCGGGAAGATGATAAATAAATAAGTGAGAAAATTAATTAAGTTGAGTCGGGCCAGAGACCCTGGAAATTACAGGCTAGTGTTATGGGTTTTTGATTACACGGTAAAGCCGGGGTTTATATTATATATATACGGTGTAGGGATAGTATATATATATATATATATATATGTGTGTATATATTGTGTGTGATATTAAATATCAGTGACTAGATATTTATTAAATTTTTATACTCTAGTGCTATCAAGGGAGGTTGCGCGATGTGGGTGAATCCCCTAGCTTGAGGAGTAGGGTGAGTATATCCCCAGGTCATCGCGTTCGGTATATGGCTGAGGGGCTTATCTCACTTTCAGGGAAGAAATTTGACCGCCTCCACTACGTTTATATTTTGGGCCAGGTTGGTGAACGATTCCAACTCGGGTAACTAGGTTATGAGACACACCTAGTGAGATAGAACTTTAGAGGGAATCATCCGACGAGGGTATTCTCGGAGGGATGGATGTACATATATATATATGTGTGGTAGTTCTTAATAAAGGTACGTATATAATGGTAGTAAATATTATATGTGGTAAATAATACAGTGTGTGATGTATATACTTTATATAACTTGTGTCACTGTTATATGTTATGATTTAAAAAAAATTAATTAAGTTAATTGGTGAGATAAATTATAATCCATGAATTATTATACTCGGGTTAGAGTAGTATGTCAAGGGGAGATTATACCAGGACTAGTTGGACGGGGTAGTAAAACTAGGTGGGGTTAAGGTGACCGTTAGGTGTGCACATTAGTGGAGGGGTGAGTACGTCCTCAAGGGAGTGTGACACTAACTTAGATATGAAGTGCATTCATGCATTTTAAATTACTGCAGTTAATTCACTAGCTAAATATTTTCAAAATGTTTTGGGTTCTAACCCTTGCTATAAAACTATTTTCAAAACCTTTTAGGTGTCCATCCACAGGGACGCCAGACTTGATATTCTATTCTAGGGACATGGAGCTGCGACTTATGTGGATGCTAGCAGGAGTTTGGAGTAGACGCATCGTTCATTCCTTCCTAGAGTAGGAATCATTTATCAGTTTCAGTTTCCTTAAGGCATGTTGCCCGGACTCTTCAATTGCAATTTTCAGTTGTATTTATTCTAGTGTGGGTTGATTGTTGTTGAACTATTTACTTTGGTGGCCTATAGTTTATTCGGCAAATTATTTAACTAATTATTCAATTGATTTATTTTCGGTTGTGGGAATGGTTTATATTTATTTCCTCATATACTGTTTTGTTTAATTAAATAGTTAAAATTTGGCACCAGCTTTTGGAATACTAGGTGGTTAGTAAGTTTTAATTTTTTTTTTTTGACAGTGATCCTAAGGATGAACCAACTGGGATTCCTGTTTTAATTTGGTATAGGATTGATCACCCGGTATTTTATTAGGCGGGGTGTCACAGATGGTATCAGAGCATCAGGTTCCAGTGTCATTAGGATCTATGCGGCTTTTCACGGTTCAGCTTAGCGTTCTTTGATATAGAACCCTATTATGGGATTGTTGTATTCTCATACGTATGCGCATTTACATTCTTCTGCCAATTACTTTATATTTGAGGGTGAACTCATATGATTCGATTCTCATTTCAGAGGGTATGAGGGGGAGATGAGACTAGAGAGGCTCATTAGGAGTCAGAGTTACCGCAACAACTGCCAGAGATAATTTTGGTTGCACAGGTAACTGAATTAGTGGTGCAGGCAGTTGAAGCAATAATGATCGCAATGGCAAGGTACTTTCCATGATATCAACCACATGCATTAGTGGTACCGAATGTTCAGGCCCACCCGGGGCCGTCGGGGTGGCAGCAAGTGCGAGAGGTTTTTCAAAAAGGGCATCCGCCAGAGTTTCGAGGGGGTTAAGATGTGGTGCTAGCATGTCAGTGGAAGAGAGATATCCAGCATCACCTACGCATTGTAGAATGTAATGAGGTACAGAAGCAAATGCTAGCCACTTTTAGGTTTGTGGGAGCAACGCTAGAGTGGTGTGGAGTCGATCACCACAGTTGAGGAAAGGGATACATTAACTATTACAGAGTTTTGGGTGTGGTTCGATCGCAAGTATTTTCCACTAGCAGGGGAAACCGAAATGAGGAGAAAATTTAGAGAGGTGTCTCAGGGGGACCGTTCAGTGGCCGATTACGAGGAAGAATTCACTCGTTTGGCAAATTTTGTACCGGATGAGGTAAGCGATGAAGAAAGAAAGAAAGCAAGGTTCATGGATGGGTTAGTCTGGAGGATCAAACAACATTTGATTGGTAATCCCGCATTAGTGACTTATATAGATGTCGTTAATGAAGCACTCCAGCACTGCCAGGAATATCGCTTCCATATGAAAGGAAGCAAGAGGGTAGTGGAACCCAGTCAGTGGGACGGAACAGTTGGAGAGGATGACAGACCAGGGTCGCCAAAGGGGCCAATGCAAGAGAGGCTCTATAGAAGCCACAAGTGCCACATAGGACAGTAACCGCTGCAGAGGTGGACAGTATCGTTGCTCAGGTGGTTAATGCTGTTATGACTACCATGGAATAATAATTCATGCAAACTCATCCACAATAATTAGTGTCACTGGTCATTCAGGCCCACCTGGGGCCATCAGTGTGGGAGAGGGTTCGGGAGGCCTTTCAGAAAGAGCATCTACCACTTACACCAAAATCGCCTACGTGTTAGGTAAAAAATCGTGGCAAGGGAAAATTTGTCATGGTAAAAAATCGTGATAAGTTTAGGGGTGACAAAGAAAATTATCATGGACTTGTCACGGTCAAAGTCCGTGACAAATCTATGCAAAATGAGAAAAAAACTACCGGGCAGTATGGCCACTGCCACTGCCTAACAATATATTTGTACTTGTTAAAGCAAATTTATCCTATCCAAACAGCATATATACCAAGTAACATCCAATATCCAATAACCAAATCAGATAAATACAAATATCCATAACCATAACAAATCAACATGTAAATATCCATGCCCAAATCAAAAAAATACAAATAATATCCAATATCCAATATCTAAATCAAATAGATATAAATAATGTCAATGACAAGGGTCTAGAGTAGGTTGGAGGATGAAGGAAGGCCACACAATATAAGAATTGATACATCCATCAGTTCACCGAACGCTGCATTGTTGTTCCAACCACAAAGGTTCATTCTCCCTTCCGGGCATAATATGCGTGACGCGAACCTTCGTCTCAAAGTCTTGCATGGATATCCATGAACCAACATACCCAGGTGGGTGTCCCTGTCCCTCAACCCCACAGCTATCGGCGTGCCACCAAATATGTCTATTAAAAACACGCTTGGCCAACCCATTATTGACATAGGCCATTCAACGTGGGTCAGAATGGGAAATGAATCATATAAGGGGGACGAGTCCGTGCGTACTAGTGATGGAGAATTGGCATCCTTGCCTACCTCCATCCCTTTCCCCTTTCCCTTACACAAGGTGGACCCTAACTGACGCTTCATAGAGGCGTACATATCTAGGACCGTCGCCTCCATCCTTCCAACTTATCGCCATGGGTGTCCACCTTACGAGCTAACCCGATGTTTTTCATCTCAATCCCAGTGAGCCTCGACTTCCCCACCCAAGAGCTCATCCCCACTTCTCCCTTTGTGATCCGCCCCGAGCACTTGGCTTAGTGCGTCCGTAGCCAAAGATGCTTTGTCGGCATCTCACTATTTGTCATGCACCTCCTTAAGCTTTTCCTAAATGACAAAAAGTACAGGATTAGTTAATTAAGTTAATAAAAAAAATTATAACGTAATTAAAAAAACAAGTATAACTTACAATCGTGGATGCCACGCTCGGGGACACCTCCTTATCCATTCCCTTCCTCATCCGAGTTGCCATATTTTCATCGAGCCTATGTGGCCTACCCCAGGGTCACTTCCCATTTCCTGAAATAAAATAATGCAGAATTAGTAAGTAACTCAAAGTAATGTTAAATTAGAATGACATAAAACTAAAATTAAATAAAAATAAAAACTTTCCATCCTGTGCACAACCTCGGCGTAAGACGTCTGCCTGGAGTAGTGAACGTCCACCTTTTTCGCCCGATTTTCCCTTATCGATTGACGAGATGTCAATTATCGCTACTCGATCTCATTGTTGATAAACTGCTACCAATCTGCCAATGAGATTGGCTCCTTTGATGGGACGGGGTCATGCACTCTTATAATGGACTCTCGGGTCTACCCAAAGTACCGTACCGACATGTTTTTCTTCCACGTCTTATTTTGATCTATCAATTATTCGAAATTGGAGTCGCGGACATGTGGGGGCAAGCCAAATTTTTCTTGTCAAAAAAATACATACCAAAAAGAATTTATGTGTTAGTTGTATTTAAATGATATAATATAAATATAAATATAAATATAAATATAAATATAAATATAAATACACTACTTGTAGTTCCCTCAGATGGCCATCTCGATCTCACTTGGCACCCTCCTCCGATCCGTGTATCCCAGGACGATGATCGACTTCAGCAACTCCAGGGATCTAACCAGTAAGGCCTTCTTGTTATTGACGACGGTCCCCAATTTGACCCATTTTGGGGGCCTAGTGGCTGACACGCCTTCGTCACCTCCGCTACCGTGATGCCCCGGTGAAGATATTTTCTGCAAAAATTATTGTTATTAGTACAAACATGTATTTGAGAAAATGATCAAATCCAAATAAATTAGAATATTGTACAAGTTAACGATATTATAAAATCTAAAATATTTTTTCAATATCGGGTCATGTCATGGACTTTGAATAAATGCTTACATTGATTAAAATCCAAATTAACGTAGTCACCAACCGAAAAATCAATTTTAATTCAAATCCAATAATAACAAAGCACTAGAAGAATACACCCATTGGTTATTACAAATAATTAGAATACTTATTACAAATCTAAAAATTATTTCAAATTCGGGTTAATATTGATATTCGGCAGGAGCATCCAAGTCATCCATACTGCTAATTAGACTCTTTAGCGCATGTAGGATGATTTACCATGACTCATTGTTGATATACTGCAAGTAAAACACTTGCTTAACCTTTTGAAAAGCACAAACAAATGTCTCATCGCTCACGTGTTCATTGCTCTTCAACTTGGACAAGTCAACCATGATGAAATTGGTATGAGGATCAACTTTACAAGCATTTTTATCCTCAACTCTTACCCAATCACAGTGAAATAAAATCTCTTTGAAACTTATGTAGTCCAATTCAAATATATTTCGAATTACACCATAGTAAGTCATTTAATCTTCAACGAGATTTTTATCTTTCACGCTCGCTCAAAAATAAGTAAGAGCCTTTTAAGAAATGCTCGAGTTTTGTACATTTTTATTTTCCTCGTACATCCTTGCACCGAATACCTAACCGTTCAATAGATACTTTTTATACTCTTGTTCCATGAACAAGGGTCCAGTGGCTAGACGGGTAAGCCTTGATGTCGCATCACCCGTCACTAAGAGATGAGAATATAGATAAATTAATTAGGTTATTTATAAGGCTTTCTTGTAATGTGACATTTAATAAGAGACATTTTCATTATAATTACCTTGTGTGACAATCATAATCTAAATTTGCTGTCTGATTGTGCCATCGTTTTTCATTTTTTATTGTTCCTACACGCATTATATTTTTTACATTGATCTTGATGAACGTATTACTAAATTAATCATGTATAAAAATTAAAATAATGTAAAAATTAAAATAATATAAACTTAATTTTTCTATTCTTAGACATCTTCACGTGTGTCAAATAGATAACGAGCTATTTGTTGATGTTGTAAACTCGTTAATTTTCCAATCACCTGACCACCTCATAGACGAATTCATCATTGTTATTTACATTGCTCGCGTCAGGCATATATTTTTTAGTGTAGATTGATGACTCCACAATAATATATTCCTCTGCAATTGATCTTTTGCGGCCACTATGTGATCTCGATTGACTACCTTCTCACATAAAAGTGTGAGGCAGATTCTAATTTTCATAATAGCCCTCCGTAAATCCTTGTGCTTGGAGAAACAGTGCTTAAACAATAGATGAACTAATTGCATGATCACATGCCAATCGCCGGACTTACACTTATGTAAATCATGGGTAGCATAATTCACAATCCTTTGCAAGTTGGATGAAAAATTAGACGAAACCTTCAAATTATACATTGTATCTAAAATCACCTTCCTTTCCTCACTCGTAAAAGTAAACGCACAAGGGAGAATTATTGTCCTTCCCCAACTATCTTCTTTCAACCATAGTTGTGGCTTAAGTTTAAATGATTTAAGGTTTTTTCTTGTATTTTTTCTATCCTTCGAATGACTCCCCCTAAGGCATGTACCGACAATATATTCAGTGATGTTCTTCTCTACATTCAACACATCCAATACATGGCGCACCAGGTTATTCTTCTAATAAGGCAAGCCAAGTAAAATTGACCTCCTAGATCATGCCTTTCTTGTCTCAGTTTCATTCCCAGTTGGAGTATTCTTATACCTGACATTCTTAAATTTAGGATTATTAACTGGCATATTAGGTCCACAGTAAGAATATTGACTTTTAATTTCTAAACTTGAAATTTTTCTCGGAGGTAGCCTATGGTCAACCCCTCCTAGTAAAAAATTAAAACCTTTCTCAAATCTAAAACTATGCGCCGGGGGGGGGGGGTAAAAACCTCCTATGGCAATGGTATATATTTTTTGAGCTAGTGGTGAGACACAGAGATTAAGTCTCCTCTCCATAAATAGGACACCCAAAATAACCATGTACTACCCTACCGGATAATGTCCCATAAGCTGGAAAATCATGAATTTTCCACATCAACATAGCTTTCTGCGTAAACTTTTCTTTTTTAAAAGAGTCAAATTATTGCACACCCTTTTCCCACAACTCATATAATTTTTCTACCAAAGGAGTAAGTTAGACATCGATGTCCTCACTTGATTCCTTTGGCCCAGGTTTCAGTAAAGACAACATCGAAAATTCAGGTCTCATATAGTGTGAAGGAGGGAGGTTCACTGGGGTTAAGATCACTGGCCATACACTCTGATTGGTGCTTAAATTTCCAAATGGATTGAAACCATCTCTTGATATTGTTAAATGAATGTTACGCTGTTCTCGAGTAAAATCTGGATACTCATAACTCATCCTCTTCCGAACTGTAGAATAAATAGAATGACGCATGAGATTATCCCTTACTTCTGCCCCATCATGCCAAGTCATTGCCTCCGTTATCCATGATAATGTGAAAAACCGCTTTAATCCAGGCCCAACGGGAAAATATTTCAACACTTTTTGAGGCACTTTTGAGCTTGTGCCTTCCTTGCCATTAGATTGGACATATCTAGGTTCATTGCATACCGGACACCGATTGAGATTTTCATACTCCTTTTGGTATAGTATGCAGTCATACACACATGCATGAATTGATTTATACTTATTTCCCAAACCTTTCAAACTATTATTCATAGTAGGATAACTATTTGGAAGCGTATTATACTTGGGTAACAAGCCCTCCACCCAATTCAAAATTTATGTCATACTATTACCAGACAAACCATATTGGGTCTTCAAACTATGTAAACCAACCATGGCATGTAAAGTTATTTGATGTTTCTACCAACCAGAGTATAACGACTGGGTCGCTTTAAATTTTAAACTTTGGTAGTCATCGTCACTGTTTATCCCGATATCTTTATGAGCACCTGAACCTTGTACAACATTAGTGACCTCATTCTCTTCTAATTTATGAACTTCATTCGCGTCATCAACTAAATCCTATAGCGTATTATTATCTACAATGTCCTCCTCCCCTTGTACATTTATCCTACTCGTTGAAGGTTTGTGAGAAGGTTGCTCGGGGATAAAAGGAACTTTTGATTCCCCGTGAAAAATCCAAAATCGATAACTATCTTGAAAACCCTGTCTTAATAAATGTAGTTCAAATGTTTTCCACTCAAACACCTTACCATTCCTACACTTAGCACATGGACACATGATCTCTTCATCATTACGACATATCTTTGCCTATTTCATTAATTCATTATCACCTCTGCGAAATACATCCCCTAGTATTTTTCTCACCCATCCACTCTTTATATATAGGATATCCCATCACTGCTACTATAAACAATCACCCATTATGGGTGAAAAGCATATATTCATGGATTAGTATAAACAAAAGTGTGAACATTTAGTTAATATTAAATAATTTACTACGAGATTGACATTTCATCTTTCGGTGTTGTATTATAAAAACAATATGAATCATATTCCCTCCATATCCTCTATAGGGTGAGTGGTCCTATACCATTCAAGACCGCATATTTCTGTAATATACTTAACAGCTCATGCACATTATTCCAATTTGAGAAAAATTCGAAAGCATATCCCCATAGTTCTCCAAGTACACGACATTGATTCTCAAATGTAAGTGTTATTTCAATTTATCAATTGAAATAAAACTTAACATCGCACCATCTAGTATGTACCCAAATAACATTAAGATACGACAACAAAACTCTCCCTTAAATTAGCAAGTTTAAGCCACTAAGAATATTATTATATAGAAACTATGCAATCCCAAACTGTCCAAATTGGACAATTCATGGGATCTCATTACGGGGGTAATGACTCTCGAACCGGTCTAAGGACTATTGAATGCGTATGGATAAGAACTAGAAGGATAGTATCCATGCATACTACATGTAATTTAAAGTACTTATAAATATTACAGAATCATTATGTCATGCATTCACATGAGAATACATGCATGCATGCACCCCCAAAGCAAGTGTTATATAACAATTTGACTTAATGTCAATTTACGCATGCATGCCTTGATTATAGTAATGAGAGCCGCAATAGATAATCAATGGCTATCTATTGCGGTTCTCGTTACTAAAATCTAGGCAAGTATAAATTTACACTGAATCAACTTGTATATGATTACTTATTACCCTTTACCCTCGTTACTTGTTATATAACACTTGCTTTAGGGGTACATGCATGTATGTATTCTCATGTGAATGAATGATTACTTATTACCTTTCACCTTCATTACTTATTTGATAATAATGTTTATAGTGATGATTTATACATAGTTATGTTTCACTTCGCATCACTAATTTTTTAACAACAAGTTTTTAAAATTTATAGTATGTTTAATTTAATTATGTCTTATTTATATTCGGTTTAATCACAAACCTAAATGTTAGAAATGTCTAGGGCCAACCAACTCAATGACCATCTAAGTGTTCAAATCCACCAGTCAACAAAAATTCAAGAATCCTAAACAACAATGCAAATAATAATGCGATATATTAAAAAATTTTAGAGCTAACCAACTCAATGGCCATCTAAATGTTCAAATCCACTAGTCAACAACAATTCAAGAATCCCAAATAATTCAATAATTCAACAATCTCTATATATGTGTCTCTCAGAGAGAGAGAGAGAGAGAGAGAGAGAGAGAGATGTATATATATATAGAGAGGGGTAGATAGAGAGATGTACTAAAATGTGTGTAGAGATAGAGAGAGATGGTCGTCGCTGCTGAATTAGAGAGAGAAACCAAATTTCAATTTCAATACTAATTTCAATTTATACCAAAAATCAAATTCACACTATTACCAAAAAACAAATACCAATTTCAATTTCAATTTCAATTTCAATTTATAATACCAATTTCAATTTATAATACCAATTTCAATTTCAAATTCAATTTCAATTTTAATTTCAAATATCAATTTCAATTTCACTACCGATTTCAATATCGATACCAATTTCAAATACCTATTTCAATTTCAATACTAATTTCAATTTCAAACACACACATGTAATAACCCGTATTTTTATCCGATAATTAATTAAATTAATTCGGAATTCAAAAAGCTTGCTTAAAAGACTCATAATATGAGTATATATAAGTCTTGGGTCGTTTAGAAGAGTCCTCAAAACATAAAACTCTCTAGGCTAAAAGATGGGGCCAAAGTAAAAATCCCGCTTCAGATACTTTGTCAGTTTAAAAGCGTGACCAACTGTTTGTCACGGTTCTGGAGCGTGACTAACGTGCGAATTGTTTTAGTTTTAATAATATTCTAATGCCACTTAAATTCTCTAATCTCTCTACACTTAAATTAATACGGGGTTAGGACTTTTCAAACATATTTTCACAACTTCTAAGAGCAGTAGACCCTTATAATTTTCATCTTCTTCCTTCTACAAATCCTACCCCCAAAGTTATCAAGTTTTAACTCAAGGTTTGAAGGCTCAATTGGTGTTTCCTCAAGTTGGTGCAAGAGTCAATCTTTGTTAACTTTTCAAGAGGATTCCAACTATCTAATCAGATTTCTTAACCGACTAATCTCAGGCATGAATTCTTCTACTCTCTCTTTTTAGTATTATATATTTTAAGTGTCGCCTAAACTTTAATTCATATGTTTTCTTAAAATAAATTAGCAACCTAATTAGGAAAAGTGAAAACTAATTCGGGACTATTTTAAAAATATTAATTTAATTTAATACTTGTAACCCTTGTGTGCTTAGGGTAGAGTTCGAACTTTGGGTAATATGGGTGTAGGTTTGCATGAAGAAATCCTAGAAATTATATTTTACATAAACAAACTTGGAAAATCACATAGAATTATGTAGCTTTGATACAAGTAAATATTGTTGGGTACGTCATAAACTCGCATGTTGTTTGAAATCGTAATTGTCAAATAAAATAAATTAGATTAATTATGTCGACGACTTGGACGAATTAAATTAAAATTAATTGTGACTGCATGTGAAACTTTGTGTGATTATTGATAAATTGGAATTTGTGAATTATTGTGTTGACTATTTTATAATTGCGGGGACGGCGGGATTTTGGGTTGTATGCTCTCACCTTAATTTTTGGAATACTTGCTAGGTATGGGACTAGTAGGTAGTCCTTAGTTGCGGTTAACACTTTCTAAGTATAGGGCTAGTTAGTGTAGATTTCTATGGGTGAAATATTCTGGGGTGGGGCTAATTTTTGGTGTCGTTCCGTTGTTTTGGATAACTTAAGTGCGAGATTAGGAAGAAATTAATTATAAGAATTCATCCTACGAAATAGGATAGAACGTGATTGTGTTTTGGAGACCTCTAGGTATGGGACTAGGGGTAGGTTTGAAGCTTATGCCCTATGATAGGGTGGGGCTAAAATAAAATAATAAGAATATGCGATGATAAAATAAGAAATTGAGAATTAACACCTAAGATAATAAATGGCTATTAAAATGAATTGGCGTAGTTAATAAGTGCAGGACTGATAGTTAAGCGGGTTGGCTGGCTATTGCGACGTGTGGGTCTGTGATGGAGTAATAAGTGCAGGGCTGACAGTTAAACGGGCTGGCTGGCAATTATGATGTGCCATGTGTGGAACCTCGAAAATAAGTGCAAGTTGACAGAATACGGACAAAACTGGCTATTACGGGGGGAATGTGTGTGGAGTAAAACTTGAGACATGTCCGAATAAGTGCAGGACATACAGTAGGGTCGGCTGGCTATGACGACATCGCAATAATAATAATAATAATGTGATAAATCAATTTAAATAAAGAAACTTTATGCGCGAGTCTCGCGACTGATATTAATTTTGGATAAGAATAATAATCGGGTTAATTGAATTAAATTAGATGGATAATTTTTGATAAAGTCAAATAATTGGAAACTAAATTTGGGGTAGCGTAATTATGTGATTAGGTGTTCGCAGTTTATTTTACTCGCACGTTGTTAATTATTTCCTTTAATTTAAAGTATTCTATTGTGATATTTATTATGTATGATGCTACTGTCTGGGTTCACGGACCCTATTTGGGGTGAGAGGCTGGTATTCATGCAGTGGGCTCTGACCCATTGCGTTGACTAACATTTCAGGTTATCGTTGGAGTAGTTGCACAAGATTTATTTATAGACTCTTTTGGAGGTGCTGCTGGAGTTTATTTATTAGTTGCTTAGTAGTTTAGATTTGTTTCCTTTCCGATGCATTTTTATTATGAGATGTTACTTATGGATTTGGTTGGCCATTCGGTTCCACGATTGTTTACGGTTATTCAGATTTTATTTCGATTGGAACATTTAATTCAGTTTTATATTATTAGAGATTGAATTATTTAAAGTTTAGCATGGTGATGGATTTTCTTTATCTCATGGATGGTTATTATTATTGGATCATTTTTAAATTATTATCTTGTGGAATGAAATTTATATGTCTCATCACTATACCAAAAAGGCCAAATTGCCACCTTTGAGCCGTCCATCCTTGTCACGGTCATTGATAGTGATAAAAAATACACATTTTTTGTCACGGTCAATGACCATGACAAGTCCGTGATAAAGGCTTGTCATGGTCATTAAACGTGACAAGTCCGTGATAAATGTACTTGTCACGATTAATGACCGTGACAATCTTAGAAAGTTGTCACGGTCAAATACCTTGACCAGTCTGTGACAACTTTTTCAGTAAAATAAACCCTTTAATATTTTTCCTCATAACTTCTCTCTCTCTCTCTACGGCGCTGCTCTCTCTCTCTCTCTCTACTTTTAGGTCCGTTTCTCTCTCTCTCTTTCTCTTCTTTGGGTGTATATGAATATGTGTGCGTGTGTGCGTGTGTGTGCGTGTGTGTGTGTGTGGGGGGGGGGGGGTGGAGGGGTGGGGGTAGTGTGTGTATATTTTGCGTGTGTATGGGAAGTAGGGGTGGGGTGGGGAGTAGGGCGTGTGTGTAATGTGTGTGTAGTGTGCGCGTATGTGTGTGTGCATGTGTGTGGGTAATGAAACGATTAGGTTTTCATATGTAAATGTGTAAATACCCAAATATATGTTGTACCCTTAAGTATAAATACCCAAATATTGTTGGCTAATACATAGTGATAAGTAATTAACCCTTTGAATTCTCCCCATTGTTGGTTTCATATGTAAATGTGTATATGATGATTCTCTCCATGTTTAAGAGGCTTTAAGTTCAATTTGAGATTTTTCTCACGTAATAGTCATAATAGGATTTGGAATTGGGACTTATAATTATTATTGTTAATTTAATTATGACTTTAATTGGATATAAATGAGTTAGGAGCCTTTAGATTCCCTTTATTAATCGTTGATTTTAAATTAGTAAGTAGTTAGTTAAAATTGATGTTTAGGATTTTTAGTAATTGTATATATTAGATGTTGTTGTTTTGAAATTCAGAATTAAGTTGTTAAACATTAATATTCCACCGTGATAGTTGAAACGGACAAATTGATTAATAAAATATAGCTTTAATTTTAACTTTAATTGTATAGCTTTAATGATGATATATTTTATAAGACGTGATGAAATGAATTAATTGAGTAGATGAATTAGAAGGAGTACGGGATACATATTTTTTGGTTTGTTGTTGCTGTTGCTGTTGCTATTGGATTATAGTGGACCGATGCTGGGTTGGTTAATTTTGAAAGTGTCATGACCACTGGATTATTATCCAAATGTGGGGGGGAGGGGGGGGTCAACTTTTTTCTAAAATTAATTTGTGTCACGAACAATATATTATTCATTCATATATATAGTATATTTCATTTATGATCATTAAATGAAATATACTTGAAATTACATATAGTGCACATAGATACTAGCCTTCTAGTTATTATACGTACGCATTCAATAGCCCTTAGACCCGTTTGAGAGTCATTACCCCTGTGATGATCTCTCTCGAATTATCCCGTTTAGACAGTTTGGGACTGCATAATTTCTGTATAATAATATTCTTAGTGGCTTAAACTTGTTACTTTTGGAGGAAGTTCTGCAGTCGTATCCTAATGTTCTCTGGGTACATACTACATTGGCAAGTGTGAGTGTTATTTCTATTGATAAATTGAAATAACACTCACACTTGCAAATCTACGTCGTGTACTTGGAGAACTATGGGGATATACTGCGGAATTTTTCTCAAATCGTAACAATGTGCATGAGCTGTTAAGTATATTACAAAAATATGCGATCTTGAATGGGATAGGACCACTCTCCCTTTAGAGGAGATGGAGGAAATAGGAATTAATATTATAAATTGAATTTGAATTTTAAATTTAAAAATCGAATATAAATAAGACATAATTAAATGAAACATACTATAAATCTAAGTTTTATTTATACGAATCCACGAATATATGTTTCTTACCTTTAATAGGTGATTGTTTGTAGTAGCTGTGATGGGATATCCGAAATACAAAGAGTGGATGAGTGTGACGAACAGATTGGGGGATGCGTTTCGAAGATGTGCTAATGAATTTGTGAAATACGCAAAGAGATGTCATAATGATGAAGAGTTTCTATGTACGCGTGCTAGGTGTGAGAATGGTAAGGTGTTTGAGTGGAAAATAATTGAATTACATATGTTAAAATGGGTTATGCAAGATAATTATCGATTTTGGAGTTTTCATGGGGAATTGAAAGTCCCTTTTGTCCCCGAGCAACCTTCATAACAACCTTCAACAAGTAGGATATATATAAAATGGGATGACGTAGATCATAATATATTAGAGGATTTAGTTGATGATGCGTACGACGTTCATGAAGTTGAAGAGAATGAGGTCACTGACGATGTACAAGGTTAAGGTGCTCATGAAGATATCAGGATAAACCTTGACGATGACTAATAAAGTTAAAAATTTAAGGCGACCCAACCGTTATACTATGACTGTGAGAAAAATAAACAACTTTACATGCCATGGTTGGTTTGCATAGTTTGAAGACCTAATATGATTTGTCTCGCAATAACTTGATTGGAATTCTGAATTGGGTGAAGGGCTTGCTACCCAAGGAGAATACGCTTCCAAATAGCTATCCTGTTATGAAGAACAGTTTGAATGGTTTGGGAATGAAGTATAAATCGATTCATGCTTGTGTGTATGACTGTATACTATACAGAAAGGACTATAAAATTATCGATTGGTGTACAGTATGCGATGAACTTAAATATGTCCAATCTACTGGCAAGGAAGGCACAAACTCAAAAGTGCCTCAAAAAGTGATGAAATATTTTCCCGTTGGGCCTAGATTAAATTAGTTTTCCACAGTACAATGGATAGCCGAGGCAATGACTTGGCATGCTAGGTCAGAAGGAGGGGTTAATCTTATGCGTCATGCTAATGATTCTACAGCTTGGAGGAGGATGAGTTATGAGTATCCCAATTTTGCTCGAGAATAGCGTAACATTCGTTTGGCTATATCAATAGATGGTTTCAATCCATTTGGAAATTTAAGCACCAATCAGAGTGTATGACCAGTGACCCTAGCCCCATTGAACCTCCCTCCTTCACAGTGTATGAGACTTGAATTTTTGATGCTGTCTTTGCTGATACCCGACCCAAAGGCACCAAGTGATAACATCGATATCTACTTCGCTCCTTTGGTAGAAGAATTAAATGAGTTGTGGGAAGAGGGTGTGCAAGCATTTTACTCTTTTAGAAAAGAAGAGTTTACGCTGAAAGCTATGTTAATGTGGGCAATTCATGATTTTCCAGCTTATGGGACATTATCTGGTTATGTAGTACATGGTTATTTCAGGTGTCTTCATCTCCCCGCTAGCTCAAAAAATGTATACCATTGTCATAGGAGGTTTTTACCCCCGCTCATAGTTTTAGATTTGAGAAAGGTTTCAATTTTTTATCGGGCGGGGTTGAACATAAGATACCGCCTAGAAAACTTTCAGGTTCAGAAATTGAATGTAAATCTTCTCATTGTGGCCCTAATATTCAAGGTAAGAATCCTAAATTTAAGGATGACTTGGCTGCTCCTACCGAATATCAGTAAATTTTTTATGATAACCCGGGGGCTATAGTAATTGAGCGCCTTACTTTAAAGTTAGTTTACATACTAATAAGGTATCCAGAATTGTTTTTTATCAGGTTTGCCTCATTTTTCGAATTTCGGGATGAAATTTCGTTATTAGGGGGGAAGTATGTAATACTCCGTATTTTTATGGCTTTTAAAATTGGGGATTTATTAAATTTAATTGAGTTATTAATTTAATATTAATTCAGAAATATTTTTTTTTATATATTTACTAACGTGATGCGAGTTAATAATTATTGGATATTTATTGAATATTACTGAATGACTAAAGTAATATGTGAAATTTATTTTATTAAAATTGTTACGAGTGAATAAAATGGCAATTATGGAAATCTAAGTCAGGACGCGCCTGTGTCGTGTCGGGACTAAATCATTATTATTAGAAGTGAATAAATTATAAGTCACCCGTATGATCGTTTTGAGTGCGATGATGTGTCCAGAAGAGTCGAGATAGTCAAAATAATGTACCCGGGGGTTTAGTTTGGGTCTCGGGGCGTTTTTAGGCCTAATTGGCATCCCAGGAGGGTATTTTAGACATTTTATATTTTTGGGTAATTAAACCCACGAATTTCCTAAGGATAAATCAGCCTTTAGGAGTTTCCTTCTAGGGTTATCAAAAGCAAAAGCAAAGAACGACCATTAGAGAAGGGGTTGGAGAGCTTCCCAAGCAACTCAAGGCCAAGGACTCGACCGTTTACACCGCCACCACCGTCAAAGCGTGGATCGCGCAACAAAGAATGCAACCATACCACTTTCGTCCACTATTCAGAAACCCAAATTCCTGGCAAGTATCTATCTTGATTTATTTTTAGTTGATGTCTCAATCATGTTAGTCTAGGGTTGTTTAGAACTTGTTTCATGGAAGAAAATATAGTTTTGAGACTTGAAATCACATGTTGTAGAAGAAGTAATCATATTCTGGACATCTAAATCACATGTAGAGGATAAACCATGAATTTGTATGGATTTAGAAGAAGGAAATCTGGAAAATAATTGGAAGAATTGAAAGAAAAAGAAAAATTAGGGTTCTTGAAGTTCAGGAAAATTTTGCCCATTAAATTGTTGTAATTGATGAATTGGGACATATTTTACGTAGAAAATTATGTGTTATGGTATATAGTACTTGTAGTAATGTTTGTTGGGAGTTTGGGAATGATATATGAAGATTTGGTTGAGGTTGGAGAGGCAAACCAAAAATTGGGTTAATGCAGTTTTCGTCATAATTGCTTGATCGATCGATCGACCTAAGAACATCGATCGATCGATGATCGATCGATCGACCCCTTTTCCTCGATCGATCGACCCTTCCTGGAAAACTGCATATTCCCCTTATGATGGTTTAATCATATTAAAAATGCGTCGTAACCCTTGATTATTATTGTTGGGGCATAATGGGATGTACATACGACCAGTAGGGTCTTGGTAATCTTCGTTGAGTGAGAATTTAATGTAAGATGAAATTAAGGGTTAACGAGGAGTTATTCACACGTATGAAATCATGAGTACATTTAATAAAAGGTCGATACTTGTAAGGAAGTTAGACTAGAAGGTAAGTGAGTGTGTGCCTACTGAAATTATTCTTAGAATACTTCGAGGGAGGACAAGTGAGTATGACGTGAATTATAAATGAAAATAAAAATAACGAGCCGTTATGCAAAATAATCGAGTAAAATGTGTTAATAACGGATAATTATAATTATGGCTCATGGGCGCACCTAATTTAGAATTGTGAATATTTATATATATGACTGTGTGATTGTGCATATTATATATCTGTGTAAAAATTATACCTGGGCTACTTGCTATTACGGGGTTTTCCGCGCAGGGACGGTCTTATCTCGATTGTACCTTTATGGGGGATATTGGCTCGTACCCTAGAAGATAGTATCCTCGATACAGGCTATCCGAAAATGATTGTCAGATGTTCTAAGAGACGTAAGGGTATGTGCTGACCTCTTAGGACCTGGAACTATGCTTCGCCTCCATTTGTTGGCGTATTGTGTTAATACAGTTCGAGAGTGATTTCGGACTAGTATTTCCCTTAGTTTGTGTGATACAGGGAGTTGATAGCAGAGTACGACAACACCATAGGTTTTATGTGGGGTGCCGATAGTATATATATTATATGTGTGACTAATATATATACGTATATCTATATGGGAACTTCCTACTGTGCGTATAAGTAGATAAGTAATGAATAAATGCTTCAATTTTCTTATAAGTGTTCGGGAACTTTATAAGGGAAATGAGTTGTTCTAAATAACGTAGAAATCTTGAAGCGAATGATTTCCTAAAGTAAATATCATAACCTTGTTTTTCACCTGTGAAAACCTTAAAGAGAATAAGTTAGAGAAACTTATGAGATTTATTAGTACGGTAGGCGTGCACACTAGAATGAGAGGTGAGAATTCTTAAGAGAGTGTCGCATACTAATATGGTTGTTACATTAGCTGGTAAGCATTTTAAATACTTGCTAAACTAATTTTAAATTATTTTACACCCGGGCTCTGACCCGTTTCCTGTTATTTCTTCTCTCTTGTATATATATGTATATAATACAGGTGCCCAGCCATAGGGGCGTCATGCTTAGGTTCTTTGGACCGGACGTGCTGAAGCTTATGTGGGAGTTGCAGGTGATTGCTTAGACAACTTCGTTGTTGATTCTACTCCTACTTTTAGTTCCTATTAGTTAGGGCATGTGTCGCCCGTTTATCTAATCAGTTTGGATTTTTGTCAGAGATTTACATTCCTTTATATTTCCATTTGTTGGTACTCTTTGGGATTTAATTACTGTCAGGATGGTTTTATTTATAGTTTAAACTGGTTTGGTTTATCTGGATGAATCTAATTATTGTGTGTTATTATCCTTCTTTAGTATATCAGAGTTCTTAAATTGTTGGTTATTTAAAAAGGTTTTCATATTCGAATTTAATAAAAAAAAATGGAAATAAGGTTTTAAAATTATTTTGACACTTAGCTTAATTATTTAGGGTGTTTAAATTGGAAATTTTATTTTGCAACAGTGATGCTAAGAATGAACCAACCGTTCACCTTGATTTTAATTTACTAAAGGACTGATCACCCGATATTTAATTAGGCGGGGTGTCGCAGATGATAATGATAATGATGATGTCTTCTTCAGGGATCGGTGGTAGCGGAGGCGACGAGGGCTCCTCGGCCCCTAGGCTCCCAAAATCGGGAAATTTAGGAATGGCCATTGAGAACAATACTAGGTTATTGATTTGATCCCTCGAGCTGATGAAGACGATTATCGGTCCGGTGTACACCAAGTGGAGGGATGTGCCAAATGATCTCAAGTTAGATATTTGGGCGGCACTACAGGTAATGTATTTATATTTCAATTTCAATTTCAATTTCAATTTATATTTATTCACAACTAACACTTACATTGTTTTTGTTTTGTAACTATTTAACAAGAACAATTCAAACTGCCCCTAGAACTCCGTGATTTTATGTTGGAGCAGTTGAGGGAGCAACACAAGACATGGAAAAAGAATTTACGGGCCCGATACTTTGGGAAGACCCGAGACTACATTATTAGAATGCGTGAGTTCATCTCGCCGAAGGAGCCGATCGCATTGGCACATTGGCAAAAGTTTATTGACAATGGGATCGAGGAGCGACAATTGGCATCTCGCCAATCGGGGATGGAAAACAGAGCAAAAAAGATGGATGTGCACTACTCCGGCCGGACGTCTTATGACGAGGTGGAACACAGTATGGTAAGTTTTTATTTTTCTATAATTATAGAAATATGTTATTTCGAATTATTTTAATTTACGTTACTTAATAATTTTGTATTATTTTATTTCAGGGGACGGAGAGTGTCCCTGGGGGTAGGCCACATACGCTCGATGCCTATGTGGCAATTCAGATGAAGAAGGGCAAGGACAAGGTGGTGTCCCCGAGCGTCGTGACCACGATTGTAGGTAATTCGACAATTTAATTTTTATGAATTACGTTATAATTTTTTTATTTACTTATTTAAATAATCGTGTGCTTTTTGTCGTTTCAGACAAAGCTTAAGAAAGTGAATGAGTCACAGTCTGATGCCGAAAAGGCATTTTTGTCCATGGATGCACTCAGCCAAGTGCTTGGCACTGATCGCAAGGGGAGGACTAGGGGGTGGGCTCGCGGGTGGGTAAATCTAGGATCACCGGAATGGAGACGAGCGATACCGGGTTGGCTCGTCAGGTGGACACGCATGCCGCGAAGCTATCAAGGTTAGAGGTGACGGTCCTAGATATGTACCCATTCATGAAGCGTCAGTTGGGCAAAAAGGGCAAGGGCAAGGGCAAGGGCAAGGGCAAGGGGAAGGTGGTGGAGGGGGAATAGGACAAGGATGTGGACATCGCTTCTTCATCGCCGATACACGCAGACTCACCGCTTGATGATCCAGTCCCCTACTTGGCTCCCGTCCAGCGGCCTATGTCAACAATCGGTTGGCCGAATGTGTTTTTACGTGACATATATAATGGCCAGCGGATAGCGAGCGGGTTGAGGGACCCGAATACCATCACGGATATGCTGTTTAATGGACGTAATCTTCAAAACATCGAGGCCAAGGTGCTCGTCACACATGTGATACCCAAAAAGGAGAACTCTGCATTGTGGTTGCGTGAACAATGAGGCGTGATGCATATTGAGGGGTGTCTCAATGAGTATATCGTGTGGCCTTCCTTACTCCTAGAACCTACCCCAGACACTATGGCATGACATTATTTGTATCTATTTTTATTTGGACACTTGGATTATATTTGAATTGTTATGATTTGTTACATTTTGGTTTGGATATGGATTGTATTTTTATTTTATTTGGATATGGAATTATATATGCAATGATTTGGTGCATTCTTTATTTTTTATTTGGATATATACTGTTTGAACAGGTACAATTTTACTATAACAGGTACAAATATAGTGCTGGACAGTGGCAATGGCCAAACTGCCCAGTATATTTTTTTTAAATTTTGCCCAGATTTATCACGGTCAAAGACCGTGATAATTTTTAAAGTTTGTCATGGGTTTGTCACGGTCTTTGACTGTGACCAACCTTGTCAAGGTCAAAGACCATGACAGGACTATGACAAGTCTAACGAACTTATCACGGTTATTGACTGTGACAAGTCCGTGATAATAATAGTTGTCACCCCCAGACTTGTCACGATCATTAAGCTTGACAAGTTGGACTTGTCACGGTCAATGACCGTGACAATCCGGCAATTTTGGTTTAGTGCATATCTGCTAAGAATGATTACTTATTTAGTTAACACTCGACATGGTTTGGCAGCGACGGCTGGCCACCCCGTCCGTTGGATTGCGCGGGGTGTTACAACACAATAACCCCCCCCCCCACACTCTTTGAAACAAACACACTAACCCACACACATATAAACACCCCCCAACACACACACTGACCCCCCTCCTCACTAAAATCTTGCCCCTTATACATATACACTAACCCCAAAATACATATGCACACACATTGACCCATACACACACACACACTGACTCATACACACCCAAGGGGGGAGAGAGAGAGAGAGAGGCGTACAAGTTGATATGAGAGAGAGAATCGCAGGAGTGTAGAGAGGACAGAGAGAGAGAGAGAAATAAAAAGAGGGCATTTATTTTTTAATGTTACGTGTCACGATCAAAGACCGTGACAACTTTATAAAGTTGTCATGATCTTTGACTGTGACACGTTCGTGACAATCCTACTTGTCACGGTCAAAGACCGTGACAAAAAATGCACGTTTTTTATCACGATCTTTGACTGTGACAAGGGTGGCCAGGTGAAGGGTGCCATTTTAGCCTTTTTTGTGTAGTGCACCAGAGTTTGAGGGCAGTACAGATGTGGTAGCTTCCAGTAAGTGAAAGAAGGACATATAGTGTCATCTCTGCATAGTTGAGTGCAGTGACACTCAGAAACAGATTTTGTCTACCTTCAAGTTAGTGGGAGCAACCTTACAGTGGTGGGACTCAGTCACTGCGTAAGAGGAGAGGGACACGATGACTATAGCAGAGTTCTCGATGAGTTTTGATCGCAAATATTTTCCTTTTACGATTCTGACTGAGATGCGGAGGATATTTTTAGATGTTGCACAGGAGGGTCGATCTGTGGCCAAGTATGGGGAGGATTTCACCCGTCTGGCGAACTTTGTGCCTGGCGAGGTGAACAATGAGGATAAGAAGTTGCTAAAGTTCATAGATGGGATTAATTAGAGGATCCTGCAACACTTACTGGGTAACCCGACATTGAAAACGTATACAGAGGTCATCAATAACGCATTGCTACACTATCAGGATCACCTCTTCCATATAAAGGGAAGCAAGAGAGCACGAGATTCTAGCCAGTCGGGCAAGATGTGAGGCAATGGTGGTAGTGGGGCACTGTAACAGTAGACTGGTAGAAAACACGAGCGGGATTCCTAACAGGGGAATCCGACTAAGATATTTCATTTAGGGGGATTCAGACCACGTGACAGTGGTTTTTAGGCAAGGCCAGTAGGTCTAACATCTGCATGATCCTGAGGGCCAGTAGGGCTAAGGGAATAATGGTGTGGTTAGTAGGGTCAAGGCCACCAGGGCCAATGATCAGAACAACCTCGATATGGACCGCAGGGCCAGAGGCAGGGGGACTTTACAATCTGTTATTTTATATGTGGGGAGGTGGGTCACATGAAGAGAGCTTTTTCGCATAGAGGCAGGGGGAAGCAGCAGGGTGCCCAGTAAGGGTAGCAAGTGCAGTTACCACCAGCTACACCACCACTTCCAGTAGTCCCATAAAAGCAGGGACAAATGTAGTATGGGCGTGTCTATAATGACCAGAATGCGATGATACCACAGGCTCCGCAAGCACCACCAGTGGTTGAGGGTACATTTCCTATCCATGGACATATGGGTTAGGTATTATTTGATATGGGAGCATTGCATTCTTTCATAGTCACTAGATTTTCGTTCACGACCAATTATTAGAGACAATCGACAGTATTATCATGTGTGTCGATTCACCTTTGGGTAGTGGGACCGTTATTCACTCCATTTGTAGAGGGGTGGGGATAGATGCCAGGAGACTGTGTTTAGCAGCCGACTTACTCGTATTAGACATGACTAGGTATGGCGTCGTTTTGGGCATGGAATGGTTGGTAGAGTATAGGGCGATGGTGGATTACTTTGGTAGGACCATTATGTTTGCCATCACTACACCAAAAAGGCTAAATTATCACCTTTGAGCCAACCAGCCTTGTCACGATCATTGATCGTGAAAAAAAATATGCATTTTTTATCATGGTCAATGACCGTGATAAGTCCTTGACAAGGGTTTATCACGATAATTGACCGTGATAAGTACAGTTGTCACCGACTTGTCAAGGTCAATGACCGTGATAACTTTACAAAGTTATCACGGTCAAAGACCTTGACAGGTACGCGACAACTCTTTTAACTAAAAACCCTAGACGCCTATTTTTTCTCACTGTTTTCCCTTTCCCTCCCTTTTCTCTCTCTCGTGCGCGACTGCTCTCTCTTTCTCTCTCCATTTTCAGGTACATTTTTTTACTTTCTCTCTCTCTTTCATTTGTGTGTGTATGTGTGTATATGTGTATGTGTGTGTAGGTTTGCGCGTGTGTGTGTATGTGTGCATGGGTCTACGTTTGTGCATTTGTGCATTTGTGGGTATGTGTGTGTATGTGTGTGTGTGTTGGGGGGGGGGGGGGGGCAGTGTGCGTGGGTGTAAATTGAAATTGATATCGTATGTATTGGTTTTGGTATAAATTGGTATAAATTGAAATGGAGTTTGAATTAGTATTGGTATTGGTATAAATTGGTATTGTTATTGGTATAAATTGGTATTGGTATAAATTGAAATTAAAATTGATATCTTACGTATTGAAATTGGTATACATTTTAGTTCTTATGTGTACTTTAAATTAATTGAAAATGAAATCTCTTGAATTGTGATAAGACATAATTAAATGAAACATACTTTAAATTACATATAGTGCGCATAGATACTAGCCTTCTAGTTCTTATACGTACGCATTCAATAGCCCTTAGACCCGTTCGAGAGTCATTATCCCTTTAATGAGATCTCTCGAATTGTCCCATTTGGACAGTTTGGGACTGCATAGTTTCTGTATAATAATATTATTAATGGCTTAAACTTGTTACTTTTGGGAGAAGTTCTGCTGCCATATCTTAATATTCTTTGGGTACATACTAGATGATGCAATGTTAAGTGTAATTTCAATTGATAAAATTTAAATAACACTTACACTTACAAATCTATGTCGTGTACTTGGAGAACTATGGGGATATGCTGCAAAATTTTCCTCAAATTGGAACAATGTGCATGAGCTATTAAGTATATTACAGAATTATGCGGTCTTAAATAGGATAGGACCACTCACCATTTAAAGGATATGGAGGAAATAGGAATTAGTATTATAAATTGAATTTTAATTTCAATTTCAATTTCAAATTAAAATTGAAATTGAATTTGAAATTGAAATTGGTATTTTAAATTAAAATTGAAATTAGTATTGGAAATTAAAATTGTAATTGATATTGGTATTTGGCACTTGGTTTTTGATATAATGCTTATTTGATTTTTGGTATTCAATTCTGAATTTGAAATTTGGTTTAATTGTAGCAGCGGCCTCCATGTCTCTCTCTCTACACACATTTTGGTCTCTCTCTCTCTCTCTCTCTCTCTCTCTCTCTCTATATATATATATATATATATATATATATATATATATATATATATATATATATATATATATATATACACGCACACACACACACACACACACACACACACAGAGAGAGATTGTCGAGTTGTTTGGGATTGTTGAATTGTTGTTAACTGGTGGATTTGAATATTTAGATGGCCATTGAGTTGGTTGGCCGTAGGAATTTCTAATAAAAGATATTATTATTTGCATTGTTGTTTTGAATTCTTTAATATTTGTTGACCGGTGGATTTAAACACTTAGATGGCCGTTGAGTTGGTTGGCCCTAGGCATTCTCTAATATTTAGGGTTGTGATGCAAAATAAAACATAACAACGTAAAAATTGAATATAAATGAGACATAATTAAATGAAACACACTATAAAATTTATACAACAAGTAATAAGTACTCATGCATTCAGATGATAATATATATGCATTCATGTAGCCCGCAAAGCAAGTGTTATATGACAAGTAATGAGGGTAAAAGGTAATAACAAAAACCACAATAAATAATCCATGTGAAAATTTACATTAAGTCAACTTTCTATATAACACTTGATTTGGGGGGTGTATGCCTGAATGTATTCTCTTTCGAATGCACGAAATAACGATTTTGTAATATTTATAACTAATTTAAATTATATATAGTGCTCATAGATACTAGCCTTCTAGTCCTTATGCATACGATTTCAATACCCCTTAGATTCGTTTGAGAGTCATTACCCCTGTAATGAGATCTCTCGAATTGTCCCGTTTGGACAGTTTGGGACTGCGTAATTTCTGCATAATTATATTATTATTATTATTATTATTATTATTATTATTATTATTATTATTATTATTATTATTATTATTATTATTATTATTATTATTATTATTATTATTATTATTATTATATAACACCGAAAAATGAGATATCAATCTTGTAGTAAATTATTTAATGGGAACTAAATGTTCACACTTTTATTTATACTAATCCACGAATATACGCTTCTTACCCATAATAGGTGATTATTTGTAGTAGCTCTGATGGGATATCCTAAATACAAAGAGTGGATGGGTGAGACAAATAGATTAGGGGATGTGTTTTGTAGAGGTGCTAATGAATTTGTGAAATACGCAAAGAGATGTCATAATGATGAAGGCACCAAGTGAGGACATCGATTTCTACCTGGATCCTTTGGTAGCAGAATTAAATGAGTTGTGGGAAGAGGGTATGCAAGCATTTGACTCTTTTTAGAAAAGAAGAGTTTACGCTGAAAGCTATGTTTATGTGGGCAATTCATAATTTTCTAGCTTATGGGACATTATTAGTTGTGTGGTACATGGTTATTTTGGGTGTCCTATTTGTGAAGAGGAGACTAAATCTCTTCGTCTCCCCGCTAGTTCAAAAAATGTATACCATTGCGATAGGAGGTTTTTACCCCCCGCTCATAGTTTTAGATTTGATAAAGATTCCATTTTTATCGGGCGGGGTAGAACATAGGCTACAAGCGAGAAAACTTTCAGGTTCAAAAATTGAAAGTAAATCTTCTGATTATGGCCCAAATATGCCAGGTAAGAATCCTAAATTTAAGAATGTCAAGCATAAGAAGACCCCAACTGGGAATGAAACTGAGATAAGAAAGGCATGGTCTAGGAGGTCAATTTTATTTGAGTTTCCTTATTGAAAGAATAAACTGGTGTGCTATGTATTGGATGTGATGCACGCAGAGAAGAACATCACTGAGAATATTGTGGGCGCATGCCTTGGGGTGAGTCATTAGAAGGATGGAAAAAATGCACGAGAAGACCTTAAATCGTTGAAACTTAAGCCACAACTATGGTTAAAAGAAGATAGTAGGGGAAGGACAACAATTCCCCCTGGTACGTTTACTTTGACAAGTGAGGAAAGGAAAGTGCTTTTAGAGACACTATATAATTTTAATATTCCTTCTAATTTTTCATCCAACTCGCGAAGGATTGTGAATTATGCTGCCCATGATTTACATAAGTGTAAGTCCCACAATTGGTATGTGATCATGCAATTGGTTCCTCTATTATTTAAGCACTGTTTCTCTAAGAACAAGGATTTGCAGAGGGCTATTATGAAAATTAGTATCTTCTTCTCACTTTTATGTTAGAAGGTAGTCAATCGAGATCACACAGTGGTTCCAAAATTGACGGTGACCGAAGAAATTTGTGTGTTGGATAAGTACTTTTACCCATCATTCTTTAACATAAGTGTTCACTTGTTGGTACACCTATGTGACGAGGCACTTCTTTGCGGCCCAGTTATATATAGGTGGATGTATCGTTGAAAGATTGATGAAAGTTTTCAAAGATTACGTCAAGAATACACAATACATTGAAGGATCAATTACAGAGGAATACATCACCATGGAGTCCTTAATCTACAGTCAGGAATAAACGACCAACTCGATAAACATGGATGACATTGATGAGTTCGTCGATGTGGGTGGTCATGTGATGGGTAAACGAGTGAAATTAACGAGTTTGTAACATGATCTAGTAGATCGTTATCTATTTGACACACATGAAGATGTCAAAGAATGGAAAAAGTAAGTTTAAATTATTTTAACTTTTACATTATTTTAATTTTTATACATGATTAATTTTGTAATACGTTCGTCACGATCTATGCAGAAGATATGAAGCCTGTGAGAACAATAAAAGATGAAAAACAATGGCACAATCAGACAGAAAATTTATGCTGTGGTTGTCACATAAGGTAATTATAATGAAAATGGATATTATTAAATGTCACATTACAAGAAAGCTTTACTCTTAACTTAATTAGTTTATCTATATTCTCAGATCTCAAAGACGTGTGAAGCGACATCATGGCTTGATCGTCTAGCCACTGGACCCTTGTTCATGGCACAAGAGTACAAAAAGTATCGATTGAACGGTTATGTATTCAGTGCAAGGGTGTACGAGGAAAATACAATGTAGAAAACTCGAGCATTTCATACGAGGATATTACTTTTTTTCGAGCGATCACGAAAGATAAAAACCTCATTGAAGCTGAAATGACTTACTATGGTGTAATTAGAAATATATTTGAATTGGACTATGTAAGCTTCAAAGAGGTTGTATTTTACTGTGATTGGGTAAGAGTTGAGGATAAAAATGCTTGTAAAGTTGATCCTGACACCAATTTGATCATGGTTGACTTGTCCAAGTTGAAGAGCAACGAACACGTGAGCGATGAGCTATTTGTTTGCTCTTTTCAAAAGGTTAAGCAAGTGTTTTACTCAGCGTATATCAACAACGAGCCATGTTCAATCGTCCTACATGCGCTAAAGCGTCTAAACAGTAGTGTGGACGATTTGACTACTCCTACCGGATATCAATCCATTTTTTATGATAATCCCAATTTGAAATGATTTTTAGATTTGTAATAAATATTCCAATTATTTATAAAGACCATTGGCTGTATTATTCTAGTGCTTTATTATTATCGGATGATAATTTAATTTTTTTTTATTCATTTGTACTTGATCAGTTTAATGATTGTAATAACCATTGGGTGTATTCTTCTAGTACTTTATTATTATCAGATTTGAATCAAAATTGGTTTTATGGTTAGTGAATATGTTAATTATGATTTTAATCACTTTAAGCATTAATTCAAAGTCCATAATCCGGGAGTGTGTGTTCCGGGGGGGGGGGGGGGGGGAGTGTACGTGTGTGTAAATTGAATTTGGCATTGGGTATTGGTGTTGGTATAAATTGGTACTGGTATAAATTAAAATTAATATAAATTGATATTGATATTGGTATAAATTGAAATTGAAACTGAAATTGAAATTGATATCGTATGTATTGAAATTAGTATAAGTTTTAGTTCTTATGCGTACTTTAAATTAAATGAAACATACTTTAAATTACATAATTAAATGAAATCTCTCGAATTTGTTATTATCGAATTTGAGCATCAATTCAAAGTCCATATATATGCTTGTACTAATAATAACAATTTTTTCAGAAAATGTCTTCATCTCAGTTCGGTAGCGGAGGCGACGAGGACTCCACGGCCAATAGTCCCCCCAAATGGGGCAAATTGGGGTCCGTCATCAAGAATAATGAGACATTATTGACTACATCCCTAGAGTTAATGAAGGCAATCGTTAGTCCGGGGTGCACTGATTGGAGGGCCGTGCCTAATGCCCTCAAGATTGGCATCTGGGGGGTACTAAAGGTAGTGTATTTAGATTTATACTTAAATTTAAATTTATATTTATAAGCAACTAACACTTACTTACTTTTTGGTTTGCATTTAAATGACAAAAACAATTCAGACTGCCCCCACATGTCCGCTACTCTATATTGGAATAGTTGAGGGATCAATATAAGACGTGGAAGAAGAATATGCGGGCACGGTATTTTAGGAAGACCCGGGAGTCCATTATGAGAGTAAGTGACACCGTCCCCTCGAAGGAGCCGATCTCATTGGAACAGTGGCAAAATTTTGTCGACATGAGATCGATGAGAAAAAATTGGCATCTCGCTAATCGAGAAGGGAAAGCCGGGTGAAAAAGTTAGACGTGCACTACTCCTGGCGGATGTCTTACACCGAGGTGGAGCACAGGATGGTAAGTTTTTATTTTTCTTTAATATTTATTTTATGTTATTCTAATTTATCATTACTTTGCGTTACTTACTAATTCTGCACTATTTTATTTCAGGAGACGGGGAGTGGCCTTGGAGGTAAGTCACATAGGCTCGATGCCTATGTGGAAATTCAAACGAAGAAGGGTAAGGATAAGGAGGTGGCCCCGAGTGTCACAATCACTATTGTAAGTTATAAATGTTTAATTTTTTAATTACGTTATAATTATTTTATTTACTTAATTAACTAATCATGTAATTTTTGTCATTTCAGGCAAAGCTTAAGAAAGTACATGAGTTGCAGTCTGATGCCGACAAAGCATCTTTGGCTACGGACACACTCAGTCAAGTTCTCGGGGAGGGTCACAAGAGGAGTACTAGGGGGTGAGCTCACGGGTGAGGAGTTCGAGGATCATCGGAATGGAGATGAGCAACACCAGGTTGACTCATAAGTTGGACACCTATTATGATAAGCTATTAAGGTTGGAGGCGACGGTACTAGATATGTACGCCTTCATGAAGCGTCAGTTGAGGTCCACCTCGAATGAGGGCAAGGGCAAGGGCAATGGGAAGGGGAAATAGAAGGAGAAGGAGAAGGAGGTATGGGTAGACGAGGACATCATAACTTCATCGCCGATACGCACATACTCTCCGCCATATGATCCATTTCCCATCTTGACTCCCGTGAAGCAGCCTATGTCAATAATCGTTTGGCTGAGCGTGTTTCTACTCGACATATATTATGGGGAATGGATAAGGAGGGGGTTGAGTCACCCGAGCTTCCTCTAGGGTATGGTGGTTCATGGACGTCCCCTCAAAGACATTGAGGTAAAGGTGCTCGTCACGCATGTGGTGTATGGAAAGGAGAACTCACCTTTGTGGTTGCGTGAAGAATGCGGCTTTCAGCGAATTGACAAGTGTGTCAATGCATTAATCGTGTGGCCTTCATTCATCCTCCAACCTGCTCAAGACCCTATGCCATGACATTATTTCTATCTATTTTATTTGGAAATTGGACTATATTTGTATTTTTTTAATTTGGTACATGTTGGTTTAGATATGGATATTTATATTTATATTTTATTTGGATATGGATTATATAAGCCATGATTTGGTACATGTTGATTTAGTACATTATTTCTATTTTATTTGGATATATGTTGTTTATAAATGTACAATTCTGCTATAACAGGTACAAATATACTGCTGGGCAGTGGCAGTGGCCATACTGCCCAATAATTGTTTTTTTTCCCAGAATTATCATGGACTTTGATCGTGACAAGTCTGTGATAAAGAAACTTATCACGGTAAAAGACCGTGACAAGTTCATTAGACTTATCACAGTCTTAGACGGTGAAAAACATGTCAAGGTCAATGATTGTGACAAGTTTATGGCAAGTCTAATGAACTTGTCACAGTCTTTGACCATGACAAGTCCATGACAAAGTCAGTTGTCACCCCTAAACTTATCACGATCAAAGACCTTGTCATGCTTGACTTGTCATGATTTTAGACCTTAACAAGTTGTAGTTTTGGTGTGGTGCATTGCAGGGCAGGAGATGTTCTTGGTGGCGATTCCTCTTCCCGAGGGAGGGTCGAGCACGCACCTGTACTATATTGAGGAGGAGACCTCACAGGAGGTGTTTATATCATTGGAACCCATCCGAGTGGTTAGTGATTAGGGATTTCACAAATGCATTTTAAGAGATACTAGGTTTACTGCTGAGAGTTTGTTATCGATTTAGTGCCTAGGATTAGGCCGATTGCACGTGCACCGTATCGTATAGACGCATCACAGATAAGGGAGTTAAGGGACCAAATTAAACAACTCTTGGGGCATGTATTTATTAGATGGAGTACATCACCATGGGGTACTCCGATGTTATTTGTGAAGAAAAAGGATGGGTCACTCAGACTGTGCATTGATTATCGAGAGTTAAATAAGGTCACGATTTGTAATAAATATTCGTTGCCTCTAATCGATTACTTATTTGACCGGTTGGGAGGAGAAGTTTACTTCTCAAAGATAAACTTGAGATCAGGTTATCACCAGTTACACATCAAGGAGCAAGATATCCCTAAAATCGCTTTCCCGACACGATATGGGTCATATGAGTTTAGGGTTATGCCGTTTGGGCTAATCAATGCTCTAGCAGTCTTCATGGATCTCATGAATAGGATGTTCAAAGACTTATTCGACTAGGTCATGAATGTGTTCATAAACAATATTCTAGTTTATTCTCAAACTAAAGACGAGCACGCATAGCATTTGTGTATGGTTTCACAGACATTATGGGACCATCACTTTTACGCCAAGTTTACGAAGTGTGGGTTATGGTTGCGTGAGGTTCAGTTCTTGGGTCGTATTATATCTGACAAAGGCATTTCAGTGGACCCAAGTAAGGTTGCAGTGGTGAGGAAGTGGGTTCATCCCACGACACCGACACAAGTTCATAGCTTCTTGGGATTGACAGGGTATTATCGGCATTTAATTAAGGGATTTTAGAAGATTGCGGGTCCATTGATGAATTTGACTTGCAAGGGGGTGCCATTTGTGTGGGATGATTACTGTCTCTTAGCTTTCGATGAGCTAAAGGATAATTTGACTTCAGCACCCGTACTTGCACTGCCTAGGAGAGGAGTAGAGTATCTTGTATTTACCAAAGCATCCTTACAGGGACTTGGAGGGTGGGATACAACAGGAGGACTGGGCTATAACTAATGCCTCTTACAAGCTTAATCCCCATAAGAGGAATCACCCCATGCATGATTTTGAGCTAACTACGGTAGTTTTCATAGATCATAAGTCACTGTAGTATCTTTTCACCTAGAAGGATCTCAATACACGACAGTGAAAAATGGCTAGAGTTCGTGAAAGACTATTAGTTTGATCTCCAGTACCACTCGGGAAAGGCTAACGTGGTGGCAGGCAAATTGAGCCGACGACCAATAGGGGAGTTAACAACAGTCTGGAAAAAGAATTAGTGTGACCTTCACTAGGATGACGCAGCAGCCAGGGCTTGTATGGAAGTGTTGACTATCACACCCGAGATCATCCTGAGGGTTGTGAAGATGCATGCAGGGGATTAGTTTTATCAGGAAAAGGTGCATCAATTATTGGTAGAGGGGGGCGAGTCTTACTCGATCAGTTCAGAGGGAGGCTTATGCTTTATTAGGAGGCTTATAGTTTCGAAGGACGGGGACTTGGGACATGCTATAATGATAGAATCATATGGGTCGATATTTGTGGTACATTTTTGCGGGGATAATATGTATTAAGATATGGGAAGACATTATTAGTGGGTTGGAATAAAGCGGGACTTAGATAAGTTTATCTCGAAGTGTGCCCCATGTCAGTTAGTGAAAGTAGACCATCAGAGGCCAATTGGGATATTGCAGTCATTGGAGATTTCGGTTTGAAAGTAGGATAGTATATCGATGGACTTCATTATGAGATTACCGACGTCAAGGAGGGGTCACAATTTCATGTGGGTCATTGTGGATCGTCTCACCAAGGTGGCCCCCTTTTTGCTAGTTCGGACGGCTTATACGACGGGACAGTATGCCTAGTTTTTTATTTTCAAGATAATGAGACTACATGGGGTATCGATTAATATTGTGTCTGATCAGGAAACAATCTTCATGTCCTATTTTTAGTAGAGTTTCCAGGTGGCGATGGGAACTGAGATGCAATTGAGTACGGATTATCATTAGTAGACTGACGGGCAGGCTGAGCGCATTAATAAAATGCTTAAGGATATGCTCAGGATGTGTATAGTGTATTTCAGGGGAGGTTGGGAGTAATACCTTTCATTAGTGGAGTTACTGTATAATAGTTCTTAGCAGTTCACTATCGGCATGGTGCCTTATGAGGCATTGTATGGCCGACCTTGACATTCGCCCGCTTGTTTGTTAGAGGTGGGGGACAACAAGCTTCTTGGATCCGAGATGATCTAGGACACTTCTCCCAAGATTTAGATCATTTAGGGTCACATAAGGATTGCTCAGGATAGGCAAAAGAGTTACGCAAATGCGGATAAGAGTCATATAGAGTAGGATATGGGTGACCAGGTATTATTGTGAGTGTCTCCTATGAAAGGAGTTATGAGATTTAGGAAGAAGGAGAAGCTAGCACCGAGGTATGTGGGGCCTTCCCCAATCATTGAAAGGATAGGCCCAGTGGCATATTGGCTTCCCTTGCCAGAGCATCTGTAGTGGATTCACGGTGTATTTCATGTGTCATCGTTGAAGAAGTACCAGAGGAGTGAGAGGACATATTAGCACATTTCAGTGGAGGATATCGATTTGCAGGTCGACATCTTGTTTGAGGAGAGGCCGGTTGCTATTTTAAATCGTAGTGAGCATAAGCTACGGTCTAAGGTGGTGCCCCTGGTTCGTGTTTAGTGGGGTCATCATAATGCCGACGAGTCAACATGGGAGTGGGAGGATGATATGCCAGAGAAATATCCCGAGATCTTTATGCCAGGTATACTCGAATTTCGGAGATAAAATATCTTTGTAAGGGGAAAGTATATAACACCCCGTATTTTTGAATATTTATTTTAAGCAGTTAAATTTGAAAGTGATGAAAAATATCAATTTATAAGTTCTAAAGAGATGGTTCACCGAATATTTCTAATTTTTAATTTCTTTAAAAAATTAAATAATCTTCTTCTAAAGCACAACTTTAATTCAAGTTCAAATATACACAAACCAATTTAAAACATGCTTAATTCAAGATTAACATGAATCTTGTCTAATTAATAATTCCAACTTGAATCAAAGTAAACTAAAATTAACCAATTTAATTAAGCACCAATTAAACAACTTTTTTTGGTTAAACCAAATCTTATCTTATTAAAACTAAGCATGCATCTAGATGAAATTATAATATAAATTAAATACAATCACAACGACGCGATGTACGAGGAAAATCCACAATGGGAAAAACCTCAAACGGCCCAGCCACAAGTCCACTAAGTACGGATTTGATACAAGGACACGATAGAATACTTACTCAACAACTCGTCACCCTCGCAAGCCTTGACGCTCTTCGTTCCTTCCACCTCTACCTAGTTACAACGCAGGTGTCCACTTACGGCTCGGAGTCCACTAACGAGGAACTACTACCGTCAAACACATGGAGTCCACCGTATGTACATCACGAACATGGAATCCTCAGCAAGAAACAATCTCAATAGTCTATAGAATAAAACTCGGTGCCAAAACTTATCTCAAACATATATCACGTAGAAACTTGGATCACAAAAACGAATTGGTGTAAACTTGGATTTTATTTTAAAGATTAAACCATAATTTTAGAACAAAAATACAAGGGACTTTTTGGAGTGTTTTCTCTCTAAGGTTTTGAAAAATGTTTGTGGAAAAAGTTAACTCCCGCAGTACTTAAATGGGTGGGAAAATTAGTGGGAGGTTATGGAGAAAAAACTGCTTGAAAACTGACAATTTTCGCAAAAAATATTTCGGTCATCCGAACGAATCTCAATATCATTTGAATGACATCGAATGAGATTTTAGCGCATGCAAGTGGGATGTTATGGAGAAAAAACTGCTTGAAAACTGACAATTTTTCCAGTTGTTCGAATGAGTTTGCATCTCGTTCGAACAACATCGAACAAAATGTCAGCGCATGAAAAAAAATCTCATTAAAAGTCATTGAACGAGTTCATATGAATGAGATTTTAGGGCAAAATCTAGATAATTTCAATACAAATGCATGGCCCTCAGTTTCGTATTTTTCTATTTTTTTTTAATTACTTAGGATTTTTCTATGGAAAATTTTGTGAGAACAAAATCTTTAGATAGTAAGAATTCAAAAAATATTTTGACAAAAATTCTAACACCAATAATAAATTTCCAAGTCTTGACACAATATAAGCATTCATACCTGAGAGATCCTTGGACTGTTGATGATGAACACAAGGCACGAAACATGGCAAAGGATGTGATCTTCTTTGACTTGGCCGCTACGTCTTCAACATATATGTTATAGGCTTGAAAGGTCACAAATAACTTCTATCCTATGACTCAAAATGTTTTGTCCGAAATTAAGCCAACACTTATAAATTAACTCAATTGGAAATTTGTCCTTACAAATCTCGCCCTTTAGCTATTCCGGGACAAAGCCAAAATAAAAACTCAATGGGCTATCAAGCTCATCTAAAAGAAACAATACCTACCCAAAATACCAACACATATGTTGAGAAGCTTTACATTTAGAACTTTGTCGCATGGATGAAAATCTGCACACTTAAACACGCCATTAAATGCGTAGGGAATATAACAATATTAAATCCTCCCCCCTTGTCTAATATTATCTACCTAAGAAAGATGTCTTCCCCTAAGTTATATCTCCTCAAATTAAAAGAGTTCAATACCATTTCTCCCCAATTTTGTTCTGGAATAGACAAAGATTAAGATGCATAAATTTAATTAATTTATCCCCGGTTAAACCAATTCTCTCCTAAAAGAAACAAGGGATAAGCATAAAAGAAAATCAATTATATCATGCAACGGTTGTAACACCCTGTATTTGGGTGCATGTAATATTTAATTAATTCAGGAAATTTTAAATTACTTCTGTGTCATAATTTAATTGAATTTATTATGATAATATTTATTTAAATATTAATCGGAGAGTGAATGGTTAATATTTAGGGAAATTTAATTATTAAGTGAATAGTAATAATTTATTTACTTCATAACGTGTATTAATGACATGACATTTATTTATCTCAGCCGGGAGTCGGTATAGACTAATTTGGGTGTGAGATAAGGATTTTAAAATTTATTCGGATGTAGATTTTGAGTGAACGGTTGAGTCCGAATGGGCCAATACAGTCGGAAAAATGTACCCGAGGGTAGTAAACCTGTCACGAGGCGTTTTTAGGTATAACCGGACCCACACAGGGCTATTTGGGTCACTTGGGCTTGACCCATTAGGCTAAAAACATGATTTGTGTTTTAAGACCTAAATATAAGATTGGGGAATGATAGAGAAACATAAACCTAAATCTAAAAATTTGGGGAGAAAGTGAGAGGGAGCAGTTAGAACCAATTTGAGGATCTTTTGGAGATAAAACAAGGAACAAATTGGGTGCTCATCATCAAGCTTGCCTCTACACCAACGGATCAGACCCAACGAACCCCAAAAGGCAAGTGGTTAACTTACTGTGACGTTTATTTATGATATCCAATTCTTATTTTTGTGATGTGTAAATAAAAATTCGTTTTGGGTGTAAAAAGGGTACAAAAAAGGGGTTTTTATATATAGAACACTTGAATAAAATTAATGGGAAATTAATGTGGGAATTCATCGTGTTACATAGTTTTGAGATAATTTATTCAGATGTGAAAACCCAGTAGAAATTTATGAACAAATTTGGGATAAACAGATGAAATTGGGACTAAACGAGTAAAGCCCCGGAAATTCCAAAAATTCGGAAAAGTAGAGATTTATGAAATTTAATTTGTGTTTAAGATTCTAGGGGAGGTCCTAATTACGTTCCCATATGATTAAAATGTTGTGTATGCTTGAGATGAATCATAGACAAGTTTTTAGATTAGAGGATTTTGTTAATGCAAAAACAAAAAGTCGGAGAAAATGAAGACCTGTTCGATCGATCGATCGATGACTGGAAATTTTTGATAGTTTGGCCTTGAGAGTTTTAGGTGGGATTTTATTTTAGTTTAATTACCACCAAGTCTAATTAAGGGATAAAATTTAATTAGGGAGGTTAATATCCTCACAATTATAGGGGCATATAATTGGGAGTGGTGGGGTAATTAAGTGTAATACTTACGTATAAATTTTGAGACTAAATTCTGAGAAATAAAATAATGAACTGGGTGGATAAGTTCGGGTATAGTAGTCGGGCGACACTACTCGCTTAAATTAATTATGGATGAAAACTAATTAATTTGGAGTCGGGGAATTGACTCGGGTATTATATTAATTTCGGGCCACGAGAGCGAGCCGAGTATATTGGTTGGGTGACACCAAAAATAATTTAATTAATTAATGTGTAAATTAATTAATAATCAAAGTTGGACCATAAACTCGAGATACTAAGTATAGGCTAGTGTTACGGACTCAGTACACGGTAAAGCCAAGATATTTTATATTTATATATATACGGTGTGTGATAGTATATATATGGTGTGTGCTTATAAATATCAGTGATTTGATATTATTAATACATATACTCTAGTGCTATCAAGGGAGGTTGAGCGTAGTGGGTGAATCCCATAGCTTGAGGAGTAGGGCGAGTATATTTCGAGATCATAGCGTCCGTTATATGGGTGAGGGGCTTATCTCACTTTCAGGGAAGGAATATGACCGCCTCCATTATGTTTATATTTTTGGCCAAGTTAGCGCGCGATTATGACTTGGGGTAACTAGGTTATGCGAGCATACCTAGTGTGATAGCACTTTAGAGAGTACATCCGGTGAGTTATTACTCGGGAGGGTGGGTTATATTTATATTCAACATATGTGTAAATGTTGTAATATGGTTCTACGTATATAATGGGATAAATAGTTATATACGGGTCATTAAATACATGAAGTGAATTGTATTAATTATATATGGGTTATATTCATATTCAACATGTGTGACTGTTGTAAGATAACTGTACGTACATAATGGGGTGAATAATTATATACGGGAAATTTAAATACATGGAGAAAAGTGTATTATATATATCTAGTAAATGTTATATGGCTTTAAAGGAAAGATGATCAACTAAGTTAAGGCGATAAATAGCTTATAAGTCATACATTAAAAATACTCGGGATTGAGTAGGGCGGTTGACAAGAGTTATATCAAGTATCTAGTTTAGGGGTAGAGGACTAGGTGGGATATAAAGAAGGCGTTAGGTGTGAACATTAGTTGAGGGGTGAGTATGTCCTCAAGGGAGTGCGACACTAACTAAAATATGAAGTGCATTTATGCATATTTTATTACTACAAGTTAATCATTTGCTAAATGTTTTCAAAATATTTTGGGTTCTAACCCTTGATATAAAATATTTTCAAAACCTTTAAGGTGTCCAGCCACGGGGACGCCAGGCTTGATTCATTCTAGGGATTCGCTGCAGCAGCATATGTGGATGTTGTAAGATTTGGATATGCACCTCTATTCCTTCTATTCTTAGTATAGGGATTTTCTATTAGATATTCGAGCATGTTGCTCATGGTTTTATTTAGTATTTAATTCAGATACTTTGAGATTTAATGTTATCTTTCTTTACTTTCGTGTTGGGTTTTAGCCGATTGTTTATTCGGTCAGATTCTTATTTATATGTGATGGTTGAATTTAGTTAGCTTGTGATTGTTAATTATTTATTTTTGCATGAGTATTTCATTGTGTTAATGAAAGATAAAACTTGGCACCAGTCTAATTTCACTTAGGTGGTTAGTAATTAAAAAGTTTTGGCAGTGATGCTAAGAATGAACCAACTGAGAAACCTGTTCCAATTTAATTTAGGACTGATCACCCGGGGTTTAATTAGGCGGGGTGTCACAGATGGTATCAGAGCATCAGGTTCTAGTGTCCTTTGGATCTGTGCAGCTTTTCACATTTCAGGTGAGTGTTCTTTGATGTAGAGCCTTATGATAAGATTATTGTATTCCTCTACGTATGCGACTTACGTTCTCCTCCTATGAAGTATAGTTGAGGTGATTCATATACGAGTTCGAGTGGGCAGTGCACATCGAACAATTTTGAACGACCAGCGTGGGCCGTTAGAAGTACTACAAGAGGAGAGGGGAGGCAGAAAATATAGAGTATTCGTATAATATGATAATCACTCGGGGGCAGTAAATTTCCCCAAGCACTGTTGTAGAGAATGGTGATATAATTTTGGACTCACTCAGCATTTTTAGTAGGGAGAGAGAGTCGGGGAGGATTATTTTTGAGAGTCACCGGAAGGAGTCCTGGAAAAAAAGGAAGTGTGATGGATCTATGTATGAAGGAAATCTAAGGCAAATGTGAGGGGTAGAGTGCATCGACATCATAATTCAATTAGGGAAAAAATGTTAGATCATGGGAGCAGTGTTGGGGGATGAGAGTCAATCACCACGTATGAAGGAGAATATATGGAGTCAAATGAGAAATTTTGGGTACGGCGTGACCGTAAGGTCATCCATCCGCTATTCAGATAGGGATGCGAGTGAAATTTCAGAGTTTATGGAGTGGGTAAGATAGTGACTGATTGTGAGAGAGACGATAATTTGTATGAGAGAACTTCATAACCGATGAAGGAGATACGGAGAAGGATAAAGTAACCCACAGGTGGATAATGAACCGTGTGAAAATACACAAGGATGGATGGGAAATCTGACTAGTGTTGAGGTCGTCAATATATTTTGTTTGCCAGCTTACATTAACGCTTCTAATAAACATGAGCTAATAGGGTTAAAGAGTTTAACCTAAGAACGAAATGAGATTTAATAGTGCTAGTAAAGCACAAAGGAAGGGTATACCCAGTAAAGGACCCATCTTGATGTTTTAAATTAAGTAAATTTCTACCTATTGACAGTGGATTTGACCCGGGTCTTCGAGGCCAATAACGAGTCCCATAGGGCTAGGGAAGCCAAAGGGACAACAGGGGTAGCACTTAGGGTCAAGACTACTAAGTACGTGAGAAGGACAACCCCAACATGTCCATTTGGTCCAGAGGCAGGGGATTGAAACAGAGAGGTGTCTTATGTGTGGAAGTGGAACCACAACAATTGATTATGTCCACATTGAATCAGGGGATAGAAGTGGGATGCCCAGTAAGGAAAATAATTATGAAGTTGTGGTTCGGTCGGATGAGAATATTATGTCTAGGAACCATTTGGGTCGCCGGTGGATAGGTGAGTGGAAGTATGAATTTTATCCTCATATAGATGGGGTGAATTTTGTGACACAGGTGGTCATAGTATTCTTGTTAACACTATATTCGCGTGGGGGACGAGTTTAATGGGTGTGTAGGAGGGTTATTATTACCACGGGGTAACAGGGCCCACTTTTGTTTTATCTGCAGGGAAGTAGGTGTGAAAACTGAGAGGGTATATTTTATGAGATTTAGTCATTTTGAGGAGTGTTATGAAAGCATGATTTTTCCTGGGTATGGATTGGTTAGCGATGGGTGTGAACTATTACGGATAGTGAGAGTAAGTTTCGATGTTTGTGACACCAGGTTATGAATGACTCCTGCTAGGTGTCACCTGAGAAGGAGCCTAGCCTACATATATGTGTATATATGTTGTATTGTGTGGTATGATAGACATATAAGAATGTCTTGTATTATTATATTTTTCCCGATAAGAAGGGATGTATACTGAAGCGATTCAGGGTGGTTAGAATTATTTTCGAGCGGGGAGAAATAGCTCGGGGTTTATTTTGTGTAAGAACTAGTGATAGTAAGGGCGCGGTATTTTATGTTGCCTTTTGTATCATAAGAGAAGGCGTGTATGCTTTTGTGTTAAGAGACATGTATTTAGGGGTACGTGCTATGGACTGAGGATCTAACAGATCTCTATGATCGATAATGTTAGGTAGTGGTAGTGTATCGGGAGGGTTCCTTGTTTGTATTTCGCTTTGCGAGACATCCCATGCATGAAACTTAGCGCAACGTTGGAAGTGGGGATATGTTTGGTCATTAGTACATAGGCTGGGTACCCCGATTATTATTCATGTATGTGATATGACTACGGGTTGGAAGTTATACTAGGGGTTATGGCTAGCATAGTCGGGTAACTTTCGTGTTGTTGAGCACGGGGACAGGGTGTATGTGCACCCTAGTTAATTAGGTTAATTTTTGTGCGATTAAGCATGTGATATAGGGTGTATGGGCTCCCTGGTTAGTGTGATTTCAGTGTCTTCTTAAATAAAAGGGATGTGTAAATAAACATATTGAATGTACGCATGCGGGGAAGTTAGAAAATAAGTGGAAAGTGTAGTGAACTGAAATCCATTTGAGAAAGAAAATGGTCTGACTATATGTATATCATGGAGAACTACCTCCACCGTAGGGAGTGGAAAGGTGGGGGAGACCTATGTAATAAGATATACATAGGCAAGGTAGAAACCCACATTTTTGGGAAAATAGAGTGTTTTTTTTCCGCATAGGCATGGTGTAGAGTCCTACCTGACGAAAACTGCACAAGGGTTAGAGTTCTTGAGCATGAGAATTGGCGATGAATGAGACATAGTGAATTTGTCCCCGGGTAGACCATTTAAGGATGGAAAAAGGTTTATTAGAGGGTATCAACCAGGATTTTTTAATTATATGGTTCCAGTGAAGGGATTAATGCTCAGGTTGGTAAACTGTCAGGAGGTGATCGGGATAGAGTTACATATTTCGTCCATAAGTCGATGGGTAGACGGGAAGCGAGGATTGTGCATTTTAGATTTTTGGGTAATTCGGGAGTAGTATTTACCACATTTAGAGTTACGTGTGATGCCTCGTAACAGTTTGGTCTGCATGACACCTTAGGAGACTTTATGGGAAAAGTTTCATTATCCACCTTTGGTAGATAAGAGGTGGGGAAATAACAAGCTTCTAGGACCCGAGATGGGTTATGGTCCATCAACAGGAATTAAGTAAGTTGTATCCTTTCATATAGTTCAGGGACGTAAGGAGGGGTACGTCACTGTGGGTTAAAGGTTCAAGTCTGACATGATTAGTCATAGATGATGCGGGTAATTATTCGGAAGATAATCATGCGTTTGGCAATAAGGAAATTGACACACATACAGGAGGGGAATTTCCTAACATGGAGATAGTGGAGCCGGTGGAGTATAGGCTCATCTTCTGGGACACTATGTTGTCAGAGGCCATCGAGTTAAATATTTGTGACTAGGTATTGGTTCGGGTGTCTCATATGAAAGGAGTGATGAAGTTCGGTAAGAAAGGGGAGCTAGCATCGAGGTATGTGGGTCCTTTCCCTATCTTTGAGAGGGTGAGTCCGATAGCTTATCTACTGGGTTTGCCAGACCATCTTCAGCGAATACGGGATATGTTCCATGTGGTATAGCTGGAGGGATATAGGAGGAGTGATTGAGCTTTTTGGGCACGTACCACTCGAGGATAATGACTTGTAATAAGACACCTCATATGAGGGGAGACTGGTAGCTATGTGAGTGCAAACTACAGTCTAAGGTAGCACCGCCAGTTAGAGTGTAGTGGAGTGGGGTCATCATAGTATTGATGAGTATACGTGGGATCGGGAGGAGGATATGTGAGAGCAGTATCCAGAGTATTCGCCATAGTAATGACCAAATTTCAGGGACGAAATTCCTTTGTAAGGGGGGGAGTATGTAACACCCCGTATTTGTGTGCATGTAATATTTAATTAATACGAGAAATTTTAAATGACTTGTGTGTCATAATGTAATTGAATTAATTGTGGTAATATTTATTTAAATATTAAGTGAAGAGTGAATGGTAAATATTTAGGAAAATTTAATTAATAAGTGAATAGTAATAATTTATTTACTTCATAACTTGTATTAGTGATGTGTCATTTATTTATCTAAACCGGGAGTCGGTATAGACTAATTTGGGTGTGAGATAAGGATTTTTATAAATTAATTCGGATTTAGATTTTGAGTGCACGGTTGAGTCCGGATGGACCGAGATAGTAAAAAAGTGTACCCGGGGTTAGTAAACGGGTCACGGGGCATTTTTAGGCATAACCAGGCCCACACGGGGCTATTTGGGTCACTTGGGCTTGGCCCATTAGGATAAAAACGGGATTAGCATTTTAAGACCTAAATCTAAGAGTGGGGAATGACAGAGAAACATAAACCTAAATCTAAGAATTTGGGGAGAAAGTGAGAGGGAGCAGTTAGAACCAATTTGAGGATCTTTTGGATATAAAACAAGGAACAAATTGGGTGCTCATCATCAAGCTTGCCTCTACACCAATGGATCAGACCCAACGAACCCCAAAAGGCAAGTGGTTAACTTGCTGTGATGCTTATTTATGATATCCCATTCATATTTTTGTGATGTGTAAATAAAAATTCGTTTTGGGTGTAAAAAGGGTACAAAAAAGGGGTTTTTTGTATATAGAACACTTGAATGAAATTAATGGGAAATTAATGTGGGAATTCATTGTGTTACATAGTTCTGAGATAATTTATTCAGATGTGAAAACCCAGTAGAAATTTATGAACGAATTTGGGATAAACAGATGAAATTTGGACTGAACGAGTAAAGACCCGAAAATTCTCCAAATTCGGAAAAGTAGAGATTTGTGAAATTTAATTTGTGTTTAAGGTTCTAGGGGAGGTCCTAATTACGTTCCCATATGATTAAAATGTTGTTTTTGCTTGAGATGAACCATAGATGAGTTTGGAGATTAGAGGAATTCGTTAATGGCAGAAATAGGAAGTTGGAGAAGATGAAGACCTGTTCATCGATCGATGACTGGGAATTTTTGAAAGTTTGGCCTTGGGAGTTTTAGATTGGATTTTATTTTAGTTTAATTACCACCAAGTCTAATTAAGGGATAAAATTTAATTAGGGAGGTTAATATCCTCACAATTATAAGGGCATATAATTGGGAGTGGTGGGGTAATTAAGTGTAACACTTATGTATGAATTTTGAGACTAAATTCTGAGAAATAAAATTACGAACTGGGTGAATAAATTCGGGTATATTAGTAGGGCGACACTACTCGCTTAAATTAATTATGGATGAAAACTAATTAATTTGGAGTTGGGGAATTGACTCGGGTATTATATTAATTTTGGGCCACGAGACGAGCCGAGTATATCGGTTGGGTGACACCAAAAATAATTTAATTAATTAATGTGTAAATTAATTAATAATCAGAGTTGGACCATAAACTCGAGATACTAAGTATAGGCTAGTGTTACGGACTCAGTACACGGTAAAGCCGGGATATTTTATATTTATATATATACGGTGTGTGATAGTATATATATGGTGTGTGCTTATAAATATCAGTGATTATATATTATTAATACATATACTCTAGTGCTATCAAGGGAGGTTGCGCGTAGTGGGTGAATCCCATAGCTTGAGGAGTAGGGCGAGTATACCCCCAGGTCATAGCGCCCGTTATATGGGTGAGGGGCTTATCTCACTTTCAGGGAAGGGATATGACCGCCTCGATTATGTTTATATTTTCGGCCAAGTTAGTGAGCGATTATGACTTGGGGTAACTAGGTTATGCGAGTATACTTAGTGTGATAAGACTTTCGAGAATACATCCCCCGAGTTATTACTCGGGAGGATGGGTTATATTTATATTCAACATATGTGTGGATGTTGTAATATGGTTCTACGTATATAATGGGATAAATAGTTATATACGGGTCATTAAATACATGAGGTGAATTGTATTAATTATATATGGGTTATATTCACATTCAACATGTGTGATTGTTGTAAGATAATTGTACTTACATAATAGGGTGAATAATTATATACGAAAAATTTAAATACATGGAGAAAAGTGTATTATTTATATAACTAGTGAATGCTATATGGCTTTCAAGGAAAGATGATCAACTAAGTTAGGGCGATAAATAACTTATAAGTCATACATTAGAAATACCCGGGATTGAGTAGGGCAGTTGACAAGAGTTATATCAAGTATCTAGTTTCGGGGTAGAGGACTGGGTGGAATATAAAAAAGGCATTAGGTGTGCACATTAGTTGAGGGGTGAGTCTGTCCTCAAGGGAGTGCGACACTAACTAAAATATGAAGCGCTTTCATGCATATTTTATTACTGCAAGTTAATAATTTGCTAAATGTTTTCAAAATATTTTGGGTTCTAACCCTTACTATAAAATATTTTCAAAACTTTTTAGGTGTCCAGCCATGGGGACGCCAGGCTTGATTAGTATTTACGTATGGATGAACTGAAATATGAAAATGAGTAGAATCATATTTAGAATTGATATAAAGTTAAATACTTAGGCTGAATTTAAGTTATATATTGAATTGGGTGATGGGGAGATATTAAATCTGCTACGGGAAGAACATGGACATTGCCTAGTATCGAATCAATTCAGCATTGAAGAGCGAATCGATTCGGTAGGCGAATCAATTCGGAACTGGAAGCCGAATCGATTCAGACCTGTTCTGGGAAACAATTTTGTTTGTTTGGATTTTTGGGAGCCGTTTGACGTTGAATGAATGTAGAGGGTCCTTAAATGAGAAATTAGGACTTCTAGAAATGTTTTTAAGATATCACCTTGCGTTGGGTTAGTTGGGAATAGACCCGAGGTATGAAATTATGAGTGTTTTGGATGAACTACACTCGAAAAATTAATTAATGAATTCGGGTTATAAATTCGATTAGAATTGGATACGAGCTGAATGGGAATAACTTAGTGTCCAGGTTTAAATATTATATTTGTAAATCAATTGAGTAAGGGTCTACTTATGTATCCGGGAGTCGGGATTAAACTCGAGGATTGTGGGTTAGTGCTATGAGTGAGATAAGCACTACTAACCGTTTTTTTTTGTGTGTATATATATATATATATATATATATATATATATAGAGAGAGAGAGAGAGAGAGAGAGAAAGAGAAATATAGTATATATATTTATGAATATACATGTGTAATTGATATATGTGAAACACACTTACTCTAGGAATGCTATTGACGGAGGTTGCGTGTAGTGGGAAGTCCACCCTGGCATTGACCACCAAGTGTAGGATCGATGCCCCAGTTCATAGGTTAGTTGCACGATTACTGTATGTGAGTTTAGAGTCTAGTGAGGTAATGTGGTATGGATATGACCCACGGATGTATGGCAATGACCGCCTATGATTTTACATTCACAATTTAGGTTCAGTGGTAAGATTTCGACTCGGTGGCCAAGGTTGAGGTATATATCCCTGGAGCCTGATAAAATACTAAAGAATGCATCTGTGAGGTAATTCTTTGGGGATTGTGGTTGTACGTATATAGCGAGCAATATATATATGTATATGTACAAGGTGTAATATGAGTATACGTATATAAGTGTGATAAATATATACGGGTGAATGATATGTTAATATTGAATTAATAGCTGGGGTGAAGTTATATGCATTGACTAATGATGGGATTTAAAATGATTTAGTGTGTGTGATAACTAAACAAGAATAAAATCAAAGAATAATAACATGTAACACAGTTTGCTAGAGTGTTGGCGTATGGGGCTAAGATACGTGTTGGTCCTAGTTTGGCAGGGTAGTGTAACTAGGATGTTTAAATTACATGCGTTATGTGCACACTATAGATGAGGGGTGATGATTATCTCATGGGAGTGCGACACCAGTTTAAATATGAAAGATTGCATTGCATATTTATTAATGTAATTTAGACAATTGCGAAATATTTTAAAAAGGTTTTAGGCTCTGACCCGCATCAAAATATTTTCTTTTAGGTTCCCAACTACATGGATGCCAGGCATGATTATTCCTTCAAGTCTGACAATGTTGCAACAATTGTGGATGCTTGCAGGGATATTATTAGACACTTATATCTCCGAGATTCTAGATAGAATTTTATTCAGTTGTCAATCTAAGATGTTGTCCATTTTCAGATAATTACTTATTCAGTCTTTATTTATTTCAGTTTAATGGATTATTGTATTGGATTTATACTGATAGTTTGTTCGGTCCTCTGGATTATTATATTTTTGCCAGCATTGAGAGATTACTTATGGTGAGTGTGTATTTATTTATTTGGATTGTTTGGGGTGAATGAATTTATTTACGATAATTTAATTAAGTTTTAAAATTTGACACCGGGCATTATAAGGTATTAGTAACAAATATAAGTATTCGATAGTGATACTAAGAATGAGCCAACTAAGATTCCCATTTTATTTGAGTAAAGGGCTGGCCACCCATTATTTTTATAAGCGGGGTGTCACACTCCATAATGTCGGCTATGGTACCATATACTCTGGCCAATGATTTTAGATCTTTCATCCCAGGGCTCCGGGACCTTCTCAATTCTTTTCGATTGCAACATAGTCCATATTAATGTGTTTTAACATTTTATCAAATGTCCACATTATTCTACCATTCTTATCATTCTTACGGTTCACATTACGTTTCGAACTATTTTCTTACCATTTTATTCATCTCATTCGTTTTGTACAAAACCGACCGATAAGGTTAAATGAGGAAGTCCAACCATTAGGACCCTCTATTTTGTCAAAACTACCATTTTACCATTTATTTTGCCAACACATTGTGAAAATATGTTTTCGTCATTATAACATGAAAAGTCCTCATTTTATGTCCCCAAACCATACTTCATCATTTTACTTCAAGAAAATCCCACTTCTTCATGTTTCTAAACAAGGAATACATTTAATATTTATAAGACCATTTTATCACAATGTCCATTTAAGCCTTATAATCATATGTTACCTTAAACATCATTTTTTCTCATTTTATCAACACTTTACAACATATTTAGGGGTTGAATTTATCAACTTTCTTATTTAATCTTGAAACTCGTTTTATTATGTATTTATCATGTTTATATGTTCTCTATTACCATACTACAAGATTCTAGAAATCCCATAATATGAGTTCTAAACATGATATTAACATGGAATTATATTTTATTTTCATTTACGTCATATTTCAAGATTAAATTGATGTATGTTCTTCAAAAATCCATTCAAGTTTAGTTTTCTTTAAAACTTGCATTTTTCATAAGAAAAATTTAAATAAACATACTAAGAAATAACTTTGCTAGATTATATACATTCTATCATGCATCCTAACATGTAGCTTAAGTTTTATTCTGACAAACATACTGAGAAAAACTCAATTTTGAATTTTGAAGAGAAGAAATTAAGAATGATGACCTGAAAGCTCCTAAAACTCCAAAAGCTGTAAGAAATACACCAACTCCTCTTGAAAGCTCAAAGAACAATTCTTCAACCAAACTTACTTGGATAAGGCTTGAATTGGGTCTTACGATCTTGAAAATGGCTAGAATAAAGCATGGGATGGAGGTATAAGCCTTGGAAATAGGTGGAGAAAGGTTAGAAATGGAGGGAGGGACTTAAAAATTGATTGAGAAGGCTTGAAAATTTGATGGAGAAGTATTGGAATGACCCCAACAACTCTCTCTCTCTCTCTCTCTCTTCCTCTTTCTATCTCTTATTTATACCTAGAGACCCCTAGCCCTTTTAACGTATGGTATACCTAAAACCTTGACCCCGTTTGATATGCTCCATTGGGATCTTGACAACTCAATTTATCCAAGGGTTCTCATTGCGACAACACATAAAATCTGGAGAATTATGATTTTTTTGTAGTCTCATTCGAATGAGACTATACTTCGTTCGAAGGAATCGCATCTCATTCTAATAGGTTTCCAATGAGAATCTAATGAGGCTGGAAAGAAGAATATATGTTTTTCGTTTGATGGTCGTCTGAAGCATCTATTTGAACGCCGGAGCTTCCTCATTCGAACGACCTAGCATTTCGTTCGAATGACCCCAAACCTTTTCTTATTTGAATTTCAGGCTATTCAATTCAATTTTAATTACTCAAAGGACATAAGAATAGTTCAAAATAGACAACCATCCATTATATTAAGTTCATAGCCAATAGGCATGCAAATTACAGGGAAAGGAGGTATAATCTCGAGCACGGTCTTCACATGCTCACAAGATTGCAATTCTTCATATGAAATTTGTCTAAAATTTCTCACACATATTTTTTTGAGAAATAAAAATTCCAACCATAGATTGCACTACTTCTGTGTCAATAAAATAATTAATCTTTCCAAGATGAGACATATCAAATTCAACCCTCATTGACTCCTTAAATTCTTCAAACATACCACATTCATTTACACTCTAGATTAACTCATCGACATATAATCATACAATGAGTAGTTTTCCTCCATTCCCAATTTTAATAAAGAGTGTATGCTCATATGGACATCTTTGAAAACCTTGCCTCGAAAAATAAGCATCTATGACCCTATACCAAGCCCGCGGGGCTTGTTTTAGACCATACATAGCTTTTTTTATAAATTTATAGACCTTATGATCACTTATAAACTTCACATAAATAGTAGGTTAATAAATAAGTACTTGTTCTTTCAAGTCTTCATATAATAATGCATATTTCACATCCAACTAGAATATGGCCATGAGTTTCATGCTTCCAGTGCGATCAGTATACTGATTGTGTTATACCTTGTAATTGGAGTAAAGACTTATTTGTAATCGATTTTGAACTCTTGCTTATAACCTTTAGCGACCAAGCGCGCCTTGTATTTATCAACTTCACCATCCTCCTAGAATTTTATCTTGTACACCCACTTAACACCAATCGTCTTTTGACCTTTTGAAAGATTAGTCAGATCCCAAGTGTTGTTTCTTCTAATAACTGAAAGTTTATCATCGATATTCTTATGCCACTTTAATTCTTTGACATCATCCTCGAAAGCTACAAGATAACAATATGAAAATAGAGCAAAATGTGAAAGTGGATCCTCAAATTAGTCAATCCCAGTTACTTCGTAATCAGACATCCATGTTGGTTTTTATCTTTCTCATTGAGACTGTTGTACATCATTTTCTTCAGCTATAGGAGGAATTTGAGAATTATCTGGATCATTCTGAATAACTGATAAACTAGTCGTTACTCTTTCTCCTCAGGCTGATGCATTTTATCTTCATTTCTACCATCAAAATCTACTGGAATTTATTGTCCACTAATATTATTTCTATATGACCAGGTTTTCTATTCAATAAATTATGACAACCCGCGATCCGAGATAAGGGGTGGCCAGCTCGATACTCAAACGTAACAGGAATCATGGATGGATATCATTCTCAGCATCAACAAAATAAACTGAGTATACAGGAAAACCACCCAATAAATCAGAAAACGGGTTGCCAAAAAGTTTAGAATTTTAAAACCTGTTAAGAAAGTTAAATTTAAACAACCCATCCTGACAAGCAAGTGGAATTCCACAAGAATATATGTATAATACAACTAAAACGAATGTATACAAATGGACCGAATAGGCTGTCGATCCACAGCAACATACAACGAAGTACCACAATTTAAATATCTTACATAATACATTCATTAATCAAATACCAAAGTTTGGGCCACAGGCCCGAGTGTAAGACCCGATCATATCTATAACACAAAGATGAAAGCGTCTAATACAATGTCCTGTAATAACACGCAAAATCTTACAGCTCGTCGACAGCAAAGGAATGGGAATATGAAAACGGGCGTCCTTGCGGTGGAACACCTGAGCGGATACAATCCTAATACACGACAAGGGAAAATAAATCGATCAGGGCCGGGTTCTATATGATCACCAGAAGAAATAAAAAGCATGATATAAATGAACAATTATGCATGAATGATAAGGATGATAATATGGCAAGTTATCTAACATGTTAAGCCTAAATTACAATTTAAGACAATTTAACTAAATGATGAAATAAAATGTCATTTACAAAAAAAGAAAGAAAAGTAAATAACTTAAATTTAAAACCTTTCCTCATTTATCCAATTTCCATTATCTTTTATATTCCTTAATAGGAATAAAACCATTTATTAACTTCCATAGTTAATTATCTTTCCAAATTATCTTTCCATTCCTTAATAGGAATACCATTAGTAATCAAGTGCTCTTTATGGCACATTAATCTCAATCCCGTGCTCTTTATGACACGTATCCATGCTCTTTATGGCATAAAACCATCAAGTCCCACTTGATGCAGAAAAGTTATATTCATATACATATAACGATTCTAAGACCGCACCTCCGAGTTTTCCCACTGGGCGCCCCCCTAAATGACCATCATCTTCCAGGGGCCTATCAAACAAGGCAGCCTGGGATCATAACGCAAGGTCGGGAAGTAGCCATACGCCTACGGGAGAGTCAGGACCACACCCGGAATCCCCTCACCAGCGCAGAAAACATATAAAAACCCCGCATATGGCCTAGGGCTATATCCACCTTGCATTCATTAGCCAGGGGGTATCACCAAGAGCGTGAACTTCCCTTATGATGTCATTTAGAGAGGTGTGTTTAAGTAAATTAACATTTACCATTTTAATCTCATTTTCAATTTCCATTACCAATATTCCATTTCCAATATCCATGGGTGTGGTTCTTTTTATTCGAACCTATCATTATTAAACAACTGGGTTCATTTTATTCGAACCTATTCTCATCGAATATCGACATTAATATTCCTCAAATTACAAGTCCCGACTAAATCTCCAAATGATCATTTTGATCCTACAAGTCCCCAAAGTTCATAAAATTTTGATAAGCCCCTAAGTCTCCAAGCATGGGCATTTAACTTCCTAACTTCAAAAGTTTGAATAAAAGAAGAAATGCCTTAACATTTCTTTAAACACCCCGGGAAATAAACCCCAGATGACCCAATTCTAATCTAGGGTGGCGAACAAACTCAATTACTATTCTAGGACTCTAAGTTTACTTCTTTCAAGAAGGTTCCTAGGTCCTAAACCTGAACAAAAAAGATAAAAATTTAAACAAGAAAATGACTCAAAACTGCAGGAACCGAATCGATTCACCCTAAGGGCCGAATCGATTCGCCCTGCCGAATCGATTCGCCCTGAAAGAGAATCGGTTCGAAAGATAAAACCAACATTCTGCATACTGCCAAATCGATTTGGCCTTAACCTGAATCGATTCGGGTACACAGACCTGGGAAACTGCATCTATGCGAATTGATTCGCTACTGCGAAATTGCCAAGAATGGCTATGGAGTTCTAAACTCCAAATTTTTCTCCAAACTCAAAACCAACCAAACCCAATTAATCTAATGGAACTAATACACCAAAAATATGTCTAATTTCCATCGTTTACAATATTTATCATCCAAATCAATTTCCAAGGGTTAATACCCATAAATCCAACAAAACCCCTAAAATGTTAAACCATAACAATTCAATAACTATCAAAACTAATTAATCCACTTAAATCATATAATAGCAACTAGGTAACTTGCCTCAATCTTGCAAGAATCTGGTTTGATGAAGAAGAAAGCAACAATCCAAGCTTGAATCCCCCAATTTCTCTTTTTTTTCCCCAAGTTCTCTTCTTCTCTCTCTACTCTCTCTAGGGCTCATTTGTGTGTAATGGAAGATTAGGAATAGAGTTGGGGAAATAAAACGTGGCTTAAGTCTAAGAAGCCCACTTAAGTGATCAATACGCGATAAAATAAACCGCAACTACTAATTTAAGCTATAACCAGTCAAAAGTGCCCGAAATGCCAAAATACAATATGGCACTTATTTTGACTGTCTCACACCTACTGGGACTAACTACACCCTCCAAATTATCATTTGGAAATTTTATAAATCATTTAAGTTCTGATTTCTTAAACCAAAATGTCATTTTGATTCTTATGACACAATAAATCACCCCATGGATATTTTTACCTACTCATCAGGTAATCATACAACATTTCAGTAAATATTAACCTTTTTTATATTAAATTAATATTTACTCAACATCCATCATTTTATAATTAATTACTACATATAGTAAATAAATATAAAATAGACTATCAAACGTGAGGGTTGTTACACAAATATGACATCACAACTGATAATCATTTTCTTCGTGATATGATTGTATAATTTGTAAGCTTTTTACGATCATTAACAACAACAAAAATTCACTTTTCTCCCTTGTCATCCAACTTTCTTCTCCTCACATTTGGAATGTGGGCATATGCAATACACCTAAAAATTCAGAAGTAATCAACTGTCATTATACAATCTCTATGTGATTCCGCCGGTGTCATATTTTGAACCATAAAAGTGGGACTTCTATTCAAATCATGAAGGCTCCAATTAACTTCTTCAGGCGAAAAAACTTTCAAAACGCCACTTATTCTTAAGAGACTGCACATTATATTTAGAATTGTGCGACTCTTCCTTTCACTCACACCATGTTATTATGGAATATATGATTTTGTCAATTGTCTTCTGATGTGACGTGTCTCACAAAAATTTATACATTCATGTAATTTATAATCTCCTCTATGTTCAGCGTGTAGAAATTGTATTTGGCTGCCAACTACTTTTTCAATAAGCACTTTATAATTTTTTAAAGTTATAAAAGATTCTGATTTCTCCTGTAAAATGTACACCCACGTTTTTTTAATATAATCATTAATGAAGGTAATGTAATATCATTTACCTCTATAAGATGTTGGACTTATTGGAATGCAAATGTTGAAATGGTCTAGTTATAACATTCTTTTTTCTCTCCATGTGTTTCAATTTGGAAATTTCCCATGGTGTTGTTTACTAATGACACACTCTTCACAAACTTGAGAAGGACTTATATTTCAGGAAGACCATCATAATATTTATTTGTTGGAGTGTCTTTAATCCATCAAAATTTAGATTCCCATAGTGAAAGTTCCATAGCCATGTTATATCGTTAAACTTTGCTAAAAAACAAGCATGAGTATTATTATTCAAATATATAGGAAATATATGATTGGTTATCATATTGACTTAAGCGATTCATTCCCATTCCGAATCTTGAATTCAACAAGATTCTTCTTTAATGTTGATCTCATATCTATTCTCTTGTATATGACCAATACTAAGCAAGTTTGTTTTCATATTTGGAATAAAGAAAATATTAGAAATATCTCGAATAAAATTTTCTTTGGTCCAAATTTTGGTAGTTCCTTTCCCCATGATAGAGACCGTAGAGTAGTCACCAAACTTTACTATATTCTGAAAAGATTTGTCCAAGTCGAAAAGCAAAGACTTATCACCACACATATGATTGCTACAGTCAATATCTAAATACCATAAGTTTTTAAGAATATCTTCTTTCGTATGACATTCCAACAAAAGAGACACTTATTCTTCCTTCCCTGCAAAGTTAAATTTTTCTCTGCGTTCTTTATTTATATTGGTTTGACATTCTCACTTATAGTGTCCATACCTGTGACATTAAAATCATTCAACTTTTGATTTGTCTTCTAACTTACAATGAGACCTATAACCCTTCTTTCTCTTTATCTCGTCAATTTATTTTTTGCTCATGAACCAACAAAGGACTCTGCAACTCATCAATAGAAAGAACATCAGTATCTTTAGATTCCCCTATAAAACAAACACTATGTAATTAAATTTTGATGTAATCGAATATAAAATCTTCTCAGTGATTGTGACATTATCAAACGTTTTGCCATGAATTTGCATCTTATTTGCAACAACCATCATCCTCGAGAAGTACTATGAAACCAACTCTCTCGCTTTCATGCATGAAGTCTTAAATTCAACATTAAATGCTTGAAGTTGTGCTCAGTTTTCCCTTGTTGTCTCCATATATTTCTGTAATTATATTTTAACATGAATAAGAATTATACAGATGACAATAGTTAATTCTTATTAGATCTTCAATATTTCATGCAATCACCACTTTAATTTTAACTACAAACTTTATGTAAAATTACCTTTCTCCATTGAGATTGGATTCGTTTGTTGAAGTTGATGTGCCTAAAGAAAAACTTCCAAATTCCTAGACCTTATTTAAGCTTCAAAAAATGGCCAGAATGCGGATTTATGAAAAATTTGAAAAAATAAGTTTTTTCCTTACTAGACCAGATATATTGTGTGTTATTGTGTACAATTGGTGGAGAAATGGTTCAATATATATAGGATGGAAGGGTACCCAAAATTCCCTTTAAACTTATCATTTACCATTCACTAAAGTAGCTAAATGGTCTCACAAATATACTAAAAGTCATGTGACCTTTGGTATAATAATTTTCTAAGATTTGTTCATTAACCCATGATTTGTAACTTCAAAATAAGCCATAAACTCAGCCTCCATATTTGAAGAAGCGATGACACTCTGTTTGTCACTTTTTCACGAAATGACCCCTCATGCTAGAAGGTAAACATAACCCGAAGTGATTTTCCTACTATCAAGGCATCCTCCAAAATCTGAGTCTGAATAACCAATCACCTCAAGGTGATCAAATCTCCTATAAGTGAGCATGTAGTCTTTGGTCCCTTGCAAGTACCTTAACACCTTCTTTACAACCTTCCAATGGAAGTCACCCAGATTACTTTGGTATCTGCCCAGCATCCCAATGGCAAAACTAATATCCGGTCGAGTACAAACCTATGCATATAATAACTCCCTCCAAGAGAAGCATGTGGCACACATTTCATGTGATCCCTTCCAATTTAGTTTGGGGACATTGACTTAAGCAGAATTTTCCCCCTTTCATAATTGGAACATTAATGGAATTAAAATTTTGCATGCCAAATATTTGTAAATCTTTGTTAATGTAAGCCTTGTGAGACAATCCTATCAATCCACGTGATCGATCACAATAAATCTCCACCCCGATCACGAAGGATGCCACACCTAAATCTTTCATTTTAAAGTTTTGCGAAAGGTATTTCTTAGTGTTTTTAGTGAACCAATATTACTGCTAACGATAAGCAAATCATCAATATATAGGACCAAAAATACAAACTTACTCCCATTGGTCTTTAGGTATATACATTGATCAACTGTGTTTTCTTTATACCCAAAGGATGTAATGGTATGATGAAACTTAAAATACCATTGACGAGAAGCTTGTTTAAGTCCATATATGGATTTCTTTAACAAACAAACTTTGTGTTCCTTTCCTTTCTAAATGAAGCCCTTTGGTTGTTCCATGTAGACTTCTTCCTCTAAACTCCCATTAAGAAAAGACGTTTTAACATCCATTTGGTGTAGCTTTAAGTCATAATGAGTTACGAGTGCTAATATAATTCTAAGTGAATCCTTCTTTAAAACAGGAGAGAATGTTTCACCATAAGCAATGCATTCCTTTGGAGTAAAACCTTTGGCAAAAAGTCTTACTTTATGTCGTTCGATATTTCCATTTGAGTCGCGTTTGGTCTTATATATCCACTTAGACCCGAATGCATTATAAACTTTAGGCAAATCAACTAACTCCCAGACTTGATTAAAATCCATAGATTTTATTTCATCATTCATGGCATCAATCCCTTTATTAGAATATATGCTGGAAATAACTTCTTCATAAGAGACCGGATCATCAATATCCCTAATGTTAAATTCATTTTCTTGAAAATATACCACATAGTCATCCGAAATAGCTGATCTTCAATTTCTCTGAGATTTTCTTAAAGTTATGTATTGTGGTGTTTTAATAATAGGCTCATTATGTGGTTGCTCAGTATGTGGTTCTTCCATTTGTTCTTCGTCGTTGGTCGGATCAATAATCAGTGCAACAATATCATTATGAATAATAGGATCATTAGGAACCATATTGGGAAAATTGTGATTATCCTAAATTCTAAGAAGAGGAGTATTTTCCTTGATTTCTTGAATAATCACATTCCTAACTTCATTAGTCCCACTAATTTAACCATGTTTAATAAATTTAGCATTTTTTATTACAATAATTCTTGTTGTATGGTTATGACAATAGAATTTATACCCTTTGGATTTTGCTGGATACCCAATAAAATAACAAGTTGATGTTCTAGGGTCCAACTTCTTTTCATGTGGATTATAAATTCGTGCTTCTGTTATACATTCCCAAATATGAAAATGACTTAAAGAGGGTTTCCAAACTTTTCATAGTTCAAAAAGAGTCTTTGGAACTACCTTACTAGGATCCCTATTTAAGATATGTGCAGCAATCATAAGAGCATGCATCCACAAAAATATAGGTAAATTACTTCTACTTATCATACTCCTAAACATTTCAATAAGAGTACGATTGCGCCATTCAGCTACACCATTTTGCCAAGGTGAACCTGGCATTGTGTATTATGCACTAATACCTAAACCTTCAAGGAGTTTAGCAAAAGGACCGGGATGTTGCCCCGATTCATCATATTTTCCATAAAACTCACCACCTCTATCTGATCGAATGATTTTCACATTTTTTAAAAAATTGTCATTCTACTTTGGTAATATAAACCTCAACTGCATTAATGGATTGAGATTTATTATGCAATAGATACAATGTTCAATAACGGAAAAAATCTTCTATAAAAGTGATAAAGTATTTTTCTCCTTTAATAGAAGGAACATCAAAAGGACCACAAATATCTGTATGTATAATTTCAAGAATCCGGGTGCTTCTTGTGGCTCCTTTCTTTTTGTGTTTGGCCTGTTTACCCTTAATACAGTCCACACAGTCACTAAAATCGGACCAATCCAGAGTAGGGATAATTCCCTCTTTAATAAGCATTTCAATTCTCTCTCTGGATATGTGTCCTAATCTTTTATGCCACAAGTAAGCAGAATTATCATTAAATGAGGTACGTTTAGTTCCAACATCAATATGTAGAGAAACTAAAGATTAAAAAAAATGAGGATCAAGATTAATTTGAAACAAACCATTCGAAAAAAACCTGAGCCAAAAACATAATTATTCTTATATAAAGTAAAACTAGTATCTTGAAAATTAAAAGAGAAACCACTTATTGAGAGTTTAGACGAAGAAATTAAATTTCTCGAAAATATGGGTACAAAAAGAGTATCTTCAAGATCCAAATAAAAGCCATATTGTAATTTCAATAAAAAAACTACTATTGCTTCAACTTTTGCTTTTGCCTGATTTTCCATGTAAAGAAAATCTTCATTTTGTTTTATTTTTCAGATTGAAAGGAAGCCCTATATAGTATTTGAAACATGGCATGTAGAACCAGAATCAAACCACCATGTGTTAGAAGGAACATCAATTAAGTTTGATTCGAAACAAATAAAATTACAAGGCTTACCTTTCTATTTAAACCAAGTTGTACGCTTAATGCAGTCTTTCTCAATATACCCTATCCTATGACAGAAGTGACATGTGACTTCTTCTTTTTCATTCTTTTGGTGTGACGGACCAGGTTCATTTTTGGAAGGACCAGGACCTCGCTTTATGCCCTTTCCTTTCTTTTTCTTACCATCTTCTTTATTGACCACCACATTTGCCACTTACAATTTAGACACTTTACCACTTTGCTGCTTAAGACGTCTTTCTTCCTGAACCAACATGGTTTGCAGTTCATTAACATTCCATTTATCTTTAATGGTATTGTAATGAATCTAAAAAGACCAATAATCAGAAGGCAAGGAGTTTAGGATAAATAGGAACAAGAAATAATCGTTTACTGTACAGCCTAAAGTCCGTAGTTTTGCAGCAATGTTGGTCATCTTAATAATATGTGCGTTCATGGTCTGAGTAAAATAGAACCTCATAGTATTCAAGTCAGCCATAAGTTTCCCATCCACGGATTTGTCAGCAGTGCGAAATATATCTTTAATATTTTCCAGATATTATTTCGCATTGGTGGTTTCAGGTAGGGAAGTTTTCACATTTGTTGCAATACACATTCTAATGAACATGAGATCAATCCTATTTGATTTTGACCATGTACTATAAAGGAGCACATCATCCTCACTGCTTTGTTTAGTAATAGCTGCGGGTTCATCAGTAAGAAGTGTTATATCAAGGTCTAAAACACAAAGGCTAAACTCAATTTGCTCGCACCATTCCGACAGATTAGTTCCGTCAAATTTTGAAAAGGTTGAGACTTGAGAAAACAAGTTAATATTCACTGCAAAATTGCTCACTCTAATTAATAAATAAAAAGAATATAACACATTTAACTAAAATTTCCAAGGAAATGAATATATATAATTGTCACAAATGTTATGATAGAATTATAACAAATTGTATTATCAGTTGCCCTTTAATATTAAATCACAAAACCATATGTAAACGCCCCATTCTAATACCCCCTAACTTCTCCTAAGGTCCCTAGCACAACCCTTCATCATCTCAATCCTAAGTCACACCCCGAGTACTGACCTAAAGGCCATCGGGCGCTCCCAGGCTCTGTTTGACCAAACGTCAAACTCTTCAACTCGAATGAGACTAAATAAATCTTCGAAGGGAACTTAAATTCATTTCCAACGGTCCATCCCGTGCGCGATTCTGACTTACCATGCGGACGAACGAGCCACTTTCCCTTGAAACTTGATCAGGAGGTCACCGGACGCTCCCAGACTCTGTTTGACAAAATTCAACTCTTCAGCTCAATCGAGACTCAATGAACTTTTGAAGGTCTCTGAAGTACCTTTCCACCAATCTTCCCCGTGCGCGAATCTGACTTACGGTACGAACGAACGATCCGTTTTACTCTGAAAGGTCACCGAGCGCTTCCAGGCTCCGATTGACCAAAGTTAACTCCTTGAACTGAGTCAAAATCTTTGGAATGTCGAAGTACATCTCCTAACCTTTCCAACGGTCCGCCCCATGCACGATTTTAACTTACCATGAGGACGAACGATCCGTTTGCATCCGACGATTCCCCGTCCAAAGGACAATTGAACACTTCTGAGCCACATTTGACCCAAAGTCAACTCCTGGACCAGGAGCAGTCCAAATACTTTTGAAGGTCTCTAAAGTACCTTCCCAACGGTTTACCCCGTGCGTGATTCAAATCAACGGTTCGCGCTCTACGACCGATTTTCCGAAGGAACCTTAAAGAGACTGCCAAACGGCAGGTTCCACACCCTTCCTATCGGTAGTGTCCTGCTGATTGGCAAGACCAGGGCTATGCCGATCGTCAATGCCCTGGGCCAATAAAAAGGAGGGCCTAACCTCATTTTAAGAAGGAGGAATATCTGAAACCTATCACTCTCAGCAAGCTCAGAAAACCCCTCTCGAAGTCAGCGTGATTTCCACATCCAAATCCCTTTCCAACCTTTACATTTCATCACCTTTTTCATCAAACTTGGTGAATTAAGTACCCTCCATCATCACCCAAATGAAAGGGCTTCTCTTTAACATCCAAGATCAAGCTCAAGATCTTCAAGAAGGTCCAACTTTCTTAACCCTCTCTTTAAATTCCCCTAAATTCGCTTTAATTTATTTTATTACTTAGCACTTTTATTCTCTCATCTCACATATCTTAATATACTTTTTATTTAGTATTATTGCACATCTCTTATTTTCATATAAATAAACCCAAAAAATAAGAAATAGAGGGTTTGCTCATAAATTGCAAATGGGAATTCTCACACTTTTCTCACAACAAAAACACTTTTTTATACACACACACATATAAGAGAAGTCCCCGATTGGATTAATGGGTTAAATCCCACCCCTCATTTTGCATACGAACTACTTGGAGTTTGATGACTCTATAGGCTACGTAGGCGTCTCGGGGTGAAACCCGAGACTCGAGTCATTTTCCTACTTTTTTTTATTTTCCCTATATTCTTTAAACTTAACTCTCTTAGACTCTATCTATACATATATTTATTCTTAGTGGCATAGTATCCCGCATGCGTTATCGTTTCCTTATAATGATCAATGCTAGGATAATTGCGTAAATCCTATTTTTCTAATATTACTTTTAAGAACATTCCTACGGATGACTCGCTTTATCTCTTCCATGATACAAGTCGATGATTCCTATCTCCACTACATATACACATGCACACATATCACGGGGAAATAAAGGAAAATAACAATAAACCATGAGAGACCGTAAGGGCGGAATGAGTGCCTAAAACCTTCCATTTCGTAACATAGCCTCCGGACCCTTTTCGAATCATTTTTGGTTTCATATGTATCACTATGTCTTTGGATGCTGTCTTTCGGGACAACTCCCTTTTCTTTTGTCTATTTTGAGTAAAATAGACTCGCGACTCTATCTCTCTACATTTTTCGTCTCATCATCGACGCCGGCCGAAGCTCTACCGAGAGGGATGCGCGGGACCAAGATTCTCTCGAGACGAATGGGACCCCCCCACCCCTCTTCTTCGTCTCTCCCACCGCGAGGATCAGAAGGGATGGCCACAGTGGCGACTCTACTGGGGAAGTGTTTATTTTGAGGGCTAGACTCTATTTACATGGGTGTTATATTTTCCCCTATTTTGCATGTTCCCCTTTACTATTCATGCGTACCTCATGATTATGCTTCTATTCACACACTTGTAGAAAATTCTCCATGTACACTGAACCACGTGCACCTAGGATCACATATATCCCCATGTTGCACGCATCACCCATCCATACTTGGTTTACCATTGGTACCACCTGTTGGGCATGATCAAGAAAGATACTCTCATAAGATACTAATAAGAGAATCATGCATAACTCACACGACATCACCAAAGAGCATTGTGATTGACCAAATTATGTCCAGTAATTGGAGGGTCACTTCGTGATGGGCGCTGGTCCGGCAGGGCGCAGTTAGCCTAAGCGATATGACTCTCATCTTCCATTGGCCAAGTACCTTCGACGTATATTGAATGGTTCCCCCGCATCGTACCTCTTGACCGAAGTCATGACGGGAGGTATATCGTAGGGAACTCGTTTATGTACGCCGAATATATCAAATTCTCTCTCACATGTACCATCCCCACGAGGTCTATAGTGAGGCAATTCACGTACACTCAGGTATATCAAATGGCTTGTCCACACGTACCGATTTTCCTCAAAAGCAAGACGTATATCGTGGAAGCTATGCCAAAGGGGGGGGGGATCCTTTTTCGATTCACCCAACCAACTTCATACCCGCATATAGGTGTCAAGCCTATGACACACATGTTAGATTACCGGTTTCAACCCGAAACTCTGCCAAAATTTCGGGTCAGCCTGCCACCCAAATTTTTACGCACTTTTAAAATGGAATCCTGATCGTGAGCCTGGTCACAAGTCCAGCCATAGCTTTGCATATGTTACAAACCTAACTTTTCCAGGCTCGAGTCCCATCCGACATTTCATTTTGCATTTAGGATAATTTAATACAAGTGAAAACATAATAATAATAATCATGTTGAGAACTGTCTCCAAAATATTTCTCCTTCTTTTATCAAAAATCCAAAAACATTTCTCCCTCCTTTATAAAAAATCCAAAATTACTTCTCCCTTCTTTATCAAAAATCCAATAATATTTCTCTTTTCTTTATCAAAAATCCAAAAATATTTCATCTTTCAATCTAAAAAAAATGTTAAAAATATTTTCCTTCTTTCTTTTAAAAAATAAATCCCATTTTACGCCTTCTCAGGTCGATTGCACGCCCTTGGCCTGGCTCCTTATTGGCTTCGGTCTTCAGTCAAATCACCCCGGAGCTCCGTCCGTTCCCCTGCTACTTCTTCCGAGTTCGGTATCCATCCATTTTCCATGGAGAACACATATCAAGTACCAGTTGTGCAGCCGAATCTGACGGCAGGTTTAGCTCAGCTTATGTCTAAGATTGAAGACCTTCAGACTGAGGTTCGAGAGACGCAACGAAACCAGGTTCCTGTTCCTCAAGAGCCCGAGGCCCTATTTCCTTATGCTATGGGTCCACTCGAGCCTATCTGGGTTCCTAAAGAGTATTATCATGCTCCGCGTTCCCCTCCTGCTAATGGGCCGCCGCCTGCCCAGCTTCCTATGCCGAACCTTGCCCAGTCTGGGGCTAACTTGCCTATGATCGTTTCTCCGAAAGAGGAAGAATTGAACAAGGTCAAAGAAGATCTCAAGATGTTGACTAAGAAGTTCAACCAAGTCCGAATCTCTAGAAATTACATGGACTACACCCACATGTCTCCTTATCCTAAGGCAAGGTTACCCGAGAAGTTCAAGATGCCAAATATCGAGAAGTTCGGAGGAAATGGACCCCCAATTGTTCATCTTCACAGTTATCACCGTTCCATGACTCTCCTAGGGGCTTCTGAATAAGTTATGGCCCAATTGTTTCAGCAGACTTTGAAGGATAGCGCCTCCGATGGTTTTTGTCTCTTGAGGAGTCCAGAGTCCATAGCTGGGAGGATATAGCCCATGAATTCATATCGCAGTACAAATACAACGAAGAGCTTGAGGTCACCCTTCGTGACTTAGAACTACTCAAACAGAACTATGGGGAATCAGTCAATAACTTCATAGCCCGATGGAGGGAAAAGGCAGCCACTATGACCAAACGGCCATCCGAGGAAGAACAAGTCAACATAGTGAAGAATAACTTCTTACCCCATGTCCGAAAAACCATGGGAGGACATTACTATCCCCACTTTCGAGCCCTCAGAGAAGCAGGAGTAGAAATCAAGGAAGGTCTTGCTAAAACAGAGGTTAAACAAAAGAAAGTGTCCGGACAGTTCACCCCCAGAAAATATGATAAGCCTGCCAGTGCTGCAATGTCAACCAACCACCTCGTGTGCACCAGAAAGTCGCCATGTCCCAATCTGAAAGGAATACACCGAGCTTCATGCTCCCCTCTCCAAGGTTTATCAAGCCCTATTAAGCCGAAACCTCATCAAACCCTTGGACGCCCATCCATTACCAAATCCACTTCCAAGAAACTTCAAGGCAAATGCGCATTGCGCCTTTCACCAAACTACTGGATATACCACCGACCAATGCTTTCACCTTCGAAACATAATCCAAGGTCTAATTGACCGGGGTACCATTGCCCCACCAGTCAATCTTAAGCTAAACACTACTCACAACCCACTATTAAATCACACCAATGCTATCTTCCTAGAAATGGACCTAGATTTGATCCCTCAACTCAAATCACACCCATACACTCTCCCAAACCTCTCCAAATTTGCCCATATTTCCTCCTACACCCCGTTAGCCTCGCTGATCAGGCACTGCCACTCCTCACCAGAGCATGCATCGTTGTCCATAACCGTTTTGAAGAGGGGAGTATGGAATTATCAGAAGTGTTAAACCAACTCCTAGAGTTCTGGCTGAAATTTCCATCACACATGATCATTGATTGCCAAAGGTTCAGTACGTTGTTCTTGGAAGCACGAAAATGGGCCCAAAAGTCAGACAGTTGGGTGGTACCAACCGATGAAGTCAGCCTAGATGATGTTGTCCAGATCATTGCAGAATCATTCAGGCAAACTAATGATATTTGCCTTATGATCGAGTTACTTGATACTCTGAAGATACAAGGGTTCCTGGTCCCTTCACCCTTACATATCCCCACAGAATGGGAAGACCTATATGAAGAAGCCATTGAAGTTGTGGAATGCATTGACTTTACATGGAAAGACAAAATTGTTGCCACCGGATGGGGGGAAGAATTCGAAGATTAAAATAAAGGGCAAGCTTCAAAGAAAATTGGCCCAATAGCCGACATGTGTGGGATGATATCATTTAAGGAGTTCCTCGGAGAAATAAACAAGGTAGCAAAACAACCCGAGATGGACAAAGAAACATGGTTTATGTTCTTCCCTTCTTCAGTAAATCACATGACCAGATCAGGGAGGCATTACCAAATCCCAAGCCCACTACCAGCCAATGACAAAGGGAAGGGCATTGAAAAACTTCCTATGCCAGAATTGACCCTCGAGGAAAGCAAGATCCTCGATCAACTGAAGAAAACTCAAGCTAACATCACTCTATGGGGGCTTTTCATGTCTTCCCAGCTGCACAGAAATGCTTTGATCAAATTGCTCACTGGACCCACAGTTCCTCCTTCCATCACACCAGAAGAAGCGATAAATTTAGTCGATCCTTGACCTTTACCCGAATGCTATCCTTTTTTGAAGAAGAAATCCCTAAAATTGTGCCAAACCACAATCATTCACTCAATATCTCCATCGAAGTTATGGGGAAGATCGTACCACTCTCTCTTGTCGATAACGAATTCGTCCTGAATGTCTGCCCATTAAGAACCTTCAAATGCTTAGGCCTGAAAGAAAGTGACCTCGCTCCAACTTTCGTTGCTGTACGTGCCTACGATAATAGCCGTCGGGAAGTGATGGGATCCATAAAACTTGTAATAGGGGTTGGCCCTATAAACCCTGTGGTTGAATTCCAAGTTATTGACATCCCAGCTTATTTTAATCTGTTACTCGGATGACCTTCACTCCACAATTTCAAGGGTGTGTCTTCCTCACTCCATCAGAAATTGAAATCTTCACCGACGGACAAGTCATCACCATTTTGGGTGACGACGATATGCCGATAGCACGGGTCAAATGATATGTTCTATCAGGATTCCGAGTTGAGCCACTTCTAGCCCCGACAGGGGATGATTTCAAAGAAAGGGTTTGTCCTAAATATGACCCTCATGGCAACGTCAATGTGATTAAGATGTTCAAAAACATGCACTTCATGCTTGGGCTGGGGCTAGGGAAAAGACAAAGGGATACTTGAGCCCATTGAACTAAAGAAAGCTTTCCCTCCTTGTGGTTTGGGGTATCAACCATCAGAACAAGGGCTCAAAATGATCCTCCAGTCTCGACCAAAGAGAAGACTAGACTGCATCCATACTATCCCATGTGACTCCTTGAATGGACGATTCATTAAAGAGGGCGAAGACTTCCCCTTTTGCGGCTTTTCGGAACCCTGGTATGACCATACAGACAAGAAGATGAATCTTAGAATGGAGATCTTTTCCCAAGACAGCTACTCATGGGTCGAAAGTTCCCAACACCATGTACAACCGCTCACTAGAGATACCGAAGATTCTAAGGGAAGTGAATTCGAGGATTTGTTTGACATACAAACACTGGGGCTGACACTCTGCATGGTTCATTCACGCACTACATCATTGGATCCATCCCACCTGATTAAAGCTGCTGATACACCTCTCCTCAATTGGCATGCTGCGCCGATTTTACCTATGGAGATCCCACATAATCCTAATGTTTACCCCATATCTTATTCTATTGTCTATCCTTGCTCAAATGTAATCGAGACCTCCTTTGATGAGATTCTCAATGCTATTTTTCCTCTCAATGAAATAAATGAAGATTTTGATTATCTTGTCGTGCCTTACATTAATTGTTTAGATCATAATCAAACTTTTGATGATGATGATTTTGCAAATGAATAATTCTTAAATGATCTAAATAAGGTTAATGACAACCAACATAATCGCGTTCAAGTTAATGAATACGATACTGTTATTGTTAACCTCGGTTCTAGAAGCCAACTGCGCGAGATTAGGATAGGGGTTACTCTCGATGAGCATGAGCGCGCACAACTCAAAGAATTATTCAAGGAATTCGTGGATGTCTTTGCATGGTCCTATGATGATATGCCCGGCATTGATACTAAAATTGCTCAACATGAGATCCCCACTCTTCCGGATTACAAGCCAGTCAATCAAAAGCTGAGAAAGCTCAACACCGAATGGTCGGTCATAGTCAAAGAAGAGGTGTTCAAATAGCTGAACGCGAGCTTCATTCGTGTGATCGAATACCCCACATGGCTAGCCAATATAGTGCCTATGTATAAATCAGGAGGGAAAGTTCAGATGTGTGTAGATTACCGGGACTTGAACAAAGCCTCTCCAAAGGATGACTACCCGCTACCCAATATCGACATGATCATAGACAACACAGCCATCCATACTCTCAAGTCATTCGTCAATGGGTTTGCTGGATACAACCAAATCAAAATACACCCAGATCATCAAAAAAATCGCATTCATCACCCCATGAGGAACCTTTTGCTACACTGTTATGCTATTTGGTCTCAAGAATGCTGGGGCTACCTACCAGAGGGCTGACACAACCATCATGCATGATCTGATTCACAAAGAAGTCGAGGTCTATGTGGATGATATGATTATTAAGTCCAAAACTAGAGAAGGTCATATTCCCTCTCTCCGAAAGTTCTTCGAACTACTGCTACAGTATCAGATGAGACTCAATCCACAGAAATGTGTCTTCGACGTTATAAAGGGAAAACTCTTAGGATTCATGGTCAGTAAGAAAGGGATAGAAGCAGATCCTGCCAAGCTAAAAGCCATACTTGAGATGCCACCTCCCCGGATGGAAAAAGAAGTCCGTGGTTTCCTCGAGAAATTACAATACATCAGCTGATTCATCAGCCAACTAACCTTCATCTATGAATCGGTTTTTAAAATCCTCTGAAAGGATTCAACCAAAGTTTGGAACAAGGCCTGCTAAGAAGCTTTTGACAGAATCAAATAATACCGGACTCAACCTCCGATACTCATGCCACCACAACCTAGTATCCCCTTGCTTCTATACCTAACCATAACCGACATTGCAGGTGGGGCTTTACTAGACCAATACCTTGAGGATTCCCACAAAGAAAGAGCCATCTATTACGCCAGTCGCAAACTGGCTGGGTACGAAGTCAACTACACTGCTTTGGAAAAATCATGCGTCGCACTCGTTTGGGTCACCCAAAATTTATGACACTATATGCTCACCTTCCCCATTAAGCTTGTATCCCGAATAGACACCATCAAGTACCTGCTTGAGAAACCTGCTTATCCAGTCGAATGGCTCGATGGTTGATGCTTTTAGCCGAGTTTGATATCGTGTACGTCACATAGAAAGCCATGAAAGGAAGATCCATCTCTGACTACCTCACTGACTACCCCATGGAAGAAGCCAACAACTGGATATCCGAATTCCCAGATGAAAACATCCTCTACACTGCTCAAGACGATTTGCGATGGAAAATGTTCTTTGACGTCACTGCCAACAAAAAGGGATATGGCATTGGGATACTTCTGATCGCCCCAGATGATTCCCACACTCCCATCACCATCAAATTAGATTTCCCCTGTAGCAATAACATGACTGAATACGATCCAGAAAGGTATCAAATGCCTAGATGTCTATGGGGATTCTGCCCTCATCATTGGTCAAGTGCTCAGAAAATGGAAAGTCAAAGACGAGAAACTCTAACCCTTCCATGCCCACTTAGAAGAACTAGCCTCCAAATTCCAAGACATCACCTTCCACTACCTACCTTGAGCAAAGAATAACATAGCCGATGCCCTTGCTACCTTAGCCTTCATGGTCGAAATGCTCGATGGAATAACAATGGCCCCCTTCCTGGTCCAAAAGCAAAACAAACCAACCCACTGCTACCACAATGAGCTCATCACCAAAGAAGATCCTGAGCTAGCAAATTGCTGGTATTATGATATCTGGCACCTCCTCAAGCATGGTAAGTATCCCGAGGGTTCTAACAAGAAAGATCGGGCGACCCTTCGAAGACTGAATGCCCAGTACATCATCTATCACAAAGCACTATTCAAAAGAAACTTCGATGGAACCCATCTACAATGCATCACAGGAGCTGACATTGAAGAGGTAATGCAGAAAATCCACAGCGGGGAATGCGAGCCCCACATGAACGGTCACATGCTTACCAAGAAGATCATGTAACAAGGCTACTACTAGACCACCATGATCTAGGATTGCATCACCTATGTCCGAAGATGCCTCAAATGCCAACAGTTCTCTAACCTTCAACACCTGCCTTCGCATGAATTGTACAACATGACTTTTCCCTGTCCGTTCCCCACCTGGGGCATCGACATCATAGGGAAGGTTACACGCAAGGCCTCCAACGGGCATGAGTTCATCCTGGTTTCCATTGATTACTTCACCAAATGGGTTGAAGCCGATTCATATGCAGTCTTAAACGCTAAGAAAGTGGCCAAGTTCATCAAAGAAAAATATCATCTGCCAGTATGGGGCCCCGCACGAGCTAGTGTCAGATAATGGGTTTCATTTCAAGGAAGAAGTCACAGAAGTGGTCAATGAGTATGGGATTCAGAGACACAAATCTTCTCCCTACCGTCCTCAGACCAATGGTACAGTCAAAGCCACCAACAAAAACCTCAAAGCCATCATCAGCAAGATGACCGAAAGTTGTCGAGATTAGGCCGATCGAATCCCATACGCCCTCTAGGGCTACTGAACCTCAATTCGAACATCTATTGGGGCTACCCCTTACTCTCTAGTCTACGGCATGGAAGCAGTCCTACTCGTGGAGCTGGAAATACCCTCGTTGCGCATCATGCTTGAAAGCAAGGTCAGTGAGGAGGACTGGCATCAAAGCCGTCTCGACGAGCTGTCACTCTTGGACGAAAGGAGATTAAAAGCGTTGTATCACATACAAGGGTACTATCTCCGAATAGCACATTAATTTGATAAGAGAGTCAAGGACCGCGATGTTCGAGAAGGGGATTTAGCCCTCAAAGAAATAGTAGTGCCCATCTGGGACCCCAGAGGGAAATTCAGGCCCAATTAGAGCGGCCCATACATCGTCAAGAAAATATTTTCCGACGGTGCTATCGCGCTCACCGAACTAGATGGAGAAGAAATGACTCGCCCAGTTAACCTGGACCGTCTAAAAAAGTTCTACCCCTAGTCCGAAATCTCGGCGCGTTACAACTCTTCTCATCTCCCTTCTAAAATAATAAAATCTTCATTTGCCTCTACCCAGAACTACGTGGGCCCGATCCTCTGCAAAAATCATTCTCGAAAGAATTTAAATTTTGAAAAAAAACCCAGAGGTACGTAGGCAGCTCATACATCTTATATGAGCACGGCCCTTTCTTTTTCATAAAAAATAATATTTTCTTATCTTCGAGAACATTAGTTTATTCTAACATATACTTGAACAAAAGGATTATGTATGCCTTAGCGATCGGTATAGATAATTCAAAATACAAAATTCATCAAAAGGCACAACGGGATGATCAAAAATTTATTTATTTCACTAATAAGAAATTACAGTATAATTACATAAAGGACCGGATAACTCCCTTCCCCCACCTTCCTAAAAAGCCAAATAAATTCCCAAATTTATTCCCCATTACAAAAACAAACTCTCCAAGAGCCCTACCCATAGCTACCAGAGGAGCCTGCTCCATCCTCATCATCTATATCCTGGGGTCCCCAAGCTTCCACTGCCTGAATGGAATGCCGCAGAAGCTCCATGGACCGATAAGCTCGAACCAGTCTCAGAAAAACTACCACACCTCCCTCCATGGTATCAGATAAAACAAACCACCTTTGACCAGTCTCCAATGCCAACATCTTAATGACTACTCTTCTCCACAACCACTTCATATAATCCCTAGGGATGTGCCAAATTCTCCCTGCAGACTAAGAGGGACGGATCGACGGACGCCGACTCTCCCATAAAGAACCAAGCCGCATGCGCAGACGCTCTGTCAAATATTCTACCGAAAAAAAGTCTAGTGTCCAAGGTGGCATGATATGCTCCCAGCCAAATTGGCGCAGAAGAAGCCAAGGGAAATAAAAAGAGGTCTGCTTGAGACCAACTAGCCGGACATACGAGTATTCTCCCAGTTCCAGGATAAGCAGCAACTGCCCCCACCAAGGCACTGACCAGTACAGATTTAGAGCCCCATGCTCCACGAACCAGTTCTCCCAGCTCTCAATATCCAAAACCACACTGATGAAATGGAGAGAAAAGAAGTTGGGTACAACCGACAAAGGGTATTCCGGAGGAGTCAACAGGCGAAATCTTCCACACAACCACATGAACAACATTATGGGGCTACCCATCTAAAAGTCAGAACGACCTTCTCACCAGGCATCCAGGACATTAAGAGTTTTCGCCAGTATCACCGCCGCAGGATTGCGATGGTAGGACATATATAAAGTAATAACTGCAAGTTGTGGGTCCGCCAGTAGTTCCCCGATCACTAGCAGTAATTTTGAAACCAAGCCCAAAATGACGACTCCGGCATATCCAGCATCACCAACTCCTGCAAATGCACGAACCGCAGCACCATCAGAAGGGATATCATACCTCCAGCCACCAGTGATCTGTTCGCCAAGGACGAAATACAAAGAAACCCGACTAACAAATCCTTGGGAGAACGAGAAAACTTAGGTAGAGCCGCAGCAATAATAGGATTTATCCCCAGCATGGCAGAAAATTCCTCATAACTAGGATAAATCTCATCCAACCCGAAGCGAAATACATGATCCTCGGGATACCAAAACTCGACAGCCGCCATCAGCATATTCCACTCTATGGGCCGATTACGCTATAAAAAAACCCGACGCATGTTGTAAGCATCGTAGTCGATGTTATAAAAGCACATCGCCTCCAAAGTCTCGAGGTAGTTGGCAAACTCAACGCTACCAGGGAGAGCCATCTCATAGAATGAGAAAGTCATGATGTGAAGGTGTGATGAAAATACTCCACCCTTACCCTTTTTTATACTTGAAAACCCCCACAAAAGACATAACCCCTGTAGAAATCGGAGGAAATCCTGCCCCACAAGGTACCAAAGGCTGAAGAGGGTACCAATCAAAGCTTTGAATTTATGGGACTGAACTGACCTGCCGATAGGCAGGACAAGGTGCTTGTCGATCGGTAACCCCCTATTTTTAGAAATTTTCCTTTTTCCTCTTTTGTAAAAATTCAGAAAACTCAAAATAAATTGATATTCTCAACAAAATGTTAAAAATCCCCTTTTCATCTTTATATAAATCCTCATTATGGGTAAAACTTTCCTTCAAAATCCCGCCAAAAAATTCTTTTTACGGTCTCAGCAACAAAGTAAAAAGCGCATGTGCATGCATTCATTCATCATTAACATAAGATAATAAAAAACCCTCATTTCATTACATAGATATGTTTCTGTGTTACATCATTTTTGCAGGAAATAAAGAAAAATAAAAACAACAGGACTCATCCCGAACCCATATTCTCTCTCATCCTTTCCCCCTCTCTCTTAAGAGCTTCCATCCCTGCGATGCGCTCTCTTTCCCCTACGACAAGATGACGCACCACCACTACCTGAACCAGACTCCTACCCGGATGAGGCCGACGACACCAAGCAAGAAGGAACAGGAATCGCGTCCCGAATATGGTCAGTCGTTGAAGATATCCAGTCCCTAATATCCCTCAGCCAGGTGGTGGACACACAAACGTGCTGCAAGAAAAGGCAGAATCAGTATCAACCAAAAAAGATCAAAAGAAACCAAAGGAGAAGAACATAAAAGATATACCTCAGGACGAAGGACCTCCTCTGTTAGGCCAACTCCTCCAGGTCCATCGCATGAGGACAATGCAACATAGGCACCATCCCTCAATCAGCCCGTCGGATGTTGTATGAAGGGGTATGCAGTCGCACAAAGGGAACCTCCAAAGTTGTCGCCACCGTAGATGTCAATGGATCGCCACCATTGCGGGAGGACACCACTGGTCGACTCGAACCCGCAGGAGGGAAAGGTAGTGCATCATATATGCTAGGCACTATCAGCCAGCTCATCATAAAGTCCATATAATCATACGACACAGCCGTATCGGTGTACAGCAGGTAGGACTCGCCAATCATCATCGTGATCCTCGCATCCTCTGGTAGCTTCCGCTCCCGCCTCATAGACATAGGGGGCCTCACAGGTGGCACCACCACCACCTCCTCCTCAGTAATTTGTAGGACCATCCTCTCCCCGAGATACCAAGAGTGGCCAAACTCATGCACCAGCAAACACCTCATCTGCGCATTTACTCCTGTTAACCCCGTGTCCTGAACAGTCGTCCCCCAAGGATAAAAGGTCACCTGAAAAATCCCCAGCAAAATATGAGGAAATATGGAATCAGAGCACCCAAAGGTCTTAGACTGAAGAAGAAAAAAGTCTTACCCTATCACTACTCAGGCCATTCAAGATCTGAAGCACTGCCTCCAGAGAGAGAGACCTCATCGAGTGCCAATTGGCCTTCTTGAGATACAACCGATAAAAGTCCCTAACAGTCTCATCCTTCAAAGCGATCACCTGGGTATTACACCCAATCACCTCATAGAACCACATCTGCCAAAGACAAAAAATCCATAATCAAAAGAGGTGCATATGGAAAATGCGAATGCATGAAAGGAAAATGCGCAAATTAAAGAATACCTCATGAAGATACGTGGCTCCAGTGAAAGTCTATCGGCAGCACCGGTTGAATGCATCCAGGGAAAAATAAAGGTTGCCAAAGTCAGGCTCCCCCAATCATAGAGAAGGATGTTCGAAAACATCCTCAGATATGGCAAAAACCATAAGTGGGCAACGTCGCCGCTCGACACCACCAGAAATACCCCCAGTACCAGTAAAATAAACAACCGAGCCATCTGCCTCACCTGCAGCTCGTCCTCCACATCAATCACACTGCCCAATAAAACATCCTTTAGCAGCGAAAAATGAATGGAGTCCCCAGACACTATCCTCCCCACATCACCAAATGCCGCGCACACCGCCTCCAGCCTCACCAGTAAAGAGCGATCCACCTTTATCTACTCTCCATCGTAATCCATCCCCAATAGCTACTTCACGTCTATGGGAGTCACAGTCATCTCCCCGAAACCAAAATGAAAGGTGTGGGTAGTGTCCCACCACCTCTCCCCTAGAGCGCATAAGACCGCCGTGGAATGAGGTGTCTCATCCAGCATGGACGCCAACCTCCCAAATCCTGCTGAGGATACCATCCAATGCACCACAGGTGAAAGATGCTCCCAGACATCCTTAAGCCCCGTCGTCCCGCGGGTACGCATAGTCAACAAAGAAACATTAGACTGCCAAAAGAGAAAAACCTTGTCAAAATCCAAGAAAAAAGGAAAACCACAAAAAAGGAATGCCAAAAGTCATTTTACTTACGTAACCACCATGGTTTACCACCCTCGAAGAGCGATGATGCGACGACTCCCGCAGCAAAGTTCGCTCATTCGCAACCGGCTCGAATGCGTCAAAAGAGTTCTCACTCCCCAAAGCAATAGGTACCCTGGCCCCCCACTCCACGTTTTCCTAATCTTCAATAGCCAACCACTCCTTGTGTACTACAGTGCTCACAAAAACGGCCATTTTTTAGAGATCGAAATGCTAGAATGATTCGCAGAAGAAAATTACAGAAAGAGAGAATGCAAGAAGTTGTGAAAAATAAGGGAAACCCGCCCGTTTTTATAGGATACCAAGGGTCATGCCGATCGGAACTGCACCCTCAGCTATTAATCGGCACTGACCCTTTGCCTTCTCGAGGCAGTCCAAAAGTCCATGCCACTACCGAATGGCACCCTCCACACCATGCCGACCGACACCCCCCCTATTTTTTCGTACAAAAATTCCCAGAAAACCCTGAAAAAATCCTCAAAAAATTCCTAAACATGTCGAAAAGGATTTCGAACATTTTCACCAAGAAAATTTCGCACTTCCTCAAGCGGAATCCCTATTTCCCCAGCGAAACTCTCAAAAGCCAAGTGAATCTCTCCCCGGCAACGTCCCTAGAGGACCTCCAAAATATCCAAAACTTCTGGATCATCTCCTATTCCCCAAAGGTCTCAAATTTCCCAGAGAAATACTTCCAAACCCGAGACCACCTAATCACTTCCCCAGCATCAAAGTGGGTGTTCCCCCAGTAAAGTCTCCAAAAGACAGGAGGATTTCCCCAGCAATCAGCTCCCCAGCTCGAATCAAAATCACGAGGTAATTTTCCCGACAGAGTTCCTCGAGAACATCAAACTTAAGCCCGAAGAAGTGGCTTCGACCTGCAGAATTGGTCATTTTAAACTTAAGCCCTTCGACCCGCAGAATTGGTCATCTCAATTTAAGCCCTCAGAATTGTCTTCGACACGCAGAATTGGTCGTTTCAAACTTAAGCCCGCATAATTGGCTTCGACCCACAAAATTGGTCATTTCAAACATAAGCCCGCAGAATTGGCTTTGATCTGTAGAATTGGTCATCTCAAACTTAAGCCCGCAGAATTGGCTTCGACCCGCAGAATTGGTCGAGTCAAACTTAAGCCCGCAGAATTGGTCATTTCAAACTTAAACCCGCAAAATTGGTCATTTCAAACTTAAGCCCTCAGAATTAGCTTCAACCTGTAGAATTGGTCATCTCAAGCTTAAGCCCGTAGAATTGGCTTCGACCTGCAGATTTGGTCATCTCAAACTTAAGTCCGTAGAATTGGCTTCGACCCGCAGAATTGGTCGTTTCAAAATTAAGCCCGTAGAATTGGCTTCGACCTATAGAATTGGTCATCTTAAACTTAAGCCCATAGAATTGGCTACGACCCGTAGAATTGGTCATTTCAAACTTAAGATCACAGAATTAGCTTCGACCCGCTGAATTGGTTATCTCAACTTAAGCCCTCAGAATTGGCTTCGACCCGCAGAATTGGTCATTTAAAAGCCTATAGAATTGGCTTCGACCCACAGAATCGGTCACCCTCATCTTTAATCACTTAAAATTGGATTCGACCCACATAATTGGTCATTTAAAAGCCCACAAAATTGGCTTCGACCTACAGAATTGGTCACCCTCATCTTCAAGCCCTCAGAATTAGCTTCGACCCGCAGAATCGGTCACCCTTATTCCTAAGCTCTCAGAATTGGCTTCGACTCGCAAAATTGGTTACCATCATCTTCAAGCCCTCAGAATTGGCTTTGACCCACAGAATCGATCATCCTCATCGTTAGGTCCTCATAATCGACCTCGACCCTGTGGTCATCCTCTTTCAAAGGCATCATGTGGTGTCTATTCGACGGCTATCGTTTGTTCCAAACTCACCCGTCGAGGAGCTCTGTAGACACCCCATTCTAATACCCCCTAACTTCTCCTAAGGTAGAACCTCCCTTTATTATCTCAAATCTAAGTCAAACCCCGGGTACTGACCCAAAGGCCATCGAGCGCTCCCAGGCTCCGTTTGACCAAAAGTCAAACTCTTCAGCTCGAATGAGACAGAATGAATCTTTGAAGGGCACTAAAATCCCTTTCCAACGGTTCATATCATGCGCAATTCTGACTTACCTTGCGGACGAATGACCCATTTTCCCTCGAAACTTGATCAAGAGGTCACTGGACGCTCCCAGGCTCCGTTTGACCAAAGTCAACTCTTCAGCTCAGTCGAGACTGAATGAACTTTCAAAGGTCTCTAAAGTAACTTTCTAACAATCTACCCCGTGGGCGATTCTGACTTACGGTACGGACGAAAGATCCGTTTTACTCCGAAAGGTCATCGAGCGCTTCCAGGCCCCGGTTGACCAAAGTCAACTCCGCAAACTGATTCAAACTCTTTGGAATGTTGAATTACATCTCCTAACCTTTCCAACGGTCTACCCCATGCGCAATTCTGACTTACCATGCGGGCGATCGATCCATTTGCGTCCGACGATTCCCCGTCCAAAGGACTTACGAACACTTTCGAGACACATTTGACCTAAAGTCAACTCCCGGACCCAGGAGCAGTCCAAAGACTTTCGAAGGTCTCTGAAGTACCTTTCTAATAGTTTATCTCGTGAAAGATTCGAATTAACGATTCGCGCTCTAGGACCGATTTTTCGAAGGAACCTGAAAGAGACTGCCAAACGGCAGGTTCCAAACCCTGTCTATCGGGAGTGTGCCTAAACACACCTGCCAATTGGCAGGACCATGGCTATGCCGATCAAAAATTCCCTGGGCCTATAAAAAGGAGGGCCTAACCTCATTTCAAGAAGGAGGAATATCTGAAACCTATCTGTGGCCATCCCCGATCCTCACCGCGGGGGCGGGCGCGCGAAGGGAAAGGATCCTCGGGTTCCGTTCATCCCTCTCGGGAGCACTTCGGCCGACGTCATTTGAGATGAAGTGTAAAAATATAGAGAGATTCAGAGTCACCAGTCTATTTTAATCAAAACAGACAAAAGAAGAAGGGGAAGCCATCCCGAAGGATGGCATCCAAAGACATACTGGTGCATGCGAAACCAAAATGATTCGTGGAGGGTTCGGAGGCTAAGTTACAAAATGGGAAGGTGTTAGGCACCCATTCCGCCCTTTCGGTCTCTCATGGATATTTGCTATTTTTCTTTATATTTCCCCCCGTGATATGTGTGCATGTGTATATATATAGTGGAGATAGGAATCCTCGGCTTGTATCATGGAAGAGATAAAGCGAGTCATCCGTAGGAAGGTATAAAAATAATATTAGAAAAATAGGATTTACGCGATTACCCCTACGTTGATCGTTATAATGAACGACAACACATATGGAGTAATACGTCACTAAGGGCAAGGATATAGAATATAAGAATATTGGATTTAGAGAAAATAGGAAAATAAGAGAAAAAGTGAGAAAAGGACGAGTCTCGGGTTTTACCCCGAGATGCCTACGCAGCCTATAAAGGCATCAAAGTCCACGTAGTTCGCATAGAAAATGAGGGGTGGGGTTTATCCCATAAATCCAAATGGGGGATCTCTTATTTGTGAGTGTGAGTGTGTGTGTAGAAAAAGGTGTTTTAGTTGTGAGAAAAGTGTGAGAAAAGTATGAGAATCCCTATTTGGAATTTATGAGCAAACCCTATTTTTCTTGTTTTTTGGGTTTTTATTTATATGAAAATAAGAGATGTGCAATAATACTAAATAAAAAGTATATTAGGATGTGCGAGATGAGATAATAAAAGTGCTAAGTAAGAAAATAAGTTATTGAGAATTTAAGAGGATTCAAAAGAGAGTTTGAGAAAGTTGGATCTTCTTGAAGATATTGAGCTTGATCTTGAATATTGTAGAGTAGCCCTTGCACTTGGATGATAATGGAGAGTGTCTAATTCACCAAGTTTGATGAAAAGGATGATAAAAAGTGGAAGTAAGAAGGGATTTGGAGGTTGAAATCACGCTGCCTTCGAGAGAGGTTTCTGGGATTCGTTGAGAGTGAATTTTATCTGATCTGGGATCCTATTGCAAATGAGGTGAAGGACTCCTTTTATAGGCTCAGGTCACTGCCGATCGACATAGACCTGATCCTGCCTATCGGCACCTGCCGATCGGTAGGGTCTGGAACCTACCATTTGGCAGTGTGTTTCAGGCCTTTTCGAGAAATTGGCTGCCGATGGAAAATCGTTGGTCAGAATTGCATACTGGGTAGACCATTGGAAAGGTAATTAAGATACCTTCGAAAGTCTTTTGGACCGCTCCCGGTTTTGGGAGTTGACTTTGGGTCAAATATGGCTCGGAAGCGTTTGTCGATCAATTAGACGGGGATTCGTTCGGACGCAAATGGATCGTTCGTCCAAATAGTAAGTCCAAATCCTGCACGGGGTGGACCGTTGGAAAGTTTAGGAGATGTACTTCGACATTCCAAAGAGTTTGACCCAATTTGGGGAGTTGACTTTGGTCAACCGGGCCCTGGAAGAGTTCGGTGACCTCTTGGACTTAAACGGATCGTTCGTCCGCATGGTAAGTCAGAATCGCGCATGGGATGGACCGTTGGAAAGGGTATTCTGTGCCCTTCAAAGATTCATTCAGCCTTGATTGAGATAAAGAGTTGACTTAGGTCAAACAGAGCCCGGGAGCGCCCGGTGGCCTCTGGGTCAAGTTTCGGATGCAAACGGATCGTTCGTCCGCATGGTAAGTCGAAATCGTACACGGGATGGACCGTTGGAAAGGGTATTTAGTGCCCTTTGAGGATTCATTCAGTCTTAGTCGAGATGAAGAGTTTGACTTTTTGGTCAAACTGAGCCGGAGAGTGCCCGATGGCTTCTAGGTCAGTACTCGGGACATGACCTGGGTTTGTGGTGATGAAGGGAGGTACTAGGGACCTAAGGAGAGTCAGGGGTAACGGAATGGGATGTCTATAGAGCCCCTCGATGGGTGAGTTTGGAACAAATGATAACCGTCGAATAGACATCACATGATGCTTTTGAGGGAGTATGACCGATTCAGAGGGTCGAGGCCGATTCTGAGGACCTAAGGAGTGCGCTGGGGATGAAATGATGATCAAAGGTTTAGGTCGATTCTGAGGACCTGAAGTGGTGTTGGGGGATGACCAATTCTGCGGGTCAAAGCAGAATCTGCGGGCTTAGAGTGAAGATCTAATAATCGAGGTTAATTCTGACCTAAGAGTGGTGACGACCGAGGATCGGGGTCAATTTTAACCCAACTCAGGTGATGATCCAAGACTGAGGTCAATTTTGACCTAAGAGTGGTGACGACCGAGGACCGGGGTCAATTCTGACCCAACTCAGGTGACGATCCAAAACCGAGGTCAATTCTGACCTAAGAGTGGTGACGACTGAGGACCGGGGTCAATTTTAACCCAACTCACGTGACGATCCAAGACCGAGGTCAATTTTGACCTAAGACTGGTGACGACCGAGGACCGGGGTCAATTCTGACCCAACTCAGGTGATGATCCAAGACCGAGGTCAATTCTAACCTAAGCATGGTGAAGACCGAGGACCGGGGTCAATTCTGACCCAACTCAGGTGACGATCCAAGATCGAGGTCAATTCTGACCTAAGAGTGGTGACGACCAAGGATCGGGGTCAATTCTGACCCAACTCAGGTGACGATCCAAGATCGAGGTCAATTCTGACGTAAGAGTGGTGACGACCGAGGACCGGGGTCAATTCTGACCCAACTCAGGTGACGATCCAAGATCGAGGTCAATTCTGACCTAAGAGTGGATAAAGATTGGATTTTGTTTCCGCTGGAGAAAGTGCCTTTTGATTTGAGATGAGGAGCTGATAGCTGGGGAAGCTTTTGTTTCTTTAGGAGACCTCACGGGGGGGGGGGGGGGGGGGGGGGGGACAACCTATTTTGGTGCTGTAAAAACTCCGCTGGGGAAGTGATCAGGCGATCCTTAGAGATCCTCCGGTGCTTTTTCGGGAGGAGATTCACTTGGTTTTTTGAGGATTCCGCTGGGAAAGAGGGGTTCCGCTCGAGGGAATGCGAAATTTTCTTAGTGAAGATTTTCTAAATCCTTCCTGGGATTTTTAGGGATTTTTCGAGGCTTTCTGGTATTTTTTGGGAATTTTTGTACGAAATTTAAGGGGGTGCCGATCGGCATGGTATGAGGGGTGCCATTCGGCAGTGGTACAGACTTTTGGGCTACCTCGGGAAGGTAAGGAGTTAGTGCCGATCGGTATGGTGGGGGGAAGTGCCGATCGGCATCCTATATAAAGGGGGGAATCCCTTCATTTTTTCACACCTTCTTTGCTTTATCTCTTTCTGCTATTTCTCTGCAAATCGTTCTAGCATTCCGATCTTCAAGAAATGGCCGCTTTTGTGAGCACTGCAGTCCACCGGGAGTGGTTGACCGTTGATGACTGGGCAAATGTGGATTGGAGGGCCAGGGCGCCTCTTGCTTTGGGGAGTGAGAACTCCTTTGATGCGTTTGATCCTGTTGCGGATGAAAGGACCTTGCTGCGGGAACCATCGCGTCATCGCTCTTCGAGAGTGAGTCCCGGTGGTTATGTAAGTAACCTGACCTTTGGCATTCTTCTCTTTTTGGTGATTTTTCTTACTTTCTTGACTTTTGATGAGACTTTTCCTTTTTGCCAGTCCGATATTTCTTTGAAGAACATGCGCGCCCGCGGGACGGCGGGGCTCAGGGATGTCTCGGAGCATCTCCCACCTGTGGTGTGTTGGGTGGTATCATCAGCGGGTTTTGGGTGGTTGGCATCGGTGCTGGATGAGATGCCCCGTTCGACAGCGGTCCTGTGCGCTTTGGGAGAGAGGTGGTGGGATACTACCCACACCTTCCATTTTGGCTTCGGGGAAATGACTGTGACTCCCATAGACATGCAACAGCTGTTGGGGCTGGATTGCGATGGAGAGCAGATAGAGGTGGATCGCTCTTTACGGGTGAGACCGGAGGCAGTGCGTGCAACACTTGGTGATGTAGGGAGGATAGTTTCTGGGGATTCTATCCGGCTGTCCCTGCTGAAGGATGTTCTGCTGAGCAGGGTAATTGATGTGGAGGACAGGTTGCAAGTGAGGCAGATGGCCCGATTATTCATTTTGCTGGTATTGGGAGGTTTCATGGTGGCGTCGAGCGGCGATGTCGTCCATTTGTGGTTCTTGCCATACCTGAGGATGTATTCGAACATCCCTTTCTATGATTGGGGGAGTCTAACTTTGGCGACCCTTTACTCTTCTCTGGATGCATTCAGCCGGTGCTGCCGGCAGACCTTTACTAGGGCCACGTATCTTCTTGAGGTATTCTTCATTTTGTGCATTTCTTTTCATGCATTCACATTTTCCTTATGCGTCTCTTTTTGCTTTGTGAGTTCAGACGTGGTTCTACGAGGTAATTGGGTGAAATACCCCACTGATCGCTTTGAAGGGCGACACTGTTGGGGACTCTTGTCAATTGTATCGATGGCGTAAGGCCAATTGGCAGTCGAAGGGATCTCTCTCTCTAGAGGCGGTGCGCCAGGTCTTGAATGACCTGACCAGTGGTAGGGTAAGACTCTTTCCATTTCAGTCTTGGTTTTTGCACCTTTTGATCTTGTATTGATTTATACCTGCTTGGAGATTTTTAGGTTACCTTTTATACCTGGGGGACAGCCATTCAGGATACGGGGGCGACTGGGGTGAATGCGCGGATGAGGCGTTTGCTGGCGCATGAGTTCGGCCATTCCTGGTACCTCGGGGAGCGGGTAGTTCGTCAGATTGCTGAGGAGGAGGTGGTGGTTCCACCTGCGCAGCCTCCTACGTCTATGAGGCGAGAGCGACTGCTGTCTAAGGATGAGAGGATCGCGGCGATGATCGGCAAGTCCTACTTGTTGTACACCGATACGGCTGCGCCGTATGACTATATGGATTTTGTGACGAGCTGGTTGATGTCGCCCAGCATATATGATGCCATGCCTTTCCCTCCTGCGGGTTCGAGTCGGGCGGTGGGATCTTCCCATAGCGGCGGTGGTCCGTCGACATCTGCGGCGACGACGAATTCAGAGGTTCCTTTTGTGCGGTTGCATACCCCCTCGTACAACATTCGGCTGGTTGATGGAGGGATGGTGCCTATGCTGCACCATCCTCATGCGATGGATCCATAGGAGTTGGGTTTGATAGAGGAGGTCCTCCGACCTGCGGTATACCTTTCTGTTCATCTCTTTCTTTCTTTTCTATTTTGGTCATCTCTATTTTGATACTGATTTCGCCTTTTCTTGCAGCAAGTCCGGGTGTCGACCACTTGAGTAAGGGACATCAGAGACTGGATATCTTCGGCGACCGCCCATATTCGGGATGCGGTTCCTGTTCCTTCTTGCTTGTCTCCATCTGCCTCATTCGGAGAGGACTCTGGCTCGGGTAGTAGTGGTGCTTCATCTCGCGGTAGGAAAAAGAGAGCACGTCACAGGGGTGGAAGCTCTTAGTGAGAGAGAGAAAGAGAATGTGGGTTCGGGCTGAGTCCCGCTGTTTTTGCTTTTTCTTTTTATTTCCTGCAAAAATGATGTGACACAGAAAACAAATATATGCAATGCAATGGAGTTTTTTGATTATCTTTTATTAATGATGAATGAATGCATGCACATGCGCTTTTTACTTTGCTGCTGAGACCGTAAAAAGAAAAATTTTGGAATTTTTTTTTGTTTGAAGGAAAGTTTTTTATTAAAACGGGGAAATTAAAGGGATTTTGAAATTCTGTTGAGAATATTGATTTATTTTTATTGGTTTTTCTGATTTGACAAAAGAGGAAAAGAGGAAATTTCTAAAATGGGGGGGGGGGGGGTTATCGATCGGCAAGCACCCTGACCTACCTATCGGTAGTTCAGTCAAGTTCCATCAATTCAAAGCTTTGATTGGTACCCTCTTCAGCCTTGGGTACTTTGTGGGGTAGGATTCCCTCCGATTTCTACAGGGATTATATCTCTTGTGAGGGTTCTCAAGTATAAAAGGGGGAAGGGTGGAGTATTTTCATCACACCTTTGCATTCTTACTTACTTGCCCACTATCTCTTAGCCTTGCAAGATGGCTCTCCCTGGTAGCATTGAGTTTGCTAACTACCTCGAAGCCTTGGAAGCAATGTGATCTTATAATGTCGACTATGATGCTTTCAACATGCATCGAATCTCCCTATGGAGCAATCGGCCTCTTGAGTGGAACGTGCTGATGGCGGTGGTACAATTCTGGTACCCTGAAGACCACGTATTTTTCTTTGGGTTGGATGAAGTTTGTCCTACCTATGAGGAATTTTCTGCCATGCTGGGTGTAAATCCTAGTGTTGCTGCGACTTTGCCCAAATTTTCCCATTCTCCCAGGGATTTATTGGTCGGGCTTCTTCGTGTTTCGTCTTCGGCGGCCAGATCATTAGTTGTTGGAGGAATGATCTCCCTCTCAGCGGTGCTGCAGTCTGTGCATTTGCGGGAAGTAGGTGATGCTGGCTATGCTAGAGCCATTGTTCTGGGCCTGGTTTCAAAATTACTGCTGGTGACTGGAGAATTGTAGGTGGACCCGCAACTTACAACCATTACTTCATAGATGTCATACCGTCGCAATCCTGCGGCGGTGATACTGGCGGAGACCCTGAATGGCCTAGATGCCTGGAGAGAACGTCATTCTGACTTCCTGAGGGGTAGCCCCGTGATGCTGTTCATGTGGCTATCTGAAAGATTCCTCTTGGCGACTCCTCCAGAATACCCTTTGTCGATCGTACCCAACTTCTTGTCACGCTACCTCATCAGTGTTGGTCTGTATGTTGAGAACTGGGAGCATTGTCTTGTGGAGCATGGGGCTCGTGGTCTGTATTGGTCAGTGCCTTGGTGGGGGAAGTTGCAACCTGTTCTGAAGCTAGGAGAGTATTCATATGTGCGGCTGGTTGGTCTCAGGCAGACCTCCTTTTATTTCCCTTGGCGGCTTCTGTTCCAATTTGGCTGGGCACATGTCGTTCCACCTCGGATCTCAAATTTCTTTCCGGTAGAAGATTTGGCTGAGCTCCTGCGTCTGTTGCTTGGATATCTGTGGGAAAATTGACGTCCGTCGACCCGTCCCTCCCAGTCTGTCGGGAAAGTTTGGCATGTCCCCAAATATTATATGAAGTGGTTGTGGAGGAAAGTAGTCAGCAAGATGTTGGCAATGGAGACTGGACAAATATGGTTTGTTTTATCTAACACCATGGAAGGGGGTGTTGTGGTCTTTTCGAAGATGGTTAGGGCTCATCGGTCCATGGAGTGTTTACGACACTCTATTCAGGCAGGGAAACTTGGGGACCTCAGGATGTAGATGATGAGGATGCAGGCTTCTCTGGTAGCTGTAGCTAGGACTCTTGGAGAGTTTATTTATGTAATAAATGCGGGGATTTTATTTGGATTTTTATGGTAGTAGGGGGAAGGGAGTTATCCGTTCCTTTTCTTATATAATCTCTGCTGTAATTTCTTATTAATGAATAAGCAAGTTTCTGATAATCCAGCTGTGCCTTCTAATGAATTTTGTAATTTGAATTATCTATACCGATCTCTAAGGCATACATAATCTTTTTTTTCAAGTATTCTTTAGAATGAATCGCCGTTCTCGGAGGTAAGAAAAGAATGATATTTTGTGAAAAAGAAAGGGACGCACTCATGTGAGGTGTATGAGCTGCCTACGTACCTCTGTTTTTTTTTTTGTTTGAAAATAGTTTTTTTGCAGAGGATCAGGCCGACGTAGTTCTGAGTAGAGGAAAATGAAGAGTTTTTTTTCTTTTTTTTAGAATAGAAGGGGGATGAGAAGAGTCGTAGCTCGCCGAGATTTCGGACTAGGGGTAAAACTTCTTGAGACGGTCCAGGTTGACTGGACGAGCCATCTCTTCCCCATCTAGGTCAGTGAGCATGGTGGCACCGCCGAATAAGATTTTTTTCACAATGTAGGGTCCGCTCCAATTGGGCTTGAATTTCCCTCTGGGGTCCCAAATGGATTCTATTATCTCTTTGAGGGATAAGTCCCCCTCCCGGACACCGCGGTCCTTGACTCTCTTATTGAATGATCGCGCTATTCGACGATGGTACCCCTATATGTGGTAAATAGCTTTTAATCTTCTTTCATATAGGAGGGCTAGCTCATCAAGACGGCTTTCACACCAGTCTTCTTCATTAACTTTGCTTTCGAGTATGACGCGTAGCGAGGGAACTTCCAGCTCCACAGGTAGGACCGCTTCCATGCCGTAGACCAGAGAGTAAGGGGTAGCCCTAGTAGAGGTTCAGATTAAGGTTCGATAGCCCCAGAGGGCGTACGGGATCTGATCAGCCTAATCCCTACAGCTTTCGGTCACCTTACTGATGATAGCTTTGAGGTTCTTATTGGCGGCTTCAACTGCACCATTGGTTTAAGGTCGGTAGGGAGAAGATTTGTGTCTCTGAATCTCGTACTCGTTGACTACTTCTGTGATTTCTGCTTCGAAATGCAACCTGTTATCTGACACTAGCTCACGCGGGACCCCATATCCCCAGATAATATTCTTCTTGAGGAATTTGGCCACTTTTTTGGCATTCAACACTGCGTATGACTCAGCTTTGACCCATTTGGTGAAGTAATCAATGGCGACTAGGATGAACTCATGTCCGTTTGAATCCTTTGGCGTAACCTTCCCTATGATGTCGATACCCCAGGTGGAGAACGACCAAGGAGAGGTCATGTTGTATAATTCTCGCGGATGCAGGTGTTGAAGATTGGAGAACTGTTGGCATTCGAGGCACCTCCGGACATAGGCGGTGCAATCTTGGGCCATGGTGGTCCAGTAATAACCCTGGCGGATGATCTTCTTGGCAAGCACGTGACCGTTCATGTGGGGACCACATTCCCCGCTGTGGATCTTCGGCATTATTTTCTCAATTTCAGCCCCTGCGATACAGTATAGATGAGTTCCATCGAAGTTCCTCTTGAGTATAGCTTTATGACAGATGATGTACTGGGCAGCCAGTCTTCAGAGGGTCATTCGATCTTTCTTGTTGGAACCCTTGGGATACCTACCATGTTTGAGAAGGTGCCAGTTATCATAGTACAAGTAATCGACTAGTTCGGAATCTTCTGTGGAGACAAGCTCAATATGGTAGCAATGGGTCGGTTTGTCTTTCTTTTGAACTAGGAAGGGGGTCATTGTTATTCCCTCGGGCATGTCGACCTTGGAGGCCAAGGTGGCGAGAGCATCGACTAGGTTATTCTTTGCTCGGGGTAGGTAATGGAAGGTGATATCTCAGAATCGGGAGGCTAAATCTTCTAAATGGGCATGGAAGGGTTGGAGCTTTTCGTCCTTGACTTTCCACTTTCTGAGCACTTGACCGATGATAAGGGAAGAATCCCCGTAGACATCAAGGTATTGAATACCTTTCTTAAGAGAAACTTTGAGGCCTACAATGGATGCCTCGTATTTCATCATGTTGTTGGTGCAAGGGAAATCCAATTTAATGGCGATGGGAGTGTGGGAGTCATCTGAGGCGATCAGAAGTATCCCAATGCCATATCTGTTTTTGTTGGCAGTGCCGTTAAAGAATATTTCCCATCGAAGGCGGTCTTGAGCAGTGCATAGGATATTTTTCATCTGGGAATTTAGAGATCCGGACATCTGCTTCTTCTACAGGGTAATCGGCGAGGTAGTCAGAGATGGCTCTTCCTTTAACAGCTTTCTGTGTGACGTACACGATATCGAACTCGGTTGGGAGCATCAACCATCGGGCCATTCGACTGGATAAGGTGGGTTTCTCAAGCAGGTATTTGATGGAATCCATTCGGGATACAAGTTTGATGGGGAAGGCGAGCATGTAGTGTCGCAACTTTTGGGTGACCCAGACAAGTGCGGCACACGCCTTTTCCAAAGCAGTGTAGTTGACCTCGTATCTGGCCAATTTGCGAGTGGCATAATAAATGACTCTTTCTTTACGGGAGTCCTTAAGGTATTGGGCCAGCAAAGCCCCAGCTGCAGTGTCGGTTATGGTTAGGTATAGGAGCAAAGGGAGACTAGGTTGTGGTGGCATGAGCACTGGATGTTGGGTCAGATATTGTTTGATTCGATCAAAATCTTATTGGCAGGCCTCGTTCTAAACCTTGGTTGAATCCTTTCGGAGGAGCTTGAAGATCAGTTCACAGATGGAGGTTGACTGGTTGATGAACCGGTTGATATATTGCAATTTCCCAAGAAAGTATCGAATTTCTTTCTCTATTCGGGGTGGTGGAATCTCAAGTATGGCCTTCAGCTTTGCAGGATCTTCTTCTATCCCCTTTTTACTGACCATGAATCCCAAGAGTTTTCCCTTTGTAACGCCGAAGACACACTTCTGTGGATTAAGTCGCATCTGATACCGTCGCAGTCATTCGAAGAACTTTCGGAGAGCGGGAACATGACCTTCTCTAGTTTTGGATTTGATAATCATATCATCCACATAAACCTCGACTTCTTTGTGAATCAGATCGTGCAGGATGGTTGTGGAAGCCCTTCGGTAGGTACCTCCAGCATTCTTGAGACCAAATGGCATAAAGCTGTAGCAAAAGGTTCCCCATGGGGTGATGAATGCGGATTTTTCTTGATGGTCGGGGTGCATTTTGATTTGGTTGTATCCGGCAAACCCGTCGACGAATGACTTGAGAGCATGACTGGCTGTGTTATCCACGATCATGTCGATATTGGGTAGCGGATAATCATCCTTTGGAGAAGCTTTGTTTAAATCTCAGTAGTCTACACACATTCGAACCTTCCCTCTAGATTTCGACACATGTACCATTTTGGCTAGCCCGTGGGATATTCGATCACCCGAATGAAGCCCACGTTTAACTGTTTGACCACCTTTTCTTTGACCTTGAGCAACCATTCGGTGCAGAGTTTTCTCAATTTTTGTTTAACCGGCTTGTAATCTGGGAGAGCGGGGATCTCGTGCTGAGCTATTTCAGGATCAATACCGAGCATATCATCATACGACCATTCAAAGACATCCACGAATTCCTTCAGTAATTCTTCGAGTTGTGCACGCTCATGCTCATCAAGGGTGGCCCCCATCCTAATCTCGCGCAGTTGGCTACTAGAACCGAGATTAATAACAACAGTCTCTTCTTCATTTACTTGAACGCGGTTATGTTGTTTATTATTGACCTTATTTAGATTAATTAAGAATTGTTCATTTTGCAAAATCATCATCATCAAAAGTTTGATTAGAATCGAAGCAGTTAATGTAAGGCACAGCAAGATACTCAAAATCTTCGTTTATTTCATTGATAGGAAAAACAACATTAAGAACCTTATCAAAAGAGGTCTCGATTACATTTGTACAAGGATAGACAACAGAAGAAGAAATAGGGTAAACATTGGGGTTAGGGGAGATCTTAAGAGGTAGAACTGGCACAGCATGCCAGTTGAGGAGGGGTGTATCAGCAACTTTAATCAAACGGGATGGATCGATGGATGTAGTGCCTGAATGAACCATGTAGAGTGTCAGCCTAGTGTCTGTAAGTTGAAGGAATCTTTGAAATCACTTTCCCAAGTCTCTTTGCTATCTTTGATGAGCGGTTGTACGCGGTGTTGGAAATTTTTGACCCATGGGTAGCTGTCTTGGAAAAAGATCTCCATTCCAGGCTTCGTCTTCTTGTCTATGTGGTCGTACCATGGTTCTGGAAAATTACAAAAGGGGAAATCTTCGCCTTCTTTGATGAATCTTCCATTCAAGGAGTCTCCTGAGATAGTTGGGATGCAGTCTAATATTCTCTTTAGTCGAGACTGGTGGATCATTCTGAGCTCTTGTTCTGATGGTTAATACCCCAAGCCACAAGGAGGGAAAGCTTTCTTCAGTTCGATGGGCTCAAGTATCCCTTGTTGCCTTTGCCCTAGCCTCAGTCTGGGCATAAAGTGTATGTTTCTGAACATCTGAATCATACTAACATTTCCATGAGGGTCATATTCTGGATAAACCCTTTCTTTAAAATCGTCCCCTGTCGGGAGTAGGAGTGGCTCAACCCGGAATCCTGATAGGAGCATATCATTTGACCCGTGCTGTATCTCAAGAATTGGACTGTTGGTGCTTGCACCCTCGGCATTTTCGTCGTTGCCCAAAATGGTGATGACTCGCCCGTCGGCGAAGAGCTTCAATGTCTGATGGAGTAAGGAAGACACACCCTTGCTACTGTGGAGCCAGGGTTGTCCGACCAATAGGTTGAAATAAGCTGGGATGTCTATGACTTGGAATTCAACGACAGGGTTTATAGGGATAACCCTTATTATAAGTTTTATGGATCCCATCACCTCACGACGGGTATTATCGTAGGCACGTATAGCGACGGAGGCTGGAGCGAGGTCGCTTTCTTTCAGGCCTAAACACTTGAAGGTTCTCAGAGGGGAAACATTTAAGGCGGATCCATTATCGACAAGTGAGAGTGGCACGGCCTTCCCCATAACTTCGACGGAGATGTTGAGTGCATGATTGTGATTTTGCCCAATTCTGGGGATTTCTTCTTCAGAAAATGATAGCATTCGGTAGAGGTCAAGGATCCGACCAGATTTACCGCTTCTTCTGGTGAGGTAGAGGGAGGAACTGTGGGTCCAGTGAGAAATTTGATTAAAGCATTTCTGTGTAGCTGGGAAGACATGAAAAGTCCCCATAGAGTGATGTTAGCTTGAGTTTTCTTCAATTGATCGAGGATCTTGCTCTCTTCAATGGCCATCTCTGGCATAGGAAGGTTTTCAACGCCCTTCCCTTTGTCATTTGCTGATAGTGAGCTGGGAACTTGGTAATGTCTCCCTGATCTGGTCATGTGATTTACTGAAGAAGGAAAGAATATGAATCCCGTTTCCTCGTCAATCTTAGGTTGTTCTGCCACCCTGTTTATTTCTCCGATGAGTTATTCAAATGATATCATCCCACATATATTGGCTATGGGCCATCTCTTCCTGAAGCCTGTTCTTCACTTGAATCTTCGAATTCTTCCCCCCATCCGGTGGCAACAATTCTATTTTTCCATGTAAAGTTAATGCATTCCAGAACTTCAACGGCTTCTTCATACAGGTCCTCCCATTCTGTGGGGATATGTGTGATCGAAAGGACTAAGCGCCCTTGTAGCTTCAAAGTGTCAAGTAACCCGGTGATACTACAAATATTGTTGGTTTACCCAAATAATTCTGCCATAATCTGGACAACATTATTTAGGCTGACTTCATCGATTGGTACCACCCACCTGTCTGAATCTCGGGCCGATTTCCGTTCTTCTAGGAATAATGTACTGAACCTTTGGCAATCGATGACCAGCTGTGAGGGCAATTTTTAGCCCGAACTCTAGGAGTTGGTTCAATACTTCTGATAATTCTATACTTCCATTTTCAGAACGGGTACGGACAACGATGCATGCTCTGGTAAGGAGTGACAGTGCCTGATCAGCGAGTCTAGTAGGGTGTAGGAGGCAATATGGGCAAATTTGAATAGGTTTAGGAGAGTATATGGGTGTGATTTGAGTTGAGGGATCAAAATCTGGGTTTTCTTCTAAGAAGATGGCATTGGCATGATTTGGGAGTGGATTGTGAGTAGTGTTTGGCTTATGATTGGCTGGTGGGGCGATGGTACCCCGATCAATGAGATATTGGATTATGTTTCGAAGGTGAAAGCATTAGTCGATGGTATGGTTGGCAATTTGGTGAAAGGCCCAATGAGCATCGGCCTTGAAGTTTCTTGGGAGTGGATTTGGCAATGGACATGGATCCAAGGGTTTGATGAGGTTTCTGCTTAACAGGGCTTGGTAAACTTTAGAGAGGGGAGCATGGAGCTCAGTGTATTCCCTTCGTATGGGGGCAGGGCGGATTTCTGGTGCCCACGATGTGGTTGGTTTAAAGATGTTGTTGATGGTTGAGACTATAGCAATGGCAGGCTTGACATACTTTCTAGGGGTGAACTGTCCGGACACCTTCTTCAGTTCAACCTCTGTTTTAATGAGGCTTTCCTCGATTTCTACTCCAGCCTCTCTGAGAGCTCGGAAGTGGGAATAGTATTATCCTCCCATCGTCGCTCAGACCTGGGGCAAGAAGTTCTTCTTCACTATGTTGACTTGTTCTTCCTCGGATGGCCGATTGGTCATGGTAGCTGCCTGCTCCCTCCACCGGGTTATGAAGTTATTGAATGATTCTCCTGGATTCTGTTTGAGTAGCTCTAAATCACGACGGGTGATCTCAAGCTCTTAGTTGTATTTATATTGCGACATGAATTCTCGGGCTACATCCTCCCAGCTACGAATTCTGGATTCCTCAAGGGATAAAAACCATCGGAGGACACTATCCTTAAAAGTTTGCTGAAATAATTGGGCCATCACTTCTTCAGAAGCCCCTAGTAGAGTCACGGCACGATGATAACTGTGAAGATGAACAATCGGGGGTCCACTCCCTCCGAACTTCTCGATATTTGGCATCTTGAACTTCTCGGGAAACCTCGCTTTAAGATAAGGAGACATGTGGGTGTAGTCCATGTAATTCCCAGAGATCCTGACTTGGTCGAACTTCTTGGTGATCATATTGAGATCCTCTTTGACTTTATTCAACTCCTCCTCCTTCGGATCAACGACCACAGGCAGGTTAGCCATAGGCTGGGCAATATTTAGCATAGGAAGTTGGGCAGGCGGTGACCTATTGATAGGAGGGGCACGTGGAGCGTGCTGATATTCTTCGGGAACCCAGATAGGCTCGGGTGGACCCATAGCACGAAGGAATAGGGCCTCGGGCTCTTGAGGAATTGGAACCTGGTTTCATTGCATCTCTCGGACCTCGCTTTGGAGGTTATCAATCTTGGACACGAGTTGAGCTAGGACTGTCGTCAAATCCGGCTGTATGACTGGTGCTTGATCTGTATTCTCCATAGAAAGTGAATGGAATCTGGACTCGAAAGAAGTAGTAGAGGAACAGATGAAACTCCGGGGTGATTTGACTGAAGCCGAAGCCAATAGGGAGCCAGTCCAAGGGCTTGCAATCGACCTGAGAAGGCGTAAGATGAGATTTATTTTTGAGAAAAAGGGAAGAAACTATTTTTTTTGGATTTTTGATAAAGAAGGGAGAAATGTTTTTGGATATGGAACTCAATATGATTATTATGATTATTATGTTCTCACTTGTATTTAATTATCCTAAATGCAATGTCGGACGGGACCCGATCCTGAAAAAGCGGGATTTTTTAATATATGCAAAGGTACAGTTTGGACTTGTAACCAGGCTTGCGAATAGGGTCCTATTTTAAAAATGCGCGAAAATTGGGCGAGAGATCGACCCGAAATTTCGGCAGAGTTTCGGGTTGAAACCGGTAATCTAAAATGCGTGTCCTAGGTTTGACACCTATATGCGAGTATGCAGTTGGTTGGGTGAATCGGCATAGGTTCCCCCCTTTGGCGTGACTTCCATGACATACGTCTTCCTCTTGCGGGCAATCGGTACATGTGGACAAGCCATTTGATATACCTGAGTGTACGTGAATTGCCTCACTATATACCTCATGGGGACGGTACGTGTGAGAGAGAATTCGATATACTCGGCGTACGTGAACGAATTCCCTGCAATATACCTCCCATCATGACTTCGGTCAAGCGGTACGATGCGGGGGAACCGTTTGATATACATCGAAGGTACTTGACCAATGGAAGGTGAGAGTCATATCGCTTAGGCTAACTGCGACCTGCCGGACCAGCACCCATCACGAAGTGACCCTCCAGTTACTAGGTAAAATTTGGTTAATAGCAATGCTCATTGGTGATGTCGTGTGAATCATACATGATTCTCTTTATTAGTATCTTATGATGAGAATACCTTTCTTGATTATGCCAAACATGGAGCAAAGTACAAGTACCAAATGTACACCAAGTATGAATGGGTGATGCGTGCAACATGTAGATATATGTGATCCTAGGTGCACGTGGTGCGAAGTGTACATGGAGAATTTTCTATAAGTGTGTGAATATAAGCATAAGCATGGGATACACATGGAAATAGGGGGACATCCAAATATAGGGGAAACATAAACAAATATAACATCCATGCAAATAGAGTCAAGCCCTCAAAATATATAGAATATCCCCAGCGGAGTCGCCACTGTGGCCAACCCCGATCCTAGCCGGGCGGGCGCGCGAAGGGAAAGGATCCTCGGGTCCCGCGTATCCCTCTAAGAGCGCTTCGGTCGGCGTCATTTGAGATGAGGTGTAAAAAATGTAGAGAGATTTAGAGTCGCCGGTCTATTTTACTCAAAACAGACAAAAGAAGAAGGGGAAGACATCCCGAAGGATGGCATCCAAAGACATACTAGTGCATGCGAAATCAAAATGATTCGAGGAGGGTTCAAAGGCTAAGTTACGAAATGGGAAGGTGTTAGGCACCCATTCCGCCCTTTAGATCTCTCATGGATATTTTCTATTTTCCTTTATATTTCCCCCCGTGATATGTGTGCATGTGTATATATATAGTGGAGATAAAAATCCTCGGCTTGTATCATGGAAGAGATAAACCAAGTCATCCGTACGAAGGTATAAAAATAATATTAGAAAAATAGGATTTACGCGATTACCCCTACGTTGATCGTTATAATGGAACGACAACGCATATGGAGTAATACGTCACTAAGGGCAAGGATATAGAATATAAGAAGATTAGATTTAGAAAAAATAGGAAAATAAGAGAAAAAGTGAGAAAAGGACGAGTCTCGGGTTTTACCCCGAGACGCCTATGTAGCCTATAAAGGCATCAAAGTCCACGTAGTTCGCATACAAAATGAGGGGTGGGGTTTATCCCATAAATCCAAATGGGGGATCTCTTATTTATGAGTGTGTGTGTGTGTAGAAAAATGTGTTTTAGTTGTGAGAAAAGTGTGAGAAAAGTACGACAATCCCTATTTGGAATTTATGAGTAAACCCTCTTTTTCTTATTTTTTGGGTTTTTATTTATATGAAAATAAGAGAAGTGAAATAATACTAAATAAAAAGTATATTAGGATGTGCGAGATGAGATAATAAAAGTGCTAAGTAAGAAAACAAGTTATTGAGAATTTAAGGGGATTCAAGATAGAGTTTGAGAAAGTTGGACCTTCTTAAAGATCTTGAGCTTGATCTTGAATGTTGAAGAGTAGCCCTTGCACTTGGATGATGATGGAGAGTGACTAATTCACCAAGTTTGATGAAAAGGATGATGAAAAGTTGAAGTAAGAAGGGATTTGGAGGTTGAAATCACACTGCCTTCGAGAGAGGTTTCTGGGATTCGTTGAGAGTGAATTTTATCAGATCTGGGCTCCTCTTGCCAATGAGGTGAAGGAATCCTTTTATAGGCTCAGGTCACTGCTGATCGGCATAGACCTGATCCTACCTATCAGCACATGCCGATAGGCAGGGTCTGGAACCTGCCATTTGGCAGTGTGTTTCAGGTCTTTTCGGGAAATCAGCTGCCGAGGGCAAACCGTTGGTCAGAATCGTGCACGAGGCAGACCATTGGAAAGGTAATTAAGAGACCTTCGAAAGTCCTTGGACCACTCTCGGGTTTGGGAGTTGATTTTGGGTTAAATACGGCTCGGAAGCGTTTATCAGTCCATTGGAGGGGGAATCGTTCGGACGCAAACGGATAGTTTGTCCGCATGATAAGTCCAAATCGCGCACGGGGCGGACTGTTGGAAAAGTTAGGAGATGTACTTCGACATTTCAAAGAGTTTGACCCAATTTGGGGAGTTGACTTTGGTCAATCGGGCCCTGGAAGCATTCGGTGTCCTCTTGGAGTTAAACGGGTCGTTCGTTCGCATGTTAAGTCAAAATCGCGCAGGGGACGAACCATTGAAAAGGGTATTCAATTCCCATCGAAGATTCATTTAGCCTCGGTTGAGATAAAGAGTGACTTGGTCAAACAAAGCCCGGGAGCACCAGGTGGCCTCTAGGTCAAGTTTCGAATGCAAACGAATCGTTCATCTGCATGGTAAGTCGGAATCACACACGGGACGGACCGTTGGAAAGGGTATTCAGTTCCCTTTGAGGATTCATTCAGTCTCAGTCGAGATAAAGAGTTTGACTTTTTGGTCAAATTGAGCTGGGGAGTGCCCGATGGCTTCTAGGTCTGTATTCGGGACATGACATGGGTTTGTGGTGATGAAGGGAGGTACTTGGGACCTAAGGAGAGTTGGGGGTAACAGAATGGGGTGTTTACACTATCACTCTCAGCAAACTCAGAAAACCCCTCTCGAAGTCAGTGTGATTTCCACATCCAAATCCCTTTCCAACCTTCACCTTTCATCACCTTTTTCATCATACTTGGTGAATTAAGTACCCTCATTCATCACCCAAGTGCAAGGACTTCTCTCCAACATCCAAGATCAAGCTCAAGATCTTTAAGAAGGTCCAACTTTCTCAACTCTCTCTTTAAATTCCCCTCAATTCGCTTTAATTTATTTTATTACTTAGCACTTTTATTCTCTTATCTCTCATCTCTCATCTCTTAATATATTTTTTATTTAATATTATTGCACATCTCTTATTTTCATATAAATAAAACCCAAAAATAAGAAAAAGAGGGTTTGCTCATAAATTCCAAACGGGAATTCTCACACTTTTCTCACAACAAAAATATTTTTTTACGCACACACACACATATAAGAGAAGTCCCCGATTGGATTTATGGGATAAATCCTACCCCTCATTTTGCATATGAACTGCGTGAACTTTGATGCCTCTATAGGCTACGTAGGCGTCTCGGGGTGAAACCCGAGACTCGAGTCCTTTTCCTCCTTTTTTTTTATTTTTCCTATATTCTTTAAACTTAACTCTCTTAGACACTCTATATACATATATTTATTCTTAGTGGCGTAGTATCCCGCATGCGTTATCGTTCCCTTATAACGATCAATGCTAGGATAATCGCGTAAATCCTATTTTTCTAATGTTACTTTTAATAACATTCCTACGGATGACTCGCTTTATCTCTTCCATGATACAAGTCGATGATTCCTATCTCCACTACATATACACATGCACACATATCACGGGGAAATAAAGAAAAATAACAATAACCCATGAGAGACCGTAAGGGTGGAATGGGTACCTAACAGCTTTCCATTTCGTAACTTAGCCTCCAGACCCTTTTCGAATCATTTTTGGCTTCGTACGTATCAGTATGTCTTTGGATGATGTCTTTCGGGACGACTCCCTTTTCTTTTGTCTGTTTTGAGTAAAATAGACTGACGACTCTATCTCTCCATATTTTTCATCTCATCACCGACGCCGGCCGAAGCGCTCCCGAGAGGGATGTGCGGGACCAAGATTCTCTCGAGACGAAGGGGACACCCCCACCCCCTCTTCTTCATCTCTCCCGTCGCGAGGATCAGAAGGGATGGCCACACCATAATAGAAGAATATCTTTAATGGAAATTGTGATTTAACAAACGCATTATTGGACAATTCGATATTCAATCAATAATTCGAAAGTTGATTAAATCTATCGAATAACATACTTTAGAATGGACAATAAATTTGATATTTCACTTAATGAGTCATTGGCCTGTGTTTGGCACGAGATGCGCTAATAAAAAATATCAATAATATTCAACTCTACGAGACATTGGCCTGTGTTTGGCACGAGACTCGTAAAAATGAATATATAAATTTTAAAAAAATGAATATATTTAATATTCAATATTATGCATCATTGGTCTGTATTTAGCACGAGACTAAAAAAAATATGAATATTAAAATAACACAAGTCTAATACCCTACCATATGAAATATATTGACCTGTGTTTGGCACGAATATTCAACTAAAACAAGATCATTAGAACAAGGTTTATAAAACAGTTCTAGATGCAACACTTATAAAATATGAAAAACATGAAATTTTGCCAAAAATGAAAAAAAATGAGTTAGCACCATGAAACTGTAGAAAAATACTCCAGAATCTAAAAACTTTTTATGGAATTCAAAAATAAATTTCTTGGAGTGAGATATACCCCCCGAGATTATTTTCATAAATGACAAATTTAGAGTTTTGAGGGCCTAAACAATCTCGGATTGCCGAAAAACAGTTTACATCACGACCGAAGGTGGTAAAAATTGGTCTCTAGCCAGTTTCCAATCAAACTACCAAGTTTTATCGTATTCAGAATAAGTTCGGGGATAAAAACACTATTCACCGCAAGGGCTTTGTAAAAATTTTGTTCCAGAATTGCTTGAAATGTGTCGGGTTGGTAGAAACGGATTAGTTAACCATCAAAACAACATATATATGGTCTCAGTATATCAAAGGAAATCGTTTTATTTAATTCTTAAATGTTTCGCTAAAATCAAATAAATAACCAAAAAAAAATTCCAACAGATTTGTTAAACAAATGAAACTGTTTTCAACAGATTTGTTAAACAGATAAAACTATTTTCAACAGATTTTGTTACATAGATTCTTAACAGATTTGTTAAACAAATAAAACTGTTTTCAACAATGAAATATATAAAATTGTTTTTAACAAATCAAGCAAAGAAAACAGTTTTAAAACAGATTTGTCAAATAAAACTCTTCTTAACAAATCAAACAAACAAAACTATTATAAATCAGATTTGTTAATATCAAACAAAAATTCTTAACAATTTGACAGAATCAATTCTTGTTGAATAATTTCTTACATAATTTAGTATGTAATTTATCGTTCATCATGATAAACAAATCAGTGCTAATATTATCATGTAATACTAATGATCATGATAATTAAAATAAATACGAAATTTTATTCATTAAAATCGAGTTTATTAATATATAGGGATGGCATGATAATGTTTCAACATTACTCTAATACCACATGTTAATTATATTTCAACATGAGTAAGAATTATACGTATAACACAGTTAATTCTTACTAGATATTCAATATTTCATGCAATCACCACTTTAATTTTAACTACAAACTTTATGTAAAATTACCTTTTTTCGTTGAGATTGGATTCATTTGTAGAAGTTGATGTCTCTCAAGAACAACTTCCAAATTCATCGCCCTTCTTTAAGCTCCAGAGAATGCTCTTAAAAATGGTCAGAATGTTGATTTATGACAAATTTGGAAAAACATGTTTTTCCCTTCCTGACCCAGATATATTTTGTGGGTTATTGTGTATCAATTGATGGAGAAATGGTTCACTATATATAGGGTGAAAGGAGACCTAAAATTTTCTTTAAACTTATCATCCACTAAAATAGCTAAAGGGTCTCATAAATATACCAAAAGTCATAAGACCTTTAGAATAATAATTTTCTAATATTAATTCATTATTTAATTAAATTCGTCCCATTATTTGGACCACACTAATTAGGAGCAAAAATTTATTTAATTTATAATTATAAAATTTGACCAAATTTTGTACTTAATAAATAATTAAATATTAATTCCAACAATTTCTTCTTTATAGAATCCAAAATTTGTTGGAAGTTTCTTTACAAATAATGATTTCCAATATTGACCGATCAATGGCCTGTAATAGGTAGTTCTTTGCTTTAAGAACTTCTTCCCATTAAGTTCGACTTTTCATGGACTCATCAACATGACACCAACTGCTGGTTCTACTACTCCAATTTTAATAAATTTTCAAAACTCCTTTGATCTCAAGAATCCTCTATCGTCATACTCCAATAATTATAATGAGAATCAAAGTGTGGAATTGCAGGTTAAACGAAATTTTCAGAAGCTATTTCGTATTGCCACCACAATACAAAATGCAGAGAAAAAACTACTTTTATCTGCTCTCACTCTACTCTCTTACAGCTTGTTTGGGAGTTTTTTAGAGGAAGAAAAAGGAAGGAAAGTTTTATTAGGAGAGAAAAAAAATGAAAGGCAAATTTATAAGAGAGAAAAGAAAGGAAGAGAAGAAAAAGGATTTAGGAAGGAAGAGAAAATAATTTTCTTTTCCAGTGTTTGGGAGTTGGGAGGAAATTAATTTTTTTATGGGAAATAAGGTACATTCTTTAGAAAACTTTTCTTTCTCTCCATTTCTTTCCGATTTGGAAGGAAAGTTTTGGAAAGAAAAGAAGGGAATTTTTTTTAAAAAAAAATCATTTATTTTCTCTCATTTTAAACTCCCAAACGACGGAAAATGGCAAAACAACACTATCCCTATGTAAACTCCCAAACGATGGAAATGAAGCATAATTTCCCTTCCTTTTCCTTATTTTCTCTCCAAAATAAAACTCCCAAACAAGCTGTTAGTGCCTCTGATACACTGCTATAGAAGAAAGTAAAAGAACAAGACTAGTACAATATGTATACATGGGACGAATTAAAGCAGAAGACACTTTAATTTCATTAACAATATGCCTTTATATAGGAAAACTCACCAATAACTATCTCCACTAAAATACAACATCAGTTATTTCCACTAAACAAAGTACAACAAACTAGTGTTATTGACTAGGTAAGGACTAAACCAAGTCCAACAAGATAGTTTTATCGACTAGTTAAGCACTACACTATGTGCAAAAAAAAAAAACGAAAACAATATTAAGTGACTTAATTAATAAATATTCCCATTAAGTACATGTTTCTTACACACTTAAAAATGCATATTTTGTAGTGTGTTTTTAAGAGTTTAGAAACATACTATTTGCATACCTCATAAGTATTCTTGGATATGCTTCTCGACTAACAGTATACTCATTCCAACTTTTAATTAAATTTGTATGCATTTGTACATCATCATCATCATCTTTAAGGGCATCTAACAACACCCAAATGTTATTTGCCTTTTTTTTTATAATACAGTTGAAGACCTCAATAGTACCTCTCAACCTTTTTATATAGTTGTATTTATACATGTATACATATTTGACAACTTTTATACAAATTTATCTACGTCATTATATTATTTATTATCCTAAAATGTCGTACTATGCTATGTTTTTTATAAATGTTTTCTTATTGGATTTCTTATAATATTAGGGTTAATTACACTAGGCCCCCCTATACTTCGACTCTCTTTCCACTTTCCACCACATACTTTCAATTTTTTTAATTTACACCCCTAACTATAAAAACGACTGCAGTCCCTTACCGTCCAATTCCGTTAACTTTTTACAAAAATCGTTAGTCATGTGGGTGGCACATGACATTAACCAAGGGCATTTTTGTTCAAACCTAATTATTTTTAAAAAAATCTTTAGATAACAAAAAAAATAATTAAAATTTACAAAAATACCAAAAAATATTTTTAAAATATAAAAAAACATGCAATAAATTTTGAAAATACAAATATATATTGAAAAATTCTAAAAATACCAAAAAATAATTTTAAAATATAAAAAAACTTGAAATAAATTCTGAAAATATGAATATATACTTAAAAATTCTGAAAATACCGAAAAATATTTGAAAGATAAAAAACTTGGAATAAATTCTGAAAATATGAATATGTATTTAAAAATTCTGAAAATACAAAAAAATATTAAAAAAACCTAGGAATAAATTCTGAAAAATATGAATATATATTTGAAAATTTTGAAAATATAAAAAATATATAAAAATATAAAAAAACTTGGAATTTTTTTTGAAAATGCCTTGAAAATATTAAAAAAAACACTTTGAATAGATTATAAAAATATGAATATATATTTAAAAATTCTGGAAATACCAAAAAATATTTAAATAATATTAAAAAAACTTGGAATAAATTTTGAAAATATGAAATACCAAAAACGAATATATACTTAAAAATTCTGAAAAAAAATCCCAAAAACACTAAAATACCAAAATTTGTAATAAAAAATAGGATTTTTTTTTCCAAAGAAAAATATAAATTGCTAATATTTATTGAAAAATATAATAAAATACCAAAATATATATATATATATATATATATATATATATATATATATATATATATATATATATATATATATATAATTTTCAAAAAATATATATAAGTAATTTTTCCAAAAATATATATATATATATAAATTTCAAATATATATATATATATATATATATATATATATATATATATATATATATAATTTTCAGAAAATATATATAAGTAATTTTTCCAAAAAAAAAAGAAAAAAAATGATTTTAAATATGATTTCCAAAAAAACAAGAAAAAACAACCCCCCCCCCCCCCCCCCCCCCAAAAAAAAAAACACGCCAGCCCCTCAACAGATCTGGTCGTACCCTCCCCCCCACCAACAACACCCCATCCCCTCAACCCCAGTGCTGCCCAACTATCCCCTGCCCCCACCCATCCCAGCCCCTCCCCTCAACCCCAACCCTCGCCTAGCTAGCCCCTCCCGTCCTTCGCCCGCACCAGCCCCTCTTCAGATCTGTTCTCATGTGTGTGTGTGTGTGTGTGTGAGAGAGAGAGAGTTTAGGTTTAAAAAAAAAATTAAAATACCCTCTGAAATTATTAAGTTACCCTAACTAAAACTACATGTGCAACTCACATGACCTCACTCCCACCAAAAAAGAGATGATCATTACGTTTTTGGGTCGATTGCACTTTCAGTGCTAGTACAGGGTGTAAATTAAAAAAATAAAAGTATGTAGTGGAAAGTGAAAAGAGAGTCAAAGTATAGGGGGCCCTAGTGTAATTAACCCAGAATATTATTAACTATACTTTAAGGGAACTACATATATGTTCCATTTGAAGAAATTTTTCTAAATAAGTTACGTTGACTTGTCAATGATCAAATATGTCGTATTCCTAATTTTTAAAATTTTTATTTGAGAAATTTACCCTTTTCAAACCAATCATCTGTATCTAATGGGAAAAAATTACTCAAGTGGTTAAACTTTCTTTTTTCAAATGTTTAGTCTTCAAATGATCATAACTTTTGATTTACAAATTTATTTTTTGCAAAATTACGATTTCTGAAATGTACTCACCCAATCTATCAAACAAAAATCATGAACACTATAAAGTTCTAAAGAAAAAAAATACGTAGATAGTAAATATTTAATATGGTCACCGAAAAATATAATTTTTTTTATATGCGACCTTTTCACAGGCAGTAAACAATTAATGTGCTAATATTACACATACAATAAATATTTACTAGATGCATAAAAAATGAAGAAATACGTTAATTTAAAAAAAAAATTAAATTTAATACTTAACTCAACAAAGCCTTTTTCAATTATTTGAGGTCGGCTACATGAAACTTTTTTTTTTCATTCCATTTTGTCCAGCCATGGGTGGTAAACGGACGGATACGGAGCGACTACCATGCTATGCATATCTGTATCCGTTGTATGGATGCACTATCGATATCCGTTTCCGTCCAGATAGTAAAAACATCTATCCATATCTGTATCCTCTCAGATTCTCCGGATTCGGATAATATCCGTATCGGTTTATGTTATTTATTCATTGAAATTAAAACTAATTTTAAAATTAATTAAAATTCATATTGAATAAAAGTTAGACGATCAATGTCCAACCTTTAGTGTTCATATTGAATATAAACTCTTAAGATAATGTTTAAAATCAAATACTAACCTTTATTGCTCATATTCATTAATCACGAGTTTACGAAACATAAATAAGTCAATGAATTTACGAAAAATAACTAATAATGAAACTAATAATAATAATAATAATAATAATAATAATAATAATAATAATAATAATAATAATAATAAAGGTTGTTGTTGCCACCGAAATTCATATCTACAAAAAACACACACGTCTCCAATCTCCTCCAATCTTAGAATAATTCTAATCAACTATGTGTTACGATTTCAGAAAAAAAATCAACTGTGTGTGTTTTAGGAATTAAAACAATTGTGTTCCAATCAATAACCGTATCACTTTGTGTGCAGTGTGTTTGCATGTGTGTAGTGGACCAATGGTAGTTGTGTGTGTGTGTTTGTAGCAGTGGCTATGTGTAGAGCTGGCTATGTGTGTAGTTATGTGTGTGTGTGTGTGTGTGTGTGTGTGTGTGTGTGTGTGTTAGGGGTGAAATATAGAGAGAGAGATGGAGAGAGAGTACACTTTGTAGATGGAGGAGGAGGAGGAGGAGGTGCGCCACTCGAATAGAGGAGGGAAAGGGTTGTGGGAAGAAAATAAAAGAAATGGTGAGTTAGGACTTTAAGTATTGCTTTGCAAGGTGGGTGTGGGTTTTGTTTTGTTGTTTAGGGCCTGTTTGGTTCTCTATTCAGAAAATTCGATTTAAACACTGTTTTTAAATACAGTTTTAAAATTCAGTTTTTTGTGTTTATAATTATTGGTGTGCGTTTGGTAAAGTTGTTTTTAAATGCAGTTTTTTGAAAATTTGACAAAATTGACAAATATGTATATTTATATCATACATATGCGTGTGTGTATATATATATATATGTATGTACATATAAACATACATAAAACTTTCATACATACATGATACATGAATGTATACATACATACATACATACATCATAAATTATATACATGTACATTTAATAACATGTATTTTTAGGTATATTTAATGAGGTATGTTGTGGAGTTTATATATATATATATATATATATATATAACTTTCATACATACATGATACATGAATGTATACATATACATACATACATACATACATCATAAATTATATACACGTACATTTAATATCATGTATTTTTAGGTATATTTAATGAGGTATGTTAGGGAGTTTAACTCTCTCTCCTCTCTCTCTCTCTCTCTCTCTCTCTCTCTATATATATATATATATATATATATATATATATATATTTATAATGATGTCGCATATATAATTCACTATAAAATTATATACATACATGAATTGATAATATTTTTTAATACATATGTACTATATGTATATTTTATATTATTCCATACATTAATAATATATGTATAAAACTATATATAAGTATCATGTATCTATTGATAATATTATTTAACTTTATATTATTCCATACGTAATTTTGTGTATATGTACATATATATTTTTTATTTATAAGAATTACACACATTAATGTATTATGTATGTATATTATATATTAAGGTATAATTGCTTTAAAATATTAAGAATGAATAATTCTGAGTTGAAAAATAAAAAAAACAGATGTTATAAAACACCCAAAATCTGTTTTCTGAAAAACTTGATTATAACACAGGAATATTATAATTCTGTGTTTAAAAACAGGTTGCCAAACGAAGATTTTTATCAGAATTGTATTTAAACACAGAAAACAGAATTATAGTTGCAAACCAAACAGGCCCTTAATGTTTTCTTTTATTATTTATTTTTTACTTTTTGTTTCTTTAAACCATTTAAAAAAAAGTTTATTTTATTTTCCTTTTTTTTCTATTCTTTATTTTTAAAAACTTTAAGCTTTCTATTTCTCTTTATTTCTTTACAAAGTTTTTTTTTCCTCCACTTTTTTGTTAAATGAGTGGTTAACATTTTATATTATTTAGTTATATTTTTCATTTAATAATAAATATAAATATTATATATAATAACTATATATAACTAATATTAATAATAATTTAATATTAAATACAATACGAATACGGATATTCGAAAAAACGGACATCCACAAATATGGATACTCAGATACGGATTATCATTGTCGGATAGACATACTATCCATATTTGTATCCATTTTTCGGATATTTTAACACACTATCCATATCCGTATCCGTATCCATATCCATTTTTTCGGATAAATGTCTACAAAATTCGAACTTGGATACCAGACGGATTCAAATTTTTGAATATCCATTTATACCCTTATGTCCAGCACAATATCTTCGGTTAAACCACGTGATATCATGTCCTTTTTTATAATATCCCATCAAGTCAATTTAGCGCTACTTCTATCCTTAGTGTTATCATCAATACTAACTAAACCACTCTTCCTTATGAAAGTATCCATTGGTCTACGCTTGACGTTTCCAAACCATCTAAGTCGATTTTCTTTCAATTTATCTTTTATAAGAGCTACTTTTACCGTTTCATGAATTTGTTCATTTCTAATTTTATCCTTTCGAGTTTTACAACAAATTCATTTTAGCATTCGCATCTCCCCCACATTCATTTTTCTGCATATTTTGTTTCTTGGTTGCCCAACACTCTGCTCCATATAACATTGTGGATTTAATGATCGTCTTATAAAAATTTTCTTTTAATTTCTAAGGTATACGCCTATCACATAATACACCAGTAGCACTTCTCCACTTGACCCAGCGTGCTATAATCCTATCAGTAGCATCATCATTAATATCTCAATCTTTTTGCATAATTGATCCTAAATAACGAAAATGACAATTTCAAGGTATTTCTTGACCCCACAATTTCACCACATCTCCATTTGTCCTCCTATTACTATAAAAATTGCACTCCACATATTATGTTTTAGTCTTGCTTATTTTAAATCCTCTTGTTTCTAGAGTTTCTCTCCACAATTTCAACCGAGTATTAATCTCCATCTTAGTATCATCCACTAAAATAATATCATCTACAAATAATATACACTATGGCACCTCATCTTGTATCTGTTCATTCAACTCATCCATAATAAGAACAAAGAGATAAGAACTTAATGTTGAACCTTGGTGTAGCCCTACAGTAATTGAAAATTCACTACTTTCTCCGTCTGATGTTCTTACTGTAGTCAAGGCCCCTTTATACATATCCTTGATCATATCAATATATCTACGAGTCACTCTTTTTTTTTATGTAGAAGCCACCATATTATATATATGGATATCCTATCACATGCCTTCTCTAAATCTATAAAAATAATATGAAGATCATTTTTTTTCTCCCCATACCTCTTCATTAATCTCCTCAATAAATAGATTGCTTCCATTGCTGACCTCCAAGCCATAAACCCAAATTGATTATCAGATATTTTTGTTTCCAGTCTCAATCTATATTTAATAACTCATTCCCAAAGTTTCATTGTATGACTCATTAACTTAATACCATGATAATTTGAACAACTTTGTATGTCCCCTTTATTTTTTATAAATATGTACTAAAACACTCTTTCTCCATTCATCGGACATCCTATTAGTCATTATAATTTTATTAAATAATTTTATAAGTCGAGATACTCTTTCCTTCCCTAAGCACTTTAAACCTCAATAGGGATACCATCTGGTTCTAAAGGCCTCCATGTTTTCATCTTTTTAGAGCAATCTTAACCTCTATTGTCCTAATTCTGCGAAAAAATATATTTCTGGAGTCTCCCTAATTTTCTCTGTTTCTAATTATTCTCATTATCTCCATTTAATAACCTCTCAAAGTATTTTTTTTATCTTTTCATTATCTCATCATCTTTGTCTAGGACTCTCGAGTCATCACTTTTAATACACTTATGTTATTAAAATATTTTATTTTTCTGTCCCTAAGTTTAGGAAGCTTATAAATACTTTTTTCCCTTCTTATGTTTTAATTTTTTGTAAAGATCATCATACGCTTTTAACTTATCATCTCTTACCACTTTCTTAACTTCCTTTTTATCCCATTTATATTTATCAACTTTTTGTTGATTTCTATTTGTGTACATTGTTTTAAAGAACCCCCTTTTGATTTTTCCTATAATTTGTACTTCTTCATTCCACTATCAATTTTTTTAGATTGTGGTCCATTGCCTTTTGATTCTTCAAGAGTTCCTTTTGATGTTCTCCTAATGCATGTGGCCATCTTATTCCACATTATGTTAATCTCTTATTCAGTATTCCATGATGATATATTTAATACTTTATCTTTAAATAGTTCCAATTTCTCTCCTTTTAAGTTCCACCACCTAGTTCATGTGCTAATCTTCTCTTTTCTCACTAGTGATTAATTTCTAATATTTATATCCAACACCATTATCCTATGTTGTGAGGTTAAGCTCTCTCTCGGGATAACCTTACAATCTTTACACATTAATCGGTCTACTTTTCTAATAATGAAAAAATCTATTTGACGCTTATGCGTTCCACTTTTATAAGTTATTAAGTGTTCAGACCTCTTTTTAAAACATGTGTTTACTGATACAAAATCATAAGTCACCACAATATATAAGATAGACTATCTACCATTGTTCTTATCTGCAAAATCATATCCTCTATGCACTATCTCGTATCCTACACGATCTTCTCCTACATGGCCATTAAAATCTCCCCCTATATAGATTTTCTCACCTACGAGTATTTCTTGAATTAATTCATCAATTTGTTCCCAAAATTGTACTTTAATGTGCTCATTAAATCCTACTTGAGGTGCATAAGCACTAATAATATTAATTATATTTCCGCCTTATACTAGTTTTACCAGTATAAGTCTATCACATTTTCTAATAACGGTCACGATATCATCCTTAAAGTTATTATCTACTATATTCCAACTTTGTTCCTATTTCTATGTTTACCTATATAATATAATTTAAATTATGTATTTTCTATTTTTCTAGCGTTCTCACAGACCCATTTAGTTTCTTGTAAACAAGTTATGTTAACTTTTCTTCTTATCATGGTATGTAATAACTCCATCCATTTCTCTGTCATAGTCCTTATATTCCAACTCGCTAGCCTAATTCTAGTATCCTGGACTAGCTTCTTTACCTGTACACGTCCAGATTATTGCAGGAACCCTTGCATATTTTTCGTCGTATTCGGGCGCCGATGCGATGCCCCTTGCCTAATTTTCGAGACATCTGGCAGCAGACGCAATGCCCCTTGCCTATTTTTCGTGACACCCGATGGGAGACACAACGCATCACTTAAGGGGAATGGCCTAGTATTAGCGTGTATATTCATATGATTCATGTTCATAAGAATCTAACAAAATTTTACGTTGTCTGTCAGCTGTCTAACGCAACCCTCCTCCTTTATCTAGGCTTGAGAATGACAGTGTACAAAAAAATAAAAAAATTAAATGCGACAGAGGTGAAGTTTATTTTAAATTGAATATAAATCTTATTTTATAGTATTCGATTACTAGTTTTCAAAAATATCAATTTTACCAAATATCCTTTCAATTTGGAGGTGTATTAGTGAGGGAAAAATTACAATTTAAAATATTACTTAATTAGAGATCAAATAATTAATGGAACTTAATTAAAAAAATTAAATAAGAATCATGTATAATATTTTCATAATTTTACTAAATATTATAAAATAGCCTAGCGATAATAATCTTTGAAAGTTTAAGCATTAACACGCAAAGATCGAGTCCAATATAAACACGAAACTCGAGATTACGTAATATACTTTCCCGAATTATGCGCCGGCCCGACCATCCATATCCGACTTTCCCATCATCTGGGAACGAATCTCAGACGTCAAATATTAAAACCGCCTAGATTTTGTTTGGTACGCTAAAATACCACACTTCTGAACCAGATTGTATTCACATATAAGTAGTTATTGTGGGCTAGGTTATCTGTTTGTTTCTCTTTATCCCGCCGTCTTCCGGCGAAAACGCCTCCCTCTACCTGTTCCAGATCTCCTTCGAAACAGGTATCTATCTATATATACTATGTACATTGGTTTGTGTATTAGTAATGATAAGTTTAATAATTTTTAATAGAATTTTATTTATGTATGTTTGATTATAGTTGTGAACAAAGGTCAAAAACTGATGGATTTCTCAAGGATAATTTGCTCCCCCGTAGATTTTTTTGTAGCATGATGTGGGGGAGGGCAGGAGGAGGTCATGTTTAATATATTTAAAAATACGTCTGCTAAACCGTGTATATCCTCCATAAACTGAACCAAATCCTGAATCGTGAGGGATAACTTCCCCTTAGACCAGCGCATTAGGTTACTTAAAAATTTATAACGAAGCCTTGAGGGCGCCATCTCAATACTTTCGTAACAACGAGCATTCCTCTCCTTCCATATCGTCCACATAATACAGTGCGGCACCATATTTCATACCTGCTTATCTCCCACCCATCCCCAAGGAGGCTTCCACGCCTCTAAAAGAGCCCTCACTGAAGCTGGCATGACCCATACGGTCTTAGAAATCGCCAAAAAAATATCCCACAACCCTCTCTTTACCCTACAGTGTAAAAGAAGATGGTTGGTCTTCTCCTCTTCCTCCTTGCATAACTAACACCGATTGTAAAAGAAGATGGTTGGTCTTCTCCTCTTTCTCCTTGCATAACTAACACCGACTATTGTATATGAACGTAGTGAATACATCGAATTTTAATGTATACATAACTATTCCACATATACTTTTGTAATGAAAACATTGAGGCGAGTATGTATGAACTTATGGTTAATTACACTTTCCCTCTTTTTCCTATCACGACTTTTACTTTCATTTTTTACACTTAAATTCTCTCAATTTTTTGAAATAGGTCAAATTATCCTCAAACTCTAAAATTTTATGTTTTATACAAAAAATTAAGGATCAAATACCAAAAAGTCCCTCAAACATTTTTAATACACATTTAGTCCAAGCTTTTTATTTTGTACCAAAAAGTCCCTTATTCTCTTATCTTTAAAAGTCCGCGCCAGCGGCATGGTAAAGTCTTTTTGGCATGGTGAAGGACTTTTTGGTGCAAAATAAAAAGGCTTGGACAAAAAAATAGCGTCCTCTTAGTTCGAAACAAATGGAGCATTTTTTTTTGTCCTCTTAATTCATTTTTTTTTTGTTTTCATTGTAATTTCAGCTATTTTTACCCTTTGTATCCAAATTTCCCTGAAAAGATATTTTTTCTTAACTTAAGAAAACTCATCATATTTTAGTGAACGTCAAGAAAAATCAGATTTGATTGATATCGTAGACTAAGTAGTGTTTTGATTTATAATTGCTTTAAGTTTATTTTTTTCCTGTCCATTTTGTCACAATTCCTTTACCTTAATTCATTTTTAATATACCAGTTCATGTTAATATGTAACTACTTATATTTTATTGATAATTGAGTATTGGTACTTATATATCAATATCAATACTTGAACTTTTTATACAAAGTTCTTTTATTTCCTATTCAACCAAATTGCATGTACCCAACTGGGAAAAAAAACATCAATTAACTTGTAGTATTTACTGTTTTTATGTTGAAGTTTCAAGTAATGGCAATTCTGTTTGTTTTGCATTGACTTTTTATGCTTTTTAAAATCGCATAATAGTTTTCATATTTTAACAAATTGAGTGTTATTGTAAAATTTTAATACTTCACATAAATGTCACTCGAAATTATTTTTTACTTGAATTGTGATACTTAGGGAAAAGTGCTAAAAAATATGAACTACGCTGCTTTTGTAAGAAACTCTCTAGCTTGTTGTCAAAGCCAAAAAACTGCATTGAACACTTGCTTTTGGTAATTTAGTTAAGGGATTTTTGTGATAAAATGCATAATTTAAAAGAAATTTTTGCATAATTTAAAGTTGGTTGTCTTACAAAAATTACATCACGCATGAGAAAACTTTGCACCTTGACCATAAACTAAAGAAGCAATGCTTTTGTTTTGAGTTTGAAGATGTGATCTGATGATTTTTTAAATAATAATCTTATATACAGCCACAGAAATGGGGGTTGAAGAAGGATCATCAGGAACAGAGACTGGAGGAGGGATAAGGAGAAGAGGGTGCTTATGCACAAAAGATGATTTTCTCCCTGAGGAGTCATTCAAGAGCTGGGGTAACTATGTTAGGGCTTTGAAAGAAACTCCTACTCGGTTCGTGGACCGGGTCATGACCCGGTCCGGTGATGAAGCGGAGCTTCAAGTAAAGGTCCGGAGCCAGCACCAAATGAAGAAAACGCTGTCTTGGTGGGACCTCATGTGGTTTGGGATGGGCGCCGTTATTGGGGCCGGAATATTCGTCCTGACCGGCCTCGAGGCACAACAGGATGCAGGCCCCGCCGTCGTTCTCTCCTACGCAGTCTCCGGTCTCTCCGCTATGCTATCTGTTTTTTGCTATACCGAGTTCGCGGTGGAGATCCCTGTTGCAGGTATATAACTCTAGACAGCTTTTGCAATTTATTATTTCGTTAAATTTTTACGTCTAGACTGCAAATTTGTTAACCCAACTTTTAGAATTTATTAATGAATTGTTCACAATCCACTTTTGAGGTGGCTCAATAAATTTGAACTCCGCCTTGTAACACTTCATACTTTGAGGCCGAAATTCTGACGATAATATAAATAAATAACAATAATAAATATGGCTGTTACACTTTAAGTACTTTTGACTTGCTCAAGCCAGGCAAATGGATTACCAAAATAGCATGCCTTTGAATAATATGCAAAATTAACTAGCAACTAGTGAGATGCAAGGCCTGTTCAAATTTAATTGTGTGGTTGAATTGACATATTTTTTGTTAAATCATCAATTATTAAAAAGAGTTAAGCATTCACCTCTCTCTAAATTAAAAGATAATTCTCAGTTTGCTTTGTGGAAGAAATGAAGCGACTAAATTATTAGTAAGGTTTACTCCTAATGTCTTTTTTTTTTATAGCACCACCTCTTAGATTGAAAAAGCTACATACTTTCGGCAGGTGACAATACATAATAGTTTAAAAAGCATGTAATGATGAAGCAAGTGAAATTATAAAAACAAGAACAATAGAATACACACACACACACACACACACATATATATATATACATAAACTATTTTATAAATAAAATTATTAAACAATACTATTTTTTAAAATTTAAATATGTAATCATTTTTTTTATAAAACAACAGTGTTAGCACTTTTTTTTATAATTTTTTTTATGAAACCTGATTTTTTAAAGATGAGTATAAATTATTTTATTATCCATAAAAATGTATTTTTATAAAGCATTTTTTTGGAAAATGTAGTTTTTAACTTCATTCTTTATATAAATTATGTTTTAAAACGCTGTTTTATTAATATAAATACAAATGTTTAAGAAAATAATGTATTTATAAAGTAATATCAACCTTCACAATTTATAAATTGTTTTAGAATAATTTACATTTTTTATATATAAAAAATACGTTTTTGAGTTATATATAAAAATTGTTTATTATATAAATATTAGCATTTATTAATTAAAGAAAATGATGTTTCACAGAAAATAAACGTCTTTTTATATATAAAAAAAACTTTTTATTATATAAAATAAGTCTTTTTATATAAAAAAAACTTTTTATTATATAAAAGACTTATAAGTTTTTTTATAAAAAGTTTTTTTTATTGTGCAACTCAAAAAAAGGTTTTTTTTTTAAGAAAAAAATGTACACTTTTATAACATAATCTATAAAATTTGCATGTTAACATTACTTTGTAAAAAAAAATTCTTAACAAATATAATATTTATATTTATAAGAACAACCTCTTAAAACAAAATTTATGTAAAAAAAACACCTAAAAACTCCAGTTTTAAGAAATTTACTTTATACAAATACATTATTTATAACAAAATAATTTATACTTATCTTAATAAAATTAAGTTTTATAAAAATTCTTTTTTATAGAAAAAGAGTTAAAACTACAGTTTTTATATAAAATATAATTTTATAATTATATTTTTATAGAAACAGTATTGTTTTGAAAAAGAATTTGTAGCTTTAAATTATTTATATATATATAATAATATAATTTATCCTTATCTTTATTAAATCAAGTTTCGTAAAAATAATGCTTTTTGATTGAAAAAAGTAGTTAAAACTATAGTTTTTGTAAAAAAGTAAATTTTATATTTATATTTTTATAAAAACAATATTGTTATTAAAAATAATTTAGATTTATAAAACATTTTTTTAAAAAGATTATATATGTGTGTGTGTGTGTTAGATATTTTTTTCAAGAAAGATGAAAACAGGCTTTTTTAGTAAAAATTATCCAATGTAATCCGGATACATGGGTTTAGATAATTGTGAAGTTTTTGTTTTGGAAGGGAGAAAAAAAGGGTGACTTTTGGTTAAATTCAGAGTAATTTTTTTGTTTTTGTAACGTTAGAGAGTAGAGAGTGACGGGAGTAGCATTTATCAGTGTTGAGGTGGCAAGCCACGTTAGAGAGTAAAGAGTGAGGTGTGTGTATCAAAGTTTAGTGTAACTATAGCATTTATTAGTGTTGTGCTGGCAAAATAACATGAGGAGACTATAACACCCCGCCTAATTAAATACCGGGTGGCCAGTCCCATACCAAATTAAAACAGAATATACACTTGGCTTATTCTTGGCATCAGTGTCGAAAACATTTACAACTCACTCAATACCCAATTAAGCCGGTGTTAAAAACTTTCCAAATTTTAATTTAACAAAATCCATTTCCAGTTTAAGAATAACACAACACATTTTATTCTACAACACTGGTAACCGAATAAATAACACAAAAGAATTTAAATGCAATTGGAATAAACATTCCCAAATAATATAAATCCATTACAGAAATCCCAACAATATTAAATGTATTAAAAAGACCCGAATACAATAGTATTTGACCTTGATAGAAAGTGATAACTGAATCCTTTGGGCGACATGCCCTAACTAGAAGATCACTGTGAATCAAAAGAAGATGAGCGTCTAAGCAACACTCCATAGCTCCATAGCTCCATAGCTCGTCAAGATCAACTAAGGTTGGCGTCCATGTTGCTGGACACCTGATATAGAAGATACAATAGAAAAGAAAATATGTAAGGAAACGGGTCAGAGCCCAATTGTGAAAATGATTTTTAAAACAACAAGTATTTAACAAGTGCAATAAAGTATTTATTATGTACATGTTAACATCCCACTCTCACTTGCTATTCTCACCTCTCAACTAGAGTGCACACTTAACGTTTCCTATTAACCTCCTAGTTAATGGTTTTTCTTTTCTAGTCTCTATATTATAATTCAATTCCCATATCATAATCCTCGTATGTCCCATACCATACGTCACACTATTATTCTTATACATTTCTCATTTATATGAATCATTTCATCATTAACATGAATTAGGCTCTTCAATAAATAGTCATTAACTTACTTCAATTCTTTTCTCATTTCACCGTTATCTACAATTATCACACAGTAGATGTATATAACCACTATATACATTAATTTATTTAATTCATTATATATATATTCATATATAATACGGCACCCCGAGTCACAGCTGCGGTGCAATGTATTACTCTGCTATCATATCCCATCATCGCTGGTCGCCGAATAGGGAACTAAAGGTTCGGTAAGGATTCCTCGAACCACAAACAACAACATTTAAGTTGGAGTCGAACATAGTTCTCATACCCACGGGACACGCACATACCTACGTTCCCATAGTCAGCGGACTTATCAACTCCCCGATAACTCTTTCATAGACCTATGTTCTTGAGCGACAAATCAAAGATCCCACGGATTCATCAGTATATGACTGCCCTCACGCGCAAATCTCCCGTCGATAGCAAGTAAGCTAGGTATGTCATACACATAATCATCAATCAATCTAATAGGAATTATCATACCTATAATACACTCTCAACAAGGTACTCACATTACCTTATATTATACGTAGCATTATATCTCTTTAATTCCCACGTATTAAAATATCATAACTTTACTTCTTAATTCAATTATCCCCGAGCCTCACTCAATACTCAAGGTTCAAATAGATTTTTCCACAACATATATTCAGTAAGAAGTCACTAATATCCTACTGGTCCATATCATCATATCTCCCGAATTACTACGAATTAAACTCTCCTTTTAATTTGGGTTAAAACCGAAAGTTTCAAATCTCTTATAAATACATCTTCTTTCACTTAGGATTAAACCCTCTTATAAACTTAAGGATACCCAGGTGTTATATTCAATCACTCCTACTGGTCCTATATTAAATCCTTGTACATACCAATTAGAATCCAACAAATGAATCTAGTAATCGAAATTCCGTTCAATATAATTATCATTATTTTAATCAATTAAATCCCAATCAAATTAATTCAAATCTTATCAAGGGCTTACTGATATTTTCTAAGTCCCGTAATATCCAATTAACAATCACCAAAGATCCACAAAAGGTTTGGGATAAGAATCAATATTAAAAAGAAACAACTTTAACCATCCTGGGGTGGTCGATCGATCACTCAGGTCACAGCCTGGTTTTTCTGCATTTCTGCAACTACAGGTTTCACCATTTTTGTTCATTCAAACCTTTATAATAACATCCCAAATGACTTATAATCTCTACTACATGATATATCAACATATATGAATGATTTATAATACTTTAAACATCCTAGAACCATCAAGAGATTGGATTAAAAAGCATGTTTATCTCCTCTTTTTCCAGAAAATTATCAACCTAATATCCTCAAGAACACAACAAAAGTTTTCAGAATTTCCTCAACAGATATATGATTATTTCATGGATTATTATCAACCTACAACATGAGTTTAATTCCTATATCGTTTCAGTTTCCAGAAATCCATTTAACAACTCCATTATGTCTTCCAAACATGAAAAATCATCTCTTTTAATAACTATTCGAACATGGACAATATACAAACTTAGATTGCCATTATCAAACACTTGCCTCTACTCAAGGTCGGATCCTTTGGTGTAGTGTATCTCAGGTGGTTGTTCCTTCTCCGGTGAACCTCCGGTGGCGGTTGGTGGTGGTGACTCTTGGTTCTTAGTTCTTCTCCTTCCCAAGTAGGCATTTCCCTTCCCAAGCAACCTTTTACTCTCTATAGGAAGATGACTTCTCTATTTTGTGTAGAGGAGATGAATAACCCACGTACACTTAATCTACAAATAGTTATAATAGGAAAAAATCCGAAATCACTATTCACCCCCTAGAAAAATGACCAAAATGCCCTTTTGGGTTGTCTTTCATTTCCAAATGACCCGAGACCCAAATCCAATGCCCCAATAGACTTTTCTGACTATTTTGAACCTTCCGACACAACGACGCAGTTAAAATGACTTTAAGGTTGATAGAAATTAAATTTCCTTTTTAATTTAACAAATTAGTCCCGACACGTCCCATACCGCGTCAGACTAAAAATCCAAATTACGGAACAACAATTTTTAATAATCATCACATTCATATATTACCTAAATATCTTTAAGTAATATTCAGAATCATGCATTTTAATATCCTCAATTCGGATAAAATGCCAATGAATTAATCAATAATAAAATCCAGTTAATCCATTAATTTGAAATATAACTCATTTTAAAAGTCATTAAAAATCACGGGGTATTACAGAGACATTATATATATATATATATATATATATATATATATATATATATATATATATATATATATATATATATATATATATATATATATACAATACTGCTCTTGTGCATACCAGTCTGTATTTTAATAGTGTGGACCGGACGTGTGTCACCTGATGGTGAGCCCAGAAGAGAGAGAGAGAGTATTCTTATAATTTAGCCTATAATTTCTAGGCTCACTGCCAGCGACACATGTCCAGTCCGCACTCTTAAAATGCGAATTGGTATGCACAAGAGCAGCACTATATATATATATATATATGTGTGTGTGTGTTGGAAAATATGTATATAAAGGTAGAAACGAAACTCTTTTATTTATAATACAACTCTTCAAATCAATTATTAAAAAACTTCAAGGGGTGGTGTCACTTTCCTAAATACAGTATTTGCCCCATCAAGATAATTCAATATACAAATGGAAATTCGTAAATCCGTATTCAAGATATAATGAAGCAATTGCACTATCTGCAAATTGTATGTTTAAAGACAACCCTCAGATGCAGCAGCGAAAAACAGACAATCAAGTTCCTATTCTGTTTCTGTATGCTAAACTGTGACAACCCGCTTACTAAAATAAGAGGTGGCCAGCCCAATATCCCAATAAATACAGGAATCTTAGATGGTCCATTCTTAAGATCACTGTCGTGAAAATAATATGAGATAACCACCAATTATTTTAGAAAACGGATGTCAAATTTAATTTTGTAAGTTAAAAGAAAAGCAGTTGGACAATCCAATTTGAAAAGAAGGTGGATATAAAAATCAACAAGTAACAGTATAACCATAATGCAATAAGTAATAACTGAATAAGCTGTCGGTTGACAGTCAAATACAATCAGGTTACACCGAGTATTACAATTAAATATCACATTATAATAAATGAGTACAAAGCATGGGCAACACGCCCGAATAAGTAAATGATCCTATCTAAAGTACAAAAGATAGAAGCGTCTATAACGAATATCCTACAACATCCGCAAAATGTTATAGCTCCAGGACAACTGGAAAGGAGAGGTCAATACGGGCGTTGTTGCGGAGGAGCACCTCGACGAACAATAAATTCATGCAAAAGAAAGAGATATAGACGGGTCAGGGCCCGATTTGATATGATAACCATGTGAATAAAATGCATGACAGTTATAAATATCTAATCATTATCACGAACTAAACTTTCTCTCACAATATCATAAAATTTCTCACCTCTCATTCTAAAAGCACAACCTAGCGCAATATCAATGCCAAAGCTTAAAGGTCATACAAGTATAGGAGAAATCATCGACTTCTACCTAATGATATTTCATTTCATTTATTTACAACTTAAATACATGGTTCCTTTTCTCTTTAGGAAACTACATTTAAGGCAATTTATTTCTCAAAATGCTTTTTCCAATACAGTTCCATACCATTTTACTTTATTTTTCCCTTTCTCAGGGAAACATATTGAAAGCCGTTTATCACACAAAATGCTTTACCATCATTACCGTTTCCACTTTATAAAAATAGTTATAATCACATATATATATAACGATTCTAAGACCGTCCTTCCAAGTTTTCCCACTGGACGCGCCCCTAAATGGCTATCATCTTCCAGGGCCTATCACACAAGACAACCTAGGCATCCTATAACGCAATGTCGGGAAGCGACCATATACCTGCGACTGTGAGTCATAACCACACCCGAAATGACCTCACTTCGCACAATAATCACACAATATAATAACCGGTCCTATGGCTGAGAACTATATTCGCCCTGCATTCACTAGCCAGGGGACTTCACCTCATACGCATAACTTCCCATATGATAGCGATTTAGAGAGGTGTTTATATGTAAATTATCATTTACAAAATTATTTTTTCATTTGAAAACATTCACTTTTTACATTCTCAAAACCATTTATAGTTAACCATTAAGTACCAATTTTAGAATATGCATCTCTTATTCTCGAAGTCATATTTTATTGAGGACCTAGGACCCCAAGTGTCATTATGCTCACACTAGTCTCCAAGAGTCCAAGGTAATACCATTATTCATCAAAAGAGACCTACTATCTCAACCTGAATCGATTCGGCTCTAACCCGAATCGAATCGATTTCCCAGACCTGTAGCCTCCCTTATAGGCGAAGCGAATCGATTCGGCCTGGCAGAAATGCCCAATTTGGGCTACGGGTTATGAACCCTAAAATTTTCTAGATCCCAAATCTTCAATTTCCTCCAACATCAACAATCAATAACTCTACCAAATCATTTCTACACAACTACTAACTAATATATTTTCCTCAAATCAAATTTAAATAAAAGATTAAAGGATTAAACACCAAAAATCCCCAAAGCCCATAAATGGTTTAAATCTAAAAAACATAACTATACATACAATTTATCCACATAAATTAATAATCTAGCAAGAAAGAAACTTGCCTCAAGTTTGTAGTCTCAGATTCTCTTCCCGTAGCAACGATTTTCAGCGTCAATCTTCAATTTCTCTCTCTTTTCTCCCATTTCTCCCAACTCTCTCTCTCTCTCTCTCTCTCTCTCTCTCTCTCTCTCTCTCTCTCTCTAAGTGTAAAACATAAGAATGGGAAAATAAAAGGGGTTGGAAGACTTAAACGGAAAATTAACATTTGTTCCCATCTTTAAAATGTTTATACACCATTAAAATGACTCGTAACTACATAATTGAGTCATAACCTGTCAAAATGCCCGAAACTCAAAAAAATACAACTTGGCACTTATTTTGATTATCTCGACAATTTTAAAACTAACCGCACCCTCTAAATTGACATCCGGAGTATCGTATAATATTTTATGTTCCAACGTCATTTTAATTCATTAATAATGCTCAAATTTGAATATAAGGTTGACAGTCAAATACAATCAGGTTACACCGAGTATTACAATTAAATATCACATTATAATAAATGAGTACAAAGCATGGGTAACACGCCCGAATAAGTAAATGATCCTATCTAAAGTACAAAAGATAGAAGCGTCTATAACGAATATCCTACAACATCCGCAAAATGCTATAGCTCCAGGACAACTGGAAAGGAGAGGTCAATACGGGCGTCGTTGCGGAGGAGCACCTCGACGAACAATAAATTCATGCAAAAGAAAGAGATATAGACGGGTCAGGGCCCGATTTGATATGATAACCATGTGAATAAAATGCATGACAGTTATAAATATCTAATCATTATCACGAACTAAACTTTCTCTCACAATATCATAAAATTTCTCACCTCTCATTCTAAAAGCACAACCTAGCGCAATATCAATGCCAAAGCTTAAAGGTCATACAAGCATAGGAGAAATCATCGACTTCTACCTAATGATATTTCATTTCATTTATTTACAACTTAAATACATGGTTCCTTTTCTCTTTAGGAAACTACATTTAAGGCAATTTATTTCTCAAAATGCTTTTTCCAATACAGTTCCATACCATTTTACTTTATTTTTCCCTTTCTCTCTGGGAAACATATTGAAAGCCGTTTATCACACAAAATGCTTTACCATCATTACCGTTTCCACTTTATAAAAATAGTTATAATCACATATATATATAACGATTCTAAGACCGTCCTTCCAAGTTTTCCCACTGGACGCGCCCCTAAATGGCTATCATCTTCCAGGGCCTATCACACAAGACAACCTAGGCATCCTATAACGCAACGTCGGGAAGCGGCCATATACCTGCGACTGTGAGTCATAACCACACCCGAAATGACCTCACTTCGCACAATAATCATACAATATAATAACCGGTCCTATGGCCGAGAACTATATTCGCCCTGCATTCACTAGCCAGGGGACTTCACCTCATACGCGTAACTTCCCCTATGATAGCGATTTAGAGAGGTGTTTATATGTAAATTATCATTTACAAAATTATTTTTTCATTTGAAAACATTCACTTTTTACATTCTCAAAATCATTTATAGTTAACCATTAAGTACCAATTTTAGAATATGCATCTCTTATTCTCGAAGTCATATTTTATTGAGGACCTAGGACCCCAAGTGTCATTATGCTCACACTAGTCTCCAAGAGTCCAAGGTAATACCATTATTCATCAAAAGAGACCTACTATCTCAACCTGAATCGATTCGGCTCTAACCCGAATCGAATCGGTTTCCCAGACCTGTAGCCTCCCTTATAGGCGAAACGAATCGATTCGGCCTGGCAGAAATGCCCAATTTAGGCTACGGGTTATGAACCCTAAAATTTTCTAAATCCCAAATCTTCAATTTCCTCCAACATCAACAATCAATAACTCTACCAAATCATTTCTACACAACTACTAACTAATATATTTTCCTCAAATCAAATTTAAATAAAAGATTAAAGGATTAAACACCAAAAATCCCCAAAACCCATAAATGGTTTAAATCTAAAAAACATAACTATACATACAATTTATCCACATTAATTAATAATCTAGCAAGAAAGAAACTTGCCTCAAGTTTGTAGTCTCAGATTCTCTTCCCGTAGCAACGATTTTCAGCGTCAATCTTCAATTTCTCTCTCTTTTCTCCCATTTCTCCCAACTCTCTCTCTCTCTCTCTCTCTCTCTCTCTCTCTAAGTGTAAAACATAAGAATGGGAAAATAAAAGGGGTTGGAAGACTTAAACGGAAAATTAACATTTGTTCCCATCTTTAAAATGTTTATACACCATTAAAATGACTTGTAACTACATAATTGAGTCATAACCTGTCAAAATGCCCGAAACTCAAAAAAATACAACTTGGCCCTTATTTTGATTATCTCGACTATTTTAAAACTAACCGCACCCTCTAAATTGACATCCGGAGTATCGTATAATATTTTATGTTCCAACGTCATTTTAATTCATTAATAATGCTCAAATTTGAATATAAGTCATAACCGTCGCTTAAAGTACAACGACGCAATAAAACATAACATGATGCTATTTACCTTCTCTCAACGGTAAATATGTAAAACTTGGTAAATATTATCTTTTAACTCCCTTAAAATATTATTTACTCTAACTTTCTTTATTTTATATAATTAACCCATCAGGCAATTTAATATAAAATAATCACTCAAAAGTCTGGGTTGTTACATAAACATAATAAGATAATTTTTGCATCTCTTAAAAAATGTAAGTGAGTAATTGCAGGGGTTGGAAAATCTTAAACTGGGTTAATCTGAATATTGTGCAATTTCGAATTAATCCGCCTTTTATTTATAAGGAATAAAAATGCTTTGTTCTCAAGGGTCATGACTTTTGGATTAACAGTTTTAATTAATTCTGAAATATTATGACTGCTAAATACCAACAGTCAACAGTCATTTTCGAACCAGTGCAATTAAAATGGACCGGTTTTTCACAGACTAAAAAGTGACTGTGCTCGAATCCCGGCAACCTAAGTGCAAAGTGCTCCACTAGCGCCTCTACAGCCCACTAGTCCGCACGCGCGTGTGTACGGTTCTCCGTACCGTATTAGAGCTCTCTTGAATAGCCTTCTTAAATGCTCGATGAAGTAACTCCTCATCTTTCATTTCTATTTATTAAGTGCATATTTTCTTTATATTTTTCCAATCTGAGACAAAGTTTGCCCACACTCCTTTTATAGCTTAGTGGATTTTACTTAGTTTCACTCATTTTTCAATGTGGGACATTCTCTCTTTTACAGCTTAGTGGGTTTCGCTTAGTTTCACTCATTTTTCAATGTGGGACATTCTCCCTTGTAAATTAGTTTTGTTTCACACTTTCCTCTACACACTTTCAATGTGGAACAAACTTTCAAGCACCAAACTTTTACTCACTTATTTTAAAAATCTCCAACAGTACGCATATAACCATGGTGGCTCATTTATATAAAATTGTGTTAAGTTTAATGTTAGGTTGCTAAAAAGTTTCAACAAAGGGATCCTTACAACAAATGTATAGATCATGAGGTATTGGTGTATAAACATAAAGAATTCACAATATGTTAGCCCTTTCCCCTTTATATATTTTGATCTTAATGAGAAAGTCCATTTGAGATTACTATATTTCCATAGTAAGCACAATTGTGAGGTGGCCTAGGAGATCCTTGTTATATCCTCAGTGCTATTAAGTAAGAAGACGTGATCCCTAAATCATAATACTTTATATTTGAGTTTGGATCATACTTTCTTAGTTTCACATTACAAGTTGTTTGAAAGTGAAATATTTTAAAGAAATTTATTATCCTCGATATTTTTGGTAAGGTATTTTTCATACCATGAGGCGTCGGGTTAGCTTACGCGCACTGGGCCAAGAGACTTAATTATCCCTGTTCAGGGATCGAACTGGGGACCAAATCCAATCCACCCTCAAACAGTGTTTCAGTGACAACCTTATATTACTGGACTAAGAGACTTTATTATCCTCGATATGATTAACACTTTTAGTAACAAGACATGCAATTGGAGTATAATTTTCACATGGATGTCTTTCCTGTGGGTAAATTTGTAATCTCACTTGTGACTTATTAATTTGGAAGAAACTAGAAAGAAAATTGGTAATATTAATTTGGAAGGAAATGGCAATACTTTTTATTTGTGTTCACGCCGTGTATTCATCTTGTATGACAAGTTTTTATGTCATCAAATTGTGTAGATGTGTGTGACAACCCTGACTCAATTAAAGAGAATGATATTGATTGCATTATCTCATTATCCATTTTTCAGGCGGCTCATTTGCTTACTTGAGAGTGGAGCTAGGCGACTTCATGGCCTTCATAGCCGCCGGAAACATCCTCTTAGAATACGTTATCGGTGGTGCTGCCGTGGCCCGCTCTTGGACGTCCTACTTCGCCACCTTATGCGACCACAAACCCGATGACTTTCGCATAATCACACACACCCTAGCCGAAGGCTACAACCACCTCGACCCAATCGCTGTTGGCATAACCGCCATCGTCTGCCTCGTTGCAGTCCTAAGCACAAAAGGCTCTTCTCGCATCAACTACATTGCCTCAATAGTCCACATTCTGGTTATCTTATTTATCATCATTGCTGGCCTCATCAGTTCCGACCCTAAAAACTACACCCCATTTGCACCTTTTGGTGCTCGTGGTGTTTTCAAAGCCTCGGCTGTTTTGTTCTTTGCTTATACTGGATTTGATGCCGTTTCAACTATGGCGGAGGAGACTAAAAATCCTGGGAAAGATATTCCTATTGCGCTAGTGGGATCGATGGTGATAACCACGGTTGTTTACTGCTTGATGGCCGTAACTCTGTGCTTAATGCAACCGTATAATAAAATTGATCCGGATGCCCCATTTTCTGTTGCATTCCAAGCCGTTGGATGGGAGTGGGCTAAGTACGTGGTGGCAGCCGGTGCGCTAAAGGGTATGACATCGGTTTTGCTCGTGGGAGCCGTGGGCCAGGCTAGGTACTTTTCCTAAATGATCAAATACTCCAACGTCATGCTCTGAAAGTCAAACATTCTACGAAAACAAATACTTTTCAAATTTATTCTTTTAAAATTGATGCTTAGAATTTAAGACATAAACTTAGATAGTTAGATCATTGTTTTCTCACTGGTATTGTTTGTAGGAGTAATTTGGTAATCTCACCACTTTTATATACGATTTTTAGAAATATGATTGTTAATTTGAAACAAATTAACAAAAATAAGAAAATCAATTTGAGAGAGAAAAAATGTAAGAGGTAAGTACACTTACGCCCCTCACAAGCAATTTTATTACACTAAAATCAGGATAAAAAGATTTAAACACTCAAGAGTCTTTAAACAAGCTTTTACCCAATACTTTTTTATTTTTAAAAGTCTGCGCTAGTGATATCCACCCCACCCAATTGCATCCCCTCATCGGAGCTCTGGAATTTTTTGGGTGGGGGTACGCTAGCGTGAACTTTTAAAAATATAAAAGTATTGGCTAAATGGTTGTATGAGGGCCTAGGTGTTTAAAAATAATTATTTCGATTTAGAGAATAAAATTGCTTGTGAGGACCTAAGTGTGAATGTCCATAAATATAAATAGAAATTTTTACCTATTAGTCCCGTTTACTAACTATTTAGTTCGATAGGTTTTATCATATATTTTTTTGCTCCAATAGGTTTCATGAATTTTTTTTCGGTTTAATAAGTCTTATTTGTAAATATATTGTGAATATTCACTATATGTATAAATAAAACCTACTAAAAAATATATTATAATAAAACTTATTAAAAAATATCTTTTGTAAATAAAATTTATTTGTCAAGCTCCTGTATCAGTATGAATTTGTTTTGAATGCACCATTCAATAACACTACACACTGAGGTACTCATCATCTTATATACAGAGAAGGTTTTAGCAAGCTACAAAGAATTATGATGAGTAGTTTTGTTACCTTTAAAGTTTATTGAAGTCATTTTATATTCGATTATTAATATTTTATTAAACTATTTCAACAGGTACCTCACTCACATATCCCGCACCCACATGATGCCACCGTGGTTTGCCATCGTTGACCCTAAAACGGGAACCCCGGTCAATGCCACTGTCGCGTTGCTCGCTTCCAGCGCAGTTATTGCACTTTTCACCAATCTCGATATCCTCTCCAACTTGTTGTCAATCTCTACCCTATGTATTTTCATGCTAGTAGCCGTTGCGCTCCTCGTCCGCCGATACTACGTCAGCGGGGTCACTACACCAACAAACCGTAACAAACTCATTGTGTGCCTCATTCTCATAATAGGATCATCGTGCCTGACCGCGGCTTATTGGGGTCTTAACGAAAATGGTTGGATTGGGTATTGTGTAACGGTGCCCATTTGGTTATTGGCTACGGTTGCGTTACGTGTTTTTGTTCCCCACGCACGGGACCCTAAGTTGTGGGGCGCGCCGTTGGTGCCATGGTTGCCGTCTGCATCCATTGCTATTAATATTTTCTTGCTTGGGTCGATTGATAAGGACTCGTTTATAAGGTTTTCTATTTGGACGGGAGTTTTATTGGTGTATTATTTCTTGTTTGGGTTACATGCATCGTATGATACTGCCAAGGAGTATGAAGGGAATGACATTTGTGGTGTAGATGCTAACAGTAATTCCGTATATCCTAATGCTTGACATAGTTTCCAGTTAGGGTGGTGAAAGTTTGTGAGCAGTTGTGTGTGTATTTTTTTTTCTTTATTATTTTTAATTAGCTATGGATATATGTAATTCGTTTTACTGAAAGAGATGTGTGTGTATTTTTTTTTTCTTTATTATTCTTAATTAGCTATGGATATATGTAATTCGTTTTACTGAAAGAGACGAATATATTCTTCTAAAGTTAAGTCCAGAATGAAGTTGAAGCTCATCTGACATGGAAATGTTATTGAGAGTATACAATTCCATAAATTTGAAGTCTTCTATAATATCAACCCCTGGTATATAATAAATATACATTAAAGTCCTAGTTATTTTCAACTGAATATTGCGGCCCCTTAATATGAATTGTAGATACCAAAGGTATCTTCTACGGGTAAGATTATTGAACTGTAGATACCGATAAATACCCACTGTATCTCCTAGATTATTGAACCCTCCATCCAATCATTAACCATCACAAAATTACGTATGAATGAAAACTTGTGATTGGCAAAGTCTCTTGTATTCATATATCATGTTACCCATGGCATAAATAGATACTCTACATTATTCTCTCTCTTTTTTTTTTCTTCCAAAATGTAGATACCCTCTGTTATTCTAGTACATATATGTTATTCAGATAACAACAAGTAGGTATATAACTTTCATAGATTCAAGCAATTAATAGGATGTTATATCGATTCAATATTGCCTTGATGTGATAATTCATGTACTTCGTCAATCTCCCCACTGAATTGGATTGTTCGTTGAGATCAGATCAGACCCAAACAAATGAGAGCGAAATCTATGGAATCAGTTAAAGGGCCGAAATGTGCATTAAATTTTTAGGTGGGTTTAGTTATATAAAAACTTTGAACTAGGGGGCAATACATAGTTATCTATATATAAAAATGTTAAACAAGCGTAAAATAACTGTTTTGAAATATTAAACTGTTTTTTTATAACAGTTTAAAAATAAATTCCAACTGTTTTAAAAATAACTTTTTAAATGATTTTAAAAAAACGAATTTCAAAATTACAAAACTGATTTTCAGTTTAAAAAAAATTATTTCCACCAAATAAAATGATTTTCAACAAAATAAATTTTTTCCACTAAAAAAAAAGATTTCCATAAACAACAAAAAAAAATCCAGCATAAAAATAAACAATAAAATCGATTTCAATTAAAAAAATAATTTCCAGCCAAAAAAACATGAAAATAATACTAATTTCCGTAAAAAAAAATATATATATTTCTAGGGAAAAAATAATTTTCAGACAAAAAAATATAAAAATAAAACCGATTTCAGTCAAAAAATATATTTCCAAAATAAAATAATTTCTAGCAAAAAAAAAATGAAAATATAACTGATTTTAGTTTAAGAAAAATAATTTTTGAAAAAAACCGTTTCCCACTTAATAAAATGATTTTTACAAAAACGAAAAACAAACCTCTCGCCATATTCATCGGACTCCAAATTGAAACTCCCAAACCTCTGTCCAACAAACCTCCGAACTCCAACTCGAAACTCCAAAATTCCAAATCGAAACTCCAAATGATTTTTAAAATCGAAAACCTCCGGCACACTTAATAAAATGATTTTTTTAAAAAGGAAAACAACCTCCAAACTCCAAATCCAAACGTCCGACCAATAAACCTTGCGCCAACGAATCTCCGGCCATCAAAAATCGAACTCCAACTCCAGAGTAAAACCAGACTGTAATATTTAGTAATAAAATTGTGTCATATATGTGATGGACTAACCAATTAAGAGGTGATCAATTTGATATTTTTAATAAGAATATGTTACCCGCACTTACCTTTAATATGCTTTTGTAACTTTCCAGGAAAGTAAGGTATAAATTTTTTGTCATTTAATGACAGTTATTGTTGGGGCGAGTATAAGTGTGAAGACATTTAGTAATAAATAAGAGATGAAAGAAATTAATTTTGCAGAACTACAAATCGTGCATGTATATTAGATTGGTATTTCTTTTTATTGTTTTTTTACACAAAATATTATAATAAGCATCCCAATAATCTAGAGAAATTTATAGAGCAGTCATAAATGCATTTAGGGTAACTAAGAGACATATTGACAACACAGAGGAGAAACAGTATCATGCACTCAGTGTACCATGTGTTCGTGCTCAATATTAATAAGGAAATGACATGTCTACAAATGTAACAATGTTGTTTTTATAGTAGGAGACATGTGGGACACGTATTGCATGAAGTAATTAAGAATTGATAAATTGAATTTGTTTGTCTTTCTTCTCTAATTGGAGGCTATGTAGGTGGTGCTAAGAGGGTGATATGTTTAGGAGAGAGAATTGCAAGCTCGGTGAGGAGAGGAAAAATCCAAGTCGTTCCAACACAGACATGGGCTAGGGAGCGGCATTCAGCTTCGGCACTTGAGCGAAAAATGATGGGTTGGTTCTTAGTAGTCCATGAGAGAAGGTTGGATCCCAATAAGATGCAGGGACCAGTAGTGGAATGATGGGAGTCAGGGCACCCATCTCAGTCAGCATCAGAGCAGGCAGTAATGATAAAGTGGTTGGAGGAAGGGAGAAAGAGGAGACCATGATTAGGAGAACTTTTGATGTAGCAAATGAATCTCTTGGCATCTATGAGGTGAGGGTAACACAGTTGTATCGTGAATTCAGCCACATAATAGACACCATAGGCTATGTCAAAACTGGTGAATGTGAGGTACTAAACGGAGTTGACTAACTGGCGATACTCGATGAGATCAGAATTGAGGTTATTGGGGTTGGCTGAGAGCTGGTTTTTAACACAAATGGGTGCAAAGCAAGGCTTGCAGTCAGTCATGCTAAAGCGGTGGAGAATGTCGATTGTGTATTTGGTTTTGGGACAGGTGAAGGGAGTTCTGGGGTTAGGTGGCTTCAATGCCAAGGAAGTAGAAGAGGGGACCGATGTCACTTAGCTTAAATATCTTGTCCAAGCTTGTAATGGAGTAAGTGAGGAGGTGTGGGGTGTTGTCAGTAAAAAATGATATCATTCACACACAGTAGGAGGTAGAGAGCCTCATACTCGGATTCGTAGATGAACAAAGAGTTAGCGTCATAACTCTGAGTGAATCCGTACTGGAGAACTCGTAGTGTAGAGAGGAGGGTTCATGAGGAGAAGGTCAAGTAATGGGTGGGGTTATAGAGGGGGACTTCGAAAGGGGTAGGAAGGATGAGGGGTACAGATATCTAGGGAGAAAGGGTCGAGGTGTGGGTAGTAGTAGAGGAGAAAAAATGGTGTTCATTGAAATAAAAATGGTGGGATATGTAAACATGACCTATCGAGCGATCCAAGTAACGATATCCTTTGTGTTGTGACTTGTAACCTAAAAACACACATTCAACCTTTCTTGAAAATAATTTGTTAGTGAAATAAGCAAGTAGGGATAACAGGTACAACCAAAAACATGGAGGTCGGAGTACGAGGGGGAACGCACATAGAGACAGAAAGGGAAAGGCTAATGAAGAAAGAGAGAGGGGAGAAAATTGATAAAATGAACAGAGGTAGAGCCAGCTTCAAGCCAGTGGCATAGGGGAACATGACTGGAGAGAAGGAGAGTGTGAGACATATCCCCAATGTGATGATGCTTTCGTTCAGCAAGACCATTCTGTGTGGGTGTGTGGGGGAAAGAAAGCTGGTGTTGAATGCTGCTGGATGTGCAAAATTCTTGAAAAGGGCTCTCATATTCTCTCATACCATTACTTTGAAATTATTTGATGGATGTGGAGAATTATGTCTGTGTGCAGGTGACAAAATTATTAAAGTTCATAAGAAATTTGGATCCACCTTTCATAAAATATAACCACGAGTATAATTATCAGTAAAAAGCACATTGTATTTGTAACTAGAGACAAAGAGATTAGGTATTGCCAAACATCAAAATGTATTGAAGAAAAAGGAGCATTACTTTTTATTTCATTTGATTGGGGAAATGGAAGGTGTGTGGATTTTTCTAAGGCACGCCCATGACAAAAATAAGAATTAATCTTAAACATAGGAGACAAAAATTTATGCGAGCCTAAATAAGAGATGAATTTTGTAGAGAAGTGGCCAAGTCTATGATGCCATAATGTAAAGGAACTTTGGGAGGCAGAGAGAGCTCGAGTATGGTTTCGAAGAGCAGGAATCTTATAGAGCATATCCTTACATAAGGCCTGATAAAGAAGAGAGCCAATAGTGAGATCAAATATATAGAAATGATACGTATCAAAAGCACAAAGAACTTTATTATCTTTACATGATTAAGTAGTAGATTATAGATTCTTGCACATGTAAGGAACAAAAAATAGATTGTTAAGATAAAAAGAGGAAGAACCAAGATGAAGTGCCATGTTACCCATATAAATGATGGGGATATGATCACCATTGCCAAGTTGAACACTGTTTGGTCCAGAATAAAGATGACGTAGCTGAAGGAGCACAGTATTGCCAATCACTTGGGTGGATGCTTGAGTGTCAGGATACCATCTGGGATTATAGGAGGGTTGTGGATGTTGGGTTATCTTAAGTCTAGCAAAGGAAGGTTAAAAGGAGCAAGACACTAATGGCTACGATAAGGTGCAGAGGCAGGAGAAAGTGCGCACCGACTCACTAAAGCCAAAACAGAGTTGTCATTGGGTCATGGGTTATTATGTAGGACCAGATCTAAGAACGTCAAATTGAGGGTGTTATTGGTATATAAGAAATTTGGGGTCCCTCATCTTTTATAACGACAATTGTTGTTCCGATAAGTGGTATGAGAAGGAGGGTCATGCTGAGAGTCTAGGAGGTCAGCATATGGGGTGATGGGAGTGAACTTATGGCGGGACTCGTCGTTCATCGAACGAGATTGATGTTTGGGAAAATCAAGCAAAGCGTCAAAGCTCTCAATTACAGTGAAAAGAATCTCGAACTTAGGGACTAAACCATTTGGAACAGAGTTAATAAGATTCATATTAGAGATAGGTTCACTAATAATGGTAAGAGCATAAAAAATGAACGCGGGTTCCTGAAGATACTTCGTAATGGATCGAGTTTCACGAGTAAGACTTGTGAGACCTTTTCGGTAGAGATGGGCATTTGTAACTGAATTCTGAGAGAAGTGAATCTTAAAAATGGCCCAAAGTTCAGCAGAGGTTGAGCATCCAATCACGGTGGACAATAGAGATTCAGAAAGAGTAGAGAAGACGATATTAATCAGATTTTTTTAGCATGGAGCCAGGTGGTACATTCTGGTTCAGAGGCGGGGCGAGGATAAGAGCCATTAACAAAATGAAAATAATCTTGCCCATAGAGAAAGGCTTCAATTTGGTAGGACAACAAAAGGAAATTATCATCGATTAGTTTGACTTTAACAAGATGGGTACTGTTGGAATTTGGATATGAGTATGAGGGTTTTGGGTAGAGGAGAATTCTGTAGTATTGGATGGCATGATTGGGGCTGAAAGTGTGAAGGAATATTTTTTCAAATTTGAGATAATGGGTTATCTTGTGAACAGTGTTGCGATTAATAACCCAGTTAATAATAACACAGTGAACAATACTGGAATGAATAGTACCATGAAGATCAGTACCGTGGAGAAAAGGAGAAGAGGGAGAAGGTGGTGTAGTGTGGTGGTTGTGTTGTGGTAGAAGGAGGAACTATAGTCGGGGAAGGAGAAGAAGAAGGAAGAGACTTCTTTCAGGGGGAGAGAGGATCATGGGTTGCTCTGATACCATAAAAGATTTGGTAAACTGAATTTTCTTGTCTTTCTTCTCCAATTGGAGGCCTATAGATATATCTCTTACAATGTGTATAAAGGGAACGTACAAGCATAATTTATGCCTAAAATTAAGACTAAGATAATTAAATATTTACTCCAACGATTCCCATAAGGTATGATGTTTTTAAGGAATATATTTTCATATTTTTAGGAACATGTTTTATGGAGCTTTAACATCGCATTCGTGTCATATCATTTTTGGTGTTGAGCATGGACATGTGGTACCCAAAATGCATGATATTATTTCTCAATAAAGAGACACACTACAGATTTTATAGCATTGGAAATTATACATTGACTTATAACAACCCCACTTAATTTGTAATTTTCAATAGTTACTCGAACTTCTCTAGTTTTTCTAAACTTGTGCTTTTAGTTAGAATGCCAGCTGGTAAATCATTATTGTTGACAAATTCAAGAAAAAATTCTCCTTTATTGACCAAATCCAGTATGAAGTTGTGCCGCAACTCAACATGTTTTAACGAGTATGAAAAATTGAGTTTTAGTCATTGCAATTACAAACATAATGTCATGGTATATTCTTTAGGGACCAATTTATTAATCTGCATTTCTTAAAGTATTATTTTATGACAAATAGCTTCACATGCTGCAGAATATTATGCTTCACGAGAGGATAATGCCACAATATTTTGTTTCCTTGAGATTCATGAAATCACATTTGAGCCAAGGAAAAAAATATAGGCTGATGTACTTTTTCTATCATGAGGATCTTTCTATTAAGTCCTGTTTGGAGGGGATATTTCCTAATAGGTCCTATCACAATATTTTTTCCTCAATAGGTCCTATTTTTACATATAGTGAATATTCACTGTATGTTTACAAATAGAACATATTGGAACAAAAATCTTATTTCATGGCACCTGATGGAGCAAAAAACAATGTTAGGACCTATTGAACTACATATTTAGTAAACGAGACTAATTGGTAAAAACCCCTTCTATCATCCATCAAACCTGCCCAATCACTATCATTGTATCCCACTAGCTTGATTTTATTCTCTTTCTCATATTTATCCCAATCTTTTTAGTTCCTTTAAGGTATCGAAGAATTCTTTTGGCTGCTACATAATGCATCTTGTTTGGTTCATTCATAAACTTGGAGATAAGACTCGCAGAATGCATAACGGCTGGCCTTGTATTAGTTAGTTTTGGTGTGCCCACATGCGTTGTGTGTGCGATCGAATCCCTGTATTCGATTGAAAGTATGGAAAAGGCCCTAAGTACATATATTTGTTACCATCGCATAAATACATATGGATGTTATCTTTTATTGGTAAAGACGTTAAAATTGTTGTAGGCAAAATAAATTCATGTGATTCAGATCAAAATTGCACTAAGTATATGTTGGATCAAAAGATGAGAGTCCCATGTCCATTCATGAATCCAAAGATCCTAACTTAATTATAATAAAATGATTAAAAAATAAATTATATACAACCATCACTGAACATAATAAGAAAAATAAAACAGCACAAAATGTAAGGATATCAATTTTGGTTTTTTTGAATATGTCCAAGTACATCAATTTGTACAAAAATAATAAAACAAGTATATTAATAACAAGCAAATCTTTCATTATGAAGGTAATTTGTCTTTATAACCATAATAATGAATGCTTTGTAACATGCTTGTAACACCCCGTAAATTCAAGGGCCTTTAATTAAATTATATTTAGGGGAAAAATAATTTTTTTATTGTGAGGAATTAAATTCGTAATTTGGGAAATTTTTAAAATTGAGGAAATTTTTAATTTGGCGAAAGGTGGATTTATTATTTGAACTATTTTGTGCATCGCATTTTGAGGTCAAGAATTTGAAGAATGTTATAAATTAATTCGGAGTGCACGGTTGAGTCCGGATGGGTCGAAATAATTGAAAATGAATGTCCATAGGTATAATATGAGTTTCATGATTTTTCTAGACACATTTTAGCTCCCAATTAAGCGTTTGAGCCCTTTTTAGAAGGCCCATAAGCCCAAAAACGGGATTGGAGTTAATAATCCTAATTGTGAAAGGGTGAGGGGACTTTAATTCATTTTAGAAGACCAAAATTGGGGAGAGCCTTCGAGGGGAACAATTATAAGAGAATTTGGAGATTTTGGGAGAATTCTTCAAGAACAAGAGGAGAGACTTGAATCCAACCCATCATCTTCATCAAAGGACTTGATTCTACAACCCTAAGGAAAGTGGTTTAACTTGCATTTGATTAATTGCATTTTTGCTATTCATATTATAGAAGGTGTGCATTAATTAATATGTTAGGGCTTGTTCTACATTTGAATTTGGGAATTTCATGTTTTGGATTTATAAATCTGTAGCGATGATAAGATTTTGTAGATTTGATACCCCAATTGGTGTAGATGATGTAGTTAAATTGAGTAAATAAAATCGGTGAATTTAGGATGAAATATGTGAATGTTTTGGGAGATAATCTATACAGAATTTGAGGTTTTAATACAGTAATGGCGGACTGATTTTCTGGGAAACGAAAGAGGAGAAAGAACACCAGGGTCGTTTGAACGACCTGGTATCTCGTTCAAACGAGAGCAATTTTCGTTCGAACGACATGGCTGGTCGTTTGAACGACCTGGCCATTTCTTACATATTTCTTCCCTTCCCCTGTTTTAGACCCGAGTGCTGTTTTGTGATGAATTATTCTTGTGTTGGTTGAATCTGAAAAATTATGGTTATAATTTAGGGTTTGAAATTGTGAAATTCACCCGTGGATTAAGTGGAGAGTAAATTCAATTAGAGAATTAAGGTTTATGATTGAGTGATTTGAAACCTTATTAATTATGTGGGTAAACTTAATTGAATGAAATTGAATAATGATTTGGGAATATTGAATTTCGGGACAAGAGAGAGATAGTCCGGGTATATTTGGTAGAGAGATACTAAGATAATGAAATTAATTAATGTATGTGTCACACCCCAAACCCAAAACCATTATAATCATTTATTTATTTACAATAATTTAATCATAATCTTCAGCCCATTTGAAATATAATACATTTATCAATATTTTCATCACTACACCAAAATGGGAAAATTGACACCCTTTCAACGGCTAGCCTTGTCACGGTCATTGATCATGACAAAAAAATACGTATTTTTTATCACGGTCAATGACCGTGACAAATCCGTGACGAAGGCTTGTCACGGTCATTGATCGTGACAAGTCTGTGACAAAAATAGTTGTCACGGACTTGTCATAGTCAATGACCGTGACAATTCTCTAAAGTTGTCACCGTCAATGACCGTGACAAATCTGTCAGCAAAAAGCCTTTTCCCCTCCTTTTTTCCTCACAGTGTTCCCTCTAATTTCTCTATCACTCCTTCTACGCGCTGCTCTCACTCTCTCTCTCTCTACTTTCAGGTTGGTTTCTCTCTCTCCCATATATATATGTGTGTGTGTGTGTGTGTGTGTGTATATGTGCATGTGTGTGTGTGTATGTGTGTGTGTGTGTGTGCATGTGTGTGTGTATGTGTGTGTGCGTGTGTGTGGTGGGGGAAGGGGGTGGGGGTTGTATGTGTGTGTGTGGTGGGGGGTAGGGAGGGGTGTGGGGCAGTGTGTGTGTGTGGTGCGGGATGGGAAGGGGGGAAGGGAGGGGGGTAGGTGGTGGGGTAGGGGGAGTTGCGCGTGTGTGTGTGTATGTGCGCGTGTGTGTATGTGCGTGCATGTGTATGTGCATGTGTAGTGTGCATGTTTGTCGTATGTGCGAGAGAGGGAAATGATGCGGGGGGTGTGACGGAGGGTGGGGCTGCGTGTGTGTCTGTGTGTGTGCGCGCGTGTGTGTGGGGAGGGGGGAGGGGGGCGGGGGTGGGGCTTGTTAATTTTTTGGTTTATTAGATATTTTCCCTCATATGCAAATAGTGTCCATTGTAAACGAATTGATTGATTATTAATTTTTTTAGTAAATTAATATATGAAAGTAGGATTGTCCCTCATTGTAAATTAGTAAATTAATAATTGTATACTTTAATTGTTAGTTTAATTGATGAAAATAATTAATTGAGTAGATGAATTAGAAGGAGTACGGGATACACATTTGTTGTTGACATTGCGGTTGGATTATAGTGGATTGATGTTGGGTTGATTAATTTTAAAAGTGGCATAACCACTGGATTATTGTCCATATGGGGGTGGGATTTTTCAAGTTTTTTTGAAAATTACTTTGTATAATGAACAATATATATATAATATGATAATTAAATGAAACATACTTGAAATTACATATAGTGCGCATAGATACTAGCCTTCTAGGTCTTATGCGTACGCATTTAATAGCCCTTAGACCCGTTTGAGAGTCATTGCCCCTGTAATGAGATCTCTCGAATTGTCCCGTTTGGACAGTTTGGGACTGCATAATTTCTGTATAATTATATTCTTAGTGGCTTAAAGTTGTTACTTTTGGAGAAAGTTCTGCAGTCGTATCCTAATGTTCTCTGGGTACATACTAGTTGACAAGTGTGGCTGTTATTTCAATTGATCAATTGAAATAACACTCACACTTGCCAATCTACGTCGTGTACTTGGAGAACTACGGGGATATGTTGTCGAAATTTTCTCAAATAGTAACAATGTGCATGAGCTGTTAAGTATATTATCGAAAAATGCGGTCTTGAATGGGATAGGACCACTCACCCTTTAGAGGAGATGGAGGAAATAGAAATTTCTATTAAAAATTGAATTTGAATTTGAAATTTAAAAATCAAATTTAAAAAGACATAATTAAATGAAACATACTATAAATCTAAGTTTTATTTATACTAATCCATGAATATACGCTTCTTACCTTTATTAGGTGATTAGTTGTGGTAGCTGTAATGGGATATCCGAAATACAAAAAGTGGATGGGTGAGAAAAATAGAATGGGGGATGTGTTCCGCAGAGGTGCTAATGAATTTGTGAAATACGTAAAGAGATGTCATAATGATGAAGAGTTTTCGTGTCCGTGTGCTAGGTGTAAGAATGGTAAGGTGTTTGAGTGAAAAACAGTTGAACTACATTTGTTAAGATCGGGTATGCAAGATAGTTATCGATTTTGGAATTTTCACGGTGAATTGAAAGTTCCTTTTGTCCCCGACCAACCTTCACAACAACCTTCAACAAGTAGGATAGATGTAGAAAGGGACGACGTAGAACATAATATGTTAGAGGATTTAGTTGATGATGCGTACGGGGTTTATGAAGCAAAGGAGAATGAGGTTACTGTGATGTACACGGTTCAAGTGCTCGTGAAGATATCACGATAAACCTTGACGATGACTACCAAAGTTTAAAATTTAAGGCGACCCAACCGTTATACTCTGGATGTGAGAAAGATCAAACAACTTTACATGCCATGGTTGGTTTGCAAAGTTTGAAGACGCAATACGGTTTGTTTGGTAATAGCGTGACATGAATTCTGAAATGGGTGAAGGGCTTACTACCCAAGGAGAATACGCTTCCAAATAGCTATCCTGTTATGGAGAACAGTTTGAAAGGTTTGGGAATAAAGTATAAATAGATTCATGCTTGTGTGTATGAATGCATACTATACCGAAAGGAGTATGAAAATATCGATCATTGTCCGGTATGCAATGAACCTAGATATGTCCAATCTACTAGTAAGGAAGGCACAAGCTCAAAAGTGCCTCAAAAAGTGTTGAAATATTATCCTATTGGGCCTAGATTAAAGCGATTCTTCACAGTACCATGGATAGTGGAGGCAATGACTTGGCATGCTAGGACAGAAGTAGGGGTAATATCATGGGTCATCCTATTGATTTTACAGCCTAGAGGAGGATGAATTACGAGTATCTCAATTTTCTCGAGAACAACGCAATATTTGTTAGGATATATCAGCAGATGGTTTCAATCCATTTGAAAATCTAAGCACCAATGAGAGTGTATGGCCAGTGATCCTAGCCCAACTCAACCTCCCTCCTTCATAGTGTATGAGACCTGAATTTTCGATGATGGATTTGTTGATACCTGAGCCAAAGTCACCAAGTGATGATATCGACGTCTACCCGGATCCTTTGGTAGAAGAATTAAATGAGTTGTGGGAAGAGGGTGTGCAATCATTTGACTCTTTTAGAAAAGAAGAGTTTACGCTAAAAGCTATGTTGATGTGGGCAATTCATAATTTTCCAACTTATGGGACATTATCCGGTTATATAGTACATGGTTATTTAGGGTGTCCTATTTGTGGAGAGGAGACTGAATCTCTTCGTCTATCCTTTAGCTCAAAAAATGTATATCATTGCCATAGAAGGTTTTCACCCCTGACTCATAGCTTCAGATTTGAGAAACGCTTTAATTTTTTATTGGGCAGGGTTGAACATAGGCTACCGCCGAGACAACTTTCAGGTTCAGAAATTAAAAGTAAATCTTCTGAATGTGGCCATAATATGCCAAGTAAGAATCCAAAATTTAAGAATGTCAAGCATAAGAAGACCCCAACTGGGAATGAAACTGAGACAAGAAAGGCATGGTCTAGGAGGTCAATTTTATTTGACTTGCCTTATTGGAAGAATAACTCGGTGCGCTATGTATTGGATGTGATGCATGTAGAGAAGAACTTCGCGGAACATATTTTGGGCACTTGCCTTGGGGGGAGTCATTCGAAGGATGGAGAAAATGCACGAAAAGACCTTAGATCGTTAAAACTTAAACCACGACTATGGTTTGAAGAAGATAGTAGGGGAAGGACAATAATTCCCCCTGGTACGTTTACTTTAACGAGTGGGGAAAAGAAGGTGCTTTTAGACACAATATATAATTTGAAGGGCCCATCTAATTTTTGGTCCAACTTGCAAAGGATTCTGAATTATGCTACTTATGATTTACATAAGTGTAAGTCCCACGATTGGCATGTGATCATGCAATTGGTTCCTCTATTGTTTAAGCACTGTTTCTCCAAGCACAAGGATTTATGGAGGAATATTATGCAAATTAGTATTACCTTCTCACTCTTGTGTGAGAAGGTAGTCAATCGAGAACACATAGTCGCCGTAAAATTAGCGGTGACGAAGAGATTTGTGTATTGGAGAAGTACTTTCCCCCAGCATTCTTTGACATAAGTGTTCACTTGTTGGTACACCTATGCGACGAGGCACTTCTTTGTGGTCCAATTAGATATCGACGGATGTATCCGTTTGAAAGATTGATGAAAGTTTTTAAAGATTACGTCAAGAATAGGAAATACATTGCAGGATCAATTACAGAGGAATACATCATCGTGGAGGCATCAATATATACTCGAGAATATATGCCTGACTCGACCAGCGTTGATGACACTGATGAGTTCGTCGAGGATGGTGTCATGTGGTGGGAAAATGAGTGAAATTAACGAGTTTGCAACATGAACAAGTAACTCGTTATCTATTTGACACACATGAAGATGTCGAAGAATGGAAAAAGTAAGTTTCGATTATTATAATGTTTAACTTTATTTTAGATTATTTTATACATGATTAATTTTGTAATATGTAGAAAATATGAAGCCTGTGAGAACAATAAAAGACGAAAAATAATGGTACAATCAGACAGCGAATTTACGTTGTGGTTGACACAAGAAGTAATTATAATGAAAATGGTCGTTATATAACATTACATTAAACTCAAATTTTACAACTAATATAATTAATTTATCTATATTCTCAGCTCTTAAAGATGAGTGATGCAACATCAAGGCTTGTTCGTCTAGCCACTGGACCCTTGTTCGTGGCACAAGAGTACAAAAAGTATCGATTGAAAGGTTATGTTTTCGGCGCTTAAGTGTACGAGGAAAGTACAAATGTACAGAACTCGGGCATTTCATACAAGGCTCTTACTTTCTTTCGAGCGAGCGCAAAAGATAAAAACCTCGTTGAAGCTGAAATGACTTACTATGGTGTAATTCGAAATATATTTGAATTGGATTATATAAGCTTCAAAGAGGTTGTATTTTACTGTGACTGGGTAAGAGTTGAGGATAAAAATGCTTGTAAAGTTAATCCTGTCACCAATTTGATCTTGGTTGACTTGTTCAAGTTGAAGAGCAATGACCACGTGAGCGATGAGCCGTTTGTTTGTGCATTTCAAAAGGTTAACCAAGTATTTTACTCGGAGTATATCAACAACGAGCCGTGATCAATTTTCCAACACGCGCCGAAGCGTCTAAATGGTAGTGTGGATGACTTGGCTGCTCCTACCAAATATCAATCCATTTTTTATGATAACCCGAATTTTAAACAATTTTTCAATTTGTAATAAATATTCCAATTTGTACCGAAACATCCATTTTTAATTCTTTTAATTGATTTGTAATTTATCATTTTCACTCTTGTGTAATGTGCGTGTGTGTGGGCAGTAGGGGTGGGGATGTTTAACAGTATGTGTGTGTGTGTGTGCGTGCATGTGTGTGTGAGTATGTGTGTATGTGCGTGTGTGTGTGTATGTGTGTGTGTGCATGTGTGTGTGTGGTTGTGGGCGAAGGGGGTGGGGAGGGGATGGGGCTGGGTGTGTGTGTGGTGGGGGTGTGTGTGGGGGGTGAGGAGGGGGTGGGGCTGTTTGTGCGTGTGTGTGGTGGGGGAAGGGGGTGGGGCAGGGTGGGGGGGAGGGGGGGGGGCAGGGATGGTAATAAATATTCCAAATTGTATTGAAACATCCATTTTTTATTTGCACTTTATCATTTTCACTCTTGTGTAGTGTGCGTGTGTGTGGGCAGTAGGGGTGGGGGTGGGGATGTTTAACATAAACAATTCATTTTTATTTGTAGTAATTGTACATATTTGCATGTCTTTTTCTAATTCATTTTGATTTGTGCTAATAACATTTTGTTATAGCAAATGTCTCCTTCAGGTATTAAGGCGAGGATGATGATGCTGGTTATGATGATGTCGTCTGGGCTCGGTGGTAGCGGAGGCGACGAGGGCTCCTCGGCCCCTAAGCTCCCCAAATATGGTAAATTGGGGATGGCCGTTGAGAACAAGTCGGGGCTATTAGCGAGATCCCTCGTGCTGGTAAAGACGATCATCGACCCAGGGTACATTAGTTGGAAGGAGGTTCCATATGATCTCAAGTTAGTTGTTTGGGTGGCACTACAGGTAATGTATTTATATTTATATGAATATTTCAATTTCGATTTCGATTTCGATTTCGATTTCATTTTATATTTATATTTATTCACAACTAACATTGTATTTGTTGGACATGAACAATTCAGCCTGGATTTAAAGCTACGCGATTCCGTCTTGGAGCAGTTGAGGGAGCAACACAAGACGTGAAAGAAAAATATACGGACTCGGTACTTTGGGAAGACACGAGAGTCCGTTATTCGAATGCGTGAATTCGTCCCGTTGAAGGAGACGATCTCATTGGCACAATGATAAAAGTTCATTGACAATGAGATCGGGGAGCGACAATTGGCATCTCTCCAATCGGGGAGGGAAAATCGAGCAAAAAAGACGGACGTGCACTACTCCGGCCGGACGTCTTACTCCGAGGTGGATCATAGGATGATGGTAAGATTTAATTTTTCTATAACTATAGAAATATATTATTCTACATTATTTTACTTTGCAGGGCCGTTACTAATTTTATTTTAATTTTACTTTATTTTATTTTACTTTGCGGGGCTATCTGATACCGACAAGGCATCTTTGTCCACTGACGCACTCAGCCAAGTGCTTGGCGCTGATCACAAGGGGAGGACAAGGTGGGTAAGCTTGCGGGTGGCCAAATCTAGGATCATCGGATTGGAGACGAGCGACACCAGGTGGGCTCGAATGGTGGACTCGTATGACACGAAGTTGTCCCGTTTGGAGGCGACGATACAAGATATGTTCTCATTCATAAAGTGTTCATTGGGCGGAAACCGTAAGGGGAAAGGGAAGGAGAAGATGGTGGAGGAGGAGGTGCAGGAAGACGAGGATGTGGACCTCCCTGCTTCATCGCCAACACGTGCGGACTTTGATGATCCACTTCCCTATTTGGCTCCCTTCGATCGACCGATGTCGACACTTGGTTGGCCAAGAGTGTTTATACTGAACATATTTGATGGCCAGCGGATAGGGCAGGGGTTGAGGGACCCTAATATCATCTAGGGTGCACTAGTTCATGGACGTGAGCTTCAAGACATCGAGTCTAAGGTGCTCGTCACGCATGTGATACCCGGGAAGGAGAACTCCCTATTGTGGTTGCGCGAATAATGTGGCACGATGTATATTAGTGGGTGTGTCAATTCGTATATCGTGTGGCCTACTCACCTTATCAGAGCTAACCTTACCCAAGACATGTAGTGACATTATTTGAATTGAATTATTTTTAAGTTGGTACATTTTAATTATATTTGGATTATATCGTGATGCATATAGTCTCTATTTTGAATGTATATATTTGCATTATCCCTATTTTATTTGGATATATGATGCTTGAACAGGTACAACGTTGCTATAACAGGTACAAATATATTGCTGGACAGTGGTAGTGGCCAAACTGCCCAACATATTTTTTTCAATTCTGCCCAGAATTGTCACGGTTATTAACCGTGATAATTTTTTAACCATTGCCATGGGCTTATCATGGTCCTTAATCGTGAAAAACTTATTAAGGTCAAGGACAGTGACATGTCCGTGACAAGTTCGTGACAAAAAATTATCACCATAGGAATTGTCACGGTCATTTACCTTGACAAGTTGAACTTGTCAAGGTCAATGACCGTGACAATTCAGCAGATTTGGTGTAGTGCATGTATAATGTACATAATGAACATAATACTGTTCTTTGTACCCTAACATAATTAACATCAGATTCATAATTAAGTGGACATATGTTATTATAATTAACTATGATTAACTATTAGAATCATCAAATCAACCCATGCTAACTCAATATATAAAATGAGTGAGTGTAGTAAAACCTTCATTGTGACAATGATAAAATCCCCATATCTAAACCCCATCTCTTTCTAATGGTGCTGCTCTCAAAATAACCGATCATATGATATCCTAGTTGGCAGCATACAAACACGAAAATGTTAAAATATAAGCCGTAAGCATTAAGCTTAGTGAGGTACACTTTTACTGCAGTGAAATAATAGTTCTATATCAAATCTGTGGATATAAAAACCAAACAATCTTGCCCTGCTATGAACTAATAGTTTTATATCAAACATGTGGATATAACATCCAAACAATCCTACCCATTGGCAATAAAAATCCTAGAAAATAAGTTCCAAAAAATCCTTGTCATAAAACAAATCAAATTATTGAATCTTTGTCCAATTCCAATCCTGGATCATAAGACCCAAACAAATCTTGGATATTTGAATATCCAAACAAATTCTGAATACCGAAGTATTCAAACCAATCCTAAATCATAAGACCCAAACAATCATGGATATTAGAATATACAAACAAATCCTGAATACCCAAGTATTCAAACCAATTCTTTCTTAGATCAATATTCAAGTCCAAAATATCACTTTCATATTTATATATGAAACAATCATAAGTACACTCACCTTGGCAACCTATCAGCCTTTTTCTTTTCCTTTATTCGGCACTTGCTCAACCAGTTCTTCTTCCTTTCCTATCATTCTTACAATATTAGTATCATCATAAGAATATCATCAATCCAATAAATATATCAAACATAATTCAATTCATAAGCATCATATGATTCTATTCAAATCATTAATCATAATGACGTTCCATCCAAATTCATGTTAAGATATTTAACATATCCAATTCATAGTCTAAACATACTTGAATTCCTTCTTGGTAATCCAATACTTATTATATTAGGTTTTCAATACAAAAGACTAAACATCATTTCAAGTTTCCTAGAGCAAGATATGCTCATTTCTTTACTACTCAACAAATCTTCTCTATACGATCTTCTATTGTTTAGTCAACTTCTAGAAATTTTCATAATTTTTTTGCATCATAATTTTTTATGATATTCCTCCAAATATCAATAAACATATTTAATAACACAAAATTAAAGTTTCATAATTTTTAGGCTTCATTTTCTATGTCAAGCAAAACATCAAATACCTGGTAGGCATAATTACTCCTTTGGGGAAGATTTTATACCAGAACTTCAAACTGTCACCGAGGATTCATTTCTTGGTATTGTTACATAATTTTAAGATATGCTATACATATATGAGTCTATGTTAATCTCCAGCTTTAATTAATCAATTTGAGTAAGTATACAAAAATATATAGAAATTTGAATACATGAGGTTTCCAAACGAAGTAATTTCAAGGGTTTACATGTTCAACTTTGCTTAAACTTGCATCTACTCATACGTACACATCAAGAAATGGAAGTTTAGTAAACAAATGATGATTTCTATCATTTAATTATAAATACCAAAAATATAATAAGATTTATAGGTAAAATTACCGTAGGGACTTTTACGTAATTTCCCATGAATTTTACTCTAACTTTTCCTCGCCTTTTCTTCCTTAACCTCCTGATTCTCTCTCCTTAGGCTAAAACTCTTCCATTGCTGAAATATGTTGAAGGAGGAGCTCATTTCAAGGTTTATAAGTCGTATCATTTAAGCCTAAATGACTACTTTACCCCTGTTCGTAAAAAGACAATATCTTCTCACTCGAATGTCCGTTTGATGCAACGTTTATTGTGTTACAAATGTAATTAATATATCTACAACTATCTAGTTTATACCTCAAGTCAATTATTATTTTATAAGGGTCAAAACCAGTCTCCAACAAGAACATTCTTACCGAAAAACTTTAAATTTTAGTGTTTGTATCTAATTCGATATTTCATACTTTATGAAGGTAAGATTAGACTAGCATACTGACATAGCATTGTATATATTAATATCACATTATAAATATCACATAAGGTAAGCATGATTCAACAATAATTAATCATAATTATACGGGGTTGATACAATTCTCCCCCCATTGGGAAATTTCGTCCCCCGAAATTGACATACCTTGGGTGTTCAAATCAAACAAATATGGATAACGTATATTCATGCTATCCTCACTCTCCCATGCAGCTTATTCCATATAATGCCTTCTCCACACAACTATCACAAGTGGGATCACTTTGGATCTCAATATCTGTTCCTTCCTATCCACGATAGCAAGTGGTTCTTCCACATAGCTCAAGTCTTCCTTCAACTCAATAGGTTGTTACACCAATACATGTGAAGGGTATTCTACATACTTTCTCAACATAGAAACATGGAAAACATCAAGTAATCGGGATAACTCCGGCGGTAATGTTAACTTGTAGGCAACCATCCCGACTTTCTTGAGAATTTTATAAGTTCCAATGTAACGTGGACTCAATTTCCCTTTCTTTCCAAATCTCATAACTCCTTTCCACGGAGATATCCAAAGAAACACAAAATCCCCTTTCTGGGATTCTAAATATTTTCACCATTTATCCGCATAACTTTTATGTCTGCTTTAAGCTATTCTCATTTTTTCTTGAATAATCTTCACTTTTTCAGTGGTGACTTCAATCAACTCTGGACCCTCTATCTTACTTTCTCCAACTTTATCCCAAAATACCGGTGTTTGACATCGTCTACCGTACAATGCTTCGTATGGATCCATACCAATAGTAGATTGAAAGCTATTATTATATGGGAATTCTATCAAAGGCAAATATTCATCCTAATTACCTTTGAAATCAAGCACACAAGCTCTAAACATATCTTCCAAAATATGTATTGTCCTCTCATATTGCCCATCTCTTAGAGGATGAAAAGTCGTATTAAACTTTAAGTTAGTATCCATAGCATACTGTCAACTATCCCAAAATATGGATGTAAAAGTAGGGTTCCTATCCGAAACAATAAAAACAGGTGCTCCATGCAATCGAATAATCTCATTAATGTACAATCTCACATACCTATCAACTGTATACGTAGTCTTGACTGCTAGAATATGAGTTGAGTTGGTCAATCTATCCACCACTACCCAAATTAAATTTGACCCCTTTTGAGATCGAGGAAGCCCAACCATAAAATCCATCGTTACATGATACCATTTCCATATTGGTAATAGCTAAAGAAAACCCACATGTTTTTGATGTTTCACTTTCACTTGCTGACATATAAGGCATTTAACAACAAAACATCTATTTTCTTCTTCATATTATTCCACCAATAATGCTCATTCAAATCCCTTTACATTTTAGTACTATCAAGATGCATAGTATAAATGGAATTATGAGCCTCATCTAAAATCTCCTCTTTCAATTCACCCACTTTAGGCACACATAATCGTTGCTTGTGAAATAAAGTTCCATCATTAACAATACAAAAATCTTCAGACTTACCATCTCGAACATCTTTTCATTTCTTCTCCAGAAATTGATCCTGACTTTGCAATTCACGAATATGGGTAGCAAACAAAGGCCTCACGCTCATATGAGCAAAATATATGTCCTTATCTGCTAGCTTTAATTCTACTCCCATCAATCTCAATTCCATAACGTGGGTGGCTCTAGCACACTGAATAATAGATAACATGCTCGAAGCCTTTCTACTCAGAGCATCTGCAACTACGTTTTCCTTATTTGGATGGTAGTGAATGGTACAATCATAATCTTTAATTAACTCCATCCACCGTCTCTGCCTCAAATTCAATGCATTCTAAGCAAATAAATACTTAATGCTTTGATGGTTAGTAATAATTTCGCATTCCTCACCATATAAATAATTACGCTACAGTTTCAAAGCAAACACAATAGCAGTAAGTTCTAAATCATGTGTAGGATAATTACGTTCACGTGTACGCAACTGTTTAGAATTATAATGTAATACCCCGTAATTTTATTGATTTTTATTTAAAGGATTAATTGAATTAAATGAAAATTAATTGGGAATTAATTCGGATATAAATACTAGAGAGATGTGAGTTAGTATTTGATTATGATGTTAAAATTGAATATTTTATGAGTATTGAAAATATTAAAGTTGTCGCGAGGCTGAAATACGGCAATTTGGAAAATTAAGTTGGGACGCGCGTGTCAGTCGCATCAGGAATGAATTTAATTAGATTAAAAAGTGAAGTATATTTTTATCAGCCGAATGGTCATTTTGAGTGCGTCAACGTGTCCGGAAGGGTCAAAATAGTCAGGAAACACTAGCCGGGGGTTTAGTTTGGGTTCCGGGATATTTTTAGGCCAAACCGGCAACCTAGAAAGGTATTTTGGTAATTTTGAAAATTAGGGAATTAAAACCCACGAATTTTTTAAGTAAATTAAAGATTATTAAAAGAGCCACTAAGTCCATTATCAGCCAAAATGAGAGAGTGAGCTACAGAGGTTTTAAGAGAAGTTAGAAGAGAGGCAAGAGGGTCTTTACCAAACCATCTCCCCATCACCAGAAATTGGAAAGGAATTATGACCGGAAGGAGGAGAGAATCAACCTAGAATCTGAAAAATGAATCTAAGGCAAGTGATTTGATATTTTTAAGTGCATTGAATATTTCTCCCATGTGTAGTGTAAAAAATTGTTTATGTTTTTGGAAATTTTGATGAAGAACACCCAATGGAATTATTGTGAAACTTGTGGTTTTGGGTAGGAATTTGCATGAAGAATGATTTGGACGGATTCAATATACAAAACATAACTTTTGATGATCTGAAAACGGATTAATAAGGAGTCTTTTATGAAATTAAATTATGGGTTCAAGTTCATAGGGTTTGGGACAAGAATTGGGGATTTATGACTTTAGCATGTTAATTTGTAATATTTGACCCCAAAAGTATGTAAAGGAATGATCTAGGGTGACTAAAAATAGTTTACAAACGTTAAAACGTAACTTGAATAGTCTTAGGGTGAATTTAGAGAAGGGAAGAATTGAGAAAAACAAATTGGAAATTTTCTGGGCGTATTCTGCCATCTCGTTAGAAGACCTGCCCAGGTCATTCAAATGACCTCGTTGGAACGAGACTTCTAACGAGATGACAGTACCCATTCTAACGAGTTGGTAGTTTGTTCGAAGCCATTCGTTCGAACGAGATTTCTAACAAGTTGACAGAATGGCCTTTTAGGCCTGATTTTATTTCAAACCTCCAGAAGACTTATATAAATGAGTGTAATCCTTCCCTTATTGATTTGTGGATATAGTTGTGTGACTGAAAGTACGTCGAGGATTAAAACTTAGAGTTTTGTAGTAAACCGGATGATGTTTATGGGTTAGGATATAAGTATCTAAAACTTCGACGTGAGGAGAATCGATAACTTAAATGTATATAAATCGGGGACTTGTAAACACGAAACATGAAATGACGGTATAGGAATGAGATATATACCTCTAGTAATATTATGGAATACCGAAGATGTGTGAATGCTTGGTATATGTAGTTATTTGTGTATAACATACCTACCATACTTGCTATCACGGGAAGTCGGTGTTCGATCAGGTCCATCTTATCTTTGTGTGCCTACGGGGGGGATTTAGATTGGTACCTCGAGGACATAGGTCAGAGAAGGACTTATTGAGAAGTTAATAAGTCTGTTGATCATGGGAGTGTAGGTATGTGCGTGATCCATGCGATGTGAACTATGTTCGCCTCCATTATGTGTGATTGTTGTTTATTGAAAACGATTCCTGAGAGATTCGGAATACGTGGTCCTTATGTACGTGATGTACCGGGATTGGATAGCGGAGTATATGTGCACCGTAGCTTAGTCTCGGGGTGCCAGTATTGTATATTTATGATGAGAATAATATACTGCTAATTGAAATGAACTGTCATGAATAAATGTAAGTGTGAATAATAGCAACATTTTAGTAGAATTAAAAATGAAAAATCTCTAGTGATTAGCATGAATAATATGGGAACTAAGAATGGAAAGTAAAACTCTCTGTTTAAATTAAGATGTCGGGACTTAAATCGTGAATCGTATAGAAATATTAAATTGCGTATTGGGCTAGTTAGATATGGGAATAACTAGAACGGGTACGTGTACGATAGGAGTGCACAATTAGTTGAGAGGTGAGGAACTCATGTGAGTGCACGCACTATCATGTATTTTGTATTCACTGTTTAATTATATTAAACCACTTGCTGTATTTTAAACTGTTTTTCACAATCGGGCTCTGACCCGTTTGCTTTCAAATCTATTTTTGTAAAAACCTTTTTAGGTGCTCAGCCACAAGGACACCAAGCATAGGAGTTTCATTCCGATGACGTGCTGTAGCTGCTGTGGGAGTTACAGGACCTTGATTGTAGACGCCTCCAGTTTCTATCTTGACTCTATTTCAGATTTATTCATCTGTAGGGCATGTCGCCCCTTTCCTTTCAGAGACATCTTATTTACTTAGTTTTTATTTAATATTTTGGGTTGTAATTAAATTAATGATTCAGGCTTGTATTTGTTTATTTCAGTATTCGGATTGTTGTGAGGTGTATTCCTCCAGATTCAGTTTATTACATCGTTTTTTATTGTGACTGTGATGTGGTTGTGGTATCAGTAATTCATAATTTAATTTGGTTGTATGTAAATCGAATTCAATTAAAATTGACAACTCACTTTTAAAATATTAGGTGGCTAGTAATTGTTAAAACGTTTTCGAAAGTGATGCTACGAACTGAACCAACTTGACAATTTGAATTAATTTGAATAAAGGAGTAGCTACCCGGTGTTTAATTATTCGGGGTGTTACACATAAGCAATAACCTTACCATGTTGCATAAAAACACAACCCAACCCCTAATGTGAAGCATCAGTATAAATACCAAAACCATCTCCACCATGTTGAATAGTAAGAATAGGTTCAGTTACCAACCTCTTTTTCAATTCTTCAAAACTATTTTCACAATCAGAATTTCATTCAAACTTAACAACTTTCCGGGTTAATTTAGTCATCGGCAAGGCAATCAAAGAAAATTCCTTAATAAACTTCCTATAATATCCAGCCAAACCCAGAAAACTCCTCACCTAAGTCACATTATTGGGCCTCTCCCATTTTACAATAGCTTCTACCTTTTTAGGATCAACACATATACCATTCCCAGAAATAACATGGCCTAGAAATACAACATGTGATAGCCAAAATTCACACTTGCTAAACTTAGCATGCAACTGCTCATTTTTAAACACATTCAAAACAGTTCTGAGATGCTTTTCTTGTTCAACCATATCACGTGAGTAAATCAGAATATCATCAACAAAAACTATCACAAATGAATCGACAAAAGGATGTAGTACCCGGTTCATAAGATCCATAAATACATCTGGAGCATTAGTCACTTCAAAAGGCATCACCAGAAATTCAAAATGACCATACCCAATATGAAAAGAAGTTTTAGAAATTTCACTTTCCCTCACTCTCAACTAATGATAACCCAATCGCAAGTCTATATTTGAAAATACTTTAGCACCCTGTAACTGATCAAACAAATCATTTATATGAGGTAAAGGGTACTTGTTCTTAATTGTAGATTTATTCAGTTGCCTCTAATCAATACACAAATGCATATTACCATTTTTCTTTTTCACAAATAAAACTAGTGCACCTTATGGAGACACACTAGGTTGTATGAACCCCCTATCAAGTAAATCCTACAACTTAATCTTGAGGTATTTCAATTCAACTGGTGGCATTCTATACGGTGCCATAGAAATATGGGTTGTCCCCAGTGCTAATTCAATACTAAATTCAATTTCTCTCTGGAGGTAACCCAAGTAACTCACTAGGAAATACCACTGGAAAATCCCGTATAATAGGAACATCGACTAATTGAAAATCCACCCTCCTAGTGTCAAGAACATTTGTAATAAACTCTCATAACCCTTACTTAACAATTCCTCGTCTGAATAGTAGAAATGATACCACTAGGAAGAATTTTCCTTTCCCCTACAAATTTAAATTCAGACTCACCAGGCATATTAAAAATAACTTCCTTATAGAAACATTCCATAGATTCATGATATTTAGATAACCAATCCATTCCCAGAATTATGTCAAAATTAGATATATCCAATTAAAGTAGGTCTATAGCTGTATCTCTAACCCCCACAGTAAAAAAACAATCATGAAAAACATATTTAGCTTCAACCATATCCCCCATAGGGATATGAATACCCAAACCCACATCTAAACGAGTACATGGTCTATTTAGATATATAACAAATGCATATGACACAAAAGAATGTGTGTAATCGAGATCAATCAAAACATAAGCACTTCTATCAGTAATAGAAAGTGTACATGTCACCACATCCGAATTAACATGAGCTTCTTTCGTCGTAAAGACTCATCCACCTGGCTTAGAACCACTGGCTTGTCCCATGCCCCAGGTTCCATATATAATAACTGAGTTATAACAACCAACATAAGCAATTTATACTACTAAACAATTGGTTCATATATAAGCACTTTATAAATATCAAATCAACTCAATTACTGCCATCTAACCGTCACACACGTCCATAATTAATAACCTAGTTGCTGTGATACCACTAATTATCTCACCCCAAACCAATCCCAAACCCAATACCATTATAATCATTTATTTATTTAGAATAACTAATCATAATCTTCAGCCCATTTGAAATATAATTCATTTATCAATATTTTCATGTATAATGTACATAATGAACATAATACTGTTCTTTTTACCCTAACATAATTAACATCGGAGTCATAATTAAGCGGACATACGATATTATGATTAACTATGATTAACTATTAGAATCATCAAATCACCCCCTATTAACTCGATATATAAAATGAGTGAGTGTAATAAAACCTTCAGTGTGACAATGACAAAATCCCCATTTCTAAACCCCAACTCTTTCTAATGGTGCTTCTCTCAAAATAATCGATCATATGATATCCTAGCTAGCAGCATACAAACCTAAAAATGTTAAAATATAAATCGTAGGCATTAAGCTTAGTGAGGTACTCTTTTCCTGCAGTGAAATAACATTTCTATATCAAATATGTGGATATAAAATCTAAACAATCTTGCTCTGCTATGAAATAGCAGTTTTATATCAAATTTGTGGATATAACACCCCAACAATCCTGCCCTGCTATGAAATTACAATTTTATATCAAACCAGTGGATATAACATCCAAACAATCTTGCCCATTGGCAATGATAAATCCTAGAACATAAGTTCCAACAAATCCTTATCATAAGACAAACCAAATCATTGGATCTTAGTCCAATTCTAATCCTGGATCATAAGACCCAAACAAATCCTAGATATTTGAATATCCAAACAAATCCTGAATACCGAAGTATTCAAACCAATCCTGAATGATAAGACCCAAACAATCCTGGATATTTGAATATCCAAACAAATCTTGAATACCGAAGTATTCAAACCAATCCTCTCTTAGAGCAATATTCAAATCCAAAATATCAATTTTCATATTTCTATATGAAACAATCATAAGTACACTCACCTTGGCAACCTATCAGGCTTTTCCTTTTTCTTTGTTCGACACTTGTTCAACCAGTTCTTCTTCCCTTCCTATCATTCTTACAATATTAGTATTATCATAAGAATATCAACAATCCAAGGAATATCTCAAACACAATTCAATTCATAAGTAGCATATGATTCTATTCAAATCATTTATCATAATAAAGTTTTATCCAAATTCATGTTAAGATATTTAACATATCCAATTCATAGTCCAAACATACTTGAAATCCTTCTTGGTAATCCAATACTTATTATATTAGGTTTTCAATACAAAAGGTTAAACATCATTTCAAGTTTCCTAGAGCAGGATATGCCCATTTCTTTACTACATAACAAATCTGCCCTATAGGCTATTCTATCGTTCAGTCAATTTCTAGGATTTTTCATAATTTTTTTTCATTATAATTTTCTATGATATTCCCCCCAATATCAATAAACATATTTAATAACACAAAATTAAAGTTTCATAATTTTTAGGGTTCATTTGCTATGTCAAGAAAAAGGTCAAATACCTGGTATGCATACTTACTCCTTTGGGACATTATTCCATTTTTAGTAAAGTGGTTTCCTCGACAAGGATTATATTTATTCCATTTTTAGTATTTCTTGATTTAGTGATTGCATGATGGTTAGTTATATATTCCTTCGCATGTTGTTGTTAGGATGTTAAATAAAATGATAAAATTTGGCACCATGTCTTTTGAATATTAGGTGGTTAGTAAGTTTCAATAAAAGTTCTCGACAGTAATGCTAAGAATGAACCATATGAGATTCCTGTTTAATTTGGTATTGGACTGATCATGCGGTATTTTATTAAGTGGGGTGTCACAATGTTGCGAGTGCCTTTTGTCCCTAGATATCATCTAAATGGGTCAAAACTCTTACACTAAACATCCACACATATGTTGTTGGCTAAAATAAATGCAGACATATTGTTGACTAAAAGAAATGCAAAAAAGAAGTGCAAGCGTGTACTATATTTAATATTTCCTAAATGAGAACATTTAGAACTAAATAATAAGATTTCCACAAATAAAAAATTATTTCTAACTAGTAATAAAAAATAAAAATAAAGCAATCGTTTAAAAAAATCTAAAAAATGTGTCTTTAATTTAATGATCCATAATACAAATTTCCAGTAAAAAAATTTGATTTCATCCAAAGAAAATGATTTCCATAAATTAAAAAAAATGATTTCAAGCAATAAAAAATATTTTCAAAAAAAATAATTTTCACTAAACATTTATTTCCAACAATAAAAAAAAAATCCGCAATAAATAATAAAATTTCAAGTAAAAAATAATTTTCAACAATAAATAATAAGATTTTCAAATGATTTGAAACCAAACAATATGATTTAAATAATAAAAATTATTTCTAATTAGAAATAAATGATTTTAAGTAATAAAAAAGAATTCCAAACCAAAAAAATGATTTCCAACAATAAAAAATCTTACTGTCACATTATATAGCCATAACATTGGCAAGCATTTACAAGTTGGTATGACTTTACTTCCATGACTGGCTTTGTGACAATAGTGGGGCAAAAATAAACCCTATTATGGGAGATATGTAGTGGCATGATATTTCTCCTCACTTCGTTGTGAAAAATAGTCTCAATATGGCTATAGAGATGTCAATTTTTTTTGCTAAAATTAGGTAGTTTTAACAGGTGATGTAAAAATTAGTATCAATGGGAGTTGTGAAGGAACCTAGAAAAGCGGATAAGGTTTGAGTTCTTACCTAGTTTTTCTAATTTCATGTCATTTCATTCACACCAAAGCAGCACTCCAAAAATGAAAAAAATACCTGCAAAACACAACTATATTAGCTCCTAGTAGAATTCCTTTTCATTAACATATACTCATTACTATTCAACTAAATATCTAATCATTACAAAGTAATGGTCAAAGGGAAATATGATGTAGGATATGCATTATGACATCTTATCAAACATCTTATAGACAAATCCAAAATTTACAATGGTGGTTGCATCTTGTTTGATGAAAACCAAAGTTATTAATAACAACGATCGAACAAAAAAGAAGGGGTTTTCAACTGACTAGACACTAATTGCATAGTAATGGTAAAGGGAAAAATTGGTATAAGATTTTTATATTTGTTGAATGTTAAAGATTAAATTTTGAGTGTGGAGGGCTACCTACAACCATAATTGATTTAATATTTTATTTCAATCATTTAGGAACAAAAAATATATTGTATAGAGAAAGATCATAAACTTCGAATATTTTATATCCACAAGCTCGTAATTAACAAATTTGTAAACAAATAAAGCAACATCTAAACTTCAGTAAGGGATCCACAAGTACTTAAGTAACAAATTTGTAAACAAATAGAGAAATATCTCAACTTTAGCGCGCGTGCGCGGGGGGGGGGGGGGGGGGGGGGGGGGGAGGAGAACAAAGAATAGATACATACCCGCAACGATAAGAGAAAAGGCACTGAAGGCATATATATATATATATATAATCTTTGGCTCTACAATATCTCAGAAAAAGTAATCACTATAAAAACCCAAATTAGTACAATCTTAATTTTGGTAGTAATTGACCTCCATCAACAAAATCAAAAGTTTAAAATATTAAAAACCATTAATAATAAACCCAACCCATCGTATCAATGTCTAAGCTTAAAAGAATTATCAACAAATTTATAAAGGGGAATGTAATCTTAGGTCCCACGTAGACAAATTTTAAACACTAAAGGAATTTTGACAAATTTTAAACACTTAGGACCCCTTATTTCTCTTCTTGTAGAAATCCACACTAGTAGCATAACGAGTGGACTTAATAGTAAATTGTCCTTAAATCTTTAAAAACTGTCAACAAGGGACCTAATTGTAAATTGTCCATTTTTAAATAACTTACCTAAGTAATATATTAATATATTTAAAAGCACTCACAGATGAGTATGTGTTTACTAATTTGAATAAATAAAAACATCCAATCAAAAAGATTAAGTTTTATTTGCTTGCCCAAATAAATCTATTTCCCACAATTCCAACATGAAAAAATATGACACAAGAATAAAACGAATTGGAATCCATCAAAATAAAAAGTTCACAATAGAAATTCAAGCACATTAAATGATATACCTGTGAACCCATTCTTCTTATGGACAAAAAATGAAAGTTAATCAACTATATCATTTCTTAAACTGCAAGGGGCAAAAATAAAAGTTTTTAAAAAAAGTACCAATTAATATAATATAAGAAGATATGGTGGAAAGTGAGGTGAAAATTGAGGGAGAAAACCTAGAGTCGAAATGAGTTGTATAAACTATGCTACCTCACACGTGCCTCTCAATTATTGCACGTACTGTCCGTTTCATAGAAATAGACATGCCATGGGCATTAATTGCAAAGAGGTTATGAAATTAGGAGAAGACGAGCTCCAGGAGAGTGTGATTAGAGATTCTTAAAGTATCAACATTGCTAACCAAGATGTTGAGTTGATCGAAAATCTAGACAGTAAAATCAACCAAGGCTTTTATCTGCCCGACCATCGATCGACCGTGTCCAGTGCACAATGAAAATATTGGCCAAATGTTGCCTGAAAGCCATTCAAACAATGTGAAACACCTAGGCAAGGACCACAATGATCAGAGGTCCCTAAAAATGTATGATACAATGGGTCACCAAAAGTTGCCTTCAATTGTGATGTCACAACGGTTGTAGTGGCACCACTGTGAGAAGCTGGATTGGGCCACCTATTGGACTTTTTCTTCTTGGATATAAAAAATCACCACACCGTTTACGACATGTTCGGTGAATACAAGCGTAATGGCTTTGCCGATGCCACTTACGCTACCGGTGACTATGGCTACTTTGCCTTGTAATTTGTTCCTGCTTAACCATGGTTCCATTTTTTATAGCCACTGATATAAAATGTGGGTAAAAGGTGGTGTTTCTTAGTTATAAACTACTGATATACTTTCAATGTCTATTCATGAAACTCACTATTCAATATCAAATCTCAAATTTTATAAGAAATTTAAGATAAAAGGGAGTTCAGGTGGAGTTCTACTCATATTTTTCTTTGATTATCTCAACATTACAACCGGAATTTAGTTCTTAAAGAGTAGATCATAAAATACTTTAAAAACAAAAAATGATAATAAAGAAGAAGAAGAAGAAGAAGAAGAAGAAGAAGAAGAAGAAGAGAATACATGTGGTATGTTTCACTAATTTGGAGAGAGGGAAATGCCTTTGGTTTTTGAAACAGGAGAAAGAAGTGTAGAACTTTTCATTTTCTATAAAGATATGGGTAGGAAGATGGTTGAGTTATGTTTGAAGGGTCCGTTTAATTGGTGGGGTAAGAAGGTGAGAAAATGAAAGGGTAAATAGGGGGGTATATTCGAAAATTTATATTATAAAGGGATAATTTCATCATATAACCATCACAAATAATTTACCCTATTTTTAGGTAAAATAGAGATATAGATAAATCTAAGATCCCACAATACTTTTGTAGTATTTAGCATCCACCTTTTCTTCTCCATTATCCTGGTGTAATTTCTTACTTTGAGACATATGAGTATATACTAGCTTGCATTTTTCCATACGAAATTTTGGGGCAAGTCATCGATGTATTTTTCTTGCAAAAAGAAAATTTTCCCTCTTGCTTGTCTACCTTGGATACCAAGAAAATATCTCATAAGACCCAAGTAAGTATTTTCAAATTCTTTCATTATCTTTTCCTTCAATTCTTCTACCAAAGGTATTTAAATACCAAAGTAGATAAGTTCATCAGCAGATAAGCATACAATAAGAAAATGAGAACCTTGAAACCATATTGGAAGAAGAAACCATCACTCTTACTATTCAATGCTTTGGGAGCTTGTTTTAAACCCTATAAAGACTTATGGAACCGATAGATTTTTATTTCCATACCTTTCACCACAAATCCTTGAGGACACTCCACGTACATTTCTACTATTAGTTTTTCCATTTAAGAACGTAAATTTAAAATCTACATGGAATACCTTTAGTTCTAGCTGGGCTGCAATGGCAAGAGCATGCCTTATAGTTTCCATTCATGAAAAAGAGCATATTATTTATTTCCTTTTAGTGCTAGGAAGCCCAAGCACTATGCTCCTTTGTTTTAGCAACTTTATCCCCTTATTATTCAAGCAACCATATTTTAAATGCCACAAATAATATTCTGTGACACCCCGACTAATTAAATACCAGGTAGCTACTCCTTTATTCAAATTAATACAAAATGCCAAGTTGGTTGAGTTCATAGCATCACTGTCGAAAACATTTTTTATAATTACTAGCCACCTAATATTTAAAAAGTGAGTTGTCAATTTTGAATTAAATCCGATTAACATGACATCCATTTAAATTATGAAATACTGATATCACAACCACATCACAGTCGCAAATAAATAACAATGTAATAAACTAAATATGGAGGAATACACCTCACAAT